>OU696484.1:12586043-15169586 GCA_916048165.1 Spilarctia lutea | reverse complement strand
AGATTAGCGCGTTCAAACAAACAAACAAACTCTTCAGCTTTATAATATTAGTATAGATTAAGATTTAAAGGTTATGTTACTATGCTAACTAGTATCTATGTTATTTACTATACCCAGACTGGTCTTAGACTCTTGGATTAACAAAAATAAAATAGAATAAAGACCTGTTCAATCCTGAACTCAGACCTTGCATTAGCATAACTCACAAAAATACCATCTTGTTAAACAGCATTCAATAATTTACACGTAATGTTCCAACATACCCAAGGTAATTATCACTCATTTATGCATTACTATTTACAACAAAAGTTGATCTGTCACTTAAATTTCTTCTTGTAGTATTGTATTTGCATGAAACAAAGTAAGGCGTGCTTAACATAGATAAAATACGAAGAGAAGCTGTGCCTTTACCGTAGGAAAGCCAGGACTTATGCCACAGTGTAGTATTCTAAGTCAGAGGTATCATGGTAACATACAGTTAGACGACACAACTCTAACAAGTTTTGACATTTTGCTTTCGTATTGAGAAACAAATGATTATGATCTTTAGTACCAGCTGTTAATAGTCCACCGTTGGACGAAAGCCTCTCCTTACAAAGAAGGTTTCGCCTACTACATCATGCTGCCCAGACGAGTTGGTTACGGTTTGTTTTAAATTTTCTTTTCTTTCTTTTTTGTAGTGATATTGTCCTGCATAGTTTGACTAAGGCAAAAGTAGGAGGCCTAATGATACAGAAGCATCACTAGGCCGCTGTACTGTGGGTTACCATGCATTATTGCATTGTCTGCACTCGCAATGACTAAGGTGACCATCACTCTTGGATTCTGCTTATGTTTTCCGTCAGGCAGAGTAGAGCCATTTTGGCAGTACTATACATAAAAAATAGTCTCCAAAAGGTTTGTTAATTTATTTGAAGACTTATACAATAGCTATACACTTAGATTACTATTTAGTATCGAACCAAGTGGCGTGCAATTGGAGAGACATCTGTCCGTCAGTGCTGACCTGATCTGACTGCAGCAGAGTGATAAACATATTTGATTATGGTATTATATATATATAAAGATACAAAAAACTTGAGAGGTGTCAAGGGACACCCGGATGGAACGAAGTTCGAAATAGAAAGACGAAACGAAAATATTTGGCTTGCTTTCTATAAGAAAGATAGAGAGACAGACAGAGAAACATGCGCACGCCGCACGGCTTACAATAGCTTACTGTAGCAAAAAGTGTCGTTACCAGCCTATCGCAGTTCACTGCTAAACTTATTTATTGATATATTTTGTATTTATATTTGATATACAAAATTTTAAGAATCATTAATTTACAGCGACATCTATATTATTAATATTAAACTACTGGCAACGACAACTATAACACGTAAATGTAAGTTCAGTTTCTATTCAAAAGATGGCGCTATATATAAAATTGAAAAATGTTTTTCACCAATTCTTTAAAAAATAATAACAAAACAATATTTTCCTAATAAAAAAATATTAAGACTTCGTTCCCATAACAAAAATAGTGAATCAAGCAATGAAAAATAAACTAATAACAAATATAATTTAAATAGCAAAAAGTGTCGTGACAACAAAACGTGTCGTGACAACAAAACGTGTCGTGACAACTTTTTCGTATGATTTTTTTCCGTCTAGCCCCCTTTCACAACGCGCGATAAGGAACTTCGTTCCAATACCCATGGGATAAATAGAAGTGGTGACACTCTGTATTCTTAAACCATCACTACATAGATGTATGGTGACGAATCTTATGTGATCTTTATACGGTATGGTGATGATGATGAATAGCTACTACACCGACCACTTCAACAACTATATTTGCTCTAGGAGTAACTGTACCTTTAAATATGACACAGGCATTTAATATTATTATGTACTAGTGTTAAGTTAGTATACTGCATTTTTACACTGTGGTTTGAATCGGTACACGATAATCATGTTTTTACATGTATACGTACGAATTTCCATTTTTTATAGATTACATAAAATCAATTAAAATGTTAACCAGTTGTACTTACAAATTCACAGAGAATCTACAAACTGATACAACTGGTATGAATAAATATAAACAGAATTCATTCAATTTATTTCTAAGAAGCTTTCGCATTTATAAAATAAGAAGGAAAGTAGGAATTACCCATCTACATATATCTGGTGTAGTAACAAATTAACAAAACCTTTCAAAACACTACTACTAAAGTCATTAAAATATGACTTGATCTGCGTGACAGCTGTCATTAATGTCATTTAAAATTCCGAGGTTCATTTTAGGTGTGAAACACTTGACATTGGCGGAATCTCTGCGTTGACTCTACAGGCGAGATAGAGTCCATAATCGACTAATAATAATATATTTTAGGTGTGAATTTTTATATTTATAAAGTATTGCATTGCATTTGTGATAAAACTGGCACGTAAGATTGAAAATATAGATAATAGTAAAAAAACTTCAAAGTTTCTTCGTTGTGTTCGTGTCTGTCTGTCACAGAGATCAAGCTCTATTTATGGACTGTAGAATCTGCAGAAGGATCTGCATCGAACATGAAGGATTTGCGCACAAATAGTGAAGGATCTATTTACATATTCCAGTTTTATATTATTTTCTTCAGTCTAAAAGACTTCTCTGTAGAATTTTAGTTTTATTGATAGCTTTATTGCGAATAAAAAAATGTTAATGAAGTAGCTTCTAACATAGCAATTAATTTTCGTCAAATATTTAGTAGTTTTAATGTAATGGTAGCAAATTTATATTTATTATATGCTTTCACATTGGAATTATTCAAGATAATCTACACCAATAAATAAAATTGAAGGGTCTTTTTGTAATTTGAAATTAACAGTTTTTTACTTAATACATAAAAAGGTTATATGGTACTTATATAAATAAACAACTTTTTTTATCTATCTGATTGTTTCCGCTAATCTCTGGAACGGCGGGACCAATTTGACAGGACTTTTACTGGCAGATAGCTGATGGTGTTAGGTGTAACTAAGACTACTTTTTCAAGACTAGCTTCTCCCCTCGGCGTTACCTGCGGTTACTGTTATAAAGGTACAACAATAACCGCGAGTAACACCGCGGAGCTCAGCTGGTCTCTTATATTTACCCTTCTATCAACTTATTAAAATCTTCTAAATACATCACTACCAGGTGCTAATACTACATATCTACCTACCTATTATATGCTAATACCTAGACTTCGCCAATAACTGAATTTTTCCTCAACAAAACCCTGCCAACAGAACGACAGCAATAATTTATCACATCAGACGCCATTTTGAACTACAGTCAGTCGGTGCAAGCGGTGAAGCAATTTTATAACAACTATTGAATCAATTTCTTGGAAGGTACTGTAAACAGGCGGAGTTTTTTCTTGTTGCTTTAAATTTCATTTCAATGGCTGCCTCGCTAAAGCAAATGATTGTAAAGTTGCTGTAATTGGTAGAAGTTTCAGGTTTATTTTTAGTTAACGCTTTTCGGCTTTCAAGAGAAGCTTTAGTTTTCTGAAAAATGCTTCGTATAATAAGTTAAAAATATAAATGTTACATAGTCTATTATATACAGTGTACATATACTTATGTATGTATGTATATTGTGGTATATATATATTGTTTTTCATATGTATCATATTACTTATAACGTATTTGTTAAATTATTTCGATTGTTTCTCGTTCTGGACAGCTACAACCGCGATGCACCTACTTCACTAGATGTCTACACCGCCAAAGGTTAACTGGTAGAGAATGTTTAGGGCATTAATTCCGCCTATGTACATAAGTGATTGAAGTTGTAAGTAAATCTATACTAATATAATAAAGCTGAAGAGTTTGTTTGTTTGTTTGAACGCGCTAATCTCAGGAACCGCTGGTCCGACTTGAAAAATTCTATCGGTGTTGGATAATCCATTTATCGAGGAAGGCTATAGGATATATATCATCACGCTACTAATAGGAGAGGAGCAACAATGAAGAATGTTTCAAAAACGGGGAAAATTTTCACGCGACGGGCATTATAAGACGCAAACGAGGTTGCGTGGGTCAGCTAGTAATTAATAACTTCAGACTATGACAACGTGAAGAAGTCAGTTTTCTTTTCTTAAATATGGTGTGTATAAACAATGCAGTTACTTTTTGTTTTAATTTTTTTGTGTACGTAGCGTACGTTCTAAATACGTAAAAATCTAAAAAACACAAGATTTATTTCACTTACGGTGTATTAACACACAACACAAATGAACTTAGATTCTTCTTTCTATATTTAGAAAATGTTTAAGAGGTTTATGTACGCTTGAAAAGCTTTAAAAGTTATACATCAATTGATATCATATTTGGACACTACTTATTTATTTATTGCAACCACAACATGCCGCAGCGAAGCATAATGCGCACGGACGTACATAAATAAATTATTCTCTCGAAAAAGTTAATAAAAATAGTGCAATAAGTGGAAGTAAATTAATTTCATAATATACATTTAAAAAATTTAAAACATATTCAAATAGGAATTTATCATTTCTCTCCAATCTCCAGTTGATCATAGAATATTATGATGTTAGTGCAAATCTTCGTCTGGCCCGCAGATATTGATTTCTGAACGAACTGGTAGCAGAAAAATATGCTTACATCACATAGCCTTTGTCTCCGTCTACGATGATGTGAAAGCTAAACAAATATGGAGATGGAACTCTAAATGAACTGTATATTAATAGCAAAATATTATTACCTTTTGTAAATAGTAGTTATGGTTTTTCAAAGGGTCAATTTAAGAAAAAGATTTTTTTATGGGGCAAACTAGCAGGCGTATCGCCTGATGGTAAGCGAAAACTGTCGCCCATGTACACCCGAAACACCAGAGGCGTCACAAGAGCTTTACCGGCCTTTGGAGGATGGGGAGGGGGATGAAGGGAGGGGTGGCTCTATGGCTCTCCGGTATCCTCACTCACTCAGTGAAACAAAGCGCAAGTGCTATTTCACACCGGCTTTCTGTGAGGCCGTGTCGTTATCGTTTATACCTTTATCGAATCGTTAAATCCTGATTTTACCAATCAATAAAATAATCGATTACTGCGTACAAATAGTGTACACATCAAATAACTGTAAAGTTATTAAGAGGTGACAAAATTGAGGTGATATATATTTCTCAATTCATTATATTTACAATTCAAAAACTTTACACATATCCTAATTATAATTTATACCGTTTTTACTACACTTAAGTTTTGAAATCCACTTCTAATGATTGAAACTGCTGCAATTCAAATTCAATTAAAGTATGCGAATTGTATAATTTTTATAACCTTAAGTGTTTTTATAGTTAACATTATTTAATGAAACGAAGTCGTATTCGTAATCAACATAGAGAGAGAATTACTAGTTTTCGCCCAGTGGTCGAAATTCGACCATAAATCACTTTCTTTCATTTTTTTTAGTTTTTTGCACTTCTCACTTATAAATTTTAACCATGCCAAATTTCATAGCACTGTTCATATAATTTATACAAGTAAATAAAATTGGAGTGTCTGTTTATAATATTAAAATAACCGAGTTTTACTAAATGCATTTTTTACTATTTTTGTCTGTCTGTCTTGGTTATGACTGGCACTGGCAGATAGCTAATGATATAAGGAGTAACTTAGGCTATTTTTTTAAACTAGCTTCGACCCGCGGCATTGCCAGCGGTTTATGTTATACCGCGGGTGGCACCGCGTGGATCCGCTAGATTTCTATAAAAGTGGTACAATATTTTTGCTTTACGTATATATGTGGTAAAGTACATGAGTGTAATTCAATTGTACTTAGTCTTTACAAGATGCAATGGATAATTTGTATAAATATTATTACGAAATTCTACTTCTACCCATAGTGACACGTTTCTTAATTACTTGTTATTCTTCATATTTAAAAATAATACATATTCATAAGCCTCAGTCATTGTATTGTGAATAAAGGTAGACTACATACTTTCAAAAAAAAGTCGTCTCCACATCACGATGCTTACAACATTTCAGAATTTGGGACAAAGGAAGGAGCAACGTGTTAGAGCGAGACGGCACACATAATCCACTTATACGTTACGCGCGGCTTGGTTTCATACATTTTTACTGGAGAAAATTCGGGAATACCCTTAATGCATATTAAGCCGGGCTTCGGGAGTTATTTGCAATGAGGTATTGGAGCACTACCTATTGAAATGAAATTTTCCGCTGTGTGGGTTTCAGGGATAACGAAGGTCTCGTACACTCTGTAGGTAAGAATATGACCCTTCCCGAGTTTAGCCGGCCGGATTATTGTTTCAAGTGCTATATTTAGAATACCGCAAAGAGGTTTCGAAAACGGTTATTATTTCTGTTCTATATTTATTTTAATAGACAACCTTTTTAGAGGACTTAAATGTCTTAATAAGGGTAAAGTAATGGTTATTTGAGTTCATATATTTGTGAGTGTGATGTTTATATCTGTTCTGTACAAATTGTTTAGATTGTTTTTGATATATGTGGTATAAAATTTAAAAAAATAAACAGTTTTCATTCACACATTGATTCCAAAGATTTTACACTCTTATTACTTACTAGCTGACAACGACTGAGCGAGAAGACGCAACCTCGCTTGTGTCTTCTATTGCCCGTAGCGTGAAAACGTTCCCCCGTTTTTGAATCATTCTTCATTGGTGCTCCGCTCCTATTAGTATTAGCGTGTTGATATATAGCCTATAGCCTTCCTCGATGAATGGACTATCCATCACTGAAAAAATTTTTCAAATCGGACCAGCGCTTCCTGAGATTAGCGACAAACAAACTCTTCAGCTTTATAAAATTAGAGTAGATAACAATAAGTACGATCATTTATTCTTTGTCTAAGCGTAATCTATCTATAATATGTATATATTTAGAAATATATAAGTATTAGAAATGTTGAAAGTTATAATTTCATACCATTTCGAAATTAACTTTCGTGTATTTCTTTACGCACTTGTGACGCCTTTGATGTAGCGGGTGTCCATGGGCGGCGGTAATCGCTTACCATCAGGTGATACGTCTGCTCGTTTGCCGACAACTCAATAAAAAAAAACACGTTATCAACGAGGAGTCTTCCGTTATTTCGACATACGGAACCCTAGTAAATTTATTTGCCTTTCTTAATAACCGAAACCTCTTTAATAGCATAAAACACAAATATAGGTAGGTAGACGATGTTTGAGTAACCCATAATTTCTTGAGAAACCCATAAACATTATATTCATCGATGTAAGTATGTGCCTACATATTTATTCTGAGTGTTTACTTAAAATTTACTGTCAAAAGTATCTCTTATTACATGTTCATATTAAGTTTCCCTTTAATACAACTACTTTCTTAATTAACTTAGTAGTTACAAACACTTTCACTGTCTTTTCTATATTTTTTTATTTAATAGGCAACGCCCGCACTAGGAATAATTCCTGCGTCGCGGGGGACTTTACAAACATACATGAAACGGACACAAAGAACACCCGGACAACAACATTTGGATCACACAAAGTGTCATTCCACGTGGAATTTGAACCCACAACACTTGGCGAAGTAGGGAACGGCGCGGCGTGGCGACCGCTTAACCACTAGGTCAAACGTGCAGTTTTTTTTTTGGATGTTTATTACATAATAAGTTTGATTTTCTAGCAGTTATAGAAAAATACTGTATAGACTATGTCCTGTAACGACGATGTGACTGTGAGCTAAAATCATAATGCGTTGACAGTTCAACTAAGGTTTGGTTGTCTTATTTTAAAATCACAAATAAGTCTAAATTTTGGATGGACCAATAAGATAATGATAAAAAAACCATAAGAATAATTTCGCAACTAACTTTTAGTGATTAAAGTTATTGTTAAAACGTATTCTCTTTTATACGTGTTAAATAAAAAAATATGTTAAAATAGAGCAATATTTGATTTCACAATTATGATTAAATCTAGAACTAGGACCATTTCCTATGATTTGCGGTCGACTCTCCTCGTTATGCGGCGCCAGGACAATCTATCCTGGGTTGTCGAAACATTTGTTTGGGCAAGCTCTTAGTCCTTAGCCACCGTGGACCACCATGTGGCTAGTGGGCGTCCTCTACCTTTCCTAATATTTGGTAGCGCTAGAGCCTGTTGCACGACATGGCCTTCAAGGCGTCTCATGTCCTGACGAAACTATGACTTATTTAATAATAGATAATTTCTTTCACTTCCAGCCTATATTTATTTCTTGTTCTTCTTTGGCTATGAAATATCAAAGTCAATTGGTCAGTGTGGTGTAGTGGGTCTCTTTTGGAAGAAGAAGCTAATGTCCAGCTCTGATCTATCGAAGCTGTCGACGATGATGAAAGTATATTGGACCAATAAACCGGGAAATAGAAAAGCTACGGTAATAGATGTCGACCCACGCAACCTCGTTTACATCTAGATACTATTGCCCGTAACGTGATAATTTTTCTCCGTTTTTTAAACATTCTTCATAAGGGCTTCGCTCCTAATGGTCTTAGCGTGATGAGATATAGCCTTTAGCCTTCTTCGAGAAATGGACTATCCAACACTGAAAGAATTATTCAAATCAGACTAGCGGTTCCTGAGATTAGCGCGTTCAAACAAACAAACTCTTAAGCTTTATAATATTAGTATAGATTACTTTTTATACATCTTCCTCGTAACAATTAAGAATCGTATTTATTTTAAGAAATATAATACTTCAGTATTAAAATATTTATTTATGAATTAGTATTGTTGAAGAAACCGCAAGTAGTTATTTCGCAAATTGATACTCCGTAGTCTGAGCTTAATTGAGGTTTGATTTGCTCAAACAAAGATGGCGCTTTTTTGTAGTCTTACTGTACAATTTGTGGTTTTCATAGCATATTAAAAACTTATTTACATTATAACCTACATATTTTTTTATCATAACAAAATATATAAATGATGCTCAATTTTTATTCCTTTTTTCACCGTTACTTTATAAGCATCATTAATTTAATGTTCATTTCGGATACAAATTAACTGTTTATAATATAAGTTGTATAGATACTTATCTAATACCTTTAAATAAGTAATATATATACAAAAATAATATATATAATCTGGATCTCGGAAACAGCACCAACGATTTTTGTGAAATTTACTATGCAACGGGATTCGGGGCGATAAATTGAACTACGAGTGGTTAAGATTCATGTGTAAATAATTTACTAAGAAACTGTATTCATAGGTTATACCTACACATTTTATCAAAAAAAGCTTTTGATAAAACGTATAGGTATAACCTATGTGATTTAGGCATTGTATCTTATATACATAATGCCTATATCACCTAGGCCATTATTATAATTTTATTGACATCACATTACATCACGCTTAATGGTTTAAGTGATTGCCACGCCGTTTACTTCTGCGTCGAGTGTAATGGATTCAAGCCCCACACGAAACAACTGTGTGATCCACAATTTGTTGGTCTAAGTCCGGGTATTCTTTGTGTACGTTTCATGTATGTTTGTAAAGTCTCCCGCAATACAGGATATATTCCTATTGCGAGAGTTATCTTTTAAAAAATATGTATGTACATTCAATAAGATTTACGCTGTTGATACATCGTCATCATTATCAGCTATTAATAGTCTATTGCTGGACATAAGTCTCTATTTGAAAAGGACGTTTTGGTCTCCGGTACCACGCTGGCAGACGGGTTGGGATAGGGTTTGGGTTCCAAGGGTCCGGTTGTGTTTAATATCAGCAGTTCTCGGACCTCGCCCTTCACAGGCTCAGAGTGGCACACCGTGTGGTTTTAGCGGTTCGATTCCAACACACCACCCCGCCGCAAACCCCAGCGGGGTGACGGCACGAGGGTAAAAAAAGAAAAAGGGTTTGTTCCAAGTTTTTCTTCAAGTTGTTGATACTTGTATAAAACTTATAACTAAAAATAAATGTATAAAATAAAAAGGAATGTCAAAGCTTCTGGGAATAAAGGGTATGGGAAAGGTAATCGATCGCTGATCTACAGGCGCATGATTTGCAGACGAGGTTGGCTTGGGGCCCTAAATCTTTGTGGGAACTGCGTTTTCTGTTTTAAAAACTAAAAATTGTAAGAATTTACATTTTTATCTTCGGTTCTCAGTTTAAAATCTAAAGATCTACATTAATTTATACCAAATACCTTATTCTGTGATTACTTTCTAAACCAATATCAATTAATACCATTTAATTACCTATTGGTAATTGATTTCAGTAACTCTTGCAAATATTTATTATACAGGCTGTTGAATTTATAAATTTGATATTTGACTTAGATTGATAGTGTTTATTGACTGCCAACTAGGCAAAATTTATACTTTGTTGTTACTGATCTGAAAAACATGCCCGTTTATTTAATTATTTAAAGATCTTACAACGAGGAATACAGAAAAACAAATCAAAATCACAAATTATGTGTATTCTCACTTATAGGAGACCACATCATGCACAATTTAGTTCACACAACCGTTACCGTGGGAGAGCTATGTTACGGTATGAATGGGTCGGCTCGACCGGAGTGATACCACGGCCTCTCAGAAAACCGCTGTGAAATAGCGCTTGCGCTGTGTTTCACCGAGTGAGTGAAGATACCGGAGGTCTATAACCCATCCCTCTCTTCTTCCCCTAAAGGCCAGCAACGCACTTGTGACGCCTCTGGTGTTGCGGGTGTCCATGGGCGGCGGTAATCGCTTACCATCAGGCAATACGTCTGCTCGTTTGCCCCCTATACAATAAAAACAAAAAAAAACATTAAAATAGGAATACAATAAAGTTTAAAATGATAAAAGCGTAAATAGAGTACATGACAAAATAATATTACCCCGCCATTGACACTCCTACAAACTTGAAATATGTATTAGACAACTGAGATCATGTTATTTCACACATATAATTTGTTATAGAGACAGATTTCTACACCCAATTATGAAACAAATGATCGTTCTCATCACAGAATTATAATTGATGCACTGCATTAAGTTCAGTGATCAAACAACATTTCAAATAATCCATGCAATTTTACTACCCATCATTAATTTACATCCCATATATCATACCCACGAAGTCATAGGTTAATCACTTTCAATAAATTAACAAGAGTGAGTACAGCCTGTATACTCATCTTTTATAGGAGACAGGAAGAGCTCCATCTTCATTACCTAGCTTTAATAACGATACTTACTGCCCAGGTGTTGGAAATAGTTATTCAAGTAATATTCTTCACAAACCTAGCAACTGGTTTTCAATTAATAGCTTTTAGCAATATACGATCGAAAGGCCTACTCAAACGTTGAAACCTGAAGTGTAATTAGGCAATCGAAGTTATTTATTGTTCGTTTTAACGGTGACATAAATGTCTACACAAATTAGAATTGTTTTTAACTCTTGTAACATTTTGCAAGTGTCTGGTTATAATTAGAAAGTGCTACTGGTACTACTTTATGCACTTTAATCCGTGGGAGAGCCACGCTCCGGCATTAATGGGCCGGCTCGACCGGACTAATACCACGGCCTCACAGAAAACCGGTGTGAAATAGCGCTTGCGCTGTGTACTGAGGCCCATAACCCAACCCCTCCCCCCATCCCCATCTCCCAAAGACCGGCAACGCACTTATGACGCCTCTGGTGTTGTGGGCGAGTATAATCGCTTACCATCAGGTGATACGTCTAGACAATAAAAAAAAGTGTTTTGATAGGCAGCAAGTTCCTCTAGTTTGTTTTTTCAATTAGTTATTTAAATTAAGTTTCATTGTTAATATTTATGTATGTGTAAAGTTGTCAGTCCGAGTACTGACTTGTTAGTATCACGGACGTAACATGGAGTGTCATCGACCCTATCTAATCTGTATTGAAAGAGCAGACTAAGAGCTATAACTACATAACCCTCCAACACAACACAAACTAAAAGATTGGTAAAGACCCACCACCCAACCTAGGTCTGTGTGGTATGGTTGGCCAAAACCTCCGTTCTAACAAAAAGCCTACACCTAACCTAGCTATAGCCATGTGTTTACTTGTATAATTTCATTGCATTCGATATGTGTTGCCACTTTTGTTATCTCGACTTTATCCAGCCAACCATGTCAATATTTAAAAAAAACATTCTAAAAACTAACTAATTTATTTATTATTGTTAATACTCACATTTCTAGTATTTTCAGACAGGTTATTTCCAAATATGGAGGAACTTTTAATTTAGATAATCTTCTTGTTAAACGATATATCTGCATCTATGATCATATTCTAGTCAAATTTTTAAGGATTAATAAATTTAGTCACAGTTTCCAAGACCTAAGGTATATTTTCGTATATTAAACTTTTTATTTTAGTTTATTTCTTCTACATTTTTAACATAAGAATACCACACAGCATCGGTAACACTTAAACTGGTTATTTTGCACAATCGCTCGGAACCACTAGACAAGTTTAACACTCAAAATTGTTCTGCAAACACCAATTCCTTTCTCCCTTTGATTCAAGGTCAAAGTAACATCAAGGAGTGCTTCAAAATTCACGTGATAATGCCGAAGTATCAATTTATTGAATAAATCAATTATGATATTTAAATTAACTGTAAATTATTAAAAAAATGGGAGACTGTTCAGCACGGCTCCCCAGCTTGCACTGGTGAGCTAAATGAGAAAGGTTTTCCTATTTCTTCCCATTCGAGAAAGAATATAAAACTCTTTTTCGCCTTTTTTTACTTCCAACTTCGTCTTAATATGCCACCCGCTCGGACCTTGGAGTATAGCCCTAAGAATAAGATAGATAAGACAAATCGATAAATGTTTTGGATAATGCATCTGTAAAACATACTAAAATTATCACATCTTTTGTGAAAATATAAAAATATTTAAGGATTTTACTTGTTTGCAGTTGCATATTACATCCAGCTACTTTACTGAGTGGAAACTAGAGCTTAGGTAAACATAAAATAATGAATTGTACAGACAAATATCTTCAATCATACTAAACTAAAACATCAAGTACATAATTTAAAAGCTACTAAACGATAATAACTAATATTATCACATTCCAATCTAGGCAGAGCCTATCCCTCTGCCAATAAACATACTAAAACACTTCTAAATAAACAGATACCATAGACAATCCAAACCTTGACACATTACAAATGGCTGGGCTCATCACACAATCCTTGTTGGCTTCTCTTGATATGTATAATCTAGGCAGGTATGCAACTTTACAATAGAACAATCTAAATATCAACTTCTCATGATGCCACTACCTTCATCGTTATTTTAGATACAGCACCTCATTTTCTTTGTGTGTGTGTGTGTGTTATGCGGTACGGCGAACATAATCGATAAATTCATAATTAAAGTAGGTGTTTGAAATCATAAAGTCAAATATACTGAACAGATTTGAAAGTAGAAAGTCTTATGCAATATTCTTAATTCCTCGTTGTTATCTTAAACAAGAACAGCTTAGTTTTTTGTACGGTTAGAAAAAAGGCCATAATGATGTTTCAAGGTAGGTAATTTTTGAGTTTCGAGTTTATTAACATCACCATCTTCTTACTCTTTTCAAAAACTTAAAGCCTGGCCGGTGATCTGTCCTCTGGCCTGACTTGAACTCTTGTTTGAGTTATTCGTCTTTTGAAAATGATAATTTGATGTTTCATATAATTATCTAATTATAATAGACATAAGAAACCACTAACGTCAAATATTACCGTTAAGTCTGGTAAAGCCCTACGTATCCCACCTATAATAACATTACACAATAAATTATTTCGCCACTAAAATATTTTATAGAACATCACTTAACGTCTATCCATAAACTCTCGAGTTGACGTGAAACACTTAAGAAGTAACAATGGCTTACTATTTTATTATAAATTTATTTTAATGATATTTTCAATGTTATGTTACGTCTAAACCTGTTGACTATAAAACTCGTGATGATGTGATTTTAAGTTTTACCCGTATAAGACTATTTGCATTAGAAATGCGCCACAATTTAAATTTGAAAAAATTGTAAACTTAAATCAAAAAGTAAAATGAAAAACTTACATCTGGCACACAACGCCGTCTAGTCCCAAACTAAACAGAGCTTGTATTATGGGTACTAGACAACTGAAATTAGTTGTTTAATTAATTCAATGTCACATCTGAGGGTTTTTAGCTCTATAAATAGGGGTGGTTGTGTTAATCGCGGAGCCGCCCCCGGTCTTCGTTAGTCTAGAATTAATTCGTTGATAAGACGCCGCGCCTCCCAGCGATGTCTTGAGATCATAGGGCTGTTACGAGAAAGAAAATTTTTGATAGAAATTGTCCTCATTTTCCAAGATGACCTTTATCATGCAGATGTGGTTTTATCCAACATATTGTGTATTAAATAGCTACTGTATCTTATTATACAGTTATACAAAAATACTGTATAGACTATGTCCTGTAACGACGATGTGACTGTGAGCTAAAATCATAATGCGTTGACAGTTCAACTAAGGTTTGGTTGTCTTATTTTAAAATCACAAACATTACTGTGCCTCTTGCAAGCCACTGCTGGTCAACCAAGCCAGCGGTAATCCAATGTCTCCCTATCCACTGTCATTATCATAATCATGGCTCGTGGCAAGGTGATAACTAAGGTATTTATACAATCTTAGCTTGGTCAGTTTATTGATGGGTGACTATTTTTAACACATGGTGACCACATGGTTAGGTGCTCACCGAAGTACGGACCTCGGTGAGAACGTTAATCTGTCAATTGTCATACAAACATTTGTGATAATCCTAATGGCTAGTTGGAGCCCTAAAAACTCAAACAACAATCTTTCTACAGAACCTTGATATCACTAAGAACCTTGACATCACTAAGAACCTTGATAATACGGCAGTCCCTTCGCTTACTTAAATTACTGAAGCTCGTATCCTAGTAAACTTAAAGCTGTCTGCACCTATATTGGGAACAGGATTGAAGGAAGAAGGAATTATAAATACTTATTAATTTAGCTAAAACCCGGATTAGATGTAGTGTACTTCAATCGTTTTTCTCTGTTATTTTTGCAGTGTTATTAAACAAAAACAGACATATTCTGGAACAGACTTTGTTTCAATCTTCGTTCTAAATTTCAAGCTCTACCTCCATTTATTTCTACGAATACACGAATAAAAAAACTGCCTCTAAATCGGATCTACAGCAAAAATATTTTCTTTTATTAACGCATGAATTTTCCAAACGTAGCCATCCCTGAAATCCAAAAGCAAATTAAAAAGACGACCACAAGATCGCCTGAGGGGGTACAGGGGGAAATTACACCCCCTAGCCTACGTTGACCCTCTGTAATGAACATTGCACTGTATGCTGTCTCTTTCCCTCTTGCAGTGTCCTGGGAAGATACTTAGAATTGTCTCTGTCTGACAGTGGAGACTTCACGATGACATCAATTGTCTGGGTTGCATCCCCAAACAAAAATATACGAATATAAATGGTTAATCTTTTATATCATTTCCCGTAATAACTCCTGTGGTTAAAAGCAAGTATGGCTTGAAGCAGTGAAAGGAATATGAGAAAAACAATGCTAAGAATGAATATGAAGACATTACTTAGTAAAAACAACGTTAAATCATAACGTTCCTCAGTAAACCCCTCGAAGTTTAGAGATAAGTCTTAAATATACAAGTCATCGTAGCCTGCCTTTGGAATTTACCATCAGTTTCTATTAAACATGTTCGTACTGAAATGTCTTTTAAAAAAATTAAAATGAACTTTCAAATTTACTAACAGTTTTGAGTCTTTCCATCTGACAATATATAATCAAAACTAATATCGCAACCGACAAAGCTTACTCAGCTAAAATATAATACTGTGTGCCTACACTACAAAAAAAAATAATGTTAAAAACAAAAATTTTAACCGACTTCAAGAACTCGACCAAATCGAAATGAGACCACACAGGAAGCACCAGCTTTTAAATAAAATAAAAGATCCTCGAAATCTGTTCGAAAGGCGAAGGCTCTGAGGTAACAGAAATAAAAAAACAGTGTAACTGAGAACCTCCTCCTTTTTTCAAGTCGATTTAAAACTGAATCATACACTCAAAACATGTAATAGACCGTATTCGAGTCACTAACGACAGAGTGAATTTAAAAAGGTCAATTTGAAAGGCCACTATTTTCACATGCTACCTCATAAATAAATTATAGGAAAACAATGTATTATCGACAAAAAATAACAACGTAATACTCATTGTCGGTATTTCTTAGTGAGTACAAAACTACGCCAATGAATTATTATCTATACACCTTTTAGTTTCCACCTACCTGTCATACTGGGAGCCTGATATTGAAAGCTTTTTTAAATTTAGAGACGCGGCAGCTGCTTCGTCAAGTCGAGTAAATATTACACATTTTCAGACGATATGTAACTTGGAAATGACCCCAAGTTGGAAATGACTAAAACGTAAGATGAAAAACGCATAAATAAACAGAGTACTTTCGAATATCCATTTTATTTGAATAACATTCCATTCTTTTAAAACATCATTAATGCCTTGACCACACCACATTACATGTTACACAGCGTGGTGTCGCGTGTCGTGGTGAGGCGTAACCACGCCAACAGCCGGTCTACCTCTGAATATGAGACATTGCACATCAAAACCATTTTCGAGTAAAAGCATTTACCAGAAATACGAATGAGACTGTAGATAACTAGACTGGTCTATATATCATCAAAGTAATCGCTACATGTCTATCAAATATAACGCTTCAATTTCTAATGACCAATTACGTTTAACAATCTTAATAGATGAAATCGTCGTCGTATTATAATTATAGAGACCAGTTCTTATTATAGACATTCTCCAATTAACCATTCCCACGCATTCAAGAATTAATTAAATATGTACAAACTTAGACCAATAAGACAAACTATTAATTTAGCGCTCTGACTTAGGACAAATTAGATAGCGGCATTTGTGAATAACCATAAATATTCCTGTAGGGTCTAATTTATTAAGGCAGAATGGAAGGAAATGATTAAATACAATAAATACGGATTCATTTGAAGCTAAACTTTTAAATTGTATAGAATTCTGTTTGGATACACTGGTTAGTTTTGCATACTCACCTCGCGTATCTAAAATCTGTCGATGAGTTTGACTGCAAATATGCAGTAGTGATTTAAACAGTCTCTGTTCTGTATGTCTGTTCCTTGTATGTAAAGTCCCTCTCAACACAGAGTATAGTTTTTTTTTGTTTTTAAAAAGACAACTCCCACATTAGGAATAAACATCTTGTGTCGTGGGGAACTTTACAAACATACATGAAACGGACACAAATAACATCCAGACTCGGGACAACAATTCGTGGATCACACAAAGTGTTGTACCGCGTGGGATTTGAACCCAAGACACTTGGCGCAGTAGCAAGCGGCATGGCGACCGCTGAAACCACTCGGCCAACCGTGCAGTCAAGTCAACCTAGAGCGAAAGTTGTCTTTTAAATTGGTATTTTAAGTCTTCTTGAGCGACATTATCAATTATAATCGGGAGTCCAGTCTGCTCGTTTGTCCAAAAAACAGGCTTCTTAAATATCAGGTCTTTTTTCTGTGTATTAAATACCTTTCGAGATATAGAGTAAGTAAAAAAAATTATACTGATCCCTCTCATTTATAATATAAGTTTCAACATAACAGCCAGTTCTTTATTTGGTGTACACATTGATTTTTGGGATACACAATGTGACATGTGACTCTTTGAGTGTTGTAGGCGGGTTGCATATCAAACTGACGCAAGTAAGCCCTCCCATCAACACGGGACCTTTTAATACTTATTTTTTTGTCACATCGGTTTCAATACATAACCTTTATGATACCTACTCTTATTCACCCATCGAAGATACCATATACTTATATTCTATTGAAAAATCATTGTTGTTACCTTAAGTAGAAAAAATTTTAAGCAAAAAAAACCGACTTCAGGAACTATACCAAAATAAAATTGGGGAACGGGAGCACCAGATTTCAAATAAAAAAAATCAAAGAATCAAAATCACCCAATCGAAAGTTCTGAAATAACAAAAAAAAAACAGTCGAATTGAGAATTTCCTCCGTTTTTAAGGTCGGTTAACAAATGTACAAATAAAGTCGAAATGATGCAAACTTGATAGGAGTAAGGTGATGATGGAAGATGTTCTTGTGAGGCGGACCTCCCTGAATCTAACACGTAGTTGAATACAGGGTAGAATTCAACATAGACTGAAAATATTTAATACTAGCTTTTGCTCGCAGCACCCCCCGCGTGTGGGTCAGCTATCGCGGTAAAGAATAGCCTAGGTCCTTCTTCAAGAATCAAAGTATCTCCATTCCAAATTTTATTGAAATCAGACCAGCGGTTTAACGGTGAAAGCGTAACAGACAGTCAGACAGAGTTTCTTTCAAATTTATGATGTTAGTATAAATATTTTTGTTTCTTTTAACTTTTTAACACTTAACCGTAAGAGATAAATTCGTAAGATAATACAAATGTGTGAGTTTTCACCTTTCACACCGGATTCAATAATCGCCCAGTACAATATGACCTTTCATCCAAAGATCAGCACTAGGATTTTTTACTACAAATATGACAGTATTTTATTTATATCACACCATTCTATCACATCACAACCGTTAATATTCCACTTCTCAACACAGGTCTATCCTCAGATTATTATTAGAACTAAATTTTCCACATAATATTAATTACAAATCCTTTAGAATACAATTAAAATAGCTTCTATATTCAAGCCAAAAGAAATGCCGTAATATTTTAATATCAACACGAAACTCCACTTAAAATAATTTAGCATATTAAACATCTTGCACAATGACCTGCAATTTACAAAGATGGTTCTGATATTTACTGAATTACTTGCAAGTTTTTTGTATCATTGTGAAGAACACCGTACAAATTTGTATGTCATTCATTATTTTTGCCAGCAATTGATATTGAAATGAAAAGATACAATGTAATATGTAAATGATATGTTGTATTGCATTAAGTATGCAAGATTCGACTCTGTACGATTTTTATCGCACCGAATAACACAAGAAGTGTTCACAAAATAATGTCTGAATATTATTACAATAAGTTATGGCTTTATTTTCTTGGAATGCAAAACAATATGAAATGACGTGACTTTATTCATACTTGTGTTAAAAATCTCCAAATAAAAATGATTAGTCATAAATATTAGAGGAATTGTGCCTCTGTTTAAAGATAATGAGCTTTTCATATATTGTAATGCTATGAATGTTTCCGAAAGATATGAATTTAACACACCATCACTAAACTGTAAGCCTGAATTATTGATTGAAAGGACCAGGCCAAATAACCTAAGGTAAATTATAACTAAAAACAAATACCTACTGCCGAAAACAAATAACTTGTACGGTGAGAGTAGAAGAGTATTTAATCCCTATTCTTCTAAATAATGCTAGAGGAGATACAATCTTTGTAGATAAAGAAAGAAAAACATGCCTTCCAATATAAATTAAAAAAACACTATCTGCCGAAGGTAAATTATATTGTGTTGCATGAATTAAGTCTGAATTAAGTTACATAGTTTTTAGTACTTCACTGCCACCCAGAGAGACCCTGCGTGGTCTTCGTGGTGCAGTGTTTATCACTGTGTGTAAAATAGTAGAAGAAAGTTTTGAAAAGAAAAGACGTATTTTTTTTACAATTCTATCAAATATTTTCTTCTAGTGTCAACAAATTGACCATTTGTTGTATTGCCTGCCTACCAAAGATACTTTTCTTCTCCTGATGGAAAACACGAGGAGAATGGCAGCATTCATGTCAATGATACAGAAGCATCTTGATAGGCCGTCATAGCTATATATAGCATGCTTTCCATCAGGCTCATTTTAGGTTGGTCTTCTGTGAGAAGCTAGTACCGCCTCGGTCGAGCCGGCCCGTTCGTGCCGAAATCAACATAGCTCTACTATCTACCTTCAGAGGATTTCTACCCAGGCTATTGCTTTACTTTTCTTGAATTTTACAGCCAATTGAATTTTAGTTGTAAAAGCTTCTTGGGAAAAAATATTTCAAAACAAAACGATGTCAATAAACCTTGCTTTTACTCATGTGAACTGATAAATGTACTGGTGGAAAAATAAGGTCAACATCACAAAATGTAATATTATTATGTGTCTTCTATTTTTAATGAGTTTATAATATTAATAATTACTTGTTTTATTAAATGAACATGTGCGTATTTTGCTCTTTGTTACGAGTTTTAAAAAGTACCAAGGTTACTAATACTGTAAAGCAGTTGTTCGATGTCAGTAATGTCAGTTTAAAAATTACCGTCTTCAAATAAATCGATTAAATAATTTTTTTATGTCAGAAGCGAAATTCAGTAAAATTAAATCATTTCAAAATTAGTCGGTTGTCTTTTTTTGTTGTCTTGTCTGTATCTTGTATCAAAGGGAAAAACCAAAAAACGCAAAGGACACACTTTTTCAACGTGTTTTGCTTTTGTATTCATATGTCCTTGAAAAATTAAATCTACTTAATTCAATACTTTGTTTTAATCTGTGTGCTCGATTCTTAAAATCGATTACTACTTTTTTGTAATAACATTCCGATAGTTACTGTTTACAAGAATGAAGTACGTAATACTCGTAGTCATCACAAGTCTAAACTTTATTTTTTTTTATTGATAAAGTAAATATAATGAGTACTAAGTGTTCCAAATGAAATAAATAATTTTACTAAAAATACAATTATCGCGCTCGAACAGCAGTTTCTGTTGGTAAATGTTCCTATTATAACACGCAAACAAAAGGTATCTTTCTACGAAAATATTTCTTGCTGGCCATCCTAAAACAAAATTATACCCTTCCTTAAAATTAGTAATCCATTTCTGACGATAAACTACGAAGTGATAAGTCGTTGAATCGACAGCACAGAAATAAATTACACTGTACGTTATTGATTCACATAAATAACAGTTACAATTTTCCCTGTTATTCGATTTTTGATTCGATCACGTCTTCGCCGCTTTCACTTCCTTACTAATCTCCAAACTGTTCTACACTTATTATAAGACGAAATCGATTCAACGCAAACGAGATCTCGATTCCCGATGCCATAAATCTTTTTTGCGAACGCTCCGGGCGCGGCGTAACCGATTAGTAGGTGCGCCACAGTTATCTACAGTAAGAAACAATTTCCAATGCATTATATAATTTATGACTTCATCGAGGATCGAGGGTCACGACTCACGAATGCGAGATCCCTATGACTTGGGATTGTATGGTATGAGATTATGTTAGACAAACGTGATCTTATTTCTTATCATCAAGTACTTTAACACTTATTATTTTTAATGTGTAACACCTTTCCTGCTATCTGAAAGAGCGATTTCGTGAAAAGAAACGGAAATTTGAAACCACACGCAATGATAATTTTAACCGTCTGCTGGTATGTGCCATATCAAATCTTACACATCATAGCGACTATTGTAATGGTAGGTCGAGTTTTTTTCCAATACATCACATTGTGACGCTTTTCAATGTTCTTTGTCCTTTTTCTTGATGAAAGTATTCCTTATTTTGCTATATTTCATCAATACGTGAAAATTTACTAATCCCATACGTTACGTACCTATTTTATAATTAGTGAAAAGTTGTTACTAGTCGTGCTAACACATAATACTCATTGATGATCTGAATTTTTTAAGCAAAGCCAAGGAAATTTTCTTAATCTAGGGAGCAAACGAGCAGACGTATCCTAAAAGGTACGTAACGTACAGGGGCGTTGCCAGCCTTTTAGGAAGGAGTACGCTCTTTTCTTGAAGGTTTGAAGGTAGTATTGGTCCGGGAACAACGCAGGCGACCACAGTTTTGCAGTGCGCGGCAAAAAGTTTCGGGAAAATCGGACAGTTGTGAACTGCCAACCATCTAGATGATGGGGATGAAATTTCTTTCGCGTAGGACGATGGCGGAAAGATGCGACAGGAATCAATTCGAACAATTCCTCGGAGCACTCCCCATGGGGTGCCAATACTTTCATTGTGATAAAAAAGTGGTGATATACTCATTTAAGATCAATGAAGTATCTAAATAAAGGCAGTTTAGTCTTTTAAAGGCACTTTTCGTGTCAAGAAATCTTAACTTGTGTATAGTTTTTACTGCGTTTATAGTTTCCTATTTACTATTACATGATTTAGTTGGTTGGTTTCAGAGAGATAATTTGTTTTAAGTCATAAATACGTCATTTGTTTTGACAGCAGACTGATATCTATAATAAACCTTTAGACAAATGGCAACGGGGCTGGAATAAATATCCTACAGATTGTCTCGAACATGACTTGAGTTAGTATTGTTCCGTCATTAATTTCATAATAGGACAGATCTATTTATTAAAAGCTATTATAAACGTACGTTTAAATCAATATTTTTAGACTAAAGGCATATTTACAGTACATGCAGTTTTTTAATTTATGTATCGCATAAGTTATAAAACATTTGTGAAACAAAAGAAGTAATGGTTTTCAAACATCGAAAATTGAACTTAAAATGGTAGATTGATTATATTCATACGTTGATTCTGTATCGAATTCGTAATAAGGTAGCAACTAAGTACAATCTACCTGCCACTTAAAATAAGAGTAATGTAGTAGTGAACGGATCAAATAGTACGATAAATTAGTTAACAACTAACATTTTGAATAGCATTTTCAGTTGACTGGACTATAGATATGACTGACTGCTAAACCAGAGATTCGATCAAACTGTCACTCGTGCTAAACAAAGGTCTCCCCCAAAGAGCGCCACCCATCCCGTGCAGTCCGCATACCGCTGCCAGCTACTTTCTTCAAATCTTCGGTGCATCAGGCTGCAGGATGTCCTACACTCAGTTTGCCTAGTCATGGTCTCCATTTTAAGTAGCATCACACGCTCCGTCACACACTAAGCTACTGCACAGAACAGCAACATTGTAGACCAGCCCAATGGTAATACACATCGTCTTGAAAATATTTTCCTACTGAGTTGAATTAGATTTGAATTATGAACTCTGGTTTCTCCAGACCAAATGTCAAATTCAGTTTTTTTTTTATTTGTATGCAGTGAACAAGCACCCTTATTTGAAACTCCACCACAAAAGTTACCGCTGTAGCGTGAACATCAAAATAGAGTTTGGTCAAAAACAGATTATTTCACGGCAGTCCAGTAAAGATAGGATAGGAAAGACTGCACGGTTGGCCGAGTGGTTTCAGCGGTCGCCATGCCGCTTGCTACTGCGCCAAGTGTCTTGGGTTCAAATCCCACGCGGTACAACACTTTGTGTGATCCACGAATTGTTGTCCCGAGTCTGGATGTTCTTTGTGTCCGTTTCATGTATGTTTGTAAAGTCCCCCACGACACAGGATGTTTATTCCTAATGTGGGAGTTGTCTTTTAAAAAAGAAAGAAAAGAAAAAGAAAGATATCAAGAATTAAGATAATTTTAATTATGTCGAAATAAAACTGTCCTCTATTTAAAATCACAACCATTTGATAATTTAAATAACAAAATGAAGTACCAATCTATAGCTTTAATTACAATGGCCACACACGTTTAAAAAAAGAACGAAATTCAAAATAACGATTCTCACGCCATCTTTGTCTTTCAAAAGAATGACGTAGTTTCCGGTGCGTTACAACATTAAATTTGATGTGTGCGACAATAGATTTAATTACTTCATTAGTTTTAGTTCGTTCGAGTAGCTGTCAAATGAAAACCATGTGTGCGCCAGAGTTTTTGGGAACGTTTTATTTTTGATTTGTTTTCTTGATGTTATGGGAATGAGTTATAATTTAATGGAAAAGTTTAACTTTAATTTTAGTAGATAGATATTTCTTCTATTTTATTTGAAATAGAAATATTAAAAAGAAAATTAAATGGAATTCGTATTTATTAAGTAAAGCGGAGAGACAGCTTATCATAAAATTTTTGAGTGATGGATTTGAAAAAAATATAAAAAGAGACATATTATTATTAGGTCAACAGCAAACTCAAAATATAAACGTTACACAAATTTAAACATAAATTACTGTAGTGACCGCCACTTCAATCTGATTGGATCTTAAGAGTTTATACCTAATATCTAATTTTATTCCCTTATTATGTAATTGGAACTAATAAATTAATAATAAATATTTTGGACCTCTAGCACACAACGTCATCTAGTCTTAAGCTAAGCAGTGTTGTGTTATAGGTACCACACAACTGATATAAATACATACATACTTTTTTTTGTAAATACATACATATTATACATCCAAACTCTGAAACACATATTTGCAGATCATAGCAGCAGCAGTCCCACACATAACCAATACATCACCGAGGTAGTCTACGCTAACTAATATTATAAAGCTGAAGTGTTTGTTTGTTTGGCGCTAAGAACAAAAGGTTACAGGGCTCAGCTAGTCGTAAAAAATGGTGTAAAATGTAGGTACTTAAGATGCCTGACAAGCGTTTCGATTATGTATAACTATAAATTAGATTTTATTTTAGTACCAAATTTTTTGTCTCAGTTTTTTGTATCAGTACCTACCTTATAAGTATTAATATCTATTTAAACTTGAGACACACAACCTCAATACACACAAACACACACAAATAAAATGGATATAAATCTATAACCAGACTAAATAACAACTTTGGTAAAATTTCAGATAGTCTTTGTTACTCGGGCCATTATTACAAATACAAAATTGATTCAATAGATTAGGTTACATACAAACACACAGACTTTCAAAAACATCCGTCTGACACACGCCGTTGGACTGGTCCATAAGTTCAAAAGGTGTTTCTCTTGTCGATAGAATTCGTAATGAGACAATTCGGAAGAGAACTAGAGTGACCGATAACACACGGAGGATCAGCACGTTGAAATGGAAGTGGGCCGGTCATGTCTCCAGGTGGACTGATGGTCGCTAGAGCCGACAAGTGTTTGAGTGGAGACCACGATTAGGCAAACGCAGTGTAGGACCGACGACTTGAGGAATGGGGATGGTGGCGGATGGATGTGGACTGCCCAGAACCGAGATGGTTGGCGCTCTTTGACACTCCTGACACACCATCATTAAATATATCGAAACAAACACACTATTTTGTTTTCTACTTTTACACGGATTAAGTAATGTATGATAGAAAAAGGTCTTGGAATGGCAACATAGACTAGATGGACTGCATTCATCATCATCATCATCAACAGCCTTTAATAGTATATTACTGAACCTCTTCTTAGAACCGTTTCGTTCTACTTTATCACCCTGTTCAGACGGGTAGGTAGTGTTTGTTTAAAGTTTTCCTTCGCCTTGTGAAGCTGTTATCCTGCGTAGTTTGCTCTATATAAATATATGTATGTACACATACCTGCATCCGTGGAGTGTCTAACGCAGCGTAGCTAAAGTAAAACATTAAAACACAGGCCTCTAATCACAATTTAGACGCCTGTGCTATTGGTTTAACAGTGTTGAATAAAATAGTTAAGTTTCTAATTACGGATATATTTGCGATAAATAACAACTAAATACAAAGTTATTTGTCTTAATCCAACACAAGTAAAATAATAAAAACCAACCTTTGAACAGAATTCACGCCCCCTCTATCCTAACAAATCAGTTATTATAAATATTGAAATAAAATTCAATTATAAACATTAAGGGCCAGTTTCACCACTTGCTGATAAAGTCGTTGATAGACTAATGTCAACTTATCTGCCAGATAACTGCGGATTTCAGTTTCTCAAGTCTTGGTTAGAGACATATATACCCACATATATTAAGTAGCAACTTTTATCTATCAACTATTATAGTATATCAGATGTAAGGATCTGCAACTGTATCAAGAACTAGTTAATTTAAATTTGAAATTGGCCCTGAGTGTGATAAAAACTAGTAAGTTCATTACTTGCAATGAGTTTCTTTCCCAAAAACCATAACGAAGTTTCATCTAAAGGGTTCATCGTGACATTTTTTAAATCATAAAAGAAAGTTGTACCTCATCCGTGATTACACATATAAGATCGTATCACAACATAGAATAGCCAATTATAAACATAATTACATATATAATACGACTGCTAATTGAAAACATAGTATACAGTTCCACAAAAATATTTCTTACAGAGAGGCATTCAACCAGTTTATTCGGTCAATAAAACATAATAACATCATTTAAAAAATAATTAATTTTAATGTCAGACGATGTTCTATTATTGGTGTTTACAAGTAAGGTACGTAGCTGGCAATTAGCAGGTCTTACACCTTCTGTGCCGACGTTCTTTAACGTCATTCAATTTTATCGTGTAATTAGAGTCTATAAAATCAGATGTTGCTGGCCGCGTCCGTCCCAGTCCACGTAGAGGCGATGCCTGTGCATTTTTCGGATAACGACCGACATTCTTTGACACACAGAGTTGAACTGACATATCAGATTATATTTACTAGCTTTTGTCTGCGGCTTTGTGCGCCTAAAAGTTGTGTTTCTGATATTAAAGTATGGATGGATTGGATCCAAGTTAACAAAATTTTCGTCACACAAGTAACGAAACAGGCAAGCCATACATTTTTACTGAGATGTAGAGTTTTTCTAATTAGGGTTGGTAGAGTTAGGGCGTGTACATTAAAAAGCTTGGCACTACATGAGATCTGATATTTTTTTCACAGGGTGAACCATATGCAGTCGATTTGGCAAAATTTTACATGAAAATGTTTTGGTGGGATTTCATTTCTCTTTGTAATTGCTTATGGAATTATTAAAAAAAATTTGTTTTTTAATTTTTTGTGTATTTTTACAAAAAGTCTATATGCCAAAAATATAACCTGTAACATATAAATTTGTGAAAGTCTCATACAAACTTACACCCCCCCCCCCGCCCCCCTATTTTAGAGGTTAGGAGCCAAAAAAGATAGGTTTATGATTTTTTTTGTTGTTTGTTAAACTTAGTTTACATACCAAGTTTCAGCTTTATGGCACTTAAGGAAGTACTTTAACATTGTAATGATCATCAGTGTGTCAGTGTCAAAATCGGTGTATTTTAGATATAAATAAAATCTAAAGTAGCAGAGCTACGCAATTGAATCTCAGTATATTTAATTAGTCTATTATTGACATCATATCCTGAGAATCGAAAAATCAGAAATCAAAGTAATGAAAGTCAAAAAAACGATAAAGCATTTCGAGAAAATGTACACAGTGCCCTTGCGTTTCGCTTGGCTCGTCTTGGCGTATAGTGTATATAGTATTAGACAGTAAATTATGTGGTAATTAAAAGTTATAGAGATGATGAAAATAGTTTTCACTAGAACCTATACTATTCCTAGTGTATTTACAATACTAGTTAAACAATCAACACAAGAGTATCACTAACATTTAACAGAAATGCGATACTAACCAAATTTCAAATAAAACCAGAATTGCTCTATCAAGAGAAAACGCACAGACGGATATTTTATCCATAATAATTTATTTGGCGTCTCTGAGTGCCGTCTTAGCCCACGTATTTTACAACATACCTATAAATTAAACATTGGCCACTTGCTGCCATTTAGTTAGTGGTAATATCATCTGTAAGTCAATACGTTTTCTATAAAGGATTTTATAACCTTGATTAGCATAGAATTTCAATATATTTTTAATAAAAGAAACGCGCAGTACGTAGCAAATTAGCTGTAGCTATAAACGAAACATTTGTGAATGTAAAACAGCGGCCAATAAGAGTATTTGTAGTCATCGCAGAGAAGTATCACGCTGTGCCACCTTGCTCCGGCTCTGTACATTCTAGAATTCCAAGCACATCTTAACGATATTTAAACCATTTAAAACTAAGATTAAAGTTGCTGTCGCCGCTCTGTTTTTGCTCTATTAAACAGCCAACTCATATAAGCATTTTTCATTGTCGAGTCTTTAATAACCACCTCGACATTTTTGAATCTCGTCTATAAATAGTGCATAGGCTACCATTTTTCTTTAACGCAATAATAACGCTTACATTTTCACAGTCTATAATATGTCAGGTTATAAATTGAGGTGAGGTGAGGTGAGACATGCCACCAGGAGGTGGTATCCGAAAGGATTTCCACACGAGGAAAAAAAAAGTTTATAAACTGAGGTTTTTTTTCTTATAGACACACCCGTAAGTTACTATTAACGTGATAATGTAAATATTCTTAAAGGACAACTCTTGCATCAATTAATTATAAAATACATTTAGTACACCCCCAGATACAAAACAAGTTCTTTTATAGAGTGCAATTTTATATGAACTAAAATAAGGCTATTTGAAGGGTTTAGAACCTTTGGAATGAAATGATTTCAAAATAACCACAGCTCATTAAAAGTACTTTTCTCACCCTTTGGTTCTTCTGTATGTATGTATATATTCCCTCTGTTCTATGTGTCAAAAAAATTAAGATACAAAATCATATAAATTCCTTTTTATTTACTTTAAAAACAAAGTGTAGTGCAGTATCTTATTAAATTCTACACTTCCGTACAGTAGACTGATAGAAAATATCAATGGCATTAATAAGCCATTGTACATATAGCGCAAACTGCCTCGGTGGCGTAGTGGTAGCGTATGCGACTGCTAAGCTTGAGGTCTCGGGTTGGATTCCTGGGTCGGACCAAATGTTTGTATGATCTGCAAATATTTGTTTCGGAGTTTGGGTGTTTTCTATGTATAATATGTATATATTTACAAAAAAAAAGTATATAAGTATTTATATCAGTTGTCTAGTACCCATAACACAAGCTCTGCTTAGCTTGGGACTAGATGGCGTTGTGTGTTAGATGTCCGAAAAAATATAAAACAAGACCCTCAAAATTCCAACTCGTTAACCCCAATTTTTCAGGAAACACCACACTTTACCACTTCGTTAAGCCAACACAAGCTCTTTTATAAAAAAGAAAGACCAAATAAATCAATACTAATATTACAAATCTAAAAGTAACTTTATCTGACTGTTACTGAGGCTGCTCTTTACCGCGATAATAGACATACACACGAGCGTAGCAGCAAGCCAAAGCTAGAAAATAGAATTACTATTGGCCATTTGACCCAAGAGACATTAAAAACGATGATAAAATGATCAATAACCAACGGAGGCTTCGTAATTTATAGTTCTATCGAATATTAGCCCATCTTGAAAGGTAGATTTTAGTTTATTCTGATAACCAATAAGTTCGATGCCATAAAAAAATTTTACGACTAAATGTTCATTAATATTTTACACCACCAATCTAAGCGACTGGCGACTCAGCCCGCCTTAAAACGGAAGTCTTTGAAATTCTCGGAATTACTCCACTAAAATATGCATTTATTACACTTATAAACCTTTCACTTGAACAGCTCTATCTATTGCTAGAAACTGCATTAAAATTCATTGAGTAATTTAAAAGATCTAAGCAAGCAAATAGCGTAATCGACTTCATTTAATACTGTGTAAAGATTGTGTAAAAACTCAATTTTCGTACACTCTAAGTCTGTGGATGATAGTAATCACATATTTAAAAAGAAATTGGAACAGTATTCGTGCATTAAAGTTCTTTTACAGATAAATTAAAAAGTATATATCAATTAATTAATAATTGTAATTTAATTATAAGTACAAATTAATTAGAATCACGATTCTAGTGAGTCGTGATTATAAATTATATTAATCTAATATTTATATCAATGGTAAGGTCAGGTGCTAAACTTTTTTATCATTGTATCACGACTTTTGTTTCGTATAATTTTCTTATAATTAATAAACTTTGGAAAGAGTGGGATTACTATTTCTTTAAAAACATCTCCCTCATGGTTCAGAACAACAATTAGTAGATCACACAAAGTGTTGTCATATGTGGGATTTTAAATGCCACAACATCCAAATAACCATTCACATTCAGCACAGAAAAACGACCAATTAAACCACTAGGCCAATCGTGCAGTTTATATAGGTTTTGAGTAAACTAAAAGTGTCAAATTATACTACTTATATTCAGTCTTCCTTGAAAATAATATCTCTTAAATAAATTATAGTTACCATATACGTTCTGACAATCCCATCATGAGTAAACATCTTTGATTAACGTTAATTGACAAAGTCTTAATAATGTCTTAATTAATTATGACCTAACTGAATTGTGAAAGCACCAGCCTCTATTGCCCAGTTGTATGCACTTTCTACAATCGCTACCGCCATTATCCTCTTATTTCATTGGCTAATATTTGGTTTTTACCACGTGACTTAGCGTTTAGAGACGTCATTCTCTTACATTTGTTACTTTTTTATTAATATTTACATTTGTAGAATGTAAGTGGGCTAAGGCTGGTTGCACATTGACTCTCACAGATGGTTGTTGTGTGTTAGGTGGTCTCACAGGAAATACAGTGGAAGAAATACTTCCATTCAATTTCACCAAGTAAAATTATCTATTAGTTAAAAAGTTAATTCCCTTGATAAAAATAACGGGCAATTACTAGGTGAAATACACAATATCGGCAATTAACTAATTAATAGGGAAAGAATGGGCATTCTGAGGCAAGCACACAATAGCATTAAAAACACTTTTGATTCTGGAATTGCAAGTGTCAAAACTCACATAGCATCAAATAATCTAATTGTTCTTGAGGCCCCTGTGGCATAGAAACACATAGGCTATCAACACACACACAATATCCATCGCTGTATAAAACTAACAAATATGTAGTATCATTAAATAATGAAAACACAACAAAACCGCCCAATACATCAACAGTATTAAATCACATAGTTTAAAGTTACAACGAAACGTGTATATTACCACCAGATTGCGTGGGATCAATATATGATTACTTTTTAAAATTAAATGTATTAACCCCGTTAGCCGACAGATTACATCTCTGGCCTACCTCATATTTCTGTGTATGAATTATACATGGTAGGTATCTAATTTACTTCGCATCAAAAACACTTCGTGGCTCTAAATCTCCGATTTTACCGGTCCGTAATTTAAACCGTAATTTTCCGGTTAACGCGATGCATTATCATAACCGAATGATTTAGTGAGGACCTTTTGGTTTTGTGGCTATAAGTATTAATTACAAAAACATTAGTAGTATTGTAATGTAATTATAGTACATATTCTAAATTGCAATGTGAATTTTTGCGAAAATAGTTATAACAGCTTGAGACATCCCGCACTTGGTCGTCTAATCCTAAAGTCAAGTTTTAACATAATCATCATCAACACTTCGACTGTTCACTCCTGGACATAGGCGTTTCCTTAGAAACAAGTTTTTGGCGCACTACTTAGGCCAATAAATATTCTATTTTGTTTAGGCCTTGTCTGTCCTAAAATAGTCAGATAGCAGTGGAATGAAATCCCACCTTCACTAGAACTGCATAATATGAACAATCACGAAATACAAGATATATGTTATTAAACTCTAAAAGAAACATACTGTATGTGAAAATATTTTAATTTAGAAGAAATCTGATACCTCTAATAAGGAGTGCGAGCAGGTCAGAGGTTATATTTTCGGACAGTAGATAAAATTAATCGTTTCTATAAAGGTTTTGCTTCTTTTACTGGGTTTTAGGCATTAGTTTTTTTTTTACAAACATCATCCGTTTTAAGATTCTGGTGACATTAAGAGGTTTAATACTAGTTTTTATCAATTTGGACATAAATTAGAGGATCTTTTTATAGAATAGTTTGAATGACTTTCATCTAATTAATTCTTAAACACAACACAGTTTATTTTATAGTGCTATAATTTTTAAGTTACTTTTTGATTTTCAGTTACTTTTTATTTTTCAGTTACTTTTTATTTTTCAGTTACTTTTTATTTTTCGGTTACTTTTTATTTTTCAGTTTTTTATAATTCTTCAGGTTTATTCAAATTAAATCGTAGAGTTAAATATGAAATTACGTTTAACTATTAAAAATCTATCAAATCAAGTAGTAACAGCTTACAAGTAAATCCATTTTGCCGTCGAAAATATGAATCAAAGTGTTTTACATATACGTCAAATTGTATTGTGTATGTATACTAAGCGTATATAATAATACATATTAAATTACATATGTATACTTATAAATCATGTCATGACGGAGGTGTCTTCGGATGTGATATATTGTTACGTTAATGGAGATTTGTTGTTAGAAACGCGGACACATACGTATTTAAGCATAAAATAACTATTAACATATAATAAAATCCATCTATTTTATTGCGACTTTGTACTTTTATTTACTTTTGAGAATGCGTGGTGACCGACTATCAACTATAATTCATTGAGTTTCTAAAATTTTATTTTAAATTATTTTAAGTACCTGAATGACCGAGCTTTGCTGGGGTTTTTTATTCGTAATTTTTCTTAAATAAATCTTAGCTAAATCGATTTATCGCCCCCGTAACTACTACAACGTACTAAATTTCATGCAAATCGTTGGAGCTGTTTCCGAGATTCAGAATATGTATACATCCACTCCTTATTACATCAGCTACCTGCCAGTGTGAAAGTCCCGTCAAAATAGGGCCAGCCGTTCCAGAAGTAGCCGGCACAAACAGACAGACAGACCGACAGATAAACAAAAAATATATTGGTATATGTACTGTGTATACATTCAAATGCATTTAGTAAAAATCGGTTATATTAATATTACAAACAGAGACTCCAATTTTATTTATTTCTATTGTATAGATATAGACAATAATAAACTGCTGATAGATTGTAAATTAAGACTATAATGATAGATAACATTAATACATATATTTTTAATTGTTTTATAACTTTACTATGGAATATACTGTGACTATGTAATATAATGTATTTGCACGCCGATAAGACAAAACATGATTGTTCCACTACTTGTTCTATTAATATCTTGCATGCTCTGTGCTGTGTATGTATACTCATGTTTTGGACAAATAACCGATCTTGTATCTAGTAATTGAATAAATAAATAAATAAATATTTCGGACATCTAACACACAACGCCATCTAGTCCCAAGCAGAGCTTATGTTATGGGTACTAGACAACTGATATGAATACATATATACCTTTTTTTTTTGTAAATACATACATATTTTACATAGAAAACACCCAAACTCCGAAACAAATATTTGTAGATTACACAAACATTTGGTCCGACTCAGGATTTGAACCCGAGACCTCATGAACAGCAGTCGCATTCATTACCACTGCGCCACCGAGGCAGTCGAGAGTCGCAATAAAAAAATATTGATTGTACCTTATGTTAATAGTACGTTCTTTCCCAATTCAGTCGAATGTACGTACAAAACGCGTTCAGACATGTTCAGAGCCCACCCTTAATCAACAACGTGATGTTTATTAATAAACCTTATTAAAGTTTCATCAGTACAATACAACGAACGAAACTGTAGCATAATGAAGTTGAACTATTGATGTTCGTAACAATAAGCTATCGTCTTTCCACGCGCCTCCGCAAACAACTAGGGTTGTCAAAGCTGAAAGTACAATAGGCCTTTTAAAATAATATAACCAATAACATTATTTGGGATTTTCATATAAGTGTAAAGGATCTAAGGCCGGTAACGCACTTGTAACGTCTCTGGTGTTGCAAGTGTTCATGGGCGGCGGTAATCGCTTACCATCGGGAGATACGTCTGCTCGTTTGCCCCTACACAATAAAAAATAAATGAAAAAGTAAGTTTAAATAACACTTTACTTCAATAGATAATAAATAAATATTCCGGACATCTAACACGCAACGCAATCTAGTCCCAAGCCAAGCAGAGCTTGTGTTATGGGTACTAGAGAACTGATATGAATACTCAAATACTTTTTTTTTGTAAATACATACATAGTTATTATACATAGAAAACACCCAAACTCCGAAACAAATATTTGCAGATTATTCAAACATTTGATCCGACCCGGGCATCGAACCCGAAACCTCAAGCTTAGCTGTCGCATACGCTACGCTAATGTTAATTTGATAAAAAAAAATATAAATAAAAAGCTGTAGTAATTTTATTTTCCGAGATGTTTGTTATATTGGTTTTATTAAAAGAGAAACCGGTATTCTTTTACGATTCAGTCATTTACCCCATTCGTCGCTGTATGTTCTCGTTTCTAACTGGTTTCATCCGACACTGTTCTAAGAATTCTTCTTTAATAACAAAGCTTCCATTGCAATAAACTTACTTAGAATAATAATCAAATTAAAATCAATATATGGTTAAGATTTTTATAACAACTTACAATGAAACCATTTGACCTTAGGAAGTGACTTTAAGAAGTGACCTTAAAAAAGGTAAATTGATTACACGACTTAAATATATAAAATACTTTAAAATTATAACAATCTAAAAACCTCTTACCTAATGGCGTAATGGTTAGTCTGTTCATTTATTATACGAAACGTTTATAGTACTTCAAATGTAAGTAATAATTTTTCTAACTTTATTTCGTGTTTGTGGCAACCCTATGACTAAGTAATGTACCTGATTAGCGCTGAGAGTATTGTTTAATTGTTATAAATTACATCTTGCGATCAGATCGTGCGCAATCGCAATTACATCGTGTTTGTTGCAATGTAATGGGACGTCCCGGCGTTGTCTGCAATTATAGTAAACAATGACCCATCATCACCACTCGGATTATCCCTACTAATAATATAAATGTGAAAGTAAATATATCTGTTTGTCACGTTTTCACAACTAAACTGCTGAACCGAATTTAATGAAATTTTACCGCCTACGATGAATGCAAGGAATTCACATACACACGTTCGATAAATCTGGTCATTTTTTTTGTTTTATAGAATAGGGGGCAACACCAGCACCAGCAAAGGCGTCACAGGTGCGGCCTTTGGGGGATTGGGCGGGGGATAGGAGGACAGGTTGGGGGGGTATGGGCCTCCGCTATCCTCACTCACTTATATTTATGTACACAGTGCAAGCACTGTTTCACACTGGTTTTTTGTGAAGCCGTTGTATCACTCCGGTTGAGCCGGCCCATTTATGCCGAAGCGTGACTCTCCCGCGGTAAATGCAAATCGCTCTGCACAGCTTTATCACTATGTGTGTAGAGAGCATTAGTAGAACATAAGCATGAGATACATATATATTGTGTCTTTTGAAATATTATATATTATAGTCCGGCCACTCAGAGAATGCGTTTCTGACACTTGTAAATTGGTCATGAGTAGTGATGTGCCATGAATATCATTAATAATATTTAGTAACAGTATTTATAGCATTCATTATGCATAATTATTCAATTTAGATATATTTTATATTTCAAACACAATATTAACAAAATTGTTGATGGATGAATTAAATTTAATCGTAATTTCTGAATGAAACCAAGGTAAAGAAAATAAAAATACTGCATTTATAGAAAAATGTATATTATGAAACACATAGTTTTAAGATTTCAATAATGTCAAATCAAAATTTAATGCTACTCCGATTCGCTTGAGGACTTGCTGTCATCTTCACCAACATGTATTATCATGTTACTATCAATCATAGTGTCTATACGAATATCGCGGTCAAAGTCATCAAATATCATTTTTTTAGTTTTTTCAACCACCTTCATCCAGTCATCTCTTGTGACTTTTTCGCATGCTTCTTTTAAAAGCGTCTTCATCTTTTTTATGCTATATGGTGGAGAAGTATTATGGCGGGCTGCATAACCTTTAATTTGAGCCCAGATTAGCTCTATGGCATTGTACTGGCAGTGATATGGAGGAATTCGGAGAACGCGATGACCGTACTCCAGAGCCAGCTCATCTATTTCGTATCGAATATTTGATAGCTTATGGTCGTTGACTAATTTCATCAGCTCAGCTTTTAGCATTGACATATTTGCGTCAATGCCACTTCTTTGCAGCCAAGCCACCAATTCCTCTTTTCTATTAGCTTGAGTAGGTGCTTTATTTATTTGCACCGAATGATAAGGGACGTTATCCATTATTATAACTGAAGGCTCTGGAAGGCCAGGTAGCAACACATCCTGGAACCACTCCTTGAATACAGCCGCATTCATTTCTTCGTGGTAGTCAGTGGTAGTTTTTGACTCAAATGCTAATAAACCATTTTTCACAAAACCATACTTCGCACAACCAGCGTGGCATATTATGAGACGTGCTCCTTTACCGATTGGCACTTTCGACGTCGACGCTTGAGTGTCATCTGTCCAAGAACGAGAAAGCTCGTGATTGGTGTTCAGCCATGTCTCGCCAATGAAAACGACATTGTCCCAATTATCAATTTTTTTTTGCTTCTCTTAGAAAAGTAATTCTTTTTACCAGAAATATAAAGGGATAAAAATAGTTTTTCATTTATTTTTAATTCAGCTGACTGATATCACGACAATTATTTTCATAAGTTTGGTTTGATCGTACCTATATCGTATTATAAACTATATTAAACTTAACTCGTATGTATTAAGTAGGTACATTATACACACTCTCGAATAATTTCTCCGATGTCCCCAGGAACTTTAATGTCGTTCGTATAAATGCCCAAAGCATTTCGGTACATTTCCCTGAAATGGTGACAACATTCGACTGTACAACATCCTTACATACTTTGTAACTCATCTTGTTCTACTGTTTTTTTGTGTATTCAATAAAGATAAATAAATAAAATTATATATTATAAAATTAGAACGTTTTATTTAACAATATATCGACCGACAGAATATATTACGATATATTCGATATATTCCAAAAATACTCAGTTACAATTCAGTATTATTTTGTCTCATCACTACAAAAACAAACTATTGACATAACCTTGAAACAGCGCAGTTTGACGTCGTTAGACTTTTAAAAATTATTGTTCTTAAATTAATTAATTGATTAATTGGTAATAACTTTAACCCAAAATAAAAGGTTTATTGTACATTGGCATAATTATTCAATTTTTAATGTTATTACTCATTATTAAGATTAATAAAAGATATTTAAAATTTTGCCATAAATTGTACACCAGTTCAAAGTTACATCGCCCATTGGATCACGACCTGTCAGGAACGCATTCTCTCAGTGGCCAGACTATAGTACCTGTATTTATTGTCGTCACAAAATACTAGGACAACTAGTCCATATAAACCATAAACCGTTATAAAAAAAAACAGAAATAATATAGAATTCCTATAAAATAATTTGGAAGTGGATTTCTAATTCCAATAGTTTTTTTTGGCTTAGAGGTCAACGTTAGTTCGTCTAATTATTGCCATCACTCTTAGTTAAGGGTATCACTAAATCGTTATCTTCCATTATAACCTGTCATAAATTGTCCGAAGAAAATCCTAGTCTGCGAGAGTTGAGTTTGCCTGTAATTATGAGCTTATAAACATATCAGTCTCCGCTATATACTGCACAATTATTCTTGCGTACCATACCAAAGCCAGGATTATTCAATTGATAATAAATTTGATCTTACAATACAGGCCTATAATATTGCATCATAATTCAATTTTACGCTTCCCGAGTCCTCCATAATCTTGGTAGCATTAGGTAGCTTTCGCACCTTCAATGCATAATTAGCACATTTCAAAAAACGAACTACCGAACATAAAGACAGGTGCAATTTTAAATAAAGAACGAAATTGTTTTTTATATATCATTTGGCGGGAACAATGATGCATTGGCGCCAAAATGAGGTGTTACATCCTATGCACCTTCGTGTTGGAATTTTGATGTTTTTTTCACTTTACTTTCGTTGAAATATTATGTTTCATTCTAAAGGCGGGATTATGAACAGGTGGGATTGATGTCATCTTTAATTGCAGTAAGCTTGCTCTGTTATTGTTATTATATGCTACAAAAAGAAATATATAATGTTATGAATTGTCTATGCCCTTCCTCACGAACTAAAGTAAATATCTTCATGCCAAATTTCATTGAAACCGTTGCATCGGTTTAAGCGTGACACAACATGAAAGTTTTCTTAGCCAAGATTTATGTATATTTAGTTTAATTAACAATCTAATTATAGTTAATCTCTTTGCTTATTAGTAAAATTATTTCAAGAGTACGTGCAACAAGAACAGCACTAACTCTGGGTCTGTTTATTGAATTTTATTTTATTTAAAAATTATAATAATTGACCAAGTCGAAGTAGATTCTACTAATGAGTAGTTGAGTGTGTCCCAATCGTTGTGTAAGAAAATAAGGCTTCCTATTCATGGTGACCGCTAAGAGAGCCATAGTACAGACTTAATGAGGCCATGTACCGATTAAGTTTAGTGCTCACGACGTCACGTTAGTCTAACACCATCGTCAAAGGGTTTCTGTCGAAGCTCACTGTTCCTTAACCTTAGCACAAGGGATCGTGTGAAGTCCATTAAATACCCCTACTAATGTTTTATGAACATTTACTATTACGAGACCGTCAACCTTATTGATTGCAAAGTCCGGTAGTTCATGAATGTTCTCGATGCGATAGACGAATCATACAACAATTATAAGTAACTAGTTGAACCCAGCATTGCTGCCTACGGGGGAAGCAATTAAGCTTAGTTACTTCTTATATTATCAGCTATCTGCCAGCAATGCCGTTCTAGATATTAGCCCGAACAAACAAGCAGGCAGATGGACAGACAGACAGATTGACAGAAAGAAAGACAAAAATATTATAAACTAGCTGACCGACGCAACCTCGTTTGCGTCTTTTATTGCCCGTAGCGAAAAAATTTCCCCGTATAGTGTGTCGCGGACTTTTTTGTAGATATTTATAAGATCTACGATTAATTAGAATATTTTATGGTTCTATCTTTTATAGTTTACGCAGCGTACGCAAAATAAGTAACTTGTCTGGTTGATTTTTTACACCTTGTGTCCGAAAAACCCAAATATCTTACGGAACCCTATTTTTTTCCAAAATAAAATATAGCCTATGTTGCTCAGTGATAATGTAGCTTTCTAATGAAAAAAGAATTATTAAAATCGGTCCAGTACTTTTTGAGTTTATTCGTTACATACAAAAATACAAATCTTTCCTCTTTATAATATTAGTGTAGATGTAGATTGGTTTTTGCTTTATGTACCGTATATCATATGCATCTAGTAAAAAGCTGTTAATGTTAAATTACAAGTAGGTAGATTTTTATTTCAACTATTTAGATAGATTAAATATTTACAAAAATATCATTTATAATTCCTTCGTCTATCACTATGCTGTAAGAAAATTGCTGTACTATAACTGTTATACGCAATAAAACCTTTCACACTAGTTCACTTACACTTGATATTTATTCAATTTCATCCGTTGACACATTGAGATTATCGTGTGATTAAGTATCGGTGGTATATTTTTTTAAAAAGATACCACCGATACTTAATCACACGATATAATAATCCAAATCAAATTAATCTTGCAATAATAAAACAAGGCACCACCAATTAACATTATTATCATGAACGCTTGGTGCGTTGTTATAGTATTGTCCAATAAACAAATAAAAACTAATAAAATCTTAACTGGTAACAAAAATCAGTAACGAAGTATAATTATAGCCATAAACAAACTATTAACACCAGATTATTCTTTATTGGCAACAAGCAATTACAACGTCAACCAATTTAAAAAATCAGTGCACAGATCAACATCAGTTTAGTTTTATTTGGATCATAAATGGTTTGATAATGTTCATGACTACTTGATAAATGAAATATAAAAGAGTTTATTAGTAATTTATTGCGTATAAAAGTTATAAATATCTGTCAATATAAAATTTCTATTTACTTTTAGCACAGACTTACCTTTTAATTCAAAACCGAATACCGCTTCAGATGCCGTGTATTAACTAATTTGTTGGCGTCTCTTGAGTACTATGTACAAATTGCAGCACATCAATAAACAATCTCCGGTCTCACACCACTATAGATAAATGCAGTAGCTTGTTCTTGTGAATATTCGAAATGCAAAATAGCTTTGTGCAGCAAATCGTAAACGATCTCAATAACTAAACGCTTCCTGTGTTTAAGGACAGAGAAGAAACTTATGCAGTTCAGTCAATCCTAATTATGCAAATATTTTTATCATTACGTCCAGGTCCGACTCATAGAGGAGTTGAGTATATGAAGTTTTAAATTTTAAGACACGAGTTTTACCAAAAATAAAGCGGCCAATGCTTACATTTCCTGTTTTGAACCTACCACAGCGAAAACAAAAGAAAAGATAATAGTTTTTTTATATTTAATACACGAAATGTTATCCAAATCTTTTACATGCTTTTATTTATTGTGTTTCAGATTTTATAGTAATTTATTTTATGTTTATAGCTCGATTTAATTAATTATCTCAGACTGAGATACCAATTTACCAAATTTTCAAATGATTAGGTATTAAAAATAATTAATTTATGAAACTTAAAACCTGTTTTGCAAGCAGTGGACTTTAAACCAAAGTCTGTCATATTAATTGAAATTGACCACATATTTGCCAATATTGAAAACAAATTCTGACATTTGGTTTTTAGAAGCTAGCGCAATAGATCAGAGTGGCGAGCAATGGGAAAGACCTCTGTCCAACTGTGATAGGCATCTATCTGGTTTTGATCAATAAAGTTTACATGAACTTTTAATGATATTTGACGTCGATATATGAGTAAAAGGCAAAGTTATAGAGGATTCATTCCTTGCTATAGTTAACTTAACTACACAACAAATGTGTACCAACAGTAGGGTCTATTTTCTTCGAGCGTGTCCCGTTGAGTTGTCGATAGCATCATGTTGCAGCAATTTTCAGTTGTTCCACTACGCATGAGTTTTGAAAATTACGTATCTAGTAGTAAAAGGCACGAATATACTTATATGGTAAGAAAACCATTGCACACACTTTGCGTACGACACATGAAAATGGTTGGCGCCGTTTTTCCAAGATTCAAATTATATAGATTTATATATATATATTATATATATATACATATATTCAAATTATATACAGGGTGTAAAAAGACGACTACCGAAAACGAAAGGGGCTGATCCAGCACCCCAAAACTTATTAAAAAAAACAAACAGTTATCTTAAAAAAAAATTGTAGCTTGAAAAAACAATGTGTCAAGATTTTTATTAATTTCAGAAACCAGCAATGTACAACTTAACGCGTCCGCGCGCTCTGTCGCGGTCATTGCACTCACCCGGCCAGCTGTTTTGATATTAAAATACATTACTGTTTTATTGATTTTCTTTGTTTTCTGGTTTTCTAAATAAGATAATTAGGTAGTTTGGGTCCTGTTATGTTTTACTATGTGTATGTAAGCAGAAAAAAACATAAAACGACTTAGATAAATTATCATTTTTTTTGAGTTTTTTTTTCGCTAAACCTATTCAGTATCATGGTCTGATTGCAACCCCCAAGTTTTCGGTAGTAGTATTTTTACACCCTGTATATATATATATATATAATAATAAATCTATATATCAGTCGCCCCTTGTGTCCTATTTCTTCATCCCCAAACGACTTCCAACCTTTAACCCCAGGTCACTTCCTCATCGGCCGGGCCCTGACTGCTCTGCCATCGCCTATCTATGGAGGGTCTCAGCGAAGCCAGACTTGACCGCTACCAACGACTCGAAGCCCTACGTCATCATTTTTGGAAGCGCTGGCAACTGGAGTACATTGCCGAGCTTCAACAGCGCACTAAGTGGCGCATGCTCGACCGTCCTTTTCGACTGGGCGAATTGGTGCTTCTTAAGGAAGACAACGCTCCTCCGTTGCATTGGCGCCTCGGTCGTGTTTCGGGGCTCTTCCCTGGACTAGACCGGATTTCGCGTGTCGCCGACGTCACTACCACTACTGGCACCTACAGACGAGGTGTGAAGTACCTCTGCCCATTATTGGACGAGTCTACTGAACCTACAGAACCAACCAACATTTGAATACTTCCGTATTCATGGGCCCCTAGGATGTTCACGCCGTGTATAAAGGGACAACATCGGAGAAGCGGTTTTAACCGGTTTCTCTCCGGTGATACGAACTGCCCTCCGTCGCCACAACGCACCGCCACGAGTCGACCCATTGCAATATAACATGTGTACAAGCACACACAGTACATTATAGGCTATTTTAACCTACCTACCTTTTATTAACCATTTTGCGACTAATTTTAACTGTATTATTTAACCCAAAATACAACTGAATATTTGGAATTTGTCGCTGTTTCAATTGGCTAACCAAGACGCCCAGTATTCAACATATGGGCGCAGTGCTCTAATCGGGGTATACTCGTTGGTGCGAGTATACCCCGATTAGAACTCAACCAAGCTCTATACATATATATATATATATATATATATATATATATATATATATATATATATATATATATATATATATATATATATATATATATATATATATATATATATATATATATATTGTTCGTTTTAAAAGTATTAGATATAGGAGGCAAACAAACGGGTAGTGTACCAGAAAGTGGCTAGTGCTATTTATGGGTACTCGTAATTTAGGAGTCAAAAAGATGTTACCGACGCCTGAGGTCAAAGTACGCTCTTTTTTTCAAGGTCATATTGTTTGATAAAATTTGTATCATTAATTGGTTGTATAATACAGTTTCTCAAGTATTATCCAGCGGTAGGGATAACCAGCGATGATGGCTTTATAGATGTTTTGTCACGTTATACGATGCCAAAAAACTTCGATAATATATTATAAACGAACTTATATGAATTTATCCATACAGATATTAGTTTCACACACAGCTTTAAATCATACGAAATTTATGAGAATATTATATTTTAATATGTACTTTTCTTTCATACGATGACAAAGGCAATACACATAAAATCCGTGCCGCGCCGTGGGAACAAAAATCATTATTATTCAATATTCTTCAAATTTACATACAGCTCCGCATTACCAGCTAACGCTAATAATTACTATCTCAGTCATAGTCCAACTATTTACAAATCAAAAAACCCAATTCCTTATTTTCTTGAATTGTAAGAGGTAGAAGAGCCACGTTGATTTCAGCACATACGAGCTAGTTCGACAAGGATGGTACTACCCTCGTACAGAATACCAATCCAAAATGACAGCCGTGCCGGTTGGTGACGTCCGGTCACCAAGACCAGGCGACCACTTCCGGGAGGGTAAGGGGGCCCTTCCGTCCGACGTATGAGGACACAGCACTACGAGTCGCAGTATTACACAGCCACGATGACTATATATATATATTTTACGCTCCGTTTTCCCTCCCCTACTTTTTTATCATGTCAGCACGAAAAAAGCATAAAATTTCAACAGCAGCACTTTATTCTCCCACCAATGCGCTTTTTAATGTGTCGTTCACAAACATCCGTGGACACCACGCAAACCTCAAAGCCGTCCACCAGCATCTTGAGACGGCAAGGCCGGCTATGTTTTTCCTAATGGAAAGACAAACACGACATCTTCACTTCTCCGGTAACGTGTTTGAGAAGTGCTTCCTCGCAAAGGCTGGGGTTAGTCTTTTCGTCAGGGCGGATGTTTGTTTTCACCGTTGACGCTGCCTTGAGGACCCATCCTTCTCCATCCTTACGGCTCCACACGGATATTAGCTCTGTGAGCCGAATCTACTATGCCTATATCGATTTCATTCTGGAGACTCTGAGACAGCTCGACTATTTGAATATCTGAGTCAGGCAGCGGACAAAGCGCAGGAGCAGTTTCCGACCGCCGAACTGGTGTTACTGGGAGACTTTGACGCCCACCATGAGTCCTGGCTGGGATCTTCCAGAACTGACCACGCGTGTCGGACTGTCCACGCATTCGTTTCGTTTGCTAAAAATGTATTTTAGATTAAGCCTCTACACGGTACTTGCTAGTATGCATCTGAGATGAGAAAAATAAAGATTAAAGATTAAAAATTCGCTCTCACGCATGACCTCACCCAGCTGGTACTCCAGCCCAGCAGGATACCAGACATACTGAGTCAAGTGTCTTCTTTACAAGACCCAGGTTCGCTCGTGCGTGGAGTACTGCTCTCATCTTTGTATCGCGATGTAGTATCTGTTCGACGCTCTCGACCGATTGCAGCGGCGAGCAATATGCATTGTCGGCAGTCCTAAAGCCTCACTACCTGTGTCCGTGTTTCCCTCCCACTATGAACCCAGGTCCCTTAATCGTAATGTGTGAAAAAGCATCTCACTAGACCGCCATAGTATGGGTCACCATGCTACATTGTTTCTATTCGCATTGCAGATAGTGACCACCACTCCTGGGTTCTGCTCATGCTTTCCATCAGAAAGAGCAGTCATTTTGATAGCTACAACATAAAAAGAAGAATACCGGGTGTCACCTCTATCCATTCAATGGGTGTTGCAATACAGGACTTAACAGAGCACAGCACTTAAAAGAGAAGAAAAACGAGCACTGAAAAAAGCCACATAGAACTATTTTTTCTAGTATGTTAGTCAAATGGACATGGGCCTCTTTTTAAAGGGACCCCCCTTTAAAAAGAGGCCTATGTCCAGCAGTAAACTGCTAAGAGCTGTCAGTGATGATGATGAATACACATAGATTGTAAATCACGTCTCACATTTCAGCCTTACCAATTTCTATTAAACTATTCAAGTCACCCTGTAAGTTACAAATTTAGGGTGAAGATAAAACGGTATTGGATTTTATTTCTTGTCGTAAGCTTTCTTATCTTTTTTACGAGTACTTCATCTCCATTATTTTCTTTCTATTTACAATAACCAGGCTCTGAATTTCTTCAAGTGAAGAAATAGAGGGTTTATTAATCGAATGAAACTGTGAACATTAACTAGTATTTTTGTCAAACCTTCAACACATTAGTCGCAATTGTCAGCTAATTCGGCATCATGGCTACATAGCAAACGCTTAACGAAAGTCATGTTCCACCTACAACTAGTCTATCCATTTCGTGTCCCACACAACTGCGCGGTGTTACCAGACATAAATAATAAACAGACATAAATAAAAAACAATGAAAAATCTGTTCTCAAGTTTAGCAAACTCTTTCAAAAACATGTAGATTTTGAAAGTCACATTTTCATATTTTTTGTGTTGAAATAGCCTCTTTTTTGTAATGAATAAAGAATCAATTTACTGAGAAATTAAAAAGACACTAAACAGTGCAAAATCACGTTAAGGCCGTTATGAGAGAAGTAACTGTTTAATTAGAAAGAAAATATTTATAAAATATAATAGGATACTATGTTCAATAAAAATCCTAGACCGGAAACGGAGATAGATTCTATCATCGGTGAAATACTATAGGCCTATCTAATTGACGATAAAAAAAATTTAATGACAACTATCTGACGATAAAGAAACTATTTTCATCATATTTAAACGTTAATAAATACATACACCGCTTCATTAATAACGAGTCGACGATTAGCAGTTATATTATTAGCATGTATATTAAATTTGTAATCTAGCAATACCTAAGACGACATCCCGTTCGCACCGTGCCGTAATATCGATACATCCCACACACCTTTCGTAAGCATCATAAATTGAACATTTGACACGCAAAGCGTAACCTTTGTCGATATCAATCGTTAACATATTTCACAATATGATTTATAGCAAGTTCATTATTTACGACAAAACTATTTGTCTTTAATTTTGGTGCAGCTAAATGAACAATACTGTTAATTTTATAGCATGATATGTTACGCAAAAATTGATAATATTTAAACCTGCTTACATGGTTATAATTTATATAGGTGTAACATAATAACCTTACACTTCTCACACACACCATGGGCTTCATTTTTAATATTGACTACTCAAAGACCAAGGTAAAATGACAGCGTTCGTTCGTTGTTGCATTGTCTGCATTCGCAATGAGTATAGTAACCATCACTCTTGGATTTTGCTTATGCTTTCCAACAGAGTAGAATCATTTTGGCAGGGCCAAACCTAAAAAAATACTACATTCATTGAATATTTAAATAACTGTTTCTAAATACATACATATCATGGATAGGAATAAAACTCACGACTTCTTTCTTAGCAGTCAAGATCACGAACCACTAAACCAACGGATAAATTGGTCGAAGTTTAAATCTGGTTTTTTGGCGATGGTCAGAGATTGACTCTGATATTAGTATAGCTATGCTGTGTATATATTTTGTAGATCGTAATGTAATCATAAAAACGGCGATGTAGAACTGATAAAAGGTTTGGGGTCCGATTATCTCATACACTTGATAAAACCAAAAGAATTGCTGAACAACAATAACTGTGAGGCTATCATACTTGCGTCAAGCCTGCCTCTCTCAAACGGAATAATAAATATGAATACACATAGGTAGATAAACTCGTCAAATTTATTCAAATAAAAAAGTCGTAACCTTTTTATATATATATACCCAAAATAGTATTAAATTGCTATAGGATAGAATATTTGTTTTTCGTAAACTTAATATGACACCGGATCTATTAAAACCGTAACAGTATTAATGTGAAATACTGACGGAACTGAATTAATCACCAACATCTCAGTATGATGCTGGCACACAAACTGTTCAAGAACAACCGTTACCTAACCCTTTTGGCGATATTTCTTTACTTCTTCCATAAGTGGACTGCGACTGCTATGCTTGAGGTCTCGGTTTCGATTCCCGGGTCGAACTGAATGTTTCTATGATCTGCAAATATTTATTTCGGAATTTAGGTGTGTTCTATGTTTAATATGTATGTATTTACAAAAAAGGATATATGTATCTATATCAGTTGTGTAGTACCCATAGCACAAACCCTGCTTAGTTTGGGACTAGATGGCGTTGTGTGTCAGATGTCCGAAATATTTCTTCATCATGTCTTTTTTCTTTAATAATCTGACCAGATCGATCCATAGATCGGTGATCATTTTTAATACATCATTACCCCACCGTGCTTCAGAAAGCATGTTAAGACGTCACTACTGCTTGTCATACGAATTTCGCAATAATTACGGGGAATGGGAGATTCAAAAATACTAACAACATTATATCTACAGAACATGAATTTTGAATGGTGTTTGGGCAGTAGAGGTTTGATAACAGTAGCTTAACATATAAAATTGAACATCAGCTGTGTCGTAATAGACTCAAAGCCGACCCAAATTCAGTTTAGGAAAAAGTTCATAATATGTTTCTTTAGAATTTCCAAAAAGGTCCCAAGTGATCAATAGAGTATCTATAATTTTAAAAACCATAATATTTTAATGACTTAGTATGATACGACTATTTGCGATGACCTCTAGTTTGATATTTATTACATTATTACATTGCATAGTCAAGCTTACATTCTGAAATCTAGACCTAACGGTCCATCAATAACTTTGAGCTATTTATCTGTATTAGCTATAAAGTATATTACTTCGTTTCTATAGCAATCTGTTACTAAACTTATTCATAGCATATTAATTTTAATCACCGTACTATCTATCTCAAACTTTATAGAATCAATTAATATTGTAAATTGTGGTAATTTACCCAAGCTCGTATTGAAACAGGTCATTTTAAATTAATAAATAGATCATATCTGCTTGTAAATAGTCTAGAAGGTAAGCCTCTTTATTGCAATAGCAGGTTTACAACGCGGTTGTAATAACTAGAATTAGATAGATTTTAATCGGTAGACGGACCTGTAGGTTTAGTGACCGCTTAGAAGGATGTCGTCGTTCGAATCTTACCTAGGCCCGAAATTGTGTGCGATGCGACTATAATGAATACCTTAGTCTGTCGATGTTTGTATCTCGTTTTCTGGTGTAGGGAACTGAAGGCAGACAGGTCACCGTTTAGTAAGTGACGACCATATCCTATGAATACCTACAACTTATAAGACATTTCTGACACTAAGAATGACCCTCGCCCTCTTCTCCAGAGCCGGGTTCCTGAAGAAATCATTCATTTGCTTGAGTACAAGTACGAATCAATCCCAATTTCCCTTAAAGAATATTACCTTAAATTAATGAGGTCGTATTTTTGTGCTTTGGTGACGAAAAGCTTTTTGAAGTGATAACTTCTTTTTTGGTGAATTACCGAACGCTTTCCATGAACTATATTTTTTACTTCTATTTATCGCGAATTTAATTTAAAGAGCAAAGAGGTTCATTTCGGGTGAGCTTAAACAACTGTTTGTTTATAGGTTTGAGTTTTTATTTCTGTCGGCAGTCCGCCTGACTGCTTTGTAATTATTTTTATGTTAAAAACACTCATAGTGTATAGGCATTCTACTACAGCGAAGTGAAGCAAGTAGAAATAAATTCTTATGAAACTGTTAATTGCTATTTACTATTAATGTCTTCTTTAACATAATTTAAATTTAAATTGATAATATGAAATATTAACACACAAACTGCTATTATACCGTAGTATATATACTATAAAAACTATCTCTTTGTTCACGAACAGTACTGACATTTAAAAATAACTTTTTAAACGTTTCTGAAGCTTATTATATACTTGCATCACCAGTAAAGTAATAATAAACATGTAACCATTATTCTTCAAGTAATTTGACATGATTACAAAACTAGGGCCCGGTTTGGAAATGCTAGTTATCCATATAAATTATCATCGCGTGTGTGATGTAAATGTTTCTCCGTCTGTACGACACCGTTTGTCAAACTTTAGTCCCGGGGGCAATTCGACTGATTGGAGTTTGTGGTGAAGGGGACAAAGGGCAAATATTAGTTATGATGTCAATTATATTGTTGGTTTTTTTGTGCAATCAAGTAAGTAAACAAGGTGATAAGTAGATTAATGTTAGTGGGCACATACGGTTCACATTAGTTTGATTTCCTGTAACACCAACGAGTTACAGGCATACAACAAAACTTAGATATTTTAGACCAAATGACGGTTGTTTTGTGTAAAAAGACATCTCCTGCGCTAGAAGTATTTTTGTGTTTACGGGGGCTTTACGTACGTGTATAAAACGGACACAAAAAACACTTAGACTTCGAATAGACTACCGGTAAGACAAGATTAGTAAAAAATATGGTATATGGGTATATGGCAAACGAGTTGACGGGTCGTCTCATGGTAAGAATCTACCATCGCCAGACAACGTATCTTGCCATGGCTGGTTTGACTCAGGTAACTTCGTTCACTCGAAAAAGTTCCAGTGGTTTTCTGTGGTACTAATTCTGTTGTTGACGTCACCTTACTAAAATATCATTCAAATTGTCTTAAATTGATTAAGTGCACAGCATTAAATTTTAATCTGACATCTCTAATAGCAATAGATATGCCGGATGAGACTAGCACCAGTGGCATCGCTTCAATCAAGGCGGTCCATATGTATTGAAAGTCGCATATTTATATATGTACTGGCTTGTAATTACATTTAACACATGTCTGTCACTGACTCAAAATTAGTATAGTTATGGTTGTTTATGTTCTAATACTGCTGCTAACCTTATGTTTATTCCAAAAATATGTGCCCAAGCTATTAGTCTACCATAAAGTAATTTGAAAACGACTACTTACCCACAATGACTGGAAATCAAAATTGAATAACTTTTATTTTAAGTGGACCTTTCCAGGCACTTTCCAAACGTTACATTAATGACTCTAGTTGCTTGGTAGTCCAAGTAACTAGACTGGTGGACTGCTGAATGTAAGTAAAATTAAAAAATATTCATAAATGGTTCACATTATGGATATAATTATGTATAAAATATATAGTATGATTTAAAAATATAATGTACTTTATGTTGGTTAATCTTCAATTAACAGAACAAAATTATTGTCACTTTAGTATTTAAAAGTTTAGGAATGTTTGTCGGTGAACATTACTAAGAAGCATCGGACTCCCTTGCCCCACAATTCCCTACTCTTAAGGTAATTACACACTACGGCATAAGTGGCTCGATAACACTTCATAACCTGTACGGTTACTAAAAGTACTAGCTACAAAAGAAACCACCAGCTTATGATACGAGTACCAAGTAATGAGTTATTTATACTCATTTAAAAAAACGTATTTGTTTTTAAAATTGCTTCCTGTGTTAAAGTAAACTGATGAAAAGGTGCTTAAAAAATAAAAAAGTACAAGGGTTATAATTTGGAAATTAAAAACAGATGCGGTCGTGTATCGTTTTATTTTAAATTTCGAAACGTAAACACCTTTACTTTTTAAATTCACCTTTTCGTGGTTTGAAGCCTTACAATAACAAGGCGTTATTATTTCCTTGGCTCAGTATGTCAATACATTCGTACAAATATAGTGTGTGTAAACAAAGGAATGAAAATAATTAAAACATCTTTTATAAGGCACAGGTTTGGCCTCACATGGAATACTGTCCTCATCTTTGGGCAGGGGCACCCCAATACCAGCTCCTCCCTCTGGACCGCATTCAGCGGAGGGCGACTCGTATCGTCGATTGCCAGGATCTTTCAATACGGCTAGACTCTCTGGCGCTGCGTAGAGATGTGGCTTCGCTGTGCATCTTCTACCGCATTTACCATGGGGAGTGCTCCGAGAAATTGTTCGGATTGATCCCTGCCGCATCTTTCCGCCATCGTCCTACGCGACAGAAATTTCATCCCCATCATCTAGACGGTTGGCAGTCCGCAACTGTGCGGTTATCCCGAAATTTTCTGCCACGCACAGCAACACTGTGGAATGAGCTGTCGCCTGCGGTGTTCCCGGACCAATACGACCTTCAAACCTTCAAGAAAAGAGCGTACTCCTTCCTAAAAGGCCGGCAACACACTTGTGACGCCTCTGGTGTTGCGGGTGTCCATGGGCGGCGGTAATCGCTTACCATCAGGCGATACGTCTCCTCCAAGATAATAAAAAAAAAAACCATGCGAGAAAATGCGTCTCTAATCACGAACCGGTACGAGAACATCATAAGTCACTATTCAGACACTACTTGATCAATTAAATATAATAATATACGCCACACATTAGATAGATAGATATTAAACCATGGGCGGGGTTTAATTAGAAACTTAACCTGTTAATAAATTACCAATGGCCTGCCGCCACCCAAGGTGTGGCAACACTCAGCATATTTCCCTAGAGAAACAAACGACGGTGTCGCCAAAGTAAACCATTCAAATTCTGGATATTTTTGGAACGCATTTGTGATGTTTATTATGTCATTTCCTTCGAAAACGGCTTGTTGCTCATTAGTGTCTTCTACGTTACTATATTTTCATTTTTATTTCCATAAAACTAATTTGAATTTGTTATGAACGATACTACTTTTACAATGTGCTATATTTTAAGAGACATGTTTTTTTTATTACGGGCAATAAATTGTTTTGGGAATCTTCTCTAATATCTACACAAAAGAATCATTAGATTACTTTGATGTTTATATCTCATAGAATTTAATTTATTGTTAGGAGTTGACTTTTAAATATGGAAGTTTTAGATATTTGGAACCAGAAAGAGTTTTATGAACACACACACACACAACATTAAGAATGAAATAAAAAGATTATAAGTAACACTTTTATGTCTTAAGTTCTTATATTTTATTATTTAGCATTTTTTAACAATTACTTAAGCTCAAAGATTATGTTACCCACAAAAAACTGTTCTAATGGTTTCTTTTTAAGGTTTAATACTAAGTAGTACTTTAAACGTAAATCCAGTTTAAAATAATTTAAACGTAATATAAGCAGTTTTTTATCAACTTTAATTGAAAATTATGAAAGTTTTCAACAGTGCTCACCTTTCGAACAGAGCTCACATAATGTACTATTGGAATTCACTAACGACATCCCAGCAAGTGACCTCTAGTGTTGGTTCTTACCATTAAACCTTGTTTACGATTTGATTGCTTCAAGTGTTGAACACCTTCATTACTTGTAATGCACCTATAGACATCAAATAATTTCTTAAACTTGTACTAATTAAAATGTAAAGCGGACGTAAAATGAGCCACCTTATTTACTTCTTTGAAAGTTATCTTAATGTGACAAAACTGTTTTACATTTGAAGATAGGATCATCTACATATAAAAGTTAGTTGGCTTGACTGACTGATTCAGCGATGAAAAGCCTAAGCGCTGGGGATACATACTAAGTTTAAGTAGCTGAGACTTGAATCGAGGCGAAAATTCCATTCCTAGGGCCGTTCAAGGTAGAATAGCCACGATGATTAAGCACGAACGAGCTGACTCGACCAACATGAAATGACACCATACGTGCTGTCGTATTTCGTTGGTAAGTGCGAGACCTGAGGCCAAGTAATGCAGAAGTATCTCCATAAGCCACCCTTGGGAGGGTCAAGATGCTGATTGATGCATTTTTGGCGACTGCCACATATGCACAACAAGAAAACACACTACAACGGCATCTACCGAAGATACGACGAACTACGGAGTAACGAAGGAAACAAAGAAACTCCCAATCTTGAATCGCGCAATTAAAGTTCTCGCGTCTATTAACATAAATACAATATTACATCATCAACTGTTGGGCAATGATTGCCTCGCCTGATCAGAGGATCCTCCCCTTGTGTTGGTCCACCTGTCCTCCACACATTCTTTCCCTTTGCAATGAAAATGTTGACCACTACTCTTGGACTCTGCTCACGCTTTCCATCAGACGGAGTAGAGTCACTTTGTCAGGCTCATTTATACATTTATAAAAAAATAGGGATGATTGTATAGAAGTTAATCATTTTCAAAGTTAGAAACATGAAATAAGAAGTGAAGCTGCGAGCAATAGCTAATTTGTAATAAAATGTTAACGGTCAACAGTTCTACTTTTTCGTTTTACAAGGTGTTCTAATGACAGTTTTGGCATGCAGCTGTTAAGTCAATTTTATTTTATTGCTTAGTTTACTTATACTGTTAAAAATCGCACATATTAACGATTAAAACGAATTCTCATCATGATAATTTAGTTTTTGTAAGTCACTTTTATCAGAACACAAATTAACCTATGTCCTTTTCCTTACAAATTTCATCCAGATATGTTAAGCGTTCTGGCGTGATTGAGTGAATCATTTAGGTACTCGTATGTACTCAAACTTTTAACTGCCTTGTTGGCTTAGCGGTCAAGAGAGTTCGATTCCCGGGACGAGTTAGAAGTATTGTTGTGTTTTTCTTACAAGAAAGTTTTTAATAACAGCCCGGAGTGTGGAAGTTTGACAGTGTATCACGCCCGTGCGTCGAAGAGTACGTTAAACCGTCGGTTATAAACATCTATGGCAATCGTTATTGGGAAGGTAGTGCCCTCAAATTATATACTGACAACTAGTATAATCTTCGAATTCAGGTTACCTCCAGAGTTGCGGTGGTCTGTTGCCAGTCGCTGTGAGGATAAACTGGTATTCAGGTAAGACCGGTTGAACTAGTAATTGATTCCAAATAATCTTAGGCTAGGGATTAAGGGCAAGTAGAAAGAAAAAGACTCTAACGTTTGTAGTAAAATAGGTGGAATTTTAAAAATATTTTTAACAAATATACTTTTAAACAGTTATCTTTTTTTTACATTTTTGAACCGTTTTGGGTCGAGACGCTAGGTTATGGGGTCCGAGTGCTCGCGTTATGTTTAAACAACTGGCTGAGCAATTGATTGACGCTTCTCGCGACTTTTTAGCGTCATTTGGGAACGCTACCAGTAGGCGAGGAACTGGAGAAGTTTTTTGACGCTTGTATATAAATATTATCATTGTTTTTTCTTAAATTATTGTTATATATTATTAAAACAATTCCTTAATTTAATTATTCCTAATAAAATTATACATAAAATTAGTCTAGACCAATTTTATATTTACTACAAAATACCCTTATCAAAATATTACGTCGCATTAGCTTTTTTATATATGCGTGATGTAAGTAATCGAAATTAAGAAATTCCCAAAAACAATTCTCTTTTTCAATTGTTTTATTTTTTCGTTCGGAAACATACCCGCGGCCATTTAATTGAACATCGGTTTCAATTGATTGTATGCACGGTACGAGTATGTAAGCGCCTCCAGGTTCGTTAGGACCGCTCGCTGTAATCGTTTTAGACATGCATCACGGCTAATTGGTGTGTTATTCGATTTTAGAGAACGATATCTGATGCTATTAGGGATCCGTGTGGGATTTTTTTCTTGTTCTATACTTATACAACAAGAACATTTTCTACATATTTATCAAATACATTATATGTCACATACTTAGCCTTGCTTACACTAATGTTTGTTTATAGTTTTCCTTTAGTGTTTGTCTTTGCATATCTTTAGCAGGAACAATATCACCGAAGGGGTACGAAACATTTTAACTCATATATGCTAGGGGCAAACCCATTTACTGGGACCTACTGTGTATTTAGAAAATTTGAAGGAAATTTTAAAGTATAAAACTTTCAGTTTCCAAGTTAGTGTATGTTGCATAAAGATAAAAGAATAATACGAAAAGTTATCAAATGCGAAGGCAATAATACACAACAAGGCTCAAGGCTCGATTAGATCAGAATCACAATCTCTTACTTATTAAACCTTTAGAGGCCTTGAGCTGTACTGTACTCTCAGACACGGTGTTTTCATCCAAAACTTGTGATATCTCTTATCCTCAGTCCCTTAGCCGTATCCGTTTATATTATCAAGGTTTTTATCTGATCTGAAAAGGTTATACACATAAGGAGAATTAACATCAAGGCAACGGCATTCCATAAAAAACACTGCACTGAAAGTACCTATGTAAAATTAGTAACAATACATGAATATTATGACGATAGTGATTTAGTAGTTCTTAATATAAATAATAGATAGTATATGTCTTTATTAACATTACCATTTAAGTAATCTTTCAGAATATCTGTACGGAACTCCACAAATGTATACTTTTAACCAATTTCTTTATAATACCTTACTGTTTCATATAACGTTCGGTTACAAGTAATTCACCGTTCAAATCAAATGTAATTACATAAAAATAATAACATACAATACAATTCAATAATAAATAACAGATATATAATAACTGTTTGTTAAACAGACACGATCACATCAAAATAAGTGACGTAGTCAAAACAAAATATTAGCCAATTAACTGAACCCGCGGTACGACAATAACCACGAGCAAAGCTGCGAGGCGAAGCTAGTATCTTTATAAACTGTAGCCTATGTGTTATTCTGATGTATAAGCTATATTATTGTAAAGTTTCATCAAATCCATTCAGTGGTTTTTGTGTGAAAGAGCAACAAACTTACTTACATACGCACAAACTTTCGCGTTTATAATATTAGTAGGAAGTAGGACACATTGCTAACATCCAATTGGAAGTTCATTTCCATTGGATCTACTGATCAATCTCACAAACTTTACCTATTTAGGTATATATTAATGCTTTAATGCTAAAATTGGACACTCTTCGCAAATGTGGTAGTATATAGCTTAAGAAACGAAGAAGCAACAAACGTACTCACTTACATACTCACAAACTTTCGCGTTTATAATATTAGTAGGATGTATGACAGAGTCATCTAAATTAGTATTTGTTGTTGTAGTTGTAGTTGTGTCAGATAGAGTGATTTTTTTAGTAAAAAATCACTCTATCTGACACAACATTTGCAAGGTATACCTCCCCAGATGCCATCTAAAGTTGAAAACAGGTGACTTCTACATTACATTACGTTGATTGAAAGACTACAGTAATCTTTAGGTCAGCATTCGGGCTGTCGTGATTCCTTGGTTAGTGCGAGACCGGAGGCCCAATGATGCAGAAGCATGTCAATAACCAACATAGTGTGGGTCACCATGCTGCATTGTCTGCATTCGTAATGTATTCTAACTCTTGGATTCTGCTCATACTTTCCATCTAGCAGATTAGAGTCACTTTGGCCCTGCCAATAAAAGAAAACGATCCGATGGTAAAGTAATTTGTATCACACGAAAAACATGACGTAGAACGAATTACGTGTCATTATCCTTTTGCAATTAAATTTTCCAATCTATACTACTCGTAATATTGTAAAGCTGAATTTTAAAGAAGAATTTTCACGCTACGAGCAATAGAAGGCGCAAACGAGGTTGCGTGGGTCAGCTAGTCAATAAATAAAGGAGGTTTAAATATGGATTACTAGCAATATCAATAAACGTATTTTATTTCATTTATTGGTAGGTAGTAGAGTCATGCTGATTTCAGCACGAATGGGCCGGGCTCGACCGGGGCGGTACTACCCTCGCACAGAAGACCAACCCAAAATGACAGGCTTCGTACTGTCGTGTTTCGTTGGTAAGTGCGAGACCGGAGGCCCAATGATGCAGGGGTGACAGTTGTCGTGGTTAGTGTGAGAGCAGTGTAATGCTCGTGGAGTCATGATGAGGGTGGCTTGGATCGAGCCGTCGGCCAGGGAGACCCGTAGAAACGGTGGTGCCGCTGGCCGCCCGCGACATAGAGAGGGGCCCAACCGCGGCTAACCACCCTGGGAGGCTGCCCCGTCAGGTCGCGCATAATCCACGGAGTGGCTCGTCGTGCCGGTTGGTGACCGGACGGTGGGACCAGGCGACTACTTCCGGGAGGGTACGGGGGCCCTTCCGTCCGACGGTTCGGTCACCGTCATGCCTCACTGTTGTATGAGGACACAGCACTACGAGTCTCAGTATTGCACAGCCACGACAACTGTCGCGCCTTTTACGCTCCCCATCCCCCACCCCTTTTTTATCATGGCAGCACAGAAAAAGTATAAACGTTCAACAGCGGCACTCCATCCACCCACCAACGCGCTTTTTGAGGTGGAGTTCACAAACATCCGTGGACTTCATGCAAACCTCAACGCCGTCCACCAGCATCTTGAGACGGCACGGCCGGCCATGCTTTTTCTAACGGAGACACAAATACGCCGCCCTGCCGACACGACATATCTACACTATCCCGGCTACGTTCTTGAGGAGTGCTTCCTCGCGAAGGCTGGGGTATGTCTTTTCGTTAGGGCGGATGTTTGCTGTCGCCGTTTCCGCTGCCTTGAGGACCCATCCTTCTCCATCCTGTGGTTGCACGTGGATATTGGCTCCGTGAGCCGATTCTACGTGTGCCTATATCGATCCCACTCCGGAGACTCTGAGACAACTCGACTATTTGAATATCTCAGTCAGGCGGTGGACAAAGCGCAGGAGCAGTTTCCCACCGCCGAACTGGTGTTTCTGGGAGACTTTAACGCCCACCATGAGTCTTGGTTGGGATCTTCCAGAACTGACCACGCGGGTCGGACTGTCCACGCATTCGCTCTCACGCATGACCTCACCCAGCTGGTACTCCAGCCCACCAGGATACCAGACATACAGAGTCAAGCGCCTTCCTTGCTGGACCTTCTGCTGACGAGTCACCCAGCGCAGTACGATATATCGGTGCTTGCCCCTTTGGGATCCTCCGATCACTGCCTGGTGTCTACCACGGTGTCTTTAGTTGCCGCCCCACGACCAGTGGCAGCGAAAAGACGACTATGGCACTACTCGTCAGCGGACTGGGATGGAATGCGGGATTATTTTGCATCCATCCCGTGGGCTCAACGCTGCTTTAAAGACAAAGATGTGTCGCAAACTGCGGCTGCCGTGGCTGGCGAAATCACTGTTGGAATGGAATACTATGTTCCCTACAGTGAGGTCGCCAGCGCAACGACCCGTCCCTGGTTTAATCGCGAGTGCGCCCATGCTGTTGCGCAAAAGCGATCGGCTTACCGCGCATGGACCAGAGCTCACGCTCGCGGCTGCCCCGACGTTGGTCAATTAAAAGCAGCGTTCAACAAAGCCACAAGGGAATGCAAGAAGGCTTACATTAGAGCGGATGCCCAGCGCATTGCGCGGCTTGGCCAAGAACTCGTCGCACACCCTACGGGTAGCCGAAAGTTCTGGCGATTGGCTAAAGCCGTGCAGTCCAACTTCTGCCAGTCCTCACTACCACCCTTGAAATGCCCCGACGGATCACTCGCCCATCAGCCGCAGGAGAAAGCAAAACTGCTTGTTGATCTCTTTGCGGCTAACTCCCGAATCGACGACCGTGGCAGGCACCCGCCTACCATTCCGACCTGCGACACTACGATGCGGGATATTCGCATCCGGTTGAATGATGTCCGCGCGGAGCTTCGGTCACTCGACGTCCGGAAAGCCAGTGGACCCGATGGCATCCCAGCGGTGGTTCTTAAGAAATGTGCACCAGAGTTGTCTCCGGTATTGACGCGCCTGTATTGCCTGTCTTATTCATCGGGAACTGTCCCGATGGCCTGGAGAGAGGCGAATGTTCAACCCATCCCCAAAAAGGGCGACCGTTCAAACCCGGCAAACTACCGTCCGATAGCCGTCACCTCAATTCTCTGCAAGGTATTTGAAAGGATAATAAACAAACAACTGATTCACTACCTGGAGGATCACTCCGTACTAAACGATCATCAATATGGTTTTAGACCGAACCGATCCACGGGTGATCTTCTAGCGTATGTGACACACCTTTGGGGCGAAGCTATTGACAGGCATGGGGAATCCTTGGCAATCAGCCTTGACATGGCCAAAGCCTTTGATAGGGTTTGGCACCGTTCGCTTCTCTCCAAGCTACCGGCATACGGTTTACCCCCCAAACTCTGCATCTGGGTTGCCGCATTTCTGCACCAGCGCCGCATTAGAGTCCTTTGCGACGGTGCGGCCTCCGAGTTTCACCTGATCAACGCTGGAGTACCTCAGGGGTCCGTCCTGTCACCCACGCTGTTTCTTCTGCGTATCAATGATATGCTGGCTCTTGCCAATATTCATTGCTATGCAGATGACAGCACAGTTCACGGGCGATATTTTGGACATCCCACAGCTGGGCTAGCAGATATTGATAAAAAACGACGGGAGCTTGTCGCTCAACTCGACCATGACTTGGACCGCATTTCTCAATGGGGCTCTGAGAATCTGGTCGAGTTCAACGCCAAGAAAACACAGGTGTGCGCGTTCTCTGCCAAAAAGTCTCCATTCCTTCCCCTTCCCACTTTTCAGAGCACTCGACTGCCATTACAAGGTAGGCTCGATATCCTGGGCATGGATATCAGCCGCGATCTCAACCCTCGCGAATACGTTGAGAGTGTCACTAGGGCGGCCTCGCGGAAGCTAGGTATCCTTAATAGGGTGAGACGGTTCTTCTCGCCCGAGCATCGGTGTCTGCTTTACAAGACCCAGGTTCGCTCGTGCGTAGAGTACTGTTCTCATCTTTGCGATGGAGCCGCGCAGTATCTGTTCGACGCTCTCGACCGGTTGCAGCGGCGAGCTATCCGCATTGTCGGCAGTCCCCAGACCACCGAGTCCCTTGAGCCACTGCAGTTGCGTAGAGATATCGCCTCTATGGCAGTCCTCTATCGCCTTTATCATGGAGAGTGTTCCGAAGAGCTGTTCCAACTGGTCCCCCCTTCTCCCTTCCTCTACAGGACAACACGTGCCGGTCTTGGATGTCACCGCTTCAGAGTGGTAGACATACGCTCTCGTACTCACCGCTTCGGTTCTTCCTTCCTGTGCCGAGCGGTCAAAACCTGGAACTCACTACCTGCGTACGTGTTTCCCTCCCGCTATGAACCCGGGTCCTTTAAGCGGAGCGTGAAGAAGCATCTCACTAGGCCGCCATAGTGTGGGTCGCCATGCTGCAATGTCCCTATTAGCATTGAGGATGGTGACCACCACTCTTGGATTCTGCTCGTGCTTTCCATCAGGCAGAGCAGAGTCATTTTGGCAGCTAAGACATAAAAAAAAAAAAAAAAAAAAAAAAAAAAAAAAAAAAAAAAAAAAACAATAATTGCCAAAGTAAATTATGATGTACAAATATATAATTTTATGAGTTAATAGACACAATCAGTTAGTTTTTCAATAAAACATTTTCTAGAAGAGAATAATTTTCAGCGAGTTCTTAATTATAATATGAATAAATATAAACTTACTTACTGTTATTTCTTTATTAACTCAATAAATGACTGTTGGAGTTGTACTTTAAAGATCATGCTTAGTATGTACATAGTTACGACATCTAAGGTTGGTTCGATTTTAGGTGCGGAATGTTCAAAGATATTTAAGCTAATAGTCATCGGTTTCTCTAGAGAAAGAAACCATTTCTATGTAATTAGTGTGTGTTTTAAATATCTTTATGCGAATAATATCAGAAACAACCAGAATAACGGTTGCTTCTGTTGTTAGAAATCTGAAAATGATTTACCAATTATTGTTTAAATTTCAGTAGGATACTTTAAAATGATACCAATTTGCGTACAATTCAAAAAGTAAAACCTAATGATTTCACAAAATCACAAAGTCTTACTGAATATTACAATAATAATATTTCTTTACATTAGAAAACTTAAAAGAAATTGCTTTGAGTAGCTTATATACTACATAAAAAGATTGAATTACGATTCGATTCGATTGTGTTTAGATAATTACTTCAGTCTTTGGAAAAGAGATGTATGTATTTATAAACCAACGTGCTTAATATTTGTTTATTTAGAATATTTATCATTTTCTAAACAAACAATATGTTATAAATATATTGCATCGTTAATAAACCACTTATACAAGAAGATGATAGAGTCAGCTTGCCGTATTCAAGTTTATTTCCAATTAATAATGGTGACACATACTCATAGACAAAGAAAAATTATACATTACAGTCGACACATGACACAGACAATAAAAATAAATTAACTACATGTTCTTCTAATGACTGGAAGTAGGGTTATCCTTATTACGTTTTACATTTGAAAGCATTTGTGAACTAAGAATTATTTCAAATTGGTTTTGATTAAGTTAATTAGTTCTTGTTAATTTGGTAATTAATGTAGTTTTAGATATTAAGTAACTTTTGTACGTAACACATTTGCATTCCTATTACAAGCGAAATGTGTATCGTGCCTATTTTAATTTTTTACCATCTTTTTGTACCACATTTAAGCAAATATTATTTTTTTTTTGGAACGAAGTTCCTTATCGCGCGATATGAACGAAAAAACGAAGGGGGCTAGACGGAAATTGTCGCGACATAATTTGTTGTCACGACACTTTTTGTTGTCACGACACTTTTTGCTATTTTAAATTTTATTTGTTATTAGTTTATTTTTCATTGCTTGAAGCAACCCAGATACTATATATATATCTATATATATATATATATATATATATATATATATAATATATATACTATATATATATATATATATATAATAGATAGATAAGATTTCGATCTTTTATATATATATATCATCATTATCATCACTATTATCATAATCATCATTTCATCATTTTCATCAATTCATCATTTTCATCATTTTCATCATCTTCATCGTTTTCATCATTTTCATCATTTTCATCACTTTCATCATTTTCATCAATTCATCATCTTCATCACTTTCATCATTTTCATCATTTTCATCATCTTCATCATTTTCATCATTTTCACCATTTTCATCATTTTCATCACTTTCATCATTTTCACCATTTTCATCATCTTCATCATTTTCATCATTTTCATCATCTTCACCACTTTCATAATTTTCATCATTTTCATCATTTTCATCACTTTCATCAATTCATCATCTTCATCACTTTCATCATTTTCATCATTTTCATCATTTTCATCATCTTCATCATTTTCACCATTATCATCATTATCATTATTATTATTATTAATATTATTGTGTACACATATATCATAAAACTAGAAATTACGTAAAATATTGAAGTAAATATAATATTTGTATCGTCTTTCTATTTCGAACTTCGTTCCATCCGGGTGTCCCTTGACACCTCTCAAGTTTTTTTTTTTTTCGGACAATTTAACTCACAACGCCGTCTAGTCCCAAGCTAAGCAGAGCTTGTGTTATGGGTACTAGACAACTGATATAAATACTTATATACTTTTTTTTTGTAAATACATACATATTATACATAGAAAACACCCAAACTTCGAAACAAATATTTGCAGATCATACAAACATTTGGTCCGACCCGGGAATCGAACCCGAGACCTCAAGCACAGCAGTCGCTTACGCTACCACTCGCGCCACCGAGGCAGGCAGCAATTATATGGTATATATAAATTGGTACCGTGGGAGAGCCACGCTTCGGCATGAATTGGCCGGGTCGACCGGAGTGTAACCACGGCCTCACAGAAAACCAGGGTGAAACAGCACCTGCGCTGTTTCTCAAGTGAGTGAGAATACCGAAGGCGCATACCCCAACCCCTTCCCCCTTTCCCCTCCCCATCCTCCAAAGGCCGGAAACGCACTTGTGACGCCTCTGGTGTGGGTGGTGGTAATCGCTTACCATTAGACGATACATCAGCTCGCTTGCATAAAAAAAAAACATTATTATTTAACAGAAATAAAAACTTGTTTCTGTGTCTTAGTTTTAACCTCCCATATAAATAAACAGAATATTTTAACGAAGACGTTCAATAACTTTGTAAAGGCAGTGTGATAAATAAATAAAGAAATATTTTCTGAACAAAAATTTTGATGCTTTACGGCTGTGCAGGTCTCGGTTAGATTCCCGGGTCGGATCAAATGTTTGTATGATCTGCAGATTCCTTCGGTATTTGGGTATTTGGTATTTGGTATCTTTGCTATATATGCATTTAAAAAACCCTTAATACAAACTCTGCTTAGTTTGAGACTAGATGGCGTTGTGTATCAGATGTCTGAAATATTATATTATTGCTTATACTTTTATCTGTTTTAGAAATTTTACACAATTTGATATTACACTTTATTAGGTTAAATAGATAGATTTAGAGTAGTAAAGTAATTCATATATTTTATGTTTTCGTCCATAAAATAAAGAGTACAATCATTTGTAATACCTCTGACAACCCTAATCATAAGTAAAGTCATCACTTGAAACATGCAGCCACTTCTCAAAACATGTTGCAACATGCTTTGGGTGCTTGAAGATATTAAATGGTTGATTCCCACCCTGATTCTTAGACGAATTGATGAAATTCTTTTCAAACGAATGAAAAGTGTTTTTTTTTAATTTAACGTTTCTAAATTAGCTTGTCAAGTTACTTAAGTCACTGTTTTAAATTATGGTAGTACTAAATAGAAATTTGATGACACATTAAACTTTCCGTCGTCCACTGCAAAGCGAAGGTCTCCCCCAAGGAGTACCAAGTTTTGGGTACTTTCTCCCCCCATGGACAATGGGCTAGAAAGTAAATATGTTGTATGATGCCTTCTGGCAGGGTCTACCATCAATGTGGTAGATAAATAATTTATATTTCTCCTTTAATTATTTAAAAAATGCTCTGCCTCTGCCTCGTTGGTCTAGTGGTTAGCGTAATCAGCTACCGATCAAAAGGTCTCGGGTTCAATTCCCGGGTCGGACTGCTGTTAGGTTTTACTTACAAGAAATTTTAATAACAGCATGGAGTATGGAAGATGGCAGTATTTCCCGCCCGTGCATCGGAGAGCACCTTAAGCTGTCGGTCCGGGTTGTCATAAATATCTATGATTTCCCGCCCGTACATCGGAGAGCACCTTAAGCTGTCGGTCCCGGTTACCATGAACATCTATGGCAATCGTTATTGGGAAGTCAGTACCCTCGAATATACTAAGAACTAGTTCAATCTTCGAATTCAGTTCACCCTCAGGGTTGCGAAGGTCCGATCCCAGCTGCTCTATGGAAAATGGTTGCACTAGTAGCTGACCCCAAATAATCTTGGGAATAATATAGACTAGAAAGATGATGTAGTAATAATAAAATAAACCCACAATGTATATTTTTAGATACTATAGATATATACTATACTTTGTTAATAAATTATATGTCCTAGGTCAGAATCGAACCCACAACCTCTGGTGTCACTAACCACTAGCTAGACTAACAGGCTGTTCAACACTGACTGTGTATGTATAATTTCCTAACCATTATAAATGTATAAGTAAGTTTGTTTGTTTGTTCCTAAGGGCCACCCTTAGGAACAACCTTACTTATAATCACTTTGTGACTAAGTTTTAATTAAATAAATAAAAACAAAATGTTTGTTTCTAATTCTATGACGCCTTTCACGCACAGCAAAGAATGCCCCATTTATAATAAGTCTAATTCTTACTAATCCTGAGTCCTAAGGGACACAAATATAAATGCCATAACACTAAATACTGTCTCCATAGGAGGCCTTGTGACTTAAACTGTCGCCACGCCTGTTTCTGCTGCGTTAAATGTTGTGGGTTCAAATCCCACGTGGGACCACAAATTGTTGTCCTGAGTCTGGTTGTTCTTTGTGTCCGTTACATGTATGTTTGTAAAGTTCCCCGTGACACAGGATGTATATTACAAATGCGGGAGTTGATTTAAAAAAAATATGAAACATATACACAAACATATGAATCATACACAATGATTCATACATATAATGCACAAAAGCGTCATAAAATTTATTTCTTTGTCATATAATGTAAAGAAATATACTGTACTTGTCTTTGTCTCATTAAAAATAACATACTTCAGAAAATATTTCAATAGGTGTTAATTGCGTACAATGAAATGCCACACGCAATCAAGGTTTCCGTAGTGCGTTAGTACTTTAAAACATAACAAAATTGAAGCAATTCTTGCATTTCAAAATCGTATGACTATCATTTGTACTGAAACTAATAGCGATAACTTTGTCGCTTGTTTTTTTTGTTGTATACCATTATTGTTTTGAACCTCTCAACTTAACTTTTCAAGGGGAACTTACATCTGACATAAATTGGTGTTTTAAATTCATTTCATCATAATTTGTGATGATACCCCATACTATACTAATAGACTCACTCTAACTGTACTTTTGAATTCTCACCTGCACTCAGTTGGACAGCTTACAAGTGACGGCATAGTGCTGAATCTTATTATTTTATGCTCCTATATCGTTCTAGATAGGTCACCTGGTGGTTCAAATGACCCATCATTTTTCAACGCGGGCCAGTAGTCTATAAAGAAGATAGATAAAACACTAATCTGTTCGTCTGTATGACAGATACAAAAATTGTTTCTCCAAAATATTTTACACTAACAACTTCTATCTGTCCCTATTTAAGCTGTGCGAGGGCTATGTGGAGAGTATATTGAAAGATACCCTGCCTTTTTTGACAATTTTATTTGTGGTCAGGTCCATTGTTAAGCGTTTTAACTTGCTTCTTTTATATTCTGCGACTGCACGATAAGGAAATGCAGTAGAATTAGCTAGTATTAGCTTAAAGAGAGATAGAAAAGCGATATCACGTGTCTATTTGTGAGTAATATATTTGGAGAAACCATCAATGACTTTAAGTTAATTAAATTTATATAAACAGAATCATTCTCTTAATTATCTCTCTTTAAACAAATAGTTCTCGGTATTGCAATAATCTGTTGCTCCTTAACCAAAGTTATTATAAAAAATATATAAGTGAAAACTAATCTATACTAATAATAAAGCTGAAGAGTTTGTTTGTTTGTTTGAACGCGTTAATCTCAGGAACTGACAGGATTTGAAAAATTATTTCAGTGTTGGATAGTCCATTTATCGAGGAAGGCTATAGGCTATATATCATCACGCTAAGAACAATATGAGCGGTGCACTAATGAAGAACGTTACAAAAACCGAAGAAAAATGTTACACTACGGGCAATAAGAGACGTAAACGAGGTTGCGTGGGTCAGCTAGTGTTTTATAATCGATGGCTTTTGTTTATACACGTTTAGCCTCGTGGTATGACAGTAAAATTAATTGAGTTCCACGTGTAAGGATTGTTAGTCATACTATAAAATAAAGTAAATACTTCAAATACATAGTGGTATTGTTTTTTTTCTATTCTAAATATATTTATGAGTCGCCGTTATTTTTCTCCGAGCCTCTTTCTTAAACTAGATTGAACGACTATAAATATAACTTTGATATTTAACGGTTACTGAATGATTTTAAAGTTACCGTAAAATATAGTATGAATCACTTTGTAAAGAATTGCTTTTCGAAAAATAAAATTGTCTGTGTCTTCTTTTGTTTCTAACCTGCATTGTTTTATTTAAAAATCTTGATTGATCTTGTACATATCGACTTTCCCAGTCGCAAAATGTCTATTTATTGTATTTGAAGTACTTACATGTGAATCAATGCCGATAATCTTGTTCATGAATCAATCACCACAACACAATACCCTTTGTCTTACTCGCGGTTCTTTTATGTTTTTTAGCAACGAGTGAGTGACAAAGGATTATGTGAGCAGGCGCCATTAAATTCTTTACACGTTTGTAACGAATCAAATTGAAATATATAATTAGTTTTCTGATAAGGTCTTTTGATAGTACCTAAGTTAATTTAGCGCAAATCTTCTATTCTTCGAAATGGCGGAGATTTTTATTTTTTTTTTGAAATGCAATATTTCCCCCGCGACTAAGGAATAATTCCTTTGTCACGGGGGACTTAACAAACATACATGAAACGGACACAAAGAACACCTTGACTTAGAACAACAATTTGTTGTGGATCACACAAAGTGTTATTCCATGTAGGATTTGAACCCACAACACTTGGCGAAGTAGGGAACGGCGAGGTGACCGCTTAACCACTAGGCCAAACGTGCAGTCTGTCCAAATTAATAAGCAACTGCATCTCTCACTCTTTAATCATTGCATTACTTATAAGTTATTATTGGACGTGCAACGTCTGAGTTCAGCTTCAATACCCGCTCAATGCAAATGTTTGTGTCTGAGTACAAAATTGAATATTAACGGCCGTATTCATAAACGTTATTTAACCTTAAGTACGCTACTGTGCTATTTTATTTTTAACTTTAGACATATAGTTTCAAAGTTAAAGCTCCTTGTAGTTGAATAACGTTATAAAGAAAGACATAAAATCTTAAGTAAACAATGTTTAGTAAAACCAAAAACAATTTATAATAGACAGTTGTACTACTAACATTATTGTACCTGAATTGTAATACTAACACTATTATATCTGAATATAAGACTTTTAAAAAGAGCGGCTATGAGTTTATTTGCCAGTATTCTTCTCATTAAGCCACACACATTGGAAACTAAAAGTTATAAATCGACACAAGCGGGCAATATATTTTGGTGTTTTCACCATATTTACCTTGACAATCCAGTACATACTGTGGCGTCTGTTTATGTCGATCTATGATTTTGAATTGTAGCTTCAATTTAACGTTCATAAATGGCACTTAGTGTCTTAATTGAATAAATGACAAGTCATCAACGAATTTTTTTTTCGGACAATTTAACACACAACGCCATCTAGTCCCAAGCTAAGCAGAGCTTGTGTTATGGGTACTAGACAACTGATATAAATACTTATATACTTTTTTTTTTTGTAAATACATACATATTATACATAGAAAACACCCAAACTTCGAAACAAATATTTGCAGATCATACAAACATTTGGACCGACCCGGGAATCGAACCCGAGACCTCAAGCACAGCAGTCGCTTACGCTACCACTCGCGCCACCGAGGCAGTGAATGAGGAAGTGATTTCGAATTTGAACAGAAAGTCATTAAATGTCAGATTTTACTTAGATCATCATAACTGACTATTTGGATTAATCTGCTTACAATTTAACGTACTATTTATATTGTAATGTATCTAAGTGAAACCGTTAAATCACAATCGGCCGCGTGTCAAATTGTTAACTGTCCCTGATTGGTCGGTCTTACAGCATGCCGTTCTATGGCCATAGAATTAGATTAGGTTTTTTTTTATTGTATAGGGGGCAAACAAGCAGACGTATCGCCTGATGGTAAGCGATTACCGCCGCCCATGGACACCCGCAACACCAAAGGCGTTACGCTTTAAGAAGGAGTATGCTCTTTTCTTGAAGGTTTGAAGGTCGTATTGGTCCGGGAACAACGCAGGCGACAGCTCATTCCATAGTTTTGTTGTGCGCGGCAGAAAGTTTTGGGAAAATCGCACAGTTGTGGACTGCCAACCATCTAGATGATGGGGATGAAGTTTCTGTCGCGTAGGACGATGGCGATTACGATTTAATTAATCACAAATTAATTTTACTGCCACAACTACTATGTAACTAATTCTAAAGCTGTGAGGTATTTTCAACATTAAATCAATTTACAGTCACAAAATTACTTTACATTCGACAACAAACGAATTAACAACAAATATGGCGGTGCGGAACATAATGCTGTTCAACCAATCAGCGCCCGAGATGCGATCCGTCGCATACCAGATTACAATTAGACGGCTTCACTGTAATAGATTATAATCAAACTAAAAATAATACGTTAAATTGTAAGCGGTATGTTACAGTTCACAATCTTTCGGTTTATGTGACAATAATATATACAATAAAGAATAAATGCAAGTACCTATTCATTGTAAAAGAAATAAATTAAAAAAAAACATCAACATTTTTTCGTACTTTACTCACAAATGTAAACGTAGGTATATACATTATCAAATATCAAACTGCCAACCCTGATTTCAAATTGTATTTTAGGTACTTTGAGTTGAATATGGAACAGCCATTAAATACGTACATCTAAAGACAGCGGTTGTCACTTTAAATGTCACTTGTCATGCCAATAGATTAATCCTAAAAATAAACCTTACACGTTCACAAAAGATACAATGTTGCTTAGAGAATTTGCTGCATTGATCCACAGTACGAAAAAAACAATGAATTTCGTATTTTAAGTCAGATATCTTCTTCTTCTTTTGATGAAATGGCAAGCAACGGGATCACTCGGATCAGCTATTTCTGCCAATGTCAAGTATTTATAGTCTTCAATTATACGAAGACTTGAAGTCTTCGAGTCTTCAAGTCTTCATCGTGATGAAATTAATGATAAAAAATATATGAAATGTGGATGACATGAAATGGGGACCGTCTTTCGAAAAAACAAAAAACGATCTCCAAAGTCAGACATCACAGACACGTATCACTTGTCACCTATTATGTCAATTTTGTGATTTGACAAAACCAAAACAAGATATTAAGACGTTTATCACTTTATGGAGGCTTATACAGAGAGAGAAAAAATAATGGAAGTATATTTCGACTGAATTAAATTAATTAATGGTTTAACAATTGTTTTAAATGATTATTTTAAAATGCAAGAAATGATTTTCATATAGAGCTAAGACAGGCCACTATTTAATAACTTACTTATACTTTCCAAAAAAATGGGTTTTCAGGCTAAGATAGATATTTGCCTAATTTCGGATCGTCTGTTATATGTCAATTATTACCTATTTCTTAATGAATTTCATATTTTATCAAATTCTTATTATTAGTTTTCTGTCTGACCCATCTTACTAATCTTTGGTTGAGTAGAAACTAATTGATCGTAAGTCCGACACTGCAATTTAGTTTTTTTTAATAAATATGTAATAAAGCAGGTACTGTTTTTGGTTAACCTTACAAAAGTAGTTTAGTTTTATGAACTGGACATTTAATAAAAATAATAAATCGCTTTACTGTGGACTAGATAACTAAGTATATAACTTAATACAAGTAACGAGCTTATTGCTCAAAGGCAATCGTGGTTAATGATGATTTTTTTAATTGTTATTTGTTAGCGGTAGGTACATTGAATGTGGGACGACCACAAAATAAAGCTTTACCGCAAAATGGAATACGTAAATCCATTCACATGTTTACACAAATATAAATATGCTAATGATAATAACTCTTATAATAAAATGGGGCACACTTCTCCTTAACAAATATTTTATACTCTAACAAGATAGTAAATACTTTAAAGCTACCCAACCACTAATTAAGGTCTCCTATCTTATTATCACGCAATATAATTACAGTTTGTCCATAAAACATGAAAGTTTTACATCTTAACCACTATTTAGTTCATAGAAACCCGCAACTCTCTCACAGTGCAGCATCATCATCTTGTAAACTCTCAGCGGCACGCTGAAAGCTCGCGGCAGCTTTGATCGCGATAGCGGCGTCGGTTGAGCCCGCACGCTCCGACTAACGCAATGTATGAAGTCTATTTACTGGAATTAGGGATGTTACTAACTAATTATAAGCAAAAAAAAATTACTTAAATTATTAATTTTTTTAATTTCGTTTGATAAGATAGTGTCACTGATAAATAGATGATTTTGTTGTCTTCCGTAGAAATATTCAAAAAATCGCCTTCCAAGCCATTTTCTCAACTATTTGGAGGTCTCTTTTGAGAGCTTAGCGAGACTAACGGACAGCAATTCATTTTTATATACATACTAGCTGAACCCCGCGGTGCTACCCGCGGTACGATGATAACTGCGGGCAACGCCGCGAGGCGAAGCTATATCTTTATAAATAGTAGCCTATGTGTTATTCTGATGTATAAGCTATATTGTGGTAAAGTTTCATTCAAATCCATTCAGTAGTTTTTACGTGAAAGAGTAACAAACATCCATACATACATACATCCATACTTACAAACTTTCGCCTTTATAATAGTAGTAGGATAGATAGAAGATAAGTTTGTTTATACATGTAACACATATAAGAAAACCAAAAATGAATTTAATGTCAAAAATTATTTGTCAGAGTAACCAGGTTTTGATTTAAGACTACTTAAGTATTACAGAAATACTAGAGATTGAGAGACAATTTGAAACAAAAACAATATTTGAATCGGTTTAAATGAGTATACATGAAAACAAACGTAAAAATTATTATGAAATTAAATATATACATATCGATAAAATTAAATGAAATGATGTGTTCGAAAGCACAGCCCTATCATTGCGCCTTTAATGTATGTACATAAGACGCAGCGCTAGTGCCAAAAACATCGTTATAGATATAGCGGTACCATGTCATTGACACGAGGCTGTTAAAACAAGGAGCTTACTTACAACTGTACTTCAGTCGTGAGACACATACTATACTCAGATCTGCTCGGTTATATTTGTCAAAATAACATTACAACTTGGGGTACACGTACATTTGAGAAATTGCTTCATTCCAACCACATTTTGTTGACACGACCTAATCTTTTAAAGGAATAATAATTTTTGTAAACCTTTATCCTACTACTACTCGTATTATAAAAGCGAAAGTTTGTGAGTATTTAAGTGAGTATGTTTGTTGCTCTTTCACGCAAAAACTACTGAATGGATTTTTTTTAAACTTTACAATAATATGGTTTATACATCAGAATAACACATAGACGATGCGACTGCTGTGTTCGATTCCCGGGTCGGACCGAATGTTTGTATGATCTGCAAATATTTGTTTCGGAGTTTGGATGTTTTCTATGTATTTACAAAAAAAAAGGTATATACCTAAGTATTTCTATCAGTTGTTTAGTACCCATAATACAAACTCTGCTTAGTTTAGGACTGGATGGCGTTGTGTGTTAGATGTCCGAAATATTTATTTATTTATACAGTGTTTATGTTGTAGTTAGTATACAAACTATTTATTTAATTACTAAACTGTCCTGGTTACACACTTACCCTAATTCTCAATGAAATGATGAGAGTATCTTGTAAAGTAGGATATATTGGAAATCATCAACCTACACATTGAAATAAAAACCGGCATCCGGAGAATGGCCAGTAACCAATGGAAGGGTCAAACCAAGATCGTTATCGAATTGATAAAAACATATCGATAAGCTTATCTAGAAAATTCAACTTTTGCGGGATCCATTGCAATAAATACGAGTAGCCTCAATTTGTCGGCCATAAAGTTCCATAAGTTGCAATTTGTCAACGTCAACTGGCAATGCGTATCGATGCATCGGAATGGAGCGATCGAGATCGATATCTCGTCTTTTTGTCGATTCTTACGATTATCCGATTGGCGATTGTGTAGTGAGCTGCGCACGAGCGTGCAACATGAATGGTAAATTGAGGAAGCTATATCTGAATGCAAAAAACTGTTTTGTTTATTCAAATTTAGAATAACAATAACTGTTGAATAAGTCTTTGGAATATTAATGTTCTTAAATTTAAATAAAGAATGAAAATATTAAGGTGAACCTTAATATTTTCTGAAGTGCCTTTATAGAGGTTATTTGCACTATGAACGTTTCTTTTACACACTGAAATATATTATTACAATTTGCGGAGCCACAAATTGTTGTGCTGAGTCTGAATATTCTTTGCGTCAGTTTCATATGTGTTTGTAAAATCCCCCGAAACATAGAATTTATTCCAAACTAGTTTAAACCCACGGCCTCAGCCGCGTGTTCGTCGTTTATTTCGGTACTTCGAGACTAGTCTGTCATTCTTGATTTTTAGTATCTCTCTATTTGCGTGCAAAATGTTATTGAAATCAGTGCAACGATTAAGCATAAATGACAGACAAACAGAGTTACTTTCGAATTCATCATATTAGTATGAATGCAGGAGTTGCCTTATGAACAAAAAACTTGTCTGTTGTATCAGCTAGGTCTACTGGTCACAGATATAGTAATATTCGACAAATAAAGTCACTATTCCTCTTTGAAACACGAACTAGAAATTAGGAAGACTACTAGCCAACATAATTTTAGCTTAAAGTAGGTGACGCGACGTTTCGTGTGTGCCATACGTCGCCTAAACAGAGAGTTTACCAGCAGACGGTATTCGCGTCCATGCGGTTCCCGCATTCCTCCCTTCTCAGGCGCAGAGTGGCACACCGTGAGGTTTTAGTCAGTCTGATTCCGACACACCAGCCCTCCATAAACCACGGTGCAGTGATATCCCGGAGGGATTTCAACACGCAAAAAAATAAAAAACAAAAGGTACGCTAACTCTAAACGCTAAACAAGGTTCTGTATGATTGATAGAAAAGGACTGTACGTGTCAGTTTTGTACCTTATGTAAATGTATTACGACCTTTTTCATAAAAGTTATTTAATTTAATCTTTAAGGCCGTTAGTTTAAAGTTCAAAATAACATAAAACCGTAAGTTTAACACACAACTCTGCCTCAGAAGTAAATAGCGTTGATATAAAGTTCGCTTCATAGAATTGCTTATAACAAAGAACAACATAAGACTTAAATGAATTTTATGTAATTTTATAGTATTGGTTCTAATTAACAGTAATAATTAACCTTTAATCAATGGAACAGTACCAGATAAATCCGTTACTGTATCAGTTAACATAAGAAGACACTAAACACTAAAACATAAATATATTATTGTTATCGTCATATTTCATTATTATTAGATAGTCATATGTGATTGCTTCTAACCTAAACGCTTTCGAAGCTTTTCCTCTTTCATAAAATAAAACGTCATATATTATAGCAAAATGGTTATGGAATAATGAACAACAGTAATAAAAATGAAATAAACCTTACACGTTTCACATAATGCGGTCTGACTCCAAACTGCCGATAAATATGCTTGCATTCTATATGCATACGTATTATTTATTATAATGAGTGGTTTATTAATAACTAAACCAACGGGTTTGTGGAGGAACGGGTATTATGTCCCTCCAACACAAAGGGAGGATCCTCCGACCAGGCGACGTGATCATGCCTGGCGGGCTACTGCCCTACAGTTGAAGTTGGGATGTTGTATATATGATAATCGGGGCGAGAACTATTTATTGCGCGATTCAGGATTTGTAGTTACTCCGTAGTTCAACGTATCTTCGGTAGATGGCGCTGTATGTGGATTGTGGCGGTCGCCACAGGTTCGTCCAATGTTAAAAGTATCAATATGTAGACTATTGTCGGTTATTTTGACTGCCTCGTTGGCGCAGTGGCAGCGAATGCGTCTACTGTGTGATCTTTAAATATTAGTTTCGAAGTTTGGATATTTTTTATGTATAATATGTGTGTATTTACAAAAAAAAAGTATTCATATATTTGTTTCAGCTGTCTAGTACCCATAGTACAAGCTCTGCTTAGTTTGGGACCAGATGGCGTTGCGTGTCAAATCTGCATATTTTCAGGAAATAATGTTACTCATATAATCGATATACATCGATACATATATGTATACTATTCTTCAGCCTATTACCGTCCAATTTTTTTATGGAATAGGTTGAATACGAGCAGACGTATCGCCTGATGGTAAGCGATTCCCGCCGCCCATGACACCCGCAACGGGGCGTCACCGGCCTTTGGGGGATGGGGAGAGGGATGGGGGAGGGGTTGGGAAATGAGCCTCCGGTATCCTCACTCACTCCAGTTTACTGTGAGGCCGTGGTATACTCTCCGATAAAGAAGGCCTCCTCCAAAGAGGGTCCACTATCCCGGTCATAAATTGCAAACCATTATACAAAAAAACCATCTAAAATAGAGGTCGTATTAAAAAAGTTAGATTCCTACCATAGTCACGGACGGCGCTGTCCTTAAAACTAGAGTTTACAAACCAATCTATGTATGATTTGAAATAATTAATGAAAAATCAATGCTTGTTAAAAGAAAAAATATTTAATACATAGCTATGTGTACTTAAAAATGTGTCATTTTAAAGTTTACGTATAGCTTAAAATTATATAGTTACATATTTATTTTGTCACCTTCAAGGAATTGTTGCTTAATATCAAAATAAATATTTGTCAATGCACTAAAGTTAGATTCTAGTCTATACTTAAAACTAATTTTCAATTTAAGTCAAATGAATAATTGAGATATAAACAAAATGCTATGAACTGATTATTAGACACGATAGTATACATTCAGGAACAACTTTAATAATGATAAATCGAAAGCACAAGAAAACACGAGATAAACAGCGCACAGACAGCTATGTACACTTCAAAGACCGATGACAACGTTCGAGACTAGCCTGGTTTGATCGAATTATCACAAACTAACTTAGCCACTACTTCAAAGAAGCAGGAAGAACGTTATTTAGTACATATCAAATTATAACCTGATGAAAATTGGCAGTACGTTCGCACACTACCTGTGTGGTTTTTCATTTGGATGTTTGTAGAGAAGAGAGATGTTGATTAAAAGCGTGCTGCGAAAAGTAACCCCCTTTCTTTTACCACTGTGTTTCTGTCGTGGTTCTTTCAGTTGTTTCAGTGCTCACAGACTAAGACAAGGTGTTTTTTGCCATTGTGGCGCAGTGGTAATGTATGCGACTGTTTTGCTTAAGGTAGTGATCTGCAAATATTTGTTTCAGAGTACGGGAGTTTTCTATGTATAATATGAATGCATTTACAAAAAAAAAGTATATATGTGTTTATATCTAGAATGACTCAGTGAAAAGTGACAAAAAAAACTGGATTTTGGTAACAAACTTGTTGTTGTTGCTGTATGACCGTAGGCTCTAGTAGACACCATCAAGAAAGCTGTCTGTATATTTACTTCTTAGGTATACAATAAAACAACGACGTGATTTATTGGAAAAAATTAAATAAATTGAAAATAATCATAAGTTCTAAAAGTAAAAAGACTATGAATAACATATTTGTGTGAAACAGGCTGTGTTTTACCGAGTGAGAAAAGATACCGGAGGCCCATACCGCAACCCCTCCCCCCATCCCCCTCCCCATCCCTCAAAGGCAACGCACTTGTGACGCCTCTAGCGTTGCGAGTGTCAATGGGCGGCGGTAATCGCTTACCATTAGGCGAAACTTCTGCTCGCTTCCCGTAATCGCTTTCATAAAAAAAAATCATTTTTTCTCTTCAGACCTGAAGGCATACTCTTCTAAACGTCTACGTCATTACCTCCTAACTCCCAACTAAAGCAGCTGGTTCACTAATTAACCATGCAGGTCTTGACATAAGAGAAGGTATTCCCAATACCGTTTAGCCTAAACCGTGATGGTATGTTAGCGTATCTTTGCAACGATGCTAGATCATACATATTAAAAATACGTAGGTACAGAATTTCATTTGAATTTCATTGATGGAATTAAGTTCTCAAGTACTTATAGGTCATGTGCAAAGAGAATGTCTTCGTTCTATCGTTTTGTGTTTCGACTTCAAAATTTTGCCTTAAACGATAAGTTCTGAAAAATCAATTGTCAACTTAGCTTGTAATTTGAAGGTATAAAAATCATAAGTAACTATTCTATGATCGCTCTTCATTGACTAAAAAAATACCGTGTGAGAGCTACGCTTCGGCATGAATGGGCCGGCTCGACTGGAGTGATACCACGGCCAAAACCGGTGTGAAATAGCGCTTGCACTGTGTTTCCCCGAATGATTAAGGATACCGGAGGCCCATACCCCAATCCCTCCTCCATCCTCCAAAGGACAGTAACGCACTTCGGACGCCTCTAGTGTTGCAGGTGTCCGTGGGCGGCGGTAATCGCTTACAATCAGGGGATACATCTGCACGTTTGACAAGATACATAAAAAAAAAATTAAATACGACATTGAAGTCACATTAACATTCTTTAATAACCCTATAAGCATCTTCTTAGAAAATAGGAATTAGCCTAATTTACCACGCTAGCCAGACAGATTTGGTAGGATTGTGTTTAGTATGTGTCAAGTTTGCAGATCTGTTGTCCTGCGTAATTTGCTGCCGTAGTAGTTAGCAGCAGATTAGTTTGCTCTTGTTTGTTTGTATTTCCGCACTTAGTCTCTTGATTGACCTTCGCTCTTACGACACTCGCGGAAAGAATAAGGACGGTGATACTCCATGTTCCTATTTCATCACAACAGGGATCAATCACCCCTAACATAATTACAGAATCAGACAGAGTTATTGATTCCTTCCTCATAATTTAAACACTTCACACAATTTAGGTGAGAACGTGGCTATAATATCTAACGGACCAAGTGTTGGTGTTAGCCCGAAGCAATCACTTCACAGCACAACTTCGTCTTTAATAGGTTATATCTGTTGTTTCGACTACAAACTTTTATACCTCATTAACTGACAGAGCTGCAAGCTATACAAACTTATTTAATTAAGTACTAATATATTAGTTAAGTGACAACACTGCAGAATCTTCATAATAAGAGAAATTATTACACTAAATGGTTATTAGTTGTCCATAAAAGAACAGGAATAACAGTCAAGGAAAATAAATGGCTGACAGCAAATTATCATTTGAAAAGGCTTTATTTGAAAAAATATTCTGAAAATATATTCTCCAAAGAGCTTAAAAGTTACAAAACGATTAATTTTAACAACACTTAAAATTTTAAATGACATAATAACTTAAAGTTATCTTCTACGGTGTCAGGTGGTTTGGTGTTTCGTTTGATTTCCTTTCGACGTCTTTCTTCTTAATTTTGGAGTACATACAAATACATAATTAGCCTATACATAAATCTACAGGTACATAATCTTATTTTGAATTTTATAACGGACGGTATTTGTGAACAATCAACATCCATCAATCGGACAAAACAAGACACCCAGACTCAGAGCAACATTTTTTAAGTATTGTTGCATGTGGATTGAATTCACAACACTTGAGTGTAGAAAGTGGTTAAATAACTGATCAAATCACTTCTTAGTCCATGTAATTGACAAGTAAGGTACTTATGAAAACTTTAGTAGGTAAGAGGGACTGTTAGTAAGAAGTATAAGTTTACAGAAACAGAGCCATGTTTCACTCGTACTTGGCATCTAACCAACGCGGTAACGTCATCTTTGTGTAATGTCGTAGGAGAGACACGCAGACTTCAGCTGGAACGGGGCGGTTCGATCGTAGCGGTACTACTCTCGCACAGAAGATCAACCGCAAACAACAGCATTCACGCTTTCGTGTTTCATTGGTGAGTGCGAGACCGGAGGCGGAATGATGCATAAGCATTACTAGGCCCCCATGGTGTGTGTCACCATGCTGCATTGTCTGCGTTCGTAATAGGTATGGCGATCACCACTTTTGGATTGTGCTCATGCTTTCCATCAGGCAGAGTAAAGTCACTTTGGCAGGCCCATAGGCTTTTGCCCGCAGTATCGGCCGCAAGTATATTGATTCTTACGGTAATGCGTAGCCTATGTCCTACCTCAACTTTCTTTGGTGGTATAAAAACCATAAGTAAGGTACCTAAAACCAAATACCTACGATATTGAAATAATTTCAACATACTTTAATTATCCTAGCGATCTCTTCTTAGAAAAATGGTTTTAGCCTAATCTACCACACAGGACAGACGAGTTGGTTTGGGTTTGTGTAAATATTTCTTTCTCTTTACAGAGCTATTGTCTTGCGTACTCTTAATTTCAGTCACACACTCTGTACACTCTCTCTCTCTCTCAATCACTCACACTCTTTATTCTTATTATAGTCTACCTAGTTTGGGATCAGATGTGTGAAATTATTAATAGTAATACTTTATTTTTTTCGACTATTTAAATTGATCATAGCTTTTGCCTGCAGTTTCGACTGCGAGTTATTGCGATAAAATGTAGCTTCATTTCTCAAGAATCATAGTATCTTTATGCCAGTGGTTTGGCTGCGAAATTGTAACAGACAGAAAGAGATAATTTCGAATTAATAATATTAGTATGGATTAATATTTTGGAACGAAGTTCCTTATGGCGCGTTGTGTAAGGGGGCTAGACGGAAAAATTGTCACGACACAATTTGTTGACACGACACAATTTGTTGTCTCGACACAATTTGTTGTCACGACACGACGACGACACACACAGATAATTTCGTTTCGTCTTTCTATTTCGAACTTCGTTCCATCCGGGTGTCCCTTGACAACTCTCAAGTTTTTTATATCTCCTAAAAGGAAAAACACCACCTACGGTGTAGAAAAATCATTGCAATAGCTTTTAACGTGCAACTTCACCCTACATTACTCCAAACAGCTTTATAACAATGCACTGACGCATCTCTTCCTTGTTTACAATCACTTTTAGATTTATGATTCAACAAGTGTCGGCCCGTTTACTAACTAAGCAGCTTTATCTCCCGTTGTAGTAAACATGAGTATAAATCTATGTCGCCGGCCTTGAACTAGGGATGTGCCATGTGTAAGATAATTTAATAATTAATTACGAGTAAATATATATTTTTTCCTAAATAAAATATTAGTGTGGTCAACTCAGAAAACCGGTGTGAAATAGCGCTTGCGCTGTGTTTCACCGAGTGAGTGAGGATACCGGAGGCCCGTACCCCAACCCCTCCCACATTCCCTCTCCCTATCCCCCAAAGGTCGGCAACGCACTTGTGACGCTTTTGGTGTTGCGGGTGTCCATGGGCGGCGGTAATCGCTTACCATCAAGTGATGCGACTGCTCGTTTGCCCCTTATTAAAAAAAGGTAGTAGAGTCACGCTGATTTCAGCAGGAACGGCCTCGACCGCCTCTCACAGAAGACCATTCTAAAATGACAGTATTTGTCGTGTTTCGATGGTGATTGCGAGACTGGAGACCTAATGATGCACAAGCATCACTAAGCCACCATGCTGCATTGTTACAACGTCTGCATTCTCAATGAGTATGGTATTCCCCACTCTTGTATTCTGCTTATTTTTTCCATCAGAGTAGTCATTTTGGGAGGACCATACATAAAAAAAAATATCGATGATAAGTATAGATGGATTATCTCATCTCTAGTGATGCAGTTATACCACAAGAAGTTTATGGACGACTAACACGTTCCAGTTTATGGGTAACCCAGATCCAGAACAGCGTTATGATCGTAATATTAGGAATGCACAACAATTCCTAAAGCTCATATCAGACGGTTATTCAGTAACTAAAATAATCCTAAAATACAAGTACTAATAGAAACTTATAAAGAAAAATTACATACTTTAAAGTGTGAATAGTTTTCTTAATGAACACATGTGTAAATTTCTCTACCTTTATTTTTAGTTTTAAGTAATTTCTATAGAAAATGCATAACACCCTTCCATTTTATGTCCCTGATCTTACTGTCTATAATAGTCAAGGTGAAAGTATTTCCCAATCAGATCATTGGCAATCTTTTCTCTTTTGGTGTGCATGAACGAGCTTCTATTTACTTGCCCAAATCTATCATAAAATTTTCCGCCATTTACAGATTTAAGGGTATCGTTACGCGGTTATAAAGATATTTCAATAAATATAAAAAAACTTTGCAACTTGTTCTAAACTATATGGTTTTATACTAATTTTCTATACTAGATGGAAGTAACACAATATCCGTGCAGTGGATTATTAAGATTATGGAGTCCCTCCTATTTACATCAGATGTCGAAAAAATCGACTAAGAAAGCAAAAACGCAGGACAACGTACACAACAAAGTATTGCAAAGAGAAGGAAAACTTAAAAACAAACCATATACCAAACCTTCTTTCTAAAGATTTCCTAAGTCTAACTAGTGCGTTATTAAAGTGAGCTATTAAATAAGACGTTCATAAAGTTTGCAGAAAACCACAACCATAGAATGAAAGCTTTCGTGGATATATTCAGTACTTTCTTGAAGCAATATTTACTGAAGCCTGATAACCCCACATTAAAGCATACACCCCGGGAGCTTTCCAACCATTTGCACTCTGTTTTATCCAACACTATAATCGACAGCTATAAAATTAATATCATTCCATCGTAACCATTATGAAATGCGGTTTACGATACTGTAAAAATGTTATCTCTGTTTAATCTATAGTGCTTGGTTCACCGTTCATCTGTGATTACGATACAGTATGCATTGGAGAATATCAGAAAGCGAGTTAACCTTAACCTTGCCTCATCTACCTATATTGATGGTAACAGATTTGATATTCTTTCAAGAGGGAAGATGAACGATAAAATATAAATCCCTCCCACTATGAACCCGGATCCTTTAAGCGGAGCGTGAAAAAGCATCTTACTAGGCCGCCATAGTGTGGGTCACCATGCTGCTTTGTCCCTATTAGCATTGAGGATGGTGACCACCACTCCTGGATTCTGTTCGTGCTTTCCATCAGGCAGAGCAGAGTCATTTTGGCAGCTAAGACAAAAAAAATATAATTAACGTTTTCAGCGTTTGTTTTAACGCAGTTTTGTATTCACAAAACTAGTCAGTGAGTGACCCCACCCAGTTTTATGATATAGGGCGAAACAAGTTTAGTGGGCAAAACAGTGCTGGAAATTCTAGACGAGGGTGTCTGCTGCTAGCTATGTGAACCTGTGATCTGACCTCACGTTATTCCATTTGGCCAGAGAGTGGACAATAATTTCATCCTCAGGCTGGATAATGCTTGCACGCATTTTTTTTTTTTTATGTAATTGGTGGCAAACGAGCAGACGTATCGCCTGATGGTAAGCGATTACCGCCGCCCATGGATTTTGGGGTGCGTGGGGTGTATGTGTACTCTCAGGTGTGGCGCTGAGATATCGGCATATACACTCAAGTGCTTCTCACACGTCCTCGTCGACCCTGTATCTGCCGACACGGAGCAGGGAAGAACCTGCTTCTTTTAGGAGTGGGTCGTGCACCCTGGTAATACTGGAGGTTGAACGGGCGCCGCATCACCAACCCCGCAACTTCGGTAGCCAAGTGAGAAGGGCTTGCTCGACTGGACAACACCACCAGCCGAGTATCACATCACATCACCATACACCATTAATCACAACCCATTACATCGCTCAATCATTCATTCGCTCATTCATTCGCTCATTCATTCACTCATCAACTCACTCATTCTCATCTCATATCACACTGTTCTCCGGGGTCAGCAGGCGACCCCAGGAGACTATTACGCCTGCCTGCGCTTGTCCTACGCAGTTGAGCGCCGTAAGCCGGGATGAGGGAATCCTGGAGGGTTGAGCTGAACGGGGTCGGGTTAGATACCTCTGGGAAGCAACACGCCCTCTTTGGTCCGGAATTCTGGCGAAACGGTAGCCCATTAGCTAGCCACTATAGGGTAACGGACACGCGTCCCGTACGGAAGAGGTGGTACGGGTCGCAGGCGAGGTTCGGGGGGTGTGTTCTCCGGGAGAGCACGGGGGCTTGGCCATGCTGACGGAACGAGGGCAGGTGGAACAACTGGGGATGGATGTGGATCGTTCTCCCCAGCCACAAGTCTGCAGTTCCTGATGTCGCGCATGAGTCCCAACCCAACGAACCTATACCTCTAGGGTATTCCTGGTGTCCATAGGGACATCCCCAAAGGTGCGGGCTCCACGGAGGGTGGGAAGCTCTAGAGGTGAAAACATAAACTACAAAAACCATGGACAACAATAGATCCAACAACCCAAAGGTGGACGGTACGGCAGCAGCCGGACCTGACGCCCAAGGAAGGCTACCTTCCTTAACAAGAGCCTCCAGGATTGCCTCGGCAACCCAGGAGGCCAAAACCAGACAGCCTCGGGACGGCGCCATTATGGCACCGATACCGAAGGCAAAATTGACAGCGGGGGGCAGAAAGGCCACTGGTACACCAGTGACCAGGACGCCCAACGCGAAGACCCCCGCGGGCCAGGTACAGGCTTCAACAAGCTCCACGAGTTTGGGCCGTACCCAGCCAGCACCTGCAGTCGTTCCGGGCGAGGCTAGACCTACTAACCTGGAGCAGACTGCGGGGACGGGGTCCCAATACAGCAACCTGGCCGCGGACCCTAGCTTGTCCGGCTGGCAGATTGCAAAAACGAGGGGAGGAAGGGGGAAAAAGGCGAAACGCTTAGCGCCAACGCCCCAACCCCCATCCTCCTCATCTTGTGCGGCACAAAGCAAGCCGCACAAGAATAACAAAAGGCAGCGTCGCAAGGAGAGGGCGAAGCGGCATGCTGCTTTATCTGGCGCGTCCCAGGTACCCACCCAAGGGCAGGGAGACCGTCCGCAGGGAGGGAGTGACGCGAGCGCTGAACCCTCGGCGCCGCGACACCCACCCCCCCCTAAGGGCAAAGGGACATATACAGGACCTCAGGGTGGTAGTACCCAGGGGGGCCAGTACTCAGCCAAAAGGGCTCGACTCGACGAGACATTTTCTCCGAAAGGCGAGCCAAAGAGGCGGAGGGCTGGATCACCAGGGGAAACCACTCAGACTGACTACGCAAGTGCGCTCAAGGCGGACCTGATGGCGGCGATTACCACCGCCAATACGGAAAACCTCAACCAGAGTCAGTCTGATGAGGTCCAAAAACGCATTGTGGAACTACTGTTCGAGGAGTCGATGAAGCCGGGCAGTAGTACCTCAGAGGGCCCAGCGTTTCGGGGAAGGCCAATATTGGCCGACGGATCCCTGAGGCTCTGGTGCCTGAACCAGCCTACGCTGGTATGGCTAAAGCGCAGTGTGGCCACTATTACTCTCTCCACCGGAGAGAAGCTAGTGGTAAAACGCCTGGGCGAGGTGGCTAAGCGGGTCCGCTGTGGCATCTTGCTCCCTGGGGTCCACGAGGACCACAGAAAGGTAGCACACATGCTGCGCTTTCAAAACAGATGGGCAGACATCGAAAGATGGCTGCTCATCAAAATGGACAGGCAAACGTCAGACACGTTTGCAATGGTCAGCATCCCGGAGACGGTGGTGAAGCCCCTGGTCGAGCGCGGCCGCCGACTCAGCTTCATGCTGGGTACGGTGTACGTCAAGTTCCAGGGGCCCAACGGCAAGTTTGTGGAACATCCACCAGCCGAAGCTGTCTCCAAGGATGCAGATAACACTGCTCACACCCCACCGATGATCACTGCGGAGGTGGCAAGGGATGCCGTTGACGCAGTCGCGGCACCTAAGCCCCAAACTCCGGTGCGGTCCGTTCCCGCCTCCGACGAGATAGAAGAAGACTCTCTTCTTCGTGACCGTAAGGATGGTGGGGACGACTGCGCGGAGGAGCTCCGTAAATTGACCATCCAAAGGGAAGGCGGAAACGAGAGTGAGGACACAGCAGCGGAGATATCTAACTCCAATGGCGCTGTCTCCTTCCTCTGAAACCAACATCCTTCAGGCAAACCTCCACCACAGTATAACCGCGACGGCCCAGATCCGAAAGTGGCTGGAGGTTAACAAGACAGCCATCGTACTGATCCAGGAGCCGTGGGTCAGGAATGGCAAAGTCTGCGGACTCCGTAACTTAGGAGGTAAGTTGACAGACTACGCGGGATTAGAAAATCCTCGCACATGCATATACAATACAAGTGACCTAAACGTGCAGGCCCTAAATAGCTTCTGTTCCAGAGACCTATGTGCCATAAAGGTGCAGGGAGCCCAGGACACAGGACTTGCGCAGGTTGTCCTGGCATCAGTCTACATGCCTGAAGCCGACGACCCACCGCCGCATGACTTCACACGGCTGGTTCAATACTGCGAGGAGACGGGGCTCGAGTTAATCGTAGGAACCGACTCCAACGCGCACCACGCCTTATGGGGCATGCCTACAGGAAACGAAAGAGGTAAGAAGCTAGTAGATTACTTGTTTACGACAAACTTAAACATAGTGAACACAGGCTCCGTACCAACATTTGTCAACAGACGAAGCAAGACAATCATTGACTTGACCTTGGCAACAGAAGAAGTAGCGAAACACATCTCGGACTGGCACGTATCGAACGATTTATCGTGCTCGGACCACAGATGGATACGTTTCGACCTTCAGGTAAGCAAATTCAAAGCACCACCTAGGCGGAATCCTAAAAAAACCGATCGTGATAGATATTCTGTGCGGATCGGTCAGGCCTTGCGACAAGAGGAAAACCCACCTAGGATTGTAGGTGTCGTTGAAATTGAAAAACAAGTAAATTTCCTTACAAACACTATGATAGACTGCTTCCATCAGACATGCCCCCTAACCATCCCACCAGTAGGCCGTAAAAATAAAGAGAGCTGGTGGGGACCTGAGCTGGAGAGACTTAGGCATAGGATGAGGAGGCAACTCAACAGAGCGATGAACACAGGTACAGACCAGGACTGGGATAATTACAAGGCCACCAAGTCCAGGTACAAAAAACGACTCAGATACAGGAGCAGCCAGTCATGGCTGAACTTCTGTACAAACATTGAGACAACGACACAGGCCAACAGGGTAAGGAAAGTTCTCTCCAATAACTCAACCTTATCACTAGGATCCTTACGAAAACCAGACAACTCCCTCACCAACTCGATGGAAGAGGCAGAACGTGTACTGGTAGAGACGCACTTCCCGGGCTGCGAAATAATCAGTCCAAGAGAATGGCCAGAAGAAGAAACCATTCCAATGGAGGAAGAATGGCAGCTGGCCAATAAGGTAATTGACCCATTCAAGACGCAATGGGCAATTGACAGCTTTGACACATTCAAATCCCCAGGCCCGGACGGTATCTTCCCAGCCCTGCTCAAATGGGGAGGGAAGGCACTCATCCAAAGGCTGTCCCTCACTATGGGAGCTTGTCTTGCACATAAATACGTGCCAAGACAGTGGAGAAACGTCAAAGTAATTTTCATACCAAAACCAGGTAAATCTGACTACTCGGACCCTAAATCTTTCAGACCCATAAGCTTAACGTCTTTCCTCCTGAAAACACTAGAGAGGTTGTGCGATAGGTATCTGAGGGAGACGGTGCTGGCACAAGCACCATTACATCCGAACCAGCATGCCTACAGCCCAAGTAAGTCTACGGAATCGGCACTTCACGCGGTCACAACCAAAATTGAAGTGGCGATCAGAAACAAAAGTATGTGCCTAGGCACCTTCATAGATATAGAGGGAGCCTTCGACAAGACTAAATTCACCAGCATAACAATGGCACTGGAGAGACATGGAGTGCACACAGTTATGATTGAATGGATAAACAAGATGCTGAGCCAAAGAGTCATTAGACTCGAAGCAGATGTAACTAAACATGCACTAGTGGCGAAAGGCTGCCCCCAGGGAGGCGTCCTTTCACCGCTACTATGGAACTTAGTGGTGAATGATCTCATCACCACTCTGAACAACAATCACCATTACACCATCGGATACGCTGATGATATAGTGATCCTAACAAGCGGTATGCACGCAGGCATAGTATGCGACGTCACACGCTCAGCACTGGCGGTAGTGGAACGCTGGTGCGTGGACAACGAGCTTTCAGTCAATCCAAGAAAGACTGAAATGGTAATGTTCACCAACAAACGGAATCTGGGAAATTACCGACTTCCCAGGCTGTTTAATACAGAGCTTCAACTCACGACTGAGGTAAAGTATCTAGGGGTGATATTCGACCGCAGACTGAATTGGAGTGCCCACCTCGACAATAAAATCGAAAAAGCAACAGTCGTATTCTGGCAGTGCCGCAGAATGGTAGGTAAAACTTGGGGTCTAAGCCCCAAAATCACTCTGTGGCTCTACGAGACAGTAATTCGACCTATGGTAAGCTATGGCGCGATAGTATGGTGGCCACGAACCAAACTATCCACAGTCGAAGCTAAACTACAACAACTCCAGAGACTGGCCTGTCTGGCGACCACGGGCTGTATGAGGACTACCCCGACTGCGGCTCTGGAAGCCATCATAGGATTACCACCTCTCCATCTCTTTATAAGGCAGGAGGCTCTAGCTGCGGCAGCGCGGCTAAAGAAACAAAATCTCTGGAGACTGCAGAGGGTACCGCATACTGAAATCCTCTATGAGGCTATTGGAAGGGAACCGCTCATGGAAGCGGTGACCGATGCGGTACCAAAGCAATTTGTCTTTGACAAGAAGTACAAAATACAATTACATGAGGACCCACAAGAAGTGCTTCACCCGAAAGAGTTGAGTGTCTTCACAGATGGATCCAAAACAAGGTCAGGCACTGGCTCGGGAGTATTTTCTGAGGACCTAAACATACACATCTCAAAGCCACTAGGAGCCCACAACACAGTCTTCCAGGCAGAGTGTATGGGCATAATATTGGCTGCACATGCAATCACTTCCAGGAGGGTGACGGAGTACCCCATCCGCATACTCTCCGATAGCCGATCAGTCCTGCAAGCCCTGCAAAGTCACTCGACAACATCAGGGCTAATTTACGAATGCCACAAAGCCCTGACAGAGGTATGTACCAAAAACAGTATAACTCTCCAGTGGATAAAGGGGCATAGTAACTCGCGCGGGAACGATGCAGCCGACGCACTGGCGAGAGCTGGATCGGTAGCAAGGGCAATAGGCCCTGAACCAATACTGCCTCTGCCCTCTGCTTGGCTGCGAAGATCACTGCAAATAAACACCAAGGTGGAACACCAAACCTATTGGTCCAACCTTGGCACCTGCAGGCAGACCAAGGAGGCCCTCCCGACGATCAAACCCGGATTGTCACGGAAGCTGTTGCGGCTTGGGAGGCCGCTGCTTCGACTCTTGGTTGGAGCAATAACTGGTCATGCATTACTAAACAAACATCTTTTCACTCTAGGTGTAACAGACAGTCCTCTGTGCAGGGCATGCATGGAGGAGGAGGAGACAGCCGCCCATGTCATTATGACATGTCCTGAGGTGGCAGAATACCGGGCGAGACACCTCGGATCACCGAGGTCACTCCCAGAAGTCGTCGGCAACGTGAAGGGTCTGCTAGGCTTCTTGGAAGAACTGGGGTGGCACAAGTAAAGCCATCCCATCACGCAAAATAGGCGCACCGTAGACGTCGATTTGCGGAAACCCAGCCCGCGAGTTTCAAGATCAAGATCAAGATTCCATTTGGCCAGAGAGTGGACAATAATTTCATCCTCAGGCTGGATAATGCTTGCACGCATTTTTTTTTTTTTATGTAATTGGTGGCAAACGAGCAGACGTATCGCCTGATGGTAAGCGATTACCGCCGCCCATGGACACCTGCAACACCAGAGGCGTCACAAGTGCGTTGCCGACCTTTGGGGATGGGGAGGGGGAATGAGGAAGGGGTTGGGATATGGGCCTCCGGTATCCTCACTCACTTGGTGAAACACAGCGCAAGCGCTATTTCACACCGATTTTCTGTGAGGCCGTGGTATCACTCCGGTCGAGCCGGCCCATTCATGCCGAAGCGCGGCTCTCCCACGCAATACAACTCATTTGAGGCGAAGAGCACTATTTGATGCCAATATCTCGGTTTTGCCATGGCCCGCGATGAGCCCCGATCTCAACACAATTACAGTGAAGTCGACACGAGCTCATAATCACCTTGAAAATCTGCTGGGAGCGAATAGCACAAGAAAACGTTACTCATTTGATTGAGAGCGTTTCAAACTAATTTCGTCGTCCGACAGAGCTAACCATTACTGAGGATACCTTTGCATGACTATTCTTGTATGTTTATGTAACAAATATCAAACCCATTTAGACATCATCCATTTCATAATTATAATTAAAAAGACCACCACATCGACCGGAATGGTACCACGGCCTCACAGAAAACTGGTGTGAAATAGCGCTTGTGCTATGTTTCACCGAGTGATTGAGGATACCAGAAGCGCATATCCCATCCCCCATCCTTCTCCTCTTCCTCCAAAGGCCGGCAACGCACCTGTGACGCCCCCGGTGTTTCGGGTGTCCATGGGCGGCGATAATCGCTTACCATCAGGCGATACGTCTGCTCGCTTGCCTAGGTGGCATTATCCATTATAATACCTCCATTATAAAAAAAAAAAGTTTACGGAACAAAAGCAAGGTGGGTCCTATTTGTTGTTGTTTCTCTTGTTTTTTAAGAACATCTCCATTAAGAATATACATTCCGTGTCGCAGGACACTTTACAAACATACTTGAAACCGACTCAATAAACACCCAGACTCAGAACAACAATTTGTGGATCACACAAAGTATTGTCCCATGTGGGATTTGAACCCACACTTGGCGCAGTAGAAAGCGCTTCAACACTAGGCCCACCGTATTGTATATTTTGATTTGAGTAGTTTATAAAAAAATAAATAAATATTTCAGACATCTAACACACAACGCCATCTAGTCCCAAGCTAAGCAGAGCTTGTGTTATGGGTACTAAACAACTGATATGAATACATATATACTTCTTTCTTTGTAAATATGTACATACATATCATACATAGAAAACATTCAAACTTCAAAACAAATATTTGTAGATCACACAAATACTTAGTTCGACCCATGGTGTGAACCCGAGACCTCAAACGCCACCGAGGCAGTCAAAAGCAATCTAAACTTACAGTAGATTAAAATAAATGGATAAAAAAATCTAAATCGCATTAAATTTAAAGTTAACCAACGAGTTTGGCCATCAATAAGAACATTTACATATACTCGTACACCTGCTATAAAATAAAACAGTTACATTACGACATGTTGCGAGGAGAAAGTATGACAGTTGGTTTAACATATTTCCATAAATGGTAGTTTTACCAGTAATCTCAGCGCGAAATACAGACGGTGCAGCGATGTTATCAGTTTTCTTACAAACGCAAGTAAAGGTAGAAACATCTGATTACAAACAAATTAAACGTGTATTTCTATACAAATAAATAAAATTGCCGTAGCTGCTTGTAATTTCTAATTAACAGCTTTTCAATAAAACAAATAAAAGGTACGGTACTTACATACAAAAATCATTTTCTTTTTAAATCTTTATGTCTGTTTTTCCAGGCATTTTTTTAGAACGGCTGGGCCGTTTTTTAACCGATTTCAAAAAAGGAGGAGGTTCTTAATTCGTCTGTTTTTTTTTGTATGTTTGTTACCTCATAACTTTCGACTGGGTGAACCGATTTTGATGATTATTTTTGTATTTAAAAGCTGGTGCTTCCCGAGTAGTCCCATTTCAATTTGGTCTAGTTCTTGAAGTCGGTTTTTTTTGTTAAAATTTGTGGTTATTGAAGGACTAACTTTATTGGGACGTTTATTTAAGAAAACAAAATTAAAACAATGAAATCGTGAAATGATACTCAAACAACAGAATCTGCGAGGCGCAGTTAATTTTTTACCGACTTCAAAAAAGGAGGAGGTTCTCAACACGACTGTATTTTTTTTTATGTTTGTTACCTCATAACTTTCGACTGGGTGAACCGATTTTGATGATTATTCTTTTATTTAAAAGCTGGTGCTTTCCGTGTACTCCCATTTTTATTTGGACCAGTTCATTAGTAAAAACAAATGATTCAGTAAAAAGAAGCGATAGGCGCTCATCTCGGTATAAAAGACCTCCTTTTAAAGTGTTAATGTTCGTATGCTTACTTCACACTTACTTTAATGTTTGCAAAAAGTGGGTTTTCTTATTTTAACAAGACAATCCGTTTAAGGTCTTAAGGTCGACCGTTACTCTATGTTGATGGATGGATGTTTTGATGGATGTTCCGTATTGTATGACAAACACGATAAAACGCATCTCTTAGTTTCTAACTTAAGAAAAATTAAAGTTTCTCTTTTAACTATCATGATTATAATAGGTTGGCAAATATCTCCCTTCCGCTTTTTTGGCTTTTTATTCAATACTTTATAAAAAGTGTTACAGTGATCGGATTTAGTTCAAAATTTGCGCCGTTTTGTTCGATAATCTGTTTCCATCTAGACGGCAACTTCATAATACCCCCCTCCTTATTTGCGAAGAACTCGGACAGCCACTTTTCACAAGCCTCTTTTGAGTTCAACTTTACACCACCAAGGGCGTTCGCCATGGACAGGAACAGGTGATAATCACTTGACGCTATATCCGGGCTATATGGTGGATGCGATAAACCGTAACGTCGCAATTTAGAATCTATACTAATATTATAAATTTAAAAGTAACTCTGTCTGTCTGTTACGCTTTCACGACTAAACTACTGTACTGATTTCAATGTTTGATATGGAGATTCTTTCATTCTTGAAGGACTTGCGCTATTCTTTACCGCGATCACCAACATATACCGGAATGGAGACGACTTAAAGCTAGTATAGACAGTCACTGTTTTGTATGAGTACGTACAGTAAGTAACCAACCTTAGTGAAATAAATAGTTCGAACTAAAATGCAGTACGCGGGAAAATTCCGAACGATCATAAAAAAAGGTTTAATTGCAATTTATTGCATAATTACTACCGCATTGCCACTTGACTTCCAATAAAAAAGTTTCGTGTTCTCTTTGTGAATATTATAAGTAATTAACGAATGTTGCCACTTGACAATATTTTCGTTTGTTTTTATGGTTATTGGTTTATTAGTTACAAGTGTTTATATTTACGTCAGCAATAAAGAGGTTTATAATTACTGAAAAGTAGGTCTGCCTTTAGTCCGGCTTTATCGTAGTTAGTCGTAGAGAACTTCCAGGGAGAATTCGGGCGGGGTTTCTTTTGCGATCCGGGTTAAACCCGGATCCCAATATTTCACAAATGCAACATGATGGTTCTAAATGATATTTGGTCAAATTTCTAAGATATATTTAATATGTAGTTCAAGATATGGCTCTTGAAGAAAACTTTGATAATTATTCCTGTGTTAAAAGTGTCAAAAACGTAAGACTAAATGCTGAAATTGGCCCATATGAGTTGAAACTTAGTGTTTTTTTCAAATTTATTTACAGAGGTTAAAAACAATTATACCAGGCCGCTCCAAATAATAAGAATTTAAGGTTGTCAAAAATATATTGCCGTTTTCAAAACGTTTCTCAAAACTCCGAGTTTTGAAGTCCAAAATCCGGGCAATTGCACTTTTTGTAGTTTCCAAATTTAAAAGATGGCAGCTAAACTGAAACGTACAAGTTTACTTATCAAGGTTACAGTGAACACCTGTCCTTAAGCCTACATGTATACAAGCTGCAAATAATTGAATGTTACAAAAAATCCAATAATTTTTCAACTATTTCAACAGTTTTTTTTTTAAATATATGACATTATATAAATTTTCGTAAACTCGCATTTTGTCTTAAATTAAAAATAAATTAGAACTTGACTTTTATGATTGCACAGATGACAGTCGTCTGAGAGGTCTCCTCGCCGCTTGCGTTACTACTGCGTTAATATAAGTGTTGTAGGTTCGGACGCCACATAGTACAAAACTTTGTGTATTCTACAAATTCTTGTTCTGAATCTGAGTGTTTTTTTATCCATTTCATATACGCGGGTGGACAGTCCTCCGCGACGCAGAATATATTCCAAGTGCGGAAATAATCTTTTTATTAAAAAAACAATCTTAGGTATTCTAGCAAACAGTTTTTAAAAAGTAGTTTTATATTTAGGTTTTTATATAATATTAATATTAATAATAACAGTAAATCTATCTCAACCAAATATTACTTACACAATTAATAAAATAGAACTTTACACCATCCATTTGTACCAACAGTCGATTTAAAAAAATAAAATTATGCAAGTACCTATAATTATGATGAATAACTCATAGTACCTATCTAACATCTATTATAGGTGTAAATTCAAACTTTTAAGTTCTATTTGTCCATACAAAAGTTAAACACAAATTAGATTGTAAAATAGAAATAACATCTCATCTATTTTGGTAAGTACTTGAAAAACACTTATAGATAAGTATTTCCGAACGGTAAAGTTGAAAATACTCGAACCGCATTTATACTTGTGGGTTCGAAATTCAAAGCAAGTTCAATAAAGGTTTCCATCTAAATATAACCGTTTATTGGCGACCAGAGGTTCTTGTCCGAAAAAATGTATGTATATTCTAATTTATGAAATACACTTAAAATTCTAAATTTAATATTCCTATTCGAGATTAAAAATAACATACATATTTTGAAATAAATAAATTCTATTTTAAAATTGAGAACATTAATTTCGAATTTTGAATGTCTTTATTTTTGTACTTAGTATCATCATCATCATCATCATCATCATCATCATCATCAGCCTATCGCAGTCCACTGCTGGACATAGGCCTCTCCAATAGCACGCCACTTAGTTCGGTCCTCGGCCTATTCCATGAGTACTTAGTATAGCCATGTTCAAAAAATATTTTCGATAACAAAAACCTCTACTTACCTAACCTTTATTCATCGATGGAATATCTCAGCGGAAGCGTATAGCGGTCATGTCAAATATTACCCACGCTGCTAGCCTGAACAATTAGCACCTTATAAGGGCATGCAGCGATACGAGCAAATAGCCATATTGTTAAACTAAATTACTATTCTACAACGACTTGGCTCGCGGTCCCTTAAAAGACCTTGTCAATTTTACTTTTACACCCGCATTTTATTACTAAGTAAGTATATGTCAATATCAACTTTAACACAAGAGTATAAAGCATCAAATCTACTTGGCAAAAAAAGCTAGGCAACAATTTAGCGGTTTCAAAATTGAAATGTCATTTTGAATGACAGTTGTTATGGCGACATCTAGCGGTAAGGTTACGAACGACCTTTGATCGTTACTATAATTTTTGAGGGATTAAAACGTGTAATTTCCTACAGGACCTGACCTGAAAATCCGACCCCATAATCATTATATAGTTAAATAATGAAGTCGTTTTTACTGTGGGAGAGCCACGCTTCGGCATGAATGGGCCGGCTCGACCGGAGTAATACCACGGCCTCACAGAAGACCCCCCTTCCCCCAAAGGCCGGCAACGCTCTTGTGACGCCTCTGGTGTTGCGAGTGTCCATGGGCGGCGGTAATCGCTTACCACCAGGCGATACGTCTGCTCATTTGCCCGGTATTCAATTTAAAAAAAAAAGTTTCTCATTTCTGTACACTTAGATCTATCAAACTACTACTCTAGAAAGAGTTATTTGAGAAAGGTTCACAATTATATTCCATACTACCGATATAAATTCGAAAAGAACTATATCAGTCTGCCTTCACGACTAAACCGTTGCACCGATTTTAATGAAATTTGGCCTGGAGATACTATGTTTTTTTAGGAAGAAGATAAGCACTCTTTACTGCGATAACCCATATGCACGCAGACGGAGCCGCAAGCAAAAGTAAGTGTATTTTATAACTTAGATAAAACGAGAATATCAAAGAATTCCGTGTAAAGCTGGGGCATGATAAACAGGTTTCAAGCTAATACTATACTTACTATACTATACTAATACTTGTTACTAAGATTCGTCCGAGAGGTGGAGCCTGGTGATCTGTGATACAGGGTTTTCCTACTACAGGCACCAGCCTCTCACAAAGGAACGAGAGTGAATCAAGCTGTATTGTGGCTTTAAATATTGTACTTACCTTTGTGTTTGAGAGAAGTAAATAAACTATTGTTATTATAACTAATAAAATTTGTTATATATACTATACTACTCGCAACAAACCCCGAGAGACTGCGTCCCGGCAAACGTAGTGTGGGACGTCCACAGGCCAGTAGCTAGGAGTAATGACCTGCGCAAGACGGCTGACAGAAGCTGGACGCGAGAAGCCGAGGATCAAACCAAGTGACGTAAGATTGGAGAGGCCAATGATGTTACTGACTATTTAACACAAAGTACACGCTATACATGTACTTCCAATAGGCTGGAAATTTGTTGATCCAATTTACCTATTTCATTTCGAAACTTTAAAGGTTCTACGTTCATTGTGATAACTATGACAGTCGTAGTAACAATATATTTTTAACCGACTTCAAAAAAGGAGGAGGTTCTCATTTCGATTGTTTTTTTTTATGTTTCTTTATTTTTGATTTGATGAATCTTTTTTTATTTTAAAGATGGTACTTTCAATCCAGTTTTTGAAGTCTGTTTTTTTGTTGTTAATCTTTATAATGGTTTATTGATTGCCCAGGTTCTAATTTGAAACGCATTTGTCACACATTTTTTTGTATAAAAGTCATTTTACGTAACATATAGATGCGCAGCTTTTGATAAGTACTAGATTCCGAATTTACTAAAACAAATTACAAAAAAGGCCTTTTTTTGTCCGTGCGGAAATCCCCGCGGATAGTAGGAGGCTACTTGTGGCATGTCGGACTCGAACCGACTAAAACCGCACGCCGTCGTGGGTACTAGGAGCTGGAGAACCAGGTGCGCCCTAGTAAGGAAAACCCTGGAACCCCGACGTACCTCGGGCTACCTACCAGTTTGTAGGTGGCCCCCGACTGTGTGAGAACCCCGATGTTCCCTTTATTGTCCCCAAGGGCGCGCACGATACGTAGCGTCCGCGCCGTTACCTGGGCCTGCTACTGCTAGGGTGACAGATGGCCTCATCTTGCATTATTAGTGGATCATACGGTTTTTATAACATTTTATCATTTAGTATTTTAATTACAAATAATGACCTCTACAAGTATTTTTTTTCCAAATCAAAACAATATAAATCAAATGCAAATTAGATATTAGCAACCTTTATTTGCTAATCTTTAACTGTCCGCTACAAATTGGTTAAAGTGAGAAGATAGCATAATATCCACTCAACAATTCAAACTAGCAAGGAGCACAACAATATTAGTAGGTAATACAATTGCAGAAACAACGGCTCCTTATATTATCGACCACATAACATAAATTGCGTGAGATAAGCGGTATACAGAGACCGCGGAATCTAATCTTCGAATAGGATTTATACCCTGGAGTGAGAAGTGGCTTATCTAAATAGGACGGCAATTCGATAAACAAAGTCTACTAGTTACAAATACGGATTAGTTTTTAACCATTTTGGTGACAAGCGGCTGTTCCTACAGCTACTAAGGGGTGTTTTTTTAAGCTAGATAGAACTTCAAATTGTAAAAAGTAACACAAAAAATTACATTTTGATGAAATTTTTTTTTTATTTGTTTCAGTATACTCTGACAAATCATCATGAATAGACTCACGCTTGAACAACGCTACGAAATTATCCAAATTTACTTTGAAAATCAGTCGTCGATTCGAGCAACTTATAGACGACTTCGTCATTTGTATGGCGTACATAATCGTCCATCTGAACAAGCCATTCGTCGAACTGTGGATAGATTTCGTACCACATACTCTTTAGAAGATGCAATAACACCAGCACGTCGAAGGAATGTGCGTACTGAAGACAATATCGCCGCTGTAAACGAAAGTGTGGAAGAAGATCCAAATTTATCGATTCGTCGTCGGTCGCAGGAATTGGGGCTCTGTCCGTCCACTACGTGGAAAATTTTGCGCAAAGATCTCGGCCTACACCCGTATAAGATCCAGCTGGTGCAGGAATTGAAGCCACGAGACCATTATATGCGTCGTTCTTTCGCCGATTGGGCTCTAGAGCAGTTGGCAACTGACCCGTTGTTTTATCGCAAAACTGTGTTGAGCGATGAGGCGCATTTTTGGCTTAACGGGTTTGTTAATAAGCAAAATTGCCGCATATGGAGTGAGACCAATCCACAACAGACCCTACAGACTCCATTACATCCAGAAAAATGCACCGTATGGTGCGGTTTTCACGCTGGTGGCATCATCGGACCTTATTTCTTCAAAAATGAGGCCGGAGCTCGCGTTACGGTCAATGGAGATCGTTACCGCACCATGATCAATGATTTTTTGTTTGAAAATATGGATGACATTGATCCGGAGGAGATGTGGTTTCAACAGGATGGCGCTACGTGCCATACGGCGAACGCAACCATCGACTTATTGAAATCAAAATTTGGCGATAAGTTGATTTCGAGAAATGGACCTGTCAATTGGCCTCCAAGGTCGTGCGATTTGACACCTCTCGATTATTTCCTGTGGGGTTACGTGAAGTCACTGGTTTACGCTGATAAACCAGCAACAATTGACGCCTTGGCGGCCAGCATTGTTCGTGTTATTCGTGACATACGGCCAGCAGTGCTCGAAAAAGTGGCCCAAAATTGGACGTCCAGAATGCACTTCGTCAAGAACAGCCGCGGTGCCCATATGCCCGAAATCATTTTCAAATGTTAATGTCACGTATTGATCTTTCGAATAAAAAAAAATTTTGATTACAATTTAATTTTTTGTGTTATTTTTTACAATTTCAAGTTCTATCGGGCTTAAAAAAACACCCTTTATTACCGCTGGCAACATTACTCACACCTACATCAATGCTACATATTTAATACTAGCTGAACCCCGCGGTGCTACCCGCAGTACGACAATAACCGCGAGCAACACCACTAGGCGAAACTAGTATCTTTATAAATTGTAGCCTATGTGTTATTCTGATGTATAACTATATTACCGTAAAGTTTCATCAAAATCCATGCCATAGTTTTTGCGTGAAAGACATCATCAAACGTACACACTTACATACTCACAAGCTTTCGCGTTTATAATATTAGTAGGATTATAAATTCGAAAGTAATTCTGTCTGTCTGTACGCTTTCACAGCTAAACCGCTGTACCGATGTGTATGAAGCATACAAATGATATCAATTGATTCTTTAAGAAATACATAGTCTACTGTTTACCACGCTAACCATCATACACGCGGTCAGAGGCGCAGAAAGGAAGCAGGATAGATTTGACACAGTAGAGTATGTTATCTTTGTTTATATTTTGATTGAAACCCTTCCATTATCGAAATAAAAACTTAGTAAAAGCTAAGTTTATTTCATAACAACCTCTAATTCTGCGTCCAGCTTTTTGGGCATGAGCTGTTATATACTTGACACTATTCCCTCGTACCTCTTTATCAATTAAAGATGAATAGGTACGTTGTAGCTGAGCGAGTTAGCAAGCTGGCAGTGGGCAGGGCACATAGCCTGGAGAACCGATGGCCGATGGGGCAGAAAGGTTCTTGAGTGGAGACCACGTGACGGTAAACTAATGTAGGAAGACCCACCGCGAGGTGGACGGATGACCTGGTTGAGATCGCAGGGACTGGTTGGATGCAGGCCGCTACCGGCCGATCAATGTGGAAGTCAATAGGGAAGGCCTACGTTCAGCAGTGCACTTGCCGCTGATATGATGAGGTACGTTGTATTGTACATAACCTTTTAAATGTAAATACACAGTTGAACCGTTAGGTTCAATTTCCTCAAAGAAAATAAAATAAGACTGTGTAAATGATGCATTGCCGTCACAGAATACGGTTATGAAGTACCACAAGACGTTGCGTGTAAAACTTACAAAACTAGATATATTTAAGTTAAGTTTCCATTAGACAATAGACACCTTTAGTTGCGGAAGTTCTGTTAATGACAGGAGAAATGGAACATGAAATAATGGTGTAAGCAAAATTATTGGTTCGACCAGGTGCTCGTGGGATGAAGGTATGGGGTGACCATGCATTGAGTTCAATGTAAAGTTCTCGTCGTTTACACTGCATGGTTTTTGAGTTTCAAAATTACAGAAAATTTTACTTGCACATTTTTCCAAATCTGGTTAGATGATATTTGCATATGGACAATAAATATTGAGACAGAGACAAACTTCTTAGCACTCCATGGATTCACCGTGCGGGTGCCGGGTCCATCGTGTGGCAGAGGGAGAAACTCAAAGCAGTTCCCAGGACTTACGACCTGGATGTAGGTTTAAGGAGGCCCCCTTTAAGATGCGCATCAACGCTCACCTTCACTGCTCGAGTTTCCCGCCCTACCTAGCCAAATTTGGTAGGAACCTGTTAGTGCAGCCTTGGATACTCGTTCTAAAATAGAACTTACTGCAGATCTCGACAGGCCAAGGTCTTTCAGAAGGTTATAGAGAGATTTAGCTGGTATACCTCTCGCTCCTACTTCTACCGCGTATAAATTAACCACATAGCCATTTTTGTTAAGTTCAGTTGTTAGATCGTAATATTTATTTAATTTTATTCTATGGTCTTTAGGAATATTAGTTTCCCACGGAACAGTAAGCTCTACTAATATTATGTGTTTAATTTGTCTAGAGAAAAGGAATATGTCCGGTCTGGATGACGAAACACCAACATCCTCTGGGATTTTATAGTGCTTATCATACGTATCCATCAAAATAGTCCAGTCAGGTGCAGTACTTAGGATTGAGAAAGGCTTGCTTTTAGATTTGGTAGTTGAGCCATCCTTTATAAAGTTAATTTCTCGTTTATTTGTAGTCAATCCTTTTTGGGCTCTAGCTACTGAAAGACTTACTGCTTCACGTATGATTTCTAGTACTCTATCATGTCGGCGTGAGTAATAACCCCTATCAAGCAGCACCCTGCAACCTACCAGTAAGTGCCTAGCAGTACCTACTGCCTCACCACACGTATAGCAAGATTTTTCAGATGCTTTCCCCCATCTCACTAGGTTACTTTGGTCTGGGAGGGTCATTTGGAAGGCATTCAGATAGAATTTTAACAGGGCAGGAGACCAATCATATAGCAAGGTGCGCCATTTCAGGGCTAACGGGATGCAGAACTCACCTATAGTTAACCACTCACTTTGCATTTCTAGATTCATTGCATGCACTTTATAGATATCATTTTCATCTTGTTGTATAAAGGATTTTATTATTTCTCGGTCTCCCTTCTTCTTTGCGAAACCCAGCCCGACTCTATTAAACTGTGCACCAGCCATAAATTGTTTATGGAACTGAAGTCTTGACTCAAGCTCTGTAACATATTTATCTTTTGGGAGTGATGAGACTATTTCATCCTGGGATTGTCCCAAGACATGCATTTTGGTAACTCTGAGGTGTTTATAGAGTTCCGATGGCTTCTTTAACTTCATCCCAAAATTGTTTTGATCCCTAAATAGAGTTGAGGGGTCAGCTGAGTGTGCAATTCCGAGCCATAACTTCAATATCTTTTTGACATTTGCATCTAGTTTTGCCAGGAGGCTTTTACCGATGTCATATACAAGGAAAGACCAAGTCAGACGCGACGTAAGATAATTGTCGTATATCCAAACTTTTTTAATATTGTTTAATGGTTGTTGGTCTACCTTATTTAAGTCATTAAGAAAATTTTCGACAGTTATCTCTAAGGATGGTGTACGTCCTTTGTAATCAATCTTTCTACCAAGAAATTTGAAAGGCACTGCTTCAGCAATCGTGGTTACACATTGTCCTCCTATTGAGAGTCCCGGATCATATGAGGTATATTTGGTATTCCGTCTACCCAGACATAAACAGTGGCATTTACTTGGCTTTGCCCTCAGTCCGTCAGTCCATGTACAAAACTCATCCACTTCAATTAATAACTTCTGACATTGTTTTGGATTACGTGTCAGTATTGCAAGGTCGTCTGCAAAGGCTAAGATGGACTCTGTGTATTTGTTGTTTATTTTAAACCGATAGCCCCATTTTTTCTCATGACTTATTAACTTATCTATAAGAATATTTATAATTATATTAAAAGCTATTGGTGACAAGCAGCAGCCTTGGAACAACCCTACATTATAATGCAATGGTTCTGTGTGTTCCTTGTTTGCTGCTATGGTAAATTGTAATTTAGAATAATAAGATGTGATTATGTCGATAACCACAGTAGGAAAGTTATACCACTTCAGGGCGAAAATCATCAGTTCATGCTGTACCGAACCAAATGCGTTTTCAAGGTCTATCCAACAGACCGTTATTTGCCTCTCATGCATTCTGGCATCTTTCAAACTTTCCGCTAATAATGTGTTATGTTCCAGGCAGCCAGAAATACCGGGCAAGAACCCTTTCTGGTGGTTTGGCCTGAAATACCTATTGCTGATCATGAACTTTGTCATTTTTGTTTGTAGTACGCTAAAGAAAATTTTGGAAATTGTATTGGTTAGTGCTATCGGTCTAGTATCTTTTGGGTGAATTACTTCGTCTTTTTTTGGAATGAGGACAAAAATTGCTTTGCCAAATGATGTTGGTATTTGCTTCTTTGACCAGATTTTACAAAATACGTTTAAGAGATGTTTACGAACCGATGGACATTTTTTGTACACTATATAAGGAATACCGTCAGGGCCCGGAGCTGACTTGGATGTTTTCTTTTTAATTTGATGGTCTACTTCCTCTAGGGTAGGTGGACAACTTTCAAAATCGACAAGAGGATAATGAGGTTTTTGGACGTTTGGATCCTCATACCGTCTCCCGCGCTTAGGCACTTGGTATGTGCTTTTAAAGTGGTCGTAAATCTGTTGGTTGGTCAAAAGAAGCTTTCCTTTTTGTTCATTGAAAATGTTTTTCGAGTATTGAAAAGGGTTTTTATCAAAGTCTACTTCGTGTTTAGCTCTGTTAAAATTATCGCGATTTTTTGTGATTTGCAGCGATATTCCTTGAATTAATTTAAGGATCGATCTTAATGCCCTAGACAGTTGGTGACTTAGATGGTTATCGCCCATGGCCTTGGCTTTTCGAAGTTGTTTTATTAACTCTCTTTTCTTTCTCCGCATTTTCGATTTAAAGGTGTTTTCTTTATCTTTATGCGCATAAAAATTTGGTGGTGGATAGCGCTCACAAAAGTATGTATATACCGTGTCCTGCAAAGTTTCTACTTGGCTGTTCAAGTCTTTCTTAGATCCCGGGTGTTCCAGCAGGATTGCCAAGTTTTCATCATGTACTTTCCAGGTGGAGTTTTTTAAACTAGGAATGCTAAGACGTGTCCTGATGGCAATGGACTCCTGGTGATTTTCACACGATGGCTCACCTTGGGATGTATGAGGGTTAACTCTATCCGCAGTGTTTGTTAAAGTACTGACCGACGACTGTCGTGCTTCAACTTTATCGTGCGTTTTTAAATGTTTGAGATACCAGGCTCGTCTTTTGTAAGTTTTCCCGCACTTAGGGCATCTCAGTTCCGTATTCTCGCCGGGGTCGTCATTTATATCTATCGGTGGACAGATCTTCCGCCCCCCCTCTCGGACTGTCCCAGGGGTATTACACTTTTTTGGACTTTTAGCTTTTGGGTTTCCCGGGTTAGGCTTGCTAGGCCATTGCCCTCGACTGTCTTTCCAGCAGTCAGATGTCTTTCCACCAGTCAGGTGTCTTTCCACCAGTCATCTGTCTTTCCAGCGTCATCCCGTCTCTCCGGGCTGTCATTTTTTATGAGACAAACTTCTTAGCACTCCATGGATTCACCGTGCGGGTGCCGGGTCCATCGTGTGGCAGAGGGAGAAACTCAAAGCAGTTCCCAGGACTTACGACCTGGATGTAGGTTTAAGGAGGCCCCCTTTAAGATGCGCATCAACGCTCACCTTCACTGCTCGAGTTTCCCGCCCTACCTAGCCAAATTTGGTAGGAACCTGTTAGTGCAGCCTTGGATACTCGTTCTAAAATAGAACTTACTGCAGATCTCGACAGGCCAAGGTCTTTCAGAAGGTTATAGAGAGATTTAGCTGGTATACCTCTCGCTCCTACTTCTACCGCGTATAAATTAACCACATAGCCATTTTTGTTAAGTTCAGTTGTTAGATCGTAATATTTATTTAATTTTATTCTATGGTCTTTAGGAATATTAGTTTCCCACGGAACAGTAAGCTCTACTAATATTATGTGTTTAATTTGTCTAGAGAAAAGGAATATGTCCGGTCTGGATGACGAAACACCAACATTATTATATTATATTATATATAAAGACAATAAGGGGTTTTTGAGTCAACTTAATAACCGTAGGCACAAAAACCATAGTATCGGAGTACGTGGGTAAAAAAAAAGAGAAAATACATTATTTCTTTTCAACTATGTTTATTGAAGAATCTGAAACGATAAATACATTCACTTAACCCGCAAACTTCTCAAAAGCTTATTATTGCTTAAGTCATGCACTTATAAGTATAATAATTAGTATAGTATATCCTACTTACTATTATAAAGGCGAAAGTTTGTAAGTATGGATGTATGTATGTATGGATGTTTGTTACTCTTTCACGTAAAAACTACTGAATGGATTTGAATGAAACTTTACCACAATATAGCTTATACATCAGAATAACACATAGGCTACTATTTATAAAGATATAGCTTCGCCTCGCGGCGTTGCCCGCAGTTATCATCGTACCGCGGGTAGCACCGCGGGGTTCAGCTAGTATAGTATATAGTATAGTAAAGTAATTATAGTATAGTGCGGCAAAACTTCTTAGAACACTTTGCAGAGTCAGTACGCTTAACACGATCGCTGAGAATGGCTAACAGTAATAATATTTAAAGCTGCTAAACTATTATATTTTAGAGAGAATCTCTTTTTTTATGGAATAGGAGCAAACGAACAGACCTATCGCCTGATGGTAACCGATTACTATGCAGGTCAGCTTTATACCAATTTGCCCATGGTATGAATAGGGATGCTGACACCCTCGGGACTATTTTATAGTAGTAGTAACAAAAAAGTTTTGGGAAATTCAAAAGTGTGGTGTATCTACACCTGTAACAGTTTCCTACTGTTGAGATTTGTTGGAATGTGTTCAACCATTATTTTAAGTTCGACGCGTCTGAATTATTGCTTATCTGTGAAGATTTGCCGTTGCAGTGTGTGGTTTTAACTATTATTTTACAATGTGGGACATCGGGGAATTGCCATTAATTGGCATTAGAAACTCTCGCTTATATTTACGGCTCTTGTTTCTTTCTCCGTACATTCTATTTTATGTTTGTGCGTCCCATTATTTAACTTTGCTTACGTATATTATGCTCACTTTATTACAACAAAAGTTGTAACATTATTTATCTATTATCATCATCAACAACCATGTATTCAGTAGTAATCTATTACGAGTTTACTGCTGAACATAGGCCTCTTTAGAATAATCACAAATTTAAAATTTTTAAAATCAAACTTCAACTTCAAGAACGGAACCGGGACTAGGAATCAATTCACCCGGTCGAAAATTGCAAAATAAGAAACAAAAAAATTACAGTCGAAAACTTCCTCTTTTTTTGAAGTCGGTTATAAAAGGTTTTGTTCTACTAGACACACGCTACCTACACGAGTTGGTACAAGTTTTTGGAATATTTGGTTTAAGTTTTTCTTTTCTTTGCAGAGTGTTTATCCTACGCAGTTTGTTTACTTACGACACCCACGGGATCAATAGGTATAGTAACATTTGTATTCTTTTTCCATATCACCCGTATGCTCCATCAAAACTTAAACTGTGCCTCAGACTGTACCTAAATGCATCTAATAGATGTAAATCTATAGAAATATATAAGTTTTGTTACCGTGGGACAGCCACGCTTCGCCATGAATGGGCTGGCTCGACCGGAGTGATACCGATGTGAAACAGCGCTTGCGCTGTGTTTCACCAAGTGAGTAAGGATACCGGAAGCCCATAGCCACCCCTCCCTGCATCCCTCTCCCCATCCCCCAAACGCCGGCAACGCACTTGTCACGCCTTTGGTGTATATATATCCATACTAATATTATAAAGCTGAAGAGTTTGTTTGTTTGAATGCGCTAATCTCAAAAACCGCGGGTTCGATTTGAAAAATTCATTCAGTGTTCCATAGTCCATTTATCGAGGCTATATATAGGCTACATATCATCATACTAATACTAAAAGAAGCGGAGCACTAATGAAGAATGTTTCAAAAACGGGAGAAAATTTTCACGCTTCGAGCAATAGAAGACGCAAACAAGGTTGCGCGGGTCAGCTAGTATATATAGGTATAAGTAAGAGACCGTTCGATAATATTACCACTTACAGACTAACATAAGAACAGAGTAACAAACAATTACAGATATTAGTAAGATTGGCCGGCAAAATTGCATGTAATATTTATCTACGCAACCTTATAATCTAGGAAATTTCTAAGCATTTGTCTGAACACACAGTATGGTGCATCAACAGAAACTTGGTACAGTTGAACTGGTATATGGCTTTAATTTTTTTTCCACAAGTAAAAAGCTTCATTTAAGAATTTATTAAAAGTAATTACGCTTTTTCTGGAACTATTTTAAACAAGTTAAATACTCATCTGCTTCGTCTTTTTGGAGTATGGTTTAGTATTTATACATCTCTAAACGTCGTAATGAACTCGTTTTTCTTTTCTGGGTAGGTAAATAGAAACCGCGATTAATATGAGATTTAGGTTTTTGCCCAAAAGATGACTTTAAGACTAAATAAAAAAGAAATACTCATTTTATTTATTAGTTATTTACTAGCTGACCCGGCGAACTTCGTACGTTTTATTTATTTTTGTGAATATTTTCTAAATTACCGAAAAACTTTTTTAGTTTTCAAGCCTGCGTCAATTTCCTGCAAAGCCACAGTGATTAAGACTAATTTTACTAAGAACATATAACATTTACATGTTCTTTTAATTTTCTTCTATACAAACCTTGTCCTGACAACAACAAATATATGGAAAAAAGATTTTTTTAATTTAGTGCAGTCGATCAACAGCTATGCGCGTACATACATTTTTAAAATTCATTTTTATTTATATAGATTGTGTATATATAGTATATATAGACTGTGTTGCACATATAGGAATATAAGAAATAGACACAGGCACACGTGTTTAGTTCTGTGTTACTTTTAAAGAATATCGATTCGTGACTAAAATAAGAAGGAGAGATTACCCGCGGATCCGTAAGCGTGTAACTCTGGTATCTCGATAATGAGTAGCCTATATCCTTCCTCAAGAACCAAAGTATCTCCATGTTATTTTTATTGAAATCGATGGAATGATTTAACCGTGAAAACTAACTGACAGATAGGTTTAATTTTGAATATAAATTCATTAATATTGACATTAAATTACGCTTTTTTAAGACTTTTCGTTTGGTAGACTTAAAAAACGAAGGAAGAACAAAACAGTTCACGATGTACGAGCATTGAAGTCGGTGAGTTACGCTTAAAATTCAAGCTTTAAAATAAGTGATTATTAAACTAATCATTTACATTTTTATACAGCAAAAACATAGTGCTATTTCGTAACAAACTCAATTAAAATAACTGTGAGACTTAAATTCCACAAGTAGAAAAAAGCAATGCTTCGGAAAGCATTGAATTAATCTGAATTTTTTGAAAATCTTATCTCAAAGAATTCAGTTTATTTTGCCTCTGTATTCACATGAACAAAACCGTATATTCTCGATAATTCTTAAGTATTAAACAAACAATTATGTAAACATGTATTTTGTAAAGTAATAACCGGTGACCCGCCGTGGTCAATGATAGGCTGCGATTGGTTGCGATAAGCTGCGGTCCCGTGTCGTCGCTCGCACAGGGCAAAGACTTTCGACACCTCGGGCCAACCTTTCTCTTTGATAACTTTATTGTTGGACTTTCGTAAGCTCAAAGTACACGAGTTTTCTTCGTTTCGTAATACTTTTGGAGAGTTTGTTTGACGTGTTATTAACCTATATTTATTATATATTTCTCGTGTCACGTTATTGCTCACGTTGAACTCCGATTTTCATTTTTTTCTTTAGAATGTGTGTTTTGTTGGCGTGCCTAAGATAGGTTTGTTAACAACGCTTAGACCAATAGGAACCGAGCATGATATACATAACGCTATATATATATAGTATTAAATTGGTTTATGTATGCTTTAAAAAACTAAAAAGTTCTGCACTGATTGACTTACAATTTCGACACGATATAAAACACACTTCAAAGATGATTTTTTCACCCGACTACGGCGAAGCCAAAAGAAACTGGCGATAACTGTGTTGTTGCTTAACGAAACTAAAATTTCTCTAAAATTATTTTCTATTCTCCTCTTTTTATGAAACGATTTTGAAAAATATCATTTTCGTATTGTATTTAGATAACGTGTAATTCTAGTGTGAAATAGGACGTTTTAGTCAATCTTTACAGAGTTTACGAACAACAGAATTATCACCGTCATTTGCTTAAACCCTGATAGTACCCTGTTGTATATTTAAGATTGAAGTTTTCACGCCCCGTGACAGGCCGACAGGCTTACTCACTCGTTAAGAAAGATCACGTACATAAATAAAGTTCGAGGTACACTGTGGAGTGTGCAGAACAATGACTCAATAGCAGTAGTCTGGGAGTTGTTGAATTGAATACTCCACACGTTGCCAACGAGCAGTCATAATATTTCTGTAATTACACATACAATCTTATTATGATTTCAGTTCAGTGATTTCATTTCAGTCAATCTTAGTATGTTTAATTAAACCTTGTTATATTTTTATACCAATTAATATGAAGTACCTGGATGATCGAACTATGGTATTTTTTTCTAAAAATGCCGAACTGCACTGCGTCCTACTTTCCCTCCCACTATGATCCTGGATCCTCAACAAAAGACTTTACTGGGCCGCCATAATGTTGATCATGATGCAACATTGTCTGAAGTCGCAATGAGTATGGTAACCGCCACTCTTGTATTCTATACATATTTTCCATCAGGCATAGTAAAGTAGAGTCACTTTGGCATGCAAATTTTAAAACTTTAAAATTTTAAAAATTAAAAAATTTAAATAAACAAAAGCCACTCCTATGGGACAAGGTGTCCAAGCCACGTTTATGTCCAATATTGTATATTTTGTGTACAAAAGAATAAAGTAAATAAATCTGTTTTCTTTGGAGTCTGTAAGCTCCTGTACCATAAGTCGTAGGCGCAATCAAACCACGCTTCGGGCGACGTCGGAGAAACGATTGTTATCTGTCATTTTCATAGAATCGAGCCTGTAATGGAATGCATCAACTTGGACATAATTATGGTAGCAGGGAGCTCAGACAATTATTCCTCATTTGTATGTATTATTTATTTAAAAAGTTCTCGGAATGGTTGTTGCGCTTATGGAATTTAAATTCCACGTACGTTTTTTGAAAGTCTTTTTATCGAAGTTCAACGAATAGCTATGTTAGCACCGACTTTTATTTTATTATACGAAGTAAATCCATGAATATAATAACAAATTGAGTTGGCTAGTTTATAAATAAAGACGGATATCTCTCATAAAAATTTTAATGTGCATCCTTTTGTCGATTGAAGAAATCTAGCAAACAAATCAATATATTCTTCCTTCCGCATGTGCGTCGGTTTTTGCGGTAAAGAGAAGTCTATAGCCTTTTCAAGAATTAAAGTATCTCCACGCTGAATTTCACTGAAATCGGCGCAGCGGTTAACCGTGAAAACGTAACAGACAGAGTTACTTTTAAATGTATAATACCTATTAGTAAGAATGTAGAAATTACTGAGCCCAAAATTCATATTTTCTATTAAATTTCTAAAATCTTGACATAAGTTTTATTTCAATCCATTATCTATCTTAATCTGTGATTGTGACAAAATCTTCATTTCATTTTTTGAATGGAATTAATTTCATTTCTACTGTATATATCTACAATACCACTCACCAATATAATCTACCAAAACATGGTAGCTTTATCCGTATTAAAATCTATGATTTCAAAGATAATAGAACAGAGTCGATAAAGAAATCATTAATTATATCATTATGAACAGCCTTTAACAATTTCCGGCCTATTGTACATAGGCAAAATTAGATCGAAATGCTGAATTAAATGAATTGATAGCGGAATTTCTTAATACAAGCACACAAATAACCATTTAAATATATTTACGAAGTTTATAAACACACGTTAAAGTTCTAAGATCTTTTCACAGCAAGTTATCAGGTAGGTACTAAGTAATTGAATTTAATATTAAACATAACTACAAAATTCTCTCGAACCTCGCAACATTAAACCAAAGTGATCGTAAACACATTTCGATATAATTATCCGCAATAATTACCCTCCGTTTCTAAATTTAATAAACCTAATCGTCCATTAAAATCTTACGACCTGTGATCCCTAGCGGTAATATCGACATCATATATACAAATAAATAAAATTGAAGTGTCTGTTTGTAATTTCAAATTAACAAATTTTAATTAAATTCATACGATACTTACATCATCAATAAATCGATTCTAATTTTGTTTTGTCTGTCTGTCTTTCTTTTTATTCCAGCTTATCTCTGGAACGGTTAGATCGACTTTGACGGGAATTTCACTACAGATAACTTAATATATGAAAAGTAACTTGGCTACTTTTATTTTGGACTAGTTTTGCCCTGCCGTGTTCACCGTGGTTATTGATCCATGGTTGCCTGTAAGATATTGCAATGGAGCGATAAGGCCGGCACTTGTACATACTTTATAATAGTTTTAAGTTCACCATGTAATTATATAAGCTGGTGTAAAATAAAGAGATTTATTATTATTATTATTATTTGTATCTAAAGGTACAAAAACAGCCGCAGGAAACATCGCAGGTTTCAGTTAGCATCCCATAAATATGACCCATTAAACGTTGATCAGAAGCTGATAAGACAATATCACCGGCACTAAGTACTGCAGGGTTAATAGACAACTGACCTGTGACATTGATCAGAAAGGGCGATGATTATCTCACGGAACGCCCCTAGCACTATCGACATAATGATAGGAACGTCATCGATGCAATAAGATTGATGAGAATGCTTTATTAGGTGTGTTCGGTATAGGTCAATAGATTGTCTTATATACTTTGGATTGGCATCTGCCTACATATAGTTGCCAAACTGCTGCGCTATAGTGAAGACGGTGTCGACTGTCGCCTGCGGTGTTCCCGGACCAATACGACCTTCAAACCTTCAAGAAAAGAGCGTACTCCTTCCTAAAAGGCCTGCAACGCACTTGTGACGCCTCTGGTGTTGCCATCAGGCGATACGTCTGCTCGTTCGCCCCCTACATAATAATAAAAAAAGACGCGTCACAACGAGAGTCAACATATCCGTAAACCAACAGTATATGTCGTAATTTTTACAACAAACAATTTCCTTTAATAGATCGAAATAAATTTATTTGTTCAGTTTCCAACTCTCATTTCACACTACATTTTAAAATTGATTTAATTTCAGGATCATTATTTATTTAAAAATTTAGTTTTGAAACATAGTGAAAATCCATTCAGAAGTATTTAAGTGATCTAACTACCTATTTATAAAATGAATTGTTGTTTGTTAGTCTCGCTAAAACTCGAGAACGGCCTGGTGAATTTAGTTAATTTTGGTTTTAAAATATTTATATTAGTCCACGGAAGCTTTAAAAGGTTAATAAATATTTATTTAAAAAAAATGAGCTTATTATTATATAAGTTATTACGCTACGGGCAATAGGAGACTTGGTAAGAGGTTGCGTGGGTCAGCTAGTTTAGAATAAAACTCAATGCCCTTCATTTTTCATCCCTAACGTATTCTAAAGAATTACCATTATCACAGAAATCAAGGTGAAACATCTTCAAAAAGCTTCTCTAACAAAGTGTAAGGCGAGTGCACATTCACATTTTTAACTCTCCATAAACTTTAATTGCAAGTAACTTTAATACCTTAGTTAAACGAAGATAGTCATCAATATATAATGGTTATATTGTTAATAACGTGTAAATCAACCATCAATACATATAATAAAATCGTTACTGGTCGCTGTCTGTACGTGGAAGATACATAAGAAAAAATTATATAAAGGGCTTCTGAACGCAATAGAATCTAAAACAATAAATTTTAGAATTTCCGTCTGATCTCAGAAATGGCTTAACTGATTTTAATGCGGTTTTCACTTTTGGTGTTTGCCATATTTCAATCGGTTCATAAATAAAAAAATTATATCAGTTTAAAGAATCACCGCAATAACCGACATTTACGCGGGCGGTGCCGCAAACAAAAGCTAGTTGTTACTATGTTTACATATTGACTTCAAATTACAGACTCACGAAGTCATTTGAAACAATGTTGTTTTAATACACGAGAGTTTAGCCACAAATTACCTGTTACCGACAGTCAACATTGTAGATAAATTTGACATTCTTCATAAATACAGGTATAATTTCTAACTAATGTTAGAAATTTGATGGATACGTATGATAAGCACTATAAAATCCCAGAGGATGTTGGTGTTTCGTCATACCGGACATATTCCTCTTCTCTAGACAAATTAAACACATAATATTAGTAGAGCTTACTTTTCCGTGGGAAACTAATATTCCTAAAGACCATACAATAAAATTAAATAAATATTACGATCTAACAACTGAACTAAACAAAAATGGCTATGTGGTTAATTTATTCGCGGTAGAAGTAGGAGCGAGGGGTATACCAGCTAAATCTCTCTATAACCTTCTGAAAGACCTTGGCCTGTCGAGATCTGCAGTAAGTTCTATTTTAGAACGAGTATCCAAGGCTGCACTAACAGGTTCCTACCAAATTTGGCTAGGTAGGGCGGGAAACTCGAGCAGCGAAGGTGAGCGTTGATGCGCATCTTAAAGGGGGCCGAAAAAATATTAACATAATCTTGACAACTTTCGAGTGTAGGTCTCAAAAAAATTACCATCAAATTTGTATGCCGATACATTTTTTATGAAAAATATATATTTTGCAAGCCCCAAAACAAAAATCAGTTTCTAATTAATGAAAATGAATAAAAAATTTCAAGTCACCATTCTGACATGTTAGAGCTGGGGGTCACTCGGGAAGGTACCATTCACTTTGTATGCCACAAGTTTTTCTCAGTTTTCCATCGTATTTTCTCGAAGTATTGATTTTTAGAAACTGTTATTATTTAATTTGGGACACTCATCAAATCGAAGTGTTTCGCTCCCTATCCCGCTTTTTCCTGCCACTATCAGAATTTGGTCCAATGATAAAAGTTGGGTGTCTCGTCAAAACGAAGCTGTGTATAAACTTTCAGCCTGTTATTAATCACTGAAATCCCTTGTACGTGGGCCCGTGGACTAATAGAGATGCTGTTTGACACATGTAAGACACTTTTGAGATTTTCCAGGAACCATTACTTGATCAAAGCTCCCGTGTCGTAAGCTTTCAGGGAATTCCCGATGTACACACGTAAGTAAACTCACATATCTTTTATATGTACCAGAAACCAAAAACAATATTAAACAATTTAACCTTATTTGGCTACCTAGAACGTCATTATACATGTTCATAAATCTCCAGAACAAAATTGTTCTCATTTCACACCAAATACGTTACGGGGAAAAGATGCGCAGACGCACATTGCAATTACGTACGGTAATAGTACTGGGAGCGTGTACGGTGAAACACAATATTTCATTGTAACGCTTCCCTACAGTTAATCGCAGTGGGTACAAACCTTAACGATAATTGGCCAACACTTAGCTGCTGTGGTTCTGCAGGGATGGGTAGGTTATAAATAGGTTTTTGCGGAGTTGTTCGAACTATTGGTCACACTTTCCAAATCATCTTCACAAAGAATACTTACTTCCCATTGCAACCCCTTTTTATTTTCCTTTGTATTTCAAAGTTCCAGCTTTTTTTAATATCTGATGATGTTCATTGTTGGCCATAAATATGCCCTCTACCTCTACTCTCTACCACACTACATCGCCATCTACCGAAGATACACTCAACTACGAAGTAACGCACTACACGGAGTAACTACAAATCCTGAATCGCGCAATAAATAGTTCTCGCGCCGATTATCATATATACAACATCCCAACATCAACTGTTGGGCAGTTGCCCGCCGGGCATGATCAACTTGCCTGGTCGGAGGATCCTCCCTTAGTGTTGGAGGGACACGACACCCGTTCCTCCACAACATCTCTGTCAATTTTGAACAATACCATAGAAATACACTTAATAATTTTGCTTTCTTAATATATGTAATTATGTGATGGCAGGTTGGTATGAAAATTGCACACTCGTTGCCAACTTTTAAAGCTCATGAATATAGATGGGCAGACAAGACTAAAGGCTACTTTCTTTGTCTTGCAGGGTTGTCATTGCAAGATATTTATAATGTTAATAAAGGTAAATGAAATAACACAAAAATACCACAAAATAAATTTTAATGGCGTTTAAATTTCTAGCACAAATGAGGAATATCTTTACATACAATTAGAACCAAATTTCTTTCAAATTTTACGATAGTTTACATCTCAAGAGTGTCCAGCATTAAGTGTTAACATAGTTTATTCTTGTATTAAGATGATCCTTGTAGACTACAATGAGAAGTATCTTTCAATTTTATGTAGCAGAAATAAAAGAGCCGTTGGCCTAAAACACTTATTACAATGATAAAATCTGTCATATAAATATATTTCTAAACGTTTTTAAAACATTGTTTTTCTTAATCCTAACCTTAGCTATGTTTTACATCAAAGGCGTAACATGCACAAATTAACTCGTGTTGACAACCCTAAGTATTTAAAAAAATACATCATCAAATAAACAGGCAAGGTGTTCGCAGACTTACATACGAATGAATTCCCGATTAACTTTTTTATTACAACAGTGATTATCTAGAAATTTCGATCAATTTTATTTACTCAGGTATCTTGTAAACGCACATCGAATCAATTACAATCTTCAGTAAGTGAAAATATTTCAGATGGCGAATAGATAATTTTAATTGGGTACAAATTATGAGTCGTATTTATTGTCCAATCACATAGCCTTCTTACTGTAATCGTACCTAAAGAAACCTTGCTCATTATATTTTTAATAACTTTTTTTAACTTTTAACTCATCATGTAAACATTTATCAATCCATTCATAGATTTCCTTTTTACTGCAATAATCTGTGACTACCAGTTAAGCAATAGACAATGGTAAGGGGCTAAGAAGTTATAGCTGGAGCCAATCTATATGCCGTTACGACGGACGGATACTGACAATCAACATAAGCGTAGAAGTGCCGCCAGTACTAACAATCAACACGACCAAGTGTGAGCGGTATAGACCCGCTATACAACTAAAACTATGTCGCGAAAATAAAAAAAATAAAGTGTATGTTGTTTATACCATAAAGTTGTCCAAAAGAATAACTACAATTTTATATAAAGTTAATTGCTAGAAGGAGAAACACCCCTGTTACTATTGTAGAAGGGAAACGCAAGTCACAAACACAGTTTTTTTCTTTAATTCAATGACCTAATGACCCCACATAATCCTTGATTTTCTCTAATACTTTCTTAATTATCACTTTGAGCTCGGTTAACTAGAATACTGCACCATTCCTTCTTCAATCGTCGCTGTTGATCAATCTTATCCAATAATCAAATTCCTCACGTAAAAATATTCCTGAGCATCAAGGAACTTTGTATTGTCTCACCAGTTGGGAGTAAAAAAAATCTCTAATAAAGAGGAATTCTACATTGACAACTCTTCTTACTTTTTACGACATGCATTCCTCTTGGTTCTACTTTTAAAAAACAAACTAAATTACCCATATCTTTACATGGCATTTTTAAAAGCATTTACTCACCACAAAATGTAAGTTCAAATATCGACGTCAAAAAATAAAATAAAAAAAGAGCGGTGGTAACTGAAATATAAATTGTACTTGCATTCACACAACAAATTCTTTAGTCAGAAGATAAATTAAGTAAAATACAGTGCGATTTAAAAAGTGTCTGGAGTCTTGATCAACATAGAATGGTATTATTTCATCGGTTGTATAAGTTTCCGCACGTACATTCGATCAGTCAGTCAGGCAGGTGCGCGCGAGACCGATCACACTACAATAAAATTTAAAAAAAGCCTATGTCCAACACAAATATAATCAGAATATCACTTTAAGCCAACACAATAGAGTTCTCATTTGTTTGTGGTTGATTAGACGCTTAATAAATTTATAAGGGTATTTGAATATTTTATCGACTATGCGCAAAGGCAATTGCAGTAGCTACTGCCTTTGGCATATATGCGTAAAGAATGACAAACTGGTATAGTTTTGCACAACTGACACGCAGCACGAGGCTACCGACCGTCTATTTAATTGCATTGTTTTGTATAAACGTTTTGCCTTTTGCTGTTAATCTACACATTATAGAAAAGAGAAACGGCAAGAAAGAGCCTTGTTTTTGGATACTTCATTATTGATAAACATAAAGTAAACGAGCAGTTTTGCTTAACCTGCTATTGACCAGCAAATGACAAGTGTTAATTGCGGGGCAGAAAAGTATGGTGAGGCATATCTAGTTGTGATTTTATTATTAAGGGTCACCGGATCGAAAAAAACAGAAGGATTACACTCTCTTCTATGTAGTTGGAGATTTTGGCCGATTTGACTTTAATCAGCCTGTCTGTACGTCTGTCTGTATATATCGAAGCTCTGTAAGACTGTTGTTAACTTTTAGACCTAATCTATACTAATAACAAAGCTGAAGAGTTTGTTTGTTTGAACGCGCTAATCTCAGAAACCGCTAGTCCGATTTGAACAATTCTTTCGGTGTTGGATAGTCCATTTATAGAGGAAGGCTATAGCCTATATATCATCACGCTACTACTAATAGAAGCAGAGCACCAATGAAGAATGTTTCAAAAACGGGGGAAAATTTTCACGCTAAGGGCAATTTAAGACGCAAACGAGGTTGCGTGGCTCAGATAGTTAATATATAAAGATTAAAAGAGAAGTCTTTAAGAAGATACGCAGCAGCAAGCATGACGGGGTAAAAATAATTTCAAATATATATTTTTGCCTCCACGTATTTATCCGTGAATGAAGCTTGTAAAATACACATTAAGAAGTGCTAACGATGAGATCTAATGGTCCCTTAACTTTCCAATAGTAGTAACAGTATCGGCAATTTCTATTACTTTCAATATTTCCTATACTTAGCCTAGATATGTTCAAACTTACCCAGGTTTTTAATAAACTATTTAGAGATATCGTATACCAAGTAGCGGGTAGTTGTAAAATTATTTGTCTTTGACAATAAACTTATGGTTACTTGATAGAAAGTCGATTGTAAGTATTTATAGAATTGCAGAGGTTGTTATCGAGGTATTGAAAGGTACGTTATACACTTCAGGTATACGCCTAAAAGTAGAACTATAAACAAGTTAATGGATATATATAAATTACAATCTGAATGATTATTTCAACATATATTTATCTGCCTCGGTGGCGCAGTGATAGTGAATGCGACTGCTGCTGTGTGTGTGTTGAATATTTGTTTCGGAATTTGGGTGTTTTCTATGTATTTTTTGTAAATATGTATGTATTTACAAAAAAGAGTATATACGAGTATGTTTTTATATCAGTAGTCTCGTACCCATAACACAAGCTCTGCTTAGCTTGGGACTAGATGGCGTTGTGTGTTAGATGTCCGATTTTTTTATTAATATTATTATTATTATTTATATATATAAATGCGCCTGCTAGTGACTTTGAAGTCAAGTGAAAGCATGAGCAGAATCCAAGAGCTACTGTACTCACCACATTGCGGCGAAGAGCTGTGCGGACAGCAGACTTGGTCCTGCAAGTGCTTGTATAGAACAACTTGGGAATTCGATGAGACATAATTTGCTGGTAACTTGTGACCTTTTGTGACTCTTTAGGTGTAGATGACCACAACGTCTTACCTGATGGTAATCACTAACTGTCAGGTAAGCCATTCGAACGTTTACCACCTATTACATAAAAAATGAATGTCCTGTCCGTTCAATATAAATTTAATTGCCTGATATTCTGTAAATATTGTAAATATGGAGTAAATTGAGTTTAGCCAATTGTAAATAAACGCTTGCAATAGACTAATATATACCTATTGATTATTAGTGCTAATAAACAGTGACAGGTAAATTTATTATCGTATTATTATTAACTACTTGTGGCCTAATCAAACCTCCTTTCAAAGGAGAGGCTTATGTCAAGCAGTGGGTCATTAAAACCTGTTAATGTGATGATGTGCTCTGGTACTACCCGTCGGAAATATGTGCGCGCCACGCCTCGCAACGCTAGCGCCGACACACGTGTATTATTCTTGCTTTCGTAATCTCATTCTTATTTATTGTTTCTCTGTTCAGCAAAATATTAACTGTCTAAGCATAAAGTCTTTAAGCCAGGTTCGCAGATATTTCCGACGGGTTGTAACTTCGTTACGATATAATGTGGCAATTTGATGAAATAAAGAAAGCGACGGACCATCTATGAATCGTACTGTGGGACTGCACGATGGATTAAGCAGTCGCCACGCCGCTTTCTACTAACCTAAGTAATGTGGGTTCAAACCCCACATAGGACAACACTTTGTATGATCAACAAAACGTTATTCTGAGACTCGGAATAAATTCCTAAGGATCGTAAAACAAATAAAAGATATCATGTGAAAATCTAACCTCAAAAGCGTGCAGAATCTTTCGAATTTTTAAATCGAACGCCAATAAACATTGCATTAGGTATATAAATATGAAAATAGGTGATGTATTTCTCTCTGTTGCATTTATTTTGTACATAACTTGCTAGACTCCACTATAGAGGTAATTTAGAACATGCGAACCTGAGTGCAGTTCATTTTAATCTCCGTCTATTGCAACTTATCGATTCGCAACGGTAAGTAGCCTGGTGGCCGAGGAATTAACTGTTTCTAAGACAATAAATAATTGTTTGCATTATCGCCCGTAATGGTGGCCCTCTAGCAGTGTATACGGTTCTTAAGTAGTACTATTAGGGTCGGCATGGATACTATGATGAGCGAGAATTAGTGAAACCGTTTTGTACTCAAATTACTGTTGCAGATATTTAAAAAAAAATTGTAGCCGAAAATAGTTTTTGCAGTTGGTTAAAACTTAAAAAACACTTCTAATAATAATATTGAGATTCAAATTATATGTAAAAATATCAGCCAAGTACGATATCGGACTCGCGCAGAAAGGGTTCCATACTATTATCTATACATTTAAAGCGTTTATCTGTTGCCGTTAGCAGTTGTCAATATCGAGCAAAAACGAGCGTAATATTTGTTGTTATAGCGATAACAGAAATATATCATCTCTGAAAATTTCAACTGTCTATCACGGTTCACGAGATCCAGCCTGGTGACAGACGAACAGCGAAGTCTTAGTAATAGTGTCCCGTTTTACTCCTTAGGTACGGAACCCTAGAAAAGAGAGTTAAACATTATAATTTAGATATTAGTTATAGATAGTATTATTGAAATTCAGGTGACAGATTTCACCCAGCCATTTAAGTGCCGCAAATCTCCAGGCACTGTCAGCTTTGGTTCTTCTGCGTATATTCTCATTCCTGATTCAATCACCCAAAGAAACTCCGATCATTGCCCTCTCTTTGGGTAACTTTAAACCTTCTTCCCATTATATGGTGTCTCAATTACTATATCAGATACCCTACGAAAGTCCTTACTTAGATAAAATTAACACGAAATTAAAATGATCGTACAAATAAAAGCAATAACGAATGGAAAATATCACAATCCACATCTTGCAGGTTACATAAGGTTAAATTATTCAATAAACTGTTAATTCAATTATAAATTTAAATAAGTTTCACACTCCCAGAACGACTGTAACAAGTAACCTCTAAAACCTCATAAAGGCACCTTAGACCATTATCTTCACAAGTCAGTATAGCCAGACGATGCAACTTGTGGCCGCTCTTTGACCCCGAGCTAACGAATCCTGCTGTTCAATGATTATTTGTTATATGAACGGTGTAATTTCGAAATTATACGATTAGAAGGTATAAATGCTGGGGAACCATTATTGCGAGTGTGTAAGTAAACTTATTGTAAATACATCAACATTGAATCGTTCGTAATCATAATCAGTAATCATACCTAAAAAATGCCTTACATCGTTTTGAAAAAGGGCTCATAACTTAATATGATACTCTTACACTGCTGGACCGATATTAACCAAACATAGCTAAAAAACTACCGCAAGGAAACTAATTGATAAAAACACATCGAAATCGGTCCGTTTGAGAGCTACGATGCCACAAACAGGCACACATTCTAACCGTGGGAGAGCCACGCTACGGCATGAATGGGCCGGCTTGACTGGAGCGATACCACACGGCTTCACAGAAAACCAGTGTGAATTAGCGCTTGCGCTGTGTTTCACCCAGTGAGTGAGGATACCGGAGGCCTATACCCCATCCCGTCCCCCATCCCCTAAAGACCGACAACGCACTTGTGACGCCACTGGTGTTGTGGGTGTCCATGGGCGGCGGTAATGGCTTACCTTCAGGCGATACGTCTGCTCGCTTGCCCATATACAATAAAAAAAAAGAAATACACACAGTCAGACATCTCTTTTTGCGTCGGGGGTTAAAAACTAGTTTACGACCCAAAGAAAAACGTAAAAGCGATAAAATTATATTATTTGTAACCATATAAATAGGCCTGCTAATATCCAAACTATATATGGCTACATGTGCCATGCGCCAAAGTGATTAATTATTTATTCCATAGCCTTTAAAAGTAACAAATTGGATGCCATAGTGTAATACTGCAAGCTTGGAGATATTGCCTGCTCCTCACCAAGTGATTTCCATGCAAATTGAATGTCACGGGCTCAAAATTTATGTTAATTTCACCATAAAAATACCCACACACGAATACAAATCGGCAATAAATAGTAAATATCCCAAGCAGGTGGACAAAGGCATAAATACTGTATTATCAGTATTTCTGTGTACCTAACGATCTACAGCTTTCATTTGTTGACTGCAGTTTTATATGATAGGGAATGAACCCGAAACCTTGCGGTTAAAGTTCCTATCTTTATAAGTCTTGGCTAGTGATATGAAATATGTTTGTACAACACAAAATTAATGTAACTGTGTTTTTTGTTATTGAATAGTGGGCAAACGAGCAGACGTATCACCTGGTAAGCGATTATCGCCACAAGCGCGTTGCAGACTTTTGGGGGATGGGAAGGGCGATAGGGGGAGGGGTTAGGATATGTGCCTTCGGTATCCTCACTCACTCGGTAAAACACAGCGCAAGCTCTATTTTACACTGGTTTTCTGTGAGGCCGTGATAGCACTCCGGTTGAGCCAGCCCATTCATGCCGAAGCGTGGCTCTCCCACGAAAAAGATGTGATGTATGGTAGATTTATTGTATCTCGTTTTATAAGATGTCTTTAAGTTGTTAATTTATAGATGCTGTCTCGAGAAAGTTTGTAGCTTTTGAGAAAAATGATCGGTTAAATAGATAGTTTTAAGAGTGGGCCGGATTTATTTAATATTTAATTTATTGACCATCGTGAATGTAAAACAGTTTTATTCTGGAAAATATGTAGTGGTAATAACAATAGAGTTAATAGGGTCTTTTACGTATTATGATCTCTTCTAATAATAATTATTATAATCTTTATATTCACCAATTCTTTAACACAAACTTTTCGTCATATAACTATGATAAAGTTATTTTTACCAAATAATTTCACCCATACACTATAAAATGACTAGTTTTGCCCGCGGCTCCGCCTGCACGTATGTAGGTTATCGATATAAGGAGTAGACTCAATAACCAAAGCATCTCAATGTCAATTGTATTGCCTCTGTGGCGCAGTGGTAGCGTATGCGACTGCTGTTCTTGAGGTCTTGGGTTCGATTCCTGGGTCGGACCAAATGTTTGTATGATCTACAAATATTTGTTTCGGAGTTTGGGTGTTTTCTATGTATAATATGTATGTATTTACAAAAAAAAAGTATATATGTATTTATATCAGTTGTTAGTACCCATAACACAAGCTCTGCTTAGCTTGGGACTAGATGGCGTTGTGTGTAAGATGTCCGAAATATTTATTATTTATTTATTTATTAATTTTTATTGAAATCGGTGCAGCAGTTTGGCCATAAAAACGTAGCAGACAGAGAGACAATCTGTCTCTTTTGAATTTGTAATATTAGTTGTATGGATATAATTTGACACATTTTTGACACAAGATAGTTTGTCTCTAAGGCCCTAGTGCCTCATGAGATTGCGTATAAATAAACACATGTTTCCAAATATATTTTTTGCAGACACACAAAAAATGTTGGTTCTCCTCAAGCCTATATTTATCCCGAACGTGAATCGAACCGCCTAGATAAAAAGAATAGTGGTTAACGATCCTCACTACCCACTAGACCTATACAGTAGTCATTAAGTAGAGACTTGACAGAATTCTTAATAGAAGTAAAATTAAACCACCATGTTTTCCTGCATTAAAACAAAACCCCTAAAATTAAGATACAAACACAATTATATTTTCAAGCGAACATAAATAAGTGCCTTCACGAACATATCTGCCTATCCTTTACACGAACAATACATAAGGTCCACCCAGTCACAAACGTCTAAGTTGTGTGTGATCTTTAACCCAGCGTGTTAGTAACTCACAAATTCCCCGTGTGCTTAGTGTACTTGGAGTATAACTTACATCTCTCTATCAATTGAAAGCACCTTTGAACTGGTGTATTGTGAAGTCGCGGTCAGAAATGAATGTTTAACACTTTTCAATGTACCGTTTATATGTTAGGGTTGTCAAAAGCAGTATTTATAAAGTACATGGATTAAATTAAGGATGCTCCTAAGAAAATTCAAATATGATTTCATATGTTATAGTAAATATAAAGATAATTGTATTGTGAAACTACATAACTAATTTTTTTTACTTACGAGTAACTTAACTGTTTTAGATAAATATTAAATTTTATAGAAGTATTTCGTATGACTGCACGTTTGGCCTAGTGGTTAAGCGGTCGCCACGCCGTTCCCTATCGCCAAGTGTTCTGGGTTCAAATCCCAAATGCAATAACATTTTGCGTGATTCACAAATTGTTGTTCTAAGTCAGGGTGTTCTTTGCGTTCATTTCATGTATGTTTGTAAAGTCCTCCGCGACACAGGAATTATTCTTAGTGCGGGAGTTGTCTTTAAAAAAAAAATATTACGATCAAATTTTTGAACATGAAAAATTCAACACTTTAAAAACTTATTTCTCTTATTCGTTTTTTTTTTTTCAGTTGTGTTCACTTCAGTAAACAATAAATCAACAATATCGCATTAATTTGAAACTTACAACCTCAGTAAAAAGGGGCCAAGATGCTGACTTTGACTGAACTGCCATTTACAAAAATAAATATAAATACATACTACGTTGGCGAAAACACTTAAAATGCATATATGTACTCAGTTTCTCTGAGTTATTTGAAACAGAACTATAAGGGTAAACTTCAAATATGCATTTTCATAGTTCCTGCTGGGCATTTTGTTTCAAATTTGGCACACCATTTATCAAAAGTATCGACAATTGATTAACCTTTAATAATGTATCTTTGTACTATTATACAGTGAACATCCTCCTATACTTTATAAGGTAGTAGACCCACGTTGATTTCAGCAGAAACGAGCTGATTCTACCGGGGCGGTAGTACCCTCGCACACCAGATCACCGTAAAACGACAGCATAAGTAATCCCCCTAATTCTTATCCCCCTCCCCTTCCCCTAAAGGCCGGCAACGCACTTGTGACGCCTCTGGTGTTGCGAGTGTCTATGGGCGGCGGTAATCGCTTACCATCAGGCGATACGTCGGCTAAAAATAAGTGCTGTCGTGTTTCGTTGGTGAGTGCGAGTTCGGAGGCCCAATCTCAATGATACAAAAACATCCCACTAGGCCGCCATAGTGTGGTTTACCATGCTGCATTGTACGCAGTAGCAAGGAGTATTGTGACCACCACTCTTGGATTCTGTTTAAGCTTTCCATCAGGCAGAGTAGAGTAACATTGGCCTACATTAAAAAAACAATTGCTACGAAGTATGATGTCACAAATTACACATCGTTCAAAATAAATCGATTCTGTCCAAACGTGATTGGAATATCATCAAAGGTCGAGGCTACACTTTGATTGAAGATAAAAATACATATACGAGAGGTAACAAAAAATAATGTGCCGTAATGTAACCGATAGTTCAATTGCTGATTATATTTTGTATACAAATGTAATATATACCAGAGATCGTTGTCGACGCATTTAATGTTTAATGCAAACATATGTACAATGACCAAGACAATAGGTCCTGACTACTAAGCCGTTCGACTCTTATTTGTGTTTCAATTTTAAAAAACCCTGCTACACTTTACTGTAAGTATGGGGACTGCCACATATAGCGCAACATCTACATACTACAGCGCCATCTACCGCAGATACACTGAACTACGGAGCAACGTACAACACGAAGAAACTACCAATTCTGAATCGCACAGTAAAAGTTCTCGCGCCGATTATCATAAATACAACATCCCAACATCAACTGTTGGGCAGTGACCCGCCAGGCATGATCATTTATGTATTTCCTTCTTAAAAATGCTCTGTAGTTCTCACATGGCTTATTTCTAAAGATATAAATTACAAATGGACGCACTACACAAGTTCAACACGTACCTACCATTATTACTGTAACCCGCTATTTCATAGATAACCATGAGCTAAAACCATACTCGTAAGTGCATAGATTCATTAATAACTCCACAGCATGTAATTGCATTAGCCCCTAATCTGTAATTTATATTGAGTCCAGATATATATATACTGGTCCACCTTAGGACGGTGACTGACTTACTTTATGTCAATTATTACAACTGATCTCATTTATTTTAGCTTCAGATTTTGGTTTACACATGATTTTGGTAAGAAAATAGTTATCTATACAAAATGGTGTTATATTAGGCGCTTAGTTTTCGTTTCTCTTTCTAAAATGTAACATATTTATTTAGCCAAAATATTTACCCTTATTGTCAACGAAATTGTAGCCTATGTGTTATTCTGATGTATAAGCTATATTGTTGCAAAGTTTTATCAAAATCCTTTTAGTAGCTTTTTCCGTGAAAGAGCAACAAACATACTTTACTTACATACTCACAAACTTTTGCGTTTATAATTAATATTAGGAAGTAGGATACATTGTTAACATCCAATCGGATTTTCATTTCCATTAGATCTACTGAACAATGTCAAAAACTTTACGTATTGATATATTAATATGGATTCATTGCTAATATTGGACACTCTTCGCAAATGTGGTAGTATATAGCTTAAGAATTAAAGATTTTTTTTTATTGAAGTGGGCAAACGAGCAGACCTATCGCCTAATGGTAAGCAATTACCGCCGCCCATGGACACCCGCTACACCAGAAGCGTCACAAGTGCGTTGCCGGCCTTTGGGGGACGGGGAGGGTGTGGGGGGAGGGGATGGGGTATGATCCTCCGGTATCCTCACTCACTCGGTGAAACACAGCGCAAGCGCTATTTCACACCGGGTTTTTACAATGATTTTTACAAAATACATATTGCAATGGAAATAGTACTACCTCGGTGGCGTAGAGGTACCTCAAGCTTAGCAGTCGCTAAGCTTGAGGTCTCGGGTTCGATTCCCGGGTGGGACCAAATGTTTGTATGATCTCCAAATATTTGTTTCGGAGTTTGGGTGTTTTCTATGTTTAATATGTATGTATTCACAAAAAAAAGGTATGTCAGTTGTCTAGTACCCATAACACAAGCTGTGCTTAGCTAAGGACTAGATGGCGTTGTGTGTTAGTATCCGGAAGAAAAAAAGTAGTAACCAGTGTTCGTATCCAACAATAATACTTTTTAATAGTCGATGAACATCAGTTTGGATAACAAACTGCCACTGTACACTTAACTTGTCCTATGTGGCAAGTCAGACACCACCCTAACACGATAGTTGTTGCCTCTGGCTTCCCTTGAGTTCAATTACATCGTGCACTTAATTTAAACAGGCGGCGTATTCATCTGTAAGCAAGCTGTTTATTTAATTATTCTTCGCCGGAAAATAAATTGGTTAAGCAAGATAAAACTTTCTGGCTTATGTTCTTGTCTTGTAAAACAGACGCTAATCATTTTTTATCTAAATTTTTACATATAAGGTACACATGTATTTGTATTTGATGCTTGTTTAGGCTTATTTTTTAATTCTCTTGTTTATGAAAAGGCTTAAATTTTAACCATTATTTTAAATTGAAATAATATTGAGGGTTCTCAATCTTAAGTATTTGCCATAATTAAATTTGAGTCTAATTATGGGTAATAACTAACACTACTGTAAATAATAAAATGAAGAAGTAATTTCAGATCGAAAAAAGACCGCGATAAGTCATGTGAGGAGGTTTACACTCGAACGGTCGAGACAGACTGAAATGAGGAGAGGTCGGTAAGGAACTATTTTTTTTCTGATTTATTGAATACTACCCGCGGTACTACAATAACCGCGAGCAACGCCGCGAGGCGAAGCTAGTATCTTTATAAATTTTAGCCTATGAGTTATTCTGATGTATAATCTATATGATCTGATGTAAAGTTTAATAAAAATCCATTCAGTAGTTTTGCGTGAAACAGCAACAAATATGAGACACTGGAAGGGCGCCACACACCAGTGGTTGACCAGTGTTCGTATCCAATAATTTTCCAACGAGTTTATAAACGCGAAAGTGTGTGAGTATGTAAGTGAGTACTTACATACTCACACACTTTCGCGCTTTTTAAACTTAGTAGGATTTATCAAGCCACGATCGGATTTTTATACTCAATTTTAAATAATTTTAACGTTAATGTTGCTGGCAAAAGCTTTATAAGTTTTTTGTCATTTCTTACGCAACCAATGGGGGAATAAGGGGTTTTGACACTATGTATTCTCAATTCGTCACCACAGGGATTGGCCGCTCCAACGCACTTATGACTTACTATATGCTGACCCACTTGTACGTTTGTCTGCAATACCAGGAAAATAAACATCCTCATTATTTTAAAAACGCTAACGTGAATAACCTTTTCAATATTTTTGTCTCATTAAAATTCTAAATCTTTGAGGTAAGTTTATCCGCTCGCTGTGCCGCTTCTTAAAAGATTGTTGATAACGCTAGGCGTAAAGGACAGTACATTAAACATAACTTATGCCTTATGCCGGTATAGAACGTGAAGGCAGTGCTGTGACGTGGAGTTATGCGAGATGAGTGATAGCAAAACTTCTGTGGTGGTCATTAACGAACAAAATATGCCATACAATGTTTTAAAATTTCCCCTGAAATTTTATTTTATTTTATGTCATTCATAAGGAGACTATACGAGCGAACTCAATCGGTTTTTTAATATTTTGACTGCTTTGCCAGGGAATATTTCGAAATCCTAGTAATGGTATTGTTTAACCGTGGGAGAGCTATGCTTCGGCATGAATGGGTCGGCTCGACCGGAGTGATACCACGGCCTCACAGAAAACCGGTGTGAAATAGCATTTGCGCTGTGTTTCACCGAGTGAGTGAGGATACCGGAGGCCCATAACCAACCCCTCCCCCATCCCCTTTCCCATCCCCCAAAGGTCGGCAACGCACTTGTGACGCCTTTGGTGTTGCGGGTGTCCATGGGCGGCGGTAATCGCTTATCATCAGGTGATACGTCTGCTCGTTTGCCCACTATTCAATAAAAAAAAAACACTAAACTTATTTTGATAAAGTAGTCAAATCTTTCGCAGCGCTAGTTACCAACCGTCTCACCTTTAATATATACAGTAGTATTAATTTTGTTAGTTCACCATTTAACACAAACAAACATGTATTTTTCACATGTTAAACAGGAGCTTGTATAAATAAGTGAATGTAGTATCGCATACTGCATCACCAGATAAGGAAATCTAAATTTGATAACTTTATCCGTCATCGTAAGGTGGACGAAGATGCGGGCAAATTTTGGTACTAAAGTGCAAGGATTTCGAACTTCTGCTTTGGGATTAGGCAAACAAATAATAACTGAAGGAATATTTTTTTTAGCCTACGGTCTTTCTCCTTCATTTAAATTTTAACTGTGTCACATTCTATACTCTTCCCACTGCATAATTTTCGTAAAAAGAGGTATAAATTTTTTTAAAGTTTCATTGTAACTAAATTAACTACATTCTATAAATTTTTAGTAATATTCAATGAGAAACAGACTATAATTACGAAATCGAGTGAATTTATATTTATTCTATTACTGTGAATGGTTGACATTGATTACCAATTCTAGGCAACCATTCATTCCAATTAGTGTGGCTTAAACTGTGTTTAGTAAATACATCAAATGTTTACATTTAACTTAATTTATTTGACCTAAATTCATGACATATCTAGAAAATTGTGGTGAATCTCGTCCATAAATTGTATGCTAAGTATTTAGGTTCGTTTTGTGTTCGTGCGCACGAAATGTATAATTATACCGATTGATTTTAGTTACTTTGTGGCAGTTACCTAAAATCTGGTCTGGTTAATTGTCGGTTTTGATCAGCAATTAATGACATTTCTATGTGTTCACAATACAAAATTCATAGTATTACCTTGAGTTCTGAATATTGCCAAGTTTCTAACTAGTCTATAGGGTACCTAGATGAAACTAATGGGTCAGGCAGTATTGATAATAGTTCACTGAAAATGCACCATTACGTATTACGTAGTTTATTTATTTTTTTCTTCTCTTATAAGTAAGAGAAAGTATTTTAAATAAAACGCGCTGAGTATTATGTCTGTTTTTGTACACGCTACAATAAATATTAGTCCACGGGCCCACGAACAAGGGATTTCAGTGATTGACAACAGGCTGAAAGTTTATACACAGCTTCGTTTTGACGAGACACCCAACTTTTATTATTGGGCCAAATTCTGAAAGTGGAAGGAAAAAGCGGGATAGGGAGCGAAACACGTCGATTTGATGAGTGTCCCAAATTAAATAACAACAGTTTCTAAATATCAATACTTTGAGAAAATACGATGGAAAACTGAGAAAAACTTGTGGCATACAAATTGAATGGCACCTTCCAAATGACCCCCAGCTCTAACATGTCAAAATGGTGACTTGAAAAAATTTATTAACAACAAGCTGATTTTTGTTTTGGGGCTTGCAAAATATATATATTTTATAAAAAATGCATCGGCATACAAATTTGTTGGTAATTTTTTTGAGACCTACACTCGAAAGTTGTCAAGATTATGTTAATCTTTTTTTGATTGACAACTGTATGCCACGAAAAAATTATGATTATTTGCTTAATTTTTTATCTAAATATAATAGTGACCTACAAAAAAAATGGAATTTTTGAGGTTAACCTACAAAAACAAAAAATCTAATCATTTAATATGTGCTCCGTACTTATGTCTTGTAACCACTGGTTTCATTTGTAATATATTAAACTAATGTTAAAAAAATGAAAGCTTGTATTTTCAGTGTATTAATACACTACAGAACTTTAATAATAATGCAATGTGCAAACAGTGCATGAAAAGAATTAAACTTATAAATAATTTATGATAAATATTAAAAAATCAATCAATCCTCATCAGATTCGTCACTCGATGAGTCTTCACTATGTGTGATGTTATCGTCATCTTCAGAACTATCGGTATCATACTGTTCAGATTCTGTAAATTTTATTTTTTTTTATAAGTTTTATTTTCGGATGAAAACGTTCGTCCTTACGTGAAGAATTGCACAAGAAACACTCCATGATGACGATCACTTAACAGCTTCGAAAAGAGAGCTCGACTAAACTAAAAAGGTAAAATAGTCGTTAGAGCTGATGCTTAAAGGAAGTTGGGCGGGGATAGTGGGTCTTACGATTTTATACCTGAGGCAAAATCACACAGTTCAGCATATTATTATTTTTGATATTGATATTGAACTAAATTGAAATGTAATAAATGTTTTTTTATAAGGTACTACAAAAAGATTATACTGAAAAAATTATCGCTACAAACATGTATTATTTGTATTTTAGGTAAATATTTTTAATTTGTTAATATAATAACTTAAAGATATTACTTTTAATTCGATTATAAATTATAGATTCAAATTATAGAGAAATTAAAAAACTTTAATTTATATTAATTTTAAAGTACCTACACGACTTATAAATATGCATTTTTGACATTTTTAACAATAATTGTATTGTAAAACAAATCGTAAAATCAGTTAACGTCTATAAAAAAAATTAGTTCTAAGTTCGAAAAATGCATATTTATAAGTCGTGTAGGTACTTTAAAATTAATATAAATTAAAGATTTTTTCCTTACTTGACTATCACTTAAAAATTGTTGTTAACTGAATAATAAAATAAATAAGTAGTTCAATAGCTCAATCACTCGTTACAAGAAATTTCAACAAATTTTCATGCAATTCCCTTGTTTTTATTGCTGTAATTGTTTATATAATTAAGTAATTAAAAAAAAAATTTCATTTTCATTAAATAAGCTGTAATATTGTATACCAATTTTCCATTTTAGCAATTTCAAACAAAAGCTGGCGAAACTTATGTACAGGACTTCGACATGATATGTTTTCAAGATTTAATTTGTTTGAAATTTCGAAAATTTCACTTGTAATTAATCGCTTCCATTTTTTTTGTATGCCAATAGTTTCATGGGTTTATACGTTTGATTCTTAACAGAAAAAAATGAAAAAGAAGTTGTTATTAATGAATAAAGATTAACATAATCTTGACAACTTTCGAGTGTAGGTCTCAAAAAAATTACCAACAAATTTGTATGCCGATGCATTTTTTATAAAATTGCATTGCAAATTGCAAGCCCCAAAACAAAAATCAGCTTGTTGTTAATAAATTTTTTCAAGTCACCATTTCGACATGTTAGAGCTGGGGGTCACCCGGAAGGTGCCATTCAATTTGTATGCCACAAGTTTTTCTCAGTTTTCCATCGTATTTTCTCAAAGTATTGATGTTTAGAAACTGTTGTTATTTAATTTGGGACACTCATCAAATCGACGTGTTTCGCTCCCTATCCCGCTTTTTCCTTCCACTTTCAGAATTTGGCCCAATAATAAAAGTTGGGTGTCTCGTCAAAACGAAGCTGTGTATAAACTTTCAGCCTGTTGTCAATCACTGAAATCCCTTGTTCGTGGGCCCGTGGACTATATGTTCAGGTATGTATATCTGTATGTTACACACGGCAAATAAAATACCTCTTCAGTAGTATGAAGTATCTGCGATTTTAATAACTATTATTATTATTATTTTTTTATTGAATAGTGGGCAAACGAGCAGACGTATCACCAGATGGTAAGCGATTACCGCCGCCCATGGACACCTGCAACACCAAAGGCGTCACAAATGCGTTACCGACCTTTGGGGGATGGGAAAGGGGATGGGGGAGGGGTTGGGATATGGGCCTCCGGTATCCTCACTCACTCGGTGAAACACAGCGCAAACGCTTTTTCACACCGGTTTTCTGTGAGGCTGTGGTATCACTCCGGTCGAGCCGACCCATTCATGCCGAAGCATAGCTCTCCCACGGTGTATTACTAGAGATATTGAACCTTAAACGTTGAATGGTTTTAAAACAATAATATTTTGCAAATGTATGAGTTAAAGAACGAGTTACTTGCACTTCGCACACATCTACAAGTATAGTATCGGAAAAACACACCCGTGTAAACCTAACCACGTAGTTAATTTGCCGTGTGTTTATGTTTCTTGTATGCATAAATATAAAATAAATATTGTTGTTAATTTATCCACGTAGAACAGAACTAATGTCTGTTAAATAACTTCGTAATTTATTTCGAGTTTTATAATCTGTGTGGTTTTTACATTTTATAAAAGAATACGAAGTATACCACTCCTATAGATATTTTATTTTATTTTTTGAATAGGGGGCAAACGAGCAGACGTATCTCCTGATGGTAACCGATTACTGCCGCCTATGGACACCCGCAACACCAGAGCCCTCATAAGCGCGTTGCCGGCTTTGGGGGATGGAGAGGGGGATGGGGGAAGGGGATGGGTTATGGGCCGTCGGTATCCTCACTCACTCGGTGAAACAAGCTATATCTTTATGAATTTTAGCCTATGTGTTATTCTGATATATAAACTATATTATTGTAAGGTTTCATCAAAATCCAGTAGTTTTTGCGTGAAAGAGTAACAAACCTCCATCCATCCATACTTACAAACTTTCGCCTTTATAATATAAGTAGGATTTGTACAAAAGCTTTGTGTAAATACGACTTTCTTCGAAAATATTGTAATCAACTTCATTCTCTAAGCTATACAATTATATATATATTAATACAGCTAATGCCTTAATTGACGATTCTAAAATCTGCTGACAATATCTAGTTTATCCTAGCTTACTTTCAAAGGTGTCCATTCATTCAAGCTCACCTTGGAATGAAGAGCTGGCCATTCACATTGCTTGTCACGGAAATCCGTGCTCAAATTCATTAATATTTCACACCGACAGCGGTACACTGAATGATCCTTACATAGTTTTGATTTAATTATGAATACTGCTTTGGTAAGGATGTCTGGGATCTATAAGTTGTGTGTCCTGTTTAATAGTTGGTACCTTATTAAGTTAAGTTATTACACAGTTATTGTAACATAGATTGGCTTTAGTATCTTAATAAAAGTGAATGACAACAAAATTTACTGTTAAATTATAGAAACATGCGAGGGTATATTCGTATTTTCGTCTTCACTTGTAGATAAGTTGAGTACCCACATAAATTATTGGAACGAAGTTCCTTATCGCGCGATATGAACGAAAAAACGAAGGGGGCTAGACGGAAATTGTCGCGACATAATTTGTTGTCACGACACTTTTTGTTGTCACGACACTTTTTGCTATTTTAAATTTTATTTGTTATTAGTTTATTTTTCATTGCTTGAAGCAACCCAGATACTATATATATATCTATATATATATATATAATATATATATATATATACTATATATATATATATATATAATAGATAGATAAGATTTCGAACTTTTATATATACTAATCATCATTTCATCATTTTCATCAATTCATCATTTTCATCACTTTCATCATTTTCATCATCTTCATCGTTTTCATCAATTTCATCATTTTCATCACTTTCATCATTTTCATCATTTTCATCATCTTCATCATTTTCATCATTTTCATCATTTTCGTCAATTCATCATCTTCATCACTTTCATCATTTTCATCATTTTCATCATCTTCATCATTTTCATCATTTTCATAATTTTCATAATTTTCATCACTTTCATCATTTTCACCATTTTCATCATCTTCATCATTTTCATCATTTTCATCATTTTCATCATTTTCATCACTTTCATCATTTTCATCATTTTCATCATCTTCATCACTTTCATCATTTTCATCATTTTCATCATTTTCATCATTTTCATCAATTCATCATCTTCATCACTTTCATCATTTTCATCATTTTCATCATCTTCATCATTTTCACCATTATCATCATTATCATTATTATTATTATTAATATTATTGTGTACACATACATCATAAAACTAGAAATTACGTAAAATATTGAAGTAAATATAATATTTGTATCGTCTTTCTATTTCGAACTTCGTTCCATCCGGGTGTCCCTTGACACCTCTCAAGTTTTTTTTTATTATATTAGTATCAAAATGTTTTTAACCTGTTCAATTGTTTGTTATTGAGTACTGTAGTAGTATGTGTATGTAGTAGTAGTATAATGTATCAAGAACCAAAACATATTCTCATGTAAGTGGCACTAGGGCTCTTTTTGAATATGTTATTTAACGCAATTTCCTACATACATAAATATTAGTACAACTTATGGGTACGGTATTAGATTACTGTAAACTGCTAGAATTATTATGAATATTTCTTTTCAAATAGACAACTCTCCCACCCCATCCCAATATGGGTATGCGTTTCTTTATATCTCTACAAGAATAAAAAGGTATTAGTATATGTATGTTAAATATACAATTTATTAGAAAGTGAATAAAACAGCGTTCATCCGATTTCCCAAAAAGCAATACAAATTTACTAGTACCTATGCAATTTACTTGAAAATTGGGAGAAATATTTTACCTGGCCACACTTAATAATAATGTCTCTCTATAAAGCGCGAATATTTCAATGAACATATTACACGTTGGTCGTGTACGTGCATTATTCACTAACGGGTCGTAATAAATTCTTATCCACCATCTGTGCAACACAATGGACTTGCGTGCCTTTCCAGAAAAACTTGATGCTTGGTCTATGGTTTAAGTTGGTGTGACCACAGATATTATACGATGGAGTATATATATCTAAAGGCCATTACGAACTAAGTAAATATTTGTATCCGTTATTTCTTTGCTTACGTTTGAATTGCTGCAACAGAATAACATTACACATTCAAATTATAAAATAGGGATCTCTAAAACAAAACCACTTGAGGTTCAAGGCAACTTAGAAACAGCCTTCGCCTCTCTTCTTGTAAACACAATCCCCATCCTCCGTCTAAAACTTTAGTCGGACGCCGACCGGCCTAGCCATCACTGCCTAGTGGATAACGGGTGACAGATAACATCAAACTGGTATCTGTATCGAATATTGTTAACTGACTATTCTTAGTATGAGATGTGTCCATATATTGTTGATTGTAACAAAGCATTCGACACACTAGAACACGAGTTTATATGGAATGCACTAAAAACAAAAGGGCGTATAAACAAAATACATACGAATACTCCAAAATGTATACACCAAGAGAGTACAGCGCTAGTTAAGTTAGAAACTATAAGTGAAGAATTTCCTATTAAGAGAGGCATACGCCAAGGAGATCCCATCTCACCTAAATTATTCTCAGCCGTCTTAGAAATTATATTTAGAATCCTAGATTGGAAGAATAAAGGATTAAATATAAACGGCGAAAATCTGAGCCACTTACGTTTCGCAGACGACTAAATATTGAAATAAATGTTGCAACAACTAGCCGACGAAAGTGACAAGACAGGTCTAACTATGAATTTAAAAAATACTTAAATTATGTCAAACTCAAAACAAACAAAACAGTGAATAAAGGGCAAATATATTTTTTTTTACTTACTTTACTTAGGACAATTAATATGTATCAAAGACTGCGTGAAAAAGGAAATAGAAAGAAAAATAGCTAACACCTGGAAACGATATTGGTCACTTAGCGAAGTCATAAAAAACAAAAAAATACCAATGAAAGAAAAAAGAAAGGTATATAATATGTGTATTCTGCCATGCTTGCTATACGGGTGTCAAACATGGTCAGTGACAGAGCAAATGGCAAACACAATAAAAGTTTGTCAAAACGGTATTGAGAGAAGTACAATGGGTGTTAAAAGAAAAGACCGAGAAAAATTTAAAGTCATTAAAAGTAAAACTAAATTCAAAAATGCATACAGAACATACAAACAACTAAAGTGGAGATGGACGGGATATATGACAAGAGAGAAAAAGAAAAATGGACAAGACTAATAACAGAATGGTATCCGCTATGATGCAAAAGGAACAGAGGAAGACAAATTAAGAGGTGGGAAGATGATATCAGGAAAATAGCGGGTCCACCATGGGCTCGAACGGCATAGAATGGAATAGCAATATTTAGAGGAGACCTTTGTCGGAAGACAAGTTAAGGAGCAACTACCGTTTGCCGAATTAAAAAGCAGTTAAAATTGAATCAAATAGTATAATAGTTAATATAATATAATAGTTTTTAGGCGTATTTACAAAACTTGCTATTTTAGGACTGAGAGTAACGTATTTTTGTTAATAGAAAAACCCAATTCCAAAACCTCATAACGTATGTTTAAAATTAAAACAGACAATAGATGAACTAGGAATTATAAAAATGCTTTGCGAGGAGTTCTTCAGGATTATTAAATCGTCATCCTCCTACGAGATAGGTAACACATTTTAACATCCTCGTTATCACCGTTATGCGTGACTCTGCAAATAGCTCTATACGGAAAACTAATAAAACGACAAATATTCTATTATAGCCTGCTGTATACAGCAGACCAATTTAACAACGTAATTACCTTCATTACAGTAACCTTACTTTGATGATTGTAACTATGTTGATGAAAGAGGTTTATAGTGTAATTACAACAATGTTGAATCTTGAACACTAATTTTAAAGAAGTAATTATATTTTATAGTGCTTCAGTAATATATACATGAGGTGTGATAAATTTCTTGCTGTAAAACTTGTCGATGACCAAACAAATAGGCGTTTGTGGCGATCTTTCCAACAAAATTCAAATCCAAAATTATTTATTCAATTAGGACAATAAGCAACAATCATATATCGACACAAACGGACGCCACAGCATGTACTGGATTGTCGAGGTACAATCCAGTACATACAGGTAACAGACACTTAAAATAATTATGCAGTACAGGTTGCCGTGATTAATCGAATGGAAGCTAGAAATATGAACTGAAGTACTTGATTACTGAATAATTGTGCTGCGTAAGTGAAAAATGACTCGATGCTGTTAATATTTACTTCGAATAAATGAGTATGACGTTGTACCAAGCTGCGGTCGGTGTAAAATGATAAATCATGCTTATACCGGGAATGAACATTTACCCTATTTATAATTCGTTTAATATATATTAGTAATCTATGTTAGTTGATTTATCTTACATGTATCACTCGGCCGTCTTATATGTAACTAGGAAGAGCCTGTACTATAGTAACACTACTGCTGATAAATATGAATATATCTGTTATATATTTCTGGGTACAAACATATTAGAGATAAAATACACCCACGCACAAAACATCACAAATTATGGTAGCCGTACACCAGTATTTACGGCTCAGTTCAATCGTAGTCATGGATAGCAAAGAAAAGCAGTGTTATGCCATTCATTCGTTTCTTTTCACTGAAAAAGTGAGATTAGTGTACAAATTCCAGGGTAAGGGGCACTCAAAGGATGGTGGTAGACACTTACCATTAGGCGACCTCACTGCTCGTTTGCCCTCCCATATCATAAACAAATATTCTTGTGTCGTGTAATGATGTACTCCTAACCGATTTCAGACCAATCTCAACGGAGACCAGAAAAATTTGAGCAATAACAGGAGCAGTCTCTATTCCTTCAGCCTCATGACTCGAAGGGACCGCTGTCCGTCACAACCGAGGAGAGGTCAAGCGCAAGACCGACGGCTTTACGTGTTCTTCGAGGCACGAAAATTTAAACTCTAACTTCAAAACTCTGGACTGTTATTAAGCATTTTTATAATTAGAAAACTTAATAACACTGAACAATGATTAAAGTTCTTGTTCACATGTATATTTTGAGAATGTACGATTACTTTCGTGCCTTTATAAATTCAAAGTTATAGAAGCACAATACAATGTAGTGATACCCCAGAGCGTCATAAATAAAAGCAAAACGAATGTCATAATTAATCAACAAATTAATCATGTACTTCCACCATTAGAGAGCGTTAACTATCTGTAGAAATACTAGTACTTTCCAATAAGTTTAGGATGGACAGACAGATAGTCGGTCAGGTGAACGTAAACATATCTTATTAATAAATAAGAGCGATGTCGTATAATGCAAGTAAAGGACCATAATAAATTACTTTAAAATGTCATTTATAGGTGTAAAATATACAAGAACGTCGATTTTGCTAATAAATTGAAGCTATCAATTCGTTTCATTGGTTTATATTTAGTTCATAGACTGAAATGTAAGCTAGAGCTAAATTGAAATACCTATAAATGATATAGAAATGGAAAACTGGCACCAAGGGTCGCTATATCTACTTATATAAATATATTTATTAATACGTGACGCTAAAAATTTGTACCTCTTTCAACGAAAATTTTGTGAACGGAAGAGTATGAAATTTGGCAATACTTAAGGTTTAAATGAAGGAGTACCCTAAGCTAAAAGTAATAATTAAATAAAGTATGGTCGACTTTCGAAATCTGAGCGACCGCCTGTTAAAATGAAAGGAAAAGTGTTTCTTGCTTTCAAATCTTTTCAAGCCGTTGCAAATATTATTCACGGTGTATAATTCAAATTTACCATTATTAAAACCACTTTTCTTATTGAAACATTCCTCGTTTACTTTCATATCATCATCATTATTACATACTATAAAACAAAGCCCTCCGCTGCGACTGTCTGTTCGTGATAAACACAAAAGCTACTGCACAGTTTTTTATGCGGTTTTTACCAATATATAGAGTGATTCTTGAGGAAGTTTTTCGTATAATATTTGTTGTTTTTTTGGTACATTGGCATATTTGTTGAAGACGTCGAAAAATTTTATACTTCACATCTTCTCAGAGCAAAATAGAACCGAAAAAAACGTGTGCGAAGGCGGGCGGAATGCTAGTGTGCTTATATATTATGTACAGTGGACCAAAGTGATTCATGACCCCCCTTAGAGTCATTTTCCTACAATTATTCTATACCATTAGGTTGAAATTAGCTTGAACATACATTTCATAAGTGACGAACCATTATCATTCTACTAGACACTGACAAAGCCATGACATAGACATAGACGTATACTATGATAAGTATTGCACGAAAAAGTTTGTTAGCCAGTGAACGTCTTAGTCAAGATAAGGATCTATAGGTATATTAGGAAAGATTTAATTGTATATTTGTTTGAGACATAGGATTGACTTTATTTCGAACTAGCTGACCCCCGCAACCTCGTTTGCGTCTTCCCGTAGCGTAAAAAATTTCCCCCGTTTTTTAAACATTCTTCATTGGTGCTCCGCTCCTATTATATAAACGAAAAACGCAAAAATATCTTACGGAACCCTATTTAATCGGTCGGTAAAAATAAAATCGGTCCAGTACTTTTTGAGTTTATTCGTTACATACAAAAATACAAATCTTTCCTCTTTATAATATTAGTGTAGATAGTGTAGATAATGGGTAGACTTGAGGTAGGAGGGTAGAGGTACCGTAAAGGTAGCATAGGGTACTGTAGAACAAAAATAGATAAGCATTTATTTAACAGAACGAAGTCTGTCGAGACAGCTAGTCATACATATTAGTAAAATAAAACAGTAAAATTAGAGACCTTTGTTTATTTCATATTATTAAATTAAAAATAATGGCATTCACTTCGTAAAGCGAATAAAAAAGAAAACTTCTCAATAGTTAATTTTTGGGTTATAATGGTTCCAATTGTTTGGGTCTGTAGGATTACTGGTTAAACCTAAAACCGAGTGTAAGCGCCATGGTTTTCAATAACGTCTAATAATCGATTACGCATAGACCCGATTAGACGACTGCAAATGTCACTTCCCCTCATGAAATCCCAGATTTCGTTACAATGCAGCTCGATTGCTTCTTTAGTCCTCTCGTTTCTGTTATCCCACATTTGAACCATCAAACTCCATAAATTTTCTATTGGGTTAAGATCTGGTGACCTAGACGGCCATGGAATGAGAGTAAATTCATCTTCATGCTCCGTAAACCAATTTGAGACAATTCTGGCAGTATGCACTCGACAGTTATCATGAACATAGGAGAATACTGGCACATCTTCACGGGGGTAAACTGTTCGCAAAGTCGGTAACATTGATTCTTCCAATAAATCGACATAGTTGATAGCGTTATGACGAGGAGAAATAGGAACAAGTTCGCCTATGTTTCCAGCATCCATCCATGCCCACATGTTAGCTGAAATACGGCCAGATGATTGGTTAGGCACTACGTGGTCTTCTGTGTATCGCGTGTTATCGTAACGCCACAAAGTTAAGCGACCATGTTGAGAAGAGCGAAATGATTTTTCGTCTGTAAAGATGGTGTTTGTCCAGTCGAAATCTAAATAATTACGTGCAAAATTCAATCTCGCAGTTCTGTGTGCATCCGTTAAATGAACTTTCTTAGCATGATGTCTGTAATGCAGCCCAGTGCGGTGCAAATTATTTCTAATTGTTTCTAGACAAACGTCGTAACGTGCTGCAAAATAGCGGGTACGAGTAAAAGGATGTTCTTCGTAATGGTGTTGCATTTCCGTTCTCTGTTGGTTTGTGATTCGACGAACCCCATGATTATGTCGTCGTCGGTCTTCAAGGATACCCTCTTCAGCGTGCCGTCTGATCCAGGTTCTGACCGTGTTACGACTTATATTTAACTCACGTGATATTTCTCTAACGCCGCAACCTTGCTCACTGAGCACTACAATCCGAGCTCTTTGTTCTACCAAATTGGCCATTATACGATTCGTTTATAGATATAAATATATTCTTAGATTTTTAATTTAATATTTTCAGATTGACTACTACTTGACACATAATGTCATTTCATTTTACAAATTATAATACTTTTTCTTCGCAATGAAAAGAGTTTGGATTATAAACGATTATATTATTTGAAATTCAAATAAGACTGCTGTATCAAAAATATATCTTGTTCAGTGGTGACAAAGGTTTAAATTGCATTGACATCTAACCCGTAATGACGCATTTCTGTTTATATCCAAAACGTACTATGTGCAAATAGCGAAGAAAACCTAACTAAATGTATGATTACAAAGGAATAATTGTCAAAGTGGGTCACCTTTCAACTGGGTCGATAGTACTTAATCGTGTACTAAAGTTTTACATATTTTTTTTTTTTTTACCAATTATACTGTCCCTAATATGGAGTTGAGATAATGATCATTTACTCCGCAGTGCCGGTACATTTATTCTAATTAATCCATAACACTAAACGAAATTACGAATACTTACATTAAATAGTCCACGGGCTGGAACCCAGCCCAGTAGGCCACGATCGATCCTTTTACCTATGGTGCCTAATTCTAACTTAACCTCAATACATAAGTGAGTCAAACACAACTATCTACAAGAAAGATTCATCACGTCTATTGCTTATTCTGTACGCAGCTAAACAAAGACCACACCTTGATCAAAGACAAAGCCCACCTGTCTCTAATCAGACAACCGCTCATTAGATTTACGATGGCCATCATCATCTATGATCGCCCCACGTCGAAGGTTCGTGGCTGATGCCATCGCGACGCGTGACTTCCTCACCTGGCCACCGTCCAATGACATACGTAATGGCATGACGGCCTTAGATTAGTATAACTTGGCTATCTAATGCATCTTACTTCCTATTTAATGGCTAGTAGATTATCTATGGTTTCTTTGTTTGTTTGCCTAATTAAATAAATTAGTAGAACGGAACTATGTTCACATTCTAACAGGTTCCACTCAAAAATACCTTTTATCTGTATACTAGCTGAGCCACGAAACCTCGTTTGCGTCTAAAATTTTCACACTACGGGCAATAAATGCCCGTAGCGTGTGAAAATTTTACCCCGTATTTGAAACATTCTTCATTGGTGCTCCGCTCTTATTAGTATTAGCGTGATGATATATAGCTTACAGCCTTCCTCGATAAATGGACTATCCAACAATGAACGAATTTTTCAAATCGAACCAGCGGTTCCTAAGATTAGCGCGTTCAAACAAACAAACAAACTATTTAGCTTTATAATATTAGTATGGACTAGCTGAAACCCGCGGTGTTACCCGCGGTTATTGTCGTATCGTGGGTAACGCCGCGGGGCGAAGCTAGTCTAAAAAATGTAAGCCTAAGTTACTCCTTGTACCATCAGCTACCTACCAGTGAAAGTCCCGTCCAAATCGGTCCAGCCGTTCCTGAGATTAGCCGGGACAAACAGACAGACAGACAGACAAAAAATTTAAAAATATATATTTTGGTATGTGTACCGTATATACATTCATATGTATTTAGTAGAAAGCGGTTATTTTAATATTACAAACAGACACTTCAATTTTATTTATCACATCAATAGATGTGTGCCGGTCGGTGTACAATTTTAGTCGAATAGACAAGAAGATTTTTTGTTAACAAGAAAGTAGTTATAACGCACTATGAACGCCATGACACTGCTTTATACGTTACTATTTGTAAAATCATTTCTTTTAAACTCTTAAATAGAACCCTAAGGTCCCATTTTAAAAAGTACGTATCGTATATATTTACTCCCAATGATATTTTGATAAAATCTACACGGCTTAATGCATCCTCTTTAAAGGCCTCTCGTCTCTACTCTCTGTTGAAATACACCCTTTGTTGTTGATCAAAATGGAAGCTAATAAGATAATTGATGGCCAGACACGCCACTCTCTCGGACAAAGCAGACGAGAATACACATAGAAAATAAACACATACGTCAAATTTAAAAACAAAGGCTTGTACTACCTATCAAACGTAACTACATTACTCGTATAATTACTGAAATGGGGGTACAAAAAGCCTTAATTGTACAAAAAGAGTGGCAGGACACAATCAACCCTCAAACGTCGCGTCAAACCTTCGTCAAGTGAGCAATTATAACAGTCGAATGTACCGGGCGGTGTCTCTGACCTTATTGCCCCGGTGATTGTCACCGGTGACCGATGGGTTATGTTTTATTAATATATTCAGTAAGCTATGTTTTTCTGTGCTGTCTGTTTTTATCTCTGCTTTATATATGAGTGTAGAGGCTATCGTAAAAGCGACTGTGTAATAATTTAGGGATGATTGACTAGAAACGAAAAGTGTGACCACTTCCCTGTTTCTACCTTAATATAACACAGAAACAGTTCATTAATTCCATGGAATTTCGCTCCAAACATCCTTGCAGAATTCATTCTCGAAAAAAGATTAGCTTAACAGACTAGTTGGCTGAAGTCTGTCCTGTCTAGCAGCGGGCTGAAATGAGCTTAATAATTGATCAGTAATAAGTGAGCTTAGTTCCGAGAATGCTTAAATAACTACCTTTTCTATATCTGCATATTTCATATATATAGATTACACTGATCGATATAGAAATTCTTGCGTCAATTAGAATAAATGCATAATATGTGTTTGTACAACTTCCGAACATCAACCGTTAGGCAGCGATCTGCCAGGCACGATAATAATAATAATAATAATCCGTACATCTAACACACAACGCCATCTAGTCCCAAGCTGAGCAGAGCTTGTGTTACGGGTACTAGACAACTGATATAAATACTTATATACTTTTTTTTGTAAATACATACATATTATACATAGAAAACACCCAAACACCGAAACAAATATTTGCAGATCGTACAAATATTTGCAGATCATACAAACATTTGGTCCGACCCGGGAATCGAACCCGAGACCTCAAGCTCGAGGCAGTCAAAGGACCTCCCTTTTTATTGGAGGAACATGACACCCGCTCTATTCCTCCACTAATATTTTAAAAATAGATACTTACACACACATCAAAGAAGTTCAAAATCAGTTTTACAATAACTTACTTTATCGACGTATCGAAACCAAAACATAAAAAGGTACCGTTTTGTACCTTACTTAATCAATCAAACCTCCGAACTTCCAACCCATAATTTCACAATTTTCCACATTTTGCAATGCAACTCCAGAGGCGTTACAAGTGTAAGTTCAAATTCGTAACCTCTTTTCTACAGAGACTTTTCTACTTATTTTTGTCCAACAGTGGACTATTACAGGCTATCCATAATGATGAATTTCCAATTGACATAGCTATAGTGTACTGAGTTATATTTACTAAATTATTTCATCGACGTTTGTTAGTCTCTTCATCATTTCAGATATCCGATACCATCGCCATCTAGATTCAAACTTAGCGGAACTTGTACGTCGCATATGCTACCACTGCGCCACCGACGCAATCGAATTTAATATTATTATTAAAAAAATAAATAATTTAATGTGTATCATCTCCATCCAACGCTGAATTGTAATTTAAATTTTAATATTTATTCCAAATGCGGAACACTTTTGTCATTCTTTAAAATAGATAACATCGACTTTTGACAAACATTTAATGACATGACAATAGAACGTAACTTTGTATATACAGTTGTGTTTATCAAAAATCATGTATTTAAAAATAAATACTATATTCGTAGTGTCAATATGAATGTACGAATAAAGCTATACCAATCTATCTATACCTATAAATATCAGTAACATTTTAATATAAGAATAAGTATTTTTCTTTCTTTTTTTTTTTAAAGACAACTCCCACATTAGGAATAAACATCCTGTGTCGTGGGGGACTTTACAAACATACATGAAACGGACACAAAGAACATCCAGACTCGGGACAACAATTCGTGGATCACACAAAGTGTTGTAGGTACCGCGTGGGATTTGAACCTACGACACTTGGCGCAGTAGCAAGCGGCATGGCGACCGCTGACACCACTCGGCCAACCGTGCAGTCATTTCTGTAACATCGATTGCTAATATTTTGTACCTAACAGTATATCATTGTTTTATCATTACCGATACGTAATACCCGGTTTTATTATAATCGGTACCCAACACTTATACACAATACACCATTAATTGATAAAACCCCACGCCTAATTTACTCAATAAACTCTAACAATTATCGTTTTCGTACAGCCTTTATTGGATAATACCTGATATTATTTACTCTACAATAATATTAACATCGATCACTACAGATAAATATCTAGATATTAAAGCTAAATTGCTACTGCAGATGAATAGATATCAGCACGCCTTTAAGGGCTTGTTCCAAGACGTGTAATACATACTTGAAAAATAAATCTCATTTTTTTTTATTGAATAGTGGGCAAACGAGCAGACGTATCACCTGATGGTAAGCGATTACCGCCGCCCATGGACACCCGCAACACCAAAGGCGTCACAAGTGCGTTGCCGAACTTTGGGGGATGGTAAAGGGGATGGTAAAGGGGTTGGGGTATGGGCCTCCGGTATCCTCACTCACTCGGTGAAACACAGCGCAAACGCTATTTCACACCGGTTTTCTGTGAGGCCGTGGTATCACTCCGGTCGAGCCGACCCATTCGACCCATTCATGCCGAACCATAGCTCTCGGGCGTGGGAGAGCTATGCTCTTACGGCACGGCTGGTCCACAAGTTTAAAGTAGCTCAGCGTGCGATGGAGTGGGCTATGATCGGCTTTTCTCTAAGGGATAGCATCAGGAATAAGGTGACCCGGCAGAGAACCAAGCCATCATTGACATAGCCCAAAAGATTAGAAAGCTGAAGTGACAGTGTGCTGGCCATATTAGCCATATTACTTTCTCGTTCCTGTTCCTTTGATATTAGTGAGAAACTTGCTTTAACTTTATAAGAATGAAATAGTTTATTAAATGCACGTAATATGGTATCGATTCTATCATCTACAGCATATTACTTTTCGATTATATTATTATATTTATCTTTAAACACTCCGTGTATCTCTCATACAGAATTTCAATTGCGTAATCATCCGTATATGGCAAAAAGCCCTACAATATATCACCATTGACTTTAGATAAATATTCCTTTACAATCGCTCTGTCAAAGCTTAACCTTTTGAACGAAACCATGGTCACGACACACCTCCACTATATACGTCAAAAATATCACGACTAAAGTTTTGTAAGAAATTATCGTGGAATTATTGTATGCTAGATATGACGACCAATAAATTATATTTAAAACTATCTTTTTTTTTTTTTTTTTTATTGAATAATGGGCAAACGAGCAGACGTATCACCTGATGGTAAGCGATTACCGCCGCCCATGGACACCCGCAACACCAAAGGCGTCACAAGTTCGTTGCCGACCTTTGGGGGATGGGAAAGGGGATGGGGGAGGGGTTGGGGTATGGGCCTCCGATATCCTCACTCACTCGGTGAAACACAGCGCAAACGCTATTTCACACCGGTTTTCTGTGAGGTCGTGGTATCACTCCGGTCGAGCCGGCCCATTCATGCCGAAGCATAGCTCTCCCACGGTGTAATTATTTTTAAAATTATTTTATTAGTATTTAAAAAGATACAAAATTCTTGCTAAAATATCGATTGTTCTATCTAAAAAAATAGATTACACGAACTTCATTTTAGTGCCCTTTTCATAATTTGATTTGAGTTACCGCAATATCTAACATTGCAAAGTGTTACAATAAAGAATATATAAGGTGTTGAAAGCTCACTTAAGTGTTGTTATTTTTTAAAATTACCATAATTTTCGTCACGTCTTGACAACACAGTGATCTATCTTAATTATAAGATAATTTCTAGCTTTATAATATCACTGGTAGATATTGCCTTTGATCAATATAGAAGTTAGGTAAGCTGTGATAAGTTGATGATCGATTGTAGGACACATATTAGCTCCGGGCTATTTCACAACACCGCATTCTCGAAGGACTCAAAGCCACAAGTATCGCGGTATAAAGGTCACGCCCACTCGCCGTAACCTTTCTATTTGATCAGTATATCGACTCAAAGTCCGATCCACAAACAAATCTGAACACATTAACATCTATACACAATTCTCTACTCTGTAGTACATGTCGTATGTAAATAAGAGAAAAAGTTAAGTTTGTACACATTGAAAAGTTAATGCCTGTGACGGTTAGCCCGTTCATTATAAGCAAACGAACAAATATGTTATAACGCAACCAATGTATGTTAAGCGATTTCCACTGTTAGCTTTCAAAAGTTTAACTTTGCGGTTATAAATGAAATGCAAATACTATGTTTTGAGCAAATATAATAAAAACGTTGTGATGCAGTGGCGCCCCCGTTACTAAGTGTGTAAGTAGCAACAGTTAGATCTATAGATGGATAACCTACATCACAATTTTCTGTGCCAAAGAGCGTACACAAGTATCTCTTTTGGTTATCATGACTCATGACATGACTGCCTAAAAAGCCTCATATTTATAAACAAGAAAATCAATAAAAAATTCAAAAGGAAACTGCTGCGCTGGGAGTATTAAACTATGTAGGTACTAAATCCGATATAGAAAGAACAGTGTAGAATTTCCGCTAAATCATTTATAAAAAAAAAACAGTTTTTGCTTCGTTTTCTGAACGCGCCGACATGACAGTGTGATACATCCGCAATTACGCGGGAAAATCTGCTACCTAGGTCGGTATGGTTCTAAACTTTTTTTCTTGAGAAAATTGTCAAGTGAGAATGTCGATTAAAGATATGTCCCAACATGGATGAGTAAACCGGCTCACCGTCACGCGAGAACATAGAATTTCCTTAAGTACCGTTAGATATTTTTAAATTTCACACTAGTTTTCTCGTAAATTGCTCTCTCTCTCTCTCAATGCAATAAAGCGAGTACTTTCATTGGCGATGTATTTCTATAAACTAGTGAGACCGTGTGAAAAAACACAGCGAACAACAAAATGAAACGTATTTTTTCAATCAATCTTGTTGGAATGAAATGTTATTTACGTTTCGTGTAGACACATCATCGAGCCAGTTTCGTTTCAGACTGAGATTTACTACAGTTAACTTCAACTTAAATAAATTTTACTCATTTACTAAATAAACTATACTAATAATCCTACTGGTACTAAAAACAAAAGGTGTTTTAACGTATTCATGTAATTTATTAAGTAAAATACATGTCTCCAAGATATACAACTTTATACTAGTACATAATGGCTCCCCTAACATCTACATCTATCAGCAGGTTAATACACACTATACAAACAGACACAAAACAGTACCAGAGCCCACACAAATCTAGAACAGTGTAAGAAGCCTATCCGTCTAGCCACGACAAATAGCCTTGCTATAATCTATCTATTTTTAATCGTTGTCTGTAGGAAGCTGTCTGAGCCGTTTAGAAACACTTCCCGATTGCGAGAGCCGAGAGCCTAGCTAATTATTCCGTGCGCTGATGGATTGGCCTCCCGGTTACACTTATGCAAATAAATAGGGCCTGGATAAGATTGATGCAAACATTTTGTGTAAATTGCACGCTTTTATGCATCAGTTACGCTTTAAGAAACTAGTTTTATGTTTATTAATGTCAAATCATTGTGATTTATATTTATTGTGGCAGTGTCAAATTAGTTTCATATTTGTATAAAGTCAAAAACTGTATGAGATTTTAAAAATTGAATTTGGCCAAGACTATTTTCTAGTGAATTTATGCAGAAGCAACTCTGGCCTCTTCGGACTGCACTTCGTTTGTAGGGGAGTTAGATAAACTGCCAGATTTTAAACCGACTTCAAAAAAGGAGGAAGTTCTCAATTCGACTGTATTTTTTTATGTTTTTTTATCTCATAACTTTCGACTGGGTGAACCGATTTTGATGATTCTTTTTTATTTGCTGTTAAAATTTGTGGTTATTTTTTAATATAGTATAGTATAATAAAGTATATTATATAATAGTATAGCTTAAATAAAACAGAAAACAAAACATACTTAATAGACGTAACCGTACCATCAGACTATAACATAGGACCAAAAGAAATAGAGGAGCTCAGCAAGTATCACTCATTAAAAACAGAAATTTCACGCTTGTGGAACACACATACAGAAACCATCCCAATAGTTGTAGGCACAACAGGAGTGGTAGCAAAAAGTTTACATAGATACATAAATAAATTAGACGCAAATTTAACATACCTATAATACAAAAACAAGCAGCAATACACTCATGCACAATACTCACAAAAGTTTTGGGGGACATAGTGTTCTTAAATTCCTGGGAATCCGAACCTCCTCTTCTCTGAAGGTTACAGAGCGGGAATTAGGATAAAAACCGAGAAAAAAAAGAAAACTCGACTAAAAAAAATACAAACAAATTAATAATAGTATAGTATTAAAGTAGTCAACAACCATATCCATAGCTACACAATCAAAATTATTTAAAAACTAGGAATACTACGAATTCAAAACACTGAATGTATGCTAAAAGCATTTAGCAATCACAATCGGGTGATGATCCTTACAATAAAGATTGCAGCCCCAACGATTCGGATTCTGCGTTCATGAAACAGTTATCTAATCAGGGCAAGTATGTAGCATAGATTACCATAGATTTACGTAATAATAACATTTGAACCGGTTCTAATTATCCCTAACTGTATCATGTCTGTTAACAACTCACATAAATACAGTTTGAGGTAACAAAATACCTCCAATCTAACAGTTAACTGATTACATAGTTATTCTAAGACAAAATATTACCAAAGCCATTTTCGACATGACTAATGCAATGGTCCTGTATTTACTTGTTTCTTGAAAGTTGCAACTGATAGCGATTTGAACGGAGTACGTGTGAACATTTGTCATGGCTCCTGCTGGCCTGGTACTGATATAACTTTAGATATTGGTATTTATGGGGCGGACAAACAGCCTAACCAGAGTAACACAACCGTGTTACATTAGTTGAGCTGTTTGTTCGTCGGTATACATTAATCAGAGAATCGTAATTACGGTTTAGTTTGCATAATATACCCCTCATAAATAAAAAAACAATAAACAAGAAGGAGGTTCTCATTTTAGTTGAATTTCATGTTTTACGTATAAAAAAGGTGTGCGTGCGTTTCACACACGATAGAAGTGAAACTTCAGTAAATCGACAAAATAATGAGATGAATATGTATAACAAATATACACCGACATTTGCTCTCTCGCTCTGGCTCACTAATTACAGGCGACTTTTTGTATTTGTGTCTCTTACCTGTCGTTTTTTCCGTTGCATCCGGTTTGAAATCACAACGATTCTAAAGAAGTATCACTTCAAAAATGTGCGTATACATTCCGTCTAGTTTCAATCAAATTTGAAGAAAAATTTTCATTTTTAAATTTAAACCATGTGGAGCAGAAAATTTTATCATCAACAAATTCTATTTTTTAAATATTTATTAGACATTTCAAGAACAATTCTATTCCATCAATATAGTTAGTATTAACACCTATCACTTTATGTATGTTTTCTTAATAATTAGTACCAGAATGACCAAAGTTAGCTCAAATTTTCTTTTGGTATATTTTCAAAAAATGATTCATGGGTAGATTGCTGTATTGCCCCCGAAACCTGCATACAAAATTTTATGAAAATCGTGGAAACTGTTTCCGAGATTCAGATTTCAAATATGCAAGAATTTTTCGTTCATAAATCAATTTTCAGTAGTAGGTACATATAAATAAATATTTTCGGACATTTAACACACAATGCCATCTAGCCCCAAACTAAGCAGAGCTTGTACCATGGGTACTAGACAACTTATATTAATACATTTTTTTTGTAAATACATACATATTATACATAGAAAACACCCAAACTCCGAAACAAATATTTGCAGATCATAGGTCCGACCCGGGAATCGAACCCGAGACCTCAAGCACAGAAGTCGCATACGCTACCACTGCTCCACCGAGGCAGTTAAGTTAGTTTTTTGTTATTAAGTTGAGCCAAGCCCAGCCAAGCCTTTTTTTTCTCTTTTCTCTTTCTATTGAAATTAAAGAGTCATAAGTACTACCTCATCCAGCACTCGCTTCCTATACTCATTGTCACGAAAAGGGAATGGATCAAATTCTTTACTAACTACTACGTAATATATTAAACCATCTAGATTTTCAGAATATATAAACAAAATGTCAAAGTATATAAAAAGATTTATACCTCGGCAAAATATCTGTACTATCATTGCGAACTTTAATGTCGTTGTGGGTCAAAACACATTAAATAGTCATTTTATGGTCTGTCTGTAAACAATAATAAACACATCGTGATCCACGTGGTCTACACAATTAGTTTAAATGCATAATATATTTATAATTGTCATTACAATGTCAGTATTTTATCATATAATAATTAATACTACCTGTTGTACGTATCTTTGACCGTGAGTATGTCGGTTATTGTGGCAAAAACTCAAAGAGCTTTGCACTACATTTTTTTTTTAAATTAAACCTTTATCCGCGTTAGGCACTTTTTGGTAGGAGAAAATTTTATATAAAATTTTTTGGGCTGCATTGAGCACTTTTTGGTACAAATTATTGGTTCGCGTCACCGACATACTGACGTCACAAAACTTTCATGGGCCGCATTGAGCACTTTTTAGTACAAATTATTGGTTCGCGTCACCGACATGCTGACGTCACAAAACTTTTTTGGGTCGCATTGAGCACTTTTTAGTACAAACTATTGGTTCGCGTCACCGACATGCTGACGTCACAAAACTTTTTTGGGTCGCATTGAGCACTTTTTGGTACAAATTATTGGTTCGCGGCACCGACATCCTAATGTTTGTTGTTGAAAACTTTAACTTAAATATTATGAAATTCTAAATAACATTCGAAGTTATAAGTTTTCAATTCTATCGGCAGTCCTTATGGCTGCCAATTTTTTTTGATAAACTTTCTAAAAATGTATCCCAGCTAGATTGATTTGTCGGAAACTAAACACAGCAACAACCCCTGCACACTAAATTTAGGAAAAATTGTTTGGAGCCGTTTTCGAAATCCATATTATATATATATACAAAAATTGTTCGTTTAAAGGTATTAGATAGTAAGGATTCGTGTATATATTTCAAATGTATGTATGTCCCTCAGAATTTCCACCAAAATTTTTACGAAACATTTGATACAAATATAAAACATTCATGTACAATTTTTGACAAACTTTGTGGCCGATTATATTTGTTCCATTACTTAGAATTATCAGCCTCAGAACAGTTGTATGTCATTACAAAGATAAATAAATACATATATTTTATCAATAAAAACTATACTCGAAGCTAGAATAGAAAATAGAAAATTTCACATTCCCACATTGATTATATCCCTAGGTTACAATTAATTCTCTTCTTTAAACGTCTTTCAATGATCCAATAGTTTTTACCGGTTTTCTAAGTACATATTAAATCTGTAATTACACGGTTCGAGTATCTTAGGATCTGTGCAGGGCTGCCACTCATCAAAAAATATTATTTTACAAATCTAATTAACGACTAGACCACACATGCGGACTCCTTGCTAAAAGGCCGGCAACGCACTTGTAACGCCTCTGGTGTTGCGGGTGTCCATGGGCGGCGGTAATCGCTTACCATCAGGCGATACGACTGCTCGTATGCCCCCAATTTAAAAAAAAAAAAATAAAAAATATGCGATCGTTGCAATAAAACCAGAGCCTTGAATGACTGTGTAAGTATTTTAATTAAAATTTCTACAGTTTTTGTATTATGTTGCCCAGATTATTAGGGGCTAGTTAGATATATGGGTAAGTTTTTAGTTACGAAGAATAAGTTTTTACTCGCGTTTATATTTAGTAAATTATTTTGTAAATTATTTTTTAAACGCGCGTATTTAGTAAACGCCGAACTATTTTCCAGTTATGTGAAAACGACAATATATAATGTTATATAAGGTTACTATTCACAAATTTTATAAGGAATCCTTGTAAAAGTATTGTGGTAGTTAGTTCAAACCTTGCTTTGTACATTTATTTTGTATTTTGACTGCCTCGGTGGCGTAGTGGTAGCGTGTGCGACTGCTAAGCTTGAGGTCTCGGGTTCGATTCCCGGGTCGGACCAAATGTTTGTATGATCTGCGAATATTTGTTTCGGAGTTTGGGTGTTTTCTATGTATAATATGTATGTATTTAGTACCCATAACACAAGCTCTGCTTAGCTTGGGACTAGATGGCGTTGTGTGTTAGATGTCCGGAATTTATTATTATTATTATTATTATTATTTTTTTATTTAAAACTTTATGCACTTATGTACATCGATGGACTTAATGCCTTAGGCATTCTCTAACAGCTAACCTCGATACTCTTCATACATACATAACCTTTATGGGGTGTGTAGATATCGGAAGGTCGGTGCATCGAGGTTATAATGGTCCAGAACAACGACTACTGACATAAGCTAAAAGTTAGTATATATAAACATATAGATACATACATAAACATATACATAAATATATACCTACATACACGTATACATATATATTTAGACACACATACATAAATGACACACTGTGGATAGAACACTATGCAAATATGTACCGGTTTGTGAACATCCTGAATTTCGAGTTATGAGAAGTACACAGGAGAAGCAGATTATCAGTTGAGCGAAAATTTATGTTATAATTAGAGAACAGGAAACTCAAATAGGGTCAAGGTAAGTAGGTGACAAAGGGGCGTTGGGGAAAGAAAAGAAGGAGGTCAAAGCTCGTTGATTGCGGCGTACACGGATTGGTAACCCTTTTAATTGGGAGTGCAAAGCAGACACGTAGTCGTACTTGCGGAGATTAAATATGAATCGAATGCAGTTATTGAGAGGATGGTTTCGCTTATTGAGAAGGTCTGCATTGAGGTCGAAATGACACACACCAGATAGTCAATTATTGGGATGATTAGGGATTGCATGAGAGAGGTAAAACAATGTTATGTACATTCCAGTAACTTTTTGACTCACCTGAGTGACTTGAGCTCGCCAGTCAACCTTTGTATTTCAACATTATTTTCTAACAAAGATAAAATTTGTGCTTGTGGGGGAACGGGTGTAATGTCCCTCCGACACAAGGGGAGGATCCTCCGACCAGGCGAGGTGATCATGCCTGGCGGACTACTGCCCAACAGTTGATGTTGGGATGTTGTAAATATGCTACTCGGCGCGAGAACTATTTATTGCGCGATTCGGGATTGGTAGTTTCTTCGTATTGTAGGTTACTCCGTAGTTCAGTGTAACTTCGGTAGATGGCGCTGTAATATGTTATGTGGTATGTGGAGGTCACCACATCACTCCCCTCCAAGACTGGAGGTCGATATATATTGCGTCAGCTGTCTGTGCTCTGTTGTGGAGCTTGCCAGTGCCAGGGGTGAGTAGTTCCAGTGAGTCGGAACTCAGTGCCGCAAGTTCCAGTAAGTCGGAACTGAATGCCGCTAGTCCCAGTGAGTCGGGGCTGAAGTCCGCTGATCCCAGTGAGTCAGGATCGCATGCGGTGCGCGGTGCTGCGGTGAGGGTCCCCAGTGAGTCAGGGGCGGTTGCTGCGTAGTGGCTGGCTGCTGCGTAGACGGGAGAGTTGTGCTCTGCTTACATGGACCGTAGGTGCAGTGTGCTGTGCCTAGACGCTGTAGAGGCCGTAGGGGTAACCAGGCTGGAGCGGTCGCTTCCTGCGTGTGGTGAATCCCTGTTGAGGCCGAGGTTGCTGGCTGGGTGAGACTTGCTGTGGGAGTGAATATGATGGTGGTGCTGATCTGCTTCCTTGAAGGTTGCTTCCAATCACGTCGGGGTCACCACTGTGGGGGAACGGGTGCTATGTTCCACCCAAGACAAAGGGAGGATCCTCCGACCAGGCGAGGTGATCATGCCTGGCGGGCTACTGCCCAACAGTTGATGTTGGTATGTTGTATATACTCGTATGCTACTCGGCGCGAGAACTATTTATTGCGCGATTCGGGATTGGTAGTTTCTTCGTATTGTAGGTTACTCCGTAGTTCAGTGTAACTTCAGTAGATGGCGCTGTAGTATGTTATGTGGTATGTGGAGGTCGCCACATGCTCAAAAGAAAATTCCTGTCGTGAAAATCTTCAACTTAGGCAGTGGCAGCCCTAGCCGACATACTCGGTTACATCGAGATTATATCCTCAACAAACACAAGCAATATGTTCATTTGGAGTGACAACACGTTAGCCATTAGTCGGAAACGCTCCGAGTTGTTTCAATATTAATTAAGACCTAGGATTCCTTCAAGCATCCAAACAAGTAATTAACTGTGTCTTGTAGAGGTTCAACGAGTGTCAAGTTGTACTCAGCTGTAACAAGATGTCTTTACATTTAAAGAGAAGTAGGGTATATTAACATGTTGATAATAATAATAAGTTGATAATAATGATAAGTCACAGAAGATTCATATTTATTTAACAATTATTTGTTTCCCACAACTAGCTAAAACTGGCAACGCTGTAGAGCACTTTTTTTATTTCTACTACCTACTTATTTTTTATCCTTCTAAAACAGTAACTTTTTTATGAGTAACAGTCGCCCTTTATTCTATTCTGTATTCTTGGCAGCTATTTTGTAATTGAGATACCGCATTAAATACGAATAAACATAAATCGATTTTATGTTGGTATAAATAGAAACAAAAACATAAATTAAATTACAATGTCCTGTCAAAAAATTAATTTAAATGACAGATATGTAGACCAGCAGAATTTTAACCTATCTTTATTCATTTTATTACAGATTTCTTGACTTGACTTGATTCTATGTAGGGGCAATCAATTTTATTATCATCAACCACACGAGATATTTTACACAGATTTTGTAGTGTCATTAAAATGATCGTCTCATTAAAAACATCTTCACTAAGTTGAGCACAAAGCAGGAATCTATTTTCCATGAAGTTTCCTTAGCATCGAGTTAGTAATACCGTGTGTGGTTTTAAATAGACGAACGGACATAAAATGAATAAAATATTAGGAATCGAATTATTTGGGGGCAGTCAAAACGGACGGCTTATTTAAAGCAGCTGTGACGAGTTTATATGATAAACAAAACAGATTGGACTTGTACAAATCAACATAACGTATAATAACAACGTAAATTAGGAGATATGACAATCAAATGACTATCAAATTAACGTATCGCTGTCCATTGCTGAACGAAGATCACACAATAGACCGGCGCTGATTTGAAGAAAGTCGCTGAGGATAGATGCAGACTGTCCAAAACCAGGATAATTAGCGTTGAGAGAGAGAGAGAGAGAGAGATCTTGGTTCAGCAGTACACTATGAAGATACCAAAAAAGGGAGATGTGTTGTTACATTATAATATCAAGCGATTTATCAAAAGTTATTCAGAATTACAAGTAAAGATTCAAGTCAAATCAGACTCGAATCAAATCTGCTGTTACAAACGAACAATCGTACGAAACTTTAACAAGTAACTATATAAGATTCTATCATTTAAAACGCTTATAATATTAATAATTTTCTTATTCTACGAGATACCCAAGTTTAGCTTCATATTTATGACTTTCGACTCCTTTCACATGAAGTATAAGCATAGGGACGTTACGATCTTACTAATTTAAAGTTATCGCTTCATAGCCAGCTCGAGATCGTTCAAATAAATTGATACTGACCTTTCCATCGTAATATTTATAGAACAACTCTAATCGCATTGATATATTGAAATTGGACAATAAACTTCATGCTAATGAGGCAGGCAATATTAACTAGAGGTGCAACTTGTAAACTCGCACGTTAACGACATTCACCGTTTAGAATTACTACTATCGTATATTTAAAAAACTTTTGCAAATGTATGAGAATAAGAGAAATTCTCTAACGAACCGTAAAATAAAACATAAATATAGATGGGTACCAGATGTTATGAAGTTAATCCTCCTGAATACCGGGTCTGATCTTTGCTCACTCACCAAGTGGTAAGCGAAGTTTCGTTATCAAATTTTGACTCAGTGTATAATTATGACAACGTGATTTCTTATTTCAATTTTCTTTTAACTAGCTCTACTAAGCAAAGCTTCGCTATGGCAAATTGTAGCTGCATCGATGAGAAATATAGAATGAAATAATCTTCTGACTGGTTCGTATATCGTGCCAAAATTCAAGTTCCACCTGTGCAGCACTATTTGAGATTTTGAAGGGTACATAAACCAACTTCAGTTTTTGATGCGAGTTTTTTCTCCAATATTTTTTTATTGAGTGTTTGGCAAACGAGCAGACGTATCGCCTGATGGTAAGCGATTACCGTCGCCCATGGACACCCGCAACACCGGAGGCGTCACAAGTGTTTTGTCGGCCTTTAGGGGATGGGGAGGGGGATGAGGGAGGGGAGGAGGGTGTGGTATAGGCCTCCGGTATCCTCACTCACTCGGTGAAACACAGCGCAAGCACTATTTCACACCGGTTTTCTGTGAGGACGTGGTATCGCTTCGGTCGAGCAGGTCCATGCGTGCCGAAGGGTGGCTCTCCCATGATAAAAAAAGCTGAGGATGACTGTGCAGCGATCATATGTTTGTGTGCTATTATTTTCGTAACAGCATGATCAAGACGCTCGCGCATTTTTAGTTTTGTTTAACAGTTTAATCTAATTGTGACGGCCGCTTGACCTACGAGTGTTTGTCTTACTATTTATTTAAAATACATGTTTGTCTCAACAATATTCGGTCTTTTAATCACTATAACAAAGTAAACCTACAATTGTAAGTTTATATATACTTATACGTAAGTTGAAACGTTTTCGTGGAGCGAAGTAATATATATAATGAGCGTAGTCCTTCCTAAAAGGCCGGCAACGCACTTGTAACGCCTCTGGTGTTGCGGGTGTCCATGGGCGGGCGGCGGTAATCGCTTACCATCAGGCGACACGTCTGCTCGTTTGCCCCCTATATAATAAAAAATCGACGGGTTGCACTCCGGGAGTGCCGGCAGAAGTGAAAACTTGAATATTAACGTTGTGCATTTTTGATATTTTGGAATGGTTAGAGAATAATTTTGTACGAATTGCTTTCATTATCAGTATAAAAGTACTATTATTTATGTGGTGGAATACAATATTCATTTATTGCGCTATGGTACACAAACATGACAATTTATATTACATACACACACGAACATTCGCGCAAGCGCCCTGCGCCGCCTGTCCTCTCTCCATCCGTCTTACGAATTTTCGATCAGGTCACGTGACCTGACGCGAGTTTATACATTTTTACCCATTCCAAAAAAGTACACAGTGCCGCTAAAGAAGTTTTCACTTCAAAAAAAATATAATGAACTGCTGTGTAAACCATCATCAACCATCTTCTTTTTCCACATTACGCCGAATTGCATAAATCTTACAGTCACCTCATAACCTCTGCGTTTCCTGTCAATAGAGAATTGTTATTCAAAATCTAGACACATCTTACTAGTATGTAGGTTGTTATTTAAGTACTAAATTACATATAAACGTGGCTATTCAATATTATTACTAAATGCAATAGTTATTTGAATAACGGTTCCGATTCAAAATCTGAAATCGATTATCTTTACTTATCACAGGAATATTAAATATGAAAGTAAAAATGTTTAAGTGTAGGGTAAAACCGGGATAGATGCCGCAACGGGATAGATGCCTCACATCCAAGAAACCTAACTTCCCAAAATCGCAACTAAGAATTAATAGTATAAGCAGGAGCCTCTGTCACCCTGTACCTAATTTATCCATGAGCTGTTGTGTTTTGAGGATTTATTTTGCTCATGTGTATATTTATATCCGAAATGAGCTTCACGAACACGTAGAAATTTTCAAAGTTACTATTTTAACGTTGTATAACTTTATAAGTAGTAATAAATTATGTTATATTTTTTATTTTATTACGTCAATACACTGGTTCATTAAGGATGTGTTTAAATGTAAATAGTTGCTATTTTGTTTTTAATTCATTTAAAAAAAATATTGGGCATCTATCCCTATCAAAAAGGATAGTTGCCCTGATTTTTTGGAGGGATAGATGCCCCTAAGGACGGATAGATGCCCCTAAGGGCACCTATCCCTCCACACACCATGTGTACCCATATATGTTCTTGTACAATTACAGTCAGCTTTCGATGAAATGAATAAAAAATCCTTGGGGATAAACGAAATATTCTGATGATTTGGTATTCTATCTAGAATCATGCGCAGGCGTTTTGTTGCTAAAAATATAACGTCATTACGATTACGATTACGATTTAGCTCATTAGGTATTTTTATTTAGGAAATCTTTACTCAAACTCAAACTCAAACTCAAATCATTTATTTCCATTGGCCCCAAAAGGCACTTGAACACGTCAAAAATACAAACATAAAAATATAAAACAAAACTCCTAATACTAAATGCACTGAGATGATTTGAATTACCGGAGCTTAGATTGATTTCAATTCAACTCAAAGGTTTAAATTGAAATCAATCCAAGTACCAGCTCCGATGGGTATTGCATTCATGAGAAGAGCTGGTGAGAAACTCATGTGCACCATCTTTTCAGATAATTCATACAAAGCTTGTTTGTTTTTGACAACAGTATTTCTATGTGCAAGTTAAGGCAACCAAAACACAAAGGCTAGAAAGCGGTCTAATAAGATATTAAAGCTAGGAAAATAAATTTTTGTCTAATAAAATAATAAAAATTAGTCCATAGCATATAAGGTTGCAATCACTTACACATCAAGGAGTAAAAGCAATGTGTGCATACATACTGGTCCCAAAGAAAAAGAAAAAAACGTTCAAAATGTAATAAAATAATAAATACAAATTATTTACGCTCCAACAATGTAAACACAGATCGCCTCAACTTAACAAAGTTCAAATGTCAGGTAATAAATGCAGAGTAAGATGTCAAGAATTAATTACAATCCAATAAATTATTTCACTTTCACTCACATCCAAGGCACTGTATCAGTCAAGAAACCGTTTATCGTATAATAGCCCCCTTCCACAAGACGACTCTTAACGGCACTCTTGAACTTTTGTAGGGGTAAGTTCAAGATTTCGACAGGAATTTTGTTATAAAAACGCACACCAAGTCCTTCAAATGAATTGTGGACTTTGTTAAGGCGATAATATTGGCCTACTAATTTGTGCTTATTCCTTGTGTTTAGTGAATGATGATCACTTTTGCTACTATATTTATCTATGTTTTTCCGTACAAACATTTTGGGACTGCCTCGTTGATCTATCGGTTTGCGAAAGCGACTGCCGATCAAGTGGTCACAGGTGCGAATTTCGGGTCGGACTGCTGTTGGGTTTGTCTTATAAAAGTTTTACGGAAGATGGCGGTATTTCCCACCCGTGCCTCGGAACACTTTAAGCCGTCGGTACCGGTTGTCATGAACACCTTTGGACAATCGTTATTGAAATGTCAGTGCCCTCAAATATAATGGCTACTAGTTCGACCTTCAAATTCAGTTTACCCGCAGGATTGCGCAGGTCTGATGCCAGCCGCTCCATATAATAGCTGATATTCAGTTATTTCACAAAGAACTAGTAGCCGACCCCAATTATTCTTAGTGATAAATAATATTTAATAAAAAAAAAGTATAAGTATGTTTGTTGAAACTTAACAATTAATATTAAAAACTAAGATTTAATAATTTTGTTGAACAAATAGTTTTAAAATTTATTTATGGTTGTTTGTATCATACTAAAATAAATGTTTTTCGTAATTCAAACCATGTTTCTTGGAGAATTGCTGTTTTACACAGTTTGAAAGGCATCTATCCCGCACTGCAGGCATCTATCTTCCTTGTTATTTTCAAGGTGGGGCAACTATCCATACAGGTAGGCGTCTATCCCAAAAAAAGGGTTTCACAGAAACCTACATTTTACAAAATCTGTAATTAATAGGTCAGCAAAAACAAATAATAATCCAACTTAAATAACTAAGCTAGCTACATGCACAGAAATTATCCATTTAAAATTAATATTTTTAAAATTATGAAGGTTTTTCAAAAAGTGGGGCATCTATCCCAGTTTTACCCTATGTATGTTTTTGGCAAGCGGCTAGACTAATTTTGAGGGTTCCATACCCTGGGGTAGAACGGGTAAAGTTTGAGAGTTGTGTGTTTGTAATCTCTTTCTTGGTTTATTCTTAACCTTGTCCATCCAAAGGTTGCATGTACATATCTTCTGTTAAAATTCAATGTTGTGATTGGGGTAAAATAAAGTATATTGTATTCTATTCTATCTCTAGATCTACTGAACCCATTTTATAAATTCTTTTACCAATATATTAACACGAAATGCTAGTTACAATGCGCTAGTTCACTAAAATTTCCTTGGTTATTATAATTTGGAATTTTCTAATGTCAGAGACATCTTAGGATCACACATTGGACTCGACACAAATCAAACTAAGTAATATAGCATATCCAGACGTTCACACAAAACTTTTATGTTAATTGGAAATTAAGGATTCTGCTACGTACCCGCATATGATTACCGTAAATGGACTGTGGGATGGTCCTGAGAACTAGGTCGATAATTTATTATGCTCCTTACTATCAGCCTTGGAGATCTAACATAATAATTAGTGTATTATAGTGATTATTACAAAGAATCAATTTATTATCTGCAGTCAATTCTGATAATTGTGAATTAGCAATGCAGCCATTAATTAAAATAAGGTCAAACAATTACTTTTTTTATTAAATAGGGGGCAAACGAGCAACGTATCGTCTGATGGTAAGCGATTACCGCAGTCCATGGACACCCGCAACACCAGAGGCATCACAAATGAATTGCCGGCCTTTGGGAGATGGGGAGGAGTTGGGGTATGGGCCTCCGGTATCCTCACTCAATTGGTGAAACACAGCGCAAGCGCTATTTCAAACCGGTTTTCAGTGAGGCCGTGGTATCACTCCGGTCGAGCCGGCCCATTCATGACGAAGTGTGGCTCTCCCACTATATTTCCTAAGTTCCTAACATTTATCGATACGTTTGAGAAATCGATACGTGATTAAAACGTCCTTCCACAGAGTCAGATTATTCGAGTATGGTACGATTCCAATAACTTAGCTAAATGAGGTATTGGTGTAATCTAGGTTTAGTATTTAAGATATCTAAGCTCTATTCTTAGTAATCCTAAAAAGCGTTTTATAATGAGGATTTAAATATGGAAGTTATATAATAATAATAATCGCTTTATTGATGAGGTACAATTGGCGGCCTTATCGCCCGAAGGCAATCTCTTACAGGCAACCATTGGATGGAAAGATAGACGTGGAAAGTTTAGGGTAGTGCCTGGTGTATAAAAAGTTGATAAGAAAAAGATGTATTTACATATACATATTATATAAATCAATAGTAACATCTAGTGTGGTAACATCAACAATATATTGCTTAATTCTTTAATTATTTATTGAAATTTTAACACGGCCTCACAGAAAATTAGTGTGAAACAGCGCTTGTGCTGTGTAGAGGATGAAGGAGGGCCTTCATCCTCTTCCCCTACCCCTTCCCCATCTCCCAAAGGCCGGCAATGCACTTGTGACGCCTCTGGTGATACGGGTGTCCATGGGCGGCGGTAACTTTATACTTCTACGATAGAATGTTTATAATTTCTCATACATTTAATTAAAATTATAGTAGGCAATATTATATAGTTTTTGTATGTGGTAACATAAGCCAATAATGTTAACGTACCATACATATGTAAGTTCGTCATATTTAGTCAGAAATACGCGAGGGAAGCTGTGGGTTATAGCTAGTATTTGATAATCCGCGAGTAACATCATAGGGCGCAGCCAATAAGTAACATAGAGGCAACATATTTTTTATTTTTATTTCATAATATCGTATTGGAATCACCGATAGAATCGTTCTTAACAGAATAGCTGTAGGATCTGTAAACAATATTATCTTACTCGAATTTCCATTTCCATTACATTTCAAGTTCCTTAAATCTTCAATGCTCATAATTAAAAAGTTATGGCTTGCCTTATAAATGCAGGTCGTTACCCTATTGAGATGCTTCTGCATCATTGGACCTCCGGTCTCACACGAAACACGACATCACAAATGCTTTCATTTTAGGTTGGTCTTCTGTAAGATAATAGTACCGCCCCGGGGTTTTTTTTTATTTTTTTTTTATTGAATAGTGGGCAAACGAGCAGACGTATTACCTGATGGTAAGCGATTACCGCCGCCCATGGATACCCGCAACACCAAAGGCGTCACAAGTGCGTTGCCGACCTTTGGGGGGATGGGAAAGGGGATGGGGGGAGGGGTATGGGCCTCCGGTATCCTCACTCACTCGGTGAAACACAGCGCAAGCGCTATTTCACACCGGTTTTCTGTGAGGCCGTGGTATCACTCCGGTCGAGCCGACCCATTCACGCCGAAGCATAGCTCTCCCACGGGGGGTAGGGAAAAGGGCCGGCCTTTCGTACTGATATCTGCGTAGCTCTATTGATACCTTGAGATCTATATTGTTATGTCGCTCCATAAATTCAATAATTGTTTTATTTTAAGTAAGTACCGTATTTACTTTCATACGCTTTAAATGAAAAGCTATTAATTTTAAATTAAAAACAAACACTAAAAATGTATTTATTTGTATAGACCTTCATCTATCTACAGTAAAGTAACTTCCCAGCAATAAATAATGAACCGAACAAATATTGCCAATCCAATGTCCCACTTCTCGTTAAACAACCATATTTGCATCTCGAAATTATGACAAAGATATTCCGAAAGACTTAATTTGGTAAACATTATCATTGAACTGATATATCGGTATAACGATTTAGGTAAAACTGACACGATTTCTGCATAAGTTGAGTACTTAATGCTCTAAAGCAGTATTAGCAGGCCATTATGAAATGATAGCGATATTTAGCGATAATACAACGCCGTGGCCTGCTGTCATGTAAAGTTTAGTGTGCACTTAGAAACATTTCTGTGCAATCTTAAATACGATAGTTGCATTAACTTTCTCAACTGTTTACATACATTCAGAACGAACTACTCGACTGATCTTGTTTTGAGCGTGAAGAATTCTTAACAGTTAAATGTTAAGAGAATTCTGTAATCTGAATGAAAGAACTTACCATGGACCTAACTTAAAATAATATTGATTAAAATCTGGGGCCGCTTCATACTTTCACTAGGTTTTCCCGGTTGCAACGTCTTTGACATAAATCATTTTTAAATATTTTTGAACTTCTGACTGTATTTTTTGTATTTGCGGTTCGGTATGTCTCCTGGTGTATCTAAAACTTATTATTATCAAGATAGATATTCAATTTATAATATCATAAATGGAATAAGGTCGATGCGCCCGCGGCGGCAGCAAAGGTTAATCAGAACACGCCAAAACACGTCACAAATGGTATGTTACAAGACATTGTCGTGGCGCTACGGGCTCTGTTCTTGAGAAATCGAACATGTTTAGATTTCTTGCGATATTTTGAGATTGATCGCTATCGTTTTGGTAGCTTTGTTTAAATAACGAATGTTAGACTGTCGTGAATTATCCCCACCTCCTTGACTTTTGTCTACGCAGAATCTAAGAGATACACTCTTTTCAGAGTAATATAATTGTAATACATAATTTAAAATCATTGAAAAGAAAAAAAGAGACGGTGGTCTATGGTTGATAACTATGTTTTCTTGACAAAGCTTTGAATGCACTGTGATCGTTTTTTACTCTTTGAAACCTATTTTGAAACTCACAAATAGTATTTGAACTTTCACCGCGTCGATATTAACTAGTTAGATTTACGATTTTCTTCTTCAGACTAAAGATTAATATAAATCACCTTACTTGACTGTCATTATCATAAATATATACGTGCATCTAATATCAACATTTATTATTAATATTATTTATTTTGCCAACATATCCTCGGTCCTCATGGCATTAATTACCTACAGTGTTGACGTCCATCCGCGACGCTCTTTATGGCGACACACTTCATCACAAGCAACAAACAAATCCGTTTGATCTAGTGTCTATCTGTACCTTTCTCTAACTTTACCATTAAATTGTATTGTGTATAAGACACTTGCAATATAGTTATGAGCATAAAGGATATTAATACATTTTAATATATGCGAGTGTTGATGTGGGGCATAGAGATTGTCATACACGTCGCACTATAAATATTTAGGGCACAGTAGACTAAGAAATGTTTATCTCACTCTGTTGACCTGCTAATAGGCCGACAACATGAATAATGATAGTCATTTTTCAACAGGTGACAGATCTAATCGTTTGTCGTCTATGTTCAGGCCCCTCTGTCTTTCAAGGCAACCAGGGAAAGCACCCAGAGCCTTCTTTCTTTCAGCACAATCTGGGAACGTACCAAGAGCCCTCTTTCATTCAGGGCAGTTTAGCTGCGTGCCTCTCAATACATATGAGGCCTCTAAATCCGGCTAAATCTCTTATCGATAATCGATATTTTTAACCCAAAAACATATTTCTTTCTCTAAGCTAAGACTCTAGACTGGCCTCGATCGATCTTTTGGAAAAACTTGCCCACAACAGCAGTGCCGAAATTCTCCAACATGCATCTATCGATTTGCCGGAATGAGTAGACACACACAACACAACAGTAGGTAAATATTATGTGTGGACAGGAGTGGAGCAAAGTTGAGAATAAGTAAGATATTGAAGTTAAATTTACTATTAAGTAGAAGATAAAATATTACATAGTACAAACATATATCTACCTAATAACTTGCATCTTGCTCGACTTGAAAATGATCATTTTGAGGAATGTTACCGAAAACCCAAAAATAAAAATGTATGAGTGAGAAACTCGCAGTTTATGTTGTAGGAAAAACTATCTTAAACTTTCCTTTTTTAAATTGAAATATAGTTAACGCAAGCAAGGACATAGCCATATTTTAATTCAGAACATCTTTATCTGTAATAAGTTCTTAAGCTACTTTTTATGCGTGTGAGCGTGTGTACGTCTTTACAATCTGAGTATTTTCAAATGTAGAAAGACATTTTCCCACTTTTTGAAAGACTGGAAAAGGCTATGAGAAGATTTAAAAAAAAAGAATTAATGGTAACTACGGTAACTTTAGACGGTGCCGATGTTTCATTAATACAAGTCTTGTGGACAGTAACACAACATCCGTAACATCAGGGTGCCAGTTTAAGTAGTGGGACCACAATTGACAATATATTGAGAACACAACACTATCTATGCATAACATTTTAGAGATTAATACATTCATAGATTGTCATAGTATTGCCATTTATGGTATCTGCCGGCCCTAAATATCCTACCTACTACCAGAAAAACTTTTAAACTTCAAACCGATTACGTAAAAACGTTTGGTAAAATTTATAACCTATGTCACTTGTGCATTTATTATGAATCTATTGGCACTCATTCATTAAAATCGATTCATTGATTTCGGCGAAGATATTTTCATTCCTTTTAACTTCGCCGTAATCGTATAAAAATACTGTCAGCTTTATGACTTTTGCATATCTAATCCCTTCTCTAAATATAAAAAGGTAAATCATAACAATATACATAAAACAAGTATAGCTTATGCAGGTTTTATTATGATATTCAGGTACATATATCTTCAGCATATTTACAGTCACAATTATGCGAAAGCAGGTTCAATAGAAGGGCTCATAACACTATTTCGTTAGGTTTCTAACTACAGCTGTAGTTATAAAATTATACTTCTAAACATCGTAATGTTGCCCTCATTGCCGTCTACTTATCCTAATTTATCGATAGTCAGATCTGGAAGCACTATCTATGCGTAACGGTCGGCAAACTTATGCGCAACTTGTCGTGTTCACATCGATATTCTGCGAGTGCTCACGCTCCAGTGCATTATTCAATACGACCTGCCGCTGTCGCATTATACCGTACGATCCTTAACGCCTCGCCACACACTCACCTCATATGGACTACCGGAAAAACTAACAATGTCGTACCTGTTACATGACAAATTGCGAATATTAACAGCCTGGACGCATGCTTTGAGGCCATAAGGCTACAGTCGCAAAAGCTTAAAGTCATTTCAAGTCACTGATGATTATGGAAAGGCTGTTATTCAGTTCGAAGAAACCTTTTTGCCGACTCGCCTTTTTCGTACTGTAACCGAAGTTGTGAGTGCCGCACAAGAAATACCTTGACGGCGAGCTATGCTATTTGTTAAACTGATACAACGAGAGCTGGGGGCGAAATAATAACAATTAATTAACTTTACACGTGCCTCCGTAATTGAAGGTAATAAAAACACATGCCGCTAAAGATGACAGGCTATTTTATAGATTGGTTATTAAAGTTATTACTTATAACATTCAGGGAAAGATAATCGTTATCGATAAATAGTTGTAAGTCTTATAGGTGAATACCAATAGGCACATTGCATTTTGCAATAATTTCTGTACGCCAATGCTTTAATAAAGACGTTGTTATAATAAAGAAACGTGTGTATACATTTTAAGCAATAGCATTACAAAGTTAATGTGTCTAAAGACCTTTATAATAACAGTTGTGTTAAATTATTGCAATGACCTGTCATTAAGACATACCTGCATGTACTGTTATTGAACCTAAGTAAATGCTCTTCGTACATGTTACTATGGCTTACGTGTTTGGTTATTAATTAGTTTATTATATTATATACGTATATTATTCGTGGTGACTTCAATCGGTCCTAAATGCCCTAATAAAATTCTTCACAACTAGAGGCCAGCTCATTCCTAGGAGCATTAGAGATCTTCAAGTGACCAAAGATTGGGACTAAATAAAGGAAAATCTAAAAATTATGTAAGAAGCGTTCCTTTCTAGTCACGTTTGTGTGACTCATACTTTATATTCTGGTACTAAGACTTGCTGGAAGGACATCAAGTTGTCAGACATGTGTCTCATCCTGCCCCGCAGTGGTTAATTCCACAACTTGACAATTTGCAAAAAATAACCACCAGTTTATTTAAATTTCTATAAATTCTAAATAATATTTATTAGTACATACTAATGCACATGTTATGCAAAGGCGGATTTAATGCCATGTGGCAGTCCCTCTCAATCGAATTACGATGATGTAAAAATTTGATGCGATATATGCAATAGTTCTGATTATTTTCAAAGTTATCAAGAAATATTTTGTATCGCCAGCTCCCAGTCTACCTTACCTAACTTGAATACAATATTACGCGCGACAAAAACATGGCTCTATCTGTGATGTTTACCAGCCACGTTATCTGCTCTTAGTAATGGCTTGCACAGAACATTTGTTTTCATCAAAACTAACAATGTTGTGTGCAGGACCCTAATAGTCTATTACTAAAAGATTTATATCAGAACCGCTCAAGATTGAGGCATAGCATGCTCGCATTACCATATAGAGAAGTATAACCTACACGGAGATTTATTGTGCAGTATATTTTACTATACCTGCGAATACCTGTACGTATTTCACGTAGGAATAATACATTTTAACATCCTCAAACCTTTATATTAGTTTGAAGGACCTGGGATATCCGAATTTGGATTAAATTAGTTTATAAACAAACTCGGTTTGTTACTATTTATCTGTGAGATCTCTTGACTGGTATCAAGACGGGAACCGCGGTGTAACAATTTCTAATTTAAACATACATAGATACACTTGCATATTTATCACTGATAGACAGAGATGTATTATAAGCCTCCATTCCAGTCTCACACAAGTATTAAGAACAAGGCTATCGATAATAAACTCATCCTTAACGGGGCTTACACGATTCTGTATAAAACTGATTAAATTACAATCTTATTTTCTTCTTCATCATCCAATCTTCTCGTTCGCTCCATCTGTCAAAAAAAATACCGGCAATTTGGGTCATCCCTACTTACCAGCAGAAGAACAATCCTGGTAATAATGCCTGACTGAAGCCTGTTGGCTACCACTAGTTTTAATGTCATTCAACAAAAATAATCTAAACCAAACTCTTTGGTTGTTATATTCGTCATCATGTTCGAAATTTAAACCAACATTATTTACATTTCGAAGTCAAATATATTCTAGAAACACGAGAAGCAATATATTTGAGTTTCGCAACGAAGTGTCTTAGTATTAAGACATAGGCGTGAAGTTGTGGATGGTCTTGGGCACTTTATAAATATCATGACGCTCTAGCAGCAAATACTTCTGTCATGTTATCTCCTTTGAAAGGATTTCAAGCTGTCAACACAATTTATTTCACTCAGAATATACTAACGTTTGTATAATCGTGTCTCATTTGCATCTTAGTTATATTTTTACGACCAGCCATCTCTCATTATATAAATATAATTAAAGAACTGTTAATATTTCATGAGAATTTTCGCGGAAAATCGTTTACAAGTGCAACGTGTCTTGTATTATTTCTAACTCAAAAAAGTATTTATCTATTTGGACAGTTTCTTCTTTTGTTTTTTTTTATTGACATATATACTAGTTTCATGACAACTTTTAAGATAATAATTACTGTGGCGACCTCCACATACAACATAACAAACTACAGCGCCATCTACCAAAGTTACACTGAACTACGGAGTACAATACGAAGAAACTACCAATCCTGAATCGCGCAAATAAAGTTCCCGCGCCGATTATCATATATACAACATCCCAACATCAACTGTTGGGTAGTGGCCCGCCAGGCATGATCACCTCGCCTGGTCGGAGGATCCTCCCTTTGTGTTGGGTGGAACATGATACCCGTTCCCCCACAATTACATTTTATTAAACCTTATTTATTATTAACCTTACCTATATATATAACCTAACCTTAAATATTATTAAAGAGTTAAAACCTTAGGTATTAGACAAAGAAAACGATTATTACACCATTATTTTAAGTCAGCATAAGTTTTATTTTTTTATTTATTGTGTAAATAAATTCAAACGAGGGAAGAATGACTGATAAAAACTAAATGAGTTTCAACTTCGACTACGAAGTTAATCGTTATTAACGACTCGATTTAATGCCATGTTTGTTGACCATAATAAATAAGCATAAGCCTTTAGTTTCATGAAATGGTGACATCCTTGGTTTGATTTACTGTTCTCGGAAATTCTTGTTAGGCTTTCTTTTATTTTATTCGGAAAACATACATTATCTTATGACTAATGAATCTCTAATTAATTTACTATAAAATATTTACACGTTTTCACATTTAGATATGAAAGTGCTTGATTTTAGAGAACAGATAAAAAACAAAGATTACAATTATATATGATTACATAATATAAAGAACAGTCAGAGAACCGACTCAATCCAGCGCTTAGAGCACACGCGCCTAAATACAGCTGGACTTGTATTAAATAAGTCCAATTCTTTTTTTTTCTATTGAATAGGAGGCAAACGAGCAGACGTATCGCCTGATGGTAAGCGATTACCGCCGCCTATAGACACCCGCACCAGAGGCGTCACAAGCGCGTTGCAGGCCTTTAGGGGAAGGGGAGGGGGATAAGGTAGGGGTTAGGGTGTGGGCATCCGGTATCCTCACTCACTCGGTGCAACACAGCGTAAGCGCTATTTCACACCGGTTTTCTGTGAGGCCCTGGCATTACTCCGGTCGAGCCGGCCCATTCATGCCGAAGCATGGCTCTCCCACGAATGTTATAATTCAGGCAATTTCTACAACTCGTTGACATAGGTAGCGGATCTTATACAAAATGACCGACTTCTGTAGTTGGTGGTAGGTACTTCGGGCTAGAATATAGAACAAAGATAGGTTTTAGAATATGGAATCCCGACAACGTGTTTTGTCGTCGATATATTTAGGCTTATGAAACAATTGACAAAAGCCTGCAATTCTTTTTTGCAATAAGTTCTTTTAAAAAAAATCTAAACTTACATTCATCCACCACCTGTTGGTGGTCATTTTGGTTTACTTGTAGTAAAATGTATTTAGACAGATTTATTTCCTGAATTTAATTGTTTCTTATAACTTGACTATCCGTGTGGTGACGGGATAAGACTGCAGACTGTCGTCATCCCTATTGCCCAGATGGGTATCGTTAAAAGCGACTAAGAGAGCAAATTATTTAAGATAACATCACTGTAATAATCTCAAATTTTAACAACAACAAAAACGACTTCAAGAACTGGACCAAGTTGAAATAGGACCGCACAGGAAGCACCAGCTTTCAAATAAAAAAAGAATCATCAAAATCGGTTCACCCAGTCGAAAGTTATGAGGTAATAAACATAATTTAAAAAAAATACAGTCGTATTGAGAACCTCCTCCTTTTTTGAAGTCGATTAAAAAGAAGTATAACTTATAACAAACTCTATACCAAAAATTCTGGTTAACGTAGTAAAGTAGGTAAACACCTTCTTTCTAAAGACAGGTTTCAGTCCAACAGTGGACTGCGAATGGCTTATTCGTCGGGTTCGATTCCGATCGGATGAGTACTCATCATACAAATATTTACTTAATGTATAACTAAAATGTATCTACTACTACTTGTTCCGCTTTTTGAATCAACATTGTAATGTCCCGCGCGGGACAGGTTTTGTCCCGCTTTTTGGGGATAGCTGACCAGACGCCCAAAGTGCAGTTAGTTAGTTAGCCGTAGTGCTGTATCGTCAATAAAATAATAAAAATTCTATCATTACATTAGAAATAGGAAATTATAGCGAAAGACTTTTTTTGTTATCTCTTACTTATGTGTCGTAATTTTTCAGTAAATGCGATACGTTGATACGTTTATTATACTTTCTTACACTTTCGACGAAAGAAACCCGCTTTTTTTTTCAAAATCCCGGTTGCCATTCAACTGGCAACACTGATGTGTATGTACCTACATATCTAGATAAATATAGGTATGTTTATCTGCAGTTTGATTACCATAGTACATTAGACGGCCGTGTCTGTGTTTAGTAAGGTTATTATTATTATAATTCGTTTTGTAAATATATGTTAAATTTTATTCAAACACCCCACGCGGCATATGTAAATGAAACATTAATCACAACCTACACTGATAATGATACACACATTTACTTATTGTAATAAATTTACAACAAAGACAATTGCGCAAACCGAAAACAACATAACATCGCTTTACATAACAAATGAAGTCGCTGCCGCTGTCTGTTCGCTTAGATCTTTCAAACTACTCAACGGATTTTCATTCAGTTTTTAGGAACAGATAGAGTGATTCAAGTGGAAGGTTTATGTGTGTAATACATGCATGTTATAGTAGAGGAAATCTGAAAATTTTAAAGATTTCCGTGCAAAGCCGGGCCGGGTCGCTAGTTTCTTATAAAAATGTATGACTTAGCTATGCATCGGAAACAGGTTAGATCGCCTACCGTATCAAGTCATCTAAAGGCTAAGCGGTTATTTATGATAATTGGGGATCTAATATCGATAAATAACTTCGTGAGTCTAGAATTTTGAAATAACAAAAATAGATAGAAGATAAAAAGTACTTTTATTGCACACCGTGATTAAGAATGATTATGAGCCTCCGGTATCCTCACTCACTCGTTGAAACACAGCATTTATTACAAGGAAGAACATTTCGGTACATCCATAGTAGATAAGTTATCTTTATCTAAAATAGGTCTTTTTTTTATTGAGTTTTGAGCAAACGAGCAGACGTATCGCCTGATGGTAAGCGATTACCGCCGCCCATGTACACCCGCAACACCAGAGGCGTCAAAAGTGCGTTGCCGGCCTTTGGGGGATATGGTGGGGGAGGGGGGAAGGGGTTGAGGTATGGGACTCCGATATCCTCACTCACTCGTTGAAACTCAGCGCAAGCGCTGTTTCACACCGGTTTCCTGTGTGGCCGTGGTATCACTCCAGTCGAGGCGAATCATTTAGAAAATAATATGTACTGTATAATTATGGGCTGAGACGTTGTTGCTTTGACGCATATTGTTATAAGTCTCTGCATGAAGTTTGGCTTTGTTTATCAAAATGTTTTGAGTTTTCATTCTAGACGTGGTTTAATGGTATTGTTTAAAAGATCTCTTCCAATTATGTTGCTTTACTTGGCTTGCTTTTGAAAGTTTAAGAGAAGAAAACGTAAAAACTACTTGGATGGCATAGTGGTTTAAGCGGTTGCCACGCCGCCGCCGCTCTAACGTAACGTAAGTGACGTGAGTTCAAACCCCACATGAGACAACACTTTGTGTAATGCACAAATTGTTGTATTGAGTCAGGGTGTTCTCTGTATCCGTTCACTCGAGGCACAGGATATTTTTATTCCTGTTGCGAGCGTTGTGTTTAAAAAAAAAACTAAATTAAATATAATGTATAAGTTCAGTATCTAATGACAATTTTCATTCTAATCTTACTGCCTCGTTAGTCTAGTGGCTAGCGTATACAATAGCCATCAAGATTTTGGTTTCGATTCAGCCAAATAAATGTCAGATAACCGTCCGGATCATGAGAATGAGGGAACAGAGAGTGCACATCTGTTTACGCACACACTTGTGCACTTAAATATTTCCTGCGCAATTGGTTGGTCTCCGTTGAGACTGGTCGCTGACTGGAATAATATAATGAACTAAAATCCAAACTTATAAGTACTAATAACGGCAACATGGTGTTTTATTGCAGACAAGTTAATGAAGGCTTTCCGTTACGTTGGCAATTATTAGTTGATCGTCTATTCCCTTAAAGCTATTAAACCTCTAAGCTGACCTTACACACTTTATTCCCGTTGAACGCTCGTAACGACCAATGCCCATAAATGTTAGAATTTGAAATTGAAAACACATCCCGTTGGTGTGAACATACGTCGTTAAAGTTTGTAAAATGACCCTTTTTTGTTGTGCTTGTCTGCTTCAAGTACCTTTTATTCTAACAAACTATATAGGTATTAAATTGAAAATACTGTCAATGTGACTCTACTCTGCCTGATGAAAAGCATAAACAGAATCCAAAAGAAGTGGTCACTAGGTTGAAATGTTGTTTCGGGTCGTAGTTTAATTTACATATTCTATTTAGCTACGAAAGGTGTTTTTTAATTTGGATTTTTATTCACTATTACATATGACATGACAGATCTTTTAATTATAGCTTATTATTTATGTATCGCGGGGAACTTTACAAATATTCATGAAACTGAGACAAAATCAGGACTACAATTTGTGAATTACATTGTTCCAAGCGGAGATCGAACTCACAACACTTAGCGCAGTAATAAACGAGCTACTTACTAACAAAGCCGACTCCAATAATATGTATATATCTACGCATTTTACCAACTTACCATCTAGGTCCTAAAGAGAAAGTTTGACGCCAATATTGTCCCATATTCATCATATCAATAACAGTCCATTACTGGACACAGACCTATCCTTAGAAATGAAATTTTGGAAGGTTTGTGGCGGTCTCTACATACAACATAACATACTGCAGCGCCATCTACCGAAGTTACACTGAACTACGGAGCAACGTACTATCGACCAACTTGAAAGGTGACCCACTTTGACAATTATTCCTTTGTAATCATAAATGTAGTTAGGTTTTCTTCGCTATTTGCACATAGTACGTTTTAGATATAAACATAAATGCGTCATTACGGGTTAAATGTCAATGCAATTTAAACCTTTGTCACCACTGAACAAGATATATTTTTGATACAGCAGTCTTATTTGAATTTCAAATAATATAATCGTTTATAATCCAAACTCTTTTCATTGCGAAGAAAAAGTATTATAATTTGTAAAATGAAATGACATTATGTGTAAGATGTCAAGTAGTAGTCAATCTGAAAATATTAAAATAAAAATCTAAGAATATATTTATATCTATAAACGAATCGTATAATGGCCAATTTGGTAGAACAAAGAGCTCGGATTGTAGTGCTCAGTGAGCAAGGTTGTGGCGTTAGAGAAATATCACGTGAGTTAAATATAAGTCGTAACACGGTCAGAACCTGGATCAGACGGCACGCTGAAGAGGGTATCCTTGAAGACCGACGACGATATAATCATGGGGTTCGTCGAATCACAAACCAACAGAGAACGGAAATGCAACACCATTACGAAGAACATCCTTTTACTCGTACCCGCTATTTTGCAGCACGTTACGACGTTTGTCTAGAAACAATTAGAAATAATTTGCACCGCACTGGGCTGCATTACAGACATCATGCTAAGAAAGTTCATTTAACGGATGCACACAGAACTGTGAGATTGAATTTTGCACGTAATTATTTAGATTTCGACTGGACAAACACCATCTTTACAGACGAAAAATCATTTCGCTCTTCTCAACATGGTCGCTTAACTTTGTGGCGTTACGATAACACGCGATACACAGAAGACCACGTAGTGCCTAACCAATCATCTGGCCGTATTTCAACTAACATGTGGGCATGGATGGATGCTGGAAACATAGGCGAACTTGTTCCTATTTCTCCTTGTCATAACGCTATCAACTATGTCGATTTATTGGAAGAATCAATGTTACCGACTTTGCGAACAGTTTACCCCCGTGAAGATGTGCCAGTATTCTCCTATGTTCATGATAACTGTCGAGTGCATACTGCCAGAATTGTCTCAAATTGGTTTACGGAGCATGAAGATGAATTTACTCTCATTCCATGGCCGTCTAGGTCACCAGATCTTAACCCAATAGAAAATTTATGGGGTTTGATGGTTCAAATGTGGGATAACAGGAACGAGAGGACTAAAGAAGCAATCGTGCTGCATTGTAACGAAATCTGGGATTTCATGAGGGGAAGTGACATTTGCAGTCGTCTAATCGGGTCTATGCGTAATCGATTATTAGACGTTATTGAAAACCATGGCGCTTACACTCGGTTTTAGGTTTAACCAGAAATCCTACAGACCCAAACAATTGGAACCAGTATAACCCAAAAATTAACTATTGAGAAGTTTTCTTTTTTATTCGCTTTACGAAGTGAATGCCATTATTTTTAATTTAATAATATGAAATAAACAAAGGTCTCTAATTTTACTGTTTTATTTTACTAATATGTATGACTAGCTGTCTCGACAGACTTCGTTCTGTTAAATAAATGCTTATCTATTTTTGTTCTACAGTACCCTATGCAACCTTTACGGTTCCTCTACCCTCCTACCTCAAGTCTACCCATTATCTACACTATCTACACTAATATTATAAAGAGGAAAGATTTGTATTTTTGTATGTAACGAATAAACTCAAAAAGTACTGGACCGATTTTATTTTTACCGACCGATTAAATAGGGTTCCGTAAGATATTTGCGTTTTTCGTTTATATAATAGGAGCGGAGCACCAATGAAGAATGTTTAAAAAACGGGGGAAATTTTTTTACGCTACGGGCAATAGAAGACGCAAACGAGGTTGCGGGGGTCAGCTAGTTCGAAATAAAGTCAATCCTATGTCTCAAACAAATATACAATTAAATCTTTCCTAATATACCTATAGATAAGGACGTTCACTGGCTAACAAACTTTTTCGTGCAATACTTATCATAGTATACGTCTATGTCTATGTCATGGCTTTGTCAGTGTCTAGTAGAATGATAATGGTTCGTCACTTATGAAATGTATGTTCAAGCTAATTTCAACCTAATGGTATAGAATAATTGTAGGAAAATGACTCTAAGGGGGGTCATGAATCACTTTGGTCCACTGTACAAGACGGAGTAACGAACCATACGAAGAAACTGCCGATCCTGAATCACGCAATAGAAGTTCTCGCGCCGATAATCATATATACAACATGCCAACATCAACTGTTGGGCAGTGGCCCGCTAGGCATGATTATACCTCGCCTGGTCGGAGGATCCTCCCTTTGTGTTGGAGGGACATGACACTCTGTCCTCAACAGGTTTACTATATCACGCTAACCAGACAGATTGATATAGGGTTTGTTTCAAGTTTTTCTACTCTTGGCAGTGATGTTGTCCTGCGTAGTTTGCTCCCTTAGTTTGCCTCTTACGATACCCATGGTCTGAATAGGCGTGGCGACACTCAGTATTGTCAATCTGTCACCACACAGCTCAATGTTTTTTATGACACTAGCGGTCGCCCGCGGCTCCGCCCGCGTGGATGTCGGTTACCGCTGCAAAAAGGTAGGCCATTAGAGCATTTTATGGTTCTATCTTTTACAGTTTAGGCAGCGTACGCAAAATAAGTAACTTTTCTGGTTGATTTTTTACACCTTGTGTCCGAAAAACGCAAATATCTTACCCTATTTTTTCCAAAATAAAATATAGCCTATGTTAGGTACTCGTGGATAATGTAGCTTTCGAATGGTGAAAGAATTTTTAAAATCGGTCCAGTACTTTTTGAGTTTATTCGTTACATACAAAAATACAAATCTTTCCTCTTTATAATATTAGTGTAGATAAGCGGGATTCAAATTATAATCAAATATGGACGTTCAATATGTTTCGGCTTTCGAGGACATGGGGTTTTATATACTTGACACTTTTTGGCAATTGCATACCGTGGGAGAGCCACGCTTTGGCATGAATGGGCCTGCTCGACCGGAGAGATACCACGGCCTCACAGAATCCCGGTGTGAGATAGCGCTTGCGCTGTGTTTCACCGAGTGAGTGAGGATACCGGAGGCCCATATCCCAACCCCTCCCCCCATCCCCCTCCCCATCCCTCAAGCTGCCGGAGCTTATGACGCCTCTGTTGCTGCGGTTGTCCATGGGCGGCGGTAATCGCTTACGCATACTATACATCTGCTAGGATGCCATCTAATACATAAAAAAATACTTAAGCAGTACACAAAACACCAATTAATAGGGATGTCTGCTAGGTGCATTAATTTTGATGTTACTTCAAATTATGTTATCGTATTATTTAGATTTGTTAGGAAAATCTATGACAATCGTTATTTGGGAAGTCAGTGCACTCAAATATACTGACAACTAGTTCAATCTTCGAATTCAGTTCACCCTCAGGGTTACAGAGATTCGATGCCAGTCGCTCCGTGGAAAAACTGTTGTTAATCTTGGGAATAATAAAAGCTGGGAGGAAGAAGATTGTTTGGATTTTTTCTTTTTTTTTATTGAATAGTGGGCAATCGAACAGACGTATCACCTGATGGTAAGCGATTACCGCCGCCCATGGACACCATCAACACCAGAGCCGTCACAAGTGCGTTGCCGGCCTTTGAGAGATGGGGAGAGGGATAGGCGAGGGGTTGGGGTATAGGCCTCCGGTATCCTCACTCACTCGGTGAAACATAGTGCAAGCACTATTTCACACTGGTTTTCTGTGAGGCCATGGTATCACTTCGGTCGAGCTGGCCCATTCATGCTGAAGCGTGGCTCTCCCACGGTTATGAAAGTACTGTGTATCCACCTTGAACACACAAAGGCAAATATTTATTCTTGTGTTCATTGTCTAATCTCGAGATTAAACAACAGGACATGTTACTATTAAGTGTACATACCAAAATTGTTAAGGTGTTAAAAATAAAATACTGAAATTTCAATATGAAAAATATTTATTGTAAAATTTAATTATTTAGACAATTCTTGTAGTTTCTCTTAGTCTACTAGCAGATTAATGTTGACATTAAACTGGCCTTTGCCAAGATCGCAGGCCACCTGATAACTCCATTTAAGTGAGTCCACCACATACGACTTTTTCTGTAACAAATAATTACATAGTGTTGACATACAACTACAAAGGTAAAAAATAATAATATTAATAAGTAGGCAACCAAAACAATGCAACATGCATCTGTATACCTATATAGATAAAATAATCTTCTCCTAGCCGATAATGACCACGGCAACCAGTCTCAATGGAGACCAGCCAACTATGCAGGAGATATTGTAGTGCACAAGTGTGAGTTTTAAACCTCTCTTCTCCGGACTGGGAGAATTCTAAGCCACCGTCTCCTTGGCAAGCATAACTTATATATAACAAACGACCAAGACAACCCCCACCCTCCGGCCGCCACGAGATCACGCTTCCCCCCCCCCCCCTCGCACCCCTCCGCCGGACATTCAGCCAGCGTGTGGAGCGCCGTGTCCACGGTCTGGCCATCGCAGTGGTGGCACTCAGTGATACCCTGCGTCAGCCGGTATGAGGAGGTCCCATGAATAACAATAACGGCGTGCTCAGCGCTCGGTTGCCCAAGTCGTTCCTTCCATTCCTAGACGAGGACCTGGCGGAGGTGGGATTTCTGATTATCGATTTCGAGTCTCAGGACTTCTACCCAACTTTCGCGCCTCCTTCCGCCACTGGTAAAGGGCCGCAAGAGCTCTCGCCTCTAGGTCCCATGGTGGAGTTCCAGCCAGAAGACTTGCCACCTCAAATAATCCTGACAGCCAGCGAGTCGTTTTTATAAGAACCCTAAAATATGCATTGTAAAGAAGTACCCAAATTAATTTTGTTATTGGCTCCTTATTTATGATATGCTGACTTCCACATAAGATGTAGATATATGCTGTCGCGGACTTTCATTTTGAATTATTTGAGACGATCAATTCCACAGTGCATTATTATATAATATACACACTATCATGTAGTTGAAACGATTTAGGCAAGGTAGGTCAAGATAGTGCTAAAAACGGCAGAATTTTTCCCGTCTTATTTGCAAATTACCGTAATAGCAAGCCTAAATGACAGAAAAGCCTATTAAATTGTAGGCTATGTGTAATTCTGGTGTATAAGCTATATTATTGTAAAGTTTCATCAAAAGCCATTCAGTAGTTTTTACGTGAAAGAGGAATAAACATACTCACTTACATACTCACAAATTTTCATGTTTATAATATTAATAAGACAGTAGGATTGAAAATGCCTGATCAAACAAATATTTGGAATAAGAGAGAGTGACAAATGAGAGACACAAATGAGAGGAGTTTTTACCAATATTTTGACGGCTTGTCTAGTGTGAGGATCCCAGTCGACGCGCTCGCCAACTTTCGGAGTTTGTATTGGACCGGAACTCTGCCGACCTCCTATTTGCCACACCGCCCATAGGGCAAAACCATTTACTAATTGGTCTTCTGATGTCTCGATTTTACTAAAACAAAAATAGACATGTTTAACAGATAGATTTGAGAAACTTATTTGAAGTGTTTTATTTGATCCTTAATATTTAAACAAATATTAAATTTATGGTACCAATTAGTGTCATTTTTTATTACGTGTTATGTTATCTTAAATTGTTAATCCTATATGTATAATATTTTCTACTTCTTTTTAAATTATTATTCACACATTCTGCGATATTAGTTTCAATTTCGCTAGTAAGTACATCTAATCCAATCTTGGTGTAGTTTAGTTTCATAACACAAGCTCTGCTTAGCTTGGGACTAGATGGCGTTGTGTGTTAGATGACCAAACTATTTATTTATTATGATTTATTAATAAGTAAAATGGTCTAAAAAGAATTATAAAAGTATTTACACTATGTCATGAAGTCCATCAGTCGCATATATGGGTTTAAGATCTGTGAAGTCAACAGTTAACAGTTTGACAGGTTCGCTACGACTCTTACACGGGTACTCCCAAAGAGGTTGAGACTCAATATCTGCATCGCTGATTCCGCGAGAACTCTGGAAATTTAAATAAAACATTTTTAAGAACTATTTAAAAAAAAATTGTTTATTCCGGCTAGAACGACAGGACCGATTTCGATGAGACTTTCTCAGGCAGATAATTGATGATATAAGGAGCAACTCGGACTACTTTTTTTGTATCTATTTTAGCTAAGCTTCGCCCCGCGGTATTACTCGCGGTTATTGCTGTTAAGGTACAACAACTGAGGCAACACCGTGGGAATCTAGTTATAGTATAACTTGACTGCACGTTTAGCCTAGCGGTCTAAGCGATCACCAAGCCGCTTTCTACTGCGCCAAGTGTTGTGGATTCAAATCCCATACGGGACAACACTTTGTTTAATCCAAAAATTGTTGTTCTGAGTCTGGGCGTTTTTGTGTCCGCTTAGTGTATATTTGTAAAGTCCTATATTCCTAACGCGGGAGTCGTCTTTTTATATTTAAAAACTAACTAACTAGTGTAGTCCGTCGTCACTAACCTCTACTAAGCGGTCGAATATTCCCATGTCGATTCCTTCACATCGGCCCAAAGGTATTCTTATTTTATGTAGATCTTGAAATTCCACAGGCATTGCCCAAATTTCACAGCCCTCAGGTAAAATCGACGAACAATTGATCAATTTACTGCTATATTTATATAAAATGTGCGCCATCTTTAAATTCTCCCAAGGCAATATCGCGTTCACGCAATTTGGATCACAAATTACATTTGTTACTTTATTCAACAACTCATCAGTAACATCTGATACAAAATGTATATTATTGATGTCATTTGTTGCAATATATTCATTTAAAATTCCAAAATTAAGTTTCGAACTTTCTAGAATGTATACATCTTTCGCGCCAATTTTTGCAGCTGACAAACCCATTAGACTACTTGCATTCAAATCTAGAACGACTGATTGTTTGGTGACGACCTCTTTTAATTGTTCTAAAAATCTTTTGCTTCTTTTGCCATCATTCAAATAAGAGATATGAGTTCTAGATAAAGCCATGTGAATACCACAATCGCAGTCAGGTCTTTTATAGTCTATGTATTTAGTTTTTTCGTCTTCTAAATAGAACCATAGTGAATATTCGTCTTGGCAGGATATGAGAGTTGCCGTTGACCCTTTCTGAATAGATATTTCTTTTGGTAAGTAGTAAACAGCTTGCATCCAATGATCGCGCCAAGGGATACTGTCTTGAGGACGTTCGGCTACTAAATCAGCAGTTGAATGACACCACCATGGTGCACAACTTAGAAGAATTTTACCTGAAGAAGAAAACAGTACTGGGCATATAAAACGAAATTTAAAAAAAAAACTGTGTCTATCTGTTTTATTGTCACGAAAAACCTTTTTGCAGCGATAAGCCACATATACGCGAGCTAGTACTGTATATAGCTGAATGTGCCTTTTTTTTCTCAGTGCTGAAATCCCCTCAGATTCCACCTACTGGTGGCATGTCGGACACGAACCGACTAAAACCGCACGCCGTCTTGGGTACTAAGAGCCGGGGAACCAGGTGCAACCTAGTAAGGAAAATCCTGGAACCCCGACGTACCTCGGGCCACCTACCAGTTTGTAGGTGGCCCCCGACTGTGTGGGAACCCCGATGTTCCCTTTACTGTCCCTTAGGGCAAAAACGATCCGCAGCGTCAGCGCCGTCACCTGGGCCTGCTTCTGCTAGGGTGATAGATGGCCTCACCTGTCACCCCCAGTCCTGCGCTTATGGAGGACGGAGATCATTTTGCGATGCCCGGCGCCTGAGTAGCTGAATGTGCCTGATAATTATTATTATTATTTGGTAAGACACACTAGCAGCTAGAGTTGATGCGAGCATTTCAAATAGCTTTGAGATATTAGAGATTGTCAAGTTTGTTCTTAAAGCAGTTTAGTTAGGGAGCTATAACCACATTTTCTGGAAGTCTTTTGCAGGCTGCCACAACTTGGTTAGTCAGGAATATATTCGTAATTGTCTGTTAATTTAGTTTTTACAATATTACTAATGCACTTTCAAAATCATACCAATTAATTTCTACTTAATAACTGTACAAACCTTCAGTGTCCATATTTAAGTCCCACCACATAAACACAACCTGTGCTTTCCCCGTTCTGTTCGCATTAAAATTGTGTGTCACTGTACGTTTAAATATAGTGGGCGTACGTCCCGACCAGTCGTAAAAGAATACCGGTATCGGGTCTGACAGTTCGTTGAAGGTTTGGCGGGGCAGTTGTGATAGTTGAAGATCATGAACGGCGGCAGAGCCCGGGCAATCTTTCATCTGGAATAACATAAATTATATTTTATACATCGGCAAAAAGATAATAACATTCGAAACCTCCCTTCTCAGATAAAGCCTATATCCAGCAATGAACTATTAAAGGGTATTGAAGTGAAACTTCTTTAGGCGTCACGAATAGGTGCAGCGTTTATTTTTTAAATATAAAGTCCTCCTAGCCGATTTGTGATTACCAAACGTCGCAAGAGATATAATGGTGCACAAGTGTGCGCGCAAATACAGGTGCACTCTCTGTTCTCTCATTTTCATAATCCGATGGGACGATTATCCAACACGACCAGGAGGAGATCAGGCGTAGGGCTCGTCGGCTTTACGTTCTCTCCGAGGCTTAAGACCCTAACTTTTGGACTCCTAGCTGTTATTAGGCATAACTCAAATCAAAAAAACTCAATAACATTTTTTGTCTCAACCCGAGATCTCTTGATCGACAGTAGAAGCACGCTAACCGTTACACCAACGAGGTAGTTGGATTGGTGACGTCATATGATTCCTCACACTAAAAATAGGACTTCCATCTTACACATACTTTAAGAATTGAAAAAGTAAAGAAAAGATCACGAAAACAAATTATAATTCCTCGTCTGAGCAGTAAAGCTGGTGCAAGCAGGCCCTGAAGACTCGAAAGACATTTTCACAAAAAGAGCTCTTAACTGGGGTGCATGTATAAAAGGTTGCATAAATGTGGTACCTCTGAATAAGGTCTCTGTGTACAGTTACTAAATAATTACTACATTACCCACTAACCATTTATATTGGTCTTATAACACATAAGTAAAATAGTATATACCTTCTGTGGTGTTCTCAAAACAATGTCCAAGTCACTATCGGCCAAATCATTCAATTTGTTCCACTTCCATAATGTTGAGCATTCAACCACTTGTGCATAGATCACAGCTGAGTCTGGCACAACTATGCAATCTTTTTCCAACAGGTATTCATGTGCATGAGAAAATGTGGACAAGGCTCCTGAAATATGTTGCAAGATAGGTATATGAAGATTTGATGGACGGCGGCGGTCTCCTTCTGTGAAGACGTTATGCTTCAGAAGGAGTCCGCAGAGCGGGATCGCGAAAGGGCCGAAGGGGACGCGGTAGAAGCCGCTAGCTCCCCAATCGTCGCTTAAGGGTCGTTGTGGCCACATCTAGGGGAGATGACGGGAGGGAGTAGACGGATTCGTCGGGAGTTCCACACACGACCTTCGCGTTCCCGCGATGCGAAAAGCATTCCCCGAGTAAAAATAAATAAATAAGGTATTTGAAAATTTGGAATAAAATGTGTTTAACTGGAAAGGGTATATAAGGAGAAAGTTTTCTACAGCTTTTTTATAAAAGAACAAGTGTCAAGCCATTTATTCGTCAGTTCCTACATATTTTTTTAAAGCCTCTATTGCCAATTATTATTCCGGTACTACCTACCTGTTGTTCTATGCAAAGTTAGTTGACTAATTTTTGAACAAAACAGTTCATATTCTTTTTTTTATATCTAGGGCCATTTACATCAAGGTCCTACGTATCTGGAGTCTGAATGTCTAAATGTCATAGTGATTCATTCATCACTTGCTATTAACTGAGTGATTGAGGTTCTTAGTCACTCTCCCTATCTAAGAGGTGGCACTCAAAATGCGGCAATGCACTTGTGTTGCATGTATCAAAATAGAAACTACATACAATATATTTATATATAGATTACCTTCACCAATCAGTTCAGTATCAAAAACTTCTGTCACCAAGATATTCGCCTTCTCCTTCAAATCTCCATCTTCACCCACAGTGAGTTCCGTAGATCTTTTAGGTATTACTCTAATCTTGTCGGCAACACCGTTACACTCTAATATTTTAACACAACACTCTGCCATTGGCTTGAAAGCTTCACAGGCTACTATAGAATCAGCTCCACAACGTGCTGCCATTATAGATAGTAAGCCTGTTCCAGTGCCTGTAAAAGTAGAGAAAAAACAAGTGATAATAACTAAGCCACCAGGAAGTTTTAAGGGTCTTAAATGTCTTCTATATTTAAATATACTTAAAATTGTGGCAACTTCCACATACAATATAACAGTGACCTACTACAGCGCCATCTACCGACGATACACTGAACTACGAAGTAACGCACTACACAGAGTAACTACCAATCCTGAATCGCGTAATAGAAGTTCTCACGCCGATTATATATTATATGTACAATATCCCAACATCAACTATTGGGCAGTAGCCCGCCAGGCATGACGACCTCACCTGGTCGGAGGATCCTCCCTTTGTGTTGGAGGGCCATACTCGTTCCCCCACAAAATAAATAAATGAGTAGATCCAGATGAAAGGTAAAGCAAGAAAATAAGACATAATGACAAATATAAAAAAAAAATATTAAGTACATATATACAATAAAGTTTGTTCATCTTCTTTCAGTGAATTCCTACATTTAATTAGTATAAATAGTTTGATCTAAAATCCAAATAATTAAGAATTCAAACAAGGTAGAGTTAGTTCCCAAACTCTTGTTTACGCCTTTATTATTTGTAATATATCCTCAACATCAGTTTTTCCACTGCGTGATTGGCTTTGGCCCTTCGAAGGTTGGATTAGTACTCGGTATATTTGGAAGCAATGACTTTCCAATAAGAATTGGACTGGCAATAATGATAGCGCACACCATAGACATTCATGACAACTGGACCAACAGCTTAACATACTCTTAAAGGTACTATTGCTTGACTATTGACAAAAATACTTAGATATTTCTTAATACAATTTTTCTAGCCTTTATTATTACCAAGAGAAGAAACCTGAATATCAATTTTTCTTCAAGGGGCAGTCTTATTACAGTCATATTTCTTAATACAATTGACTAGATATATTACACCCAGACATAGGAAGATGATATGATCATGCTCATAATGCAATTATTTTTTGTGAATTGAATCGAACCCATTACCTCCACCTTAGACGTCGAGATCGTTAGAGCGACAGCTAGATTGTATTATGCTGATGATGCATGATGATGATGATTATATGATGCTAACCTATATCCAAAACATTTGCTTTTTTTCCTTCAGAATGCATTTTTTCAATAGCAAGTTGAAGAGCTCTGTAATATTTTTTATTTCGTTCTGTATCGTGCAGCATGTCCGCGAACGCAGAACGAGCTATCTCTTGGTGATAGTCATAGTCCTCATCTTGAACGTCCCATTCCGTATTTCCCGTTATAGGGTTCTTCAGCTGAGTAAACACTTTCATAGTCGAATCAGAAGTTAAATATCTAAAAAAATATATGTTATTACCTAAAAAAAAATTTGGACAGAATATTTTACTTATGGCAGTCAAACTTAATATACCTTTTAATCACAAAAATACTACGAACTCTTAATAAATTTATTATTCTCATTTAATTTTAATGTGTAGTTTATAATTGTAACCTTGAAAATATTATTTTTATATCAGAGAAACATAACCTATAAAAACCATAACTTGAATTCAACTGACATTTGGCAAAACAAAGTACAAACTTGACTGATGACAGGTGATTTAAAAAAATTACATTCAAGGTTATGTTCTGAAATAAGTTCAGATTGTCTAAATTTGTACAGATTTTTGAAAGATATGCATGACTAGCATTTGTCTACGGCTCCACCCGCGTTTATCTTGGTTTTAACGGTAAATAGTAGTTATGAGTCTATGAGAATAGTAGTTGTGCCCGGTACCTTGGCCTTAAGGTCAGTAGCTAAGTTAATAGCCAGGAGGCACATCATCAGAGGGACATCGACGAGTGGTATTATAAGTGAACCATAATGACATATACAAGTATCCGGATGCGAATACAAGATTCGAATTCATATGAGAATCCGAACCATTCCCTTTTTAAAAACTAGGGAATGATTCCCTTTCATGTACTGTTTCATGAACCAGTAGCTCTTCCAGGCGATATCGATTCGGTGACCAATTTCCTTTTCTTGCCTATTCTCAAAGGATGCTAACTGGTCCAGGTACAAATATTCTTCGATATTTTGTATCTCCTAGTCGACCACCACATTACATTTTCTGCCGTTGCTCATAAGTTGGGTCTTGGATCGATCCATTTGAAGTCCAATCTCAAAGCTTGCCGCGCTTAGTTCTTAAAGCTTTTTTTGCAGTTCTCAGGCCGCGGGTGCGAAAGTACAATATCATCGACAAAACGAAGATTTGTCAATCTTCATTTACCAACGACAATCCGTTTTCCATGATTCTGCCCGTTTTTGAAGACTTTCTCCAGGTAACTTTTATTTCTGATTTTTTATTGATTTCGTTAGAATTTTGTGAATATATTAACCAACTAGCTTTTTATATCGGTTATCGTGGTAAACTAGGAGTAGTAATCTATATCCTTCTTCAATAATTAAATTACTGAAAACATAAATAATTATACAAATATTTCACAATATACATAATCGAGTAATGACCATGAATTTAAAAAGTAAGTATGGTCTACCACATTAGCGTCTTTTAAAAAAGTTTAAAATACATAAAGAGTTTTCATTGCTGAATAATGGCGTGGACAGTTATTTCATAAACCCTTTTGTCAGTTTTAATGTCGTTTTGACAAACCTGGTTCCAGGCAATAATAAAATTGTATTTATCCGTGTAAAATATTTACTAGTCTATTGTATCAATTGACTATAACATATATTTGAATAGTGCTTTTAGACGAAATATTATATATTATTTTTACAAATGGCAGTTTTAATTACGTCGTAGATGTCAGTCGATTCATCTTTCCGACGTTTTGCTATCATGGCGGCCGCCGTTGGTAGGATTTGTGGGGCAAGACTTTTAAAAAAATATAGCTTACTTGCACCCCAGGTACTAATATTAACTTTAAACAATTATCCGTTTAGTATAATTTAATGAAAGATACCCTTTTAGTGCTCCCTATGTTAATAATGTCGACGACGCTGACGTTCGAAGTGTCGGGAAAAATGCAGCATTTTACCAATTTGCGGTCTACTTAGGCTTTTATCGTGTTAAAAGAGTAATGATGTGATTGTTCAGGCCTACGTGAAGCTAAATTTCTTTAGAGTGCTTTGATATCGTTTTCATGGGCAAGTGATAACCTTTTGCTGCATTATGTAACAAGTACATTTAAATCTAATGGAGGCTGTCCATTGCAGGTTAATCAGCTGTCCACGAACACTCAAGGATGGTCGAAAAACAGGAAAGTGGTGAGTGTAAATATATATTATTAAAAATATAAAAACAGAATATAGCATTGTTACATTTATAAAAACATAGTTTTTGTCATATTTCTCTAAGTACGTTGTGTAACTCTAAATGAATACTATTGTAACTAGCATCTATAAAGATACAGACATTAGTCTGTATAAGATTATACTTTATGAAATATTCCACATTTCGTAGTTATTATCGTAGAGAATGTCACAAAATAATGAGTATATGTGAAGTTACATTTAATTATTTACATTATTTAGTTGCTGTCTACCTTGGGAATAGTCGGTGGTGGAGTTGGAGCACTGCTGTTTGCTCTTGAGCAGTCGGTTGAGGCTTCAGGGAGTGAGGCCCACCCTCCACACTTACCTTGGAATCATGAGGGCTGGTTCAAATCACTTGATCATGCTAGGTGAGTTTTAAAATTATATTTATCCATATCAACAACCTTTAAGACATAGGCATCTCTTTAGAAACATTCGGACCCACTATAGCTAGCTAACTAGACAGAATTGTCAATTATTTGACTACATGGGTAATGTGGTGGTTAAAGCGGTCTTCTAGCCGCTTTATACAAAAAAAATTGCATATTATAAAAAAACCTTTTAAATGTTGTGAAGGTATAACACTATATTTGTTTTTAAAATTTTGTTGATTCAAATGATGCTAACTTGATTACAGCAATTTTGTTTTGCATTTTATTTGTCCTTCACATACATTGCCTACAATATTATTCATGCATTTGTTCATTTTTAAGTTATGAATCTATGGACCAATAAGTACACAATAAAACATAAAAAAGATACCTTTGCCTCCTCATATCAGCCAGGTGGACTTCACAAACAATGTTTGCAAAGTGAAATTTTACAATAAGAACAAAAATATAATAATACTGTACAAAAAATGTACTAATTAATTTTTATATATTTTGTTATATGCTGCTAACACAGATCAAAGAGAAGCAGAATAATGTTTGCAACATTCCATTGTTTGATTTATACCATATTAATCAAATTAATCAATGTACCTTATTAGATCATAGATAATAAAATTTTGTCTAGAAGTTGTAATGCAAGAAAATTAAAAATGTAAAAAACAAAGGTATTTAAAACATCTACATAATTTTTTAATTTAATTACATTACACACATGTAATATTAAAATAAACTCATAGCAATACAAGTATTAGAGTTTAAAAATAAGTGTAATTAATAGTTTCTACTAGGGATGTTGCGAATATTCGCATCCGCATCTGCAAATGCGGAGCTTCCGCATGGATTTGGACATCTTCATCTGCATCCGCAATAATCAATGCGGATGTTCATGCGGATGAGAATGTAATACAAGTTGCGACAAGAAAGAAATTGGGCGGGGCCAGCGAATGGCGCGTGCCGTTCGCACGTGTTAATGACCAATTAAAAACCAAACATTTTGAGTATAATAAATACTGACAATATTTTTTCCTGGTTCTCCTAATACCAATGCCGAAGTGCCTAAAATAATGAAAATTACTGATTCCGCGCGAAGATTTTTAAGCAGCAGTATTCCTAGCGAACAACTGTTTAGTAGCATGGGTTTAGTTGATGTTCCTCTCCGTAACTGCCTTGAAACAGAAAAGGCGGCAATATTACTTTTTATTAAGTATAATGCTCCTATTTTTAACTTCATTTACTAATACGAACATTTGTTGTTACATAATTTAAAAAAATAAGAGTAGTATAGTTTTTATGTAATTTTCAATAATAAAATGTGAACAATTACTTTATAAATTAATTGTTTTTATTCGATATTCATAAACCGTGTTTTTATAGTATTTTAAACATCCGCATCTGCATCCGCATCCGCGGATGTGAAAAAATTGGCATCCGCAACATCCCTAGTTTCTACTATTGAAAATCAAAATAGTTAACCAAAAATAAATATTTTAGTGTATGTTAAGAACTGTGCCACTTGTGGTGGTAATATATTTTTGAGCACATACTTATAGCCAGCCATACATACGTACCATACAGCACAACAACATATTTTGATCACATAACTTTTTGTTTGGTAGTGTAAATTGTAGTATTTACTTAGTATGTATATATCTATCTAATCTTCTTTGTTAATTCGAAATATATTTGTAAGTGTTGTGTAATATTAAGAGCTATCATAATTTTAAAGGCAATACACATTATCTTAACAGAAAACTTCCACATACCTAACCTTAGTAACTTAGGTTTATAGTTTAAAGATTCTGCGGATTTTCTTACAAAATCCTTACACATATTTCATTTCAAATTACATTATAAACTAACAATCTTTTTTTGCCTTAAAAAGACAACTCCCGTGTTAGGAATAAAAATTCTATGTTACGGGGGACTTTATAAATATACATGAAACAGACACAAAGAAAACTTAGACCCACAATTTGTGGATCACACAAAGTGTAGTCCCATTTCCCAACGACCCAGGACCGAGCTGCCTGGAGATGCATGATACGGAGGGCCGACCCCAAATAAAATGGGAAAGGGCCAGGCAAAGAGAGAGACAAAGTGTAGTCCCATTTGGGGTTTGAATCCACAATGCAAGTTGGTGTGGCGACCCCTTAAACTACTATAATTATAGGCTATAAATTTTTAATTAAAAAAAACAAGATATAGTTTTTGTAAAAATTTCTAAGCTTCTTAAACTAGTATGTTTTATATTCCTATTGCTTTTTTAAAGCAATTCAAATAACATATAAATCTTAAGTACTTCAAACTCGCGGGCTTGGTCTCTGCAACTCGACGACTTCAGTGCGCCAATTTTGTGTGGTATCTTAAGTACTTAAAAGTAAATACATGATTTAATTGTATGTACTGAATTTGACAGTGTACGTCGTGGCTACGAGGTGTACAAACAAGTTTGCAAAGCATGCCACTCGCTGCAATACATAGCGTTCAGAAATCTTGTTGGCTTTACCCACACCGAGGAGGAAGCAAAGGCTGAAGCTGCTGATGTAAGTTAATTATTATAACAATAATAACAAACACTTTTAAATAATGGTATTAATATTTTAGATAAAATATAGTGTATAAAAAATATAACTGATATATTTTATCTCTAATATGAATATCTAATCTAATTTGAGGTCTAAAATGCTTAATTTTTTTTACTAAAACACACAAAACCCAAATCTATACAAATAAATAGAATTATAGTGTCTGTTTGTAAAATTAATATAATCCTAATATGGTACACCATATTAGGATTTAGATTATGTGAACAAACCTCAACGAATGTTATGCAACCCTAGAGTTACATAAAAAAGTACATAGAAGCTAGGATTTATAAAAAAGCAAAAGCTGTTACCTACCCTAATAAACAATGTCTTTTAACCTAGTTAGCCTGACATAGACTGGCATATAGCAAAATAGAATATACTTCAGAAAACCCACTTAATCTTTCGGATGCGCGAACGGGTACTTCCGGTTCCATGCACCGTGCGGCGAAATTGCAAAATTTTGCAACACGGTGCATGGTGTACGAAAATGATCAAATCTTTTCAAAAACAATGCTCGGTGGTTATAAAAGTGATTATTTTTCAAAAGATGGATAACAAGCGTACATGGTTATGCCATATTTTATTACTAAACTAATGTTATCGCATTATTATTTACTCACAATTGAGCCAAGTATTAATTTACGCACCTATTGTGTTAATAAACATGATTTTAATATTTTATGTGGTTTATTATTCATTTTACTTATTATCCTCATAAAGTTCGATAACTAAGCTATCTACTGATATAAAAAACACTATAACTGCAGTAAAAATTCATTGAGAAACATATTTGTAAAAATCACATTTCGCTGTCGAGATATTCGCCATTTTGTCACTTTACAATCAAACTATTATTTGCGCCGAACACCAAATTACGTAGTATTTATATGAAGAAATAGTGTTTTTTAGTTAAATAATTTATTTTTTTAGTTAACTAGTGCAAAAGACAGGAACAATACATAAAAAAAACAACCTATTTATCAAGTTATTTAAAAAAAGGACTCGTTTGCTAGACCAGTTTTCATTTATTATTTTTAAGTTCTGAGAATTCTCTAAACTCTATGAAAATGACTGAATGCTAAAGAGAACAAACTGATCGTTCCATTATGTGACACACAAAGTCTATGGTCAATACAAAATAATTTAGTAAAACATAAACAAAGATCAGTTTACGTCTTGTTCATTGTCCGTCACTACTGTGTATGTGTGGGTGTTAATAGTTCCGGGACTTCCCGCTAGGCTGCGTGCAAACACGAATCAACGGCGATATACAATTTTAAGTGGCGTGCTATTGGAGAGGCCTATGTCCAGCAGTGGACTACGATACGCTGATGATGATGTAGAACAGTAATGGCGTGGGAGCCCTTTGTATGTGTGCGTCTGATTTCGCTCGTCAGGCAAAAAATTAGTGTTTATTTAATGCAGATAGTACTTATACCAAAGAAAATTTCAAAATAACATATATTCCTATACCAATGAAATGGAAAAAATACTATGAAAAAAAAACGTATAAACTCTATAATAACTTTGACCGCGAAGCTTGAACAGACATTACATAATTTTGTGCGCGACGTATCTTGGTGAGTCCGAACTTCGCGCAAAAGGTTCCGCAATATTTTTTTTTTTATATTTATTAAATTTCTACTAATTGGTCACTGTATTAAGAAAATTTTATTCGTACACTAGCTGACCCACGCAACCTCGTTTGCGTCTTCTATTGCCCGTAGCGTGAAAATTTTCCCCCGTTTTTGAAACATTCGTCATTGGTGCCCCTATTAGTATTAGCGTGATGATATATAGCCTATAGCCTTCCTCGATAAAAGGTCTATCCTACACTGAAATAATTTTTCAAATCGGACCAGCAGTTCCTGAGATAAGCCCGTTCAAACAAACAAACTCTTCAGCTTTATTATATTAGTATAGTTGGTATAAAAAAAATTACAATAACAGTTTTGTTTACGAATGTTCATGCGCTAAAGTTCGCAGAACCTATGTACAGACTCGCATAGCCCATGTACAAACTACCGCATCGAACTATTAACCCCACGCAGCATCAGACACGTTCAGTTTGGAACCGGCGAATGGAACGGCGCGTGCTGTTTTCTTTCCGAACCGTGCGTGTATAGGCCAATAGCAAAAGCAGACTTAGAGCCAGTTTCACCACTTATTGATAAAGTTCTTACTAGACTCTTTTGAACTTACCTGTCAGAAAACTACAGATTTCAGTTTCACTAATCCCATCTCCAATCCCAAATTTTATCTGTTAGGTAGTTATATATTTTTTTTTTTTTTTTTTTTTATTGAATAGTGAGCAAACGAGCAGACGTATCACCTGATGGTAAGCGATTACCGCCGCCCATGGACACCCGCAACACCAAAGGCGTCACAAGTGCGTTGCCGACCTTTGGGGGATGGGAAAGGGGATGGGGGGGAGGGGTATGGGCCTCCGGTATCCTCACTCAATCGGTGAAACACAGCACAAGCCCTATTTCACACCGGTTTTCTGTGAGGCCGTGGTATCACTCCGGTCGAGCCGACCCATTCACGCCGAAGCATAGCTCTCCCACGGTACCTATCTGAAACTTAATTAAGAACTGGTGAAACTGGCCCTCAGACTTAGATTAGGATTCTGTTATTTAAGATTTTATAATTTGAATTGTATGATAAATAATAATTAATCTGTTTTTTCATTGTAACAGGTTATGGTTAAAGATGGTCCAGATGATGAAGGCAATTACTTCGAGAGGCCGGGCAAGTTGTCGGACTACTTCCCATCGCCCTATCCCAACGAAAATGCGGCAAGAGCCGCTAATAACGGTACATTTAATTTTTTGGCAGTAACAACTAATAATGTAGTGTTTTCATATACATACCAAGAAAACCAAACAATGATGAACAAAACTTTTAATTATTCCTTTACATTTGTCCCAATTGTGACTATAACTGATTTTTGTACTTTACAGTCTTTGCTAAGAAGATCAAGGAATTGATATCATTAAATTGATTATACATAAATAGTATAAATTCCGTTTCTTTAAATAATTTGAACAGATTCTTTTGTAACTTTAAAAGAACTCCTGGACTAGGTTTCTACCTTGTGTTATAGAGGACATAACAAACATGTGTAAAAAGTAAAAAAAATGACAAAAAGAACGACTTCTAGAACTGTTTGAAATGAGACTACATGAGAAGCACCAGCTTCCAAATAAAAAAGAATCATCAAAATCGGTTCACCCAGTCGAAAGTTCTGAGGTAACAACCATGAAAAAAAATACAGTCGAATTGAGAACATTCTCCTATTTGAAGTCGGATAATATATAGCAATTAATATGACGATATCACATAGCTGTATTGTAATTTGTCAGGTGCGTATCCTCCGGACCTGTCTCTGATCTGCTCGGGGCGCAAGGGTGGTGAGAACTACTTGTTCGCGCTTCTGACCGGCTACATGGACGCTCCCGCCGGGGTCGTACTCCGCGAGGGACAAGGGTACAATCCTTACTTCCCTGGCGGTGCTATTTCTATGGCTCAAGTTCTATTTGACGAGGTATGTACTCTCTTTTGTAACAACACTGACGGCTGATAACAAAATGAACTTTCTAATATTACAAAAAAATATTACAAATATGATTTTTTTGTAATATTAAGAATCTGCTATAAACGGTATTTTAGAGAAATTTTTATTCTATTACCTATTATAATACAACAATCTGTATTGTTCAATATAGTTCTTACAAAAATGCATGACTAATATTTTTTTACTTCAATATAGACATTACCTGGACAGTAACAGTGTATTTCATTTTTTTTTTACACTTGTAACGCCTCTGGTGTTGCGGGTGTCCATGGGCGGCGGTAATCGCTTACTATCAGGCGACAAGTCTCCTCGTTTGCCCCTATATAATAAAAAAAAAAATTTCCAATCCAGTCTGAATATCATCTATATATATATATATAAGAAAGTTGTGTTAATTACACTATTTATATCTCAAGAACGAATCAACCGATTTGGCTGACAATTGGTGGGAAGGTAGCTTAGACGGACATAGGATACTTTTACATAGGTTTTTTTCTTTGCCCCGCGGTTGTAGTTGCACCGCTGGTAAAATCGCAAGGCTCAGCTAGTATGTAATAAAAATGATTTTTTTTTTAATAAATAATGTCATTTATTTCGTGTGTTTAGGATTAGGAATATGAATGATAACAATACGTTTATTTTATCTCAGGCTGCAGAATTCGGCGATGGCACGCCAGCAACGGCGTCTCAAATGGCCAAAGACGTAGCCACGTTCCTCCGGTGGTGTTCCGAGCCCGAGCTGGACGATCGTCGACTTATGACCATCAAAGCTATCGGCATCTTCTCATTGCTAGCAGCGGTGGGAGCATACTTTAAACGCCACAAGTGGAGTACAATGAAATCCAGAAAAATAGCCTACAAACCAATCTCTAAGAAATAAAATCAAACATTATACAGTAGTATAAACAAACGTTTAGACAATTTTTTCTATAGGCACAGTAACATGTTATTTCTTTATAATATTAAATTAATTTATTATATATTTCATTGCCTTTATTTCTTACCTCGGTTTTATGTGGCTTTTATTGTGCCTGCTGTTACCACAATGTATATCATAAGATTTATCGTGCAAAGGTAGAGGGCACGATATATACGTATTAATTAAATGATAGATTGTCAGACGACTGCACGTCAAATTACTTAATGTTAGTTAGGTGATTCATTGTGCTTCAATGTGATTTAAAACTGTGCTTGTGACTTTCCGTGAGAGTTGTACAGTTGAATAAATGAGTTATTGAAAATCGGAATAATGGTTTCTTTTAAATATATTTTCCCTTCTATCTATCTCCCTTCCTTCCTACTCTTACTTATATTTCTAACGCGACTTAAAAATAATACTATTGTTACGAAGAAAGATTTTTACAGACATTCGGGAACAAAACTCGACTCGGCTAAACACCGTGAAAGTTCTCGTTGGTTTCTTGAGGTACAGAGCAATAAATCTATATATATAATGCCGAATATAGATTGATTGTCACATGGTTGGTTCGATTACATTTGACTTGGAACTACTAGTAATAACGGCACTTAAATTTAATGCGAGACTCATTTAATATTAGTTCCGTTTGCGCTACAGTGCGACAAATATTAGTCAGTCATGTGATGTGCTTTTAAAATTATTTTTTAATTTGTCGTTTTTGCTTGGTAACCGACCTGGAGAGCATTTTCCTAGCTTGGAACAGTTTGAATTTAGAAAACAAGGGAACCCAGTGAAGACCTGTTTTCTCCCTAACACATAAAATTCTCTTATGTAATCGAATCGGTAAACCCAAAGACGCATCATTATATTATACCATAGTGTTATTCATAGAAATATTAATGTACTAAATAAAAGCCAGAAATATAATCTTGTTGGACTTTTTTTTTACATGTTTATGATTAGTAAGTAATTTTTAGATCGATATGCTGCTGTATTCAGTGTTACCCTTTTGAAGATAATACATACGATAATGGATATTTCATGAGCCACATTTTGGGATCTATTAAATCAAAAAATAACTGACTTTAAACCTGACATTTCTTGAATTTAAAAAATATACGAAATCCTTTGAAATGGTATTTTTACCTGGGACAAAAATTCTAAAGTTGACATTTTGACAACAGTGAACATTGTTTGAATGTCAATTGTCAATGAATATTTCAAAATATGTTTTAAATAAATATGTATAAATTTAAGAAAACATAAATACAATGAACGCCATAGTTGGTTTATGCCATTTTTGTGAAACTCATGGTCCACGTCCATTATTTTGTACTTTCACAACAGACGACAAAGAACATACCACGGAGTCTTCTAAATCTACTGCACAATGTAGTGGGTGTACTTCTCTGGGCCCAGAAACAGTGTACGTATCAAAAGACGACGATGGCACCATATTTTGCAGTAGGGAAACGGTACCTAACACTGATGTCACAGCTTTTTTGCGACAGGCTGCAATAAGAAGCATCACTTGTGAGGTATGGAAAGTAGTAATTGTATTTCGGTAAATATATTCTGGTAGGTAGGTATATTTTTGTTACAATTATTCTGTTTACGCACAGATCTGTTGAAATTCCTGGAACAACGTCAGTTTATATCATGTTGCAATATATTGTTTGTTGATACATTATATCCACAGGCAGTTAGTAAGTTCTCTATTAACATTATAGCTAAATGATACAATATTCCAGGTAAACTGGAGTAAAGAAGGTGGGATAGTATACTTTAGTGATGCACACGGTCATGTGCTGAGTTTGACGTTCCAAGTAAAGGACACCTTGGCCAGAGGCTTGAAGCGGTGGTTTTCAATTGTGGTGCTAATGAAGGATAAAATGCTGCTTTTAAACATTACTCCAGTACTTTCTGATCATATGCAGGTATTTGAAAATAAATATATATTGAATAAATAATGTCTATAAACAATTTAAGTCTACATTAACATTTAGGCATTGTCTTTTGCTCAAGACAATCTTAGTTTTAATCTAACTCTTGCTAAAAAAAAAAAAATTAATTTAAAACATAAATTTAAGTACCTGGTTGACCAAGCTTTGCTCAGTGTATGTATGGTAAATTTTCTAAAAACTTTTTTTAGCTAGATTGATTTTTTATCTCCAAAACTGTTTGCATACTAACTTTCATGAAAATTGTTGGAGCTATTTCAGAGATTCAGATAACATAATTGTAATAAGTAAAGGAGCAATTATTGTATGTACAAGAATTGAATTTTACCACAGAAAATAGCAAAGGAGCTGCAAGCCATGGCTGATATTGTTTATGATACAGAACAAAAAGTATGCTCCCAAAGAGCATTGAGATTAAGAACTGGCAAAATTGATTTTGGACAATCTAGATCACTAATACAATTAACTGGTAAGTAATTTTGCAAACGGACTGTCTGTCTGGCAAACAGGGGTTGGCATACCCTTACTCATTCCCCAAATTAAACTAAGATTTATAAGAAAGGGCTGACTTGACTTCTTACCCAGTTATTCTATCTTGTTTGCATACAAAACTGTATTATTTGTTAAATAAGTATCCTTTAAATTGTTAAATTCCATTACAGGAAGTGAAGATGTATTCAAAAATCTACATACTCAATTTACATGGATGCTAAAAGCTGGTGCCCACACATATACAGAAACATTATATACCAGTCAAGATCTTCTTAAGAAACTTCAACCGCAGGCCTTAAATCATTCGATATTCGATCCCAGCACATGCTCTGTGTCTAGTAATGAAGAATGCATGTCTCTCAGGAGTTTAGAACAGTTACTTTCTAAATCAGTATTTAGAATACTAATTTATTGTATTCTAACTGGAGTACCTGTAAGTATATAATTTTGTTCATATGAGTTTAATCTTATTTGTATGAGGGTTTTATGACACATTAACATAACTGTGGCATTTAGGCTTGATTTCCTCCTATGCTGACGTCGGCGGCGTATGAACACAGAAAAGCACCACATCGCAAAACCGATGACTTGCAATGTATTATGATTTTGGCTGTATGTACATTCATACGTGCGATAGAACAGTCAGTGGCGCTCTGACGATCGCATACTGTTTCGTAGCGCGTCAGTCAAAGAACATATACGCCTTGTTGACGAGCGCCTATTTTTTTAGATCACGATGTAGAGAGCAGGGATCGGAAAACCCATGCATAACGGTATGCTTTATAAATATCCAGATACCTATATTAATTCGGTTAAGGTTAACCGTAATTATCCGGTATTAGACTATTCCTGTTAACATTTTTAACTTTCAACGAAGACCTTGTTCATCATGATGATTAATGTTGTGTCATCTATGATTAATCCTATTGGAAAGTGCAAATACGTTCAGTAGTAGTGCAAATATGTTTGTTTTTATTTTTTAGATAGTCATTAAATCAAGTACATTACAGGCTGAAAACATTGTAGAAAGTTTAAAAAGATTATTGCCAGTGAATAAAACAAACTACCCTCTTATAAGAGAAGCCAGAGATGTAGAGAAAATATTGCCTGATACTTGTTTTGTAGAAGATACTGAAAGCAGTTGTTTTAGCTTTAAATGGAAGGGCATGTTACCCGTAAAGTGTAAGTTGTCCTAATATATTTTAATGATTTTGCTTAATAGATATAGTATAAACTAACTAGCTGACCCTCGCAACCTCGTTTACGTCTACTATGCCCGTAGCGTAATAATTTTCCCCTGTTTTTTAAACATTCTTCATTGGGGATCCGTTCCTATTGGTCTTTGCGTGATGATATATACCCTATAGCCTTCCTCGATAAATGGGCTATCCAGCACTGTAATAATTTTTCAAATCGGACCAGCGATTCCTGCTATTAGCTCGTTCAAATAAACAAACAAACTCTTCAGCTTTATAATATTAGTATAGATTGCCAGTACTAATAATTAATATCCTTACACACCTACACGGGGCCGTCTGTTTCCATACAAGACAAAGCCTTATAGTACCTACAATCATTTGGTAGTCAAAAAGAGGGTTACCTGGAAAGTTTTGCGGAAGTTTTGAAAATTGTTATTTTATAGGTTTTGACGTGCTCTTTTCGAATTTTCACTTTCTCGTCATCGCGCTCGAACCCCCAGCTCCGAAAAGCTCGTTGATACAAATGCAAAAAAGGATGTCAGGGAGACTGTGGATGCGGAAAGGCTGAATTAAAGTTTCGTTATATGTACCAATTGCCGTTATTAGTACCAGCGATGAGGAGGAAGAAAGAGTCTGTTCTCGAGCAAACGTATACCGAAATCTAGGAACCAGAAGACTACAACGACGCTGATGATTCTTCGCGTAAGAAAAGAGAATGCGCTACATTTTGTAATAGTAGGTATATTACAAGTGGATTAGGCCTGTTGGGGATACCACCACCTCTACCACTTATTTTAATTGTAAAATAAGTCGGATCGGAGTTATTCTCAAAAAACTGTTTTTGAGCGCCATTTTTTATGATATGGTGGCACGAGGAGCATAGATGATAGACGAGGTGACAAAATGAAAATTGGAAAAGATCACGTCCAAATCTATAAACCCACCAATTGTCAAAAGTCCCAGAACAGTCCAGGTAAAACTACAAAATGACTGGACTATATATTATGGTACCCAGATCGGTGATAAACATACTTTACATATTTTTAAATACATACATGTTATAAATAAAATAATCCAATAAATAAATAAATATTTCGGACAACTAATACACAACGCCATCTAGTCCCAAACTATGCGGAACTTGTATTATGGGTACTAGACAACTGATATAAATACATATATACATATATTTATTTTTTGTAAATACATACATATTATACATAGAAAACACCCAAACAAATATTTACAGATCATACAAACATTTGGTCCGACACGGGAATCGAACCCGAGACCTCATGCACAGCAGATGCATATGCTACCACTGGCCAAATATTATTAGTAACTGATATTAATGTATGAAATAATGAACAATAAAATATTATAAATAGCAAGATTTCATTACTTATTATTGTGATAATTTATCACCAACACAAGTCTTTTTGGTTGAAGGTCCCACACTGATGAATAGAATAGAAAATGCCATGAGCAACGACAAATTTAACAACGATGTACTCCATCAGTATATCAGATCTCTTCAATTGGAATGGCTAGGGTAAGTTTTATCTTAGACCTCGTAAACATGCCACTGGCAAGGCCGTGCGGCTATGTCGTTAGCATCGTTAGGCCGCTGGCACAGGCCGTAGAGCATAATTTCAATTAATTATGAATAAGCCGGCAGCAGCGGCTTGTTTGCGCTGTCGGTTTGGTGTACCTATAGTAAGCCTCACGTTCAACCGTCTCTAACTAGCCCATATGCTGTGGGAAAACCACGCTTCGGCATGAAGGGGCCAGATCGACCGGAGTGAATTTAGTAGTAGTAGTGACTACGGCATCACAGAATACCGGCGTAAAATAGCGCTTGCGCTGTGTTTCACCAACCCCTCCCCCAAATCCCGGCAACGCACTTGTGACGCCTCTGGTGTTACGGGTGTCTATGGGCGGTTTCTTTTGCAATTTCTGATTAAATAAATCTAAATTACCAAAATTAAAGCCTCTTAGCAGTGTTCCTCCAGCGACTGCTACTGTTCCCCTTTTCTAGTTCGGTCCGACTATGAGCTTTAAGTCGGCCTCTCATATATGGTACTGTCTGCCCGGTTTATCCTATATTTTTTCAGAACCAAACTGCTAACTTCCCCACATTACGCATTAGGAACATTTCTGTGTCGCGAGGATTTTTCACACAGGAAACGGACACAAAACACCCTTGTTATTTTTTTTATGAAGTGACTTATGAAGGAGTTTCTATAGATATGATAGGGAATTACTAGATTTGTTTTTTTTTTGTTAAGGCAACAATTTCAATTATTAGGATTAAGTGGCACCACCTTTATTTATCCCTTGGGTGTCGTAAGAGCAAGGGAATAAACACAGAAACAGCACTGCAAAAAGAAAGGAAAATTTGAAACCAACCTATACCAAGATGTCTCGCTATCATAGTATAGTAGGTCAGAACCTGCTTTTAAGGAAAAGCCAATGTCCAGCAGAGAGCTACTCAGCTATAGAGAATATTACTTTGAAACTGTAAATAAAATAATATCATTTCAGAACCGCTAAAGCTGTAAAAGCGGCCGCACAGTCTTCAGGGCAAAAATCTGATGCTGTTAAGAAGTTAAAGCAAGTTTTTGGAGTAGGACAACATGACGAGTCTCTACTTAGTCACTGGATGACTAACTTTTGTGATTGATCTAAGTGTTATAATGTAGCTAATAATAGAAATAAATCTGTGATATTTTAATTTTGTCTTTTTCAATATTTGCTGAAATTAGTTGTTAGTCCCCTTAGGTATAAATAAACCTAGAGCTTCGGGGAACCCATCGATAATAGCTGTCATTAGAATTGTGGTAATCATTACAGATAGAGCTCTTAAAAAGTCCAACAAAACAAGCATTCTAAAGAACTTTGAAATCACCTAGTACCTAGAGTACTTCAGATTGTAGAGGTTTGATGGTAGCAAAATTGTTTTATATTACTTCTGCAATTAATTGTACAGCACAAAATACAGTAAAAGTACTAATGTATTGCAATTATTGCACTTTTTGCAGTAGGTACAGTAAGAGCATAACGCTAAAATAAGGTCAAAAAGGGTATTTTAGTGTAGAAATAATACATGTTTAAATTTGCAGTCCTTATATTTAAAGAATTACACGTTTGAGCGACGGCTTGGTCGCGCACGTTCGTGTCCCTTGGACCTCACATAAGGTTTGGTGTGTGACCGAGGAGCTCCTGGAGCAGGGCCGAAGTGACGCACTGCCTCACGAGCGTTACGCTGACCTTGCAAGAGCACGGTCTTAGCGCCGGTGGGTGCGCGCAGAGCCAGCTGGTCGAATGTTAAGATCTCACCTGGAATAGCATCATGCATGTTAACAGTGATAAAATGACTTCTCACACACGCCTGTCTGATACCAAGCTAGGAGTGTACTATGGTAATAAGACTGATAAATCTCTTCTATATATGTATCATTAGATACATCCAGACAACAAATGATGATGTTCATCACACAAAGATTTTGTCTGTGATGGGAATGAAACCCACAATATCTGGCTTTGTCATGAGGATCACTAACTAACAGGCCCACCCATCAATGATGATTTATCACAAAATATTTCAATAGTTAACCCTTGATTGGTATAAGAAGCTTTTATAGTTACAAACTAAGTTTATTAATTAAATTAAACTAAATAATAGCTAATACATAATCACAAGCATAGGTAGTGATATGTGTATATGAACATATATTTTCAAACTTGAATTTTTAGTTTCCAAGGTATTCTTTATGGTTAAGAAGCTAAAAAGCAGATGTGTCAATTGATTTAAAGTGGACACTTCTACAAAAGGACACCTGCAACTCAAAAGATATAATAAATACCATGGTTCACACCAGTCTAGTGGGTACCACTTTTATTAGACATATTCAACTTAAAAGTCTATACTAATGTGAGTAATTCTATATATTAATGTTAACTCCATTTAGCCCTCATGTTTACCCAGTCAACAACCTGATTACTATGAAAAGGCAGATTAAAAATAATGTTAAAAGTCAACTATTTGGCACTAAAAAATTTCATAATCACTTCTAATGCTGGTGACAGCCTTTTCAGAAAAAAAATGCTGTCAGTGAGTTTTAGCAATCTTAGGTTATTTTGTAAAACTTGCTAATAAAAACCCTTTTTTTTTTATTTATTGATATTCTGAACCAACAACCAACGGAGAGGAGTATGATAATGGAAATGTTTTCAGAGTATTAGCCTATTTGGAACAGACTAGCAATCTTGTGTCCAACACAAAGATAAAAGGAAAGGTTACACACACATTGGAACTTATTTTCATCTGTTATTCTCTATTATTTATACAAAAGATATGTGAGGCATATTTTTGTTTAAACAATGTATTTAAAAATACCTCAATTTTGGTGTTATGTTAATGTGTATATATATGGTTTATGGAAGTTCCTTATTATGTCATTTAAGGATTATGTTAACAAAGGCATTGATTTTTATAGCATGTACTTCATATAACTATCAATGAGTGCAAAACACAATGATCAAATATACAAATGTTGTTTATAACATATTACTGGGACTGTTGCAACAGTACAGGCAAAAATCAATGGAATAACTCACCTTATCTTATCTATCTAAGTGGTAGGCCCTAGGATAGGATACATTACATGCTTTCACACATTTGTCTAACTAAAAAAAATAACTATACCTCCAGCAGCCAAGATACGAGCGCGGGCCTTCTCAGTGACGTGGAGAGCAGCAACAGTCATCTTGGGAACTGTGTAGAGCCTCACGTCGTTTGTAATGGAGCCGACAACAACGGCAATCATACCCTCGCGTGTGGGTTTCTTCATGTGCCGGGCCAGGCGTGATAGAGATAGTGGAGGCCTGTTAATGCGGCTCATGAATAGCCGGCGTAGGATAATCTGGTTGAACTTGGCATTTGTACGCCTAGCCAAGTACCTGTACAACTGCAAAACAATAACATGTTTAAGTTAGGTTAGGTCTACAGATTAGAATCTGAATTTACTGAGTAGAGATTAAAGGTTTTACACAATAATATAAAGAATTTAAATACAATGTTACTTACTTTTACTAACAATCTCAGGTACACATCCTGAGACTTAACTTCAGTGCGCCTAACTTTCCTGTCGTGTTTATGGTTGATGTCGATACCCTGAAATACGTAAAGGAACACATATTTGATATCACTTTCGAACGTAACAAACACAAAAAACTATCACATCACTTTAATATATTGACGATTTTCATAGATTTAATTTTATTTTGTCTCCATCGAAACTCACCATCTTGACAACCGGAACAAAAAGAGACTATAGATAAATAATATGTTTGGCAGCAGGGTAAAATGTTGCCAAATGAAAACTCATAAAACTACTTTGTCTTGGTAGTATAGAAGGATAGACAATAGTTACTGAGGTATTTAAAAAATACTATTATACATTTACTTCGATGATTTTAATTTTCTATTAGAGCAACGCAAAGAACGTGTCCAGTTATAGATGGGAATTAATTCAATTCAATAAGCTGCTGCGTCTATTAAATATTATAATAATGTAGAACCAAGCCCGCTAGGATTCCAAATTTGTGTACACAAGCTGCAAATTGTTAATAAATTGGTAAATAGGAGATAAAAACGACACCTCTACTGTCACAGTCCACTGCTGGACATAGGGCTCTCCAATTGCACGCCACTTGATTCGATCCTCGGCGTCTTGTATCCAGCTAATCGCATCGCTTGATAGGTTGATGATGACACTTATACTTTATCAGAGTAAATGTATTGAGTGACAAAAGATTCTTACAACAAATCTCACTTATTCTTTTATTCCACTATTAAAATTAAAATGATCTGTCTGGTTTTCTCTTAAGGCGTAAACAAAAGTGAAATTAAATGCACTTAAAAACTTAGAAAATCCGTCCTGTTAATTAATTCTGTTTTTCTTTATTTGGCGGTCCGGTTTTACCACATGTCACATGTCTTACCACATTATGCAGTGTGCAAATATTATTATTAACAACAGGGTACGTAGCTTTTATACATATATATATATATATATATATATGCTACAGTAATTTAATTTAAGTTAAAACACTTCTTCTAATAAACACATTGACTGATATACTTTCCATCATAATGACTGCGACCTTAGTACTAAAAACTTACTTTTAAATTTTAAAACCACATTCAATTCGGTCAATTCGATCGGGAGCTATACACAGACAGAGATAGCGGTCATACTTTTAAGGCCCTCCTTCTACATCGGGTGTTAAAAATTATTGACTCCTATGTAAAACATAGAACGTGACAAACATTGCTAGACTGGAGTACAGCTGGTGGGTTCGAAGAGTGCTTGAGTGGAGACCCCGAGCAAACACCCGAGGCAGGGGAAGACCACCAAAAAGATGGGTCGACAATATACGGGGACGAGCGGGAGTGAACTGGATGGCGATGGCACGGGACGCAAATTGGGAGAGGAGGCCTAAAACAAATTAATCCTCTTTCGCTCTAAGTCTAATCAAACCATTGACTAATTTAAAAACAAAACTAAATAGATTCCAAACTGTTGTAACATCCCCGGCGAAGGACAAATTTGAATTATTATGCCATGGGGAATTAAAACAAATGAAACAGCTGTCGCAAACTCTGTCATCTCGACAGATAACAAGTTTCGACCACCGTTTTTTCGAAAGGAATGGAATTTAATTCGAAACATCGAAAATTATCAAAAAATAAAAATTCTGTTCGTATTCCTTCATCATCAAAACCCAGATTGACCAAAAAGAAGATTGTTACGCGGAAACGAAAATGCGTGTGCCTTCCTGAAAATTATTCAGTAGTAGAGTTTCCCTCGATATGGAATGAACTTCGACATAACCTGCAGCTTTGCGATGGGACAATTGTCTGTAGAGACATGAAACCTATACGAGTGCACCGAGCAATACTGTCAGCCGTTAGTCCATATTTCAAAGCTATATTTATCAACTCTTTGAAGAAAGGAGAGCCAGAAGAAACTGAGATTTTTGTTGATGTTCCCAGTTACTATATGAATTCGATTCTAGATTACGCGTACACAGGGACATGCATAGTAACTGCTGAAAACGTAGAATATCTGCTACCTTGCGCAGATCAATTTGATGTTGTTGGAGTTATTCAATTATGCTGTCAGTTCCTATTGCACGAATTGAGGCCGCATAACTGTCTTGGAATATTTAAGTTTGCGCGCTATTATTTCTGTAGCGAATTGGAAAAGAAAGGAAAGTTGTACATAAGGCAGAATTTTAGCAGAATACTTAAAGAATGTAATGAATTTAAATCACTTTCTTACGATGAGTTAGAAGATATTTTGAGAGATGATGAACTAAATGTTCGTAATGAGGAAATAGTATTCCAAGCAGTTAAGACATGGGTGGAACATGATTTAGAAAATAGAAGAAAATATATACCATCGTTACTTTTATGTGTTAGGTTTGGACATATTAGTTATAAATATTTTAAATCAAAAATATTACAATGGCAGCCCGTTGCTGAAGATGAGGTAAGTAAATTGTACGATTTCTTATTGACGAAAAATAATATTCGAAATTTATAACTTTTGTCCTTTACATAGAAATGCCAAGAAGCTTTATATCCAGCCGTGGTATTCCTCACATTATTGGATTCCAGACCCGGTACAGAAGCAGATCTAAATGATCCTTTGGCAAGGCCACGAATACCTTTTGAGATACTTTTTGCAGTTGGTGGCTGGAGCGCCGGCAGCCCTACTAGTTTCGTTGAAACCTATGACACAAGGTAATACAAATTTTAATAACGCTAATTTATACTAACGATTTTTTTATATAGTTAAAGGGGTAATTAATATCTGATTGCTAATGATATACTGCTGCCTACGGACATCTACATCTCAAGAGAAACAAAGGTATTGCCATCCTTTGAGTGCTCCCTTAAGAGACTTAGGAAGAGGGAGTGTTGGAGCTTTTTTTTATATGTGGGAACCCCCACGGGCTGTCTCCCCACCGGGGTTTACGGCGGGGTGGTGTGTCGCAATCGGACCGACTAAAACCACACGGCGTGACGCTCTGCACTTGAGAAGGGAGGAATCCAGGAACTGCTATTATTAACACGTCTGAACTCCTCCCAGCGCCTGCCCGCGCTGAAGCGGGCACCGTATGCTGGTAATCTATCTCAACTTAGGCGACGTACGGCACATGCATACGTCGCCTCCTCGCGGCTGGCCTCTGAAGCGGATGGAGGGGAAAACCCGTTCCGACCATCCGCGGCCACACACAAGCTGCCCGGTTCGCCGGCGGCGAATTGGGTCCGAGTGGAAGTCGTCCTACCGGGCCTTCTCTGCCGCCTCCTTCTGCGAAATTACGTCTTCGCAGAAGGTTGCGACCGTGGTAAAACTACTGTCGCTACCGGTCATAGAGCGTATGACGGCCGGTAGCAAGAGATCTCCGATGACTGCAGTGAGGGCCCGACACTGCCACGTCCAAGCGGGGCGAATCGCCAGCATGTGCTAGGCCGAGTCCTCACTGCAGTCGCAGTGGTGGCAAGCGGGACCTCCGGTAACCTCACTCACTCGATGAAAAGCAACAATATCGTTCCTTAACGCCGTTTTTTGGCCGAGGTGTATCGCTCTGGTCGACCTATGGATCGATATAATGGAGGAACCATTGCCTCGAAGAATGACAGTCCCACGAAACAAAAATATTTGTCGTGTTCCTAATTTACGAACTATCAGTAAAAAAACCTAGATATCTTGGAGTTTATGAATAATTTCATGTCTTATCGATGCTTACATATGTACATTTTAATTAAAAAATCTAAAATTACAGGGCAGATCGATGGTTCCTATCTATTCACATGGACCTAACGCCTCGTGCGTACCACGGTCTTTGTACGTTGAATAACTTGATCTACATGATCGGGGGTTTTGATGGCAGCGATCATTTCAACACAGTCCGTTGTTACGATCCAGTAACGAACACTTGGCACGAAAGAGCCTGTATGTATCAAGCTAGATGTTACGTTAGCGTGGTGGCTCATGGTTAGTTCCTTACACATGCTAATTCTTGCTCAAATTTAGAAATAATAGATAATCGGTAATGAGCTTTTCCTAAATTTTATTCAAAACAGACGGTTTAATTTACGCATTGGGAGGATATAATGGTCGCACACGCATGTCGTCAGTAGAACGATACTATCCTGATAAAAACCAATGGGAAATGACTTCGCCTATGAACAAGCAGCGATCCGACGCTAGCGCTGCATCTCTTGGCGGAAAGGTATAACTTTTCATAGACTATCTATTCTTAAGTTCGTGTCTACAAAGTTGTTGTTTGTGTCTACACTGTTGAAACTATTTATATAACTCTTAGTGTCTTGTCCTGAAACGTTGAGCAGTAAGTTTCAATTTACCGGCAATAGTAAAAAAAAGTATCCGGCTTTTAATTTTTAGATTTACATAGTGGGTGGCTTCAATGGTCAGGAAGTACTCAGTTCAGCTGAAGTGTTCGATTCTGACACACGGCAGTGGAGCTTTATTAGGTCAATGCTAAGCCCACGTTCTGGAGTGTCTCTCATCGCCTACAGGGAGTGCCTTTATGCACTCGGAGGATTTAATGGATACAGCCGGCTAAATACTGGTCAGTGTTCCTTTCGATCATTTAAACATAACGAATCTTCCTAAAATCGAGCTAGACTTAGGTGTACTTAGTACTTTACTTTTACTTTAGTGAATTAGGTATGTTGTTAAACCAATTGAATTCTACTAAAGTTACAAACAAACTTTTGGTAACAGTTTTAACTACCTACCTATGTGTATATTTTCAGAATTTTCGGTCTTGGGGAATTTTATATAAATAACTTACGGATGGCTTATTTATTGAGTTTCGAGGAATCTGATTTCGATTTTTTTACGGTGGGAGAGTCACACTTCGGCATGCATGGGCCGGCTCGATCTCAGTGATACCACGGCCTCACAGAAAATCGGTGTGAAACAGCGCCTGCGCTGTGTTTCACCGAGTGAATGAGGATACCAGAAGCTCTCCCCCAACCCAATCCCCCAAAGGCCGGAAACGCACTTGTAACGCCTCTGGTGTTGCGGGTGTCTATGGACGGCAGTAATCGCTTACCATCAAGCGATACGACTGCTCGTTTGCCCCTAAATACATAAAAAAAACCGCACAACAAATATGTACCTACGCTCATGCTTTTCGCCAGGCAGAATAAGAGTCGCTTTTCAATGCAATTCAAAGTATATATTTCGGAATCATCAATACATCAATATTTTGTTATTTACAGAATGACTTAGCCTAGTGTTAGATAAATTAATTAGTGTGGATGAATGATCTGGACATGAGGGAGGAGTCACTAAACCTTGAAACAGTCCCTCGGTGGGGCAGTTGTAGCGTTTGTGACTGCTGTACTTGAGGTCTCGGTTTCGATTCTCGGTTCAGACCAAATGTTTGTATCATCTGCAAATATTTTTGTCGGAATTTGAGTATTTTCTATGTATAAAATGTATGCATTTACGAAAAAAAGTACATATGTATTTATACCAGTGTTGGGCAAATTTTAATTGCAATTAAAATTAATGACTAACAATTGATTAATCGTGAAAGGACACTATAAAGACTAACAAGTAGTAACAGTTTTTATAGTGTCCTTTCACGATTAATCAATTGTTAGTCATTAATTTTAATTGCAATTAAAATTTGCCCAACACTGATTTATACTAGTTAGTTATCTAGTACCAATAACGTAAGCTCTGCTTAGCTTGTGACTAGACGGCGTTGTGTGTTAGATGTCCCAAATATATTATTATTATTTCTTTATAAAGGTGAAAGATTTAATCCACAACGCGGTGGAGACTGGCAGGAGGTCACGGAGATGTTCAGCGCAAGAAGTAATTTTGCAACAGTGCTGCTGGATGATATGATTTTTGTCATTGGAGGATTTAACGGTGAGAACAACAAAATATAAATAGAGAAAATGTATTAGAGATAAATTTAAACGCTTATAATAAAGGTTCGAAGAAATAGTAGTGTTAAGTGCAAATGATCCCTATCGAGGTCAATCTTTTACCTATTTTGCAAATATGGACTGACATAGTTTTTTAGCCGACTTCAAAAAAGGACGAGTTTATCAATTCAACTGTTTTTTTTATGTTTGTTACCTCATAACTTTCGACTGGATGAAGCGATTTTGATGATTATTTTTTTGTTGAAAGTTGGTGCTTCCCATGAGGGCCCATTTCTATTTGGTCCAGTTCTTGAAGTCGGTTTTTGTTAAAATTTGCGATTGTTTTATACAGGTTCAACCACAATTCCCCACGTGGAGTGCTACGATGGCGACACCTTAGAGTGGTATGATGCTGCCCCAATGAACCTCAACCGGTCTGCTCTCAGCGCATGTGTTCTTTCAGGCCTACCCAACGCTCGCTCCTTTTCATATTTAGCCAAGGCTGTTCCAGCGGCCGGCGCTGATCAAGCACACAATTCTTGACGACCGTACTCAAAATATTCAATACTCTCCATCAAAATAAAATCCCCACAAAATGCACTAAACCCCACATCTATCCTTCGCTCCGTCAGTTAAATGTCACCAGTGCCGTAAGATTTTTCGGATATATTTTCATGTACCTAAAATGACCTTTTTTTTGTCTGGTCAAGGTACCTACTATTGTGACTGATACACAACATATTCTGTGATATTTTAAATGTACATAGAGCTTTGTGAATCTATTTTATATAATTATCGTAAATCATGGTGGAAAAGCCTTATTTTTACTGTACAGATCATGACCATCATTTGTATTATATTGTTTTATAAACATTATGAAAATGTAAAGGGTCTGCTTAATAAAATGAAAGGATAGAATAGCGGATCTATGATGAGAATATTTTAGATATTATTTTAAAGCGAGGGACTTGTAAATTTTCAAGTTTTTTATAGTGAAGTTTGTGACAAATTTTATTTTCGTATATTTGTGTACAGTTCGCGTCCGTGGGAAATCAGACTGGTCGCGTTTTGGATGTGTGTACGATATTGTTGCGGACTGCGCTGCAATATTGTTGTATCTGTGATATTTTTCACTTAGAACTTCTTAAAAATTCAAAAAAAGGTAAAATTTATATTTTTTTAATTTACTGAAAAATTTACTGTACCTGATTGAAAGATAGAGAAATTGACAAATAAAGAAAAACCTCCGAAAATGTGTTTTTATTTCACACACGCTTTGGAAACCATACACTCTAAAGGAAAAATTCTCAATGTTTTTGTATACCTAACATAGTAAAAAATATAAGTATGTATACGTTAATTAGTTAATAAGAATTTGACCTTTTCAATTTTTTGCAAATGAAAATCTTTTACAACATTCTACAGAATGCAATTATTTTAATCCTGGCATATATACCGTCGGTTACAGAATTCCCTTCGTAGCAGAATGTACAAAACTCAGAATGAGCACCACACGCAAATTGTGCAAATGCTCATTTTGCGTATTGTACGTTTTGCGATTTGCACATTTAGAGTTTTGTACATTCTGCTCTGAAGGGGAATTATTGAATTGAATATTATGGACTCCCGAAATTACCGAACCGATTCTCACCTTTTTTACGGGTATTTGAGTTTAGCTGATGTTACATCACGCTTAGACCAATGGGAGCCGGGCATGGTGTGACGCAAGCGAAGTTACGTTGGCCAGCTAAAGTAAATTATATATATATACCTACACTTGTCTTGCGTTAACAATTTATAATAAAAACTTCTTATTTCATAAAAAATGAACGAGCTAAGTTTGTCATGAAGCAATATTTGTCCATTTATATGCAATATATTTGCAACAGTTGATTACTTTCGCTTTCACCGAAATTTTCTGGGTACTACACATCTATGTTCAATCGTGCTTCGGTAGAGTATCTGTTCACTGTACATCGGTATAATAAGCCTAAATCAACGTGCGGGGACAGCGAGAGCGAAGTGCAATCGTGCGTATATTTACTACTGAAGGGGGAATTGGGGAGAAAACAGGAGACCACCCCTCCCTCCGCGCGGTGCTCCCGTCGCGATCGAACCACAACGAAGGCGGTAGTGAACGCGGTAACTTCGGGGCGCGGCGCTCTTCACAACTCTACGAAAATAATTACTAATAATGGAACTTAAAGGGAAGGTCGCCTTGATCACCGGAGCCGCTGCGGGCATTGGACTGGCGTACAGCGAAGAACTATTAAAGCAAGGAGCAAAGGTAACTTTAGTTTCCGAAACAAACATGACTTCTTTCGCGCATGGCGCATTAACATTGTAATTTTAAGTTCAAGGTAAAATAAGCTGTTGAATGGTCTACATTGGAAATACGCCAATATTCTGTCCTTTTTACTACACACTATGCGACAATTTTCAGGAATGGTTGTGCATTTGCAAGCTGGCCCTCATTTGTATTGATTTTTGCCGGCGTCCGGTCATTGGCGTGATTGTTTTTCTTTGTAGTTTTTTCATGCTGCCAAAGTCAGTATATCTTTATAATGCGTTAAGTTATTATAATAAGAAGTAATTGGATTTTAAATTCGGGGTAATTCGTTAACAATATTTGTTATATTACTTAGAATAAAATTGTATTCTTGTACAGTTATCACGAGGAATAAACTATTTCTAGAAAAACATCTGTCCGAACATAAGGAAGTTGTTGTTGGGACTTAGGTACCTACGTACCTACCAAGCCTTAAAGTGATGGTTGCACACCTTATTTTAGCAGACTAATTTTCCTGTCTCTTAGACGTAGCTATAATATACCTATATTAATTGATAATAATTAGGTATTACTTATTAATTTTAAAGTCTAGTGAATGGTTACACCCGACTCTTAATTATCTAATTATAAAGAAAATTGACTTTGGAAATAGGCCTTCTTTGAAATCGTTTTAAAAAACCTATCTATCTAACGACGGATAGCATTTCAATCATTTGCTAATGCTTTCATCAAGACCTTGCATTAAATATCTGCGGGAAGAAAGTTAATAGTCCACGGGCCCACGAACAAGGGATTTCAGTGATTGACAACAGGCTGAAAGTTTATACACAGCTTCGTTTTGACGAGACACCCAACTTTTATTATTGGACCAAATTCTGAAAGTGGAAGGAAAAAGCGGGATAGGGAGCGAAACACGTCGATTTGATGAGTGTCCCAATTTAATTAATAACAGTTTCTAAAAATCAATACTTCGAGAAAATACAATGGAAAACTGAAAAAAACTTGTGGCATACAAAGTGAATGGTACCTTCCGAGTGACCCTCAGCTCTAACATGTCAGAATGGTGACTTGAAATTTTTTATTCATTTTCATTAATTACAAACTGATTTTTGTTTTGGGGCTTGCAAAATATATATTTTTCATAAAAAATGCATCGGCATACAAATTTGACGGTAATTTTTTTGAGTCCTACACTCGAAAGTTGTCAAGATTATGTTAATATTTTTTGGGACACTCATCAAATCGACGTGTTTCGCTCCCTATCCCGCTTTTACCTTCCACTTTCAGAATTTGGTCCAATAATAAAAGTTGGGTGTCTCGTCAAAACGAAGCTGTGTATAAACTTTCAGCCTGTTGTCAGTCACTGAAATCCCTTGTTCGTGGGCCCGTGGACTATAAGTAAATTTAGAGAAATGGTAAGAAGTGAAGTTGGAGATACTTGACACACACATATACTGTACTTGTACAGGTTTTGCCTAGTTTGGAATTGGACTGGAGTATGTGTGAAGTTATTATTATTACCTGCAGTGTAAAGCGCTTTAAAATCTTGTAAAATGTTGTTTGATTAACATTTGATTCAAAAAAACACATGACAATAAAATCGTTCCACAATTTGCGCGGTAGTAAAAGCAATCCAAACAAAATTGTAATTGAAAAATTTTATATATAACACTAATCTCCGAGTGTTGTGGGTTCGATCCTCACACGGATAACACTTTGTGTAATTCACAAATTGTTGTACTAAGTCTTCCTTGTATTTGTTACATGAACGTTTGTTAAGTCCACCGCGTCACAGGTGTAATTAATTATCGCACGGGAGTTGCCTTTTTAAAAAACAAAACCTACTTGTTACGAAACGGGTCAACAAAAAAACATTTACTTGTAAACTTTACAGGTTTCAATATGCGATATCGACTCGGAAATCGGTGAGCAAGTCATCGACGAGTTGGGTTCTAAGTATGGCAGGAAAAATGTGCTGTTTTGCCGTTGTGACGTCACCGACTATCCCACATACGAAGGTAAGGTTAACTGCAATATTTGACGGACTCAAAAAAAAATCTGAGATTCAGTCCTTTGGGTGACTTTGCAGTCTTTATGAAATAGTTAAACTTTAAATATTTTTATTCTTGACATTCGTGTAAGAGCTTGACTAAAATTTTAAGTATGGTATGAAGTTAGAGTTGCCAACGAAATAATTCTGACGATCAATTTGTGTGTTCTAAGTTGTCAAATTATTCAATTTGTTTTATCGACTATATGGTAGACGTGAATATTTTTTGTATATACTTTTACACGAAATCCAGATACATATATATTCTATCTTAAACACCCTTTACTATGAGATAGATAAATTTAAAAAAGAAGTCTTTACCTGAAATGTTCTACAAAAAAAAATGTATTTTACTAATTTGTCGGCATGATTGGTATGTATGTTGATACAAAATTAAATGTTTATAGTACCTACTGATAGTTTATGAGATATAATGTGGACAGATGTACGGACATGATGAAACCCAAAAAAAGTTAATGGAAACCGAATCTATGTTTTGTTTACAGAGGCATTTGAGATGACAATGGAAGTATTCCATCGTTTGGATATCGTAATAAACAATGCCGGTGTAATGAATGATCGGTTTTGGGAACTGGAAGTCGACGTCAATCTAGTAAGTTACTCGTATCTTCTATTCATAGATTGTTTTATAGTTGGCGAACGGACCTATTCATAGAGTGGCGCGCGGAAGTCCGTTGTCTGTTCTATCTTTTACGTTTTAATTAAGCGCGAACGGGAATAGAGAGAAGTAAGAGCTATTATTTCATATTAAAATTTTAATGAAACAATATAATGCATTATTTATTTGTATCGTCGTAAACCAATCGTGTTTCATTAAAATTTGTAAATAATTATAAAATCCTTAACACTGTAAATAAACGAATACGATCTTTAAAATAGATTGTCACGATTTTTGAAGATTACTAAAGTTTATTTAATAAATCGGAGCAGAATCAAAATTATTCAATATATAGATACTTTTTTACTGAAAAGGTAGCACCTAAACTACTCAACCGATTTTAATGAAAAATAATGGCGCGGATGATATAAGTAAATTAATTATATAAAATTTTCACGTTGCATGATTTTTCTTATAATGACAATCTTTTCCATTTAATTTTGTACTCAATGGAACACCATTAAAATACCTGTGTAGTAAAAAAATAAAAATAAGTGAAGCAGCGTAAGCATAGGTTAATTTTACCTCATTTTTACCCTCAGAATGGCGTGATCCGCGGTACGCTACTCGCATACCGTTTTATGAGTAAAGACCGCGGAGGGCAGGGTGGCATCATCGTGAACACAGCGTCGACAGCATTCACTAGGCCTCAGGTTTCCACGCCTATCTACACAGCAACCAACTACGCAATCGTTGGACTTACAAGGGCTTACGGTGTAAGTTGATAAAACTATCTTAATAAGATGCACTTGACATCACTTTAAGACTGCACACATGATTTAAGTCGTTACCTACCGATGCACTGAGTGTTTTAGGTTCGATTCCCACATCGGACAACACTTTGTATGATCCACAAATATTGTTCTGAATCAGTGTACTCTTCCTCCGAGTGTGACATTGGATATTTTTTATTAGAAAAAACTGTTTCTTAAGGATACCCATATTGTTCCTCCATTGACTATATTTTTAACAAATCTAGGACCAGTACCACGTCAATCTAACAGGAGTGCGAAGTATGGTGATTTGCCCCGGACTGACAGATACCGGTCTCGTCAAAGAGATACGCAAGCAGCTCATGTCGTCTGAGTACGAAGTTGCTTGGCAAAGGGACAATGCTACCAGTAAAATGCAGAGGTAAGTTTTATAACCCTTTTCTTAATGTTAAACTTAACATGCTCTGTGTGTCTAGGAGCGCACGTCATGTGCGTGATGGTAGCCGTACATTTTACAGTGGCCGATAGATATTTGGCGATAAATTCAGACTGAATTTGGAAGCAAACATATTTTCGCTAAGTGCTGCCCTAGTTGTTGAGATATGAGCGTGACCACGCTGGTGGGAATGCAGTACCTTCCCAAAGAAGTGCCAATAAGACTGTAAAGCTGTGCATTATTTATTTATTTACACATCTAAATGTGCAGTACAACCTCTCAAGTATAAGTATGCCCCTACCGTGTATGGCTTGTATATATTTTTTTTTATTTCCAGCCCAGAACACGTCGGTCGAGCTCTAGTAGAAATTCTCACCAAGGGACAAAGCGGTTCGGTGTGGATCGTCGACAATGGCACACCCGCGAGGGAGTGGCGCGGTTAATCTTAGATAGTTATGTATTAAACGAGCATATATGGCTTTTTGATTAAGTCTAGTCAGCCATTTATTGGGAAATTGGAAAAGGTATAATAAGGTATAGTTTTTGAGTCTGCCCCGCTTTAAAACATATTTAGCTCTTTAATGCACGCATGTCTTTCCTTTCTAAGACCATTTTTTTAAAATCGAATACAATGGAAAGTGATTTCGTTAGAAAATTTTTTTGGTTATACTGTCATGTGAATTGCCCATGATTGAAATGTATAGGGGCAGATATTATAAAGCTCAAGAAATAGGAATAGATATAGAATACGCTTTGTAACCACATATGAAAAAAAACCTATATTGTCTTTTACGCATAATGTCAGAAACGCGTAATTGCCCCAAATGTAAAATGACATTTACGCATTATGTTAAAAATGCTCATTGTCATATTTTTGACATTTAGCGTATCTGACGCTCTGCGGATAACCCAATAAAATCCTAATATTTCGTATAAAAAGCGTTTAGTCGTCGTGTGGTCGTGGTTGTGTAAATATTTTTTTCTCGTAGTACTATAATGCCTAATTGCGTAAGGCGTTTATATTTTGTAATAAAAGTACTTAAAATCAGGCAAAAACATTGTACAATAATAATAATGTACATCTAACTTAATCGTGTAATTTTAACCATCGTCATAATTAGGTAATAATATGTATTTATATTGTATACAAACGAGTATGTATTTTATGCACATACTTCGTATTTTATCAGCTTTGAAGTGAGTTACGGATGTGAAACATTTTGTTCAATGTATGAGAAACCAAAAATTAATAAAATATTGTATGATTGTTTTTATAAGGTTTTACAACGTTTTTGTATATTTGTTGATTGTGACACATTGCTATTCGCCGAGTATGTTGTTTACGAGCTTAAATTATTTGCAATAAAATTGGTTTTATTATTATTGGTAGTTTAAATGAAATGACCCTTTGGAAGATTTGTAGTAAAGTTATATTTTTATATTGATACAATCACCAGGTACAGCTTTTGAGTTACAGATTTTTTTACAAATATACTTTGTCAGTTTATTGCAAATTTTGGAAGAAAAGGACTATTAGAAACATGTATGTTAAACAATTCCAAATTAACTAAAAATCAAGTCCTCTCTTGTCGATATTGCCACAAGAATTTAATTTAAATTAATAATAAACATAGCCTTTACTATTTTATATTGTTATAAATCAGCTTGGCAGCAACGGCTAACCTTTAGGCAGGGCAGGTCAGCTCTTGCCCTAGTTACTCACTGACACATTACAATAAGTGGCAGCAGTCCCTCTATCACATTTATTTAGTACTAACTACAAATAAACGACAGTCAATTAACACTTTACATTTATAACATGACGCAGCCTCTAACCCACAATGATTTATATAATTACACATCAAACATCTGGCCAGCAGGTGAGAAACTAACATCTTCTAATTTATTCGTCTAACACTCAATAGGACTGCTGCAGACTGTCGCTCGTCATTGCAAGTTAATAAATAATAATGGAGATGCAATGATCCTTTCCAGTGATAGCAGACTGTTTATTATTTTAAATATATGGTTTAAACCTAAATAGGCACAGTATGAACAGGTGAGGAGACAAGCTTCTTGAAAATATTTATATTTCATTGCATAATTAAAATATTTCTATGCAATTCTCATTACATAGCCTCCCTGAAATTTACAAGTGTATCTGCCTCACCCTGACACATTGGCATCTCGAATCACATGTTAAGCCTAACATAATTATTGGTCGACTTGTGACATTATACAATTCAATTTAGTCGATGCCAACGGTCCGGCCAATGCGTATTATCGCTCACCACACTCCTATACTTACACTATACTAACTGTGAGCCTTCTTAGTGAACAGACATTTTGTTCTGTTGCACGCTTACGGGAAATTCCATCTTACTCCTTCCATTATATAGGATACAACACTATCACACCAAAATAATGTCCATCAACTCTGATCCGTACCACAGTATAACTTCCCGAAAAGCCTTATCAAACAATACAAAACACTTCATCACCAAACTAACACTTTTCCGTCACTGTTATGAGTTCCTGCGATAATATATTTTTGTTTCGGTGTAGCGGTCACGCCTCGTCTGGTCCTACTTGGCTGGAAACAAAAAATAAAATATTACATTTATCGTTAAACTCGTGCGTGCAGTAGCGCGCTCTGGGGAAAGATGGTTTCAATCAGGCATAAGTGAAAAACAAGAGCGAAGAAAAGCGAGTCCCGCAAACTGTAGTCTGTGTTACATATCAAAGATTAGTTGTTGTTTTTTGAAGTCTGATATTTTGGGATTTTGAATTCATGAGTTATATCAGTGAAAATCCAACTCTATATCCATTAAAAAATTGAAATTTTATTTAAACATTTACAGTTAGGAAGTGTCAGATCGTTGTTGTAGTGACGTGTCGTACGACATGCGTCACCACAATATGTATAGTACAAGTAACGTGTACTGCAGCGGGGTCACGGTTCTAGCCAGGGTATGTGACGGTTTTAAAATGACATCTTAATAATGAAAATAAATTAGGTATTTCGGCCAGTTAAACGAGTTTATTAAAAAAAAAAGCTTTTTTGCTTTTAGGTACCAGTAATTTGTACAATGCACATAATGTTTAACTTTTTTTAAAGTTCTGTCACAATTCATATGAATAGAATATGAATAGTTCGGGTATACTAAATCAAAATAACAAGTTACAGTTAAAAAAGGTTTTATTAATCGAAAAAGTCGTTCTCCGAAACTTGGACTGAGTTATGTAGAAATGTCAGCCAACTATATTAAAAACTCAAAATATTTACATTATTTTGTAGAAAAATTATATATATTATATATATTATTTATTTATTTATTTAATGGTTCATATAAAAAAATTTGATAATTGAGTATGGCTGTGCGATAATTCATGAAAAGTCAAGTAGAGACATGGTTGTTTGTTGCATAATTCGGTCCAGTTAGTCTCTTGTGCTAATAATAGGGCTTGTGTCGGACCGCACGCGAATGTAGTTTAGGAATTATCAATGTTAGAAAAACCAGCTTTAGGAGACTGAAGTTGGCAATTTTTAAACAAACTTCTAAAAGAAGGAGGTTCTTAATTTGACTGTATTTATTTTTATTTTTGTTACATCCAACTTTCGCCTGTGTGAACCGATTTTGATTATTCTTTTTATTATTTGAAAGTTGATGCTTCCCATGTGGTCTCATTTCAGTTCGGTTCAGTTCTTGAAGTCATTTTTTGTGTAAAAAATTTTCATTTATTTAATCCCAGTACACTAGATGACCATAAGAGTTCGACGTTTCGATATTTCATTCTTTTAACATCGATGCGTCGATGTCATCGAAATCAAAACATCGATGATCCTAGTATAGTTAGTCGAGTGGTATAGACTACGGGCCCGTATCGAAAATTGATGGGTCATGTGAACCACCAGGAGACTTTTTTAGAAAGATACAGGGGCATAAAACAATAACATTTAGCACTATGCTGTCACTTGGAAGCTGTCCAACTGAGTATAGGTAAAGGGGAGGGAGTAGGAACCGTCGATTTTTCTCCCTTGTCACATAATTTTTGTACGGCGTTGCGAGATAATGGATTAGAAGAGATATTGAAATTGGACAGCTTCCAAGTGACAGCATAGTGCTAAATGTTATTGTTTTATGCCCCTGTATCTTTCTAAAAAAGTCTCCTGGTGGTTCACATGACCCATCAATTTTCGACACGGGCCCGTAGTCTAGTATGCCCTATCCAAACTTTCCACTAGAGTGCGAAAGTGAGGACAGTGCGCTCGTGCTCTCTCGTCCTGCCTCGCTGTCGCTCCGCTTCGTGTCGATTTTTGAGAGCGAGTCAAGGTACGCGAGGGGCAGAGCGAGAATCTGGACGTGTGAGGTGGTGGTGGTTACCTGCAGTGGGCTGCGGCGCGGGCTGCACCGCGGGCGCGGCGGGTTGCTGCTGGTGCTGCTGGTGCGGCTGGTGCTGCTGCTGCTGCGGCCGGTTGGGGCGCGGCGCCCCGCGGCCTCGCGGGCCCCCGCGCATGGAGCGCCATCTGCCGTCGTCATTGAAGCTGCCGAACAAACTCTACTTTAATACGCTGTTACGCGCACACATACAATATAGAGCAACACAGGCGGAACGGATGGAATACCATTATCATTACTCTGCGCGATACACAACTGTCATTTTGTGCGGGACAGGGGCGGGGGGATCATTACACATTCATCTCAAACTCGCATATAAAATCAATCGCGCCTGTCACTACTAACTTACACAACAATTAAAACTAAACATTCAAATTCACACAAATATATTCTGTGTCATAGCAATGTAAGCCCATTTGGACTTACACTATGACAGAGGAGAACGCCTATAACTACTTCCTACCCTGTTGGTTGCTCAGTGAATTGCACCTTACAGTTGTTTTTTTTATTTAAACTAAGCACAAATGTTACGAAGGCGAATTTAATGTCATTGCCTTTTTCCACCAACTGAACTCAGGGTAACACAAAGCTAAAACATGGTAGTTGCAAAGAGTTATTTTTTAATACGAAGTTCAAGACCTACTGTCTTCAAGCCACGCTGATTTAAGCACGGTTGGGCCGGCTCGACCAGGGCGGTACTAATCTCGCACAGATGTCCGAGATGCTGTCGTGTTTCGTTGGTAAGTACGAGACCAGAGGCCCAATGATGCACAGAAGCATCATTAGGTCGTCATGATGTGGGTCGTCAGTTGCATTGTCTGCATTCGCAGTGAGTATGGTGACCACCACTCTTGGATTCTACTTATGCTTTCCGTCAGGCAGAGTAGTTCTCATGGAAGAGCCAAACAAAAAAAATCGAGACAGCTATACGGTCCGGCTCTGCCGCCGGAATAGGTTATGCACAACCTGTAGAAAATAGAGCAATGGTTGTTACCTATCCATCAGATGTTATCTCTGCTCATATGAGTACATCCTATATTCAAATTTGTAACGGTTAGAAACAGAGTACAATTCCATACAGAAAGCTAAAACTAGAAGCATGGTAAACAAATACTCACTATTGGTTGGACTGGTGCTGGGGATTGTGGTGAGGGTTGTGGTGACGCCAGCCACCACGGCCGCGCCACGCGCCACGCCTCGCCGACGCCACGCCGAACGTCTCCGAGTTCAGCTTGCGCTCCGTCCGCCAGTCCGTACGCTGGCTGCGACCCTTCGACCTATTACACACAAATATTATCTTTATATTCCATACTAAATATACGTTTTTTATACTAAAACGTCTTTATGCACGCTAGACTTGGGAAGTAAGCTGGTAAATGCGTTACTACAGGTTACAAAAACTGTGATCGGGCAAGGCGGACAGAAGTAGAGGAAGACATTAAATAGTAAAGAGATACCACCACCTGGTGGCATGTCGGACTCGAACCGACTAAAACCACACGCCATCTCGGGTACCAGATGCCGGGGAACCAGGTGCACCCTAGAAAGGAAAACCCTGGAACCCCGACGTACCTTGTGCCATCTACGATTTGCAAATGGCCCCCTCCTCTGTGGAAATCCCGGAGTTTCCGTTGCTGTTCCAAAAGGTAGGGCGCGAGTGCTGTGGTGCAAGCGCGCCCCCCACCCGAGCCTGCTGCTGCTAGGGTGACAGAGGGCCTCATATGTCACCCTCAGGCTTGCGCTTATGGCGGACGGAGATCATTTTGCGATCTCACATTTTCTTCCTCTCTCTCTCATAGCCAGTTATATAAAGAAGTTTTACTTCAATCGTGTGATCTAATGCCTATCACTATTTTTCACGATCAGGTATCTGGTATTCTTTTTTTTTACTATTAAACTTTCCAAATAGATAGACAATCCATACTAATAATGTAAATTCCAAAGTAACTCTCTCTGTCTATTGCGCTTTCGCGTCTAAAACGCTGCACCGCCTTCAAATAAATTTGGCATGGAATTACTTTTATTCTTAAGGAACAACATAGGCTACTCTATACCGAGATAAACGCGAACGGAGCCATGGGAAAAAATGATAGTTTAAAATAAATTTTAAATAAAGTAACATTTGCATTACTTGATGAAATAGCCGTAACATATAAAAATATTGGTAAGTCACAAACATGCATTAAACAAGTACATGTGCATATCTTTATTAAAGATATGCACATGTATTGTGACTGTTTTAGCTTTTTTGTTATTTTTTATATATAATGTAAGTGTCTCAACTTATATTGATGACTTTAAAGCTTGATTTCTTTCTGTTATACTTATAAAAATTACTGTAATAAAATAAAATGGTAGCAACCAGATTTTCTTGGATTTAAAAACAACAATTAAAGTATAGGATGACTCACCTTTCAACAGCTTCACAAGAAATATTATCGAAGAAACTCTTGGTCTTGTCATAACCAGTGTAACCATTTTGGTCATCATCAACTTCGGGTTCACCAGCACCCGTCTCATTACCAGAATCGTCCTTCTTGTCTACTTCACCCTGCGTGATAATAATTACTTCAGTTTCCTGTGATTTCAAAAAAAAAAATTCATTAATAAAAAACAAAACAAAATAGTTAGAGCATTTAGAAACCAATTACAATCTTGTTATATTGTTTTCTGAATTCATGACAAGATATGAAAAGGGATAGATAGTTTCAGCATATTCAATCTAAGAGTAAATAAGATCGACAGTCGACAATTCAACATTTCTTTATTGTTAACCTTTATTCAAAAAGGAGGTTCTCAACTTTATTGGTATTTTTTTAAATTAATTATAACCCAGTAAACAAAATATTTTCTGACTCGCCAGCTCGCCCCGATCAATTGGTCTTTTATAACCACTAAATCGGGAAGTAGGCGACGAAAGTAATGGTCGGAACACCTCTAATTATAAAATACATTAATTAAACCTACATTCAAATAGCCAAGTGAAAATATATTGGCAATTTATGTCTATAAAGATACATATGTACAACAAATTCATAGCCGTCAATAATCGAAATTGCTAACACTTGCTCCTGACTAGTTGAACTATATTAAGTTGTACTTCTTAAAGTTGGCAACCACAGAATCCTATCGGCACCAAACGGCACCAAATAGCGATGATGCGAAGGCTCTGTTCAGATTCATGTCGATTGTTCTAAGACGATGAGTATGTAGTAACATGTTCAAGATACGATGGAACTGGCAAATGCTGTGCATAAAAGTTCCAAAACAAAAACAAAATAAAAAAACTAAAAAAAGTTGGCGTCGGTTGCTACTGCAATTTTACTGTCGGTAAGGTACACACTAAAATTCACTCAAATTTGTTGTTGGATTATAAACTTTAATCTAATCTTCTTACAGTCAATTTTTCGATACCTCACATCTAAGCTGTCACTGTGTTTAGTTCAGTATCAAATAAACGTTAATCAGAGATACACGCTTATTTATTATATACTTGAAAAAGTAAAATTTACTTTGGCATAATCACAATTAGTTAAATTACTCGACTCGACAATTTGTGTGGTATTTGTGGGGTAGCAGTTTGGTGTATTTCCTATTATTGATAGAAGATCAAATAATTTCAATTAATAAGTATCTAATAGTAATGGTGAGTAATTATAAAATAAAACACGTTTAAAAATAATTTACAAACTTACTTCAACTTTAACATCTCCCTCAGAGATCTTAGTCTTCGCGAGTTGGCTGCGGAGCTCTTCAAATTCAGTATTTGCTTGTTCAAAATCATAATCCTTGTCGAACTTAAGAGTATTCTTATTGCGGGGAACAAATCCACGGCCTCGACCACGGGGCCTGCCTCGCCATCCTCCACGATATCCTTGGCCCGTGTGAAACACTGACGAAAAGTTGTCTTGGCCTGAGAACAAACGAATATATCATAATATTAGGTAAAAATATTATTGCATCATCGAATGTAAACAACTGCACCGGTCAAACGCTAGAAATATTTGTAAGCCTACCCTACCCCTTTTTTTCTGTGCAGAAATCCCCTCGAATACCACCTCTTGGTGGCATGTCGGACTCAATCGACTAAAACCCTGGAAATCCGCCGTACCTCGGGTCACCTACGGTAGATGGCCCTCTCCCGTGTGGGAACCCCGATGTTCCCGTTACTGCGTCCGCGCCGCCCCCCAGGCTTGCTTCTGCCAGCGTGACAGATAGCCTAATCTGTCACCCTCAAGGCTTGCGCTTATGGACGACTGAGATTATTCTGCGTTCTGTTTATATCGTGCATGTGGATTGTTAAACAAAACAGAATGAGATGAGTAATGTACACTCACACCCATAATAAACCAATATGGGTGTTTTATATTTGTTATTATATACTGTTATTCTAATATTAATAAAAAAAAACTTCAGGATAACAACTTTCAATGGTATTTTATTTTTTATATGCATGTCATATATATCTTTTGTGTTCCTAGATAAGTTAACTCTAGTTTGACGACTCGCGTAACGAAATCGAAACAAACAATTTACACGTCGTAGATTTTTTTCCACCTCAAGGATCAATCCTCGATTGTATTAGAATGGTGTTGTATTTCACATAAGATCAGTGATTGTATTGTTTGCAAAAACATTGTAGTTTTAGAACTACAATGTTTTTGCAGTGTTTTTTTTAGGAATACTTTCGAATTTATCGTCCAAAATACCTCGATACAGGTGCTATAGATTTTGATTTAATGTAATGCTTAAATGTGTTTAATTAGATAGTTTTTAATCATGTTTCAAATCATATCTTTTGAATGTGTTTTTTTTTTTTTTTTATTGAATAGTGGGCAAACGAGCAGACGTATCACCTGATGGTAAGCGATTACCGCCGCCCATGGACACCCCCGCAACACCAAAGGCGTCACAAGTGCGTTGCCGACCTTTGGGGGGATGGGGGGAGGGGTTGGGGCATGGGCCTCCGGTATCCTCACTCACTCGGTGAAACACAGCACAAGCACTATTTCACACCGGTTTTCTGTGAGGCCGTGGTATCACTCCGGTCGAGCCGACCCATTCACGCCGAAGCATAGCTCTCCCACGATTAAATGTGTTGTCATTCTATACAGTTTCAAGAGACATAGATTTGAATTTTGCTAGCAGCTGCTTTAGAGCATGAATACTTTTTCACTTTATTTCAACTTGGTCATAAATGATAATGAACGAGCTAAGAGCTTACCATGATGTTGTTGGTGATGGTGAGGCTGTTGACCCTGTTGTCCCTGACCATGCCCTGAATGGCCAGCATTCTGTTGATGCTGCGGATGCTGTAAACAATATAAATATTTGGTTATTTTTTATCCATTTCAATTAAATTTATAGTATGATTATTTAGAAGGCAAAATACAGACCCTCATTTTGTAGTTATAGTTTAAGGCAATGTAATAGACCAGGATTTCAGGTCTATTTTTATCATTTATTACTATTAAGTTATTTTTTTGGGAGTCATTTTGATGAGATACCCTATTTTAACAATACTTCTCCTGTCCTGGTCTATATTGTGTAATCCTTTAATGAGCACATAAGTCCTTAGTCCCTGGAACCCATGACCTAATATGCTAAAATTTGTTTAATACTTTCATTTTAATACTTTAAACTTCTAGTTTACAATGAATGGACTCAGGGGACCAGTTTTAACCATTAAAGGCACAGATGCAGTCAACAAAAACGATTTATTTTTTGCTGCTTTAAAATACCACCATGCAGTGGGCCTACCGACCCATTATTGATTGTAGTGGTTGAGACGCTAAGTACCTGGTTCTGGTGGTGTTGTTGGTGTTGCTGGTTGTGTTGTTGGTTGTGTTGCTGGTTGTGTTGCTGGTTGTGCTGTACGCCGCCGCTGGGGTAGCGTGTTCGGTTGCGCGAGTTGGTGCGGTTACGCGCCGCGGGATGAGCGTTCGTCGCATTCTTCGGAGCCGCGCCAGGGTTGCTTCCGCGACGGCTGTCCCGCTGCTGGTTCGAACCACTCGCCACCGTACCCACCTGTGTCAATACCACTAAGCTTTCTTACACAATTCATTTACATTACAGAAACCAGACGATCAACTGTTACATACACTTTTTTAAGGCAATGCATAATAATGGCAATGGTACGAATGAAAAATCATACAAAATGGCACATAAATTGATAAATGTTATAGTTGTACGAAAAAATTTGAATGTGAAAATGGTACAAAAAATTATTATCATTTAATATCTATCTTGAAGTTTGTAAAACTGATTTATTTTAATCTGTATTTATTTATCTACTCTTAACCAGAACAATCTCTAGCTACTTCCACAAGTTATGGGAAAAATAATACAAAATATACAAAACTTAATCCATAATATGAATCTAAACTTTTATCACACACTTCATCATTTTATTGATGATAGTTTGTGTGAAGATTTAAACTAAATAACAGGTATATTAAGCACAATGGTTGGACTTTTTTGTGTGTATACCTGAGTGCCCTGGTCAGCCGTAGGACTCTTCCGGTGCGCGCCTACAGCAGGGGTACCTGACCGTGAAGCGCTTTGTTGAGATCCTCCTCCAATAAGATCGAGCATTGAGCCTACAAGATTAATAGAAAGTTAACTTTATGTATACTTTTCAAATTCTCTATCATCTAATGCCAATAACATTTTGTTTCATTATGAATTTATACATTTTGAAAGCATTTAAAGTACATATATTATGATTTGTCACAATGAGGATATGTGTTTTAATTTTATTTAAAATATTTTAAATAAAATTAAAACAAATTTAAATAAGTTTTTTTTAAAATTGTTCTACCTTCAAATACTAACATATATACTTATATTGTTTCCAAGAATATATTGTTATTTCTAATTGGATATTGGCATTAAATACTTTTATTTTCAAAAAATAAGATGCATAAGCTTCAGATGAGATACGTTGCAGAATAACATACAAGTATAATATTTTTTATACAAGCAACAGACCAAGGATAAGGAATAATGAAATGCATTTTGCGATTTTTTGTAGTGTCAATAATTTTTTCTTAATATTATATTGTAAGTTATATTTTATATCTTTTTTGTTTCTTAAAACATTATAATAATTATTACAAAGTAGATATAAATGTGAATAGGGTTTGTGGATACAACTAATGATAATTAATCAGGGTAGGGCATTTAAATCAATATTAACTTTGATTTTTATGACAGAAATCAGTACATTATTTTGTGAACAAACCTTTGTATGAATAAAGATTATTAATATAGTGGTCAAAAATGATTTTTATCAATTAAAAGTTTTAAAATTTTTAGATGATTTAAAATAATATTTTAAATTTATAATGAACAGTGTTTGTGACAAACGTAATGTCGAATATACATTTATGCATGGTAAATATTCTACTGTGAAACAACTATTATGAAGCAGATTTATGTTCATGCAAGCTTAATAAAACCTGATATGAAAAAAGGTGATTGATTGTTTTAACTTTGAAATGTGTGGTCCAAGTATTTTCATTATGAAGAATATTCCTTTATATTAATGTAATGTATTGATATACTTATAAAGTGAACTGCCTCATATTCTCTTATAGATGACAGATTCTCATGCATGCATGCTCTAGAGTAGATTTCTTTTGATATATTTAAGTTCTAGTAATGAGATTATACACAAGGATTTGACACTTTCAATAATAAAAATGAACTACTATAAATTTATCATTTAGACACCCTAAATGATAAATTTAAAAACATTGATTATTATCATAAATCCTCCTAAAATATAATTTTATATGTGAGTAAAGCCATGTCAATGAATATAAGAAATATGTATATTGTCATTGTATTTTACATATTCTCTGGTTTATATATTTTATAATATGTTAGGGTTACAATTTTTTTATCAAACTGACATGAGTTTAGACAGTGAATATACCTATTTTATTAGTTTAAATAGTTTTCCCAAAGTGTAATACATTTAAAAAGTATCTCACTTTAAATTAAATTATTAGAATATTATTGCAAAATACCCTACAACACTACCTTTTTTCTTAAATTTACTAAATGCTTTTCTTAAAATGATGACCGTTAAAGTAATGATGAGTGTAAGCAACAGATCATAACTAGATACTTTTATACTAATCAGAATTAATTTAATAATCTTATTGATACCTTTTAAGTAGCCAAACTAAAAGTATCTTGCTATAATGCTACTGTAAAAATCGCAAGGTAGCATGTATAAAGCAAAAGCTAAAATTAACCATGACAAAAACCTTGGTCTTTCACTTGATTGGCATGATGCACCACTCCTGAGCCAATTGGAGCCGTGGTCGGAAGGGGCTGAGGTGCCAACTCCACAGAAGTTTGCGGTGACAACTCACTAGTCTTGGTAAGCTGTGGATGCACACCTCCAGGGAAGCCGGCCATCGGATGGTACTGAGGGTATGGTGTTTGTCCAACCACCGGATGGGTGTACTGGCCTGCAAACTGACCAGGAGCGCTGCCCGCTCCAAGCGTCGGCGGCACAGACATCTGCATGATGGCAGGATCGTTGGGCAATGATGGAACATTGTTGAGCACACGGATATCCTTGATGTCAGAGCCACGGAACAAGATGTAGTCGTAAACCTGGCTTTGAGGCGCTACTGGGTACTGCGTCTCACGATCTTCCGTACCAAACGATCGCACTACACATAAAAAAACATCACATATGGTAAACAATATTTCTTACAGTAATGAAGATAAAACTTTCACAGTTGTCGATTTATTAATATAACTGACATGGCCCTCATAGTTTTAGCGATAAAATTAATAATATATAATCACGGAATAGCCTACGAACATTATTTTAAAAGCTTATAAGAAAATTGTAGGTACCTCGAGAAAGTCAATTTCAAATTGACAATCGAAACCAAACCAAAACCTACATTATGTAAAAACTAAGGTTTTGCTACATATATATTTACTAAATGAAGGAAATACATTTCTTATATCCATACATAGTCGTTATCAACGTCATCAATGTGAAACCGCGGTCAAAGACGGGACCAACAATTTCTCTTTGAGGGTAGCTAAAAAACAATGTGCTTATTTGAACAAAATCTTGAAAAATCAAATGGAAAATGAGTAACAATAACATAATAGACGCTTTCCCAAACAATAAACAAAGATGGGCATAAACAGGAGGGAAACGAAGAACTGCATTCCAGAGAAGTCGATCGATGTTCTAATTGGGAAAAATAATTATTAGGAGAAAACTTATAAGAAAATCATCAGGAAACTAGGGATTAATTTTGTTTTTTTCCTATAAGAAAATAACAGTATCCATTTGTCAACTTACCGCTAGCCAGAGCGATGGTACATTCTTGAGGATCGACAGTGAAAAGCCGGCCCTCGTACCGAATATCAGCTTTAGATATTAGGCTTATCTTGGAGCCCAATTCAGGCATTCCGGAACTCATAATGTCACTTTTGCAGTACTCCGCTGATGTTAAAGATTTTTAACGATGTCGTCGACCATAGAAATACAGCCACCGAACAAAATGACTGACGGGAAGTTGGCAACAAGCGATGCGTTTACAAACAGCTGTAATAAGTGGGGGAAATTTGAAACCTCATTCTTTGGCTTACAAAAAATTAAAACCTACCATTTTAAAATTAATAATTAATTAGAATATAAAGATACAATTATATCTTAGTCTTATAATAATTCAAATAAAAATATATCGAGAAAAAAACATACGCTATGACTGGTGATTTATTTAAATACTCAAGATTTTGAACAAAATTAATTTTATTTTATTATGTAAGTTTAGAAGTTAATGATAAAGACAAATTGACATACTGTAATCGTGCAGACTTACATACACCAATAAAATTACGAACTGATAAAGATTATTTAACTTTAAAATCTAGTAGGTATAAACAAACTTTGATAAATACATTTGAATAGGTTTTATTTAGATTTCACCATTCATGTCAGCAAACCGCCGATGATTGTACTTGCCAATCAATTTTACAATAGGATATAGGAGAATTAAATACACTTTAAAAAACTTAACCTTTGCAGGACGTCTAGCAAATACTTATTAAAATCTGTTACGCTTAGGTCACCTCGAAATTATTTCGTATAAATGAAAAGTGTGACATTGTATATAGTTTAATGAAGATCTCATAACTTGAAATTACAGATGAAAATTCAGAATGACAACGTATTACCACACCGCACTGCAAAAATGGTATTGAGTTTAGTTTTATATGATATTTCATCACGCAAAGGGGTGATGCCTATTATGTCGACCGGTCGCCACATCTGCAAGCGCTCTAACCGTATGACCATTTCACTCAGTCGCATCATTAATTTATTGTTTCCAACTACAACTACTATCTACACGGGTACACGTACTATCTAAAATAAACAATAAGGTCATAAATATCAAGATAATTTTATCTGGTGTCATAGTCTATTTCTTTGAGTGTGCTATTGAAATAGGCATGATAACTTATTTTGAGAACCTGTTTTAAGATGTTCGAAAGTATCTTATATCCTCAAAAATAATCATATTTCTACACGAAATAAAACTTAAGTAGAAAAAAAATGCGATTAGAGGTTTAAAATTCACGCCAAAACGCTCAGTGGAGTCATGGCGTCTGCTTGTGACGTTATGCAGCAGACGTGACGTCCCCATTTGTCAAACCATTAACCAAAGCCCTTAAAAACCTAAGCGATCGTCAATTACCCAAACAAAATGACCCTTACACAATGGTATAAATAATGGCGGTACCTGGATTGGTGTTCTAACTTCTACTTAATCTGACATGGCGGATTGTTATGCGATTTTTATTCTCTATGAACCCCACTTCATCAGATAAATACATATTTTAGTGGTTCTTGGATAATGTCATCATGCCTATTTAGAGTCACAAATTATTTTAAAAGACGGAAAAGCACATGACTTTAATATTAGAAGTTGGCAAATGGCAACATTGACTACGTGAATGTCCGTTGGTGTAACATTTTGATTTGACGGTGATCTGACGCAAACATTGCGAGTTCGTAATTATGTTCTATTCATGTTTATGTCGGTAAATATTACTATAAGTGTGAGATTTGCAAGCGTATGTGTTGTTTGGTGGGAATATATATGTTAAACAAACCTAACAATGTTGGAAACTCCGATATCCTCTACATCTAGGATGACCAGGCTCAGTATTGGCGGGAGCAGCAATAGTTCAATTAAAAGACGGAGTCTCATACCACAGAAGCGTATTTCTTCCGTTAGAAATGAGGTTTGTTAAAGTGATATATTAAAAATATATATCTAACAATCATACCAGTGCCTTGACTTCTTTGAAAATTATATATTTACCAATACGTTTTCCTTTTAACATACAAACTTGGTTAATATGTTATCATATAAGTATAGTATCAAATGTTGGCTACTATTATTACTGAAGATGTCAAAAAAAAAAGAATCGGTAAACATGTCATATTCAGTAGGTTTTATAATCTTGGGAAATCTTGGCTTTTATAATTTTTTTTGTTTTATTTATTTAGGTCTTGTATTATCATCACAGGTTGACCAAATGTGATAGAGAGGCTAACTTACCTTTCTATTATTACATATCATCATAGTTAACTAATCATATCAAAACCCAGCAGTAACATAAATATGCCATAATAGATAATATAAAAACACAAATCTGAAATGACGTATGACCATCGAAAATGAAATGAAAAACCAGCAGTTTCTTATTTAGAATTGGTTTGAGAAAGAAAGTTTTTTATTTATTGAACAGATTATAACAGTTAATGAGAAGTCTATAAAAAGATTCTATGCTTCGACTAGGATATCAACTGCGATGTAGGATCTGTTATTTAACACAGTAAATTAAGAGAGTAAGAGCATATAAAACCCAAATAAGTAATTTGGGTTTTATTTGCTGCGGTTATTCTGTATGAGCCAATAGGGCGACCTTAGGTTCTGTCTGTGCAAACTGTTATAAAGCCAATGACTTGCATTAATTTTTTTGTTCAAGGCATATAGGACAGTTAGCACTGAGGCATTACTGGTGTTGGCACCTACCAACAAAAATACAATAGCTTTTATAATATTTTTATAATAAATATTAATTTTATATATAAAAAAATTAAAATAAATAAATTGATGTTTGTTTGTCTTGCTAAAACTCGATAGTGACAGTGGGCACAGCTAATTTTAAATAATTAAAAATGTACATTTATTTTTTTAGGAGCGTAATGATGATGATGCTGAACGTTCATCGTTGGTGGCATCTGAGCGTGCGGTTGTCACATCCACACCGCAACAGTCACCCCGGCGTGGACGTGATACTATGTCATCATCGCCTCAGAAGGAGCATTTCCAAGGATGTCTCAAGCTTTATGCTGAAAATGTATGGTTCTATTGAAACTATAAAGGCTTAGTAATTTCAATAATTGCAAGTGTAATAAAGCAAAATATAACGGTTTTCTAAATTATTACTATGTGATACTTTATACATTATTTGTAGTTCAGTTTTGAAATTTCTTTCAACCATAACAGTGTATGCACATCTAGGATAAGATAAGAACAATTTAATGCATAAACTGTAGTACAATTATGGATGAAACAATTTAAAGTGGTACAGTATCACACATTTTGTCCAAATTGACATGCAAAATTTTTATGTCAGATGTGAACTTTCAAATCAAAAAATTCATTAATGCTATTAAAAGTGCACTGTATTAGCCATTTTCTCAATTCAGAATCAATTTTAGACAGTGATAATTTTCGAATAGTCTTGGGTATTTTATTAAAAACTTCTATACTCGTTACATATAAGTTATCGTGAAATAAAGAACTCCTACATGCAGGAATTATAAATCTAGTGAGATCTCTTTTACTTAAACTGAATTATCTCTGGCATTGTTAAATTTATGTGAGAATTTTTTCACATGTATGGAAATTTCCAAGATGTACAAGACCACAAGATAGAGTATATTGCCATTTTTAAACAACGGCTGACATGAATCCAGTGGTCCTTATACAGATATAAACAAAAACATTATTTATATCTGTTGAGTTTCCCGTAACAATATTCCATTCCATAACACTGATTCCACATATCCACAATAAGCAATTTGAGTTTCTGAGCACATATACTTACAAATTCATTTAGTTTTGGACATGTATTTTCCAATTGCAGTTTTGATCTATGTATAGACCTAAAAACTCTGGTAAAATTTTCACCTCAGTATGTTATATTTAATGCTTATAAATTTTCTAATTATAACACGAATAATTAGAAAATTTTATAAATTTAGGCTTTAAAATTATGGGCACTTAAGTTATTGAAATTCTATTATTTACTCACTCACAACTACATTATAATAGTCAAATATAACCAAAATGAGTGAAATTCTTATATTTATTTACAGAAAATTACAAAAGACAATGCTTGGAATCTGCAGTTAATAGATTTCATGACCAACATGCTGAGGCGGCATGACTCTCGCATGGAAAACTTGCAGACTGCCTCCACTGTAGTTGATGCTTCGGCCCGGATCTACTCCTTCAGGGTAGATGCAGTGCATTATGATGTGTTGAAGATGGCTGGAGGACTAAGTAAAGCAGCACATGTAAGAACATTTCTTAACTTATTGATAAACAAGCATATTATGACTTATCTGATTGTAAGGAATTCTCAATTGCTTCTGATTTATATGCAACTAGCTGAACAGCGCAACTACATCTACCTTTTGCAACGATTTTCATTGATGCTTTTTTGGTAAATGAACCATCCAACTATAAAGAGTTTTTATCCAAATCAGTATTTACTGAGTTACGCCAGTTAAGTCAAATACACTCTTCAGCTTTATAATTCATTCGTCTATAAGCCAAGTCTATGATAAATTGTTCTATGTTCTTATTTAGTTTCTTAAATGTCAACCAAATCCTGGACCAATTACAGGAAGAAACCAATTTTTGTGTCTCTAACATATCTACTACTAGTGACAAACCCCAGCTTCACAACTGCAATTTAAATACTGATATAGTGTGAGTGCAATAATAATGAAAAAACGCTATTAGTGAAAACCACATTAGAATCCATTGCGTAGTTTTCAAGATCTATGGGTATAGGAAACAACTTTGTCATCCTGTCTATAGATACCTGTATATCTTTCTAGACAAAACGGGGTAAAAAAGACGATGATAATGGTGTTCAAGAAGATGGTGCGGTGGACAGTGACACTGCAGCTCCAGTTAAAAGGAAGAAGAAAAAATCTAAAGGGGCCATTGCTGCCAACCCAGAAGTTTTTAATGGAGATTTTGATATCAATGACTGTTTAGGTTAGTTACTTTTAATTATTAATATTTATTAACATAGAGCAATTTGGTAGCAAATAGTCTTTTACAGGCATTCCCCTCTGTCGAAATTATAATGAGTTTACACAATACACTGTCATACCACAGTGTGTGTGTGAAATTGTGACTGATTTTGTTTTAATAACTATGTGTGAGTTCGTAGTGACAGGTGATTATTTTTATATGTAATTGTAAGATGTACCGTCGGGGAGCTACACTTCGGCATGAAGGGGCTGGCTCGACCGGAGTCATACTACGGCCTCACAGAAAACCGGTGTGAAATAACGCTTGCGCTGTGTTTCACCGATTGAGTGAGGATAAAGAAGGCCCATACCCTAACCCTTCCCCCGTCACCCTCCCCATCCCCCAAAGGCCGGCAACGCACTTGTGACCCCTCTGGTGTTGCGGGTGTCCATGGGCGGCGGTAATCGCTTACCATCAGGTGATACATGTTAAAAAAAATTTTTTTTTGAAGATTTCTCCTCACAAGAAATTATTTTGTATCGGCAAAAGACGGTATGAGGTACTTCCCTCTGGTCCGCCGACTTGTGTTGCTCTGTGTATAATTTACAGGAGAGATTACGGCTCCAACCATTCACTATGGAGCAATGATTCGACAGTCAAATAATCAACTATTTTCACAAGTGCAAAGGGCCTTTATTTGAGGTGGAAAATCCCTTCGGATCTCCGGCTCTTCGGGGATCTTTGGTCCCGCTTCGCCGTCTCTTTGGCAAGCATAACTTGCTCGCAGAAAGAAACGGCGGAGTTCCACGCGCTCTCGCTCCGCAACATGGCCGCAATCATGTTACCAAACGAGAGAACCTCCACCCCGATACGAGATCACGCCTTGGCCCACACATTAGGGCCATAGCTACTCTAAAGTTTGCTTCTTATGTGTCTGTAATGTTTACATAAAGGTGATAAATTCCTGGTTCACGATAAATACGAAGAAATGTGTTTTTCACAGATCCGTTTTTTGAGCGTTTAGCAGCGACACAGGGCGACGTAACATCATCAAATAGAGCGTTCAACGCCACATTACCTATCCAAGACAATTCCTTAGCGTTAATATTGAGGTAACAGTAATTAACTTAATTTATTTAATAAACATAATTTGTTTAAAAGAAACATTTTTAATTTGTATAATTTACCCGGCTTCGCACAGAAGTCTTTGAAATTCTCGATTTTCTCTACTATAATATGCATGTAATACACATATAAACCGTCCTCTTTAATTATCCTTTCTATTCCTTAAAAAAAATATTAAAATCGTATCTGAATAGTGAAATAAATGCTGAATAGTTTAAAAGTGGTTAGCAAAAACAGACAGCAAAAGCGACTTAATGTTATACACTGTAAAGATATCAATATTACCTGATATTTTTTCAGAACTGACGACCGATACCTAGACGAAATTAAAGAGAATATTCCAGAAGAAATTAACCTCTCAGAGCGAATCACCATTGCATCCAAGTTATTACCTGCATTCACTGACAATGATCATATATGTGAACCATTTACTGGTTTTTCTATATCTAACTGGGATCCTGACACCGAAGACAAGTAAGTTATTAACACTAAAAACAGGTACAGAAGAAAAATGGACCCGAAAGTGTTGTACACTTTCTCCATTTGAATGGAGAAAGTGACAACTCCTTATAGGAATTTTGCCTACTATTAGTGGTTAAAACTTTTGGGGGAACGTGTATCATGTTCCACCCAACACAAAGGGAGGATCCTCCGACCAGGCGAGGTGATCATGCCTGGCGGGCTACTGCCCAACAGTTGATGTTGGGATGTTGTATATATGATAATCCGCGCGAGAACTATTTATTGCGCGATTCAGGATTTGTAGTTCGTTACTTCGTAGTTCCGTGTATCTTCGGTAGGTGGCGCTGTAGTACCTTTTACTGTTGTGTTATATGGATGTGGAAGTCGCCACAAACTCATATTATTAAATTTTAGTTGCTAGTTTGTCAAGACAGCTACGTTTTTATCGAATTTGTGTTAATTTCAATTATAAAGTGATTGTCCGAACAAGCTTAATAACCTGTTTTTTTTTTCCAAAAGTACTTGAGTTACTGAAGTAATATATTTTTTGTTCGTTGGTTATGTTTAATACATGAAATGATATTGTTATTAATATTTGGACAAGGCTAAAGGCTTTATTATTATAATTGTTATGCAATACATGAGAGTAGATATAAAAGAGATTATTAGATTTAAGTATGACATAGGTTAATCTTTACTTCTAGTGTGACCAGAGTCAATAATTGGGTGGAAGATAATCAACTAAATTTATCGCAACAAGCGCTTGCCTTTGACATGAATGCCGAAGTCGAGCCCATACCGCTAGATGAACCTAATAATGATTTATTTGGTAAGATATTTTTTGTTATATTAAGTCAAGACGTCATTAAATTTTAATCGCCTATTATTATATGAAATCGTATTGCCTTGTAATTTATTGCAAAATATAAAAATATTCCTTTGCAATAACTTAAAATTAGTGGCGACCCAAAACACTCGTATACAGAGTTAAGGTTTTTCTTCAATGTATGTCAGTATAGTTTGCCAATATACTTAACCTTGATTACTAAACACGTTTTATTTTAACTTGAAATTTGCGTTTCTTTAATTGTATTACGTCTCAAATCTCTTCACTGATATGAGGTCTGCAATCGCAGTTAACGCTGTGAAAACAAGTAGCATATAGTGAAAATTTCGTCATCTCTCGTCGTGTCATGTAATCGGTTCAGCCGTTTCAGAGACTAGCCAGAATAAAAGTCAAAAAAATAGAAATTGATGTGTTAATGCAAATATTATAAATACTTCTTTGTTGGTAATGCGTTGTGTGTGTGTGTGTGTGTGTGTGTGCGCAGAGGATGAGCCGCTGGGCGGCATCGAGAGCGAGGAGGAGGCGGACGTGGCCGTGGCGGCGTGCGTGGCGCGCGCTGGTGGGGCGGGGGCGGGGGCGGGCGGCGCGGGGGCCGTGGCGCGCCTCACGGACATGCGGCCGGGCGGCGCGCCCGACTCGCGCCTGGAGTACTCGTACTGCGGCGCCATCGTGGCCGCCTGGGCCGGGCCCTCGCACTGGCGCCTCAAGAACAACAGAGGTACGCTCTACATTTAACATTGTTATAACATTTCTAAAAATGCTTTGCAGCTAGATTGATTTATCGTCCCCGAAACCCTCTGCATACTAAATTTCATGAAAATCGTTGGAACTTAAAGATTCCAATTATGTATTTACAAGAATTGCTTGTTTAAAGAAAAATAGGAAAAACCTAAAAGGATACCTATATTGGGTGTATCAGTCAAAAATATATAAGCCACCATTTTGTTACGACCGCCATTTTATTACGGCGGCCATTTTGGATTGATAATGATTACGATTATAAATAATTGCAAAGTCATCAGAACTAAAGGTTAAGTACCTTTAGTTCTGATGACTTTGCAATTATTTAAAATTTCAGCTCAATCGGAAATCTTGTAAAAGACATTTTTTTTTGTTCTTTTCCATCTACATTATATGATACAAATATAATCGTATTCATTTTTGACATAACTTATATTTACTGATTACAATATTCATACCTCTAACATATTTCACTGAAAAAATATTATATTCCATAAAATCAATTATAAAAAACATCCAAAAAATAATACACGGTGATTTAATCTATTTTGAATATCAATTCACATTATATTTATGAAAATCTGCTCTACTTAATGAAATATTTTCAATAATTCAGTACCTCGGAATCAAACTTTAAAAAAATATTACAGCGTCGAAAATGACCGAACGCACTCAATCAACGGCTGGCCGTCTAACAGTGGAAGGCAAGAAACCTGCTCGCATGAAGCGACAGCTAGACTTCCTCGGCGCGGGCTTGTCGTTCGACTGTCGGTCGGACCCAGTCGGGGAGTACGAACCCACCCAGCCAGCAAAAATCATGATCAGTAGGAAGACATTGGCCACGGGACATACATGGAACGAAGCTAATTTTAAAACTCCAATTGATAGGTAAGCTGTAACCTGGTACTCTTCATTAAACTTGAAATACAATGAATTCTAGTGAAAACAGAATATTTACGTTTTGAAACCAAAGTCTTTGTTTTTATACATCACCATACATGCAATATAATTCAAAAGGAACAGAATTAAAGAGAAGTAGAAAGTACTCATTAAAAATATTATTAAGAGCAAACTAAGCTGATAAAACACATTTCATATATTTTAAACTATATATTACACTAGCTGACCCACGCAACCTCGTTTGCGTCTTATATTGCCCGTAGCGTGGAAAACTTTCGTCGTTTTTGAAACATTCTTCTTTGGTGCTCCGCTCCTATTAGTAGTAGCGTGATGATATAAAGCCTATAGCCTTCCTCGATAAATGGACTATCCAACACCGAAATACATTTTCAAATCGGACCAGCGGTTCCTGACATTAGCACGTTCAAACGAACAAACAAACGAACTCTTTAGCTTTATTATTAGTATAGATAAAAAAAAATTTTGACACGGTAACTACTCGTAACTTACTACTTAAATGACACTTTAGTGTCAATATTGATTATTAAACACTATTAACAACAACAATTTGTTGATAAATACACTAGCGACTGGGTCCGGTTTTTCGGATTTCTTCCACTATAATATTCATGTTAGTCTACACATATTAATCTTCCTCTTGGATCTGTTGCTGAAAATAGCATTGAGATCCGTTAGTAGTATAAAAGATCTAAGCGAACAGACAGCGGAAACAACTTCTTTTTATACTATGTAAAGATAAAAATTTATAATGTGTTTTTTATTTCAGAGGTTTAGACGAGTCACACTTCCGAAAGCTATTCCTGCGCAGCAAAGTTATGATGCTACGTAAACGCGACCTCGAACTGAGCAAGCAACCAGAACCGGAGCCTGTCACAGTGGAGGAGGCGAGAGACTACGATTATAACAATGAAAACGATGCTTCTTATTGCCCTAATAACATACCTGTAAGCTTTATTCATTCTTTGTGGATTGAATTGTGGAGTGAATTGTGGAATGGTTTGTGATATTTAAGCCGTAGTTGTTTATATGTAAATTTATTTCATGTAGAAACTAGCTTTTGTTCGCGGCTCCTCCCACGTGTGTGAGTAAAGAGTAACCTGTGTCCTTTCTCAAGAATCAAACTATCTTTATATCTAATTTCATTGAAATCAGTGCAGCGGTTTAGCCATGTAAGCGTAACAGACAGACAAAATGATTTCTTTTCGAGAAAATTGCATTTTTGGGATGAAAGTCTGTTAAATTTTTTTTTAAATTAGTTCAGTAGTTTAGGCATGTGCCGTTACTGTGAATCCAAGTTGACTATTGAACGTGGATCTAAACTTGTAAACATGTTAACAACATAGCCATTTTTATATAATCCCGTTCGTGACTCCTTGATTCTTCTACACTTTATTCACGAAAGATTTTATAACTTTATTTGACCTCAATGTAAATGATTAACTTCCAGGACGGCGACGATTGGGGTAACGAAGACGCGATGGCTGCCGGTGAACTTCACGAACAAGTGAAAGCTGCTGAACCAGAAGAAATTGGTGATATGTTAGAACCACCCACAAAGGTAACACTTGTTTTCTCTTTATCGACATAACTATTAACAAATTTACATACATCTACATTTTGTTTATTTTCTTTACTTGAAACATAACTACATCATTTATTTTCAGGTTGCCAAAATCTTTATTCCATACGCAATGAGAGCGAAGAAAGTTGACATGAAGCAACTGAAACACTGCACTTGGAAAATGCTCACAGAGAAAACTCCAGAAGGCGAAAAGGACATTGTCTCACCGAATACGTTTTTCTCAATTTACTCTAGATTACCCAGCAAATTATCGTCCAACATGCGCGAATCCCTCAGTATACCTATTGCCTTGCTCTCAGTCCTCCACTTGGCTAATGAGAAAGGGCTTATACTAGAAAAACGTGATAACCTCAAAGACATAGACATTCTCGGTCTCATAAAATAATTCCAGATATATTTTCGCCTCACCTTAGAAATGAGGTTTTGGCCTACCATAACACGCTTGCCAGACGGATTGCTATACAGAGTGGATATGACAGTATGAAATTAAACAAAACAGTCTGGACAGCTTGTACAATATTCGACTATTGATTGGTAGGACGAGTGTTCCCATAAAGTTCACGATATATAGGTACTATGGAGGGTAGAGGTAACGAGTATCATCTGTGTACATGAAAAGTGTCCGTTGAAATGCATTAAATTAGGGTGGCGCCACATTAGCATCAGAATAAACTTCTTAAAATTTTATGAAAAAGTGTGTGTATTGAACACACTTTTTCATAAAATTTAATGATAAAAAGTCAATAAACGTACTATTCACAGTTCAGAAAATAAAATATATTTACTACATTATTTTGTAATACGCAAGTAGTGACAATAATGTTAAATTTTTTAACTCGGCGTACACAATTGCTACATTCATACCATACCATTAGCATCAGAGTAAACTTCTTAAAATCAATACACACACTTTTTCATAAAATTTAATGATAAAAAATCAATAAACGTACTATTCACAGTTCAGAAAATAAAATATATTTACTACATTATTTTGTATTACGCAAGTAGTGACAATAATGTTAAATTTTTTAACTCGGCGTACTTCAATTCGTTCACAATTGCTACATTCATACCATACCCTGTGTCCACACCAGCGCCATTCTGGAAGGTTTTTGAACTGTTATTTACAGCTTATGCTGGACACTTTTTTCAATTTTCTACCATATGAGATAACACTCCTTCTCTCTACCCTCCATAATAGGTACGTAAAGCCAAGACGGTGTTTTCTTTAGTGTTCTTCGTAAATTAATATCATATCCGTGGCATTATTTCATTTAAACTCACATAAAATAACCGTTACGTAACAATTAACAAACCTAACTAAATGTAGCTATAACTATAGCTACTCGCCCATATTATATGTATAAGATAGCTATTGCACCGGCGCCGGCTTCTCAAGGTGAGAGGCGACGTCACAGGTTCGCTCACTGCGACACACTGACCCACTAATCACATCAATCATACAATTCATATTCAAACCTTGTCTAGTCTAGTTACGTTTGAAATTAGAAAAGCAATGTCTTCGGTTATCCTTTTTATTTTGCCGCATAATTCCTTCCAGTAGAATCTATTCTTTTTGTGTGATTACGTGTGTGAGTCCTAATGCTCAAACATAAGGTATATTTTAAAGTGTGAAATTTTAGAAGAGTAAGTGAACCGGGGGGTCGTTAACCCTTGTATGATAATGGTTTATTAGATACATCGTGTACTAAATTTAAGAAATGAAATATAGTATCCTGTAGCCAAAGGACAAAACTGATTTGATTGAAATTTTGCGTGTGGTAGGTCTACTTCAAATAAAAGTATTGTCATATCTATCCTTGTATATATTTCAAGTTTTCCGTCTCTTTGCAGGAATGTTGTCCTGCCTCCCTTAGTCGTCTTCTGTTCTTAATATAATTTTACCCAAAATAATCCCAATATAATAAAGTGAAATAGGTTACATAAAATCTAAAAAAACATTAATGAATTGCACTATTTTTACGATAGTCACGAATTTTATGTTGCAAGAATACCAAAAAATGGATACGACATTTTTGGAGATTCTAGTTAGTCTACATCAGTTCAAGTATTAATATACAGAACTTTAATAATAAATATGATAGATGTACGTATTATGTATATACATAGTTAGCATAGTTCATAGTTGATTTTGCTTCTTGGATTCCACATATTGAAGTCACATTGAGTTGTATAGTACCTATAGCTACCTTTCTTTGTAATGTCGCCAGTGCTCGACTGTGTACATTTTGTTGTTTTTTAAGTTTTTGTAGTTTTCTTTGCCTTAAATAAGGACTATGAGTAATTGCCATAGGAACACTGTACAAATATATATTTTTGATAATTTCTATTTTTTTTTCTACGTCAGTTTGTAAATGTAGAATAAAATATTAGACATATATTTGTGTTTTAATTGATTTATGGGTCGCGAAAACGATACAATTTAATGGTTGTGAGAGAAGTGATGCTACGAAGTAGACGTGTGCGGAACATCCTAATTATTATCAATGTGAATGTAAGATTATTTTTTACGCTTTCACGCGAAAACTACTTAACCGATCATCGTGAAACATTGTACACTTATTCTTGGAAGTATTAGAAATAACATAGGATACTTTTCCTTGGTACTGCCTCTCACAGAAGATTCGTGCTGTCGTGGTCCGTTGGCGAGCGTAAGACCGGAGGCCCAATGATGCAATAATATCTTAATAGGCCACGTTGATATGGTTCACTATGCTGCATTGTTGCATTCGCAATAAGTATGATACTCGTAACTACCACTCTTGGATTCGGTTCCTGCTTCCCATCAGTCTAGTTGTCTCTATAGCAGGCTCATACATATTGTAAAGAAAAGATATGGCTGCAGATAAGTGCTTCTTTTTTCTCCCTTTACACAGTAACACTAGAAAACAGCGAGCATCAAGCGTGAGGGCACCATAATAGTTTTAGACAACTATACAACTTTTTTGTCTGGTAACTTACAGGTTTAGAGGGAGTCTACTACAAAAAAAAGTATTGTTAAAAATTAAAGCTACTACAATTTCTTGGAAAATAACCATTCCTGTGACAACTTTAATAAATAAAAAATTGTAATAAACGCCTTTTCTAACGTATCTGACTCTCAATTTACTTTTTGCATTGATGATCGCATTACTTTTTTAAATTAACTAATCAGGTAGCTAAAGTTAGCAGCTAGACTAGTTAATTCAGATAATAAGGATTATAGCAAATTATTGTGATACTTGCTTCTTGGGGCCTTATAAGTCACGTAATTTGTAGGTACTACAGGAGTTTAAAAAAAGAAATACATTTATATGTAGCTTTAATAATAAAAATTATTACAGATCTACTTCAGAATCTTAGTGATTGCTGATCACTAATAAAACAAAAGAGCAGCAAAGAATCAAATGAAAAAAAACTAAACACTTGTGTGAATGGAAGATGTATGTTCGATCAAACATTTGAAAGGGAATGTGTAATACCAATATATATGTATTTACACTTATATATACTCACATCTGAGGAAAACATCAGTGGTTATGTTGTACAAGTGGATTGTAACAGTACCAACAATAACATGTTCGAATAACATGTAAAAAACTTAAAAGTACATAATGAGTATTTATAAAAACAAACGAACAATATTGTATTCCTACAATAAGTATTTCAACAATGTTCATAACGATAAACTAAAAACATATGTGAACTTGACTGGTACTTAAAAGAGTCATTTATAATCTAATCATATAAAAACAAAGTCCAACAAAAAAAAATAACTTCACAAGAAACAATTTAGAAAAATTTAAACTTATAACTTCTCTTCATATATTTATTATAATAATATATATTTTTGCTGTTTATAAATCATATTAGCACTGTTTAAGCAACGCCTTACATAACACGGAAATATGCATGATAATAATATTTAATGTATTATCATATAACTCACTGTGCATTGCTTCGTCACATTTTTAGATTTATATAATACAATTAAAACTGTTGGCTTCATTCAATATAGCAATCATACAACATCTTTTGTAATCAGCAGTCTATGTCGTTACTTCAGATACTTCTGCAACATTTTCCGTCGGTTGGTTCTCGACTTTTGTTACCACAGTTTCTAATATTTTTTCTTCTAAATCAACAATTTCTTCAACTGTCTCTATGGGTGCTATTGTGATCTTTTCTGTTGACTCTGTAGATTTCTCTGTGACTTCTTCAATGGTTTTAGTTTCTTTTTTCGAAACATTATCTATTTCTGGTAGCTTTTCTTTTGATTCGGATATTTTTTCTATTGTTTCAGTTGTATTTTCTTTTGTTTCTAAGCAATTTTCGATAAGTTGTGATTTTATATTTGTTGTTTCTTCTATTTCCGTGGGCACTTTATCAGTTTCAACTGTGGATATTATTTCCGAAGATGCTACTGAAGGGGAAATTTCACCACTAATATAGCCTGTGTCTGTATAAATAGACTCTTTAGATACATCGCACTCAGGAGTCTTTAATAACTCACTAGAACTATCAGTTGATACATTTTCCTCAGGATTATCTTGACATAAATCCTTTTCTGCCTCTTGACCAATTTCGTCAGATTCATTATTAAAGCATTTGTTTTCGATGACTGTGTGGTTACTATCCATACTGGCATCTAAATCATGTTGTGACGTATTGAGATCAGTTTGTTCACCAGTTACATTCTCTATTAAATCTATGTCAGCTGTTACTTCGTCCGATACTGTTGTATCACTCTTTATGTTAGTAATAAAATCTTTACCGTCAACTAGTAGTTTAATCAGTATAGGTTCTTTAGTGGTATCTAAAAATTCAATTTGGAATGTTGTATCTGCTATGGTGAGCTCGTCAAGTTTATTTTTGCCAATTTCATTCAATGAATGGTCACCAAATGTCCCAGCTAGCCTGCAACATTTAGCCAATGGCTCAATAATAGCAAGATCTTCTGGTAATTGTCTGAATTCTTCGCATTTAGCTTTATTACCGTAGTCTATAAACTGCACATGGTAGCCTATGTCACAAAATTCCAAAATCTTTCCTCTGTACCATTGCTGGTCCTCTGACCAAAATGCAGCACAAATTGACCCTACTTTAAGTTCTGTAGCTGTCTCAAATTCAGGACTAGCGTTCATTTTTTCCGTTACTTTATCAATATCTGACGTCGAGTCTTCTAATTGTACGTAGAACTCTTCAAGACTGTTGACAAAGCAGATTTTTCCATTGCTAAGTAAATCCTGTCCAACTGGAGTCGGTCGCTCATTTGGCAACTCTTCACAGAGCACTACGAGCTCCTCTGTGACAGATTTACCTTCCAGGTACAACTCCACGATAGAAATATCACCGGACGCAATAAATTGTACATTAAATATCGTAGCTCCCTCTGCAGCTAACTCGTTAAATTTAATCTCAGATTTACGTGACCATTTAATATCTCGGGGCTTTTGTAAGGCGCACTTCCTTGAAAGAGCGGGTTTAATTTTTAATTCTTCAGGAAGACTACGTAATTCGTTAGCAATTGAAGCATTTCCATAATCCATAAATAATACTTCAGTTCCCTCGGATCCATCGACAATTACTTGAGCTCGATACCATGCACCATCTTCGGGATATTTAGCTGCACAAATAATTCCTTCCTCTTTTTCTATTAATTCAGGGAAGTTTTCGGCATCAACCATAGCAGCTTCCATAGCTTGTAACTCGGGGGCAGCAGTTTCTAACTGAATCCAGAATTCAGACGGAGAGTTAACATGACTAGCGAAGCAGGATGGTAAATCTCCACAATCATTGTCTTCAGATCTTATCGCATGACCTTCAGATACCAATTTATCCGTTATGTTTTGACCACTAACGAAAATATCTACGTAAGTCGTAACATCTTTTAATACAATCAAAGCATCAACTGGTGCCGATATATCACCAACTAGTTGAGTAAAATAATCAGAAGCTGGCTCGGACCACTCACCAGTTCCTGTCGGTACAGCATTTACACTAGATTTGATAGCATAGCGTTCTATTTCTTTTAAATGATCCGGTAAAACTTTTATTAGACCTGGCTGATTATCAAGCACATCCGTGTTGCCATAGTCGATAAAACGGACTGTCGTTATATCGGAATCCGAATCAAGAATTTCGGCTCGGTACCATTGATCATCTGCCAAATACTTGGCGATACATAGTGTACCAAGTTCACGATTTTCGATGTCAGTGTAAGTATTTGCATTGGCTTGCAGCTCTGATTGTATCTCTTCAATCTTATCGTTTTTTTCTAACATTTGCAGCCAGAAATGACCAGGGGTGTCAATATGACTAATATAAACCTGGGTGCAGCCTTCAGGCAATGAAATAGGTTCAGCTGATGGAGCTTCTACTTTTTCTTCTTCCTCGGCAGATGTTACTCGAGGCGTGGCATATTTGTCGTTAACCAACTTCATAGCTAAGTCCACACCATCTAAATGCAAACTTGCAAGCCAGCCATCTGAACCAAAGGCCAATGTTACTTGAACTTCCTTTTCATCGGTCCATTCTTTTAATTTGGCAAGTGCATCTTCTTGCAAGGCTATTAGTCCTAAGCTGGCTACCAAAGCCAATACACAAGGTTCATAGAACTTAGGGTCAAGTTTTTTAATGGACTCCTTGGCGACGACTTCTGCGTTACCATAATCGGAAAACTGGACTTTGACTTGAGATTCTTCAACATTAATTATTGTCGCGCGGTACCAGTTGCCATCATTTGACTTTGCTACACACATACCGTCAACTTCGTAAGAAGGCAGATCTTCCGGGGTACCTATAAAAAAAGTATTTAAATTATTGGGTGCAGGAAAAACATACGGATAATGTATAAAAATATGTATTTATGTGTATCATCTGTATCGTCGCTTTCTCGCAATCTGTGAGAATGATTGGCAAGGAATAAAAATATGTAAGTGACGGGGTAGCGCGCACTTATTGATAAGACTAATGAGCTGTTAGAGTTGATAGTCAGAAGTTATTCGGAGATGTCATAAGTTACACATTACCGCGTCACATGTATTTCAGTATTTTATGAATCTAACCTTCTTCATAAAACTTGTACAGGTGATCAAGTAATTGGGCGATTCGATCGCCATCACTAGACTTTTGTAAGTAGAACTCGTTGAGGTTTTCCACGTGAGAAATGTAACACATCCCGAAGTTGTAGTTGAATACGGCTCTCGTGCAGAGTGGCTCGACTTCATCGTAAGCACCTTCATCCGGCTCGAAAATTGCGATTTTTTGACCTGTCTCTGCCTGGTAGAGTGTGGACACCAAACTGGAGGACAAAGTTTGTTATTACAATTCTGAGAGTAGTACACATCTTTATTTTATTGATTATTATATACATGGAATCTTTCATTACTTTTGCATAACATTATTTGCACATAGCATTAATCTGTACAAGCCACAGAACATTAAAAAGTGATTGTAGTAGTAGTAAAAGCGATCTCAGTGGAACCTTCAACTGCCACCCAGATAGACCCTGCGAGGTCTTCGTGGTGCAACAATCACTGTGTCTGAGAAAGTATGTGTATTGAAAACAATAAAAAAAAAATTAAACTGAATAAATTATGGCTTAGTGTGAGTTTATTTGAAATACGATTATAATGACGAGAAATAAACTCAAAATTGGATCTAAGTAATTAAAAAGATGAAGTTTAATAATATATAACTTTTGTGTCTTAATTTCTTAAATGAGTTTGATCTCTATTCGATACTACAGACTAAAATTACTCACTGCCACCACCTGCATCAAAATATTATTTTCAATCAGTGTTTATGTCATTTCAGTTTAGAAAGCAAGTTAAATAGTTTATGCAGTTTAATAGTAAAAGAAAAGCACTTGCTTGCTTAAATATTTTAGAAAATTTACTGAATATTTACCTTATTCCTTCCACTTCATTGACATAGATAATGACGTTTTTGCCTATAAGTTTTTCTTTCAGTTCGTCAAGGGACATTAAAATTTTGGATTCAGCTGTGTAATTGTTCAGGCAACATTCAAGTGATTGGTAAAAATATACACTCAACTCAGTGGGTAGAATCATGAGCTGAAATTATAAAAGAGGTTTATACATCAAATTATACAATAATAATAACTTCACACTCAAAAACGGTCGTCTGACCTTTTACTGGGCAGAGCGTGTAACTATGGTATTTATTAATTACTTACATTTTCCAAAGTTGTAACAACTGAGTTACCATAGTCAGGTAATGTTGTCTTGATATTAGCTACATCAGATACATCGTCCAGTATCGCGCGGTAAATTTTACCTTCATGCTTCAACGTGCAGTGGACACCTTCAGCCAGGGTGTCTGCGCTTAGCGGAGTGAGCTGTGGAAAATCATATATATGTATCAGTGTGTATAGTGTAGTGTATGTATAAGTTATCTACTGATATATCAATTGGGCTTAAGTCAGTAGCACTTTTGGCAGTGACTGAAGGGACAGCTTGTAGCTACATAAATGTACCATTTAAATATGAGACTTAAAATCGTTGTAGTAAGGCTGTGTTGTATTGGCACCTACAATAACATCTGAATAATTTTATTGCAATTTTTTTCTACAAAAAGTGTCTTGCTCATATAGAATTATGACACTTATCAGAATTCATTATTACATTTACAATCTTTATTAATATACATAAGGAATAGAGAAATCTTACGAATATCGTGATGTTTTTAACGATAGAATTGAAAGTATTTTCTAAAAAAAAAACATTCTATTATGAAATACAAAGTCTCATTTCAAACATTTTAAATAGTCATAATTGTGGCTAAGCTCCTAAATAATGATTAAAAACATTTTAATTAATTTGAATTGCAAATAGTAAAGCATCTACATAAAAGTAAGTCAACTAACTTTACTGGGGTCGTAGTTGGCGATGGCATTATCTACAAGAATTGCTTTGTCCAAGTCCAATTGAACATGAAACCTTTCAAATGACTCTATGTGGGTCACTCGGCACAGTATCTGCTGACCAACAATGATTGTTAGATCTATTGCTTCATCTGTAAAAAGAAAATCACATTTATTAGCGAATTAAGTATTTTGTATAAGCAGCAATTTTTTAAAATATTTTTTAGTTTTTGAAGCAATGCATACACTACCTACATTTTGATGTAAAGAAAATACAGAAACGAAAAAAGTCATGTAATTCTCTTACGTATGCTAGTTTTCTAGGCTTACATTAAAAAAAAAACTTTACAAAAAATTACCTTGGCAACAAAGTTAATGACTAAAATTTAAGTTCTTTCATTAACAATTTAAATATTTTTACCTTTTAATGTTACAGATGTCTGATGTTCAGATAACTTAGCGAGCTGTTTCTCAACCAACGTATCAGAAACACTGACTCCATTGTTCCATAATGACACATTGTATTGATCTTCAACATTTTCTTGGAACACACACTGGTACCGAGGGGCATTGAAACATAAGTCTATTTCGGGATCTGCCTTCCATTCACCATCTACAGGTTTTACTCCAGACAATGAACAATGTATAGCCATCTTAGGTAGTTCCATAAGCTGTTTATCAATCTGCCAAATATCTTTAGCATCTACAAGCTGCTTATTTCCAAAGTCAACGTATCGCACAATGAATTTTGAGAAAGGTTGAACGGATACTATGGTCGCGCGGTATAACACCCCATCTACAGGGTAACGCGCAAGTACTGAACCACCTACGGGGACTTCACCGCTATAAGACTTCACACCTTTGTAGAGTTCTGGTATTTTATGCATCATTTCCAGGAATTTCGGCTGAAGAGACATTACTTGTGTAAAGAAACTTTCTGGAGATATTATCCACGTAACGGATACCTCGTGTTGTGTACCAATTTCGATAACAGGTTCCGAGAACGGGGTGTCCAGGGAAAGCGGTTCAGATAATTCCTTATATTGAACTTGGGTCAATTTGCTTCTTGGTTTGTAGAGAGGAGCGCGGCCCGAGCGCTCTCCTCTGCTATCTTGAGACTTGAAGCTTTTCTCTGAGCGTTTGTCATCGTAAGATCTTTCAGCTCGATCTCTTGGAGTGAAGTTGCTCCGAGGTGGCCTGTCGCTTCTGTCGTTACGGAAATCGCGTTTCTGATTCCAATCTTTCTTGTCTCCTCTGTTATCGCGTCTGTCCCCACGATTATCGCGGTTTTCACGATTATCGCGGTTTTCACGATTATCGCGGTTTTCTCGAGTGTCACGGGTCTCTCGATTATCACGGTGCTCTCGATTGTCACGGCTTTCTCGATTGTCACGGCTCTCTCGATTGTCACGGTTATCGCGGCGATCGAAACGATCTCGGCCGGTTTTGTTACCCCAATCGTCAGTCCTATTTTCTTCTTTGTCATCTTGGTCATTGTTATACCTATCTCTGTAAAATCAGGATTTTAATAAGTATATTTCTTATTATTTTGGTAGACAAAACATTTTAATTACTTTATTCACATACGATGATAAATGTGTATTTTAATATGCTTTTTTACATTGTGTAGTTACATTTTACACCACACCAAGCTATCAGATTAATTAAATGAAACAGTGGTAAGTGTAGTAGTGCTGGGGTGAGAACATATGGTATCAGAGACAAACACGGTGCAATGGAATGCCCACAAAAGCTGCTAATATGCAACATATTAAAAACAATGTGCAGGGTAAACGAAGCATAACAAGCAAATAGAGTGAAACAACGAGGACGGCGAATCAACCTTTAATGCTTTACTTCAATACTGGCTCAAGAAATACTAACCTTTGTTCATTATTTGGTATCGGACTTAAATAAACCAAGGTTCTTTGAAGTAAAAAGGTAGGTAACGTACGAATTAGTGTAGTAAATGTTCTTACTTCATTTTTATATATATGAGCCTGCCAAAGTGATGCTACTTTGTCTGATGGAAAGCATGAGCGGAATCCAAGTAATCTATCATTTATTTAATGAGAGATGGCTAGAAACATACGTATTGATTCGCCATACATCGAGGTTCCAAGTATAATCAATGAATCCATAAAGCATTATAGTTGACTAGTCACAAAGCAAACGACGTTTGAAACAGGCGTGTGATGTTTGTACTATATACACCACAGTACCGTTTTAGACGATCCTGTATGGACCCGCCCTTAGAGTTCTGTGCATCGATAGACGCTGCCTCTGCCGCTTGCCTTAACCTTTTGCCAACCCCACTGACATCTTTCTTCCAATTAGGCTTTTGTCCAGACTTATCATGTTGTTGTTGTTGTTGTTCCCTAGGTTTTTTTCTGTCGAACCAGTTAATCCATTGTGAAAGAAATACTGAGGTCTTACGTATCGGCGAAAGTAGCACTTATGAATAATAAATACGCAATTTTTTTTTACAACCATCAGTTATAGGATAATTTACATATATTTATATTTGACTAAAATGAAATTGTTGCCAGGTGGTGACTTTTGAAGGTTACTGTTTAAAAAAGAAGCAAAAAAAAAACTTGATACAAATCAAAAAGAATCTGAATTTGGTATTTTATATAACGATGTTTAAATTGCATTTAATATAACTAAAGTAAATTGTGTAACAAGTGTTCAACGAAGCAATGTAGAGCGGATAACAGTGTGAAATAACAGTTTCAACATAGTATAAATTATATAATTATTAATTTCAGTATATAAATAGTTAAATATAGTAAGAAATTCAATCATCAGTGATAATGCAAATCACTTTAGGTGACCCTAAAGCAAACTTAGCTGGTAGACCAATTAGGGTCAAATAGACTGGTATCATTCATTAATCCATCAGTCCCATTTCAAACCGTTGTGTACAAAATGACCGACTTTTCATGTAATTTTCAACCTAACATGTAAAATAATCTATAGCAGAAATGTACATACCTGTCTCTAGGTCCCTCTCTATTCTCTCTGTGAGTGTTTTGCCTGGGTTGGAAAGCTGTCTGTGGGGTTTCCTCCCACTCATCGTCACCGCCTTGAGGAGGCGGTGCTGGGGGATTGTTCTCACGAGGTCTTGGAGGTCCACCGCGTCTGTCGAAATGATTTACAATTTCAGTATGGCGTAGTTTATCCAGGGTAATTTATATTTTATTCATGTCTGCTACTGGCTTCCTAATGAACCATTGCACGAATACGGAAATAGTTTAAGTGACACCTCGGCGTTTTCTACTGAGCTGAGTGTTGTGGGATAGATCCCCATATGGAACTCGGACTGACGTCATGTAATGCACAAACTGATTCTGGCTCTGTGTGGTCTTTAGTTTTGACACAGAAATGTTTCCTTATATTTATTTATATTTAAAGAAGGCTTATAGACTAATAAACATAATTATGGATAATACAAATATGTAATCAAGTTGCTTACAACAAGCCATATATAATATAGGCCAACAAGCAATATAGGAAACCCTATCTTTAAACTTAACATTTTATATAGAAAGATTTCCACATTGATAGTTGTTACATTTATCAATCAAGATTAACGATACAGTACCTACATGTAAAATCAATAAAGTTAATATGCTTTGTAAAATATATATCTGTATAATAAAACATTTGTCATGTTCGTGCATTTTTGGAAGGTACAATCCAATTACCTAATCATTTTTATACAATACAGCAAGTGTCCGAGATTAAATTTTTGGGGGCAATCAAAAAATATGCACCGACAATGCTTGCGTAATCAAATAATTATTTTCAGTTTATACTATTACATACATATTGCCTTGAATAACACATTGCTCAATATTTTTCGTATATTTTATGCGTGAACTAACGAAAACGAGGTTAAAACTAGTGAATATTGGAATCTAGTTTGTACAATATTGTTGATTTCTTTATTTTACTATCTCCCACACAATGCATTCAATTCTGGTCTGAAGTATTTTGATATAGGAATTTTATGCAAATAGTTACGTCATTTGAATGTGAATGGCTGCAATCCAACTACGTATTTATTGCTTATTTCAATATATTCTTAGGAATCATTGTAGTCGTCGGTTATAATTACCGAAAAAGTTAACAACATTAATAAGTATTTTAGTGCCGTTTTCACTTTGAGCGCGCAATAGCCTTACTTTACAATTCAGAACAATGCCAGTTACGGATGATTAACAAAAAGTATTAACACGCAACATCTCAATGAACACATAGTTATCGGGAAATTAAAACTGCGTTTATAAAACTGTAGAAGGCAAAATGTTTTATCGTGACCATTAACAGCGTCGTTTAGTAGCCCACTGCTGGATATACGAGTCCCTTTAGAAATGAGGTTTTGCCCTGTATGCCACGCTGGCTAGACGTTTTTGTATGGGGTTTTTTTTTATTGAATAAGGGACAAACGAGCAGTCGTATCGCCTGATGGTAAGCGATTACCGCCGCCCATGGACACCCGCAACAACAGAGGCGTTGCCGGCCTTTGGGGAATGGGAAGAGAAATGGGGGTATGGGCCTCCGGTATCCTCACACACTCGGTGAAACACAGCTCAAGCGCTATTTCACACCGGTTTTCTGTGAGGCCGTGGTATCACGGAAAACTGCTGCTTTTGACTGCCTCGGTGGCGCAGTGGTAGTGAATGCGACTGCAGTGCTTGAGGTCTCGGTTTCAAATCCTGGGTCGGACCAAATGTTTGTGTAATCTACAAATATTTGTTTCGGAGTTTGGGTGTTTTCTATGTATAATATGTATGTATTTACAAAAAAAAAGTATATATGTATTCGTATCAGTTGTCTAGTACCCATAACACAAGCTCTGCTTAGCTTGGGAATAGATGGCGTTGTGTGTTAGATGTCCGAAATATTTATTATTATCACTCCGGTCGAGCCAGGCCCATTCAAGCCGAAGCATGGCTCTCCCACGGTAGGACACGGTCTTCTGTTCAAGTTTTCCTTCTCTATTTAGTCAGCTCTTACAAGGTGCATGGAATTAACAAGGAACACATACGGATACTAAGTATTCGTAATCTATTACTACACATAATGCGTACTGTGCTTTCAAAACAATTATATTAAATGTGTTATCTCTGCAATCATTTAACTGGCTAATATATTTAACTGCACATCAGTTTCTGCTCAAGAGTCATGACGACTAAATTGTAACTGTACAATTAAAACAAAGAATTCTCATGTCGACAGTAAAGTACAAATAACTGTCAGCTTAAAACTTTGCAGATATTTTAGATATGAAATTTTTGCAATTTGATTATTATTAAATTACTTAAAGTACTAACTTATGCTGGCATTCATTACTTGTAAAATGCATTTTAGTATTGATGAAACCTTGGTGAATTGTGATGAAAAAACTGCCACGTTAATTTTGTCTAGTCTAATACTGCATTTAAAACAGAAACTATTATAAACTCAAAAAAAAATTAGCGAATTTCTCAAGAAAAAAATTTGTAGTTACGTACGGTTAGCGTATGTGACTGACGATTAAGAGGTTTCGAGTTCGCTTCCTGGGTCAGGTTAGTGCTGTTGGATTTCTCCTACAAAAAATTCTCAATAACAGCCCGGAGTATGGAGGTTCGTGAAACACCCTCAGGTGTTTCACGAACGTGCCTCGAGAGCACGTTAAGTCGTCGGACCCGGTTGTCATGATGGCACATCTATTTTAAATTCAGTGCCTTCAAATATACTGACAACTAGTTTCATTCAACCTTCGAATTCAGTTCGGAGGGTTGCGAAGGTAAAACCGGTTAAACTATTAGACGACCCCAAATAATCTTGGAAATAATAAAGAAGTCTAGAATATGATCTGAATTTAAAAAAATGTGAACAGTCTAGACGAACAGTACGAGATCTTGTAATTCTTGATCAACTCATTGAATAGCTGAATGAACGCGCTCTGTTTATCTTACTGTTAACTTTCACAAGACAAGTGCTGTCTAGTCATTAGCGTAAGGTTGAAAATCTTACAGTACCTTAACACGCATAAACAATTCAACTAATAAATACCGTTATTACAGCCCGAAGCGGATGGAAAATAATTATAACTTCTAAGTGTCCATTGTTATAGCTTTATTGTAACTAGAAAGATTCTAAACTAAGGATTATTAGTTTAAATAATTGCTCATCTATTGAGTCTAATGAAGATATGCAATGCCTACAACAATCTTATGATCTCTGCTATCAAACATTTACTTGTAAAACCGTAATAAAAATGGCTGTAATTTAGATAAAAATAATATAAAACTAACCTGTCGCCCCTTTCGGATCTGCTGCCAAACTTGTCGCTATGTCTACCAGGTCCAGATCTTTCAAACGAGTTATCCTTGTTGTCTCTAAACACAAAACGTTTTCACGTATTAAAATGATTATATAAATACAACACACACACTATTAAACATGATTAATACATTTAAACTAATAAATCAGCACTATTTAACACGTTTACCTATACATATCTGTAGCTAGACGTGTTCCGACTAAACTCGCGAGTTCAAGGAACGAAGATGAAGGTCACTACGTCCATGAGTCAGTTCTCTATTATTACTTTTTTGTTAGAAAATAAAAACTCCTGTTATATACAACGTCGGAATGGTATCGCATGAAAATTTTATGAGCTGAAGTTGCCACATATGAAAGTTATGTGAATTAATTTTAGGCCTTTGAACACCGAGCCGTATATGTGATTGTTGGTTTACATACTTTCAATCATAAAATAAAATAAAAATAGTTGAAAAGAAATTTAAAGCATTTTTTGACAATGAGGATATAATAACACTAATCAAACAAAACTTTGTAATAATGTATTTGTAATAGAAAATGTAAGCACTATGTTTTTAAATTGAATAAATATATGTTTATGATTTATTCGATCTAACGAGACGCAGCAATACCGATGACATAAATCAGGCAATTTATGTCCTCGATATAGTTGCATTCTTAGGTCATATAGCTACCTATACGTCCATTGAAAATTGAAGAGATTCCTTTTAACAAGGATTGTTGCTTTTGAGAAATATAATATAAATATTCTATTTATTATGTACGTAACAACAATACTAATTAAAGATTTTAGTTGCAGCTGGTGATTATTAATCCTTGGATGCATTTTTATCGAATTACAATAAAATTATACATATATCGGCATGAATGGGCCGGCTCGACCGGAGTGATACCACGGCCTCACAGAAAACCGGTGTGAAATAGCGCTTGCGCTGTGTTTCACCGAGTGAGTGAGGATACCGGAGGCCCATACCCCAACCCCTCCCTCATTCCCCCTCCCCATCCCCTAAAGGTCGGCAACGCACTTGTGACACCTCTGGTGCTGCGGGTGTCCATGGGCGGCGGTAATTGCTTACCATCAGGTGATACGCCTGCTCGTTTGCCACCTATTACATAAAAAAAAAAAAAAATTAATGCGATGAAGCGCAGTTGGAGTAGAATAAATTAAACCGTTCCGCTCATGACCACGATCGGAGTCATTCGACCGAAACGTTGGGTATACATGAGTGTATAGCACGATTACAAACACTTTAGCTTAGTAGTAAAGTACCCTGTTATTATTATAAACATGAACAAGCAATATGATGTCGAAGTGTCAGCCTGCAATCATATATAATGTAAATTATAACCCTTGAAATTAGTCCAACTCTAAGTGAAACAGTGAAAACTCAATCGATATTAATAAAGAGTAATACAAATTTAAAAATAATCTACCTATACTAATAATAAAGCTGAAGAGTTTGTTTGTTTGAACGCGCTAATCTCAGGAACCGCTGGTCCGATTTGAAAAATTCTTTCAGTATTGGATAGTTCAATTATCGAGGAAAGCTATAGGCTATATATACATATCATCACGCTACTACTAATAGGAGCAGAGAACCAATGAAGAATGTTTCAAAAACGGGGGAAAATTTTCACGCTACGGGCAATAGAAGACGCAAACGAGCTAGTTATAAATATAATGGAAAACTAAAATAAGTATGACCTTTAACAGTTAACATTGTTACAGCAAAACATCTTCTAGTCTGTTTGAAGTCGTTGTCACTTACATATACACCTACATGCTACATGTATGTGACATGCTTAGATTACCTTAAACATGCACACATCTCACACACGGCCTACTGTTCACATACTTGGCAGAGCCTGTACAATGGTAACCAGACCAGACAAAGAAGACAGATAGTATAGTAGTCGCAGTGAAGTGTATACATACATATGCAATTAGTAAAAGCGGTTATACTCGTATTAATATTACAAACAGACACTCCAATTTTATTTAATTGTATAGATTATTTGTACCGAGTTGAAATCGAACCTAATACCTCTGGCCGTCTTAAATATGTATAATTGTAAAGAAGAAAATGTGTGCTTATCTAATAAAATTATCGTTTACGGCAGATGGCAAGCAGATGTTCTCGAGCCTTATCTCATATCGGTTTGTGGAAATTCTTGTAACATATATCAGTCTATTTTTATAGCGGCGTTTATTACATATCCACCAAAATTTAAAATAAAATTAAACATACGCCTTCTCCTCTGGAGAAAGAGGTGACTAAGGGAGAAAACTAAGCAGGACAACATCACTGCAAAGAGAAGGAAAACTTGAAACAAACAACTTGCCAATCCGTTTGGCCAGCGTTGGTATAGTAGGTCAAAACCTCCTTTCTAAAGAGGCTTATATCATGCAATAAAGCGTGTTTGGCGACTCCTACAAACGACGCAAAAACAGAAACACTACATTGCCATCCGGATATACAACAAACGACGGAATAACGTACAATACGAAGAACCTACCAATCCTGCATCGCGCAACAAAAGTTCTCGCACCGATTAGCACATATACAAAATCCCAACATTAACCGTTGGGCCGTGGCCCGCCAGGTATGATCACCTCACCTAGGTCGAAGGATTCTCCATTTGTGTTGGAGGGACATAACCGCCGTTCCCCCACAGTGGTAACCCTGACATGATTGGAAGCAACCTTCAAGGAAGCAGATCAGCAGCACCATATTATTCACGTCCACAGTAAATCTCAGCCAGCCAGCAATCTCAGTCTCAACCGGGATACACCACACGCAGGAAGCGACCTTTCCAGCCTGGTTACCCCTACGGCCTCATCACTGTCTAGGCACATCACACTACACCTACGGTCCACGTAAGCAGAGCATCTCTCGCCCGTCTACGCAGCAGCCGCCCCGACTCACTGGGGACTTCACCGCAGCACCGCGTACTGGCTGTCATCCCGACTCACTGGGATCAGCGAACTTCAGCCCTGACTCACTGGAAGTTGCGGCACTCAGTTCCAACTCACTGGAACTACTCAATCCTGGCACTGGCAAGCTCCGGAACAGAGCACAGACCGCTGACTCATCATATGTATATTGAACTCAGGTCTTGGAGGAGTGATGTGAAGACTCCCACAAACAACGTAAAACCAGAAACAAACTACAGTGCCATCTATCGAATATATACCAAACGATGGAGTAACGTACAATACGAAGTATCTACCAATCCTGCATCGCGCAATAAGAGTACACGCGCCGATTAGCACATACACAACATCCCAACCTCAACCGTTGGGCCGCGGCCCGCCAAGCATGATCACCTCGCCTAGCTCGTACCGGGCCGTTCCGTGTTGAAATTAGCGTGGTTCTACTACCTGAAGCATTTGATTTTGACTGTCAAAATTTGACTTATAATCAAATAGCTAGAATAGCGCTTTTATTTAATAATCATCATCAGCCTATCGCAGTCCGGTGCTGTATATAGGCCTCTCCAATTCCACTTAGTTCGATCCTCGGTTTTTATTTAAAGAAATATAAAAATGAGAACCGTAAATGCAGCCCCGATATTTAATATCTCAGCGCGCTGTAGAAGTGGGTTATCTTAACAATTTATAAGTTATACGTATAATTTATTATTGATTCATATATGTATATTTAGAAAAACTAGACAATCGCAAGTTAGTTTAGCAATTTAGTTGCAACAAATTAACATAAATATATGATTAATATCAACATTCCAATTGATTGTTACTTACGAATTTTCGTTGGTAAATTTTAATATTACACTATAGTCTGGCCACTGAGAGAATGCGTTTCTGACAGGTCGTGATCCAATGGGCGATGTAACTTTGAACTGGCGTACAATTTATGGCAAAATTTTAAATATCTTTTATTAACCTTAACAATGTGTAATAACATTCAAAATTGAATAATCATGCCAATATACAATAAACGTTTTATTTTGGGCTAAAGTTATTAACAATTAATTAATAAATTAATTTAAGAACAATAATTTTTAAAAATCTAACGACGTCAAACTGCGCTGTTTCAAGGTTATGTCAACAGTTTGTTTTTGTAGTGATGAGACAAAATAATAGGTTATTGTAACTGATTATTTTTGTAATCGTAATATATTCTGTCGGTCGATATGTTGTTAAATAAAACGTTCTAATTTTATAATATTTTTTTTTTTAGCTTTATTGAATACGCAAAAAAACAGTATACCAAGATGAGTTACAAAGTATGTAAGGATGTCGTACAGTCAAATGTTGTCACCATTTCAGGGAAATGTGCCGAAATGCTTTGGGCATTTATACGAACGACATTAAAGTTCCTGGGGACATCGGAGAAATTATTGGAGAGTGTGTATAATGTACTTAATACATATTTAATATAGTTTATAATACGATATAGGTACGACCAAACCAAACTTAAGAAAATAATTGTCGTGATATCAGTCAGATGAATTAAAAATAAATGGAAAACTATTTTTATCCCTTTATATTTCTGGTAAAAAAAATGCCAACCCAAAATAGCGTTGTGAGGACCGTCATTTTGTGACATACACAAACGGTCGTCGTCTCTTGTCGTCTGCGCGCATAGACTACGTTTTCCAGTTTTCTCGTTGTGGGGGGTTTTCTCGTGATTGTTATTATTGTTTATTTGTACCTCTGCGCTAATTTGTTTAGAATTTTACTGTTTTGTACTTTTGGTGCTTAACAATAATGTCGAAACGCGGTCATCCATTGAAAAGTGAAACCCGTGAACTAATAATCAAGCTTCAAAATTACTTTGAGTTGGAAAGACAAGAGCGTATCTCTCACGCACTTGGAGTAAGCAAACGGACGATAACAAATATTAATAAAGAAAAGTTCCGCTCATCTGGCATGAAAGAAAATATTTTACGAACACCTAAAAAGAAACGCAGAACTAAACCTATAACAGACATAGATAGATTTGACGCCGATGCAATAAGGAATCATATATATAGTTATTAGGCTAGGAAGAAGAAGAAGAATATATAGTTATTATGCCAGGAATAAATACTTTAATAGGTCGACATTTCAAGCATCTTTGAAAGCAGCTGATTTGTTTAGGGTAGGAAAAACTGCTTTATCCAATATTTTAAAAGATATTGGATTTCAATATAAGAAAACAGACGAAAGGAAAATTCTTTTCGAAAGAAATGATGTAATATTATACATAAAAAGAATTACTTTTCTAAGAGAAGCAAAAAAATTGATAATTGGGACAATGTCGAGACATGGCTGAACACCAATCACGCGCATTCTCGTTCTTGGACAGATGACACTCAAGCGTCGAAGTCGAAAGTGCCAATCGGTATAGGAGCACGTCTCATAATATGCCACGCTGATCGTGCGAAGTATGGTTTTGTGGAAATTGGTTTATTGGCATTTGAGTCAAAAACTACTACTGACTACCACGAAAAAATGAATGCGGATGCATTCAAGGAGTGGCTCCAGGATGTGTTGCTACCTAGCCTTCCAGAGCCTTTAATTATAATAATGGATAACGCCCCTTATCATTGGGTGCAAATAAATAAAGCACCTACTCAAGCTAATAGAAAAGAGGAATTGGTGGCTTGGCTACAAAGAAGTGGCATTGACGCAAATATGTCAATGCTAGAAGCGGAGCTGGCTCTGGAGTACGGTCATCGCGTTCTCCGAATTCCTCCATATGACTGCCAGTACAATGCCATAGAGCTAATCTGGGCTCAAATTAAAGGTTATGCAGGCCGCCATAATACTTATCCACCATATGGCATTAAAAAGATGAAGACGCTTTTAAAAGAAGCGTGCGAAAAAGTCACAAGAGATGACTGGATAAAGGTGGTTGAAAAAACTAAAATAAAAGTAATTGGTAACTTTGACCGCGATATTCGTATAGACACTATGATTGACAATAACATAATAATACATGTTGGTGAAGATGACAGCGAGTCCTCAAGCGAATCGGAGTCGGATTAAATTTTGATTTGACATTATTGAAATCTTAAAACTATGTATTTCATAATATATATTTTCCAATAAATACAGTATTTTTATTTTCTTTCCTTTTGTTTCATTCAGAAATTACGATTAAATTTAATTTATCCATCAATAATTTTGTTAATATTGTGTTTGAAATGTAATAAAATATATGTAAATTAAATAATTATGCATAATGAATTCTATAAATACTGTCACCAAATTTTATAAATGTTATTCGTGGTACATCACTACTCATGGCGAATTTACAAGTGTCAGAAACGCATTCTCTGAGTGGCCGGACTATAAACATTATAATTATTATTTACGAATACTTGCGTAATGGTTTTATCTAGACATACATTTTAAGAATTAATGAATATATACGTACATTTAGTGTAATATGTGTTATCTTACGATAATATACTTTAGATTTTTTAGCTTACCTTCCCCTGAAACTGCCACTTCTGTGTGAGAAGTCATCATTGCTCTCCCTAGGGGGTCTTCTGTCATCCTTGAAGCTCTTCTCCCTGCGGAAACTCTTCTTTTTGCTATCGTCCGAAACACTCTCAGGGGAGCTGAAGCTATCTGGTGCGTCTTTTCGAACTGGGGTGGTAGGTTTTATCTAAATAGAGTAATCACAATTGTTTTAAATACTTGTGCTTCAAATTAAGTGTAGGCTATTCTGCCGCACAAGTGTATGAAAATGTAGCTATTCAGGTTTAATTTACATCAATGTAAGTGGAACATTTAAACATGGAACCTTAAGCAATTAATTTTTTTACTCATTTAATTTCTTAAATGACTCAAAATTATACTTAATAAATAAAATTTGGGGAACAAAGAACTGTTTATATCCATAGTACAGATAAATTCAGTTTGGAGTGTAAAGTTTATGGTAAATACTTAAATAATCGGTTTTTGACTTATTAGAAAATTATACATCTTTTTATACTGAATATGTCTGACACTTAAATAGCCACATATATTAAGCAGTAAATGTTATTATGTAATGCAAATGTAGCTGAAATTCAAAAATTATTCATAAGTGCTTCAATAATTGTTATATTCCAGAGACATATGTACTACTAGATTTCGCCTGCGGCTTCACTCTTTGATTTAATAAAAAGTATCCTATGTTACTCCTAATACATCCAAGAATATGTGTACAAAGTTTCATGATGATCGGTTAAGTAGTTTTTGCATGATAGTGTAACAAATACAACTTACATTCACATTTATAACATTAGTAGGATTATTTGACTGCAATAGGCTGATGATAATACTATTATTATTATTTAATATTTCCACAGTTTCAATACCATAAAATATCTGAATTCTGTCAGCGTATAAAATAAGCGCCCAGCAGTTTTTACCCTCAGGTTTTGCTGGTATTGAATTGGATAATGTTCACTATATTTCATTGCTTTAAATTTTTTCTTTCATGTTACCCAATTTTTTTTCTAAATTATAGTAGCCTAAGATACTCCTTGTAACACCAGCTACATGCCAGTGAAAGTCAAAATTGGTTTAGCCCTTTCAGAGATTAGCCAGAATGATCAGACCAATAAAACATTTTAAAATTGTTTTTTTAGTACCATATGTTTCAACTATCATTTGTATTTACTAAAAATCTGATAATTTGAAATTACCAAATTTCTATTTTATTTATTTGAATGTATCCATATCATGTTTATGCTAAAGGTACAAATAAATAAACTTACCTCATTAGAGCTCCTTGGCTGAGATAGTTGAGTCATCCTCCTTGCCACATCCAAAGGCGGAGTAACACTTTCATCCATAAGAGACACAACCATGGTACTCGATAAGATGCCTACTATGTGAGCAGTCAGTGTCTTCTCTAGCGCAAGCATTTCAAGTTGGTTGGATGTTTTCGTTTCAACAGGTCTATTTTCAAAACCCTAGACAAAAAAGACATGTAGTAATTCAAGTTAAATTTTTAAAATTACTTTTTGAAATTTAATCAAATATAAATGAACTTTACTCTGTAAATATGCCTTAAATAAATAAAAAACTTACTTTTAAGGCACATTTCAAGGCTTGAGCTGGGAGTCTGACTAACTCTGGTGTGATGGTTCTGAGGTTTGAAACTTCCACCTCTTGTTCATTTCCATAATCAACATAGGCCACAACAACTTTCTTTCCCCTGGTGTCTCTCACTCTAGCTCTATACCAGTTATTATCATCTGGAAAACGGGCACAACATGCCGCACCCACTGGAAGCTCCCCAGGTGAAGAACTATTCTCACAGTGCTGTCTTACAGCATCCATAACCGCATTGAGATCATCTATTTTATCAGACAGCTGAACAAAGAATTTAATGCAACTGTCCACATATGATACAAGAACTGACTGCCTTGAGCCCAACGGAAGCATTTCTATCCCTTTAAATTGCAACTTATCCTTCATATTAGCCATCAGTAACTCCAAGACATTCTTATTGTCTAAATACAATTCACCATACTGAATTAAAGGAGGTCCTTCAGGAGATACAACTTTTAGTGTCATGACTTTGCCATTGACTAGTTGCTTGAATGCCTCATTCAAATGTTGACCCTTCTCTAATTTCTTCACTCCAGACAAGCAAAACCTCATAGCAAACACATTTGGTTTCACAAACTCTTCTGGTATATCAAAAATATCATAGTAAGATACCATTTCTGTGTCACCAAAATCAACAAAGAATAATTTACATTGAGAGCCTGAAAGATTCATAACTATTGCCCTACATATAATACGGTCACCAGACATACGGCCTAGGCATACAGTGCCAATCATTGGTGGTTCAGTTAAACTGCTGTGAGGTGTCTTATTGATGTCGTCCATCATATCCTGTAGTTTTTTAGCATCACTTACTAGCTGTACTGCAAATAGTTCTGGGCCTTCTTCAGCAAATGACACAAACACTTTATGTTGTGAGTTTACTTCTAGTAACCTGCTTTTGTAAGTAGATAATTTCTTTGGAGATCCTGGCTTGCTGGCAGCTACTGGTATATGAGGTGTAATAACTGAGTTTTTAGCATTTGCCTGTTGAGGCTGGCGCACCGGAGCTCTGAGGTTACTCGCATTTCGAGAAGCTTTATTCACTAGCAAACGTTGTCCAATTAAAGGTGGTGCTCCTGGAACACCTCCATTGAAAGGTAAAGATACATTGTGATGCTGAAGTCTCATGGCTGATGCAGGGTTTGAAGGAAAGTTTTGATTGATTAAAAATGGGACATGTTCAGTATAAGATGCCTCAGGAATAAAATTTGGCTGCCAATGCTGTAGTGGTTGGTTTTCAGCAGACAACTGATGAAGCAGACCCTCTTGTTTAGCAGTAGGTATGGCAACCCCAAAACGAATTGAAAGGAGGTGAGTAGAAAGGTCAGTCCCCTTGAACTGAACAGATATTATAGGTAATGTACGAGTTTGTACCTCAACCGTTGCAGGATATTCAGCATAACACAATAGACTCTGTAGCTTCAATAAAAGTGGTTCTTCCCATCTTCCATTAGGATTTATAACTCCTGACAAATAGTAATCAGTAGCTTGGCCACGTAACTGAAGAAACAGAGGATCATATTTGTCGAAGAATCTTATGGCGCTCAAAGAAATTATATCCTTATTCCCATAGTCAATAAAATGTACACCAACCAGTCCGGTGCTCAAACTTAAAGTGTTTATAACTTTTGCTCTGTAATAAGTACCATCTTTGTATTTCGCGGCACATATAACGCCTTCATGAATAGCTGCCGGTGACACTGCTCCAACGCCTTGTTCTAACTTTTCGCGGGCCGTTTCAAATAAACTCTCTAGCATTAAAGAAGACTGATGGTCGACTTGTCCACTTATTTTCAGAAAGTGACCCTCACCGTCTACATGAGTCACGAAAAGACGGAAAGACCTAGGAACTTCTGATGGCAAAGCCATTTTCGCTTATAAGATCTTTTCGATAATATTACTGAAGTAACCGCAACTCATGTATTTTATTAATATAGATACAGTTCACAAAACTCAAGTATATTGCATCGCACTTTCGCTAAACTTATTTATAAAAAAAACACAGCCAGCTTTCTTTTCCGTTTACGTTACGTTTAATAAACATGGCGCCTGCCGCCTTGTAACCATTTTGAAAATAGAGATGTGCCATGTACACTAATAGTTAATACTATTCCTTTAATAATAAACTTCAATCAATGTGTCAACATCAAATTTTGTAAGACTTTATATGTCAATGCCAAACAATGAGAACAAAGACGAAAAGTTTTTGATCAATTCATAATAACATAAAATTTGCCCCGTTTCCTCTCAAAATATAACTGAGAAATTTTGTGAAAATTTATGAAAACGTAAAACAGAAAACCCAAAAAAGCTCGAAATTATCTACTCAATAAAAATTGGCATTTTACAAAAAAGACCCAATTAAATGACCAACATACCGGGGATTTCTCTGTCATCATAATCATCAAATTCGATAATATGTAAGAAAGAATTCCTAGAATTCTTTGTAGCGTGGCCTAGAGTTGTACTAGCATCAGCTTGCCATTCGCAAAAAAATATGAAAATTTTGAATGGCCAAAAGCTGCAGTCAACCCCTACTTTGCTTTGTGATGAGTCTGTGGACATGACAGCTGTGAGTGTAATAAAAGTGTTCTGTGGCTGTGGCCTGTGAGTGACATATGGAGGGTAGAGGTAAGGAGTATCATCTGTGTACATGAAAAGTGACCGTTGAAATGCATTAAATTAGGGTGGCGCCACATTAGCATCAGAGTAAACTTCTTAAAATCAATACACACACTTTTTCATAAAATTGAATGATAAAAAATCAATAAACGTACTACTCACAGTTCAGAAAATAAAATATATTTACTACATTATTTTGTAATACGCAAGTAGTGACAATAATGTTAATTTTTTTAACTCGGCGTACTTCAATTCGTTCACAATTGCTACATTCATACCATACCCTGTGTCTACACCAGCGCTATTCTGGAAGGTTTTTGAACTGTTATTTACAGCTTATGCTGGACACTTTTTTCAATTTTCTACCATATGAGATAACACTCCTTATCTCTACCTTCCATAGAGTGACAGTCAGAGAGACATCAAACACGTCATATTTGTAAAAAATCTTGTTTTGACAAAATTACGGTAAAACCAAATATTAACGTTTGGAAAGGAAGAAAATTTCTTAGAATATGATCGAAACGTGCTCTAAAAGATGCATGTTATTGGGCACCGTCTGTTTAGGAGTGTAAGTAGATTCCTCGTACCCATATATTATTATTTTTCTTACTGGATCTGACGGGTCTAGTGGTTAAGTGACCTGAAGACCTAATCAAATTCATTTATTCAATTAAGACACTAAGGGCATTTATGAACGTTAAATTGAAGCAACAGTTAATAATCATATATCGACAAAAACAGACGCCACAGCATGTACTGGATTGTCAAGGTAAATATGGTGAAAACACCAAAATCTACTGCTTGTGTCGATCTATACTTCCAGTTGTTGTTCCAAAATGCGTAGGGCCTTATAAGAAGAATACTGGCAAAGAAACTCATGGCCATTCTTTTTAAAAGTCTGTTATTCAGGTAATAGTGTTAGTATTACATGAGTTATCTTAGTACAGGCTCAACTTAGTATGAGATCAGACAGCTGTGTCTAAAGTGTATCAATTTATCATACACAATTTTTTGATGTATAGAAATAGTTCTATATTTCATTCTCATTATGATGATGAAAGTTTAATTGTCTCAAACCACTTAAAAACCTCATATGAAATCAATGTTATTTTCATTTATGTATAATAACAACAAAGAAGCCTAGTATAGAAAGTTTTGGAATTACAGAACAATATTGAATATTTTCTAAACATATATAAATAGGTTGTATTTGAAAAAATAGAATTACTCATATCATATGACATCATCATCAGTTTTTAATAATCAACTGCGGAACATAGGCATTTCTTTAGAAAAGGGGTTTTCGCACCACACTGACAAGACAAATTAGTATTGAGTTTGTATCAATTTGTTTCAGGTAGTTTGCTAAAATGAAAAAAAATGTTTTATTAATGTTACAGATTGACGATAGTGGTCTTGATATTAGAGTCACATTTAGCCGATTCCCTATCTGGCAGTCACAAAATGAAGAATAAAACTTTCCCGACAGAGAATAACTCAACTTGTTGGCAGCATCAACCTTTCACCATCATTAATGAATGCCATCCTTGTTCAGGTACTTATTATTATTATTATCAATAATATTAAAAAAAGTAGTTTTAATACATAATTTGTTTTTGATTTACTACTATGAGTTAATAAATCCAATGGATTGATGTTATAGAAATGTATGATTAGGGAAGATATTTTCATAAAATGAGTTTAATCATTTAATTTTGTTCTGTTACAGACTTTGAAATAAGAAGTAAGAGTATAGGAGTTTGCATACATACTAATTTTAAAGAGATACTAAAATGCAAAAATGGTGAAACTGTCACTAGAAGGTATAAATCAATTTTTTAACATTACATTACACATACTATTTCTTATCTGTGGAGGTGAGAATTTTACTTGTAATAAATATAATCTGTTGCAGTTGTGATCGAGTGGCTTACTTAGAAGAGAGAGCATATTGGAAGTTCACAATATGGTCCTTTGTAATTGGTGTTGCATCATCAATGGCAGTGATGTTAAGATTGAGAGTTCTAAATTACAGAGCAAAAAGACGTGCAAGACAAGTCCTTAGCAATGGTGCCATTAATTAAGCTTATGATAGTCTGATCTGATTATGATGAGTCAAACTCATGTACTTGGAGGCAAAAATATTTACTATTATCTAAAAGCTACATAGAGCACAGGCCGATGGACTGGAGTTACCCGATACGAATTAGTTTGTTACTTTTTCGGGTTTAATCTTCACACATACTCATTTTAGACAGACATACAAAAACAATTGCCTGTCAGTATGTCAGTTCGTAACTCACATGTGACAATTAACAGAGGCAATACCTGTATGGCCACTCCCTACTAAGCTCTATGCACAGCTATGATCACTGTGTTACTAATGTATATAAAAAGCAACTTTAATTTAGAGTAACATAAGATAATTAAAATAAATTTTTAAACTAACTAAATTTGTAATAAAATATTGTATGTGCACCTAGTTTTTAATCAACTTCAAAAAAAGAGGCGGTTCTATGTTCCACTGTATGTATTTTTTTTTACTTAATACTGACTGAGAGATTGTGCCTTTGGTATGAAGTCTAAAAAAAAGATAATGGGTATTACTAAACAAACATAGATGTCAGATATTTCATGTTCGACAATTGTGCAATGACTATGTTGACCACCACTCTTGGATTCCGCTTATGCTTTCCATCAGCCAGAGCAGAGTCATTTCGGCATGGCCCTACATAAAAAAAAATGATTTGTTTTTAAATATTATTCTAATAAATTATACAATTCCTAACAATTTCAAAACTGTAATTATCATTTCAATTGCCAAAACATGAGAACAAGTGGTAGTGTTGATAAGCCTAATACAATATAATAGGTTTATTTTAATAAAAACTTATTGCATATAATGTAACCAAAGTCATTATTAAAAATAAAATAAAAATGTTACAAAAAGAGTGTTTTTAATAATTCACTGATAACTTTAACATTAACACTGTTCCCCAATAACCTGTAACACTGTTTTCTCGTTATGTTTGTTGGAAAACTGTAATCTTTCGGAAATGCCATAAGCATTGATACTTCTTTTGGTGTAAAATACCTCAGTTTTAATTCTTTAAATGCTTTAATAAAAAGATCACTCCCAATTTCACATGAATTTGCTTTTTCGTAACACTTTTTGACCTCATCAAGACTTGCATCAGTGTAAACGGATCCCATGCCTTCAACATAATGGGTGTATGCTTTTGTAAAACAATTAGACCTTTTTGAGTCTCTAAAACAAATATCTAAAACTTTTCCACATTTTAGTTTTTTATCTGGAACTAAGTATTCTTCAGAAACATCATCTTCTAAAATAGATTCCAAAGCATATGCACTTCCGTAATCAGTTGGGAGACTAGTTATCTGAAAGTAATATTTATTTAAAAATAATAAACACAAAAGTTGGTTACTAGCAAAAATACAGGTGAAGCTAATAAGAAAAAAACAACAGCTTGAGAAGTTTTCATTTTGTAAATTATAACATAATTTAGTCTACAAAAGTAGTCAATTAAATATATAGTTTGATAATTAAATGTATTTTTAATAACTTTAATATGGCAATATATAATTTTTCTTTCTTTCTTTTTAAAGGCATATACATCCTGTATCGCAGGAAGCCAACAGTGCATTATGTTAATTTTGTTTTCACTGCTACTTTAAATCAAAATATCTACATTGTATTAACTTTATGCAGATATAAATCGGATAGTAGTAGATAGAACATATTTGCATGTTTACAATTTATACTAAGTATTGATTCATTGCAAAAAACTATGTGAATAAATACTTACGATTTCATCTTTCCTTCTAAACGGCCAAGTGAGGGAGTTTCTTCTAGCGGTACAATAGTATCTTAGTCTAGAATTAGGTATACCAAGTGTGGATGGACAGATTAAAAATTCTTGATAGTCAAAATTACATTCCTTTAACTTGTCTATGTACAAATTTCTCACAGTTGAAACTTCAAAACCCTTAACATTTTCCATAAGAATATATTCAATGTTTGTTAACTCTGGTAAAATTTCAATTAGATATAAAAATGAGTTAGTCCTGGGGTCATTCTCATCTAGATACTTTCCATTTCTTGTAAAAGGCTGACATGGGGGTGACATTAATATAGTATCTACATTTAATTTTCTTATCTGATCCACTGTTATCGACTGGATGTTTCTACATTGTAAATTAGTTTTTGTAAAATTATTTAAATAGACTATATTTGCTACAGTATTTATATCCACTGCCAAGGCTATTTCTCCATCTAACCCAGATTCTGCAACGTGAAGAGGATTACTTTAGTAAAAAAGAAAAATAAACCATAATTAAGTTTTCTTATAATATTGAAAAGGTATTTTAACCTTAAAAACAGTACTTGTATAATTTAAGAATATGCAAGACATCTCTTATAAATCGTATAGTTATAGTAAATAAATAAATAGTTTTAAAAACTAGTGTGAAGAAGTATCAAAACATACCGTTCCATGCACAGTGCATACCTCCAATACCACTGTAAAGTTCCAATATTCTATGTGGCATGGTTAATGTACATATATGTACTAAGATTTAATATCACTTATTTAAAAACCTTTCTACTGAAATAAGTATTAAGTAACTTATATACATAAGTTTTTGTACATTTTTGATATTTGTCTGTAACATGTGTTAAACTAATTGATGATTGACATTTGCGGCATTTGCCAATTAATGACAATTTGACAAAGAAGTCTATTCGATATTCATCAATGTCATGTTAATATCGATATCAAGTCCATTTAAACACGATGTATCGAGTAGCTATTTAGTAGAAGTATAACACAAATTAACACAATGCTAAACGTACAAGTATACTTAATTCCATCGAGATATAAAGCATAATATCTAAAAACTACTAATATTCTCACAAGTAAAGCCCCGCAGTATTACCCGCGGCACATCAACAACCACGAGTAACGTCGTGGCTGAAACAAGTCTATTAAATAGCCTCAGTGACTCGCGAGCGCCAGTTCGCTATCCTGAGGATGACTTTCTGTAATACACTAAGGAAGTAGAAGAAGAAGACTTTTTTCACGAAACCAACTAAACGAAACATATGGAAGACGCGAGTAAAGATGCTACAAACCAAGTTACCAATATTTGGTGAATTTAAAAATTCAATTTAAACTTGTATTCCACCCAAAACTTTAGCTGTACGCTGTTCTAGTGATTAATGTTTTAAAGTGCATGGTAAACTATACAAATGTAGCGGATCTATAGTTATGCAGTCTGTGGACTGTGGGCGCAAATTAAAAAAAAAACAGTCATGGCGGATACAAGGAACGGGGAGGACGTGTCACGCGTCGGCGAAGGTGACTCTGTTTCGAAAGATGTTGTTTATCTTGAAGAAACATTCTACATTCTTTCAAAAAAGAATTCGGTGTTCCGTGTTCAGCTTACCTCTAAAGGTTTGTGTTTAACAAAAGAAACAGATGGAAATTCAAAGGAGCAAACCATCCCTCTACGAGATATCATCGGTAGTAAATGCATGAGGAGCAAAAGAAGGCGTCCAGGAGCCGGCTCTTGTGTTTGTAGTTCTTTGGTCGGTACTCATCAGCTTAAAGTGGTCGATGAGAACAGCGGCGATCTAGATGAGAATGACATCAGTGCCTATCTGTACATATATGCGTACATCTTAAAACGAAGTCGACGTACCTTGAAAAGAGAGAGAACTACAATAACATTGCGTTTTAGATCTTTCGATAAATATGAAGACAATAACAGGGAAGCACAGAAATGGAGAACCACCATCAAATGTTTGATAGCCTCTCAACCGATAACGTACACTCCACCGTCAAATGATAAGAAATTACTCGTTCTGCTCAATCCTAAATCAGGGCCAGGCAAAGCCAGGGAAATATTTCAGACTAAAGTGGTGCCTATATTACAAGAGGCAGAGGTACCCTTCGATCTTCATGTTACAAAGTATGCACAATATGCTCGTGAATTTGTACGTACGCGAAATGTGTACAGTTGGCGCGCAATTGTCGCTATCGGAGGTGATGGGGTGCTGTTTGAGATATTAAATGGCATGTTCGAACGGCTGGATTGGCAGCAAGCTCTAGCAGAAGTACCTCTTGCAATATTGCCCTGTGGATCAGGCAATGGTCTGGCTAGAACAATCTGTCATCTTTACAAGTAAGTTTAATAGTTTTTATTTTTAAAAGAATAATTTTTAATATACCTTTTACATTTATTGCATAGCTAACTACTATTTTTAGCCTTCTAAGACTAATAGTATGTTATCATTGTTCATTGAATCAGATTAATATAACTTTTACTGATACACTTATATTGGGTCTAATGAGAAACAATTCCTTTAATGAAGATGGAGTAGAGTGGTAATTCCACAGTTTTTTGACCTTGAACTGGTTGATACTAAACACACATTGTATCTTTTATTTAAAGGAATCTTTATATAGTTTCACTTCTGTTTATGGTTGTATGTCTGTTTGTAGTCAGTGTCCATAAACAGACATACAATCATATTATTTATATCTGACTGATAAGTCAAAGATGATCCCATTTAAATAAACAAATGGAAAATTCTTCAGCTATAATATACTCGTATTTGTAAAAAATATCACTACTACTTTAATTCTAATTGATTATCATTTGATAACCAATAAGAAAATGTAAGGAGAACTTTATGTAACTGGTAGTTCAAAATTGTTACAGAATCCAATATGATTTTGAAATAAAATTAAATTAAAAAAAAAAAACGAACTGAACATAAAATTATTGGCTGTGAACTTATCTGAGCTAGAAATTGGGGGGTTTAATATCCACCAAGACATGTCAATGTGTGATGTGCTAGCACATTTACTCTGTGTCTAGGTGTTACATTCTGTGTGTACATGGTAACATATAATTATGTTTATGAAGATACCAGCTAGCAGGCTAAATATTTAGCTAGAAGTTTGGTGATTGCATTGCCATTAATAAGGTATAATAGGCTAGGAAGAAGGAAGGACATAGGCTAGTCTTTACCATTATAACAGACAAACATGTGGGCAGAGCCACGGGCATAAGCTATAGATGAATACAAATAAATAAAATGGGAGTGTCTGGTTGTACTATTAAAATAACCGCTGTTTACTAAATGCATATGTATGTCTACACTGTACATGTACCAAAATATTGTTTTTTTACAATTTTTGATTGTCTGTCTGTTTCGGCTAATCTCTGGAATGGCTGTACTGATTTTGATGGGACTTTCACTGGTAGATTGCTGGTGATATAAGTAGTAACCTAGGCAACTTGTTTAGACTAGCTTTGCTCTACTGCTTTATCTAGCTAGTACACAATAAATACAAAAAATACACCCAATAAGTGTAATTTAAATTGGTTAATTAGGTCTATCTAGGTCACTTGCGCTAATTTCAAGATTGTTGTATTCAAGATTAAAAAAGAATTGTGTCACCACACTAAAAAATAAACCACAATAAATTTGTATATTTAATACACCATCCAATAGCTTAGATGATTCAGTAACTGAAAAAACTGGACTGCATTTTTTTAGTTGTTTTTATATTCCATTGTTTCTAAATAATACTAATAGAAGTGGACTATGAAAAAACACTCCTAAGTACAAAAAATTATATTGTCATGTGAATTCATTTCAATGTATTGACTAAAAGTAAACATATTTGAAGAATTTGTTAAACTCCATAATTTATTCAAAGAGGTTAACTACCTTGTAATTATTAGCATAAAGTCCTGATTCACAAATTTAATATAGGAATGAAATAACTAATAAATAACATTGAATAATAAATATGTGACATGTTTAAAATTGAGCTCATTGAAAATCAACTTTCAAACTAAGAACTTTGTCCTTAATGGTAGTAGGTATATAGATGTCATAGATCAACTGCCTTGGTGGCGCAGTGGTAGCATATGCGACTGTTGTGCTGGAGGTCTCGGGTTCGATACCCGGGTTGGACCAAATGTTTGTATTCAATGATCTGCAAATATTTGTTTTATAGTTTGGTTGTTTTCTATGTATAATAGTATGTATTTACAAAAAAAAAAGTATTTATATCAGTTTTTCTAGTACCCATTACCCACCCACAAGCTCTGCTTAGCTTGGGACTAGACAATATTTATTTAATATTTACACATTTATTTCTAGCTTTTTTTAGATTTGTATAATTTATATTTACAAAAATATTAGCTTTTACCTGCAGCTCTGCGCTCATGTACGTTGGTTATTGCAGTAAAGAGTAGCTCATATCCTTCCTAAAGAATGAAATTACCTCCATGCTAAATTTCATTGACATTGGTGCAACGGTTAAGCTGCCAGCTACCTGTGAAAGTGTAATAGACAGATGAACAAATTTCACTTTTTAATAAATAATATTATTATGGATTATGTTGGTCTGTGTACACTTTGAAAACTCTGAGTGTAAATATCTTCTCTTCAAAGATAGTTTTTATATAAATACTTACTTATTTCTCATACAAAGTGTGACAGAGTACAGCTAGTAAACTTAGTACTTGTATTTAAGGATGATTACAATTGCAATAGACAATTCTCAAATTCCACTCAAGTGGTAATTTTATCTCCTTTCATAGTGTGAGTTATTCAAATTCACCTTAGTACTTAGATAGTTCGGTTTTTTAAAAATTCACGCCTATTGTAATTATTAGAATTAAAAAGCCATTTCTGAGTTTCAAATTATTTCAAGTTTCGTAAATATTGAAGGCAAAGGAAAAGAACAATTGGAGGTTTTAAATTTTGCGTGATTAATTTGCTGCAGTTACACATGCATGTGTTATATCTATAACGAATTTACATAATGCATTGTCAGTAATTCTTCCTTTTGACCATATATAAAATGATATGTGGCTAGCCACCCAGCCCGACTTCGCACGTAAGTCTTTGAAATTCTCGTATTTCCTTTACTATAATATGCAAATATTAGAAATATAAACTTTCCTCTTGAATCACGCTATCTATTGCTATAAACTATACTATAATTGTAATAGCTAGTAGGTAGTTTGAAAGATCTAAGCGAACAGACAACGGAAATGACTTCGATTTATACTATGTAAGGATTATAGTAATACGAACAAACGTCCAATAAAGATCATTTTCGGGAAATATTACTGCTTACTAAAACTGACTATAAGTCACCTTTTAAGATCTGTAAATTAAAAAAATACACATGTAAATGATACCTATATGATTTTACAAACAACACCTAAGTGACAGAACACGCCCTGTCTTAATGTTAATGGAATGTGTTGTGATTTGTGATCTTTTTATAGAGGTCGTATTGATTGTACTTCTGAAGATTCATCCGTTTCCATTGCTAACAAGGGGGCGCACTGACCTCTAACAGACGAAACCGGAGGTCAAGTTCAGATCACATTCCATTTCCCCTAAACTTCTTCTTCCTAGCCTTTATTATTCCCAATATTATTTGGGGTCGGCTACCAGTTCAACCGGTTTTACCTGAATATCAGTTTTTACACAGAGCGACTGGCATCTGACCTCCGCAACCCTGAGGGCGAACTGAATTCGAAGGTTGAACTAGTTGTCAGTATATTTGAGGGCACTGACTTCCCAATAACGATTGCCATAGATGTTCATGACAACCGGGACCGACGGCTTAACGTGCCCTCCGAAGCACGGGCGGGAAACACCGCCATCTTCCATACTCCGGGCTGCTATTAGGAATTTCTTGTATGAAAAACCCAACAGCAGTCCGACCCGGGAATTGAACCCGAGACCTCTTGATCTGCAGTCGCTTACGCTAACCACTAGACCAACGAGGCAGACATTCCATTTCCCCTAAACGATTTAAAGTAATAATTGAAAACAATTTAGATGTGATTTTCTTCTACATTCGCGTTTGATAACTGTCAGTATTATTTATAAAATAGTTACGTAAAATGATTTCTAGCTCCTAAAACACATATAAGGTAAACCGGTTTGTTTCCTCCTAATTTTTCCTTAATTATAAAACTGTTGAACAATTGTGTAGGTACTAATCATACTAAGCTTTATTGAATCTTCTTCAACGTACTATCCTGTGCTCATTTTACATGTACGCTACAAATAATTCAAGCCCTGTGGCCCTGTTGTATAACATTATGATTGATGTGAGAATTCTGCATTGTTTTGGTGTCATCGGTAAGCCTGTTTCGCATTACTTCGCATTACTTCGCACTACTTCGCACGTGATCGCACTAATAAGGTCAACTTAATATATTCCAAACAAGTTGATCCAATTAGAAATTTCTGCGGAACTTCGCCGTGTATCTAACATTCAATGGATACTTTGTCGTTTATCAAATACGGTTTTTCATAGTCCACGGCAACAGTATCAGTCTGTTGATTTTTGTTTCAGTTAGACTTTCATTTGTTAAGACCAGAGAGTAGATACGTGATAGTAAATCTCTTTGAAACAAGCTCATATTCTTCGTAATAAATAATAAATAAATAAATAAATAGAAATTTTCGGACATCACACAACGTAATCTAGTCTCAAGCTAAGCAAAGCTTGTGTTATGAGTACTAGGACAAGTGATATAAATACATAAATACTTTTTTTTTGTAAATACATTTTATACATAGAAAACACTCAGTGTGTGTAAACTCAGAAACAAACATGTGCACATCATACAAACATTTGGTCCGACCTGAAATCGAACCCGAGACCTCAAGCACGGCAGTCGCAACTCTCTCAGATGTGCTGCTACAATTTATCATTTAGCAGATAGATAGATCTAAGATACATAGTTACGAGTCGATTGTTAGGGGTACAAAGGCGGTACGATTAATTAGCGTCCTGAGTTGTCCTCGTGAAGTTAATTCAAATTTGATCCACACAGAGCTTTACATGTTGCTTTTTATAAGCGAGTCATTTTCCTTTCCATCCTAGCTTCTACTTGTAGAAGGTCTTCTACTTTACTATACAGGTTAATACCACTAATAAAAACTATGTCCTGCAGATTCCTCATTATTCCGTTATCTTGTTATACTTGACACAAATCGATTTAGTTTTGCTGTTGCTATACACAATCAACCAATAGTCTAGTTCAGCTATTAAATGTGCCACATTTGTTAAAAAGATTGCGTTTAATTTGTTTTCAAAGACATTTATTATTTTGAGTGGCTGATGACTGCAATAAGTGGTTCAGATTCTGAAGCTTTCAGGAGTACCTAAATATAAATTAGTATTACAAATTTGCTAGGTCTAAACCGACACTTCATTAAAATATTGTACGATAAATGTAATTATGCATAATGAATTATTTTCATAAACATGTTTTCAAAATCTGTAGATGCTTAAGAATATGCGGTAATTGAAAAATAATAATCAGAATATAGATATTTATACCGTTTTACAAAAAAGTATCAAAATTAAAAAGGAAACGAGTTTGTATAAAACAAAGAGTGTCCTTCGATGTACACGTACAAGAAACGACTTTCAGCTGAAAGACACTTCTAGTTAAGCCGAGTTGTTGTTGATGTTTCTTTTGTGTGTATGAACTTGCCATATTGTGTCACACACGTTCTTTAGTTTTTAACTTAATAGCCTCGTGACTATGGTGATATTAGAGCGGTAAAATTATGTGATAGGTCTACATCAGATCTCCACAACCCAGATTGGCAAAGATATTCATTCGGTAACCGGGATTCGCAATTCGGATGGCTTAATTTACTCTCCGAGGCACAGATTGGTCTCAATGTTTTAAAAAATGTTTACCCATTACACATATTGTTTAACTTTACAATGTGTTAACCTAAGCGGCTACCGCCGTTAGTCATAAGCCCCGCAATGATCACATCTGTCAGTAGAGAGGGTAATTACCACTTCTACAACCCGTTGGAAATATCTGCGAACCTGGCTTAATGACGTCATGCATACTAGTGTTAATATTTCCCTGAACAGTGAAACAATACACAAGAATGAGATTAAGGAAGCAAGAATAATACACGTGCGTCGGTGCTTGCGTTGGATACGGTACTAGATAGGCGAAGGCGGGGAATGTGTGGGGAAGCGAGAGGTGAAGCGCATTCCAGCCGGGTGCGCACTTATTTCTGATGGGTAATATTACTGGATATTAATCATTATACCGCAATGGTTAACCCAATTTTGTGATTTCTGTTGACTTTCTACCCTTTAGTATATTTCTCTTTTTCTGCCAGCAAAATAAGATCTTTGTCGTTAATTTTTACATGCTGCGTTTTTTTTTCACCAGTCTTGTAGTTATTGTGAGCTACCAGAATTGATTGGAGAGAAGTCTAAGATAATTAATTTAAAGCCAGAATAGAAACTACCTACGTCAGAATTAGTAGCATTAGTTGTTGGAAAGATGAAATGAAAAACACATCTCGATCCTATATGTCAATCTGAAACTATCAGACATAGATATTTACTATGTTCTAAGGTTTAGTAGTTATATTCTGTTGGTATAATTTTGCGAACCTACATACCTGAAATTTGACATAAAAACGTTTAGAGAGTTATTTTTAACTATCAACATACATACATTTTTATTTATTTCCATGATGGGAATCCTAAAAAATATTATAAATGTGAACATAAGTTTGTTTACTAGCTTACAACTTCACCGATTTTTATCGATTGTAGTTCTCAATTCGAGTAATTATTTGGATTTTATTTAAAAAAATATTGTATGCTTCGTAAACTAGATAAATAAATAAATAAATATTTCGGACATCTTACACACAACACTACCTAGTCCTAAGCTAAGCAGAGCTTGTATTATTACTAGACAACTGATATAAATAATAGGTCTTTACCTATGAAATTGCGTTTCTTCAGTACTGGTCATTTCAAATAAAAAAAGTTTGTAATGGCTCTGTATTCTAAATTCAAATTAATTTTGTTTTAAAACCATGACATTCTATTTACAAACTCAGTTTTTTGTTTTTTGATTAGCGTTGTATTTTCATTACATTTGAACATTTTTCGTCATAATGAATACTTTAAAAATTCGTGTAATTATGGAATATGAGTTCCGTCGTGGCAACAACGCGACACAAACGGCACGTAACATCAAAAACGTTTACGGAGAGAACTGTACAAACGCACGCACAACCCTTTATTGGTTTTCCCGGTTCCGTTCTGGCAATTTTGACTTGAAAAATGAAGCTCGTGGTCGTCCGGAGACTTTGGTTAACAATAATGAATTAAAGGCGATTGTGGAAGCTGACGAAACTCAATCTACAGCTGAGCTAGCAGCAGCTTTTAATGTAAGCACCAAAACAATATTGATCCATTTGCGATAAATTGGCAAGGTAAAAAAGCTTGATAGATGGGTGCCCCACGACCTTAACGATCGCCAGCGCAACGTACGCGTCGAGACCTGCCTTTCGCTGCTCAACAGGCAAAGAAATGAAGGAATTTTGAAACGAATAGTTACGTGCGACGAAAAATGGATTCTGTTCGACATTCGAAAGCGCTCAGCAAGTTGGTTAGACCCTGGTTCAGCACCAAAGCAATGCCCTAAACCAAAAATGACCCCTAAAAAGGTGATGGTCACTGTTTGGTGGTCTAGTGCGGGTGTGATTCACCACAGCTTTTTACAAAACGGCATGAGCATTAATGCAGATGTGTACTGTGAAGAACTGGAGAGAATGATGGAGAAGCTTGCACATCTGCAACCAGCTTTGGTCAATCGGTCGTCCCCACTGCTCCTTCACGACAACGCGCGACCCCATACTGCGCAACAGACCGTCTCCAAGCTGCAAGAGCTGGGTTAGGAAGCTCTCCCTTATCCGCCATACTCACCAGACCTTGCACCTACCGACTATTACTTTTTCCAAAATTTAGACAACTTTTTAGTGGGTAAAAAATTCAATTCCCGAGAGGCAGTACAAAATGCTTTTGAAGAGTTTGTTGCCTCCCGTCCAGCGGATTTTTACAAGAAGGGCATCAATAAACTGCCAATGCGTTGGCAAAGATGCGTCGATTGCATGGGTGATTACTTCGAATAACAGAAATAAAAAAGTTTGAAAAAATAAGTACTTTCACTTATTGCATACAAAACGGCAATTTCATAGGTAAAGACCTAATACATATATACTTTAGATAATGAGAAGTAGTGTTTTTTTATGCTAAAGTGAATGTATTAATATTCAGTGAATAAAAAGTAGAACAATAATGATAAATTATATCATCTAAGCTATGTGATAACGAACGAATCAACATCATTAATACTTAACGTAGAACACCTGATAAAAAACGGATTCGGACATTGTACTAATATGTATTGCATTTATAATAGTTTTATATTTACTAGTGGTCGCTGAGTGGCCGGAATTCGATCAGAATTCATTGTTTTTTAAGTTTTTGCTTTATGTAATACTATAGATTATACTAGTTTGCTACTAATACTAGAAGTCAGTGGGAAATTACAACTGGCCAGAAATAACTGCGAACTTGGCTTAATGATGTAATGCAAACTAGAGAGTTAATATTTCACTGAACAGAGAAACAATAAACAAGAATAAGATTACGAAATGAACAATACACGTGAGTCGGCGCTTGCGTTGTCAACGGTCGGTACTTGAAGGGCGAAGGCGAGGCGTATTCCAGCCGGGTGCGCAGATATTTCCGACGGGTGGTATGTTTGAGGCCCAAGCGTAGTGATACCACGATACCACGATTACAGAACACAGATTTCAAGCAGTTGCTTACATACCTACTCCGAGTGAGGCTACCATTAATATACTTACATACGTAATATGCAATTTAATAAATACTAAAAGGCTTGGTACATTTTATCATAGCACAGTAACACAGTTAGACATTAATCACCTATAGGTATTCCTATATCGTAAACTATGTTTATTTGTGAAATCAATGTAGTCATAAGTACTTCAAATTTTTCATATTAAACTCAAACAGATGAATAGATATGTACATAGTTTATAAAAAATGGCAAAGGTAATTCTATGAAACGGTATACAGAAGTTTTATTTAGAAGTTAGTTAAAAATAAGCGTAGTTCCTATTTTTTAATTTCAAAATTACTGAATGTAATTGCGTATACGAAGGTCAGAGTAAATAAAGACCAGCTTTATGTAAATTTTCATAAATAAAATAGTTGTATATATATTATTATGTTTATAAAAGTATACTACTATTGTAATACAATAATTATTCCAAAGAATATGCTAAATGATAAGCTGCCCTCCAAGTTTTTCAGTAAGAAAGGTCACACAGAAAGGTATTGACTACCTAAATTTGGATTTCCACATTTATGGCTAAAATCACTATGATTTTTTCATCAAAATGCTAAAATTATAAAATCTTTATTCGTATAACTTTAATAAAACAAAAAATAACAAAAATTTAAGTGTTTGTCAAAGATGCGATGGAATATAAAATTGCGACAGAAAAAAAATCAGCAAAAAAACTAGTGATGACGAATAATCTTACATTATGTGTGTACTGAATGATACAATCATGCCATAAAAACATAGGTCTATTATAATGTACGTATTTCATTATTTAATGACATGTTTGCTTAATTACATTTTACATGTAGATATACCATCTAGTATCAACGGTATTAATAGGTAATCTAGATTTCTTTATTGACCTATATTAATTAGCGTCAACTGGTACAACCAATAACGGAAATCATTTTGTTCTCCGTTACCTTGAATACTTTTTTATAATCAATATGATTCTGATCATGAGACGTGTCATATTTAGAGAACAAACTCAATTATCGTTTTATCGGTAATTTTTAAGACTAACTAAATACACACTCTGGTTTTGAAAAAATCGTAAATGTTTTAAAACTGTAACCCTGATGTTCCCTTTTTGTCCCGCTAAGTAGCGCATCGCGACTGTTACCATAAAGCCTGAACTACCAAGAACGAACATTATTGGGTTCGTTTGATTGGTGAGTCGTACGGTACGTAACCCGTTCCTTAAGAGTTATTAAAGAAGCTTAATTTCACTGGCAGCGTAACGAAAAATAGCGTAATCCATCTTTTTCAAGAAAATAAGGCTCTTGAGATTTTGAAGTTTTCAGATCGTTCTGTAGGTTGATTAAAACTGTTACATTTACCTCACGCTATATTATATAGCAATCTTCAACTTAGTCTAGACTAGCCTTGACCAGAAACGGTCTTACTTAACGTTAGCTTCGTTTATATAACTGATACACAGCATGTGAAATGATATGCAAATTTACGAGTATAAATGGTAATAAAATGATAACACAATTTTGAAATTCAACTGTAATTGAATCGCAACAATAATAAAACAATTGAAATGAAATTGAAACCTGTTAATACAATGATTATGCAAGCTTGAAATTCTAATTACAAATTAGCGATAAACTACAAATTATTTTCTAGTACCAGTATTATTAACTTTGTAACACATTATTGCTGGGGACACAGCACCATTTTCAAGAGATGTCATAAAGTTTAACATTTAAAACTATGTATCTAATCTATGGCATCATAACACCTAAACGAATGGATCGATTAATGTTTATTGTTTGAAAGAATAACTTCATTTAATGTTCTTAGCTGTAAATAATTTTCCAAGAAGATCAATAGATTTCACTGTTCTATGATCATCATAGATCTTTGCCTATTTTTATTTGAATTATATTTGTTATTTTAAAGAATACTTTCTCGGAATCAATAAGGGCGCTAGTATAAGTATCTGCCGAACAATAAACCTTGAGCAAAAGTATTATTCATTGCTTTTTAGCCTTTTTACAAAAAAATACAACCAAAAAGAGATAAATTGAAACTACAAACAAACAAACTTCTTTGATCTCAATGTCATTTCGGTTAATCTGTTCATCGACTTATCGCTAGACTCTTTATTATCTGTTGTTAAACTTTATTCACAGACGATTAGTGAAGTGATACTAATTGGTTTTTTTAAATAACAAAAACTCAAAAAACATTTATGCCTAACATTCTTAATTAACGTAAAATTCGGTTGTAATGCCAGACAGTTAAAATTTTAATTAAATACATCGAATGTGTTTGTACATTTTACTATTACGAATAGCTGGCAAGAGATCGTATTTCTAAATGATATGTTTCGATCGTAGCTCTGACTATTAAACATTATTATGATATCAGATTTTCTACAACAAATCTACCAACGTATTTAATACAATAACGCACAATAAAAAAAACACGGCAAATTATAATATTGAAATTTTCAGAACCCAATTACAGCGTTAATTACGATCTACGATTTTTTTTTATAAAATCGGACTGAACTTTTAGGTGAAATAATGTGGAATAAACCTTCTTTCTAAGGAGAGTACTATGTCCAACCAGTGGACTACCAAGGTTGTTGATGAATCTCTAACATGTTTAAAAGTAAATGTAGGTTCAACACCACCACAAAAAAAAGTTCTGATAATGGTGGTAATTCTGTTGTTGTCATCACTAAACTAAAATTTGTTGTTGAATTATATACTTTAATCTCATCACCTTACATTCCATTTTTGGATATCTCAGCTTTAACTATATTTAGTTCAGTACCAACTAAAAGTTGACGAGAAGAACACGGCCTGTTTAACAGAATCACCACCAATGGCGACCAAAGATCAAAAACCATCCAAATGTGTTTAACCGACTTCAAGTGCCTCTATGCCATCGGACATAATTATGGCAATTGATTATTATTTATGTACATTTATACTTGAATTGAACTAGTATATTACTATTAACGTGATGTCATCTCTAAACAAATGTCATTATTGAGTCACACATACACATGTTTAGATAATTTTTGGAACGAAGTTCCTTATCGCGCGTTGTGAAAGGGGGCTAGACGGAAAAAAATCATACGAAAAAGTTGTCACGACACGTTTTGTTGTCACGACACTTTTTGCTATTTTAAATTATATTTGTTATTAGTTTATTTTTCATTGCTTGATTCACTATTTTTGTTATGGGAACGAAGTCTTAATATTTTTTTATTAAGAAAATATTGTTTTGTTATTATTTTTTAAGGAATTGGTGAAAAACATTTTTCAATTTTATATATAGCGCCATCTTTTGAATAGAAACTGAACTTACATTTACGTGTTATAGTTGTCGTTGCCAGTAGTTTATTATTAATAATATAGATGTCGCTGTAAATTAATGATTTTTAAAATTATGTATATTAAATATAAATACAAAATATATCAATAAATAAGTTTAGCAGTGAACTGCGATAGGCTGGTAACGACACTTTTTGCTACAGTAAGCTATTGTAAGCCGTGCGGCGTGCGCATGTTTCTCTGTCTGTCTCTCTATCTCTCTTATAGAAAGCAAGCCAGATATTTTCGTTTCGTCTTTCTATTTCGAACTTTGAGTTTCTTACATCATGCTAATTGTAAACCCAATGTGGTCATGATTATTAACACTAAACGATATACCGAACGGAACAATCAAGGACTTTGGACAAAGGTACATTGCCTAATGGATAATTCATTAAGAAACTTCGTTCCATCCGGGTGTCCCTTGACACCTCTCAAGTTTTTTTATACATTAATACTACACAACCTTATAAAACTATAAATATGACTGTGGGGGAACGGGTATCATGTTCCACCCAACACAAAGGGAGGATCCTCCGACCAGGCTAGGTGATCATGCCTGGCGGGCTACTGCCCAACAGTTGATGTTGGGATGTTGTATATATGATAATCGGCGCGAGAACTTTAATTGCGCGATTCAGGATTGATAGTTTCTTCGTATTGTAGGTTACTCTGTAGTTCAGTGTAACTTCGGTAGATGGCGCTGTAGTATGTTATGCAACAAGTTGTAATGATGAAACAGTTCATTTATATGTTTACTAGCTGAACCCCGCGGTGCTACCCGCGGTACGATGATAACTGCGGGCAACGCCGCGAGGCGAAGCTATATCTTTATAAATAGTAGCCTATGTGTTATTCTGATGTATAAGCTATATTGTGGTAAAGTTTCATTCAAATCCATTCAGTAGTTTTTACGTGAAAGAGTAACAAACATCCATACATACATACATCCATACTTACAAACTTTCGCCTTTATAATAGTAGTAGGATCTAATCCATACTAATATTATCAATTCGAAAGTAACTCTGTCGGTCTGTCTGTCAACGCTCACACGGTTAAACTGTTACACTGAATTTAATAAAATTTGGCATGGAGATACTTTTATTTATTATTTATAACTTTATGCACAAATACATGCATCGGCGGACTTAATGCCAAAGGCATTTTCTGCCAGTCGACCGATTGGGCGATGCAGAGAAAAGATGAAGTAGGTGCACTTAATGGTTATGTATTAAATTATAAACTATTTGACATTTAATAAATATATCCAATAATACGCATATATACATAAATACATACATATATACATACATACATACATACATACATACATACACACTCACAGAGACACATTATAAATATATCCACGAATACATAAACCGCTGTGGGTACTAGGAGATGATCTAAGAGCTCGCCAGTTTCGCCAATTCACCCAATAAGAGCTCCTTCACCCTCATCCTGAATGAGAAGCGACTTCCGGCCATTCTGACCTCGACAGGCAGCGCATTCCACAAAAGAATAGACTGTACGATGAAAGAAGAGCCCACAAACGCAGTGGTGTGAGAGGGACAAAGTAGTAGGAGATTGTTAAAAGAACGAAGGTCTCTGTTGTGGTTATTGCATAAGAGTTGAATTTGTGATGTTAAATAAGTAGGACGGGATGGGGAGTTGAGGATAGTATACAGGCAAGTGAGAGCGCGCAATTTCCTGCGTTGACGAATAGGTAACCATTTGAGCTCGGAACGAAAACTTGAAATATGATCATACTTACGAAGATTAAAAATGAATCGAATGCAGTTGTTGAGAAGACGATCTAACTTGTTGAGGAGATCTGCATTCAGGTCATAGTAGCACACGTCACCATAGTCGATTAAAGGGATGACTAGAGACTGCACAAGCGCTGCCTTAGTTTTCACAGGGAGGAAGTTTTTTAGACGATATAATGTCCTCAGGATGTTGGTAACCCTCTGACATACATATGTAACTTGACCACGCCAGGTCAAACTGCAGTCGAGTTGTAAGCCTAGGTCTTTCACTGTTGAACAAATAGGGATAGTGGTACCATTTAAGATTATCTTCGGCAACGTCTCGATACCGACTCTGTTCATCGAACGGTGGCTGCCGATTATAGTAGCTTGGCACTTTGTCGGATTAACCGATAACCCAAACCTCCCCGACCAGCTTTCGATAGCCTTAAGATCTATGTTAATCTTGTCGATTGCTGTTGCTATATCTTCGACGTTGGCATGAGCGTACAGTTGCAGGTCGTCAGCATACAGATGATACGCACTGCGAAGTTCAGAAGTTAATAGATTAATAAACAAAGAGAAAAGCAAAGGTGAGAGTATACCGCCCTGATGGACACCAGAGTCGAGATCACACCAGGTCGAGGAGAGGTCATCAACCCGTACGGACTGCTGGCGTCCCTGAAGATAAGATGAGAACCATTCCAGTGCTTCAGGTGAGATCATGAGATAGGAGAGGATGGACAGGAGAATATCGTGATTGACGGTGTTAAATGCATTTGAAAAGTCCACCAGAACTAAGACTGTTACTTTTGTATCTTCCAAAGCCGCCCTGATGTCACCAGTCACTTTGAGGAGAGCAGTAGTAGTGCTATGGCCAGGCCTAAAACCAGATTGATAAGGGCTTAATAAGTCATTTTTGTAAATAAAACCAGAGAGCTGTTTATGGACACAGGCTTCAAGAATTTTGGAAAGGAATGGAAGGATGGATATAGGTCGAAAGTGCATAGGAAGAGTGGGGTTTGTGATTTTCGGTAAAGGAATAATATAGGCTTTACGCCAAAGTGAAGGGAACGTTCTGGAGTATAAGGAATAGTTTATGATGTGGGAGATGGCAGGTAAAAGTTGATCAAGTATGGTTATGATCATGCGTCTGCTGATCTGATCAAAGCCCACAGCGTTGGATTTAATAGAGAGGATTATCTTTTTGATCTCACAATCTTCAACTGGAACAAATTGAAAGGAAGTTACATTAGGAGAATGTAGACCCATCAAGTAATTGACAGTAAGATGTTTTGTTTGGGGGTCCAAATAGGTGCACGTGGAGAAATGACGGTTAATGTTATCCAACCCAACCGTCTCGGTTTGGTGATTAGGTGTCTGTTTACCAATACCCAGACTTCCAAGAAATTTCCAGGTATCGGCAGGGGAGGAACAAGTAAGGTTGTCAAGAATATAACGGCGTTTGGCATTGCGTATCACCTGGTTACATCGATTCCTTGCACTTTTGTACAGATTCCATTTTTCATCTGTACGATCTGCCTTGTGTCTAGCGAAAGCCCTATCTCTTCGGCCCATAGCCAAAATAATCTCCTTTGTCATCCAAGGTGCGGGTGGTCTCTTCAGTTTGATCTTCTTGATAGGAGCATGTATGTCGTATAAGCTGTTAACCGCATTATTAAAAGCTACAACTTTATCGTCCAGGCTAGAAGCCGCAGTTACTATATTCCAGTTAAGTTTAGATGCGTCATCACGAAGCCTATCCAAATCCAGGCGGCCAAAGCAACGCCTGTGCAGTACTCTGGGAGGATGTTTAGGAGGTTTCAGGATGTACGAAAGGAAAATGAGGTCGTGGTTGGAAAAGCCAGGGGCAAGGAGTTGACCGTGATCACGGGCTAGTGTTGGGTCAGACGTAATGATCAAATCAAGCCACGTGTCGTTCCCCGGATGATTGTGATGAGTTGGTAGAAGAGGTAAGACTTGCATACCGGCCGATTCGATCATGTGTAGGAGTTTACAGGTACGTGAAGACTGGTGGGTAAGATTAGTATTAAAATCTCCCATGATGACATGATGTGCATATTCTGACCCTAAAGATTCCAGTACTGTTTCCAGACTGGAGAAGTAATCAATAGAGGGAGGACAATAGACCACACCCAGAACCATCTTGGTTCCTTTGACATCGACCTCAAGGAAAATATATTCGGCATCAGCAGAGTACGGAGCAGGAGAAGATGCTACAATTTTATAACTTAATGAACAATGTATATAGATGGCTACCCCACCGCCTCCCTTGTTGATTCGGTCGTTGCGGACAAGAATATACTCAGGGAGGGAATAAGATGTGGAAGGCAGGTTAGGTTTGAGCCAACTTTCCGAGATCAGGATAGCGTGGGCGTTTGTATTGGCGAAAGCCTCCGTCAAATCTTCAAAATGGCTAGGAATGCTCTGTGCATTTATGTGAAACACATTAAGCAGATGCTTCGATTGCTGGGTAAGTATATTTTGCAAACGGTCACCCAACGTCTTAGGTTGAGAGGCAAAACTGTCTTCATCTGTGGAAACTGCGGATTCGTAGGCAGAACTACAAGAATCATCGTTATCAAAAATCATGAATAATAAAATAATAACTAATATTTATATTAATATGCTAATGAAATATCAATATATGAATAAATAAATATATATATATATATTACAAAGACTATGATGCTTAAGATTATATGATTACTGATAAAACTGTTAAAACCTTCTCAGTAAGTTTTCTCTGCACCACCCACCAGCTAACACTACTAAATATAAAAACAATAGTGGTAAACACATATGAACACAAATCAAAAACAATATAACAACAAAAAAAAAAATGAGTAAACGTGTTGAGGAACACAAATGTTTTAACACAAGCAAGTGTGTTTCCGAACGCAGCTCGCCCGACCACATGTCACCTTGGCAATGTCAAACTTGTTTACAAGTATGACACCGCCAAACGAAAAGATGTGAAACTAATTAAACTGTTTGTGTGGGTAAATAACTATTAGCGAAATTTTGACAAAACAACTGTAGACAATACGTAAAGTAATTACCTCAAATCTAGTGACCATCGTCCGGCGGGCTGCGCGAATGCGATTTTCGATCTTATTTGATGACACAGGTTTTATGGCGCTGAACAATCAGACCCTGGCCGCAATGTTCTTATGTGGGCCGGGCGACGCAGTCTCCCTCGCCCCACCTCGAGCCTGGAACGCTGTCACATGTGGAGCACCTGGATACTTCGCTGTTAGTGTTGCTAGTTCATCCAGTGAGCTAATTTTGTGGCGATCTCCGTCCGGTGTTTTAACTATTATAGCGCCGTCCTGCGTCCAGCATGCACGAGCGCCAAAGTGGACCCTTGCCTTGGCGAATGTCGACTGTCTAGCCTTCGTTAAGAACTCGCGTAAGGAGACCGTTGAGCCTTTGAGTGCAGTCTTCTTTTTCCATACATTAGTCTTAAGCTCCGTGTTACAGAACCTCACTAGGATGGGTCGGTGATGTTTATTGTTGGAAGTACCCAGCCTGTGGCAGATGGTAATAGATTCTGAAGAGTGGTGCCTCAATTCCAGTTTATTTTCAATAATATTGAGTACAACTGCTTTGCAATCCTCACCTTGAGACTCGGGAACTCCCATAAAGAGAAGAGCCTTGCGTCGATGTCTGGTTTCCATAGTATCAACGGCCTTGGTGCATTCATTGATCTGCTTTCGAAGGAGCCCAAGCATGCTGTACATGAGCTCTCTAAATGTACGGAACTCATCCGCTACCTTGGCAACTGTGTCCTTAGCGTTTCCTGCTGACTGCAGTTGTGCCTCTAGTTCCTCCATCCTCCGGGCAAAACACTCCTCCAGGTTCCTTTGCGTGGCCTCAATACTCAAAAGTTGTGGCATTTTCACTGTAGTGTCTGGTGCTGGTAGGTGGTGTTATTAGGTCCTGGTATTTATCACATACACTGTTGCAAACGTAAGTAGTGTACAGTCAGACTGTTGTTTGCTTATAGTAGTAGTTGTTTTGATTCTTGAGAAAGAACGTGGCTACTTTTTACTGTATGTATTGGAAAATCTAATCGTTGATAATTTTGTACTTATTCATTTGTTTTAGATAGAATAATCTCATTTAGGATAGTCTTATTTTCATTTTACCCGACTGCGAAAGGAGAGTTATGTTTTTCGAGTGTACTCGTATTTATGATGAAATATATTGTTTGGCACGCTCTAGAGCCTAAACGGCTTGTCGTGTTTTTATGTGCGTGGTGTCAATAGATTCGTCTTATCTTATAATGCCATGGCGTGAGTTTGACACTGGGTACATCAAAATTAAAAAAACCTGTATTTAATAAAGAATTCAGAAATTGACGCAGTCGGGTATTTTTTTTTTAATAATTTTACGCTTTGTATCAGCAGCTTAGGTACTTATTTTCTTGTTTAAGAATATGTGCTTACTACTAACGAAGGTCATAACTGTTATAGTGGGTCACACTGTTATAATAATGAGGGACAAACATCATTAGTATAGTGGGGCACTCGTTACTAGTGTTCACCTACAATTCCTAAAGTTAGATAGAATATCACGATCTTTCTTACAGCTGTTCATCCCTTAGTTTATCCCCTTAGAGGTAAAATTCTCGTAAATTCTTTTATGGTGAATACTTACAACATAAAAACCATTAGCTGCTAATGTGATGTATCCCGGAAACTATATTCTTAACGAATGCTAAATTGAATTGGAAACTATAATACATATAACATGAGTGTCTCAAAAGTGCGAAAGTGTCTGAACCTTAAGTTTCTTGGAAGTTAAAAAAAAAAAAAAAAAAAAATTGTTGATGTTGTCGCTCTAGCATATCACTACAGATGTGAACTTGTAATTGGCTCACTGTTATCTACTTAATTGAAATTGTTATAATGTTAGCTGTAAATCCTCCATAACATAAATAAATAAATAAACATTCACAATGACTGGTGACCATCTATCTCCCTTGGATTCTACTCATGCTTTTCACCACGCAGAGTATTTATTTTGGCAGGCTAATAGGTACTTAAAAAGGAACTAAGAATATTTAAAGCTTTTTTCTGAGAAATTAATATCACCAGTGGGCTAGGTAACGACATATAGGTATACAATTTAAAAAGATTATTGACTCTGTTTTTCTCTAGAATGTTTTATAAAAATAACTATATTGCTGATTTTAATTTTATAGTACGTTTTTTGTTGTAGGTACTTTCTATACTTTGCTTTCAATAATTTAGAGGCTGTTTTCTTCCATAGTATGAAATAAAATTATTGTAATCAATATTTGGAATTTGATTTTAGTGACGTTCTTAGAAGATGTAGTATTATAGTATTAAGTGCTTAGGTACATATGAAATTTAAAATCCCTTCATTATTGTGCTGACTAAGCAATGTAACGGACTTGCAGCAGTCGACGCGTGTTTGCTAGTTCGCAATCACAATTCATGAGGTACTCACCGTCCAAGCGTTTTTTATTTTTCCTATTTGCTTCAAGTGGATTAAAACAGTTTTATCACTTACAGCGAAGCCTTCAGTTAACTGTGAAGTGGTTTGCGATGTATCCGCTTCCGCAATAGCCTTTAATTCTTCATAATCCACTTTGGTCTCCGGCCGTTCAAGGAGCTTGTTATGAAGGTCGAAATTTCCAGAAAGAATACGTTGGAACTAAAAACGTACTGTGTTTTTCTGTGGTAACCCTTCGAGCTGTTTCTGCAGCACTGGTGCCACGGTAGAACCCGTACTCGTAAATGAAGCGATATTTCAAGTGTTCTATTATGCGGAATAAGCGACGCCAAAGACAAAACTAATGAGGAAAAACAAATGAATGACTGTTTTCAAAACTCAAATATTCCAGCTAAATGGACTTTAAACTTTGAATTTGGAATTCTTAACCCGAGAGGATATAATATTTCAGATCAAAGTGGCCAGTGCGACAAAACGCCTATTTGATATGTAAGGACCTAATATTATAGCTCATAAATTAAACTGCTTTGCCAAAGTTAAAATACCTTTCTAATTTCTTATTTGGAATTAAAACGACCCTCGAAAATGGTTAAAGGGGTCGCGTTTCTATTATGTACAATATCGTGGATTTGCTTTTTCTGTCCCACCCACACGAGATTTGATGAACTTGTTTACTTGAAAAGGTAGCTATTATTTATTAAAATGCTTAAAAAATGTTTTATTTTAAATTTTACAATTCATATTCAATAGGTTTTTTCCAAGAGCTTCTAAGATGTTTTATTTAGATAAATGGATTCCTAGATTACAAAATAAAAAGCATCAGCTGTGGTTTAGACTTTGCGTTTACCAATCAGACAGTCAGGGCAACTAATTTTATATGTTTAGATGGTTTATTAGTTATTAAATTTATTTGTACCTATTGCCGTATCTTCAGTGGCAGATACAAATAGTTAAATATAATGATGTACCTATGTAGAAATGGCCACGATTACCAAACATATTGAGCCACATAAATAACAATTTGTTTTGTAATAAATAGTATCATTACATTAATTCGGTGATAAGCGGTTGCAAGGTAATATAAAAACTATTACCAAATGTAATGATAAAAGATAAATGATAGAAAATATTTATTTTATTAGTCATCATGCATTATGTATCATAGACATTATGGTCTTTAAGTAGATTTCATTGTTAGATGGTAACCCTATAAGACAAGGACAAGTATAATTAAAGTTGTTAAACTAGATTATGGAACGTTAAACTTACCCTCAGTGCGCCTTATTATTAAGACCATAATCACAACCTAAAGTTGAAGAAACAGTGTAGCTTAAAATATATGGTACATAAGTATCTTGATTCGTTCTTAGTGTACTGGATGCTATTATCCATTCGCTTTAAGAAAATAGTGATTAGTAAAATAGTATTAATTACTCCCCAGCCCCAAACCAGTGTTGGGCATTAATCATTTTTTGTTTTTATTTAACTAATTAATTGATTAGAAAGTTATTGTGATTAAATTAATTGCAATTGAGTTAGTCGCAAGTAAACATTTAATCGCGCATTACAATTAAAACTAACAATTAACTTTTTTGGGATTTTTGTTGAGAACGATGGTCTGAATAAGTACTGGAAGTTTAACGTTAAATTAGTCCTTTACACCTTTTATAAGTAGGTAGACCTATACTTGGTACCTTACATATTTTTATGCCATAGACTTGGCCAAAGAAAATATATTTACTACCGTAAATGTCGTAAATATATTTGACTTGGCGAAATCCACACACGCAAGTGAACAATACTAAAACTGATTGGTTGTGGTGTGTGGGAGTGGAGAGGTAAAAACTTAATTGTTAATTTTTTTTTTCTTAAAATAACAACTAATTAATTGTTAGTTGTATTTTTCACAAAAACAATTGATCAATTGTTAATACAACTAAAATTTGCCCAACACACCCTAAACCTATCAGGTTTAAGGAAATTGCCGTTTCGTACTACAGCTTGAAACTTGATTGGTCGAGGTGCATGGTTTAATCAATGCCTCACTATTTTCATACATCACCTGTCAATCTATACTAATATTATAAATTCGAGAGTAACTCTTGTCTGTCTGTCGCGCGGGCGGAGCCGCGAACAAAAGCTTGTTTAATATAAATTACAGAAAATTACTATATACTCGTAAACGTTGCAAGTTTTACTGTAACGTGTAATATTATATGAATTACGTAACGTAAAACCAAATTTTTGTGGCATGTAGTTTTAATAAAAACAAAACAAAATTTATGTAGGTATTTCAAATGAAGAAGTAAAAAGAAAATCGTTAATCATTTGTGGATAAAACCGAAGTAGGTAAAGATAATAATTAATTTTCCTTATGAATAATAAGTAGCGTAAGGGACTTTCGAGGTTTCTTTTATTAAAAATTATCCTTGCATTTAAAATTATGATATATTTCGATAATTATATTAATAAATACCATGTACCAAAAATGGAGAGTTCCACTTTCTCTACTGCCTTCACTTTACTACCTTCTCCAGGTAAGGAAATATACTGTGAGTCCTTGTTTAGAATTTTTTTCGCGTTGGTGGCTTGTGTTAATACAGTCGGTACACTTATTTACAAAAAAAAATTAATTTCCTACATTCTAAAACTGATTTGACACTGCTTTGTACTCGGATATTTTCTCATATTAACATGCCCCGAAGGTTGATAATATATTTACACTGAACACGGATATGTTGTCTTATATTGAAAAATATATAATTACCTTATAAAATGCTAGCCAGCATTCTTAGAAATGCCATATAAAGAACAAACGAAAAATAAATTCATTTATTTTTAGATTTTTGGGCTAGGAATTTTCATAGGTTTTTTAGACATAGGTACTAACAAAGGTTCATAACCATCTGCTTAATAATTTCGACAGGCATAGAGGACAAACGCACAAACATTGTTTTTCATTTCTATAGATAAAATGGTTATAGGTATAGTCTTCTTCATTGAAATAAAATAAATATTGTGCGTTTCGTTTGGAATTTCTCAGTTTGATGGTTTAGCAAGCGGTAGATTAGGTAGCTACTAATTGTAATTTGTATTTACAACTTTCCATTAAAAAGGCAATTATACTGGAATCAAGTACAGATGTGATAAAGATCTACAAAGGCTAATCAATGCAATCTACTTTTTACTGAATTGCACTTTAAACGCATTGTTACAACTGTTTTAACGAACTTCAAATAGCGATACAACTTGGTAATTTGTGTACAGACTTCAATCATATTTTTTTCAATATTAAAATTGTAAAGTATATGAGGTTGTATGTGATAATATCGAGATCTACTGAACCGATTTTGAAAATGCGTTTCCTTTTTTTTATATTTTTTTATAGGGGGCAAACGAGCAGACGTATCACCTGATGGTAAGCGATTACCGCCGCCCATGGACACCCGCAATACCAGAGGCGTCACAAGTGCGTTGCCGGCCTTTTAGGAAGGAGTACGCTCTTTTCTTTTTTTTTTCTTTTACTAATAGAAAACCACATTATTTTTGATTGTCAAAGGCTATATTAACCCGCAAAATGATTATAGCTATATCCGACATATACGCGAGCATAAGCGACATATAAAAAAAAAACCAAATCTCCTAAGGGGTGAAAAATTTAGGAATGAAAAATTCATTAATAACGCATAACTTCTCACTGTTAAGCTCGGGTCTCCTCTCATCCACGCTGGTCAAGTGCGGGTTGTTTACTGGTAAGACAATGTTGTGGCTACGACATCTTGCCGGTGGAAGTTTTGAAGCCACCTAATCATCGAATGGGCTATGATGCAAAAATTAATATGATTGTAATTTAGTCGCATTGAAGTTGGTGATACTATTTCTTAAATTAAAATTAAACGATAATCAAGATTCGGAATCGGATTTGGTTTAGTAAAGTTTATAAACATGAAGCAATTATATTTATTTTGTAAATCATCATCATTAGTCCCCTGCTGGAAATCTTGGCTCATAAATAACATCTTGACTTATTTTGTAAATATTATTCAGGAACTCGAATTATCTATTTAATACTGGTCTACTTACCAGACGTAATTATGACCATGCTACGCAGTTGTTTTCTGACCCTGACTCCCCCTAATCTGTGCGGGTAAAGAATAAATTAGTCAACCGCTTATCACCTCAAAGAGTATATCAAACACTACTGATATGAAATTTTATTTTCGTTAAAGATTAATGCGCTCTTCGAAATTTGTACTCAAGAATTAGTTAATCTTCAAAATATACGGATAGATTATATATTTTAATTGACTAAAAAATGTTGATTATCACATTGCCCGACAAGGCTTCTATAGAATCCTTAGTTTCAGCAAAGAACTTTTAGAGTATTGGCTATTTATATTTTTAAATATCTATCTATCCGTCCGCGGCTTAATTTAGAGACTTATATACCAGAAAGCCTAACAATAAAATGTATTTAAGGTAATTTCCAGTGTTCCATGGAGAACATAGTTGGGCATTATTAAATAGGTCTTAAATAAAACATTATAAAACTCTTTTTCGACTTAGCTTCTTATTTGCAAAGTAGCTATATACTCTACTACAGATTAAACTGTGAACTGCTAATTTTTGTTAGTCCCCTTTTAATTTTGCAATAATAATGGAATATAAAAAGAAAAATTGGTAATCCAGTTTATATTTTTTTATCATGATTAGAATACATTGAAGTATAATTATCTTTTATCGAATTAGCAGAGGAAGAGGGCACAAAATATTTGTTTTTATGAGTTTCAATAATGTCGTTTTATAGAAATCGTGAATGTTAACTTAAAGCTAAATTAATAATTTAATAGTAAATAAATATTCCATATAACGTAATATTACACGGTAACGTTATTTACTTCAAAAGCAATTTTAGTTAAAGACCGCTTTGTTATCGTAAAACAAGTAAATGCATTTTCTATTTCGCCTTTTTATAGGCATTTGCCCGAGTAGCTATTACTATTATTTACCTAGGTTAATATATTTGAGTAAAGATTGATAAAAAATACTTGGTCTTAAGTTTTGATGAAACCAATTTACACCTTAATCGCTTTTGTAAATGATAAGTTTGTAATGTACTACTGGTCATACGTAACTATACATTTTAATTAATAGTTTGTTTCTAATTTTTAGATGATTCTTTTCTAGTTATACTTATAACGAATGAAATAAATACATTTTACGAGTGGTAAATTGCCGTAATGACCATCAAAACTATTTTGCACATAATATCTCTCCATTTTAAAACACAAAGTGTAAAATACAAAATGTATTTTTATAGACAAGACATGAAATACATTTTATATTCCATAAATTGTTTTTTAAAATAAAGATATTTACCTATATGTAGAAATAGTTGTGTTACTGTTGCAACTTACTACTCTGTCACAGATGAATATGCATTTAGGAAAACCCAAACAATTTCAACATTCTAAGACAAATGGTAGCGCTCATTAAAACTCCAGAACTTATTATTAAACAGAAACATCACACAACCTTTTCTGCTTCTCCTATTTCCCGTAGATATTATAACAACTTGAACAAATTTGTTTACCATAAAAAAGGTATATGTATGTTATATATATGTTAGACCTTTTAAAGGGCAACAATTATTTCATACATTGTTTTTGTGAAACTAGAGCGCATGCGATGGGAGTTCTCAAAAGGAATAATTTTCCTCTGCTTTTACAACATTTTTTATTGATACTGAGCTCCTTTTGGTCATAGCGTAATGATAATAAAATTATATAGCCTGCAGCCTTTCTTGATAGCTGGGCTATCCAACAATTATAAGATTTTTGAAATCAGACCAGTACTTCCTGACATTATCGCTTTTAAACAAACAAATAAGCTCTTCAAGCTTTAAAATATAAGTATAAATTATACGATACCTCTAGCATTATATTTACACATGTCATGTGTAAAAAATTGCGATGCTATAGTGCTAAAGTTTGCAGCATTGCGGTTAAAAGCAGTTACCAACAGAGGTTTAATGCAATACGTAACAGAATTATGTTAGATTTAAACACCTCTTTCACTAGTGTCGGATGCTTTAACTAAACGGCTAAACTGCTGAATCGGTTTTGGGTTTTTTTTTACCGCGATAATGACATACATACAAAAGGAGCCATGTCTTATAAGGTTGAATGAAATTAAATGTAAAATGTAAAGCACAAATCAATAAAAAGGTAAATAAAAGTAATTGAAGAATTCGTATAATAAAGATTACACAATCTAAAGATTGTCACAAAACACATTGTTTGATTAGTAACAGAGTTCTTTGTTTTAGCATAATAGCAATTTCTTCGGCTTTCTGTTCAGAAAACTGATACGCAGTAATAGTTTGTTATTATTAAGTAACCGTTCATAATATTTTATGAACGATGACTTTTGAAACTGCGCTTTGAAATAAATAGTCAAGAAATTGATTGGTTGTACAATATTTATACACATTAATTGTAGTATAGCAGTATTGTAGTATTTCATCAAAAATCAAATAGAGATTTCTTTAAAAAGGAGGTTTGTTTGAAGGTTGGAGTATTTGTTTGCTTCCCTATTTATAAATTATTCCGAATTACAATATCAAAATGCAAAATCATTTCAGCACAGCACTACTTCCTCAAAGGATATATTACTAAATACTAATACTGTTATACTATATACTTCATTTTAAAATCGTGTTACTTTTAAAACACTAGTCTGAATATAAATGTAAAAATGATTCCTAATTTTTTTATATACTCTTGACAATGTTGAAATATATCATTAGTAACATTGAATTAGTTATTATTAATACTGGAGATACGTCTGTTATCAGTTATAATGATATTTAAAGAACAACAAAAATTCTAAAAAAATTATAACCCGACTACGGAAAACCTTTGCCAGCTCGACTATTGTTACGAATCTAAAGACACCTTATTAATTAAACTCGATTCCATAGTTTAGACGCTACGGTGTAACATACTGTTGCGCCATAACCAGATGAATCTAGTGTCCACTAGAAGAATCGAGAACTGTCGAGGACAACGCCATCTAGTGTCGGAAAGCGCGCAACTGTGTGCATTATGACGATTACTCGACGCTAGATGGCGCTACAAGCAGCTCTAGAGTAATCTATTTAGCCTAGAAATATCGATCGAATATTTTCGTAGTTTCGAGTAATTTCCACGGCCATATAAAAGCGGAACGTGTTGGCCGTAGGGACAGTATGGTTTCACGATACAGCGGATAAACATCGAAGAGATCTTCTAGTGCGACTAACCAGTGATTTAGTGATTTCTAATTGTAAAAAGTGTAGTTAATAAATATTGTGTTATTTTTGGTAATTAACCGACTACTTTAATTTATTTAATACCCAGCTCGTAACAATTTGGTGTCAGAAGTGGAATTAAAGTATGCCGGTATTACCAAAGGAGGACACGGAAGGTATCCGAACTAGGAGTCAGCGCCAGCAAGAGGCTGATCAGAGGAGATTTGGAAGTGCCCAACTGCCTACATCGGAGGATCAGCAGACAGCGATGGAAACCACGCCGTCTACATCGGCATCGGCAGCAGCTCCAGATATCACGGCCCTAATAGCGATGCTCCAGGAGCAGGCCCGCCGTCAGGAAGAGCAAGCCCGCCGTCAGGAGGAGCAAGCCCGCCGTCAGGAGGAGCAAGCCCGCCGTCAGGAGGAGCAGGCCCGCCGCTTGGAAGAGCAGCTGCAGTGGAACAAGGAAGAGCAGGCCCGCCGCCAGGAGGAGCAGGTCCGTCATCAGGAGGAGCAGGCCCGCCGCCAGGAGGAGCAGGCCCGCCGCTTGGGAGAACAACTGCAGCGGGACAAGGAAGACCAGGCTCGCCGTCAGGAGGAACAGATGCTCTTGTTAAAAGGCATTCATGAGACTTTCGGCAAAGAACTCAAGGTAGTGAAGGATCAGGTTCTTCAACACGAGAATCGTATCACGGAGGCCGAAACTCAAATTGCTGACGTGAAGAAGGCCTTAGGAAACATTAAAGTTGGAGACGGAGCGTCGACTACTGTAACTGCTGCCCCTTCGGTGCGGGGGTTCAAAGTACCGCCGTTTGATGGAACATCTTCGTGGTCAGCCTACAAGATTCAGTTTGAGGCTGTTATGAAGGTGAACGGCTGGACTAAGGATCAGGCTATGACCGCGCTCACCTTGGGTCTTCGAGACCAGGCTCTAACCGTCCTCGAAGCCCTCGATAAAGAGGTTACCTATGAGCAACTGCTGGAGGCATTGGAGGCAAGATATGGTGACGCTCATCTGGAGCACGTGTTTCGTGCACAGCTGAAGGATCGTGCCCAACGCATCGGTGAAAACTTGCAACAATGGGCTCTAGAAGTTGAGAAACTGGTCCGTAAGGCATACCAGTCTGCACCTGCGCTCGTTGGCGGGAATCTGGTGCAAGCTTTCATCGATGGCATTCGTGACCTCGAAGTTAGAGCTGCTGTGAGACTTGGACACCATGAAACTCTCAAGGACGCTCTGGCCCATGCTTTGGAGGTGGAAGCTGTGAGACAAGACCATCGGTTTCATCGGGTCCGGGAGGTTGTGGCATCACCTGTGCGAGACCGATTTAAGGGGTACAGCCCTAGATGCTACGCCTGTGGTGAAAAAGGTCACCTTCGGTCCAGCTGCCCTAAGCGAAGCATAGGAAGTGAGTACGAGCGGTCTCAGGAGAATAGGGCGGTTGATAGTACTGCCCAACAACAGCAGGGAAACGAGTAAACGCCAGGACTGCGGGGCGGGTGCTGGCTGGTGTTCAAAGAGCCCCAAGGATTTCGATCTCGCAAACTCATGATGGGAACAGCCTGGTCATCAGAGGCGAAATTAACGGAACGTCATGTAAGCTGACTATTGATACGGGAGCTTCTCGCACAGTCATCAGTTCCCAACTTGCAAATCGGTTCCTGAGGAACATTGCATGTAACCGTGAGAAAATAAACTTAGTAACAGCCACTGGTCAGCGCATACCCGTCCGAGGCGAACAGAAGGTGGAGTTGAAGTTGGGCAACCAAGTTTACCTGCATAACGTCATTGTGGCCGATATAGTTGACGATTGTATCCTTGGCCTAGACTTCATGAAGAACAATTGTTGTGAGATCGACATCAACCAAGGTGTAATGAGATGTAGTCAAGAAGAACTGTTCATGGAAGGAGCATCATCAGGAAAAGTGTACAGCTTAAAGAACGCTGTTCTTCCTCCCAGATCAGAGACAATTATGCCAGTTAGTCTCCCTCATAATTCTGGACGAATGCATCGGTGTGTCCTTATTGAAGGGGTAGATAATGATCTTCCATGGAAGATCGCACGAACTCTAGTAAGTACCACTAACACCTCTGCAGTACGTGTGCTAAATCTTAGTGACAAGCAACATGTGATTCATAAGGGCACACTGATTGGCACTTGCGAAGATGTGGATTGGATGCGTCGATGCCAAGACTTGACTACTTCGAAAATTAGCACGGATTCACGAGTCAACGTGTCAACACTTTTAGAAGACTGTCGAGATGTCTTGTCTAGGGAAGAAATTGACAAGGCTAAGAGAATGTTAGTTAAGTACACTGATATTTTCTCTACTAATGACGCTGATATTGGAAAGACTGGTTTGGTTCAACACAAAATAAACACTGGGAGTGAGATGCCTATTCGTCAGCGACCAAGAAGACTACCAGTAGCACGAGAACAGGAAGTACAAACCATGATTGATGGAATGGTCAGGGATGGCGTTATAGAGCCTTCATCCAGCCCATGGTGTTCACCTGTAGTGCTTGTAAAGAAAAAGGATGGCAGTATGCGTTTTTGTGTTGACTACCGCCGTCTAAACGACATTACGAAGAAGGACAGCTATCCACTACCTAGAATAGACGACACTCTGGACATGCTAACAGGGGTTAAGTGGTTTAGCACCTTGGATTTAAAAAGTGGATACTGGCAGGTAGAGATTGATCCCAAGGACAAAGAGAAGACTGCATTTTCGACAGGGAAAGGATTGTGGCAGTTCAAAGTAATGCCCTTCGGATTATGTAACGCGCCAGCAACTTTTGAAAGACTGATGGAATCAGTACTCACCGGATTAACTGGAGATGCCTGCCTGGTCTATTTGGATGACATTGTCATCGTAGGCCGTACGTTTGAAGAACATATACGAAACCTGGAGCGCGTATTATCGAAAATCCGAAGTGCAAACCTAAAGTTAAGTCCTAAGAAATGTTCATTTTTCAAACGGCAGGTTAGCTTTTTAGGATATGTGGTTTCGGAAGAGGGTGTCCAAACAGATCCGCAAAAGATCGCTGCCGTCAAGGATTGGCCAGTTCCAAGAGATAAGACCCAAGTAAGAGCATTTTTGGGCTTGTGCTCCTACTATCGGCGATTCGTGAAAAACTTTGCGGATATTGCTAAACCCCTTCATAAACTTACTGAAGAGAAAAGACATTTCTGCTGGGATGAAAGTTGTGACATTGCATTTCAAGAGCTAAAAAGACGTCTATGCAACACACCTATCTTAGGGTATCCAGATACCGAAAATGAATTCATAGTTGACACAGATGCAAGTGATACTGGGCTTGGCGGTGTGTTATCCCAGCGGAAAGGTGATCAAGAGGTTGTTATTGCATATTTCAGTAAATCTTTGTCGAAGCCGGAAAGGAATTACTGCGTCACAAGAAGGGAACTACTGGCCGTAGTGAAGACACTGCAACATTTCGGCAAATATTTGCTTGGGCGTAAATTCCACCTCCGAACTGACCACGCTGCATTAAAGTGGCTCTTACAATTTAAAAATCCTGAAGGACAAGTCGCGAGATGGATTGAGTTATTACAGGAATATGACTTCATGATTGAACATCGCAGTGGAAAGTCTCACGGTAACGCAGACGCACTATCAAGAAGACCTTGCCCTGAAGACTGCAAGCACTGCGCCAAGCAAGAAGTAAAGGAAGCTGTTCCTATAAGGACGATAAAGACGGAACTTAGCAACGAATGGAAGGAAAGCCTGCAGCAAGCACAGCAAGAGGATGCAGATATCAAACCAATTCTCGAGTGGATTAAAGCTGAGACTCCTAAGCCACACTGGAGCGAAGTTGCATCGCTGAGCTCGACCACGAAGAGTTATTGGGCTCAATGGGATAGTCTAGTCATCCAGGATGGAGTCTTGTGCCGTAAATGGGAAAACGCTCGAGGAGACAGCTGTCACCTGCAAATGGTTGTTCCTAAAGCTAAGATACCAGTGGTCCTGCAGCTCTACCATAATGGATGTTCAGGAGGTCATATGGGAGTTAAGAAGACATTGTTAAAGATAAGGGAAAGATTCTACTGGATTCATTGTCGTGATGATGTTGAGGACTGGTGTCGCAAGTGTACCAGTTGTGCGGCCGTGAAGGGACCTCATACACGTAGCAGAGGCGCATTGAAATTGTATAATGTTGGTGCACCCTGGGAAAGAATTGCTATAGACGTGGCAGGACCGTTTCCTGAAAGTGAAAGCGGAAACAAGTACTTCATGGTCGTAATGGATTACTTCACTAAGTGGCCAGAAGTCTTTGCCATTCCCAACCCAGAGGCATCAACAGTTGCAAATAAATTAGTGCACGAAGTCTTCTGTCGTTTTGGAGTGCCTTTAGAAATCCACAGTGACCAAGGAAGAAATTTTGAGTCTCAAATATTTCAAGAAATGTGTCGAGTGATGGGTGCTCACAAAACCAGAACCACCTCTTACCACCCACAATCGGACGGAATGGTGGAACGATTTAACCAAACACTAGAGAGGTATCTGGCAAAAGTAGTTGAAAGTAAGCAAAAAGATTGGGACAAACACATCCAACCGTTTCTTCTGTCATACCGAAGTGCAGTCCACGAATGTACTTCCGTAACACCAGCTTTTGCAAACTTCGGAAGAGAACTACGGTTGCCCGCAGACTTGATCACTGGAATACCCCCTGATACCCCGCGAAGTATAACGGAGTACGCGAATGACTTGCGGAACAAGATGAATGACATTTATGAGCATGTCAGACAATCGGGCCAACAAATGTCTGAAAAGATGAAAACCCGTTATGACCGGAAAGCGAATAATAAGGGCTTCGAAGAGTGTTCGCTAGTATGGCTACATAATCCAGTTCGCAGTAAAGGGAGATCTCCGAAGCTACAAGCAAAATGGGATGGGCCATACCGGGTAGTCACTAAAATCAATGATGTTACCTACCGGATACAGAAGTGTCCAAGAGGCGCCCCAAAGATAGTTCATGTAGATCGACTGGCGCGATACTATGGAACCGATAATGCTCGGGACGAGCATGTCTTAGGAGGGGGCAGTGTTGCGCCATAACCAGATGAATCTAGTGTCCACTAGAAGAATCGAGAACTGTCGAGGACAACGCCATCTAGTGTCGGAAAGCGCGCAACTGTGTGCATTATGACGATTACTCGACGCTAGATGGCGCTACAAGCAGCTCTAGAGTAATCTATTTAGCCTAGAAATATCGATCGAATATTTTCGTAGTTTCGAGTAATTTCCACGGCCATATATAAGCGGAACGTGTTGGCCGTAGGGACAGTATGGTTTCACGATACAGCGGATAAACATCGAAGAGATCTTCTAGTGCGACTAACCAGTGATTTAGTGATTTCTAATTGTAAAAAGTGTAGTTAATAAATATTGTGTTATTTTTGGTAATTAACCGACTACTTTAATTTATTTAATACCCAGCTCGTAACAATACATAGACTGCCAAAATATTACCCTTCCTTTCGGCTTTACCGTGATCGGGTAAAAACAGTGTAGTAGGCAATTATATTACCTATAAATAATAATAATAATAAATATTCCGGACATATAACACACAACGCAACGCCATCTAGTCCCAAGCTAAGCAGAGCTTGTGTTATGGGTACTCTTTTTTTGTTTTTGTAAATACATACATATTATACAGGGTGTCTCAAAAGAAATTTTATATTTGTTTAGCTTACTGCGTGAACGCTGCGTACTTGAGGGGTGCGGGGGTTATGTCAATTGGTAGCTTGGCTCTTGGGGATTCAGTCGCTATGGAGCGTTTCTCGGGAGCAGACCGCGCGTTGTGCGTGCAAGAGTTTTACAAGAACGGTGATTCGACAACTGTCGCGCGTAGAAAATTCTGCAGTATTCGAGGTTTTCGCCACTTAAATGATGCGCCAAGCCTTCCTCTCATTCGACATTGGGTTAAAAAGTTTGAAGAGACTGGATCAACGCTGGATAAATCAAAATCCGGGCGACCTAGGTCATCAAGAACGGTAGAAAACGTGGAGAGTGTTAATCAATCTGTACGTGACGACCCGAGCCTTTCAATTCGGAAGCGCGCGAGTGCTTTAAATGTGCATAGATCATCATTACATCGCATTATGCACAAAGATCTAAAGCTGCACCCCTACAAAATTCAATTGGTGCAAGAATTAAAGCCCCAAGATGCCGGTCAGAGGCTTAATTTCGTAAATCAGATGATTGAGCGATTTTCAACGTTTACCAACATTTTGTTTTCGGATGAAGCTCATTTTCATCTTAATGGCCACGTAAATAAGCAAAACTGCCGCTACTGGAGTTCAGCCAATCCGAAACGCAAACATCAGAAACCCCTACACTCGCCTAAAGTGACCGTATGGGCTGCCATGTCGGCGCGAGGAATTATCGGCCCTTACTTTTTTGAAGACGAAATGGGGCGTACAGTTACAGTGAATTCAGAGCGTTATGTGGAGATGTTAGACAACTTCTTGGTACCTGAACTGCAAAACTTTCCTGGCTATAACCAAAGAACATGGTTTCAACAGGACGGAGCAACTTCACACACGTCCAATATATCTCTGCCACGTGTTCGTGAAATTTTCTCAGGAAAATTGATCTCCCGGAGAGGTGACATAAATTGGCCTCCACGTAGCCCAGATTTAACCCCTATGGACTTTTTCCTATGGGGTTATCTTAAATCTAAAGTTTACGCCAATAAACCAACTTCACTGGCGCATTTGAAAGAAAATATCCGTCACGAAATGGCAGCCATCCCTCACTCCACCTGTCGAGCAGTCATAAGTAATTTTACTGTTCGATTAAATGAGTGCCAACAACGTGAGGGTTTACATTTAGACGATATTATTTTTAAGAAATGAATTCCCAAAAAGTGTATTTTAACAATAAATAAACATTTTTTCTATATACCGCTTCCTTTTTTTTTAATCAATCCACTAAATATGAAATTTCTTTTGAGACACCTTGTACATAGAAAACACCCAAACTCCGAAACAAATATTTGCAGATCATACAAACATTTGGTCCGATCCGAATCGAATCCGAGACCTCAAGCTTAGCAGTCGCATACGCTACCACTACGCTACCGAGGCAGTCAATATATAAAAAATATCATTGGTTGTTGGCTATTAATTTTCCTATACAACAGAATAATGTCCCTTATTTAACATTCTTGTTGAATTATTACGCGCTCATAAATATATGCATTTGTGCCAATTTAGTAGTTTACATATCCATTATAGGTACTTTACTAAATAGGAACAAGTGCTTTACAACAATGAGCACTTGTAGCTATATCGTCTTTCATTTTTATCTTAAATGAAATAAATTTTATTATTAAACCCGTACAATTTGTCTCGTCTAACATTCTGCCACAGAGACTGTTTGTAGTTGTGTAAGTGTGTTTAATTGTTTCATCATCAACATCAGCCCGTTGCAGTCCTCTGCTGGACATAGGCCACATATGTCCAGCAGTCCATAGTCGTCGCCGATTCTCTTGCCTATTGTCTATTGCCACCGATTTAGCCTAAGCGGCTATTAACGACTAAGCACTAAGACATTTGCCTTTAATGGACTTAAAGGGAAAAACACATCGAATCCATTGTTTTAATTACTGTAGTTCTATTAACCTTCATTTGTATGAGCTATGACCTTTATAATTCAATCTTAAACTACTTACCGTAAAAAGCTGGGCTTATTCTTTAGGCTCTTGCATTCAACCTCCAGATGAAGCCATTGACATATAAACATACATCAATAAAGCAGAAAAAACAGAAATAATGTGCATTAAAATTATAAAAAACTTGATATGAAAAAACTAATATTTTGGTTATCAACTAAGAGATATGTAAATGTTGTAGGTATTTAGAATTATATACGTTATAAACTCACTTACACATACATACACAAGCATACGATACTTTCTGATTAGTATATGTGTCATGGGGATCCCCACGGCAAACTAAAATTATAATCACACCAGTGATATGGACGCAGTTTTCCTTTTATAAGGTTTTATTAACATCGAAGTTAATCCGCACGAGATCAATAAAACCTGTTTGTCGAGTGTATTTTTGTTTTGATTTCTCACGATCAATGAATCAGTCTGTTGAAGTACCACTTCTGAACTCTGGCCCTTCAATTTATAAATGCTCTGTGGTAGCACCGGTCCTCCGCTTTCCGTGTCGAATCCATCTTAGCTACCTACCTTCCTCACATCGTGAATCTATATGGCTGTCGTGTCTTCCGTTTACCATTTCCTGATAAACGGAATAGATTTCAGTCTTTTTAAGTTTTGCAATTCTAAACCAAGCTACCAATACTAATTAATCCTCTAAATTTTCAAATTGTCCAAATTGTATAAATACAGTATAAATTAAAGAGGCAGTAGAGCCACACCGATTCCAGCACGAACGGACTGGCTCGACCAGGGCGCTACTACCCTCGTCAGAAAGTTTAACGTTAAAAATGACAGCATTCATACTGTCGTGTTTCGTTGGTGAGTGCGAGACCGGAGGCCCAATGATGCAAATCTTTATTAGACCGCCATGATACATTATATACAGTAGTGATGCAGCATACTGACACAGAGGTCGCAATAGCAATGATTATGGTGACCACCACTCTTGGGTTTACTCATTCTTTCCATCAGGTAGAGTAGAGTCAATTTGGCAAGATCATACATAAAAAAAATACCAAATAACTTCTAAACTCACTCGACTCTGGAGCAAGTGACTTTATAAATTAAAAATCACAGCGTAAAAGAGTAGATCGCTAGATACCTCAGATTTATGATGAAACAAACTAAAAACAAATTTTGACTGGATAAGAACATGTTTGAGGAAATTATTATTGTAAAACGGGGAACAAACACAAAATTATGAACTGAAAGTATGTACAGGCATCTGTTTATTGTTGTATCAAATTATTAACTTTTCGAATTTTGTAGTGAATTAGATAGATAGATTAGATAGCTCGAGTTTCGTTTGATCTTTGTCATTGGTTAATCTAGAGCGTGAGAGCGTTAATGGCACACTGGAATAAATATGTATACGGTTAAGAAATCTAAAATGCTATTGAGGCAATATGCTATTATGTATTACTAAAAAAACTGAATAAATGACTGAAGCATCATCTTCATGTTCTTAACCTTAATTATTTCCAAGATTATTTGAGGTCGGCTACTAATTCTACCGGTTTTAACAGAATAACAATTTTTCGAGCGACTGGCATCGGACCTCCGCAAACCCTGAGGGTAAACTGAATTCGAAGATTTATTTATTTATTTAGGTATACCAACAGCACACATACGATACACTTTTAAAAAAATTATACAATAATATTTTCTAGTATGCATGCCTATTACAGGTACACACAACATTCACCATATGAAATAAAATAAAGTACGCCTAACAAACAGTGTTAGGAGTAAGGTAACTTTTACAAAAAACAAAAATGAAGGAGATTTAACTAGTTCAGTATATTTCAGGGCACTGACTTCCCAGTAATGATTGCCATAGATGTTCATGACAACCGGGACCGACGGCTTAACGTGCTCTTCGAGGCACGGGCGTGAAACACCAACAAACTGCCATACTCTCGGCTGTTATTAAGAATTTCTTGTACGAAAAACCCAATAACACTCTTGAGCGAGTGCTAAACTCGCATACGCTAACCGCTAGACCAACGAGGCAGTCTGTTTCGAGTGTGTCGAGTAAATGAGCATTTTGTTTTATTATCTATTTTTAGAGAGCCGTTGCTGTTATTATTTGATTATGTAAAATTTTAAAAAAATGTTATTGGCAGCGCCGAAAATGGAGGAATCTCTTTTTAACCGACCACGGTGTAGTACGGTGGGTAGTTTTTACGTAGTCGGGTTATAGTTTTTTTTAAGTTTTTCTTGATCATGATTATTACAAACTAGCCGACCCGTGCCCGCTTCGCTGGGCGTTAATCGCCCGCTTTTCTTCGACTTGATTTACAAATACCGTTATACAGGGCAACCTCGATTTAACAAATGGTATCAAGTAATTCGTTGAACTGAGGTTTATGTTGAGGTTAGGTTGGTCTAAAATTCGTTATAAAGAGGTAAAAGAATAGTTTTATTAAGCAGAAGTGTTTACATTACTTTCCATCAAACAACAATGATTGTTTTACGAACAAAAGCGTGTCGACACATGTCGCGACATGAATCACATACTATAAGACTAAGAGTTTATATTGGTGGGAACTTTATATTAAGGTTTTGGGTTGTCAAAATTCGTTAATTAGAGGTATGAATACTTTTTCATGATAGTTGAAAATTCGTTATAAAGAGGTTGTTCGCAAAAAATGTTCGCATTGTAAAGGTATATTTTATATTGACTCTTATGGACAATTCAAGGGGATTACGAAGAATTTGTTAAATCGAGGAAGTCGTTATATTGAGCTACGTTATATTAAGGTTGCACTGTATTTAACTTAATTTTTCGTTCAATCATAATGAAATATAGCATATGTCACTGCTGAATAGTGTCGCTTCATGTTAGTGAAAGAATTTTCAGGATCGGATCAGTACTTCAGAAGATTGATCCCTACAACCACACAAAGTTAGAAATTTACCTCTTTATAATATTAGAGCAAAGATTGGTTATTGCGAACACGAACTGACCAGCTTGTCAGTTGTTTGAGCGGTATTTCGAAACATAAAGTGAACTAATTTCAGTGATGGTTAAATTTTCATATTATTTCTGTTCTTTTATCAGGCCGAGACACGCGACACGACCTTAAAACAAGATAGTTTTGAACATCCTTTCGAAACTAATTGACAATATCAGGTACACCTAAGGTTGCTCATAGTTCTATGAATAGTTAGTCACTAGCAGGGTTTGCCGAAGATTAAAATTTGTAAGTGTAAAAGTAATGTGTAACATTTCTTAGAAATATTATTTTGTAGAATGTTTTAATTTATTTAAAGTCGTCTAACTAATCCTTTAGGAGCGCTTGTTATTTATTATGATAAGAAATAATTGTATTTCATACGTCACTCAGATTTTTCGCGCTATGTTCAACGTTTTACACGGTCAAGGATGACCTTGACCATTGTATATAAAAAAAAATGTTATCAGTAACTGGCTGTATGACATTGCAAAACTAATATGACTATTCACACAATACCAAAACTAAACACGCGATTTAAATTCTCCAGAACTTTTACGATTCGATTGAGGACATTTTCAAATTTATAATTAATGCTATGGTTGAAAATTTAAAATCTAGGTTACTCTTTAATCAGAAAATTTTGACAAATTGGAATATTATAGACTTTTACGATACTATTCAAAACGGCTAAACCCATTTTACTGGGATTTTTACTAGATTCAAAACAATATTCAGAACTTTTAAGAGAAATTTTCAGTTTGTACTCGTTAGTTAGCATTTAATCACATTTATAATCTAACAAAAAGTAATTTGTTTGTCTTAAGGAAAAATTAAGTAATTTTTTTCAGGTTGTAGAGTAGGGGGTAATCTCTAGATCTACTGAAGTGATTTTGTTTTCAATTTAAAGCCACATTACAGGAGGCGATTCAGGTGGACGGGGTCATGACCCCCCTTGGGCTGTGTCCAGGACCTACGTGGACAACTAATTAAAATTTTTAAACTTCTTTAAATACATTTTTTATCATCACAAGATCAAATAAAAAGGTCATATAAATAATATTAATTAAATGCTTGGTTCAAGATAAACACCTTACATTATCATGCGTTCTGATAGGACCATTCATCACAATAATATAAGAGAAATAACAATAAAATACAATGCACATGTATATGGTTCTCATTACACAGTTTATTTAAATTGAAACGAGTAGTAGATTTCGAGATAAGATAAAATGTATGTATGAAGAACACATGTCATAATTGTTTTCACAACTATGACATGATTCTTCTTCGAGTAGAATAAAAGATTCTAGGCAATCTTCACACAATCTTACAAAAAAGTGTAATGTTACGTATTTAATATTGCAAGTTTTGACACTTAGGACATTTAGCAACTCCTTACGAACTTATCGTTCACTGCGTGTGTCTTGTGTGTATGGTGAAACTCTAGAAGGCTATTATGTCAGGATGCAGGAAAACAGATGCTGTATTCACATTATGCTTGCAATCTTTGTGAGAAATACGAACCGTGCAAAACAAGTACCATATACCAAGCAAAGCATAGTGCGTTTGTTGACCTAAAAGAGCGTTCATTAAATTGTATCGCTTTTAGGGGTTTACCTAATCCGAGCTGAGAACTGTAAACTATCCTTGCACATAGTGATTAAGTTCTGTCCGTCATCACTGTCTGATAAAATTAAAATTGAACTGTTTGTTTGGAATTTCTAATTAACAGCTTTTCACTAAATGCATATAAATTAAAAGTACATAAGTACGGTACTTTCGACTAAATACAGCTTTCAAATAACTGACGTTAAAAGGAGTAACTTACTCCTAGTTTATTTTAGAAAAAAAAATACGCGAAAACTAAATTAAAACCAATAATAGTGAACAATATTCGATTAAAAAGAAACAAAAACCGCGGGTAACTCCACGGGGCGCAGCTATGCGGTATTCTATATCGACAGCTGGTTATTATATATTTTCCAATTTATTTATAGAATTTGCCACTTTACGCTTCAGGCAGATATACATATAGATGGAAAAGGGTATTGTAACGAAAACACGCAATACTAGTTTTCTGTAATTACAATTTGCATTTACTAATTATACAAACAAGTTTTGTGCTACATTCTCGTGTATTACGGTTTAAAGTTTACCTTATATTTTTCTGACTAAAACTAGGTACTGCGATTAAAAATGACTCAATTTTTTTTCTTTATTTTCAGTGAGCCATACATTCCACAAAACCTAACGGGTATTACTATGGGTATAGTAAAAGGCAAGATGGCACCAATGGATGTTGTACGAATTGAAACTAAAAGTAAGGTAAGTATATCCATTTGTTTAATATAGTTCTTTCATGGTTAAATATAATCTACCCCTAACAGGTGGATATGTATGGACCTACGTTACAACATTCAATTGAGTACGTCCGTCATAACAAAACAAGGAGTGCTCGAGAGTCGAGACACGGATACAATTAGTCCCACGTTCATGTTGTTACCTACTGTTGATATTTACATCACCTTATTATCTTATAACTTAACACTCGAACGCTAATCCATTGTCATCTGTTCAAAGGTCAATGCAGACAGGTTCAGTTAATACAATGACGTCTTGAATTAATTAGTTTTTTGACATCTTAATGTTGTTAATAACATAATTATTTGTTCTGTGCAGATAATGTTTTCGTTTCTGTCTGTCGGCTGGGGCCTTCTATCAGACATCGATATCGAAAGCGAAAGATTACGAGCTATCGGCGGCCAAAGATTTGCTGTTTGGGCACTCGCCAGACTAGTGGGCCTGAGGACATATAAAGGTGTAGTGAGTTACGCGAAAATTAAGGATGTGAGCAATTTGCCTAAACCAAAACAACCGCTAACCCTCAGTCACAGTGTCAGCCAGGACGGAGCGCTCGACTCCCCCGATGCGGAAGCGTTTATTGATTGCGAAGAACCGACTGAGGTATTTACATCCGCGATTAATGGAAAACAACATCAAAGAGTCGATTCGTGGTATTCTGTTAATTCTCGCAGGAGTGCATTCTTCAGTACACGTGGTTCAGAGTATCATAGCGTGACGAGCGGTGGCTCAGAAATGCGGTCACCGGTCCATGCTTGTATGCACGGACCGGCCTCTCACCTGCCCTCTCTAATGTCACAGTTACCATCACATTGGATTCAAGAAGAGGGTGAGTTTATCCTGGTACACGTGTCTTATCAGCCATATATAGGCGAGGACTTTTTATTTGCACCACGTTCTGAGCTCTCCGATGGCGTTATATGGATGTTGATAATCAAAGCGGGAATATCAAGATCTCAACTTTTATCTTTTTTACTTGGAGTGGGACAGGGCGCACACGTTGATATGAACAGTGAATACATTAAAATGATTCCGGTAAGCGCGTTTAGAATAGTCCCGGAAGAGGGGTCCAATGGATATCTTACTGTGGATGGCGAACTTGTAGAATACGGACCCATTCAAGCTGAAATTTTCCCAAATATAGTTAATTTATTGGTCCCAGAAATGAAATAACATCAAATTTATACCTTTAAGAATTATTCTTATATTGACTGATATAATTATTTGAACCATAGCCGAGCCGATGCAAGTGCAATATATGGGAGTACAATACTTCAAGCAAAGGTGTAAGGGATGGTTGTGTAAGAGATGTTATCTAAATTATTTAAAATATCTACTTAGAAAAGTTACTAATAAAAGTGGCAGTTAAATTAGATCATTCCAATAACGTTGTGATTTATGTTAATGTATGCAATATTTAATTTAAATTGGTTCAGTAACTGGAAATGTGATATAATTTTGTAAGTAAATTGATGGTGAAAGTTAGCTAGTTGAGACTAGTCAAAACAGATAACAATGATTCAGTGCCAAACATTGCACTCTAAAAGCAATTATTTTGTATTATAAGGAATTGATTTTAACTTATTGTGCTCAAGTGTAGTGCAATTGTTCACATCATATGATTCCTGTGTGGGATCTTTTAGTTCAATAGCTATGCTACTTATAAAAACGTTGTAATAAATGTAATAAATAAACTTTTAAATCATATAGCTCAAAGCAAGTTATAAAAATTATAATACTGTTTTCATTAGCAACATTTAATGTAAAATGCGAGTTTAGTGGAAGTTTGTAAACTGTTACTTAAGAGAATATGGTATGCTTTTTATTGGAAGTTTAAGAAAAAACAAAATTAAGCGCCAATTTTTTAATATTGTACTAATATTGATATCACCTTCTTATGCTTGTTAAGGTTGACATTTAACTTGCCCTTATATTAAAATATAGTAAAATAGGGCAATCATACAGATTGTTACAGAAAGGTTACTGACAAATTATAATGATTGATATTCTAGTGTTTTCTTCTAAACCAGATATTGTGGTTTCAATTCCTACCTACCTTTTCTGTATCTCTGTGTAGTTTGTATAATATGTATCCCGTTTATTCATAAACATTAACTTTAAGCAAAAGTTCTGTGTTACTTTCAACTTTAAACCTGTAGGTTTAAAGTATATAATATATAATAACTGTATAACACAAAACCGTTGTGCAAAGTGAAATTTAGTTTACAAGTAATTTATTAATTATTTAAGTAGTTTATTAATAAGTCTGTGTACCATACTGCAGGCTATGCTTTAATAAGCATCACCATAAATCATCGTCAATTTAATAATTGACGATGATTTATAGACAACCAATACTTGTTAATCAACTTTCATTTGTCTATTCGTTGTAATTTTGAATTCTTTTGAATTCGTTTGTTTTATTTTTGGTAGAAAAACTTTTCAAGTTCAAACTGTCATCTCTAAAATAAGATTTCCTTAAATTTACGTTAAAAACGGGCCCTTTTGTAAAACGCCAAAATTTGGAAAACCTTTCTATAACACCTGTATAATAATTATCTATCTACTTAATAATTTTTTGAATAAAATATTAAGGGGTTGGGATTACTCTGTGTCACTTAATATAATTTGTTTAGCAGTATTAATGATTTTATATTTAGTAAAAAAAAACTTCTGTGATAATACTACTATTATGCCATAATTTTTGTTATTTTCCTTTCCTAAAAATGTAGTGTTTAAAATTAAAAACCTGATGTTTTTTAACCGAAAGTTAAATCAATTGAATTAGTGAAATATTTTCAAATATTGTTATTATTGTACAAAATATCAATAGTGTTTATAAAGATGTTACTGATTTATTAAACAATTTCTAATATTCTATATTTATTTATTTATTTATTTATTTAAACTTATTGCACATGTTGTACAAAGGCGGACTTAATGCCTTGAGGCATTCTCTCCCAGTCAACCATCAGGTGATGTAGAAATAAGAACTGGTAGGTGCAAAGAAAATAAATTTAGTAAAAAGATATAAACCTACATTAAATATAAATGATATACATAAATTTGCCGCTACATATACTACACAAATAAACATACAATACAAATATTACATACATACATATAATACTATACATAGGTACCTATATGATACACAGTCAGGTGCTAAGGATGTGTTTGTGCTGCCAATTCATTCCAGAGAAGCTCACGTACTTTCGACTTGAACGTAATACGGTTTGTAGACATCCTGACTTCGGTGGGGAGCGCATTCCAGAGAAGAACAGACTGCACATAGAAGGAAGAATGAATAAAGTCAGAGGTGTGAGAGGGGCACTGAAGGAGCATATTGTTTGTGGAACGAAGATTTCGGTCGTGGTTGGAGCATAAAAAACGAAGGTGAGGTGCAAGGTACTCAGGTAACGATGGAGAGATGAGGAAAGAAAAAAGAGAAGTCAGCGCTCGCAAATTGCGGCGCTGGCGAATTGGGAGCCATTGCAATTGGGAACGTAAAGCAGACACGTGGTCATACTTGCGAAGATTAAAAACGAATCGAATGCAGTTATTGAGAAGTCGGTCTAGTTTATTGAGAAGGTCTGCATTCAGGTCGAAATAACACACATCACCATAGTCGATTAAGGGGACAATTAAGGACTGCATAAGCGTAGCCTTAGTTTTAGCGGGAAGAAAGTTTTTTAAGCGATATAAAGCGCGGAGACATGTGGTTACTTTCTGGCTAACGTGTGTAACTTGTGACCGCCAATCAAGGGTCGAGTCGATATGCAATCCCAGGTTCTTCACGACTTCACTCAAAGGTATGGATACATTATTGTAGGTAACTGGTGGGATGACCGATAAATCCAATTTGCGTAACATTTGTTTACTTCCCACGACGATCACCTGGCATTTGGTTGGATTTACCGCCAGACCAAACCTTGTCGACCAGCTCTGTATAAATTGCAAGTCCTTGTTAATCTTGTCGATGGCGTGTGATATGTCCTCCACCCTTGACTGCGTGTACACTTGTAAGTCATCTGCGTACAGGTGATACGTACACTGAAGGTGGTGAGTTACGAGATCAATGAACATTGAGAACAGTAAGGGAGATAATATACCGCCTTGAGGGACGCCAGAGAGAAGATCACACCAACTCGATGACATGTCATCGATGTGAACACACTGTTGTCGTCCCTGAAGATAGGAGGAGAACCATTCCAGAGCCTCTGAGGAGATCATAAGGTAAGAAAGGATGGCCAGTAGGACGTCATGACAGACGGTATTGAAGGCATTTGAGAAGTCAATCAAAGCCAGCACTGTGACTTTGGTGTCCTCCATACCCTCCCTAATATCGCCTGTCACTTTGAGGAGAGCGGTGGTGGTGCTGTGGCCGGGTCTGAACCCAGATTGTAGAGGACTAAGAAGCTTATGGTGATTAATAAACTTTGAGACCTGCTTATGTACACAAGCCTCGAGTACTTTAGAAAGGAAAGGTAGTATGGAAATTGGTCGAAAGTGTTCAGGGAGAGAAGGATTTGGTCTTTTGGGTAAAGGGATGATAAAGGCCTGGCGCCAAAGTGTAGGAAAGGTTCCGGAGTCGAGTGAAAAGTTAACAATGTGTGATATTGCGGGAAGAATATGATCCAGGATGGTTACAATCATGCGACGGCTAATGCCATCGCACCCCACAGCATTGGAGCGAATGGATAGGATGACCCTTTTGATGTCCCCAGAAGACACGGGAGAAAAGTCAAAAGATTCAACATTAGAATGGCCTAAACTAGCTATGTAGCTCAAGGTTTGACTCATGGTTTGATGATCCAGCTGAGGCGTAGTTGAGAAATGACGGTTAATATCATCAAGACCAATTGTCATCCCAAACTCAGGACGTTGTTGTTTGCCAATGCCTAGTGTTCCAAGGAACTTCCAGACATTGGAAGGTGATGAGATTTCTAAATTTTGAATTATGTGGCGGCGTTTAGCGTTACGTATCACCTGGTTGCATCGATTTCTAGCGGCCTTGAACAGATTCCACCTCTCCTCGCATCGGTCTCTCCTGTACCTGTTGTAACAACGATCTCTTCGTCTCATGACCATTCGGATTTCCTCCGTCATCCATGGAGCCGGTGAGCGCTTCAATTTGATTTTTCTAACCGGTGCGTGAGTATCGTACAGGTTAAGAACTGTGTTGTTAAAAATATTGACCTTATCGTCGATGTCTGTGGCTACTGTCAAATTATTCCAATTCAATGCAGACGCATCTTCACACAGTTTTTCTAAGTTCATTCGTCTAAAACTACGAATATGCAAGGTTTTGGGAGGGGATTTAGGGGGTTTTAAAAGATAGGAAAGGAAGATTAAGTCATGGTGGGAGAATCCAGGTGCAGGATGTTGACCATGGGAATAAATAAGGTTTGGAGCAGAGGTGAGCATTAGGTCAAGCCATGTATCCTGGTGTTCCACGTTGTGATGAGTTGCTTGAAGAGGGAGGACATGGAGGCTGGTGGATTGGATAATATGGAGGAGATTGCGAGTACGGGTTGAGTTATGAGCTAGGAGATCGGTGTTAAAATCGCCCATGATGACGTGGTGTGAGTATTTCGACCCTATAGATTCCAGAACTGTTTCCAGACTGGAGAAATAATTAACGGCAGGGGGGCAGTAAACAATCCCTAGTAAAATAAAAGATCCTTTAACACAAACTTCAAGGAAGAGGTATTCCGCGGTCGTGGAAAGATCGGAAGCGGAAGTGGCAAGGATCTTGAAGGGTAGACAGCCACGGAGGTAAATAGCTACCCCACCACCTCTTCTCGACTCAATTCGGTCGTTCCTAATTAATACGAAACCAGTGAGAGGGTAAGAGGTGGAAGCTAAATGTGGCTTAAACCAAGTTTCAGAAATAAGAATGGCATGCACATTATTGTCACTGAAAGTTTCAATCAATTCATTGAAGTGATTGGGGACGCTCTGAGCATTCACATGACACACATTAAATAGAGGACGAGATTGGTTGTCAAATGACTGCCTCAGTCGGTCACCCAAAGTGTCAGGTAGCGAATCATTCTCAGAGGAGTCGTTGGCAGAAAAATATTCCTCACTTTCATCAGACATTATTACAGCCGTACCGTGTACCCATATAGAATAAAAATAGAACAAAAAAAATAAATAAATGGATTAAATAAAATATAAAAATATATATGTATAAATATAAACAATTAATAAATAAGTAAAAAGTTTGAAAATGTATATAACCTTAATGAAATTGTTGCGTATTTCTACACCACCCGCCAGCTCACAAGAATGATACAAAATGAAAGATAATAAAATCACAATAAATTTGGCAACAAAGTAACTAAAAACAAGAAAAAAGAAATAAATTGTGTTCCCACTAAATGTGACATGAAACGAAACGCACCCGATGTGAAACACAAGCACATCGAGATGTCGATTTGACATAAGCGGTATCTGTCACTGTCACTCTATAATCACAACAATAATTCAACATGAAAGTGAACTTAAAATACATAATAAACATGGAAATAACAATGTAATCACAAAAATATTAGGTGGTATATGCAAAGGGATAACGGCGTTACATATTGGTCAACGTCAACGTCTACGCGAACTTTTCTCATTGGTGCCCGAGCTCGCTTTGCCGGTGTCACTTATGGAACTCTTTGGAAATTTTAAAATTAATGGTTTGAGTTCATCAGTGGATGTTATTTTAAAACGGTTGTTATCGCGAGCTTTGATGACTATCACTCCGTCCTGTGTCCAACAAGAAGACATACCGAAGTGTTGTCGGGCCATGGTAAATGCTTTTTGACGAATTTTTGTAAGAAACTCTCTTACCGAGAAGCCGGAACCCTTCAATGATGTCTTAGCCTTCCAGACTGTAGATCTAGTTTCTGCAGTAGTGAATCTCACTAGTATGGGGCGACGGTGTTCCTTAGAGGGAGTCCCGATACGATGACAGTGCCTTATGTTGAGCTGTGAAATATCATGAAGACCCATCTTGTTATTCATTATATTAATGAGCGTTGCACTGCAGTCCTCTTTAAAAGCTTCCGGTACTCCTAGAAAGATGAGGGATTTGTGTCGATGGCGTGTCTCCAGTCCATCAACCATCTTAACGCACTCTCCTATTTGCTTCCGAAGAATACCCAGCATAGAAAACATCAGCTCACGAAACGTTTTGAACTCCTCGGACACCCTTGAAACTGTCTCCTTACTGTTTCCACCAGATCGCAGTTGTACTTCAAGCTGAGCCATCCTCTTTGAAAAACTCTCCTCTAGATTGTTCTGCGCTTCCTGTATTTCTGCCAGTTGAGACATGGTTATTTTTGATCCAAATGCAGTCGAAATACTGTTGCAAAGCCACAACTTGTGGTGCTGGCAGGTGATTAAGATATCTGGCTTAATTCATGCAAATAAACAGTGTGAAAACTGTACTTGCACTAAATATAAGATTAGTTGTATCCTTTCACAAAAATATTAAAGTTTTGCTATTTAAATCAATTAAATAACTTTAGAGATCTTTTCTATGTGTGTCAACTTTTTTATCACCTACCCGAAAAAACTTGAAAAAATGATCAGACTTTATTTATATTTCAATAAAACAGTAAGTTTTATAACTATCTCTTATTTTTGTATTGTTATCTCATTATAAATGTTTTATTTCTTACCTATCAGTAAAGTTATCTTATGCGGGTTATATGTTTCTGGCAGTTCATTCTTTTGTTTTTGTCAGAGAAAATTTAAGAAGTTATATATATATATATATATTTATGGAAGCCAAAATATTGATGTTAAACATGTTGATGTTCACATAATTAACATAACTTTTCTTATGTTGTATATTAAGTCTACACATAATGTCCAGAAATAGTATGTAAATTCTTTAATTATTGATCTATTCAGGTCAATAATATAATCTATGATCATATCAGTTTTATAGTAAATTTTAATTTAATAAACCCCAGCCGTTACAAATCTTCATTACAACATTCTTTCTTTTTATTTCATGATAATTATATGTTATATTAAATGTTACACTATCGAAAATATTATTAAGTCTAAAATATTATCCTAATATTTAAACTTGGCTTAAAATTAGACAGTTTTAACATTTTTCTCTCAAGCAACTGTCAAAAAGAAAATAAACAAATGAACACAGAGTATTTGTTATCTGAAATAAGTGTTCCTGAATCCTAAATATTGTTATATACATTCCATTGTTTCTTTGTTTTTGTCCTTGTAATATTTATGACTATAATTTTATTATTATCTACAATCATATTTACTGTATAAAGGGGATGTAAATAAATCTTATACTTTTCCATCTTATGAAACTGTTGTGAATAAATTAAAGGTTGGGAGTAGATATATTAAAACAATAAATTCAGTTTATAATCATTTTATTTTATTCTTGATTTCATTGTTAACTAAATACACTTAAAACAAAACATTCATTTGACTTATTGCAAATGTACAAATGTACATAATGCATTACAAATACCTAAAAACCATTATAGGTAATTAAATTGTAGGTGCCAATATAATGAAAACATTAAACCTTCACTTAAACAATAAACTGTTTCCATAAGACAATGATAATTATAATATACTTGTATGTTAATCTTATCAATAAAATTTTACACTATCGAAAACATTATTAAGTCTAAAATATTATCATAATATTTAAACTCCGCTTAAAATTAGACAGTTTTAACATTAAACAGTCTTGCCAATTTGTAAATAATTATGATTGTTTATCTCAACTTCAGAGAATCTAAACTATCAAGTAAGTTTTGTACTTCAGAATCTACTTGTTCACGAGTACTGACCCTCTCTAGTCTTAGACGCACAGATTCCAAGTCTCCAGCATCAGCTTTTTGTATTTGTAAATATTTACACATCATTTCGACAACTAAACATATTTCACCAATCAGCTGCTTTGTCTCTTCAAAGCTTCCAGCTCCACTTGGACGCATCTGAATAAGTCTAAGCTTGCTCTGTGCTAACTGTATAGGGTTTCGACCATATTTATCATGTGAGCTAACATCAGTGCCAGCATCGAGAAGTTCTATGACTACTTGAATATGGTTTGTACAAGCAGCAAGATGTAAAGGCGTATTACCCAGAGTGTCCTTAATATTTGGATTAGCGCCATGTCTTAATAACGAGCGAACAACTTCAACATAGCCACGGCAAGCAGCTAAATGAAGAGGGCTTCTTTTATGTTCATCGGATGAATTTGGGTCAGCCCCTGATAATAATAATTTCTCTACAAGCTCGGTGTTGTTGGTTGAAGCGGCAAAACGAAGTTTATGATTTCTTGACGAACAAATAGTACCTCCATATCTATATTTCAATCTACAATGCCTTGCTTTTGTGGAACATTTAATTTTGCCGACATGATCGTGAGGTTCGTTTAAGAACTCGACGGGCATTGGTTGGCCAGCTAGATTTATGGGTATAGCAGGTGGACTGAACTCTAAAATGCACTGGGAGTGATCAAATATTGGATTATCGCTGCTCTCATTACTTGTATCTACTCCCGAATCAGTCATGGTCAACGGGTAACAAAAACCAGTAAATATTTAATAAAAACTTTTAATTGAGTAAGTGTGTTACTTACATAAAATAAGCACACTAAAAAAAATATTATAAAAGAAAGTTATCGAGGGCAAGGTAGGTACTCCACTTGTTTATACTTCAGAAGCTGTCAATCGCATAATCGCCTTTTCTCTTTTGGTACGTAGTGTTGTCACATCTCATTTTCATTTTGTCAAAAACTTAATAATACAAATTTCTTAATAGTAATAATACTAAATCAATACAATGCATTCACATTCTGCCAAAAATATTATTAGGGGTTCCATAAATTGCAATACCTCAATTGAGTCTTTTAGAAGCCTTTTATTATCTAACAAGAATATAAAAGGGGATCGTTTTTTGCTTTTTCGAAATACGATCCCCATTTCATGTCATTCACATTTTATATATTTTATCATTAATTTCATCACGACGACAGCGACTTGAAGACTCGAAGACTTAGAATTGAAGAGTATAAATACATGACATTGGCAGAAATAGCTGATCCGAGTAATCCGGCTGGTTGCCATTTCATCAAACAAACAAACAAAAGAATATAAAATTATTAATATACTTAATCATAATTAATTAAATGCTAGACGTTGTTTTGGCTTTTAGTTTCTTTTGAAGTCATTTTTACCCGACTACGGCAAAGCCAAAAGGAAGGGTTATAGTTTTGATAGTAGTGTATGTATATTTGGACGTTCACCGTAGCGTCTAAACTACTAAGCAGCTTTTAATAAATGAGGGGTCAATAGATTTGTAATAATGGCCCAGGTCACATAACACATAGGCCATATAAATTGTATCAAAAGTATTTACATAGTCGGTCCATAGTTTACTTAAAACTTTTTCTTGTTATTTTGCTATGTAATAATTAACAACTATAACAATTACACATTAGGTAGACTTGGCTGTACCTTTTTCTAGTCATAACATAATTACAAAACATATCCAAAATAGAGGAAGGTTACAGTACAGGAGTACATGTTACGTCTTTAGGGTAGAGATAAGGAGTATCATCTGTGTACACGAAAAGTGTCCGTTGAAATTATGGAGGGTCTACCCTCCATAGTTGAAATGCATTAAATTAGGGTGGCGCCACATTAGCATCAGAGTAAACTTCTTAAAATCAATACACACACTTTTTCATAAAATTGAATGATAAAAAATCAATAAACGTACTATTCACAGTTCAGAAAATAAAATATATTTACTACATTATTTTGTAATACGCAAGTAGTGACAATAATGTTAAATTTTTTACCTCGGCGTACTTCAATTCGTTCACAATTGCTACATTCATCAATACACACACTTTTTCATAAAATTGAATGATAAAAAATCAATAAACGTACTATTCACAGTTCAGAAAATAAAATATATTTACTACATTATTTTGTAATACGCAAGTAGTGACAATAATGTTAAATTTTTTACCTCGGCGTACTTCAATTCGTTCACAATTGCTATATTCATACCATAACCTGTGTCTACACCAGCGCCATTCTGGAAGGTTTTTGAACTGTTATTTACAGCTTATGCTGGACACTTTTTTCAATTTTCTTCCATATAAGATAACACTCCTTGTCTCTACCCTCCATAGTCTTTCTTAAATCTGAGAAATCATTCTTATTTTCTGAAGAGAGCATCATCAATTAAAAATGTTTCTGGCAGATCAAAAACATAGAAATTATTTTAGACTTAATATAAATAATTGCCACATCACGTTATATTTACATAATCTTGTGCATGACATATGATAAAAAACATGTAACTTGACGTAACACACACTGTGGTAACACATTTCTACAATAAAAGAAAGTCTTACCCTTTGCATTAGATGTTTTACATCTAAAACTTGTCGGTCGGTATTCAGCCTTTGTTCGTATTTTTCGTTGGAGTGGGGAGGCTGTAACCTACAGATTGACTGTTGAGTGTTGTCCAACTACTCCAAATATTCGAACCGCTTGCCTTACACAGATGTTTGAATGGCAACCGGGACCGATGGGTTAATTTGCTCGTCGAGGTAGAAATGGATGTCATGTTATGTTAAAAATGAACACACATCTATGGACTGATGAAATAAATCATAAAAAAAATTATTTTTATTGTATCAGTCTTATTAAAGTTTTAAAGTACATTTTACTCTGTTAGTTAGTTAGCTGTTAATATCTAGTTAAGAATGTCTCAATCAGGAAAAGTTGAGATTGTACAACGAAAATAACTTCCTGAGTCAGTGTAAGCCTCATAAATTGCTAATACCATTAGCTACCATTTCAGTGACGTAATTTTGCGTATCAGTAATAAGAATTATTCGTTGTTTTTAACAATATTAAATTCCTTTTTAGTCAACACGTTTCGTTTACGTCAGAATAATTATGAACACTAACTGTACAACTTACAACATAAACGGAACGTATCTTTCAATGACAGGTGGTTAGTTGACAGCGTATTCGGCCTCGGAAGGAATTTCGAACGTTATTTTTACCAACAATACTGCGTAAATCACAGTCAAAATATGCAACAATTAACAGTATTCATGGTGAGTTATTTAAACTGATGCTGGACTCAACAGTTATGTTCTGGTGTCCGATTATTTTCTTAACCTATAATATTTTGCCGATAGGATATTGAAAGTTCACGTTCTTACATTGACGAGCTATATTCGTCGGATCCTGAGAGAATCGCTGAAGCATTGGTGATGCTGAAGAACTCAGTTATAGGAAGTAATAGACAAAAGAGTTCAGTGATACAACAGGGAGTAGTTCCGCGTCTTCTACAGCTGATGTCTGATGATACCATGAACCCTAACATAAAACTTGAAGCTACGATCACAATCGGTAAGTTGTTAAAGCATTATAAAGTTTGCTTTATGTCTTCGAGGATACTGTAAAGCTATATGATATTGTTGTTTATTTTATAGCCACTGTGTACAAAGTTTCTTATATTCTCCTCGAAATAATTCTAATTAGGTTTACTTTTGACTTAGGTTCTCTAGCAAAAGGCACAACAGAAAATGTTAGAGCCCTGGTTGACCAAGGTGCAGCTACAGCCTTAGTGGATCTCCTGAAATCAGCACCATTAGGCACAAAGGTGGCAGAAGCAGGATTATGTGCTTTGCGAAGTGTCTTCATGCACCCACCGGCTCCAGTATCAACATTACCAGCTGAAAAGAGTTTACTGACCAGATTGACACGTACGTACAAAAGTCTTAAACTAAATTAAAATGTTTACATTATTATTTAAATACTTTACTAAAAAATATTACATAATTTCTATAGCACTAAAGTTAGGTTTGCATTTGTCTCTGTTACATTTTTAAATTTATTGTGCTGTAATTTAGTGAGAGTGCACTATGGTTGCTACATAGACAAATTTATGCATATTAGTTATGTCATTAAAAATAGTGAGTTAGTATGTTATTTAGAGCATTACTCAATTTATAATGATGTGTTTTTTTATGTTTAATTGAAGTTCCTAACTAATAAGTTTTGTATAATTATTTATATATTTTTTAACATGTACTATTATTAGTAAACATGCATAGTCTATACTATATGTATAATATTATAAAGAGGAAAGCTTTGTTTGTATGTTTGTTTGTAATGAATATGCTCATAACTACTGGACCGATTTTAAAAATTCTTTCACCATTCGAAGGCTACATTATCCATGAGTAACATAGGCTATATTTTATTTTAGAAAAAAATAGGGTTCCGTAAGATATTGGGGTTTTTCGGACTCAAGGTGTAAAAAATCAACCAGAAAAGTTACTTATTTTGCGTACGCTGCGTACACTATAAAAGATAAAACCATAAAATGTTCTAATTAATCGTAGATCTTATAAATATCTACAAAAAAGTCCACGACACACTATACGGGGGCAAATTTTTCGCTACGGGCAATAAAAGTCGCAAACGAGGTTGCATTGGTCAGCTAGTAGAGTATAAAGCAATTAACAATTAGTGGTGATAAGCAGTGTGGGTGCTTTTATATTTATAAATAAAAAAATAATCTCTTAACATATTTAAAGTTGTGTGGTTCAATTATGTATCTTGAGATATGTAAATGGAACATTTCTATTGTATCTTTGACCTTTATAAATCTTAAATTATGAAATTTGTTGCCAATCATCCAACTACCTGGTTGATAACCTACTGTGTTATGGTACAACTGATAGTGTGATTGCATGACTGTGTTGCCACCTTAAGAATTTTCTCTCAAAGTGAGGATAAAAATTATTAAACTATTGTTAAAAATGAGCCATTACTTCATTACTATTTTTTAAGATGAACCGAGTGTTATCACTACAATACATTTAATTATTAAAATAATGGACTACAGTTATTTTTAAATTATCGAAATAGCTGTTAAAACCATTTATTTAAATGAAATAATAGTTCATGAGAAATGGGTTCCATAACAAATAATAAATGAATGAAAACTTCAATAATCTTGCCTAATGTATGTTAAAACTTTAAGTAATAATAATTATTACTAACACTATACTTAATTCAATGAGTACTTGAAATACCCATTACATATTGCTATATTGGTTCTTTTAAAAATTTAAAGTATTAAATATTTATTCCAATAACAAGTAAACCTTTGAACCGTGTGACCGTTTTAGAATAGCAGACATGCACTCTCAAACTAAACAGTTTGGCTGTTCCCTTCTGTACTGAGCACCTGGAACTCACTTCCAGCGTATAAGTCTCCCTTCCACTATCATCCCTTGTCCTTTAAGCAGGTTGTGATAAATCTTAGTAGGCTGCCATAGTGTGTTTACTGCATTGTCTGCATTCACACTGAGTACGGTGACCAGCACTCTTGGATTCTGCTTATGCTTTCTATCAGGCAGAGTAATCTTATTGGCAGCTTTTATATAAAAAATGTCCATGAAAGAAATATAAAATGAACACCTTTAATAAAAGAAATAAAAATAATAACCTCGTAAGAAATTGTTCTGTGAACTGTGATGGATATATTTATCAGTTATTATTATATATATATATATATATATATATATATATATATTATTATTATTATTATTATATTTGAAAGGCTGTACAAAATTTCATGACTTTGGATAGTTTAAGGTTTTAGATTTGGTGCCACTTACAAGGCTATACCGTTTTTTTATATAATTGGATTAAAGGTGTAATAAGGAAGTTTGGCTTCTTTTAATGAATGCCAGCACAAGTTCCAAAGAAAAACTATAAAATAAATTTATTCTTTGGTACAATTCTTCTTTTTCTGTATAATTCAACCTAATTAATTTCTTTAGAGACAAGCCAGCTAGCAGTTTTTGCTTAAAAACCAATAGGTTTTGGTCAGTAATTATTTCAGCTCAGACTGCTGCTTTGTTTTGATTTAATTGTATTAATTACAATATAATTTTATTCCACATTTAACACTGTATACTGTCAAACCCAAAAAAGTAAGCAGAAAACATTGTCCACAGAAATAGCTTGCGATGGTACCCCGACAGCGCGAACTTGCGTTGTTCGAATACTTTCTATCTGGTGTTGTGGAACCGCAGAACAAGAGGCGTTGTGCGCAGCGGGTGGATGCGAGGCAGCAGCTGCCCTAATGGCGTCGACACCTCCTGCAGCACCTGCTTTACCTGCCCTGGACCTGTTAGCGAATATGTGCTTTGAAAATGCTAATGTATCACAAGTAGCACTAAAAACAAGGTAAGTGCATATTCCTCGCAGAACTTGAACAAAGGTGAGCCATCTCAATTCGTGTATTTCCGAAGCAGAAAAAAAATTGGACATCCTTATTTTTTTCTATGTCTAGCAATGAACTGTTGATGACTATTGATCAACAATTTACTGTTGTATTTTGAACATCTGATTATTTTTTATTGCGAAAATACTTAGGTACATATATTTATCAATTTAATTCGAGAGGTTCGATACAGAAGAACTCATGTTGCTACTGTTGGATAATGTGTTTTAATGTGTTGTACGAGAGTTTCTATTCATTTCTTTAAGCATATGTAAATAATGGGTTTTTGTACGATAGTAGAAATTATCCTATGTTTGACTTTTAAACATAGAAACATACTTTCAAAACAAACCGAAAAAGTGATTGATGATTTCTGCCTTTTTTATGTAACCCTTACGACATCGATAAAGTGGTTTGCGTTTATTTCTGTTTTTATAATGAAGTAATAGCGCTACATTCTTTCCTGCTTTGAGTGCAGTGACCATAGATAATTTTAAGATTACCTATCGCCAGTCATTCGTAAAGTTGCTTTCACTGTAATAAGTTTACATCTCAAATTAGTAAACTGTTGTAAAACTATTCTGGTTTAGTCATCTAACCAGTTGATGTTATATCTGACCACAATTTCAAATAGTTATGCAATGTTATATGGAAATGTAGGTCAAATAGTCAATTGCATAAAATGAATTTACAATGAACACACCTAACACGTGATATATTTTTAGAGTTTAAAATAGATATAGAATATATCACTGTAGTTTGTAACCCGACTATGGCGAAGCCAAAAAGAAGGGTAATACTTTTGGCAGTTTACGTATGTTTGTATGTTACCGTAGCGCCTAAACTACTGAACCCGTTCTATTGAATGAAGTGTCGATAGATTCGTATGGCTTGGGCGACATACGCTATATAAATTTTATCAAAAGTTCTTACGTAGTTGGGTTATACTTTTTCTAGTTTTTTTGTTATATAGGCGCAAACAAGCAGACGTACCGCCATGTCAAGTTACTATTACCGCCCTTAGACATACACAAACACAACTCAAAACCGACCTCACCTAACATCGGTTTTCCGTGACGCAGTGGTGAAAATCCGGTCGAGATCCATTCTGTGATTATTTGCAAATGTGTGTAAAAAAATAATTTAAATACAAAACGTTGTGAAATTTCATATTTTCAGGATACTAAAATAAAATAATAAATTGCAAAAATATTAATACCGACGATAGATTTCTCCTTTGTTTGAGTTTGAGCAATTGAATTATATTTGTTTTATCTTTCTGACCTTTACCTAAAGGTATGCGGTATTGTAACGTTAACCTGTATATTTGAGACTAGCTGACCCGTGCCCACTTCGTTGGGCATAATGTTAATAATCATTTTTTAGTACAGAGTGTTATGTTTTAATTTCTAACTGCCAAGAATAAGATAGAAAGTAGTTCTGATAAGAACCTTTTATTTAAACAATGTCGAAAGTGTACTAATTTCGTTTTGAAAAATTCAATTTCGGAGACGTCCGCTGCGTAAGGAGCAGACCACGCGACTGAGCCGCACGAGTACCTACCTCTCAGATGTAAAAGGCCACGCCTCCTTCTCCCGAAGCGAGCACGAACGCGAACCGAATTAAACCCGAAGCCATCGCGCGCCTTCCGCTGCTTTGGTCTTCCGTTGAAATTTCTCCGATTCACTTTGCAAAACCGACTACCATGTAAAAGCCTTTTTATTTTTCGGTTTTTTATATAACCTATGACACTCAGCAATAATGTGTCTTTCTATTGGTGAAAGAATTTTAAAAATCGGTTAAATACACAAACTTTACTTCTTTATAATATTAGTATAGAAAAAAAACAGTCCTTTGACAGAGTTTTCTTAGTAAAAATAATTAAAATGACAATACACTATTACTATAGGTACGTAGATAGTAATTTATAAACTTTTAACCGGTAATAATCGTACTTAAATAAATCGATTAAGAATCGATATTATCATTTAATATCGATTCTTAATCAATTTATATAAGAACGATATTTTGATACTCGGAATAAAAGAGTATATATCAATTGAACCATGATCGATAAGCGCTAGCAGTAAGTAGGTGAAATCTGAGCAAGTGTACTATCACTATCATTTAATACAACTTACATATTTCCTTATTCGTAGGCATGGTGACAAGACGATACCAGAATTGTTGATGTCACTAGTTTCCCGCGACAAACCATTAGTGGTAGCAATGGGTGCCGCGCGATGTCTCACCTTCATACATCGAGCAGGCGCTTTACCGGCTGACGATAGCAGGTAAATTTTAATAATACAAAAAAAAAATACGAAAATGACCGGTTTCAAGAACTGGACTAAATTATAATGGGGTACACGGGAAGCCCCAGCTTTGCATTCAAACGAATTGATAACTTCCTCCTTTTTCGAAATCGGTTAAAAAGAATGAAGTTTCTCCAATTCGTGTACAACTCAGTTATTAAGTTATTTTTATAGATTGTGAAAATAGGGAAATGTTATTAATGAAGAATACATGTAGTTTATTACAATTCATCACCTATTTGTGTTCATCACAAAATAGCTGATACTTAAAAGTTCTTTTTATTATTTTAAATATCATATTAAAATATTTATATCGATTGGAATAGATATTTATATCTTCTTTGTTACTGTCTCGTTGGTCTAGTTTAGTGTATGCGACTGCCTATCACAAGGGATTCGTGTCAGTGGTCGGACCTTTCTTAATAACACCTCGGAGACCACGTAAAGACAAAAAAATGGGATGGGAAAATTATGTAATGTCAATCGTATGGATTGTTTTAAGGACTCTAAATTATCATGGCGTTTACAGCAAAACTTACTTTCTAAAACTGACCATAAATCATAATCTACCCCCCTGCCCTCCTCAGTCTTCAGCCCTTCATCTGTCACCCCCAGGCTTGCGCTTATGGAGGACGGAGTTAGTTCTACGTTTGCCCCCTATTCCATAAAAAAAAATCAAAAATTGTAACAGTATTTGTGGCCGGACTAAGTTACATAGGCTAGAAAGATGACTTAATATTTAAATCTTAGCAAAAATTCCACATTTAAAAATCTGTATCAACGAAAGCGAAACTGAGAGTATAATTTACTTATTTCTAAATGTTAAATTTTAATATAGCCACCCTTTATCTGACACAGAGTGGTGTTCGGTGCATTGCCATGTTTAGCGCGGCTATGCACGAAGGAAATGCCTGAGGACATCAGGGCAACTGCTGCGGAGGCATTAGCATATTTAGCAGAGGTATGCTCGAGATTAGACTGCATGTAAGATCTAATACATCTATGATATTAGAACCAGTTAGGTAGTTAAAGGCCTTTTAATATTCTGTGCTTTTTTTTTTAATAATTTCGTTAAGTATGAATAAACTGTATGTGGCCTATGAAAACTCTAACCATAGACACCTTCTTAAAAGGCCGGCAACGCACTTGTAACGCCTCTGGTGTTGAGGGTGTCCATGGGCGGCGGTAATCGCTTACCATCAGGCGATAAGTCTGCTCGTTTGCCCTCTATACAGTAAAAAAATGAAGACATTTTCAACATAATTTATTTTCTGTGGTGAGAAAAAAATAAATAAAAGAAAACCTTCATGCTACCTTCACTTGATAATTAAGCATTTGTGTATTATGCCGTCCCATATGAACTACATGTGTAACTAGTCAATGCGAGGCGATGGAAGAAGTCATAAAATTTTGTTGCCTCTGCGGGAAAACAAAAGCAACATTCTACATAACGCCAAAAAATAGGTATTGTTATGTATAAACCCACATATATAAAATACTGGCGAACCTGCCCGGCTTCGCATGATTCTTTGAAATTCTCAGATTTCGTATACTATAACATACATCTATTACACATACATACGAGTGTACATTCTTCTTGAATCACTCATCTGTTCCGACTTCATTTGAAACAAACAAACGTTGTATGAATTATTTGAAAGATGGTGCAAATGAGTTTCTCACCAGCTCTTCTCATGAATGCAATACCCATCGGAGCTGGTACTTGGATTGATTTCAATTTAAACCTTTGAGTTGAATCGAAATCAATATAAGCTCCGGTAATTCAAATCATTTCAATGCATTTAGTATAGTACCTTTTATCACTGAATTGATTACTTGAGTTTTATTTTATATCTGGATTAATAATTTTTTTTTTATTTTTTATTTTTTTTAAAAGACAACTCCCGCATTAGGAATATACATCCTGTGTCGCGGGGGACTTTACAAACATACATGTAACGGACACAAATAACACCCAGACTCAGGACAACATTTTGTGGATCACACAAAGTGATGTCCCACGTGGGATTTGAACCCACGGCACTTGGCGCAGTAGTGAACGTTTAAACCACTAGGCCAACCGTGCAGTCTATATTATATCTATATCTATAGTCTATAATATTTGATGTTTGTATTTTTGACGTGTTCAAGTGCCTTTTGGGGCCTATGGAAATAAATGATTTGACTTTGACTTTGATTTAATTCTATGTAAAGATTTATTCATGATTTTTACAGGTGGACACATCATTACAGCGGCTAGCTGCAATATCAAATCATTTAATGACATCGTTAGCAGACATCGTAAATTGTCCGTCAGCGGCCGCTAAACAAGGAGCATTCAAATGCTTTGCTTCTCTAGGTGCTAATGATGAAGATATTAGAAAAAGAATTATAGAGACCCATGGGCTGATGGTACACGTAATAAATGGAATGAACAACCCTGAACCCTTGGTATGTATAGTGATGCTATGTCGAAGTAGTTAATTGTGATTGGTATCTTTACCGACTGTAAACCGGTAAATTGAAAGTATAATAAATATGCACGTGGCGAAGAGACGAGTTTTGAAATCCCGTTTTTTTTTTATTATATAGGGGCAAACGAGCAGACGTATCGCCTAATGGTAAGCGATTACCGCCGATAGCGAATTTTTATTTTATGCGTTTTTATTTGGATTTTCAGGTACGATTGGCAGCGGTCAGATGTTTGCACTCCCTTTCAAGATCAGTACAACAGTTACGAACGACATTTCAAGTAATTATGAAATCTTTTTCATTCCATTTCAGTGCTAAAACCACTATATGTGGATAAAGTGTAAATTAAAACTTAAAATGTTCAATTATTTGAAGTTATTCATATGATATAGTTAATATTATATAGATATTAACTACATTATACTATTACTAGCCGACCCGCCAAACATTGATTTGCCATAAAAATAAAAATAATATTTATTAATAGATATTGGCCGATTTTCAGATCTACTCGATTTCTCACAAAATTTCATAAAAATCACCGCGACACGAGAATATATATTAGATGTATTTATTATACTCGTATACTAGCTGAACCCCGCGGTGCTACCCGCGGTACGTTAATAGCCGCGGGCAACGCCGTGAAGCGAGGCTAGTATCTTTATAAATTGTAGCCTATGTGTTATTTTGATGTATAAGCTATATTATTGTAAAGTTTCATCAAAATCCATTCAGTAGTTATTGCGTGAAAGAGCAACAAACATACTCACACACAAACTCACATACTCTATATGATTTATTTTTTGTTTATATCAGAAAAATTATAAGTAGCTTTCTATGTGTCATATAGATGTTAAATTAGCATGTTATTTTGTTTCTTTAGGATCATGCTGTATGGAAACCTTTAATGCAGTTACTAAACGATTCGCCCGGCACAGAACTACTCACAGTTGCTTCATCCACACTTTGCAATCTATTGCTCGAGTTTTCACCAGCCAAAGAACCAATGTTGGATCAAGGTTGGTATGCAAAAAATAACAGATCCTTTAGTCGCATATTTATATGAAATATTTTACCCCTCATTTACACGAACATCTGTGTCGACCGTGTGCTGTCATTGGTCGAATGAAATAGTGCGCTTCCTTGTTTTACATACTTCTTAAGCAAGAGAAAAGACGTTACATATGTATAAAAATATATTCTCACTTTAGAAAACAATGTTTTCTTTTTCAGTGATGATGAAAATTAATTTATTTTATATTACAGGTGCAGTAGAAATATTATGTAATTTAACGAAAAGGCCAGAATCTGCATTGAGATTGAATGGCATATGGGCGCTTATGAACATGGCTTTTCAGGTAAACGTATTTTTACACAAAAAAAAAAATGGTTTTACACTCAAATGTTCTAATTTTTTCAACTAACTTGGAATGGATGTAATTTGTCATTACTCACATTAGTTAAATCCTGTGTCCCGGGGGACTTTACAAACATACATGAAACGGACACAAAGACCACCCAGACTCGGAACAACAATTTGTGAATCACACAAAGTGTTGTCCCACGCGGTGTTCGAACCCGTGGTGTTCGAACAACACTTGGCGCAGTAGAAAGCTGCGTTACGACCACTTAAACCATCAAGCCAACGGGCTTATAAATTGTAAAAGCCCTTAAGTGCATATATAATTTTCCAGGCGGAACAGAAAGTGAAACAGCGCATTCTGTGCAGTTTGGGCACGGAGCAGATGTTTCGGTTGCTGGGAGACAGCGACACGCGAGTGATAATGAAGACCCTTGGGCTATTGCGAAACTTGTTGTCAACCAGACACCACATAGACGCCATCATGAGCGAGTACTCCTCCCAAGTTATGCAGGTCTGTTGCACGCCTAGATCGCTTTAACTTCTTGAAACAATTTCATTGAATCTTATAAAGTATTGATTGCTTGTCGTTAAACCAGATAGTACAAGTCCATAGTTGGGGGACATTTTCTTCATAAAAAAATTATTTCATGTTTTATTGTGTAACGAAGGTAAAATAGCATATATACTAGACCGACTGATCCTCAAACTAGAGATAAACTTCACTATGCTGCTGATAAACACACACTTAAGTACAATTAAGTTGTAGTTATATAATTACAACTTAAACATACACAAAAATAAAAAAATTGCTCATAGTTATTTTCCTAGTGTAGGAATTGAACCTATGAATTGACTTAGCAGTCGTTACCAGTAGGTAAAAATGCTTAAGATACATCATTTTTTGGTTTATGATTATAATGTGATTGTTTTTCTAGGCGGTGATAGTGGTGCTAGAAGGCTCGTATCCCGCTGAAGTAAAAGAGCAAGCACTTTGTATCCTCGGTAACATTGGTGATGGAGAGAAAGCAAAGGATCTGATAATGGCTAACGAAGATGTTCTCAGAAAACTAGTCGATTACCTGGTAATTGAAGTAAATATTTACTCAACACTAGCCGAGCCCTGCAGCGTTACCCGCGATTGTCGTTGTACTTTTACTATAACGATTTCCAAATGCCAATACTGTAATATTTTTCATATGCGTTTAGTGTAGTAAATTTTTAGTAGTCAATTTGAAGTTAAAAACGGATTATCTAGGCTGTCATTTTTTAAAAGCATCTGAATGAGGGTCCATGTTATTTGATCGTAATAGCTTTTTATTATCTTTTAGAAATTTATGACTCTTTGCGTTAAGTTTTTACTTTTTTTAATTAATTTCCATTTGAATTTTATGTTATTTCGCAAAAAAAAAAATGGGTCCTCGGTTCCGATGCACACTCGGTTAAGAGATCTCGGGTTCGATACCCAGGTCGGGCGCAAAGAGTGTTAGCAAGAAATGCTTTACAACATGACCCCCATGAGTACAAGCGCTGTGCTGTGTTGGCCAGGCGCACCCCGAGAGCAAGCTGCAGGAGGCGGCGCTGTTCGTGGCCACGAACCTGGTGTGGCGCGGCGAGGCGGGCGCGGGCGGGCGCCAGGCGCGCCTCGCCGAGCTGGGCGTGCTGCGCGCGCTGCAGCTGCTGCGCGCCAAGCACGACGCGCACCACCTGCACGACAAGTACGCACAATCTCTACCTATCTACCTATCTACCTATCTACCTATCTACCTATCTACCTATCTACCTCTTTTTTTTTTATTGCATAGTGCGCAAACGAGCAGACGTATCACCTGATGGTAAGCGATTACCGCCGCCCATGGACACCCGCAACACCGAAGGCGTCCCAAGCGCGTTGCCGACCTTTGGGGGATGGGAAAGGGGATGGGGGAGGGGTTGGGGTTTGGGCCTAAGGTATCCTCACTCACTCGGTGAAACACAGCACAAACGCTATTTCGCACCGGTTTTCTGTGAGGCCGTGGTATCACTCCGGTCGAGCCGACCCATTCGTGCCGAAGCATAGCTCTCCTACGGTAAATTCTATTACTATTACTAAAATAATATAACCTATCTACCTATCTGCCTTACACGCTCACCACTTAAATACCTATGTCTCCTTCCTTCAAACTAATTATATTATTATTATAGCTTTCCATGTCTATTACAAATTTTAATCAAATGAACATTGTTAAAATCTACCCAGAGGATCTTTTTATAATATACGTACAAAGGTTGTCCGGAAGAGATCGCCGTGAGCGATGAGACCGCCTATTGTGATACCTGATGCTGGTGTCCGTATATGTATCTCTGTTCAAATGTTTAATGAAATGGTGTGCAATAAAGTTTATAAATAAATAAAATAAATAAATAAAATGTATTACTCGATTGAGTAGTCTAAAACGGTGACGTCACGAGTTGGTTTTTAGTACATTTTTCATACAAAGTTATCGTTTTGACAGATGATAAAAAGTAACTATTTGACTAAGGTGTCAACGAGCCTATTACCTTGCTTCGAAGAACTCGAATTCACCTAAAATATATACTAAACTTTAAAATAAAACGCAGTATGGTCGAATTGGTATTTTGAAAAAAAATATAAAAACAAGAAGCAAACAGTTTGATGACTATAAAGAAATCGTTGTGTGACTATATTTTTAGCCTACCCCCAAAAGTAAAAAGTGATTAATGTCTAATTTAGGCTTTAATTCTATTACTAAATAATTACTCTTATGTCGTGAAACAAATGCAAAATCAAACTTTGTGTTACGTACGACTTACAATAATAAACTTAGTGGCTAATCCTAATTTTAGTTTTCCATTAAATAAAATAATAATAATAATGATGCTTGTTTCAGAGTGAAGACAGCACTGGCGCAGTTTAACGACTTCACATAATATCACAAGAGTCACAAACGTAAGCGCATGCGCCGAAAGTGACTCTGTTAGTTATAGTAACGCTTTGTGATTCAGTCGAACGCGACAGTGAGTTCTCCAGTCATAACACTATGATATTAATATGTAGCTGTAAGTATTTAATTAAACTGTACATATTATGAGTTCGCCGATTGTTACATTGACGAGGAGTGTTATTCGATTTATTTATTTTAATTTATCCTGTTGACATCGTTTCATTAATCGCAATAATCCATTTTCAAATGACGAGTATCCTACCAAAGAATCGGTACGCGTTTCGAACGAAACAGAGGTGCTAGATCCCTCGCGAAGTGTATATTTTTGTGAAACTAGCGAATGTAGTTAAACTGCATTAGTGTATTTTAGTAAGTTGTTGATAATGTGGGCGTTTGGTATGCGGTGTATATGAAATTATGGTTAGATAGCTACTGTCCGACAGTGGATGTCATATATATATGTATACTTTTTTCTGTGATAGTTTTCCTAGATTTATATAGACATTCATTTGTAAACTTTACTTTGTACTCTATGTAAATAAACTGATTAAGTAATTAGTTAGTGTTACCAGATAAAATAATGTGTGTGGAATGAATTGAGAATCTAGTGTTTAATCTACCACTGAATTAAAATTACTGGTACAATAATGTATTAGATCTGCAATATATCCACGGTCGGACATTTTTTAATGAATTGAAGGACGTGAGAGTACGAAAACATCGTGTCTCTAAACTTTTTTTATTCTGAAAGAAATTGGATATAGCTAATAATAATGACAGTACTGTTTCGTACTTTCTGTTGTCGAGTCTGGTGAGTGAACGATGGTATAGAGAGGGTAGCTTTTGATAACGCATTGAATGTATGACTGTATGCTTATAATTAAATTATACTCGATATGTTTCGGATTTGTTAAATGGGCTACTTTTTATATGTGCAGTAATGATAATGAATTTGTATCAGCACCCGTAAATGGTGTAGACGTTTCTAAATAACAAGCCTTCAATTTTGACTAATGGCTGTGCCTCCCTGATTGATTACCAGTGGTCGGAATAGGTAATATGATGTAGCAGACTAATTACGACTTTAATACTAACGACTATTAAAGTCGTATTTGCCACACGCTCACCCCTATTTGACATACATTTTACTAACTTTTAACGAATCATCTGCATTCTCTATTTTGCTTGGTTTTTAGAGGAGTGATAATCATGATGTGACGTTCTCCTAGCCGAACAGCCAACTACGCAGGAGATATTATAGTGCACAAGTGTGTGCGCAAACACAGGTGCACTCTCTGTTCCCTCACTCTCATAATCCGATGGGACGGTTAACCGACAGGATCGGGGAGAGATCAAACGCAGGACCGACAGCTCTCCGATTCACGGGGGTTCAGACCCCAACTTCCTAACTCCGAGCTGTTATTAAGTATTTCTATAATCAGAAAAACTAAATAACACTTTTGGCCCGACCCGGGATTCGAACCCGAAACCTCTTGATCGGCAGTCGCATAAGTCAACCGCTAGATCAACGAGGCAGTTATGTTATTGCGGAGTATACAATAAGACAAAAGCACCAATTATTATGAGATAAATTTACTAAACAAATAATTAACAATCACAAGTAATATAACTTTAAATTTGCTCATACTAAAGCTTTGCAATACTGAAAATTATCCATATAATATTATAAAGAGGTAAAGTTTCTAACTTTCTTTGTATGGTTGTAGGGGGTAATCTTCGGAAGTACTGATCCGATCCTGAAAATTATTTCACTAACAGAAAGCGACACTATTCAGGAGCGACATAGGTAATTTTTTAATATGATTAAACTTTACCTCTTTATAATATTACTAGCGACCCGCCCCGGCTTCGCACGGGTGCATTGCTGATACTAAATACACGTTGTATATAAAACATAGCTGACCCACGCAACCTCGTTTGCGTCTTATATAGCCCGTAGCATGAAAATTTTCGCAAAATAGGTAACTTTTCTGGTTGATTTTTACACCTTGTGTCCGAAAAACCCAAATATCTTACGGAACCCTATTTTTTTCCAAAATAAAATATAGCCTATGTTACTCGTGGATAATGTAGCTTTCGAATGGTGAAAGAATTTTTAAAATCGGTCCAGTAGTTTTTGAGCCTATTCATTACAAACATACAAAAATAGGTACAAATCTTTCCTCTTTATAATATTAGTATAGATATGGTAATTTTCAGTATTGCAAAGCTTTAGTATGAGCAAAATAATAGTATTTGTAAATCAAGTCAAAGAAAAGCGGGCGGTTAGCGCCTAATGAAGTTGGCACGGGTCCGCTAGTTATTAATAATTTCCGAACGATGTTTTCACAGAATTATTTAAGTCTTATAGCATTTAAATTTCATCGTATTCTATTCTCAAAAACATCTGACAACCTTTCTACCTATTCCGACCCACGCTATTTATCACATAGAGATAAAAAAAATATCCTACTCTTTTTAATATATACTTATAACAGGGTAACTTTAGGAAATGCTGAAAAACATTTATAGGTTGCTTTATCTCTTGATAAAATCGAGCCTAAATTAGTTGAGCATTGCTATGTCCTTAATAAATATCAGTAACGAAAGATTTTGTTCTTAGAGAAATTGTTTAAAAATAATCAAAATAATTGTAATTAGTTTTGGTCAATCGTTAATTTTTAATCAATCCATTTAGTATGTGGATCATGTCTTAGAATAGAAACGCCATTTTTATTTTCACTGCTTGTAAATTCTGCCATGAAATTTGTAATGTTTGATCATACGTTAGTGATCCTTTATATATATATTTTTTTAAATATACATTTAGCTGATCAATTATATGGTAATTAATAGGTGGGGTGAAAAACAACTAAGAAAGTTGCCTGTTTCCTACATACCTACTGATAATGTGAATTTTAAATTTCACATTTTCAGGCAGTAGAGAGAAACAGTACATATTATGAAGGCTCGCAAAGTAGCTAGGGTTCCAAGACTGTTAACTTAAAAAAGCAAAACTAATTGCTTATGGACTTTTTTGTAATGTGAGAATGCAAGCACATACATATTTGCATATATTTGCCCATTATATAAACAAATATATATTGTTCAATTTACGATATAAATCGTGATACGTAGGAAAAAATCTATTCTTTGAATCGAATGTAAAACATTCATCGTGATAATGATTGGCTGGCTTTTGTTGTATGCCAATGTTAGTATTTCAAAAATGACAGTTAAAAGCCTTTTTAATTGTGTCCTTATTACCCAACATGAATTTGTTTTTCGACTTTGATCAAAATATGTATGCGCTGATTCTGCCATTCTTAGTCCTTAAAACGTTTGAAACTGACTGAGAGTCTCAAAGAGAGTGAGTGTCTAATGCCTTTTGCAATTGTATTTATTTTAAACAACCAAACCAACAGTCCATCTTTGTCGAGAAACAGTCGAATTATTCGATTTTAAGTTATTCTTTCTAGCTCACAAACTAAGGACTCCGATTGGATTATGGATGATACAAGAATAAAAAAGAAAACAGGATGAAGAAAAAAGGATTCTACTATATTTTAAACTTTAAATTAGAAGAAATTAAGTTAACTTCAGATTATGGAGGGTAGAGATAAGGAGTGTTATCTCATATGGTAGAAAATTGAAAAAAGTGTCCAGCATAAGCTGTAAATAACAGTTCAAAAACCTTCCAGAATGGCGCTGGTGTAGACACAGGGTATGGTATGAATGTAGCAATTGTGAACGAATTGAAGTACGCCGAGTTAAAAAATTTAACATTATTGTCACTACTTGCGTAATTCTAAATAATGTAGTAAATATATTTTATTTTCTGAACTGTGAATAGTACGTTTATTGATTTTTTATCATTCAATTTTATGAAAAAGTGTGTGTATTGATTTTAAGAAGTTTACTCTGATGCTAATGTGGCGCCACCCTAATTTAATCTTTCGGATGCGCGAACGGGTACTTCCGGTTACATGCACCGTGCGGCGAAATTGCAAAATTTTGCAACACGGTGCATGGTGTACGAAAATGATTAAATCTTTTAATCTTTCGAATGCGGGAACGGGTACTTCCGGTTCCATGCACCGTGCGGCGAAAGTGCAAAATTTTGCAACACGGTGCATGGTGTACGAAAATGATCAAATATTTTAAAAAACAATGCTCGGTGGTTATAAAAGTGATTATTTTTCAAAAGATGGATAACAAGCGTACATGGTTATGCCATATTTTATTACTAAACTAATGTTATCGCTTTATTATTTACTCACAATTGAGCCAAGTATTAATTTACGCACCTATTGTGTTAATAAACATGATTTTAATATTTTATGTGGTTTATTATTCATTTTACTTATTATCCTCATAAAGTTCGATAACTAAGCTATCTACTGATATAAAAAACACTATAACTGCAGTAAAAATTCATTGAGAAACATATTTGTAAAAATCACATTTCGCTGTCGAGATATTCGCCATTTTGTCACTTTACAATCAAACTATTATTTGCGCCGAACACCAAATTACGTAGTATTTATATGAAGAAATAGTGTTTTTTAGTTAAATAATTTATTTTTTTAGTTAACTAGTGCAAAAGACAGGAACAATACATAAAAAAAACAACCTATTTATCAAGTTATTTAAAAAAAGGACTCGTTTGCTAGACCAGTTTTCATTTATTATTTTTAAGTTCTGAGAATTCTCTAAACTCTATGAAAATGACTGAATGCTAAAGAGAACAAACTGATCGTTCCATTATGTGACACACAAAGTCTATGGTCAATACAAAATAATTTAGTAAAACATAAACAAAGATCAGTTTACGTCTTGTTCATTGTCCGTCACTACTGTGTATGTGTGGGTGTTAATAGTTCCGGGACTTCCCGCTAGGCTGCGTGCAAACACGAATCAACGGCGATATACAATTTTAAGTGGCGTGCTATTGGAGAGGCCTATGTCCAGCAGTGGACTACGATACGCTGATGATGATGTAGAACAGTAATGGCGTGGGAGCCCTTTGTATGTGTGCGTCTAATTTCGCTCGTCAGGCAAAAAATTAGTGTTTATTTAAATATTTAGCTTTTCTAACACATTTTTGTTGCTATTCTATATTCTATATAAGATTCTCATCGCAATTATAACATTTTATCAATAAAAACATAAGAATAAATGCGTAAAAACCTTCAAATGAGTAAGCCCTTTTCAATAGGTAATAGACTCGGTAACTTTTTGAGTAACACAATTCAAAATTACGCATGATTTATGCCTCAATTCGTATTGATAGTGGTTCCTAAAATAAGTATAATAAGTAAAATATAACAACAAACTACCTTCAAAATCACCTTATCGGCAAAAAATCAGTTTTAAGAGGCACTTGACAGATCGCGTTGCGTCATCGTCAACTTTGAAATTGGAACTCGTTTTTTTTACGGCTCTTGAAGCGCACTTGACAAACGAATGTTTTAAAATGTTGTTCGTATAAAGCAAATGCATAACAAACCTTTCTAGACTTCGTTATAATAACTTTAATACCCAAAATTAATTAAAATGCAAGTTAACTGCGAAAAACATGGATCCGTGTGTGCCGCACCGACGGGACAAACATGGATCCGTGTTGCCGCACCCGAGAGGTTAATGCATTTCAACGGACACTTTTCATGTACACAGATGATAATCCTTACCTCTACCCTCCATACTTCAGATAGGATTGTGGTTCGATGACGTTAGTGTATGCCTGGGGAAAATATACGTTACTCTTTAAATCAAATAAATATTTTTACAAATGTTAAAAAATCAGTATCGGTTTTCGGAATTGGCCTTAATGTTGTCGTCATTTAGGCATGATGTTAATCCAACATGCATGTTGCTAATATTTAATATCAATTTGTATGTATTACTTAAATATATTTATATAAATGATGTTGTTTTATATAGTTCGCCACTGTAGTTTCAACATGTACTGAAAATTTTATACTAAAGTTATTAATTGCCCAACTGTAAAATGTATGTGTCTGTAAAACGTAAGTTTAAAGAAGCTGTCGGCTTGATGAAGTTCATTTGTTTTTGCTCACTTGTTATATGTGTGTTATTATGTAATATTTTGGTATTTTATTATGTTTGTTTGTACTTTTTAAGTTTATTCTTTTTAATTTAGAATACTTACACACTTGGGTGCTTGCTAAGAAAAGCTTGTATGTATGGTCGACTACCACAAACATGAATTATTGTAAGGCGGCCCCCTAGACGATCAATTATTTTGCGCAATATTACGAATTGTGGAATATTATTGAACGTTTAGGGTAAATATTGAACGAGTTTAATTATTGCGCAATATTTTTCTAATGCATTTTATAAGGTCAATACTGCGCATTATTTTTAATATATGTTTCGTTTTGACGTAGTTCACATGCAAGTTATGCAAAAATACAAAAACATGTTTCCACAGACAAGCAAAACATAGCGACATTCGTAATATTGTGCAATATAATTGATCGTTTGTATTCTAAGCGCCTTTCAATCTTATTGTAGCGTCTAGGGGCCGCCTATCGGTTAAAACTGTCATCATCTTTACTAATAGTCCACGGGCCCACGAACAAGGGATTTCAGTGATTGACAACAGGCTGAAAGTTTATACATAGCTTCGTTTTGACGAGACACCCAACTTTTATTTTTGGACCAAATTCTGAAAGTGGAAGGAAAAAGCGGGATAGGGAGCGAAACACGTCGATTTGATGAGTGTCCCAATTTAATTAATAACATAACATATATATATTTTGCAAGCCCCAAAACAAAAATCAGTTTGTAATTAATGAAAATGAATAAAAAATTTCAAGTCACCATTCTGACATGTTAGAGCTGAGGGTCACTCGGAAGGTACCATTCACTTTGTATGCCACAAGTTTTTTTCAGTTTTCCATCGTATTTTCTCGAAGTATTGATTTTTAGAAACTGTTATTAATTAAATTGGGACACTCATCAAATCGACGTGTTTCGCTCCCTATCCCGCTTTTTCCTTCCACTTTCAGAATTTGGTCCAATAATAAAAGTTGGGTGTCTCGTCAAAACGAAGCTGTGTATAAACTTTCAGCCTGTTGTCAATCACTGAAATCCCTTTTTCGTGGGCCCGTGGACTATAAGAAGAATGTATCTGTTTTTTTACTGTTGTAAAGTATGTTACAACCAACAACAACCAAATATAATAAAACGAATAGTTTATTAATACATTGCTATTACTAAACAATAGGAAATGGACCAAGTAATACCAGTCAGTTGGTAGTTTAGTAAGCAAGCAGGTACAGGAAAAGAAATCTATTATGTTAAATTATATATAAATTATTTTTTTAAAACGACTGATAGATTAGACATTGACAAGTAGTTATTTACATTTTTTATTCTTCACTCTGTATAATTTCGGTTTAGTTTTTTTTGTATATACACAGTCTGTTGTACTATATCTTTTTATTGCGCTCATTTGTGACATTGCGATTTTTAAATATAAAATAATATTATTTATGACAAGTTACGTTTTTCATGTTAATATGAAGATAATACGAAAACTATTTTTGTTTTATTTGTGTTTTATACTTACCTGCCAATTGGATACACTTACGGGGTTTGGCCAATTCATACCGGTTTTTTTGGAGTATTGTAATTTCAACATCGTTCATCTCCTGTTTACAATATTAAGTGCTCAACTTTTGAAACATTTCAAATTTCTTTATTTCTGAAAGGAAATTTTCATAAATAAAATTCGTTTAAAAAACAGTTCCGGTGGCACTGCAATTTGAATGTCCATCCTCTAGAACCCAAAAATTTTTTTGAGAAAATTATTTGAGGGTCTTAGTGTACGAAATCGTTCCGATCTATTCTCGATCTTACAGATGTCGTAAAAAGTATTCTCGTAACAAAGGATTAAATATCATGGAATGTTAACAAAGTGTTATCGAAAGTTGTAACACCATTCTGCTAGTCTTTAGTTATTAAAAATAACATCCCCATCACACTGGCATATATATTGGTATTTAAACACTGCGCTTTTGTAGATAATTTCTGGCTCGCAAAACCTTTCAGGAAAATACGTCATCGTCTGCGGTATTTCCGAAAAGATACGATACAACTTTCAAGAAAAGAGCGTAATATTTCCTCAAGGGACGGACTGACGGACTCTCGAGTTGCAGACAGTCAGTTACTCACTAGATGACATGTTTGTGCATTTGCTCGCTCTATTAAAAAAATTGTATCATATATGTATACAAGTTTTGCCAAGTTTAAAGATATTCTACTGCTTGTTGCTGAAGGTGGTTATTGTGAACTTATGATGACGTAAGAGTTAGATTCTGTTTGGAATATAAACCTTTTTTCTCAAAGAAAACGCAACGCAACCTGATAAATACTGTAATACCAGGTATTACACTGCATTAAGTTAAAAGTAAACAAATACTGGAATAGTAGGCAAAAAACTGGTAAGTCTGTGCGAGGGTAGTACCGCCCCGGTCGAGACGGCCAGTTCGTGCTGGAATCAGCGTGGCTAAACCACCTCTACGCTACTGTTACCTTTCAGGGCTAAACCGCTGCATCAATTTCAATAAAATTTGGCATGAAGGTAATTTGATTCTTGGTACAGGGCATAGGCTACTGTGCATTATTGTGCACGATTGTCTTGAACACAGTCTATACCATTGTCAAAATACAGATGAGTACATATAATATTGTGCGATTACAAAATAAAAACTCATGTCATGTTCATTTTCCTTTCATTAATTATTCCAATAAAATTATAATATCGTCATTTCAAAAAAACGTAATTTAACTGTCTAATTTAATTAAAGTTTAAAAAACACCGACTTCAAGAACTGAACCAAATTGGAACGGGACCACACGTGTAGCACCAGCTTTCAATTAAAAAAGAATCATCAAAATTCGGTTTACCCAGTAGAAAGTTCTGAGGTAACGAACATTAAAAAAAACAGTCGAATTGAGAACCTTCTCCTCTTTTGAAGTCGGTAAAAAATTAAAATTACTCATAGTTGTTTCTTATTGAAGCAATGTGAAGAAATGGAAACCATCAACTTGTTACACTGGATGCTAAAAGTATTTCAACTTGTCGATTTCTTAAAGATTGCAATGTGATACACTCATTTGCAAAAAAAACGGACGGTTTCGATTTTCTTCCTGGCTGAAAAAAATAAAATACCAAAAAGGTTTTAATCATTTGAACATGTTACTGGCCAGTTATAAAAGTGCCATAATGTTTATAAGAGTACATTCCAAATTCAAATTTTTGACTGAGCCTGGTTTTCAAAGAAAACAACTTTTAACTACATTTTGTGGCGCGAATTCCCTATAGTTAATATCGACTCTAATTAACTTTTTGTCAATTTTTATTAAATTATCTGATGTCCTTGACATTTAAAAGTATTGTTATTGCTGTTTAGCAATCTCGAAAATGGTAGATAAAGTGATAAAAGCGAGCAAAATTATTGCGCTGCTTGAAGAAGGTTGCAGCCAATGCTTCGTGGCCTGAGCTTTGAAGCTTTGAACTGTCGACCGACTCACATTTAGCCTCTGAAGGCTAAATGTGAGTCGGTCGACAGTTCAAAGGACCTGGCAGCCCTATCAAGAGACCGGTTCCGTCAAGAGAAGGCCTGGTTCTGGCAGAAAGACATGTACCGAACCACGGGATGATCGTTTTCTAGTTAGTCAAGCGTTGAGAAATCGCAAATCTTCTTATGTGGACCTCAAGAACAGCCTCGAAGAAGTAAGAAACGTGCAAATTAGTCTATGGACGGTCAGGAGGAGGCTTGTCGCTGCTAATATACACAGTCATCGCCCGGCACGCGGCCCTAAATTACTCCGTGGACATCGAGTTGCCAGGCTTAGCTTCGCTCGAAATTCTGTGTCATGGACTCATGAAGACTGGGATAGGATATTGTTCTGCGATGAAGCCAGGATATCTCTGCATGGTGAAGACCGACGTCGGCGAGTGCTATGTAGACGAGGAGAACGCTTTGCAGAGGCATGCGTACGGAGTTAGTCTTCATCGGAAACGGTACACTGACTGGACACTGATACATAACGGAAGTTCTAATTCCTTATGCACAACCCGCTTTAACCGCTCTTGGCGAAAACTCATTTTTTATGGACGACAACACTCGCGCCCACCGTTCTGGCGATGTGGAAGCGTAAATGCTAGAAGTCGGAATTCATCGTTTGGACTGGCCAGCTAGAAGTCCGGACCTCAATCCCATAGAGCATGTCTGGGACGTTCTGAAGCGACGAGTGAGATCAGTGCAGCCAGCTCCGCAGACCATCAGAGAGCTAAAGAATGTGATTACCGCGGAGTGGGAACGTATTCCCCAAGAAACCATAAAAGATATACTCGCTAGCATGCCCAGACGAATGCAAGCCGTGATTTCAGCAAGAGGGGGTCACACTCAATACTAAACTTTTATCTGCTTTTAATGTATTCAAGAAAAACAAAGAAATTAACACGTTTCATTTTTACTTAGCGAGTAGGTACAATAATAGTGTTTTGAGCTTAAACATTATTTCTCAATAATTTAATCAAAATGTTATGATAAAACTGATGATACCTATTCCTTCCTAACTAATTTATGAAATTCTGAGGATAACAATACCTAAAATTGTCAAACAAACTAATAGTAGGTACCTAACTATAAAATAGTTCTTTGCTTAAGTGTCCGTTTTTTTTGCAAAAGAGTGTATAAATACAAATACAAGTAGGCACATTCCTTACCTAGTATTACCTCCTCTCCTGTAACAGATTATCAGATAATCTTAAAACCGATTTAGAAACTTGACGTGAGTTTATTTGTGTATGAATAAAATTCAAGCTTTAGGCACTTGTGTAACGAAGAGACCTCTGTATTATTACTAATATCTCTACTAAGGTCAGTAACACTACGACAAATATTTTTGTAAGAAACACTAGTAAAAATAATTTTCTGAAAACTTTCTCACAAGAAACAATTATCTACTAAATTAAATTGCGGAAAAAAAAAATGAAAGTCGGTAATAAATGACGATTACCTACAATCTTCTTTTTTCAAATATCGATGGCCAGTACTTGATGAGAACATGGTGAACATAATCAAACCTTTTTTTGTATTTCTCTTCATATATTCAAAAACAATATTTTTGAATTTATCTCGTATTATTTATTTGTTGTACACGTGTAGCTTATACATCAAGTTAATTCTTATTTTATTTAAATTTCCTCTAATGTTCTTCAGAATGCGTATAGACCTACATAGAATTGTCGTCACTACATAAAACGTTAGGTACTCGTACGTTTAACAAAGTTTTAATTTATTCCACCTAAAATAGGTAATTTCTCAGTTAGCTAAGTAGAGCTCATACTGAGTAGTGTAAACTGTAAATTATTCTCGTATGACTTGACAGGGCTCTCTAATTAGACTTTCTATTTCACAACTTGAGACATAACAGATACCTACCTAATGTTTTAATGTTATAGGATCATATTATAAACTGTTTCTTTGTCTGCTCTTGTAAATGTAATAAATAAATAAATATTCCGGACGTCTAACACACAACGCCATCTAGTCCCAAGCTAAGCAGAGCTTTTGTTATGGGTACTAGAATGTAATCTTTACGTACCTTTCAAATTATTTATTCTGAATAATAACTATTTGTATTATGGCCTCACTCTTTTATTTTGACAACTTAGAACCAGGGTCGTTACGGATGCCAAAATTTAGACATCCGCGGATGCAGATGCGGATGCGGATTATTAGAAGTTCACATCCGCGGATGCGGATTTGATGCGGATGCGGATGCGGATTTTGGGATTTTAAAAGGATAATTACTTAAATTTTAAGTACATAAATAACTGAAAATCAATTTAATTTTAATTTTTTATTTATTTAATCATATTTTTAGAACACATTTTGTTCCACAAAATTACACAGGTTTTTAGTTGACTTTGTTGATGTGAATCTGCATCCGTAAAAACTCCGCATTGATTGATGCGAATGTGAATGCGGATGCGGATGTCTGTATTAATGCGAATAATCCACATTTGCGGATGCGGATGCGAATATTCGTAACAACCCTGCTTAGAACACTGTAAAACTAAGTCGTAACCTCGTATTAAACATGCATTTAAATACAATGGCTATTAATTTCATTGTTATAAAATCTCTAGAGCAATACTATTACTGATATTCAAAATGTCTATTAAATTTCCAAACAGTTTTTAAATTGAAAGGTAAACCGCCACAAAACAAACCACTTGCGGCGTACACCCAAACAAGTGTTTGTCAGTTTACACCGTTGTATGATTGTATGAATTAATTTAATTGTATTTCACAACAATAACCCCAATTACGTGCGGGTGCACTGACACTATTTAAACGAATGGACTATAAGTCACCAGGCGTTTGTAAATAAACAGTGTCCTTTTTGACCCCAAACAAAGATTAGTTTTACTCTGAATTTTTGAAGAGATACTATAGACTTATTATAAAAAAAAATAACAAAAGGTTTTAGAATCGGTTTTCAGTTCAGATTTTCAGTTTTATATTAAACAAAAGCTCATGAACTGATTTGGTAAAAGGATAGCACGCTTCAGTTGAATACGTAATAAGTTGCGCAATCTTCTAAGTGCATTACAAGCAACATTAGGGTAAGTAGATATCCATAGAATGAGTATGTACAAGGAATCTGTTGTAGCTATACGAGCTCCATAGCTCGAGTCTACAGTAATGCATAATTAAATGGAATTAAGTGTTCACGTATACACGATCATAGTTACGTAACTTGATACACTGAAGGGGTAAATTTAGTAATTAAATAATCAAATAATTTCCATTTCAATGATTATTGTATTAAGGTAGTTTGCAATATTAAATAACTTGTGTGAAATTAATTATGGGAATTAGTAGAATTGTTTGAAACAACAACAAATCTCAAGATAAAGGTTTTTGGTCTACCTCCAGCCTCCTACGATTTGTATGCCGTTGCTGTTCCCAAGAGGGCGCACATGCTCCGTAGCCCTCGCACCATCACCCGGGCCTGCTTCTGCTAGATTGTGCTCATGGAGGACAGAGATCGTTTTGCGATCTCAGCAGCCTTTTCAGGACACTACATGTTTCCGGGGTTGATGCTGATTGGGGGATATCTGCCCGTTGATCTGCCACACTTCTACATTCTGTGAGAACGGCTGCGTCGTTTCTTCTGCCTTCATGCATCCCCTGCACAGAATGTTGGTTATTTCCGTTCGGAAAAAATAAGAACATGTATGATAAGATAAACGTTTGTTAACTTGAATTTGAATCGACTATTTGTTGGTGAGAAGACAAAATTAAATACAGTTTACTCTTACGAGTTAAACGGAGTCCATAATTGGTCCGATCATCTGTGGTGGAAACGCAGCCATACTCTTGCCTACAGAGCGACAGTGATTAAGTTAGGTTTGAGTGTTTCAAGGATTAATAGATATGATTTCATTAAACGAACACAAAAAAAAATACAAGTGCACAGATAGGTACCTATTCATCATTATTTAGCGTTGGTTGATAATCCATCAGAAAGCCAGATTAGTGAGTGATTTCATTTAAAGTTTTCGTGTGTTTTCAAGTAAGTGAGTAAGTACCTACTTACCTAAGATTTAATAACGCGCGAAGGGAAATGAAGGTTTATGCTTACCTACTACAAATTTATCTACATAGGCAATTGTTTGCGCAGATGCACGTTTCATAAAGATAGGGTCGTACATTCTATTCATTTTTAATAGGTACCTACTTACTTTAATATTTGCATTTTGTTTACGTATCTTACTAGGTACTTACCTAAGATTCTGTGTTTACAACTTAGGTTCTGTCTGTAAAATTAAGGCAGACTGTGCTGTCAAGGTTAACCTAATAAGGTTACCACCTATTACCTATTACCAGCATTATCACCTAGGCAGTATTAGTCTTATTAGTTAGTATTTTAATAGTTTTTAGTAGTAGTCACGCAATTGAGACGGGCGGCGCGGGAGGAACCCCAATTATCTATTGTGCGTTCAGCCGCAGCTGTTTGTGCTTTAGTATACATTGCTGTTTTATTGATTTAATTTGTTTTTTGCTTTTCTAAATGAGATAATTAGGTAATTATGGTCTTATTATGGTGTACTGTTAAGGTCTTCAATCAGTGCGTGTTACCAGTAATGACCTACGGTGCCGAGACGTGGTTTCTAACTATGGGCCTCATAAGGAAGCTCGGGGTCACACAGTGAGCTATGGAACGGGCTATGCTTGGGTTTCTCTACGAGATCGAATTAGAAATGAGGAGATCCGTAGACGAACTAAAGTTACCGACATACCAGAGCGAATCAGCAAGCTGAAGTGGCAGTGGGCAGGACACATAGCCCGGAGAACCGATGGCCGATGGGGCAGAAAGGTTCTTGAGTGGAGACCACGTGACGGTAACGCAGCGTAGGAAGACCTCCCGTGAGGTGGACGAACGACCTGGTTAAGATCGCAGGGATTCGTTGGATGCAGGCCGCTACCAACCGGTCAATGTGGAAGTCAATAGGGGAGGCCTACGTTCAGCAGTGGACTTCTTGCGACTGAGATGATGATGATGATGATATGGTGTACTAATGTATGTGTAATCAGAATAATAAATAAAAGGACGTAGATTAGTCCAACACATTTTTTGCGTTTTTTTTCACTAAATCTATTCAGTATCATGTTTTCGGTAGTAGTCTTTTTACACCCTGTATATTTATACAGGGTCTGTCGTAAATAATGGATAAGTCGTAAACTGGAGTTGGTCCGGCTATGAATCGTATCTTTTTGCCAGGGTTTCTAACCGTATGGAAATGGCGTAGACTTTTATGTTTTTTTATAAATTTCGCTACTCTTTGCATTCATTCCGTTGCCATTTCGTTAAATTTAGGTATTTCTGTGTCATTTTTTTTGTATTATAGTCTTGAAGATGTGTATTATTTAGTTTTAGTACTGTTTTAGGCGTTTTTAACGTTGGTCATTTTCAAAATTGTCATTTTAAGATTTTTTATGTTTTTGTTTTACTTAGGGTCAACTTTTGATCATTTACTGTGTAAAAAAAAAGTACGGCGCTATAGCTGCCCATGACCTTAATAAATTATCTAGTATGTGTAGATTCTAAAAAGGTATAACAATGCATACTTCACAAGTAATATTAAGCTACATGAGCGAGATCAATATCAAGGTGAGAAAATATTTTTTTCATGTAATGTTGTAAATGGTTATAAAACTTCGTCATAATGATTTATTTCTGCCAAGATTCTTTACACAAACACTATGGGGTCACTATTAAGGATATTCAAAGAAAACTAGGTAGTTTAAAGTATATTTTTTGACGGTGTACTAATGCAAAAATAGATATTTTGATAGTGACGTTAAATTAGATTCGACTTATGACTTCAAATTTTTGAGTTATCAGATCTTACAACGATTCCGCGTCTATAGTATTATCATATGGGTCGTATGCATGTACCTTTTACATAAATACATATTAAGTTTATTAGTTCTATAAGATGTACAGAGCGTAAAATTTTACCTATTGGCTTTAATAGACCTTCCCTTCCCTCCACAATTATTGGTTTTATCTGTATGAAAAAGAATATTATAACCTTGAATAACATTTGTTTTTGAGGAGATCGTTTCTTGTTTTATCGATCCATTTCATCACATCACAACGAAGACTTGAAGACTCGAAGATTTTGTAAACAAAACATTTATTTTTATCACGCCAAGTCATTGATATGTGGATGTTAAATTTTGTTGGCTTTAACAATATAAATTAAGCGCCCATACGCTTTTACTGTAATGTATTCCCATTTTATTGAATTATTACAAAATAAAGCAAATGTATGTGATATTAGCAGTTCATACGTGTTTTCAATATTTATTAGCATCAATATGTTGCAGCGATACTTACTTTTGACCGCTCCGCAGCGGTATGGAGAGACAGACGGACAGACAGAACGACAGACAGACAAAAACGATAAAATTAGATTTTTGTAAGTGTCATATACCTATACTATTATATTTCATATGCATAATGCAAGTAGTTTTTACAATAATAATTCAACGCTCTCTAAATTATAATAGAGGAAACGATATAATCTTTCATTTGTATAAAGAATTCCCAAGATACTTGTCAAAACAAACTTTGAAGGTAAACTGGTATTTCTTAGTGCGCCAGAACTTCAAAAATATGCGAATCACTTTACCGTAGCAGCATTGAAGTCAACTTACTCCAACTACTTATATTTCTCTAATGGAAGTTTTACTGCCACGAGATAAAAGTTTATTAATTGAGAGTCCCTTCTACAATGAAATAAAGTTGTGTAGTGGTTATGTTGGCATATTTTATTTATTTATTTTACACTTTATGCACTTTGTACATCGGGGGACTTAATGCCTATGGCATTCTCTTCCAGTCAACCTTAGGGTGAAGATTTCTACACAAATCTTGTAGGGAGGTGCACAGGGTAATATAATAAATGAGAAATATATATGCCATACATAGACTTAAACATATATACTCATATACAATTAATACGACATAATACAGATATATTTACATAAAGATATAATAAATATCAACATAATACATATACACACACACATATATACATAGGTATAATATTCGTACACTATGACGACTCGATTTAATGTACCAATCACCGATTTGATTGACATATTTGTTCGTGAGTTCTGTTTCACCAAATTAAATTTATTCAAACCGAACCGAATAAATTTTTATATTCAAAGTCACTGTAATCTATGGCAGAAACAATACATGCCATAAGTCAATTGAATAATACGAAACATTATTTTTACGACACTTAATCCAAGCAAACTTTAATTGCATCATTTTACTATCATCATTACTTTATCATTTTACTAAACTAAAAACATCTATACGCATCCTTAAAGCAAAGCTCGTACGTAACAGAAACAACAAACACACTTTAATATTCTCCACTTGGATGCCAGCATAACTTATATCCACAGTTTCGTCTAAAAGGTCGGTGATGGTCCGCGATTTGTTATACTAGCTGTAGGGAATCACAAACAGCTGGTGTTTCCTCCAACATTTGTAGTGAGGCCTCTGCGTGCAATAAGTCAGACCGAACAAAACACCCAAGCCGAGGTGTAATGGTCCGTCACCGAGATAAAAGAGATTCGCGTCGATTTACTGCGAAAACATGCCACGCAAATTTTAGATAACTTCTTATACTACTGAAATTTATTCGTTGTGTGTCGTACATTACCGCGTAGGTAGTAACGTGTAACTTGGTTCGTGGTACGAAATGTGCAATAGATACTGTTTTAATTTACAACGGAAGCGTAAGTTGTACAGGTTTGTAAGGACGCCTATTATAAATTGTTTCAGACAAAAGGTTGAAAATTATTACGCTGTTTAAGGTTTAGCTGAAAAGGTGAAATTTGTAATGGTTGTAAACCAAGAGATTTATTATATTCTGGTAGTGAACCACTAGAATGGAATTAAATGTTTTAAGGTGAAATACTAGGAAGAATTTAGGACTCGTATTCGTATTTCATAACCCACGAACTTTGTTTTTTCCCCGTAAGTTCAGTATCTATATATATAAAAATTAAACCCGTTTTCCGTTGTCACGACATAGCATGAAAACGGCTTGACCGATTTGGCTGATTTATTTTTTTAGTTTTCTAATACTCTGTACAAGGTTCTTAAAAAAATATTAAGAAAATCTCTCAGAAAGATTGAAAAATATACATTTAATTTTGCATATATTTTAATAAAAGCGCGTTACGAAGTTCGCCGGGTCAGCTAGTTTTTAATAAAAGTAACAGTCCAAAAATCCTATTCATCTTATCTCCTTAATGCGCATCCTATCTGGGTCTCTTACACTACTTTCATTTTATCTTTATTATACAGATAATCTAATGTAAGGGAACACTTTAACTTCCCACGCGTTTAGGAGCGTGTATTTATACGGCCTTGGTGTGGCACAAACTACTTCTAACATCCATACTAAAATATTATAAATTCAAAACTCTGCTTGTCTGCCTCTTGCGTTCACGGTTAAGCTTCAGAGCCGATTTGAATGAATTTCGGCATCGACATGATTGGACCTCGGAGAAGAACATAGGCTATTTTATGTCGCGATTACCGACATGCACGCGGGAGTAGTCATGGGCAAAAGCTAGTGTATCCTAACTAATATTATAAATGAATGAAAGTAAGTTTATTTATTACGATTTCACGCGAAATCTACTTAACCGAACATAGGGTATTTTTTATTAAATGTGAGCGAAACCGCGGGTGAAAGCTATTTATAAATAAAAAAATTAAAACACATTTTTCATACGACCGTCTCATCTGAAACTAGACGGAACCTGTTTTTTAAATAGATACAAAATCACTATTACTGATTTTGTATCCACCCAAAGTTTTAATGGGAGTTGTCTAAACAATTGTCTTTTGCAATGTGGCATATTGCAAAAAAATATTCCTTCAGAACATTTTGCTTCCGGATTGAGACAGAATAACGGAAACCTTATTTTTTTCTTAACCAAGCTGGTGAATAAACGAATACCGCAAGACATGACGTATCGAAAGAAAGGAAAACCAGAAGTTTAGGGTTGGAAATGAATTAAGAATCCAGTATGGCCGTCCTGTGACTGGAGAGGTTAGTTATTAATGTTGCAATACAACAAAAAAACCCTTAAAATTGACACCAGTCATTATTTAACCATATTTGTGATCCATTTTTACTTTATAACTAAATATCTACTTACAATATACGTAAACACTTTTATATCATGCAACAACTTTAAAAAGCTTACTGATATCAATAATATGAGGTTTAAGAGTTTAATTGGTTACCTAAATAAGTAATTAATTGCAGAGATATTCGGGAAATGAGTGTTCAATATTAAAATTCGTTAAGCAACTTTTATTCCAAACGGTTTACTCGTTTGCATAATCAGTGTAACATCGGGAAAAGGGTAAAACCCCAACTGGACATCAAACCCATTATAATCTCAGTGGGTACAATGTAGAGTAGGTACAGTAGGTAGCAAGGGGGTGGCGTGATGTAGATGTTATGACTAGGGGCTTATGAAAGTGTTAAGCGCTCTTTGAATCAAAACGATATACAATATTATGATTTATGTTTGTTTTGTTGTGTTTATAAAATCATTATAGTAAATCTTTTGTTGGCGAAATTTGGACTATATAATTGTAGTTCTGAGTTTTTGTGTTACTTGTGTCTATTTCATGTACGTTTAGTTAATCCCCTTCCCAATCTCTCTATAACATACAGCTCGTGCTAAAAAAATCATGATGGTAGTCTTCTTTTTTTTCTTTTTAAAAAAGAAAACTTCCACATTTAACATCCTGTGTCGTGGGGGTCTTTACAAACATACATGAAACGGACACAAAGAACATCCAGACTCGGGACAACAATTCGTGGAACACACAAAGTGTTGTACCGCGTGGGATTTGAACCCACGACACTTGGCGCAGTAGCAAGCGGCATGGCGACCGCTGAAACCACTCGGCCAACCGTGCAGTCCTAGTGATGAAGTTTAAAGAAAAACTGACGACTTAGATAACGTAGTTCAAAAGTTATAGATGCTTAACTTGTAAAATGCGCTTACTTGGAAAGCTTCGTACAAAAGTAACGAAATAATAAGTAAACATGTAAAAAAATAAAAATTGAAATCATAACAAATGGGTGACTTCGGAACTCTATACTGTGTGTGGTGTGACACGCGCTTGGCCGGTTTAATATCTATTTCCCAATATGCATTATGGACCCGGTCATACTTCAGCGTCTTTGTATAATTTTCTTCGGACATAAGAGATAGATGCAGTCATAAGACATCTCTCGTAGTAGAAATATTCCTATGTCATGGAGGGTTTGATACATACCTACATGATACGCACACAAAGCAGAATAATTTATGGATCACACAAAGTGTCGTCTCGTGTGGGGTTTAAGCCCACACCACTCAGCGCAGAAGAGAAAACTACAAAGAAACCTAGATATTTTTGTACTGTAGAAATATGTTTATCAACATCTCAACGACACAGAAAATATGGCAGTAAAATTTATATTTATGAAGTATTATGTAGTGGGTAGCTATCGTATACATACGTCATAGGTCTCCAATTAGGTGTCTCTATTCATACAGGTTTCAATTCGTTGAATTGTTAAATTATACACAATGAAGGGGTGGGGATGGGAAAGGTGTACATCGACCTCTGACATTTCCCGGTATTCCAGTGCAATAAAACTAGGTCATTCAGGGCATCTGTGACCTGTACATAGTCAGCTGTAAGCTTTAAGTTGGAAAATAAAAGCAGTTTTCAAATAAAGCAACAATAACGTTAAACGTTACGTTAAAATATTATATTATTATTAAAAATAAATAGTAAATAATGATTTTGAACTACAAATACTTTTATAGAAACAATAAAAACTATCTATACAAATAAATAAAATTGAAGTGTCTGTTTGTAATATTAAAATAACCGCTTTCTACTACGTGCATATGAATGTATATACGGTACACATATCAAAATATATATTTTTTAAATTTTTGTATGTCTGTCTGTTTGTTCCGGTTAATATCAGGAACCACTGGTCCGATTTGAAAAATTATTTCGGTGTTGGATAGTCCATCACGCTACTACTAATAGGAGCGGAGTACCAATGAAGAATGTTTCAAAAACGGGGGAAAATTTTCACGTCACGGGCAATATAAGACGAAAACGAGGTTGCGTGGATCAGCTAGTCCTATATATACTCGTAATTCGTGGTACGTTGTATACTTCCCAATAAAATTTAGTTTTTACAATTTCTAACAGCATCTAAGTGTAGGCATACCTTATAACTACAATGCATCAAGTGTACCTGAAGACTTTTGCAGTTGCATAAAATTTTGCAGATAAAATTTTATGCAACTGCTACCAAAGTTTTAAAAATTTTCATCTCTGTCTTTCAAACCTGTCTGCAGATATTGAAGGCAGTAGGAAAACTCAGTCTTCAATTTTTTAGTTTTAAGGTTTTAGTACAACAATATACGAGTATATTTGTAAGATATTTTCGGAAATAGATTGAAAACCGAATAAAAATAATCTCTCACAAAAGGCGTTCAATATTTTATTTATGTATTTAAACAGTAAAATGTCTAAAGCTCGACTGTAAGAGCTTTTTCCGGATTGACATCGAGTGAATGGAAATGCGAGCATTTATAGGAAATGGTTTTTATATAGTAAATTATTCATTAGTACCTACGTCGGTTAACGGATCAGTATCAAATCTATACTTAATATTATTTGTATAGATCCGATTTGAAAAATTATTTCAGTGTTGGATAGTCCATTTATCGAGGAAGGCTATAGACTATATATCATCACGCTAAAACCAATAGGAGCGGAGAAATAATGAAGAATGTTACAAGAACCGGGGAAAATATTATACTATGGGCAATAAGAGACGTAAACGACGTTGCGTGGGTCAGCTAGTATTTAAAATTTAGCAGTAACAAACCGCACTCAGACACAACTATAAAAGTATTAGAACAAGCGCAAAAATATATTTGGGTTTTCCGTTTTAAAAATTTATACTAATAACAGTTTACAAAATCCATATAAAAACATAAAATATCAAGATAATTCAATAATAGATGTACAATGGTTTGTATTGCACCGAACAATGGTACCCGAATGCATTGAATTTAAGTTAACGTCGGGAAAAGCTATTGGTGTATCCATGCGGTAACATTATCGAACTTTGTGGCACTGCAGGCGAGGTCTGAACTGTAGCGGTAATCTCATTACTGGCTCGAGACTGGAATACGTTACTTCTGTAATTATCCCAGGCAAAACATAGCTACTACATTCCTTTTATATCTTTTTCACAGATAATTAACTGGTACAAAAGTGTAAGGCTCCAATTTAATTACGTCTTACCATTCAGTCAGTTTATAGTACTCTACTTACAAATTGTATAGACATTGTCTCATCAGTTAATGTCTTTAGAATAATAAACTGTAGATACGAGTGCCAAAATTTTATTTATTTTCAGTTTCATGAACCTAAAACCTAAATTAAACGTATACTTGCCCAAGAATCTTTAAAGGTAATATCTGCGTAAATTCAGCAGATGTCCAAACACGAGGTAGAATAAGGACAGAGGAAAACTTTTTAATTAGTTCACCTACAGCTTTCCAGAATTGAGTTGTCAACTACATTATAACGTTATCACTTTAATTTCGTTCATCATCTGACAAATGATAATCATCATAATTATTTTGTAGAAGATAATGGTTTCAAATCATATTGATGTGAGAAAAAATCTGTTGATAAATAAAATCCGGGATAGTTGGCGCTCTTTGGGGAGACCTTCGTTCAGTGCAGTTCCGACTACTGATAGTGAACGGCGATTGGTTGATTCGTAAATAATTTTACTACAACTTATAGTACACTTGCAGTAGCCCGCGCATTTGCCATCCCCCAAAATAGCAATTTCATTCGTGATGATAGTTATTCCTCATCTTTTACTGTCTTCCTGGGAATATGGAAGTAATGAATGCAAAATTACTTTGTAATAATAGGATTATCGGGATGGTATAGCAGTGGAGCATTAAATTTTCATATAGTACTAGCTGACCCAGCGAACTTCATTCCGCCTAACAGTCAATGCATAAGCAGTTATTTTGAATGAGACTTTTATTTATTTATTTTATTTATACAGCTTTATTGAACACCACAAAAATAAATAAAAATTTACAGACAGGAAAAAACTACAATGATTTGAATTGAAAATTTGAATGAATAAAAAAATATTTTAATGATATTTTTATTATTGTTGAATGTGTGGGGGAACGGGTATTGTGTTCCACCCAACACAAAGGGAGGATCCTCCGACCAGGCGAGGTGATCATGCCTGGCGGGCTACTGCCCAACAGTTGATGTTGGGATGTTGTATATATGATAATCGGCGCGAGAACTTTAATTGCGCGATTCAGGATTGGTAGTTTCTTCGTATTGTAGGTTACTCCGTAGTTCGGTGTAACTTCGGTAGATGGCGCTCTAGTATGTTATGTTGTATGTGAAGGTCGCCACAAATATCTAATTTAATACTTAATATCCTGTTCCGGGCAGAAACAAATTGAAAAACATAAAAATTAATCCAGTTGTTTTTGAGTTATAATTGGTGTAACCTAATACGACGATGATATGATGTTGATTTTGTTTTTTTTTGTTATCATGTTACACACTCAGTTATGTAAGATCATGGTGTGCTGGTACAAGTGAAGCTGAATAACCTTTCCTATCCTGTCACTATAGTTTTTTTTGTATTTTAACAATACAACTCTTCCAGCATCTCATCAAACCATCTTTACTTACAGTATGGAGTTTCTTGTCAGTTTGTCTTCATAGGAATGGTATTTTGGAAAGGCGCAACTAGAGTCAATAATGTAACTTTTCCAGAGTGCCTGAAAAGCCCTACTTGAAATAAAAGCTATTGATTTTGAGTAATAAAAAACTGCCATACAAATTTGACACCATACGATTACTACACAATTAAATATACACGATTATAATTTAATACGTACGTTAATTTACTGTAATGATACGGATTCAATCTCTTTTTGCTAAGCGTTGCGTAAGTTGAATCGGACACAAAGTATTTCATTACATTTTTAGTCTTAGCACTTAGCATAGATAAAATCTTGAATATTACGATGGCTACGTGCCAAGAAGAGATATTCGCAAATCTAGTATCTTGCAGACTGGGTTGACATGCCTATTGACTAAAAAAATACATATGATTTAGGTTGAGATTGACTGAATCTAGTAAAATATAAACAGGTTTGCTCGTTAATCGCCAAAAAGATATGGTTTGTCATATAATCTTTGTTTCAGTGCAGTTACCACAAGCACATTAACCGTGGGAGAGCGACGCTTCGGCATGAATGGCCGGCTCGACCGGAGTGATACCACGGCCTCACAGAAAACCGATGTGAATTAGCGCTTGCGCTGTGTTTCACAGAGTGAGTGAGGATACCGGAGGACTATACCCCGTCCCCTCTCCTCATCTCCCAAAGGCCGGCAACGCCCTTGTGACGCCACTAGTGTTGCGGCGATACGGTTGTTCCTTTGCCCCCTATTCCATAAAAAAAGCAGCATCGAGCGAGTATTTGACTGACCAAAGACTGCCTCGGTGGCGCGAGTGGTAGCGTAAGCGACTGCTGTGCTTGAGGTCTCGGGTTCGATTCCCGGGTCGGACCAAATGTTTGTATGATCTGCAAATATTTGTTTCGAAGTTTGGGTGTTTTCTATGTATAATATGTATGTATTTACAAAAAAAAATGTATATAAGTATTTATATCAGTTGTCTAGTACCCATAACACAAGCTCTGCTTAGCTTGGGACTAGACGGCGTTGTGTGTTAAATTGTCCGAAAATATTTATTTATTTATTTATTATTATTATTTATTTTGGACACAGATTAGTAAGAGAAGCTCCTTTCTAAGGATAGGGTTATGTCCAGCAGTGGTCTACAAAAAGCTGTTGTTGTTGATGAAGACTAGTAAGAAGTGTAAACTGCACAATTTTGTACGTATAACTCTTAAATGGTTTTAGATTACTTTCTTTCAATATAATTTATATGCAAGTGTTGAATAAAACTAAAATAAAAACTGTAGTAATTTGTATATAGATTGAAACTCATTTGTATCTTGGAGCACGTTCTGCAGCGAACAGGCTTATCGGTTATCGTGACTATTGTTTTAAACTCAAAGCGGACGGTATCATCGCACGGCCTCTAAAGGACGTTAGCCAGACAAAGTTCTGCAATACAGATAATGTACGTACAAATTATATAACATGAAATTGGAGACAAACTGATAAAGCTGTATTGAATATTAAATTGTTTGCAACTTTAAGGGCAAAGGCAGAAATTTGTAAAAGGCTAAATCAATTGATAAAACTTTTATTAAAGCGATAATACTTTCTTCTTTTTAAAAGATGGAAACGAAAGTGTTATTATAAAAAAATGTGTTAAAATAATCATTATAGCATAAACAAATGTTAGGTATACATCAATAATATAAAAGATTTGTAAAATCATTAAGTTTTCTACACCACACGAAGGTTGATTGGAAAATAATGCCCTAGATATTACGTCCACCGATGTACAAATATAGTGCATAAAGTTTATATATAAATAATTAAATTTTCTCCAATTAGCCAAAGTAACGTCACTTAGTCATTACTTTAAAATCAAACTTTCCCTTGAATATTTTCGCTGGAACTTTGACAAGCTCGTATTGTAGCTTCAGCAAATTTAACCTCAATGACAAAAGGCTTAACTCAAATATTCATATATGTAGCAGCGGAACGATTTAGGAACGTGGCTTTTATGGCTCAACGTACTTAACCGGAAAAGGAAATGTTTTGAGGCTCCTAAAGCGGTTTAATTTAAATAATTTCACCGGTAGAGGGCGCTGTAAGCGGAATGAGACACAATTAGCTTTAATAACAATTTTACGTTATGATTTATTTCAAAGACACCAATTCTAGTTAGAGATCATAAGCTACTATAATTATGGTTAATTACAGTCGTTAGTCTCTTCCATGAGTATTATGTGTAACGAGAATATTATATTGGTGCTTATTACACAGCGCTATTCAGAGTAAAACAGCATAAGTAATGTAGGTTTCAGAACTATAATAGAAATACGTGTGTAGATGCTTAATATTTTTCAGTATAGCTACAATTATACACGTATATACAACTAATATTCATCATGCAATCCTTACAGTTCGGCTTCTAGCATTAGAGGCGGATAGTCTTCTGACTCTGTACCACGTAGGTAATCGAAATTATTATACCTTTGCATTCACGTTCCAATCAATTTTATTCCCATCATCTAGATGGTTGGCAGTCCACAACTGTGCGATTTTCCCGAAACTTTCTGCCACGCACAGCAAAACTGTGGTATGAGCCTGCGGTGTTCCCGGACCAATACGACCTTCAAACCTTCAAGAAAAGATCGTACTCCTTCCTAAAAGGCCGGCAACACACTTGTTACGCCTCTGGTGTTGCGGATATCCATAGGCGGCGGTAATCGCTTACCATCAGATGATATGTCTGCTCGTTTAGCCCGCTATTTAAAAAAAAACCCGTTTAAAATAATATTGGTTACGCAATTACATTATACGCGACAATTACAGATTTTGTTAATAAAACTGTTGCATGTTGTCTCGTTAATCATTAATCTCATCATCTTTTATCTGCCTTTTCTCGGGTTCATTTGTAATACCGCAAGTCTCGTATGGAGAAGAAAGACTAAAACTGATCTAAATCTAAGAGACTGAGGATTTAAACCTGCCTATCCGTTCTGTTATTTGAATAGACAATAGAATGAAGACATTATCTAACCATTGCTGCGTACGATTTCAAGAAATAAAAACGAAAATAAGACGCGTAATATGAGGACGAGAAATTGTGAAATAAACACAATTTCCTCACCTCATTAAAGAGGTTTGAAGTTCAGTACAAAGTTTCATACCGTTTGTGGAACGAGCACCCCAGTTTTCGTAAATGTGTTTAGAAAAACAAATGTGAAAATACTAGTGCCCACAGGACGCGGGGCGGTTGACCTCGGTTCAAGCCATTAAAATTAAATACATTTTGGGACGAAACTCGTTTGTCCTCATAGAATATTCTAGAGCAATTTGTTAACATCTAGAATTTGGAATGACTTAATCCAGCTATTACACTGAAATGATTGGAACTTTGGTTAGTTTAGGTTTAGTGTTTAAATAACTAGTTCTATCCACTAGGGTTCCCTGTTTAAATTCCCTAGGGTATTCAGTTATGAGAGAAGGGTTCACAAACAGATTACCATCCTTGAGTAGTAGATGAAAGCCATTAAAGAAAGAAAAGGAAAAGAAATTCAAACATTATTTAAAGTCATGTTCATTGAAAAAATGTATTCGTTTTAAGTTTGTTCTGTCTCTGCTGATATCTACTGTCTCAAACTCAAACTCAAACTCAAATCATTTATTTCCATTGGCCCCAAAAGGCACTTGAACACGTCAAAAATACAAACATAAAAATATAAAACAAAACTCCTAATACTAAATGCACTGAGATGATTTGAATTACCGGAGCTTAGATTGATTTCAATTCAACTCAAAGGTTTAAATTGAAATCAATCCAAGTACCAGCTCCGATGGGTATTGCATTCATGAGAAGAGCTGGTGAGAAACTCATGTGCACCATCTTTTCAGATAATTCATACAATCTGTCTGTCTCTACTCGTACATTGTAGAAATAACCAGTGGGATTAACAAATTTAAATATTTATCTAAAAGTTATGCTTGTTGCACCAAAACATGTAATGTGAAAATAAATATAGTTTGTGTAACTATTACATTTGTTAACATTTTTTGTGATATAATTCAAAAATCTTAATGTAGATTGTAATAATTTTCCCTTCAAGTCCATAAATTCTATCTTCTGTGTAAGGTTATTTCGTGTAAATTATAGGCAGCAGGGAAAGTTAATATTATTATTGAATAAGGGGGCAAACGAGCAGACGTAGCACTAGAGGCGTCACAAGTGCGTTACCAGCCATTGGGGGATGGGGAGAGGCATGGGCGATGGGTTGGGGCATCGGCCTTTGGTATCCTCACTTACTCGGTGAAACACAGCGCAGGCGCTGTTTCACACTGGTTTTCTGTGAGGACGTGGTATCATTCCGGTCGAGCAGGCCCATGCATGCCGAAGCGTGGCTCTCCCACGATGAAAATTCGAATACGTTAAAACGTTAAAAAAACATGGGCTTTTATTACGAATCTATTGACACCTTATGAATTCAAATCTTCAGCTTTGTAATAATGTTTTATTAAAATTTCAAAAAGGATTACTGTTTTTAATGGAAACGAGACATATTTGACTCTGTTGACTGTTAAGCTCGGTCAGTGTGCAGATATTTACTGAATGATTTACTTCGACGTTCCATTTTGCCTGCATCACTCGGTGCGCCCCCACTCGCCCATCCTGTAAAGCTTTATAGAGCGTGTAAGCAATCCTGATTGTTCATACGATATACGAGTAAATATAATACTTTTTATTTTTGCACTATTTTTTCAATGTGACTTGTGTTACTACAAGTATGTTACTAGAAATAAGGTTGTCTGTGTGATGACTGATAAAATACAGCGTGTTGCCCTATTTATCCCGTATATGTAGAGGTTCTACAGAAATACAGTTTCTGTAAAACAGTACTGTAAAAAGAAGGAAAATATTTTTTACGAATGAACTCTGGCATAGAGCAACTGACATTATTAAGCGGGCTTATGATTTATTAAACTGCTATAGAAAAGGTTATTTTCTAATAAACACGAAATAATTGTTTGAAATATCTATCAAGTATCAAAATCATTGCAGTCGCAGTATAACTGACATCTATTTTGGTGATGGCACTGGATGATAGGATTGGAATCCAGATTGATTATTGGAATTTCCGATCCCTTTATTGAAGTGGACGTTGTCCATATATCAATAATATTATTGGCCAACGATTGACACGAACACGACACGACCACAACATGAATTTATTAATGGTTTTTTGTTTCGACAGCAGGATCAATAAATAAAGATATCAAAGAAAGATTTGGTTACAAACTAGTTTTTTAGAGTACGTGAAATAGGGTGGGGTAATAGATATTTCGATACGTGTCTATAGAGTGTTTTGGCTTTGAATTCTAGTAAGCAACACGTAAAAATAAAATACAGCTACATCAACATCACATTCACAGCCTTTGACAGTTCACTGCTGGACATTTGCCTCTTTTTAGCAACGAGGTTGTGGGTTAGTATACCACGCTAACCATAAGGCTTGATATATAGTTTCGAGTTTTCCTTCCATTTGAAGTGATGTTGTCTTGCATAGTTTGCTCTTTGCTCCCTTAGTCACCTCTTGCGACACCTTCAGAACATATAGAAGTGGTACGGAGATTCTTACACATAAGTACAGTTAACTCTGTAAATCATTATCAAAATATAAACTCGACTTTTTAACACTAATCGGCAAATATAGCTGAATCAAATAATATTGCAATAACAGACTATAAATCAAGTAAGCTGCGGTTAGCGTGAGGCGACAATGTTTAAATGGAACCATAATGACCTAACTAATAACGTCTGTACCAGGCTAAAATCGTACGTATACAAGTATTAACTGTGTGCTGGAAGGTTAAGTAAAGGTTTAACTTTAACAAAATTAGGGTATGGTGGATTTGTTGGATACCTGAGAGATGTGACTACTTGCCAAAGATAACAAGATTGTTAGAGGTTAGATGATTAAATAAATGATAACTGATATTTTTGTTATTTATAAAACAATCTAATAGATATAATGGCTTGAAGCAAAATAAAAAATAACAACACACACGGTCTTAACGCTTTTTTTTTTTTTTTTTTTTTACCTGTGGTTTTACCGCCGGGTTTTGCGGCGGGGCGGTGTCTCGGAATCGAACCGACTAAAACCACACGGTGTACTACTCTGCGCCTGAGAAGGGAGGGGTCCGGGAACTGCAGTTATTAACACGACCGGACCCCTCCCAGCGCCTGCCCGTACTGAAGCGGGCACCGTCTGCTGGTAAAAGCTATCTCGAGTTAGGCGACGCACGGCACACGCGTACGTCGCCCCTTCGCTGCTGGCCACTAGAGAGGATGGAGGGGAAAACCCGTCCCCACCATTCGCGGCTACACTCAGGGCGGCATGAGTCGCTGATAGGTGCGCCTTCCCCGCTCGGTTCGGCGGCGGATCGAGTCCGAGTGGACGTCGTCCTCCCGGTTCGTTCTGTGATTGCAACGACCACTAAGGTAGGGTCTACCATTCTTTAGTTATAATATAATAAAGTGAGTAGCTGGCAGCATGGTCTTCAAATTCGATCTTTTAACTTTGTTGTATCGCAATTTTTAAATGTCATTTTAATTATATTTCACTTAGGTTAGGTTTAGTTCATCTACTTTACTGAACATTACATGTTATCTGAATGTCAAATCGTGTGTTGATGTTATCATATTAAAATACCATACAAAAGAATATTGACAAAGATAAGTAACAGTGGAATGAACAATGGAAAATGCCAGACAAATCATATACATCAGGGAGAAAAATACCTACCTAGTAACTTTGTGCGCTATTTCTTTTTATTCAAGTTGTTTTTAATTTTTTAACGTTCATCCTTTCCCTGGACTACGACAAACATTTTAAAACCAAAATCAGCTAAATCGTCAAAACCGATCTCGAGTTTTAGTTTTAGCGAGACAAACGAACATCAATTGATTTTTATATATATAAAATTTGACCAGATAATGTACTCTGTAATGTACATATTCCAAAAGTTTATATCAAAATCGTCTATACGACTGAGTAGAAATTAATATATGGCGATAATCTATTACAAAGGTGTTGTTAGGGACACTCACAATCAGATTTGAACCCGCGATAGTAGCCGTGACTGATTAAGATAAACTACATGATAAATAAGATTGTAATTGAAAACGATAACTAGCAAGTTTTACAAGCGTTTGTAGATATTTTTATTTTTGTAGCGCGAAGTCAAATACTTCACAAAGGGAAATTTAGAAAATGATTTTCTGTATCTGGCTGGTTCTGCCAGAGATTGTCAAATTATTTTTTGAATATTTGGTATTGATTTTTTCAGATATTTTACTCTTCAATACCTATTTAATGTTGAAACTTTTTTGTGAGTAAGTTAGTATTAAAAAAAGTCAAGAGCAATTTTCGACTTTATTTCAGGTAAAAAGCTTAAAATTTGAGAATTAGTTGAGGCATCAATCGAAAACCTACGCCGTGCTTTTTCCACACACACTAAAACTATAATAAGAAACCCAAATATAAAAGTCCAGTATTATTTATTATATAATGCACATAACAATACAACTGCAATTTGCCTTCTTCGTGGAAGATTTAGCCGACCTTGGTTAGGGCTAACGCTGGCGCACTCAGTATGAGATCTGTATCACATCCTCGTTGTTTCAGATCACCACATCAACAGCCTTTAACATTCCACTGATAGACTTCTCTTTAGAAAGGAGGCTGCCTATAATAATTACTCTTTATTGTACACCAGATAACTAAATAAATGAATTAATGCTAGGTTAGTACAATTGGCGGCCTTATCGCTCAATATGCAATCTTACCCAGGTAACGGATAGTGTATGGTGTAATCGAGGGTAGTTGGAGAAGCAAAAATAAAGCATATACATAAATAACCAATATTATTAAGAATACCAGTTACACATAGTGTGGATGATGATACAAATACATATATAATAAACATAATAAGCAAAATTTATAGACGTTATATACATTGAATTAAATACTGTCACCTAATTGACAACAATAACAGTTAACTACGGAACATTGATATCGGTCAGTGATTGTGCACGTCTGATTGCGACCGGCAGAGCATTTCACACTCGCACCGCTTGGACAGAAAAATAATGGTTTAGAAATTTGGTAAAGTGTCTAGGCATTTTTAATTTCAGGTTTTATGACGATCTCAACAATTTGTAATGTGAATCATGTAGAAAAATAAACCGCAAGGTATAGGTTATGTGGAGTAAAAGGATTGAATAGAATATAATATAGTAATTAATTAAATAGATAATACTCGTAGATCTTTTAAAGAATTCACTGCATATTATCTAGGTTTTCTTACCGTTTTGTGTAGAACTCAGTTGTTTAGAAGGTTACAGTAGTCAGTAGGGAGTTCGTGAAATATTCAAAGCGGCCTCTACTGTTTTATTCATGTAAGCCACCATCTGTTGTCTCACTTTGTTATCTCTGCTTGTACGAGCATAAATTGTGTTCATTTCGTAGGTAGCTTTGGTGATTCCATTGTTTCGAGTTATGATACGAATCTAACAATATCTAAATAGCCAAAATCTATCAAACTGTTTGGGCTACTGAGCTATACATATTAATAAGTGCAATCTATCTAGCTGGGCCGTCATCGCCTCGTTTTGCTTCGAGAGCGAGGTGATGACGGTCAACGAGAGGCTTGCGGGACCGGGATTGAGCTGGCCTCGCTCACCCGCTCTGCGGGTCTCCAGCGGGGGGTCGACGGCGACGGGGAGTCGCCCGTGACCCCGAACGAGAGTGGCCATGGGCGGCGGGTCGGGGGACCTGCCGCCCTTGGCGGTGTGGCGGAATGCGCCCCTGTTGTTTCTCGGGGGCGCATACCAACGTGGGAGTGGGAGGCCGGAGCGATCTGAAAGGGCGTGCCCGAAAGGGCGTCTCTAGCCGAGTCGCGGTGAGCATCCTATCCCGTGGCTCGGTACTAGGTGAAGAGGAACACCCTGGGGTTTAGTGGGTAGTCTGACCACCTCTCCTGGAGGTCTAAATGCATTCCCCACGAAAAAAAAAATCTAAAATGAGGTGGTATGACGCTGCATCATGCATTTCTTCATGTTTAGTTTTTTTTTATGTTTTAGCTGCCAAAATGACTCGGCTCTGCCTGATGGAAGCACGAGCAGAATCCAGAAGTGGTGGTCACCATCCTCAATGCTAATAGGGACAATGCAGCATGGTGACCCACACTATGGCGGTCTAGTGAGATGCTTTTTCACGCTCCGCTTAAAGGACCCGGATTCATAGTGGGAGGGCAACACGTACACAGGTATTGATGAAATTCGCCAACTTATAGTTTCAATACTTCATTTTGTTCAATTGTATGACACATTTATTCTAATTATACGACGTGTATTAAGTCTACCACACTATACTAATAATACCACACTATAATAAGTCTACAAGAGTTGGGTGATATTAGAAACACAACAGTTGTCTTTCTTCTTTAGACAATTTTCATGTGCTAGTGCCCTTTTGGCATATCGTTATCAACAACGTCACATGATATATTCAGGCGCGGTAATCCTCAGCAGGCTCCAAGCTAGGTGATGGGTAGTGACACGATGCATGGTCACGTCCGTATCAACACTTTGCATAACCAGTCCATGTTTATGCGTCTAGTTTGTCTCGTATATTAAACGTGGCTAAATGCAGTACATTATTGTATTGGAGAGCAACAAAGTTAACTTAATTTAAGATAAATTGTCGACTAGTAACACGTAGAAATTACTAGTATTAGCATTCTCTTATATGGTGCTTTAAACTTATCCACTTAGTTCTTCTTCTTTTGATGAGATGGCAAACAGCCGGATCAGCTATTTCTGCCTATGTCAAGTATTTCAAGTTTTTAAATCTTAAGTCTTCGAGTCTTCCTCGTGATGAAATGTATGATAAAATATATAAAAATGTGGATGTAATGAAATGAGGACCTTTAAAAAGAACAACAACGATATCCTATCTACTAAGTTTTACACTAGCTGACCCACGCAAACTCGTTTGCGTCTTATATTGCCCGTAGCGTGAAAATTTTCCTCCGTTTTTGAAACATTCTTCATTGGTGCTCCGCTCCTCTTAGTAGTAGCGTGATGATATATAGCCTATAGCCTTCCTCGATAAATGGACTATCCAACACTGATATAATTTTTCAAATCGGACTAGCGGTTCCTGAGACTAGTGCGTTCAAACAAACAAACAAACAAACTCTTCAGCTTTATTATTAGTATAGGTTATTAATATATATACTGTTCGACATAGAGCTGTCCTTAGGAAGAAGCTTTATATTACTGCAACTGTTGTCCTACGCAATTTGCTCCCTTATTCGTCACTCAAAGTAAAAAATAACTCAAAACTTTGAAAATTAAAATACTTTTTGCGACATCTGCCCTCCCTATTGAGAAGTGAATTCTCACATCACTCTTTATCACATATCTAATGAACTATCGTATCTAATGAATGAATGGCACCAAAACATACGTATCAGATGGAGGTAGGTAAGATTAAGGTGAACAAATACTATCAAAATATTGTATTTTTAATACGTGGATGAAAATTATCGCTTTAATAAGACGTAATTACTAGTTGGTTTCTTTGTGTTGTAGTTAAATAAGGGTAGCTTGATAATTTTCAACATTCGCTAAATTAAATTGAAAAAAAAAATGAACATGATGAATAAATGAATTTTCTTCACCTTCATGAGGCTGTGGTGCTGAGGGTCATCCTATTTTTTTTGTGCTGTTCTAGTTACTGTGGAATTATTGTGTATAGTGTTGTGTATGCCAGGATTACTGTCCTGCAGAATCAGTCCTTTGAGGTAAGTAATTTCATATTACTCTCTAGCAAATGACACTGCTTTCTGTAGAGACATCCTTGTTCTAACTTTAACACTAAACAATTACTCAGAGTTAACGAATTTTATCCCGACATATTTTTTTTTTTTTTTTTTTTTTTATTGAATAGTGGGCAAACGAGCAGACGTATCACCTGAAGGTAAGCGATTACCGCCGCCCATGGACACTCGCGACACCAAAGGCATCAGAAGTGCGTTGCCGACCTTTGGGGGATGGGAATGGGGATGGGGGAAGGGGTTGGGGTATGGGCCTCCGGTATTCTCACTCACTCGGTGAAACACAGCGCAAACGCTATTTCACACCGGTTTTCTGTGAGGCCGTGGTATCACTCCGGTCGAGCCTACCCATTCATGCCGAAGCATAGCTCTCCCACGGTGAATTTTGTGAATTTTGCAGTAGTAGTAGACTTCTACAATTTACGTTGTGATAAAATTGTATAGCTGTTCGGTTTTTACATAGACGTTGAAAACAATAATAACTATATACAGCTACGAAGGCGGTTCAAATATCGTGACAAATGCTCTGACACATTTAATTGCTATCGATAAAATTTACAAAACACAGTTTTTCTAGGTACTTCTCCTCATTAGTTACTCATTTTGTTCACCTTTCCGAAAGCTTTTTGATGCCGGTATCGAATAATTCCATGGGCAGCTCGGACAGCCATGTGCGCACGAACTCATCTACCTCCTCGTCGGTGTTGAATTTTTAGACCGGGCTGGTTTCAGTGGTCCAAATATGTGGTAGTCGCAGGGTAATAATTCCGAACTGTAAGGGGGTGTCCCAGTACCTCCCACCCCAATTCCGAAATTAAATTTACGTGTCAGAGCATTTGTCTCAATCATATTTGAACCGGCCTCGTACTTACTGTTTAAGTACATTGATGTGTTCAAGAAACATGCGCTTTAACATCGCACTGGAAACGGTCCAATTTACTTAACTTTACTTCTTTCTACGCAGTCGTAAAAATATTCATAACTTTTGAACGGTGAGTAATGCAAGTACGACGTACCATTTTATGATTATATGTATTAGGAACTCGATATTTCATTTTATTTACAGGTTATGAACATACGATCCTCCAAATTGCCACGTAACTTTTTAGTTTTAAGCTATTTAACTTTACTTATTGGCTTCCGAGCTACCTCGTCTTTGTTAGATTACGCTTATTAGTTTCACTGAAACAGTATAAAAAGACACTTTGTATTATTAACTTTTGTAAGTCACATTGTACCAATATATACTAGCCGTTCCCTGCACGTCAATCTGAATTTACGATAACTGTCCAGTCAATTAAAACTCAAAAAACTCAAAACTCAAATCATTTATTTCCATAGGCCCCAAAAGGCACTTGAACACGTCAAAAATACAAACATAGATAAATAAAAAACAAAACTCAAGTATACAAAACAAAATTCAGTGATAAAAGGTACTAATTCTAAATGCACTGAAATGATTTGAATTACCGGAGCTTAGATTGACTTCGATTCAACTCAAAGGTTTAAATTGAAATCAATTTAAGTACCTAAGTAATTAGATTCTGAGTGTGATGTTACACATTGTTGTGAATTACTAATCTGGGTTGAGTAGGTTTAGAAGATGCCTTATCGTTAAATAGCATAAAATGTCGTCGTTTATATATATAGTCGTTTTCCGTTCCTGTACACTTGAGCTTTCAAACTACGCAACGGATTTTAATGCGGTTTCTATCAATTGACAGAATGAGAGAGGGCCGCCGTTTTACATGTATAATATGACAAAGAAAATCCAAGAATTTAAAAAAATAATAAAATCCCAGTACCAGCAAGTACCTTAGAGCCTTAAAAACTGTTGACAGCCTATCGCTTTTTGTTGTTTGATGGAAAAGTTTTCAGTTTACAAGGTAAAGATTTGGAGGACTGGAGATGGTTTATAATATACGATATTATTAAACGTATTGAAACTGTATTTGTAAATTTCATGTTGTTAAAAATGCAATTGTCATAATTTCTTTATGTTAGTTTACTGTAATCTGCTATTAAAATACAAGGTATTGTAAAAAGAATGTCACTTTAACCTTCTAAATTATATTCTCACAACTAGAAATTGAATAAAATTCTATAAAAATAAAATCTTACTACAATTGTTAAAAATATTAAGAGGCTTTAAATTTTAACGAGCCAGCCTTATGCGCGCAAACTCCTTCTGAAATGAAATAAAAATAACATAATACAGGGTACAGAAAACGCAGCCCCAAGCAAACTTATTATCTAAGTGTGTGAGAGAAATACACAAAAATGTCAAGCCAAACTTTTTGAAACAGCCAAAGTTATTCTTTTTCTGACCCGCATGACCTAATTTCGAGCTTCTCGAGGGGGATGAGCCATACTAAGTGTTAATTTAACGCAAAGAAAAAGCTCCCTTAATAAATCAACTTCAATACTTACACAATTATCTAAATGTAAAGTTATTGATGAAGAAAAATATATGAGAAGTAACTTATTCTTATATTGCTCTAAAGAACACAATTATTGCAGATTTATTGGATTTGACAAATATATTGCACAAGTAGCTTTAGTGAAAGGTCAAGTGTTATTGAAAATAATGCTGAAAGAGTTAATTAATTAGCTCACATTATTAGAATGTTTTTTGACGTAATTTTGAAAACTTTCCAAAATCAAGAAATCTCTAGAGCTTTTTTGGCGGACGTGGAAAGTAGTCATATATCTTCTAAGAAATCTTTTACACTTATTAAGCTAGTTCGTATAGTATAAAATATCTTTATTCAAAGTTACTAAAGAAATTTAGAGCACTAAAACTTAACCCGTAAAAATGTAGTTTCATTTTTGAATGATGTATGTTTAAAACAATTTAAATAGAATTATTATCCGCTGAAATTTGAAATTAGAAGACGGATTACTGATAAATAAAATAATTCATGAAGCGTAACGTTTTTATTAACTGTTGCGTCCTGGTTTATAATACACTTAATAGTATATTATGAGCCTTTCATCGAAATGGATTCAATTTGCGACCAATTAACGCGGGTCACATTACTATTTATTGCATCTGGGCTTGTTTGCTTAGTAACAGTTTTGTTAATAATGTACTCTGATTAAGTTATAACCGACCAAGTTTTAATTTTTTGATGTAAGAAGTATGATATTTCATATTTTATCGAAGGAAATGTATGTGTAAACAGATGTATCCAACAAGGTACGCCATTATTTTCAAGTCTTAATAATAAACGTCAAAAGTGTTATAAAACTAGGTTAGACAAGTATATCTAGGGCTATCTGTTTTGATATTCTCTAATTCTTATTCAGTAACTTTACAAGGAATTGTTTATTCCCTTAGAGAGATTAATTTATTTTACGTGAATTGCAAAGTTTCAAAATCTTTCCTCGATATGAAATTAAGTAAAGACTAGAAGAAAGAAAAGAAAAATACACTATAGTAGTACCTCATAGGGGAGGAGAGGACAATGGTTTTTCAAAAAACAAATGAGACTATGACAAACCGAAAACAATATGGTGTTATAAAAAATTTTAACATTTTGTTTGCCAACTCGTCTGGTCTGTGTGGCAGGCCAAATTCTCCTTTATAACGATATTTAGCAGTGGGGTGTATGTTGGTGTGCGATGTGCTTATCCCGTTTTGTATAACTATCCGTGCATCATTTCAGGCTTCTAATACTAATAGTTTATAAGCTAAACCGTCTGGACGGAGAAACATAGAAAAATACATGCCCAAGTTATTACTTATTTTAATTTGGACTTTTTTTTACTTTTTTGGAGTAGGCGTCAAACGAGGAGACGTATCACCTGATGGTAAGCGATTACCGTCGCCCATGAACACCCGCAACACCAGAGGCGTCACAAGTGCGTTGCCGGCATTTGGGGGATGGTGAAGGGTTTGGTATGGGCCTCCGGTATCCTTACTCACTTGTTGAACAGCGCTTGCGCTGTGTTTCACGCAAGGTTTTCTGTGAGGCTGCGGTACTACTCCGGTCGAGCCGGCCCATTTATCCCGAAGCTTGGCTCTCCCAAGGTAACTATGAAACTTAAATGAAATGATCAATAAAAATATTTGAAATATGGAGATAAGTATTTCAAGACAATACAAAAATACTTTGTAAAACATTGTACTCGCCCAAACTGACATTAAAAAAGTGCTTTCAGTATAAAACCTGTAGAAGCGTCATTAAGAAATAAATGTGCAATAAATACACGATGTCTTAAAGGGCTTTATTTATCGCTCGCTTTTATATAAAAGGTGATTCAATAAAAAGCTTTGTTAGCGCTGTGTTGGTAGTAATTACGAACGTTCCGTCGATGTTATTCACCACCGATTTAACCCCTATAATGAGAGAAATCACCCTTATACTGCACATTGTTTATGTTGATGGAAGCGAAAGGGAATGATTGAGCACGGAAATTGTGAAAATGGACGCTTGGCGTGAGAGAGTAATGAAAATTAGTTTTTTGTATGTCGTAGTTAGTGACATATGCTAAGTTAATTTACGTTATTACAAAGTCATCTACTTCACCGATTTCATTAAATGAGGTGTCAATAGATTTGTAATAATATCCCGGTTACGGTTCTTGAACTTTTTATTGTTATCTTTAGGTATTTGTTTTTCCCCGACTGCGTCAGGAGAGTTTGGTTTATCGAGGGTATGCCTTTGTACCCTAAACGGCTTGGGTATATATAGCGTAGTGGTTCTCTTAGATTCTTCTTAATTTACATTTTAAAGTGTCATTGAGTACATAGAATAATTAATATCAACGGTTGGTAAATTTTAAGTCTACCTTTTTTATAGTCGGGTTTTTCTTTACTTTCAATAATTAATTAGTCAGTTGATTGTTCTATCATCTTCTAGACTTATACTTTAATTTTTTTTACGCTTTAATATGAAATGATACTCATGTCATATTTTAATAATACTGTTTTATTTCTAAATGTTAACATAAACGATATTTCTAGGTTAATTCTATTCCAAACTTTACTAATAAATATTAAATCCTGGAAAAGTCATATAAATCCATTTCAGGTATTAAGAGATTAGGCGCTATAAGAAGGTTGTATATTTTTCGTCCGCCTATGATTTACTCGGGTAATATTTTCCCGCACCTCCCTATCTGAGGGCTTATGGGAGGCGCTTAGCGATTAAAATATATCCCACCACATGTACACATAACATGGTGTTACCTCATATATCAAGTGCACATAACTCATACGAATGGATATAAAGTATCTGTTGTACTTATGTTCTGTGTCATTTTATGGTTATGTAAACATACTGGCTGATATATGATATAGGTATATTTTGGTTTCGTTCCATATCAGAATGTAGTGTTTATTTGAGAGCATTGCCTACCGGTATCCTCACTCACTCGGTGAAGCAGCGCAGGCGCTGTTGCACATCGGTTTTCTGTGAGGCCCTGGTATCACTCCGGTCGAGCCGGCCCATGCATACCGAAGCGTGGCTCTCCCACTATATAAAGTTGTCTATGTTTGTTCTTGACACTATGTCCATATACTTCTATATATTTATTTTTCTCTTAAATAAGAATGGTATAACCGCAGCTTATTATAATCTTGTTGGTTTAAAATTACTAGATTTCTCTCTGATCTTCCTCTTTGAGTTCAATGCTTTGATACTTTGACGTCAAAGCCAAGAAGCTCCGAGTATAAAATATAATCTTTTTCAAGGGAATATTAAATTTTCTTTGTGATGAACTTTCCTATCAGCTTCTAGACTCTGGGATTTCGCAGTTTATATTGTTAAATTAAATTATGTAAGACTAGCATTACGACATTACCGTAGTTTTATTGTGTGTTTGATTTTTAATTTATGTTCTTTTTATTTTTTTATTGTATATCCTTCGAGCTGTCGAGTCTGTAGCACTGGTGCCACGGCTGGTATCGTAAATAAAGTGATATTTCAAGATTTCCGTAGTGCGAGATGAGCGACGCAAAAAAAAACAACTAATGCGATAAACAATAAATTAATAACTGTTTTCGAAACTGTTTTCCAATACACCAGCTAAATGAATTTATAATTTTTTACTAAAGAGGATATATTTCCGATCTCAGAAATCAGAAATGGCCAGTGTGACAAAACGCCAATTTAATGTGTAAAGACCTTATATATATATACATACAAGAATTGCTTGTTTAAATGAATAACATGTACTTTAGGTATCAATGCATATATGCAATTATCTATAGCTCATTATTTATCTATGTTAATGGTTAAATAAGATAAATATTTTTCATCTTTTATATTAAAAGACTTACTGAATTCTGTTGCTTTCAAAGATGAAGTTATGCTGCCTGATTACGTATGTTTCTATGAAACTTACTACCATATATTCGCTGCTAACGTAAAGTATGCATGACTCTTTTTATGTGAGACAGAAACTGTAAATATATGTCTTTAAATACCTACATTTTCAAAACTTATAGAAATTATTATGTTTAAAATAACATGTCATACGTGAAGTACGTCATTGCTCGCTCCTTCCCTTTGGGTTTAAAACTTGAGAGGAATTTTAGGCGTCAGAGAACATTAAGTACTGTCGAGGTTTAATGCGTACTTATAAAAGAGTTTTTTTGATGTTGATGAAGAGTATGGTGTGTGTTTACGAGTACGATCCCCTAGGATGTACATTTTATGTGTATTTAATGTTAATACCTATTATGATATCGTAACTGGCCGCTGTCTGTACCTGGAAGACATATAAGAAAAACTGTTATAGAGTGGCGTAGAACGCAATAGAACCCAAAACAATCATTTTTAGAATTTTTGTCTGTTTGTCTTAATTGTGCACGTTGATCTCTAAAACGTCTTAACTGATTTGAATGCCATTTTCACTAATGTGTTGCGGTTTGCTCCACTTAATATTTAGCGTTTGTTTTATTTCATTCGGTTAATAAATAAAAAAGTTATGTTCATTTCAGAATTTCAGAAATCGGTGCTGCGGTTTAGCTGTGAAGCGTAACAGACATACTCTCGAATTTATAATGTGGAGGAACGGATATCAGGTCCCTCTAACACAAAGGGAGGATTCTTCGACCAGGCGAGGTGATCATGCCTGGCGGGCTACTGCCCAACAGTTGATGTTAGAATGTTGTATATATGATAATCGGCGCGAGAACTATTTATTGCGCGATTCAGGATTTGTAGTTACTCCGTGTAGTTCGTTACTTCGTAGTTCAGTGTATCTTCAGATGGCGCTGTAGTAGGTTACTTTTGTGTTATATGTGGATGTCGCCACAATAATATTAGAATGGATTCGGTTTTATTGTCTTTATTTAGATAGATCAGGCTAATTAATATAGCATTACAAATGTCTATTACTAAAGTAGAATAAAAATTACTTTAAGTGGAAAATATTGTTTCTGTTATAGAAAAAAAAGTATCAATTAAGTTAGAATAGTGTTGACAAACGAACAGCAAACAATTATGATATACATTAAAATAAATAATCTGTAATAAATAGAAAATTGGTCTCCATTTCATCAAGAATCTGAGCCCTCTAATATAACAAAAGGCTAGTTAAACATGAAAATAACGCGGTGTTAGGTAGGTACTTATAACTATTTAATTTACAATGTGTAATAACCTGTTTCGAATAATGACATAGTTGTAATTATGAACAATTTACAAGAACAAGAGGAGTATTTCCCCGAACGTCGCTCGCACAAAAGCGTACGTCACTCTGAAGTTACTCTGGAAGGAAAATTGTGAGGAAATAATGACATCGCATTCTAAACTGTATACGAAATTTATTTAAATAACGTAGAATTAATTTTAGACTAGAGTAATCGACATAGATAAAACAAACGTAGCTTGAGAATGGTCTCATATTGTTATTATTCGTTTGTAATTAGTAGTAGTGAAATATACTTTTATTGTTTCTAGATGTTTATTTGTTCAACAATAGGATTGAAAAACAAAGACTATCTTTCTTTTGGTTTTGCTATTACTAGTTCGCAAACGGGTTTAGCGTTAGAACAATTTGTAAAATTTGTGAGAACAAGTTTTTCGCAATCTACTAAATGATAATAAACTGAAACAAGAATCATCATCTTCTTCAGCATCAGCCTACCGCAGTCCAGTGCTGGACATAGGCCTCTCCAATTGCACGCCACTTGGTTCGATCCTCGGCTTCTTCACACTTTACCTTCCTAGTTTACCTGAATTTCCGTTATTCCACGGAGCGACTGGCATCAGATACATGCTCCGCAACCCCGAAGGTGTACTGAATTCGAGGATTTAGCTAGTTGTCAGTATATTTGAGGGCACTGACATCCCAATAACGGTTATTCATAAACTGAAACAAGAATATTTTCTTCTATAAATACTCGTTATTCAGCTTTGAGAAACAAATAATTTGACGTTTGATAAATAACATTGAACTATTGAAATTTAAATTGAACTACAAAGATATATATTTGTGTTTAATTTATCATACTATACCATACATAATCTAATTAGTACATTAACAAGCTTCGTTTGTTCAATTTTCATTAGTAGCGTATACTCAAGCTCATTCGGCGTAACAATTGGCAACATATTAATTTAATTAATTTATTTCACTCAATGCCTTACCTGAACTGAATTCAATTACAGAGTACATACATACATATGTTTAAATTACTGTTCGGTATTTAATTGTTTGTTTTGACATCTAGGTACTCCAGTAGTTACACTTTGCGGAAAATATAAGTTATTGGTGTTCCTGTGTATTTAATACTTTTAATATTTACTTTACTTACATAAATTTTGGTTGCTCATAGAATAAATTTTAGAACAGTTTCGATCGGTGAGAAAGCCCAACATTAATGCGGGCTAAGGTGACCATGATACATGGTATATTAAATAGATATTTCGGACACACAACGCCAACTAGTCCCAAGCTAAGCAGAGTTTGTGTTATGGGTACTAGACAATTGATAACCCGAGACCTCAAGCACTGCAGTCGCGTACACTACCACTGCGCTATCTAGACAGTTTAACTTATGCAAAGAATAAAGTATGATTAACTACTTAATGAGGACTAAGGTTACAATCGCCAAAATTCAATATTAAACTGTTATTGTATAAATAATAAATATTTCGGACATCTAACACAACGCCATCTAGTCCCAAGCTAAGCAGAGCTTGTGTTATGGGTACTAGACAACTGATATGAATACATATATACTTTTTTTTTTGTAAATACATACATATTATATATAGAAAACACCCAAAATCCGAAACAAATATTTGTAGATCACACAAACACTTGGTCCGACCCAGGATTTGAACCCGGGACCTCATGCACAGCAATCGCATTCGCTACCACTGCGCCACCGAGGCTGTATGTCACACTGTACGTGGAAAATCAGTGTGGGGACAGATTAAGAATAGAAGTATCACCACCCCTGTTAATACCATGGGTATCGTAAAAAGTAACAAAGGGCGCAAACTATGAAGGATAATATCACTGCTAAGAAAAGGCAAACTTGAAACAAACCCTAATCAACCACCCTACCAATCCGTCTGGCTAGCATCCAGCGTGATATAGTGGCCACAAACCTCCTTGCTAAAAAGAGGCATATGTCCAGCAGTGGACTTAAAGGCTGTATTAGGATGTATTAGGATTCTGATACATTATAAGAATTTAAATTTAAATATACCTAAACATAATTTATCTACACTAACATAGTAACTACGTACCTATACAGCATTATGTTCCTATAGAAAATTAATTTGGCATAAAGGTTAATCAAAAACTGTAGAGGTTTGAAGCAGCTAATTATACAGTGCACGGTATATAACAGTTATTTTGTAGGAGAGAAATTAAAATAGACGTAAAGATATTAAGAAAGTAGAGACATTAAATGCTTTCACGTCTGATAATTCGACTAGTAATGTAACTTCAAAGAAGTGAAAATAAATTGTAAGAATAACACACATGTTAAACTTAGTTAACATAAGTTTATCAAGTTTGTGAATATGAACACGACTTATGAAAGCTTTTAATTTAATGAAAACCTCATAACATCTTACAAGCTTCTAAAATAATTATCTTATTAATTAAAATAACATTAACACCTGACACATCTTAAGATATACCTCTATTCGATACTTATCAGCTACTTCATTAAAATTTTATCTTGGGAATATATTATTTATAAACATCAATATTCTCAGAATATCTTGTATCTACTAATCCATAAGATTGACTTAAAAATTAAGATTATGTAATACATACCAATTGGTGTGGCCAGCGTGGTATAAGTAAGCTTCCTTTCTGAGTAGAGCCCTGTTTAATGATGAGACTTAAGACGTAATTATATTAATTTTTTAAAACGAAATTGTCATAACTGCTTTTAATGTTCTTAGGATGACAGAGTGACTTTAACAACACTTGATTTACTTTTCATTTTAACTGATTTTACTTTTTCTTTATATAGTCCAAAATTTCCTGCTAAAATAAAGAAAACGTGGTCATCCTACAAAAAGCACTTGAAATTGTATTTATCGAATAGTCAAGTATCAGTTAAGTGGCTTTGTAAAAGTACTCTTTTCGTTTGTGAATCACATACTTATAAAAATAAGTTAACTGTAAACAGTTTATTCATGAATAGCGTTTTATGTAAATAATGTCTTTTTTATTTAACACTTGCTGATCCACGCAACCTCGTTTGCGTCTTATATAGCCCGTAGCATGAAAATTTTCGCAAAATAAGTAACTTTTCTGGTTGATTTTTACACCTTTTGTCCGAAAAACCCAAATATCTTACGGAACCCTACTTTTTCCAAAATAAAATATAGCTTATGTTACTCGTGGATAATGTAGCTTTCGAATGGTGAAAGAATTTTTAAAATCGGTCCAGTAGTTTTTGAGCCTATTCACTACAAACAAACATACAAACAAAGTTTTCCTCTTTATAATATTAGTGTAGATAAGTGGCTTTAGACGGGACGGTAGCACTTTTACATTGATATTTGTCTGTGAAATCACACAAATACAAACTATATTTCTTTTACAAATACAACTAAGAGAATATTTTAAATTTTTTTGCAACAGTTACCTTTCTTGTTTTCTTAGAATCAAGTTGAAGTTTTATTACACATATGAGTAATGAATTAGACCAAGGAAAACACAAGGCTACAAAGCGAAAGCGCGGATTAAGGCCACACTTACAAATTACCATTAGTACAGAAAACATTCTTAGTATGAACGAATAATAAACGAACTTATACCACAGCGGTTGCAGCAAGGTCGCGTGACCTAGAAACTACCACAAGGGTCCAAAGTATTACGTAAAACCTTTTCCTTATGAAATAAAACATCAGCCGGAGAGAGGACGGAGGTCTCGTATACCTCTCGCTCGTAAACAGCCTCGTCTGCGATATCTTCTGGCGAGAGGTAAGACCCTTCATTACTTATACAATGTTCCGCTCTTTAAGACCCTCGGTTTATGGCCCACGCGGTCAGGCTCCATCTATATTGATACCGTAAAAGGTGACTATAGATATTCTAGTAAAGTTATTCAAGGTTAAGGTTTAATATTAAAGAAATTGTAAGTGACATGTCAACCTATCATATATATTTCTTTCTTTTCTTTTTTCATTTAGTCCATGTCACTTTTTATACTATTTTTTTCATTTCTGCGATAGTTTAATTATTGCATTCCTTTCTAACACAATTTATATAAAATAATTTAGTGAAAAACGTATGATTATATAATTATTAATTGTATAAAATTAAACATAGAATTCTTTTGCTAGAAGGTTCAAAAAGTTTCCGATCTCAAGGAGACTAGAAAAATTAAATTAAAAATAACTTCTATAATAGTTAGGTCGGTAACTTTTCAGAACACAAACGTATAAACTGTTTTAGGTAGTGATGTCCAATAACTTCGTCAATATTATTCTTGTTAACTACATCCAACTCAGCATTGTTCGAAGAACTTATCTTATTATCTAATTACACGGAACCAATGACTCATGTGTTATTATTGACTTGACTTTATGTATATATGCCTCTAAATCAATATTATGCCTTTCGCACCGTGTTTGTAGAATTTAAGTTGTTTATGAATCACAGTTATATCAAAAAAGATTCATTCATCCGATAAATTCGACAATACGTAGCACCTACGTAGCAAACCTCTACGATATTCGTAGCGCCTCGCGCTTAAGAAGACTGTAATCTATTCATAAAAGGTGTACTTATTCCTTTTTATAACCTTTTTTATAAGCATTACAAATGTAAATAAGGGCTATAATAAAAGGAATAAAATTATTTTCCAGTTATCAACGTCAAGATATCATCTTGTGAGATTATGGACCGTTAAAAATGACGTAAAATGAGAATGACAAAATAACTCGTAAAAGTAGCGATAGGTTTTATTTGAATGACTATAATAACTTTAGAAAATATTATTTAGAATATTAATAGTTATAAATAAAAGGTACACCCGATTACTGCTAAGAAACTCGATCCGTCCCTAAAATAAAATTTATTTATTTAATTTTATTATAAAAGATTTACAGCCAACATTATGAGGTCAGTAATCAAATAGGTAATATTAAGCTAATTATATTCCTCTCGAATAGTGATATACTAAATAAAAATAAGTGAGCAATAGCATTTATCTCATTACTATTTGTCTGTTAGTTAATTTGTAAAGAATTTAAGGCTTAAACACAGTCGCACCTTTGAGATCCTTATACAGAATGAATTTATATTATGTTGTTTACAAAACTCATTTTAAGGCCTACTTACACGCATAATGTAGCTGACTTGACTGCATCTAGTGGTTTAAGCGGTCGCCACGCCTCTTTCTACTGCACCAAGTATCCTGGGCTCAAATCCTACACGGGAGAACACTTTGTGTGATCCACAAATTGTTATTTCATATGTTCTATGTGTATGTCATATGTATGTTTGTAAAGTCCTCGCGACAACGGATGTATATTCATAATGCGGAAGTTGTCTTTAAAAAAAGGTAGCTGTTTAGCTGAAGCACCCAGACACAGGATAAATGAACGTGCACATAACTCAATAATTTGTCTTAGGTGAAAATTGAACTTATAGACATATACAAACAATCGTATAAAAACCCTATATAATATATATATGAAAGTATCTTAATTGTGGCAAATCTCTATAAGTTCTGCACTGTTTGAACTCAATTTTTTTTAAAGAAAACTGTCTTTAAATTATTTTTGCCTTAGTTCTATTCCTCATTTCTTAGCGATGTAACCATATTATACCATAGTGTCGTAATCGTAGTAGAGTGTACCACCTGTGAATAAATATAAATACGACCCATAAAAGTGTTTAGTTAGTCCATGTTCCGGTAAACGGCTATAATGAAGTATCACTGTACCATTAGTCCTTTAATCTAATAACGGTGAACAGAGTTAGGGCAGCGAATACAAATTGAGTAGTGCCAGACAGTGTGCTTCTAATCTATGTTTCAGTGAAGCACTTAGGCAGGTAATATAATTTGACTGGCGACTATATTTGACCTGATACTCAAGTATGGGATTTATAACATCGCATTAATTTGTAATTTTTGTAAAACCCCGGACTTATGGATAAAGTTGCTAATAGATTAATGTGAATTTAATGCGCATAAATATTACAAAAAAGGATTCTTTGTTTCACCTTATTTTTAATACCTAACCGTTTCATGAAATCTTAATATCAATCCTGATATATACGTATACCTAACTCTTATTAAAACATGGGTAAAAAAATACTTATACCAAAATATACAATACCGTTTTTCTTTTATGAATGTTTAAGAATAATTTATTAAATGTTCCACCTTTATTTATTCCATCAAAGTGATGTCAAAGGAAAACGTTTACTCATTTTACACACAAAGACTCGCTGTTAGATAAACGCAACTACTTGACATAAGCATTCTCAACTTACTCGGGTAAACAGACTTTACTCGTGTCTGCCAATCAAGGTGAGTGTACCAATCGTATGACTAGCTTTGAACTGTGGGTAGCTTCTACTGATCATGCTATTGACGGGGTAAGTACGCTTGTGGCTTTTGTATTGCTATAGAAATAGGGTATGAGCAAACTGTTGTAGGTAGCTAACTGTACATTAACTGAATTATTTGAAAACAGCTTTAGATTCGAACACTCGCTCTAACTTTTTAACAGAAGTTACTTAATATCCGTTTATTAAAATTCGTAGCCTAAGGAAGTTTTCTAAGGCAACAAGAAATGCATTTAAAAGAAGTTATAAGTAAGATCAAGAATGTAAATTGAATATATACTGGACCCCACGACACGGAACCCTAGTGTGGGGACCAGAGATATTTTTGGTTCATAAATTATGTACATTATTTTGTGAACAAACTTTTATATGAATAAAGATTATTATTATTTTTCTTACAATTTTAAGCATTTGCTTTACTGCATCGCTTCTTCGCGTGTTCTATAAGTAACAGCTGTTGTCATTGTAATATAGTACAATGAGATATGACTGTCGTTCTTTTGTTTTGTATCCAATTTAATTAAATGTAATTAAGTACACGTGTTTCAAACAAAATGTAATCAAGATTTTATATTAATAATAATTTAAAAATAAGAAAAATTACAATTAAAATCTATTTTGTTAGTATGTTACTAACAAATATTATTAATAATTTAAATTCATATTTCTCATATTTATGTAACAAACGGCCTTAGGTTGTGGTGGATATTCTTTTACTCCGTATGACGCAAAAATCATCTTTTTTATATGGCGTATACCGTATACTTTTTTGTACGTATTATTTGTATATTGTATATAAGTTCAGCCTGAACTTTTATATACGTGAAATTATAATTGTAAATGATATTGGCATTAAATCGAATCCAGTGTATAGAACCAGTATTCAACGATAAAACAAGTGAAGTGATAGGAATTATTTTTACGAAAAAATATAGAAGTTTAATTAAGCTTACTTTTATGGGACCAAATGGAAGTATACTGAAAGACATACTTCCAGCTAATTATTATCAATTATTAAAATCTATGGGTAAAACTCACCAAATTTCAATTGAATTTGACTGCACGATTGGCCGAGTGGCTTCAGCGGTCGCCATGCCGCTTGCTACTGCGCCAAGTGTCGTGGGTTCAAATCCCACGCGGTACCTACATCACTTTGTGTTATCCACGAATTGTTGTCCCGAGTCTGGATGTTCTTTGTGTCCGTTTCATGTATGTTTGTAAAGTCCCCCACGACACAGGATGTTTATTCCTAATGTGGGAGTTGTCTTTTTTAAAGATAAAAAAAAAAAATTGAAAATTGACTTATGTTTCACCCGAGTACGGTGCAGCCGAAAAGAAGGTTAATTGTTTTAAAATCTATTGAATGTTTGACCGTAGCGCCTAAAATTCTGAACCGTTTTTTTTCAATGAAATCCCAATAGATTAGTAGGGTTATTTTTAAAAAAAAAATCTTGTTGAAGATGTTTAAAAGAGAATTTTCTGTTTATTTCGTTTGACTAAACACAACGCTGCATGAAAACTACGCGTTTATAGAGAGCACGTTCAGCCACAAAGAGGGCGCACGCTTCAAATTTGATTGAAAGCTGATTGGAATGAATTGTGGAGGACGTCAGCGTTATTGGAATAGTCTGTCAAGCCTTTGGAATTACTCGCATAAAGCAATGTAACGATCACTGGGGAACCTAGAATAAGGAAATAATGAACAAAGGTTTGTTTCTACAGATAAAGTCTATAATAGCTATTGTTCGTTTGGTTTTTCTGTTATATATTATGAAAAAAAAATATTATGATGAAAAATATAACTATTGATGCGATCGGTGAAGTTAATATTTATGCCAATATTGTAAAGCTACTGGTTCTTATTGAAAATAACTTTAGTGTCGGACTCGCCTTTTATCCAGGAAGGGTATATATAGCATCGCGCTACCACTAATAGGAGTCAGGCATTGATAAAAAATGGTAGAAAAATATCTACCTATCCTAGTAAAGTTGTAGTTTTAAACTTGTACAATACGAGTATATTCAATCAAGTGTATTAAGCTTATACACGAGCTACTTATGTTATGAGAAACTGATTTACATTTTAATATTCTCGCGGCAATTTTTCTATTATATTCCGGCGGGAAATCAACAGAGCTTTATATAGGGAATATGAATAATAAAATAGCACTGAAAATTATTGTTAAAGTTTGATTTTTCATGTTATTATAAATAATAAATTTATTTCCTTTACCTGTGTGTGTGTACCCGTATAATTTTATCTGGGTACGTGGTACGTGTGGGACCACGTACCCAGATAAAATGTTACAGAAAATATGTGTTCGAAAAACGTTTTCATTTATCATTTAAGTCTTTGTATTTATCACATCTCACTTTTATAAGAAATTCACTCCTTAAAATATCTATGAATATCATCATCATCAATCTATTGCAGTGCACTGCTGGACATAGGACTCTCTCATTGCACGCCAGTCTAATCGATTTTTGCCTTCGCACATCCAGCTATATACAGAAATAAAATTACATTTTGTTGTCACATACAAAATGTTAGTGTACTAATATTATAATTCGAAAGTAACTCTCTCTGTCTGTTCGCTTTCATGGCTAAGCCGTTGAACCGATGTGTATACATTTCGCTATAGAAAAAAATTGGACCTTGGTGAACTACTTTTTGTGGCAATAACCGTCATATACGCGGGTGAAACCGCATGTAAAAGCTAATACAGACGAAGATAAACAAAAAGCAGCGGCAAAATAATTAAAAAGTTGTTGTATGGTTAATTTTAACCTATTTTTTCCATACAAAGATAAAATTATTATAGCTAATATCAAATCACTGACATATGCCTACATGCACTACATGATTATTAAATAAATATATTCCGGACATCTAAGACACAACGCCATCTAGTCCCAAGCAAAGCAGAGCTTGTGTTATGGGTACTAGACAACTGATATAAATACTTATATACTTTTTTTTTGTAAATACATACATATTATACATAGAAAAACACCCAAACTCCGAAACAAATATTTGCAGATCATACAAACATTTGATCCGACCCGGGAATCGAACCCGAGACCTCATGCTTAGCAGTCGCATACGCTACCACTACGCCACCGAGGCAGTTAGTCAAATAAGGCTGTTGATATAGTATTCACTAGTAGTATGTACAATCGTACATATATATATATATACCTATATAGCTCTGAATGTTAGTGGTCACACGTGCGAGCGTTATGTTCCTCTGTCGAGGAGTTACCCATGCATAAAGTCACACAGTTCTACTCCACTTGGAATAAATCTTTGCTCATATTTCTTAATTTAAAGCAAATTTTGCTTGAAAATACTATTGGCCTCGCACTTGTTCTGTGATATTGCTGGAAGCAAGGAAGCTGCAAGACAGACCTACTAATCATATACACCTCCAATTCATATTTTTTGGTTTTAATAGTACATGTTAAAGTATGTTTTAATATTATTACCATGGTGAAGATACATTTAAAATATCTTTCAACCTATTTCTTTTCTTCTTCCTTTCCCTTCGCAAAAACAGGCGTGAGTGTGTGCAGGTTTGTGTTGTACACTAATACACTAGTGTATATCAGTAAAAGTGTGATTTGTCCAGTCGCTACTATAAGAAATAATGCTCAATATCAAAATTTTATGATGATCGAAGAAATAAATGCACAATTTTTTTTTTTTTTTAAAAAGACAACTCCCACTTTAGGAATAAACATCCGGTGTCGTGGGGGACTTTACAAACATACATGAAACGGACACAAAGAACATCCAGACTCGGGACAACAATTCGTGGATCACACAAAGTGATGTAGGTACCGCGTGGGATTTGAACCCACGACACTTGGCGCAGTAGCAAGCGGCATGGCGACCGCTGACACCACTCGGCCAACCGTGCAGGCAATTAACAGTTCGTTAATCATATAATTCGATAGATATATTACCTGGGATAGCAAATTATTATTGAGCAAGTATAAACACATGATCTTTAATGTACATATAAATATGTGTAGTTACTTCGATATAGCATGGTTAATATAATATGGGCCGGTCTGATTACGAAATCATATCAGTTAGGTCGGCAGCTGCATGAATAAGTTATAGAGGTCATGTCTTAATCTTAAGGATACTGTTCTATACAACATTAATGTGGATCCGTACTGTTTACTGTACTCAATATATTGTTAACAAATACCACATTCTATTAAAACTATATAATTGTGGTGGTTGTTGTAAGTTGTTTATCATTTTAAAAAACAACACTGTTGAAATGAGTCTTCATTACTTTCATTAAAGTATGATGGGCCTATTTGTCTAAGGATTAGTGGTTCTGACTAGTAAGCCAGTGAAAATGGGTTCAATTCCCACCAGTGACAAATATTAAGCGCCACAGAATAAATTTCAGAAAGAGTATTATATACCATGATACATACATATATCAAAAAATCTTGCAGTTAAAATAATCGTGGCATACGCACCTGTAATGAAAAAGATGACACGAAACTAGAAAGCTTCTAAAACTACGTGCACTGGAGATTTTAACGCCAAGATTGGTAAACAACAGGACACATCAGTCCAGAGAAGTGTCAGGCAGGGGGACACTATCTCACCCAAATTGTTTACTCTAGTGCTGGAGGACGTCTTAAAAAAAATGACTGGGAGAACAAAGACGTTTTAATAGCGGGCACACGACTATCTGATCTCCGATTCGAGGATGATATCGTGTTATTCGCTGGTGATCCAGAAGAGCTCCAGACAACGATTCAGGAATTACATGATGCATCCCTTAGTGTTAGCCTTGAAATGAACTCACTTAAGACCAAGGTCATGACTACTAACACTAAAAACACAGCGCCGATCACAATAAATGGAGCTCCATTGGGATGAGTCACCAAATACATCTATCTTGGCCAAGAAGTAATAAAAACAATTAGAAAACAAAAATTAGCAGAAGGGTGCATCTTGGCTGTGCTACCTTTGCAAAACTGGACTTTGCTTTGCTAATGAACCTCACCAGCAGTCAGAAAGCACGTATATACAACCAATGCGTCTTACTCGTCCTTACCTGAGGATCCGAAACTTGGGTGACAACGAAGGCTATACTTTAGACTTTAGAGACTCTCAGTCACCCAAAGGGTATTGGAACGTAAGCTGGCAGGAGTATCCTTACGAGACCGTGAAATAAACAAATGATGGAGAAAACAAGCAAAGCTGCAGATATAGTAAGACGTGTAACCAGGTAAACATAAATCACGATAAAACTGGTACTGGACTTCAGACGACCAATTACCTTTTGATTGAATTCGTCTGGGATTTCTATTATTGATAGAAGGTGTTTCAAAGTTATAAATTTCTTTTTGTGCACAAATATTTAAAATGAAATTCAGTTTGAATGTTGTGCTCCGAATTAACATTCTGGGAATTTTCGTCAAATAGTAAAATTATTATTCGGAATAAAATGTAAAGAATTAAATTGAAGTTTAAAATATTAGAAGTTTGAAAACATAACTTTAACAAAAAGTTTTTACATTTCTGTAGATGTAAATTAGATTGCTAATGTTGAAACAAAATTCACAACCATTAATTTCTCAATAATTATCAAGTGCAAAATATTAACCGTTCCATTCAGTCTAGACACTGAAAAGATAATGAGCAATACATTGAAAATCTTGCAATAGACAAGTTAAAGTACTTATTGCTTTGGGATTAGGTCGAGGATTCCATGACGTGAGTGTTTTCACCGCAAAGTTATATTTGTGAAGATAAGTTCCTTATAGTCAGCTTCGTGACTTCTTGTAACGATGCCTTTTAGCCACACTTGGGGTTCTTTATTGAGAATGAAATTATCATTGTTTACATTTCGGGGTCTAGCAAGTTTGCTAAGTGAATTAAATTTAAAATTATTTATATGCATGTTCATGAAACAGTCACATTAGAAATAACCCCTTAGTTATAAATGTTATTTAACTTTAAGCAACGGTTATTTTTAAGTGTAGGCTGTAACTTTAAAGTTAAATAACGTTTACGATCAAGGGAGTCAAGTTTAAATAATAACTAATAAAAGCAATAATATTTAGACTGGTTAAGGTCCGTAAGATGGCTTTAGTCAGGTGTTTATTTCGGGGAACTTTAATCAAGTAGCGAAGCGACCTTTCGCTTCAGTGTCAGATTCCCCCAAACTATATTTTGTTCTGTTCTGCATGCTATTACGTTATCAATTGATAGTCCTGTATTGAAATATAAGATAAATTTATTACCATAGTCGATATGCACATTCTTTGACTTTAACAGCCAGTCAACTTATGATTTTTGGACTTGATTTGGGTCTCAAATAATAAAACATCTGGAGTTTCTGTTAAATTTACAGTTATTTCTAAATGGTGGCAGAATGGCATAAAATTTACGAAGTAATTCCATCACATTCAAGGCCAATTATATATAGGCTACATTAATTGTGATAGACATTTTTACTTTTAAGCTACTAATATGTAAATAACAGTAATTTGTTAGACAATCACAAATCTGGAATATTTCTCTCTCTGCCCGCGGCTCCGCCCTTGTATATATTGGTTATCGGGGTATATAGTAGTCTATGACTATATATACTCAAGCATCTCCTTGCCGAACTTTGAAATCGGTGCATTGGTTTAGTCATGAAAGCGTAACAAACAGACAAAGACAGGCAGCTAGACAAAGTTAGCCAGACGAACTCATAAGATTACAGTATGGATAAGGGAACATTCCTATTTACTCTAATTACTAAACTCTAATAAACTTTACTAGAAGAAAACAGGTGTAATTTTTTAAAATTATGCATTTATGTAAATATACACTGAATGCATATTTATGTTTGTTTTCTTAGTTCATTCCCGCAGGGGTAACCAAACTTATTTCGGACCACCAATACATAAATAATAAACATTTTCGGGCATCCAAACTAAGCAGTGCTTGTGTTATGGATACTAGATAACTGATATAACATATTCTACTTTTGTTTTTGTAAATACATACATAATATATATAGAAAACACCCAAATTCCGAAACAAATATTTAATATGGTATATTTTTATAAAAGCTAATAAAAATCGTCACATCATCATCAACATATACTGCAGTCCACTGCTGCACTGGACATAGGCTGCCATTTCACGCCACTCTGATCGATTCGTCACACTTTATGCAATTTTTTTTATGCAAAACGACTTTAATCGGCTATATTCAATATTGTGTCATCGTAGTCATTTGTCAATTGTGAAGTTTGACGGTGTATTTAAGTTTAGTAGTTTAGTAAGCGTTGGAAGATAAATTAACTATTAAACTACATCGAAGCTTGCTAACGGTAGTCGGAGGTGAGGCCTGATTTAAAGGGTAGTTGGTCCCTGGTTGAATATTGTATGTCTTGAATGGTAGGAATGAGCAGTTAAAATTTAAATATTTCATATAGTGCGCAGCCCGTTATGGATTATTTAATCATTTTGAAAAACCGATAAATAATTAGTAAATCGAAACAAATAATATTAATGTACCTACCCTCTTTTATTTGTATCATGCAGGGTAAGATTATCAAGTTTAAATTAAAAGCATTCAGCTCTCATGAGGAAATTTAGTAAGTTTCGTAAAACCGGGAACGTATACACAATACCTTGGTACTAAAACGAGAATATATATAGGTACGCACGTGCTAGATAACTAAGGGCTGAGTCGTTGATAGCTGCAGCCTGAGCCGAGAGGACATCGGTCGACTTGTTCGAATAAGAGGCAGCGCTCTATCTATGTAAATACAATATGCGACTGTCTGTGATATATTTTTCTGATATCCATAAAATACTATGTTGTTTATCTTTGGTGATTTCTACTATATGCTGATGTTATCTACGGTAAATCTAGTTTGAATCTTCTGAAGTATTTCTAGTTTTAATTCAGTTTGTTACAATTGAATAATCTCCAATTATTATTTCAGCGAATCTTTAAAGTGTGAAACATAAGTTAAGTATGTATTCAGCTTCATATCCGTCTTTGATGTCTACGTTTTGCCGCCAATCAGATTCACTTGCATAAGAGAAGACGTCCTCAGAATTAAATAAACGTTAAATAACGTTTACGAGTAATCGTACAACGTCAAATCAAAAATCAAATAAGTTAAAAACTATGGTTTCTACACAAAATAATTCGAATTATTATTGCCCAAAGGCTGCCCTAATTGTAAAGGTGAGCACAGTTTGTCAAACTGTCCCCATTTTCTCGCTTTAAGCAATGAATCACGTCTTAAAGTATTACCTAAATATAAGATTTGTTATAATTGTTTTCATTCAGGTCATTTTGCTAATAATTGCAAAAAGAAAGGTTGTAAAATATGTAAACGACATCATAACACGCTTATTCATTCAAATGAACATAAACATAATGATACAGATAATGAAACTTCACACTGTTCTGAAAAACCGTCTTCATCGTCGACGCCGCAGTCGAATTCGTCGTCGTCGAGTAATCAAACCGCTTTGTCTGCGAGCGTAGCTTCATCCAGCGGTCTCATGCAGCATGAAGTTTTATTGTCCACCGCTTTACAACTTGACTTTACCCTCCAAATGGCCACGAAACTGGAATTCGCCCGATACGTCGACACCTGTGCCTGCCAAAGTGACTACTTTACCTGATAAAAAGCATGAGAAGAATCCAAGAGTAGTGTTCATCATACTTATTGTGAATGCAGACAATGCAGCCATGCAGCATGGCAACCTTTTTTTTCTACGTGTGGATACCCGGCAGGGAGGGTGGTACGTCGGAATCGGACCGACTAAAACCACACGGTGTGCCACTCTGAATCTGAGACGGGATGGATCCGGGAACTGCTGTTATTGACACATCCGGACCAAGCAGCATGGCGACCTGCACTATGGTAGCCTATTGAGATGCTTCTGCATTATTAGGCCACCGGTCACGCACTCACAAACGAAACACACAGCACGAATGCTGTCATTTTAGGTTTGTCATCTATGAGAGGGTTGTGCGCCCCGATCGAGTCGTCCCGTTTGTGCTGTCAGCCTGGCTCTACACCTAATTCAGATTGCTTAAGTACTATTGTTTTTTTAACCAAAAAACCGGATTACATAGTATAAATATGACAAGTGTTAATGCAAAAGTAATCTATATTTTATGAGCGAATCCATTGCAGAATTTATTATTTGAAAGATCTTATCAAACAGTGTACTCATCATGTCATTGCACTAAATTTATGTTGAATACATTATAATAACTCTATTAATATCAAACACCGATATTTTATTTAATTCAGTCATTACTCATTGTGTCTCACAAACATACTCTTTCAAAATACATAATAGTTCATTTTAGAACAAAATGTTAAATAAAATATTTATAATATTGTGTGTTTCGGGTTTTGTATCGGTGAGTCGAATATTTGTTTTATGCTTAGACACGGTCAGAAACCTTTTTGAATATATTTTACTAGCTGTCCCGGCGAAATTCGTATCAGGTTATTCATTTTTGTGAATATTTCCTAAATTATCGAAAAAAATATTTTACTAAGCCCGTGTCAACTTCCCGCAGCGCTGCAGTGTATTGAACTAAGCGGACAACCAGAATATAACACCTTTTTTATTTTCTTCTATACAAACCTTGTCCTGGCAATAACAAATACATAAAATGAGAATTATTCAATTAGGTGCAGTCCATCGAAAGTTATGGGCGTACATACAATTTTGTAATTCATTTTTATATTTATAGATTCATTAACCGATTTGTAACTTCCTGGAATTATGTATCAAGGTTAATTTGTAATCCACTTTGTATATCTCTGTATGTAGTATGACATACATACAGATTATATATTTGTTATACATTAGATGCAAAGATCTATTCAGTCTTTCTTTCATCTATTGAGCATTTTATAAACGAGTATAATATGTAATGACGAATAAATGTTTAATAGTTGTATATCCTTGAGGGTACTTACAATATTTACATACATATATAGATACATTAAATCATAGAAGCTTACAAACAAGACAGAAAATGGCTCAATGGCGAAATTTAGATAGGAATTGTCGTAGTTAATATCTACCAAGACAGTATATACTATTTAAACACACTTAATTATTTTCATCAACGAGTACTTCACACCTTTCCTGTGAGATCCATTATTTTATTGGTCTTCCTTCAAAACATAAAGAATATATCTAATTTTATATTTCAGATGTTGGATGTAGTTTTCGAAAAGTTTGAGATGGTATACTACAACACTAAATATTTTAAAAGTTACAACTTTTCAGTTAAAAGAACCCGTCGCAACCATCCATACATCCTCAGTTTTTATGCTGATTTAGTTATTCCACTTGGAAACAATTTAAAGGTTAGTATTAACCATGAGGTTTTATAAAGTCTTTGAAGTAAATTATCTACTTAGTAAACTCCTGTTGTTATAATAGCAAATGATGGGTCAATAAAATATTAAAATGAATATAATAATCGGTATTTTGAACTGATATAAACTATTTTAACTTACATATTTCTCTTAACATTTCTAAAAACAATTGGTTTATCGTAGGTATGCTCCATACTTTAGGCTAAAGCTTTATATATATTTATATATGTCATCGTAAGATTGTAAATACCGTTGGATTAAAATCTACCTAGGGAGATTGTAAACTGACAATTTAACGTACTATTTTTGACGTGACAACGTCTTATAAATTGGTTTGCCGGGTGACACTTCAAGAAACTGCATTACGCTCCGCTCACGTTATGCGCTCACAATGAGAGCGAGTGAGAGGCACGCGTCCCTTCCACTCGGGCATGGTTAGCCCGCCTAAGAGCGAGAGAGACAGACATAAAAAGTGAAAGGCACGCGTCGAATTATATTTAAAACGTTAAAATTAATGTTTTAAATATAATTCTTTGTATAAATAAATGTTTTAAATTGTTACTATTATTTCATCCTTCTTCCTACTATACGAATGAATATTCACATTAAAATTATTTTACCACTCAAAGTCGTTGTCACGTAAAACTTTCGCCCGTATACCGACTTTACAGGCAACCAATTTTTTGTTAGATTATAATGTGTCGAAGTAAAACCGTTAAATCACTATCTGTCGTGCGTCAAGTTATTATCAACTGTCTCTGATTGGTCGGTCTTATAGTAGGTCGTTCTATGACCAAAGAGTTTTGTTAGAACTTCTTTTTCTTGATTAATCATAAATTTATTTTACTGCCACAAAATTTTATGTAACTACTCGTAATTCTGAAGCTGTAAGGTATTTTGAACATGAAATCAATTTACAATTCGAAAAATATATTCGGCAATAAACGAATTAACAAACAAATATAGCGACGCGGGACATATGCTGTTCAACCAATCAGTGCGCGAGATACGATCCGTCGCGTACCATATCACAATTAGACGGATTCACTTCGATAGATTATAATCTAACTAAAAATAATACGTTAAATTGTAAACAGTATGTTGAGATTGTGAACTGTCGAAAAATTGTGAACTATAACATACTGCTTACAATTTAACGTATTATAGTATATACATAATAAATAAAGCCATAACAAATTCCTAGCATATTCTAGTATATATATACGGACTAGTATAAGTATATATTTTTACGGACGTGTTATTGGTTCTTTCTGTGGTTTCAAATCTCAAACTTGTGCTTAAAGTGAGTTCATAGTGAAAATAATCATATAAACATTAACTTTAGTCGGCTTTTAGAAGTAAATATTTTCACAAAACTAGAGTCAAATCCTCTTTGTAGCAAGCATGTTTCAATTTTTAACTTCGTTCTTTCAGATCGATTTCACCTTATATGAAATAATAGCAGGCCGCTATGTTTTGACACCGTTAAAATTCGTATTTTCTTTTTGCGATTATTTGAAGAAAGATGAATACGGCATTAATATATTTTCGGACTACCTATCTAAAAACATAAAATGCCCAATCCCAGCCGTAAGTAAAACTTATAATTAGCATCCGACTTAATAAACATTTAGAGCTATAATCTTTCAGGTTCAGGTTCAGGTTCATCTTCACTTTTAAAGTTTATTTAAATTATTGATTCTTATATATTTATTATTTTAAATGCAGCGTACTATGATAAAGTTTTTTCTATATATTTAAAACTTTTTGAGTTTATAGAAAAATTAATACAATATAATAATAATACAACCTCGTGCGTCTTGATGCGCAGAATACAGTTTTAGGTATCAACGGGACGTGAAGGTGTGCGGGGGAAGTCGACACACAACGCATTTTCCTTGTCTGACTGTTGTTGTATTGTGAATTTTACGTAAACTTTACGGTTACATATTTGCTGTGTCGATTAAAATGTCTAGTGGACTGTATAATCTTCTAAGTCACAGTCATTGTTTAAGAATGGAAGGGCATTCATATTTTTATGAATTATTGAGCTATAAAATAAGTACACGTAGTAATAAATTACATATGATAATTATGTCAACTCATCGTATTATTTTCGACTTAACTGCACCTGCACACACCTGTTGCGCAGCTAACTTCAGAACCGTAAAAAAGTTTGATTGAACTATACTCACCTATCAGAGATACAATTATCTTTTATCTTATTATTTCAAAGACACCCACATTGAATGCGTGAGCTTAAAAGGTTCCAAGCTCTTCAATCACCTGAATCCAAAGCTACGAGTTACTTTATTTATAGAGACTAAAGTTAAAATGATGCTGGACTTGTGTTTTTTGGAACGAAGTTCCTTATGGCGCGTTGTGTAAGGGGGCTAGACGGAAAAATTGTCACGACACAATTTGTTGACACGACACAATTTGTTGTCACGACACAATTTGTTGTCACGACACGACGACGACACACACAGATATTTTCGTTTCGTCTTTCTATTTCGAACTTCGTTCCATCCGGGTGTCCCTTGACACCTCTCAAGTTTTTCTTTTTCATTGTGTTTATGACACATGTATATGACATACAATAATTTGATATTAATCTTTAAATATTTTTTAGGGTATTGCTGGAGTTTCAAATGTGTCGTTAAATTTCGAAAAGCTTCCGTATATACCTTTTACTTATTCTTCATTAATTGTCAGAGCGGCTAGTGAAACAAAAGGAATTATACACAACGAATTAGGATTTCAGTTTAGATCAATAAATGTGATAACACAAAAACTCCAAGCAATTAAATCAAAGACTAAACATACAAAAAACTAATCACATTGTAAATATAGATTTTAATTTAACTTTTATCATTAGTGAAATTTGAAAAAAAAAATTGTCTATCTAGTATACATAAATAATTGCTATAAACGAATTATACATTGTGGAATTGGTATTAAATTTTCCTACTTCTTCGTCTTATCGTACCACAACCTTATCGTAGTAAATTAAAGACAACACGTTTGACATTTTCCTTCGGCGATATATTGTTACTGTACAGCTGCTGCTATATGTCTACTAGTACAATAACTTGGTACTGATAGGCATGATACGCGTAATCATTTCTTGATTGTACTTGCTACTTGCTGTTATAAAATATATGCTTAGTTAAATTACCTTTTAATTGAGTTTAAAAAAGTAAAGGTTTGGTTGGTAAGGCGGGTATTGTAACCCGACTGCGAAGGACGAAGGGTTACGTTCTTCGATTGCACTTATTGATATGTATAGTTCAGTAGCCCAAACAGTTTGATAGATTTTGGCTATTTAGATATTGTTAGGTTCGTATCAAAACTCGAAACAATGGAATCACCAAAGCGACCTACAAAATGAACACAATTTATGCTCGTACAAGCAGAGATAACAAAGTGAGACAACAGATGGTGGCTAACATGAATAAAACAGTAGAGGCCGCTTTGATTATTTCACTAACTCCCTACTGGCTACTGTAACCTTCTGAACAACTGAGTTGAGTTGAGAGAAACAACTACACAAAACGGTAAGAAAACCTAGATAATATGCAGTGAATTCTTTAAAAGATCTATTATCTATTTAATTAGTTACAATATAATATTCTATTCAATCCAATCAAAAAGTTGAGTTTGTCAGAAAACCTGAAATTAAAAATGCCTAGGCTCTCTACCAAATTTCTAAACCATTATTTTTCTGTCTAAGCGGTGCGACTGTGGAACGCTCTGCCGGTCGCAAATACGTGCACAATCAGTGACCGATATTAATATTCCAAAGTTAACTGTTATTGTTGTCAATTAAAATAAATAAATATAAATAAATTATCCTTTTTATTTCTTGCTTTTACAATGTTTTGTACATTCTACGAAAGTAACAAATAAATGTTTAGTGTTAGTAGTTAGTAGTTTACTATAATTAGAAGTTATGGTTTTTGTTTATTTAGTTAATAATTATGTTTAAACAATAAGTAAAAAAAAAATTCTACTTTAACTTTCAGCAGGAACCCCGGTTTGGGTAAAGGCCTCCTCTAAAGATTCCCATTTATCTCTATCCTGCACTACTTCTTTCCAATCAGGGCCGACTGTTCTTCCGAGGTCGTCTTCCCAGCGAGCCCTCGGCTTCTTCGACCTCGCGGGCCGTCAGCATATTACTTTTGAAAGTTTGAAATTGTGTAAATATATTGTCAAATAGGTGACAGTATTTAATTCAGTGTGTAAACCATCTATAAATCCACACTGAGGGTAACTGGAACTCTTTATAATATTAGGTATTTATGTATATTTACGCTGATTTATTTTCACTTCTCCAACTATTCTCGATTACACCAGACACTATCCGTCACGTGGCAGAGATTGCACATTGAGCAATAAGGCCGCCAATTGTACTAACCTTGAATTAAGTTATCTGGTGTACAATAAAGAGTTATTATTATAATTATAGTCAGCCTCCTTTCTAAAGACAGGTCTATCAGTGGAATAAAGGCAGTTTATGTGGTGATGTGAAACAACGAGGATGTGATATAGATCACATACTGAGTGCGCCAGCGTTAGCACCAACCAACATCGGCTTAATCTTCCACGGAGAAGGCAAATTGCAGTTGTATTGTTATGTGCATTATATAATAAATAATACTGGACTTTTATATTTGGGTTTCTTATTATAGTTTTAGTGTGTGTGAAAAAAGCACGGCAGAGGTTTTCGTTTGAGGCCTCAACTAATTCTCGAATTTTAAGCTTTTCACCTGAAATAAATGGAAAATTGCTCTTGACGTTTGTTTAATACTGCCTTACTCACAAAAAGTTTCAAACTTAAAAACAAACAATTTGTCAATCACTGGCAGATCCAGCCAGATACAAAAAATCATTTTCTTAATTTTCCTTTGTGAAGTATTTGACTTCGCGCTACAAAAATATAAATATCTACAAAGTTTGTAAAATTTGATAGTTATCATTTTTAATTACAATTTTATTTATCATGTAGTTTATCTTAATCAGTCACGGCTATTATCGCGGGTCCAAATCTGATTGTGAGTGCCCCTAACGACACCTTTGTAATAGATTACCGCCGTATATTCTTCGTATAAACGATGTCGATAAAAACTATTGGAATATGTACATTACAGAGTCCATTATCTGGTACAATTTTAAATATAATAATAATATAATAAAAAAAAAAAATAATCAATTGATGTTCGTTTGTCTCGCTAAAACTCGAGATCAGCTGTGGCGATTTAACTGATTTTGGTTTAAAAAGTTTGTCGTAGTCCAGGGAACGTATAAACGTTAAAAAATTAAAAATAACTTGAATAAAAAGAAATAGCGCACATTTGCTAGGTAGGTATTTTTCTCCCTAATGTATATACGAGTATATGATTTGTCGTCTGTCATTTTCCATTGAATGTTACTTATCTTTGTCAATATTATTTTGTATGGTGTTTTAATATGATAATATCAACACACGATTTGACATTCAGATTACATGTAAGTTAATGCTCAGTAAGGTAGATGAACTAAAACTAACCTAAGTGAAATATAATTGAAATGACATTTAAAGACTGCGATACAACAAAGTTAATAGATCGAGTTTGAAGACCATACTGCCAGCTACTCACTTTATTAAATTATAACTAAAGAATAGTAGACCCTACCTTAGTGGTCGTTACAATCACAGAACGAACATGTTGGCACCTGACTCTTATTTAAATGGCCGCAGTCTCTATCTTGGTACCGTATCTGTAACTCAGAAATATCGGGCGAGGGAAAGAGTACCTACTTATAATAATATATAATATTACACATTGCTCCGACTGCAAAACAATTTGAGAGCAAGACATGAAGATAACAAAAACGTTCAGTATAATCAACTCAAGCCAGTGATAAACCTTGGCTAAAGCTTGCCTGTAAGTGGCAACCAGAGTAAGATATAATTAATACATTTGATTAAACACACTCATCTGAAATCTGTCCTCTCAAATCCTTATCTAACTCTCGTGCTTGATTGTAGTACGATAACAAAGGTCACACATGAAACATAAATCAACTGGTCTTGTTTTATTATGAAGTACACACCAATCTAAATCTAGAACTACTGTCTAGACATTTGTAAACAAACGCAGGAGACACAGTACACTGACTTAGGTTTGTCACCTAAAGAGTAATAAAAGTGGTTTAATTACGGGCGGGCGGTAACTCGGTACTCGTGTAAATATTAGAAGCGATCTCGGTGAGAGAGTGGGGTCATAAATAAACAAACACGACGCTTGTCGGCTTTAAATTCATTCTAGTACAAAATTTCCGCGTGTTTTCACTTTATTCTTTATTGGTTTTTCATGAATGAATTTGTTTTAGGTGATTGACATTCACCACTGATTCTGCAATATATTACTATAGAAACTAAATATTTATGAACTAAAATCTCAAAAAGTTCTTTCTATACAGACTGAGCTGAAATTTTGACAGAATTGTATATCATTAGTTCGTTCGTACCTGCTTCAAATTTTGTTTCTTTCTGCTTGTTACATCAGTTATGTTCCTCATTTCTCATTAATTTGAAGTACTATATGACCCAGCGAAGCGTGACAGCGTATATTTATTTATTTAAACTTAATGTACATTTTGTACAAAAGCGGACTAATATCAAGGGGGTAATGTATTTGTTTTCTGTAACCCTGTACTAGTCCGGTTTATCATTCATAGGCAGATTCAAACTGCTATCCCAGCATGTTTAATTTTATTTATAAACCTCTTTCCATGTAGCTCTTTGGAGTAAAACCACAACATATATATGTTTGTTAATAAGATTAATTAATGGCACGATACTTATACGTCTTTAAAACCATGTTATTTTTAGGATAAAGGCACGGCATATTATACCTTTCTCTGCATTTGACAGGGTATAAGCAAAACTAAAGGAAGATCGATGTAGCGACTATCTATGGTGTGAAAAAAACTTACTGAAATTTAGAATAGCAAAGATATGTCAAGATTGAATGGTCAAAAACATCCAACAAAACCCGTATTGACGTCTCGTTCTCGGAAACCCATATTGACGTCAACGTAAATAATCTGATATGTTACGTTCTCAATAGAAGTCAGCCGTGCATAAGTGTCGACGTGACGTACTTTCCAATAAAGGCGTCTATTGGTTGTAGAGGCAGTCAGGTTTTGCGGAAATACTTATAGGATAATTAGTTGACGCTGACCTTCAGAAAAATGCTATTAACCTTATGTTATTTTATGATGTAGAGAGAAAAGAAGCAGCCAGTTCAGTAGTAGGTTTACTCAAGAGAGACGATCATGTGACCGCTTGTTGACTAGATACTCCACGCGTGCCTCTCTGACCTTAACCAGGATAGAGCCTGGCAAGGCACGGTATCAATCTTAAATGGGAACTTAAATAACATGGTCTAGGTCCTCCTCTGAGCAGGACGCTTCAGACTGGTCATAGGGTTGTTTTAGTGGAAATACCACAAAAACTTACCCCACCACCACCTTACTCCTATTGAGTTCCAGAGTATCCTGAGATTCAAAGGGATTTTACACCTACTCAACAGAAACCAAATATAGGTACTTCACACGTGTTATAGAACAAGATTTCTGGAAATCAACTTAAAAACTGTACGATATTTACATAGTTATTATGATACCATTTATAGATCGACGTAAAATAGCGGACTTTACTTTTCTTGTCAAAATCTTAAACCAAGATATTGAGTGTCCTGAACAGCTTGAGCAGATATTTTTAATGTGTGTAAGGCGTCTACGCCTTCTTGCCGAGGAAAGCCCGAGGCTTTAGTTTTTTTGAGCAGACATAGACCTAAACTTGCGTTGAAGCAATTATTTATTGCGTGTTTGGCACTTACGTATTGTGTCAGATTTTTCTTTTTGATTTATGTTTTGTTTCTCAATATTTCATATTAGTTTAAGACTAGAAGTGAAAACTTGTTATTGGCTCTCTGATGACTAATATGCTTTGTTTTACTAATAAACTAAATAAATAAATAGTTATTTGTGTACGATACCTATACGATTCGTTAGCTAGCATATTTTTTTGGAAAAGAAAAAGTGATCGGGACTATCCAAGTCATTGGCTTATCACCTATCACTGCGGAACGAAGGCCTACTCCAATGAGCGGAATTGTGGCAAAGGATGAATGCAAGACATTTAGCTTGCATTCATCCTTTGCCACAATTGCCACTTCCTTCAAGTCGTTGGTACATTGTGCTATGAAGCCCCATACTACGTTTGCCCAAATGAATAATTGTATAATAATCAATTCAAAATGTTAGGTCTGTACGCATACCTATTATTTTTACTCCATGAAAACTAATCAACTATCTACCGACACTCACAAAAACCATCACAGCTATTCTAGTTCCCACGAATAAAGACTTATTGCTGATACACCCCACACATAAATCAAAAGACAAAGAACCAAATAATATTTCTGAAACCGAATACTAAAACAACGATGGGAGAGATGAATTGCGTAAGGATAATCCATATCGCGGCATAGTTTTCCGACGCAGAATAAGTGTGTCGATAAATTATGTCATATGGATTTTCTTATATTTATTTATTTATTTATTTATTTATTTATTTAGGTATACCAACAGCACACATACAATACACTTTTAAAAAAAAAATTTACAATAATATTATCTAGTATGCATGCCTATTACAGGTACACACAACATTCACCATATGAGATAAAATAAAGTACCCCTAACAAACAATGTTAGGAGTAAGGTAACTTTTACAAAAAACAAAATAAAGGAGCTTAATACTAATTAATTCTAAATTAAAATTACGATGCTCTTATTAATATGAAACATGAAAAAATTAAAATTAATATAAAAGATGAAAAACATTAAAATAACAAAGGTATTACCTTATCTAAAGGAAAAGATTAACTTTGGTTAGTTTTGTTAAAATTATCAGCTATAGAACGTCTAAATTTATTAATATGTATATATCTATATAAAATGTCTTCTTTTTTGATGAAATGGCAACCAGTCGGATCACTCGGATCAGCTATTTCTGCCAATGTCAAGTTTTTATCGTCTTCAATTATCAAGTCTTCGAGTCTTCAAGTCGTCGTCGTGATGAAATTAATGATAAAAAATATATAAACTGTGGATGACATGAAATGGGGACCGTCTTCCGAAAAAACAAAAAACGATCATTCATATAAAATGTCAGTGTGTTTGTGTGTGTGTGTGTTGTTGTGGGAAGCCTTGGGGGAGGCCTATGTCCAGCAGTGGACGTCTTTCGGCTGACATGATGATGGTGATGATGATGATGATGATGATGATGATGATGATGATGATGATGATGATGATGATGATGATTATGTCACTATCACTGCCAAATAAGTTGCTATAACAGGACGACACTTTCTTGCTTATAGCAAATGTATTAAAAATTTTGAACATAGATTTTTTTTATAAAATAGGGGGCAAATGAGCAGACGTATCGCCTGACGGTAAGCGATTAACGCCGCCCATGGATACCCGCAATATCAGAGGTGTCCCAAGTGCGCTGCCAGCCTTTGGAGGATGGGAAAGGGGATGGTGGAAGGGGTCGGGGAATGGGCCTCCGGTGTCCTCACTCACTCGGTGAAACACAGTGCAGGCGCAGGTATCACTCCGGTCGATCCACCCCATTCATGCCGAAGTCATTGTCATTAGTCATTGCCCGTAGTAAAAATACTTGAAAATTCATATTTTTTCTGATTGCAAAGTATCGAATTTACTTTTCTGTACTGCTGACAACGTGCTGCGTTATAATTATCGCTTAAAAACAGCCAAATATAACCAATAAAATTAACGTTAAATTATGTAATTTCAGTACAGTGCAGTTAAATAAGTACGGCGTTTTTTACAAAATGTATTATGTCAGAATAGGACTACATTTTATAATGTGGGAAACTGGTACCAAAGCTAGACTCACAGCCAGTATTTCAGAATAGCAGGAATAACATATTATATATTTTGAAAAGGGTATATTTATATATATATTTTTTTTTATTGAATAGTGGGCAAACGAGCAGACGTATCACCTGATGGTAAGCGATTACGGCCGCCCATGGACACCCGCAACACCAAAGGCCTCACAAGTGCGTTGCCGACCTTTGGGAGATGGGAAAGGGGATGGAGGGAGGGGTTGGGGTATGGGCCTCCGGTATCCTCACTCACTCGGTGAAACACAGCGCAAACGCTATTTCACACCGGTTTTCTGTGAGGCCGTGGTATCACTTCCACGGTATACAAAGAAGGAATACAGGAAATACAAAAAGGATTTTCTTGAGAAAGTGTAACATTTAAAACTGAAGCTTTGGTGAGTGCTATTCATATTTACATTTAGAATATGCCGCGTGACACCAACGCTGAATATCTTTGGCTCCTGGACCCGTTAGGTCGAAAATAATTCTTGCATCCTCAGAATACGACGTATATTTTCAATAAGTACAAAGAAAAATATAAACACAGAATAAGAGTAGCGTAAATAGCATTTTATATATAAACCACACTTATATTGTAAATAAAGCTCGAGAAATACGAACGGGCAACGCGTATTGCCGTGACGAAGAGAGGCTTATGTCGGTAACTAGCTTACCTAGCTGGGGGCAATAGCGTGGGAAACCTAGCCTTTGGTATATACGAGTATTTGAGTATTATGAGTGAAATAAAATAAATATTTGGACAGGTCTACGGTACTCTGTTAAGTTCTGTCTACTCAAATAATATTGTCCTGACCGAAAAGTGCTTAAGGCGCCTCTGCAACATTGGTTTTGTTAAGTATCCATATTGTTTCAAGTTTTTTTGTGCTAACTGGTGGTATGTCGGCACAGTGTATACATAAACAAGTATCTAAATCTATACTAATATTATAAATCTGTAGAGTTTGTTTCGTTGAATCTCAGGAAGTACTGGTTCGATTTAAAAAACATCCTTCAGTAATTGATAGCACAGCGAACGAGGAAAGCTATAGCTATATACTCGGATCATCAGGCTACGACAAAAGGAATGAAGCATCAATAAAAAGTGTTGCACAAACGAGTGAAAATTATACCTTATGAGAGCTTCCTTGCATGCGCTGCGTAAACGGTTTGAGTTTCACAAAAACAATGTACGAAAAAATTAATCCCCCTTTAAAAATGCTTAAAAATCCGCGACATCTTCTTTTAAGATGGACTCACTATAAACTTTTATTAGAAACTTTGTTGCCACTTTGTTTTTATGGGACACATGACATTGCGTGAGTCAGCTAGTTTTAGTAAAATATTTTTTTTTTTGAAAGACAACCCCTGCATTAGGAATATACATCCTGTGTCGCGGGGGACTTTACAAACATACATGTAACGGACACAAAGAACACCCAGACTCAGGTCAACATTTTGTGGATCACACAAAGTGATGTCCCACGTGGGATTTGAACCCACGGCACTTGGCGCAGTAGCAAACGGCTCAGTGACCGCTTAAACCACTAGGTCAACCGTGCAGTCAACTTTATTGAGTATATCAATAAATACTCAATAAAGTTACCTAAAAAGATAGAGAAGAAACAAAATAAATAAAACTAAATATGACAAACACCCAAGACAATGGTACTGAGTTAGTTCGCATTTTCAGTATTAAATTAATTTTTTTTTGGAGTATTAGTATTATTCAGTATTAAATTAATTTTTTAAGATGGACTCACTATAAACTTTTATTGGAAACTTTGTTGCCACTTTGTTTTTATGGGACACATGACATTGCGTGAGTCAGCTAGTTTTAGTAAAATATTTTTTTTTTTGAAAGACAACTCCCACATTAGGAATAAACATCCTGTGTCGTGAGGGACTTTACAAACATAAATGAAACGGACACAAAGAACATCCAGACTCGGGACAACAATTCGTGGATCACACAAAGTGTTGTACCGCGTGGGATTTGAACCCAAGACACTTGGCGCAGTAGCAAGCGGCATGGCGACCGCTGAAACCACTCGGCCATCAGTGCAGTCAAAACCAAAAAAATATCTTCTGAGACCTAAGTTTTTGCAGACTAGAATAGACTTATACCTTATCTATTAGTTTAGAAGAGATATCTGTATAGGTCTTGGGCGTTCTTACCATGACTAGCCCGTACCGCATGTGAGTCACCGAAACACAAGCAGCACAACTGATGTTAAGAATACATTAAAATATTTCAGGGTTCACAAGTTTTTTGTAATCAATAGTCACATACTTATCTTTAGTGAGAACTAGAGGTGGTTATATACTTCCAAATCAACATAGGTATACATTTATGCACGGTAGAGAACAGTTACATATAGTTAGCTCTTAGGGTCAGAGATTTGATACCATTGGCTATGTGGAAAAACTGCAATTCTGGTAAAACTGGTTGAAATAATAACTGGCCTGAAATTATCTTAGGAGTAATAAAGGTTAAAAAGATGATGTTTAGGTAAATTTATTTCTCTTGGCTGGAGTAATGTGAAGTCCTCTACTCTACATTTAGGTTAACATCGTCTCACCACAAAGCTGGCTGTAATGACTACAAAATGTACGTATAGACGCATGCATGCATACATTGACTGAACCAAAGCGAAACTTAATTTAGTTATACTAAAACCACAATTGGTTCAAATTTAATGTGGTACAGTATATAATAGTGGATGTGGGGGAACGGATATCATGTTCCACCCAACACAAAGGGAGGATCCTCCGACCAGGCTAGGTGATCATGCCTGGCGGGCTACTGCCCAACAGTTGATGTTGGGATGTTGTATATATGATAATCGGCGCGGGAACTTTATTTGCGCGATTCAGGATTGGTAGTTACTCCGTGTAGTGTAGTTTGTATATAAGTACAGTGCGTTACTTCGTAGTTCAGTGTATCTTCGGTAGATGGCGCTGTATGTGGAGGTCGCCACATCACTCCCCTCCAAGACTGGAGGTCGATATATGTTGAGTCAGCTGTCTGTGCTCTGATGCGGAGCTTGCCAGTGCCAGGAGTGAGTAGTTCCAGTGAGTCGGAACTGAATGCCGCTAGTCCCAGTGAGTCGGGGCTGAAGTCCGCTGATCCCAGTGAGTCGGGATCGCATGCGGTGCGCGGTGCTGCGGTGAGGTCCCCAGTGAGTCGGGGCGGTTGCTGCGTAGTGGCTGGCTGCTGCGTAGACGGGAGAGATGTGCTCTGCTTACATGGACCGTAGGTGCAGTGTGCTGTGCCTAGACGCTGATGAGGCCGTAGGGGTAACCAGGCTGGAGCGGTCGCATCCTGCGAGTGGTGTATCCCTGTTGAGGCCGAAGTTGCTGGCTGGCTGAGACTTGCTGTGGGAGTGAACATGATGGTGCTGCGGCTTGAAGGCTGCTTCCAATCACGTCGGGGTCACCACTTGTGGGGGAACGGATATCATGTTCCACCCAACACAAAGGGAGGATCCTCCGACCAGGCTAGGTGATCATGCCTGGCGGGCTACTGCCCAACAGTTGATGTTGGGATGTTGTATATATGATAATCGGCGCGGGAACTTTATTTGCGCGATTCAGGATTGGTAGTTACTCCGTGTAGTGTAGTTTGTAAGTACAGTGCGTTACTTCGTAGTTCAGTGTATCATCGGTAGATGGCGCTGTATGTGGAGGTCGCCACAGTGGACGTTTAGTAGAAATAAAGCCACTTCGTCCTTTGCGTGGTAAGAAATCTCTGAAGAGTAAATGCCAGAGGCTTGATTGACAATATTTATGCAGACCTATTGTTTTTTGACGTGACAACGTCTTATAAATTGGTTTGCCGGGTGACACTTCAAGAAACTGCGTTACGCTCCGCTCACGTTATGCGCTCACAATGAGAGCGAGTGAGAGGCACGCGTCCCTTCCACTCGGGCATGGTTAGCCCGCCTAAGAGCGAGAGAGACAGACATAAAAAGTGAAAGGCACGCGTCGAATTATATTTAAAACGTTAAAATTAATGTTTTAAATATAATTCTTTGTATAAATAAATGTTTTAAATTGTTACTATTATTTCATCCTTCTTCCTACTATACGAATGAATATTCACATTAAAATTATTTTACCACTCAAAGTCGTTGTCACGTAAAACTTTCGCCCGTATACCGACTTTACAGGCAACCAATTTTTTTTTTCTGTCAACCTTTCTATCAAATCTGTCAATTAAATTTTTAATAAATAAATATAATTGTTCTATTTTCCTTGCTTTTTTATTTTCTACTATTTTAAGGTTAAATGTTGTGATTAACAAGTATAATCAGTTCCATATTTTCAGATACAACTTAAACTTGGAGTCAAGGATTATTAACTTTACAATATAAATAATATCATAGGTTTTTTAACCTATATAAACTACCTATCGAAAACAATGGTGAATTGATAAAAATAATGAAGTAAAATTTCAAAACCTTAAAAAAAAATAAGTGCATTAAATAATTAAACGGACCTAACATTAACTTAAAATTTATTGAACGCCTCATTTAGATGAAAAGTTCAAAAGCGGATTAAACATTTGAAAATTTAAATATTTATTTAATACATATATAACCTTTTGTCTCGTTTGTTTGTACAAAAGTTCCGAGGAAGCCGCAGACTCTAAAATCCTAGAGTACCTCGTTATGGAAATGTTGAGTGGATAATAAATTTTAATGGTCGCTTATTAAAAAAGTTGTTGAATTTGGTTCAGTAAATTAATTAAAATGTTACACCAAACCCAATTGTTTTAAATTTGATAACAAAATATCTAAAACTTTTTTCAAGTTTTTCAAGATTCAAGTTAAAACTAAAATAGTAATAACGTCAGATATCTGACCTTTTTCTTTTTTGATTTCAGACAAGGCAGAATCTAGAGTATAGTAACTGTGGCGACATACACATCCATATAACACAACAGTAAAAAACCTGCTACAGCGCCATCTACCGAAGATACACTGAACCTCGAAGTAACAGTAACTACCAATCCTGAATCGCGCAATAGAAGTTCTCGCGCCGATTATCATATATACTACATCCCAACATCAACTATTGGGCAGTGGCCCGCCAGGCATGATCACCTCCCTCCTTTGTGTTGGAGGGACATTACACCCGTTCCCCCACAGTGGTGACCCCCACGTGATTGAAAGCAGCCTTCAAGGTAGCAGATCAGCGCCACCATCATATTCACTCCCACAGCTAGTCTCAGCCAGCCAGCAACCTCGACCTCAACAGGGATACACCACACGCAGGACGCGAATGCTCCAGCCTGGTTACCCCTACGGCCTCATCAGCGTCTAGGCATAGCACATTGCACCTACGGTTCATGTAAGCAGAGCATCTCTCTCCCGTCTACGCAGCAGCCAGCCACTACGCAGCAACCGCCACGACTCACTGGGGACCTCACCGCAGCACCGCGCACCGCATGCGATCCCGACGCACTGGGATCAGCGGACTTCAGTCCCGACTCACTGGGACTAGCGGCATTCAGTTCCGACTCACTGGAACTTGCGGCACTCAGTTCCGACTCACTGGAACTACTCACTCCTGGCACTGGCAAGCTCCGCAACAGAGCACAGACAGCTGACTCGCCAGATATCGACCTTCGGTCTTGGAGGGGAGTGATGTGGCGATATCCACATCCATATAACACAACAGTAAAAACCTACTACAGCGCCATCTACCGAAGATACACTGAACTACGAAGTAACGCACTACACGGAGTAACTACCAATCCTGAAGCGCGCAATAGAAGTTCTTCACATTCACCAACAAATGACGTGCCGTTGTCTGAATATATATTCATAGGTTCATACATTTTAGATCAAGAGCATGCAACGCGATATGATTAAGAGAAGAAATAGGGCCTGAAATAACCCAACCAATCTTTGTTTCGTAAAGTAACGGTTTTTGATCACCCAACTTAATTCTTTGTGACCCTAACAGATCCCAAAAGAGGTCAGCGCCTATCAAAATGTCAACAGCAGCTGACTTGTAAAAAGTTGGATCCGCTAAACAGATATCTGTGGGTATATTGAGATTTCTTATGTCAATATTACCATTCGGCAAATTATTGGTAATTAACGGTAGAACGAAACAATTAAAGTCAGTAGCATAACTGTCGTCCAACGATTTCATGCTAACATGACACATGCTACCTACGTGTGAAGTCACGTTGTTTAGACCAAGAATAGATCTGTCAATTTGACAGGTCTTCAAATTTAACCGCCGATACAAATTCTCTGTAGTAAGACACGACGTGCTTCCGCAATCAAGTATGGCGCGAACAACGTGTTCGCGATGATTATTATCGTAAAGTTTTACGCCTCGAAAAAGCTTTATGTGCTCAACAGATCGAGGCGGTATTTCACTCCGGCCCACCGCCTTCGGCTTTATATGTCCATGGGCGGCGGTAATGGCTTACGCTTCGCTATACAATAAAAAAACTTTGTTCGACATTTTGTCGAACAATAGCAAAATAATATGAATCGACTATAATTAAAATTAGTTTAAAAGATTAGAGAGCCACTACCCCTATTCATTCGCTGGGGGTTGTAACAGACTTTAAACGTACCGACACGCGTCAGACCAAAGTGATCTGGTAGGCCAAATCGTCGTTTATGAAGAGAGAAAACTATTAACAGTTACGGTTCGCTAATGAATGAACGGCTTTAAGTTTCAATCTAGATTATTTGTGTGCCAGATGTCCAAATATATTATATTATTATAATTTATATAAACATTATGAAATTTCTATTGTTACACATTAATTTTACAAATAACATTCTAAGTAATAAGTTTTCACTTCTATCGGCAGTCCTTATGACTGACAGTTTTTTTATAACTATTTATGTGCTCTTAAGAAACTTAACATAAGTTTCAAATAATTTATAAAAAGAATTTAATTTCCTTAAGTATTAGTATTACACTTATATCTTAATCACATAACTGAATAACAAAATGCAGATAGCACTGGCACATCTGCTGCTGCTGCGCGGTTGGCCGAGTGGTTTCAGCGGTCGCCATGCCGCTTGCTACTGCGCCAAGTGTCTTGGGTTCAAATCCCACGCGGTACACCACTTTGTGTGATCCACGAATTGTTGTCCCGAGTCTGGATGTTCTTTTTGTCCGTTTCATGTATGTTTGTAAAGTCCCCCACGACACAGGATGTTTATTCCTAATGTGGGAGTTGTCTTTTTGTAAAAAAAAACATCTGTAAGTATATAGGTATTAATAAATATAAATATAATATATAATTTGGCACAGTTAAAGTTTGTATGGAGCAGGAGTGTAGAAAGATAAACAAAAATAATAGGTGATGGTCGAATTTTAATCGCTGGCCGACCACCATTCAGTTATCAAATCATCAACAACATGACATTTTGAACTATTACAGCAAACATATGAGTATGTTTTTCAATAAACAAAGTTTACGCATTGCAAATTCGTTATGGAAAGCCCGAATACTCTTTTGCCGACCTTCTACTTGCAAAACATTGTAGGCAGACTTTATGAAGATTGTCTGTTATTTTACACGGAGCATTTGGGACTTTTGAATGCGTTTTGATGTATAATGTATTTTAATTTGAGGCTGATGTGGATTTATATATGCATTATATAATAGTTTTAAATTCAAAATGCTGCAATTCCTTACAGAAATATTATAAGAAATATATCTAGATAAACATTACAACGAACAAAAACTGAAATCCCATATCATTTCTTAAAGGTAACTCTTTAATAATAAAATGAAGTACTTTTAAGAAACGAGGTCACTTATATCTTCGATGTAGTTAAGGTGCCGGCCAGACTGGTATTGGGATCGATACAAAGGTGTGATTTTTGTTTACTTAACACTCAATGGGCGGGCTTGAAGGTTGCAAGCCTAATTGGCGCCGTGCCAAGTTAAAGGACACGCGTGTAATGAACCTGAAAAACTTCCACCACGTAGAAGCCGATGATTTGACGATGGACTAAATACGAGTATTTAAAATTAGCACACAATCATTTATATCATTTATCTAATGCGTAAATTGTTTTCTGACCTCTGATGGTCAATTCTCTGGTCATAATTCAGTTGAAAACACAAGTTCACAAAAGGTGTTTTTGTAATTAAATATTAAACATTAAACGTGGATTGTAAAGTTTGTTGTATATCGTTTTGTATTGGAACCTAATATTGTTGTAATGATGTTCGTGATGAAACCGATGTGACTAGTTAGTAGAAAAAATATTAAATATGTACAGTATAGGGACTGCGTATATGACTGCAATTTTAACTTTGCCACGCGCCGCTTTTTACTGCGCCAACAGTCGTGGGTGCATCCACAAATTGTTGTTCTGAGTCTGCGTGTTCTTTGTGTCCGTTTTATGTATGTCTGTAAAGTCTAAAGGAGTTTTTTTTTAAAAAAAGGAGAGGATCATCGTCTTCCTAGCCTTTATTATTCTCAAGATTATCTGAAGTTGACTACTTCAACCGGTTTTATCTTAATATCAGTTTTTCCAAGGAGCGACTGGCATCTGACCTCTGCGACCCTGAAGGTAAACTTAATTCGAAGGTTGAACTACTTGTATATTATTATTTATAATATATTTAAGAGCCCTGACTTTTAAATAAAGATTGCCTCTGACGTTCATGATAGCCGGGACCGACGGATTAACGTGCTCTCCGAGGCACGGGCGGCTGCTATTAAGAATTTCTTGTAAGGAAAAATCCAACACCAGTCCGACCCGGGCATCGAACCCGAGATTTTTTGAAAGGCAGTAGCTTACGCTAACCGCTAGACCAACTAGACAGACATAACACACGTATTATTAAAGTGAAAACTGTTATAGACAGTTTTGGACGAAGAGTAAATTTATATAAGTCATCAGTCACACATGACTTATATTGATTAATATAATTGACCATGGTCAATTGAATATGGCGATGAGGACTTGGTAAGTGGAAACTTCTGTAGGCAGGTTTGGATGGAGCGAAAACTCATCTAAAAATACTTGATATCTAAAATAACAACTGTTTGTTTATAGTTTTAAGTTTTCACTACTGTCGACAATCCTCATTTTTTCCACAAAATCATGTTGTGTCGTGTCGTGTTCATTGATTACATTTCCACCTTTAAATCTGGATTTTTTCTAATTTGTTCTAATTTTTACCGTGGCAGCGCCACGCTTTGTCATGAAAGAAAAAAAGGATCAAACATTATCACATACTGCAGAGCACTCGTACCTGCAAGTCACAATTGGGGTTTTGGAACAGGGATTGTGTCGCTGTAACCTAAACCAATCTGTGAAAAGGTCCGAAACGGTACATTAGGTAGGTAGAACGACATTAAGCAAGCATTAGGGTGGCTCTCATCAGACTGCCTCCGATTTAGAGTTCTATAGGTTTCTATTAAAATTATTATTTTGAAATGTCAAGAACTTGATATGTGTTAATTTTGAACATATCATATTACATAAAGAGGTTTTGCCCGCGGCCCCGCTTGCGTCTATATCGGTTATCGCGATGATGAGTAGACTATGCCCTTCCTCAAGAAACAAAATATCTACATGCCAAATATCAGGCTTTAACCATCTCCTGAGATTAGACCCGAGCCCAGCAGTGGGACATTATAGGTTGTTGATGATACATACATACATACACACTAATAAAAAGCGGTTATTTTAACATTACAAACTGACACTCCAATTTTGTTTATCTGTAAAGATTTAATTAAAGGCACTTTTTTATCTCTTTGATATTAATTTTTTATTTATACTTATTTTTCATTGATTCATTTTATTATTGTCTCCACTCTAATAACTTTAAAATACAAAATTTGCAATTTCCTGTTTATTCTATATAAGTGAGATAATCTCTATAACAGACAGGAAATTACAACTAGTGGAGGTAAAACCCCAAACGTTGGAATGTTATTAGTAACTTAATTTTGCGGCGCGAAGAAGGTGAATTGAAAAGTTTTCTACTTATTCCTGCCTTCCTTCTGCTAGTCTTGTTACGTAGATACGTTACGTATACCTTACTATGTACCTACCTATTATATAGTTCATGGTGTTTATTTGCATTATAGTCTATGTGTGAAAATATAAAAGTTAAGGATAACAGTTGGTAGAAGATAATCTAAAGATAGAATTAATTTGAGATTTTTTTATGGAATAGAAGGCAAGCGAGCAGACGTATCGCCTGAAAGTAAGCGATTACCGCCAGGTACGGACACTCGCAATACCAGAGGTGTCACAGGTGCGTTGCCGGCCTTTGGAGGATGGGGCGTCCGGTATTCTGTTCACACCGGTTTTCTGTGAGGTCGTGGTATCACTCACAAGTACAAGGTGTGGTCACCACTCACTACACTGCTCGCTTACCCAATACATAATAAAGAAAAAAGACAACGAAAAAATCATCATCTTCTTAGCCTTTATTATTCCCAAGATTCTTTGGGGTCGGCTACTAGTTCAACCTATTTTACCTGAATAGCAGTTTTATCACGGAGCGATTGGCATCGGAGAGCGAATTGAACTAGTTGTCAGTATATTTCAGGACACTGACTTTCCAATAACGATTGACATAGATATTCATTACACAGGGACCGACAAAATGTATTATGAATCCTTATATATTTTTCAGTACCCGTGATATATATGGACATAAAATAAATATACGTATATATGTGTAATATGTGGACTATCAGATTTAGAAACGAACACATTGTTCCAAAGCCATACTCATTTTTTCTACTTTAAGCTAGAGCTAAAGTACATTGGTACTTTTCATTTATTCTATATAAAAGTTTTAAGAAGTTTTATTTCCCTGCTGGCACATAAAACACATTATTGGGATGTTCACAGGTGGCTAGAATGACATAGTTTTAGTTAGATAGCTAAGTAGAAATTTCCAGATTTCGTATTCGTATCGGAAGTGCTTGTCAACATATTATAAAAAAAAATCTTGGAAATCACTCAGAATTCTGTTTAATCCTAACTTTTAATAAATTATAGTTTTCATACCGAAAGTTTTACAAGTTTATAAATTTACTACAAATAGCGTAGTGGTTTTAGCTGTAACGTCAATGTTTTCTACTGTCTTGAGTGTTACGAGTTTAATCCCAACATGGGAGAACTCTTTGTGTGATCCATAAATTGTTATTTGACTGACACTCTGACTCACAGAGTGTTCTTTGTTTTCGTTTACGCGACACAGGTACAGCTGTGTATATAATTAGGAGTGCAGGAGTTGTTTTTATTAAAAATCATTTAGCAATTTACATTAGTGTCTCTTCTATTTATTCTAACTACTTATAAAGAATAATTAAATTGAGTTTATGGTTAAGATTAACAGTTCATGTCTAAATAAGAGCATCTGGATGACGGAGATTTCATCATCATCATCAGCCTATCGCAGTCCAGTGCTGGACATAGGCCTCTCCAATAGCACGCCACTTAGTTCGATCCTCGGCTTCTCGCATCCAGCTCCTGCCAGCCGTCTTGCGCAAATCATCACTCCACCTGGCCTGTGGACGTCCTACACTACGTTTGCCGAGACGCGGTCTCCACCCAAGAACCCGTTTACCCCAACGGTTATCGGTTCTGCGGCAAATATGGCCAGCCCACTGCCACTTCAGCTTGCTAATCCTGTGGGCTATGTCGATGACCTTGGTTCTCTGCCGGATCACCTCGTTTCGACGGAGATTTGCTCGGTATTATTTCTAGTAAATTTTCCAAAAAATTAAAATTTCATAAAAATCGTTTTAGCCGTTTCCGAAATTCAGATTATACATACAGAAATGCTCATTGAAAGGTATTAGATAGATATCAAGGGCTATAAAAACTTGAATGTCTAAAGTTGAGCTCAAACATATTCGCTACCAAGAGACACATTTTTCGATAACCTACATTGGTGGAGACTAATATTTTAGTAAGAGAGGCTTTCCAATATGTTAGGCATCACGTACCCACATTGCCACAGCATATTTCCCGAACGTGAGTCGGCACACAGTTTAAATGGAGATTGCGCATTTTCCACATGAAGTTGATATTACAACAGTTATGTATGTATATTTAAAGAGGTGACGGAATGGTTTATTTAATTTTTTTATCTTTACTGTATACATATAAAACAGAAGACAAAATGAGTTATTAAATATGTAAATGTAACAATCGGTGGTCTTATAGCTCACGGCGGTTTTTCCAGACAACCTTAACATATAGTATATTTATTTATTTATTAACTTAATGCACAAAATGTACAATGGCGGACTTAATGCCAAAGGCATTCTCTACCAGTCTACCGTTGGGTGGTGCGGAAACGAGTGAGATGGTGCACAACACTCTATGAAGAAAACATTGAAAAATAATATATCTGCGTAATTATACAACAATATATACATACATACAAATAATAAGACATATATTAATATACACATACACACACGCGCAAATTACATATACATACACATACGTATATTAGGCATTCAAACCTTTACGATAGTTTTATAAGTAGGTTTTAACATAGACAGTCAAATTTTGAATCAGTCACACTTTTTAGTATTCTAAATCTAGTTCAGTCAGCACTTGACTTAATACACTATGAATTGTCTTATTGCCCCTTCGAATATTTGGGCAATATTTATTTTGTAAATAATTTTGTCAACATTAAATAATTTATTGAATAAATGGCATAAAGGCTTTATAATATAATAAAAATACATTATAACTAGACTAGTCTATGATGAGGTGGTATGACGCTGCATCATGTATTTCTTCATGTTTAGAATGAATTGATGAAATTCGCCAACTAATAGTTTCAATACTTCATTTTCTTCAATAATATGACACATATATTCTAATACGACGTGTAAAAAGTCCACCACACTATAATAAGTCTACAAGAGCTGGGTGATATTAGAAACACAACAGTTGTCTTTCTTCTTTAGACAATTTTAATGTTCTAGTGCACTTTTGGCATGTCGTTATCAACAACGTCACATGATATATTCAGGCGCGGTAATCCTGAGCAGGCTCCAAGCTAGGTGATGGGCAGTGACACGATGCATGGTCACGTCCGTACCAACACTTTGCATAACCAGTCCATGTTTATGCGTCTAGTTTGTCTTGTATATTAAACGTCGCTAAATGCAGTATATTATTATGTTGGAGAGCAACAAAGTAATCTTAATTTAAGATAAACCTGCGTTCATTGTCGACTAGTTACACACTGCTTTAAAATTATCCACTTAGTTCTTCTTTTGATGAGATGGCAAACGGATCAGCTATTTCTGCCTAAGTCGAGTATTTAAAGTTTTTAAATCTTAAGTCTTCCTCGTGTTGAAATTAATGATAAAATATATCAAAATGTAGATGTAATAAAATTGAGACCATCTTTAAAAAGAACAACAACGATATCCTATCTACTAAGTTTATATTACACATACGTGAGCTGTTTCAAAAATAGTTAGTGAAATGAAAAACAGTTAGAGTATTAAAAAGTTTATTTATCGCTTTTCAAGAGATCCAATCCCTGATTCACCCGAATGCATAAGTTCCTATAGTACAAATAAAACAGTAGCTAGATATTTTTGATCTAATGATTTTCTTAATGTTGTAAAATTCTTTCATTCCTGTCATTTCTGTAGAAATGCCTCCATAAATATAAACTGTAATATACTATTACAAAGCCATTGGACTGGGAAAAATAATTAAATAAAAATAATGGTCGAAATTTGAAAAAATCGCGAATGAGGGTAGGCCAAATCATTAGCAAAGTTGAACGTATTACGCAAGTTTAATCATTAAACCTCGTTAAAAATATTAATCATCCTTAGTATTATGCTTTGGCGCCCATAGAAGGTTATCTGTGGAAATTTTAGTGAAGTATTTCGCCAAGAGATAAAAAAAGTAGTTTTATAACTGGCTGATAATTTTTAATTACCCGACTTCAAAAAAGAGGAGGTCATATGCTTTACTGTATGTATTTCTTTTCTAATGCGATGTTGATAGTGGTGCATTATTTACATAACTGCCTCATTGGTCTAGCGGTTTACGTATGCGACTGCCAATCAAGAGGTCTCGGGTTCGAAACCCGGGTCAGGCCAAAAGTGTTACCGACTTTTTCTGATTAAAGAAATAATTAATAACAGCTCGGAGTTTGGAAGTTGGGGTCTGAACCCCATGCCTCGGAGAGCACGTAAAGCTGTCGGTTCTGCGCCTGATCTCTTCCTAGTCGTGTCCGTCAACCGTCCTATCGCATTATGAGAGAGAGGAAACTGAGAGTGCACTATAATACCAGTAGTTGGCTGGACTCTGTTGAGACTGACCGCCATGGCCGTAATCGGCTAGGAGACCATCATCATTATTTACATCTTTATCTTTAACATGAAATGTTCGACAGATGTAAGGTTAAAGATTAAACAAATGAAAGTTTAATACATTACACTATCGTTTGAACTTCTCTATAACATAAGCCAGAGTACAGTACAAGTTGGTCCGTTTGGTAATCGAGTCACTGCCCTCAAATATACTGACGCTAGTTTCAACCTTCGAATTCAGTTCACCCTCCTCAGGGTTGCGGAGGTCTGATGCCGGTCGCTTCGTGGAAAAACTGATATTCAGGTAAAACAGGTGGAAACTACTAGCCGACCCCTAATAATCTTGGGATAAGGCTAGGAAGAAGAAGATTGAAAATGTGTTAGTGTTAAAAATTAATCATCATCAATATCACAAGCCTTAATTAGTATACTGCTGGACATAGGGCTATCCTTAGGAAAAAGCTTTATATTACTGCAACTGTTGTCCTACGCAGCTTGCCTTGCTTATTCGTCACTCAAAGTAAAAAATAACGCAAAACTTTGAAAATTGAAATAGTTTTTGCCACATCTGCCCTCCCTATTGAGAAGTAAATTCTCACATCACTCTTTATCACATACCTAGTGAAAACAAAACTTGATTTAAGAGAGTAACATAAGAAACCTTTTAAACTGTACATTAATTTGTATTAGCATTCTCGTTACTGACAGGCCTTACAGGCGGTGCATCGGTCTAAAATCAGCTTAGAGTCAGCCAAGCAGTTTATGAGTGCGCGCTAAACTTGCTTTTAAGCTTAATTCGAAAATCTAAAACAGAACTTAGTAAACTAAGTGCTTATTTCTACTCCAGTTATTCAGGTAGACTATCTCTAGTATGAAAAGTAATTTGGTAAGATATACATAAAACAAATAATGAATTATTTATTTAAAAAACCCAAGCATAAATCCGGTGTGAAATAGCGCAGGTTTCACACCGGATTTATGCGAGGCCGTGGTATCACTGCGGTCGAGCCTGCCCATGCATGCCGAAGCGTGGCTCTCCCACTTTCTATATATAATATGTATGTATTTACAAAAAAAAGTATATATGTATTTAAATCAGTTGTCTAGTACCCATAACACAAGCTCTGCTTAATTTGGGACTATATGGCGTTGTGAGTTAGATATCCGAAATATTTTTATTTATTTATTTAAATACGTCTCATTATGCTTATTTAGTTATATTATCTTTTAATTTTACAGATAGTTTCATAAAGACTTGTATTAACAAATTAAAAACTAAGGCTACAACAAAAAGGGACAAGATATAAGCATGGAACTGACATTTTTGCCATCGACTATTCCGTCACAAAAAAACAATTCTCACAATGTCACACTTACTCAAACACTACATTAGAAATGCGTTGAAACAACTTCAATGGCAAAAGTTCCCGACGCTTGTTGTGCTTTGCAATGCGAGTGACAGCGCCCTCAAAGGAACCCGTAATTACATTTGAGACTCCATTTTATTTTGAATTAAAGGAGTCTTTTAGTGCAGATTTCCGTTTTGTAAAGACATTTTAAAGAAAGTTAAAACTTCAGTTAAATGGTGTTAGACGTCTTTTTATACAATAATGACTGCACGGATGGCGTATTGGTTTCAGGGTTCGCCACGTTGCTCTACTGCGTTGAGTGTCGCGCCTTCATACACACACAGTACTACCACACAACACACACGCGCACACTTATACAAGACATACATATCTACACTAATACACATCACGCACACTCTCACAGGCAAGCATACTCTTACACATTGTGACATTGTTACACGTATGTTTGTCTCAAATTTCTCACTTCTCATTATGAGTCAAAGTGATTACAATTACTTTAAGCTCTGAATTATCTAGACATGGGAGAGGCTGGTAATCTGTCATACAGGTTTTTTTTTTCTTTTTAAAGACAACTCCCGCATTAGGAATAAACATCCTGTGTCGTGGGGGACTTTACAAACAAACATGAAACGGACACAAAGAACATCCAGACTCGGCACAACAATTCGTGGATCACACAAAGTGTTGTACCGCGTGGGATTTGAACCCAAGACACTTGGCGCAGTAACAAGCGGCATGGCGACCGCTGAAACCACTCGGCCAACCGTGCAGTCTTCCTGCAGATACCAGTCACTCACACAGAGTTTTATATAACACTGAATTTGTGATATGATTTTTGTTAACTATTCTGTGTCAGAGAGAAGTAATAAACGATTTATTATTATTATAATTTTTGCTTAGATTTTGTGAGTGGTTTATTCACTGTTATACATATTTACACAGTAGGTATACATTCTTCCTTCTTTACTTCTTGCTTATTCTTCGCTATTTACTTTAAAGGATAGTAGGGATTTAAAAGGGGACTAATAAGCGAAAAGATTGACAATTATTCATCATAGTTGCATTATTGTATTTTATACTGGAATTATTATCAGATGGTAAACACAGCATGGTTCACACTGAAAGTTTTGCTTTACTGGCTGCCCATAAATATTTGAATTTCGAATGATTTATTTTATCAACCTGAACACTTATTAATTGATGAAGATACATTTTGATAGAAAGTCCAGGGAGGAGCCGCGGGCTAAAGCTAGAACTATTCCTATACCTTACAGTCCATCAGGCAATGCACCAGGAAGCTGTTAGCTTCGGATGCTTTAGTAGTTGCGAGGAAAAGTGTGAATTATAATGGCTATCAGTTTCTTACTTAGATAGTTCTTGCTTTTATTTATATTATAAGATATGCAAGATAAAGCTATTGGGAAAACACGCTGTTGAGACTTTAAAAATCTGAAATTCCAAATATGTAATGTAATGTTATACAATTATTAGTATATACTCGTATTTATAAGTAGATAAGCATAATCATCATTAATATACTTACATAACAAAGGTATTGTTTGCGTTTTATTTAAAATGAAACGTTCACAGTTCTATTAATTCTGTACTTTAAAGTACCTGAATCAGTTTAAAAAGGAACTATCTTTACTTTTCTTACATCAAATACCTACCTACTCTTGTTATTATATCTGTACTTATGAAATATATTTATCATCAAACGATCTGTAAATATGAATCATCACAATATATCATATCTTAAAGTTAGTTTTTTCACTTGCTTCTATAACCTGAATAAAAGTATAATATCATTAAATTTATAGATCTATTAGCAAATAAGTAGAAAAACATAAGTTATAATTATCAAGTAAAAACATAAAATATCGAATCTTTACACTTTGTATGTTTTTATTGGCGAATAATATGCTGTTTGGGGGTGACATAGGGGGACGCAAAATACCTACTTCCTTAGATCTCTACAGATATATAGATTTTCAGATATATGACGAAAAAAGGTGCTAGTGTCAGACCCAAACTGCTTGCATTATAGTAGTTTAACTTTTTTAATAATCTATAGACAATGAAACACTATGATATTGTATTGTCATATTTTGGATAAAAATATCACCTACATTTATGGCTGTATTGGACATTTTAAAAATTAATACTTAAATATATTTAAATTACATATATGCGGAAAACCATTAATATACTACATGTATATAGATCGTGGTGGGAGGTCCTATTATTTAAGAAATGCAAAACCAATTAAATTAAATTGCCGATAGCTTTAATGACACCTGTTTTGAACGTTGTTAAAGGACACACGTGTATACTTAATAACGTGGTTTTTAGGACATAAAAACACTACCTTAAACGTTTAGTTAACAAATACTGAAACAACAAGCTTGGGTTGCTGAAGTTTACTTAAGTCAACGGATACCTCCATTAAGATGTCAGTCTGTTTACACTCTAAATTCACTAATCTAGTCGGTGGGCCTGAGTGGTTTGAACATTAGAATGGTAAAATGTGCCTACTATTCAACACGATCAATCAATAAAATCAGTAGGTAATTAAATTAATTTGTTTTGACAAAGCTATAAGTAAGGAGTCCATGGCATTGTTGCCGACAGTGTCGAATTGTGTCATAAAGAAAATTGTAAAGTCGTTAAATTGTTTATTATCGTATTCCAACTAATCGGTGTGCAGCTTAATTTTAACATACCAAATTCTTTTTTTTATGTACGGCTCTCCCAAAATGACTCTACTCTGCCTGATGTAAAGCATAAGCAGAATCCAAGAGTGGTTGTCACCACATTCACTGTGAATGCAGACAATGCAACAATGCAGCGTGGTGACTCACACCATGGCGCCCTAGTGACGTTCTGCATGATTGGGCTTCCGGTCTCGCACTCACCAACCAAAGACAACAGCACAAACGTTGACATATTATGTTGATTTTCTGTGCGAGTGTAGTACCCAGTCGAGCCGGCCCGTTCGTGCTGAAATCAGCGTGGCTCTACTACTTTGTAATCATTTGCATTCATTTGAATTTGAGATTTAGAACAGAATAAACTTTTATACACCAGTTAATACAGTTTACTTAAAAGAGCGTATCAATTTAGTCACCATGTATTAATCGGCCTTATCGCTACCAATTGTCAATATTTTACAAGTTAACCGAGATTTAATTACTTTCAATTAAGAAGACAGACTTCAGACAGAGCATCGAGTAAATATTTTTTAGTAAATGCAAATTCAGGTTTATTTATTTATGCTTAGGGGCGTCAGACGTCAGATCAATGTGTCCTGCCTGTGTTCACATATGGCATGGAAACTACGACTTTAACCGAAAAGTCTGCTGAGAAACTACGAGTAGCGCAGAGAGCAATGGAGAGGTCGATGCTGGGCATAACTCTGATGCACAGAAAGAGAAACGAGTGGATTAGAGAAAAGACTAAAGTCGTAGATGTCGTACAAGAAATAGAACGCCGGAAATGGAGATGGGCAGGACACATTGCTAGACTGGAGTACAGCCGGTGGGCTCGAAGAGTGCTTGAGTGGAGACCCCGAGCAAACACTCGAGGCAGGGGGAGACCGCCAAAAAGATGGGTTGACGATGTACGGGAACGAGCAGGAGTGAACTGGATGGCGATGGCACGGGATCGTGAAAAATGGAAATTGGGAGAGGAGGCTTACGTCCGAAGACGGACAAGCAAGAGGCTGTGATGATGATGATGATGAGGGGCGTCAGATACATAGACATCAAACAATCGCCGTCCACTGCTGAATGAAGGTCTCCCCTAAGGAGTGCCAACCATCCTGGTCCTGGGCACTCCATATCCATCCGCTGCCAGCCAGATATATAGTATTTCTTGACAGTCAGATATATAGGCGTATTTAATACTTCAAATCTCATTAGTCACTCTTTAGGTGCGGAGAAAGCAGTAAAAATGTGACTTTTTATTAGCTTAATTTAGTTTAATTATGATGAAAACCACATATCATCAAACTAATATAATACAGATACTTATATATATATATAATTATATTTATATGTAATAATTATATTAGTTAGATGTTAATCTACAACTGAAAACTTACTTCTTCTTTGTAATTGTATTCTAAATGATAATATTAGAATATGGTACTTACCTAAAGGTGGCGGTACGCGCCGCGACAATGACAGGAGACCGCGACCGGAGACTGACGACTTCTAACTGATCTGATTTATCAAACATATCTTATACCCTTAATCCGGTACACAATGAACTCATTCAAACTTGGAGACATTCCAGAGGTCAAGATATTGAGAACAGATATGAAGCTCAAGGTTTGATCGGAAATACGAAACTAGTACGTTGGTTTTTATGAAGCAAAATTTCATGTTCGAAGTTTTTAAAGATTTAATTTCTAACAGTTTAGTTACTTCTTGATTTTGATATTTTAGTGTTTCGAGAAAAAATGCTTACAATACACATTCATAGCCAAACTAGTTTGCATCACGAAGATTCAAGAATAAAAGAAAGCTTTTAGCCATGCAAGAATGGCATCAAAAATCTATTTTGACAAACAAATTGTAAAGCTCGTGTCTGTGTGACTGTGAGATTAACTAAATTTAATTAAGTTAAATCTTCTAATTAAACTTTCTGTGCTTGAAATCGACTCTGCTTTCTATCTCTGAAAACTAATTAATACTATCGAACTTTGTTAAAAGTTGATTCCTCTGTCCTAGTTGTGGCTCCAACCATAGAACGGATATATATCGGTTCTCTTCGAGTTTTAGAAGTCTCACTTCCGTTGCCAATACAAGACGGTTGGTGGTATCACTAATGACAGCTCTCTTGCCTTATCTGTTACCATTAGGTACATAAATTTACCTCCTTCTTTAGTCCCATCCCATTAGCGTCAGCCATAGCTAGCCATAAAAGTAACCTACCATAAACTTTTGCTATTTAATACACCGATTTTAAATATAATAAGAAATGAGTAGTATCGTTGATGTACTTTTTAGTGTACATGATCACGGGGATGTTCGAAATTATTCTAGTTAGAGAATGTAGATGCCAATTTATTAGTAATTGACAATTGTCTTATGATATTGGTACCAACTTATTTTGAAAAAATTGTATGATGTTTTATCTAAAACAAATTTTGATAAAAGCAAGGATAACGGTTACAGTTTTTCATGTTACTTAAAAATTAAATAAAAAAATATTTCCTTGAAACCATTCTCGTCAGAGACGAATTCAATGAAGGCGAGATCGCAAAGGCCAGGTTTCAAGGTACATCGTACAAAGCCTCAAGACCACCAAGGCCTTTGGGGGATGGGGAGAGGGGTTAGGGTATGGGCTTACGGTTTCCTTACTCACTCGGTGAAACACAGCGCAAGCGCTCATACCCACCGGTTTTCTGTGAGGCCGTGGTCGCTCCGGTCGAGCCGGTCACGCATGCCGAAGCGTGGCTCTCCCGCGGTAAAAGTTTAACAACGTTTAAGCGGCTTAGTTACTGTTTCCTGACGAATTTCTACTTAACATCATTGTTAGTAGTAACGGGTGTTTTTTTAAGCTAGATAGAACTTTAAATTGTAAAAAGTAACACAAAAAATTAAATTTTGATGAAACTTTTTTTTTTATTTGTTTCAGTATACTCTGACAAATCATCATGAATAGACTCACGCTTGAACAACGCTACGAAATTATCCAAATTTACTTTGAAAATCAGTCGTCGATTCGCGCAACTTATAGACGACTGTTTTATCGCAAAATTGTGTTCAGCGATGAGGCGCATTTTTGGCTTAACGGGTTTGTTAATAAGCAAAATTGCCGCATATGGAGTGAGACCAATCCACAACAGACCCTACAGACTCCATTACATCCAGAAAAATGCACCGTATGGTGCGGTTTTCACGCTGGTGGCATCATCGCACCTTATTTCTTCAAAAATGAGCTGATTTTCAAAGTAAATTTGGATAATTTCGTAGCGTTGTTCAAGCGTGAGTCTATTCATGATGATTTGTCAGAGTATACTGAAACAAATAAAAAAAAAAGTTTCATCAAAATTTAATTTTTTGTGTTACTTTTTACAATTTAAAGTTCTATCTAGCTTAAAAAAACACCCTATAGATAGATACGACTGTGTCAACGCTTATATGAATAAATAATGTAATTGAACTAGTTCATTCGGTCGTTAGAAATTAATTATGTTTTCGTCATTTATTTGGGGACACCGTGCCCCAGATATGTTATTGTCGGGTCAAGAAAAAGCTAAAAACTGGATGTTTTATTGACCAAGTACACACGTAACTAAGTATACTGAAATTGAATTCAATAAGAAGTGTTGGAGTAAATATTCTTGAAATAACTGCATTTCCTTTGTCGTATTTTTGAAGGCATAAGAATACTAAAAGATATAGTTCGGAAAATGTAGTGTTAAAAAAATGTGTTTGTGGCTATATATGTTTTTTTTAATTCAATTGTTAATTTACTGTAGCAATACGATATAAAACAGTACAGAGTAGACTTACATCTTCAACACATGTAAAGACAATCCTTTACTTACCGTTTAGAAAAGTAGTTATATTAGTGGGTACATCTATAAAAGCGTACTAGGTTCGCGCGGCGGACCGCTTTTAGACAAAATTATTGAAATTGTCACGTCTCAGACGTACACGTGATGTCATATAAACCAAATTATTGGGGTATGGGCCTCCGGTATCCCCACTCACTTGGTGAAACACAGCGCAAGCGCTGTTTCACTCCGGTTTTTTGTGAGGATACCACGGCATCACTCCGATCGAGCCGGCCCATTCCTGCCAAAGCGTGGCTCTCCCACGATATAATGCATGCAGCGATTGAAGAATGTGGATGAAGAAAACTAGTGATGATACACTATCATATACAAACTGGATCGATGAAGGAATAAACTTAGTAACAAAGTATATTAAGCACTTTATTTTAACCTATATTTACGCGAATATTTTAACCTCCATATAGATTATGGTTAAAATAAAGTTTGTGTAATTATCGTTGATATTTATAGCGTAGTCTTGTACAGCTTTCGGGAAACTGTAGCCTATATAGTTAGTTTATTAAGGCCTTCTGAAAGGTCACATGTGAATTGTGTTTTACCAACATATTCCATGTCGGAAACTAGATTCCAAGTCCTTTACGAAATTATAAGGGTCTGAAAATTTACTTCAGATACAATTTTATGCCCCGTTGGCAACGAGTAAGTTCATAATTCAATAAAAATCGATCAGTAATTGGAAATATTTGAGTTTATGGGTTTACTATCCTAATCCAACATGACAAGATTAGTTAAAATATATTTATATTTTAACTAATCTTGTCATGTTGGATTTGCTGTAACTAAAAATTCTAATATAGTTCTATTTAATGCTGATTATTGCGATCATAAATATACCTCTTAAATTATAACGTCAAACCTTTCTGAACGAATTTCATTCCGTATTGTATGTTAGAATTTACTTTTGACTTGAATGATGACTTTCAAAGTCATGTGTTTTTTGGAAATTAGAAAGAAAAACTGTGATTATTCGTAATTTCATTGGATTCTTAGTTGCACGAAAATTTCTATAGGTACATTTACATTTAAATTTAGATGTCTCTTTATTTTTAAGCTTGAAATTGGATTTTTTCTAAAGTCAAACCGATTTTTTCCAAATCAATTTGATTTCGAAGTGCAGGTGTGCATGGGTGACGATTACAAAGCGAGTAATTCGCTCGTTTGTCCGCTTTATCCTAAATAAGCAAGTTATTTTTTTTGTGTTAACATAAGTTTTTTCTTCGATTGCACGTTATTTGCACTTACAAATAAAAATGTTGGTGATATTTAATTGTATAAATTTTGATACCGCTGGATTTTTAGACAGCTTTAAAATGGAATTTTCTTAAAGACAAACCGATTTTTCCAAATCAATTTGATTTTGAACTGCAGGTGTGCGTGGGTGACGGCTGCAAATCATCAGGCGACCCATTTGTCCGTTTGTACTCTCTATCCTAAAAAATAAGTTTTTTTTTCATGTTAACATAGGCTTTTTGTTCGATTATACTTCATTTGCACTTTAAAGTAAAAATTTTGAAAAAAGAATTCATCGCCAGTAACAATAAAGGTATTAATTACTCATACACTCTAACAAATTTATACTCGCCGATAAATAACTTGAATAAAAACTTTGAAACACAAACGATATCATAATTCATTTCAATGTTTGCGCGGCGTTGAATTGAAATTAATTTCGGACTTTTTTGGGGGCTTTGTTATTAAGTCATTAATTTGCCTTAATGTTTGTTTTAGGTCCTTTTACTGAAAATAATTAGTTACATCTTGAATAAGAACATTGAGGCTTAAGTGATGAAATTATTTGGAATTTACATTTTATTTATCATTTTTAAAATATCTGATGAATTTTTAATTATTTTTTTAATATTTGACACTGTTCAGTACGTCAGATTCACAGTACCTATGATATTCCATAGCTTTAGAAGGACTCATCCAATAAATCATCTATTGAATACGTAACGTACTTAGGTAGAATTCCAAATAATAATAATAATTGCACTTACTACTTAAGACTGAATAAACTTTCAATAATGTTAGTTATATAACGTCTTCCACATACAACTATAAAAACATTCAAACATCGAGCTACGCAACTACCAATCCTGTATCGCGATAAAGAAATTCTTAAGCCGATTAGCATTTATACAACTTCTCAACATTAACCGTTGATCTGTGGTCCGCCAGGTATGATCACCTAACCTGACCAGAGGATCGTCCTCTTGGAAGGAAAGGCTGGTTAGCTATTCATTAACAAAAAAAGAGATAAAAAGAAAATAAGTAATAATACAAATACATTTCTGACCCTAACGATAAATGGTGCTTACAAATTCAATTACCTACTGAAATTAAAAACCACTTCTTTATAAAAAGCATTTTTATCTATAGTTTGTTTTCTCGAACACAAGAAAATGAATAAAAAAGAAATCTAATTTGGAAAAGATTGGGTGAATAGAAAATAAAATTACCAGATCCCAATAAAATGAACGTATTCCATCGTTTTTGGTCTCATAATCTTATTACGTCTTCGTTGTTTCACTTAAATAGAGGATATCGGACTTCGATAAGAACCTTCACGGGGAACCTTTCTACAGTGATGATCCAGGAATGTACAATTGTCTTTTATTATTTATTTTATTGTAAGAGTAAGGTACCTAATCTACTTTACGTGGTTTAAAAGAGTACATTAAATATAATAATAGTCATGAATAATTACATTAAATATGAAGAAAAGAATACTAAAAAACAGTAAATCCATAAATAAGGTTCCTTCTTAGTTTTTTATTTGTAAATCTAAAACCAGTACCACCAGACAGAGAGACAAACACGAATATTAAAATGATTAAATATTAAAATGATTAAAAAAACTACAAATTAATTAAACTTCAACACGTGTGTGTAAAATTTAATTAGTTTTAAAAAAGATCCCCTTGACACTGGTCGTTGGTGACCCAGTTATGTGAATTACACAAATGTCCCAGTAGACACCTAACTCGGTAACTCACCTGCTCCACAGGGACTGGACCGTTGCGTTTTAAATTTACCGCAATAACAAAAAGCCGTTTTATGTTCAAAGGCCAAATGAATATCATAACGTTATAATAATTTAAAATGTTATTTTAAGTTCCATTACTTGCGTTTTTATTTTAGTTTTTATTTGAGCCAGATTTGAAAGCAAGATCTTTCCATTCACCTCAAATAGGGTAAATTGTTATTAAGCTGATTTAACCGTACGAGAAGCCACGAGAGTTCGGCATGCATCGGCCGGCTCGACCGGATTGATACCACGGCCTAACAGAAACCAGAGCTTGCGCTGTGTTTCACCGAGTGATTGAGGATACCGGAGGCCCATAACCCCTCCCCTATCCCCCTTTCCATACCCCAAAGTTGCGTAATCGCTTACCATTAGGCGATACGTCTGCTCGTTTGCCCCCTATATAATAAAATAAAAATATCTATAAGAAAGAAATGTGTAAGAAAATATATTGAAAGTAATTTATGTTTTCTTGAAAGTTTTTACAGTACTGTGTTAGTATTACATAGCAATTGGATATCCAAATCTAATCAGTAGAACCTTATTGCTAAATTGATGTACGCATAAATAAAATGAATAGTACGAATGACAAAATTAAATTATCCTAAATCAAAATACAAATCATGGTAAAGGTTTTAGACGAAGAATAAGTATGTCGATAAATTGTATTATTTAGAAAGTCTTAGCGTAGTAGTAGACCCATTCTCTTTCCAACGACATTTTCTGTTCCGTACTCAATCGTACACTAAACTTGTGTATGTGTGTGTAAGTTATACATATAAACCTTCCTCTAGAATTACTCTATCTATTGCTAAAAACTGAATTGAAATCCGTTGAGTAGTTAAAAAAATCTAAGCGAACAGACAGCGGAAGCGACTTCATTTTATACTATGTAAGGATTTGATTCTGGAGCCATTGTTTAGATGTCGATAGGCCGCACGACCACCTTACACCATAGCCATCAAGAAAACTAGTTTTAAATCATTCTTCCACTGCTTAACAAAAGGTGAGTGAATATTGCGGTCAAAATTCCTCTTTAACCTTATTTATAAAGAGGGGGAGTTGAAGAGGGACAATGCACTTCTGGCTCTGAAGTTGCAGGTGATCATATTTCACGTTATAATTATAATTTAAATAAATAATATTTTTAAAAACTGAAAAACACGCTTCAATGCAAAAAAGCGTGGGGCGACATTATGGAAACATGTTTAGATAACACCCTACGCCCATTTTCAGACTTTTTATACTATTCTTTATTTCTTTATTTTGTTAATAATTTATTGTCATCGGTACTCTATAAGTACTAAGTTTAAATGAAACCTGACCGTTTCAAGTGGGTCAAAATCAAGTCCAAAGGAGTCGGTTACAAATAAACATACAGGTGAAGCTTATAAAAGCGTGTAAAATCAAAATAGTAGTAAAAATGTCTAAGGTTGTACCAATACCAAACAGAAAAATAAATATATTTATTATACTGGTTGCCAGCCACAATAAAAAAGTTTTATCTCTGGTATTCATCTACTAATTCCAAAATTGCTATATGCAACTCCTTTCAGGCGAAAGACCTTTTAGAAGTTAATCCACTCAAGCTAAGGACGGTAACAGATAATAAAATTTGGATCTAGTATTTAGCAACAATCTGGAGAAACGATGAGATTACGAAAGCTTATTACCAGCTCTAGAATATTGTTCGCTCCGTCCGGCAAAACGTTGAGTCATATCTGTCTATATGAAGATATTTTTTAAAATAGTGTAATGTAAACTATTATTTGTTTAATATTATAAAGCTGAAGAGTTTCTTTGTCTGTTTAATTGAACGTGCTAATCTCAGGAAGTACTAGTCCGATTTAAAAAATATTTCTGTGCCAGATACGCTACGACCAAAAGGAGCGGAGTATCAGTAATAAATATTTCTAAAACGAGAATTAAATCCTTTTGAGAGCTTCCATTGCATGCGCTGCGTAAACGGAAGAAAGAATTGTTCCTCGTTAAAAATCCTTATGAAAAACCGCTACAGGATATTTTCGTCTTTCCTAATCATGGTAGGAAAATATTTTGTATGAAGTAAAAAGATTGAGTGCGCTAAAGTGAACCGTAGGTAATCCCTATGTTGTTCATAATTAAAATTCAATTTTGTAATATGAAACATTGTAAGTTTTTTTTTACAAAGTTAATTATGATTGACTACATTATAAGTAACTTGCCTTTTGACTGAACTATACGACTCGGAGTTCTAAATCGATTGATTTAAATTAATTTAGTCATTTTTGTAACAGAAACATTATTAGTGATTCATTCATTCTTCATTCAAGTCATTATACTTCGTTCAAATCTGTCTGTTATTCGTCTTCATTTTGAATTTATAAGTAGAAGAGTATTTTGTCATGATTTATCTTATTTTCTCATTTTAATAACTTACATCGCTTTACTAAGTAGCAAGCATGTATGAAATTGTTTTAAACGACTCTATTTGCATGTTTAAATGAATGTGCATTTAAAATGCAAATACAGCCTTTTAAAACAAGGAAATGAAAACAATGTATAAGGAAACAAATGTATAATCCGAATAAAGCCTTGAACGTTCCCATTTTGCATCAGTGGGAAGCAGAGGAAAAATTAAAATTTTAAATGTTAAAACTCCAGCAAAGCTCCGAACAAGTTGTTTGAGGTTGTCGTATTTGCTTTGGCCTGCTTTTGCGTTGTGCCTGCATTAATACTTGAAAATTGTTCATTATTATTAATGAGCATAGCAATTCTTTTGTAAAGTTTATTTTTTATGTATTCGTTGACAATATCCTACTAATATTATAAACGCGAAAGTTTGTAAGTACTCGTATGTAAGTGAGCATGTTTGGTGCTTTTTCACGCAAAAACTACGGAATGGATTTTGATGAAACTTTGCAATAATATAGCTTATACATCAGAATAAAACATAGGCTACAATTTATTAAGATACTAGCTTCGCCTCGCGGCTATTGTTGTACCGCGGTTAGCACCGCTGGGTTCAGCTAGTATTAAAATAATTAACTCAGTAGAAGTCAGTGTCACTAAACAATATTTAGAGATCCATTAATTTGGAAGATATTGTTCACATTTTTTTATTTTTTTTATTGAAGATGCATGTTTTGGCCGAGGTTTTTATTCACAATGATCCTGTGTTTTGTCGTCCTGCAATTTCTTAGCCTGGCAGAATATTGAGAATTCAGAATATTGCGCTACCAAAAATTCACAGCGACCACAGCCAAATTAGTTTTAAAGTAATAAGTTACAAAAAGGTATTACGTGCTAAACAAGAACATTCAACTTAAATGAATCTTCTAAGAAAATAATTTAGTACAATTTAAAAGCTATAGTTACTAATTGACTGTACGTTTGGCCTAGTGGTTAAGCGATCGTCACGCCGTTCCCTACTTCGCCAAGTGTTGTGGGTTCAAATCCTACATGGAGTTGTCGAGTTGTCTTTAAAAATATTATGAACTAGTGATACCATTAGTTACGATCGGTGACAGGTAATTAACTGTATCACTATCGAAGCTAGAACAAAACCTATTTGATTAATTAATTCTCCAGAGTATACGGGCTATATACAGTGTAACATTGTGACCTACTCTACAGTGTAAGATTGGCGAGACAATTTAAGTGCCTACCTTAATTGAGGGTAGACAAGAACCGTAATTGTGTAAAGTGCTTTTCTTCTTTTATGTATTTCTTTTTCTTTGAATTGTTAAAATAAATTTACTTCTTCACTCATTTACGAATTGTGTCGAGCAATGTGGGCCGGTTCGACCAAAGCACCAAATACCACTCCCACGGAAAATCAGTCTTTCTTTTAAAATGAATAAAGTTGAAATTTGGATATGACAATAGTCAAATACATACGAATTACTTAAGTCTTGGAGCTCTTTCAGTTATTACGTAGGTACATACATATGACAAATGTGAAAGTTTCGTAAAACGAATTTCCTAATTAGAGACGTATTCCCAGCAGAGGAATGTTAAAGATTATTGATTATAGTCATCATCCCTCGTGGGCGCACTATTCGAAGGTTGAAATAATGACAGTATATTTGAGGTTACTGTTGCCCAATAACCAATGTTTATGACCCTCGGGTCCGACAGCTTAACGTGTTTTCCGAAGCACGAGCGCGAGTCATCAAACTGCCATACCCCGGACAGTTATTAAGATTATCATGTAAGAAAAACCCAACAATACTTTTGGCCGGAGCCCTGAATCGAACTCAAGACCTTTTGATAGCTGTCACATACACTAACCACTAACGAGACTGTTAAAGAATGCTGATGAGACACAAAAAAAAATACTGCAATTAAAATCACTCAAATCAATTCATCATAGTTCAAAAAGTTTATGTTCCCAGTATAAAAGAAAAAACAGTCACACCAATCGAACCTTTGGTGGAAAGGTTTTTGAATTTGACCACCCTTTGAATCTTCTTTTTAATGAATAAATTCAGACTATAAATATCACAGAAGTAGACAGTAAACAACAAGGACATTGAAGGGTCGAACAAATTTTTAGTGTTTGCTTATTAAATTCTAACTTTGCCCGCGGCTCCGCTTACGAGTATATCGGTGGTTACGGTAAAGAATAGCATATGTCTTTCCTCAAGAATAAAGCCAAATAATAAAATTTGCCAATGAGATCATTGGCAAATTTTATTGAAATCGGTGCATTGCAGTTTGGTCGTGAAAGAGTAATAGACAGACAGACAGAGTCACTTTTGAATTAATAATTTTAGTGAGGATGTAAGCCCAAGAAAAAGAAAATTGTATACTAAATCATATTCATATACTGTGTATAATGCAGTAATAATAATATTAAAGAAAACATTTTCTATTCCACTCTATTCAATTTTAATGTCTATTGTTCGGGCTAACCAATCAAACCACGAACGCTTCCGCATAAAGAAATATCATTGAAACACTCACATAAACACATTTGACCCCACTTTTCTGTTACAATCGTCGAAGTAAAGCATCTCCTCATATTTTCCGGCACGTTCTCAATCAGTGAATTGCTTGTGGTCTCCTGCGCGCTGTTATTTATGTCCCACAATATTTTTACCACAATGCGGCTTAGGGTTGATTTCTAGTCTGTGTCTATGTTCTTAGTTTACTAAACTTCAATGAAGAATAATATTTTTATAGTCAGCGTAGTGCTACAATTTTATATTTTTGATGTACCTACATCATAACTAAAATATGCAGTTCGTTTTAGCGTAGAGAAGGATTTGGTTTGCCATTTCAAAGTTTTAAAAGAAAGATACGAAATAATGCCTTAATTTCAGCCATAAAAACATTTTAATTTTTTTTTAATAAATAAACAATGGACAACAACTCTACCTATACCATTTTTTCTATTAAATTTAAATACACATATAAATTACATTTTTAAATATACATGTAAAAATAAAAACATTTAAAAATATAAAAAACAGTAGACCACCGACTTCGGGTACAGGGACTAAGAAACCGGTGGTTAGGGCTCCAAAGACAGGAACCTCCTCACTATACGTGCCGTGTCAAGAAGGACTGCCTTCTGTATCAGACCCTTGATCCATCCTTCTAACGTGAGCCTCTTAAGGTGTTGGTCGAGGCTCTTGGCTATCAATCCGTGAGCAGATACGACTATCGGAACAATTATTACCGAATCCACATTCCACATATCGACAATCTCGTGAGATAAATCCAAATATTTCATTTGTTTCTCTTTTCGACTTTCACGAGATTCTCGTCATGAGGAACGGCGATATCGATAATAATTGCGCGGCGCTCTAATCGATCTATCACCACAATATGAGAAGGATTTGGTTTGCCATTTCAAAGTTTTAAAAGAAAGATACGAAATAATGCCTTAATTTAAGCCATAAAAACATTTTAAATTTTTTTTTAATAAATAAACAATGGACAACAACTCTACCTATACCATTTTTTCTATTAATATTATTAACACAAAACAATTAACATATAAATATTGTCGGCTGTTGACAACACTGCTGTACGGCTGTTCCACCATCTGTCTGTTTCTAATAAAATAATCGCTTTTTACTAAATGCATATGTATAACTGCATGGTACATATTTGGTATATGCAGTAACAGTTTTTACAATATTTGTCTGTCTGTCTGTCTGTTTGTTCCGGCTAATGTCTGGAACGGCTGAACCATTTTGACGGGGCTTTTACTGGCAGATAGCTGATTATATAAGGAGTAACTTAGGTCACTTTTTTTTTGACTAGCTTTACACCGCGGCATTACCCGTGATTTTAAAGGTACAACAATAACCGCGGATAAAACCGCGGGACTCAGCTAGTCTAAAATAAGAAAAACAAAATGATAAGTGTGAAATGAACCTCTCTATGTCTGTAAATGGGTGCATGTGTAGGCGGGAGTGTGTGTGCACATGTGTGTTTAGGTGTGTGTGTGTGTGTGTTTGATTTGTATCTGTAAGAGGTGATCATTCTTAGAAGAGTAATATAGTGTTAAAAAGAGTATTGAATAATATACTAAATTAAACGTAATTAAAACTTAGAAAAGAATTAAAATAAATAAAACAAACGTACAAACTAAGGTAATACTGCAGAACCTCCTCAGCTTCCTTATATCCCAAACTTTGAAGCCAATCAGTTACCTTAATCTTGAATTCTGTTTTATTAAGAGGGGAAATAAGAATAATACTATTTACCTTATTATAAACTTGGAAGCCAAGATGTTCCTGCAACTTGAAGCCGAGCCAAGCGGGGCCAATACCGGAGTGTATAATTTTTTTTTTTTTTCTGTAATTGCCATACTAATACAAGTATGACATTGCTATTACGATCTAGTCTACTGACTAATGAGTAATTTTAGTTTGACCTAAATGAATAAAATAAAACTATAATAAGATTGTGTCCATTAACACTTTTCTTATCGTCTCTAATTAATTGAGGACACTCTGTTCATGTGTTCTTGTATTACACTGCACTAAAATGATAGTATTTTGTTCACTTCGCACTTTCACTTAACTAACTCAAAGGGTTTTACCCTTTTAAGTCTCCTTGTAATATCCGTATTGTCAAGAAGCTGGATAGCCTCAACGTTTACGTGATGGTGAAGTCGGCGTTCATGAGCGAGGAGTGTATAAATGAGCAACCTTTATGCGTCAATGCGGATATACCCTTCGTCACTGCCATTAAACTAAAAAGTATAATAAAATTTCACTGTTGAACAAAACTAATTTAACATAAAGATTGAACTATGTAGTCTGAAGTCGATAAGGCGTGATGTAACGAAGATTATAACGATATCTTTAAACCATTTTGCAGGGAAGCGAGATAACTCCAGTTGAACTGGCTTAAAATATTCAGTACAGCCAAAGTGAGATAGCTTTTGAACACGTATTCAATTTCCCTTACACGAAAATTTATATACTGTTTAGAGTATTTTGTATTTTTGATTACACTAAACAGTAACAATGAATGAAAAGTGAACAAAAAATGTTTTATTTAGCTTGCCATGTTTGTTTGTTTGGGTCAAATTTAGTAATTGAAATTTAACCCCCTTCCTGCTGACAGATTGACCTGAAATTTGGTACACACCTTTAGTTTTAGTGACAATAAAATTAAATACATTTTGTTTCATTGTAAATCCAAGATGACCGCCGCTACAAAATGGTGGTTTACACATTAAGCTACGACCAGCTCAGTATGGGTAACAATTGAAAGGGTTTTTTATGGAATAGGGGCCCGCCGCCCATGGACACCCGCAACACCAAAGGCGTTACAAATGTGTTGAAGTGCGTTGCCGGCCTTTGGGGGATGAGGAAGGGGATGAGGGAAGGAGTTGGGGTAGGGCCTCCGGTATCCTCCCCCCAATGTATCCCTACGTTGTCGTCGTGGTGGGGCTTGCGTGGGTCAATGATCTCTGGGGCTGTGCCGGGTAGAGCTACTCATGACGGATTGGCCCAGGGTGAGACTCCAGACCAAATGGAATACCAGACGGAGTCTCTTCAGAGAGACTGCCGCGAAGGGCATGACGCTCCATCGTCATGCCGCGCTCCAAGCGTCCCTCTGCTTTAGCAGAGGGCGTGATGGAGAGCGAGTAGGTCACAGAGGCTGGCACTTGAGTGCTCTGCCGTCTGTGAGAGAGGGCTAGCCACCCTCTCGCATTCCGTAACCATTAGGGGCTCAACAACGACCTGACTGGTGGCTCCAAGAGGGTACGCTGAGAACCTGATGGCCGGAGGGCTTGCCTTGATTGGCCGGCCCAAGTCGTAAAAACCTGTGGATACCGACCGACCTCCACAGTACATAGGCTTGCCCGGGTATTGGGGATCTCTGCCCGGGTGGACTTTTAGTTCTCCCCACCTCGTGGGATTTATTATGGAGTTGATAAATTTAAATAAAAAGAATTACGAAACCGAACTAACGACAACTAAAGGCAAGCACAACGGATCCGAGAAAGAAGGGAAGAGGAGGGAGAAAAGAGAGAGGAGGAACGCCAAAGGGCAGTTCAGGAAGGCGGACGACCAATCGTCTGCCGAAGAGACCCTTTGAACCTTTTTTGACCACCCTTTGAATCTTCTTTTTAATGAATAAATTCAGACTATAAATATCACAGAAGTAGACAGTAAACAACAAGGACATTGAAAGGTCGAACAAATTTTTAGTGTTTGCTTATTAAATTCTAACTTTGCCCGTGGCTCCGCTTACGAGTATATCGGTGGTTACGGTAAAGAATAGCATATGTCTTTCCTCAAGAATAAAGCCATCTCATTGGCAAATTTTATTGAAATCGGTGCATTGCAGTTTGGTCGTGAAAGAGTAATAGACAGACAGACAGAGTCACTTTTGAATTAATAATTTTAGTGAGGATGTAAGCCCAAGAAAAAGAAAATTGTATACTAAATCATATTCAAATACTGTGTATAATGCAGTAATAATAATTAAAGAAAACATTTTCTATTCCACTCTATTCAATTTTAATGTCTATTGTTCGGGCTAACCAATCAAACCACGAACGCTTCCGCATAAAGAAATATCATTGAAACACTCACATAAACACATTTGACCCCACTTTTCTGTTACAATCGTCGAAGTAAAGCATCTCCTCATATTTTCCGGCACGTTCTCAATCAGTGAATTGCTTGTGGTCTCCTGCGCGCTGTTATTTATTTCCCACAATATTTTTACCACAATGCGGCTTAGGGTTGTTTTCTAGTCTGTGTCTATGTTCTTAGTTTACTAAACTTCAATGAAGAATAATATTTTTATAGTCAGCGTAGTGCTACAATTTTATATTTTTGATGTACCTACATCATAACTAAAATATGCAGTTCGTTTTAGCGTAGAGAAGGATTTGGTTTGCCATTTCAAAGTTTTAAAAGAAAGATACGAAATAATGCCTTAATTTAAGCCATAAAAACATTTTAATTTTTTTTTACTAAATAAGCAATGGACAACAACTCTACTTATACCATTTTTTCTATTAAATTTAAATACACATATAAATTACATTTTTAAATATACATATAAAAATAAATACATTTAAAAATATAAAAACAGTAGACCACCGACTTCGGGTACAGGGACCAAGAAACCGGTGGTTAGGGCTCCAAAGACAGGAACCTCCTCACTGTACGTGCCGTGTCAAGAAGGACTGCCTTCTGTATCAGACCCCTGATCCATCCTTCTGACGTGAGCCTCTTCAGGTGTTGGTCGAGGCTCTTGGTTATCAATCCGTGAGCAGATAGGACTATCGGAACAATTATTACCGAATCCACATTCCACATATCGACAATCTCGTGAGATAAATCCAAATATTTAATTTGTTTCTCTTTTTCGACTTCCACGAGATTCTCGTCATGAGGAACGGCGATATCGATAATAATTGCGCGGCGCTCTAATCGATCTATCACCACAATATGAGAAGGATTTGGTTTGCCATTTCATAGTTTTAAAAGAAAGATACGAAATAATGCCTTAATTTAAGCCATAAAAACATTTAAATTTCTTTTTAATAAATAAACAATGGACAACAACTCTACCTGTACCATTTTTTCTATTAATATTATTAACACAAAACAATTAACATTAGAACATTTATAAACTTTCTTGTCAATAGATATTTCAATAATATATTTGGGAACCACTTAACCGCGTCATGGATTAATTAGATTTACTGTGTCAAATATTGTCGGCTGTTGACAACACTGCTGTACGGCTGTTCCACCATCTGTCTGTTTCTAATAAAATAATCGCTTATTACTAAATGCATATGTATAACTGCATGGTACATATTTGGTATATGCAGTAACAGTTTTTACAATATTTGTCTGTCTGTCTGTCGGTCTGTTTGTTCCGGCTAATGTCTGGAACGGCTGAACCATTTTGACGGGGCTTTTACTGGCAGATAGCTGATTATATAAGGAGTAACTTAGGTCACTTTTTTTTGACTAGCTTTACACCGCGGCATTACCCGTGATTTTAAAGGTACAACAATAACCGCGGATAAAACCGCGGGACTCAGCTAGTCTAAAATAAGAAAAACAAAATGATAAGTATGAAATGAACCTCTCTATGTCTGTAAATGGGTGCATGTGTAGGCGGGAGTGTGTGTGCACATGTGTGTTTAGGTGTGTGTGTGTGTGTGTTTGATTTGTATCTGTAAGAGGTGATCATTCTTAGAAGAGTAATATAGTGTTAAAAAGAGTATTGAATAATATACTAAATTAAACGTAATTAAAACTTAGAAAAGAATTAAAATAAATAAAACAAACGTACAAACTAAGGTAATACTGCAGAACCTCCTCAGCTTCCTTATATCCCAAACTTTGAAGCCAATCAGTTACCTTAATCTTGAATTCTGTTTTATTAAGAGGGGAAATAAGAATAATACTATTTACCTTATTATAAACTTGGAAGCCAAGATGTTCCTGCAACTTGAAGCCGAGCCAAGCGGGGCCAATACTGGAGTGTATAATTTTTTTATTTTTTTTCTGTAATTGCCATACTAATACAAGTATGACATTGCTATTACGATCTAGTCTACTGACTAATGAGTAATTTTAGTTTGACCTAAATTAATAAAATAAAACTATAATAAGATTGTGTCCATTAACACTTTTCTTATCGTCTCTAATTAATTGAGGACACTCTGTTCATGTGTTCTTGTATTACACTGCACTAAAATGATAGTATTTTGTTCACTTCGCACTTTCACTTAAATAACTCAAAGGGTTTTACCCTTTTAAGTCTCCTTGTAATATCCGTATTGTCAAGAAGCTGGATAGCCTCAACGTTTACGTGATGGTGAAGTCGGCGTTCATGAGCGAGGAGTGTATAAATGAGCAACCTTTATGCGTCAATGCGGATATACCCTTCGTCACTGCCATTAAACTAAAAAGTATAATAAAATTTAACTGTTGAACAAAACTAATTTAACATAAAAATTGAACTATGTAGTCTGAAGTCGATAAAGCGTGATGTAACGAAGATTATAACGATATCTTTAAACCATTTTGCAGGGAAGCGAGATAACTCCAGTTGAACTGGCTTAAAATATTCAGTACAGCCAAAGTGAGATAGCTTTTGAACACGTATTCAATTTCCCTTAAACGAAAATTTAAATACTGTTTAGAGTATTTTATATTTTTGATTACACTAAACAGTAACAATGAATTAAAAGTGAACAAAAAATTATTTATTTAGCTTGCCATGTTTGTTTGTTTGGGTCAAATCTAGTAATTGAAATTTAACCCCCTTTCTGTTGACAGATTGACCTGATATTTGGTACACACCTTTAGTTTTAGTGACAATAAAATTAAAAACATTCTGTTTCATTGTAAATCCAAGATGACCGCCGCTACAAAATGGTGGTTTACACATTATGTCACGACCAGCTCAGTATGGGTAATAATTGAAAGGGTTTTTTTTATGGAATAGGCACCAAAGGCGTTACAAGTGCGTTGAAGTGCGTTGCCGGCCTTTGGGGGATGAGGAAGGGGATGGGGGAAGGAGTTGGGGTAGAGCCTCCGGTATCCTCACTCACTCGGTGAAACACAGCGAAGGCGATGTTTCACACCGGTTTTCTGTGAGGCCGTGGTATCACTCCGTCCGTCGAGCCGGCCCATGCATGCCGAAGTAATATGTAAACATTTTTTTAATTTAAACGGTTTTATTGAAAATAATGTACTAAATCGTCACACCCCTCTCCCTCATCAATCTAAGGCATCGATCAGACAAAAAACCTGTTCGGCCCGTGTTTCCATCCTGTCAACTCAGTTTACGCTACGCCCAACGATTTTATTTATTTGATTTTAAATAAAATGTTTTACATAATTTTTCTTGAACTCTTTCTGCTAAGAACTTTACAATAACACCACTCACAAAACGTACTAGATGGAAAAATCACAGCGTATTTTTATAATGTTTTATTTTTAAAGTTATTACGGCCGTCTAAAATATCCTATCTCCAGGTTTAACTAAAATGGGTATATAAATACAAAAAACGGTCTGAATTTATTTGGAAAGTATTTGGAAAGAGAGTATTTTTCTTTTTTTTAACAGCTAAAACTTGTCAAAATAAAGTAAAAAAATTGATCCTGAGTGTATGATATGCCTGCAGGATTAAATTTTTTGCATATTAATAAAAGTAGGTACTAAAACAATAATATTGTAAAAAATGTACAGACCAGCTCCAGTATTAACCATAGGTATGTTATTGAAAACGGAAAATGAGAATAATTTAAAATGGAAAAGTTTGTGCACTGAATGATCTTTATAGCCAAAAATTATAAAAAAAACATCCACATTTATTATGCAATTTGGCACATCAAAAAACCAAGCTAATGATAATTAGATTATGTTTTTATAGCTGTATTTCGACACCGGTTAATTTAGTTAAATAGTTAATTAAGACATCATTTCAATAATTATACAAGGGAACAACTCAAGTAATTATTAAATATTTTTGATTATGATAGTTAACTTCCTATACCGATAATCAAGCAGTTTCAAAAGTCAAAAATGTATTTTAATTTACTCTGTTTCCAATTTTGTAAATTCTTGAACCATTTAATTTAATATTGAAAAGGGAGAATCTATTCTAATTTAAAATATAACAATAGTTATTGAGTTAGACGATCTCAATATCTAAACCACTCAATAGTTAATTTGATTACAGAACGTTAAACTTCAGTGAGTGGATATCGCACACACAAATCGAATAATGACCGCAATAACAGAACTTTGAATATAACCTTCGGAGTTACAGCAGTTTTGCATACATTTGTCGTGAGATGAATTTTGATTGACTCTAATTAGGTGGGTCGATATTGTTTTCTTTATTCTCACGGAATTGAGTATAGTAAAGTGGTAATAAAGGTAGAATGGACTTTTTATCTCTCTACAAACACAATTTTAATATTTAATTGTTGTTGGGATGACCTTGTAAAGGAACGGAGTCCCGGTCCTAATCGGTTTGTTTAGTTGTAATAATTATATGGTACTATGTTATGCTGTATTTTAGTGTCGCTGGAACCTGGTTTAAGTTTAGCTTTTCACATACTGACGTATAATCATTTATTTAATCTCATCGTTTTAAAAACATATCAGCCAAGATATGTCCGTTGCTGCAATCTTAAGTCATCAACAGCCCATAATGTCCCACTACTCGGGTCTCCTCTCAGAGGAGGGTTTAGGCAATACGTCCCTACGTCGGCCAAGTGCAGGTTGGGGACTGATAAGACAACATTGTGGCTACGTATCTTGCCGTTGGATGTTTTTAAGCCGCCCAAAGGCCTCCAACTAAGCTTCACGACTATTTATCCTATGATGGTAACTGGGACCGACTGCTTAACATGACCTCTGAATCACAGAGATGCTCATGGTATCATTCCACTAACGTTCACCCATTCAGGTATTGACCACGCAGTCATTGCTTACCCCCGGTGATTGTTTCTAATCACCGAATGCAACTGGGCTATGAGCGCCTCAATTTCAAGTAAATTCTTTAAATAACAATAATGATAGGCTCTCATTTAACATAAACCACCTAAAGTCCGGTTGAAAAGCATCGTTAACAGAAGTCACGTAGGACCAACAATAAGGAACTTATCTTTACAAATCTAACTTTGCGGCGATCAAGCTTTGTAACACTGAAATTTCAACCTTATTTCTATCCTATAAGTATTGCTATTTAATAGAAGGACTTTTTAATTTGGATTTTTATGTCCCCTCAGTGTCTAGACTCAATGGGACTTAATTCTTTTCTATTTGATCATTATTCAAGAACTAAATGTATTGTGTAAGCTTATGTGTTATTCTAACATGAAATACATATTTACCTCAGGAATTACCACAACGGCATTTAAAAGATTTAAGTGTTTCTTATATATAATAGTGTCGGATAAATGATTAAAATATTTTTAATAACCTACAGCCCACCGAACATCATTTTAATTCGTAGTTTTTGGTCTACATGCAGCAGACGTTTGAACCTTAGAATTACAAGTGACTCCTTGGCGGGAATCTGAGAATGTTACAAACGCTTTTGAGAACTTCTATAGACCTTACTCTAATAAACAATCGTCGAATGAGATCAGGGGTCCGTAGGTGAGAAATAATACAGCTCAAAAATATGATGAAACTTGTATTCTCGATTCACAATTCTCTCACAAAAATATTTCTTCGAGGTATTTACAATCACTCCAGTAACTAAACACTAGCACGATTCAGCAAACCCTAACAGCGCCATCTATGGGTTGATGACTTAAACACGAAACAAAATTGCAAAAGCAAACTAATAATTAACTTATCCTTTTATACAATAAAATATAAATACGTATATATGTAACATCATGCCTTCATATAATAAAAGGGAAAAACAGAGTAATTGGAAATACATAAATAAACTTATTAAACGATTGACCTGAACAGTCATACTCTTCTAATGCCGATCCGCACCGAAAACGTTCCACGACCACCTCGGGTAGAACTCAAGATGTAGGTACATATTTATTTATATATTAACCTCTGCTTAGTTTGAGACTAGATGGCGTTGTGTGTCAGATGATAAAAAAAATGTGTCTTGCAGAAAGAAGTGCAATTACTGCTTTCTATATTGTGGGTTAGTTTAACCATGTTCGAGTTTAATTATTATTAACTGTCGCTATTGGGATTCGATCATTTTTAAGTGTGTTTCATGTCAAATAGGAAAATATGTATCCTGGTTGTAGAAGTTGTTAAAATAGTTTACTGCTTATCAATCATGTACCTATATACATTACTAGTTGACCCAAGCAACCTCGTTTGCGTTTCCTATTGCCGGTAGCGTGATAATTTTTCCCCGTTTTTGAAACATTCTTCATTGGTGTTCCGCTCTTAGTCTTACTCGATAAATGGGCTATCTAATACTGAAGTTTTTTTTCAAATCGGACCATTAGTTCCTGAGATTGCGTGTCAAGCAAACAAACGAACTATTCTGCTTTATATATTAGTATGTATATAGATTTATTGATGAACTAGCTTTTGTAGCACCCGTGTATTTGTCGGTTATCGTGATAAAGAGTACCCTATGGTTTTTCTCAAGCATCAAAGTATCTCCATGCCAAATTTCATTGAAATCGGTGCGGTGGTTTAGCCGTGAAAATCTTAGAGACGGAAAGAAAGACAGAGTTACTTTTGAATTTTTAACTAACCTTGTATGCTTAACAACAATACAATTTCAATATTCAGTAATATGAGTATCTAAAGCAAGAAAGGAACTTTACCCATGAGTACTTTCTTGTGTTGCATATGTTTTTACACTTATAAAGTTATGTTATAACAACTCCATAACCTAATTTTCTCCTCACATCGGAACGTATTCGATAAAGTATTTCATGTGCCGCGAATCCAATTTTTCTTTTGACCCAGTTTTTCATACCATAACATTTACTTTGCTGTTTTGGATGAAATGAAATATATATATGGAATTGTCATGTTAATATTTATACAGATTGAAATAAATGTAATAATTGAATTATTAAAAAAGTTACGTAAGTTCCCTTAATATATAATGATCAAAATTTCACTTTAGCCAACTGCCCCGTCCATTGCTGAACGAACGCCTCCTCTAAGAAGAACCAACTATCCCGGATAAAGGTTATAACTCAAAAAGTAAAAAGAGGGCAAAGAGGAAAAGAAAAGAAATAAGAGGAAAATGAAATAACTTTATTACTTGATATCCTAAATGACAATGTACTTTATGGGATTTGTAGATAAATCAGGTTTTGGTAACTTTATTTAGATACAAATAAGTATTGAATTATATTGTAAGATTTACACATTAATTTAATATTTGGAATGTCATTACTCATTGAAAAGATGTGAGATGTAGCTCGTAACAAAGCTTCTATGCTGTACTAAGCTAATATTTCTTGAAACTTAGTTTTTGAAGTGAAAACTTCTTTAGCGGCGCTGTGTACTTTTTTGGAATGGGTAAAAATGTATAAACTCGCGTCAGGTCACGTGACCATAAACTAGCGTCAGGTCACGTGTCCTGATCGAAAATTCGTCAGGATATTTATTGTTAACAGCGCCGTCTACCGATATACTTTGGTAGCATTCGTTTTTCTAGATAGTTGTCCTTTCTCAATATGATTTTATATACTTAAAGTTAATATTTCAGTATCTTAAAGTAATTTATAATAAATTAAAATAACGATTTTCTACTTACATAAAACCTTTTGTAAATCAAAAAGATTGTTTACAATTTTTTTGAAAACAGCGACATCTATTGGAGTATCAAAGCTTTACTTCCATTTACTACTTATTTTAGTTCTTTTTATTGCACACTATTAAAAAAAGCATAGGTGTTCATTTCAGGTAAGTTAAAACAACCGTTTGTTTATAGTTATGAGTTTTCACTTCTGTCGGCAGTGCTTATGACTGCTTTGTGTTTTTTTTTTATTTTAGTATACTAGCTGGCTTCATTGCTGTTATACGGATTATATGCTTTGCAAATTTTAGTGTACATTTCTTATTTTGTTTAATTTATTTAATTTATTCCCCATCCAAATGTGCCTATAGAAGTTTTCACATCAAAAATGACACATACATATATATAATTAATAGCTAAGGACAGTCTTGACAGTGGTCATCACTTTCTAATTAAGTATTAAGTAGGAGACTAAACAATTTCTAATACTGCAAACAACTCCTTACGTGTGGGAACAGAAATATGATCACGATAAGCGTCTCTAGAGGTTTACGGCTACACTTTATGTGTAGAAAGTCTCCTCTTTGATTCTGGTAATAAATAACCAACTTTATACTAGAGGAAAAAAGGGGCATATCGCAAAATAAGGTCGAAACAACACAGGTATGCTTTTGGCTTGGCGATGGATAGTTCAATCTTGAATGTATAGATTATTTTCATTTTCGTTACAACTAGACTTAGCGGAGTAATTACTGTTTCAGCGTCTTATTGCATTTATGTCTCTAAATATCATGCTTAAAGATGTTCTTTTTTGTGATTTTCAAAACCATTTTTATGACAATCCATTATTAAAATAATTTTTTATAATGATAACATTTAAACTTAGACACATAACACGTTTAGGGAAAAATATCGTTTAATATTTATTGCCATTAAAAAAAGGCTTACTGATTATTTAAGGAAAGCAATGTTAGTCTAGTCTACTTACTACGATTTCATTTCTAGTGACGACGTATTCACTTAGGACAATCTCAACAAAGCCTTGAAATAAAATATTATTTGCTTTAAATAATCTTATATACTCGTAACCAAGTTTTATTGGTCCTAGACGAAACTATTTTTTATGCTTAATACAATTTCACTGTGGTTAACTTATAGTGTAGTTAACTCAATATTTGATCTCATGCAGCGGGTATGCAATTTATATTTTATTTATTAGCTTGTACCCGCGGCTCTGCCCGTTGGTATGTTGGTAGAAGAAGTCTATGTCTTTCTTTCTTTATTTAGCAGTGATGGCGTAACAGAGTCAATTTGAATTAAGAATATTAGTCTGAATATGGACTAGGTTTGATTGCTAATGTCTATGGAATAGAATAGAACCGGATATAAACAAAAAAAATTGTCTTTATGGGGCACAACCATAAATATCATTTGCTTCTCTGTCTCTCTCCATTTCTGTAGCATTCCTTAAGTTTTATATATAATTACCAACTTTAGTGTTTTTAGGTAAGTGGTTGAGGCAATAACCAAGGACTATTTAGACAGTGAAAAATACATGTACATACCTAGAAATTAAATTACTTTGGAGAATTTCAAATCTAAAAGGTATTCCATAACTGTGTAACCAATAAAATCAATAACAGAATTTAGAACCAGACGATTCCAATCAAATAATTACTCCTCCAATATCCGATAAGGAGTGGTTTTATCAGCTTTAGACCAACTGGATTTTATTGGCAGGCTGTGCAAATGTTTTGGCAAGAAATATCAAAATGTAATGGTACGTTTAACATAGAGAAAATACAAGTGTGGGAATCATTTTATTTTGAATGGAACCGTGTAAGTATGAAAATAACCATAGAGACTTATTGATATAAAGACTATAAATAAATGTAATCTTCTAAGAACCTGCTCAGGTATTACGCCCTCGCTTCTTTACGCGTTTTCGTCTAGATATGTTTAAGTAACTGATGTGTTAATATGTAAAAGTAGGTAAAGTACATATTGTTACCTACATATAAAAATTACATGTCCTGATTATCTCAATAATTCATTAGCACAGAGTCTAAACCTCTAAAAATACAAACTTGAAAATTAGAAGTTAATGCCTTCATGTTGTTAAGAACCCATTAAGAATGTATTTCTGAAAATCTAATAGCTAAATTAAGATATAAAATTTTCAGAAAAAACCGACCTCATGAACTGAACCAAATTGAAGTGCGACCACGGAAAGCACCAGCTTTTTAAATGAAAAATCAGTTCACCCAGTCGAAATTTCTAAGGTAACAAACATAAAAAAACAGCTGAATTGAGAACCTCCTCCCTTTTTGAAGTCGATTAAAAACGGTACTAATTCTGTTGTTCGAAAACTCTCTATACTAAACTTAACAAGAAGTTACTAAAAATGAGTTTTGTCCTGTCAAACAACGGTCTCAATGTCAAAGATTGATTAAATTTAGGTATACCACATTAAAAATAGTCGTTATCTAAATACATTTATAAGTAATTGGAAATAATTTTACTAAAACAAGAAAATTATTTTAAGAAAAAAATACTTTGAATTAGCGCAAATAAGGGGTGTTTTTTTAAGCTACATTTAGAACTTTAAATTGTAAAAAGTAACACAAAAAATTAAATTTTGATGAAACTTTTTTTTTTATTTGTTTCAGTATACTCTGACAAATCATCATGAATAGACTCACGCTTGAACAACGCTACGAAATTATCCAAATTTACTTTGAAAATCAGTCGTCGATTCGCGCAACTTATAGACGACTTCGTCATTTGTATGGCGTACATAATCGTCCATCTGAACAAGCCATTCGTCGAACTGTGGATAGATTTCATACCACATACTCTCTAGAGGATGCAATAACACCAGCACGTCGAAGGAATGTGCGTACTGAAGACAATATCGCCGCTGTAAACGAAAGTGTGGAAGAAGATCCAAATTTATCGATTCGTCGTCGGTCGCAGGAATTGGGGCTCTGTCCGTCCACTACGTGGAAAATTTTGCGCAAAGATCTCGGCCTACACCCGTATAAGATCCAGCTGGTGCAGGAATTAAAGCCACGAGACCATTATATGCGTCGTTCTTTCGCCGATTGGGCTCTAGAGCAGTTGGCAACTGACCCGTTGTTTTATCGCAAAATTGTGTTCAGCGATGAGGCGCATTTTTGGCTTAACGGGTTTGTTAATAAGCAAAATTGCCGCATATGGAGTGAGACCAAGCCACAACAGACCCTACAGACTCCATTACATCCAGAAAAATGCACCGTATGGTGCGGTTTTCACGCTGGTGGCATCATCGGACCTTATTTCTTCAAAAATGAGGCCGGAGCTCGCGTTACGGTCAATGGAGATCGTTACCGCACCATGATCAATGATTTTTTGTTTGAAAATATGGATTACATTGATCCGGAGGAGATGTGGTTTCAACAGGATGGCGCTACGTGCCATACGGCGAACGCAACCATCGACTTATTGAAATCAAAATTTGGCGATAAGTTGATTTCGAGAAATGGACCTGTCAATTGGCCTCCAAGGTCGTGCGATTTGACACCTCTCGATTATTTCCTGTGGGGCTACGTGAAGTCACTGGTTTATGCTGATAAACCAGCAACAATTGACGCCTTGGAGGCCAGCATTGTTCGTGTTATTCGTGACATACGGCCAGCAGTGCTCGAAAAAGTGGCCCAAAATTGGACGTCCAGAATGCACTTCGTCAAGAACAGCCGCGGTGCCCATATGCCCGAAATCATTTTCAAATGTTAATGTCACGTATTGATCTTTCGAATAAAAAAAAATTTTGATTACAATTTAATTTTTTGTGTTATTTTTTACAATTTCAAGTTCTATCGGGCTTAAAAAAACACCCTTTAGTTATACTCAGAATCTAAACATTGTAATAACATTAAAAGGTTTGAAGTAATAATAACTTCAAGTTAATTAATATTATTTTTTTAGATAAAGTTAACACTAATCATAAAACAATTTTTTTTTATTTTGCATCTGAGCAACTCGATACCGTGGGAGAAATACGCTTCGGCATGCATGAGCCGGTTCGACCGAAGTAATACAACGGCCACACAGACAACCGGTGTGAAACAGCGCCTGCGCTGTGTTTCACCGAGTGAGTGAGGATACCGGAGGCCTGTGGGGGAACGGGTATCATGTTCCACCCAACACAAAGGGAGGATCCTCCGACCAGGCGAGGTGATCATGCCTGGCGGGCTACTGCCCAACAGTTGATGTTGGGATGTTGTATATATGCTAATCGGCGCGAGAACTATTTATTTCGCGATGCAGGATTTGTAGTTACTCCGTGTAGTGCGTTACTTCGTAGTTCAGGGTATCTTCGGTAGATGGCGCTGTAGTATGTTATGTGGAAGTCGCCACATCACTCCCCTCCAAGACTGGAGGTCGATATCTGATGAGTCAGCTGTCTGTGCTCTGTTGCGGAGCTTGCCAGTGCCAGGAGTGAGTAGTTCCAGTGAGTCGGAACTGAGTGCCGTAAGTTCCAGTGAGTCGGAACTGAATGCCGCTAGTCCCAGTGAGTCGGGGCTGAAGTCCGCTGATCCCAGTGAGTCGGGATCGCATGCGGTGCGCGGTGCTGCGGTGAGGTCCCCAGTGAGTCGGGGCGATTGCTGCGTAGTGGCTGGCTGCTGCGTAGACGGGAGAGATGTGTTCTGCTTACATGGACCGTAGGTGCAGTGTGCTGTGCCTAGACGCTGATGTGGCCGTAGGGGTAACCAGGCTGGAGCGGTCGCGTCCTGCGTGTGGTGTATCCCTGTTGAGGCCGAGGTTGCTGGCTGGCTTGAGACTTGCTGTGGGAGTGAACATGATGGAGCTGCGGATCTGCTACCTTGAAGGCTGCTTCCAATCACGTCGGGGTCACCACTGTGGGGGAACGGGTATCATGTTCCACCCAACACAAAGGGAGGATCCTCCGACCAGGCGAGGTGATCATGCCTGGCGGGCTACTGCCCAACAGTTGATGTTGGGATGTTGTATATATGCTAATCGGCGCGAGAACTATTTATTTCGCGATGCAGGATTTGTAGTTACTCCGTGTAGTGCGTTACTTCGTAGTTCAGGGTATCTTCGGTAGATGGCGCTGTAGTATGTTATATGGAAGTCGCCACAGGCCCATACCATAACCCCTCCCCATCCCCATCCTCCAAAGGACGGCAACGCACTTATGACGCCTCTGATGGGTGTCCATGGGCGGCGGTATTCGCTTACCTTATTACATAAAAAAAAACTCACCTGCCACATTTTATACCCTAAAAACAGTACTACCATCAAATAAAAGCACTAATCTTTTTTTTTCTCTTTATTTTAAGGGACTTTTACCCTATTAGGGTACGCCAGCCCCATAAGGCCTTAAGTTAAACAAATCTCAATTTATACATTATATGCTAGACTGTACAATTTAACAGCTTTTTTTGATGTCGGTATAGCCAAAACACTGAACTATACCGACATCCAAACGATTCAGATGTAACTGCTTCATTACTGCATTTCTTTTTGGTTGATTCTTGACACATTCCATCAACAAATGTTGAACATCGTCCACAATATAACACATCTCACAATTTGGTGAGGTAGATCTGCGCATTAGATATTCAATTTTTTTGATGGAATGTGTCCAGATCGTAATCTATGTACTCTTGTAAAACACGATCTACTAATTTCTAAGTTACCGAACAACGGTATTTGAGGAGGTTCGGACTGAATAGTCTTGTAACACTAATCTTAATAGCTCACTAAGACAGTCAAGTTAACTAAATAAGTGCCGTTGTAATATTTTTGTAATATATGTACAACGATATATTGTATGGTTTCTATATATTTTTATTATGTATTGGGCAAACGAGCAGACGTATCGCCTGATGGTAAGCGATTACCACCGCCCATGGACACCCGCAACACCGAGGCCGAGAGGCGTTACAAGTGCGTTGCCGGCCTTTTAGGAAGGAGTACGCTCTTCTCTTAAAAGTTTGAATGTCGTATTGGTCCGGGAACACCGCAGGCGACTGCTCATTCCACAGTTTTGGTGTGCGCGGCAGAAAGTTTCGGGAAAATCGCACAGTTGTGGACTGCCAACCATCTAGATGATGGGGATGAAATTTCTGTCGCGTAGGACGATGGCGGAAAGATGCGACAGGGATCAATCCGAACAATTACTCGGAGCATTCCCCTTGGTAAATGCGGTAGAAGATGCACAGCGAAGCTATATCTCTACGCAGCGCCAGAGAGTCTAGCCATATTAGTTATAATCTACACGAACAAAAATGTTTTAAGCTTAACACAAATGTCTAAATTCATGTTTTCTCCTGTGAAATTTAGTTTTCACTTACTTAATTGAAATGAACCAGCGGAACGGGTCGGAACTAGGCAAGTTGAAAACAACGGTAGACAAGATTCTCACCGTTGTTTTCCGACATCAATTTTAATTAGGTATGAAAGCAATTAAACTTAGTTAGAATTCTGACGTAAGAGAATATATGTAAGTAAGAGCAGTAAATTGTAGTACTATTTTGTTATTTAAATTGAAATCTAGATTGCTCGAATCCCTACGGAAAGTAAAACTAATATATATTCCCGCAAAGTAATGCTTTTAAAATATTTTCATAACATAAATATGTTTACATGTAATCGAGTCCATGACAAAGTCATTGGTAAAAATATATTTGTCTACAGGGAAATTTACCCTCATTAAATCGGAACGGCTATAGTAAACATGTTTCATCGGTAGAGAACTAGAAAAGTAGGAACTCTGTATGACATTAAAGAGTCAACAACGAAGAGTCCCTAGACACTAAATTCTTTCCATTAAGATAAAAGAGCTAAAGAATACAAACAATCTCATTATAGCGCGCCTTTGTCTACTACTTCGGACATTCAAGCTACTGATGTCGATGTCAATGTATGTATGTTTATAATATTAACTATGTATTTGAGTAAATAAGTATATACCTCATCATTATCTTCTTAGCCTTTATTATTCTCGTTTCTTATTATTGGGTCGGCTACTACTTCAACCGGTTTTTCCTGAATATCAGTTTTTCCACGGAGCAACTGGCATCGGACCTCTGCCGGCACTCCGTGAACCGCAACCCTGAGGGTGAACTAAATTCGAAGGTTCTATTTGTCAGTATATTTGAGGGTCCTGACTTTCTCGTAAGAAAATCAGTAAATAATAAATAAGTAGGTAGGTACATAATCAATAAAAATATAAGCAGCTGTAAATCTTATTTAATATCAAAACATAACTTCTTCAAAAACCCATAAAACAATGGCAATGTTTGTATTTAAAATTAGATGTTCTTAATTAATAATTAAAACTTAAAATAATACGTAATTTAGCCGTAAAATAGATAAAAAATCTCGTTTTCTGAGTCAAATTTATTACAACAGCAATTAACAGTTTACCATATCTGCGTAATTATGTTAAGTCTTTAATCATTTGTGTTAAAAGGGTTGAGTCTTGTTTGAAAAAACGCAGAACTCACGAACTTTCAATACCGCCCAGTTAAGTTCTAACGATAGTTCCTTTTTATTTTCGTTTATCACAGGTACGCAGACACCCTTCCAGCTTTTCACGCGAGTAATTTCTAAAGTCTGACAGACTATAACAATCGTTTGGCGTCCCCTCCAATCATTCCAATTAGCTTTCAATCGCGCGACGTCCTTAATAGATTTAGGCGCGATTTTAGGGATGCTTTGTACAAAAGGTGTTGTGTGTATTTGTAGTTTATTTACGAAAATTCCTTCATTATATAATTAGCAATACTTAGAAGATATTCAAGTTAGTTATAATCATATTTATAAAATTCTCGTGTCGCGGTGTTTGTTACAAAACTCCTCCGAAACGGGTGAACCGATTTTTATGAAATTTTTTGTGGGTCTGAGAATCGACTAACATCTATTTTTTATGAAACAACTCTCTGTGTTCGTTACGCTTTCACGACTATCACTCGGAACTGATTATAATGAAATACGGCATCGTGAAACTTAAATTTTTAAGAGAGGCATATTCCATTTTTTACAGCGATAACCGATAATTATAGTACAGTTTTATTAATGTTGCAAACTAATATGGGATTATGTGTTATTGGTATTTGTTTCTTTCATTGCTGTAAAAATTAAGAATATTTTTTTTCAACAAAGATTTACAGAAAATAAAACTAGAAGTAGGTACTACTCCCATGAGATAGAAAGTAAATTTATCTGAGCTAACCCTCGTTAATAAATCTAATACTGATGAGTTGTTAACTATTCGTACGATAGTAGATTAAATTTGTACGAAATCCTTAGAGAATAAGTCTTTTTCGTATTTATACGTTCTGTTTGTCTAATTAATAAAAGAAAATATCAGTTAATTTTATTTTATAGAGTTGATTTATTGTTTATTTTTAAGTCTCTGCTTCAAATTCCTATATGAAATGGTATTCTCCTTCTTGAAAATCACATTGAATACAATTTATTTCTTTTCCATCACTGGATATAATTGTACTTTACATACATTGTTAAAATATTTTAAAATGTACTTGACCAAGATTCAGGGGTAGACAGAGGTGTACCGTAAATTAGTATTTTGATAATTATAATTTGGTTTCACTTATGTCAGAATACATCAAAAAGGTTGGTAAGAAAGAGTAAGAAAGATTATTGCTTAAATAGATATATAACGTTAGCCTAAAAGAAACGTTAGGCTATCTCTATGAATTTACGAGAAAATATTCGTTTTTTTTTATTTCCCATGTAACATACAGCTTAAAAAGAATTGAAAATGATAAATTTCATAAATAAATGTATCATTACAGTATCATAAAGAGATACTACAGATTTATATGAACCACGTAGATTATTCGCTACGTAAATGCTACGCGCATTCTTGTCGTAGCGAATAAACGACGACTTCAGCCTTGTACAGAGAGTGGTAAGTATTTATGAAACACTTATATTTTTTCATTTCTTAATTGCTACCTAAAAATATAATAAATTAGTATGTAAGAACACAAAAGAACGCAACAGACAATTATAACAATTACGATTACATTTTAAAAATTTACGCCCGAACCAAACAGTTTTTTATTGTTACTTGATCCAGATTTATTTTTACTTCTGTAGTAGTTAATTACAATGGTATCATGGGTTTGATTTTCACCTTGCACAAATATTGTAATGACCACTATCATTACTACTGTTGCGCCATAACCAGATGAATCTCGTGTCCACTAGAATAATCGAGAACTGTCGAGGACAACGCCATCTAGTGTCGGTAAGCGCGCAACTGTGTGCATTATGACGATTACTCGACGCTAGATGGCGCTACAAGCAGCTCTAGAGTAATCTATTTAGCCTAGAAACATCGATCGAATGTTTTCGTAGTTTCGAGTAATTTCCACGGCCATATAAAAGCGGAACGTGTTGGCCGTAGGGACAGTATTGTTTCACGATACAGCGGATAAACATCGAAGAGATCTTCTAGTGCGACTAACCAGTGATTTAGTGATTTCTTATTGTAAAAAGTGTTCTTAATAAATATTGTGTTATTTTTGGTAATTAATCGAGTACTTTAATTTATTTAATACCCAGCTCGTAACAATTTGGTGTCAGAAGCGGGATTAAAGTATGCCGGTTTTACCAAAGGAAGACACGGAAGGTATCCGAACTAGGAGTCAGCGCCAGCAAGAGGCTGATCAGAGGCGATTTGGAAGTGCACAACTGCCTACATCGGAAGATCAGCAGCCAGCTATGGAAACCACGCCGTCCACATCGGCAGCATCTCCAGATATCACGGCCCTAATGGCAATGCTCCAAGAGCAGGCCCGCCGCCAGGAGGAGCAGGCCCGCCGCTTGGAAGAGCAGCTGCAGCGGGACAAGGAGGAGCAGGCCCGCCGCCAGGAGGAGCAGGCCCGCCGCCAGGAGGAGCAGGCCCACCGCTTGGAAGAGCAACTGCAGCGGGACAAGGAGGAGCAGGCCCGCCGCCAGGAGGAGCAGGCCCGCCGCCAGGAGGAGCAGGCCCGCCGCCAGGAGGAGCAGGCCCGCCGCTTGGAAGAGCAACTGCAGCGGGACAAGGAGGAGCAGGCCCGCCGCCAGGAGGAACAGATGCTCTTGTTAAAAGGCATACATGAGACTTTCGGCAAAGAAATCAAGGTAGTGAAGGATCAGGTTCTTCAACACGAGAATCGTATCACTGAGGCCGAAACTCAAATTGCTGACGTGAAGAAGGCCTTAGGAAACCTTAAAGTTGGAGACGGAGCGGCGACTATAGTAACTGCTGCTCCTTCGGTACGGGGGTTCAAAGTACCGCCGTTTGATGGAACATCTTCGTGGTCAGCCTACAAGATTCAGTTTGAGGCTGTTATGACGGCAAACGGCTGGACAAAGGAACAAGCTATGACCGCGCTCACCTTGGGTCTTCGAGACCAGGCTCTAACCGTCCTCGAAGCCCTCGGTAAGAAGGTAACCTATGAGCAACTGCTGGAGGCATTGGAGGCAAGATATGGTGACGCTCATCTGGAGCACGTGTTTCGTGCACAGCTGAAGGATCGTGCCCAACGCATCGGTGAAAACTTGCAACAGTGGGCTCTGGAAGTTGAGAAACTGGTCCGTAAGGCATACCAGTCTGCACCTGCGCTCGTTGACGGGAATCTGGTGCAAGCTTTTATCGATGGCATCCGTGACCTCGAAGTTAGAGCTGCTGTGAGACTTGGGCACCATGAAACTCTCAAGGACGCTCTGGCCCATGCTTTGGAGGTGGAAGCTGTGAGACAAGACCATCGGTCTCATCGGGTCCGGGAGGTTGTGGCATCACCTCCGCGGGACCGATTTAAGGGGTACAGCCCTAGATGCTACGCCTGTGGTGAAAAAGGTCACCTTCGGTCCAGCTGCCCTAAGCGAAGCATAGGAAGTGAATACGAGCGGTCTCAGGAGAATAGGGCGGTTGATAGTACTGCCCGACAACAGCAGGGAAACGAGTAAACGCCAGGACTGCGGGGCGGGTGCTGGCTGGTGTTCAAAGAGCCCCAAGGATTTCGATCTCGCAGACTCATGATGGGAACAGCCTGGTCATCAGAGGCGAAATCAACGGAACGTCATGTAAGCTGACGATTGATACGGGAGCTTCTCGCACAGTTGTCAGTTCCCAACTTGCAAATCGGTTCCTGAGAGACATTGCATGTAACCGTGAGCAAATAAACCTAGTAACAGCCACTGGTCAGCGCATACCCGTCCGAGGCGAACAGAAGGTGGAGTTGAAGTTGGGCAACCAAGTTTACCTGCATAACGTCATCGTGGCCGATATAGTTGACGATTGCATCCTTGGCCTAGACTTCATGAAGAACAATTGTTGTGAGATCGACATCAACCAAGGTGTAATGAGATGTAGTCAAGAAGAACTGTTCATGGAAGGAGCATCATCAGGAAAAGTGTACAGCTTAAAGAACGTTGTTCTTCCTCCCAGATCAGAAACAATCATGCCAGTTAGTCTCCCTCAGAATTCTGGACGAATGCATCGGTGTGTCCTTATTGAAAGGGTAGATAATGATCTTCCATGGAAGATCGCACGAACTCTAGTAAGTACCACTAACATCTCTGCAGTACGTGTGCTAAATCTTAGTGACAAGCAACATGTGATTCATAAGGGCACACTAATTGGCACTTGCGAAGATGTGGATTGGATGCGTCGATGCCAAGACTTGACTACTTCGAATATTAGCACAGATGCACGAGTCAACGTGTCAACACTGTTAGAAGACTGTCGAGATGTCTTGTCTAGGGAAGAAATTGACAAGGCTAAGAGAATGTTAGTTAAGTACACTGATATTTTCTCTACTAATGACGCTGATATTGGAAAGACTGGTTTGGTTCAACACAAAATAAACACTGGGAGTGAGTTGCCAATTCGTCAGCGACCAAGAAGACTACCAGTAGCACGAGAACAGGAAGTGCAAACCATGATTGATGGAATGGTCAGGGATGGCGTTATAGAGCCTTCATCCAGCCCATGGTGTTCACCTGTAGTGCTTGTAAAGAAAAAGGATGGCAGCATGCGTTTTTGTGTTGACTACCGCCGTCTAAACGACATTACGAAGAAGGACAGCTATCCACTACCTAGAATAGATGACACTCTGGACATGCTAACAGGGGTTAAGTGGTTTAGCACCTTGGATTTAAAAAGTGGATACTGGCAGGTAGAAATTGATCCCAAGGACAAAGAGAAGACTGCATTTTCGACAGGGAAAGGATTGTGGCAGTTCAAAGTAATGCCCTTTGGATTATGTAACGCGCCAGCAACTTTTGAAAGACTAATGGAATCAGTACTCACCGGATTAACTGGAGATGCCTGCCTGGTTTATTTGGATGACATTGTCATTGTAGGCCGTACGTTTGAAGAACATATTCGAAACCTGGAGCGCGTATTATCGAAAATCCGAAGTGCCAACCTAATGTTAAGTCCTAAGAAGTGTTCATTTTTCAAACGACAGGTTAGCTTTTTAGGATATGTGGTTTCGGAAGAGGGTGTCCAAACAGATCCGCAAAAGATCGCTGCCGTCAAGGATTGGCCAGTTCCAAGAGATAAGACCCAAGTAAGAGCATTTTTGGGCTTGTGCTCCTACTATCGGCGATTTGTGAAAAACTTTGCGGATATTGCCAAACCCCTTCATAAACTTACTGAAGAGAAAAGGCATTTCTGCTGGGATGAAAGTTGTGAAATTGCATTTCGAGAGCTAAAAAGACGTCTATGCAACACACCCATCTTAGGGTATCCAGACACCGAAAATGAATTTATAGTTGACACAGATGCAAGTGATACTGGGCTTGGCGGTGTGTTATCCCAGCGGAAAGGTGATCAAGAGGTTGTTATTGCATATTTCAGTAAATCTTTGTCGAAGCCGGAAAGGAATTACTGCGTCACAAGAAGGGAACTACTGGCCGTAGTGAAGACACTGCAACATTTCAACAAATATTTGCTTGGGCGTAAATTTCACCTCCGAACTGACCACGCTGCATTAAAGTGGCTCTTACAATTTAAAAATCCTGAAGGACAAGTCGCGAGATGGATTGAGTTATTACAGGAATATGACTTCATGATTGAACATCGCAGTGGAAAGTCTCACGGTAACGCAGACGCTCTATCAAGAAGACCTTGCCCTGAAGACTGCAAGCACTGCGCCAAGCAAGAAGTAAAGGAAGCTGTTCCTATAAGGACGATAAAGACGGACCTTAGCAAAGAATGGAAGGAAAGCCTGCAGCAAGCACAGCAAGAGGATGCAGATATCAAACCAATTCTCGAGTGGATTAAAGCTGAGACTCCTAAGCCACACTGGAGCGAAGTTGCATCGCTGAGCTCGACCACGAAGAGTTATTGGGCTCAATGGGATAGTCTAGTCATCCAGGATGGAGTCTTGTGCCGTAAATGGGAAAACGCTCGAGGAGACAGCTGTCACCTGCAAATGGTTGTTCCTAAAGCTAAGATACCAGTGGTCCTGCAGCTCTACCATAACGGATGTTCAGGAGGTCATATGGGAGTTAAGAAGACATTGTTAAAGATAAGGGAAAGATTCTACTGGATTCATTGTCGTGATGATGTTGAGGACTGGTGTCGCAAGTGTACCAGTTGTGCGGCCGTGAAGGGACCTCATACACGTAGCAGAGGCGCATTGAAATTGTATAATGTTGGTGCACCCTGGGAAAGAATTGCTATAGACGTGGCAGGACCGTTTCCTGAAAGTGAAAGCGGAAACAAGTACTTCATGGTCGTAATGGATTACTTCACTAAGTGGCCAGAAGTCTTTGCCATTCCCAACCAAGAGGCAGCAACAGTTGCAGATAAATTAGTGCACGAAGTCTTCTGTCGTTTTGGAGTGCCTTTAGAAATCCACAGTGACCAAGGAAGAAATTTTGAGTCTCAAATATTTCAAGAAATGTGTCGAGTGATGGGTGCTCACAAAACCAGAACCACCTCTTACCACCCACAATCGGACGGAATGGTGGAACGATTTAACCAAACACTAGAGAGGTATCTGGCAAAAGTAGTTGAAAGTAAGCAAAAAGATTGGGACAAACACATCCAACCGTTTCTTCTGTCATACCGAAGTGCAGTCCACGAATGTACTTCCGTAACACCAGCTTTTGCAAACTTCGGAAGAGAACTACGGTTGCCTGCAGACTTGATCACTGGAATACCCCCTGATACCCCGCGAAGTATAACGGAGTACGCGAATGACTTGCGGAACAAGATGAATGACATTTATGAGCATGTCAGACAATCGGGCCAACAAATGTCTGAAAAAATGAAAACCCGTTATGACCGGAAAGCGAATAATAAGGGCTTCGAAGAGTGTTCGCTAGTATGGCTACATAATCCAGTTCGCAGTAAAGGGAGATCTCCGAAGCTACAAGCAAAATGGGATGGGCCATACCGGGTAGTCACTAAAATCAATGATGTTACCTACCGGATACAGAAGTGTCCAAGAGGCGCCCCAAAGATAGTTCATGTAGATCGACTGGCGCGATACTATGGAACCGATAATGCTCGGGACGAGCATGTCTTAGGAGGGGGCAGTGTTGCGCCATAACCAGATGAATCTCGTGTCCACTAGAATAATCGAGAACTGTCGAGGACAACGCCATCTAGTGTCGGTAAGCGCGCAACTGTGTGCATTATGACGATTACTCGACGCTAGATGGCGCTACAAGCAGCTCTAGAGTAATCTATTTAGCCTAGAAACATCGATCGAATGTTTTCGTAGTTTCGAGTAATTTCCACGGCCATATAAAAGCGGAACGTGTTGGCCGTAGGGACAGTATTGTTTCACGATACAGCGGATAAACATCGAAGAGATCTTCTAGTGCGACTAACCAGTGATTTAGTGATTTCTTATTGTAAAAAGTGTTCTTAATAAATATTGTGTTATTTTTGGTAATTAATCGAGTACTTTAATTTATTTAATACCCAGCTCGTAACACTACTGTGTATGGGTGTAATTTATCTATAACGTGTATTAATTTATAAATATGTATGTACAAAAGTGCTTTTATCACTGGTATGGTTGTACAGGTTTTGCCTAGTTCGGGATCAGAGGTCTGTGTAGAAGAATGGTCTAAAAATTTAAGGAATACTGTTAAACAATTTATTTACATTCAGAGACCGTGATAAATAAATAAATATTTCGGACATCTTACACACAACGCCGTCTAGTCCCAAGCAAAGCTAAGCTTGTGTTATGGGTACTAGACAACTGATATAAATACATACATACACTTTTTTTTGTATATACATACATATTATGCATAGAAAACACCCAAACTCCGAAACAAATATTTTTAGATCATACAAAACATTTGGTTCGACCCGGGAATCGAAACCGAGACCTCAAGAACAGCAGTCGCGTATGCTATTACTGCGCCACCGAGGCAGTTACATGAATAATATCCGCACAAGAATTATCTTTTTTCATTTAATAATGCATTATAACTTGTTAAAGGATTACGTAATTGTCGGTCTAATCATACTGTCTTTGTTAAAGTACAAAGAACTCGAATGAATAGAGGTTCATTAGAAGAGTTCAATGCTGAGTTGAATAGACCAATGTATATGTAGGTATATTATATATTATACTTACATATTACATTAGGGTTTACTAAGAAACGACGAGAGACAAAAATTTCGTAGGATTTTTATTATGTTATATACGCTTAATATCTCACAATTTTTTAAAACAATGTAACTATTTTTATAAAACCTAACTTCCACAATAACACTCATTCATACACCTTAAAGAGTTTATAGTTAAACTGAAAAAAAAACAACAAAAGTACTTAAACAAGTAAAATTATTAAAAAAACCGACTGCGTGAATATCTGTAATCTTTATTAAATTCAGTTTTTTTAAATTTTGATGTACCTGTAGCGGTCACGGATTCGATAACATTATATCTATATTAATATAATTATATATTTTTACATTGCGTCGTCACGCTACACCATCTAAAATGTGCAACAGAGAGAGATGTCATACGCCTACATTTATGCATACTACCTGACTCACTCTCTCCTTAATATTATATTACATCGCGTCGTCAAGCTACACTACCTAAAATGTGCAACAGAGAGGGAGTCATACGCCTACATCTACACATGCTACCTGACTCACTCTCTCCTTAATATTAATATAAATACCGGTGTTGTTTTGTATATAATTCAGTCATAAGTCATAAGCATTCAATCATCAGTCATCTTTTGAATACAATCCTTTTACATTCATCCCGCTGTTTTACTCCATACATTCTTACGGTCGTCCACATTTATAACTGGTTGGTTTTAACACTGGTGGCGAACACAACCTTTGTCAGTGGTTTTGATTCCACGACCTTTGCCGCTACATACCCATGTGTCAATCTCACGACTAAGACGAATCTATTGACGCCGCTCACATAAAAATACGACAAGCCGTTTAGACTCTAGGGCGAAAAACATAATCCTCCTTTCGACTGATGAAAACTAATTTCATGAAGTAGGTGCATTAGTAAATTGTCATCACTTTTGCTATTGATAGCTAAATAGCAAAAGTGATATGACCTTGCTCAGATTATTTATGCCTAATAATCTAGACAAAGACCACACCTGAAAAGCTTCTGAAAGAGTGTTATGAATATGAGTAAGAGTTTCTGCTAAACTGAGATCAGTTGGTTTTAATTGTTGCATTTTCATATGGGCAATCAAATTGAAGTAATTGTAAGGAAAAATGCTCTCTCTGGGTTCAAAGCTAAATCCGCCCCTCTAGAGTCAAGGTGTAAGCTCAGCCATATTGGCCTGTTTCGATTTGATTGATTGTCCCTTATTACACCACAAGCGCACACCTACTGCCATAGATATATCTTTTCTGGGTGGCAATTTGTAAGAGCACCAAGCGACACATGTTGACGTGAGCGAGGAGTGAGGGAGTGAGCAGTAGGTGTGCTTAATTAAGTCCGTGAGCGATGGACGGTGCATACGTCATCGTGCCGGATATTGTTCCAGACTGAGGCAACATGTTGGGGAACAAATTATTACAGTTTGCCGTTAAGATTGAATCATCTATTTCATTTTTTGATGTAATGTCGTATAAAATAACAACATGTATTATTTAATGAAATTGAGATTTTAAAATTTAGATTTGTTCTAAAACCTAAATCTGGAACTGTTTAGATCTTTCTTAATATCATGTGAGATTTTTTTTGGAAACGCAAGTGGATAATTATCTCATTTTGACATAATGTTTACGCAGTAAATCGAACTCTTACCGACTAAAGCTGTACAGTGTGTCCATCATATAGTGAGCGAGAAAAATATGAGTTTTTATTGAATAGGGGCAAACGAGCAGACGTATCGCTTGATGGTAAGCAGCACCAGAGGCGTCACAAGTGCGTTGCCGACCTTTTAAGAAGGAGTACGCTTTTTCCTTGAAGGTTTGAGGGTCGTATACCTTCATACCACAGGCGACAGTTCATTCCACAGTTTTGTTGTGCGAGGCAAAAAGTTTCGCAAAAAGAGCACAGTTGGAGACTGCCAGCCAGATATTCATTACCACCTTTCGAGTTTCATTAGTAGTAAAAATAAATTGACGATTGCAATTAGTCACATTACCCCTTTTTCCGAGAATTTGATTTGCTTAGCGATAATCTAATTTCTCGACCTATCCATTTCCCAGTCCCTTTGACTCTGGCGTATTAATTCAGAGTAAAAGTCAATAACTGAATTTATTTTTATCGCTTGTTCGTTCTTCCTCTATCAACATTGTATATATTTTTCAGAACACTTGGAAAATGTTTACACAAATAGTGATTCTTTATGTATATCCTTTTTTATTTTTAGTTAAGCTGTTCGTTGTTATATTTCTAAAATCTAGTTTTAAATACTCTGATATCGTTATTTCAGTAACATAATTGTCATCAATTTGCGACTTCTAAGAGGCCATGCCATTAGTTCCTGGTGATAATCAAGAATCATACAGTTAGGTTGTCTTATATCACCATAATGCTATATAAATACTATTATTAATATCAAGGTTAGAAGACATTTTAAAGAATTTTATACCAATCCACACCTATATTATAAATGCGAAAGTAAATATGTCTGTCTGTCGGTCTGTCCTGCTTTCACGGCCAAACCACTGCACCGGTTTCAATGAAATTTGGCATGGAGATGCTTTGATTCTTGAGGAGAGACATAGATTACTCTTTGCTACGATAACTGACAAACACGCGGGCAGTGCCGCGCGCAAAAGCGAGAAATATATATTTCTCAACTTAGATGACACCTGTGTCTGCACTAGACGTTTCGAGCTGATGATAATTTCGAATGATGCATCGGAAGATGGGAAACTCCAAGACTACTATTTAGAAGGTTCTAAACTTTGATAAACGAAAACATTAAATTCTGAATTTAAACAACACACACAACACAGTTTGTGAATAGTAAACGATTGTTAACATTATACAATAAAAATAAAAACTGAAGAGTAATTTTATGAAATATCTATTCCATATTTTTTCGTATGAACTCTGACATTTAGCAAAATGCTGTGTAGTTCATTCAATGGACATATGTAAATCATAAAAAGCTTTATTTTGAAGTCTTTCGCTATCAGAATGTTAAATAAAACTGACCACGCGAATATTAAATCGGGTTGTGAATAACAAAGCCAATGCAAATATTGTGAAATTCGAGGTTATTTACTTTCGCGCTCCGTCATAACGTCATGTTACTGAAGCTGAATTGCAAATACAGTTTTAAAGAAAAACAATTCATTTTCACTTTAGTAAAATTCTACCAAACAACGTACAAAAAATCCCAGTAACTTTTGAAATGTTTAAAAATTAAAGAGTACTTTATGCTTTCCAATAATAATAACAGTGATGGTAATTATTTAAGGGAGCAAACGAGCAGAAGGGTCTCAAAAAATTACTATTCCCGCCAATGAAAAGTAATTCTAAGGTAATTAAGGTTTGAAGGTCGTATCGATCCGGAAATACCGTCGATTATAATTTGTTCCATAAATTAGTCGAGGTGAGGTAGGCACCTAACCTCAAAAATAATCCCTCCGGTATCATCACTCACTCGGTGAAACACAACGCAAGCGCTGTTTTACACCGGTTTTCGATCCGGTTATACATACATATTTTAAAACTAGGATCGAACAAATTGATCTTATTGCGAGGCGTCTTTTTGTTTTGCATTAGAAATTCGACTTCTCCTACTTGAATCTTCTGGGGATCCATTTAGAATTATCTACAAATATCTTATCTGCAAAACCGTGAGAAATTATCGTCTTGGGATTTTCTTGGCCTTAAAATATTTTTACATTTGTCTCATCGCCGTACTTTGTTTTTGTTTTGTTATTTTTCATTTTCTTTTGTTTATACATAGCTGTAAGTTTTAAAGTAAATTATTTTAGTTGTTCAACATAACCTACAATTGTAAAGAGATCCTCCTAGACATGTGATCGGGTAACAAGCACTTTAACACCATCCACAGAAATGAAGTCCAGCAATTAACAGGATTCATAAGTAACCCAGTTTCGTTTTTAAATATAGTTAAGCTCGTTAACCGTAGTAGCCAAAAAAAATTTTTCGGTACCTAAGTCGTAGAATAGCACAAATTAATACTAATATTAGGTAACAATACTTACAAAAGTACTAAAACTATGTTCGATTGATTCCTAATACCGCTAATCAAAGTGCCAACCTATCATAAACTCGCGTAACTGAGCAATATTTACCGTACCTAAGGATATATGTTGTAATAAGATCGAATAACAAAAACTAATCTATATTTTCAGGATCTTCCTAATCAGTAGTATGTATGTATTGGTGCGAGCATTATAAGATAAAATTGGATCATATTTATAGTTGGTTCAGAAGTTGTTAGCGCCTAGGACTAAATTCAATACTATAACTGCTCCCGAAGTTTTGCACAAACATCATGTTATTCACGGGAAGAAACAATATAAATAGATAGAGTTGTATTTGAATTAAAATGTAAGTAGGGTTTTTAAAAAATATGTAGATTAATGACGTTTCGATATTTAGCCTATAACTGTAAAAATGTTATACGTCTATTGAAGAAATGTCAAAATTTTGTACCGGTAGCTTTGGTGCTACTTGAAACTCTTTGTCGAAATTATTGTAAATTTAAAAAAACAAAAATGTATCACAAACTTAATTAAAATAATTTATGTAACATTTTTATTAGCTATGTAATTAATAAGGTAATAAATAAAAAAACACATTTAAAGATGGGAAATTGAATGTAATTACCCGACTAAGTCAGAAGGAGGGTAATGTTTTTCAAGCGTTTGTACGAGTATGTATGTGGGTCTGTATGCCCATTTCTTTGGCATGGCATTTTTCGACACTCGCAAGGGAATCATAGCCTACAGGGTACTTCCCAAGATCTCAGAATCTTGAAATTTTGTATGAAGTAACGTTTTATAGCACAGATAAAGGATTATTCGGAAAAGTATTTATTTTGCTTATCTTTTGGCTTTATAAGGCGCAGGTTCGGTCTCACATGGAATACTGTTCTAATCTTTGGGCGGGGGCACCCTAATACCAGCTCCTCCCTCTGCCGCATTCAACGAAGTGCGACTCGAATCGTCGATTCGCCAAGAACTTTCAATTCGGCTAGACTGGAGCTGCGTAGAGATGTGGCTGTTCTACCGCATTTACTATGGAGACTGCTCAGAGAAATGGTTTAGACTGATCCATGCCGCCTCTTTCTGCCATCGTCCTACGCGACAGAAGTTTCATCCCCATCATCTAGATCAGCCTTTCCCAAAGTGGGCGATAACGCCCCCTTGTGGCCGCTACAAGCCTAAAGGGGGGCGGTTAAGAGACCCAGAAAAAAATGGGGGCGGTGTGTAGAGGCTTGGGGGTGATTTGTAATTTTATTTAGCTAGGAGGCCTCTTAGACACCGACTGCATGAGCTCTCGACTCTCAACTACAACTTGTGAACATCAATTAATATTAGTTAAGAGATTGCTCAAACTCGGTTCGATATTTCTCTCCGCGTAGTTCATATATCTGTCCTGTTTTATTGAATATACAAAATAAAAATCATGTCAATCGGTCGCTCCGTTTCGAAATTAAAATAGACACAAACAAATAAAAAGCAACAGACATATTTTCGCATTTTAATAGTTATCAGTACTCCTAGATAGGTAATTTTCGTAGATAGTAGACCGCGGGCAATCATATTTTAACAAGTTTTTGTTAAATAGCCCGAATTGTGCCTGTATCAATCGGCTGGTTGATATAATACTTGTTCTTACTTGTTGAGTACGATTGAGCGTCGAATGAGATAAACGAGTTTATGCATGTTTCTTTTATTCCTGTCGGTGCGTGCTGCTTATGCAAACCTATATAAACAACGTAATATTTATTTTATTTCCATTTGCGGTTTCGCGCATAAGAGATAAGCAGTACCTACTTAAGTTAAACACTAACTTACGTATTTCTTAAAACAAAACAATGTCTGAAGTAAAAAAGAAGAGACGGCAATACTGTGCGGAATATATTAAATTCGGATTCATTGAAAATCCCACAAACCCATCGTTGCCTTTGTGCCTTCTATGTCTAAAAACATTTTCGAATGAAGCAATGAAGCCTTCAACACTGCAAGATCATTTGAATAAAATGCACCCAGGTAAGAAAGACAAGAATGTAGCATATTTTCAAGACCTAGAGAAGAAGCATAATACTCAGCCAAGTGTAGCAAAACTACTTTCGGCGGCTGCTAAGCAAAATGACGACGGACTTCGAGCTTCGTACAATATCTCTTTGTTAATTGCTCAAAAAGGCAATCCACATAACATCGGAGAAGAGTTAATTTTGCCAGCAATAAAGGAAGTAATAACTACTGTGCTTCATACGCCGGCCGCAGATATTATCCGAAAAATTCCTTTAAGTAATAATTCTGTGCAAAGACGAATTGATGAAATGGCTAAAGATATTGAAGGATCATTGTGCGATCACCTGAGGACTAGCTAATTCTCAATTCAGCTCGATGAGTCCACTTTACCAACTAATGAAGCATTGTTGCTGTCTTACGTGAGGTTTATTAAAGATGAGAAAATATGTGAAGAACTATTGTTTGCTAGAAAGTTAGAGACCGATACAAAAGGCGAAAGCATATTCAATATATTGGAAAAGATTTGTGATGAGAAAGAGATTCCCTTGAAAAATATTATATCAGTTGCTACGGATGGCGCTCTGGCTATGACAGGGTGCCATAAAGGCTTCGTAGCGTACTTAAAAAATAAAAATTCCAGGTGTCCTTGCTGTACATTGCGTTATTCATAGACAACATTTGGTTGCTAGAAACTTAAGTGAACGACTATTTCAATCACTGCAATATGTCTGCCAACATTTGGTAAACCTCCACATTGACTTCACCGAACGATATCAGGACATTTTGAACTTGGAAATACCAGACTGGGTGTTGGATCCGTTTTCAAATGTCAACACAGCAATGTCACCTCAGCTGGAAGAAGAACTTATAGAATTGACAACAAACGAGGAAATAAAAATCAAGTTCAAAAATGGTTACCAAGAATTTTGGCTACAAAAACCGATCCCGCAATTGTACACTGGATTGTTTATTTTGTAAATTGGAACCTGATATCAACAAACTTATTAAACAGCATCAGGTTCATCCTTCACATTAGTTTTTATATAAGAATCGATTATGTTTGTTTTATTTTGAATAAAAGATACTATGTTTGAATACTATAAAGTTGCGTTTCAATAATCATTCTCATTTTCAGGTGTAAGAGTTAACTTGAGACCTGAGAGCCGTTGTGTATTACCTACTGCGCTCAGGTTTCAAGTTAACTCTTGCGAGTTATAGTAAAAGTCTCGTTTAGAATTAATGTTTAATCTCCGCTAATATAGCTCACAATAATTGATTAATTAAATTTGAAGTTATAGTGGTTTTAAGTAGGTGAAAAAATGGGGGCGCTAAAAAATAATTTATTCTCAAAGTGGGCAGTAGGCAAAATAAGTTTGGGAAACCGATTGGGGATCGAGATGGTTAGCAGTGTGCCCTTTTCCAGAAACTTTCTGCCCCGCGCAATAAAGCTGTGCAATGAACTGCGTCAACCTGCGGCATTCCAATACCAATGCGACTAATAGGACCTTTAAGAAAAGAGCGTACTCCTTCTTAAAAGGCCGACAATGCTCTTGTGACGCCTCTGGTATTGCGGGTGTCCATCAGGCAATACGTCTGCTCGTTTGCCCACTATTCCATAAAAATAATAATTGAAATATGCATACATACATGTATAGTACTTGTGCTTCTCTTTTCAGTTAATAACTTTTGAGCAATAAGTAAAATGAGTTAAATCTTGAAAACCACCACAGAAATTAAATAAAGATTTGTGAAGATGAATGTAATATTGGTGAAAAAAATTACCTCGTTCCATTTAATCGCTCAATTTAGCGTCGTAGGACAATATTTAAACCCGAATGTTTACATAAGCAGGTAACTGAAACCTTGTGAGATTTGTTCGTCTATTCGGCAAATAACATCGAACTGTTTTTGTCTGGTGACCACGATTTAATGTAGAAGAACTTGAACTTGAATTTATTCATTAATATTTTAATTACGTAAAAGGACGCGGCACTATAAACTAATAACCCAAACTAATGTTGTTATTAATTTAAAAGAAAGTTATAGTTTGCCACCCAACCGAACACTTATTTCGTTAAACACACTTCAAATTCTTATTTCGTTTAGTTCACTTTTATCTACATAATGTCAAAATGCCTTTAAAAAAAGCTGAGAGAGAGTCGGGCGCTGAAGTAACATAATTTACACAAGTGTAATTACTTTAAATCTGCGTGACTAATTCTGAGGAACAACCAGTCTCAGGTACAATTCATTATAAGTGCGAACGAGAGATTTAATGAGGGTTAAAACGAGATGCAGCGACGATGAAAGGGGTGAAATTCTCCACAGTTAACGTGATCTGATGGTAATATTTAATGTAGTTACGTTAATTATACGGTGTAGTATTAATGTGCGAGCGAAGTTATCTTTGTTAATCAAAATGAGAAGTGTCTAATCAATCTTACGAACATGAACTGCAAAATACGTTTTGGGAGGGTACTTACTTTCGTTTCAGAATTTTGGAGGAATTAGTGTTTAATATTTATTTTAACATTCGTGTAGTCATTATGTTTTAATTTATTGGTTATAAGAATAATAATTTTAAGAAAATAGACTTGGTTTAAAAAAATACTTTAAAGTTTGACTGCACGTATGGCCCAGTGGTTTAAGTGATCACTACGCCACTTCCAACTTCGTCAAGTGTTGTGGGTTCAAATCACAAATCACAAGTTGTGGGACAACACTTTGTGTAATTCACAAATTGTTATTCTAAGTCTGGGTGTTATTTTTGCCCGTTTTACGTATGTTTGTAAAGTCCCTCGCGACATAGGATTTATTCCAAGTGCGGGAGATGTCTTATAAAAAAAAACAAAAAAAATTGTCATCATAATTACCACAACAATATGATTAAACAATGATTTGTCAGTGTCATTAGAACTGTTAAAATATAGCTAAACCACTGAAGTAATAATTGAGATTACAAAGTAGCACAAAGGTACATCGTCCCAAGTAGTACATTTTATAGATATTTCGTAACTCAAACAGGCTTAAAATTTAATATCTGTTTGGATTTGTCCAAATCACAAAAAAAAATCGTTATGGTGAAATAATCCATTCCGTTTCAAACTTAGAATCTCCACCACCCAATCCAAACGACGCATTGTAAACTATATTATTAGTGGTTCCTGCATCGTAACGAAAAAGTCACCGTGGAACCGGAGACCCAAGGGGATGTTCCAGCCCGTCTCCAAACAATCAGGGTTTAAAATATTCCAGTATAAAGTCAATACTATGCTAGTAAATGATATTCACTGTTATTTATGTATATGGAGCTGCTCATCCATAGCAATTTAGTTGGTTTTCAGTTCAGTAAATGTTAAATTATTTACTATAATATTATACCGTACAATGTGCAGTAACTTGGAAAGGGTATGAACCATATAATTATATAATTAGTTCCCCTATTCTCGCAGTGACCTGTTTGCGTCAATTGAGCGTGATAATATACTAAGCCAAACGGTCTAACATTATATTTTCTTCTTTAAAAAAACATACATACGCATACGTATTGTGGTGGTTGATTACTGTAGTAGTATATTTTATTCTTCCTATATATCTTCATAGCAATCTGTACAATTCAGGTATTCTATACAATAATGTTCTTCTAGCCGATAACGGCCACGGCGGCCAATCTCAACGGAGACCAGCCAACTACGCAGGAGATACTATAGTGTACAAGTGTGTGCGCAGACACAGGTGCACTCTCTGTTCCCTCTCTATCAGAATCCGATGGGATGATATACAACACCTAGATAATATATACCATACCTGGGGCGTCCAGACGATGAATGAAATATTACGAATATTATTGTCCATTACATACTTTTGTCAGGTATTCTTTACAATTCCTAAGAATTGTACAGAATACTTTCAAATTAAAATATCATAACTTTTTACATAAACTTTAATTAAATAAATCAAGAAAGTACTGATCCTAACCGTCAAGACAGTCACCCTACAGGGTGCAGCAATCGTCTTCGATCCTGGACGAGAGCCAATACGACTCTCAGAGCACATTTGGTAGTGATCCATCAAACGTTAATCCATGCATTATTGTCACCCTAACCCGCATCGTTTCCTTCCACATCTTGTTACCCGCACTGTACTAAGGATTTCCTTTTTCTGAAGAATTTAATTGTTCAGTAAATCTAAGGTTTGCGTATTTAGGTTTTGAATATGTCTTTGCCGATACAAAATTACACTTATGTAAAGCAGAATAAACAAATCAAAATAAAAAGTATCACAAATTAATTTAACACTCAAACATTTGGTACACGAATACATTTGGCACGTACATTTTTTTAAGCTATTGCATAGCTTCTATCGCGGGCCTTGAGCGTGGAGACCGAAAGACAGAAATTCCGTAACGAAAAAAACCTAACACCCCCGATTCCGACCGGGACAGCGGTGATACCTTTTAGTTTTTCCATCTATCGATAAATACCAGAACTTATTATTATTATTTTTATGTTTATTATATTTTTGTTTTTTGTTGAAAACGACAAGAAAAAAAAATACTGCATAAATAAAATAAATATATAATTATAATTGCATAAGTTGATAAAAATGCTATGCTTCGCTTTACCGCGACAGTCACCGAGTGCCACACGTCTTTTTTAATATTATAACCTAGGCTTTAAAAATAAATACTGAAGTTTAAAATATTCCAAAGCTACGCTTACTGTTTTTGCATAAACATAAAAAGTAAAGTTAGTACTCGATTTTTCCTTATTTAAGTTCATTCTATTTAAGATTTCTATTTTATTGGTAAGACATTTACTTGTTATTGATCAAAGAAACTTGACAACTGTTGTGAAGTTTGCCTGTCTCAAAGGTCGATGGTCCAAATTGTAACTTTATTGAATTATAAACGGTCTCTGCATCTACGTAACTATGTCCCATTACGGGCAACATATGAAGTCTATAATTGACTCATTGTATTGAAATGTTGAATGCATAAATATAAGCTTAATGTAGCAATTTAAGTGTTAATTTAATCTAATTTATTCGATACGTTTACAGTGTCTTAACAGGATAGTTATCCCGAAACGACACTGAGTGTTACAATTATTTTATAGCACAAAATCATTCGATGCAATATACCTTTAGGCAATTTCTTTGAAGTTCGGGAGGTTACAATTTAGAGATACATATGTATTGAAATAATATTAATAAGGTATATGCCACGTGATTTAGGAGCATACTGAAGGAAATTAGTTCGAACAATGCGAATGATAAGTGTAGGGGCCTGGAACGGTACGTACAAGGGTACCGCACAATCTCGTCGCAGGTGGCATCAGTCCTGACTTCCGCCTTTTGATCTCTAGGTGGATATGGACGCGAAGGTCTATGACCAGACGCGCAACATCCGCTGAAGCGAGAAACCAAACCGTCGAAAATCAAAAGAATAAAAAATACAGCTTTGCTTTGTTTTGACTTAGCTTGGATTTCTACGGTAAGCAATGTGAAAACTATGACATGCTGCTTTAACAATTACATAAATGATAGACATTCATCATAATAGAATAGATACTTATTATTTAATTTAATATGATTTGCACATGATTTTGTCTTTGCATAACATCATGTCTTACTTATTTGGTGCAACAATATACGTGTTGTAATGAAGGCTGCCTTATCGTTAAATATGCTATCTGCAATGAAATCAGCATACTGATGACAACACCAATGAATATAGGGAGCAAAAGAAGTAGTATGTATTCTGTAAAATCTGTTTGGTAAAGACAAAAAAGAAACTGATCCGTCACACTTGGAAAGGTATCTACCGCTATCTATTTAGCTAATACTTTTCTCGGGCACTAGCCTCTCACAAATCTTTGCTAAAAATGTATTTTAGATTAAGCGTCAACACTGTACTGCATGCATCTGTGATGAGACAAATAAAGATTAAAAAATAAAATAAAAATGAATAAATAATACAATTAAATTTTATTAAATGCAAAGTAATGTGAGTTTTATATTAACTCCGTATTTAAGGATTAGTCAGAAGTTTATAAGAAAGTTTGTACCTGCAAGACCTTAATCCTTCTACGCTTTAGTCAATTAATCAATTTATTTATGTTTTAATTATAATATAGTGGTTTTTATCATGTACATTTGGTACGTTAGCGGACATTATGCCTACGGCATTCAACGCCAGTCTATCATTGGGTGATGCAGAGAAAGCAGGAAATATGAGTATTTTGGTTCTAATGTGTCTGAGAATAAGAAACTAAACAGTATATCGAACGAACATAATATATACTTATACGACTCTGTGCACTAGGATCCCGTGGTGGATTCGTTTGGAATTTTCGTCCACACTGGTGCCTTAGGGATCGTTTTAGGATTTCATTTCCATTTTGAACCAAATTAATCCAGGTGATTTATTTGATTTTTTTTCCATTTGGATCCCTTGTTTAAACCGATCTAGGATATATTTATATTTTTTGTCCACACCGGTCTTCAATGGAATCCTTTAGAAATTTTTACACATTTTGAGCATTAATTTTAAAGTTTATCTAAATAAAAAAAATTGATATATATTTTTTTATATAAATGGACTTCATACTAGGATTTTACCTATCATTTATTTAAACCTATACATTATGAGTATTTTGGTTCTAATGTGTCTGAGAATAAGAAACTAAACAGTATATCGAACGAACATAATATATACTTATACGACTCTGTGCACTAGGATCCCGTGGTGGATTCGTTTGGAATTTTCGTCCACACTGGTGCCTTAGGGATCGTTTTAGGATTTCATTTCCATTTTGAACCAAATTAATCCAGGTGATTTATTTGATTTTTTTTCCATTTGGATCCCTTGTTTAAACCGATCTAGGATATATTTATATTTTTTGTCCACACCGGTCTTCAATGGAATCCTTTAGAAATTTTTACACATTTTGAGCATTAATTTTAAAGTTTATCTAAATAAAAAAATTAGATATATATTTTTTTATATAAATGGACTTCATACTAGGATTTTACCTATCATTTACTTAAACCTATACATTACACACACTTTTTTTCTATTTGACAGCCTGCCAAAACTCAGCCTGATGGAATGTTTGAGTAGAATCTAACAGTGGGGAACCAACAGACTCACTGCGAATGCAGACAATCCAACATGGCGTCCGACACTATGGCGGCCTAGTGAGTGCTAGTGGGTGGGAAACAATTTCATTTTATACACATAACCAAATACATATATTTTCTTATAAAAATTCATATAAACGCGTATAGATAACCCGCCACCTGATGTTCTTCCGCGAGGGAGACCAACAATCCCAAGGTGGCGTGAGGTTTCTGGTAAACAAGTCCCTCTCTGACAACGTGGTAGAAATGTCCAGTGTGTCGAACAGGGTAGCGTACCTCATTATCAAACTAACCGAGAGGTATAGCCTCAAGGTAGTACAAGTGTACGCACCGACTTCGGCTCACTCGGATGATGAGGTGGAGGATATGTTCGATGACATATCGAGGGCCCTCCACTTCACTACTAAAACACACTATACCGTTGTTATGGGTGACTTTAACGCCAAAGTGGGAGTACAAACTTGCAGCGAATCGGTAATAGGAACCCATGGATTTGGAAGCAGGAATCATAGGGGGCAAATGCTCGTCAATTTTCTCGAGCGGGAGGGGCTGTTCTTGATGAACTCTTTCTTCAAAAAACGGCCCCAAAGGAAGTGGACGTGGCGAAGCCCCGACGCTATGACTAAAAATGAGATTGATTTCATCTTGACGGACAGAAAGCACATATTCAGAGACGTCTCAGTGATCAATAGGTTTAACACCGGTAGTGATCACCGTCTTGTCCGAGGCTCTCTGAATATCGACTTTAAGGCTGAACGTGTCCGTTTGATGAAATCCAGGCTCCGACCAACTCTGCTCCAAACCCTGATGGGATCTGAAAAATTCCAGTCAAATCTGGAAAACCGATTTGCTGCCATGGAAACCACAAGAGACGTAAACCAGAACCTTGAAAATGTGGTTCGGATTCTCAGGGACGAAGGTACGAGATTTTGTAAAATGCAGCGTAAAAGCGGGGAGTCGAAGCTTTCAGAGAGGACATTAGGGCTAATGAGGGAACGACGTGAGAACCCACCTGCCACTTCGTCAGCAAAGCGGGCTCAAAACCGAGAGATCACCAAACTTGTGCGACACGACCTCCGATGCTCCAATACTCTTTCGATTGAAAGAGCGATCGAGCAGAATCGGGGGTCAAAAGTGTTCGTACAATCTCTTGGAAGAAGCCACCTGACAAAGTTGACCACATCAGGAGGAGAAGTCGTTGCTTCCAAGCCGGCCGTCCTTTCGGAAGTCGAAAGCTTCTACGGCAGCTTATACGCTTCGCATACATCTCGACCTGATCCCGAAAATGAGGACCCTAGAGCTACATTAACACGCCACAACACCGAAGATCTGCCAGAAGTCAGCATTGGTGAAATCGAAATGGCTCTTGGGCAGCTGAAAAATGGAAAAGCCCCTGGAGAGGATGGCATTACAACAGAGCTGTTAAAGGCTGGAGGTACACCCGTATTGAGGGAGCTCAAAAAGCTTTTTAACGCTGTCCTGTTCGAAGGGAGAACTCCAGAGGCGTGGAGTAGAAGTGTGGTCATCTCGTTCTTCAAGAAGGGTGACAAGACCATGTTGAAGAACTATCGGCCCATTTCCCTTCTAAGCCACGTCTACAAGCTGTTTTCGAGAGTCATTTCGAACCGTCTTGCGCGAAGACTCGATGAATTCCAACCACCGGAGCAAGCTGGGTTTCGGAGCGGATATGGCACCATAGACCACATTCACACAGTACGGCAGATTATACAGAAGACCGAAGAGTATAATCAGCCCCTGTGTCTAGCATTTGTGGACTATGAGAAGGCCTTTGACTCGATAGAAATCTGGTCTGTTCTGGAGTCCCTGCAGCGTTGCCAAGTAGATTGGCGATACATACAAGTGTTGAGATGTCTCTACAAAGCCGCCACAATGTCCGTCCAAGTACAGAATCAGCATACAAGACCCGTACCATTGCATCGAGGAGTGAGACAAGGGGACGTTATATCCCCGAAATTGTTCACTAATGCAATGGAGGACTTCTTCAAGACGCTGCACTGGAAAGGACGCGGAATCAACATCAATGGCGAATACATCTCTCACTTGCGATTTGCAGACGACATTGTCATCATGGTAGAGACGCTGCAGGACTTACAACAGATGCTGAACGACCTTGCTGACTCTTCTGTACGCATCGGCCTACGGATGAACTTGGACAAAACCAAGGTCATGTTCAATGAACACGTACTACCGGAACCGGTTGCGGTACACGGTGCCGTTCTCGAAGTTGTTCTAAAATACGTGTACCTCGGGCAGACTTTGCAGTTAGGGAGAAACAACTTTGAGGACGAGGTGAGCAGGAGAATCCGGCTGGGTTGGACAGCGTTTGGGAAGCTTCGTCGAGTCTTCTCATCATCGATCCCACAGTGCCTAAAGACAAAAGTCTTTAATGAGTGCGTCCTACCCGTAATGACATACGGAGCTGAAACGTGGACACTTACGGTACGGCTGGTCCACAAGTTCAAAGTCGCTCAGCGTGCTATGGAAAGGGCTATGCTCGGCGTTTCTCTAAGGGACCGTATTAGAAACGAGGTGATCCGACAGAGAACGAAGGTCATCGACATAGCCCACAGGATTAGCAAGCTGAAGTGGCAGTGGGCTGGTCACATTTGCCGCAGAACCGATAACCGTTGGGGTAAACGGGTTCTTGAGTGGAGACCGCGTCTCGGCAAACGTAGTGTAGGACGTCCACAGGCCAGGTGGAGTGATGATTTGCGCAAGACGGCTGGCAGGAGCTGGATGCGAGAAACCGAGGATCGAACTAAGTGGCGTGCTATTGGAGAGGCCTATGTCCAGCAGTGGACTGCGATAGGCTGATGATGTGAAACGAATAATTTTGAAATAAAAGAAAAGTGGTTTTCGAAACACAAAAATAAAGAGTTAATAAAAAAATGATTCCAATTAACTAAAAGTTTAAACTTTATCTGGATTAGACGTTATGTCAAAATCTCTAAAATTTTAAATGTAATTTATTTAAGACGCTTTGTAGAAGTTAAAATAATTGAATTTCCCTTTGTTAGGTTGTTACACTGACTAATTGTCTTTGTAAATAACGTTAACCAAAAATGAATGGACGGAGCACCTTATAAATTTGTTAAAGCTGTCCCATTTTACTCGAGCCTATTACTCGATTATGGGATATTTGATATCAAAGATTTATTATAGAAATTTAGTTATAGAACCAGTCTCTCTCTCTGTCTCTGTTCGTCTTTTTTAACTGCTTCTTGTTATCGAAACTAATCTATACTAATAATAAAGCTGATTAGTTTGTTTGTTTGAACGCGCTAATCTCAGGAACTGCTGATCCGATTTAAAAAATTATTTCAGTGTGCATAGTCCATTTATCGAGGAAGGCTATAGGCTGTATATCATCACGCTAATACTAATAGGAGCGGATCACCAATGAAGAATGTTTAAAAAACGGGGGAAAATTTTGCGTGTTGGTTCCGTGGGTCAGCTAGTAATTAATACAATGTAAAACGTAAATGTGTATCTATTTTTCTCTATGATTTTATAAGTAAATAGGTACTAGGAGAGAAAGCAAGAAAGCTAGTTTTTTTAAAGGCATGTTTGTGATTAATTTTTTTCTATTTTAATTGTGTCCTTGTGCATACACATGTTCTTACATTCGCATTAGTGTAAGATACAAATAATTTTGTTGAGACTGTAATTTTTAAAATAATTCAAAAGATAATTATATTACAACATATTAATTGGAAGTGGAAGTTGCAATCGAAACCAAACAACGAGCTAATGAACGATCTCTTTCTTATAAAATATTTCAGTATCATGTAACGAAAAGTCGAAGACACACCTATGTACCACTACCATTCGCATCGTTGAGTGGACGTATAAGTGTTCCCATCGACACGATTAGAAGAAGTCATAACTATAGAGTTCTAGAAAACTAATAATATGAAAGTTCATTTAGTCGGAGGATCCCCCAATTTTTTTTGGGAAGACAGATTTTTTGTTTCTCTACACACATTTCTTAAATGTTTTCTCTTCATACTTATTGATTTCTCATCACCGCCATCAACAGCCTTTTATAGTCCATTGCTGGACTTGCTATTTTCTGAACATCCTCCCCAAAGAACATATAAAAGATAAACTCATTGATTACGATTAAAAAATATTCAGTTACAATAAAAATTCTAAACATTTATAAACATGCTTTGATTTCTAAAACGATGTTAAGCGTACAAATATTTCAGGTTGTAAACAATGCCTTGCAGTATGATTTAATCTCCTTGCGTTCGTCTCGTGGGACTTGACTCCGGCTCACCGTGGCGCATATCGATCATGTCACGCCACGTCTTACGTCACGTCACATCAGGATCACGGACATACTCAAATATAGGGTTGTTACTTAATTGCACAGAAATTTCAAAACTGTTTGCAAGTTTTTAAAAGTACCCTTCTTTTATAACTCTTTAATTTTCACTAAACAACTTTAATCACATTACAGGTTACAAGATAATTGATAAAAAGATAAATAAATAAATATTTCGGACATCTTACACACAACGCCATCTAGTCCCACGCTAAGCAGATCTTGTTTTATAGGTACTAGACAACTGAAAGAATACATATATACTTTTTTTTTGTAAATACATACATATTATACATAGAAAACATCCAAACTCCGAAACAAATATTTGCAGATCATACAAACATTTGATCCGACCCGGGAATCGAACCCGAGACCTCAAGCACAGCAGTCGCATACGCTACCACTGCGCCACAGAGGCAGATAAGTTGACATTAGTGTCAAATTTGAAATGTTTTTTTTTAATATTGATTATGTATTGATCTTCATTTCTGCTAAACCCTAATACGTAGAGAAAGGAAAAATTCACGTGTTTAAAGTTACTTCGTCGCAATCGTAGCCAATTGTCACAGAGATCAAGCTACATTAAAAGAATGTAGAATTTAATTAGATTAAAATTTATAGTTCGTTAAGGTCATTCAATTCCAATATAAGTTTGCAAGGACCCAACACTCTGTCTTATACTAGTACTTAAAAGAAACATGCAATATCGAAATATAAACTTTCACAAATTGAACCGAAATCCCAATTAAATAACATGAAAGGAAATGTTATCTTTCAGTTATTATAAGTTTAACTAAAACACCCGAAGTTGAATATCAATCAGTCAAAGTAAAACTTATGTCTTGTAACATGAAATTCCAAAGACAATATATTTATGTAAATTATTCAAGCATAACCCTGGGAAACTTCGTTGTGGCAGCCCTGTACTTCACAGATGACTGATGTCGGTCCCTTACGAACTCAAGTACTTTTAGTACATGCGTTATTTTAACCTCGATCACTCAAGGAACTGAAGATGAAAATTATTTTGTATATAAAGAAGCGAATGTTATATTTTAAATGTATTTAGATGTAAAATAGTGGATGAACTTACATACTTTACTTACCTGTTTTGAGACTTTTGTGGTTTTTACACATACATATGGTTGTTATTTATAACGACACTTTTTCACGCTAATACGAACATCGCTCGTCGATATTCCTGACAATGTAAAATAGTAGGTATAACCCGTTCGAAACGTCAGGAAATAGAAGGTATAGTGACCTAAGCCGTTACACTGTTTTTAGTGAAATTTGACTTAAATATACTTTGATTCTTGAGAAATATACGTAGGCTACTTTTAACACGATAACCGACATACAACCAGGCATATGTCTATACTAAGAATAAAGCTGAAGAGTTTGTTTGTTTGTTTGAACGCATTAATCTCAGGAACAGCTGGTCCGATTGGAAAAATTCTTTCAGTGTTGGATAGTTCATTTATCAAGGAAGACTATAGGCTATATATCATCACGCTACTAATAGGAGCGGAGCGCCCATGAAAAAAAATCAAAAACCTGGGAAAATTTTCACGCTACGGGCAATATAAGACGCAAGCGAGGTTGCGTGTCCCGGTCCTAGGCAGTTCGCATTCATCCGTTGTCAGCCATTTTCTTCAAGTCGTCGGTCGGGCAGGTCAGGCGCGTTACATTGCGTTTGCCTAATCGTGGTCTCCATTCTAACACTTGTCGGCTCTAGCGACCATCAGTCCACCTAGAGACAAGACCACACTCACTTCCACTTCAGCGTGTTCTAGTCTAGTTAAATCTAATATAAAATTGTCAAAAAAGGTAACATAAATAAATATCAACGCTAAGAATAAATACCAACTGTCATGTTATATTTGGTAACTCAAGTCTTAAAATAACTAAATCTAAAACAACATGTTCACCATGTCTCCGCAATTTATTTATGTCCTTTTTCCTTGTTTTATTATTAATAGCTGATTATACATCACGAGGGGATGTCCCGTGTTACACTTTCCAAATCCTGACTATCAGGCGAAGAACAGTCAACAACTATTGATTTTCCTCTAAATATAGTCATTTGCATATTTTATAACTTTTATTAACAGACAAAAGTTTCAGGAAATATTTAGGAACAACAGAGGGAATTAAAATAGTAAGTTATACAATTTCATACTATTTTTATCCATCCATACGTATGTATACACTTTTTATTCGTAACCTATTTATTAAAAATACATAATGTTCTTACATTGTATTCTTAATCAATCATTTAAGAATACAGAATATTACCACTCCTTTTCGTCTCATGGGTGTCGTAAGGGCCTATTAAGCTTGGACGCCCTGGAGGTCGAAGCAGTTCGACAGGATATCCGGCAAAAACAACGAGCTACGTTTAGTCTCAGAGGAAATAAAATAAGACGAGTCCTCTTTTAGGAGGGGTTCTGAGATCTTAAGTGAACTACTCAGCTCTGAGCAACACTGCAAAGAGAACCAAAACTTGAGTAAAATCTATAAGAACTCGTCTAGCCAGTATGGTATTGTAGGCCAAAACCTCTTTTCAAATGAGAGGCATAAGCCATGAGTGGACCATTAAACGTTGATATGGTAATATTTTTAAGTAAAAGTTGCGTAAACTTTACAGTATGTATATTATGTATAACTTGCATCTTAAGGTACCTAAACGTAAATAATACATATATACATACAGTCACGCTTTTTACCCAGGCAGAGAAAATTGATCTCCACTTACAACGGTCCTGGCGCACATCTTTTAATTCGTCTACATTTATCAATCGCTGCATGCATGCTCGTCGGTTCTTAGTGCTCTTTATATTACCTCTTTCAGAAAGTGACCTAAACGTAATTAAAGTATTTACTATTACGTTACATATCGTTAAGGCTTAAATCATTTACAAAGATTATAAAAACATTACTAAAATACGTTTGGCATTAATAAAACAAACGTATTCAATTAAAGTAAAACATCGTGGTTCAATGGCAGTTCTTCTTTAGCGTGACATGAGCCTGATGTGACGTTTGGGGGAAGGGCCCCTTGTTCTACTTAAGTAGTTTGTTCCCGAATATAACTACATTAAGACCCAGAACATTCCATTTGCTATCTTATATATTTTTTAAGAATCAATGTACGAGTATGTTACAGTAAATTGAGAATCCTTTGTTGAGAATGTGCAGCTTTCGTTTTGTATGTACCTTTATTGTTTTATTTATTTATAAGTGAAACTAGCTTTACTCGAGAATTACTTTCAAATTTATTATATAGGATGGACGTGAAGTACATTTATAATCAGAAGTGTTTTTATTAAATAACTACACTTAAATTTTTATCCTTTCGAAGATCTGTCTAGCAAGGTTTGGTCGGTAAAGAAGCATGCGATAATAGTTTATAAGAAAATTATCCGTACCCCGAATCAAACAAAACCTTTTAATAGTATATGTGTATTGATATTATAATAAGTGTTAATCTTCCCAATTTTACTCAGATATAATAAATAAATATTTCGGACATCTTACACACAACGCCATCTAGTCCCAAGCTAAGCAGAGCTTGTGTTATAGGTACTAGACAACTGATATAAATACATATATACTGTTTTTGTAAATACATACATATTATACATAGATACGCTACCACTGGGCCACAGAGGTAGTCAATATTGTTGCAAATTTATTTCATCGTCATTGAGGTTTCTATTTGGCAAATGTTTGACATCTAGATACCTACAAGAAATATTTGAAAAAAATTGCATTCATTCCCTCACTCACATTCATTCATACGACTCTGAACAATAAACCAAGTCCCATACAGCCTAGTTATAATATGTGAACCAAAAGATTAAATTATAAGGAAAATGTCAAGCCAAATTTTTAGGGCTTGCCACTTCCAGTAATGAACGACAGAGATGTTTGAATGGCGACCGGGACCCTTCCGAGTACATGAACTGGCTCTTGAGCCAGGCCACAATATTATACAAGAAGGATATCAGCTTGAGCAAGTAATATGTTGAAACATGTTTGTGACGTAACAAGCACAAACGTAACTGTCAACTTTGAGCCACAGACATCCTTTAACTCCACACTTGACAATGATAATTTAGAAAGGCATAGTCGAGTGTGACGTGTGTCAGACGCAAATCTCTTCCTAATTACCTCACACGATGTTAAGTCGCAGGAGAGCTTTGAGTGCTATCAAAGTATTAAATGTATAAATTCCTTTGAACATTAAAATGCATTCGAAAACGTTACTTTTTATTTGTAGAAAGAAAAGATAGTCTCCTTATTGATACGAACATAAGAAATAAGTAGAAACTCAATCCTACATATGTATACGAAATAGCTTGAAAACTTTTTAAGTTATTTTGTTATAGATGTATCCTTACTTACATATATACGCTCGTATACATAACATTTAATTATTATGTTATAATTTTTTTGTAATAGATATAGAAATTTATAGATATATATGTCTATTTATATATTCATCATGAAATTTACTACAGTTTCTGCTAGTTCATGTATTTATTGTCATTTTACATATGTCAATTTATTAGAAAACGTAAGTTTTTTAATTAAACATAAATTATTTTTTTGTTTATTTTCATACTTAAAAACAAATATTTAGTGAACAATAATGATTAATTTCATCATCATAAATCATATAAATCAGTCCAAGATTGGACTGATTTATATACTTCGCCTTACATTGTTGCAGAGGCAACACTAAACTTCATCATCTTCTTAGCCTTTATTATTCCCAAGATTATTAGGGGTCGGCTACTACTTCAACCGATTTTACCTTATCATCAGTTTTTCCACGGAGCGACTGGCATCGGACCCCCGCAACTCAGAGGGTGAACTGAATACGAAGATTGAACTAGTTGTCAATATATTTGAACGCACTGACTTCCCAAATAACCGACAACCGGGACCGACGGCTTAACGTGGTCTCCGAGGTACGGGCGGGAAACATCACACCTTCCATACTCCGGGCTGCTGTTAAGAATTTCTTGTAAATTAAATTCAACAGCAATCCGACCCTGACATGGAACTCAGAACCTCTTGATCGGCAGTCGCTTTCGTTATTTTAAGAACATGGTACATTAAGATTAATTTCTGCTGTTTATTTTCAAAAATACAAAAATTCCTCTTTTCCCTTGCTCTTTTCCAGGTTAGGTAGGGTCGGCTGTCCTTAACTTTCGGCGCCAGGATAGTCTATCCTGGGTCAGGTAATTGGGTTTCATGAAGCACCAGTTGCTTTTTAACGACATGCTAGCGCTGTCTCTACGTATGACGTGGACCATACCAAAAAATACAAAGTTATTAACAGTATTAAATGGTAAGTATTATCGTATCCAATAAAATTCCTCGTAAATGGTAGATTACATCAAATTCGTATGTAAAAATTCCTCTTTATAATCGTCAAATTTACTCTCAGTTATTAAAACATTTTCACCAACGAAAATACTTAAATGAAAGTTATTTTTAATATAAAATGTTTCCCGGTGAAATGTATTTTAGCAAAGAAAATCAAATTGTTGTTGCAAAGCCGGAAGCGAACTTTAGCAATTTACGAAGAGATTTTATTTGTGAGGCCGCGTAATGATTTCGTGATATGGTGTTTGTGTTTTTGTTGCTTTCCCCTGTTTACAAGGGAACTTTATTATCTATTTCGCTAGAGAACTTAACCCTCGTTTGAGATAAATAGTTATTCGAATTTCATCAATATTACCAGATTAGTTACAGCTAAATATAATATAATTGATAAATTTATTTTTATTATTATTTTTTTATTTTTTTATTTATACTTTATGCACATTATAGTAACAAAGGTGAACTTAATGCCGTAGGCATTTTCTACCAGTCGACCTTAGGGCGATGCAGAGCCAAACAAGGTAGATGCACAAACTAAAAATTTATACCGACTTCTCAACAAGGAATTCACCAATTAATCATAAATTTCTCATCGAGAAATCAACAAGATTAAGAATAATAAATTAAACAATAATTAGTAATAAGTTATATAGATACACATAACATATACGTATTAAATACTTATACATACATAGGTACTAATATATATATATATACATGTATACACACAAACATATAATACATACATAATATAAATTCTAAAAGGGGAGAGAGTATGATGAAATCAGCGTGGATCCGATAGGGTGCTCAAGAAATGTCTCTGCAACAAGTGTTTAAAATTTTGTTTAGTTTTAGCCATCCTGATCGTGAGAGGGAGCTCGTTCCATAGTAGGACAGCTTGTATGAAGAAGGTTGAGTGTAAAAAATCAGAGCGGTGAGTGGGACATTGTAGAAGCAAGTTGTTGGAAGACCTAAGGTTCCTATCGTGGTTTGAACCTAGATAATGAAATTGAGTAGTTAGGTAGGAAGGAGAGCTTGAAGAGAAGAGTAAAGAATAAAGGGTAGTTAATGCCCGTATATGTCTACGTTGGCGAATTGGAAGCCACTTCAAATAAGACCGATACTCGGACACGTGATCATATTTCCGTAAGTTGAAAACGAATCGAATGCAATTGTTGAGAAGACGGTCGAGCTTATTGAGCAGATCTGCATTCAGGTCAAAGTAGCACACGTCACCATAGTCGATTATTGGGAATATTAGGGTCTGGACAAGCATTACCTTAGTTTTCATTGGCAGAAAGTTTTTAAGCCTATAGAGAGTTCGTAACGAGCCCGTGACTTTCTGGCACACAGATGCAACTTGTTTTTGCCAGCTGAGTGTTGTATCGATGTACAATCCGAGGTCCTTCACATTTTCACAGTATGGGATAACCATACCATCGTAGGTAAGTGGTGGAAGCGAAGCAAAGTCTAACTGGCTCATGCGACGGTTACTTCCGATGATGATACCCTGACATTTATTTGGATTTACCGATACGCCAAACATATCGGACCAGTGTTTAATGGCTCCCAGGTCACTGTTTACGATCGAGATCGCGGACGATACATCGCACAAATCAGTTTGATAATATAATTGCAAGTCATCAGCATACAGATGATAGGAACACCGAAGTCTTAACGTGATGAGATTAATGAATATTGAAAAGAGAAGAGGTGAAAGAATACCGCCTTGGGGGACGCCAGCATGGAGATGGCACCAGCTAGAGGAACAATCTTCCATCTTCACTGACTGCTGACGATCCCGAAGGTAAGAGGAGAACCAGTCCAGCGCTTCTTGAGAGACTGAGAAATTGGATAGGACAGCGAGAAGGAGTTCATGACTGACAGTGTTGAAGGCATTGGAGAAATCAATCAGTACCACGGTGGTAACCTTGGCATTCTCCATTCCCGCCTTAACATCACCAGTCACTTTAAGAAGGGCAGAAACTGTGCTGTGGCCTGGTCGAAATCCAGACTGAAGAGGACTGAGTAAGTTGTTACAATATATGAAGCGAGAGAACTGTTTGTGGACACAGGCTTCTAGCACTTTGGAGAGAAAAGGAAGAATAGAAATAGGACGAAAATGACTGGGAAGAGACGGATTAGGAATTTTAGGCAATGGGCGTACATACGCTTTACGCCACAGAGAAGGAAATGTGCCGGACACAAGGGAGAAGTTAATAATATGGGAAATAGCAGGGAGGAGGTGAACTATTAATGTGGTGATCATTCTCCGGCTAATTCCATCACAACCAACCGCTTGGGATTTGATGGATAGGATTACTTTCTCAATTTCTCCTTCCGCGACTGGAGCAAAGTGAAAAGGGCTTGAGTTAGAGCGCGGTAGACTATTAATGTAGTTAAGGGTATTATGTTCAGACAGACTGTCCATAATAAAAGATGTAGTAAAATGTTGATTCAGGGAATCGAGACTTACTGATTGTGGAAAGTCTACATGCCGCGATCTGCCGGCACCAAGAGTTCCAAGGAACTTCCAGATGTCGGCAGGAGAAGAAGAAGAAATATTATCTAGAATATGGCGGCGTTTAGCGTTCCGTATCATCTGGTTACACCGATTTCTTGCAGTCTTATACAGTTGGCAGTTGACTTCTACACGGTCCCTCTTAAAAGTTCTAAAAGCTCGATTTCGGTGTTTCATGGCCGTCCGTATATCCCTGGTCATCCAGGGTGCTGGCGGTCGTTTAACCCTAACCTTTTTAATTGGAGCGTGAGTGTCATACAACTTAGTGACTAGTTCGTTGAATATGTTTACCTTGTCATCTATGGAAGAACAGTCGATCAAGGGTGTCCAGTCAATACATGAAGCATCACCACTCAATTCATCGATGTTCATTCTCCTAAAGCAACGCCTGTATAGGATTTCGGGTTTGGGTTTAGAGGGTTTGAGGATATAGGAGAGGAAAATTAGGTCATGATGTGAGAATCCGGGAGCATCTAGTTGCCCATGAGAGGAAACAAGGGAAGGATTGGAGGCGATGATTAGGTCGAGCCAAGTGTCCTCGCCGTTATTGTTGTGATGAGTGGCATGTAGTGGCAGAACATTAAGGCTGACCGACTCAAGAAGGAGTTGGAGTTTACAGGAACGACGGGAGGTTTGATCTAGGAGATTGGTATTAAAATCACCCATGATGACGTGATGAGCATACTCTGTACCCAAGGATTCAAGGACTGATTCGAATTCAGTGAAATAGTCAACAGAAGGGGGACAATAGGTAACACCAAGGACAGTTTTAACGCCCCCGACACAAACCTCTAAGAATAAGTACTCAGCAGCGGCAGCAGAAGAGGAAGATGAAATAATTTTATGAGAAAAATCACTGCGTAGGTAAATAGCCACGCCGCCCCCTCTTCCCTCCATCCGGTCATTTCGGATAAGGATAAAGCCAGGGAGCGAGTAAGAGGTAGATAAAATATGTGGTTTGAGCCAAGTCTCAGAAACCAGGACGGCATGAACATTAACATCACTGAACGCCTCGTACAAATCAGAATAGTGGCTAGGAACGCTTTGGGCGTTTAAATGACATACGTTAAATAGATGATTATTATTAAAATTAAATTTATTGCGTAGAACACCACCGAGAGTATCTGATAAGGAGGAGAAGCTTTCATCGCTTAAGCCGATCTCGGACCCACATGCAGAACCATAACATTCACTATCTGATGACATATATATAAATAAACTATAAATATATAATAAAATAAAAGTTAGGAGAATAAAACTTATTAATAAAACAGAATATATTAAAATATATGTGTATACCTATCAATGTGCAAATATTCTGGTACACCGTTTGTATCTCTGCACCACCCGCCAGCTTACATCACTAGAAAAAGAAAAAAAATATATATATATAAGAAAATTAAACAGAAAACTAAACAGGATACATTTTATAAAAGTTCTCAACACGAATGCAAAACAATATTTATGGTGCAGCGTATCCGAACTGTAATGAGTAAAATGAGTGAACGATTGCATCTTTAATCTATGATATCACTCATAATGCACCGCACACAATTGCTAAGTTACATAAAAACAGAGAGGGTATATTAATATTTTGTCGTTTCAATCAAAACAAAGGTGCAGAAATCAACACAATTTGTGATAGTGTGTTACATAAATTTAGGTATGAGTTTTGTTTACATGGAGATTTTAGGATTAAAATTGTTAAAATAAAGAAGAAAAAATAATTAAAATGAACTGAAGTACCCAAAACAGAAAACTTGAATAACTATTTTAGTTGTTTACGAGACCTGATATCTCCCGCGGATCGGTCACTGGGACCCGCGGAAGCCGATTGTGGCTTTGGGTACTTCGTCAGTAGCGGGTTCAACTCGTCGATGGTCGTGATTTTATGTCTGATACCACCTGGGACCTTGATAACTATGGTGCCATTCTGAGTCCAGCTAGCAGAGACCCCAAAATGAATCCTAGCCTTGGCGAAGATGGATTGCCTGGTTTTTGTGAGGAACTCCTTAACACTGATAGAAGAACCCTTAAGCCCTGATTTCGCATTCCATACCGATGATCTGTCGTCCACACTTGAAAACTTTACTAATATAGGCCGCCGACGCTCCCCACTCGCCGCTCCAAGTCGGTGGCAGAGCACGATAGATGAAGCAGTTATGCTCTTGAGGCTTAAGTGGTTGTTGATGATTTGCAGCGCGACAGCCTTGCAGTCCTCCTTTTGAGCCTCTTCGACACCCAAAAAAATTAGTGACTTACGTCGCTGTCTGGTTTCTATGTCGTCGATCTGTCTGGAGCACTCGCCTATCTGCTTCCGGAGCAAGCCTAGCATCGAGAAGATCAGCTCTCGAAAGCATCGAAATTCCTCCGCCACCTTAGCCACGGTGTCTTTGGCGGGACCAGCACCCTGAATCTGAGACTCAAGGTCTGACATCTTCCTCATAAAAGTGTCTTCAAGTGTCCTCTGCGCCGATATTATATCACTGATTTGTGACATTCTTCAATATATTTAAGATACTCGTAGTTGTTGTTTAGCACTGTAAAGCGATGCGCTGGCAGGTGGTGTGTATCAATTGTCCAATTATTACATTAAATATGTTGCGAACGTGAGTACCAGTAATTTAACTATATTCACTTGTCCCAAGATAAAGAATTGAGTCAAATGTATAATAAATTGTAATTAATTTTTAATTCCGAAATTTACGACACGTCTATATTTTTCTACACATACCGCCGAAAAAAAAAAAAAAAAAAAAAAAAAAAAAAAATTATTTCTTTTAAACATAACCGCTATTCACTTGCTACAGGGATATTCACTTTATGCTACAGGATGTGGTAATTATCTACATCTTATTAAGACATCCAGTACTCTAAATGTCTGGCATAGTTACATAGGCCAAGATGGTTATTAAAACTTTCATATTATCGTATCGTTCAACATACTAAATAAATTTCAAAAGCCTGGAAAACGTATAATACGAGTAGTTAAAAGTTCCATAATGAACAAGCGATGCCTTCGAATTTAGGTATGATAAATGATTTGAAAATGTGTGCTTGTATGTTTAGGTATTTTCGCGAAGATTAGCTGAATTAAGAGCAATGAAGATTTAGGAACAATATCACTAATATTTCTGTGCAATGTTAGCTAAATAGGTAGATTAACAAAATTTTTTTAGGACATCTTACAAACAACGCCGTCTATTCCTAAGCTAAGCAGAGCTTGTATTATTGGTACTAAACAATTTTGTAAATACCTACATATTATACATAGAAAACACCCAAACTCTGCAACAAACTTTATGAACCCTATTTTTCGATCCAATGGCTTAGGCTTTAACAGTATTGGGTAACGAATCTGATGCGAGCCGTTAATAAACCCAGACTGAAGCCTTAATAATAATTTGATAATAAAAAAATTTTTGAACTGCAAATAACTATGCGTAATTTAATTAGGTGTAAAATAGCCGTGAGACACATTGACAGTCTACCAAAAATAAACATGTTTAAACTACCCAAAAAGAGTGTACGAAAACAGTATGTTAAGGTAGGACCGATACTTAAATTTATTGAAACTTGACTTTGTACGCAGAACCAACCTAAACTGACAGCATTCATAGTGTCGTGCTTCTTTGGTGAGTGCGAGACCGGAGGCCCAATGACGCAGAAGCAATCAATAGGCTACTATTGTCACCATGCTGCATTCTTGTATTTCCTGCATCCGCAATAAGTATTGTGATCACTACTCACGGATTCTACTTACGCTTTCTATCAGGCAGAGTAGAGTCACTTAAGTAGGCCTATACATAAAACAAGTTCTTTCATTCTTCAAAAAAACTTAGTCAAATTTATGAAAGATAGATGTCACTGATAAAGAAATAAAGATCTGAGTGTTAGGTATAGGACTATTCATATTTAGTTATTGCTTAAAACACACTGCTTACAGTTCATAATTTCTCACAAAACTTGAATAGTTCTGAGCTACATTTTGTGCTCCACTGATTTTTTTTGTACACAATGTGGCTTTACTATGGGTTTTACACCTGGGTTTACAATTACACTTTACAAATTAGAACCCTCAGTTATTCTAGAGGGGTGATGATTATCTGTTCTCGTTCTAATCTGTTCAGTATGTAACACATATTCACATATGCAAAACTTCTTTTAAACCATTTCAAAATCTGTTTAAATAAAATCTTCAAAGTAAATAACTGAGCTGTCAAGAAGGAACGTCGTAACAATTCGGAGAGTAACGAAAATTCCACGAGATTACATTAATGACTTGTCATTTGATACCCGAAGTTTCCAGCGGCAAAATTTAGGCCCAAAAATTACCCATCACCTTTGTCGACGTCCACCCCTCGATTAATTATGTATTAACTTCAAAAGAAGTCAGTAAGCCAATAAATCTTTGTGTGTCGTCTCGAGCTTTGAATAATAAAAACTGTCAGCCATCTTTTTGTTCATTTCAATTTTGATTTCCTTTGTCTCGAAGACTCCATTGATAAGACAAGATGAAAAAAAAAAAAGAAATGGGAAGATCAGCGACTGCAGTTCATATATAAATTCGAAAATTGGATTACATGTTACAATAATCCGGTACTAAATTTGTTATGAATATTTTTAGTTCCAGTATTATTATTTTGATGCGAACTGTGAATGGGGCCGTTAAGAAAGTGTTAAATTCAGATTTAATTGATAATGAAGATAGTTGTATCTGTGTTATAAAATGTTGAGACGGAACAATGTTATCAAATAATCATCTTATCATCATTAATAAACCTTAACTTGCAAAAGCACAAAATTGCACTTGTTTGATTGGTTTAAATAGGTAACTGTTAAAATTATAACTGACTTTTTTACGTTATGTTGTAGCGAGCAAACGAACAGACGTATCGCCCGATGGTAAGCGATTACCGCTGCCCATGGACACCCGTAACACCAGAGGCGTCATAAGTGCGTTGCCGGCCTTTGGAGGGTGGGGAGAGGGGTTGAGGTTTGGACCTCCGGTATCCTCACTCACTCGGTGAAATACACGCAGGCGCTATTTCACATCGGTTTTCTGTGAGGCAGTGGTCATCACTCCGGTCGAGCCGATCCATGCATATTAAAGCGTGACTCTCCCACGGTAATTACTACTCTATTTTAGGGAGACTTTTATAAGTAACTTATTAAACTCTTTCTTCCTTCCTCTCCTCATTTTTCGTGACACTCTACTGCCACTGTAAGATAAGCTCGGTATCTATCAATAAAGTTTAGATGTGCCGTAATCTCAATCTACGTGAGTCTGCGTCAATGCACTTTATTTAATAAAACATAAGCATTACAGTTTACAAAAAAAATCGCTTCAACTATACTAATTACAACACAAAAAATAAAACTACGAACATACTATTAGAATTAAAAAAGTTAAATAAAAAAAAAATTATAAACAGAAAACATGCACCTTTAACATCAAAATGCAAATAAGTGTGTCTTAAAATTGCATCTGAACTACTCGTACACTGAAGGAACTCATTTATAAGCCCAATAGCTCTAGCAGTGGGACTGTTGTCAGCCTGGGGAGAGCGCCTCGTAAGCGGATAGCAGAGGAGTCTATGTTGTCGTCTCCCACCGCTAACTAGATGATTATTCTTGCCCAAACATCTGTGTCCACTTTACAAGACCAAGGTTCACTTGTGCATGGAATACTGCTCTCATCTTTGCGATGGATCCGCGCAGTATCTCTTTGACGCTCTCGACCGATTGCAACGACGAGCAGTCCGCATCATCGGTAATCCCGAAGCCACCGAAGTCCTTATAAATAATCTTATACATAAAATTTCGTGTCGCGGTGTTTGTTATCAAACTCCTCCGAAACGGCTAGACCGATTTTTATGAAATTTTGTGTGCATATCGGGTATTTCTGAGAATCGACCAATATCTATTTTTCAAACCCCTAAATGATAAGGGGACCCACTCCCGAATATTTATTTTTATGACAAAACACGTTTGCTGGGTCAGCTAGTATAGGTGACCCAGTACCACAATATAATTTCTATTTACTGATGCACTACTAGACTAGCTATGTGACACTTCTTTTTCTTTTTTTAACAAAGACAATTCCCACATTAGGATAGACATCCTGTGTCTTGATGGATGGGACTTTAAAAACATACATAAAACGGACACAAAGAACACTTAGACTCAGTACAACAATTAATGGATCACAGAAAGTTTTGTTTCACACAACACTTAGCGCAGTAGAGAGCGGCGTGGCGGCTGCTTAAAGCACTAGGCCAACCAATCAAGCGCAAGCCTGAGGGTGACAGGTGAGGCCACCAGTCACCTTAGCAGAAGCAGGCCGGGGTGGCGGCGTGAGCTCTGTAAAGTGCTCGCGCCTTTTTATAGAATATAAATGTTAGGGATCCTACACGGGAAGGGGCCACCTACAAACAATGAGTGGCCCGAGGTACGTCGGGGTTCCAGGAATTTCCTTCCGAGGGTGCACTGTGTGTATCCGAGGTACACATGCCCACCGTCTAGTGGTATCCGAGGGGATATCCGCAAAAAAAAAGGCCAACCAGTCAAAATTGGTTTTAGTTACCAAGAAGACTCAGTGTGTGGATTCTCCTACTTACTAACATGAGGAGTTACATACCGTTGTATATAGAAGGTCCGCGTGTTACACATGTGTATACGTTTAATCGTAAAACACCCTCCATCAACTCACAGACGAGGATATGTACAAAAATATTACCGAAATAAATCATATATGGACGAAAAATGTATAGCCGCCGCGCCGCTTCTTCTCGCAGTAAGCGCTAATTTAGCTCATACGTTTTAGTTGAACAAATTTATACGTTTTTTTATTTCGACATTTATTCTTTTAATTATTTTTTTAAACGTATTTTTTTCAAATTTGAAGTCAGATCCAGAAAATATTCTCGTATGCTACGTTTTACTGCGATTCATCGTGGTTGATGAGAAATGAAAACAATGGATAAGAACAATCTTTGAACCGGTTTGCATATTGTGATGAAATTTGATCTCAATCTGTGCATTTTTTTTTTATTATATGGAATGGGGTAACGAGATAACACCTGATGGGACACTCGCAAAACCAAAGACATTACAAGTGCGTTGCCTTTGGGAGGAGGGGTTAGGGTATGGGCCTCCGGTATCCTCAATCACTCGTTGAAACACAGCGCAAGCGTTATTTCACACCGGACCCGGCCCATGCATGCCGAAGCGTGGCTCTCTGGTGGTCTGAAACATTGTAGCATAAACCATCCAACAGAAAATATATTTTTAGTCAAATTCTCACACAAATAATAAGATATATTTAAACTCTGAACTCTAACAAACGAATATGTTAAACCACACACTCATATAAAAGTAAAACCTTATAGAAGCATAAAATTATTTCATACACATGTATTTCATAAATTACTAAACTTTTTTAATTCTTCCATAGACTCTTTTGAAAGTAGATTGCTGTACATTAAAGCGCTACAGCTTTTATCTGCTTTTCTATAAGCATCTTTTTAAGACGCAACTTCAATCGATACATCAAATAATAAAGCCTTTTAACGCTTTATTTACCGCTGAGCAACTTAAAGGCGATTCTATAAAAAGCTTCATTAGCGCTGTCTTGACTGTAATCATGGGGCCGATGTTACTCACCAGTAATTTATCCGCTATAATGAGAGAAATCACCCTTGCACTGTATCCATTGTTGATTTTGATACGAGTAAATGGGGACGATTGAGTACGGAAATTGTGAAAATGTTCGCCAAGCGTGGGACGGTAATGGGAATGAGTTTCCTGTTCGCCATAGCCACTGACATGGCTGGTTTAAATGATACTACGTGTGTACGTGATTAATTGTTTCTGAGATGTCTTTTTAATTTATTACACATCATGCACTTTATGTCCATTAGCGGACTTAACACCTAAGGTATTACTCGTATCTACCAGTTACCCTTAACATTGACCTAAACAACCTTGGAAATGATAAATGTAAATGAGGCATTCTGATGCCATTATAAGATTTGTGTCTTGACATTGGGCGATATTGAACGGCATTTTTGTATTTTCTAAAGCTCATATTTCTTGAGCAGCGGAAAAATATAACCATATCCATATAAAATCAATATTTTTGTGGCATACGGTAGACCTACATTTTCATAACTTTAAAAAAATATATATAATCGTACATAAATATTGTATGTCTCAAACACTGTGAAATATTTCTGCAACAAGCAGTAATTTTTAAACTTAGTTATATAGTACAACTTAGAACAATTCATAATAAACTGATATTTTCTAGAACAAAGCGCAAATATTACCGCACACTTATTAGGCTAGAACACCTATTTAATGTGCGTGCGTGTGTGTGTGTGACTTTGTATTTATGTTCTGTGAAACACGCTTTAGATTGTTTTTCCTTTCCTACAGTTCGTGTATCAAACGTACCCTAAATTAACTATCTTTACCCGTGTTCTAAAGCCCGAAAACGTACTCAAATTACTTGAAGTTTAAAGGAGCTTTAAAATACGAAACACTACATGGGATGACCCATTTTAGGATGGTACACTATATTAACTTTTAAACTATCGCATAAACTTTTAAATTACGAGTATATTTACTACTGTGCGTTTGCGATAGATATTACAAGTATGACACTGCAACATGCCAAATGTCAGACATTTTAAGAGTATGGCATACCAACTTTACATCTTTCATCTATAGGCCTGTTCGCGTCGTGTCCTCTTTCTGCCTTTGTTCAAAATGTAACGCCCACAGTATATCGTGAGTTTGTAGCGATTTGAATTGAAATTCATACTTATCGTGAGTATAATTACAGAATTTATATTATGGGTTCTAGAATACGTCTAGGTAACAAACAAAAGAACATTTGGGTTACTGCCGATCTCTATCGCTTTGCGGAAATGCACAGAGTGTATTGCCAAATTTCGCTAGACATCCATTTAAAAATAAGAACAACACTCCTCTTCCAAACCTCTAACTTTTCTATATAAACACAAATTTTGTTAATATATTATCAATCATACTGACGTATTAGTTCGAAAATCACTTGTGTTGTGGCATTTAGAACACATAGCCAAAGTTCTAAGCTCTAGGGACAGATGGAAAACAGCTTAGAGTTGCTTGAACTAGAATAGAGGTTCCCTGACTTCAATAAACTTAAAGTGGCTTCTAAAGTTATTGGGTAAGACTTAAGTTATTTGGTGGTGTACTCGATTGAATTACAGAGAAATTTTAGTTGAATAATTTCTAATACAGAATTGATGGGCTCAAATTAAGAATAAATTGTGAAAATAACTCAGACTATGTTAATTACTCTTTAATAGTAAACTCTAATAAACTTATAATTTTACTATTGCTTATTATTTTCAATATGTCTAGCAATGGACGTCTTTTGGTTGAGATGATGCCGATGAAAAAGAAAATAGTTAAATAGGTATTTTTCTACCGTGGTTTTGGTTTCGAATTTATTCTATCATAGTACTTTGTACCATAATATATATATTTATAAGCTACATTATAGTTTTGACTTCTACATTTACTGTTACAAACACTTTAATCAATTTTACAGTTTATTCAAGAATATTTTGTAGAACATTGTGGGAATATTAAGTACGAATGATATCAATCTAAACAGATTTATATTAATCGGAAAATTAAAGAATATAAAAGTAAAACCCGGCTAGTTTATTTATAAAGAAAATTTAATTTCTTCGCAAATTTATAAGCTAAAACTAAAGTAAATGGAGAGTTTATTCAGTTTCACGCCCAAATTTTCCCGTTTACAGATTTCACACAAACCGACAAACTACAGTTCACATTTGATCGTAAATAATACATGTAATGCGTAGGGCGTGACAATTTTTTCACTTAATGTGACCCCAGAGAATCAAAAGGTCCTACTTCTTTGATATGTTACACCTCAAGTGTTATATATTACTGTCAGAATTATTTATCTACTGTTTTAAAGGGTTTTTCTTATATTGTGTGTTAACTTTATGTACATGGACTTTGTTTTGGAGAGATATTACTATTAGTGGTTTCATCACACACGGCAATTTTCTAATTGAAAGACCGAAGACGAATACCGGAGGTCCTACCCCAACTTTTTTCCCCAACTTTTTCCCCCAACCCCTTCCTCGTCCCCCAAAGGCCGACAGCGCATTTGTAACGCCTCTGGTGTTGCGGGTGTCCATGGGCCGGAGGCTCTACCTCTAGCCTCTGGTGTCCTCACTCACTCGGTAAAAAACAGCACAGGCGCTGTTTCAGACCGGATTTCTGTGAGGCCGTGGTATCACTCCGGTAGGGCCGGCCCGTGCATGCCGAAACGTTGCTCTCCCACTAAATTTAATATTACAAACAGACACTTACATTTTATTATATGTATAGATGTCTAGATATATTTATGTTAACTATATACAAACTGCTAACACAGTAAGGTTTTCCATTTTTACATCAAACGGGTATCCAATTTTATTTCACCCGCTTTTCAAATGCTTAATAAAAACAGTCTATAAATTGAACGACTGGTATTTCGAAAGAAAGCACCGTTTTGACATTTAAGTGTAAGCTAGATTGCCAAAGAATGTTATTTACTTACACGGTTTTATTAAATCTATCGCTTCTTGCCTTCTAAATGATTTTTTAATAGAATCTTCTATTGATCGATCGATATTTATCTAGAGGGATACTTAGTTCCATTAAATAATAAAATTATTTGAATCGCGAATCTACTTTATAAACATTTTAGTAACATGAAGATAATTTTCCAAACTTGTGGATATATGACCTGAGAGTGTAATAAAACAAGTGTAGGCAAGTACGTAGCGTGTCCCTACGGAGCACCCGTTTGACACTCATCCCCTAATTCCTGCCCAGAGCCCTTGTTCATTCCGTTACGAATTGTGTATCAATTTAATTTGCCTTGCTTGAAGCGCTCGCTTGTGAGTTACATTTTTGTAACATGTTCATGCGACGTTGATCCGTTTTTAAGCTAATGAAAGATTTAATGGATGCAATCTTGATAAAACTATAACAATAAATACACAGTAAGATAAAACATGGTATGTAGTCAAAACTATAAAGTAGTTATTAAATCCTATTAATATTATAAACGCGAAAGTTTGTGAGTATGTCAGTGAGTAGGTATGTTTGTTGCTCTTTCACGCAAAAACTACCGAATGGATTTTGATAAAACTTTGCAATAGTATAGCTTATACATCAGAATAACACATAGGCTACAATTTATAAAGATACTAGATTCGCATCGTGGCCACGCCCGCGTTTATTGTCATACCGCGGGTAGTATCGTGGTGTTCAGCTAGTATTATATATATAAATATCACAGTTTCTACTACAATCTAACAAATTCTTCTAGCTCACTAAACCACGGTGCGGTATTTTTGGTACGTTGACTTTGTTTTCCTAAGATATAAAAACTTTATTGAATTAATAGTAAAATAAATAATTTGAATAGATATGAACTAACTTTAATTGAATGAGCACTGGATAAGTATTTTGTGTTTCTGTATTTATATAACACTAGCTGACCCACGCAACCTCGTTTGCGTCTTATATTGCCCGTGGCGTGAAAATTTCCCCCCATTTTTGAAACATTCTTCATTGGTGCTCCGCTCCTATTTGTAGTAGCGTGATGATATATAGCCTATAGCCTTTCTCGATAAATGGACTATCCAACACCGACAGAATTTTTCAAATCGGATCAGTGTTTCCTGAGATTAGCCGGAACAAACAGACAGACAGACAAAAATTTAAAAAATATAAAGTTGGTATGTGTACCGTATATACATTCATATGCATGTAGTAGAAAGCGGTTATTTTAATATTACAAACAGACACTCCAATTTTATTTATTTGTATAGAGTATAGATATGGTTATCATTTGTCGGTGATAAAAAAAGGTTTAAATAAAAGATACAAATATATTAAGAACTTTTGCTATATACTATATTCCCGAATTACATTGTCGTCTTTATTCGAACCAGTATAATTGTACTACCAGTTCTACGAGACATATGTTTTATTCAATAGCTTTCAAGAAACCTGGTAGAAAGTCACCTTCGTACTGCATCGAAAAATACGGTTTTTCTGAGGTTTTTCACGTAGCCAGACATATTACATATACAGAGAGTATCTAATAAGATAGTTTAATAAAAAAGAAGGATAGTTATATTGCTTGTCCTTAAAACTCAATGCTAATACGATATTTTTTCTTTCTGACACATATTTACAATTAATGATCTGAATTTTATACGAGAAAATAAAATATAGCCTAGTGGGTTATCTTTTTCCGCCTCATCACCGCGATTAAGATTAGGTGATTAATCATTTTAAAGCGCGAGAGCTCGGAACTAGGCCACGCGGGTCGTAGAACAAACAGCTTTGAAGGCTGTACAGGAAGTTTTAGCCTGATCATGACAATTTTATGTATTTTGATCACATAATTATTTAGTTGTACAATCGCTTCATACTTTTATATTACGTAGATATGTATACTAATATAATAAAGCTGAAGAGTTTCTTTGTTTGTTTGAACGCGCTAATCTCAGGAACCGCTGGTCCGATTTGAAAAATTCTTTCAGTGTTGGATAGTGCATTTATTGAGGAAGGCTATAGGCTATTTATCATTACGCTACTATTAGTAGGAGCGGAGTACCAATGAAGAATGTTTAAAAAATGGGGGAAAATTTTCACGCTACGGGCAATATAATAATAATAATAATAATAATAAATATTCCGGACATCTAACACACAAAGAAAAATATGAGACGCAAGCGAGGTTGCGTGGGTCAGCTAGTGTTATATAAAGTGGGTTTTGTTTATGAATGCAATATTTGCTTATGTTCATGTCTTCATCATAAATGGTGGACATAAGCCTCTCTTTAAACAGGAGGGTTTGAAGTTATGAACTATTACTTGTTCCACACTGGCCAGATGAGTTGCTATAAAGCTTGTTTCAAGTTTTCCTTCGCTTGCCAGTGCTTATGTCATGCCTATTTACTTCATCGGTCGACTTAATAAGTTTATCAGCAAAAAATATTAAAGTATACCAACTTTAAAATAAAAGATTTAACATTCAAGTTTCACATTTTATAGGAAACTAAACGTAATATGTGTTTAATTGAAATATATGACAATGATGTTCTTCAAGCCATCATTATCTAACCATCGGTTTTTATATCGTTATAAATTTAAATGGTATTTTTATACAGGCACACTCACGACTTTTGTCTTAAAAAAGAAAGGCAGAGTATTAATTTAGCAAGCAAACCCTACTAATATTATAAATGCGAAAGTACTTATGTTTGTCTGTTAGCTTTCACGTCTAAACTGCTGAACTATTAAATGAAACTTGACATGAAGAAACTTTGATTCTTAAGTGACAACATAGGCTACAATCATAAATAAATAAATAAATATTTCGGACATCTAACACACAACGCCATCTTGTCCCAAGCTAAGCAGAGCTTGTGTTATGGGTACTAGACAACTGATATGAATACATATATACTTTTTTTTTGTAAATACATACATATTATACATAGAAAACTCCCAAACTCCGAAACAAATATTTGTAGATTACACCAACATTTGGTCCGACCCAGGATTTGAACCCGAGACCTCAAGCACAGCAGTCGCATTCACTACCACTGCGCCACCAGGCAGTTAGTTAATCATACTTACGTGATAAACATACACACCCAGACAAAATTAGTAACCACAAAACATCATAGCCAGGTAAAACAAGAATTACTGCTGCCAATATTTTCCAAGTTAATTCTCTAGGCCGACATTTCGCATGACTTTATCTATTATATTCAACCTTTTACTTATCTTAAACAAATAAAACAAAGTTATTTTTATAAACAAAAGTCCTAGAACAACTTAATTTTTCATCTTTAGTCTTCGAAGTTGCCATGATTATAAATAAAACACAACTTTATTCATCCTTCTGAAGGTAAACATAAAATCTATTTATACATATATGTTCCAAATAGTTTACAGTAAAGGAATAATATGTTATATATGTATAATAAAATATATCCCATTCACTAAAGCTTTTCCATGTCAAGTGAAAACTTTCTCCGCCGAACACAGACCCTCTATACATCAAGTCAACGGCAACGGACCAACAAGGGTATCTGGGAATGGGGCTCATAGATTTTTAATAGTTATACATTAATACCCTTCTGTTAGATATTCTCTAGAGGGATGAGAATCAATATATAAGTAGTTATAGAATAGGTACATCTAATACTTTTGCTGCGAATAGAATCATTATATTATCTAAACAGTGCCTTTGAATTTAAAGAGTTCCATAAAGATTATAAAAAGCATAGCAAATGAAATCAATCATTAATGGAAAATAAATGTTAATAGTTTGTATACGTTATTTTGTTTCTAGTTTCCGGTAACTTAATAATAGCAATAAGACAAATAGAAAATAGGAGCTTCTGTTTGATGTTTCACAATAACTAGGGTATCATATAATTCAAAGCACTTTTTTTTTCTTGAGTAGCAGGTAGTAATTGGCTGCGATAATCTCAAATAGTTGTAGGCAGGAGGTAGGAGGCTGTTGGCGGATCCCTTTTTTCGCATGTTGGCGGATCCCTCTTTTCTCAAGCGCAAACTGACACACTTTTTATAGTCGGTTTTAGTCGGTCCGATTTTGACACACAACCCCGCCCGAGTTGCATATTATATAAACAGGGTTTAATAAACTCCGTTACTTGTAGGATATTTTGTATAGGTTTTTTATATGCTATGGCACGCGATATTATAAACTACACAGCATTATTATTCGAGTACTCAAAGGTCATAACTATTCTTGCATAATGGTGCTTATATGTCAAGGTCATTTAAGACTGTGGGGCTTTTATGGTGATCGATATAGATTAACGACTATCGATAACATTTAAGATCTTTAGATTTAAGGTATAATTTATTCGACAAACGTGTTTTTATTATTTATACCTTGAAACAAATTGTTTACCATAACTTCTGATTAAATAACCAATTGATGTATTTGAAAATTTGGTTTCGTCCACTAGGAAACCAGTTACAGGGTAGTAACAAGTGTACGAATAAAATTCATCAACAACCCATAACATCCCACTGCTGGACTCGGGTCTCCTTTTAGGAGAGGGTTAAGGCCATACGTCCCCACGCTGGCCAAGTGCGTGTTGGGCTGGCAAGACAACGTTGTGGCTACGTAATCTTTGCCGTTGTATGTTTTAAGCCGTCCAAAAGCCTCCAACTAAGCTTCACGAATGTTATCCTATGATAACAACCGGGACTGACTGCTTAACGTGACCCGAATCACGGAGATGCTCATGGTAACATGCCACCAGCGGTCACCCATCCAGGTACTGACCGCGCCGTCGCCGTGCTTACCCTCGGTAATTGTTTCTAATCACCGATTGCAACTGGGCTATTAGCGCCTACAAACTAAATGTTTCAACATTCATTTTATTAGTCGTGTTTGCCATTAGGTGGGATTTTCTGTAATTGACCTGATGAAGGTCGCGGGAATTTGAATGGGGGCAGCACAAGCAGGGGAGCCTTGGGTGAGGGCTATTTCCAGCAGTGTTTCGGCTGGTATGATAATGACGGTGATGACTTATTTTATAGAATAACACATTAAATATTGTATTATATTGGGGACCTTACTGGACATTGTGTGTACAAAAACTTACAAATCAAAAATGGTAGAAAGGTTAAAGATATTTTAGTTATGTATAAGCACTCAGTCTTGTACATATATGTCAACGTGATTGTTTGATTATTGTTAGTTAGATAGCTTCACGAAATACGTCTATATCATTGAATGCTCTAAATTGTATACTCAACACGAACATATAAACGTGCAAATATATTATCATGTTGTCATTACATTACAACAGAGAAAAGTTAATTGCTTTTCAGTTTAATTAGTTAATGTAATACTTGCCGCACCTAACGTACCAATGTTCAGTGGCGCCAGTGGACCGTGTTACTCTATTACTAAATGGAGGTAAAGGCACAATAATTGGTTTACCGTTTATTCACACAAGGGTGCAACTATCAATCCATTAGAAGCGATCCTGCGAACTAAAATTTAATTAATGTGCAACTTGTCAGTTATCCTTAAATATTATGGAATAAAATTCCCTGTCGCGACTGTTTTTTTAATCACTGAAGCTATAAAAATACTAAATGTATTTTCATACGGTTTTCACAAATGCATTTATTAATGTGGTAGGTTTAACTGTCTCATTGGTTTAACGGTTGACTTATGCGACTGCCAATCAAGAGGTGTCGAATCCCGGGTCGGGCCGATTATAGAAATACTTAATAACAGCTCGGAGTTTGGAGGTTGGGGTTTACGTGCTCTCTGAGGAACCCCTGTGCCTCAGAGAGCACGTAAAGCTGTCGGTCCTGCACCTGATCGTCCCCGGTCGTGTCGGTTAACCGTCCCATCGGATTATGAGGAGAGGGAACAGAGATTGCACCTGTGTTTGTGTGTGTTTTTAAAAGAAATACGAAAAGCAGGTATTGTGTACATCCTATTTTCAGTGGGAGATTAGTATGTCGTATATTTCATACGTTGCATTCTAAAAGCTAAAAGAGCACCCAGCTAAGTTTTTTAAATGTTATAGAATGGTTTGTAATGGTTGCCGCCATTGTGACAAGAAACGTGGAGCCGCGCCGCTTTAAATGCTAATGCGAGAATGAATAGTCGCGGATCAACTGTTAAGCCCATGTTATGCGCACTTCAATAAAATAGCAATACAAAATAATCACGTGATCGATAGTTGTCCAACTTTTCAGATACAGCTTTACGATTTTTTTATCGATCAACTATCGAGTTGACAGTACGCGCACATTTGAATCTTGTTTTCTGTATTGGTTTTAGTTATGGTTATTTACTATTGATCACTGAAAGTTGTTGTTTGTGGCTATGAGTATAGTTGTTAGAAATAGTAAACTGTATAAGTGTTTATAAAGGAACGAATCATAGGATCACATAGCATCTCTTGACAAATTGTTCAACTGTTGTGTTGTGAAATGTTGATTGTTCAACTTAATTTGTAAGTAGAAATGGAGACAGATGGATTCTCTGATGGTGGCGGCGCCTGTCGGCGTCAAATTGACTGCTGAGGCGGGCGCTGAAAATCAGTACTGGGATGGGCTGTGCCCGTCACAGAGTATGCTGAGAGTCCACCTTTTTGTTAAGTGCGGCGTACAACCTCTTGCCATGGTTACTCAGTTTAGGTGGCTTGATTTGTTGCGTACAAGTACTGTGGATGAATTTGTTATTGGTCGCCTAAACTTTTAATGTAAAATCCATAAATTTTGTATATTTGAGAGAGTGCACATTATTATGCGTCATCAATGCCACGTAATCTGCCTTTGATTGATGTTTAAAATGTTGCAGTCTCAAAAAAAAAAAAGGAAAGTACTTGTTAAAATCTTATTTTTAATGTGTTTGAAACTCTGTATTTTGGTTGTGGGTTGTATTTTTCAAATAAAGTTTATTATTATTATTATTATTATTCCTAATTGCTATAAACATATGTCATCTTCATCTTCCTAGCCTTTATTATTCCCAATATTATTTGGGGTCGGCTACCAGTTCAACCGATTTTACCTGAATATCAGTTTTTACACAGAGCGACTGGCACCTGACCTCCGCAACCCTGAGGGCGAACTGAATTCGAAGGTTGAACTAGTTGTCAGTATATTTGAGGGCACTAACTTCCCAATAACGATTGCCATAGCTGTTCATGACAACCGGGACCGACGGCTTAACGTGCCCTCCGAAGCACGGGCGGAAAACACCGCCATCTTCCATACTCCGGGCTGCTATTAAGAATTTCTTGTAGGAAAAAGCCAACAGCAGTCCGACCCGGGAATTGAACCCGAGACCTCTTGATCTGCAGTCGCTTACGCTAACCACTAGACCAACGAGGCAGTCAAACAAAACAGGCAGGCTATAAACATATGTAAAACAACAAAATAGTTGTTTAACTAAAAGTTGTATGTATGCGCTAGCCCTAACTGTATTATAGTTCAAGTCTCAAATATCTGCTTATATATACGCAATATAGTGTAAAATAAACTAGATTTCCACCCACACAGGCAATGTGCTTACGCCTAATGGGCCTTTGTCTATGCGCGTTAACCACGATTTAATTGATTTATCGACTGTTAGAGTAACATTGTCTGATGACGCCCTGTTTGTGGATTAATAGTGATATGTATATGTTGTATATAAGGGTTTGTGTTGATACATCCGACAGAGGTGATGGGAGACAGACAGGAACGGATTAAGTCTTGATCTATATTGAATAGAAAAGCATTCTAAAAGAGAAATTGAGACATGAGGTATAGGTTAGGAGGGTAGGTGTATGTGTGCGTGTGTGTGTGTGTGTGTGTGTGTGTGTGTGTGTGTGTGTGTGTGTGCGCGCGTGTGTGTGTAGTGGTATCTAAAGTAGATAGGTACTAATATAGAAGACTTTTCTATTGCGGGTACAAGTATGATTACTTTTTTTTTATTTTTAGTAAACATTAAAGAAATGTATAGGCCATGTATGTAATTTGTAAGATATATATGTCGCAGCCACTAGCTTAATTAGCCGTTCAATTAGACTATGCTGTTGATTCAACGACTAATTAAGCTACATACACGATCTTAAAAATCGAAACTAGTACGATAAAACCTCGTGAAACTGAAGATAACGTTTTATTTCCTTAAGCAATTAGTACATCTTGGTTTAAAGATTTTTTTACAATAACTCAAAATAATAACATTAATTTTAACATCAGCTACAACCCATAACGTCCCACTGCTGTGCTCGGGTCTCCAGTCAGGAGAGGTTTAAGGCCATATGTCCCCACGCTGGCCGAGTGCCGATTGTGGACTGGCAAGACAACGTTGTGGCTTCGTAATCTTGCCGTTGGATGTTTTAAAGCCGCCCAGTTTTAAGGCCTCCAACTTCACGACTGTTATTCTATAACATTAATTTAAAATAAAAAATTATTGTACGTACGAAACTTAAATAAATGAGATTGACGATACTACTGCTTGTTGTTATTAAAGGACGTTCATAACAACTTTTGATAGAAATCGTATCAGTAATTCATTAAATGAGCTTCTTATCAAAACTTTTTTAAAATAAGAATTAAATTAAAAATATAACCTTTAACGTAAGATTCTTTTTTCAATTATCTAACTTATAAAATAAACTCCATTAGTTACAGCGAGGAATTTAAAATGAAACCTAATTTCACGTAGACATCTAGGTTTGAGGTCAATTTAAAGTGCCAGGGCAGGCAGCAAAGAAATTCGAATTTAGAATTGAAGTGTTCAGCAAATGTTTAAGCTTTACTAGAAGCACGGAATTAAAAAATAGAATTTCTTTTTTTTTGTGAAAGGTATTTTCATTTTAGTGAAGGAGGTCAATATTGAAGGGTTTTCTATAGTAAGAAAGAAAGAAAATGTGCCTATTAACCAGACAGACACAAACAAAAAAAAAAGATAAATGCACAACATAAAAGAAAAAATACATTCATCTACTCTAAGCCAGATAACAAATATTTAAAAAAACAATAATAAAATATACAAATGCTTTGAATATATAAATTACGCAATTTTTTGCCTGTATTATCCATTTATTTTGTATATCGTAGAAACAGTACTTTTTGTAAATATAAATAAGTACTTAAATGAAAAAATTCATGATAATTCTTTAAGAAGTTAAAGTGCAAATACTTAAGATAAACACCAATTCACTATAGTATGTGTATTGTTAGTAAGAAATATAACTAAACAGTAAATATAAATTCTAACTAAAAAAAACCTCTTTCCTATAATCTCTGTTACGTATCAACTGTATTTGTAGGTCCTTCCGGGAATTTTGATTTCATCATAAAAAGATATATTTAGGTATAATATGTTTATCAGTATTCTGATTATCATAGTACTGGCTTGACATAGTTTGGGCGCAGATGGCCATATGTGAAATGTGTAATGGTTGACATACGCTCTCAAATCAAACAGTTCGGCTTTTCCTACGTTTTCTTATTTTTACTTTTGGAAACTCTGTCGGGCCGTCATCCCGCCGTTTACGGCGGGGCCGTGTGTCGAAATCGAACCGACTAAAACCACACGGTGTGCCATTGTACGCCTGAGAAGGGAGGGGTCCGGGACGGCTTTTCCTTCCTGTGCCAACCAGTTAAAACGATCTCCATACTACATTATCCACTAATGTGGATCCGCTAATGCAATGAGAATGATGTCCACCACTCTTGAATTATACGCATGCTTTCTATCAGGCAGATTAGAATCATATTGGAAGCTATATATGAAAAAAAAAAAAAAAAAGTATACTTTTTTGAGTAAAGTGTAGTGTGCAGTTCATTTTAACTATATCTGGTTTGACAGTTTACGCGGCGCTTATAGTACGCGGCAGTTTTGTTGGTTGGGGACTGGCAAGACAACGTTGTGGCTAAGTAATCTTGCCATTAGATGTGTAAGCCGCCCAGAAGCCTCCAACTAAGCTTTACGACTGTTATCCTATGGTAACAAAATCAAACAATCACGCAAACGCTCATGATAAGATGCCACCAGCGGGTTACCCATCTAGGTACTGAACGCGCAGTCGTTGCTTATCCTCGGTAATTGTTTGTAATCACAGAGTGCCACTGGGCTATGAGCGCCTCTATAAATATACAAATCGTAAATAGTTGATTTATATTTTTTTAAGCTTAGATTATATAAAGATTATTTTTAAAAACTAGGTCAAAACCTCCATGACAGACTTTTATCTAGCAGTGGTCCATTAAAAGGTGATGTGATGTAAAAAAGTTACCTTTCTTTGTGCTACAGTTTATAAACAAATGTTAAGACCCCGCACACAAACGCATCCTGCAAATGTAATAAAAGTCACCATCCACAGAAGTAACAATCAATTAACGGAAACAACCCCAAGATTGCTTCCTTCTGATTTGTATTTAGATATAGCACCAACATAAAAAGAACTTTAACTGTTACCACATAACGTTCAAATTTAGTAGAAAGACAATAAAACTTCAATTGGCTTTCCAATGTTTGATGGTACGGTAAGGTATTTAAGTGGGCGCTAAAGTTGTCTCTACGTGGGTCGAGATTCTGAAGGAATTGTTAACAATAAACTGTTCTATTTTACGTCACCATAATTAGCTTTGAGCAATTCTCAAATTGTTGTTTACAAATTGGTAATAAAATCTATTAATTAATAGGAACAAGATTTCTGATGTTTGAATTGTTTTATTAATTTATTGAAGTAGTAATAAATAACGATTTTACGACTATTATTATTTAACTGCCTCGTTGGCGCTGTGCTTGAGGTCTCGGGTTCGATTCCCGGGTCGGACCAAATGTTTGTATGATATACAAGTACTTGTTTCGGAGTTTGGGTGTTTTCTATGTATAATAAATATTTATAAATATTTCCGGAATCTTTATTTATTTTTTGTCAATACCGATACTAAAGCAAGAGCAACCATGTGGCAAAAACTAGTGACAGTCGACTACACCTTTTTTTTTTTCCTCTTGCGGAATCCCTTCGGGTACCACCTGGTGGCATGTCGGTCTCGAACCGACTAAAACCGCATGTCTACTACCCTCCTACCCCTCCTTACTCCTAGCAGTCCTAGTAGCAGTAGAAGTAGCATTAGTAGTATTAGTAGTAGTAGCAGTAGCAGTAGTAGCAGTAGCAGTAGCAGTAGTAGTATTAGTAGTAGTAGCAGTAGTAGTAGTAGTAGTAGTGGTAGCAGTAGGTGTATTAGTAGTAGTAGCAGTAGTAGTATTAGAAGTAGTAGTAGTAGCAGTAGTAGCAGTAGTAGTAGCAGTAGTAGTAGCAGTAGTAGTAGTAGCAGTAGTAGCAGTAGTAGTATTAGTAGGAGTAGCAGTAGCAGTAGCAGTAGTAGTACCAGTAGTAGTATTAGTAGTAGTAGTATTAGTAGTAGTAGCAGTATTAGTAGCAGTAGCAGTAATAGCAGTAGTAGCAGTAGTAGTAGTAGTAGCAGTAGTAGCAGTAGCAGTAGTAGTAGCAGTAGTAGTATTAGTAGTAGTAGTACCAGTAGTAGTATTAGTAGTATTAGCAGTAGTAGCAGTAGTAGTAGCAGTAGCAGTAGTGGCAGTAGTAGCAGTAGTAGTAGTAGTAGTAGCAGTAGTGACGGTAGGGGTAGTCGGGTACTACCCGACCCGTTTACTAAAGCAGACAATTTCCTTTAACTTGAAATAAAAATCTTGCATATCTACTACTTTTTCTGGTAATCATCCAAATTCCCCCTTAGCTGAAATATATCAATGTAAAATAAATTTCGTCAAGTCTCTCGACTTAACTCAAGAAATAAAACAATTTGTAATCAGATGTAAAGAAGAAAATCTTCTGGCAATTTTTAAGTCAAAAATGCTTGCAGGACTTTTGTCAATATGCTTTGATATGCAAAACATACTTAATGTGTGGCAAAAGTACGTTACCGGCTTAATTTTCTTTTGTTTTTGTTCTCGTTTCGTATTTTTCTTATTTGGTACTCTTATTGAGTGGTATAATTTATACGTGGTTAAAAGTTGCTTACTTACGTGTATATCAAGGCTTTCTAAAAGTGTCCAGTAATAAAATTGCTATTAGGTGACTTCACACACTGAGACCGGCCGCCGGGTGGTTTTTAGTGGACTCAACCAACCCCTCCCCCATCCCCTTTCCCATCCCCCAAAGGTCGGTAACGCACTTGTGACGCCTTTGGTGTTGCGGGTGTACATGGGCGGCGGTAATCGCTTACCATCAGGTGATACGTCTGCTCGTTTGCCCACTATTCAATAAAAAAAATAAAAAAAACTCACCACATACCTGGCTCCTCAGTCCCCGAGGAGCTGGAGATCCTAAGGGATTTTCGAACGCGATAACAAAAAAAAAAAAAAAGCACACCTTGTTTGATAACTTTTTGTAAAATGACATTAAATGCATGATTCAAGAAAGTTTTTTAAACAAACCCGATACTAACACGTGTGAAATATACGAAAATTATTTATTTCAAGCTATTCTTGAATACTTATAATGTCACAGGACTACTTTTGTATGAAATAGTTCTAGATAAAACGACTAACCCCTTTGAAGTGGCGATAAAATAAACAATAGCTAGCTAATAAGTTATTTTGTTAACCTCAGAAGCATAGCAGCCTTAAATATTAACTTATAAACAACCTCACAAGCTCTTTGAGTAACTCCTCAATTTTCTGTCTACAAAGGAACAAATTGTCTCTATTTACTGAAAAGGAATTTCAACAACGTTTACCGTAAAAAGCGTAGGATGAATAAGACAAGACTGAAAATAGGTTTGGGATAAGATGCGTGGAGCTTTTCAGAGTACGTAAGTTTCAGATTAAATATATTGTTGATAGGGTTTACCGGTCTTCTAATTTAGTGTTATTTTCTACGTAAATATGTAGCTAAATCAGTAACAAAATTTTTGTTTAATAAAATACAAGTGTACGGTCCAATGACCGTACATTTGGCGCAGTCAGCATTTTACGTCCACAACGTCGATTTAAAACACATTATAATTCAGTGCACTTTCAGCAGTCACAGGGTGTACTCGCATTAATCATTACACATTATATCATTAGTTTCGTAAGACATTTGTGTGCAACAAATAAATAACATCCAATTAAGCATGTCTATCATTTAACAAGCTGTGCACGCGACCCGTACAACAAGTAACCCATTTAATCATTATTTTGAAACTATATTTTTCCTAATGAAAATTATTTAAGCTTTTCTATTAGAAGTACACATAGTCACATTTATGAAACATAATTATACAGTTTTACTCTTATAAAGTTTCGTAACTATTTATGGCTTTACTTTACTAGAAGTTGCTACACAAAAACGGCAGCTAACGTCAAACTTTCATAAAAACTTTCATTGTGTTCCACACTAATCGATCTTGGTTTGTCTGTGACATAAGTACATTCGAGTAAAGTGTTTAATACATATAGAATACTCAAAGGCAGATAAAATGCTAAGAAGAAAATTTCCTGTTGGAACACGATAACATGCAGAAAATTTGCAAATTCCTCTATTAATTATTTTCATAGACTCGCAGGTTCGAGTATCATTCTGGCAGCAGAATTTTGAATACGCTTTTATTAGAATCACTGGTCAGTTTTATGTAAAGAAATATTGTAGTAACTAGTTTTAACCTACTTCTAAATGTTTTAAGGTGAAATTTATTTGTGAAATTTAGTGTTTTATTAGTGCTCGTGTAATTTGTTCGTCGAATCCATCTGAGTGGCGACAAGAAGTTAGACAGTTATATAGTTAGAAAATTATTTTTCTTATTATAATTTTACAAATGCAAATTTATTTCTGCCACAAATCTCTTTGCAAGTACACACATTTTTATTTTTTTATTGTATAGGGGCAAACGAGCAGACGTATCGCCTGATGGTAAACGATTCCGCCGCCCATGGACACCCGCACCAGAGGCGCTACGAATGCGTTACCGGCCTTTTAAGAAGGAGTACGCTCTTTTCTTAAAGGTTTCAAAGTCGTATTGGTCCGGGAACACCGCAGGCGACAGCTCATTCTACAGTTTTGTAGTGCGGGGCAGAAAATTTTGGGAAAATCGCACAGTTGTGGACTGCCAACCATCTAGATGATGGGGATGAAACTTCTGTCGCGTAGGACGTTGGTGGAAAGAGGCGGCAGGGATCAGTCCGAACAATTCCTCGGAGCACTCCCCACATAAAGAAATGGTATAGTATTTGAACCAACTATCCAATTTCGATAATATTAGCTGCAGTAAAATTATACCTCTATCGTATTGAAAGACAGTGGTTCCCAAAAATTCTTTTATAAAGACTTTAAACATCCATTATTCTTCATCGATACACTTTAAAACTTGAAAAATAAACTAAACAAAGACTTTTCTTATTATCACGATGACAATCATGTCGTAATTCTTTCTTTACAAATACGTACACCACCTTTCTTATTTTTGTGCTACAGTTTTTAACATGTAACGAAAGTTTTTAATACAACTGAAAGCTTTCTTTAACCCAGTAGTGTATTATATGCGTATGACAATAACCTACAATGAATGATAATAATAGTAAAGATAGCAATGAAGATCGTTTTTTGTTTTTTCGAAAGACGGTCCCCATTTCATGTCATCCACATTTTATATATTTTTTATCATTAATTCCATTACGACGACGACTTGAAGACTCGAAGACTTGATAATTGAAGACGATAAATACTTGACATTGGCAGAAATAGCTGATCCGAGTGTTCCGGCTGGTTGTCATTTCATCAAAAAAGAAGAAGAAAGATAGCAATACCTACAAATATTCCGTATGTTGCGGTGTTGCAGAGTTTTGATCTTAATATTGTGATGTAAATAGGGATCATTTTTCGAGGGCTGTATCCTTTTATGTACAACTGGAACAGTATACGTAAATATAGAACCGTACATATAATTACGTAAAGTAATAACATTTTGTCATTTTGAATCTGTATTATATTGAATAGAAATACGTAAAAGTAGTTTTATACTAAACAAAGTATGTGTTGTTTTTAATAATTTACGAAATACTAAATATAATACTCAGAATTTAGTTATCTAACAAAATCTTACAAAATGAATGTATTCCATTCTTGTATATAGTTTTCTGTATTTTATAACTTCAAATGTATTTACACAACCTTAGGCAATTCACATATATACTAAGTTCCTGAATAGAGTTCAAACAGAATTTGTTTTAGGCTACGCAAAACTTAGATATGTACAATAATAAAATCCATTTAAAAATATTGAAGTAAATCTTAAGTAGGTACTTATTTTGACTGAAATCTGGGCCGCTTAGGATATAATATATTTTAAACTTGGCATTTAAAGTTTTATAGCCAGTAAATATCAATAAGATTAGTACTAAAGAAGTACTTAAGTACTGAATTTATTATAAATAGCAAAAAAACTGACTGAAAAAAGAAAGAAGAAACTGATAATCTTTTGAATAGAAATCAGAGTGCCCAAAGATGGGTTGAGACCCGATACGAGGTTGTATTCTATGTAATGGCGCTCCACGTGTTATATATTAATGTTATATCTTATTATAGTAACTTAAATAAATCAGAACCTGCGGTTTGCTTCAGTTAAAGATTACAGCATGTGTGCAGTGTGGGGAAAGTGTCCCACTGTTCCCCACCGTGGCTACGCCTTTAGTTCAGGCACAGTGTTACATCGAAATACCATTGTTATGATTACAAAAGATTTTATTTATTCTATGTTTGTACTCAGAACTTCCTGATTCATTGTCGAACATCGGACGATGTCTAATAACTCCATGAATTATTCTGTTCACGCACTTAATTCAACGAATCTTTTGTCCGTTAAGATTACTTTGTTTTTTAGTTCATTGTGCTTGGTACTGCAGATGAATATGTATCTTAGAGGAGACAGAACCTGCTCTATTTCTCGCAATGTAAAAAAAATCTAAAATACAATCTTTCACCTAACATTAACTTAATGTTAAACAACTTTAATGCGTCCGAACATCATCTTCCTAACTTTTATTATTCCCAAAATTATTTGGGGTCGCTACCAGTTCAACCGGTTCGAAGGTTGTACTAGTTATCAGTATATTTAAGGGCAGTGACTTCCCATTGTCGATTGCCATAGATGTTCAACCGGCACCGACGTTTTAGCGTGGTCTTCGAGGAACGGGCGTGAGACACCCCCAAACTTTGATATTATGTTGTTATTAACAATTTCTTGTAAGAATAACCCAATAGATGTCATCAAAGAGATATTTTTGTATTTAAAAGTAAATAAATATGTTTTACTGGAGAAACAATCATACAAAAGCAATTTATTGTACTATTGTGCATAGTGTACATTACCAGTGATTTCTATACTACAAGCATGCACCAGTTAATAACATTAATGCCCGGTTCCTATATTTAACGAATCGTCATCGTGTAAAAAAATTCTACAACCGACTACGAGTCGTAAATACCGTTCCTCAATTTATTTTTTATAGGAACGATTTTAGCTTACGCCCCGTATAATATACTGCTATTCGTACCTAGAACGGATCGTTTTTCAAATATAGGAACTGGGCATAAGACGATTATCCAAGCGTGATGTAGATAACACAATTTACATCACTACATAATAATATTTTTCATTCGTATCAACCAGCCAGATGGTATTTTCTCTATAAAATTATTTCACTGAATTTAATCTCATTAATAGCATCAAAAAACAAATTTCCAATCAAATTAATATAATTGCATACAGGGATTATTGTAACAGTAGCACAAATTCCCACTTATATTATTATAACTCAATGAGTTCGATTGCAACCGCAACGATAGCCATGTTCCTAGACAATTGAACGCCCATTTTATTATTATTTTAAATTCCTTTAATAAGATAATTTTAATAATAATTATCTTATATTTCTTAGCTGAGTGAAAGTTAATCATGTGATAAACATCCACGTGTGGAGTATGGAGACCCTTTGAAATCAGAGAGGTGCTCGTGGAATTTGTCATATCACTGTCTACGGCCTATTTTTGTTGAGGATAAAGATCAGCTTGACCTTACTTTAGGCCTGTGTTCATGCGGTCCGTATTTGTTAATAACAGCAGTCCCCGGATCCCTCCCATCTCAGTCGCAGAGTGATATACCGAGTGGTTTTTGTCGGTCCTATTCCGACACACCACCCCGCTGCAAACCTGGAATTGGAATTACTGATTGGAAACTGAAGTTGACTTGGAAGTCACATTGTTCTACATAACTACATATTTGCAATAAGAAACTCTAACTTACCCATCAAATCATTCAGTACATTCGGAGAATACACAGCAGTAAACCAATAAAAAATAATCTTTTGAAAAATATTAATATCACAAACCATCAAAAGATATAAATATTCACCGATGAATTTTCATATGCAAAAATCCATTCACACGATTAATTCGTGGAGCGGATGGGGCTTGAAAATGCAATAAAAACGATTTAGTGCATTTTTTCCACCCTTTCGGATCGCGCTCACACCCCAATATTTTGATAGCTGTCGTTACTCAACCCTTGTCGCATCGGAATATCTTTCTGAACTCACCTAAAGGTAGGTTTCGCTAGATATGATCTGAAATTTTAGGAACAAGCACAATAGCCAAGTTTTTTCATTATTTTAGTTTTAAATATTTGTAACAAAACATGCATACAGACATACGACGACACACAGCTTACGTTTGTTAGGGAATTAGGGCTTGGACTTGTTTAGTTAGCATTCTTTGTAACATTATAGAATAATTATTATTACACCTATAATATTATTAAATCACGGTCGTGCCTCGAAGAGTACATTCAAACGTCAAACTGGTTGTAATGAACATCTAATAACAAAGACTTAAAAATCTTAATCAAGTGGATATCGCTAATATTAAGTCGGTAATTTTGTTAACCAGGTGTAAAAATGTATCGTTTTGACTTTATTATTCTACAAATTGATTGTTATTGTACATTAATGCTTATAATTCTGAGCCTTATTAATCATTCGAAGTTATCTAACGCCCATCATTAAAGTAAGTTATATATTTTTACATTGTCTCACGAGGCACTTGAAAATATTATGCTAGAACGCTAACCTGTCTGGCGCGAGATAAACTGAAATTGCTTTCTCAAATACCAGGCTATTATAAATATATAAGAGGTATACCTCGTAACCGTATAAAATGCCGTGCCCACTCGAAAATAATGACGCAAAACGGAATTTCATGCACCCACCCGTCTTCGGAGTACAGCACCGACGAGACAGAAAATGTGAAATATTGACTGCACACTGCGCCTCAGGCTCAAGACGAGGCTGCGCTTACGATATTCCTTCATGCAAATCACAAAAATCCGTTTAGCTTCAATTCAATTCATGGCGATTGAGATTACAAAAGTATTCGGATTAGAGTATGATAGCACCTACTTGTATCGACATCGTAACAATAACGAAAAAATTAATAAATTATATGTGAAAATGGGCACTTGTAATTCTACGTACTTAATTTCTCCTCTATTTGGTAATCTGTAGTGTTTATAATTAATTTAAAGATACGAAAGGCGTGTGTAAATTGATGCACCTTTTTTGAAGAATACTCATATGAGATCAATAGATTATAAATCTAATAACGGCGATATAATTGCACTTTATCTGGTTGATTTTATTAGAAAAAATCGATGAAGGAGGATGAATGTTGAACAGGACAAAAATGTTTATATCGGAAACTCACTTCTTTTGGCAATTTATTAGGCGAATGAATACGTGCTACTAAAAAAAATTATCTTGTCAGACCAGAAATATGTAAGAACAGCAAATGTATTGGAAAAAAATATTAAACTCAGAAGTCAATATATTAGCTGGCTTAGTCGTATGAGACTAAAACGATTAACGGTGAAAAGTTGATTGATAAAAGCAAATAAAAATTATAGTCATATCGTTAGTTTCCTTTAGCTCATATATCTATAAATACACTTTTCTTTAATAATAATAATAATAATAAAGCCTTTTATTCAGACAACAGAGTTACAATTTGTTTCTTAAACTAATTCACAATAAACGACGTGTTACGATTTATAAACATAATGTCAGAAGCGCAATAAACGTTTCATTCAACACTATTGTCAGTATAATAAATAATCAGAGGATGATTGGATTCACTTCTTATTAGTAGTTTCGTATTGCTGTTTATCAAGTCTTATTCTATGTAAATAAGTATAAAATATGAACGTCAACAAAGCGTAATCATGTGTGAATGCAAGACCCGAACCAAGAAATTGGATTTACGATCCAGGCATGAACCGTTTCTATTATATTTTTAAGCAAGTATTCATAATTTGGACATGTGGAAATGTAAATACATATTATATTACTCGTATACGATAATATTTAACATGTAGGGTTTGAAGGCCAAACCTCCTTTCTAAGAAAAGACCTATGTATAGCTGTGGTCTGTTAAAGATTGATGATGTGATACATAGCATATAACTGGAAGTGTCATATCTTAATTGACATGATAGCCCTAACAAAATTTAATCTGGCTTCGATACAAATACGCAAAATCAATTGCCAGTCCCCAACGCCCACTTGGCCAGTGTGGGGACCTATGGCCTTAACACTCTCCTAAGAGGAGACCCGAGCCCAACAGAGGGACGTTAAGGGTTGTTGATGAATACCCAGACACGGAAGAAATCATCAGTTTTCAAAGAGACCAGCCGAATTGAAAATTGTTGGCAGTCGACGATTCGAGCCGCTCTCCGTTAAATGCGATCCAGAAGGAGGAGCTGATACTGGGGTGCCCCCGCCCAAAGATGAGGACAGTATTCCATATGAGGACGAACTTTTACCTCGAGTAACCAATTTTCCGCACTAATCACAGTATACTATCTAAGATAGTGAGAACATTTTTGGATTATTTCTCCGGTAAGTTGTTTGTATAAAATCAAGCTCATGCATAATCAGTTCTTTACTTAGTGAAAAACGTATCAAGGATAAAGCAAGCTCTTTCTTATGTACAAGAAAACAGGCAGTACTATAAATATTTCAATAAATAATAAATAAATATTCCGGACATCTAAAACACAACCTCATCTAGTCCCAAGCTAAGCAGAGCTTGTGTTATGGGTACTAGACAACTGATATAAATACTTATATACTTTCTTTCTTTTTTGTAAATACATACATATTATACATAGAAAATACCCAAACTCCGAAACAAACATTGGCAGATCATACAAACATTTGGTCCGACCCGGGAATCGAACCCGAGACCTCAAGCTTAGCAGTCGCATACGCTACCACTACGCCACCGAGGCAGTCGAATAAAAACTAGACTAGCCGATAGATACACTGTTTCTGTGAATATAAGAATAGTGTGTGGTGAGATTGAAACTGATACAAATATCAAAAGCATTTTACTTGTTTTATTATTATTACAACGGCATTCAGTAGAGTTTCTTGTTTGAAGAATCGCTCGAATAGAAGTTCTTCTGATCTGTGATCAAATGAACGGCAAAGTTTCTGTGTTTACGGTTCACTGAGTTTTATATTAACTGTCCTTGTGTGTTCTAAGTTCTATATAAAGTAGCCCTGAGGTATATCATAAAAGACATGATCGTCGATATTTGCATAAATAGATACATAAGGATGACACAGTGGTTAAAGCGGTCTCCTGTTGTGACTTAACAATTAGTATGATCAACAGATTGTTGATCTGAGTCTAGGTGTTATTTGCGTCTATTTCGTGTGTGTTTCTTCCCGCGGGGTCTCGAGCAGGGCAGGAGTTGTCATATAAAAAGAAATTTAAAAAAAAAATTTTTTGTTTACAAAAATGACAGGATATTGCCTAAAAGTGGGAACATCTTTACCTAACTATGTTAGTGTAGTTACTTATACTGATTCCCAAACTAGGCCCAAAAACAAATGACCAGAGCTCATTGTTTAAAGATTATTATCTATGTGTATATATATATGAATAGACTAAATCTGCATGTGTTTTGATTATTTTTGAAATTGCTAGCATCGTTTTTATGGGATACGACGAGACCTAACACCCGCTATTTGGACCTCGGTAACCTAACACAATCAGTGAAAAACCATGAAATATTTCAAACAATTACACGTTATCAACTATTTACAAAACCTTCACTTTAACTTTAGTGCACCAATAAAGATTAATCCATCTATCCATCACACCAGAGGAATTCATATATTACACCTTTGAAGTACTCGCAGCAAGCGTCACAGCGTTTCTCGCCTGCGGGGACATTTGAGACATTCCCTTAATTGGGTCACCGCTGACGAGTGTCAAGGGGACATTTCCCTCAAACTGTTTATGAACTCGCTTACCATAGAAATGTCACTGTCTCTCAGTTTAATATTTCATTCCATACACGTGTCCACCTATCATCAATCAATAGTGATTTATTATTTAAAAAATATACTTGACATTCAAATATCGTATATTGTAGGTTAATTACTTTTCTTGAGGTACCGTCACGATTAAACTTGTAAGTCATTAATCATAACTAGTTTAGCAATAATAAGTTTAAAAAACTATAATCCGACTAGGTCAACATTTTTGATAAATTTTAAATAATCTGGGCCGTTATTACGTATTCTAGTTTCTTCATAACTCATTCATTAAAATTGGTTTAGTTGTTTATGCGCTACAGTGGACATACAAATATACATAGACTGCCAAAACTATTACCTATTATCATTAAATTCTTATTCTCATATTTTAATTTTCTAGTAAATGTCATTCATTGAAAGGTACTTCGTTTCGATAGAACTTTTCGAAGTAGCTAAATGGACAATAGAGGTCCATTTTTTATTTATTTCGTATGCGCTCGCACAGAGAGCCATTGAATTTAATATAAATAGGTATGTAGATAGATAGCAAACTCCATAATTGTATCGTACTAGCTGACCCACGCAACCTCGTTTGCGTCTTCTATTGCCCGAAGCGTGAAAATTTTCCCCGTTTTTGAAACATTCTTCATTGTTGCTCCGCTCCTATTAGTAGTAGCGTGATGATATATACCCTATAGCCTTCCTCGATAAATGGACTATCCAACACCGAAAGAATTTTTCAAATCGGACCCGCGGTTCCTGAGATTAGCGCGTTCAAACAACCAACCAAACAAACAAGCAAACAAACAAACAAACAAACAAACAAACAAACAAACTCTTCAGCTTTATTATATAAGTATAGATTATAGGGCAGGTATACAATCACATTTAATATTGTCAGTATAATTGCACTTCTCTACCGCCAAGCAGTGAATGCTCGACTCTATCGAGAACCGTTATAAAATGAATTATTGTTTTGCGCTCCCACCCTAGAAATGACTATGTTACGTCACATCCGTCATTTCTGTGCGGCCGAGCACAAAAATACAATTATCTTCATATTTTCTATTCTGATGCTGTTATCACAGTGAATAATTAAATCTGTCTTTAATATACTTATACTACTTACTATAATAATACTTAAATAATATAATTAAATCAAACAAATCACATCACATATGTCCACCCCTTTTTCATCAAGATCAGCAGTTAAGTCACGAAAAAACCGAGTAATTAAATTCGAGAAATCCCAGGAAATGTAAAAATATCTTAAAACCCACATAAATATCATCTTTAAGATCACACACAAAAAGAAATGAGATATTTTGTTTTTACTAACTAAAATGTTAAGTAACAATCAGGAAACACTAACTTATAATTTATAAAATGAATCTGTCTATAAGTTATCAAAGGCTTGATTTTTCGCCAAAATGAGATTTTGTTAAAACCCGCTGATATAAAAGAAACAGTATTGAGCTAGGTAGTGAATATTTCCTGTCGTTGATCGATTCAGCAGACATATTGAATTATAACGTCATACGAGCGCAGACGGCGCCAAATTATATCTGAGAACGATTTTCACGCGCTGATAGTTTCATAAAGGATTCAGAGTTAAGTTTTCGTCTTGCGAACTTCGTGGCACAACTTGTAATAAGTTTCTAGAGATCTGTTCAAGGATATTAAACATACTCAAATATACCAACTTTTAATAATAAGGGCTATACATACACGATGTCACTATCAAGACTTCTTTACGTCTATTAGTCTTTTGAACGATATATTGTTAGAGGGTTTAGGATCAGGAATGTTGTACACCTATTTGAATTTATATGAAACATATTTTTGAAGTGAAAACTTCTTTAGCGGCGCTGTGTACTTTTTTGGAATGGGTAAAAATGTATAAACTCGCGTCAGGTCACGTGACCTGATCGAAAATTCGTAAGACGGATGGAGAGAGGACAGGCGGCGCAGGGCGCTTGCGCGAATGTTCGTGTGTGTATGTAATATAAATTGTCATGTTTGTGTACGATAGAGCAATAAATGAATATTGTATTCCACCACATAAATAATAGTACTTTTATACTGATAATGAAAGCAATTCGTACAAAATTATTCTCTAACCATTCCAAAATATCAAAAATGCACAACGTTAATATTCAAGTTTTCACTTCTGCCGGCACTCCCGGAGTGCAACCCGTCCATTTTTTTTTTATATAAAGTAATAGTTTACAATAGAGCTGAGAAAATTGTCGCCGTAGGTTTATCCGATATTACCTTCAATTGTTTATGAAAACAGCGTAGGTACTGAACGACTGCATTTGTGATCCTTGCGACCTGCAAATGGCCGAGAGTGGAGATCTTTACCTGGTGGCTTTTGCTTACTTCCTATATAATATAATGAAATATAAATACAACGGCATTGTTCTCTTTAATTTTTTTTCAGTGAATCAGACTAAGTGGGCAGAGAATTTAATTAATATTTTTAATGGAAATTATTTTTATCACTCTTTCGTTTCATAAAATGCAAAACACATGGTATATAAAAATAAATCGTTAAAATATCTGAGATTATAATCTTCAAGGTCATGTAAATGACTGAAAAGATTGCTCCCGTTAGGCTTAATGTTGAAAGTTTAAATAGAATATTAAATATAAATGTCTCGGTCGTAAATTAACTACTGACCTTACGAACAAGCTTGACCTTGAACAAGAACAGAGAGCGTTGTCCGTTAGAGCATAGATGTTGACCCGCGGGTTTACATGTTGTTCACTGAGTGTAAAAAATACACTTTTTCGAGACTAATTCTTAACTTTTCCACAAGAGCTCTACGTTTGCTTGAATTTTGTACAACGTTCTCCGAGTTCAGTACGAAATCTTTAAGGTGTTAGTTTGGATACTGCTTCTATAGTGCTGGTAAAGCTTGTGTTAAGTTAATAACGAAGGTTATTTTTTTTTCTTTTTTTTTTTAAAGACATTTCCCGCATTAGGAATATACATCCTGTGTCGCGGGGGACTTTACAAACATACATGTAACGGACACAAAGAACACCCAGACTCAGGACAACATTTTATTGATCACACAAAGTGAGGTCCCACGTGGGATTTGAACCCACGGCACTTGGCGCAGTAGTAAGCGGCATAGTGACCGCTTAAACCACTAGGCCAACCGTGCAGTCGAAGTTCTAATATAAGTTTTATTTCACCACGTTAAACTAGATCGCGCTAGTGGCAAAATTAAAAGTCGGTGTTATTAGTATCGCCATAGATCTATAAAGGTATCCCGAACATTTGTCATGTCAAGTGTTCTTATATGTGAAAATAAAGTGTAACAATAGTGTGTGATTAAATAACCAGCTTGTTTCTACGCAACTGGAATTAAGAGATGTGGATCTCAGGTGCACAGGAGTGGTTCTTTGAATGTATGTATATACATACTAGCTGAACCCCGCGGTACGACAATAACCGCGACTACCGCGAGCGAAACTAGTATCTTTACGAATTGTAGCCTATGTGTTATTCTGATGTATAAGTTATGTTATTGTAAAGTTTCATCAAAATCCATTTAGTATTTTTTGCGTGAAAGAGCAACAAACATACTCACTTACATACTCACAAACTTTCGCGTTTATAATATTAGTAATATATATTTGCAATCTTTTCGATATGTAGAGGCGGGATACGTATACAGATTATGGTCTTTTTGTCTATTCTTATCGTATATTAATGGTTTTACAATCATTAACAACAATGTACTTAGTTGTTAAATCCACAATTCCATAACAATATGAATCCTAACCTATTTCCTTTTTTTCTATCATTACTGAAATTGTTACAATACAAAAGGTACACACACATCATAAAAAGATCATATTCTTAAAACGTTTATAATGGAGCCAATCCGTTTCAATACGGGGTGTACCTGTATCCAAACTTCCTCTTACAAATTCAATAGATCTATATTTTCGTGTTTTGTGAGTATCGAATACAAGTTCCATACTCATTCTACTTATATTGTATCTCTCACTATAAATAAATTTCATGCTAAAGGAAAATACATATTTTCGCGTTTCAAAGGGGTTGACTTGGGAGGGCTTTTTTAAATATCCATATTTTTCCGAAAAGGTCAATTCATATAGTATCTTCGTGAGAAATCGGTTTAGTTTAACACGCGCATTTTGTGGATAGGGTACAAAATAGTTACTTTTGTTGTTATAATAATATTGAAATGTTTGGAACGTGTGCTGGATACTGTATAATGGTTTTGGTTGGCAGTTTGTGTATATTTGTGTGTTCCTAAACCGCCTTAACTTCTGAACCGATTTTAGTAAATGAGACAATACAGATAATGAGAGCGAGTGTCAATGAATTCAAAATAATGGCCCGGTGACTTCATCATCAGCTAGGTGCAATCCACTGCTTGATATAGGCTATATAAATTTTTTCTAAAGTTTTAAGTATTATAGTTTTTCTTAAACTTTTTCTATGCATTATGGTAGCTGTACTCTGCCACTCTCGTTCACTGTGGCGCATTGTGGGTTTAAAAATTAAAATTAACTCTGAACCGCATTGTCTATGGTGTCAAAATTTAATCTCAATCTCTGCAAACTGAATTCTAACTTGCTTTCTGAGCTTTTGAAGCGTTCACAAAACAAGTTAGCATTTTATATATTAGGTGCTTACATATGAAATTGGCGTTTTGGAGGAACATAAAGTTATTTTTGTGAAATATATTTAATATATATAAAAGTACGCACCATTGTTATCCACAGACTTTTGCCATCTCATAGGTAGTTCATTGATCCCTTTATTAAAAGAACTATGGGGGCGAGAATCAATAAACTCTCTGAAGGTGGTTTGGATTGCCAAGTATGAAGTTATAAAAAAGAGTTGTCTAATTTTTGTCCCAGAATGTGCAGCGATCAGGTTTTTGTTCTTGATTTAAATAAAATAAATTATTAATTTTGAGTAAATTTATACAGTCCGTAGCAGATTAGGAGAAAATGCTTGCGACTTGAGTTTACTTTGAAAGTATTTTAATTGCTATATGACGTAACTATGATGCAAAATAAGTTAAAATATTAAATCAAAAAGTGCAATCTATATGATATAAACTTTAAATTCACATACATAAACACTAATTTATATACTTTTTCAATAATCCACTATAGGAAATCAGTAATGAAATAATAAAATACGATCAGCGATAGGCACAATTTGATTTCGTCAATGGCAATACTTAATACAGTTTTCAGTCACTTGTAATAATTATTAATTAAATATATATGAATAGTATTGTATTATATTAGGATTATATTTAATTACTAGCTGACCCACGCAACCTCTTTTGCGTCTTCCATTGCCCGTAGCGTTAACATTTTCCCCCGTTTTTTGAATCATTCTTCATTGGGGCTCCGCCCCTATTGGTCTTAGCGTGATGATAACAGCCTATGGCCCTTCTCGATAAATTGACTATCCAACACTGAAAGAATTATTCAAATCGGACCCGCGCTTCCTGAGATTAGCGCATTTAAACAAACAATCTCTTCAGCTTAATGATATTAGCACAGATAAAATTGTTAGAAATATTATATCATTATCAGCATAGTGGTGATTTTATTGATAATTATGTTATCGAATAAGAATCCCCAATCATTTTTGAAATCCAGCATTTTAATTAGATTTTTTAAATTAAAGTTAATAATGATAATATTATTATTTATTTTTTATTTTGTAGATCTTTTTCTATACAATAGCGTGGCTAATTCATGCATCGTTGGGAACTGTTCCGTATATGCGGTAAAAATGGAAGTCACGCATTGGCTCCTCTGCTCACACTATCTTATGACATGACGGAAAATCTCATGCTGCACGTAACGTGATTATTCCTGGTTGATTCGGAATGACGATACCCTAATTGCGATAGTGATAGTGATAGTACTTTTAAAAAGAACAAATTGTAAAATTAACCCTAAATTAGTTAAGTTAAGAAACCTTTTATTATTATTATCTTTTATGATATTATTTGCTTTTTATTTTTTAGTCAACGTTTTAATGTCGGCCGAGCATTATTATGTATGTATAATAAATGTATGTATTTACAAAAAAAAGTAAATAAGTATTTATATCAGTTGTCTAGTACCCATAACACAAGCTTGTGTGTTGGATGTCCGGAATATTTATTTATTTATTCATGTAAACATAATGTCTTGTCGGTAGGGTAATATTATTTTATTATGATAGATATATCGTAGCTATTGATCACAGATTGCGGTTTGATTTACAGAATTTTTTCTCTGCGTCATTGCTGGTTTGTAAAGGAATATGTACATAATACAGTTTCTGTCAAAAGAAATAAATACAAACAGGCTAAAAATATTATATTACATGAAGGAAGAAACCTTGCATTTTTGAATATCAATTTAAATAATGTGCATATCCGCGTATGTTCAAATTAGTAGACAGCCATTGACCTTAGTTCGGCAGTTTTCATTTAAACTAAAATGTAATAATGTAGTTGAAAAGAATTTACAAGATTACTCATTATGAAGAAATGTTTGTGTTTTCTCATTAAAGAGTTCGCCTTTATGATATGTCTAGCAACTAGTTCTGATGTCAATCTTACAGACTTATAAGGTTCTATGGCATGGGACGTAGATTGTACAATAAAGTCCTTCTAAATCGTACCTTTATTTAGCAGAGCGTAAAAAAAGGCGCGTTCTTTGATAGTGAGGTATGATTTTTTGCTGAAATAAATTTTGAAGTAGGTACCTTATTTAAAGAACTCTTGTGTCTGAGTTTTTGCATTTTTCCCTCGTGATTACGTCACCTATTTAAGTAAAGGTAGTAAGAAATATTGTTATCGATACGAATATTATAAATTCGAAAGTAACTCTGTCTGTCTGTCTTAAACGTTTTCACAGCTAAGCCGCTGCACCGATTTCAATGAAATTTGGAATGGAGATACTTTGTACCTTGAGAGAGGACTTAAGCTCGCTTTATCGACAAGCGACATACACGCGGGCAGAACCACGGGTAATAGACATCTTTATTCGGTTTATTAAATACTAGCTGACCCACGCAACCTCGTTTGCGTGTTCTATTGCCCGTAGCGTGAAAATTTTCCCCCGTTTATGAAAAATTCTTCATTGGTGCTCTGCTAGTCTTAACATGATGACATATAACCTATAGCTTTCCTCGATAAATGGACTATCCAACACTAAAAGAAGTTTTCAAATTTGACTAGCGGTTCCTGAGATTAGCGCAAACGAAGCGAACAAACTCTTCAGCTTATAATATTAGTACAGATTTAAGATCGATTAATAGCTAAATATCCACATCCAATAATAAGTGTAAATCAGAATCTCAAACAAGGTCGTTGACTGTTAAAATATGTCAAAAATATAAATAAATTGACGGCCATTTATAGCGTGACCTTTTCAACCTCGCCTCGGACCTATCGATATTCTATATTAAAACATTTGTTATTAAGAATATAGCTTTAATGAACTAACAAAGGAGAAAATATGTGGGCGTCTATTAGGTAAAACGTTAGGCGAACCTGTGTCATTAATAGTTTTTCTTCTAAAGAAATACTTATGAGTTACTACTGAAGTACTCGTATTTAGTTGCTTATGAATATATTTAATTTGAAAAAGATTAAATTGTCTATGAAACACATTAGCTTCTGAATGTTCTACTCATGTTATTTTATTTACCTGTATGGTATATTACATGTAATAAAACCGATGAAACGACATTTGCTGTAAATAAACGTTAGACGGTAGGAGAAGAGATACCAGGAGACTAAAAACCCATTTTGTTCGCACAACTTTGAATATTAGCACTTAATACATTATACAGTGTAAATTAGTTTTCATTTACACGCCAAATTACTAGCTCGTACATGTTTGCTGTACGATTTTATACTCTAATTTAGTCATTACTATGTAATATATTTATTATTATACAACAGCTGAGTTAACTGCGTTTTCCTTCACCTGAACATATTTTGTTTATGCGTGAATCCCTAATTCTTTTTCCCCCACACAAAGAACCTAAGTTTCTTAGGTTGCTGTGTTGCGATCGTCGTTCATTAAGAAATCATTAAGGAGTCTTTTGTTAAATAGCCTTTTGTTTTACTTTCATACATTAAACTATTGTTTTCCGCCTGCCGCAACTCATTTTAATGATGTATTTTAAATTGTTTCAACGTATTTATATTACAGCGATTTATTTAAAGCGTTTCTAACATTAGCTAAGTGTAGGTATATTATTTTATTACAAGTATGAAGGCTCATCCGTTACTAATTCGGGATGTGCGTGTCGGGAAACAATATTACAGCTTATTTATATACTTACTAACAATATGTTATAACCTACAACACTTCATTACTTTTTCTTCCCACTATATTATCGCGGTGATGTGAAAGAGTTGGTAATTACGTAATAATAAAGAAATATTCCTTCAGAAACTACGTAGGATTACATTAATGGAAGATAATATTATAAGAAAACCCTTACTATTACCAATTAAATGGTGAGTTGCTATCTACCTTGGTAAGTTTGTAATGTAGTGCTTCTCTTTTAATAGTCTTCAAAGTAAAATGATACTGATAAATGATATATGCATATTTTTATAAGTAAATATTACTAGTTAGTTAAGTATTATTACAGATATTTTTACACGTCGAACTTTACAGCTATGCCAGCCGGCATTTCCTATTAAGATTCACTCTGTGACGCAATGCTGAAACTAACCACACAAATAAAATGAAAACGATGAAAGTATCTTATATAAAAGTTTTAGGACAAGCACACCTAGATATTATAATTTACAAAAGAGTAAACACTAAAATTAATTACCGTCTGATTTAACGTTAACACAGTTCTATTTTCATTTGAAGAATCGGAAAATCGTGGAACTGAATTTTCCTAATTAATAAAATGAAATGCTACATTTAACTATTAATATCTCGTAACAGTCTTATCTAAAAAGCCATATCATTACATTACAGAATTGAATCTCAAGTTTAAATTTCAAAAGGCAATTAAAACCCAATCCTTGAATACAATTAAACGTCTAGCATAATGCTTTCTGAACACTGAAGCACAAAGATCTACATACTCGTAGTATGTAACGTCTTTAGAGCATTATGTACTGTAATACGGTTATTACAGTTAATTGTTTGAAAGAGTGAAACATTAAATTTTATTGTCTAAGAGTATCTAAATGCTTAATACTTTATCGCTTATAGAATATATAGAAGGGTGTCTGAATATTGTGTCAATATCAACGTTCCCCAAACAATACTTACACGAGTAAAAGTAGAAGTTATAAAAATATCTTAGACATCTTATCATATTACTAAATTTAGTTATATAATAAAACTAGCTGACCCACGCAACCTCGTTTGCGTCTTATATTGCCCGTAGCGAGAAAAAAATCCCCCGTTTTTTAAACATTCTTCATTAGTGCTCCGCTCCTATTAGTAGTAGCGTGATGATATATAGCGTTTAGCCTTCCTCGATAGATGGACTATCCAACACCGATATAATTTTTCAAATCGGACCAGCGGTTCCTGAGATTAGCGCTTTCAAACAAACAAACAAATTCTTCAGCTGTATTTTTAGTATAGATGTTTAATAAAGTGTCATTATAATAAATGGGGGTTTTCATCTTTTCAGATTGTTTAAACAGCGTTTTTGTGGTAATGTTTAATCTGGCTGTAGAATCCCATACAAGAGCGAGAGACAGTTTAGTAGATAAGTTACGAACCCACAATACTCCACATCTTCCAAAATAATTAATAGGGAAAAATAGGAAGTGCCAAAACCCAAAATAAAAAAAAAATCACAAACTCCAAAACAATAATAAAAGTGTAACATTGTTTGCCGAATTCCGGGACTCAAAAGCAGATAATATAGTTATGTACAAAATGATAAACAAATTGAGAGCCTTCATGCGTAATACACAAATTTCAACTTTTGTGTGCCATAATACATTTTTGCATTTTCAATATGAATGTCTCGTGTATTTTCTGTCAGGAATATTTTAAAGCTTGCTACCATTCGTTTTTTCATTCGCTTCTCTCTTACTTTGTCCGTCAACTGCAAGAAATATTATAGTTAAAAAATATTCATTCGTCCCATTTTTTTATGAGTATGTATATACTTTTACTAGAAAAAAAGTTTTAACTGCTCCATGTAAGAAACAAAATGCTGAATACCTATTGATTTATACATTCTTCAGTGTACTTCACATCAAACAACGCTAGTATCTCTAATGAAGAAGATGAATAATTATGGGGATTAGGCGATAGTCAGTCTACGTCGTATGTTCAGAGACTATTGTAAGTGTATGTAGAAGGCAAGGCTTAATATAGGGCTTGCATTTACTTATTGTAACTTAATTTTCCTATAGGAAGCCATATGGTCTTACAGAGTTGTCAATCGCTAGGCTTTATCTTAAATAAACATACTAGAAGCTCTATGTGGACTACGATTATCTAATCCATCCTAAATATTATGAACTAAACTAGCGAAGACGTCATATATTCTCAATGTTGTAATAAATAAATGAGTTATTCATTTGAGTTAGATGCTAAGAATTTATTTTAATTTAAGAATTTATTTATTATAATATAACACCGTCCAATTATAAATAAAAACAAGTAACCAATTAAAAAGAAATAGAAGTTTATCAAGTTAATTAATATTTTGTTTTGTTGTAACAGTTAATTGTTGTTCCTTCCTGTGCACCTTCATTTAATTTTCATGGACATTCTAATTATTTCATTTAAACATTACATTTTATATTTAAAATTATTAATCACAATATATATGCAGTGAAATTTATATTAGGAATGATTTTCATAAATGCATCACCGATGTATTCGATATCTTACAGCATTTTTAGAATCAGAGTCGAGCACTATCCGCCATCCATTACAAAACTCATTCTCTTCGCAAGGAAAACCTCAATCACCTCATAAGCCTCTCCTTCGAAATGAAGTTTTGGTCTTCTATACCACGCTGGCCAGGCGGCTTGGTATAGGGTTTAATTTATGTTGGGTCCGGTCGTGTTAATAACAGCAGTTCCCGGACCCCTGCCTTCTCAGACGCAGAGTGGCACACCGTGTAGTTTTAGTCGGTTCGATTCCGACACACCGCTCTGTCGCAATCCCCGGCGGGGTGACGGTCCGAGGGGGTTTCCACACGTAAAAAAGGGTTTATTTTATGTTATCCTTCTTTTTGTAGATAAGGTCTGAATGCATGAGAATATTCTCTATAGGTGTCGAGATCCGACTGAACTAAAAGATGCCTTAATTTAAATATATATCCACTCGCAGAGAAAAGTGTCCTACTATCGTGTTAAGAAGTGTGTCGTTTAAGTTCATGTTCTTTAGGTAGAACAACCGATTTTTTCATTTTTCTATATTTTCTTCTCTAAAATTGCAGGTTCCGTGATGTTAGACTTGTTTTTCAACTATTTTTTAAATTTATATTATTATCTACTTTTAGCACAGTCTTTTATTATTACTTCGTATTTAAATATTAAAACTATACGATCTACCTGTTGAAGTTGTATTTATTAGCCTTTGTGAAAACAATTTAAAAAAATAGTTAATAATCATATGTAGAATCACGGAATCACCAACAGAGACAAATGATTTTGTACTAACTGATCGTAATTAATCTTTACGATCTAACGTGTAACTCAATGAGTTTATCTTAGAACAAGCAGTCAAAGGTGGATGCTCAAAGTTTAATGGTTACACAAGCTTCACCAAAGAGTGCACTGAAGTGAATTAGCTTAGAAATGTGCTTTCATCTCTGGAAATGTTCCAATTTATTTGAGAGTTGGCAGATATGCGAGTAATTCATAATTAGAATACGTTGAAATGCTTGGAATACAGGTAACAGTTACAACGTAGTTCTGTTACGTTTAATATACATTATCATTTTAGCGTATTAGTATTACTAGGCCAAAAATCAATTTGGATGCGCACTGTTAAACGAAACCACTCCAGCGTGCTAGACAATGTTCAAACCTCTTCACATAATTATGGAATACATATTTAAAACAACCAGTGAAATATAAAATTATTTCTCAAAATCGTTTTTAGAATTTGTAAAACGTCGCCGTAAATACGTTTGGGCGGCATAAATTCTATTTCTAGTACTATTTTAATTATGACTCAAAATTGAGTTAATTTCTTCATTAAAACTTAATTTTTCACTAGAAATAATTTTATTTCTGGAAGTTTAATATTGTCACCCCTTCCCTGAGTAATTACGAGGGGTGATAATTCGAGCGGAATATTATTCAGATTGCGTCAAGTTTTGACTTTTGATTGATAACGCCATCTCTAAATGTTAATTTAGCTATGAAGATAAGGATCTGATTGTGAGTAGGTAGTTATTTATATTCGTAGACGTGGGTTCACGAAAAATAATTTACTATAATTCATTATTACAATTGAATATCTTAACAACTTTGCGGCTAACTACACATATGGTAAACAGTTACTTTAATCGACGTTTAGTTCAACTTTCTATCTCTCTTTCGAAATCATATGTCCCCACTACTTAATATATAATGAAATTAAAAAAAAAACAACACACGGATGCTGTATTAATTTCAATTTCCCAATGTCATATTGTAAAAAAAAATACACCTCAAAAATTAACTTCGGCAAGTTACTCTTTAAGTACATTATTCTAGTAGACATTCTAAGTAGTCTCCCGAACTTTACATAGCGCCAGCTTAATTACTGCACTCATTAAAGATCATTAGTGCAATATCGGGCGCATGTGTTACATAGTTGAAAGTACAATGAAGCTTAGGAGACGGTATTATTTTGTACATAGAGTATACTTCCATTGGCCGAATAATGCGGCTCCGGTGCCTGGCCACGCGCCAACTAGGCGCCCGCCAAATTTCACGGCGGTCTTCACAATGTCCGAAAATCAACAGAGCACTTATTATAATTTTTCCTTTTTCCTCCCAAATATATTCACAATGTGGTTTATCCTGTTTCATCTAATTTACTTGGCTTTTAAGATAACGAGCTCGTTAAATATTAATGAACACAAAAATATGATTCCTGGGAATTGCTTATCATTTTTCATTCAAAAATATTTCTTGTAATTTTGAAAGGAATGTAGATAAGTTTATACGAGTATATACATCTGACCTCTATTATTAAATGTTAAATCATAGCGAGTAGGGGTAAGTGTAGGTGATGGATAAAAACACAGTATTCATTATGAAATAAAAACTTTTATTATTATCAGTTCAAATATCGTATTTACATTTTTTTTAAACGAGTAAAAGCACGTTGTTTATACATTACAAAAATAATAAAAATGAACTAAAATCAGTAGCAGGACATTTTATGATAGGTAATATAATATAAAACATAGTTAATGGAACATAATCTATGATAGGTAGTTAAAATTAAAATAAATCTCATCTTCCGTGTACTTCGGAACACATACAAACAGCAATGGCAACTCGTATAGGACTGTTGTAACTAAGAAACCGTAAGAACTAAGTGATTAATTAATAATACCTATATACAATGGTTCGTTCGAAACAAACGCGCATATCAGTTCATGATACAAATGCAAATTATTATGTATACAATAGAATTTCAACTATCCTTGATATAAATGCTCGTCATAATCTCGCGTTAAACTTTATGTTACACGGTGCCTCACTCAACGGGTGAAAATTAACTCGCATCCCTTACCGCTAGAACTGCGCTGTATAGCTGAACAACCAATATATACACTATGCAGTACTTACACGATTTTATCGACTAATGCTGGGATCCGATTTCTCGATACATATATTTAAACATTAAGAAAGTACTTCATTGAAAAATAATTCTTGTTTTCGATGAGATCCTTTGGCACGAGAAAATAAAAACACATCCATTACATTAATATCATAATTAATGACTTTCGTATTCCGTGTACGCACTAAAGCAGTTCATCTATACAGCCCAACTCTCTAAATTACATATACAAACTCAACAAGTCATATACACTGAAAATATTGCGTTACACATACTATACAATTTACGTACACTATTTGGTGTTCGGCATCGAATTATGAATTAACTACGACAGTATGAGAGCGGGCCTTTACTTTGTGACTTTCATTCAATTTTGTGATTAAATTTAAAATTCATGATTAAAGATTGACTTTCATTCAATTTTGTGATTAAATTTAAAATTTATGATTAAAGATCCGCTCACGATACCAAATTGTAAACGTGTCTAAAGCTCGTAGAGACTACACTAACTTGATCTAAGCTCTCTATTGTACACTCTCACGCACATTGACAACTTGATAACTTTTTGCACTCAACAAGAATATGTTTGTATTTAAATTTTGGCAGTGAGTTTCATAAAGGCCACTTTCGAAAATATATATTTTTAATTGCTTTATGGTTATGTATTTACAGTAGACTAGCGTTAATAAGAACGAAATATAGAATAACACTATTATTCAATATTACAGAATAGAGATTCAAGATTGGCACAATTCGTGTACGTTATGTAGGAATAAATCTATTATTAATCACAGATATTTTATGTGTCACTAGATGATGACGCAAATCCTAGAGATTACAACGTGACAATACTATACGTAAAAGCTCTTATCCGGTTTAAACCGGTTATTTCTAAGTATTGATATTGACCGTAGAAAATATTGTCAGTTAATTTGTAAAGTTCAAACAAAATATGTAAACAACTATTGGTGGTATTAGAATTTGAGTGTAATTAAGATTTTTCAATTTGAAACTTACATAGTAACTAAAAATATTCAAATTCTCCAATTTTCTTTTTGATCTTATTGTTTGTAGTCAGAGAGAAAAATTCCAGGACACAGAACAATTTAATAAACTACAAACGGTTTAAATAAAGTTAGATATTTTATTTCAAATTCTTCTAAGCACCTGACGCTGGTATTTTATAAATTTGTTAATATCATGGAACTTACCAGATTAGCAAGACTGAAATAGTGGTGTGCTGGCCATTTAAGCTGCAGAACCGATAGGGTATAAAATAATACTAGAGTTGAGACTGCGTCTCGGCAAACGTAGTATTGAAAGCCACATGCGAGCCCTGTATGCGAGAAACCCAAAATCAATCGAGTGGCTTGCAATGGGGGAAGTTTATGACCGGAGTGATACCACGGCCTCACAGAAAACCGGTAGGAAATAGCGCTTGCGCTGTGTTTCACCGAGAGAATGAGGGTACCGGAGGCCCAACCCCTCCCTCATTCCCCCTCCCCATCCCCCAAAGGTCGGCAACGCACTTGTGACGCCTCTGGTGTTGCGGGTGTCCATGGGCGGCGGTAATCGCTTACCATCAGGCGATACGCCTGCTCGTTTGCCACCTATAACATCTGTTATCAGTATCAATGAAAAAAATGTACGAATAAGTATTGTCACACAGTAGCACGCATTATCAAGTTGCCAATGTGCCGGCTCGCTATCTTACATACATTCGCTTCTAACTTTACGTGGGACCACTAAAATTTCACTAAATTGGTTAATTTCACTAGTCTTTAGTCTAGACGGAAACTAACTTCCATCTCCTACCGCCATCGTCTCACAGAACAAAGATTAGCTATAATATTATACATCTTCGAATTTCCCTATTACGTTACAATTTAAAGTAGGACGGTCCCACACTTGTTATTTTACATGAGATCTGCGAAGACATTAAATAATTTTGGTAATAGATATTACTTTCGTTCAATTCACTTCGTATCACTGAAAGCGGTCTCTTCACTCGATTAGATGATGTCCGTTCGTGGTTAAGTTCAATAGAAGAGTGATCGAGAACCGCTGACACATCTCCTCGCCACACTAATGTTACTATTTGAGCACCGTGGAAGGAATGTGTGCATAAGATTTAGATAGCCAAGATTGATTAATGTATGAGCCCCTACCATGAATTACGATCTCATCAAATTTACGATTTAGTGATTCATATTGCATTACAGGTGTTCAACGATCGTCAAACCATGGTAGGAGCGCTGTGATAAAAAATCGTATAGTTTTCATAAGACCGCATTAGAGTTAATTTCATCGACAATTATACCTTAATAAATATAAATAAACATCTTCAAAATTTATACCAAATTATGAGCATATATTTCCAGCATAAAAATCTTTTAAAATAATACGTCATACTCTTCTCAATTAGATATACATGGCACACTGCTCTGTTTATATATTTATAGATATAATTCATACACTCGATACCTATCAGTTTACCTTGTCACCATAGAATAATTGAATTATATGGATGGATATTCCGTTGGAAGCTTAAGAAGCACTAATACAACATAGAAACAATAAGCAATCGACGGATGGACAAACAAGAATTCGAAGAAATTGAACAAGAAACGAAGAACAATCGGCGCATTCGATGCCCGTTCGAATATTTAATTTTTATATAATTAAATCTAGTCGAGAAAACTATCACGAAATATTGGTCCGATGGAGCGAGTCGACCATATTTCGGCGCTTCTCCAAAGTATAGGGTCTCAATGTTCGCTCGAGCGAGCGGCGAAGCGAGACTACACACGCTTTGTTCGTATATTATATTGCTTCTTAATTACTGCAAATATATTTTGCTAAATGTTTATGAAATAATCTGTTGTTGTACATTCTTGATAGTCAGTCTAATGCTTGACTTATTGGGTTGTAGCTGCTTCTTCGGAAGTGAGACGCTCCGCTGCGCCGAACGCTGTCACTGAGTATGTACACTAAAGAATAGGAATCGTCGGCACAAATAAAGTACAAGCGTAACGGATTCAACTAGGGGTGGGCGCTAGCTCACTTAATGGTAGCGTGTCGCGTCTCAGGGTGCAGGCAAACCCCTTCCACTGTGAGTATCGACACCTCTGTAACAACACAAAAGGTACCGTTTAACACGCTATATAACAGTTTAACTTTCTAATGGAGCTGTTAAGTGAAGGCTTTTCAAATGCCGCTTTAGGGTAAATGATATTAATGATTATATATTTTTTGGTTTACTGTGTTGTACTTTACAAAGTTAAGTATAAGTTTATGAATTAAACTGTTAATATTTTTAAGGATGTGGTAATGCGGCATAGGGATATAATGTGTAACAGTTCCATACCATCGGGCAGTTCTCGGAGCCGCGGCGGCAGGTCTGCGAAGTAGGAGTGGTGCAGGGCGCGAGCGGCGGGCAGGCGGCGCGCAGGGTCGGGCTGCAGCAGAGCGGCGGCCAGGCGCTCGGCATCGCGGCCCGCTTCGCGCAGCCGCGGGAATGCTGCGCCTAGTGAACGAGCTGGCGTCGCTCCCCAACGGACCACGTGTCCGCGTAGCCCTGGCAGTCGAGAGACACCCGACCAACTCTCCTCAGTTGGCGTGCCCACCACCTGTATCGTACGCAAACCGAAATTATCTAAAAATCCTTTTAACCACTAATTTAAAAGTACTTTAGGTCAGAGTCACCCTCAAATTAAATCTTACAATGTTGTCCGCGTAAGAGTCAAAAAAACGATGCGCCATCTTTGTCAAGTTATGTTATTGAGAGCACTATGACGGAATGAGATTTCTTACTAAAAGTGACAACTTTTAACTCCTTACCTTAAATATTTTGTCTAATTGGTCGTGTGTATCCCGTACCCCGGGAAATGTGGCTACTCCGCAGAACATCTCTACGAATATGCAGCCAACACCCCACATGTCCAATGATGTCGAGTACTCAGTGCTACCTAGAAGCACATCTGTTGACAAATGCACCACATGCATAGTTAGGTATATTCTTCACAAGATGTAAAAGTGGCAGCATTACATGAGAAAAAAAAAAAATAACAAAAAACTACCAACCAAAAAACCACTGAACATCAGCTTAAAACATAACTTTAAGATTATTAGGTACTATATAGTAACATCCAGAAACAAACAGCATACTTGAAAAGCGCAAAGAACTGAAAATAATACCGATTCGATTTTCTTTTCGTTATCTCAAGAGTATCAAAATCCTCAACCAATAAAACCCAGATAGTGTATTTATCATGGAGCCTTATTCCTAACATCGTTCGAGTTCGAGTACATTTTACAAGACTAAAGGAAAATTTCAAGAATGCGAATGCAGCAGAGTGAACGGAGTGAACATAAAGCTGTCGCGACATAACAAATGAAACTGTTTTATGTTTACTAAACAGTCACAGTTTTATCAAACGGAAGTTAGTGCACATGATGGATGTGTGACCTTTTGCACCGAGGTGACGCATCACAAAACTTACAGTAACGAGAGTGTTAAAGAGGAAAAAGCTTGGCTGTAATCCACATTGCGATGGTATTCAGATGTGACCCAGATCGAACGAACAAAATGTCGCTTCAAGTGACGTGTATTGAAATGTTTCTAGTTTTAGCATAACCGTTTTTTTTTTCCAACAAATATCTGTGTTTAACAATAGTTTCTAAACAAATAGTACAATAATTAAGCGATGTTATTATGTGAGTTGTAAAAGAATTGCAATGGAATAAAATGCAATACAATGCGGAGTAAATCTTTGTATAAAAATGAAATATATAATTCTGCAAGTGTATCTGACATTATGGGCGTATCAGAGTGTCCGAGTCAACTTTGCTTATGACAGGGGTGAACAATCGAGAGTCTGTTATTAATTGATAGAACCCGATTACCCTTACTGAATACTACTATTCAGTAGGTATTCCTTTGTCTAAATGTAATACACTATAAGCCGACCGTTTATCTGAGTCCTCGCCTGCGCGGTAACAGGGGCGCGGGGGTATACAGTATACAGATATAACGATTCTTATAATATTAAAACACAAAATGTGAGTTCATTTTAATTCTTGAATTGCCGCTATTCACACGACCGTTTATATTAATCTTTTAGTCATGTGTTAACTTGTGAATAGCCTGGGAAATTATCTGGGAAAGCGTTTTGTTTGTCACTCATATATTCGGTAATAACGGAACCGGTGTTCGAACCTGGTCAATGACGCTGTAAAACCGTTAACGTTAATATAATAACAACAGTATCTTATTGAGACTGTAAAATCAAGTTGATTACAAGCGTTCCACTTACCTGGTGGTCTGTACCAGAGTGTGACGACTTCGTGCGAGTATGTGTGACTCGGCACTGATTTGGCGCGTGCCAGACCGAAGTCCGCCAGCTTAAGCTCCCCATGAGAACTTATTAACAAGTTCTGTGGCTTCACGTCCCTGTACAACAAAAATTAAAGTAGGTATAGAAAATTCGTTAACATTATTATTACGGTTTAAACAGTATTAAATTTATTATTTGTGTTTTTTTTTATTATATAGGGACAAACGAGCAGACGTATCGCCTGATGGTAAGCGATTACCGCCGCCCTTGGACACCCGCAACACCAGAGGCGTCACAAGTGCGTTGCCGGCCTTTTAGGAAGGAGTACGCTCTTTTCTTGAAGGTTTGAAGGTCGTATTGGTCCGGGAACACCGCAGGTCACAGCTCATTCCACAATTTTGCTCTGCGTGAATGTGTGTGTGTGTGTGTGTGTGCACAGAATGTTTGGATATGACGTTTTATAATTTAGGCGTTATACTTCGGACCTTAAAACATGCTTCTCAGTAGGCTCAACGACTTGGACTTGTCATTTCAGTCGTATACGCAAATAAGTACCTATACAAGTTATTACTTCTAATTATTTGCGAATACACATGAAATATAAAGTTTCAAAGCATCACCTAACATAATCTATCGGTCACCTATTACTAGGTTACTAAGTCATCCTTCTTAGATAATTGTAAATATAAATACTTATTCAAACATTGAAAATACGTGTTGCAAGCTGTTAATTATGAGCCAATTATGAATCAAGAAATACTTGACAATGAATCAGTTCTATCACGCACATTGTAGAAACACACGAGTCATAACATTGCTAGGAAGGTACAGTATGACAAATGGACCTACTTATGCGACAAGGAACCAATACACACACGTGCCAAAATAGAACAATTATCCTTGTAGTCTTATAGACAGACTTCTTAACTCGATTTTAGCATGTGTGTGGACTGGTTCCTTTGTTGCAAAGTAGGGTTCAATCTAATAATTTACGTTTACGTTAACGTTTAAATAAACAGAAATATAGAATAGAAAGTTGCTTGAAGAGCCTTAGTGTGAAGGAAACTAATCTTGATAGTTCAATTTCCACTAGATTCTACCAAACTTGGTGAAACGAAAAGGAAGGGTAAGCGAAGTAATATTTATTTATTTATGATTTAGCTGCACCAAAATGACTCTGCTCTGCCTGATTGAAAGCATGAGGAGATTCCAAGAGTGGTGGTAAATATCCTTAATGCGACTAAGGCCAGTACATCATGGTGACCCACATCATGGCGACCTAGTAATTTTTAGTAATTTTGGTTTTAAGGGTAGTAGTAATATGTTATAGTTTTGGCTGTCTATGTTTCATTGTTCCACAGTAGCGCTTAAAATACAGAACCGATTTTAATTCATGAGGTGTCAATAGATTTGTAATAATAGCCCGGATGACATGAGCTATTAAATAAATCAATACTTTTTACATAGTCAAGTAACAGATTTTCAAACGTTTTCCTGTATTATTCTTCTACTACTGTATTACTCTTCTACTTTGTCCTAGCCATTTCGCATCATTTGGGGTCGGCTCTCCTCGTTCTGTGGCGCCAGGACAATCTATCCTGGGTTGTCGAAACGTTTATTTGGGCAAGCTCTAAGTCCTTGGCCACCGTGGACCACCAGGTGGCTAGTGGGCGTCCTCTACCTTGCCTAATATTTGGTAGCGCTAGGGCTTGTTTCACAACATGGCCTTCAGGGTATCTCATGACATGACCGAACCATCGTAGGCGTTTCGCACTTTATCGAGTCAAGTTACGTGCATTTTCTGTTCGTGGGCTTTCTTTATAGCCCCTCACTCGGCACTGTATGTCATGGCTGGTCTGACTGCGGTTTTGTAGATAGTTACGATATTAATTTACGATATATTAATTGATTCTTACCACTGATTGTGATTAGACTTTCATCATTAGCACTTTATCATTATTACATATTTAATAAAGTTTTATGTAATGTAATTATAATCACTGCTATACCATTTGTTCACTTTATCTAATCTAATATTACAAATGTATTATTAAAATACTTGGATAAATGAGTTGATTGCAAATATGTAATTATTATACATATTAATTTTAAATTAGAACACTGAGTTCTAATGATTTAATGGAATGTCTTAACGCATAGCATTATTTCATTGTATGATTTCTAAAACTCGTATTTTAATTCCATGCTTTTTACATATTGAAACATATAATTGGTATTTGAGTATTTCCAGAGAAAATATTTCAGGTAGGATTTTTTCAGAGACTCATTATTTGCCTGCCCAATTTTATTTGTGATCGGCGCAGTATGTCTTACTCTCTTACTCTATCAGTCGTCACTCTCACTGTTAAATCCCTGCCGATCTATAGCCATATGCTTTTTAACTCTGACCATCCACCTTTTATTTGGTCTTCCTCTTATTTTATATCCTTTAACTCTCATACGCATTACTATATATTCGACGTCCTCGGTGGCGCAGTGGTATTGTATGCGACTGCTGTGCTTGATGTCTCGAATTCGATTTCCGGGTCGGACCAATGTTTGTATGATCTGCACATATTTGTTTCGGAGTTTGGGTGTTGCCTTTGTATAATACTTATGTATTTAAAAAAAATGTATTTATATCAGTTGCCTATTACCAATAATACAAGCCCTGTTTAGTTTGGAACAAGATGGCGTTGTGTGTTAGATGTCCGTAATATTAATTATTTCTTTATTTATACCACATACCACGTTCTTACTACACTTCACTTTCCTCGCCAAGTTATCATTCATTCCTCCGCATAACATGTCCATACTAAGATAACCTATTACTTCTCATCTTTCTTTAAGTTCCACGATCTGGCGTCTCTTATCCCTTCTCTACAGGACGACAGGTCGGATGATTTTTATTGAGACTAGATATACATAATTCGATACACGTATGTTGAATTGCGCATGAGCATTAATGATTCATGCTTCGTCTTCTGAGCCTGGATTATTTATAATAATATCTCATAAATTCTATATGAACGGAGTTTGATTGTTTAGTTTATAGTAAAAGTAATATACAAGAACGTAGTTTTATGATAATACCGCAGCGAACGTATGCGAAATGTTTACTTTTTCCCAGACGGGGTAATATTAAAATAGACTGGTCTTTAAGTTATGCTAGTCTCAGTGAGAATATGCAGAAAAATGGATGGTGATTTTTATAAAATAAACTATAGACAACACTTTAATGATGTTTACGAATTTTCAATGCAAAAAAAAATTATATAAAACTTTGTGTAGATAATTAGACAGCTTTAAAGTTCAATAATAATACTGTATTGTGATTAATCACTTGCACTTTTTGGTGAAATATAATGTTCGTGAGATATATTTACTTTTATTGAATGGACATACAAACAATATTGGGAATAATAAAGGCTTGGAGTTAGAAAACTTCAACTATACTTATACAATTACACGTCCTGAATGACTGGCTGATTCATTAACGCAGAGCCATTCATACATGTGTTTGTATGTCTATCCAGTTACTTATGTTCAGATTGTAAAATCACTAGTTGTTTGTGAACATTTAATAATAACCTACAAATCACATTAGGGGGCCATGCATTTATTATGAAAGACTATTATCGCTAGTTTTTGACTCTCTGCCCCACTATTAAAAGAGAAACTAAGAATAAGTCGACCCCCTCCGCCCTGTTTCCGTAGTAATAAGTATGGTTTTAATCATTATTCTTTACTTACATAAAATTTTCAGTCCAGGGGCTCGAAACTCAAAACCCACTCGGAGCGATCCTCGACACTCGCGTATTTTATGATCTTACGTAAGAACTATCAAGACTCCCTCCCACCCCCTCGTAAGAAAAAAAAAGACATGGTCGACCCCTCCTCCCCTAATTGTCTTACGTAATAAATGAATTGCCCCTTAAGAGGTTACTTTGTATTACAGTTTGGAGTAATGTTACAACATTTACATAAAAATATATTTTTCATGAGATTTGAGAAGGTAGTTAAATATATCATTAGTATTTTTTTCCTCACATGCATCATCTTATACTTTTGTAACCACACACTTTTGTAAACCATTTTGTTTGCTTGATCACAATTCATATACAAAATCAAATCGCGTAAGACATTAACTTGTTTATTAAAACAAAATAGTTCAAGTCACGTGCCTTAATATTAAGTAAACGTCAAATTAATTAATATATTTATAGTCGTTCCAATAGTTTATTTAACTTTTGACAGCTCTAATACTTAATCAAATAGTGATACCCTGACCCGTTACCTATTCGATTTCTTTCATCGATCGATTTTATGCATTAAGAAGTTTTAATCGATTTAACAAACTCATTATTTTATAGATAATTTCGTACTTCATATTTCTATGTGTTTCAATGTGCGACCTCCTTTGTCAAAATAAAGAAGAAATGGATTAAAAGAATGTTGTTCAAATATGACGGTTCTATGTCATGAAAAAATATATAAAAGGAACTGAATTTTCAAAATGTATTATTGTATTGTGTTGTAATTCAGTGGTTAATATTGTATTTGTTAAACTATTGATGATCTTTATTAAATCTCTCTATGTCTATTTTAAAATAATCTACAGTATTTCAATGAGTAACCTTCAATATAGTTGAGTATTTATATTCCTCCGTATTGATTTATTTGTGAATTCTCACGTTTGGTTGAGTTGAGCGTATCGTTCCTGCCTTCGTTACTGTCAAAATGCCAAAAAAGAAAGTACTCAAAGGACAAACAAGAGAGTTTGTCTTGCGACTTCGTGAATACTTTGAAAAGGAAAGCCGTAATGGTGGGCCTCTTATACCAGTGACTCAAGTTAGAGACCGTGTTGCAGCAGCATTAGGTATTAGTGCTCCAACAGTGGCAAAAATAACAAAAGAAGGCTACGGCAGCAGTGGCATGGAACAGAATAAGCTATTTACACCTAAGAAAAAACGTCCGCCTAGTAAAGTTACAGCCGTTGACAATTTTGACGCTGATGCTATTCGTCGTCATATATACGACTATTACCAAAGAAAAGAGATTCCAACATTAAAAAAACTAACACAATCTCTTCGAAATAGTGGTTTGTTCCGTGGTCAAAAATCTTCTCTGACAAAGGTATTGAAAGACATTGGAATGTTATTCCAAAAATGTGACAAACGAAAAATTTTAATGGAACGCAATGATATTGCTTTGTATAGATGCGATTTTTTAAGACAAACAAAAAAAATAGAAGATTGGTCGAATGTTGTTTTCACAGATGAAACTTGGCTCAATGCGAATCATACGCTGTCAAAAACTTGGACTGACAACACCGTTGGCTCCACTTCTACAGTACCAATGGGAAAAGGCGAACGACTGATATTATTTGTCATGCAGGAACAGTAAAAGGATTTGTGCCAGGCGCTCTATTAGCTTTTAAATCCCAGAAAACAGGAGATTATCATGAGGAGATGAATTCGAACGTGTATGAAAAGTGGTTCAGAGAAATGCTTACATCACTCGAAGAGCCATCAATAATATTTATTGATAATGCACCTTATCACTCTCGTCAAATTAATAAAATACCAACACAGGCCAACAAAAAACATGAAATTATAAACTGGCTCCGTGACAATGGCGAAGAGGTGAATGAGTCCCTACTAAAAGTAGAGTTAGTAAAGATATTAAAAACAAAGAAGCTGCCAAAACGATACGTCATAGATGAAATGGCAGCAGAGCATGGGCATACCGTCCTCAGAATTCCCCCATATCACTGCCAATATATTGCAATTGAAATGATCTGGGCACAAGTTAAAGGATACGCTGCGAGGAACAATACAACTCCTCCTTTCACCGCAAGAAAAATGCTGAATTTACTGAAAAATGCGTGTGAAAAAGTAACTCCAGAAAACTGGGCGAATGTTGTAGAAAAAACAAAGAAGGTGATAATGTCGGATTGGGATCGGGATGTTGCATTCGACAATTTATCTATCCAAGAAATGATAATCAATATTACTGAGAACTCAAGTGATGATGATTCCTGGTCATACGAAGTCTTCTTCGTCTTTATAATTAAAATTAGTATTACAGTACCTCTTTTGGTTGCTTTATTTTTAATCCGTAAATTACTACGAATTTCAACATTTTGTACCTGTTCATTACAAGTAGGTACCGCAGGTAGTTTTTATTTGAACCAACTATAGTAAGTCTAAACAATTATTTTAGATTCATTAATTTGCGGCGAATACATTCGATCCCATTACTAGGTACGAGTACGATGGAACTGTTTTCATTACGCAAATTATTTATGCATTGAAACAGAGACATTTAGGGCATTTTAATGCAAAATAATAAAGCTTTTTACGTGATTTGATATAAAATATAATCACAATAATTTTATTGTATGTTTTATTAATATAATCGATAATCGATTTATTTCAAAACCGTTTTTATAGTCTGTGGTCATTAATTACGAATGATACATCCCTAAGTAGGCGGAGCCCGCCCATAAAGTACAGTATTATCTGTAGTACATTGTATCAAAAATTATTACAAAACTTTATGTGCGTGATCTGTCAAAAGTTAAATAAAGTATTGGAACGACTATAGTAACACATACCTATGTAGAACTCTTCTTCTGTGGCAGTATGACAGACCTCGGAGCAATTGGAACATGTACAGTCTAACATTGTGATGATTTAAACCACCGGGGTGCCTTTCCATATATTGTGATAGATCCGTGTCCTAAGGGCAAGGAAAGTAAGTATTAGATAATATTCCTAAAATAATCTTTGTCGGAATTACAATTGGGTAGACAAAGTTTCTAATTAACAAGTTGGATGTACCACGCCTCGCCTTGCTGTGGCACGTTGTGGTTACATTATTAAAAATGAGGAACAATTTAGGTTATATAGCTCTGTCGCTCGCTCTTTTTAATTTATGAAGCCTAAACAAACCATGATATAGATAAATGTAATTAATAATCACAGTTCACTAGTAAGTTAAATAAGTGGTATTCATTTGTACAATAATATAATAAAGTTATTCTCACCACAAACTCAAACACGAAAGTTAACGTTTCCCTGGTGTGCACGATGTCGTGTAACGTGACGATATTAGCGTGCTTCAGTTCCTTCAGTAACGAAGCCTCGCGGATCGCGGTGAATGGCGCACCCTCCTCTTCTTGCAGTCTAATCTCTTTCAAAGCCACTACTTGCTGCGTTAAACTGATGAAACAAATATACAAATAAGTTTTGTTCTACTTACACATGTAAATTATACACATAATAAAAGCTAACATTAGACTAATTAATGTTAGAAATTAAAGCTTTTAGTCTACAGAACTACGGACAGGGAACCCTTGGATATCTTTCATCAAAAACTAGGACCCTGGATCGACGATTTGAAAAATGTGCCTGACAGCGGATGGGGGCGAACTGCCTAAAACCGGGACAGTTGGTGCTTCTTAGGGGACACCTTTGTTCAGTAATGGACGGCGATTGGGATTTTACGCAAATGAATCCTTTGTTTTAAATTATATATATTAAAAATAATTATATTATATATATATATACATATATATATAACACAGATACATGAATGACAGATACTAAACAAAACGATCTCGAAGCCTCGCCAGTCGCATCGCAATTTATTCCTTCGCAAAAGGTTATAATACCTTATCTTACCATTTTTTTTAACTTTATCAAACGAAACAATGTTTAATATACACCATACTCATAATGAAGGAACCAAATCATTTCTCGTTATTTAATATTAATAAAAGATCAATCATGTTGAACATGATTCACCATCTTCACGTGCCTTATAAATAAATTATAATACCATTGTCAACATTGCTTAAGAAACTAATATAATTAACCTGTATTACGTTGCTACGTCTCGACATTACGTGCATTCTTACAAAGAAATATACGGGAATATTTATTTGTTTGTCAGCAGCGATCACGACTCACTAGTTCACACGTTCAATCTATGTTTAAATAATTCATTTCTAATGCACCTGTTCTATGTAATTGCATCACATGCATGCACTATAGAAATACAAAGATACGCAGAAACTGAAGACTATTTGTTTACATAACTTGGTAGCGATTTATGCTGCTGTAAGCTTATAGTAGCATAAGAGGGTTAGCAAATATCGTGGGATTAGCGTTACTAACCCTTAGAAAATCTTCCTAAATGAACCCATGTTTGGAAATCATTGCCTATCAATTACAATATATAATTATATCAACAACTTTTTTTTATTAGAATACTTAAAGTTACATTTTCGACACTGCAATGAAGGTAACGATACCAAATTCGAATATTGCGGACTTAAATCCAGTTGTGTATCAAAGGAAGCATTTTATAAAATCCTTCCTTCGTTTTTTTTTTGTCATTTTGTTAAGGAATCATTTTCTCGTCAGTTTATTCAATAATATATTGTCACAACTATTTCAAGAAATCGAAAAAAAAGAAACGATCCCCTTCTCAATCGTTCAGACATCCATTATGTCTTATGACCTAGGCCAGTTTGCCAGTAGTTAAATCTCTAGCTTAACACGTATCTAGGTTAGGAAGTAACCTAATGATCCACTACCGGATATTATAACGTCAATACGTGTACCACCTCTGCCTGACCAGGAAATTAAACTTATTAATATTCAAGACGTCGGAAGATGCTGTCAAATACCAATCCGCGTTTTAAAACAACAATTTAATCAGTTTCCTGTCAAGAACATTAAATTACTTTGTATATAAAATGTTTATTAAAACTTTGTGTTGCTGTTACTACAGATATCCCTTATCTAGTGACGAGGAGAAAGCGCCTTAAATAGTCATAATTATTATACTCACTGATAATAAGCCTTTCTTTTAGCACATTCTACTTACTGACGATTTCTTTACAGCATTTATGAGATATTCAAATTTGACTCCCTGATTCTTAAGGTACGACATAACAAAAAAAATGTAATGTAAATTAAACAGTGTACGCGAATTGGGTTCAGTACAATATGAAATAATTATGAGTCTCTCCGTTAGCGTATAGAATGTTGTAAGGAAACTTTGGAGCTCTATGAATACTATAATTTGTAGTTGAACACGCTTATTACCGCAGCTCTATGAGGTGAAGTACTTCATTCAATATTCACAAGCAATGAACACTGAAGTCCCGTTGGCGGGGCCTACTCGACCTGACCTCGCCAATTCGAACCATTCAAGTTTGGCATGGTAAATCGAAAGCTAAAAATATGCTTATACGTTCAATGTATTAATATTAAACGAGAGCTACATAGTAAAATTAACAAGAGTTATCGTTATTGAGGGAAACAAATCAAAAACCAATTCAAAAATCCCTAAAATTTAAATAATATAGGTACATATATAAAAGTTGTCTGTAAGAAACTGCTTTTAGCGATAAGGCCGCCAATTATACATGGTTTTAAGTTGTTATGCTCCTGAGTGTAAACTGTTTTACCTGGTATTTAATAAAAATTATTCTATTCTATATATATTTAGTCATTGGTAACTGAATGCTACAAATATTATTGTTTGTACTTTAATGTTCCGTTTTAACTCCATAAACAAGTCAAAACAAAAATGAACATGATCTGAAAACACGAATTCATAGCAGAAATAGTATTTCTAATTACAGTAGATGACTAGAAACTAATTACGAGTACATGAATTGATAACAATTCATTTGAATAATATTGAGAATGATTTTGTTGAAGAATCGCTTTAGCAGAAACTTTTACAATATAAATGTAAGATCAAGTCTAAAGCTGAACTAATATTGTTACTGGGTAATGTATACTTTATCAAAGTTAATAAAATCCTCAAAGGCAATAGCTATGAGAAACTTGAAGGACAAGAAAACTCTTTACTTCAGAAGTGGTATCGAAAAGTCGCTGAGATGTTTTTGGACGAACGAATGTTTGATCCATTCCCTCAACCTACTATACGATGCAAATAAAAGTTTGATTTTCATTGATGAATACATTATATTTGTATTGCCAATTACTTTATTGTACAAAAATTAATTTCCGTTATGAGTGATAAATTTTTATTCATTTTTGTTTAGAATCTTAATGTTTATTAAATAGTAATTCAATTAATTATCCTGGACGTCTTCAAAATAAAAAGAGTTTATTCTTTAAATATTTCATCGTAACAATTATTATATATTTCGCTCTTATTTCCGTAAACGAAAGTATCAATTTACCCTGACAGAAAAGTGTCGTGTCTATATTATTATTGTTATAATTATCTTCCTTTTCATTACCAAATTTTCCTTCAGATGGCCAACCTTCACCGACTATCGGATGAGGTAAGAAAGAAGGTTAATTGGAGGTAATAAAACGGATAAAACGAGAGGGCCAGGCTATGGACATACCGAAAGTCTCCAACGGAATTCAGAACTAAGGGTGAAGGAGGAAGAAAAGCCTTTCAGAGTAAGGCTGATGATGCTTACCCGTATCATCGTCTTGAGAACAAACGTAACCTAAATCCTACTAATATTATAAACGCGAAAGTTTGTGAGTACGTAAGTGAGTATGTTTGTTGCTCTTTCACGCAAAAAGTATTGAATGGATTTTGATGAAACTTTACAATAATATAGCTTATACATCATAGCTTCACCTCGCGGCGTTGCCCGCGGTTTTTGTCGTACCGCACGTAGCACCGCGGGGTTCAGCTAGTATGAATATTAAAGTTAACTTAGTTATTCTTACTTGCTATAGCCTTTATACACTGTAGCGTAGGAACCCTCACCGAGTTGCTCAAGCTTTACGTAAGCTTCGGATTTTCCGAAGGGAGAGTCACCCTGTTGAAGAAAAGAATACAATTAGTGATCATGAAGTTATACTCTTTTTAACTGACTTAAAAAAGGAGGAGGTTCTCAATTCGACTGTATTTTATTATGTCTGTTACCTCAGAACTCTTCCATTCCCTTTTTATTTGAAAACTGGTGCTTCCCGCGTGTCCTACTTCAATTTAGTCCAGTCAGTGAGTGGCTTTACCTTTGTAAATTTTACATGTAAACAATATGGTGAAAATCTTAATGTAAACAAACAATCCGTACTCAATTGTCTATTTTCGTACCAACAAATTAATTAACAAATTATAAATGTGTCAAAAACTTCTCATTACAGTTGGAAAACCAGATATAAATTATTTAGGGATCATGCATCGCTTCCTAAAATATAAAAGAAATCGATAAACAAACACTCAATTTTAGAATATATAATTCTCATTATCGTATAATAATAATTATAACAGTTTTTATAGTAATTTTATAGACACTACACAGCTGTTTGAACGTTATCTATGCCTACTTAATCAACTGCAGTTTGAGTTTGTTTGGATTATAAACAGAGTTATGACAGATTAATGGTTTATACTGTTCTCATGTTTTTACATATGAATATACGTAAACTAACAAAAAAAAACTATGTCTAAGTTTTTTTTATGGAATAGGGGGCAAACGAGGAGACGTATTACCTGATGGTAAGCGATTACCGCCGCCAATGGACACCCGCAACACCAGAGGCGTCAAAAGTGCGTTGCTGGCCTTTGGAGGATGGGAAGTGGGATGTGGGAGGGTTTGTGGGTGTGGGCACCTGTTATCTCACTTGGTGAAACACAGCGCAAGCGCTATTTCACACCGGTTTTCTGTGAGGCCGCGGTATCACTCCGGTCGAGCCGGCCCATTCATGCCGAAGCTTGTAGTAGAAGTAAAATAACTCGTAAACAAAACGCTTGTAGGTGGGTTTACGTTTTATTGCCGCATTTAGTAAGTCTAACAAATACGCTCAGTGTACCTTTGAACCTTAGGAGTAACAAGAGAAAAAATTACGATATAAGTATAAGTACGCCACAAAGTGACAAAAAAAAAATTAAGCAAAATTAAAGTCTCAATTATATCTACGTTAGCTAGTCAGTTTTTACTAGTCTACTTATTAAGCAACAAAAAGGATTATTTTATAGTAATAATATAAAGTTTTTGTCTATTTTTATTAGTAAGAACCCTTTACTGTGTGTCTCTCGATTTACGACCGCCGCGCTGGTTAAGTTATTTTGGCTTATTTGCAATTTCATGTATGGCTCACGAATTTCCCTCTATCGTCGCCCACATGTAGCGTGTCCAAATATTTGGCTTGAATAATGAACTTCCACTAAATTAAATGCATGCGGGCTGGCGTTAAATCAAAATGTTGACTGCAGATCAGTTAACTTCTTAGCCACAGACGTCTTTAATAACCTGAGAGTAGCTTAGGTATCTTGATAATTATATATGTCTTTGTATATATATATGCCTGTCAAAGTGACTCTACGCTGCCTGATAAAAAATATGAGTAGAATTCAAGAGTGCGAGGTGCCATACTCATTGCGAATTCAGACAATGCATCTATGGTGACGAAGTGAGATGCTTTTTATCTCCCCGCTTAAAAGCTCCGGGATCATAGTAGGACTTCTTGGGATATATAGAACGATGTTATTTTATGTGTCAACTGCAACTTCACTGTTTTACATTTGAAGATACTTTTTCTAAGTGCCTACTGCTACCTCTGTCCTTACGATTTAATCTATCTCATACCACACAGAAGTGCTGGTGTTAATATCTTTTCAGTTTAATTGAAAGATTTAAACAATGATCAGACCAATTGGCTTCCTGTTTGAGTTAAGTTTAAAAGCGAGACTGAAACAGAGTTATTAAGGTCTCTAAGGTATTCTGCTTTCATGATAAGACTGTTTTACGCTAATGTTATTGAATATCATCGAAAAAAGTGTCAAGTTACTCAAAACAGGGTCTAAACTTGATAAAACGTTTCTATATTTCTCTTTTTTTAAATCTTTCATTATATTTAATAATCTGTAGTGTAATCCGTTTATATTTAACGACAAAATACAAGTTGCAAAACACAAAAAACTTTCGGATATCTGACACACAACGCCATCTAGGCCCAAACTAAGCTGAGCTTGTACTATGGGTACTAGACGTACATATTATATTATACATAGAAAACACCCAAACTGCGAAACAAATATTAGCGTATCATACAAACATTTGGTCCGATCCGGGCAACACATGTTTAAATTAATTATGCAACCTGACATTTTACAAGTTAGTTTCGTGAAATAACCGAGACTAACATTAATAAGGTCAAATGCTTTCAATACCGATTATCAAGCGGAAAAAAAACGTTTTAGTCAAAAACGCGGCTCTAACCGTCACGATATGCTAAAATGTTATAAAAAACCTTTTCCACACAAAGCGTCGGAACTAAGTATGGAAGGATGGTGGATACGACACGATCTAATCGCACCATCTATCAATGTCAACGGCGCTCGTTACTAGGCATATTTGTAAGTTGCTGTCTGAGTTTAAGCCCAAAAGAATTTTATAATTCATTTAAACTTTAGTTTAACAATTAGTTAATACAGACTTCAATATAAGCTACTTATTTGCGCTATAATTGGAAGCCTTTGGTTATAATAACTACTTTATTAATCCCACAAAGCATTAGAATGGAAAAAAATTAAGAATCTGATACTGAACAATAGTCAAAACAGTTAACCTACATTACGTTTAATGAATAAAATTACTATAGTCCTTAAGACACAGCTTGATCTCTGTGATGTTGACACTAGTGTCATTTAAGAACTTACGAGATACATTTTAGGAGTGAATTTCTCGACGTATTTATAAAATGTATGAATTGTTGTTTTAAAAAAATGTTATCTGAATTTCAACATTATTACTTACCCCAAAGGCACTAAACCGCTTGGTTCGTCGGTTGGACTGGTCGTGTGGGCCGAGGAAAGCCTCTGACTTGGGCCTGGGCGGCCGCTTTGGCCTCATCACTACTCGTGCATCCTCTCTTGCACCTTCGTCCAAAAGTTTTGAGTCAGAAGATACGGATAGTTGTCTTCTTACACGATACTCGCCGTTACCACCGCCACCGCTCCATTCTGTACCAAACAGATAATAAATTTAACAAAGACTCTTCATAATTATTATATTACGTTAAACGTAAATATTTGGGTACAAGTAATAATTAATATGATACCATATAGACCAGTGTTGCATAGCTATTAAACTTGTAATGAAACGTGGTTCATTGTATTCTGTTTAAAAAAATCTAGATTTCATCCCCTGATTTAAATCACCTGGTTCAAAAAAATGAAATATATATATAATTATAACTAATATTATAAAGAGGAAAGGTTTGTATGTGAGTATGTTTGTAACGAATTGGCTCAAAAAGTACTGGACGGATTTTAAAAATTCTTTCACAATTTGAATGCTACATTATCATTGATTAATATAGGCAATTTTAATTGTAAGACAAAAAAAGGTGTAAATTAATAACTGCAGGTAACATCGCGAGGTTCAGCTAGTATATAATACTTTCATTCTAACACAGCACAGCTACTATATATTTTCCCTGCCACAATGCCAAATGATACAGTATTTAATGGATCTCTAAAAAAACATCTTCATTAAAAGCCTTGTCAATTGACGAACAAAAAATCTGACAGAATGTTCCCCCGCTAGCACTTAGCAAGCACATTAATTCGCGAGAAAATAAAAATATTGGAGTTGAAAAGATGTTGTTTGAAAAGCGCTATTTCTTGCGCGCACTTCAAAACTTCGGTATCGACAAAAGGAGTTAGCGTCACAAAGATAGGCTATCGATACGGCATAAACAACAAACGAAACACTTGTAGATATAAATGGAGACGCGAATAACAAATCGATAATCGTCACGATTGAAATGCAAAAGAGAAACGACTACGTCAATTTACGATTTAAATGACAAGACATTTTAGTAAAACTGCTAGTGTTAAGTATTTTAGTAGACTATTAGGAGAGTAAATACAAAAGTCGTAAGCCTAAATGAAAAATAAAAATACATTCCTAAAACAGCAATATATATTTGAATACTACAAAAGAATAACGGATAATGAAAACGAAGAAGTGCTTAATGGCAACGTTCCTTTTATCACAAATAATATTTATAGCTATATAACCGCTAAGCTATGATAGGAATGTCAATTTTGCGTGAGGTGAAACGCGTATCCAGGGTAATGTACAAGTGGGTCAATGGGGTGTCTCGGGCGTACCACCCCTGTTATGGGTTACGGACCGATCCAAGCACAACCCAACGATAATTTTATTGGTAGAGTCCCTAAAGACCGATTCCGTTAATTCGATTTAAATATTGGGATCAACTCGGCTTAAAAAGTAACGAAGATAAACAAGGGATCTCAATCAAACGGACATATTATGTTCATGTATACTAATTTTTCTAATTTTTTTTTGAGTATTCTGTCTTTTTAACATGTTTTAATATCCAACCAGAAATATTTTAATTTTTTTTTTATTATATAGGGGACAAACGAGCAGACGTATCGCCTGGTGGTAAGCGATTACCGCCGCCCATGGACACCCGCAACACCGGAGGTGTTACAATGCGTTGCCTGCCTTTTAGGAAGGAGTACGCTCTTTTCTTGAAGGTTTGAAGGTCGTATTGGTCGGGGAACACCGCAGGCGACAGCTCATTCCACATTTTTGCTTTTATTTCCATTGTAGGACACTTATTAATAATAGTTTGTAAAGTACTTGCATGACCGAGCTTAGCTAGGTGTTTATTTGAATCATAGCTATGTCGATTTATCGTCCCCGAAACCCCAGCATAATAAATTTCATGAAAATCATTGGAGTCGGTTTCGAGATTCAAATTCTTTTATATAAATATATACATATACAAGAAATGCTCGTTTAAAGGCATTAATAAAGAAGTTATTACTTAATTCAGAGATCGGTAATGAATACCAATACTTCAAGAAATACGTGATTTTAAAATATCCTATAAATACTTTACGTAATGTATGTGAAGGGAAGTACTGAAGCTACAGTACACGTAATAGCTGTTTATCTTTTCTGGGGTAATTTTCTTTAAGAGTTCCGGGTTATAAAATAGTAATATCACCATTATACCGCAATTTGAGGGTTATGTGTCGCATAATCTCATTTTATAGCATACTTCACATTTGATGTTGGTATTTACTCCTAGTGTAAAACATGTTTAACACGTTAAACGAACAGGATCCAGTTGGGTTCCAACATGCTTTAATTCATGATTAAATAGACTTCAAGCAGAGTATAATTCTGTCGGCAAAAATAAAGACATCGATATATTATATTTAAAGTTACCATCTTTTAAAAAAAAATACATTACTAAGCTAGGACAAACGAATTTAGATTTCCTTATGTATTAAGTATGTTAGTTATGTATTTAATTGTGTATTGTGGTCTTTTTGTAATTTCTGTATTTCATTTACTTGTAATTCTTGTGTTTTAATTATGTACTTTTCTCTTTTTAAGTTAAGGGATGCCTTATGCTCTCAACTATCTGCATTTACCTACATATTTTTGCTTTTCGTGGCAACCTGTAATTAAGGCAGCATCTATGATTGTATATTACTGTTATGTGCCTCTTAGCTTTTAAAGTGTATGTTCTTGTTGGTTGTCCAAATAAAATAAATTAATAAATATTATGAAATCCAACGATTCAAAGGCTAATAATGTAAATGCTATATACTTTTGAAGCTGGAAAAAAGGACAACACTGACGAAAAAAAAAAAACAATTCCAATGAACTGTTCTTTATAAGTAAATAAATAATAAGTATACTACAATAACTCTAGTACTCTATACATATTGAAGAAAACTAAACGTGTATGTATGATGATACACCCATAATCTTGAAAAATATTAAAGGAAAAGAGATTATTATGTGCTATTTATAATCACGCATTAATATACAGGAATACAATCCTCAGTGAGCATTAGCCCTTATGACACAGATACGTCCTTCTTCATAACGGGAATAAAAAATTAATACACCCTCGTGTCATTTCGACCACTCCTCGGTTGGTATTACCATAATTAAAATGGACAGCGAACTTTTAGCTATGTCATGTATTATGCACGAAATAACCAAGCAATTAGGATAACTATTCATGCATAGTATTTTCGACCGTAGTAAACGACCTCAGAAACATGGAATAAAATTAGTTTACTTAATATAATTATAACGGAGTGCTAGGCTAGAAAGCCCCTTGGTGACAACTAGAGCTTTGGCTGTAGGTCTCCTTAGGGATCGCACACTTTGAAGACTTGCCCGACATTTAAATGCGAAAGAAAGTTTGTTACATCTTTTATTTGATTATCGTGAAAAAATAGACACGTTCTCAGAGATACAGCAAAGAACATTAGTTCAAGACTGATACATTAAAAGCGAGGGAAACCACCGGCAAAATCTAGTTTAATAGACACGAAAATCAGAAAACCAGATAGGTACGTTTTCGTGTTACATTTTAACAATTTTACAAAAAGAAACGTTTTTTGAAACATCATCCAGAGTGAAAGGAGCTCCGCGTTTTTAGATCGTGTCAGTATTATTTAGCGTGATTTATGGACTCGAGATAAATTACTTTTAAACATTTTACCGACAATTTTTTATTTAGACTATATACTTACATTTGACAAATTTAACTTAAATATATTGTTGTATGAGTATTTAGTCGCTGTTCGCACGATAAAACAGTTACATAATTACTGCTCCAGTCTCCCTATTTGTGTCAAAATCATAACCACGTATTTAACTCTCACGAACCACCTACCTAATGCAGTATTTCGTATTTAAAACGCCTGAACAAACTAACTAGTCCTTATATAATCTATATAAATAAAAGTAAATCACCAAAATGTATGTACGCGCATAACTTCCGATCGCCTGCACCAAATTGGATGATTCCTTATTTTATGTGTTTGTTACTGTCAGGACAAGGTTTGTATAGAAGAAAATTACAAAGAAACTGGAAGAGTTATAATGTCTTAGTAAAACAAGTTTTTCAGAAACTTGGGTATGGTATGGTGCGAAGAACGCTGGATCAGTTAGTATTGGATAAAATTCACATAAAAATTACACGAAATCATTTTACAAATTTACAAGAGACGGCTTAAAAGAGAACCATGTAACCATACGTATAATAAAACTCAAGGCAAATTTAATTAGACAAAACAAAATAGCCCTTAATAGGAAGACAACGTCATATTTGTGGATCAAGAATATATGAATGTTCAAAAATATAACCAATATAGAGATATATAGAATTTTACGCAAGGACCTTGTGCAATAAGGGGAACGTTTCTTCTACATCTGCTATGTACAAATTAGATTTAAAGCGAAAATGTTCAAGATTAAGCAATGACATAAACCGTTTCTTAAAGATCATTACAAAAGATTGTACTGTAAATGTGACACTGCAATGATATAAACGAAGTACTTGTGCAAAGAATCCATTTCCCCCATTTGTCACTTTCTGTTCTCCCCCATTGCAAAGAAACGGTGGAAGACGAGAAAATAAATAACGAGATTTCCATTGAAATAAAATTGTATGGGGTCCATTTGTTTTTATTTACGCAGACGTATCTCCTATGTATGGAAATCTGTTCTTGTAATATGAGACACGATTTCTATTCAGGCAGACTTAGTGGTTGCTTTAAATACTGTATAAATAAATATAGTTTGTATTGATTTTAATACAGTACTGGTACTAAATAGGTACTTACATTACAAGACAATACATGTCTAATGCATGTGCTTTCTGTAAAATGGTGTTGAATTGAAATTGCCTTTAGATAATCATTCGATTATTTGTATAGTATTAAAAAACAATTCCAATGAACGAAAAAGAATGTATATTCTTAAGTCGTTTTGTTTTCCTAACACAATTAAAAAAATAACAACAATCTCTACAGTTACATGTAGTGGGTACAATTTTAAATTGGACTCAATTAGTAAATAAGGATTTCAGATCATCAGAGCTCTCGCTAAACTATCCCCAATCATGTTACCATTATTAATAAGTTTCCAAAGTCTTACAATAAACTGTACTCAGTCCCTAATGTTGCATTCTCAAGGGCAACATTTTTCTTAAAACCCTTCCAAACATAAAAGAGTTTTCCGAATCGATTCATTAATGACTGAGTTTTGAGTTCTCACAAAAAATAAGTAAATTAAGAACCTTTTACATTTTTTAAAGTCGGTAATGAAAGTATAAACAATTTGGGTAAAACGGTAATTACAAATTACAACGCTTATAGTTTAGATTTACTGTCTGTTTCAAGATCATCAATTATATTACCAGAAGGTGAATAATATTTGAATAACTTGGGTATTACAGATCGTTTACAAGTCATGATCACTAAGGCGTTGCAACAAAGAAGTAAAATCAATTTATTTTAGTTATTATTTCTTTAGCAGAAAAGACCCGATTTACACAAATGACGCTAACATTAAAGGACAATAATATATCCTTTAGATTACCTCTACATTTATCATTAACAGGCCATCGCTTGCTATTGCTATTGAACTCTTAAGGTGACCAAGCTCCTCTAAGGTCTTTCGCCTATATTTAATGCTTAGACAAATATATTTAGAGCAGATTTAGATATTTAATAAGCAAATATTTTATCTGGTAATAAGTTTGTTTTTAAGACAACTCCCGCATTAGCAATAGGTATACACCCTGTGTCGCGGGGGACTATAAAAACATATATGAAACGGACACAAAGAACACTCAGACTCAGAAGAACAATTTAAAAATTTCACAAAGTGTTGTCCCTTGTAGGATATGAACCCACAACACTAGGCACAGTGAAAATCGGCGTGATAACCGCTAAGCCAACCGTGCAGTCAAAATTCACGAAAGATTTCGAAGAATTCGTGTGATTTAAATTTAATGTAAACTATTTTTTTTTAATTATAACTTTTAAACCTATTTAGACGATGATGCGGAGAAATATATTGATGCTTGTATTTTTTATTATTTGCTACCAATTAATTAATATTTTTAATTGTTATTTTAGTAAACTAATGACCTTCTTAAGAATAAAGAATCTTATTTATATAAAAACTAGCTTAGACATCGCAATAAAAGGAAACCTATGTCCTTCGCCAAAATTCAATTTGTCTCTATACCGAAACTCATCCAAATCGGTTCGGCGGTTTAGCCGTGAAAGCGATTAGATTATTGATATAACTTCTGAACTTAATTAAGTAAAAGATATCAAAAGACTGAGCATTCGTTTCTACAACGAGTTTGTTTATTCAATGCCCAGCTTAAACTTTTATTTTCAAACAATAAACTCCCACCAAATCCATCCCGAGTAATTTGTTGATTTCAAATACAAACGCTATAACACGAACATACAACAACAATCCTGAACAAACAAACATAAAAGCATAACATGACAAGACTTCGCCTGACGTAAAACACTTGTTCTAGCCAACCCCGTGGTTGTTTATTCATTCATGACGTTTTATAAGATCCCTAAAGTTGGGAAACAATAAATTGTGTACATAAACAAGTGGGCGGTGGTCATGAAAGGGAGTTTCTATTTACGTTACAGAAATGTGATGGAGTTGTTGAGAAATTTGAGAGGAGTTTGACGGAACCAGTGGGTTAAAGTCAAGCAAATTGTGAAACAGTTCAAAACTTAAAGATAAATTCACACTGAGATAATATATGTATAAACATTCTAATCACTCGAAGTCCGAATAGTTTTAAATCGATTATTACCTCCATAAAATGTCTAATTGCACCACCATATAATAGACAATTCCAGAAACATAGAGGTAATTTAGCTATCAGATGCTCAAACTTTAGGAATGATGCTTAAATTAATGCCCAATGGGTTTCGATTCATTGCAAGGACCTTAATTAACAATTTTCTATTCCAGGAACTAAGACGGCTAAAGCGAGGTAACTTGACATATAGGTAATTATAAACCTGAGGTTATTTACCCGCAACGGCTGGAGTATTAACACTTATCTTTATAGTTTACATAATGCTTCCTTCCTTCCTTCTGTGCAAGATTTGTCTATTATATTAGAAAAATATAAGTGGATAAACTTTGTTTTTATATGTTTAAAGGCAACTTAAAATCTGCCAGTGATATATATAAGAAATCATCATCAGCCTATTGCAGCCCACTCCTGACGATAAGCCTCTCCCATTGCTCGATCCTCATATTCTCGCGCATCCATCTCTTGCAATCCTCTTGCGCAAATCATCAATCTATCAGTTTTAATTCTTGATGCATTTATTTACTGTGTGTAAAATTTATGTCCTGATTACACAATTTGTATTGCCAAGTCGAGGATTACGTGTTTGTGATGTATATATATATTTCTAATAGCTATACTATAGACATTTTTCGTCGGCTCATATTTACTGAGCTGCGTTTATTTACAAGCACGTCAGCGAAGACTGCCGCAAGCTTGTATGCTTCATTTCAACATGTTTGTGTGGGGAAATTTACAAACAAAATGTATGGGCACGAAATGTAATCGTGTTCGTGTCGTTTTTAAAAGGAAATAAATACAAATACCTATGTGTCGATTGATGTTTGTCTGGTAGATCTCGTAATCGGTAATCGATGTTGAATGAATAAATAAGCAGTGTGTTGGTAAATAAATTACATCTCCAAAAGTATAACTGCTTTATTCATTTCTTATTTTCAAAAAGCCCAGAAAATTTTATCCTTGAAATTTAATGTGACCTATTGAGTCATATCAAAGGGATAAGCAGTCGGATTTCGTAGTTTGAGAACTCTATCATCCGTACATCACACACATCGCTTTGAAAACTTACTTGAAGGTTACAGATACAAATAGATCCTTGGTCTACTGAAACTTATAAACATTAACACTGGTCGCTACATAACTATAAATAAATAACTAACTATATAGCTTACACTAATTACATATATGTAAGTTACAATTTACGAGTATGACGAAAACGAAGCTGTGTGGGCAATTTTTGTGTTTATTTATGGACATGAAGTTGATACATTTGATAGGAATTCTCTGGCCCCTGAACTAAATTGTATTTCAGGGAACATTATGCTTGTAATCCTGAATTAAACAAGAACAATAAAGAACAAAATTCATTTATTAACTACTTACACCGTGATCAAGTAATCATTAAACTAGAAGCAAACGGGTATAATGAGTTCATCATTTAATTTATCGGTTTATGGGAAAATTAGCATGAAATGAAACTCATGAAACAAGGTTAAGCGGTGAATGCAATCAGTTACTTTAAAGTAATACTGACACACTCGATTTATCTATAACCGATTATCCAAAACTACTCTAAAGAGACTATAAAATAATTAAAACAAGGTTTTATAGGGTACTAGCTGACCCACGCAACCTCGTTTACGTCTCCTATTCCCAGTAGCGTAATAATCTTCTCCCGTTTTTGTAACATTCTTCATTGGTGCTCCGTCCCTATTGGTCTTAGCATGATGATATATAGCCTATAGCCTTTCTCGATAAATGGGCTATCTAACACTGAAATATTTTTTAAATCGGACCAGTAGTTTCTGAGATTAGCGCGTTCAAGCAAACAAACAAATTCTTCAGCTATATATATATGAATAGATAAGCATACTAGAGCCTTAGATATTTTCACCGGAATAACTTTTACGGAATATAATTACCTCTTTTAATAATAGAACCGGTAACATTACCCTTTCAGCGTTAAGTTTAAGCTAACCGATTTTATTAAATGAGTTGTTAATAAAATTGTAAAAAATAAATAGTTCAAACATCTTCATACATTTGATACTTCATGATACTTGAGAGAAAAATATCAAAAATGAAACCAGGCATGGTAATAAAACTAAAAAACATATACATAGTAGACAGAGGTCACATAAATATTATCAACACTTTAACCTTATATAGCGCTGATAAGAATAAAAATATAATTTATTTTTAAGCTGTCCTTTCCACTATTAATTAATATTATGCTGGCCTAATTTATATTATGCGGAACAAAGTTGTGGCCTTAAACAGTATTAATCTAGACTGACAAATTGCTTGAACACGATAAAAGTGGTATTATTTTAAAACAACAAAAACTGTTATTTTACAGAAGCTTCGAAAATCCTACCCTTTTATTCATAAAGACTTGGCACAGAACTTTTGCTAAAATATTTTCAGATTTCGTCAATATTATTTGACATGTGTCAAAAGGTTTGACGCTTTTTTTTAAAGGATATAACCGCTTGGTAAAAAAAAATTGCACTCCGGGAGTGCCGGCAGAAGTGAAAACTTGAATATTAACGTTGTGTATTTTTGATATTTTGGAATGGTTAGAGAATAATTTTGTACGAATTGCTTTCATTATCAGTATAAAAGTACTACTATTTATGTGGTGGAATACAATATTCATTTATTGCGCTATCGTACACAAACATGACAATTTATATTACATACACACACGAACATTCGCGCAAGCGCCCTGCGCCGCCTGTCCTGTCACGTGACCTGACGCGAGTTTATACGTCCTCTCTCCATCCGTCTTACGAATTTTCGATCAGGTCACGTGACCTGACGCGAGTTTATACATTTTTACCCATTCCAAAAAAGTACACAGCGCCGCTAAAGAAGTTTTCACTTCAAAAATACCTATCTCAAAGAGAAACATTACTGGTAAATAATCCTACTACTATTATAAAGGCGAAAGTTTGTAAGTATGGATGTATGTATGTATGGATGTTTGTTACTCTTTCACGTAAAAACTACTGAATGGATTTGAATGAAACTTTACCACAATATAGCTTATACATCAGAATAACACATAGGCTACTATTTATAAAGATATAGCTTCGCCTCGCGGCGTTGCCCGCAGTTATCATCGTACCGCGGGTAGCACCGCGGGGTTCAGCTAGTATAATAATAAAACAGTATTTAATTGAGGAAACATACTCTGTTTGATAACAAAGCAAGTACATGAATTGATGTAAGGAACTCGTAATATTTCGTAGACGAATAAGCGTGAAATGAGTTTTCATCAAAAGATATGAGGTTATAAAGCAAATTCTCTATTGTTGGCAGTCGAAATAAAAAGATAAGGAAGTGATAGAAATGGCTGCTTCACTAGACATGACAAAGAAGATGGTGACACTTTTATATCATTTTTTCTTCGTTTATGGATGGTATACATCTACAGACGGTATATTGTACCTAGTAACATATTTTAAGTATTACGGTCATCGTTTAAACATGAAGGAAATAACCAATGGCTTGTCAAGGATTAGAGCTTTGATATTCTGTTGATTAGACTGCCTCGGTGGCGTAGTGGTAGCGTATGCGACTGGTAAGCTTGAGGTCTCGGGTTCGATTCCCGGGTCGGACCAAATGTTTGTATGATCTTTAAATATTTGTTTCGGAGTTTGGGTGTTTTCTATGTATAATATGTATGTATTTACAAAAAAAAGTATATACGTATTCATATTAGTTGTCTAGTATCCATAACACAAGCTCTGCTTATCTTGGGACTAGATGGCGTTGTGTGTTAGATGTCCGAAATATTTATTTATTATTATTTATTAGTATTGTGTACATAGAACTGTATAAAACTAACAACGACAAACTGCATAAAAAGTATCAATTTCACTTCCCTCTTAAGGATTTCACGCTACTTTAAAACACTGATGCACTCCGCTAGGAATCTCAATGCTAAATAACGAACAAGAATTAGAAAGTTATAAAATCTGTGCACAAAATAGAAAATGTTATTTATAGACAGTATGATTTTGTTATTACAGTGTATACAGCGTGTAATGTATAAAATCGATCTAATTTTAATCAGCCATGACCACGTCCTTCACATACACAGCGTTCAGAATAAAGGCCCATACTATACATATTGATAGCTGGTCGTTTGAGCGTAATTGTGCATAATTACACGAACGCAAAATCAACGTTAACCACAGTGAACATTCATGAATGTATCTGGCACACAGATTAACAAGATTGTGACGAACACTTATCAAAGAAGCTAAATTGCTCAACATTAGTTGGTAGAATACGTCGTTAGTAAATAACGAGCCCTCTTGAGTTTTATTTTGTTCGCATCACGAAAACAAACATGTCGACAAAATATGGAACATAAAATAAAAACATTACTTTTAATGTAGAGCACGATGATCTAGCAGTCAAATATTAATTGCTTAAAATTTTGCAGCTCTATTAAACTTAATTCCAAATCAAACTGCAGAAATTAATGTATTTATCATATTATGGAACTAGAACACTGGCTGCTGCTGATTCGTATCATAATCCTTTCGTAAACTTATCTGGTTTTACGTAGAGTTTTTGATTTAATTGAATAGTTTACCTAATTGTATGAGGTATGTGTTCCAGTGAACATAAAGCCCACAATTTTTAATTTTTTTTTCTTTCTCTGTTCCATAGCAGGGGTGTTACGAATATTCGCATCCGCATCCGTAAATGCGGATTATTCGCATTAATTCAGACATCCACATCCGCATTCACATTTGCATCAATCAATGCGGAGTTTCTACGGATGTAGATTCACATCAACCAAGTCAACTAAAAACTTGTGTAATTTTGTGGAACAAAATTTGTTCTAAAAATATGATTAAATAAATAAAAAATTAAAATTAAATTGATTTTCAGTTATTTATGCACTTAAAATTTAAGTAATTATCCTTTTAAAATCCCAAAATCCGCATCCGCATCGCATCCGCATCCGCATCAAATCCGCATCCGCGGATGTGAACTTCTAATAATCTGTATCCGCATCCGTAACAACCCTGTTCCATAAGATGAATAATAGATAGGAGGAAAATATCAATGAAAGTAAAGTAAATACTCACCATAATGCGGTTCTTTGTCATGTGGTATATTGCCGTTGGGCTCGAGTCTGTCGAGGCATTCCTCTGAGTAGCCGTTGTAGGGTAACTTGCCCCGACTACTACCGTTCTGTTGTCGCCCGCGACATTCACTACTGTCGCCGTCTGGCTCGTCCTTTGTTGCTGAAACAAACACAAATGTTTTTCATATAAATTAAAATTCACCTTTTGTATCTGAAATTTACGAGCTCAAAAATTAAGCTATTGTGTGTTACTTTCAACAGGCAGTTTCAAAAGCATTTAAAAAAGGTAAAAATTCTAGGTAACATTAATTTTAAACAATTGGCTACCGAAATTCATTCATGCATGAGCATATCGCGCTCCATTAAAATCACAAATTAATTATATGCGTACTCCACAAAGTACAAGGGTATTATTTGCCGACGTTATTCAAAACCAAGATCATTACGGTTTGACAAACGACACTCTGCTTTCAATGGGGACAAACTTTGAAACAGTCCATTTCGGCCATTCGATTGATTAATCTAAAAGCATTTTAAAGGGACGGTGGCTATAAATTATCTTTGCAGATGGTACTGTTAAAACCAGAAGACAAAATCATGTAACAATATTGCAAGATCATAGAATTCAACTTAACCTATAGAAATTTGATGATGAAAATGGTGTCCTAGAAAATAAAAATATAATGACATAATGTTAACTTTTTTTGTATATATGTATACATATAACATTGTTATTAATAAAACACTAAAGTCAATATGCAATTGATCATACACCTTTAAACAACCGGCCAAGGAAAGAATAGGGTTCCATAGTCACTCATAATGGCAGTGGATTTTGATAGGCTGACTATTACTATGAACAAATTAATTGAATAAAATTTATTTAACCATTATTGTAGAACGTCATCTATAGAGTGACGTTATAAACTTTATTACGCCCATAATTTTATTGATCTTCTTTAGAGATTTACATTGGAATAAAATCGTGTACAATAGATATTAGTTATGTTTTTATTGTTACTATTTACTTATTTTTGTACTAAGTTTTCTAAGTAAACGCATTTTAGAAGTTGTACCTCAATAACTCGTAAACAAACAAAGTTATCTAAGGCGTTATAGTTTTCCTTTAAAGTTCATCACATGGATTACCATCATGATGTTTTTTTTTTGTCGTTGATAAGAGAAAATAAATCTACAATTTACATGTAGGGGAAGTACCGCAATTTTATTTTGCAAAGTTTCGTCTTTCTAGCAGCGAACGTTTGAAAGGCACGCCGAGGACGGACGGACGGACATAGCGAAACTATAAGGGTTCCTAGACGTGAATTACGGAACCATAAAAATGTATTGCGCGCGTACTCAAATTTGTCGTGAAAGTGTGTACCAATCATTGCGATTGGGTTTGACAGATTAATTTATTGAATAGCTTCAACAGAATTGCGGGGGAAACAAGGCGACACCAATGCTTGTGACAATACCTTGTTTTGACACGTTTAATATTTGGTTCCTTTGTGATACATAAATGAACTCTTTATTATACCTAATGGTTTTCCATTTTACTCAGAAATTTGACAATCATGAGACTCGCGAACTAAGTATCAGTAACAAGTTTAATTTTTATGCTGGTAATTAATTAATTATTATTGCCACACATTCATATCACGTCCTGAAGATAATCTCCACTCCTTTAAGTTGATATAACCACTAATTATTATTTTGAATCCAAACGCGGATTTTATTAGTTAGACATTCATTATTGCACATTTAATCGAAAGTCATGCCGTCTAATATCATATTAAAATCAAGCTAAACTATTGTATTAAGTTTCAACAAAGACGAATATTAAAAGATAAGTATCAATTGTATAAAACAAAGTAACTCAAACTTTGTCTAGGTACAATTATAAAATACTAGCTGACCCACGCAACCTCGTTTGCGTCTTCAATTGCCCGTAGCGTGAAAATTTTCCCCGTTTTTGAAACATTCTTCATTGGTGCTCCGCTCCTATTAGTATTACCGTGATGATATATAGCCTATAGCCTTCCACGATAAATGGACTATCCAACACTGAAAGAATTTTTAAAATCGGCTTAGTAGATCCCGAGATTACCCCCTACAATTTAACAAACACACAAACTTTACTTCTTTATAATATTAGTATAGATTACAGGAGGGAGTGTCGGACTCTCAAAAGTAGGAAAACGGACGAGTCGAGAAGGACGGACGTATAAAAGACAGCGGATATAAGGTGACAACTGGCGCCAGAAGGCAACAAGCTTTAATTAGGTGCACCCAAAACTTTACCCACAATTTGGTGTGACATTTCCATTATTTTACAAGAGAATTTAGCATGAAACAAAAACTTTACCTACCGTAAAACTAAGAGTGAATATTAAGCGAAATAACACTTTCGTTCGTTGGTTGTTTTAGCCATTACAGTTTACTTCTGAACGAAGCACTTCTCCAAAGAGCTCCAACCATCCCTTATTTATTTTAAAAACGTAGATGCTAAAGTATCCACTATTCATCAGTACCTCTGAATGTGTACAAGTACCTAGTTTTCCCTATAGAAATATAAAATTACCTATGTACTGCGTAACTGTAACTCAAACCTGTATATTGCTCTTGAAATTGTATCATTTCGCAAGTAGGACATCGATATCTAATATATTTCTTAATAAACAGAAGATATATAAACCGAATCTTAAAATATGTGCTATTAAATTGTTACTTATGTAATATGAAACCACACTTATAAAATAAAGGCACAATTATTGTAGCAGTGCGAAAATGGGCAAATAAATTTCTCTAACTCATAAATTATATTATTCTTTGCAGTTTAGTGTGTTTCTGCAAAACAAGAAGTAGCTATCTGTCATCTCAATAAAAGACTAAAGAGTACGTTTTTTCATAAGAAAAAAATTTACAATTGGTAATAAATTAAGTACTCTTATTTTAAACTTGTCTATTTATATCCGTCGATGTTATTATAAGAATCATAATTAAGCCCTAAATACCATTTGGGAACGTGATCATTTCACAAAATTTCAGATACAGCTAGACGGTTATTCACTCAAGTGTAACAATTTATGACACACAATTTATTACATTTGCAATTCCGTACGATATATGAAATCAACTTCACGAGGTTTAGCAAAATACTAGTGCCAGCGGAAAGTTGCGCACCGAATACCTCACAGGAATCAGATTACGATATTGAAATAGTAACAGCAAAGTGTTTACACGAATAATTCGAGCAAACACCCCAGTAAATATGTTAACAAAACAATGGGTATTGGTTTTTTCCGAGTTGGATTATCGTGGGATTAGAATTGAGTCGGCCAACAGCACGTGCGATACTGATAAGGTGCTTCTAATTCATAATATTGTAGAGAACAATAAGCGCTGTGTACACGTTTACCTTCATTCTAACATTAAACTTCCGTAGTTGGTCTTAATGATATTAGATATGTTAGTGTTATATATACTGGTTTTCTGGAAGTCGTTCCTTTCTCCATACGAAGTTGATCTTGTTATTTTTAGTTTAAAAAGTATCAATTTAAAAATCGTTTTATGTAAATCTAAGATAGTCTCTAGAACACCATTTACAAGCAGTTTTATCTTACTTATTACTACAGCTATCTAACATCAAGTGGGAGTCACGGATGTAATAAGGGAAGATTTGCTCATGGCTCGCCCGAGCTTTGACCGACAAAATGACTATTCCGACACCACTTTACTGCTTGGTATTTGAAATACGAGGGATTCCGAGTTAAAGGCATTTTTACTTTACATACATTTCTTTTGTAAAACCAGTCAGTCTTAGAGTTAAATAACAAAAAAAAAGTTTAAATTAGCTGACAATGTCGACGTGACTCATAAAAAGTATATTGCAATCATAAGCGTCACTCAGAAAATATTCGTCTTAAGGTAATCACACATAACTTAAATATTTTATTGTAGCATGAAACAAAGGCAGCGTATCGCAAATGTAGCATAGTGTTTAAATAAGCAAAATAAACTTTAAGGCACGGATTTATATTAAATCTCGTCGAAAGATATTTGCTTAACTTAAACAGAACCTAAACTATTCTTGCTTGTATTATTTCAGCAAACTGATTGTAGGTGCACTAATTTATTCTGTAAAGCAATATTTGTTCAGTCATGGCTAACCGCCGTAAAGCGGTTATATTGCATTTAATATCTAAGAAGTGTTATGCAATTACGGAAATGAATAGAATGACCGACGACCTTGCACACTGCGGTTTCATTAATACTAAAATACATATTGCATCGTAATGGCTTTCGTAGTACGGTCGTAACTAAGGACGGTGTAACATTTCTAGTCGTAAAATATGTTGCAGTACAAGTAAAATATGTTAAAAATATAAGGAACGTTTGTGGCTATAAAAGACTAGGCTGTAACTCGACAAAGGATGATGGTTATTTTTATAATTGCTTAGCTTCGTATGCATCTTTTTTCTATCGTGCTTAGCTCATATTGGTCCAAGTGTAATATTAACTATCCTATCTTAGGCCCGTCAGCAAAACACACATTTAAAGAAAGATAAATCGATTAGATAGTTTCGGAGTTCATCGTGAGCAACAAAGTGTCAAGATAAATTTTATACCTTTAATAGATGCTGTCGCTTAATTTGCTTTGTTCGTACTATTATATATCTAAAAAAAGTAGCCTTTATTACTTCTTATGTCATCAGCTACCTATCAGTGAAAGGCCAATCACGATCGGTCCAACCGTTCCAGAGATTAGCCTGAACAATCAGACAGGCAGCCAAAAATTGTAAAAAGGTTATTTTAGCATATGTACCGTGTATACATACATACATATGTATTTAGTAAAAACGGGGATTTTAATATTACGAACAGACACTCTAATTTTATTTATTTGTATAGATAATCATCTGCATCATCATCAATCAGGGTTTATGTAATTAATACATAAATTGTAAAATTCCACGAGTGGGATTGTAATTATGAATTAATGCTGAAATTGATCGATTCAAAGTAAAACAAAACATAAAATGAAGCTCCAGTAAATGTTGTTAATATTTGGCTTCCGTTTGCATTGACATTGCGGTGGCATTTAGTAGTTCGTTACACCACAAACAAATAACACTTTATCATGTATGTTTTATAAATATACCTACTGGTCTACAAGTGATAATTTGTTTGTGCACAAATATGATTATATGATGGTTCAAACAAAATTTAAAATAAGTATCAAAACTCGTACCCTAAAACTCAAAATTATCTAATTTTATGACGCCTACCAGTATTTATTTATGTCGGAGGTAGTGAGTTGTTAAATTTGAGTAGGGTTAGATATACGTCGGCGTGCCAAAAGAGACTCGGTATGGAACTCATTCGAATTGACGTTTGGATGTATATAACAAAATATCATTTTTTTATTATTCCATTAAAGGTTAAAGAAACCCTTCTATCAGGTGCAAGCAAAAACGTATTTTGAATGAACCCAAGCAGAAAACAATTTCTGACGAATTATTTAAAGAAAGAAAAAACTAGGGGGAAGTAAAAAACGTAACGAATCACGATTTATCATATGTAGTAAGTATTATGTACGTAGATAACATCCATTTACATAAATAACATTAATGACTTTACATTATATTAGAAAAAAACTACAAACAAGTGTAATAATAAAAATACAAGTGTCTATCTCATGATTTTTCGAATTCGAATATTTTACAATCATAGCTTTTTACAATCAACCATTTTTTTAAACGAGCATCCGTAACTGTTAGGTACTTTATTTATTTGTTTTATCTAATAGAAGTACTTAATCTCTTCTAAATTAAAACACTAATGGTACAGAACTGGTTTTTGTCAAATTCTTGCACATTATATAATAATTGTAACATTTATCGAATTATAAGATTTTTTTTAACAAATTCCTATGTATAATTTATCAAACAGAACAGACAGATAAGCACCGATAATTACATAATGTAATAAGTCATGTACGCAATTAGAGATATGATGAAATAATCTGATACCGAGATAACAATAAGTTGAAGATTGTGATTATAAAGATTATTCATGGCAATGAGTCTTATTTTCATCAATTAATTCACTATCATTATCATCAGCCTGTCGCAGTCTGCAACTGCTGAACGGGTCTTTCCGATTGCCTTGACTAATTTATGCATACTACTTATTATATTATGTTGATTGTAACAAAATACCGAAATCTCCAAAAATAACTAAATTATTATATACATTAGACCGTTGAGTGAAATAAAGCTGACAAAAAGTTCTTTACCAGTTCTGCGCCAATAATCCCAACACATTATAAGTCATCTTGAATAAATTCGTGATAATGTTTGCAGTCAATACACAATAAGTTTGTTAGTCTGGATCCTTCACAGAATGGCGCATAACTCGTATTGCCCAGGACTCCATCATCTACCACTACATGATTTGATGATAGTATACCAATATGAACCTGATACAAATATACCTAATAATGATTTCATTGAAGTCATAGTGCATAATGTAGTTTTCTTTTGTAACTCTTCTAAATAAAAAATAAGATGAACAGGAGTAGTACCTATTCGAGGATAAATCAATTAAAGTTGATGTTACTTAAAAATTCGACGATATTAAACCCCACAATACATCTAAATAGAAGATTACAGGTATACCTACATAAACCACTGGATGTGATTATTTTATTTCATTAAGACAATAAAAAAACTTATTTAAAACTTCAATGATAACAAAATCTATCAAAGAAGATAGTCTTCTATTTCTGTATTGTGGTTTACACGAAGTAGTGGGACGGGATGTCAAAGTTGACGAGGGTACTCCCAACCTGCGGTCAAAGGCGCTTTCAGCGACTGAGCTAATCGGGTATTTGCAATGGTAGCGATTCAAGTAACTTGATGATAGCTTGGCGGTTTGACTTCTATTTAGACGACGTTTTGGGTAGTTCGGGTTAGTGTTACTCTATAAAGTTATTACCGTACCAACACGATAACTATCGTTGAAACTAAATTGTAGGGTATCCTTTTACGAAACAAAGTTTTCTTTTAATTTAACAGCTATGAGATGAATACAATTTATTTACTACATATAAATAAAAATGAATCACATAAATGTGTGGACGCGTATAACTTTCGATAGATTGCAACAAATTAAATAAATATTATTTTATGTATGTGTTAGGACAAGATTTGCATAAAAGAAAATTAAAAGAAAACCGAAGGTGTTATATTTTCTTAGTCCACTTAAATACTAAAAGAAGTATTTCGTTAATTTAGGCAATATTCACGATAATAAATATGGCAGTACAACGTTCGCTGGGTCAGCTAGTCCTACTACTATTATAAAGGCGAAAGTTTGTAAGTATGGATGTATGTATGTATGGATGTTTGTTACTCTTTCACGTAAAAACTACTGAATGGATTTGAATGAAACTTTACCACAATATAGCTTATACATCAGAATAACACATAGGCTACTATTTATAAAGATATAGCTTCGCCTCGCGGCGTTGCCCGCAGTTATCATCGTACCGCGGGTAGCACCGCGGGGTTCAGCTAGTTTATTATAATGCAGAAGTTCACATGTCATTACAGCAACTCCATAATACAGTATCATTTGATTTTGATGTGCACTAAAGCGCGCATAAAAAATATTTTAATAATAGTAAAACAAAGGCGTCCAGCATTTCACGGGTCAAGGCGTCGCGTAAAATGCTAACGAAATTAGACCAGACGTTTAAAAGCTTGCGGGATCACAAATGGGTGGCGGTAAAAGGCTAGCGTGACATTTTGCGCACTTTCCTCACTGTCGACGATGTAGGTCATGCTAACATCTAGTCTAGAACTGTTTGCGTTACTCCATCTGGAGTGTGACGGCTCAATTGCCGCTCAAATATTTCCGCCATTATCAAGCTTAAAGTGGTGTGTTATACTCACACATAAAATCAGTAAACAAATAACTCTAGTAACCTATTTTCTAGTGCCCATAATACATAATTTGTATACAATATATAATAAATTAATAATAATAATAATGCCCATAACATTTTTTTTTCTTTTTTTAAAAAAGAAGCTTATTATGTTCTATATACTCGCATTATACAAATGTCCGTAAGAGAATTTTGGTTAACATGAAGAATAGTGTGTATAGTGAATAGCAATAGAATACTCAGTGTTATTAGTGTTATTGCAAAGGCCTAAAAGAATCGTTTGACCTTCATAGCTACAGAAACACGTTTAACCGAAAGGCTATGTTTACACAATAGATGGGGAATATTTGTTTTATTACCATTTTTATTGAAAACTGATCGATTTTCTCCTAACCAGTTACTAGTAAACAGAAAGTTTAATAGCAGTTTTTTTTACGCATTAGACAGTTAGATGGTTACGGAGTGACCTCAGAAATTTGCTACGAGAAAGTATTAATTTGAAACCCGCGTCGAAAACAGTATACCTTATTTATAAGTTTAAACTGTTAAAAAAGATTTGAGATTAAAAAAAAAAATTTATATAACGTTCCAGAATATAAGTAATCCCGAGATCACTTTCATTTATAAGCTTTCGTCCACATCGTTTAGTAGGCGGAGCTTCGAGTTGGTATTTAAGAATCCCAAAGGAAATTCCTAAATGCTCGTATTATGGCATGCAAGATCGAATTGTGCTGTACAAAGACCAAGTTACTATTCAGATTGGAGGTTCCGCTAGTCCTTCGATATCATTCAAAACGTTAAAGAAGAATAGTGGCCATAAAACTGGTTAGGAAATAGTATCGTAATTGTATTTAAGTAATACAAATTTACTACTTACACTCTTGCTGGTAAATAAAATCCTACGCCTGACTGGCTGGCTGATGTTATACAAATGAAAATTAAAAATGTACCCAAGTAAACGAATTATAGATGCCATTTCGAATGACAAATACATCAATCAATACCTTACAAACACTTGGAAAGACAATAAAACACGATAAGCACTTAATGACTTTAACCTTGACCGAAATAAGTCTAAGGTAAAAGTGAAACGCTCGGCTAATTTTACTTTCCCCTTCAAAAAGCACTCCCGTCGCAATCGGGAAGAGACCCTAAAAACCCTTCCACGGTCGCGTACTCGATAAGATTGGGGTTATTTGGCGAATAAACATCAACAAACAACAAAATAAATGTTGAGCGATAAAAAAGTCAATTGGGAATTCGTCGTGTCGCGTAGCGCCGATAAGAAGATTTGTACACAACCTTTTATGTTTGTGGTCATTATCGTCAATGGAAATGTAGGCTAAGTTTTAAAAAAACCGAAGACTGGCATTTCAACGAATGGTGAATAATATGTTACTAAAATTAGATCTAATATTTTAACTAATAAATTTTGGATACCGTTTATCAGAGAAGACAAATACGCACTAGAGTTAAAATGTCTTCTTTTTTACCATGCAGTTACTTTCACTGGAATTCACGATAGTATGCCTTGTCATTTAACTGAGCAGTTATAGGCTTGTGTAGTGTAGGCTTCTTATTAAAACTTATCTTATAAATATTTTTAACTTAACCCAGGTTAGAAAGACCAAGCAATATTCATACCTCCTTGATCAGGCTTTATTTTATAACCAATTCACACGTGACGAATTTTTTATTGAAACTTCATAGGTCCAGTTGGAGTTGGTCAACTTCACTTCACTACATTTGGAGATTAATCACTATTCACTATAGGATTAATAAAGTGTGTGTGTCGTTTCATTGTCGTATATAAAGTTTACGTTATGTAGCCAACCTATTTTTCTCTCAAGAAATAACAGTCCAGGGGGGTGATTTTGAAAACGATAAGGTTAATACAAACGTTACTTGTAGACCAAAAGCCGAGAAACCTTAGTAATTGAGCATTAGTGATATTCTGGGGTAGAGAATAAATTTACAGAGAAACTCTTTGCTTACCATAAATTTATATCATGGAGGCTCACGTTTATCATACAAAATTTGTCTACGGCTAACAATTAGGTGGCATGAAATAAGATAGTTTTACATAAAAAACAAATAATACACTGCACGTTGAAAAGAGTACAACTATCATATACATATAGAAAAGATATATGTAGTAGTTTTCATAAGAATGCAATGTAGTGAGAAAATAAGCGGCACAGGGTTATATTAACTAGGTGTGTGTAGTTCTTTACACATAGTGGTCATCACATTGAATTGACATCTAATCGATTAATCAAGAGGTCTGATAAAAGTGTGTGTGATTATTGTATCTAAAGGCAGTTGTGTGTGGAAATAACTTCTAACTATAAATCGCATGTTATGAGACATGAATGTTATCTTAAATATAAATAAATATTTGGGAATCCATTTATATTATTCAAAATTGATATAAATAGTAATATTGATTACAACAGTCGTTATTGAGATCATACCTCATTTCTGATCATAGGACACGAATCTAGTCTATCGGCACAGTATGTTTCTTACCTTTGATACTTCTACATTATTACATTGAATACACGCTCTATTGATTCGGAAACTCGCCTCCATAATATCAATATCTACTAATACGTGTTATATAGATTTTGCTTATTGAAATATCTTAATTTCTATGACATCTTCTCTACATGATCTTACAGGAAATCTCGTTTTATGAAATTTGTGACGTTGTAAAGATCGTGACTTTTTGTCGTTATTTGATACAAGTAACAAGGCAAACGCGATCATTAAAATTCATAACGAAAATAGTGAAGAAGGTAAGCAAATAACCCACTAATTTGATGAGAGAGGCTTCTAATCATATGCGTGACAACAATTGATGTCAAGAAACTAATAATGTTTGCTGAGAAAGAGCCGAGTAAGGAGTCAGGGACAGTCGTTAACCCGGGTGTACACAATTCAGAGCAAACAATCGGCTCGATGACGGGAGGGGACACTTGCAAACAGACTGTATAACTGGATCAGACGCCCATGACTCATTAAATTAAAATGAACTGCAAACAGGCGTCAGTTTCAAACTCGCAAACTTTTATTTATAAGACAAATCATAATAGAATAGTCGTAACAAAATGCTTCCATAATTAACATATCATTGATGATAGAGCATTTTATTGGATACTAATTCTGTACTATCTTGATGATTTGCCAAGTAAATAGGACAAGAACTGAACAATAAGACAAGAGCGATGAACTCAAACGCAATCAAAGTCGGGTAGTACTGTTGTTGGTTACTAACAGGCTAGAAGACTGTTCTAAGAATGATATGTAGTGAGTAGTAGAAATGTACGAGTATATCCAGAAGCGATAACTCAAGAGTAAGTTATTGAAGCTATAAACTTCACTGGGCATTGGAGATCGCCTAACAATTGTGATTTGTTATCGCAGTAAGCGAAAAAATACCATAGTATCGATACTGCTCACTGCATTTGACCTGTTACCAATGTTATTTGATTTGGAACCTAAAGGAGTTCAAAATATATAAAAGCCAATGAATGAATTCCAATACTCCCCCAGGATTTTAGTGAATATGAGGTAACAATAATGTAATGTTTACGACAAGAGCATTCGGGTTGGAAAATGATGCGGTCATCAAATATGTTGTCAGTGCATCGAACCCTACGCACAAGACATTACAAGGTGCTTACGTAATGACCGTCGGTTGAGCAACTGACAATTGTCCCAATAAAGATGAAAACACATAAGTGGCCAAGTACGTATTACTATTAATGTAACATTAGGGACACAACGACTCCGCACCAATTGTAGGGAATTGAAGTGGCCGTAACGCACTGTAGTTTTATAACGAAATTAAGAAGTGAAGCTGAACTGTCTCGAAAAAAACTAATGTCAACGCCTTATCAAAAGTATTTGAATAGGTTGAAGACAATAGGGCGGGACGACAAAAGGCCGTTGGTCCATGCACCGCGGTTGTGTTGCAGGGAACACAATACAATGTTCCTGTGCGGTCGAGTGACTCAACATACCCGCATAAAGTAATATAATAAGTGGAGAATATCATGACGGCAGAGCGAAATCGTTTCCTTTATAAATTGATAACTTTGGAAAGTGACTTTCTTGTGGTGGCAGAATAAATATACTCAACAATAAATAAGTCCCAAGTTAGTTGTAGATATGTTGAACTAAATCATACAATAACTATCATTACAAATTCTGCAAATAACTTCAACCATTACGGAGTCAAAGAACCAGTAATGAATCTTGGTGTCAGGCACGTAGGGCAAATGGACCCTAACTATTATTATAAATAGACCGTCCGGAAGTCTGCTATCAATCAACAACCAGATAATGGAGATGTTTACCCCTGACTAGAATCGGAAGCTGGCAATCCGAATTTATGTCGTTACGTTTTGGCTACAATTATATTCATTAATTTCACCTTCTTTTGTTTGTAAAAGTGAAGCCAAATGAGAATTAAATAAAGAGATATCAAATTTTATTCATATTATGTGGCTTGTCTGGCCATTTATTCTATTTTCAAAAAAAAAATGCTTAAGCACGGACATTTTCAGATTTAGTGACAAATGTTTTCAAACCTACCAGTTGTAATTAAAATAATGCTCATTAGTGCTTAGTTAATTTAGTATTGTTAGGTATATATTGTTGCCGCCAATTAAAAAGTGGCAATTTATGCTGCAGTCATTTACTAGCGTCTGTTTCAAGCGAAGGTCACTCCCACTCTTCGCTTCCGTTATTACTTCGCCTGCTCTTATGTCTTTTTTCTTGAACAGGTTCCGATCGTGCTCCATTGATGGTTTGACAAGTTGATGCTGACCTTTATGAAGTAGGAAACTAATTTATGAATTGTCGCAACTATAAAAGGTATGTTGTTATGGTTAATCGCTCTTTATACATATTTATACTTAATACATACATATTATACATAGAAAACACCCAAACTCCGAAACAAATATTTGCTGATCATACAAACATTTGATCCGACCCGGGAAAAACCCGGAGACGTCAAGCACAGCAGTCGCATACACTACCGCTGCGCCACAGTGGCAGTCGCAACCTTTGGAAGGTTGGTTTAACTTCTTAATGAATAGATTGAAACACAAGACATGTTTGTATCAAATTTCATATGAAGTAATTACAGTAATACTTATAACAACAAATAGGTATATCACCGAAAGTCCGTTACATAAGTATGTTATGTAAGTCACTAAGATAAGTGAGGGAAACACTAAAGAAATTGACTCGGTGTACATTTAAATATATTATTTATATAAAACCGGCGCTACAGTTAATATCTCATGTCAAAGATTACAATCACCTAAGAAAATAGAAAATATTTTCGACCTACGATCGTAAATGTTTTATTGGGTTGTTATTTTTATGTTGTATTTTGTTTTATGGAATTTGTATATTTATGGTAAAACACGTATGAATGCATAATTGTACAAATATTTTATACTCCTACGTCCGTCCATCGTAGCTTCCGTAAAACACTAGGGTATGTGATAAATTCCAACCGATTTAAATTACACAAATTAATCCATAGGATATAATCATCATTAGCCTACCGCAGTCCACTGCTGGACATAGGCCTCTCCAATTGCACGCCATGCTGGTATCATAGGATTTAATCTTATCTACAATTTGATTTAATATGGTTTTCTCTGATTTTCAGTTACAAATTACTATGAGTAAACCGAAGTACCTACATTTTTTTTATAGAATGTGGAGGCAAACGTATCGCCTGATGGTAAGCGATTACTGCCGCCCATGGACACCCGCAACAAGTGCGTTGCCGGTTGTGAGGGATGGAGGGTGGGGTTGGGGTATGGGCCCCGGAGGCCCATCCCCCAACCCCTCACTCACTCGGTGAAACACAGCGCAAGCGCTATTTCACATCGGTTTTCTGAGAGGCCGTGGTATCACTCCGACAGACAGAGCAATGATGCTCTGTCCGTCGGAGCGAGTGAGCGAGCGAGTGAACACACTCACAAAACAAAAAAAATAAGATCGTTTACGTAAGTTCGGTAAGAGGAAAAGTTTATTGTATTTAATAGTTCTCTGGGTAAACGGTAAAAGGAAAGTTGAATTTCGCAGCTGAAGACCTATCTTTTCCTTCAACAGGGGTTATTACATGAACCCGAACTGTCGGAAGCCAATTCCATGCACTAATGGGCCCATTCTGTAGGTAACGCGAAACGTGTCGTAGTAAACCGACAGTATATTTCTATAAATGGTAGGTTTATGTACTCTGTGGGCAGTCGTGATTCGATCAAGCCTTACATTACATAACAAACGTGATTCATACGGTGTTCGTGTCGGTATGAGGCTAGTTTAATTGTACAATATGACTATTTACGACTTTGTAAACTAACAGAGATGATGACTAATATTAAGTAAATGGAATATAAATAGAAATGTTATTTAAATCATGTGTGCTTTGTTTGGCATTGTTTACTTGACGATTATAAATTAGTTTCTTATAATTTATTTATTTTAGTACTGTATATAATAAGATGTATTGCACTGGTTGCAAAGTACCCAGTGTTAGAATGCGATCCTTCGATAGTAGAAAATTTAACTGTACAATTTGTCACGAATAATTCGAAAAGTAATCGCCTCAATCGGTATTTATTTTTCCCTTATGTGTGCGCAAACCGGGTGTGGTTGAAACGTTCGGGCTAGCTTTGTATGTACGATCCAATAGGCCAACAGTCAACATCCTGCCTACGTCAGCGTGCCCATTCAATCGAATCACCCGGGCCTTTACTGTGACTGATAAGGTACGTCCGAGGTTACTCGCTCTATGGGTGCCTAATCTGTGACTCATTGATATTCGGCAGTGTGCAACAAAAACAATAACTGTGTTTACATTAACTAAATGACATGTTGATAATAAAATTTAAACATTAATAACGAAGAATATGTACATAAGTTAAGTGCTTCCTTTTAATTTCTTAACCTTCTGTTTATGTTGAAAATAGAACTTCTGTTCCTCATATTTCTATTTTTACAGTTGCCACTATAAGTAGCGTAGCACAAATTTTGACCGCGGCTCTGTCCTCGGGTAGGTATGTCGGTTATTGTGGTATAAAAAGTCTCTGTATAGGTATTATTTAATGATAACGTAGTTTAGTAGTTAACCATTTGTTTGTTTGCCAGAATTTGATCATTTATAGAGTAACAAACAAACCTACACTCGAATTTATAATACTCGTATTTACTAGATATAATAATGCAAAATCATTAGGTATAAAGCATAAATTAACAGTTTTTTGGATTATTAAAATCAATTATAGATCTCGAATGTTAAGTTTCCTGTTCGCCAATATTAATAGCTGAATTAATACGAATGTAATGCAATTTTTAGAAGCGAAGTTTTTGAACTATAATATATAGAACTTACCAGGCCAGGATATTACTAAATGCCGCTCACTGCAAATCCTTTACGTGTTCTGTGAATTCGTGCATCCGTTTACGGGTTTCGCTGAATTTCTCTTTAGAACTAAGAACAGTTGGAATACCGAATTTAAATGCTATTTTTGATATTTATTACCTCGTAACGAGAATTATATGTGAAAGCTCAGTACTTTATACGAATATAAATTATCCGGTAAAGACTCTCTCTGAAGGTTTAAAACTAGAATAATTATTTCTTATGTGGAAACAGTTTAAATATAAGATAGGCTTTACGTCTTTGTTCTCTTGTACATTTGCTGTTCCTTTATTATCCGTTTAAAAGATATATGATAGGTATTAGTGTTTGTAAAACTATGATTGTTTTTTTTTTTATGAAATGGCAACCAGCCGGATCACTCGGATCAGCTATTTCTACCAATGTCAAGTATTTATAGTCTTCAATTATAAGTCTTTGAGTCTTTAAGTCTTTGACGTGATGAAATTAATGAAAAAAAATAAATAAAATGTGGATGACATGAAATGGAGACCGTCTTCCAAAAAAAAAACCTATGATTATGTTATCCTTAATTCTACATTTAAAAATATATTGGCATGCATATTTTAATAGGTATATTTTAAAGCAAATCAAATATGCGCATAATATTTATTATTATTTTTTCTCATACAAAGGTGTGTTAGTTAGTGTTTTACTTAGTTTTGCATGTCAAACTAAAATAAAATTCGCAGAAATAAAATTAAATTAGTATCCTATATACCGTGGGAGAGCTATGCTTCGGCATAAATCAAAGCATCACTCCGGTCGAGCCGAGCCGACCGGAGTGATGCCACGGCCTCACAGAAAACCTGTGAAAAAGCGTTTGCGCTGTGTTTCACCGAGTGAGTGACAATACCGGAGACCCATACCCCAACTCCTCCCCCCATCCCCTTTCCCATCCCCCAAAGGTCGGCAACGCACTTGTGACGCCTATGCGGGTGTCCATGGGCGGCGGTAATCGCTTACTATCAGGTGATACGTCTGCTCGTTTGCCCACTATTCAATAAAAAAAAACCTATTTATTTATTTGCATCATATAATATTCATTCGATTTTTTTATTGGTAGTCTGTATTAGGGATGTTGCGAATATTCGCATCCGCATCCGCAAATGCGGAGCTTCCGCATGGATTTGGACATCTGCATCCGCATCTGCATCAGCAATAATCAATGCGGATTTTCATGCGGATGCGAATGTAATACAAGTTGCGACAAGAAAGAAATTGGGCGGGGCCAGCGAATGGCGCATGCCTTTCGCACGTGGTAATGACCAATTAAAATCCAAACATTTTGAGTATGATAAATACTGACAATATTTTTTAGTTCTCCTAATGCCAATGCCGAAGGGCCTAAAAGAATAAAAAATACTGATTCCGCCCGAAGATTTTGAAGCACAGTGTTCCTAGCGAACAACTCTTTAGTAGCGTGGGTTTAATTGATGTTCCTCTCCGTAACCGCCTTGAATCAGAAAAGGCGGCAATATTACTTTTTATTAAGTATAATGCTCCTATTTTTAACTTCATTTACTAATACGAACATTTATTACATAATTAGAAAAAAAGAGTATTATAGTTAATATTAATTTTTAATAATTGTTTTAATTCGATATTCATAAACTGTATTTTTATAGGATTTTTAACATCCGCATCCGCATATGCATCCGCGGATGTGAGCGTTTAAAAATCCGCATCTGCATCCGCATCCGCGGATGTGAAAAAATCGGCATCCGCAACATCCCTAGTCTGTATATATATCTGAGTATTAAAGCTTTAAGAATGTTTGTGCCTCATTCTTAACCAGGTTTTGTTTGTCATCTTCTTCTAAAAAGAACAACACACAGGACTATCACAAATCCTTATAATGGTGTCTTATAAAAAGGCTTTTCGGACATTTTAATCTCTCGGGGTCGGCGTCCCTTTGAGGAAAACAACTTCAGCAAAGAGGGTGTAGAGAAAGCAAAAACTGATTGTGCTAGGAGATTACCAGCGATATATCTTGGTTAATGTTTAATCTAAAGTGTACTTTGAGTGTTCCGCTTTAAAGTATTTTAACCTAAACTCTGATTACACTAAGTGTAGTAGCAGTATTCACAATATATATTAACGACGTTATTAAAAGCAGTAATAGTTAAAATATATCAAACTACCCATACATAAGGAAAAATTAGTAAACATTTGATCTTAATTTCATACACAAATCAAACATTTGCATTGTTGCACTGTCTGCATTCACAATTAATATAGTGACCACCACTCTTGGATTCTGCTTATGCTTTCCATCATTTAGAGATATTTTGGCAGTACCCTACATAACAATTATAAAAACTCAATTGAAAATGAAATTTATATGATAACCAACCAACGTGGCCTATGTCACCCGAGTCTTTGTTACAAATCTATTGACTCCCCATTCTTTAAAATCGGTTTAACAGTTAAGACGCTGCAAAGGAACACACGAAATATACAAACATGCATATACAGTCAAAAAAATTACCGTTCGGCTTCGTCGTAGTCCTGGTAAAATATTTTTTTTATAAATATAGTTATGAGCTACAATATTAAGAGACTTGTAAATTAAAATCCATTTATTACAAAATTACAACATCTACAATCTTGCTCGAGAGTGCACCAGATTAATAATAGCTTCCTGCACAGATAACGATAAAAGGACTTTAGAAGAAAATGTTATTAACATATCTATTAGTAGATTACCTAATTCGTTATAAATTCGTCATTCAATCGCTTTTACTAAAACACTATTATGTAACTATTTTCTAGTAACCATTTTAACAAGTTTTGTTTGGTTTAGGTATATATAGCGAAGTGTAATATGATTCACAGACGGAAGGACAGACAGACAAAAAGCAAAGTTTTAATAATAGGGTTTCGTTTTACTCTTTGGGTACAAAACCCTAAAAACAACCAAAACAAGTCGGTGTTGGATAAACTTTTTAAATGAATCATCTTATTCTTAAACGCAGGTACGTAAAAGTACGCAACGTACTTTACAAACAGAACAAAAACATCAATAGACATTAAGGTGCATTAAACTATTCGAAACCGTAACAAGAATCTAAAAATAACGAGAATGTTTCATAACAACACTCGAGTAGTCCGATATCGAGGTAATGATCACATAATATACTTCATGTAATACCTGTTAGAAGCGAACGGCATCATTTGAATGTACTTGGACTTGTGGAGTAATATTAATAATCTAGTACAAAATTAACCAGAAAATAATTATCTAATAAATTTCTGGATAACACAACTTTTGGCTAGATCTTAGTTAAACAAGCTAAATTCTTAAAGAAACATTAGTCATTTCTGTTCATAATAGACAATTAACGACAACTTCTCTTATAAGATAATATTCAATGACTGTACCAATACAATAAGTAAAATTTAAATTTCTATTTTAAGATAGATTAGTGTTCTATTTTAATAAGATTAGATTAACGCGTAAGTTTATAAGCAAGGATGGATGGATGGATGTTTGTTATTCTTTCTCGCAAAAACCATTGAATGGATTTTGATGAAACTTTACGATAATATAGCTTATACATCAAAATAACACATAGGCTACCATTTATAAAGATACTAGCTTCGCCTCGCGGCATTGCCCGCAGTTATTGTCATACCGCGAACATAAATATCGTTACATAAATAATAATGAATTTAATTTCTTTAGACACGTATGAAGAGCATTTGTATACGTAGAAATGATGGAATGAAATTACCCCACAAATGCACGTTGAAGTGCTGCGTGGGTGTGCAGTGACGTTTATTTGCTGTATTCGTATCGTCGAGATGATTGCACAAGACTGAAAATTCAATTACTGTGGATACTGCAAGCTCTGCTCTGACAAGGACACGGATGGGTGGTAAAATAAACAATCTATACTGTATTAGATTACGAGGCAGATTGAGTAAATTCAGCTGCATTACCTCTAAACCAAGATACAGGCGAAATATGTTGCTTTCATGAAAAAAAAGAGTCCTAATAATTTACATCTTCTGCTATTTTATGAATTCTAAGAGTATGTCCACCGACCATAATTAACCTTTTCACTTTACTTGATACATTTTTTTACCCAACAACGGAAGAATCAGGATAATATATTTTGGGTGAAATATGAAATGGAAATACGGATCATAAAATGGTAAATATGTAGAACAGCTGCAGCAAACTAACAATTGTAACTAGTGTTAAACCCGCTAAACCGTGTAGTGCCGTCTATTGTGCGAAATATCTATATCTATCACTCACTGAATAATCACGAAATCTATGAAACTATAACACCTACAAACTTGAAATTTGGCAGGTAGGTAGGTTCGTTTTAGGGTGTAGACATCTGCTAAAAACGGATTTTACGCAATTCCACCTCGAAGAGGAACGAGAACGAGAAACGGGGATTGGAATTTTGTATGAAAGTCCTATGTTTTTTAAATAAGAGGCTTGGAATTTAAAACGTATGCTCTATAAATTGTGTGGAGGTGTACTAATAATGTATCTTTAGAAATCAACGCCCTTTTGGGATGGTAGTTTGTATGTATGTCCAATGTTACTGAAGTTGTACCTTCGTACCACGGTACCACGGCCTCACAGAAAACCGGTCTGAAATAGCGCTTGCGCCGTGTTTCACCGAGTGAGTGAGGATACCGGAGGCCCATACCACAACCCCTCCCCCATCTCCTAAAGGTCGGCAACGCACTTGTGACGCTTTTGGGGTTGCGGGTGTCCATGGGCGGCGGTAATCGCTTACCATCAGGTGATGCGTCTGCTCGTTTGCCCTATATGCAATAAAAAAAGGTGTTACCCACGGTACAACAACAAACGCGGGATATGCCACGGGGAAAAGTTAGTATGATATAAAAGGCGAGGCAACGGTAGAATAAGTATATGTTAGCACCCTACAGCCAATCAATGTGAGTGAACTATTGCTTGAGTGTTAAGTAACTGTCAATTATTATTTCATTTATTATATATTAGAGACATCTATTTTAATAGTCAGGTTGTTAATATAATTGGTGACGTAAAGGACCTAGAAATAAACTTAAATTTGTGAAATATTAAATATACAAAGAGATAATAAATTTAATTATCGCTTTGATCACGAACACTGCTAAAGGCTAAAAGTGTTTTGACATGTTTATTTTTATAGACTGAAAATAACTTGCTAATTAAAATATCATGTGCAAAATTGGAGCTTAGATTTTTTTTGGGTATTTTATATTAAAAACCCATGTTAGTCTATATTTAGGATTTAGTTAGTTGGGCATGCTGGTTTACAAAGACTAAGAACAATCGTGTAGATTTGCAATAATATATTTTTAGAAATATACTGTTCCTAAAGGATATTTTTGCTTTTAAATGATCACAATAAAATCCACTTGTAATTTAATTTTATAAGATGCAATAAACGGAATTAGTACGTCTTACTGGGTGCTGCATAAGACGAACAAAACGTAACTTTTTGTAATTAGCCTTGTTTTGGCTTTTACTAGTTAAATAACTATATATTGGAATCGACTTCTAGAATTCACATGGTTTGTAGTAATTGAAGCTTATTTAAATAATATAAGACAAAAACGTAGCTCTATGAAAGTAGGTATAGAGGTAGGGTGAAAAGTTTTAAACTGAAGTTTAATAAACAATTCAATAACCGATTTGTTAACCGAGACGGACCGACGGTGCGAACGTAAACTTGTAACAAAATATACACAAATTGCTTTTTTCTTTACGCTTTTTGATATAAATATTCAGAGGGTGCCGGTTGGATTTTAATAAGCATAGTAATTATACTGCGATATGGGCTCTTATCGTTATAATTTCTAAACACTTAGATCAATGATGGTGATGAGATGCGGTCACACTTTCTTAATAAGACAGATGTTGGCACACATTGGCATAATCCGATTTTTTTAATTGAATACTTATATGTGGAACGTAAGTTTTAAGTAGAGTATTTTTATCCTGAACACTAGTTAGATTGCTCGATAAATATACTTTTTTAGATAAAATCGTCTACCATTCCATTGGAAATAAGCGGAATAATCAAAAGTAAATGAAAATTTCTATACAATTGTGTTTCTTTTTTCATCAAAACAATATTTTGATGTACAAGTAAAGTGTATGATCTTCTTTTTTCATACTTAGAAGACACTTCTTTCGAGATCCCATGATATTAGCACATACTCCTTGTAACATAGCTTGCGTCAATAAGCAACCAAAAAACAGAGAGAGGATGAGTTTGGAAAACGACTGTAGCTTAGCAACGTATCTAATTTATGACGGAACGCCAACCTTGATGTTTGTATAAGGTCAAGTACATGTTAATCCAAAAAATACTTTAGCCGCACATTCACGAACGCTGAAGAAACATCGATATGAAATCACAAGGAAATGTATCTTATCTTCTCAATTTAGTTGTAAATATTATGGCCATTTAGAATGTTAAGATACGTATTTATTCCTAAAAACTGATATTACTTTTATTCTGATATTGTGCTATGAGCTGCTGCTTAACATTATTAATATATTATTCGTATTTAAGTCATTTAAAACAAGAGTGGTTTGCGGGCTATGATGATAACATATTTATACATCTTCTCTACAAATAAATAAAATTGAAGTGTATATTTGTAATATTAAAATAACCGCTTTTTACTAAATGCATAATAGTATGCATATACACACGGTACGGTTTTTACAATTTATGGCTAATCTCTGGAGCGGTTGGACCGATTTGTTTTTATTGTATAATGGGCAAACGAGTAGACATATCGTCTGATGATAAGCGATTACCGCCGCCCATGGACACCCGCAACACCAGAGGCGTAACAAGTGCGTTGTCGGCCTTTTAAGAAGGAGTACGCTGTTTTCTTGAAGGTATGAAGGTCGTATTGGTCCGGGAATACCGCAGGCGACAGTTCATTCCACAGTTTTGTTGTACGAGGCAGAAAGTTTTTGATTTTCACGGGACTTTCACTTTTCCAGCCTATGTGACTTTGCAGAGCCTGAGGGTAAGCTCAAGCAGAATCCAACAGTGGGTGGCACCATACTCACCGCGTAAGCAGACAATGCAATATGGCGTCCCACACTATAGCGGCTTAGTTAGATGCTTTTTCACACCCCGCTTAAAGGACCCGGGAGCAATTAGTAAGGTTGATAAAGTTTGGGTATCAAACAAGCGCTTTTTTTCTTATCACGTATATTATCGTCGACATTAATTACTGCCAACAACTAAATGTAAAAAAAAACATCTTATCGGAGCAATATCGTAATGTGGGCATTCAATACAGCATGCGGTATAACTGCAAATATACAAACGGCGACCATAGCGATCCATATCACCAACGTCTATCTGCTAACAAACAGCCATTTTAATTAACATTCAGATCCACTGTATTAATTAGTAGGTATAATTACACGTCGCTTATACATGTTTTATACCGTAATTGAATTGTGGGACTTTATTGTAGAAAGTTAAGGAAACGTGCACCAATAGGCAAAATCTATTTAGTATAGTTTTCTGTAACTTGATACAAAAGGCAATAGACCGGGCTCTGATGTGTTCTTTGGCAGATGTCTATGTCAAGAAGTGTGCATGTGTATGTGCAGTCCGCACACTGTCCACTGATTATAGTTTTCTGTAATAACAAATTTAATGTAACTAATTTCCATAAGTCAACTACGAGTACCATTTGGAACAAAAATTCATTACCATCAGAAGCCACGTCCACTGCTGGACATAAGCCGCTTCTTAAATGGAGATTTTGCCGTACTATACCACGCTAGCCATACTAGTTGGTATAGGATTTATTTTAAATTGTCTTTGCATTGCTGTTGCCCTGCGAAGTTAGCTGCCTTAGTCGCCTCCTTTGTCATCAAAAGGGTTGTGTAACTCTGTATTCTGTATTGTAATCCATCACCACTCAATTTTATTTAAAATGTGATATTTTTAAAACATAATAAAGTGATTGTAATTTTAGACCTTTGAGGATACCATACATATGTACATAAAGAGTTTGTACTAGAATGAACACAAAATTAATATGATATTTAATAACTGATCTTTTGAAATAAAGTGAAAAGCCTGATTCGCTGAGCTGAAGTAAAATAAAGTACCTACATTAAAATTCAGATGTAACTCTTTATGAATCGTAATATTTTTAGACTGAGCACTATGTGAAATATTTTTAATCACTACTCAATGCACAGCAGGTTAGGTTTGGTTAGTGTAGCAAACTGTAATATCCACATATATGAAAGTATTATCGCTATAGTGCGCAACAAACTGTTTGCATAGAGAAATCTAAACCTTAATCGATAAAAGTATTGCTGGTCTGGTTCACATGTACTAGTCAATTATTCGCGTGATGTTGGTAATTGAAAAGTTTTGAAAAACGTATAATATCACGCAAATACTAAATAAATAAGCTAGCAAGTCTCTTAACGCGTTAAATTAATAGTTCCAAAAAATTTATTTAACATTTACTGTGTGACAATTCGCTGCTATAGGAAATTAAATACGAGTAAATTGACAAAAAATATTAAACCTAAATTAAAACGGTTTAAAAATAGAACTTAGAGTTATATTGATAAAACTGTTATCCAAATTTAAGATAAAAATAATAATTATTATTATTTGGATTTATTTCACGAAATTGTCGACATGTAGAATATAGATTCGGTGATCATTGTTTTGATAGTCATATCAGTTTACGGATTGATAGCCAAGAGCCCCGAACCAACACCTTACAAAGAAACGCCGAGGTGGAGGATGTTCATGATGATGTTAATTAAACATTTGAACTGTAAGTATTTAACTATTTGGGAACGAGTAAACTCATATCATCATCAGAGTGAAATTCTTCTAGTTTGTCCAATTAGAATGATTGAACATTCCTATAAAGGCCGAGTGATCTATCGATAGGTTGTAGAGAACTCAAATGTTCACAAATATTTAGTTTCTTTCAACGAATCTTATTATTATCATAATTTATTATTACACAGATGTTTAAAAATAGAAATAATTGACAACCAGAGAGTAGGTAAATCTATATTTGGAACATCGAACAATTTGTATTATTTAAAAGCTTTGAACGTTTATTACTAATTCAACAATACTCCAAGGACCTTTATCAGACATTCCAACCTAATTTCATACATAACAGTATGTTAACAAAGGGTACAAAGTAAATGTTTAAGGTAGGTAGCTAATTGGATTCTCGTAAAGCGATATACATGTACATACATACTGAATGAGAAACGAAACATCGATTTTGTGTAAACCATGTTGGTATTTTTACAGGCGAACGTTGTGAGCATATTTGTTCCATAAATATTTTTTTAAGACCATTACTGGCAGCGGTGGGCACGCCGTTATCGCGGCGGTGGGACCCGTTATGGAGGATTGGCTCGAGAGGCGTCATGGGACCCTCTCATACCGGCTGACACAGGTTATCACTGGGAAAGGATGCTTCTGATCCGCAAGGAGCCAATGCCTGAGTGCCACCACTGCGATGGCCAGACCGTGGACACGGCGCTCCATACGCTGGCAGAATGTCCGGCGTGGGGTGAGCCGAGGCGTGATTTCGTGGCGGCCATCGAAGTGGGGGTTCTCTCGCTCGGTAACATGATTGCGGCCATGTTGCGGAGCGAGAGCGCGTGGAACTCCGCTGTTTCTTTCTGCGAGCAAGTTATGCTTGCCAAGGAGATGGCAGAGCGGAACTGGGAGAGGTTTAGAACTCTCCCAGTTCCCCAGAGAGAGGCAGAACGATCTTCGTCCTCTATAAGCGCAAGCCTGAGTCTGAGTCCATCTAGCAGAAGCAGGTTTGGGTGACGGCGCGGACGCTGCGGAGCGTGCCCAATCCCCCCAAGCCGAATCAATGTGAGGAGAGTGTAGGCTTTGACACCTTCACACACATCAAAAGCCTTTACCTTCACTCACTCGGTAAAAAACAACTTAATAATTATTCAACACCGTGTATGTAAATGCTAGAATAATAAAATTACGAATGTGATGTTTTAAACTGATTAATCACGTTAATAAAAAAATCCAATGAATTTGAACGTGATTAATCACGAATAATATTAAACAGGTTTCGGACACACACAGGTAATATTTATATAAAGTTACGTAGCCTATAACATGCTTATTCGCTGATTACGAACTTAATGTTGTTGTGAAGGGAATTGTTACCAATGATGATGAAATCAAAGTTTTGTTATTGGAAGTAAGGAAACCACTCGCCTTAAAGAGAAAAGGAATATTGACTACCGTGTCATATAAAACAGTCCGTTATTTTTTGTGTGAAAAAATAACGGACACAATCACATACAAAAATAATCGCCTGTCACTACGAACTCACACATAAAAATTAAAACAAAACATTCAGGATTTGACGCACACATAAATGCATTCTGTGCCTTTACAGTGTAAAGCGTAGGTCCATTTAGCCTTACAAATATTTCGGACATCTAACACACAACGCCATCTAGTCCCAAGCTAAGCAGAGCTTGTGTTATGGGTACCAGATAACTGATATAATTACATTTATACTTTTTTTTTAAATACATATATATTATTCATATAAAACACCCAAACTCCGAAACAAATATTTGCAGATCATAAAAACATTTGGTCCGACCCGGGAATCGAACCCGAGACCTCAAGCACATAAGTAGCATACACTACCACTACGACACCGAGGCAGCTGACTTATGTTTTGACAGAGTGCAACGCCTGCATATGGCAACTCCCTGCCGTGTTGCTCTATGAAAGGCATTACTTTTAACATGAACCTCTTAGTGGTGTTATTGGTATCGATGCCAATAAATAAATAAATAATAAATAAATATTCCGGACATCTAACACACAACGCCATCTAGTCCCAAGCTAAGCAGAGCTTGTGTTATGGGTACTAAACAACTGATATAAATACTTATATACTTTTTTTTTTTTGTAAATACATACTTATTATACATAGAAAACACCCAAACTCCGAAACAAATATTTGTAGATTCCACAAACATTTGGTCCGAGATATAGATAGAGGTAGAGACAATAAATGTACTTACAAACTTTAGAGACCGTATCCACTTATGAAAAAAAAATTGCTGTTAAATTAGTTGTATATGTACCTACTCCGGCCAAACTAACGATTGTCAGAATTCCAGAGAAAATCTGTGCCATACATCCTCATATTTGTCATGAAATATTTAATGGTACTTACATAATCTACCGAAGCTAAGGGAGAGGCGTTTTCTTAATTTTTGCATCTTACTCATTGCGCCACCCCTTTTCTCTCTCATTGTCACGCCTGCGAACAAACAGAAACCAATATTAATGATATTGTAATTAATAAAGACACTGTGGCTTGCACCCTACAGCGAAGAAAATTAATCGATATCTTTATGGTTTACCTACAAGCTACTGTTTGAAGATGTTTGAAGTCAATAACAACCAAGGTCGACCAACGATTTAGTCGATAATAAACTGAAGCAATGGATACGTTGGCTATATTTAATTATAACGAATGTCAACTATAATTCAATACATTTTTAATGTTTTTCATGAGATTTTTAGTGATGGTAATACTGCTCAAATATATAATAGTGGAAGACAATAATTACGTGACGGTTAGCGGTTAATCACTAACGTTATAAGATGTAGTCACGTCAGCATTACAGAATTCGACGTCAATCAACGGCACATGCGATTGCGTGTTCGAGTTCTAATTAAATTTCATCTATAAATTTACCATGGACACACAACAAGACAAGAAGATATGATACATTGTTGCTATATGCACTCACTATACAAATGTAACTAGTATTGGAATGAATAACATTTTAGACAATCCTTCTCGACAGAATGGATTTCTATTCTCATACCACATCTCATACGTCACGTCATTACCGTATATAAATTAACCCAATTCGATTTTCATGGTTCTATTTGTTTGTTATTTACACTACGGTATAAAACTAGACATGTGTAAATTACATGAACCTGTATGATACGATATGATATAATGAAGTGTGTACGTGCATGCATTCGTAACATCTGTGACAATATGAAACAAGAAAAAGTTTAAAAAACTATTAAACCTTTTGATAAAATAAACTTAGCCCATGTCATGCTCATTATTAGGAATCTATTGATACTCGTACCTCATTTGAATCGGTTCAGTAGTTAATGCACTACGGTGGAATATACAGACATAATAGACCGTCAAAACCCTTGCAAATGATAGGAAGCGCAAAGGAGATTAACCATACTCTAATTGATACTCTTTATTCAGTTTCCGTGAATCGTGTTTCAATAACATTTTCTTTTTTCAAATAATACATTTAGTACAAACATATTTCATTCGTCACAAATCACCAACATTCAGTTGGAATTACTGCCGTAAAAAGCTTTCACTTCATTCGCGTTTACAATCCTTTTATCGATCTTATTTATAGCTATACTTCATTAGTTAGGTGTCATTGCAGAGAAACTCGCAGAAATCATTTACATCGCGAAAAGTACCATTTATGTCAGGTAATAATATTTTGCAAATAATCGAAAAAAGTTTTCATACATTGATGTAGTAGAAAATATTATTAGTAATCAGAAGCGCATGCTCATTGATAGAGTGCCAACATTGGGAGGCGCCTGTTCGACGCTGAAGTAGTCACATTCGAGATCATAAATAACAATATTGGCAACGTTGAACTGTTTATCAACTAAAGATTTTTCAGGTTCGGATTGAATCCGTTGGACGAGAGTAAGATAGACCAAAGTTCACAAGAAGAGAGATGAGATTGATTTGAGAAATCTTAGTTTCAATTTTGGTATTATTGATAAACTTACTTACATGCTCAGGTTTATTAAAATTAACTCGAGCTTTAATTAAAAAAAAATAAGTGAGAGTCAAGTCAGCACGTGAAATTGCAGAATTGTGTCTGGTTTATCCAATAGTTTGGCTCAATTCCCACAATCTAGTCTAAGGCAGGCCGTAGTCACTAAACGCTATTAAAGAGATGAAGTAGATATTCGATCCAACTGCAGTGACCTATGAAGTGGATTGCTACGCGAACATTTATCTCTGGCGTACAACATAATTTATTGAAGTAAGCAGAGGGTAAACTTTATGAATCCTCTGTCATGGGTTTCCGATAAAACTAGCTTTCATTGGAAGTTTAAATATCAGTGATGTCATTACTAGAAATACTATAGCCAGAATCAGCTCAGAATAAACTCACTATCGTAGTATCTATTTCTGCATCGAGTTTCAAATTACCGAATACTGTCAGTTTTATTCTATTACTACATCATTACAAGAACAAGATAGAAGATCATATATTTAGGTACTAAAGTTGAATATTGTATAATAAGTAGGATAAAATGTGGCGCCAGTAAACAGCGCCGGGATGTACAAGCTGCTCAAACATAACCAGAGTGGACAAACATTTACGATGACTGTAGTATCTAATCTGGAAAGCGTTTAGAGCATAGCGTGGGTTTGACAAACATCACAGATATAATAAGGTTACTTCACAAAGACATTTTAGGCAAACACATGCAATAGCAAATGACAAATGAAAAAAAAGTTTGGATGATGAGTGTTCTTTTTCATTAATTGATAATAATCATAAACAAGCAATCAAAATACTACTTTAACTAGCAATCGGAGTGTAAAAATATTTTGAATTATGTTTTGAACATTTTACGAAAGTCTTCTATAACTTACTTTTGGTAAATTCAGCGTTCTTTTTAAAATATCTACGCAATGAAGAGAGAGAATGGAATAAAATAGTAATCACCTGTGATTAGTAAATTTTTAATTTTGACAATATTGTTAATTTTTCAAGTTTATTTCATTATTAATATTTTAATTGATTTGTTGCTACTAAAACATTTTAATTATCTTTGTTACTTTTTTCATCGTGCTTTCTGTGATCTCCTATGAGAGAATGAGTATAGTAACCTAATACCCTCTTAATTTTTCAATTATAGTAAAATTTTTAGTAGTTACCTTAATTTAACAAAATATTACTAAACATTGATCGATTTCATTAGTTATTTCAAATCACTAGTTTTTTTTTTGTGACATTTGTCATCCGTATCAAGTAATAATTTCTCTTAACACTAAAACGCTTTAGCACCAGCTGCCTAGCCCGCTGGTTTCGAAAACGGGCCCGCTGCCGCCGCCACTCCGCTCCCCGCTGACTTCGAAAACGCGGCCTAAGAGTAAAGCTCTTTTCAAAAATGATGTAAGGCATTTTTGGCCTATGATAACTCGACTATGTGGACGCGCAAAAGGGCTTTTTTTAAATTTTAATTTTAAGCTTGTTTCACTAAATATGAACATATAAGCAGCCAAAGTAAGATATTTTCTATTATGAACAAAGCTCTCATAACTTTATAGTCAAATGTCGTTTGAAGGTATTTAAGATTACTAAACTAACCGAATACAAATAGCTGTACATACTTCAACATGCAACATCCTGGGAGTAGAAGTAGGCCGGGATCCGATAGTGAACGCTGTTATGTCGAAAAACGACAACGACAGATTATGTATAAAATTATGACAGTTAATTTCATGATCTTCTATTAAAAACCATAATTTGAACACTGGCAAAACTGACTACTACTAATACATAAATAAAGTTAAAGAAACAAAATTTCACATTCTGTTACAAATGTTATCGATGTATCGATATATTCTTCGAATCAACAACCTAAGGTTTCAATCAACTAAAAGGCCTATTAGGACGATCGCGATAGAGATAGCAATTGTTCCAAATATTCAGATCTACTTAGAACACAGAGAAATATTAATAGATATATACGTTCACCTGTTTATTTGCACATTACTAATAATCGATCATCAGCAAATATTACGAAAATTTTACCATACACATGTGCGTTTAGATTTCAAACAACCAGAAAAAGTATGTTTATAAATCTTTTGGTGTGATGGCAATCGTAGCGCTATCGGTTGTTGAAAAAAACGGCGGAATGAAAAAAAATAAACTTATCTTAATGCAGCGCGCCTGGTGTGCATAAAAAATAAATTGTCTATTCCATTTACATCCGCGTACACCATACGAGATCCTAGCCCACAATTCTGAGAAGGACGATGTTAGAGATATAAAAAACAAAATTTTATTCAAGCAAGACGTGTTTGAAAAGAACAAAATATTTCTATGAAAGAGACACATCTGCATTACTTTATAATACATGTGATAGAGAGACTCTCTGGTTACGTCAAACCAGTGTCACTTTTTTTTCTTATTTTGCTTTTTTTTAAGTACGTAAACAAAATGTAATAATTTGACAACAGTTCCGCATGCCGGGACTGTCCAATGAACTCATTCTTGTCGCCCACGCCCTGATGTCCACGCCCGTCCGCATTACTCTGCGACAAATATTAAAATAGCCCCGCAGATAAACTTTATTTCTATGAAACCGTGTTTCACACAGAAATAGTTCAAACTTATAGTAACAGGCAAATAATGATTAATCCAATTTTTACAAATTTAAAGGAATGTTATGTATAAGTTGTTTTGTGATTGTCATATATAGATGAGGCGTTGTAAACAAATGCTGACTATGATGACATCGACTTCTAATAAAAAACATTCACTATCACTTAATTACGATGAAGGACATGTGAATATAAATACTCATGCATATAAGAAGATAATATTGAACGTTGATGACAAGTGTGGGTAGCCAACACCTACACGTAGACCGTGAAGTTTTTTTTATGTTTATAATGTTGCCACACAAAATATTGATATCGCAACATGGATAAATAACACAGTGGGATGCCCGATAAGGCACATTGGTGTATATTCAATATTATTAAAAAAATACAGGGTTTATATCATCACCAACAATATGTTACCCTTATCATGTTACCTGTGTGTAACATTTACCAGAAATATTGACACTATGTGATAACAGCTCAATGATTCTTAGTAGTTACATCAGCGCTGTTATTTACATTATGTAAGACAAACATCATATTATATGTATTCTACTTTCATTGAGAAATATCATTAACAATATGTTGTGAACTATTTCAAAATAAGGTTCGATTGGCCTCCTTTTCTCTCGAACTATTAATTTTATGCTAAAAGTAACGAAATGTGAAAGCATTATATATTCGATAGGTTAGCGCTGTATGTCCTAAAAAAAAATATCCTTACAGCAAACACGTACAAAACTTCGAGGAAGAAAATCAAAACAGACATTTTTTTTTCTAAACTAAACATTCTTATTATCTCTTAAAAAGAAAACTATTCATACACTTCCTAAAAAACATTGTTAGTAACTGGCATGCTTCGTCCAATCAAATGACGTGGGGTTGGAACGTCATTTGATTGTTTGAAGATCTTTATTGTTCAAACTCTGGATAGACATATTTACAAACAATTATGACCAGACCCACATTGCACATAGAGTGTGGGCCCTAAGAACTCTTCATATGTAAGAGCAAACGACGTATAACTAGTTTCATGATTTCATTTTGTGGTCTAAATAAAGAGGGAACGGGTGACAAAAGCTTGTGGATACACTAGCTAGGCCGTTATCGCTGGTCGAACGTGCGAAAGTCGTTCGTCGACCTTGCCGTGAGCGTCGCAGGTCGTATTGCCGAGCCCGACTGCATGCCATTCCGCCTACTGAACACAAATACCCACCGCACACTTACCCATGCTATTTGAACACACGATCATGAAAATAATACAAAAACATACAAAATATTAGCAGGGCTTATCTAGAAGTAAGTTTGTATATAACAATAGAAAACTTCATAATGAAGAAATATGCTTGCTGTTAATTATATTGTTTAATGACGATGCGTCATGCAGGAACTAACAAGCTATGAACAACTTTGCAACGCTATACAAAATAATGTGTATTCTCTTATCGTACTTATTTCAGCAGCGGACTATTTTTAGTTAATGTACCACAAATTATTGTAAGTCTATTAAAGACAATATTGCGTTAAGTTGCAAATTTTAACAACTCAATTATAATGGACGATTTGACATTTTTTACATAGGGAAATGTGTTCCATTAGCTTTAACAGCCTTCATTTATTTTTATTCTAATAGATACTATGTACGTACATTTCGTGTTTTAAGTGTCGACTGAAAAGTTGTTTAGTTTTTCAAAAAGGTTCGTAGCGGGAATACAACATACGCTTGACGATAAGTGTGTTCTTCTGATAAAATAACATTCTGATAAAAGCAAATAACAATTACCGTACTTTATTTATAAATTTAAGAATTTAATTGTAAATTATTGTACGTTTTTAACTAAATAAATGATTCTTTAAAATTTTTAAATAATTTATCTTTTGCCATTGAAAAAAGATAAGTATAAGTGATAATCAAGAAAATAAATGAGTTGGCTGACGAAGGTCTTTAAATGTAACATAATTGTACATAACATGACATGGATAATAAGTCAAGATATCTTTTTAGTCACATTAATGTTGTAAAATCGATAGATGACTTGATTTTGTTAAAATATTAAAAAGCTTTCGCTTAGTAAAATTGTTTTTATTTTCATATTTTAATACTGAATTTCCAAATAAATAGTAATAATTCCAAACACATTTGAATCAGACTTTACAATAAAATTCTTGTAACTAAATCTAGGTCATCTCAAGTACCTACCTACCTCTAATTTACTGAGTGCAAAGTGATGATACATTGATTTCTGAAATCGACGTAATGGAACATTGATGTTTTCAATGACTCATGGTTTAGTGACCCGGTTATAATTCTCATTCAATTACTTTTTGACTTTGTTTATACCTTTAACATTTAGTCATTGATCAGACTCGCGTCATCCGGAAAAAAACATTCAGACAAAAGCAGTAGCATGCATTGGGAAATATTTATGTGTAAGAAAAACCTTTAACCTCTATTTACTGAAGACCTTTAAATATTTTTAGATTTTCCCGAACTAAAAAAGGGTAAAAACGTGTAGATTATTTAGAATATTTATTTTACACTCAATAAAATATTAATTATACATATAATGTTAAGCTTTGTCTTATTAAACCTCTATTCGAGAGGGTTATATTCAGCTGTGGACTATTAATGGCCGTTGTACTTTTCACTTTAGCAAATTAGAATACCTATGCTATATACATATATTAAAAAAAACCTATAAGTTCCAATGAACCACACAAAAACTTTATAATTTCGCCATTTAGCATAATATGTATCTGATAACAATATAAGTTCTTACCCGTCTGTGAAATTTCGTACTTTTTGGACAAATACTCGTAGTATAAACAAATATTATCACAACCAGTTCTTTCAAGATTTTGATGGTTACTGACATACTAAACCAGACAGAAAAATTAAGTGAACATTAACCTTGGGCATTTGTTTATTTTACGTAAAAAATGTATGTGGGAACTATTAAACATTAATACAGTTATCGTGCATCTACTGTTGAAGTTTTAGACAATGATTGTATTGTTTTCAATCGTCGAAAACATTTTTGTAGATACAAACATTTATATTAAACGAAAGTAACAAAAATCTGCCATTAAAATGAGTATATTAGCGATTTAAATACATTTTTTTTCCATTGAAACTGAAATGAGATCTGTTAGGGTTGACCCTTAGGAAATAGTTGTAATAGAACAATGTAGAGTATAGACAATGGTGGTCGTCAATAAGAAGCAACATAAAAACAATTGTTATATTGTAATTTATTTTCTCTATTAGGGGCAAGGTGACATCCATACAATAAAGGGGCTCATAAAACCAAACGGCCCATTCATAGTAGTGAAACCATAATCACAAGATAAAAAAGCAATGAAGCTACGAAACAAATTCAGTGCGTTTCGTCACCTACGTAGATAGAATATTAATTGTTTCGATTTAATTTCTGATTGCGTTGCATGTGGTTGGGGGCCTCAACCTTTCATTTGATTTCAATCGCTTCAGCCGCTCTACCTGATAAGAATTGATTACAGAAAATGTAAATTTTTAAGTACATATTCATACGTTTGCATTACTCTGCATGGTCAACGACCGCCGAATTATTTTCAAGGTACGTCACAACCAATATATTACAAGGATTAGTATTGGATAAATTACAGATCACTGTGTCTTTTGATCGTTTTATTTTTTATAAGACAAGTCTTCAAGGCCTAATTAACAATGATTGAGGTAGCAGGAACACGTATCTAACAAAACGATCTACAAATTTTGAATTCATGTCACATGTACTCAATCATCATCGTTTGTTCGTGAGGAAATACTTTCCGTATTCAATAATGAATGCTTAAAATACTAAATTGGACTTACAAACCCAAACAAGTTGGCTAATAAAATCACATCACATCAACAGCCATTAATAGTCCATTGCTGGTCATAAGCCTCTCTTTCGAAATGACATAAATAGAATACAAGAATAGAACAGAAAAAGAAGGTGATAGAATATAAATAAATATGTTTCATATTCATTTGAATGTAATATTAATATTTATTGTTTTGTGTCATCTGTGTTATTATTATTATATTCTCTTTCGAGTTAAATTTATATAAACATTATTATATATAATCGTTTCTAATTTGAATGGTATAAATATTTTATGTTTCACATTGTATTATAATTTGAAACTGTAATGAACATTGAACATCCACTTATGAGTATATAACTGTTACATAGGTATATTTTGATATATACTCATGCATAAGGTATGCGCTTGTATATGAAAAAAATATGACACAAGTGTAAAAATCTAAAAATGTCTTCACCTTAAACTTTCAACACTCTCAGAGAACAATTTTATCTACAACAAAACAGTTCACAGTGCACACTCGGATTGACCTCGAACCTGTAACCCTGCACACAATGCGAACGATTGTAATGTAAATGCAGATTTAAACCGTTGTGCCATTCGTAGACTGGTACCAATTGTTGTATGAGTTCGCACAGATCACAGCGTAACCCATTCCACGTGGAAAACTGACGGCGAATGAATTACTCGTCAATGAATACATCGTTAAAGATGTTATCACCTTTGTGACGAAAAATCTGTAGTGATATGTTTGACTATTGCATAAGAATTACAGTTTTAATTTTGATTATGACAGTTTTAAGTTGATAATCTCTAGTTAAACTTATTTATAGGAATTACTTTTTTTATATAGATATGGCCCTGCCCTGACTATCATCTGCTTGAAAGCATAAGCAGAATTCAAGATTGGTGGTCACTATATTCATTGCCCGTGCAGACAATGCAACAATGCAGCATGGTGACCCACACTATGTCGGCCTAGTGATGCTTCTGCATCAATACAATTATTTTTTTAAATTCACACTCTAATTTTACAGCGTTACCTCTACCCGTTTGTGTTCTTATTCTTAAAAAACTAATTTCCAAAACAGTAAAAACGGAACGTAATGGCTTACATTAACAAAGACATAAATTAGCTCTAAACGAAGTTTAACTAACTTGAATGGGAATTTCAGAGGCTTGCCTATAAAAATAAATACATTTTGGTAAATATTCTAGTGAAGGTTGTAACAAGAAGAACTAAAAGAAAATATTATGTGAGTTATGACGCTAGTCATATTAAACCGGTTCGGTTTTTTTTGTAATGGATATAACAGTCTCTAACATGTAGAAACGAAACTTACATTACTCTTTATTTTCGTACGGCAAGATAGTGCACAAATGGCAGAAATCTTATATCCTATGTGTGATTCTGATGTATAAGCTACATCACTGTAAAGTTTCATGTAAATTCGTTCAGTAATTTACGCGTGAAAGAATAACAAAATCAAAACCTCCTTACAAAGTTTCGCATTTATCATATTAATAGGATAATTTTTCCAAAGCGGTACTTTTTTTAAAACGAATCTGAAATACTACTTTACTTTTAATTAAATTGAGAAATGTTAAATGATTTATTCAGATTATCGTAAGATTACGATGTTTATCGAGGAATTTGGAAAGAAATTAATGTACCTTGATGACAACAAAATCAACTTACTTAAACATGAGGGATCTGAAGTACAAAATCTTTTTCTAAAATATAAACACATGTCTAAAACTTAAGATATATTACGCAGGAAAAAGCATCTCCAGAGAGGCAAGAAAGCGAAACAACATTCACATTATGTGTTGTTAGTAGAGATAATTACATATTAATTATGTACTACACGAGCTAAATATAAGTTGAAACGTGTGACTCTAGTTACTAAGGCCCGATTTCTTGAGCACATACCATAACAGATTTGCGTACTACTACAATGATGATAAGATTAAAAAGATACGTAGCTAAACTTCGTTATCTAGTTGTCAAAATTAACATTTTCATGTAATTTATCACCTAAAAACGTCAAAGTAAAGAATACACACTCATTAGAAGTACAACAGCTCAGAATTATCAATAAACTTGTTTTATCAGATGAAGAAAATGTATTAATAAACTGATTCTAAGAAATTCGTTATCAGTTTTGTGACAATTCTAATTTATAGACATTAATGATAGAAACCAAGAAACGAAAATACTTTAAATGAGAAGTGTTTTGATCTCAGTTATAAGTTAAATGTTGACGACACTGATATCTTCAATTGAAGCCTAAAAAGGTAAGAAAATTTATATTTAACATTATGGCAGATGTATTTGGAACAGTAAAATATACACATTTGAATTGATTTAGAGCACAATACACAGCATGTCTCCGTCCGTGCGGTATCTCGCACGCAGCATTAATTTAAACTGATTTCGTGACTAGAACAGATGCAAATAGTGCAATAGTTTCCATATCATTGTGAGTTGCCGGCAGTTCGTCGAGGCGTGGCCGAGTCGACGCCGCTGTGTGCCCAACCGACCGTTCGGTACTGTCTTTACATCTCAGTAAGTGTGGATATAAACTGATTTCAAACTAAGAACGTGGTCCGTCCATTTTGTTTTCATTAAACGAAATGGCATATTTCACTTTTCGTCCATCTAAGTAGAACGTTGTGTCTGGTAAAACATTCTTTGTAACAGGAAACATCACGCAATATAAAAATTCCAGCAAAAAAGTCAAAGATAAAATTCCCGTTTAATATCTCGGATCTTTTTGAAGTTGTGCACGCGAAATATAACAAAAAAGACACATACATCCAATAATCGATCTTCTTTTACGTAGACCGCATAAAACGAATATTATACCCACAGGTCGGAAATTGTTCGGGCATCAACGCAGTGGAATATTGTAAAGACAATTCAATAATGATCGTCATGTCACAATGTTTCTCACTATTGTAATAAGTCAGTACTTTGTTGACAAATAAATGTTTAGAGAAAACTATCAATTTGAGTTAAACATTGGGATATGTTTGAAAGAGACAAAGTTAACTGTACTTAAAGACGAAGCATTCAAGTTTTTTATAACTTGTACGTCTTGAGAATTGCCTTTAATTGCGCCTAATAACTTCCTGGAATAACGTCAGCTCGCGTCACGAACGATGTCGCCATGTTGACCACGTCAGAGTGATAGCGCACTATCTGTTATGAGAATCACAATTATTAATTTACCGTTCCTATCATAGAACAGTTACCTACTATTGAAATATATTGGACAGTTACTATCTTTTCTATGACTTCCGCCTAGATAGAAGACGGTTTAAATTACTGTTGTCTCTATCTAAACTAAAAGTCTTCTAGTTGTCATCATTACGCGGGCAAACTTTTGAACAAATGGTAGTCTTAGGAGAAATATGGATTCTAAATAATATTTTAAAAATCATATGCAATTGTCATTCCCTATTCATTTATGAGACCTAATCAGATGCGACGAAAAGTTACAAGGTGTTTTGTTCTAAGATATCAAAAATAAGTGTTTTATTAGGCTGTTCACTAGGTCAAAAATTTTGTAATTCGGATCTTATTACTACCCTCTGGACATATAGGATTATAATATGGCCATCGTACTCTTAGCTGAAACAGGAAAATAAATGTGTCCTTATAAAAGCATTTAGTGTCATATGAAATTATTTCTTGTATTCAAATAAACTAGTCACGCATAAACAACGTTATTAAACCAAAACAAAGGAATTTAACGGAAATCAAAGGTTAGTTTGAATTCTCAGAGGCCGTTTAAATTCAATGCGATTTTAGCATTTATCGACGTGTGTATACATACCTATATGAATGTATGTGAGTAAATTTAGTTACGTTTTACTTTGGAAATGTCTTATTTAAATTACTTTGAGGTTTGTTTTAAATGTCTATACCTACTCAATATATGTGTGAGTGGAGTGGCGAACAAAATACATAAAGAAACGTTAACAGTAGATATAAATTCATTATTAAGTTCTATTAATTTAGTCTCGTAATGCCGCGGCTAACTTTTAAAGATCTTAAAAGGAAAATGCACTCTCATTTTAAACGTCGTTTATATAAAAACAAGGTAAACATTCATAAGAAACTGTCAAGAGTAACTGAAGTATAATCTAACACATGTGTGCAACTCTGCAACATCTTGTTGATGGTCGACAACAAAAACTAGTCACGCCAGGAACTGTAAGATAGCAGTCATTGGGACCGGTATGCGAAAATCTTTTGCAGCACCAATGATAATAATATAGACATTCTCTCTCATACAAGCGTTACCTTCACGCTACAATAAATCTACTGTATTCTGGCATTTGGTTGAAGCGCATTGCAGCATAAAAATTTATTACTTCATTAGTAGATGCAAGGTTACTCAATTATAAGTACAGTAGTATCAAAATAACTAAAATTTAAAATCTTTCAATGTAAATAAGTGAGTAGGTTCTATTGTACAGACTACAGGTCAGGAGTTAATCGTTCTTTCATCTTCCCGGTCGTCGACCCGGGGCGCCGGCCGATCGCACCTGCGCCTGCGACTCACTACCGGATAAGACGGATGCCTCCAAGGCCGCAAGCTTTTAGCCTCTGACTCAGACTCTACCAACTCTTGTAGATCTTGTAGGACGAGTTTTGTTCATTTCCGGAGTGAATACAGACGTTGGGTCATACGAGTAATATACAGTCGCTTCTGCGGCTTTATTTTAGTCTTTGATGGATATTACAATAATGCCTGAGTGTTTGCAAAAAAAGAAAGTATGCTTTCACGAATATTGGGACCAGCTATACAAATAACCAATAACACGACACTGTATAATAATAAGATGATTGCTACGTCCTCAATAAAGGGGAATGTGAGACAAAAAAATGGCAAAATCGTAAATTATTGACCTTCATGACACTTGCCTGATTTTCACCTTACTGTTGAACAAAAACCGGTATTACAAACTTGTAACATCTATAATAAAATAATAACAAATCGAATCAACATATAAAGCAAATTGAACTCTTTTCCATAGTTTACAAAATTTCAGTTATTCACAGTTATATAACATGTACGATTTACAGTACTTATATTAAAGGACTGAACAAACCGATATTTAAATTGACCGTGCAATGTGCACGGTCAATTTAAATATCGGTTCGTATATGTACAGTAAATGCAGTTTGACACGTAATACTTGTAATCAGATAAACACGCCACGGGTGTTTGAATCACCTCAAGTGCACTCCCCACATACAAGCGTTACAGGGACTCGATAGATACTAAGATGGTTTTACAAGTTAGTAGATCGGACATGTTTTTAAACAAAAGAAATACAATCATGGTTATGTATTATGGTTATAATCAAACTATAACAACTGCATTCTTTAATAACACGTTAGTTTTGTTCATTGTTTTGTTGTTTAACAATAACATAAGTTTCAAAATATTTTTAAACAGTAATCTAAACACTGAAACATTACCTTCGGAAATCGTAGGCAGCACGTTGACAAAGTTAACAATTCCGACGCCTGTTAGCTGACTCATTCACCAAAACTGATTTAAAACGAACACTCAAAATTACTAGTAGTTTACCTACTAACGGTGATTTTGTCGAAAACAAACAAACCGAAACAGTAACACACTTGACACTTTATCATGTAGCCTACATAGATAATAGTAGCGAAAATATGTTTGGCGTTTCAATTTTTTGCAAACATGTTGATGAACTTCCCCGGGAAGGAGAGGAAAGTGTAAAAAAAATTAGAAACTATTAAAGTGAACGACCACTGAGCACACTTTTTCCATAATAAGCGAGAGAAATGTTAAGATATCACATGAGAGCGACCTAGATCTTTGTAAATTGAAATCACGTCGGATGCGCGTACGCCGTGCTCACTGAACGAAGCGCCGGTGCTTACTGGCTGGCCAGACAGACAAGTTAAGCCAACGCCCGTTCACCAGTTCACCTACTCTTATCTTGCGAGGACTGTGTATAAGTATGTATAATAGTACATCGCTTACTTGTTCGACGTTGCGCTAACTTGACTGGTTACTTATATTGCATTGTATGTAGTTATATGTTTCGAATGGTTTGAACCAGTGATGTTACGGATGAAATTTTGGTTTTGAATATGGATTTTTATAAATAACACTAGCTGAAAATCGTGGTGTTACCGGCGGGTAACGCCGCGGGGCGAACATAAAAAAAGTAGCCTAAATTACTCTTTGTATCATCAGCTACCTACCAGTGAAAGTCCCGTGAAAATCGGTCCACCTGTCCTGAGATTGGCCGGAACAAACAGACAAAATATTTAAAAAAAGGATATTTTGGTATATGTACTGTGTATACATACATATATGCATTTAGTAAAAAGCGGTTATTTTAATATTACAAACAGATACTCCAATTTTATTTATTTTATAGATTATAGATGTATAGATTATACCAGTTTGTACATGGTTACTTTCTGGCTATTTCTGATACCTATTAAATTTTACAATATTGTATATTTAATGCGGTTATGTTAGCGACATCTTACGGAATAAATACAATAATTTCATATCATGTACTCAATGAATTATTTATAACTCTAACTGTTATTATACAAAACGTTAAAAAATTTACAAATCACTCACAATGAACCTGCATACATGCAAAAATATACAAAAATTTTAAATTGGTTACGAACCTATTCGGTTTTGGATATACGTATTTTTATTTCAGATAGCCGAATTGCGGTTACGGAGCTTAATATCATTTATGGTTTGCACTGCCTCGATTATGTAAAGAAAAAGATATGAAAATGAGGTTTACAATAAATATTTCACCTCATTTTGTTTTATGGTCGTCATTAATCCAGTCAGCGATAAAAGTACGGTAAGTAATTTGTATAAAGATAAGGTGCCTGATAAAATTGATTATTTATTTTTATCAGAACTTTGTAGTCTCATATTTAATTAGAAATTACGCAACTTCTCTTTTCAGAACTGGGATAATTTATAACAAATATTAGTTTTATATTGCACATTTCACTTTCCCGAACTTTCTCAGCTATCATTAGTGCGCTGGTGACCAACTAAACAAATAGTAAATTAGGATATAAACATTATTAGTTACAAAGGGGGCATGAAAACATCACTGTTATATTTAACATGAGGTCAATAAGTGATTAAACAGTTTCATTATTAAAGATCATTATCACAAATCGCTCGTACGAGGTCACTAATTGCACCGATCGATAAATACTAATGCAAGACAATAAGGAAGACGCAAGTGTGACGTTAAATGGCAGTTATTCATAGTTCATAATTGACGTCCAGTAATGTTCATAGGCATCGTTACGATGACTAATGGTTTCGGAAGTGAAAGTAGCAGTGACAATTACATTTTCTAACATAGTTCCTAATAGTAGAACGGAACGAGAAAATATGTCACCTGATTATTGATGATTACTATCGCCAATATACACCTGTAAGTTTATACGAAAACACGTTTCTGGTCTTGAAAGTCACCCTTTTAGAACACTCTTCAATGAAGCGGTTCGGCTCTTGCTACCTAAACCTGGAACTCATTAACAGTGTTCGTGTTATCATTGACTGCCTCGGTGGCGCAGTGGTAGTGAATGCGACTGCTGTGCTTGAGGTCTCGGGTTCAAATCCAGGGTCGGACCAAATATTTGTGTAATCTACAAATATTTGTTTCGGAGTTTGGGTGTTTTCTATGTATAATATGTATGTATTTACAAAAAAAAGTATATAAGTATTCATATCACTTGTCTAATACCCATAAGACAAGCTCTGCTTAGCTTGGGACTAGATGGCGTTGTGTGTTAGATGTCCGAAATATTGATTTATTATTATCGTGCCACTATGATCCCGAGTCCGAGATCTCACTAGACCGCCCAGACAATGCAGTATGGAGATCCACACAATGCTGCATTATCCACATTCGCAATGAGGATGGTGACCACCACTCTTGGATTCTATTCATGCTTTTCATTTTTGCAGATTACGGTTACTTTGGCAGCTTTTAAATATAAAAAAGATGATCTAGACGTGTTATCTACTACAGTACCTGGATGATCTTTTTTTTGTTAAATATTCTAATACGACCCTGGATAGATCGATTTATCTGACTCTAATATCCCTGCACACTAAAGTTCATGAAAATCGTTGTTGCCGTTTACGAGATTCAGATAACATTTATACAAGAATTGCTCGTTTAAAGGATAGATACAGGATAGATGAAGTAGTTGTCATTTAACCATTTGAACATGTAGCAAGTTCCGACAAGTGCCATAAACCAACAGTGTAAGTAGTTTAAAAATTGTAAAACAGAAGAGAAAGGTACTAAACTGATTTATCTTTATGTAAGCCTGTTCAATAAAGCAAGAACTCTTTATTGGGTTATTTGGTTTAATGAGTCTGAAATTAGATCAGACCTACGAAGCTTCAAATTGAATTTATTACCAGGTTAAATTGACAAGAGATTGCTGATTGATTGACATTCGATAATAATGCGATAAGATTAATAATTTTTCAGCAGGTGCGTTTTATTTTTTGATAACTAAATCGGCAGGTCATTTTAAAAATAACCTTTAATTTTATAAACCAAATTGATCATAAAATATGAAACTTTGAAACTTAATATTCTTGTTAAATAATCTTTTTTCATGACATACTGGTAGGTAATGACTATATTTATCAGTATTCTAGTTAACATATCGTTCAAGTCCTGTTCAGTTAGAACAAGACGGGTAAGTATGAATTTTGACAAAGTGCTTAATATTTTTAATTTATCAATAGTCTACTGTGACATGATCGCAACCACTTACAAAATGTTACTATATATTATGTAAATTATTGAACAATTAAGATCTGTTGGTAATTATCATATGTGATAAATATAAATTGCTTAGCTGACGGTACTCTAATCAATTTCACTCAAATTCATTCAGAGTCAGTTCCACTTGAACCAATGTTTTTTTGCGAGTTACAATAAAAATACTTAATCGTATGAAAACCATGCTTCAGTACAAACGGGTGGACTCGTGGAGATAACACAGCTTTATGAATATCAGAGTTAATTTTAGCAAGGGCGCTCAAAGGCCGGAAATGCACTTGTGACTCTCGAGTTACAAGTGTCCTTAGACGGCGACAGTCTACCCCCATCAGGTAAATCTTCTTGCCCATTTATCTAATAAAAAAACTCAAAAAGTGTGATTCTAACACTTAAACATTTCCTTCGACTACCCACAAAGATAATGTACTAAATTCAATTGCGATTGCCGACTCATTCGATTAATTACGGTTATAAAAACCTCTAATAGATACGGTGCCTTTAACATTTTGTTAGGTAACCAATCAAGTAACAATTAAATATTACAACTTTTTTTAAAATCACTAAGTTGTCCTACGAGATTTGTTCTCTTATAACTTATTTATTTGGTTTTATGGATAAAGTCTTTATAATTATTTTAGTAAACGATAATAAACAGAAACCGTTGACCCGGGTACATTTTAAGACCGATGTTTATTCTAAATCAAAAGTATATCCATACTTTTCAAGTTCTTAAAAATAACTAAGATATGTAGATTCATAAAATTTCTGCAATAATAAAATCAATAATTTTAATACGAGTAACATAATTTTTTTAAGAAAGGTTTTTGAAGTAAGAAAAAGTACAATAAATAATGTAAACGTTCAGTATTCGCCAGTTGGTAAGTTTGCAAGGTATGTATTTACAACGCAGACACATCTTGAATAATAACATGTTCCCAAAACTGAAGTTGTACATCTTTAGTTCCGTTTCTGGCACTCACTATGAAGCATCGTTCTGCTCAATAAAATCCAACGGTCTCGTTTGCAAGTTCGTTCAGATTGGTCACAGAAACTGCAACATGTTCCGAGGAAGGACGATCATTGCTAGACGTAGCTAGGTTTTATTATAAGCAATTTATATGAAGTATGAATATATTGTTATTGTTAATGACTGTTTCATACAGTTATTGTAATGTCATGTCACAAAGAAGCGGCTTCAGATGACCTAATCTCCGAACAATATTTATAGTACAAGATTACATAAATAAGCAGTTTTATTTTACATGTCAAAATATTAAAAGAACAATATTTATTCATCTGTGAGCTTATCTTGCCACAATAATCAGAGAATTCACTAAAGCTTTTAATTATTATATCAAATTATGGAAAATATTATTTTTCTCATTTCCTTCATTACAATTTCTTTATTTCTATTTGCAATTGTCTTCGTCCTTAACAGCATCGTTGACTTTCTCATGTAGTCCTGGAATACTTTTTATTTATTATTTTATATATTTCATTTATTTTTACAGTTTTGTTAGTTACTAATATGTACCTACTTTGTGATAAGTTTAACTTATTTTATCTATTTCTAATCATTATTTAACTCAAAGAAATACATTAGTATTTATGGATCTAAATAGATATCTTAACGATACATCAAAAACTTTAGTACACGTATAAACAATTTGAACATGAATTCAGTTTATGAGTCTATAAAACGTATACAACTTACTTCTCTTCGAAGTACCGAAGCCATCTTCGTGGTCGTTGCACGTCCTATCTTCATCGTATTCGTAAACCTTGAAACTTTCCAAAGAATACAGCTTGCCGACTTTTGCTATCTGCCTATTCACAAAAATAGCCTTGATTCAAAATGTCAGTAGAGGCAAAAATTGTCCAGCTCTACAAATTAATATTCGATATTATTTTGACGCACGAAAAAGACTCAAACTTAGGATTTAGTCCCACAAACGATGCACTGTTCCCATAAAACGAACTTTCGTCACCTTGTTCACTTAACCGATGAAAATGTTTATGATTACCTTGATAATTATACTAAGATGGAAGTAAGCTTACGCACATCGCTATTGTCACAACAGAACAATGAATTGGACGAGGTTCTGAATCAAAACAGAGACGTCCGGAATTCAAATAAGTTATAAGTTCGCGATCTCGCGGACTCAGAGAGCTCAGTAGGGCGGGAGCGCTCGTGAAGGCGACCGCGTGTCGTCTGGCTGGGCTGCAGTGCCTTTGCCCGCCGCGCCGGCGCCCGGAACTGTGTCAGCAGACGCGGCGCCCAGAGCACCCCGGCCTTTCATGAATACACCTCTCTCTATGTTCGACGCATCAATACATTCGCTGCCGTAGTCGAGCCAAACTATAATTACAAAGTGACATAAAATTGTTACCACCACGGTACAACTAGCGGGCTTCTATTAAGTAAAACACGTAATATTATAGAACTGCATATAAATTTTGCTTGCAAAACCACAGAATACTTATTGCTTTAACGCTGAATCGTCGAAAACGATAATGGCACGAGTGTCGTCGATAATTGCCAATAACCTGAGCTTGTTTTACTTCTTGTCGACTTTGTTGTAAACTCGTTTGGCGCTCACTCCTGTCCTTAATATTATATTTACGTGACGATTATACGGCAGTACCGACTCATATCTCTATTTTACTATGAATTGGAAAAATATTGAGAAGTCAATACAAATTATTTTTATTGCTATTAACTACTTCATAAATTGTTTTCATTGAAGTCAGTCAAATTATTGTTAGCTCCCATGATTCCCTAATTCCACACCGGGGCTCTTTGATCTTTTGCGACACGCGATGTCGCCTGAAGTTTCAACAAAACTACGAGTGTAAGACCTGTGGTAAATTCCTACTTAAAATAGAGATAGTGTATTTGTGTTTGATAACCCACTCACGAATTATTTGTGCGATGATCATTTATTGTGTGTCTAGTTTCAGATTACGCTAGTGCGAGTCGGACTCGCCCATCGAGGGTTCTATACAAATCTGTATTTACATGATGTTTCTAAAAAAATATGCTTTTCCCATTTTTCGTTATATCTGTACTATAAAACGTTGCTTCATACCAAATTGCAAGATTCTGAGTTCACGAGAAGTACTCTGTAGGTTTTGATTCCATTGCGAGTGTCAAAAATTTGCAGCATCAACGGCTTATTAAATGATGTAACTAAAAATGTATGCTTTTCGCAATTTTTTCTTTATGTGCTATAAGACGTTGCTTCGTAACATATTTCAACATTCTGAGTTCACGGGAAAGACTTTTTCAGCGTGTATATACTTTTTACATTGTAAACAAAGACTAAACATAGTTGGCTCTGTGGAGCAGTGGTAGCGTATGCGACTGTTGTGCTTAATGTCGCGCGTTCGATTCCCGGGTCGAACCAAATGTTTGTATGATCTGGAAATATTTGTTTCGGTGTTTGAATGTTTTCTATGTATAATATGTATGTATTTACAAAAAAAAAGTATATATGTATTTATATCAGTTGTCTAGTACCGGAAGGCGTGGTGCGTAAGATGTCCGAAATATTTATTTATTTATAGTACTCGTATGTTGATATATTTGACATCTATTAAGATATGTTAAAAACACTTGTGTTCTAGGTAAGATTTGAAAATTTGCCTGATTGAAGGCATTACCAAAATCTAACAAGTAGAAAACATAAAATTTCTGTTCTCGTAAATCTAAAACCATATTTAGAAAGGTAATTACGCAGCTGAGAGGTTTACAAAGATTATTAATGAGCTGAGATTTAGATAAAGCAAAGACAGGATACCTACTAAAGTTTAAATGTTCGTTACTTTAGTGGTAATGAGCGTCAATCTTCGATTCCTTCGACAATGTGAAAATTACATTTCCTTTACTGGTAGTCAAATTGCTCAGTATGTGTAGTCCACGGAGAAGTCAATTGAATAATTATAAAATAGCAATTGCTCTGCAATGCAAGGCCGCTTCGTGTAGCGTGCCAATCTCTATAAAACCTCCACTCACAATTGAATTCCGAATGTAAACAGCCCGACTCGCGGTCATAACCCTGCAAAATTTACTTCACATACAATAATGTCGTGAGCTTTAGCTAAAAGCAAGGAACAACATCGCTCGTGAGTTCATAGCCCGTAACACGTAAATACATATTTTCCCTAAGCGATAATAAAAAGTGTTACCTATGTAGGTTTTAGTATATTTATTTACGTGTTTACATTATTACGGACATCTCCTTCGGGGGCTTCAGGATACATTAAATAATTCAGTAACCTTCCGAAAGTACTTTTCAAATTTAGTACCTTCGCCGCGGCTGTTTACATGTAACATAAAAATGATAAACAGAAATTGATAAAACTTTATTATTTATAAATAAAAAATTTAATAAGTAGTCACAATAAAAAAGTTGTTATTTACAGCTCCTTGGTTTGCAATACCATAAAAAGAAATGCGTTTAATTCAGATATATTGCTAACTAGACTTAATGCATAAAGGTTGAGTAGAAAAATATTCATATAAGTATATCTAAACAGTAAAATTAGACTTATTTATTTTTTTCATTGGACTACGATAGGTCAATAACTTTTGATAGGGAGATCGTTTTTTGTTTTTTCGGAAGACGGTCCCCATTTCATGTCATCCACATTTTATAAATTTTTATCATTAATTTCATCACGTCAAAGACTATAAATACTTGACATTGGCAGAAATAGCTGATCCGAGTGATCCGATCCGATTTCATCAAAAGAAGAAGAAGAACTTTTGACAGAACGAAGTATGTCGAGGCAGCTAGAATTATAATAAAAGAAACCCTAAGTACGTAAATTTTATATATACATTACATTTATATATATTTTTTTTATACTTCATCTACCAAAATTACTCTGCCCTGCCTGATGGAAAGCACCAGCAGAATCCAAGAGTGGTGGTCACCATCCTCAATGCAAACAAGGACAGTGCAGCATGTTGACCAGCACTATGGCGGCCTAGTGAGATGCTTTTTCACGCCCCGCTTAAAGGACCTGGGATCATAGTGGTACGGAATCACGTGCGCTGGTAGTGAGTTCCAGGTTTTAACCGCCCGGCACAGGAAGGAAGAAACGAATCGATAGGCGGTAGAGAACTGCCATAGAGGCGATTTCTCTACGCTTTTGCCGAGGCTTATATGCAATTGCATGCATTTCAATGTTAATAACAAGCTAGTTCATGCTCTCCTACACCGTCGTTCCCGTCGGAGTTCGTGACGCACTTGCAACTTTTCTGAAACGTTATTGTGTGCAATAAAGTATTAAGTGATTTGATCCTACAACGATACAGACGTCAGCAATTGCAAAACAGCGGCCTGTCTGAAGTGGCAATCATCAATACGAGTTATAAGTACCTTTAGTGACAAATTGAAAACATGAACAAGGGAGCAATTAGAGCAGATTTTATATGGTTCTGAACGGAGGCTATTTAAAAAAAGACACACAAACACTTCTTTTATCAGAAATGAAGATGTTACGATGATCTGGAAGTGTAACCGTTGAAATAAATGGCAAATAACACGTAGGGTTTTGTTTTTGTTTTGTTTTTTGTTTTTTTTTTATAAAAAGACAACGCCCACATTAGGAATAAACATCCTGTGTCGTGGGGGACTTTACAAACATACATGAAACGGACACAAAGAACATCCAGACTCGGGACAACAATTCGTGGATCACACAAAGTGTTGTAGGTACCGCGTGGGCTTCGAACCCACGACACTTGGCGCAGTAGCAAGCGGCATGGCGACCGCTGACACCACTCGGCCAACCGTGCAGTCAATCGTTTGAGACAAAAAAATTCATCGGGAGAGTTATACGAAAAGGAGATAAGTTCGGTAATTGATAACACAATGGTAATATCTGTGTTAATATCGCTTATATGTACCTGTGGATCGTTTGCAACAGATAAGTTATTAGTTGATTGCTACGTCAATACTGCAGGCATTTATCGACATAAAGATGATTTGACAGATGATGGTGCAAATGTTTTTGAGTAGGCGTTATTTTCATGTGCACAAAATATACTTATAGATGTATGTTTATTTTGAGAACATAGTGAGATTATCCTTGACAGATTCGTCATCATCAGCCTATCGCAATCCACTGCTGGACACAGACCTCTCCAATTGCACAGCACTTGGATCGATCTACGGCTTCTCGCATCTAGCTCCTGCCAGTCGTCTTGCGCAAATCATCACTCCACCTAGACAGGCCAGGTAGAGTCCTACAGCACGTTTGCCGAGACGCGGTCTCCACTCAAGAGCCCGTTTACCCCAATAGGTTAGATAGGTCGATAATACGTAACACGATTTTCTTTAAATAATTAAGTATTATTAGTCAACCAGAATACTAAGCGAAAATCATGAGAAGATACTGTAAGAGTTTAGGTAAGATAGTTCATTAATGAAGACTATATTTGAAACAATAAAGAGAGAGAAAGAGAGAGAGACATTTAGAAAAGCTTTATCGTACAGTTAGTCTCATAAGTCAGTTAATTACTTGCGACAAAGACAATAAACAAGGCAAGTATACCTACACAAAAATCGTTACTTCAATAGTCACAAACATACATGTATAATATCAAAATGTAATAATAGAAATACAGATATACAGCATTGTATTAATATCGAAGGAAAGTTTTGTCTAGTTGATTTCCGTTTAGTATGTAAGTAGGTACATATATGTTTATAAAACAATCCCGCAAATCGTAAAACCTAATAGCGTAATAAATTCTTGTTAATTCTAGTGTTACCGCGACTAGAACCATTACAGTTAGAAACTTACAAGCAATTTTGGGAATTGTATACTCTAAGTCGTTATGCTAGCTATACATTATAATAAACGACAGATTTAATGGAGAAATATAAGCTCAGATTTTATTAGCGGGTGCATTACCTCAGTATCTAGTGAGTCAAGCTCTTTCCATCGGTTATCGCACTCACTGATTGACCTGTGACCTTTAGAAGCGGGTATTACAGACTACCAATCTGGGAAATGTTATTTCGAACTGGGACAAACGCAATGTTTACTCACCCAGCAAATGTCGCCTTATTTCACTCGTAAATTAAATTTTTAGGTTTCTATAATGACGGTAGTACAACTATGTGTAAGAGAAGACTGTATAAAATAGTGCCGCGTCATTGGAACCAATCCATGCTAATATTATAAATTCGAAAGCAACCATCTGTATGTCTCTTAAGCTTTGTTAAGCTGCATCGATTGTAATGAAATTTGATATGGGGATATGTACTTTTATACTTGAGGAAGGATATAGGCTATTCTTACAGTAACCGATACACATACGGGCGGAGCCGCGGGCAAAAGCTAATCAACTCATTAGTAGTAACCATATCTTTATTTACTATTGAAACAAAGTTTAATTTGAAGTAACTTTTAAGCATGTCTATATCTTGAATTCAGGATAATTTTAATTTTTTTAATAGTTCATAATTTTTGCACAAACAGTCAATATAAATTGTTCCTTTTTTTCTTTATTTCGATAATATTAATAACTTTACATCACACATCACACCAACAGCCTCTAAAAGTCCACTCCTACTGGACATTGGCCTCTCTTTAGAAACAAGGATTTGTTTTTTGGTTTCAGGTTTGTATAACTTATTATAGAATAATTCGATTTCAATAACTATTTTGAAGTGAAACTTCTTTAGAATCGTTGTGATTTCAAACCGGATGCAACGGAAAAACGACAGTAAAGAGAGAGATTCTTTTGTCGATTTACTGAAGTTTCACTTCTATCGTGTGTGAACCGCACACACACCCTTTTTTATTCGATAGTAAATACTTTTAGTCATCTTTAACTAGCTGCCGCGACAGATTTCATTCTGTCAACAGTTATTGTTCTGTCGCAGTCTAATAGAAAAGTGTTGTTTTTTTACTATTTTCGTCGCAACTTTTACGTTGTTTCTCTACATACAAATATTAAATAAAAAAATCACTGAATCTGTTCAGCGGTTGTCGAATTTTGCGCTTAGTAATTGGCGATAGATATTTTAAACACTTCACGTTTATCTCATATGAAATTAAAAAAAAACCTAAGGGCAGTTAGAAAATAAATCAATGGTCCTTCATTCATTGAATTAGGAGAAGTTGACACATATTATTAACTACACAATAATAGAAAGTTTGAGTACATATGATGACGGAAATGAAAGACAGTCCAGAAAATTGCTCAAAACTTATACAGTGCTGGCTACCTAGTGTTTTAATTTTGATTATAAATAAACCTTTATAACAATCTAGCTGACCCGGTGAACTTCGTACCGAAATACCAAAGACATAAAAGCCAATCCAAATCCTATACTGTACTCGCATACATTTTTATTATGTTTTATTCAATATTCACGGACTTACAAAAAAAAGACACCTCTGTGGTTTGTTTCGACATTTCTTCCCAGAGTGAGTCTTAGGAAATGCCGGCCTCTTCTAGCTGTAAAGTCCGATGTGTAAAAATATCTATAAAGATTTACTTACAAAATAAATATCATTTATCATTTTATCACTTACCCCACTTTCCGAAAAACTTTTTTTAGTATTTATGTAGGTTTCCACGGGTAGTGTACAGTCGCGAACTAAGAAAATATAACCCTTCCGGTTCCTTATTGTTTTCTTCTATATTGTCCTGACAGTAACAAACACATAAAAGGCGGACTTAATGCCTATGGCATTAAGTCCGCCTTGCGCAATGTAATTGCAGGAAGCTTAAATAAATAAATAAATAAAAAAAGAATCATCCAATTTATGGCAGACGACCGAAAGTTATGCGCGTATATACATTTCGGTTATTATTTTTTATTTAGATACCTATATCTTAATTAACATTAAATTAGGTAAATTATATAACTTTGGTAAATGTTAAGTAAAATGAATGTTTATATTTTAATAAGTTAATGAGCATTTTAAATAAATAAATTAAAATTACCTAAATTTTATTCACAAAGAAATAAACCTTTTAACAAAGAACATTTAATTTATAAAAACAAAAAGAACAAACAAGCGGAAATTATATTAAAAATAATTGATTTCAAAAAGTTGAACATTTACCTATGTTTTTATTTTATTTCATTTATATTTTATCAAGCAAAGTTTTTGATTATGATAATTTACTTATTTAAAAAACCTTATGCACCTAGAATAATATTATAGACGTTTTTCTATATGTCAAAATAAAACGAAACCTTACACAGGAGTAGGACCGAAGCTTAAAAACCTTCTTAGTACCTACATTACAGGACTAATCTGGATCATCCAACATTTTACTTTTAATAATAATAATAATAAGCCCCCTAAAATCCCACCTTACGTCCGTGCTGAACATCTAGCCACGTGGGGGGCGGACATACATACTATTGAAACTTATGTAGCTAACAGGGCAAGGGTAACCCTTTTAAATGGAGAAATGTATAATAGAACATATAACTTGAGGTCGCTGCCCGGGGGGCGCCGGGGCGCATCTGGAGCCGATGCTGGGTGCTACAGCATGCGAACCATCGGTGGTGAGACGTCGAGCAGGCGGGCTCTCATCAAGCAATCTACTACAGCCGGTCGCAATGAGCTGAGCAGGCGGGCTCATCGCGTAGAAGTTACAGCCGAATCAACGGGCGATGATACAAAAACGCTATCTTCTTCTACACCTTCAACTCGCCCTTCTTACATGACAAGAAGATCAATACGCTTGACAAGCACTAACAGCGCTGTGCAACACCTAACAACCGAGCGATCACCTTCACCCTCATTTAGTACCATACAATCAGATCACTCACTTTTCTCTAATATTACATCACCATCTTCAACCCATAGCTTATTTAGATCACCCAACTCATCACCGTCATCTACATATTCATCCCGAACTACAAGGTCAACAGCTGTTGTGCAGGAGGCATTAGTCATTAACCCTGTACCCACTGCTGGCCCTTCTCGTACGCGAAAGAAATGGACTGAAGAAATGAACCGTTTTATATGGCGTACATACCTTCTCAAAACCAAATGCGAAACGTCAGAACTAAACAATTACTTAGAAACTTTACATAGAGAATTTAACAATAGGTATCCCGACATGCAAGCCACTCGACAACGGTTAGGAGATCAAAAGAGAGCTATAATAAGAAGAAAACTGCTCTCACAACATGTGTTAGACGAAATAGCCTCTGAAGTAGGAAAACAAATAGGAGATGAAAACGTAAACCATTCACACATACATAGCCAGAACGAACATTCATCACACACACAAACAGTCTCTAGCAACAATAGGATGAAATGGACAAAAGAAATGAACGATGATATTATTAGATGTTACCTTGAAGCAACGGATCTAGAAACAAATATGACTGCTTATCGTAATAAACTTTATGAACTTTTTATAGAAAGACAACCAAATTTATCTAATCTAACTGAACAGAGAATTGCAGACCAAAGAAGAATAATATTCATTAATAAGACATACGCCAACAGAATAAATGAAATAAAGCAGGAAGTACAATTATCACGAACAGATTTGAATAACCAAAGAGTATATGACTTAAACCACTCTGTTGCCGATCAAACAAATAACACACCTGAAAGCATAATGGATACCATATTTACACTGACTGAACCTACGGCAACAACACACAATGAAAACAACATCACTCATAACACCGATACCAATAGTAGTAACAGTACTGTTAACAATAGGATAGAAGAAGAATTTAGTAATGCTCTTACACGATTCAGTACAATCAATCCAGAAGCAAGACCATACATCCCGAAACAAAAGACATCACGAAAATTTGCTGAAATAACTCAATTTTTAAATTACAATATTTTACCGAAACACTTAAAGCTAGAATTAGATTTTAACTCACTACACACTTTAATTTATTCAGCAGCCTATACGGCAGCTCTTTGTAACGGCACTAGATTTAACACTGAAGATAATACAACTACTAATAAACGAGCTAGGAAACCTGCGTGGCAAAGAAGAATCGAAAGTAGAATAGAACAATATCGATTAGAAATAGGAAGATTAACACAATACATGTTAGGAAATAGAAGTCAGAGAATATTAAAGACTATAGAGGAAATAAAGAAAAAATATAAAACTCATTCGCAACACGAAGAACCTAACACTGACCCCCAACATTTTCTTGACACACTGAAACAGAAACTAAGCGCAGTTTCAAATAGACTTAAAAGATACTTAAATTGTACTAAACGCAAACAACAAAATACAAACTTCACTAATAACGAAAAACAGTTTTATAGAACCCTAGGACACATTAATCAAATAACATCAAAATCCACAGAATTACCCTCACCTCAAGACCTTCACCAATTCTGGGCAGGTATCTGGGAAAACCCTGTGCAACATAACACACAAGCAGACTGGTTACAAAAAATAGCAGACACATCAAATATCAACGAAATGGAGTTTGAAAATATCCCAATTGATACATTCACTCAGGTTATTAGTCGCACACATAATTGGAAGGCACCAGGCACTGACAACATACACAATTACTGGTATAAAAAATTTAGCTGCACACATCCATTCATCCACAATCATATTTGCAAATTCATACAATCACCACACACTATGCCAACATTCATAACACAAGGAATCACATATATGCTACCCAAAGGTTCAGACCCCAAAAATCCTGCAAATTACAGACCTATCACATGCCTGCAAACTATATACAAAATCATTACAGGATGCATCAGTGAAATTATTTACAGTCATCTTAATCAACAGAACATTCTAGCAGAACAACAAAAAGGTTGTAAAAAAAATAGTCAGGGTTGTAAAGAACAATTAGCCATAGACTCAATAGTAATGAGGCAAGCCCAAACTAAAAATAGGAATATTCAAATGATGTACATTGATTACAAAAAGGCTTTTGATTCGGTCCCCCATAGTTGGTTAATGTACATACTAGAACATTACAAAATTCACCCCAGACTGATATTATTTCTAGGAGCAACCATGGTTCATTGGAAAACAAAATTAAAACTATTGAACAACACTTCATCAACTACTCAGCTGATTAAAATAGAAAGAGGCATATTTCAAGGAGACGCACTTAGTCCGCTTTGGTTTTGTATGGCACTCAACCCCTTATCTAAGTTACTAGATGATACAAACATAGGTTTTAAATTAAGATACAATAATTCATTCCACACACTTTCACATCTACTTTATATGGACGATATTAAAATTTATGCAACTAATTACACCGAACTTAGTAAACTAGCTGACATTACACAGTCATTTTCAACAGACATTCAAATGCATTTCGGGATAGACAAATGTAAAATTCACTCTATCAACCATGGCAAGACAGAATACAACTGTTATGCACTTAGTACAGGTGAACAAATAGAACCGTTTGACGAACATACAACATATAAATATTTAGGATTCCATCAGTCCAGACAGATTCAACAAAAATACACAAAATTAGAGTTAACAAAAAAATTCAAAGCCAGATTAAATCAGATTCTTAGAACCCAATTAAATTCACGTAATAGTATCAAAGCCATCAACACATATGCAGTTCCGGTCCTTATTTATTCCTTTGGGATTATAAACTGGTCTCAAAGCGATCTTATTAAATTACAACGCACAATCAACACACATATGACAACCAATAGGAAACATCACCCCAGATCGTGCACACAACGCCTTACATTACCCCGCGAAGATGGAGGCAGAGGACTCATCGATATACAAAATTTACACAATAGACTCATAGATAAGCTACGCAATTATTTTTATGCAAAAGCCGAACAATCCCAACTTCATAAATTCTTAACCGATATAGACAAAAAATTAACCCCACTCAACTTATATGACAGAAACTTTCACCCAAAATTAGCAAGCAGGCAGCAGAAAATAGACTTATGGGCACAAAAGTCTCTACATGGCAGACACCTCGCCGATCTCAGCCAAACACATGTCGACAGAAAAGCGTCGAACGAATGGCTGTTGCGCGGGGAACTCTTCCCAGAAACCGAGGCTTTTGTGATAGCTATTCAAGATCAGGTTATAGATACCCTTAACTATCAGAAACACATAATCCGTCTCCCTAATCTTTCTACCGACTTATGTAGACGATGCCATAGTAGTTCTGAAACCATCCAACACATTACTGGCGCTTGTAAATCTATTGTACAAACTGACTACAAACACCGGCATGACCAAGTTGCAGCAATTATCCACCAAAATCTGGCTCACAAATATTCATTCATTCCCAATAAAACTGCTTATTATAAATATAAACCCAGTACAGTTCTTGAAAATAATGCATTTAAAATATATTGGGATAGGACAATAATTACCGACAAAACCATACACTACAATAGACCTGACATAACAATCCTAGATAAAGTTAACAGGACAGTTTTTATTGTAGACATAGCAGTATGTAACACACACAATCTTCTTACGACGCACACAGAAAAAGTTTCAAAATATATAGACTTAGCTACTGAAATTAAAAGACAATGGCAGGTAGAAAGAGTTAAAATTGTACCCATTATCATGTCTACAACTGGTGTGGTTCCGAAGACTCTTCAAAATAGCCTTAATACACTGCAAATGCCGAAATCCACCCTAATGTTGATTCAAAAAGCAGTTCTACTAAATACATGCCGTCTCACACGAAAATTTCTTGCATCGTCATCATCCTAATCTCACATCATTTCCCCCTGGCACACTTGGCTAAGGCCCGTGTGTTAGATTTAGCTTCCCCTTTAAAATAAAAGGGAGACCACAAAAGGTATAAAAATAAAAATAATAATAATAATAATAATTCTTTATTGCAACAAAAAAAAGATTACATAACTCTGTATAGCCCTGACTCCCAAAATAGCGTTAGCTGTGTGTTGGGAGTCAGTTATCCTCCAAAGACAATAAATACAATTGTTACAATGCAATGGTGGACACAAAAAATAAATAAAAACAAATATGCTTGTATATGGGTGTGAGTGTATGAGGTGTGTGTGTGTGCGTGTGCGTGTGTGCGTGTGCGTGTGTGTGTGTGCGTGTGCGTGTGTGTGTGTGCGTGTGTGCGTGTGTGCGTGTGCATGTGTGTGTGTGTGTGTGTGTGTGTGCGTGTGTGTGTGCGTGTGTGTATGTGTATGTGTTTTTGTGTGTGTGTTCTATACTATTCAAGCCTCCATTACTTCACTATTTCCAAAAGGCCCTCAACATCATGAAATTCTAGTCCCCTAAGCCACAATTTAATAATTAGTTTTATTTTAAAATTAGTTAAGGTTTTAGTTTTATAAATTAAATTAAGTTTGTTGTAAAGTCTAGGGGCAAGATTACTGTAATGTTGTTGTGCAAATTTGCTTGCTACTTTTGGGATTGGACATTTGTCTATCCTTTTGCCAGATGGTTTTAAAAGTGGCACAGTAGTTTTGTGGTATCTACGTATAGTTTGATAGACAAATAGTTTCCTGACAGTTAGAACATCAGCTTTCTTATATACTAAATGTGTGGGGTGGCGAAATGGTAGACACAAAAGAACTTTAAGGACGACACGTTGAGCTCTTTCAAGTTCAATTAAATTTGTCTTAGCCGCTGAACCCCATGAGCATATACAATACGTAACCACACATTCAGCCAACGCTTTATACGTTTGGATTAAAAGTATAGGATCCTGTATCATTCGCAAGTCTCTAAATATATATATAAGTTTCCTTAGTCTACCACTAACCATAGTAATATGCTTCTTCCAATTTAATCTGTCATCAATTTTTACGCCTAAATATCTAATGTCAGTACTTTTTGATAAAGTGGGACAGCAGCAATGTGAAGGTAAAGAATAACTTCCATTACATGGATAACCGTGCACACGAATCTGAAAATTTATAGGCACAGAAGCCTTTGTTTTGCTAAAGCAGAGGAACTTGGTCTTAGTCGTATTTAATGATAGTAAACTATCTTCAAGCCATGCTGTGATTACTGACATACCTCCTTCTGCTAGTTGTTGTGCACGGTTCCAAGAGCTACCGTAAAAAAGTACGACAGTGTTGTCTGCAAACATTTGTATATCTGCCCCCTCGATTTGTTGCTTGCATAAATCGTTGACATAGGTCAAAAAAAGCGTTGGACCGAGGGTACTGCCCTGCGGAACCCCATATGTCACCGTGTCGTAGTCACTAACGTGATTATCTACTCTAACATATTGCCTTCTTTCCGTTAGGTAGTCCTTGAACCACAGAAGTGCGTTCCCTCTAATTCCAATGTTCTCCAGGCGGGTAATTAATATTTTAGTTGAAACTGTATCGAACGCCTTCTGTAAATCCAGGAATACTCCTATGCATTTGTCCTTTTGGTCTAGGTGAGATGTTATTTTTGTTGTGAGTTGTAGAACAGCATCAGCAGTAGAGCGATTGTGGCGAAACCCATACTGGTTTTCCGAAAGAATATTATTGCTTTCTAGGTAAGCAATCAATCGCTTATTCATGACCTTTTCAATAACTTTACAGATGCAACTTAAAAGAGAAATTGGTCGATAATTTGTTGGAAGTGATTTGTCACCTGATTTATAAACAGGACATACAACAGCACGTTTAAATATGTCAGGAAAGACACCTTGCTCAAAACTTGAATTAATTAAGTGACATATGGGCCTCGCAAGACAGTGACAAAATTTCTGTAAAATATTCGCAGTGATGTTGTCCATGCCAGGAGCACTATGTTTTTTCAGGCCATTAATCACACCACTAACCTCAACCGGGTCTGACAGATATTAATATCGTCAGCCTTTCGCCGACCACTTCTGATCGAAGGTACTTATGGTATTAAGGTACACAAAACGTAATGAAATATACTTTTGAAGAGTTTTCGTCGATGATTTCAACTGACCACGTCAAAAACAAAGAAAGCGTTACGATCCAGTTAATGAGAACACGATATGAACTACTAATTTCACATAACGCTAATATTGCCCACCGTTTACCTCGACACTTCCTTACTCATTTTACGTTGTTAGGTAATCAATGTGAAAACAAAATCAGCATCATCAAAAGAGATATCCGGTCCAGGGTTCGGGAACTGCTGTTATTAAACAGCAGTTCCCGGACCCCTCCCTTCTCAGGCGCAGAGTGGCACACCGTGTGGTTTTAGTCGGTTCGATTCCGACACACCACCCGGCCGCAAACCCCGGCGGGGTGAGGCCTGGGGGGTTTCCACACGTATAAAAAAATGGTATAGAATTTGTTTCAAATTTTCTTTCTCTATTAGACCGCTCTGACGATAGTTACAAGATAATTAGAGTTTGTGACACTCTGTTCTCCGTCACCACACAGATGCTATCCACATACTTAGTTAACAAATTCAACGAACAAAAAATACTAAATCGGGCCAGCCCTAATTGATTTGTGTGCTCTCTAAAGTATGCAATTTCAACAGCTGGAAACTCGTATCCTTTGTGCTGTACAAGTTTGGCAAGTGCGGCAGCAACTAGTGCGCAGCATGACAGGTGTTAAGAAACCGCAATCAAATCAAGTGAGGGGTCGAGACGTCTTGAATTGTGCTAAGTAGTCAGTCCAGTTCATATAAATAAACTATAGTTGTATAGTATGGCAATTGTGTCTACCAGTATTAATATAAGAACGAGTATACCTATTTTTTAAAACACCTGTTATATGTGGGATTAGAGCGTAAATAATGTAAACATGCATTACAGTAACACGTTTTGTGTGATTACGAACTTAGGTGTGCTTGCATTTTAAACTATTACTGTACGTAGGTATAGAAGATCTTTCTATTTAGATCTATTAAGTTAATATTAGGGGACCGAAGACCTGGTGAAACGTGGCGCGTTGTTGCATGAGATCATCATAGGACGGGTTGTTGTACAGAGCGTCGGGGAAGGACTTCAAATGAGATGATGTTAATTTTGTTTTTTATAAGGTCCTATTGATGACTTGATATAGGTGTATTATAATAATGGCATCTTCTCTCTTTTTTTCCGAAAGCTACCAGTAAATCGGTAGTAGTTGCGGGAATTGTTTTAGTTGTTAAAGTATGTCTAAGTTGTATTACAAATTGCTTGGACAGTCTTTGCTATTTTCGGAAGAATTTCTTCCTTAAAAATGAATGGTGAGCCATTCGAAATGAAAGATAGTATTGGTTTAGATACAGTATTGATGGAATCAGATAATTTCGTACACTTCTAACGAGAAGTTTCAGACGTTGTGAATTAAAAAACAGAAAGAAAATCCATCAATTATCCGGTAATATTTCATCATGTGTAGTTCATTTCAGGGCACTGCCATTGCTTTTATTCTCATAGTTAATAGACAAACTGAAAAGAAAGTAACCTTGATTGCGCGTCCGTATATTTCACGCTCGCAGCATGCGTAAGGCCTATATTTCGGATGTCAAGAATCACGGTTTTCGTATCAAAGTGTCTGTTTTATCAGTAGGATGGCAATTCCAATGATGACCGTAAGTAGTAAGCTACTGGCATTAAGTGACTGAATTTTTTGTTAGAGATCGTGTTTGATTTATATAACTTGATCGAAGAGCTAAGCTATACGTATAACACATCTTAAATTAGCCATGAAGCTACCTCTTCAATGCTAATGCGAATGTTAAAAGTCGATCATCAATATCAAATGGAGATCGATATATATGTCATGAATAGACACGCGAGACGTAAAAAGCCGGTGGCCTTGACCTTGATACTACTTAAGAAGTATCTTTTAGGAATCGGTTTATAAAAAGGAGTAAAATAAAATATCAAATTTCTAATATAGCAGTAAAGAAAAGATATAAATAAACCAGGTACGTGTAATAGCACTAGCGCAACCTGAAATCAAATTTTCTTGTAAGGCCGTATTTCAACCGTGGATTTGGACAGTAATGGTCAGGTTAGAATATTCATCGGCATTAAAACACGATATACTGAGCGACAGGATTACGAAAACGAGAAATGTAAGATAAATAATTGTCAGTTACCACAAATACCCATTTAGGTACATTAATTCTTCATTTAAATTGATAACCATCATAATATATACATTTCTTCTTCACTACATAGTATAAAACAAAGTCGCCTTTTCTGTCCCTATATCCCTATGTGCGCTTAAATCTTTAAAACTACGCAACGGATTTTGATGCGGTTTTTTCCAATAGATAGAGTGATTCAAGAGGAAGGTTTATATGTATAATACATGCATCATATACTAAGGAAACATTGCTAATTTTAGAGGTTTCTATTTTATGCCCGTGCAAAGTCGGAGCGGGCCGCTATGTTTTTATATACAACGTTCATAGTTTTTCTGCAGTGTATTTAATTTAGTATCAGCATTGCACCCGTGCGAAGCCGGGGCAGGTCGCTAGTTTTATTAATATAGTGGCATGTAATTGCAGAGGTCCTGTAGTGGACTTCGATGGGTGATAGTCATGATGATTATTGTTTCAATGGATTATGCAAATATAATGAGGAAAATTTTGCATGTAAATGCTTTCTATTGTGATCATATTGACTCAAAAAACTTTTAAAACATGGTTTGACTTTTATACAAAGTAAATACCATGATGCATGCTGAATCAGGATCACATGAATTATGTAGGTATATGAGTTTAGCTCACATGATAAGCTGTAAATGATAATATTTGAACAATTGTTAGAAATATTCATTTAACATGTTATCTTTATTATCACGGTATTGTGATATTCAGTGAAATGTATTCATATAAAGTTAAAATTTTACTTAAATTTACATTTTTTGGGAAAATGCAACATCCCAGTAACTGTGGCATTTGTATAACAAATTATCAGTAAGATAGGTTTTCATCACTTACAAAAGAGACACAAATAAAAGTAGCTCTCACAAACATTTTTTTTCTTTTAGTATGCAGTGTTGAAATTTTTCTACTCTTAGTGTGCAGTGTTATTCATTCTTGTGCAGATTGTAAAATGGTTTATATTGTACATTACATTAAACAAAATAATATTTTATTAAATTGTATATTAACATTATATGAAATTCTGTTCTATAGAATAAGGAAACAGATAAGGTTTCCTAAAAATATATACACACAAAATAATCATTCAATAAGAAACATTTATTCCTAAATGTCAACTACTGTGGTTATTACATATACAACAGTATTTTGCAAACACGCCTGATATGAAAAGGAAACCAGTTTTTGTTCTATTCTGACCTAAATCTTCAAATGAGAATCGGTCGTTAATCGCGTGCGTTAATTTGAAAGTCTAGCCTGCAAGAAACTGATGGGTAACGACCTTACTCAGTAACTGTTACATCTGGCACACAAAATTAACATTCTAAACGTATAACCGCAAAAAAACAGAGGTTATCCATAAATATCATGTGAATAAATAATAAAATAAGTTTGGTTTTACATTCTTTTGTTAAATTTCATAACTTGAAAAAGTATTCCTCTAAACTTTTAGAACTCTGAACCAGTTAAATAGTGAAATGTCACAATTAACCAAAAATTACTAGAGCGCAACCAGTATCATTTCATATATTTTTAACTATTTTATTATTGTATAGCAAATAAATAAGTATATGTCAACCAAACTTACCATCTTTGACGTTTTTCGAAGATTGCGATGATGACACACCGGGGATAGTTTTATCGGAAGCACAGTACATTGTATTTATTTTCACAAGTTAATACTAGTAGATCACTCTCACCTGATAAAAATGAACATATTATTATGACGATTTGATAACACAATACATTCGTACTAACGCGAAACGCAGCGGCCATTCCACATTCCGGTTGTAAATACTCGCGACATAGACAATGGTATGATATAGTCGGTCACAGATAGAAATAATTTCGAAAGTCTGTTACAGTTTTGATATTGCATTTTGAAAATGTAATAATTTGTTAATTATACCTACCATGCTTTTATTTTGATGTATGGATTTCACTTCACTTCCATATTATTGTAGATCTAAAAACAATGAGTCATGAAACACTAGTCAAAGTCATGTATTACTAATTTACCAATTCCTGTCCCTCGGTAATCTTAGTCCAATCTTGTGAGATTTTTCGGGAATATTAAAATCATACATTATTTTCTGATCATAGTGCATTACAGTTGCTTTTTTAGTTAGAATTACTGTAGTCGTGCAGTATTTTGATTCATATTCATTTACCAAATGTCAACTGTCAGATATTGGTTGGTTTCAGTTTCTAATTTATGTTGTAATATTGTGAGTGGCAGACATTAATATTTTGTTTTATAATAGTTAAACTATGATGCAGCACCAGTACTGGGTAACAAAAAAGACTGTGTTAAAGAAATTAGGAACCAAAGAAGATGAATGTATTGTCGCTTCCGACGCCGAGCTCGATGCTAAATTGGAATTATTTCGATCAATATCGGACAGCTGCTTACAATTACAGCGAGTGTTGGACCAATATCAGGAAAGATTATGTATTTTGGCTCAAGAAGAAAACGCTTTAGGAAAATTTTTACGAGATGCTGGAAAGAATTCTGATGCTTCTGGTAAACACATGGTTTCTGCAGGAAAAGCGATTTCATATTCTGGCCAGCAGCGATTATCGGTGAGAGGCCCATTGTTGAGGCTTTATCATGAAGTTGAGACGTTTCGGGGTCGCGCTGTAAGTGATATGAGGGCTACAGTGTCTGCTATGGAGAAGGCTCGTATTGAATACCGTGCGGCGTTGAGTTGGATGAAGTCAACGAGCGCGCAACTAGATCCTGATACGGGACGTGGCCTTGATAACTTCCGAAAAGCGCAGCGGCAAGTACGCGAGAGTAAAAAGTTGTTTGATAAATTAACACTTGATGTTTTGCAAAAGGTAAAGGTCTCTTATAATTTATTTTGTCAAAATAAATCCATACAAATATGTGTTAGACTTTAAGTTAACAATGATATTATGCTGATGCTATTGGTAATAAGAGTGTGGTCACAGAAGCTAGTCATTTGTTTTTTATTTATATTTATTGTTTGTGAAACAATTTTTTGTTCTGAGTTTGAGTGTTCTTTGTGTCCGTGTCAAATAGTTGTAACGTTCCTACGGACACAGGATATATTCATAGTGCATTTCTTGTTCTTTTTTAAAAAAAACTGTCCCTCTCTAGTACTGTATTATGACTTAAGATATCTGTTTACAGATTGATCTATTAGCTGCAGCAAGATGCAACATGTTTTCCCATGTCCTCTCTAACTACCAGTCATCATTCATGACATTTGCCACTAAAGTGTCACAAACATTAGTCGCTACAGCTGACACTATGAAAACCACACCTCAGTATGACTTCTGTATACTAAAAGAATTATCACAAACCTTAGATGAGGGTGACAGTAAGCAAGATGTTCAACCACAGGATAAGGATCAAATGTTATTCTTCCAGGTAAAATGCTAATAAGTTGTTTTTTTTATTAAATATTGGCAAACGAGCAGACCTATCGCCTGATGGTAAGCTATAACCCCGCTCATGGACACCTGCAACACCAGAGGCGTCACATGTGCGTTGCCGACCTCTTAGGAAGAAGGTTTGAAGGTGGTATTGGTCCGGGTATACTGCAGGCGACCGTTCATTCTGCAGTTTTGTTCTCCGAGGCAGAAAGTTTCTGTAACCCTCAAGTTGTTTGTAACCCACATGACCAAAATAATTTTTAGAATTAATAACTGACTCACACACCCTGTCTGCATCCCCCATTGCCGTATTGTAAACCCATAGAGTAGTGTCAATAAATTTGTTTACAAGAAAAAAGATTATTGAAAAGCAACTGTAATACATAGACATTGGTGTTGTGGACTTTTTTTAGGAGAACTTTTTTATAACTGCTATAATGTCTATGCTATAAACAGACTGATGATAAATTATAAAGCTAAATGCATATAATTATTAAATATTAGACTAGTTATTGCCCATAGCTTAGTGCAGATGATTGATTCTTATTCTGTAGAGTTAAATGACTAATAATTACAAATTTCACTACAAACGGTTGGCCTAGTGGTTTAAGCGGTCACTACGCCGCTTGCTACTGCGCCAAGTGCCGTGGGTTCAAATCCCACGTGGAACATCACTTTGTGTGATCCACAAAATGTAGTTTTGAGTCTGGGTGTTCTTTGTGTCCGTTATATGTATGTTTGAAAAGTCCCCCGCGACACAGGATGTATATTCCTAATGCGGGAGTTGTCTTCAAAAAGAAAAAAAAAAAAACGGGTCATATTTCTTTTATTAATATCTTAATGAGTGCCTACGACATCAGCAACATCTGCGAAAAAGACATTTTGTAACCCCACTGGCTTAAGCTCGGCGTTGATAAATCAGGGAAAATAATTAAATATGTCTAGCCCTAATATATTTCTATTTTCATTCATATATTCCAGGATGAATATAAAGATGAGAAACCAGAAAACAATACTGGTACACCCAAAGGTAACAACGAATCTAAGCAGCCGTCCATAGAAGAATCGCAGCAACAGAATGCTTCACTAAACCTGATTGATACCAGTTGTTTAGAATCTGAACAAGCTGAAGGGAATGCAGGCAATCTTTCTGATCTGGCAGGCTTACGTCTAGACTCTGATGCCCCTGCCTTTGGAGTCTTCATGCCATCACAATTGTTACAGGTATGTCAAAACAATCTAATACTAGATAAAATTACAAATTTTAATAGAAAAACAACTTTAAGAACTGGACCAAATTGAAACGGGACCACATGGGAAGCACCAGCTTTCAAATAAACTCAAAAACTCAAATCATTTATTTCCATAGGCCCCAAAAGGCACTTGAACACGTCAAAAATACAAACATCAAAATATAAAACAAAACTCAAGTAATCAATTCAGTGATAAAAGGTACTAATACTAAATGCACTGAAATTATTTAAATTACCGGAGCTTAGATTGATTTCGATTCAACTCAAAGGTTTAAATTGAAGTCAATCCAAGTACCAGCTCCGATGGGTATTGCATTCATTAGAAGAGCTGGTGAGAAACTCATGTGCACCATCTTTTCAAATAATTCATACAAAGTTTGTTTGTTTTTGACAACAGTACTTCTATGTACAAGTTAAGGCAACCAAAACACAAGACGCTAGAAAGCGGACTAAAGATATATTAAAATTAGTCCATAGCATATAAGGTTGCAATCACTTACACATCAAGGAGTAAAAGCAATGTACATACATACTGGTCCCAGAAAAAAAAAGTTCAAAATGTAATAAAATAATAAATACTAATTATTTACGCTCCAACAATGTAAACACAGATCGCCTTAACTAACAAAATTCAAATGTCAGGTAATAAATGCAGAATAAGATGTCAAGAATTAATTACAATCAAATAAATTATATTAAGGATTATAAATAAATAAATACATTGCGTATAAATATAAATTATTTCAATTAGTACATAATAAGTTAATACTAATGCAATATAATATAAATAATAAAAAAATAAACATCGAAATTGAACCACCCAGTCAAAAGATATGAGGTAACAAACATAAAAAACTACAACTGAATTGAGGACTTCCTCCTTTTTAAAGTAGGTTAAAAATAACTTATTCTATCATAATGATCTAATATTCCACCTAAAGTCTGCAGCTAAGCTAAATACTTATGTAAGGATTGTTTTCACATGGGTAACTTAGGAAACCTATAGTAAGTTGTTTATGATCCATAGGAATAAAGCCATAATTACGCTTTAAAGTAGTAGCTATCATCATCTTCATAAATTCGAAAGTTTGTGGGAACTTATGGATGTTTGTTATTTATCAAAAACTCATTAATTCTTTGGACAAAGAATCGGTGTTCCAAAACTAATAAGATTGCTTGCAACTGAAGCACGAAGCAAGCCACGGCATACGCAAATAGAGAATATGCATATTTTTTAATATTCTTAATGTATGTATATGTATATATACATACGAGTACTTTGAGAGTAAAGAAAAAAGTTTTCATATTTTATTTAAAACTTAAATGTTAATTTACGTATATTTGAGAAAAAAAGGAAGCTCTTATTTTTTAATAGCTTTCTCAACTACTGGTCACATTATAATGTATAAATCACGCGATTTCGCTTTACTTATGTTAACTTAATAAATACAATGATAATAGTCACATGAGAACCAGGTCAATATAAATATTATTACAATCCATAAATCCGTTGACTATTTTGATTAACACTCCGTTGCTACTATCAAATCAATAAGTATTGATAATGTTAAAAGTAAATTCTTGTGACAATACTATACATCATACATATAATAATCGTATTTTTTTTAATATGAACTTTCCAAATGACAGCACGAATGCTGTAATTTTTTTTTATTGTATCTATACGAGCAGACGTATCGACTGATGGTAAACGATTACCGCCGCTCATGGACACCCGCAACACCAGAGGCTTGAGGCAGCGTACGCTTGTTTTAGGTTGATCTTCTGTGCGAAGGTAGAGGTAGTACCGCCCCGGTTAAACCGGGCCTGTTTCGGTTATTTGGGCTGTAATAAGCGTGACTTTACTTCCTTAATTTACCGAAATAGGTACTAAAAATCTTAGCTAAGATATATAGAAGTCAAATAGACGATCCACGCAGTACGTTCGAATCTATTTCTAGTCTATATCCTATCTGCCCTAAACTAAATTTTACTGACACATACGAAATCATAAATATGCAGTTGTAAGTACTTCTACCATAATATAGCTCACTGATAAGATAATGGTATTATGCACTATATGATAACATAGTAACTATGTGCTGACATTTTGTATTAATTTTATGGCAAATTGTTTCGATTCAAACGTGACACAAATCCTGTTTGATATGTAAATAATTGTAGTATGACTTGCGGTTGTTGAAACACAATCAATAATAATAATAATATGTATAGTATCTCCTGGAGCTGTACAGTTATATCACTATCCATCCTACATCCTTTTTATAATTCTACTAATATTATAAACGCTAAAATTTATGAGTATGTAAGTGAGTATATTTGTTGCTCTTTTACGCAAAAATTACTGAATGGATTTTGTTGAAACTTACCAATAATATAGCTTCATCTATCATATATATAGATCAGCATTCAGAATAACACATAGGCTACAATTTGCCCGTTGCCCGCGGTTATTGTTGTACCGCGGGTTGCACTGCGGGATTCAGCTAGTACTGTTATAAATTCGAAAGTAAATCTGTCTGTTACACTTTCACGGTTAAAACGGTGCAGTGGTTTCTTTCTTGAAACCGAGGACCGCGAAAACCGAAATACACGCAAACAGATGCTCTAATGAAGGCAAGTTCTTTATATTATGAAATCTGGTTATCTTTCAGAGTTCATCTAACGTCCTTGAAGCTGCTATGACTCCAACACCCGAAAAAAACGTCCCACAACAAACACCAAAGCCGAGTGCTTCTTCTGCCGTACCAAAGAAAGATGACAAAGCAGCATGGTTCAAACTGTTCGCCGAACTCGACCCTCTAGCCAATCCTGATAGTCTGCTTGGTTCTAACACTAACCAGAGTCACGCTGCTTAAAGTTCTGTATGTATGACTGTATAAAGAGCTTCATTTATCTCAAAAGTAGGCCTTACATGTGACATTATAGTAAAATAATAATTCAGGTGAAACTCTTAGCTCATTTGAGTTAAAATACAATTTTAATTTTGAGTTATCCTATGGACCAGTTTTACCACTTACTGATAAAGTAGATAGTGATAGACTATTTTGAACTTATCTGCTAGATAACTACAGAATTCAGTTTCACAAGTTTTGGATAGAGATAAATATGTCAGCTAACCATAAGTCAGATTACTATCAGGAACTGAACTAACTGTCGCTTTATCAGGAACTGGTCCTTAATGTATTGTGGATGCTCTTTAGTTTACTGTTTATGGAGACAGGTTTTTAGGATGAGTTAAGAAAAAGTTTTTTAAACTTGTATTTGTTATGAGCTAACAAAGTCCTTTGATAGTCTTCTGACCAGTTATTTTACAATAATGTGTAATTCTAGTCAGTCCAGTGAATGCATATTATAGGTGGCCTAACAACCTTCATATGTACCAGCTAAGATAGTACTATAATATGTTTCAAATCTTTACAAATAACATCGTAAGATGTATAGTACCATAGCAAAATGCTTCTAGAAATATATGTGTAATCTATATGAAATACCATTTAGTATTTTTAAACTTTAATATAATCTAATATCTTAGAAATAAAATATATGTGATAAAAACGTAAATTCAAATATTAAAGTACGTTGTAGCGACAATTTAATTACTACCGTAATTTTGGCGACTATTTGATATATTCGGTTTAGTAATATCTTTTAGTCCAATGAATGTAAGGTACGGTGAAAAGTGCTCACTAGCTTACACTGTTTGTAACAATATATTTTATGTACATTTTATATATTGTAGATCTGCATTTATCTCAGAATAAATACACTAACAAATATATGTATGTTTATAGTTATAAGGTTTATTGCTTTGTGTTATTAGATTTTAGTTTAAATTGTTATTTTATATACTTACGGTTTCACCACCTGCTGAACAAATCCCTAAATGACTAGTTTGAATTTACCTGACAGTTAACTACTGTTCATAAGTCTTGGATAGAGACAGATATGTCAAATAACTATAAATATATATTTAATATATCAGCGGATACTATCAGGAATTAGTCCCTTGAATATTGTTATTTAGCCATGATTTTATTTTTACCAAAGGTTCTTAAAAAACTATTTTATATTTATACATTACATGCAATGGCAATGTTTTTTTTTATTTTATTATTTAGCACAGGTACATTTCCTATGAATTTAATATTTTTTAAGTAATCCCAGATCATCATAGATCTGGTATTGTATAAATTGTTTAATTAATAAGTTGCACTATGACTTTATTGGGATATGTTATATAAAAACAGTTACTTGCGGCTAAGTATTTAATTCATAATATTTGTAATTTGTTATAATAAATTACATGAAATGGAACGTTTAAACATCCAACAGTGTAACGATTAATAAAGTCAACGATTATCCTAAAATAATATACAGATGTAAGTGATACATGCAATTGTAAGTGAATGAAAAAAAAGCACATCTAATAAATTAAAGGTAGATTAAATAAAAACAGTGTCACACTTTTGGCTAAGAGTAGAATGTATGTGAAAAGCCACTATTTTTATGCTGCTATATTGTTTAATTAGTACATTATACTATCATTAATCTAAATTTCTAAATGTCAGCCACATTTATACATGTACTTTATGATGATAAAATGCTCTAAATTTTAAATTGTATGACTTGCTAAAGCTGAGTCTCCACCAAACAAATTTGGCAACTTTGGTGTTGTTATCACGTGTTGGTGACAAAAGTTTTTGTAATATCCTTGTGTTGGCAACAAAAATTGTAAACAAATATTGGAAACCGTTTTTCTGTTGACTGAGAACATCAAAAGAATACGCTTGTTGCAGATATTAATTGACTCTGTGGTGACGCTTAGTTGGAAACAAAAGAAAGATGACTGACATGTGGAAGAACAAATTAATCGGATTGATCGGCGAGTTGTTGACGACTCGGTGTAGACACAATGGAAACAAAAGTTGACAATTTTCTAAAGAGTTAGAAACACTGAAATTGCTAACAATTTCGGTGGATACACGACGCCTGTAAATTACTGAGTGGCTATTTCGTTTGTTTTGTATACATCTAAACCAAGAAGCGACCATAGGTGCCGAGAACCTGTTGCACTACCAAAGTTATCTGCATTTAGATAATCTTATTCCGTAATATACAAGGGGAAGTATAAAACCAGGCGTTTCTTGACCAAAGATCCATAGTAAGGCTGAATATGTTTATAATTTTTTTTGAATTGGATATATTCAATTTTTGTTGTTTTTTTTGTACATAATTGTAATAAAAATAAATAATCATAAAATATTGTCAAATTTGGTTATTCTGAAAATATTAGTTGTAGTATGCGTGAGAAAAAATATTCCCATTGGATCCATCATACGAGATCTGACCGACAAATCCTCCCTCTGAGAATGAACAATAAATATGGTCTAGTCCCCTAAATTTTATTTTATAGAAACTTACATGATACCAAAGATTTTTATGTTTTATATATATACATGACTTATATCTCTAATTTAATTGTAGGTGTTCGTTATATGTATTTCATTGACTTTGTATTAGTGTTACGTTTTGTGCATTCCATTTTTGATCTAATAAAAGTTAATTGTACGAATGGTTTTATTTTGGATGACCTATAAAAATAAGAAAAATACAATGAAACAAAATAAGACTTTCAGACAGTGCCGGATTGAGGTAACTTGATGCCCTAAACAATGTTCGCCTGTGGACCCCTATTCTTAAGTGAACTACAAATAATTCATTGGAAAAATAACATGAGAAAACGTATCGTTAGTAGAATTTGTATGTGTTATTCCTTCTGCCCTTAACCCATGCTAGGTGGGATGGGCACAACACGATTTCACGTGTTGTCTTAAGATTCGGCTATATTTTTAAGACCTGACGTCAACTCGCCTCGGCATCATTTTATACAGTCAACATATGTTTTCTTCACATTAGAGCGTGGCCGTGTCGAACACACGACCCCCGACAAGGTCACTACCAACTACCCCACCAAGGGGTTCCCCAGAATATGTTTTTAATATATATTCAATTTATTTATTTGTTATTAGAAACCAAAACATTTTTTTTGAAGTGAAACTTCTTTATCGGGGTTGTAAAAAAATTTCGTGTAACATTTTTTCGTTACGTGTAACATTTATCCGTTACGTTACGCGTCAAATTTATAAAATAAAACAAAAAACATTTTCAAACACAAACAGGACCAAATTAATACTACAATGAAATATCACATTACAAACAATATTATTTTATTTAGTCCACAATGTAAAAAATAACTACACACATCACATTCCACAAACTTACTTCATTCACACCACAGATCGCGAAATATTTACTCAGGTCTCGCTCGCTCGCTCGGTAACATGATTGCGGCCATGTTGCGGAGCGAGAGGGCGTGGAACTCCGCCGTTTCTTTCTGCGAGCAAGTTATGCTTGCCAAGGAGACGGCGGAGCGGAACCGGGAGAGGTTTAGAACTCTCCCGGCGCGCCGGGCCCGGGAACGGGCCAGGCACCGCAGGCGACTCAGCCGCCGGAGAGCGCAGAACGATCTCCGTCCTCCATAAGCGCAAGCCTGAGGGTGACACATGAGGCCATGTGTCACCCTAGCAGAAGCAGGCCGGGTGATGGCGCGGACGCTGCGGAGCGTGCGCACCCTGGGGGTTATTAAAGGGAACATTGGGGTTCTCACACAGTAGGGGGCCATCTACAAAGCGCAGGTGGCCCGAGGTACGTCGGGGTTCCAGGGTTTTCCTTTCTAGGGTGCACCTGGTTCCCCGGCATCTAGTGCCCGGGACGGCGTGCGGTTTTGGTCGGTTCGAGTCCGACATGCCACCAGGTGGTATCCGCGAGGAAAGTCTCGCTCCTTAACTTTTATTGCACTTGAAATAAGAATTGTCACGAATATTGCTGGTTTATAAGTCTTTTGTCGTTATACCTTACGACATATGATATTTATTTTTTGAAAAATAACGTCATAAAGAAGTTTCACTTCTTACGAGTGTACGCTAGTACACGCACACATTTTTTATTATTATATGCGAATTGCGATTTTTACGGACATTAAATTCGTGGTAAATAATTTTTAAGTTTAACATTCTGAGCATATCGGATTCGATATATAATAAAGACAATGCATCTAATAATATATATATATAATCCTGCATGAGTTAGGTTACATACCTTTTGAGCTTTTTTTTAACATAAGAATGAAACAGTTCAATTTCTAAATTTCTACTTCCAAGTCTATGTTTAGATCATTTGCATATTGTATGATTAAATTGTTACTTTTTCAAAATAATAAAATTGAATCATTTGCGCGAGCGTACAATGAGCCGAGCGTAACTGGACAACGAGTCATCCTTTTTCGTGCGGGCAGCCGGCGTTCATCGATTTATTAGACGTTGTGACGTCAAAACCTTGTGAGGGATTTTTATCTGTCCCCAAAATAGGTACCTACCTATCCAGATAGATCCCCAAGTTCTTGACTTTGTCACCATATGAAATCTGTTGTAACTTTATCTTACATGTGTATTTTAGTTGGATTTACACTAACTCCATACTCCCGTTACGTACCTGCATTGAATCTCTGTATGTTGTAATATTTACAAAAAAGGAGGTATTTACAAAAAAGAGTATTTAAGTATTTATATCAGTTGTAAAGTACCCATAACACAATCTCTGCTTAGCTTGGGACCAGATGGCGTCGTATGTAAAAAATTAAAGATTACAAACTCAAAACCCTGCAGTTTATCTGACAAATTACTTGCTTCTCTTCTGGTCTCTTCTTTTTGCATATCATCCGCAGAAATTAAGTCTAACGTATCTATAATTTTGTTATATATCTCCGAAATAGCAAACTCAAACTCAAACTCAAACTCAAATCATTTATTTCCATAGGCCCCAAAAGGCACTTGAACACGTCAAAAATACAAACATAAAAGCATAAAACAAAACTCCTAATACTAAATGCACTGAGATGATTTGAATTACCGGAGCTTAGATTGATTTCGATTCAACTCAAAGGTTTAAATTGAAATCAATCCAAGTACCAGCTCCGATGGGTATTGCATTCATGAGAAGAGCTGGTGAGAAACTCATGTGCACCATCTTTTCAGATAATTCATACAAAGCTTGTTTGTTTTTGACAACAGTATTTCTATGTGCAAGTTAAGGCAACCAAAACACAAAGGCTAGAAAGCGGTCTAATAAGATATTAAAGCTAGGAAAAAAAAATTTTTTGTCTAATAAAATAATAAAATTAGTCCATAGCATATAAGGTTGCAATCACTTACACATCAAGGAGTAAAATGTGGACCAGTATGTATGCAATGTGTGCATACATACTGGTCCCAGAGAAAAAGAAAAAAAACGTTTAAAATGTAATAAAATAATAAATACAAATTATTTAAGCTCCAACAATGTAAACACAGATCGCCTCAACTTAACAAAGTTCAAATGTCAGGTAATAAATGCAGAATAAGATGTCAAGAATTAATTACAATCCAATAAATTATTTCACTTTCACTCACATCCAAGCAGTTATTGCTTTAGCAGGAGCATCCCATCCGGTATCTGATAGAGATTTTAGGACATTTTCGACAACGCTCAGACTAACGAGATTGAGAGAATGAGCTGCAAATGGGACATAGGTATACTTTTTATTTATGTTTTTTTTATTAATGCGACACCTCCAATATAAAGTTGGAGCCTACTTTGAACTTATCCTTTCATACAATAAATAAAAACATAGGTATATTGCAAACGTATTCTCTTATAGAATCTTTTGCTGCATGCCGTTGTAACGCCCAGGCATATTGGATGCACTGACTATGACTGGGCCAGTCACACGACAGTGCATCCAATTCATTTTCTGCACTTCGAAAAATCTAGTCCATATTGTTCTATAAGGTACTGAAGCGTCCCAATTCGACACTTTAAAACGCTCGTATTTTAAAATTGCTTTAATTTCGTGTGCTCGTTCTTTCTCTCGGTCGTCTCTAGTGCTCCCCTAAGCCGGCCATACACGCTACGGTCTACCTGCGATGGTACGCCATGTGGGATTAGACCAGTGCAGTTTTTTTAACCTGCAGATGCGACTGGAGTAAGATCGAAAATCAATTCTTTCACCGTACCTCTGCGTGTGTGCATGTAGTTACTCCGGTCCTATGCGTACTGCGCAGGTCGCGTCGGTTGTTTTCTAGTGTCTGTTGTATACGGTCGTCATGTCGTTCACGTAAAGCAACATGTGAAACTGAAGCCATCAGATTCGACTAAAAAAGTGCTTGAAGATTTTATTCAAATATATAGAATTCATTCGTGTCTTTGACAAATCAAAAGCAAAGAGTACCAGTGCATCATCGCCCTCTTTCGATGCCATCGCAAGAGAACTAAAGATCGCTTCGGTACACAAGGAACGTCCCCATGACATGCGGTTGACCTGCACACGTAAACCAGCACAGGTAACTTCTACGGTAGACCGTAGCGTGTATGACGGCATGCTACGAGAAATTGCATAAGTATCTTATAGGCTAATCCAAGACTGCTTTCAGACTGAAATATCTTAGGAACGATGGAGAATGATGAACTGCACGGGTGGCGCAATAGTTTAAGCGGTCATCTTCATGTCATGTCGTGATTTAAATTCTACACTTTGTGTAATCCACAATTTCTGTTCTAATTTGTTGTTGTTGTAAAGTCCCCGTGTAACAGGATATTATTACCAGTGCAGAAATTATCTTATAAATAAAACTGAATCCAATTACATATATGTAAGTACTTTGAACATGAATGATTAAGCACTTACGTTTTTGCACATGATTGTTCTTACTCTATGTAGGTACAGTACAACATTCTGAGTCATTAATGCCAGGGGCAAAGTTCTCGAAGATGAATAATTCCGAATTCATTCAAAGTCCGTTTTGCTACTTACGATGTTGCTACTAATAATAAATGTACGTCTCTGTAGAATTTTTCAGTAAATATTGAATGTATCACAATGGACTTTATAAAATAGCTCAATGTCACAGAGCGCAATGAAGAGGGCAATACTTGGAATGGTGATCACGAACTAGAATAGTCTACCAGTAATACTGATAGACCTGGGGGACCTGATGTCCAGCAGTGGACGTCTTTGATGATGACTGAATGTAAATTCAATATTTATACGATTAATTTCATTATAAAACAGGTATCATTTTGCACACGAACTTGTAGTCAGTGTAGAGGCTTAGTGATAAAAATTAAAACAGAGACTTTTTTTGAATTTTATGATTTTTATTAGAGAAAGACTGCGTGAAATGAACAACACCCAAGTGTCAGAAAATTCATGCAATGTGAAAAATAATAAGTCCTGCCAGTTCGAAATTGAATCATGGATTGTGTGATGCAACTCAATTAAAATTTGAATTTCATAATTTAATTGGTGCGCATCAAGAAAATAGTAAGAAAAATGTTGAACTCTAGTAAGTACTTTTTTTTCTACAATTGCTTTGAATAATTGGTAAAATCTGTTTTGTGAACAATATTTTGTTGTATATATGAATTCTTATTTTTCCTTTCTTTGATAGTTTTTCGAAACATTTTGGGCACTGAAGAACCCCCAACCAAAGTCTTGGAAGTACGTTCTGATAATTACATCTCAAGACCCATACATTATAGGGAAGATTCTATGTTATTGTATGGTCCAAAGGCAGATTCAAAGAGTTCAAAAGATAAATATTATGAAATAGTTCTGCATAAACCCTTTACTGAGAGCTTGCATCAGATGTACAGGTATGTAATATGTGCACAATGTAATTTTTTTTTGACTGGAAATAATATTTATGCAATGTTTAAATAATGATAGCAATTATGTTAGGTACCAAAAAGGTGTATTACATTTGCTTTCACTTTTACTGCCTTACGAAATTGTACAATACTAAATCAAAACTGTTACATAATGTACCTTAAATAATTCTACAAATATTATTTAGTCTTTACATAATTTAAAATGAAGTAGCTACAGCTGTAGTCTATCTGCTTAGAAACCTTAAAACCAAAGAACATATTTTAAAAATATTTTCAACAATAGATACAGTGGTTCTAGAAGGTTTATATGTTTAATACATGCATATCATAGTACAGGACTCCTGAGAATTTCAAAGACTTCCAAGTATAGCCGGGCTGTCTCAAATTTATTTAAATAAATCTTATACCGAGATGAACTTTTATAAGATTCTTTTATCTACGTCTGTTGTCCTACCTGTTATAATTAATTTATCTAGCAAAGGTGTGGCAGTTATCAATATAAAAAGATTTTTTGACAGGAAAAAAAAGACAGTTAGTATGGACGAAAGTAATGGTTATTTACAATGTATACTCGTATTGTATCTGTACTTATAAAACACTAATTTTTTTATGTGGTTTCACAGTTTATGTCGAGCAACTAATTTAGAAAGTGCTGAAGAAAAGTTCATTATATTTAAAGAAAGAATACCAATTTTCATCAAAATAACCAAGGAGGTAAGAAGCTTTTAAATAAAAAAAGGAATGATTTAATAATTTATTATTAAAATACATATAAATATTATGGAGTATAGCAATTGGTGGTTCTTATGCCCATACCTCGAGAAGGCAGAAAAGCAGTCGGTTCTGGTTCTCATAAACATCTATGACATTTGTTATTGGGAAATCAGTGCCCTCAAATATACCGACAAGGTTCAACCTATGCTAGTCGCTTTGTGGAAAAAGCGGTTTTCTGGTAAAACTATAATTTGCACTAAGGATCTTCGGAGTTCTTTGTTAACCTCTTGATTGGATAGTTGTATGTAGATTTGTCATCTCCTCACTCCTAGATCATCCCAGATGCTCAGTAGTGTTTTCAAGTTACTACATGTTTCTGGGAGTGATGTTGATTGGAGGATGTCTGCCCAATGACCTGCCACACTTCTACATTCTGTGAGAATGTGCTGCTGCGTTTTTTATGCCTCCATTCAATCCCTGCACAGAGGGCTGTTTGTCACGCCTATAGCGAATAGGTGCTTGTTTAGGACAATGCCCAGTCAGGATACCTATGCCCTTTCTGATATCCTATTCCTTTTCACCAGAACTGCACTTTTTGTAAGCCTACATCCTTCATTGTTTTTCCGTTCAGTTTTGTTTTTCTTGGTATGTAGCCATGTTTTTATTTTTGCTTGGGGTAAGGGTCTCAGGAGTAATATAGGTTCGGAAGATGAGGATATCAATTTACTAGTGTTGTATTGGCAAATTTACATTCATATTGATCATATGTGGATATTGTATGTTTTTAAATTGTTTAACACTAATGACAATGTAAAACATTTCAATGAGTACATACCGAAAGTAATATACTGAAAACCACCTAAATAATTACCAGTTTCATGTGTTAAACATTTATACTGGTTAAGATTTCTGTGCAAATAGATTAGGTTGACCATAATTACTTTTATTTTTATCTTGCTGACCTCCAAATAGTGTGTAAATACAAACACACCTTATTTGAAGATAACATATTTGTCCATGACTACACTTAAGTTTTTTTAGGGTCCATAGTCAAACTGGCAAAAACGAAACCTTAATAGTTCCGTTACAGACTATTAGCAAAAATAATTTTTAGGAGGTAGGGCCGACTTACAGACAATGGGTGGTCCGAGGTACGTCGAAGTTCCAGGGATTTCTTTCAGAGGGTGCACCTGGTTCCCCGGCTTCTAGTACCCGAGACGGTGTGCAGTTCTGAGTCGGTTTGAGTCCGACATAACCACCAGTTTGTGGTATCCGAGGGGATTTCCGCACAAAAAAATAAATAAAATGGTAAATGGTAATGGTCAATTTTTATAAAAAAAATTGATTAAAGAATCCATTGTTCATATAATAATCTTTGAAGCTTTGATTTTCGTCAGACTCGAGCATCCCCCCTAATTTTTTTTGTTGATGGTTGAGAAAGCCTTTCGGTTCGCCCTTCGGGCACTGAGGAGCCAGGTATGTGGTGATTCCACTAAAACCCACCGCGGCGGCCGACGGCCTCTGGGGAGGACCTAGACAATATTATTTCAGGTCCCCCCGGTATCGCCGCTGATGACGCCGTCTACGCTCGGTACTGGCCCTCTCCCGATCCCATTTATTTTTGTCTCTTTCTGGAGAATTACAGCTTTACGGAAAGAGACTACTGCGCCCTAGCCCTCCTCGCCCGCCAGCATGGTCACAATGATTGCTAGCGAGGACAGGTCTCTTCCGATATGACCCACTCCGATGACCGGGATAGTCCTCTAGCATATGCTGGGCAAGTTCAAGTCGGTTGCGCAGTGGTGGCATTGTGCCGTCTCCTCACGTCCGATTCTGTTCAGATACCTACTCACCGAAGCAACCATGCCCGCTGAGTATATGCATCAGTCGGTAAGTGATACGAGCCCCCTCCCTCCCTACCTACCTAAGCTTCGAGGTCAGGCAGAACGGCACCAATAGTGTATTTACAAAAAAAAAGTAGAAATGTATTTATTATATAATCCAAGCTCTGCTTAATTTGGAACTAGATGCCTTTTGTGTCAGATGTCCGAAATATTTATTCTATTCATGTATAACTAATTTAAAAGTAAACCTATTACAACTAAGTAGTCTCCATTAGTTTATGAGTAATAATCAACTGACTAATTCGACTTTACAGACCCCGGAAACTGTTACAGTGAAGTTTACACTACGACATAATAAAACGCCCTTCCCCTATTTAGATTCAAGTTGCTTATTTTTACGCATTATCGTAATAGTTAACTACTGAACGAAGACTGCACGTATGGCTTAGTGGTTTAAGTGGTCACAACACTTCTTACTGCGCCAAGTGTTGTGCGTTCAAATCCCATACTTTGTGTGATCCACAAAGTTCTGAGTCTGGGTGTACTTTGCGTCCGTTTCATTTATTTATTTATTCAATTAGAGAATACAATATACGTCTGCACGTTTGCATGCTATCCTAAAAAAAAAACAGGATAAATATTGCTCGTGCGGAAGTTATCTCATAAAATACAGAACCCTACATCGGACGTAGTTCGACATGCACTTAGCCGGCTTTTATGACTATACAGACCTTGAACTTTTTTTCTAAGACAATGTTTGCTAGAAACGTTTTCAGAGGATGTGTGACATTTGTCATTAGCCATGTAGATCTATTTTGACTATGACTGACTGAAGTCTTATTAATATCGGTGTTAAGATATAATCAGACTATTGAAGTTTTCCAATAATATTGTGAATCATCATCATCAATAGCCTTTAATAGTCCACTGCTGGACATAGGCGTCTCCATTCAAAGGAGGTTTCTGCCCACTATACCATGCTGATCAAACGGGTTAGTATAGAGTTTATTTCAAATCTTCCTGCTCTTTGCAGTGCTTTTGTCTTGTATAGTTTGCTCCCTTAGTCGGCTCTAGGGAGGCTCACTTGATTAAATAAATAAAATAAAAAATATTATTATTTCGGACATCTAACACAACGCCATCTAGTCCCAAACTAAGCAGAGCTTGTATTATGGGTACTAGACAAGTGATATAAATACACAAATACTTTTTTTTGGAAATACATACATACATATTATATACATAGAAAACATCCAAACTCCGAAACAAATATTTGCAGGTCATACAAACATTTGGTCCGTGGCAGTCGCATAGTTACTACTGTGCCACCGAGGCAGTTGATTAGAGGAGAGAGAATTAGAGGTATTATATATTCAATATCCATTATTTATTCATTTAATGTTGTTACAGTGCACAGTACCGATACTTCAAAAGATTTGTGATACATTGTCAGAACACCAGTCATGGACGATAGCACATTTGGTGGCCCATTTTGGTCTCATTGAATTGTTTAATGATGCTAATGTTCAAAAACACATTGATGATACAGACTCATTGACTGGAGCAACTCCTCTTATGGTGAGTACAATGAATGTTTTATAGTTATTATTTAATTATAACTATGACAGTACTAACTTAGTATAACTATGATAATCCTATCTTTACAACAAAGACTTAGCCAAATATTGAGAATTCATGCCAGTTCTTTTGACAGTATATTTAATATTTACAAACTGGCAATTTTATTTTTTTACCCTGCAACACTTATAATTATGACGTACCTAACGTCATAATACATATTCACCAATCATGAGCCGAAAATATGATCCTCTTGAGATAGTTTTTTTTTTTTTCGAAAGACGGTCCCCATTTCATGTCATCCACATTTTATATATTTTTTAACATTAATTTCATCACGACAACGATTTGAATACTCGAAAACTTGATAATTGAAGACTATAAATACTTGACATTGGCAGAAATAGCTGATTCGAGTGATCCGGCTGGTTGCCATTTCATCAAAAGAAGAAGAAATGGTCCTCTTTTTGACACATTTGTGTAAAACAAAGCAATTTTTAACTTATAAGAATGTATTTGATTTTTTGTTAAAAACAACGAACTAATATTTTGTATTATATTTTAGTATAGGTATCATAAATCAGATACATAAAGTATCTTGTAAACAATTAAATTAGTTCTTACACTAATGATATCACACTAATTATTTATTAAGATTACATTGTTATGGATTTATGTCCTGTTCGAAGTGCGTAGTGTTTACTTATATGGGAATTATGACAAGCCTAAAATGCATGTTTAAATGAATTTTTTGTCATTCATGAAAATGTGCGACAATTTATAGTGAAATCCTTCGTCTTGCAATCAAATACTGTAGATACACACATGCTAACTTTTATTTTATCACCAGCAATAGAATGGCCAACACGTATAGCTTAGTAGTTTAAGCGGTCACCTCGCCGCTTTCTACTACGCAAAGTGTTATGGGTTCAAACCCCACATGCAACAACACTTTGTGTGATCCACAAATTACAATATACCTACTAATTTTATCTACACTGTGATTACATCATCACAAATGGACGTCTTACTGATGTCTGCAATCTCTTGCGATACTCTTTGACCGTACTGTACCATATTTGATAATTCATATGTTGGTTACTTCGTATTTTACTAAACGACAAAAATAACAAGGAACATATACGTATCGTGTATCAGATTTATCTTTAACTTATCACACCTATGCGTTTGTGATAATCAATAGTTATTTATTGATTGTTATTTACCTAATCTATACTAATAATAAAGCTGAAGAGTTTGTTTGTTTGAACGCGCTAATCTCAGGAACCGCTGGTCCGATTTGAAAAATTCTTTCAGTGATGGATAGTCTATTTATCGAGGAATATATATCATCACGCTAATACTAAAAGGAGCGGAGCCCCAACGAAGAATGTTTCAAAAACGGGGGGAAGTTTTCACGCTACGGGCACTTGAAGATGCAAACGTGGTTGCGTGGGTCAGCTAGTGTAATATATAAAAACACCTGTTATACCTAATCTAGGAATCGTAAAATAAGTAGTACAGTACAGATAACAGGGAAATGTAATTAAAGTAACCAGTTATATTAAACTGAATGATTGTTATTAGTTTTTAGATAGATTACTTTTACAGAACCGTAATAAATTAGTAATTATGTTTTTGGAAATTCAATTTACTGGATACCCAATGATGCAGAAGCATCTCATCAATAGGTTTTATTGGACACAAGTTACATTAGACATTAAACTTATCTAACACACAACGCCATCTAGTCCCAAGCTAAGCAGAGCTTGTGTTATGGGTACTAGACAACTGATATAAATACTAATATACTTTTTTTTTGTAAATACATACATATTATACATAGAAAACACCCAAACTCCGAAAAAAATATAATATTTGCAGATCATACAAACATTTGGTCCGACCCGGGAATCGAACCCGAGACCTCAAGAACAGCAGTCGCATACGTTACCACTGCGCCACAGAGGCAGTCAAATTGGCAGGCAGACACTTGGCGCAGTAGCAAGCAGCATGGCGACCGCTGAAACCACTCGGCCAACCGTGCAGTCGTTATTATATTTGTGGTATTTTTTTTCAGGTTGCAGTAAAAGCTTGTAACGTGCGAATGGTTCAAAGTTTGGTATCTTTGAACAGTTCACTAGATGTAATCGATCTGGAAGGTAACACCGTGTTCCATTATGCAGGTGGGAGCAATAAGGAGATTGTTAATGTAAGTTTTACTGTCTATGGTTACAATTCATCAACAACCCATAACGTCCCACTGCTAGGCCCCGGTCTGCTCTCAGGAGAGGGTTAAGGCCATACGTCCCCACACTGGCCGAGTGCGGGTTGGGGACTGGCAAGACAACGTTGACATTGGTTACAATGTTTTGTTACATAATAGGACAAACCGAATTTTGAATTGAATTTCAATTTATTTTGAATAAGTAGAGACTAGAAAATAGACTAGAACTATAAAAATAATGACTGTGTCTCTATAAATTTTCGTACAAGCACAGATCGAGTAACCTTTCTTCAAATTATGTAAAAAGGAGATAGAAGATTGAAATGGTTCTTAACTGTTTTGTCTTCCCTATTTGATAGATAAGGAAACCACTGGCACTTTATTTTTTACATAGCTTTGGGAGCGTTCAAGTATTACGTAACGCAATTTGGGGTAAGGGGGGGGGTCTCGTAAAACGTTACGATGCGTTACAGGGGCGGTTATTTTAAGAGAAACTAAGGAGAAAAACAAATGTGTGTAAAGCCAAAAAATTATAAAATAGAAACATGACACTTGAGTGTTACGTAGCGTTTAGATAGGGGGGGTCGAACAGAAAAACGTTACGATGCGTTATAGGGGGGAGGGCGGGTTCAAAAATCTTCAAAAGTTGCGTTACGTAATACTTGAACGCTCCCTTTTCTCCGATGCCCGGACGAGCCAACGATGTCAGAAGCGTCTTTCTTGCAACGTCGTTATAGCTTCTATCTGATAGAATACTGTTAGTACAATTATTCTCTAAGGCTCAAATTTCTTAACCAATAATTAATTTACAGGCATTAGTAAGCAAAAACCCGTCCTCATTAAATGTATATAACAAGCAAGGGTACACGCCACTTCACACGGCCTGCCTCGCGAATGCACCGGACTGCGTACGCGCATTAATGGCAGCTGGAGCAGATGTCAACCTCACAGCTGCTAAAAGATCTACTAGCACATTACCAGGTTAGATAACACAATTTTGGTATTAATTGGAACGAAGTTCCTTATCTCGCGTTGTGAAAGGGGGCTAGACGGAAAAAATTCATACGAAAAAGTTGTCACGACACTTTTTGCTATTTTAAATTATATTTGTTATTAGTTTATTTTTCATTGCTTGATTCACTATTTTTGTTATGGGAACGAAGTCTTAATATTTTTTTATTAAGAAAATATTGTTTTGTTATTATTTTTTAAAGAATTGGTGAAAAACATTTTTAAATTTTATATATAGCGCCATCTTTTGAATAGAAACTGATGATTTTTAAAATTATGTGTATCAAATATAAATACAAAATATATCAATAAATAAGTTTAGCAGTGAACTGCGATAGGCTGGTAACGACACTTTTTGCTACAGTAAGCTATTGTAAGCCGTGCGGCGTGCGGCGTGCGCATGTTTCTCTGTCTGTCTCTCTATCTCTCTTATAGAAAGCAAGCCAGATATTTTCGTTTCGTCTTTCTATTTCGAACTTCGTTCCATCCGGGTGTCCCTTGACACCTCTCAAGTTTTTTATAAAATGTAACAGTTTCTTCTTATACTTCCTATACTAAAAAGTCTACAATTCGATTAATCGATCGATCAGGTCATCTATCGATCATCTACCGTGGGAGTGCTAGTCTTCGGCATGCATGGGTCGGCTCGACCGTAGTCGGAGTTACCACGGCCTCAACGCACTTATGACGCCTCTGGTGTTGCGGGTGTCCATGGGCGGCGGTAATCGCTTACCATCAGGCGATGTGTCTGCTCGTTTGCTCCCTATCCCTTAAAAAAAAAAACGATTTTTGGCATCACCTATATCTAAGAAAAAAATATTTGAAAAAAAACATTTCACTTTGGTGACGGCAGTTTCTAGTTATAACTTGTTTGGTGCTGTTCCTAAGATAGTGATAAAACAACTACAATTGTGTAACTTTACATATGAGCCTCAAGTAGTGAAATGGGGATCTATATGTTATGATGTGTTTTGGAAATAGAATGCACTACAATAAATAATTGCGGAAAGTATAGATCTTGTTTACAAGAAATATTTATTTGGTTTCAATAGTATGAAGGCATCTGCACTACACTTAACACTCGTAAATAGATTAATAGATAAAGTTTTAGTGTTTATTATGAATAATAATAATAATAATAAGATGATGTAAGTTGTGCAGCCCGTTCATTGCCAAATTGGAAATCACCTGGTCCAGACGGACTGCACAACTTTTGGCTCAAGTGGTTCCGAAGCTCACATGCGTGTTTGGCATCTCAATACCGGGCCGCAGTGGATTCCAGTTCATTACCCCAGTTTTTAACTACTGGTATAACTCACTTACTCTATAAATCTGGTAGTGCTATGGATCCCAAAAATTTTAGACCTATTACATGTTTACCAACCATATATAAACTTCTAACATCTATTCTGAGACTCAAAATTTCTACACATATTAATAACAATTCGATAATTTCCGTTTCTCAGAATGGATGTAGAAGTGGGACCCGTGGCACTAAAGAGCTCCTTATTATGGACATGACTATTAGCCAACAAGTACGTCGTAATCGTAAGAGTCTGGCGACATGCTGGATAGATTACAAGAAGGCTTACGACTCGGTTCCACATACATGGCTTTTGAGGGTGCTGGAGTTGTATAAAATCGATACAACTCTATGCACTTTCTTAAGGTCGTGTATGGGGCAATGGAGAACGGTACTTCGCTATCCTGGATGTCGGCAGACTGCGGTAAATGACGTACTTATAAATATCGAGCGGGGCATCTTTCAAGGTGACAGTCTGAGTCCCTTGTGGTTTTGTCTAGCTTTGAACCCTCTAAGCACTCTGTTAGAGGGTTCAGAGTTGGGCTATAGGTTGCGGAAAGATGATCGAGCTATATCTCACCTTCTTTATATGGATGATTTGAAACTACTTGCCCCCACTAAATTACAATTGACAGAGTTACTAAAGGTCACTGAAAACTTTAGCAATTCTATCAAGATGGGATTTGGTGTAGACAAGTGTGCAGTCATGTATGTAAAGAAGGGTTTGATAGTGGAATCTGAAGGATTAGAACTTTCAGATTCTATAAAACTTCGGTCTCTCTCTGCCACCGAAAGCTACAAGTATCTAGGTTTTTCACAGTCTTTGGGAATACCAGAATTGGACATGAAACAGGCGTTGCGGGAACGCTTCTTTGGCCGCCTGAAAAAAGTACTTAAAAGTCTTTTATCAGGTGGTAACAAGGTGCGAGCCTACAATGGTTGGGTCATGCCGGTTCTGATGTATTCCTTTGGTGTACTTAGATGGACTCAGACCGAATTAGATGCCCTAGATAGGAGAGTCCGTACATTGCTGACTGCATTTCGAATGCATCACCCACGTTCATCAGTTATGAGGTTGTATATCCCGCGAAAATTTGGGGGTCGTGGACTTTTAAATATCAAGACCCTACACAATCGCGAGATATACAATCTTAGAGAATATTTTCTGCATACTGATGTGGGAATGCATCGCAGTGTAGTTGCAGTGGATAGCGGGCTCACTCCGCTCGCTCTGGCTAAAGAGAATTGGCGCAAACCTGTGGTACTTAGTACTAATGATCGCAGGGAGGTATGGAAGGGCAAGGAACTCCACGGTCGGTTTTATCGGGCCCTTCATGGACCCGATATAGATTTTAAAACATCTACGTCCTGGCTACGGTATGGTGATCTCTTCGGAGAAACCGAAGGTTTTGTTTGTGCGATTATGGACGAAGTTATCATGACGAATAACTATCGGAAGTATATCCTGAAGGATGGTACGGTCGACATCTGTCGGGCATGTCACCGTCCTGGAGAATCTATCAGGCATATTATTTCTGGATGTTCTCGTCTTGCTAACGGCGAGTATTTGCACAGGCACAACCAAGTAGCTAGGATCGTACATCAGCAACTTGCCCTTAAATACCATCTTGTGGACTCAGAGGTGCCATACTACAGGTATGTGCCCGACCCAGTTCTCGAGAATGGTCGTGCTACATTATATTGGGATCGATCTATTATTACAGACAGGACTATTGTTGCCAATAAGCCTGATATTGTGGTGATAGATCGATTAGAGCGCCGCGCAATTATTATCGATATCGCCGTTCCTCATGACGAGAATCTCGTGAAAGTCGAAAAAGAAAAACAAATAAAATATTTGGATCTATCTCACGAGATTGTCGATATGTGGAATGTGGATTCGGCAATAATTGTTCCGATAGTCGTATCTGCTCATGGATTGATTGCCAAGAGCCTCGACCAACACCTTAAGAGGCTCACGTTAGAAGGCTGGATCAAGGGTCTGATACAGAAGGCAGTCCTTCTTGACACGGCACGCATAGTGAGGAGGTTCCTGTCTTTGGAGCCCTAACCACCGGTTTCTTGGTCCCTGTACCCGAAGTCGGTGGTCTACTATTTTTTATATTTTTAAATATATATTATGTTATTGTTTATCTTTTTTATGTATTTAAAAATGTAATTAATATGTATATATAATTAAATAAAGAGAATAATAATAATAATTTTTTTTATTGTAACAAAATGTGATTACAAGACACTGTACAGCCCTAACTCCCAAAGTAGCGCAAGCTGTGTGTAGGAAGTCAGTTCCTATTTACAGGCAAAAAGAACACACAGTAGTTACAATAATAGACAGTTACAGTTAATAAATTTTAAAATGAATGCTTAGATAATAAATGTTTGTGTGTGAATGTATGAGTATGATTTACTGTGTATTTGAGGTTATGTGTTTAGATTTATGTGTAGTGAGATGTGTGTGACATTTTTCAAGTTTTCATTACTTTATTATTAGTAATAGGCTTTCAACATTATCAAAATCCATTTCATTAAGCCACAATTTAGTTATTTGCTTTAATTTAAAGTTGCTTAAGTTTCTTGTTTTATGGATTAAATTTAGATGGTTGTAAATTCTTGGTGCAAGATAATCATAGTGCCGCTGAGCAAATTTGCTTGCCACTCTTGGAACTGGACACTTTTCCATTCTTTTACCCGATGGTTTTAAATGTGGAACAGTTACTTTGTGATATCTGCGTACAGTCAGGTAGACAAATAACTTCCGTACTGTAAGCACATCAGCAGTTTTATAGACTAAATGTGTAGGGTGGCGGAATGGTAGATAAAGAAGGACTTTAAGGACGACGCGTTGTGCCCTTTCTAACTCTATTAAATGGGTCTTGGCCGCTGAACCCCATGAGCATATGCAATATGCAATTACACACTCAGCTAATGCTTTGTAAATTTGAACTAGAAGTTGAGTATCTTGTATCAACCTCAAATCCCTAAATATGTATATAAATTTTCTTATTCTACTACTGACCATATTTATTTGCTTCTTCCAATTTAATTTGTTATCTATGTTTACTCCTAGATATTTAATGTCAGTATTTTTTGATAATATGGGACAACAATAGCAATGTACCCGAATATGACAATTATTAGGCGCTGTAGCCAATGTTTTACTAAAGCAGAGAAACTTTGTTTTGGTGGTATTTAAAGATAGTAAACTATCTTCCAGCCATGCTGTGATAACAGACATACCTTCTTCTGCTAGCTGTCGTACTAGGTCCCAAGAGCCACCGTGAAAAAGCACGACAGTGTCATCTGCAAACATTTGTATATCTGCGCCCCTGATCTGATGCTTGCATAAATCATTAATATATGCCAAAAAGAGCGTTGGTCCAAGGGTACTGCCTTATATTTATTTATTTATATTTACCACTTATACTTGACTGTAATATACTTTATTAACTGACACGCGCAACCTCGTCTGCGTTACCTGTTGTACGTAGCATAATCTTATGCAGCGTGCACAAATCTGTTCACTATAAAAAGTATTATAGAGAACCATCCTAAAAAGGTAGACATAAACTGACGCTAACTTTTTTTTAAACTTTTAAAGGCGAACATTTATTTTATACATTATTATTTTAAACTTCAACCGTTTACATAACATTTTTCTTTGATACTCCACTCCTTTTGGCCGCAACGTTATGATATCTAAACAATGAAATATTTTTTCAAATCGGACCAGTAATTCCTTAGATTAGCGCGTTCAACAAACGAACTACACACACTACAGCTTTATATATTACTAGCTGACCCACGCAACGTAGTTTGCGTCTTATATTGCCCGTATCGTGAATATTTCACCCGTTTTTGAAACATTCTTCATTGGTGCTCCGCTCCTATTAGTAGTAGCGTGATGATATATAGCCTATAGCCTTCCTCGATAAATGGACTATCCAAGACTGAAGGAACTTTTCAAATCGGACCAACGGTTCCTGAGATTAGCGCTTTCAAATAAACAAACAAACTCTTCAGCTTTATTACTAGTATAGATTACTAGTATATAGATGTATATAAGATAATAATTTCCATGCATTCTGTCTTTACTTGGAAATTGCTGTATGATTAGTTCTTAAGCTTGGCGCTCACCGATGTGTATTTCGCATAGTCAGTAGCAGGCTCAATGATTTGCTAGAAGGTCCATAGTTTGCGCGGTATCAATTCATTGAATGACTTTGTAGGAAAATTTATTGCATTTACCACCTTATCGTGATTGTATGGCAAAGGTTATTAACATTGGGTATTAGTTTGTTTACTTTATATACTGAATAGTTGAAGGATGATACATAGTCGAATCAGTCTATTGCTAGTGGTAATCCACATAAGTTACGCAGTATTCTATAAATTCGATTGGTGAAAATAGTGTGCTAAAAATTGAAAAAGTTGTTAATATTTTTTTAATTTGAAAGCTTTGAAAATGTGGGTAGTTGAAGGAGTCGGAAGTAAATGACGGTTTATTTTTTTAAATGATGGTTTCTATGACTAGCTCTAGACTATTAAGATATAACATCGTTGTAAAAAAACGTTTGAATAGATAGACTTTATTTGTAATACATTAAATATTTGTGAATTAAAACAGAACTGTTATGTACAATAGTGACGTTTAACCCCGCGGTTCGACAATAACCGCGTACAATGCCGCGTGGCGAATCTTGTATCTATACAAATTGTAGCCAATGTGTTATTCTAAAAAACAAAAGCAGAAAAACTTGAATTTCGAAAATTCATAGATGAAAATATGATGTCCCTTGATAGATGAAAATATGATGTCCCTTTAGTAATTACTACAATAATCCCTAATAAGGTAGTAGACTGTATCGAAATAAATACCGATGTCTCCTTCCTTAAAATGAATTTCAATAAACATCTCAGAAATATAATTATTACAGCTTTTAATTTCTATTATAAATTTTAATCAAATAAGCAGTCTAACACAGTGATGTCACAAGTTTGTATTTAGTACACTTTTCATACAAATTAATCGTTTTGATATATGATAAAAAGTAACTAATTTGACTTAATTGTCAACTACCCTAAATGTATATAGCTTTTATATAACGTTATTTTTAATTTAACGTATAAATGTTTAGTAGAATTAACATGGATAGTGGGATAGTGTTAAAATAGAACGAAAAATATATCGGGGCAGTTACTGTATTTTTTTTATTAATTTATTTTATAGGTATCGTCGGGGATCTGATGCAAAATAATCAACCGAAACTCTACACACAAGACATGAAACACGGCGGCACACCTCTTCATTGGTCCACATCTCGAGAAGTGATCGAAGCCTTAGCAGACAAAAACTGTGATATAAACGCACTCAACTTCGATGGCAGAACTGCTTTACACATCATGGTTTTACGCGGCCGATTAGAGTGTGCCATAGCATTACTGTCCCGTGGCGCTGAGCCTTCTATTGGTGATAAGGAAGGCAACACACCACTGCATTTGGCCGTGAAACAAACCAATATACCCATCGTACAAGCTTTGATTGTTTTCGGCGCAAATTTGGAAGCTAAGAACAACACGGGTAATACGGCAAGACATATAATACCTACTGAATTGTCGAGTAGTCCCTATGATAGAATTCTGTATATGCTGCATGCGGTTGGAGCTAAAAGGTAAAATATTCTTTTGAAGCGCAATTCAATCTAACTAATTATATGTTGTAGTGTAGGCAGGCTTTAAATCGTTTAATAAGATTACGAGAGAATCATTTATGTCTTAGACATTTATTTGCTCATGAGGAAACGAACTTGTAACTTATCATTGGATATTATTTTTGTCAAATTAGCAGACTCTTTCTCGGCCTCACAGAAAACCGGTGTGAAATAGCGCTAGCGCTGTGTTTCACTGAGTTAGTAAGGAGGCCCATACCCCAACCCCTTCCCCCTCCCCCTCCCCATTCCCCAAAGGCCGGCAACGCACTTGTGACGCCTCTGGTGTTGCGATTGTCCATGGGCGGCGGTAATCGCTTACCATCAGGCGATACGTCTGGTCGTTTGCCCGCTAGTCCATAAAAAAAGAGTCATCAATTTAAACTACATCGCGTATTTTAGATGCTTATTCAAGGTACGACAACCTTTAATTAGATTTGGGTAAAATTTATACATTTTGGTTATCATTGCTTTTAGATAGAATTTTAATTAATGCCTATTATACTATAAATGTTAACGTGTTAACCACTCACTGTTTCTTACATTACCTGAGTATTTTATTATTCAATGCTCTGGCAATATGTAATGGACGTTAACGAGGTTTATGCTGTTCATTAAGTAAATCATCCCTATTTTTTTATGTATTTATCTAAAACAATTTCATTTCTACTCAAAAAGTTATTACAATTGTATTAAATGAACACATTTCCACATTTACTAATCATGCCATTCTTAAAGTCTACTTAGTTTATAAAACTAGATGGCGTTACGTGTCACATGCCGAAATATTATTTTAAAATATATGTTTATGTATTACATTTAAAACGAGAAAATATAGAATCGATATGTATGAATGAGCTGAGAATATATTTAGTAGAAGATAAACTTTACAGCCAATAGTCTGAAATAAGATTTTCTTAACAGATGCTCCCCTGAAACTCCTGGATGTGGCCCCAGTTGTTCTCACCGGGGGGATTACAACGGTGTTCCTCCTCCATCAATTGTTCGCTCCTCGACTAGGGATCTCGTCGACCAGATGTTGTCTGTTGCCGCTATGGAGAAGTCTGCATGTTATGACTCCAACCATAAACAAGGAAGGTTTGTGCTAGCAGCAATATTTTTACAACTTAACTTGGCAATTAACAACGCACCGATAATTTAAAAACCTACAGTTATCTAGAATTGCGTCTCCTTATAACATTTCAATTAAATTTAGGTTAGAGATTACCTAAATTAGTAGTCTATGCTATACCAACGAACATATATCACGTAAGTGCTAATCGAGATAATGTGCGACCTCAAGTCGAGACCGCTGTGTACTTTTAACTTTTTCTGACCAGTTTTAATGTCTGGTCGATCAGAATCTGCCATTTATTTATTTAAAACTAGCGATCTGAACAGACTTTCTTAATAATAATCGCGATTTGGTTTTAAAAAAAAAATAAAGTTTTAATTAATTAATTCAAAACACTTTAATCACTTTAACTTTTACAAAATTACTTGAATATTTATTTGGAGGCAACCGCACAGTTGGAAATTTGAACACGGACTGGCGAAGACTAGTGGACGAGCCGAGGGCTTGGAGAGTGGAGTTGCTGACTAAGCAGGATTAGGATATGAATAGTCAGGGCAGCACTTAGGGGTGCATATCTCAGATATAACAGTGCGAATTGTCGGATTTTCTCTACTGTAATATGCATGTAATACATTTAAATCATCCTCTTGAATCCATCTATTGCTGAAAAATGCATTAAAATTCATTGAGCAGTTTAAAAGATCAAAGCGAACAGACACTTGAAGATTATAAAACTTACCTTTATTTTTCCAGGTTATTATGTTTAGACGGCGGTGGTATCAGAGGTCTGGTTTTAGTTCAGTTACTCCTAAGCTTGGAAGAAGCAGTCGGTAGACCCATCATACAATGCTTCGACTGGGTGGCTGGCACTAGTACTGGGGGTATTTTGGCTTTGGCCTTATCATGCGGCAAATCCCTGAGAGAATGTCAAAGGGTGTACTTTAGAATGAAGGAGTATGCCTTCGTTGGTATGAGACCTTATCCATCAGAAGCACTGGAGAATATCTTAAAGGAATGCCTAGGTTAGTTTTTTTTGTAACTATGTATACCTTTACCACACACCTAGGAAAACAACTGTATTTGTCCAATGGGAACAGTTTAGTATAATAATAATAATTTATTTCCAAACAAATGAGTTGATACAAAATTACAAAAACAAAGAATATCAGTATCATTCTCTCCTCTGTAGACTACTCGTATTTTTTGTTGTCTAATCTTTCGGATGCGCGAACGGGTACTTCCGGTTACATGCACCGTGCGGCGAAATTGCAAAATTTTGCAGCACGGTGCATGGTGTACGAAAATGATCAAATCTTTTCAAAAACAATGCTCGGTGGTTATAAAAGTGATTATTTTTCAAAAGATGGATAACAAGCGTACATGGTTATGCCATATTTTATTACTAAACTAATGTTATCGCTTTATTATTTACTCACAATTGAGCCAAGTATTAATTTACGCACCTATTGTGTTAATAAACATGATTTTAATATTTTATGTGGTTTATTATTCATTTTACTTATTATCCTCATAAAGTTCGATAACTAAGCTATCTACTGATATAAAAAACACTATAACTGCAGTAAAAATTCATTGAGAAACATATTTGTAAAAATCACATTTCGCTGTCGAGATATTCGCCATTTTGTCACTTTACAATGAAACTATTATTTGCGCCGAACACCAAATTACGTAGTATTTATATGAAGAAATAGTGTTTTTTAGTTAAATAATTTATTTTTTTAGTTAACTAGTGCAAAAGACAGGAACAATACATAAAAAAAACAACCTATTTATCAAGTTATTTAAAAAAAAGGACTCGTTTGCTAGACCAGTTTTCATTTATTATTTTTAAGTTCTGAGAATTCTCTAAACTCTATGAAAATGACTGAATGCTAAAGAGAACAAACTGATCGTTCCATTATGTGACACACAAAGTCTATGGTCAATACAAAATAATTTAGTAAAACATAAACAAAGATCAGTTTACGTCTTGTTCATTGTCCGTCACTACTGTGTATGTGTGGGTGTTAATAGTTCCGGGACTTCCCGCTAGGCTGCGTGCCAACACGAATCAACGGCGATATACAATTTTAAGTGGCGTGCTATTGGAGAGGCCTATGTCCAGCAGTGGACTGCGATAGGCTGACGATGATGTAGAACAGTAATGGCGTGGCAGCCCTGTGTATGAGTGCGTCTAATTTCGCTCGTCAGGCAAAAAATGAGTGTTTATTTAAATATTTAGCTTTTCTAACACATTTTTGTTGCTATTCTATGTTCTATATAAGATTCTCATCGCAATTATATCATTTTATCAATAAAAACATAAGAATAAATGCGTAAAAACCTTCAAATGAGTAAGCCCTTTTCAATAGGTAATAGACTCGGTAACTTTTTGAGTAACACTATTCAAAATTACGCATGATTTATGCCTCAATTCGTATTGATAGTGGTTCCTAAAATAAGTATAATAAGTAAAATATAACAACAAACTACCTTCAAAACCACCTTATCGGCAAAAAATCAATTTTAAGAGGCACTTGAAAGATCGCGTTGCGTCACCGTCAACTTTGAAATTGGAACTCGTTTTTTTAACGGCTCTTGAAGCGCACTTGACAAACGAATGTTTTAAAATGTTCGTATAAAGCAAATGCATAACAAACCTTTCTAGACTTCATTATAATAACTTTAATACCCAAAATTAATTAAAATGCAAGTTAACTGCGGAAAACATGGATCCGTGTGTGCCGCACCGACGGGACAAACATGGATCCGTGTTGCCGCATCCGAGAGGTTAATCTTTCGAATGCGGGAAAGACTAATAACTATCGACGATCATCGATAGTGTCGTGGCAACCTCCATATACAGCGCCATCTACCGAAGATACACTGTACCACGGAGTAACGTGCAACACGAATAAACTACCAATCCTGAATCGCGCAGTAGAAGCTCTCGCGCCGATTATCATATACACAACATCCCAACACCAACTATTGGGCAGTACCACGCCAGGCATAATCACCTCGCCTGGTCGGAGGATCCTCCCTTTGTGTCGGAGGGACATGATACCCGTTCCCCCACAGTGTTAACACATCAAACAATAACATTTATTTTATTTATTTATTAACTTTATGCACAAAATGTACAATGGCGGACTTAATGCCAAAGGTATTCTCTACCAGTCTACCGTTGGGTGGTGCGGAAATGAGTGAGAAGGTGCACAACACTTTATGAAGACAACATTGAAAAATAATATATCTGCGAATTATACAAGAGTATATACATACATATAAACAATGAGACATATATTTATAAATACATACATACAAACAATGAGACATATATTTTATTTTATATTCATTTACTATTCTATTTAATTAATAAATAAACTTTTTCGGACATCTAACATACAATGCCTAGTCCAAGATAACCAGAGCTTATGTTATGGGTACCAGACAACTGATATAAATACAAATATACTTTTTTTTGTAAATACCTATTACCTATTATACATAGAAAACACCAAAACTCTGAAACAAATATTTGAAGATCATACAAACAAAAAAGGATATTACAAAAAAGTTCATTATAGCTTAGTTAGGTTTAGGTGAACAATATATTTTTAATACAGAGATTATATACTAAATTCGATAGCCTCGGTGGCCCAGTGATAGGCTATGCGATTGCTGGGCTCGAGGTCTCGGCATCTATTCCCGGGTCAGACCAGTTTTTTTTATGGAATAGGGGCAATAGACACTCGTAAAACCAGAGGCGTCCCAAATGCCGGTAACGCCTTTGGAGGATGGGGAGTTTAAGGGGTATGTATAATATGTATGTATTTATTTCTGCTTAATTTGAGGCTAGATGGCGTTGTGTATCAAATGTCCAAAAAAGTATATAAATTGTAATGTTAATAACGATTTTATTAATTGTTTTTATAACAGGAACAGAAACTGTGATGGCAGATATCAAACACCCCAAGCTGTTGATCCTAGCTGTATTAGCTGACCGGAAGCCTGTGGATTTGCACATATTTAGGAACTACAAATCTGCTCAAGAGATACTTGATGAGCATAATGGCACCACAAGTGAGTAATCAGTTCATTAATGTTCTAAATACAAAGTTTTAAATTAAATAAACCGGCCAAGTGCGAGTCGTACTCGCGCACCGAGGGTTCCGTACAAACCTGTAGGTATATTATATGATGTAACTAATAATTTACGCTTCTCGCAATTTTTTCTTTATCTGTGCTATAAGACGTTCATACCAAATTTCAAGATTATGCGTTCAAAGGAAGTACCTTGTAGGTTTTGATGCCTTTGCGAGTGTCGAAAATTTGCAGCAGATTTTAATTTTTTGAAGTAAAAACTTCTTTAGGCACATTGGTCACCGAACGCTTTCCATGAGCTATATGTGTACTGTGTATATATGAACATAGATATACCTCCATAAGTTATTAGTATACAATATATACAGTGCAACCTTAATATAACGAACCTCAATATAACGATTTCCTCGATTTAACGAATTCTTCATAATCCCCTTGAATTGTCCCTAAGAGTCAATATAAAATAAACTTTTACAATGCGAACATTTTTGGCGAACAACCTCTATATAACGAATTTTCAACTATCAAGAAAAAGTATTCATACCTCTAATTAACGAATTTTGTCAACCCAAAACCTTTATATAAAGTTCCCACCAATATAAACTCTTAATCTTATAGTATGTGATTCGTGTCGCGACATGTTTCGACACGCTTTTGTTCGTAAAACAATCATTGTTGTTTCATGGAAAGTAATGTAAACACTTCTACTCGTCACTATTGTTAAAGATTTAAGTTAAAATGGCCAGAAACGTAAAAGGTGTTCCTTATCGGTCGCAGAAAATCAAAACATCATTAATTATGTTGACAAAAATCCTATGACGAAAAAATTAGACATAGCTAATAAGTTCGGGATTCCCGCAAGTACATTGGCTATAATTATAAAGTTAAAGAAAAAATGTTACAAGACTGTGATTTGAATGTATACCATAAAAGATTAAAATCATGCGAGTTCAAAGACGTATACTCTTTATAACGAATTTTAGACCAACCTAACCTCGACATAACAAACCTCAGTTCAACGAATTACTTGATATAACGAATATTTTCTTGTTCCCCTCAAAGATTATATCTCTACATACTTATCTATCGGCAGTCCCCAAAAACTGGCTCGCATTTTTTTAATTAAAGGTAGTATTTTTCAAATCGAAGTAAAGCTTGATGTTGTAACTAGTCTGCTCGAGAAGCTAGATATATCGAAAGGCGCAGGGCCGGACAATATATCGGCTCATTTACTGGTACACTGTGCACCATCTATTGCGCTTCCAATCTCACTACTTTTTATTAAGTCGTTATCTGCAGGTACAGTGGCGACACTGTGGAAATCGGATTTTATAACGCCCGTGCATAAGAAGGGTTCGAAGACTGAGATTGTAAACTATAGACCAATCTCTAAGCTTTGTATTATAGCTAAAGTATTTGAGAGAATTGTCTATAATCAACTTTATTCTGCAATCTCAAATTCATTGAGCCCTTTTCAGCATGGCTTCCTAAGGGGCCGGTCTACAGCCACCAACCTGGTTTTATTAAATGAATTTATTACCAAATCCATGAATGATGGCAGGCAGGTCGATGTCGTTTACACGGATTACAGTAAGGCTTTCGATCGAATAGACCATTACATCTTAATTGAGAAGTTATTCAAGTTGGGAATTCGTGGGGATCTACTGAGATGGTTCTCCTCTTATATTGAAAATAGATCTCAGGCTGTAGCGATGAATAATTATAGATCTATTTGTGATCTATGTGAACGATATAGGTAAGTGCATTCAATCATCAAAGTTATTATGCTTCGCAGATGATATGAAACTTCTGAAAAATATATCTTCAACAGAAGATATGTTGGCACTTCAATACGATTTGAATCGGCTACAAGAGTACTGCCATCTAAATAAACTTGATCTCAACCCTGCTAAATATTCATTTGTAACATACACTAGAAAACATAACATCTTGAACACATCTTATACTTTAGGGGGTCATACTCTTCATAGGAATAGTACCATCCGAGACCTAGGAGTCTACCATGACTCTAAGTTACTTTTTGACACGCACATTGACACAATTGTTAAAAAGGCATCCAAATCTCTTGGTTTTATAATGCGTGTAGGTAAAATCTTTTCTGAAGCAAAAACTCTTAAAATACTATACTGCACCTATGTAAGGAGTTATTTGGAGTATGTGTCTCAAATATGGAACCCGTGCTATTTAGTATACAGCAATCGTATCGAAAATGTACAAAAACGCTTCATTAAATACCTCTGTTACCATCAGAAAATTCCGTACCATTCCAAGGATTATCTTAAGCTATGCAAAAAGTTTCACCTCCTCCCACTTATAGATCGACGTAAAATAGCGGACTTCACTTTTCTAATCAAGGTCTTGAGCCACAACATTGAGTGTCCTGATTTGCTTGAGCAGATATCTTTTAATGTACCATCTAAGTCACTTCGATTTAACTCCCCTCTTCACATTCCTGTAGCTAAAACAAACTATAGACAGAACAGCTACTTGGTACGCGCAAGCAGAAATTTTAATGAATTATGTAGACAGCCTCGCCTCGGCAAGAAGGCGTCTAGGCCTTAGATTTTTTTAGCAGACATGATTTTCTTAAATTTAAGATGAAGCAATCGTTTATTGTGTGTTTGGCGCTTGTGTATTGTGTGGGTTTATTTTTTTCTTTTTGAGTTTTTTGTTTTTGATTTGTATTTGGTTTTTGTTTTTCAATATTTTATATTAATCTGACACTAGAAGTGAAAACTTGTTATTGGCTTTCTGACGACTGATCTGCTTTGTATTACTAGGGTTGCCATCCGTCCGGGTTTCCCCGGATTTGTCCTAGTTTAGAGGGCATCCGGGGAGCGTCCGGGGAAGGTTTCATTTGTAGACCAAGTTTTAAAAAATAAATAAATAAAAAACTTTGGGCCGCCCGCGAGACACCCGCGAGACACGCACTATGCTCGCACACCACGATCAACCGTCGAACCAAGTGTAGCGGTCACGGATTCAGTTTCATTTTTTCCATTCAAAATAAATATTATATTATTATATATTTCTACATCGCGCGAACTGACTCATAGCTGTGAATTTGCGACAGAGAGAGAGATATAAATTCGCATACATTTACGTGTGCTACCTGACTCACTCTCTTCTTGACATTATGCAACATCGCATACCAGACTCATAGCTGTGAATTTGCGACAGAGAGAGAGATATCAATTCGCATACATTTACGTGTGCTACCTGACTCACTCTCTCCTTACTATATTTTTGTATAAATACTGGTGTTGTTTTTGTAGTTAGTCAGTCATCTTTTGAATACAATACGAATGTAGACATTGCGTCGTTCCAGTAAAGCGGGTGAACTTACGTAGGTGCATGTGGTAAGCAAAGAATATTTTTCTAAAATATCGTAGTTTAATTTTTACAGGTAGTGTAACACTGCTCTTCTGAATGCTCTGTCTATGTTTTTGTAACCTTTTTACATGAATAGATAAGTACTTAAGCTACTTTTTATCCAAAAATATAATAATATTAAGTCAAGATGCAATCATTTTGCTTTTTGAAAGTTTAATTTTGATTTGCTTAGAATTTTCTATTCTTTCTACAGATTTTCAAATATGCTATTTTACTAACAAAGTCGTGGGTGGCTAGTAATTGTTATATAGTCGTTCCAATAGTTTATTTAACTTTTGACAGCTCTAATACTTAATCAAATAGTGATACCCTGACCCGTTACCTATTCGATTTCTTTCATCGATCGATTTTATGCATTAAGAAGTTTTAATCGATTTAACAAACTCATTATTTTATAGATAATTTCGTACTTCATATTTCTATGTGTTTCAATGTGCGACCTCCTTTGTCAAAATAAAGAAGAAATGGATTAAAAGAATGTTGTTCAAATATGACGGTTCTATGTCATGAAAAAATATATAAAAGGAACTGAATTTTCAAAATGTATTATTGTATTGTGTTGTAATTCAGTGGTTAATATTGTATTTGTTAAACTATTGATGATCTTTATTAAATCTCTCTATGTCTATTTTAAAATAATCTACAGTATTTCAATGAGTAACCTTCAATATAGTTGAGTATTTATATTCCTCCGTATTGATTTATTTGTGAATTCTCACGTTTGGTTGAGTTGAGCGTATCGTTTCTGCCTTCGTTACTGTCAAAATGCCAAAAAAGAAAGTACTCAAAGGACAAACAAGAGAGTTTGTCTTGCGACTTCGTGAATACTTTGAAAAGGAAAGCCGTAATGGTGGGCCTCTTATACCAGTGACTCAAGTTAGAGACCGTGTTGCAGCAGCATTAGGTATTAGTGCTCCAACAGTGGCAAAAATAACAAAAGAAGGCTACGGCAGCAGTGGCATGGAACAGAATAAGCTATCTACACCTAAGAAAAAACGTCCGCCTAGTAAAGTTACAGCCGTTGACAATTTTGACGCTGATGCTATTCGTCGTCATATATACGACTATTACCAAAGAAAAGAGATTCCAACATTAAAAAAACTAACACAATCTCTTCGAAATAGTGGTTTGTTCCGTGGTCAAAAATCTTCTCTGACAAAGGTATTGAAAGACATTGGAATGTTATTCCAAAAATGTGACAAACGAAAAATTTTAATGGAACGCAATGATATTGCTTTGTATAGATGCGATTTTTTAAGACAAGCAAAAAAAATAGAAGATTGGTCGAATGTTGTTTTCACAGATGAAACTTGGCTCAATGCGAATCATACGCTGTCAAAAACTTGGACTGACAACACCGTTGGCTCCACTTCTACAGTACCAATGGGAAAAGGCGAACGACTGATTATTTGTCATGCAGGAACAGTAAAAGGATTTGTGCCAGGCGCTCTATTAGCTTTTAAATCCCAGAAAACAGGAGATTATCATGAGGAGATGAATTCGAACGTGTATGAAAAGTGGTTCAGAGAAATGCTTACATCACTCGAAGAGCCATCAATAATATTTATTGATAATGCACCTTATCACTCTCGTCAAATTAATAAAATACCAACACAGGCCAACAAAAAACATGAAATTATAAACTGGCTCCGTGACAATGGCGAAGAGGTGAATGAGTCCCTACTAAAAGTAGAGTTAGTAAAGATATTAAAAACAAAGAAGCTGCCAAAACGATACGTCATAGATGAAGTGGCAGCAGAGCATGGGCATACCGTCCTCAGAATTCCCTCATATCACTGCCAATATAATGCAATTGAAATGATCTGGGCACAAGTTAAAGGATATGCTGCGAGGAACAATACAACTCCTCCTTTCACCGCAAGAAAAATGCTGAATTTACTGAAAAATGCGTGTGAAAAAGTAACTCCAGAAAACTGGGCGAATGTTGTAGAAAAAACAAAGTAGGTGATAATGTCGGATTGGGATCGGGATGTTGCATTCGACAATTTATCTATCCAAGAAATGATAATCAATATTACTCAGAACTCAAGTGATGATGATTCCTGGTCATACGAAGAAGACGATTCTTTATAATTAAAATTAGTATTACAGTACCTCTTTTGGTTGTTTTATTTTTAATCCGTAAATTACTACGAATTTCAACATTTTGTACCTGTTCATTACAAGTAGGTACCGCAGGTAGTTTTTATTTGAACCAACTATAGTAAGTCTAAACAATTATTTTAGATTCATTAATTTGCGGCGAATACATTCGATCCCATTACTAGGTACGAGTACGATGGAACTGTTTTCATTACGCAAATTATTTATGCATTGAAACAGAGACATTTAGGGCATTTTAATGCAAAATAATAAAGCTTTTTACGTGATTTGATATAAAATATAATCACAATAATTTTATTGTATGTTTTATTAATATAATCGATAATCGATTTATTTCAAAACCGTTTTTATAGTCTGTGGTCATTAATTACGAATGACACATCCCTAAGTAGGCGGAGCCCGCCCATAAAGTACAGTATTATCTGTAGTACATTGTATCAAAAATTATTACAAAACTTTATGTGCGTGATCTGTTAAAAGTTAAATAAAGTATTGGAACGACTATAGTTCTAACTTTACCCCTTTATTTCGAAATTCTCTATTGACTATATTTTTAGGTACTTATTTTATTCTTTTCAGATTAGACACCAAAATGCCTAAGCGTAAATGCCTATTTAACAGTGATTTGGAAAGTAAGTTCCCGATGTTTAAAAAAGGAAGATACGACTGGGAAGCGTTTTGTGTCGTTTGTTCTACGAGTATTTCAATCGCAAACAAAGGCGTTACAGACCTAAATGAGCATTTAAGTACGCTGAAACACAAAACAAATTTAAAGAATCAATCGAGTACTTCGAATATTGCAACATATTTTGTGAGATGCAACATATTTTATTCTGCCGACAAACTGTCTTATGCTGGGGCCACACTAATGAGAAATGCCATTAATTATCGCGATAATGGACGTTCACCATAGGTGTAGCCACAACTTAACGGGATAATTTGACAATGGCATTAACAATGCCATTTGGAGTTAGGCGATAGCTCAAGTGGCGGTACATCAAAGAGATTAACGCGAGAATTGATGCGATGAAGCGGCCACATTACGTATTGTCAGTTTGCATCGAGAGCGCAACGGGAGCGGACGTATTTGTTTTTTTACGACGGATTTGCTTCAAAATCGCACGATTTTGACTCGATATACGTTCTATGGCGTCGGAGTGGAGTAATCATCCACCATCTTCTTTTTCTTTGTTTCCGTTTTCTTTTTATTCGGTAATGATTCAATAAAGTCAAATAATATAAATTTACACTCATGAGATATAGAGCTCTGTCAACGTCCATCTTGCTTGAATTAAAGTAAATTCAATGCCGTTTTTATCGCCAATAATGAGCATTCATGTTGACCGTTGAAGTGTAGCCACCCATTTTAATGCGGTAAAAATTATCGCAATAATTATCGAGATATTGGGCATTGACGTTAAACCTTAGTGTGGCCCCAGCATTACAGTTTGGCAGACTTGAACATGTAGAATGTGTATATGATTTTAAATAAATAAATTTAAAAAAAAAAAAAAAAAAAAAAAAGATCGACATCGGAGGACCTCCTTATTTCAGCAGCGGAAGGCGCTCTTGTCTATCATACAGTTAGCCATCATATGTCTTTTAATTCATTGGATTGCACTTGTGCTCTCAACCGCGAAATATTTTCGGCGTCAGATACTGCAAAAAAAGTTACGTGCAATCGAACAAAAGCAACTGCGATCGCCACCGGAGTGCTAAGCCCTTTGTCGGTTGAACAACTTAAGACTGATTTACAAGATGTACCATTCATAAGTGTGGCTACTGATGCTAGTAATCACGGAAGCACAAAATTATTCCCGCTGGTTATTCAATATTTTGATGTAAAAAAAAATGGAATCACTTCTAAGGTGCTTGAAATTGAAAACACTGAAAACGAGACATCTGACACTATTACTGAGCTGATAATAACACAGCTTCGCCGGCATGATCTCTTGTCTAAATGTATTGCTTTTGGTGGAGATAATTGCAATACAAACTTCGGTGGGATAGAGAGATATGGAAAAAATAATGTTTTCCACAAGCTGAAGGAAAATCTAAACCCAAACTTGGTTGGTGTGGGTTGCTCTGGACATGTCATTAACAACGCAGTGCACCACGGATGTGATTTACTGGCAGTAGACATAGAATCCATCGTCTTAAAAATTTATAATTTCTTTTCCACTTACACAGTACGAACCGAAGCTCTTAAAGAATTCTGCGTAACGGCTGAGGTCGAATATAAACAGCTTCTGTATCATTCCAAAACGCGTTGGCTAAGCCTGTTTCCAGCTATCGAGCGAATTCTGAAGCTCTACCGTCCTTTACGTAATTATTTTGAAAGCATAGAAAGGCCACCTGTTTTAATTAAACAGTTTTTCGAAAATCCTCTCTCGGAAGCATACCTGTTCCTTATACACTCAATTATGCACACCATTCACACAAAAATACAAACATTAGAGAAAGGCGATAATTCAATTCTTGAAACAAAAAGCATACTTGCTTCTATAACAAAAAGGTTAGATGACCGAATTAAGGAAAATTTTGTGCCGCTGAACGTTCAGAGTATTATAAATAAAGAAGATGAAAACAGGAAACAAGAGTTTAAAAAATGCACACATGACTTCTACAATGAAATTAAAAGATATATTGAAGAATGGATGAAACCTTTAAAACAATTTGAGAAATTTGATTGGACGTTTTTGCCGAAAATTAATAACAACACAGAGTGGACTCTTATTGAAGACACTGTCCTCTATTTGAAAGATAAAAACATAGACATTGACGACGCAAAATTAATTGACGAGTGGGTGAATTTAAAGGCTTTTTGCCAAAACTTAACTGAACAAGATAAGCTTTTAAATTCCAATCAACTTTGGGTACAATTTTTTAAAACGCCAAATGCGAATTTATATTCGGAATTGCTGAAAATTATTTTTTTTGCATTCCGGCGCATAATGCCAACGTGGAGAGGGTATTCTCATTAATTACACAGCAATGGACTAAAGAAAGAAATTTACTAAGCGTAGAAACAATTTCTTCAATAATTAAAATTAAATTTAATTTCCAAGAATACAGCTGCACTGATTTTTATAAATTACTTTTAAAAAGGGAAGATATTCTAAAAGCTATCGGGAAAAATGATAAATACAAAAAAACTGAGAAGTAAAAAGGCAAGAGGCTGAGGAAAACGCTTCAATAGCTAGATAGACAAATCGTGTACCTAATTTTGAGTGCAATAATTGCTTTTTATTTTTGTAGTTAAAGTTATGATTGTTTTCATTGAGTAAAAACTATTTAAAATATGGTTGTTGATCAAAACTTTAAGTTGATGAAAATGAGTATAGGATTGATTATTTTGTTTTAAAATTTAAATAATGTATCTTACATTGCTGTAGGTCTAAACTTTAAAAATGTTCTGTTTTGTTGTTTAATATTTAAGAAGACTGAATTTAGTTTATTTTCTGCTAAAATAGGTATATTTTGTTATATAAATGACTGTTGATAAAAAGTAAAGCAGATAATAATTATAGAACTATAGCTAAAAGAGTTACCTCGAAAATTGTAAGACTGAATACTAGATTGGTCTAAAGTAGGTACTTTTAAGACTTTATTTCATTCATTAACTATATGTTTTTGTTTAATATTTTAATACGGTTTTGTTTTCTTATTTCAAGAATTTAAAAAGCTGATTTATATAAACAATTTGTAACAAATTGTAATATGATTCTGTTTTGTTAAAATAATGAATGAATAAAAAAGGTGATTTATGACATTTTCAACTGTTTTTTATTACATTGAATATGTTTATAAGATCTTGTTGACATGTCCGGATTTCGGACTCTAAAATCCGGGGTTTTCACGTGTCTTGTCCTGTTTTCCAAATTTTAGAGATGGCAACCCTATGTATTACCAATGTATCTAGCTGTAAGTTTTCCATAAATAAATAAATAAATAAATAAAAGTATAGTAGCGAATTTCTAGAAAAACGGCTGATTTTATCAATAAATTTCTATCGTAATTGAGTAAGAAACATCCAACCGAACTGAATATTAATCTTGAAGAAATGGATCGGTTATATGACTTTCACAGTCCACACCTCGTGATCCCACTTTCTCCCATAACTCAGAAATAAATTCTGACTATAAGATGTACTGTAGGTCCCCAGGCCGAGGCAGGCGACCAGGCGTCTGTAGTGTCGCTGGCGGCACCGCCTCCTCCCGCGGAGCAGCTCGTGTGGCAGGCCGCGCGGGCCACTGGCGCAGCTCCTTCCTACTTCAGGGCTTCCGGCAGGTACGTCATCTTGCCCTCTATAATAATAATGAGCTACTCTAATTAACAGACAACGGCTGGTAGGATAGAGTTCAAATTGTACCGATTGTCATGTCTTAATTTTGCATAACAATCGATTTACTATACTATTATACTAACTGCTTACATCGATTTTTTTTTTAATTTTTGTATGTCTATTTATTTGTTCCGGCTGATATTAAGAACTGCTGGACCGATTTTGATGGGTTTTTCACTAACAGATACTAATAATATAAGGAGTAACTTACGCTACTTCTAGGTTGTTGTTGTAAAGGTAGAACAGCAACCGCAGACAATACCACGGGGCTTAGTAAAAATGACAGTTATGTTAAAACAAATAACACAAAAAATAATCTCGGAAAATGCCTAGGTTCAGGCTAGACCTGATTTAGCAGTGGACTGCAATACTACAGTGTTGATGATGATAATGAGTTGTTTTGTATTAAGTAAAGTCTTTGATCTCTTTAAACACAGCTGAGAATAAGTAAACATTATTCATTTAATCTCTTCTATTAATTTAATTTTCATATTTTCTTTTCATTTAAGGTTTTTGGACGGAGGTTTGATGGGCAACAATCCGACTTTGGACGTCCTGACTGAATTGTCAGAATTGAATCTCGCTCTTAGAGCCACTGGCAAACAAGAAGAGGCAAAGAAAACTAATTTGAAACTGGTCGTTTCTTGTGGTACTGGTAAGTGCCTCTTGAGTTTCTATAAATTAAATATAAAATACGAACAGCATGGTGTAGTGCTTTAAGCCGTCACTTCGCAGTTTATTCTGCGATGAGTGTTTTTTTATGGAAACGATGGGGGCAAACGAGCAGACGGATCGCCTGATGGTAAGCGATTACCGCCGCCCATGGACACGTCCATGGACATGGACACCCGCAACACCAGAATCGTCACAAGTGCGTGGCCAACCTTTTAAGAAGGAGTACGCTCTTTTCTTGAAGGTTTGAAGGTTGTATTGGTTCGGGAATACCGCATGACAACACTTTATGTGATCCACAAATTGTTTTTCAGAATCTGGGTGTAATTTGTTTTTTTATGGAATATCGTGCAAACGAGCAGACATTTCGCCTGATTGTAAGCGACTACCGCCGCCCATGGACACCCGTAACACCAGAGGAGTCACAAGTGCGTTGCCGGCCTTTGGAGGATGGGGAGGGGGATGGGGAAGGGGTTGGGGTATGGGTCTTTGTTATCCTCACTCACTCGATGAAACACTGCGCAGGCGCTGTTTCTCACCGATTTTTATTCATGCCGATGCGTGGCTCTCCCACGGTATAAATAGTAGTAATATATGAAAGGGACACAAAGAACACCATATATGTGACTTTTCATAAAGTCCCCCACGACACAAGATATAATTCATAGTGCTGGTCCTTTAAGTTTTTTTTCTGCTGTGTCAAATAAATTTTAGTGTATTAGGGAAGTATGATAAAATGTGTATTTATTAAAGATGTGTATTTATGTGTAATCTAATGCTGTGTGTAATAAATAGCTGGCCGAATTCAGTTGTTAACCACATAGACACAGGTTGATTAAAACTTACATACATTTCTTTCGAACAATTCAGGTCTGATACCCGTAACGAAACTAAAGGACATAGATGTATTCAAACCGGAGAGTGTGTGGGACACGGCGCGTCTAGCCTTCGGACTGAGCTCTATCGGACGCTTGTTAGTCGATCAGGTAATTAAAAGTTGCATTCATTTAATTTTTACCTGTGACTTTACTTAAAAGGTACTATAGAAGAGTATTTTTAAGTTAAAAGCAATTGGATTATAATTTTACCGTCTGAATATCGGTGTTTATTCATTCATATTGTTGCGCCATAACCAGATGAATCTAGTGTCCACTAGAAGAATCGAGAACTGTCGAGGACAACGCCATCTAGTGTCGGAAAGCGCGCAACTGTGTGCATTATGACGATTACTCGACGCTAGATGGCGCTACAAGCAACTCTAGAGTAATCTATTTAGCCTAGAGACATCGATCGAATATTTTCGTAGTTTCGAGTAATTTCCACGGCCATATAAAAGCGGAACGTGTTGGCCGTAGGGACAGTATTGTTTCACGATACAGCGGATAAACATCGAAGAGATCTTCTAGTGCGACTAACCAGTGATTTAGTGATTTCTTATTGTAAAAGTGTTCTTAATAAATATTGTGTTATTTTTGGTAATTAATCGAGTACTTTAATTTATTTAATACCCAGCTCGTAACAATTTGGTGTCAGAAGTGCGATTAAAGTATGCCGGTATTACCAAAAGAGGACACGGAAGGTATCCGAACCAGGAGTCAGCGCCAGCAAGAGGCTGATCAGAGGCGATTTGGAAGTGCACAACTGCCTACATCGGAAGATCAGCAGCCAGTCATGGAAACCACGCCGTCCACGTCGGCATCGGCAGCAGCTCCAGATATCACGGCCCTAATGGCGATGCTCCAGGAGCAGGCTCGCCGCTTGGAAGAGCAGCTGCAGCGGGACAAGGAGGAGCAGGCCCGCCGCCAGGAGGAGCAGGCCCGCCGCCAGGAGGAGCAGGCCCGCCGCTTGGAAGAGCAGCTGCAGCGGGACAAGGAGGAACAGGCCCGCCGCCAGGAAGAACAGATGCTCTTGTTAAAAGGCATTCATGAGACTTTCGGCAAAGAAATCAAGGTAGTGAAGGATCAGGTTCTTCAACACGAGAACCGTATCACTGAGGCCGAAACTCAGATTGCTGACGTGAAGAAGGCCTTAGGAAACCTTAAAGTTGCAGACGGAGTGGCGACTACAGTAACTGCTGCTCCTTCGGTGCGGGGGTTCAAAGTACCGCCGTTTGATGGAACATCTTCGTGGTCAGCCTACAAGATTCAGTTTGAGGCTGTTATGAAGGTGAACGGCTGGACTAAGGATCAGGCTATGACCGCGCTCACCTTGGGTCTTCGAGACCAGGCTCTAACCGTCCTCGAAGCCCTCGATAAAGAGGTTACCTATGAGCAACTGCTGGAGGCATTGGAAGCAAGATATGGTGACGCTCATCTGGAGCACGTGTTTCGTGCACAGCTGAAGGATCGTGCCCAACGCATCGGTGAAAACTTGCAACAATGGGCTCTAGAAGTTGAGAAACTGGTCCGTAAGGCATACCAGTCTGCACCTGCGCTCGTTGGCGGAAATCTGGTGCAAGCTTTCATCGATGGCATTCGTGACCTCGAAGTTAGAGCTGCTGTGAGACTTGGACACCATGAAACTCTCAAGGACGCTCTGGCCCATGCTTTGGAGGTGGAAGCTGTGAGACAAGACCATCGGTTTCATCGGGTCCGGGAGGTTGTGGCATCACCTGTGCGAGACCGATTTAAGGGGTACAGCCCTAGATGCTACGCCTGTGGTGAAAAAGGTCACCTTCGGTCCAGCTGCCCTAAGCGAAGCATAGGAAGTGAGTACGAGCGGTCTCAGGAGAATAGGGCGGTTGATAGTACTGCCCAACAACAGCAGGGAAACGAGTAAACGCCAGGACTGCGGGGCGGGTGCTGGCTGGTGTTCAAAGAGCCCCAAGGATTTCGATCTCGCAAACTCATGATGGGAACAGCCTGGTCATCAGAGGCGAAATTAACGGAACGTCATGTAAGCTGACTATTGATACGGGAGCTTCTCGCACAGTCATCAGTTCCCAACTTGCAAATCGGTTCCTGAGGGACATTGCATGTAACCGTGAGAAAATAAACTTAGTAACAGCCACTGGTCAGCGCATACCCGTCCGAGGCGAACAGAAGGTGGAGTTGAAGTTGGGCAACCAAGTTTACCTGCATAACGTCATTGTGGCCGATATAGTTGACGATTGTATCCTTGGCCTAGACTTCATGAAGAACAATTGTTGTGAGATCGACATCAACCAAGGTGTAATGAGATGTAGTCAAGAAGAACTGTTCTTGGAAGGAGCATCATCAGGAAAAGTGTACAGCTTAAAGAACGCTGTTCTTCCTCCCAGATCAGAGACAATTATGCCAGTTAGTCTCCCTCATAATTCTGGACGAATGCATCGGTGTGTCCTTATTGAAGGGGTAGATAATGATCTTCCATGGAAGATCGCACGAACTCTAGTAAGTACCACTAACACCTCTGCAGTACGTGTGCTAAATCTTAGTGACAAGCAACATGTGATTCATAAGGGCACACTGATTGGCACTTGCGAAGATGTGGATTGGATGCGTCGATGCCAAGACTTGACTACTTCGAAAATTAGCACGGATGCACGAGTCAACGTGTCAACACTTTTAGAAGACTGTCGAGATGTCTTGTCTAGGGAAGAAATTGACAAGGCTAAGAGAATGTTAGTTAAGTACACTTATTATTTTCTCTACTAATGACGCTGATATTGGAAAGACTGGTTTGGTTCAACACAAAATAAACACTGGGAGTGAGATGCCTATTCGTCAGCGACCAAGAAGACTACCAGTAGCACGAGAACAGGAAGTGCAAACCATGATTGATGGAATGGTCAGGGATGGCGTTATAGAGCCTTCATCCAGCCCATGGTGTTCACCTGTAGTGCTTGTAAAGAAAAAGGATGGCAGTATGCGTTTTTGTGTTGACTACCGCCGTCTAAACGACATAACGAAGAAGGACAGCTATCCACTACCTAGAATAGACGACACTCTGGACATGCTAACAGGGGTTAAGTGGTTTAGCACCTTGGATTTAAAAAGTGGATACTGGCAGGTATAGATTGATCCCAAGGACAAAGAGAAGACTGCATTTTCGACAGGGAAAGGATTGTGGCAGTTCAAAGTAATGCCCTTCGGATTATGTAACGCGCCAGCAACTTTTGAAAGACTGATGGAATCAGTACTCACCGGATTAACTGGAGATGCCTGCCTGGTCTATTTGGATGACATTGTCATCGTAGGCCGTACGTTTGAAGAACATATCCGAAACCTGGAGCGCGTATTATCGAAAATCCGAAGTGCCAACCTAAAGTTAAGTCCTAAGAAATGTTCATTTTTCAAACGGCAGGTTAGCTTTTTAGGATATGTGGTTTCGGAAGAGGGTGTCCAAACAGATCCGCAAAAGATCGCTGCCGTCAAGGATTGGCCAGTTCCAAGAGATAAGACCCAAGTAAGAGCATTTTTGGGCTTGTGCTCCTACTATCGGCGATTCGTGAAAAACTTTGCGGATATTGCTAAACCCCTTCATAAACTTACTGAAGAGAAAAGACATTTCTGCTGGGATGAAAGTTGTGACATTGCATTTCAAGAGCTAAAAAGACGTCTATGCAACACACCTATCTTAGGGTATCCAGATACCGAAAATGAATTCATAGTTGACACAGATGCGAGTGATACTAGGCTTGGCGGTGTGTCATCCCAGCGGAAAGGTGATCAAGAGGTTGTTATTGCATATTTCAGTAAATCTTTGTCGAAGCCGGAAAGGAATTACTGCGTCACAAGAAGGGAACTACTGGCCGTAGTGAAGACACTGCAACATTTCAGCAAATATTTGCTTGGGCGTAAATTCCACCTCCGAACTGACCACGCTGCATTAAAGTGGCTCTTACAATTTAAAAATCCTGAAGGACAAGTCGCGAGATGGATTGAGTTATTACAGGAATATGACTTCATGATTGAACATCGCAGTGGAAAGTCTCACGGTAACGCAGACGCACTATCAAGAAGACCTTGCCCTGAAGACTGCAAGCACTGCGCCAAGCAAGAAGTAAAGGAAGCTGTTCCTATAAGGACGATAAAGACGGACCTTAGCAACGAATGGAAGGAAAGCCTGCAGCAAGCACAGCAAGAGGATGCAGATATCAAACCAATTCTCGAGTGGATTAAAGCTGAGACTCCTAAGCCACACTGGAGCGAAGTTGCATCGCTGAGCTCGACCACGAAGAGTTATTGGGCTCAATGGGATAGTCTAGTCATCCAGGATGGAGTCTTGTGCCGTAAATGGGAAAACGCTCGAGGAGACAGCTGTCACCTGCAAATGGTTGCTCCTAAAGCTAAGATACCAGTGGTCCTGCAGCTCTACCATAATGGATGTTCAGGAGGTCATATGGGAGTTAAGAAGACATTGTTAAAGATAAGGGAAAGATTCTACTGGATTCATTGTCGTGATGATGTTGAGGACTGGTGTCGCAAGTGTACCAGTTGTGCGGCCGTGAAGGGACCTCATACACGTAGCAGAGGCGCATTGAAATTGTATAATGTTGGTGCACCCTGGGAAAGAATTGCTATAGACGTGGCAGGACCGTTTCCTGAAAGTGGAAGCGGAAACAAGTACTTCATGGTCGTAATGGATTACTTCACTAAGTGGCCAGAAGTCTTTGCCATTCCCAACCAAGAGGCATCAACAGTTGCAGATAAATTAGTGCACGAAGTCTTCTGTCGTTTTGGAGTGCCTTTAGAAATCCACAGTGACCAAGGAAGAAATTTTTAATCTCAAATATTTCAAGAAATGTGTCGAGTGATGGGTGCTCACAAAACCAGAACCACCTCTTACCACCCACAATCGGACGGAATGGTGGAACGATTTAACCAAACACTAGAGAGGTATCTGGCAAAAGTAGTTGAAAGTAAGCAAAAAGATTGGGACAAACACATCCAACCGTTTCTTCTGTCATACCGAAGTGCAGTCCACGAATGTACTTCCGTAACACCAGCTTTTGCAAACTTCGGAAGAGAACTACGGTTGCCTGCAGACTTGATCACTGGAATACCCCCTGATACCCCGCGAAGTATAACGGAGTACGCGAATGACTTGCGGAACAAGATGAATGACATTTATGAGCATGTCAGACAATCGGGCCAACAAATGTCTGAAAAGATGAAAACCCGTTATGACCGGAAAGCGAATAATAAGGGCTTCGAAGAGTGTTCGCTAGTATGGCTACATAATCCAGTTCGCAGTAAAGGGAGATCTCCGAAGCTACAAGCAAAATGGGATGGGCCATACCGGGTAGTCACTAAAATCAATGATGTTACCTACCGGATACAGAAGTGTACAAGAGGCGCCCCAAAGATAGTTCATGTAGATCGACTGGCGCGATACTATGGAACCGATAATGCTCGGGACGAGCATGTCTTAGGAGGGGGCAGTGTTGCGCCATAACCAGATGAATCTAGTGTCCACTAGAAGAATCGAGAACTGTCGAGGACAACGCCATCTAGTGTCGGAAAGCGCGCAACTGTGTGCATTATGACGATTACTCGACGCTAGATGGCGCTACAAGCAACTCTAGAGTAATCTATTTAGCCTAGAGACATCGATCGAATATTTTCGTAGTTTCGAGTAATTTCCACGGCCATATAAAAGCGGAACGTGTTGGCCGTAGGGACAGTATTGTTTCACGATACAGCGGATAAACATCGAAGAGATCTTCTAGTGCGACTAACCAGTGATTTAGTGATTTCTTATTGTAAAAGTGTTCTTAATAAATATTGTGTTATTTTTGGTAATTAATAGAGTACTTTAATTTATTTAATACCCAGCTCGTAACAATATTAATAAAAAAACAGGAATTGTAAATAGGTTTAACCTAAATTTCTAAACGTATGTTACATAGGTATTGCTATACATAAAATAAATAAAAATAATAAATATTTCGGACATCTTACACACAACGCCATCTAGTCCCACGCTAAGCAGAGCTTGTGTTATGGGTACTAGACAACTGATATAAATACATATATACTTTTTTTTGTAAATACATACATATTATACATAGAAAACACCCAAACTCCGAAACAAATATTTGTAGATCATACAAACATTTGGTCCGACCCAGGTATCGAACCCAAGACCTCAAGAACAGCAGTCGCATACGCTACCACTGCGCCACAGAGGCAGTCACGATCAACTTGACCTTGACATTGATTCTGATTTTTTCCTTATTTTGAAATGCTCGACATTCATTCATTCATTCAACATATTGTTGCAGGCGACCCAAGCAGACGGCCGAGTGGTTGAACGTGCCAGGGCGTGGTGCTCTGGACTAGGTGTACCTTTCTACCGATTCTCGCCGCAGATGTCCAAAGACGTCGCAATGGACGAACGCTCTGATGAGATCCTCGTCACCATGCTGTGGGAAGCAGCCGCCCACATGCATACCCATAGGGACAGAGTAGCTGAGTTGGCAGCCCTGCTCAATGATAGCAGTGATGTATTAATTAATGAAATTAAATGATAGAAAAATGACACTTATGCTACTTGTAATAAAAGCTATTATTGTTTATCTAAGTTACAAAAAAAATATCTCTGATTATGAATGTAGAATTTAACTAAAATGTGTGAATATTGTATTCACTATTGTACTAATGTCGAAATATAACTACACGCAAAAGATTTTTGGAGTTAGGCAAAAAGAAAATAACAATTATAGTAGTATTATTAAGGATTGCAGTCCGAGTAAGTGAATTCAGTACGTCATTGAGGTTTTGATGTAACTATAGTTTGGTATGAAAAGGAAAACTGCCGTTCTCAACGGACCGTTATGAAGGTATTTTTATATATAGAAATTGATGGGTACAAGACAATAAAAATATAATGCGTTAAAGAGAAAATAGTTAGATGAGGGCAGAGGGCCAAGTGTGAGTTTATTTCACTTTAACTCTCTCGACAGCTATATCGTCCTACGATGTGCTATAGACAGCTATAGGTGAAGATTTCAGTGTCGGCCAATCGCAACTCCAAATGCGGTCACCATGACGATAGAGCAGATTAAAAATAAACTCACACTCCCTCAAATTATAATGTGTAGCGAAACGGTTATAAACTGTCGCCGAGCTTCTCAAGCCCGAAAATACCGTGTACTTGTAGCCTTATATACCTGCAAAAGTGTGTTTGGTAAGCTTTCCGTATTACCTTATTCTATAACAAAATATAGGCCTTTTTGTCTTAGCTATATATGTACTCAAAATAATGTTTTACCGTGGGAGAGCCATGCTTCGGCATGAATGGGCCGGCTCGACCGGAGTAATACCACGGCCTCACAGGAAACCGGTGTGAAATAGCGCTTGGTGAGTGAGGATACCGGGGGCCCACACCCTAACCCCTACCTTATCCCCCTCCCCTTCCCCTAAAGGCCGGCAACGCACTTGTGACGCCTCTGGTGTTGCGGGTGTCTATGGGCGGCGGTAATCGCTTACCGTCAGGCGATACGTCTGCTCGTTTGCCCTCTATTCAATTAAAAAATAAAATGTAATGATATTAGCAGAATGTTTCATCTTTTGATTTAAGACCGTTGTTGGGCCCGAATCCATTAAGGAAATATGTTAGACCCATATGTATTTATTATATACCAAATTTTAAAAGTTAATACGTAATATTAACTTTGTACCTGAATTTGCATAATATTTCTTTATTGTTAAGAAAATGTAATAATATAAAGTCTGTTATTATGTTTATATTTTAATACATAATTAATTCGATCACATCAGGGTTTTATTGATATGATCGTATTAGTAAAACAAAAATAGGCCGACCATTTATCTGAGTCCTCGCATGCGGTTACAGGGGCGCGGGGGTATGACGATAAAGGGGACTGAGACAGGTGCGGGCGGCGGGGGCGGGGGCGCTTAGTGAGATACACACGAGATGAAATGCGCCAAGATAGTTCCTAAGATATGTGACGTCATAGTAAAGAAATACCCCTGTTACCGCGCAGGCGAGGACTCAGATAAACGGTCGGCCTATATATGTGTATATTAGATTTTTTTTACAATGACAATAGGAATAATAAATTATATAGTATGTAAAACACGACGCACACACTTAGTAAGTAGTACATTATGTTAATCAACAATTAAGTTACCAATATTTAGTTTTAGCTAATGATTGTGTCATGTTTCGACACAGCTGCGGTTATTAAACTAATATTATAAAGAAGAAAGTAAGTTGGTTTGTTACGCTTTCACGGAAAAATCCGATCAGCATGAAATTCTGTACACATATTCTTGGAGGTATTAGAAGTAACATAGGATACTTTTTATTAAATGCGAGCGAAACCGCGAGCGAATGCTAGTTATTGCCATAAATGCAAGTATAACCTTGTTACCATATTTCTACAGATAATTTATAATATATACGTATTACGTGTAATATATGTATATATTCGTGCTGTCGTGTTTCATCATTGGGCCTCCGGTCTCGCACTCACCGAAACTAATGATGCAGAATATCTCAATAGGCTACCATAGTGCGGGGTCACCATGCTGCATTGTTGTATTCGCAATGAGTATGGTGACCACCACTCTTGAATTCTACTCGTGCTTTCCATCAGGCAAAGAAGAGCCGCACAGGCACAAACATAAAAAAAATTGTGCCTTCTTTGGTACATAGTTATATTATAATGTGTAGGTAGCTATCAGAAAATGATTCGCAATATTTTTGTTTTTATATTTCATACATCACAAACATAATAGTTATAGTTAACTAACATTACGTTTAATTTGTCCCTTACGTATTGATCGGTTCGGATCAAATGTTCGTATGATTAGATATTTAGTTTCGGAGTTTGGGTGTTTCCTATGTATAATATGTATGTTTTTACAAAAAAGTAAAATTAGTCGATCTAGCTTTCGTGGTACAAGCTCAGCTTAGTTGGTGGCTAGATGGCGTTGTGTGTGAGGTGTACAAAACATGTATGCTTATATTTTTTTACAAAATTCAATATCTTTGCTCCTATCGGATCATATTGAACATCACCTGAATTGAAGGTCGACTGGGAGAGAGTGCCTCAAGGCATTATGTCTTTGTACAACATGTGCAATAAGTTCTAAATAAATAAACAAATATCATCACATCACGTCATAGCATCACAGAAAACCACTGTTAAGCGATTTTTACATGGTTACCTAACTAATTATAATTGAAGTTACTGGCACATGTAATAGATTTGTTTATTTAATATAAAATGTAAGAAATTTGATACAAAAATGAATATAATTTGAATGGGATGTGCAATTGTAACTTTACACTAATGATAATATACGTATGCCTTAGTGTTTTATGCTGAGGCAATAGACAGGTGACAGACCGGCTGACTATGAAAATTTTCAAAAGAAATTTTATGCCTACATTAAAATCTCAATTTCATATACTATAGCGACAAAACAGCTTATCATATTTTGAAATCCTATATGTGCTGTTAAAAAGTGGGGAATCTTATGGATTCGTGATTTTCAATTTCATTAGACATTTATCCCATACGCGTGATATGCCCCTAAAGTCTTGCAATACTCTTGAGTAAATTTTCGTGACTCTCTGACGCGTGTAAAGGGGCACCTCGAAGCCCCTCAAGTCTTGCAATACTCTTGAATAAATTTTCGTGACTGTCTGACGCGTGTAAAGGGGCACCTTGAATCTTCAGGTAACCCATCATTTTCGCTTTGAATTGATATCGAGCTACCCCATTTCACCCCGTCAATCCACACCATACTCAAATAAGTACCAATTTTACTGACAATGATTTATCTATAGAGATTATCCATACTATTAGTTAGAGCGTAACCGATAATATTGTATCGTTATCGATATTAAAATTAACGACTAAATAATCGTGTTGTAATCTTAATCGATTATTACGTTGTCATGTATTACTGTAGTATATTTATTTTTACCTATAAATAGCGACAGCAATATTCTCATGAGATTTATTAAAAGAATGTATACATTCCTTACTTGTTACTCGTATTTAATACAATGTCCATGAAAAGTATTTTAATATGTATCGATAGCTGCTTCAACTAGTAACATTATTAGCGCTTATAATAATTTATGCGGTCCAACAGTCATTAAATGCATTTTATTTATTTTTTGCGTATAATTTATACTTCTCAATATATAATTGTTTTCAAATGGGAGTTCTCTTCAACAGTTCAATGTTTGAACAGTCTCATACTCGCCAATTGTTATACATCCTTACATACTTTTAATCATTTTGTTATTTTGTTTTTTTTTGTCTGTGTATACAATAAAGATAAATAAATAAAAAATAAATAAAATACTGTACATACATTTTGCTGAAGATGCGATCCCCATTCGCCCTGGCGCACGTCATACGTTTAATACAGTATAATAAGCGCGTAATTAGACTATTAACGAGTGTGTGTAATCTGCAGTCAAGGACAGCACAACTAACATTAGAGGAAATAACAGTCAAAGTTTACGCGTATAACTTATTACATTATAACTATGACTGACTGACGAATCTTTCACTCTACACACTCAACAAAATCGTACATTTAATGGTCCTTCGTGCCGAAAGTGTAAACTGGCGCCAAATGGCAAGGGCGTTGTGCATATTGCTCTAAAGTTCTGTCTAATATTGAATATGGAAAATTATTTCCCTGTTACTTCATCATTTATTGTATGCGAATCTTTTGAGAACCCTATGCGGGATCAAAGAATACTGTATCAAAATACACAGTATTTTAGTTTTCGACCATTTGAAATTTGAGCAATTGCGATCTTTACTCCTTAAATATTAGGAACGGTGGACCAGTGAAGCCAGTCTGTCTGATACCGCCACGCCTGGTTTCACAACTTGAGAAAGAACCCCCAATGGGATCGCTCTTAAGTAAAACTTAAATCCAAAAACCACAGAGCAACTACATATACCTACTTGCCATCGATTTCTATGTTGGTCACACATTGCAGTATTTAACTATGAGGACCACCACTGTTGTAGAAAGGTAATTACGTGTCAAGCAATTTAAGGTGTAATAATGTAATTCAACTAATAACTTATATTACAGCTGTGTACTTAAATTAAAAGTTTTTGAAGTGAAACTTCTTTATCGGGGTTGTCAAAAAATTTAGTGTAACATTTTTTCGTTACGCGTAACAATTATCCGTTACGTTACGCGTCACTTTTATATGTTACGCTATCTTTTTGAAGTGAAACTTCTTTATCGGGGTTAAAATAAAATGTTTTATCATTATTGAGAGTAGTTATATACAATCCTTCAAAAAAAATGTATAAAATAAAACAAAAAACATTTTCAAACACAAACAGGACCAAATTAATGCTACAATGAAATATCACATTACAAACAATATTATTTTATTTAGCCCACAATGTAAATAACTACACACATCACATTCCACAAACTTACTTCATTCACACCACAGATCGCGAAATATTTACTCAGGTCTCGCTCCTTAACTTTTATTGCACTTGAAATAAGAATTGTCACGAATATTGCTGGTTTATAAGTCTTTTGTCGTTATACCTTACGTCGACATATGATATTTATTTTTTGAAAAATAACGTCATAAAGAAGTTTCACTTCTTACGAGTGTACGCTAGTACACGCAACTTTTTTTTTCATTAATACTGTAATAGCCTAAGTTCAGAATATGTAATACATTTATGTATAATTATTTATTAGATACTAAATATAGTGCTGTTGGTGCAGATATGTATGTTGTATATATAGAAACATTTAATAAATTTTCTTAACTTGTTTTTGTACTAGAACTGTTTCCAATTTTTTACCTGTGCGGTGCGGTATATTTCAGTTTATTAGTCTAATAAATTATTTATACTAATGTGTGTATAACTGTTTCAATGTTATATTTTATTAAAAATATAAATTAAATGGCAACATTAAAGTCCAATAAAACAAAAAAGTTATCCAAGCTCTTTTTATTTCTAATAAATCACCTTAATCACAATAGTAACTATAATAGGCTTATACAAAGACTCAATAATATCACATTTCTCATGTGGATATTATTCATCCACGACTAAAGCTAACAAATAAAAAGTAAATTCTAAATTGTCTATCTACTTAACTAAGTACCACAAATATAGTCCGCAAATATATAAGTAGGTGCCATTTCATAAGTTGTTTTGATACCATAGAGCAACACGGTGGGGAATAGACATTGGTCCCGTTCCCTTATGTCAAAACAAAAGCCCAAATGGACTTACGCGTTACACTACTATGACACAGATTGAGTTTGTGTGTGTGAAATTTTAAATGTTTTTTTTAAATTGTTATATATAGTAGTGACAGGCGGTTGTTCTAAAATGTGTTCGTGTAAAGATTTTCTCCCGCAAAAAATGACAGTTTGTTTTGCATCGGAAAAAGACCAATGGCTATTCCCCTTCGCTCCGCGCTCCTGTGTTGCTCTGTGTTTGATACAAATGCAGCTCTTCATATTAAAGGCAAATAAGTAACATGTTAAGTACAGTCATTAAGTACAATTAGTCAATTACCTTTATTCGTCAAATGTTACTAATTTTCCGAAATATGAAAGTAATAATTTTAATACTAACTTTTTTGAAGCACGTTATTTTGAGATTCTACAGGATTTCGTCAATACAATACAGTCAAATCACAACAAAATACAACAAAAATTAAATAACAAATACTTATGACTGCACAGTAGTGTTTCATAAACTCAACATTTATACCGAGGTACTTCGATAAATATGTTTTAGAATTAACTATAGGAACACGAAAAATCTTATTCTAGATTTCTGAACGATAACATTGGTTATGTCGTTTACGAAAGGACCTTTCATCTATTAGATATAAATTTAATCTTATACCATTCACGGCCCATATTTTAAAGAAATATAAAAGTCGACAGTCCGTACTGAGCCAAGGCGAGACCTGACGAGGCGCTGCGTTTACAAACAGATACTTCAAAATCTAGCGCAAAAGCCCAGGCTCAATGAAAAATATGGAAGCAACTTTTACTGGTTTCATTTAAGCATCTAATAATGTTTACAGTTGAGAATAAAACAACCGTCGAATAACATTTACACAACCATTTTACGAACTAAATAAACAACCTCTCATGTTTGATGAATAACCAATAAATGATTTGAAATGATAGAACAGCTTGTAACCTAATGGGTTTTCCATACCAATATTTCAGTTACAAACTTAGTTCACAGGGATTTTCGAGTAATGGATCAAAACATTTACACTTTAAGATTACAAAGTATTGAACACTAAATGGAAACAGGTAATGAACTAAGCAAATATAAGAATAAAAAAAAGATATTTTATCCGCTTAACTGCTGCATTTTCTAAGTCAATATAATTATTCGTCGAAAATTATAAAAATAATTTATTTATTATTATTAAATAACAATATGAATAGTTAATTTATAAATTTGGTTGCAATACATCATTATTATCTACTATTTAATATTATTAACAAAAATCTGTACAAGAGTACACTATTTCTTTTATAAATGCTACAACATGATTTTAAGAAACCATTTCACTTTGTTATTCACTATTGGTAACACTTTTGTTACAAATACTTTCTACGGAAGAAATGAAAATAGAGCAAAAGAAAAGCCCTTTGGCACACGCTATTTTACTATGAAACGGGACATAAAAGACAAGACGTGTAATAGAAGAAATAGTACAGACAAAAAAAAGTAGACTCGAAATACCATTATAGAATCTTCACTAAAGTTGACACGCTTTGGAGTGTTTGTAATAATAATAAAACGTAGATATGTTCCATAAATCTTTAGTTAAAGCACTGTTTCAAAAGGCACCTTGTTCATGATGTAAACGTTAAATAATATAATTATTGTCACCAAAGCATGAGAATTTTAGTGAAACACAAGGTTTACGTATTCAACATATGCCAGCTCTCTAACCAAAAGCCCAAATAAATTAATAACACCTAAAATCTAGTTTCTCTCGCACTCAGATTTTAGCAATCATACACAGCCCTTTAACGTAGCAAAGATTAATGTAATCGTTTACACGTGTCTTATCGCACTCCTTAAACAAATATCACAATATGTAAACCTTAGGCACAATATTGTAAAGAACTTTCCCTTTATGTAAGTACATTATACAGCTAGATAGAAAGCGCAATTCTTGTATGGTGAAAAGGTTTTTATACGAATAAAAACGTTGAGAAAAGTATTAACGGCGTCTATGGCAGTGCTAATACTTTAAAAGTAATAATAACATTAAATTGCAAAATATACGTTAGTTCACAAATAGTTACTTAACAGTATTGTGCCTTAGACGTGTATTCAAAGTATTGTACGTCACACAAGCTTTATACGGCTATTTAATACGGGTCATCCGGTAATTCCATGTTTGAAATTAAGTTCTTCTTTTCTTCTTTACCAGGCTTAGAATTTAGCAGCGATGGCCGTATCGTACTTCTTGGTTCGAAACATGGCTGTAACAAACGTAACTATTAAAATCTATTTGCTATAGGTAATTTAATAATACCCTCTCTCTCCCTCTTCTGAATATTATTTTTTATGTCATGCTTTACATTTTGTTAAATAAAAATAATTGTAAAAGATGTTCCCGCCATATAACTATAGTGTAATCATTTATGATGAGATCAGTACAGGTGTACACTTGTTTTTAGTGTAGTTGGGTCCCTTTACCACAAACCTATAGGTATACATATTAACATTAAAAAGTCATTCATTCACTCATTTGCCCAACTTTTGTGATTGTTAGTGCCATTTAATATTAATGAAAATCGTGCATTCAACAAGCGACATGCAAAAGCGTAGGTGCAAAACGATAGTGCATATTAAAAGGGTTCAAATTCATACTTCTCCGATTTTCGTAATTTTCATAAAAGGTGTACTAAAATTTTATTTCAGACATTAATTCGAAGATTATACTATATAGATGATATAAAAATATCACATAGCAAAATTAATACATTTACATGAAGTTGGTTACAAATGTTATATTAAATATATATTATAATTTGCAATAAGTCTATTGTTGCCCAGTTGTTGCAAATAAAATTTGTATTTTAGTAATAAAAATATTTTAATATTAATTCGTCATTTCCTTTTTTTGTAATTTCATAACAAATAGGTAATTAAATTTATTATACATACTACACTTGTACGTATTTTACTAATGCATTGCAATGCCATTATTCAGGTCATGTAAATATTTATTTATGAAAGTTATTTCAGTTCCTTTCAATTAATTACATATTAATACTAACCTCTACTGTTAAAAAAAAAGAAAAAAAATCATGTTAGTATGCGTGTGACCTCCAAAGCTAAGCTAAATGTAATGTAAATTATAAGAATAAAATGTGAACCTTATCAAACGGCAAGCTCACACCAAAGCTCATGGCTGTTGACTTGCCCAAGCATTATCAACCTGTGTGGAAAGTGTTCGTTATCATTTTTTATACTAATTCTAGCAGTACACAGCAATTCTGACTTCCACTAGTCAGTATATATCCTCAGGTATATCAATTCATATATTAAATTGCATAGTATGCTATTATCATTATGCAATATTACAGGTTTTGATTGCATGACGTCTTTTGAAAACAGTCAAATATTTTAACAGATACAAAAAAATTGCCGGGCAAGCTGAACATAATTGTTTTTTTCGGAACATGCATTGCCACATTGAAAATACAAAATTAATGTACATGTGCATAGATAGACATCGCCTAACATATTCATGGCTACTTGTCATTTTTAATTTCGGTTAGTATTAATGCTCTCAAGAATAAATAATATTTCCAATAAATTCTTGACATGATTTCAAAAAAGTCAACGATTAAAATCGCAGATGGTCATGATCACAGTTGATTATGATGGCTTGTGACATTTTACTGCGAAGTGGTTTGAAACTAACATTTAACATGAAATTACTTGGTGCTTAATTGAATTAACATAGGTACATACCTATATTAATAATTGATAATTCTATGGTACTTTTTCTGTTATTGCATCACTTACTAAACTAAAATTTCTCATATTTTACCAAAATGATGTTAAAAATGCTATTCTTCGTGTACGAAGAATATATGTCATTTAAATATATAATTTAAATGACATATATTCTTCGTGTGATTTAACTAGTTCGTTTAATTTAGAAAAAATATCACCACTGTCATGTTATCTAGAAGTTTGAATATGTTTGCGAATCATGGTTGACTTCTTATAATTAAAAAAAAAAAATAGTTTACTTCTCCTATAAATAAAACTATTTTATATTGAGTTATCAAATAAAATACTTTGTAGCATTCACATGAAAAAAAAAACATTCGTCACACATTTAACATGCAATTTTGGTTAACCATAAACAAGAAAGGAAGCTTATAATTCTAAATTCAAACAACTTACAAACTATTTATTGAACAAACTAACAATAGCCTATAATAGCCTGAAATATTTGATAAATAATGGGCCTACTTAATATCCTTGCCTACTATTTATTGTACCTACCTATAGTTTAAAATAAAATTGTTTTGTTATGACTTTAGTCTGTGCCCAGTGTTTGGTAATTTAGACAACAGAAATATGGTACGTGCGAGTTGACAATGGATGTATAACAAACATCGTTCATTTGAAAGACGCGCAACTGCCCTTTGTTTGTTTTACTTTTATTAAAAGTATAATTTTATAATACACTAGATCGCGTTAAATAAAAATTCCAACTAGTACCAATGTAAGCAAAAGATTCTGTCAATTTAATGTTTTTGTTTTTACATCAACAGCCTTTCATAGTAACCCGTAGTTAATATATTTAGTGATTGACAGAAACGTTTTTTAAAAAGTTTAAAAATACTTAGTTACTTAAATGTTCGATTTCTGTGTAGCAGGATCCAACAATCAGTCTTTAAATCTCATTTTTTATTCTTCTTCGAATCGTTAAAGTTGCACCACGCTCTTATAACAATAATAATCCGTTGATTGTTAGTTTGACAGGTAAGAAGCTCCCTCCCCCCACGGTTTGGAAACCGGGCACAATGTCTGTCCTTTACATTAATATATTATAGCTTTGTTCTCAGTTGGTATGCATCTAATGATAATTCGTTTTCAAATATTACTGTGGTTTTAAAACTTGTTTTGAATACATGTATTAAATTAATTAATTTATGCATGTGTAGCGGTCAAGGTAGTGGAACCAAAACCGCTAACAAATGTTTTGTGCGCCACCAGTGTTATTGCTAAACAGTAATAAATGTGGACGGCCGTAGGAATATGCCGAGTAAAACAACAGGATGAATGTAAAGGATTGTATCAAAAGATGACTGATGATTTAATTTCTATGACTGAACTATATACATAAACAATACTTGTATTTATACAATCTTGAGGAGAGAGTGAGTCAGGTAGCAAGCGTATGACCTCTCTCTGTCACTTTTAAATGGTGTAGTTTGATGTACGATGTTACATAATATGTCAAACAGAGAGTGAGTCAGATAGCACGTATAAATGTAGGCGATTTGACATCTGACTGTCTCTGTCATTTTTGAATGGTGTAGCGGGACGACGCAAAGGTAAATATATAATAATATTTATTTTGTATGGGAAAAATTAAATTGAATCCATGACTGCTACACATGCATGAATAAAATAAAAATGCATCTAATTAGATGCAATATTTTAAATTATCGGTCAAATCATTTCTCACGATCAATTCTACGATATAGGAGTCAAACGAGATAGGTCATCTGATAGATAATGACCATCGCAGTAAATAGTAATATATTTTGAATATCTTTCAACAAAAACGATAGAAATCTTGTCAGAAATCGATTATTTATAGTAATGAAGCGACACCATACAAATTTTCTGCCATTTCAATTTCACGATAACTATACAAGTTATAAATACAAATTTCTGGTACTCTTAGATTACTTTCATTCATAAACAGTGTGTAAACCTCATCAGACTAACTACCTTCGGATGTTTCATAGTTAATTAGGTATAATAACCAACATTCGAAAAAGTCGTGTAAACGAAACTGTAGCACTTTTACTAATTGGGAATGCTAAGCCAGTGCAATAAGTTCTTAACGATATTCCCGACTAGTATTTACATTGGTGAACTAAATATTATAGATAGTCATTTATATTAACTAAAATCATGCTACGAGTATGTAAATGACAGTATCATACTATGTGCAATTTAAAAGAGTAGTTCGTACTAACTTTCACAATGAAAGTTTTCTACTAAACAGTTTTTTTTTTTTATTGAATTGGAGGCAAACGAGCAGACGCATCACCTGATGGTAAGCGATTACCGCCGCCCATGGACACCTGCAACACCAAAAGCGTCACAAGTGCGTTGCCGACCTTTGAGAGGGAATGGGGAGGGGTTGGGGTATGGGCCTCCGGTATCCTCACTCACTCGGTGAAACACAGCGCAAGCGCTATTTCACACCGGTTTTCTGTGAGGCCGTGGTATCACTCCGGTCGAGCCGGCCCATTTATGCCGAAGCGCGGCTCTCCCACGGTGAAAGATCAATTATTTATTATCAATGTCTAACCCAGAAACTTAGTTGAATATTGCATTCTACAATACAGCGCGTGGTGATTGTCGAGTCATTCCCTTTGTAAAATCCAATAACGGTTAAAGTTAACACTTACAGTTTCACAGATGTTCATGTTGCAACAGTTTTCAATGGTAATCTCGCATTGGTCAGGTCGAGCGGTCATCGGTGTTACATTCTTGTTAACTATTATACGTTTCTTTATTCTGAAAAAATAAACAAAAGTAATTATAATTAAAATTCAAGATACAACGTGACATGGGAACATTTGAACTTTACACATAGAATATATTATGTCATTATGAAGTAGAACATTATAAATTATTGAATTAGAAAAATACTAGCTTTTGTTTTGTTCTTTTTTTTTTTGTATTGAATAGAAGGAAAACAAACAGACGCATCACCTGATGGCAAGTGATTACCACCGCCCATGGACACCCGCAACACCAAAGGCGTCACAAGTACGTTGCCGACCTTTGGCGGATGGGGAGGGGGAATAGGGGGAGGGGTTAGGGTATGGGCCTCCGGTATCCTCACTCACTCGGTGAAACACACCGGTTTTCTGTGAGGTGTTCTTGCCGTATTCAGACTTCTGATCATGCTGATAAACTCAATTATATATGTATTCTAAAATTAAACTCACTCGTACTTATTCCACTATTTGAATTAACTTTAATCCTGACCGGTTTCGCCCTATGGCATCATCAAAGGTCACTAATGCCATAGGTGCTAGCTAGTTTAAACATATGTGTGATGTATTTCAATAATTTCCATCAAATGCTGACAATCGAGAGAATAAATTACATCAAATATACATATAATTATTAATTCAGAAGGCTCAAAATCACACAAAGAGCAATGGAGAGGTCAATGCTCGAAGTTTCTCTGCGTGATCGAATCAGGAATGAGGAGATCCGTGGCGACCTCGTACTGAGGCGGGGGTAGGTCCACTACAAGTTGGTCCGACGACCTGGTGAATGTCGCGGAAAGCCGCTGGATGCAGGCAGTACAGTACCGGTTTTTGTGGGGAGACTATGTCCAGAAGTGGGCGTCTTTCGGTTAAGATAATGATGATTGAGTTATTTTATTATATATATTATATTGATTATTTATTTATTTATTTCATATAAAGCATTAAATACCTGGGACGTTTCTTCAGCTGAAGTATTTTGGTTACAAGATAAACACAGAGCAGGAATAATACTCCAACGAGGATAGATAAAGCCAATATGATAGAATCCTTAACAGAATCCCATGCATCATCGCAAGTAGGAATAACTTCATCAACCATTTGCGACACAAGATCAGATGGAGCAGGCACAGGTCGCGAATCATTTAGAACTTGCAAATCCTCCGGCAGTTTAGGTAATAATTCCTGTTTCTCTTGTTCAAGTGTGCAACTGAAATAATAAACACATTTTTTTAGTCACACATATCAAATTTACAATTTAAGATAAATTGAATAAGGTCCATTTAAGATTGAACGTAACAAAAACTTTAATATTAACACTTACTTGCAAACAGGTACGGTAGATTCATTTGCAGCTACTGTTGTAACTGCTTCCGTGGTTGTGGTAACAATTTTCAATTTCTCACATCTTAAACCCTCATAATCCCCTATACATTGACAAACTGGTTGACTGTTGTTATCCAATGAGCATGTACCATGGTTCAAACAATGGCCTTGGCACACATCAATTTCACACCGTGTTCCGGAGAAACCAGTTTTACACCTAGAATATGTAAATGACAAACCATTGGAATTGAAAATTCATAACGCAATAATAAGTAACGAAATTGTAATGATTTTACCTGCATTTGGGTTGACCTTCTGTTGTAAAACTACAGTCCCCTTGCAAACAATAATTCTGACAGACTGAAATATCGCATCTCTCACCGGTGTAGCCAGGTTTGCATTTACATATTGATCTTCCGTTAACTTTGGTTCCGTGGACACAGAATAAACCTACATCAGTTGGGATGTTGAATGAATCGTTAATAGCGGAATTATTTTGCGATAGATTAGCTAGCTCTTCGCACTCGCCGTGACCGCTGATTTGCTCCTGGATGGGATAGTTTGCGGCGATACCGAAGGGCATTTCGTTAGTAAACTCTATATATTTAATCGGCTCAGCATCCTTGGGCGGATTCTTTGGTAACCTCCAGATGGTTCTATAGTCTAAATCGACCCAGTATACTGAATCTTTTGAAATGGTCAAAGCGTTTGGTCGATGGTTTGTGCCAACCAATAAAGTTTTTCTATTTTTTCCATCTAAGTCTGCGCTTTCTATTGAATAATGTATTCCTTCTTTGTCATCAGCCCAGTATATTTTCTTAGTCATCTGGTCTATTGCAAGGCTGACCGGCATATAGATATCGGTATTTATGACCACTTCTCTTTCGGTTCCATTAAAGCGAGCCCTCTCAATGGTGGCCTTCATAATATTAGTGTTGGTCCAATAGATGTACCTGTAACGAATAAATTGTTGTTATTAAATGGCAACTATTGTTTTAGTTCCAATTATGTGTTGATTATTTTAGTAACGTACCCTCTACAACTGTCTACGGCAATAGCTCGTGGGATTTCATCATCCATCGTGATTAAAAGGTTTCCGTACATATCGTTAGTGGAACCGGGTTTCATAGAAATCCAGTATATACTCTTGTCGATCGTATCAGTCCAGAAGAGCATTCCCTTAACAGGATCAAAAGCTAATCCGTGAATGTTTTCATATGATCTTCTTCTCACTAAGGCTTGATTCTTCTTAGTTGCTAAGTAATAACTGAATATAGAGGCATTATCGTTTTGTTTGTCGGCAAACAACAACATGTTGTGCACCGCATCATACGCGAGGGCTGTTAGATCTCTGAACTGCACACCTTCACTGTACGTCTTAGTATTATTGCTGTAGAATTCTAGTTGATTTCCTGTTGTTACCGCAATATCTGTAACAATACAAAAAAAATAAGATTTCGAAAATACTATTTGAACACTTTTTTCCAGTAACCTGCATTTTACAAACACCTATAAAAATAATCTTTAATAGTCCTAAATTTACAAATAAATGTTTACTTTTTAACCGACTGTGAAAGATGGAAGGATATGTTTTTCGAGAGCATGTATGTATATTTCTTTGACAAGCCCTAGGCCCTAGAGCCTGAACGCCTTGTCGTATTTTTATGTGAGTGGTGCCAATAGATTCGTCTTATGCCCAGTTCCTATATTTGAAAAACGATCCGTTCTAGGTACGAATAGTAGTATATTATACGGAGCGTAAGCTAAAATCGTTCCTATACAAAATAAATTGAGGAACGGTATTTACGACTCGTAGTCAGTTGTAGAAAATTTTTACACGATGACGATTCGTTAAATATAGGAACCGGGCATTTGTCGTGAGAGTGACACCTGGGTACATCTTTTCTTTCCGAATTTTCAATAAATTTAATAAAGATGTCACATATTGACGCAGACGGTTATTTTTTTATTAATTTGTTACTTATTAATCTATTGCACTAAGTAAGATATACGGTATATAAGGTACTTTAAGTCTTGCTGCTAGATAACTTTTCCGACATTAGCAAAATAATTATGTAATTGAAAGTGAACAATTGATATTTTCAAAAGTTATTTTCTATTCGGTTGTGTAATATTATGACTGCAAGAGCTGTCGGTATTTTTGGCAGCGTTGCAATTGCTTGTGTCACGTGACCAACAAAACATTGAATAGTCGAGGTTAGTTACCGTTCACCTTAATATTATATAATTACGAGTGTCGCAGACTGTCGCGTGATTCAGTTCCGATGAGAGCAACGTAATATAATCATTCTTTGAATGTTGCCATGACTACATTTAACTGTTATCTTATAAACTACGTTGCCCCAGAGACCGTGAAAGTGCGTCATATTTGTAAACATTGCAAGCCTAACAGCAATGTGTAGGCTCGAGTGATATGTTCTAATTTATCAATGGTTTTGAAACTATAGTTTAAAAGTACAATAGTCTAAAATATGTAACAAAATAGAACAAATGAATAAGGTCAGATTAAAACTAAAAAGTTTACAGACTGGCCATAAATATTTTTTTGTGTAGGATGTTTGGAAACTTTTCAATTGACAGTCTCGTGATTTAGGCATCACTGACGTCATAAAGATAAAATGTTCTACAATTTTTTTGTACATCAAATCTTTTTGTTATCTAACATCAAAAAAAAGGATTAATAAATATTTCGGACATCGAACACACAACCCCAGCTAGTCCCAAGTTAAGCAGAGCTTGTGTTAAGGGTACTAGATAACTGATATGAATACATTTATGCTTTTTTTGTTGTAAATACATACATATACACCCAAACTCCGAAACAAATATTTGTAGATCACAAATATTTGTCCGACCCAGGATTTGAACCCGAGATCTCAAGCACAGCAGTCGCATTCACTACCGTTGCGTCACCGAGGCAGTCTCAACTTGTCTTTTTAAATGTTTGATAGATCTGAACCCTGGTGAGTCTGGTGACGAATTAAGAATCCCGAGGGAGTAAGAGGCGACGAAGGGAGCAAACTACACAGGACCACATTACTGCAAAGAGAAGGAAAACTTGAATCCGACCATTTGACAACCAGTCTGACCAGTGGGGTATAGCAGGCCTAAAGCCTAAGGAGGAGTCCAGGATTGATGATGACCTCTAAAGTTCTTTGGTCACATACAAATTTTAAGAAAAAATATATTATTTATTATATTAACCATATTTTCTTACAAATCATTGTAATATAGATACATTAAAGATGGTAAAATTTTCTTCACAGTTAATTATTTCGTATTAATTCAGTTTCTTTAAAACAAGTTCGAAAACCTCTTAACAAGTTTAAAAACAACATATAATTTATTCATTAACTGAATTTTATTTAATGGACTGGTAAAAAAAACATTGATAAAGTACTTTAGCATGGCAACTTTATGAAAAAAGGTCAGATCATAAATTATTTAAATAACAATAAGACTTGTATAACAAACTGAACATCTCGGGTCAAATTATCTAAATATGTAATCTCGAATTCCCAATTGAAATAAATGTCTACCTTTGCAGATAAATATTAAATAGCCATTAGTTTTATAAAGTTTTGTTACTGATAATTAAATGTTTTTAATTAGATAAAGTACGTGTTTATTATTTTAACTAGCAACTAATATAATTTGGTACCTACCTACATACTTTTTGAGACAACTGTTATTATGACCAGTATAAATAAAAAGTGCGTCAGAATCAAAAAGATAATAACACGATAAGCATTATTTGCTTAATTAAAAACTACGTCACGTTACACGTGATGTTTTATTTTTAATTTCACACTTATTACGGAACCTAATAAGATTCCATTATGAGTATTTTTAGATAAGAACATGTGTAAAAAAAAAAACAATCAAATTGAGAATCTCCTCCTTTTTTAAGTCGTTTAAAAATATTATTTTTGTAAATATTTTAACTGTATCTAAAACATACTGGATTTGTCATTAGTAATAGCTGTAGTTGAATCAGCATCACCCGCGGCTTCACTCGCGTGATTAAATGATGAAATGCCATTGACAAAAATTCCAGAAATATCTTCTTTATGGTCACTTACGATGTAAAAATCAGCAGGTGCCATCAAAGTAGCCTCAACGATTTAGGTTCTGTATTAAAGGGCCTGAATGATATAAAGTGAATAATACGAAAAAAGCCGTATCAGAAAATATCGTCATGGTTAGTATCAAACAGGTTCAAGGCGGCCGCAATACTTGGAAGAACTCTAGGAGGTTTGAAGACAATTGATAATAAGATGTTATGCCATGTGAGAAGATTCACTAGAATTCACTACACGCAGGTGCCTAACAATAGCTTGGAGTGTGTGAACAGTTACCACACCAGAGCGAGTCTTGACGTCACAATATCAACGGAACTCCCGCTAAGAAAAATCTAAATCTTTTCTCGCACGGTAGAGACGGTAAAGAAGCAAATAGATATATGCTAGGTAATGTTTTGATTAAAATATGTCTTCAATAGGATTTTTTTTCATATGTTTGATGTGTTTTTTATAAAATGACTAAGTTGTACGTTTGTACGTACGTATTTAGGAAGGCGCGGCACTGTCGAAGTGGGCTAAATATAACATGACATTAAATGGTGATGACGTATTGTTTTTGTAAGAATTATTTTTATAGACCAAAAGCCCGACATTAAAAGCCATCGGGTACCACCAAAATTGTTATCTATTTGCCATTAGAAAAAGATATTGTTAAAATGTATCTGTTAATATTTGCTTACGAGCAGTCGACGTCAAAGTACTCGTATTTCACGTGATAGACATACGTATGCGACGCGACGTATGCAGACGTCACATATACAGACTAGTTTACATAGAATGGCAAATTTCCTGATATTAGTATAGTAAATAAGTCAAAATAATTTTGATATGTTGTCCTAAAATTGTAAAGCTGAGTGGGAGAGCCAGAGCCACGCTTCGGCATGAATGGGCCGGCTCGACCGGAGTGATACCTCGGCCTTACAGAAAACCGGTTTGAAATGGCGATTGCGCTGTGTTTCACCGAGTGAGTGAGGATAACGGAGACCCATACCCCAATCCCTACCCCCATCCCCAAAAGGCCGACACCGCACTTGTGACGCCTCTGGTATTGCAGGTGTTCATGGGCGGCGGAAATCGCTTACCATCAGGCAATAAGTTTGCTAAAAAAAATTTAAATCTTCAGTAGTCGCTTTCGCAATCTGTTCACTTAGATCTTTTAGACCAATCAACGGATTCTCAGTTATAAATAGAGTGATTTAAGAAAAAGGTTTACATGTGTAATACACGCATATTATAGTGGAGGAAATCCGAGAATTTCAAAGACTTCTGTGTAAACCATCCCGCGTCACTCATTCATATAGATTTAAAGTAAAGATTTTGTATAAATAAATATTTCCGACATCTAACACACAACGCCATCTAGTTCCAAACTAAGCAGAGCTTGTATTATGGGTACTAAACAACTGATAGAAATATTTATATACTTTTTTTTGTAAATACAAACATATTATACATAGAAAACACCCAAACTTCGAAACAAATATTTGCAAATCATACAAGCATTTCAATCCGGGAATCGAACCCGAGACCTCAATCACAGCAGTCGCATACGCTACCACTGCACCACCGAGGCAGTCAGTTCATATTCTCATCACATTACGCACTTGATACAACATTTCATCAATGTGTTTACACAAATAGACCTCAATGACATTGTACTGCCCGAACGTACGATATATCCTACTACTATTATAAAGGCGAAAGTTTGTAAGTATGGATGTATGTATGTATGGATGTTTGTTACTCTTTCACGTAAAAACTACTGAATGGATTTGAATGAAACTTTACCACAATATAGCTTATACATCAGAATAACACATAGGCTACTATTTATAAAGATATAGCTTCGCCTCGCGGCGTTGCCCGCAGTTATCATCGTACCGCGGGTAGCACCGCGGGGTTCAGCTAGTATACACATATGTGTATACATACAATATGATGTGTTAGGTTTAGTTTCACAGGACAATACCATTGAAATTTATATTTGTATATTTACACATAGGTAGATAGCTATAAGAAGTGCGTAATGTAATGAGATGTATGTTTTTGTTAACTAGAATTTCCAGGAAATATGCGGCGACAGGACGTATTTGTTTTTGTGTCCCTTAGCATTTGAGGTGTGTGTTCTTGGTTGTTCAAATAAATAAAATAAAACCATACGTACAAAATTAATCTTGTCGGACCAAACGCTGGCTGGCCGAGTTCAGTGACATGTACTATGTATATTCATACTTATAATATGTAGTTTAAACGTCAGCATACAAAGGTTGAAGTAATAAAAAAACTGTTATTGGTTCTATATTTAATTCAGGTCATTTATAGAGGAAGTATCTGATTTTCTGAATGGGTTACTTTCAGACAATTTATTTATTGCATTCTGCGACGTATATAGACACTATCACATAAGTAAATCGTGCGTTTATGTAACAACAGAGTAATAAATCTTAGACCTGATATTAAACTCAGTTTTACCCCGTGATTTACATCCCATCCCAATAGTTTCAAACAATAAAAAATTAAAGAAGCTTTATCTTCCTTGAAAACTCTTGTTTTTGAGGATTAGGTCTGAAGATATACAAGTAACGTACATACAAAGTGCAACCAGGGAAAGAAAAAAATCACCTATACCTACCTATACCTATAATATTTAAAAGTAAAGAATTTGTTTGTTTGCTTGAACGCGCTAATCTCGAAAACTACTGGACCGATATGAATTTTTTTTCAGTGTTAGATAACCTGTTTATCGCGGAAGACTACAGGCTATATATCATCACGCTAAGGTCAATAGGAGCGGTGCTAATAAAGCAAATATCAAAACAAGTGAAAATTATTACTATACTATGCTACGGGCAACAGAAGACGTAAAGAGGCTGTTGGTCAGCTAATAACAAATCAAATCAAAAGAAAAATAATAGCGTACATAATTTAGCATAGGCCATCTAAATTATGTACTGTATTATCCCGTTATTTATTTGTTTTTAAAGGTTCCTGCGACAGAACAACAACGACTACCTGGGAAATGAATTATTTAACACAAAAAACCCGTTTCTAACTACGTCGAATTTAAGATGTCCGTGACGTCTAACGTAAATCCACACTTGACGAAAATACTTTTATTGTGTCGGTAACATTTCATTATATCTCAATATATGACGCTATTCAAACTTTATGCGCAAGTTAAATACTTAATGACGTCAAGATTTCTACATCTACTTTTGATTACTAATAGTCCTTAATATATATCCTAACACATATCTGTAACAGTCGGCTTCGAAATCGACTAAGTAACTTTGATCAAGATGACGCTTTTTCAAAGTTACTACAATTTTATATTGTACTTACTAGCTGACCCACGCGAAAATTTTCCCCCGTTTTTGAAACATTCTTCATTGGTGTACCGCTCGTATTTGTATTAGCGTGATGATATATAGCCTAAAGCCTTCCTCGATAAATGGACTACCCAACACTGAAAGATTTTTTTAAATCGAACCAGCTGTTCCTGAGATTAGCGCGTTCAAACAAACAAACCTTTCAGCTTTATAATATCAGTATAGATCACCTGTACATGTGCCAGTTTTGTCACAAATGGAGTGCAATAAAATTACAAATCCAAAATATATTATTATTTTGATGATGATATGGCAACCAGCCGATGGTGATCAGCTATTTTTGCCAATGTTAAGTAATTTAAGTCTTAACTCTTGGAGTCTTCTAGTCTCCGTAGTGATGAAATTAATGAAAAAAAATTATGTTGTATACAAAACCTAACTTTCTAAGCGGTCAGAGTGTATATGTAAAAGTTAGATCAGATGAAAAAACAAGGACAGAATTGCTTGACATTTATTTTCTGTTAGATCACTCATGGCATCACGGCTAACTGCTAGCCAGGGAGCATGGGTCTCCCACGGTGCCATGTATGTATGAATGCTACTGCCCACATCGTCCGACATCGGTCGTGTGAGTACGACAAACAGGTTAATATTGCACTGTGTTGATAATAATGCACAATTAAGGTGCATTATTTAAAAGGTCACTAGTGCTTAAAGAAATTTGGGAAACAAATCTCATATAACAAGTATTGGTTTTCTATTATTTGCATTTCTAGACGATTAATGTTTGGAATATTTTTTAAATCTTCCTTTCGTAAAAAAAAAATTTATATGGAAATTTTAATCTCAATATAAGGAACAATATTTATTTAAACGACCTTGTGATTAGAAGTATATTATAATAATAAGTATTATAAGTGTGTTAAAATTATTGAACTTAAAAAAAATATTCAGGCATTTTAACTATTTTCATCAAGTATTTCCTAATTTATTACAAACATTTTTTTAGCAATATCAAAAATTAATATTTTTTAAATTAATATTAAATACATAAATATTCCGGACATTTAACACTCAACGCCTTCTAGTCCCAAGCCAAGTGGTGCTTGTGTTAAGGGTACTAGACAACTGATGTAAATACATATTACACTTTCGAATTTGTAGTAATAGCATGTTTGATCATGCTAGCGAAGCCGTTGCTAGTCAAAATTAAAAATGTGTTTCATAAAACATCTAAATCATTTATGAATCACAGTTGCTTATCTAATGCCTCAAACGGGAGTGGCGTATTATCATAGCTTTCTAGGTATGTAATAGGCATGCTATCAATTTGAAAGTAGGTTTTAATTAATGTAACCTTGAAGAATATACGTACGTATAAATGCACGTAATTGGAAATTTGGCAATTTTCGTGTTAATCGAACCTTGGTATCGTGGAAGACGAGTGCACGACAAGTGATTGATTATTATCATGTTCTACTCGTATCTCAAGACGGCACAGATATCATAGAACTGGGACTAATCTATACTAATAATAAAGCTGAAGAGTTTGTTTGTTTGTTTGAACGCGCTAATCTCAGGAACCGTTGATCCGATTTGAAAAATTATTTCGGTGTTGGATAGTCCATTTATCGAGGAAAGCTATAGGCTATATATCATCACGCTACTACTAATAGGAGCGGAGCACCAATGAAGAATGTTTCAGAAACGGAGGAAAATATTCACGCTATGGGCAATATAAGACGCAAACGAGGTTGCGTGGGTCAGCTAGTGAAGGAATAAAATCACTGTCAAATATCATCAATTATAGGATTTTTCGTATGTACATGAGGATTGCTGTTTACTCACGCGTTGTTGCCAATAAGCTCTTTTTTCAGACGTAAAATATATTCAAGTTAAGTGCAATAAGTATTGAAGTGAAAACTTCTGTAGGCATGTTTGGATGGAGAGATAAGTCATTTTAATCGTCATTGACATGGTTATGTCACATGTTAATGCTTGAGCCAGCTACACAGAGAGCCACAGAGCCCGGTCTGTTGCTTTTTGCATCCAGTCGCTACCAGCCCACTTACGTAAGTCGTCCCGCCATCTGGCCAGAGAGTGTCCAACACTACGGGTCAAGACGCGGTCTCCATTCTAAAACACTCTTACTCCAGCGGTTGTCTGTACCGCGACATATATGACCAGCCCATTGCTACTTCATCCTACTAACTTTCAGAGCTATGTCGATCACTTTGGTATTATACATAGATATATTGAGGTATAATATGCTCAATGATGCACACGTAACCAATACATATAATACAGGTTGACAAATTTTAATTTAAGATCAAACAATTAATGTAAAAACCACTTCAACAATCCCGTCCTCTCCCTGAAAAGAGTTGACCTCGAATGAGGACACAGTAGCAGTATTAAGATTGGCTAAGTCACCGTCAACATTAAATTGCAAATTCAATATCTGTTGCTTTACTGCTTTTGAATTTATTTAGTCATCCATATACGCTGAACCTCTCCTTTAACCATATTGATCTTATTTATCTAAAGTTCAACCACTGATAGCCTGAGTTATCGGAACAAATCCCACCTACCGTAATGCGAATTTTAAGCCCAAGTACGTTATTGGATGTTTTATATATTTTTTATGGTGTAGGACAAATGAGTTACCTGATAAGAAAGGGTCTGCCACCGCATATGGAGACCTGACCCTCTAGAAATACACGTGCAATGCTGGCCCTTTTCCTCCAGTCAGAAGACGAAGATAGATAGAGATACCCGGCGAAAAGCAATGATAAGGTTGCCTAACAATGGTTTTTTTTGTACTCGTGTAAAAAATCAAAGAGAACGTACATAAAAATATATATATAGTGGAACATAGAATTTCCTCCTTTTTTGAAGTCGGTTAAAAGTTGACAGTTGACGATTATGAAATTTATAATAAATTATTACATTTATACAGTTATATATAAATAATAATCTAATATATAAAAATTCTCGGGTCGCAATGTTTGATACCAAATTCCTCTGAAACGGCTGGACCGATTTTTATAAAATTTTATGTGCATATCGGGTAGGTCTGATAATCGTTCAACATCAATTTTTCATACTAAATAATAAAGGTTATAGTTTTTTTTCATTTTTTATGGCAAAACAACGTTTGCCAGGCTAGCTAGTAGTAATGTATGAAAAAGTCAAAATAACAATAGAAACACTTAATACGAAAAAAACTCTTGTCCTTGGATAAAAATTGTACAAAACTAATTATGCAATCAGATAATCTATATTACGGAAGTCGCGGGGTGTTAATAATTTGTTACATATTTTTAATTTAATAATATATACCTACATATAGCCTTGGCCAAAAACAGTTTAGCGCCCTACAAAATTTACTTAAATTTTTGATCGTATTAATTGAATATTGAGTGAATCTTTGCGACTTATACACATACCGATTGTTGATTTTGCAGCATAATTTAAGAAAACACTTTCCAATGAACTAGTAGTACTTATATAATTTCAGCCTCGTAGTTTGGAAGACTGAAAAGCTAGGAAGAACTTAAACACGCATATACAACTGAGTGATCTGACCTTTCATTGATACCACAAATATAATTATCCCCAACTGAAACACTTGCCAAAATGTGTGACAGACAAACATATTCCCGAGAAGTCTTATTGATTATTAATGAACTCATTCAAAACTTACGCAAATAAAAAAATAACTTGATGCTTAGCTAATAAAAATAGGAAACTAAAAAAGGCGATTAGAGAATAAGAGTATTAAAATTTGTAATTCACTACAAAGTTTCTAACTTTTTTATCCGTTGTTTTTTACCTGTTTATTATTCAAGCGCGGGAATTTATAAAAAAAGGCATTAGTCCCATTTGGCGATTGAATACGATATTAGTAAATCTGCATGTCTATGGTTTCCGAAATATTAAGTCAGTATAAAACACATTCATACTAAAAACTCGAATCCTGGATAAATATCGGTCCTGATACTCCTGATAGACTATGACCTATGACCGGGTAGAATGAAAGAAATCTAAACTCTAATTGATAATTTTTTTATAAATAACGATCGTGAGTATCTTTTAACATTAATAATGTTTATTATAGGCCAATAAAAAATATCACACAACCATAAATTATATAAAATTGCAAACCAGCGACTCCTCACGTCGGCCAAATCGCAATCAATCAGATGTCTCATAAAACTGCTGATAAGACGCTAAATTGAATTGCGGAATGTGTACCGATATTTAGGCTGCTGCTGAAACGTTACGAAACATAATCAAAAAAATCCGTGCTTATACCGCGGATTATGAACATTACGATACTGTTGATACGTATTTGATTACCGTATACTAATTATTTTGTGTTCCAAGAACTCATGAAACAAGTAATTTTTAACTACACAACAAAGCCGTGGGAGAGCTATGCTTCGGCATGAATGGGTCGGCTCGACGATACCACGGCCTCACAGAAAACCGGTGTGAAATAGCGTTTGCGCTGTGTTTCACCGAGTGAGTGAGGATACCGGAGGCCCATACCCCAACCCCTACCCCATCCCCTTTCCCATCCCCCAAAGGTCGGCAACGCACTTGTGACGCCTTTGGTGTTGCGGGTGTCCATGGGCAGCGGTTCCATCACCACCATCAGGTGATACGTTTGCTCGTTTGCCCACTATTCAATAAAAAAAAAAAAAAACTGCCCACCTGATTAGCTTAGTACGCTTTCCACGTCGAGCTACTGCAGTCTTAAGGTCTGAGAAAAAGAGACCCTAGACCTGTTTCCCCATCCGTGATGTGGATTATCCCTATCCATATGATTGCATTCCTAAAAAGTACTAACTTCTGGCAGGGGGTTCCGGTTATAAAAGAATAGTAGGAAATGTAATCGTCAAAATTGGTAAATTGGTACTGTTTCTGCCTTCTTACATAATTGTGATATGCATAAACCAGAATGAACTGAGTAAATATGATATAATAAATGTATGTATGAGCCATTATAAAAAATCCGATATCTAGTACTTGTTTTATGGTCTAGGTCGGGACAAGGTCAAGAGACAACTATTTGTCGATTGAGTTCCGTTCCAGTTCCGCGACAATAACCGGGACCTGTTTTCTGTATAACTTATTTACATCGGAAATGCCACATTGTGACATGATTAATATCAAATAGGATACTCAACATGAGTCTAAGACACGATTTAAAAAAAGTTCATACCTCACTATTTATATAACCAAGATTACATTTCTGATAAAATGTACATTGATAAATTACATTCGCATAGGTATAAGTTGCAAAGATAGCATGGGTGAACTTCCCGGAATGATAAAAATTAAGCATTAGTTCATTGAATTGTTTGTCTGCTTACCCTATAGTCCAAATATGAATTTGTCAGTTGTAAACAGGTAAATAGGCTTTCAAAAATACCTACTCTGATGGTTCATCTTAGTTATTTCCAGAAAACAGAGATTCTGTGTTCTGTAGTTATTTCATTGGTTTGTGGGAAAGCGTCAAAGGCGTTGCTCGCGTCATTTTACCTGTTTGATTAAGGCTTGTTTGCCCGCTTAGAACAGGCAACTACTTGTTTATTACAAGGAAGTAGGCAACCAATATTTTACGAGTACCTCAAATAATATACTCGTGACAAATTACTGAATCCCATAAATAATGAATCAGGAAGGTTAATAAATAAGTTCATATATGTTGGTCTTACAGAATTAGCCCGGGATTTGCTTAGCGACTTATCAATATTATTCAATATACATATTACCTAACATATAACTTTTGTCTTCAATAAAATAACAGGTGAGATAATATCATATCTTATGAGTTTTACACAACGTTCAAATGTCCAAATAGCCGATGATGATTGATGAATACATAGAATGTATGCCAAAACTGTTGAAAATACACCTACATAGCCCTAAATATAGTTATACATATTATTGGTTATAAAGAGTATGGCCTAGAACGTAACTGATAAGTGTCTTCGAAGTTATTAAAGTGAAAAATTAAAGTAAAACTAACACTGCGCAAGTTAGTGTATCACATATGGAGCAAAATTTACAACAGGCACTGGATTTACTTAGTAAGGTACTTGCAAATATAGGTCTCGAAATATCGAAACAAAAAGTAAAATCTGTATTTTTAAAAGAGGCTATAAGAAGGAAGTACTCGATCTCAAAGTTAGGGATAGATCGTTGCCGATTGTGGACAATGTTAAGTATTTAGGGTTATGGCTAGATCGTTCTTTAAATTGGTCTAAACACAAACGAAACAGCTGATAAAGTGATTAAGTTTGTTAACATTTTTAAAGTACTTAGTGGATTGAAATGGGGTGTACATATTATCCAGATGAGACGATTATATATCTCCCTGATTAGGAGTAGATTTGATTATGGCAGTATGCTTTATGATAATGCAAGTCAAAATCAGCTCTACAAGCTAGATAAATTACAAAATATAATTTTGAGATTAATAGGAGGATTTATTAAGAGCACTACTATACACATAATGGAAAATGAACTCTGTTTACAACCTTTACACATACGTAGATATTACTTGGCTGGAAAATATTGGCTTACATCGAAATCTTTTACGAACAATAACGTTATAACTTTATTAGAGGAGTTACAAAATTTTAAAGATAATACGTATTGGAGGCAGAGAAAAATACCTCTATTGGTTTCCATACATGAGTTTCTTAAATTTTTACCGGTACATTTTAGTCCACAATTAGATATGTTTTCTTTGAACACTTGGGTCAGCTATGTGGATCTTTCAAAAAATATAAACGACATTATAGAAAATGTTCATACTGCAAAACGATTTTACACATCGACTAAACTAAGAGAAGTTTGTAGTCAATACATTAATCAGCATTATGACACATGTTATAAAATTTTCACTGACGGGTCGAAGGAAGGTAGTAGAGTTGGATCGGCGTTTTTCGATCCACAAACCAACACTTTTATGAAACTCAATGTAAGCTGTAATATGAACATAATGTATGCTGAACTTATTGCAATAAGTGAAGCCTTAGCATATTTTGAATCATTTAATGGCGGCAAGTATGTTATTTTCTCAGATTCGAAGAGCGCCCTTCAGCATCTAGCTCGATGTTCCTCGAAGATTCGAGGAACCCCGATAGCTTATAATATAATGCGTTCTATACAAAATCTAGAAAGTAATAATAAGTATGTAACATTACAGTGGATACCTGCACATATTGGATTGACCGAGAATGAGACTGTAGATAGACTAGCTAAAGAATCTCTTGTTGATGGTTTAAATTTTGCATGCGTGCCATATTATTCTGATTTATTGTATATAGTTAAAGATCGGTGTTACCAACTATGGTCAGAATACTTTGATAAAAGATCGCTGACTAAAGGTATTTGGTACCGAACCATTCAGCCTACTATTATGAAACATGTTTGGATCGATCAAGCTAATATGAGCAGGTCAGACATAGTCATCGCTCTCAGACTTAGATCTGGACATATCCCACTAAACAGCTTTGCATATTTAATTGGTAAGGTTGGTTCTCCCAACTGCTCAATTTGTAATAAAGTTGAAGATGTATATCATATTTTGATGGAATGCATCCGAAACGAAGCTGAAAGAAAACAATTATTTCGTAAACCTAATTTTAATGTGGGTGAATGTAATAGCATTCTCGCTCTTCCCTGCACGGAGAAAGCGAGAACACTGTATGATATAGCTAAAATGTGTATGTTAAATAGTTCATAAGTTGTATTTTTATGAGGGCGACATAATCACTTCGTGACTAAGCCCTCATTAAACAAATAAAGAAAAAAAAAAAAAAACACTGCGCAAGTTCAAATTCAATTAAAAATTATTTAAAACAAATTTACATGAAATGAAAACACTGATTTAAAAGACTAGTTATGTATGTTAGTGTATGTATATTATTAAAGAATAATAAAACTTAATTTGATTTTTTTATCGACTGCATTGTACAATAAACAATGCATATGTTACTATGCAAAGTACAAAGCACTCAAAAGTGTTATACATAATATGAAAAATAACTAACTGTCTGTAAACTTATATAATTAGGGAAACTAATTTTTCCCTCCCATTGTTTCCCATTTTGCCCCATCCGCCTCAACATGGCGTACGTGACATAGAGCACGTCGCAAATAGTCCAGCTTCATCTTTCAAGCTTTTGTTATTATCGAGTATTCAATTACGGCGGGTCAACGATGCGCGGCCGTTGTAAAGTGCTTAGTAATGAAATCGAAAACAATGTTTTGAAGATCGGTATTGGTTACTAAGGCATTTGCGCTGATTTTCAATGTTATCTTTTCTTCCCTGTTTATTATGACACAGACACTGGCAGGCCTTCAGGCCCTTAGGTGTTTTTAAACCTGTGTAAACAGGTCTAACATTTTATGTTTGTTTATATTCACAGATATGAAAAACACGTATATCTGTCATATTAAAAAGATTGTCTGTTGCATTGATAGCCTTTTTCTCTGAACCATGTATGAAGGTAAATATTGATATGTATGTAGTATTTATCATCTAATAAAATTCCTGTTTATATCTTACGGTTATACTAGTAAATATTTGCCTGTAGGTATCATCAATATACATATAGCACTATTTTATTTTATATGTTGCACAAACTTAATGTGCAAGGCCGCACTTATTACTGAAGTTAAATAAATACTAATTAATTAATTAAATATTATTATACACTTATAAAAAATTAATAATCGCTTTTAAATTCGATACCTACGTCTGCATAGAGTTAGACTAATGATATTACGTACATAACACATAGTATCTCCATCTAAATCTAATATGTTCATTTATTACATGCAACATCAATTCCATAGGTTAAAACATTTTAATACATTTTTTTCAGTTTATCAGACAATTTCTTCAACCACTTACAGTCACCTACACTAAAGCCCCTTTTTTTTTTTTTTTTTTTTTTTTACGTGTGGAAACCCCCTCGGGCCGTCACCCCGCCGGGGTTTGCGGCGGGGCGGTGTGTCGGAATCGAACCGACTAAAACCACACGGTGTGCCAACTCTGCGCCTGAGAAGGGAGGGGTCCGGGATCGCTGTTACTAACGCAAACCGGACCCCTCCCAGCGCCTGCCCGCACTGAAGCGGGCACCTTCTTTTTATAAAATCTCAATTTAGGCGACGCACGGCACACGCGTACGTCGCCCCTTCGCGGCTGGCCACTAGAGCGGATGGACGGGAAAACCCATCCCGTCCATCCGCGGCCACACTCAGGGCGGCATGAGGCGCAGATGGGCGCGCCTCCGCCGCCCGGTTCGCCGGCGGCGGATCGGGTCCGAGTGGAGATCGTCCTCCCGGGCCTTCTCCGCCGCCTCCTTCTGCGAAATTACGTCTTCGCAGAAGGATGCGACCGCGGTAAAACTGCTGTCGCCACCGGCCATGGAGCGTATGACGGCCGGTAGCGACAGATCTCCTCCGATGACTGCAGTGAGGGCCCGGCGCTGCTCCGCCCAAGCGGGGCAGAACTCCAGCGTATGCTGGGCCGAGTCCTCACTGCAGTCGCAGTGGTGGCAGGCGGGACTCAGTTCCCTCCTAGCGACCGAGTGCAGGTACTTCCCGAAGCAACCGTGCCCGGAAAGCACCTGCGTCAGTCGGAAGGAAAGAGTCCCGTGCTGCCGCCCTGCCCACTCGAGGATGACCGGCTGGAGCGCCTCCACGGTGGCAAAGCCAGCGCGTGGAGCCTCCAGCCGGGAAGACCAACGAGCCATCGTGGCTCGGCGAGCGGCTTCACGCCATTCGCGTACCTCTTCGGGCGGAGCACGATACCCGTACTCCGCCCGATATTCAGCCGCTCGCCGATAAACTTCGGCGAGCACTTCCGCCTCCAAATCCCACGGGGGTGTTCCGGCCAAGGCGCACGCCGCCTCGGTGGACACCGTGCGGTATCCGCGTATGGCTCTGACTGCCAATACCCTCTGAGGGCGCCAGAGGCGCGCCTTATTCTGGGCAGTCAGAGCCGGGACCCACACCGGTGACCCATAAAGGGCCATCGACCGGACCACCCCCGTGTAGAGGTTCCTAGTAGCGACGCTGGCTCCACCCAAGTTGGGCAAAAGACGCCCAAGGGCGGAGGCAGCGTCGACCAGCTTTGGACAAAGCTGTCGGAAGTGCTCGTCGAAGAGCCACCTACCGTCGAGGATCAGGCCCAGATACCTCATCTGGGCCCGAACCGGTACGAGGACCGAGTTGACTTCGATGGAGGCGCCGGGGGGTGGACCACGACGGGGCCCATGGAAAAGTAGGGCCTCCGTCTTATCAAGGGCCACCCGCAAGCCCAGCGCCTCGATGCGCCCAACCACCAGAGAAACACCCCTGGTGGCCAGGCGCGCCGCCTCTTGGAAGTTGGCCCCCCGAGCTGTGACCAAAGTGTCATCGGCGTAACAAATTACGCCCAGCCCGGGAGGCAGACGACTTCGAAGGACCCAGTCGTACCCCACGTTCCACAGGAGTGGTCCGAGGACAGACCCCTGTGGAACGCCGCACGACATGGGTCGCCGTCTCAAGACGCCATCTCGGTCCTCGTACACGACGGTACGCTCCTCTAAATAGTCTGCCACCAGCCGCCTCAGGTACTCTGGCACCCCGTGGTAGTGGAGTGCTTCCCTGATGCAGCTGAATGGCAGACTATTGAAGGCGTTGGCGATGTCCAAGGACACCGCCAACACCACGCCGCCACAGCCAACCGCCTCTTCGGTCACGGCCCTAAGGCGCATCACGGCATCGACCGTCGAACGCCCCTCTCGGAACCCGAATTGGGCGTCCGACAGGTCGGGCCCCACCTCGCTGAGATGCTGGACGATGCGGGCAGAGAGAATCCTCTCAAACAATTTGCCCGCCTCGTCCAGCAACACGATGGGCCTATAGGCCGTGACCGAATCGGCCGGCCGTCCCGGCTTCGGCAACAGGACCAGCTTCCCACATTTCCAGCACTCAGGGAAGCGTCCGGACGCCAGGCTGGCGTCCATAACCTCCCTGAGGCGGTCCGACATATGGTCGAGGGCTCGGGCCATCACTCGGGGGGGTACCCCGTCCGGCCCGGGGGCGGTGTTCTTCGAACGAATCCTTAGAACAGCCGCCCCTACCTCTGATTCCCTAACGGGCGGAACATCGTCCTCTCTGCCCCCGTCGTCTCTGGCCACTGAGTAGGCCATCGACGGGGGCGTGTGCTCCGCCCGCTGCGGGAAAAGGCCCTCGACCACCTGCTGCAGGAAGCTGGGCTGGAGAGTCTCGGTAAGGGGGGGGCCCGCCGTGCGGAGCTTCTGACGCACCGCACGATATGGGCGACCCCAGGGGTCACGGTCGAGACTCTCCAGCATCTCCTTTCTCTTTGCCTCTTTGGCGCGGCAAATGGCCAGCTTCAGAGTTTTCCGCGCTTCGCGGTACTCCTCATGAAGCCGGCCCTCCTCCCCGTCTACGCGGTGGCGTCGCCGCCGGCATCGGGTGTAGGACCTCCGGGCACGAGTACAAGCCGCACGGAGGTCCGCCAACTCCTGGGACCACCAGTAGACCCCGTTCCGTGAAGGTCGACAACCCCGAACGAGGGGCATGGCCGCATCGCAGATCTGCGTAATCGCAGAGCGAAAGCGGCCAGCCCCCATGTCGACCTCCTCGGCCGGGGCCCGCGGAGACAGCCATGACTGAACGATGGCCGCCTCCTCTAGCAGGTCCCTATTGAGCTTGGCAACAGCCCACCGCGGAAAGCGGGAGGAATGCCGCGCCACGTGACCCCTACTGGGGTCCTGGGACCGGGAGAGCTCAAATCGGATATATAAATGGTCCGAGAGCGTCTCAACCTCATCCAGGACACACCAGTTCCTTACTCGTGCGGCAACAGCAGGGGTAGCGAACGAAAGGTCCACTATCGACCCCCCCTGCTGTCGCACGCACGTGTTGGTGGCGCCTCTGTTCAGCAAACAGAGGCCCACCGAAGCCGCCCACTCCACAACGGCATCGCCCCTGGCGTCCGTCGCCGGGGAACCCCACGCAATGGATTTTGCGTTGAAGTCCCCCAGCACGAGGACGTGCCCAGACGCTAGTCGCCGCATCGAGGTCTCCAAGTTGTTAAGGAAGACCTCGAAGTCGCTCAAACTCCGATTGGGGGAGAAGTAAACACCGTAAACGGTTATTCCCCCCCACTCGGCGGCCACATATCCAGAGCCCTTGTCTCTAAGCGACAAGGGCGGGGAACGAGCCGCCGAGGAGCCGACGACTGCCACGGAGCCATCCCGGTCACCCATCCAGTTTGGACGGGGAGGGACGTAATAGGGCTCCGCGACTACGGCAACACCTATCGACCACTGCGCCATGGTTTGCAGGAAGAGATCCTGCGCCGCGGCGCAGTGGTTGAGGTTCGTCTGGACAAGGAGGTTGGAGACTTGATCCATTTATTGGATCGTCTCTACAACCTCCTCCATGGGCGACGACGTGGTCGCACGAACGTCGTCGGAGGCAGCCTGGGTCGACAGGCTAGCCCCCGACGTCTGCCGAGAAGCTCGGGGAGGCTTGCAGCCCCCCTGCCCCATCTGGTGATTGGCGGGCTTGTTGCCCGCCGCACACACGGGGCAGTGAGGGGCGGCAGAGCATTCTGCCGCCTTGTGCCCCGGTCGACCGCAGCGGAAACACAGTCCGCTGCAGTCAAAGCAACTGGCGCACTTGGCGCGTGTGTGTCCCGCGGCCAGGCACTTGAAGCACCTCATCGGTCTCGCCGCCAGGACTGTAACCCTGGCGCTCACGAAACCGATGAGGAGCCGGCCGGCGTCGCCCAGTACTCTGGCCGACGCCACGGGACAACTGACCCACACAGCGCCAAGCCCCCCAGGACCGGGGCGGATGGTGCCGACCCTGACTTTGTCCGCGCTGCATGCAGTCTTCTCTGCAACTACAGCGCGGACATCCTCGGCCGTCACCGAATCGTCCAGGCCCGAGATGCGCAACTCAGCGCATTTCGTGGGCCTGGCGATCCTGACACCATCCGTATCTGCAAACGCAGCCCTCAGCTTCTCGGCAGCGGAGTCCGCCGATTTTACGCCATCAGCCCCAGGGAACTCGAGTATACGAGCTCCCGTCTGGGAGAGGCGCAGGCGGACTCCTGCCGTCTCAAACTCTCCGGCGAGACTGTCCCGGGCCTTCTTGAAGAAGGCCGCGTAAGACAGCCCGCCGGTTGTCGCCTCCGGTGACAGGGTCACCACCACAGCCGCGGATTTCGGCATCTGTAGTTTCCGCGGCTTCTTGCGGGTGGCCCCTGCCACCGGTGGCGCCTGCGGGCCAGAGGCTGCCTGACGGGCAGCCTTTCTGGCCCGCTTGCGGGACTTCTTGGACCCTCCAACTACCTGCCAACCCTCATTGGAGGGGGCAGACGTGGAGGGTCCAGGCAGAGGCACAGGCGTTGGAGTGGGGAGCGGAGTAGTCTCCGCTCCAGCCCTTACCGCCGCTTTCGGCCCCGGCCTCGGCGCAGCAGCCTTGGCCGGAGTCTTGGCCTGAGACTTGGCCGGAGCCTTGCCCTGACGTGCTCCTAGGGCAGCCGCAGGAGCCGGCCTCGATACCGCCGCCGAGAACGATACCCGACCCCCCACCACTGGAAGAGGGGTCGTCGCCGGTGCGACCTTCGGCTTCGGTACCGCAAGCGGCGGCCGAACAGAAGGGGCCGGAGGCAGCCTCGACAGCAGCCCAGCCAGCCGACCGTCGATCAGGTGCCCCACCGCCACGAGTATTTGTCCCAGATATGCGTCTGGGACCTCGGGCTCGGTGGGGGCACTACGCGATGAAGACGACGGGGCAGGGGCCCCTCGCTCCGGGCGCTCCGCCCGAAATTGGGCGAACTGAGCGCTCAGTTCAGCCACCTGCCCCGTCAAACGGTCGTTGGCCGTCTGGAGGCGGGCCACGTCTCCGGCTAGGGTCTCCACGACCCCCGCAATGGTGGAGGAGGAGTCCTTCAGGGCTCTCACAAAGGAGCCCTTCAGGTTTACGGACTTGGTGGCCACCTTGTGGATGATGGCCACCGCCGCCTGCGCCCTCTCCTGCAGAGAGGCCGGCGATTGGGACTCTAAAACCCCATCCGCCGGCCCCCTGATGATATGCAGGAGACCCGCCATTTCCTCCTCCGCCTGCAGCTCGCCATCAGTCCTCGCCCTCTTATAGGATTCCGCCTTGCTAAAGGCGGAACCTGACGAGGCCGAGCCTGGGGTACGGGACCTACCCCTCTGGCCGCTCCCAATTTTCGGCGGCAACATGTCTTGCGACGTGTCGCTCTCGCCGCCAATGTGCCCGGAGTTTGCGCGTTTGCGGCTGTCGATTGACTCCGTTTCCATCAGCTCCAGTGCGTCCACAGTCGCACTGGAGCTGGCAACCGCGCTGTTCGTTGCGGACTTGGAGCGCACGCGCTCCGATGTTCTTCGGCTCCCAGCAGTCCGATTGACTTCTGGGAGCCTCAAGGAGATGGGCGTTCCAGTCGCAACGTCTTCCTCGGCAGATGATGGGTCATCTGCCTTTTGGAATCGCCCCTTGGCGTTCCTCCTCTCCTTTCTTTCTTCCTTCTTCACACTCTTCGTTTCGGTTCCGGTTGGCTTGCCTTTGGTCGTCGTTGTTTTGGTTTTCATGTCTATTTTTGTATATAAATTTTCAATGCTCATAATAAATCCCACGAATTGGGGAGAACTAAAGGTCCACCCGGGCAGAGATCCCCAATACCCGGGCAAGCCTATGTACTGTGGAGGTCGGCCGGTATCCACAGGTTTTTTACGACTTTGCTGTCGGGTGTTATAGACTATCCTTGTCATGGGCCGGCCAATCAAGGCAAGCCCTCCGGCCATCAGGTTCTCAGCGTACCCTCTTGGAGCCACCAGTCAGGTCGTTGCTGAGCCCCTAATGGTTACGGAACGCGAGAGGGTGGCTAGCCCTCTCTCACAGATGGGACTAACACTCGCGTGCCAGCCCCTCTGATCTACTCGCACTCCAACACGCCCTCTGCTAAAGCAGAGGGACGTTTGGAGTGCCGCGGCAGTCTGCAACCAGACTCCGTCTAGTATCCCATTTGGTCTGGAGTCTCACCCTGGGCCAATCCGGCATGAGTAGCTCTACCCGGCACAGCCCCAGAGATCATTGACCCACGCAAGCCCCACCACGACGACAACGTAGGGATACATTGGGGGGTACACTAAAGCCCCTAGCTGGAGGATACCGGAGGCCCACACCCCAACCCCTACCTTATCCCCCTCCCCTTCCCCTAAAGGCCGGCAAAGCACTTGTGACGCCTTTGGTGTTGCGGGTGTCTATGGGCGGCGGTAATCACTTACCATCAGGCGATACGTCTGCTCGTTAGCCCCCTATTCAAAAAAAAAACTATTCAGTTCTCTTATATTATTTATTCTAAAGCTTAAACACAGTAGTAGCTTGAGAAGCTCGAGGACGTGAGGTCGTGGGTCAGACATTCGCCTAGTCACACACTCATTAAGTACTTGAAAACTATTCAGTGGTTGGTCTTGTTGACTCTTCAAAAAGAATGACCATGAGTTTCTTTGCCAGTATTCTTCTCACACGACTCTACGCATTTTGGAAACTGGTAGTTATAGATAGACACAAACAAGCAGTCGATTTTGCTATTTTCACCTTATTTACCCGGACAATCCAGTAAATGTGGTGGCGTCTGTTTGTGTCGATCTATGGTTTTTAACTGTAGCTTCAATTAACGTTTATAAGTGTCACTTAGTGTATTAGTAGAATAAATGATTTTGAATTTGAATAATTGCTTGGCTATGTGACAATATCAGTTTTCTTAATTTTTTTTTAAGCCTTAGAAAATCTTGAAAATACCTTATACCAAGTCCTCTGGCCAGTGTGGTAGACTAGGCCACAACCTCCTTGCTACGGAGAGGGCTATGACCAGCTGTGGACTGTTACAGGATGTTTATGATGTAATCTATCTTTAAATCTATCGTGATATGTATTTTGTTTAGTCATTAGACTAGAGAGACGTATGTTTAGCAGTGGACTATGAAATAATGTCGCAAGTAATTTAAATTTAATACCTATTAATAATTTTGAAGATTTTGCATGATGTTATGATTAATAAATAAATAAATATTTTCAGACATTTAACACACATCGCCATCTAGTCCCAAACTAAGCAGAGCTTGTACTATTGGTACTAGACAACTGATGACATTAAATATTTAGTCCGACCCGGGAATCAAACCCGAGAACTCAAGCACAGCAGTCGCATACGCCACCACTGCGCCACCGCCACTTGTACATATTTTATTTTTATTATTAGGCTAGTGATATTTAATCAGTAACAGATAAGACATCTACGTTTATTTAATATAATTTTAACATTGTTTATTATTTCATGATAAAACTGCTAGTATTATTTATTTTTTAACATACTCGTACCTCTGTAGTAGCCTAAGGTTAGGGAACCTCAGACCACTATCTATGGAGGATGCGATGGACTTGAGCAACGAAGTACGTAGTACGAGTATATTGTTTACAATATAATAACAACAACAAGTTAGGAATAAATATGTTTTTATTAAAAGCTAACGGAGGTATATATAATAAAAGTTTTGCACACGACACTAATATCAAGGAGAAGGGACACAGGTAACGAGTGCGAATATAGCCGCGCGACATCCCTCTCTGTTGCGCAGGCGCCGTCTATCCTACGATTCCGAGGAGCGTTTAGATGACCTTTCCTACTCGCCTGCTCGCTACACCACTCCCCCAGTGAGACCGTAACTACGGGCGATAGTAGTTTGGGAATCTAACTGTACGCCCGCTCCTGGTTTTTTGTACGGGGGTCTGGTCTTTGATAGTCTCGGTGCCTATTGGTGCTTCTTTAGTCACAAAAGCTGGCTTCAGTCGATCTATAGTCACCTTTTGTGGCTTTCCTTTTACTTCGATGTCGAAGGTCTTGTCGTCGCGGCGAAGAACCTTGTATGGTCCCAGGTAGGGTGCTTGAAGTGGTCTTCGTTCCGGACCCTGACGAAGGAAGACATGAGTAGCCTTGTGCAGGTCTTTTGGAATGTAAAAGGATCGGCTGGAACTTCCGTGCCATGTTGTAGGTTTCGGCGTTAGCTTGTTCATGTGCGAACGTAGTCTACCGACGAGGCTGCTCAGATCGACTGTCTCATCCGTGGTGCTGTTAAAGAACTGTCCAGGTAAACGTAGTGTTTCACCGTAGACCAGTTCTGCCGCGGAGGTTTGTATATCCTCCTTCCATGCGGTGCGTATGCCAAGGAGAACCCATGGCAGTACCTCAGTCCAATTCGTAGTGGCGTGGCAGGTGATGGCGGCCTTCAGCTGACGATGTAACCTTTCCACTATGCCATTAGCTGCAGGGTGGTAGGCAGTTGTAAAATGATGAGTAGCGCTGACTAGTGCAGTGAGGTCCTTGAAGGTCTGCGATGTGAACTGTGGGCCACGATCGGTTGTTATGTGTCCAGGGCAGCCGAAGCGTGCAAACCACCCAGATATTAGGGCAGCTGCACAGGTTTCTGCGGTGATGTCAGCTAGTGGATACACCTCGCACCAACGAGTAACTCGGTCGATGACCGAAAGGCAGTATTTAAAGCCTGAAGATAATGGTAACGGGCCTACCAGGTCCAGGTGTATATGTTTGAACCGTGCTGATGGTATTTGGAATGCTGTTAGTGGAGTTTTTGTATGCCTCGACACTTTACTTCTTTGACACGGTTGACACTCCTTAACCCAACGGCGACAGTCTCGCCTTACGCCAGGCCAGACAAACCTTTGGGTTATTAAATGGACTGTTGCTTTTACACCTGGATGGCTAAGGTTGTGTAGGGTATCGAATACCTGCTTTCTAAATGACCTGGTGATATATGGTCGTGGTTCTGCCGTGGTATCACAGTATATCTCTATTTGCGAGTCTGGTAGAATTAACCTCTCGAGCTTAAGACTGGAGCCATTGCGTAACAGATCTTGAAGTTCAGTATCAGTTTTCTGCTCGCTAGCTAAGGATGTGTAGTCTATAGGCGTATTCACTTCATTGATGCGTGACAGAGTATCAGCCACAATGTTGTCTTTGCCGGCCACGAACCTTATGTCTGTTGTGAATTGGCTGATGAAGTCCAAATATCTGAACTGTCGAGGGGAGCAGTTCTCACGATGAGTAGTGAAGGCGAAGGTAAGTGGCTTATGGTCTGTTCTAATTGAAAAAACACGCGCCTCCACCATGAACCGGAAGTATCGTATAGCCTCGTAAATAGCTAGAAGCTCTCGGTCGTACGGGCTATATTTCTTCTGTGAAGGGCTTAGTTTTCTTGAAAAGAATGCCAGCGGTTGCCATTCTTTACCCTGTCGCTGCTGTAATACTGCTCCAATTGCTGTATCCGAAGCGTCCGTTTGCACAGTTAATTCTGCTTTCGGGTCTGGATGAGCTAGGAGTGTGGCTTCTGATAAGCTGTGTTTACATTTTTCAAAGGCTTCTGTAGTTTCTTCTGTCATAACAACTGGCTGTGAACCTTTTATCTTTGGTCCCTTGAGTAAGCTGTGAAGAGGCGCCTGTATGGAAGCTGCATCTGGTATAAACCGACGATAAAAATTCAGCATTCCTAGGAATCGTCTCAGTTCCTTGACAGTCTTAGGTGCTGAAAACTCTTGTATAGCCTGGACTTTTATGTTAAGAGGCTGGATACCTGCGGCTGATACTCTGTATCCCAAGAAATTTACCTCTTCTTGACCAAATATGCACTTGTTCGTGTTGATTAAGACTCCAAATTCTGATAATCTATCGAACAGTTTTCGCAAGTGTTGCTGATGGAGTCTGCTGCTGGAACTGTAGACCAAGATGTCATCCAAGTAGCCATAACAGAAGTCTAGCCCGCGAAGAACCTCATCCATGAACCGTTGGAACGTCTGAGCGGCATTTCGAAGCCCAAACGTCATGAATGGGAATTCGTATAAGCCAAAGGGCGTCGTTATGGCAGTCTTGCAAATATCCTGTTCTGCTACGGGTATCTGATTATAGGCCTTGACCAGGTCTATGGTGGAGAAGATCCTAGTGCCAGACAGTTGCTGAGTGAAGTCCTGCAGATGTCTAATTGGGTACCGGTCAGGGATTGTACGTGCGTTGAGTGATCGGTAATCTCCGCAAGGACGCCAACCATCATTCTTCTTGCGAACTAAATGCAGAGGTGAAGACCAGGCACTCTCAGACTTCCTCGCAGTGCCATTGAGCAGCATCTCTTCGAACTCTTGTTTCGCAATTTTGAGCCGTATAGGGTCTAAACGACGTGGACGACCAAAGACCGGTGGACCCGATGTAGTGCGAATATGATGCATAGTACTATGTTTGGGAGTACTTGGCTTACCCGCTGGACGTGTAAGGTCAGGAAACTCCTTCAGCAGACAATGGTAATCGCTATCGTCGATTAAGGTGCGCACTGAGGATATGTTTTCGGTGGAAGTATGTTGAGGCAGTCGGACCGTAAGTGTAGTGAGGTTGTCTATTAAGCGCTGGTTTCGGCAGTCGACTAGAAGATTATAGTAAACTAAAAAGTCGACGCCGATGATTGGCTTGGTGACATCAGCTACTATGAATCGCCAGGAAAATGCGCGGCGAAGTCCCAGGTCCAATGTCAGTGGAATGAAACCATAGGTGTTTATAATGGTACTGTTGGCTGCATACAATTTGTATTTTGTTATAGCCCGAGGCTCCCGAACAGAAGATCTTGGAAATACACACAGGTCTGAACCCGTATCTATGAGATATTGTATTTTAGTTTTAAGATCTGTAATGAACAGGCGGCTTGTTATTGCTAGGCAGTCTTTTCCCGCCGTTACTGGCTGCCTTGGTAGTTTACCGACTTTTGTGCGCGGTAAGTACAAGGCTGTGTGCACTTGTGGGCGCGTTCTCCAAACCGGTAGTGATAAAAGCAATGCGGATGGTCTCTGGGACGAGAACGTGAACGGGAACGGCTGCGACCTCGTTGGTGTCTTCTATCTTGAGAACGCTGAACTCGACGCAGTTCTGTGCTCATGCATTCCATCTTGCGAGTCAGTTCAGTTACGGCTTGGGTCAAGGCATCGATTGTATTCCCTTGCATTCCGGTAGACGTTTGCGCTGCTGCTACTTGACCGGTTACTGGCATGCTAGTAGATACTTGACTAGTAACTGGAACGATGTCATTTATTCGATCTACTAACTCTGCTACCTCTTCCAAGCTAGAATTTGCCTGCATTGCGACTATAGTCTGGAGATTAGGCGGCAGTCTGCTAGACCAGATGGACCGAATAAAGTCGTTAGGAACGGTAGGTCCAGCCAAGTGTTGAAGATGGCGAAGAAATTGTGTAGGTTTCCTGTCGCCGAGCTCCTCGTGCATCAGCAATTGTTTTAATTTGCGCTCTTGTGATGCCGACAGTCGCTTGATCAGCTCCGCCTTCAGTTTCTCGTATTTGCCAGTTGCGGGTGGAGAAACAATGAGATCTCGTACTTCTGCAGAATGCTGTGGTTCCAGTTGCGCCAGCACGTAATAGAACTTGGTGGAGTCGGTAGTGATGTTCGAAAGGGTGAATTGGCCTTCTAACTGAGCGAACCATAGTAGCGGATCATCGGCGTTGAATACCGGTGCCTTCACTCCGACGCGGTATGCCATAAAAAAGTCCTTACTTTCCTCCTCACTAGTAGACGGCATAGTCGCCGAATACTAGTCTAAGCTGTGCTTTAGTATAGGTATTCAAAGTGCGAATACCAGTTGTCGTGGGTCACCAGTGTAGTAGCCTAAGGTTAGGGAACCTCAGACCACTATCTATGGAGGATGCGATGGACTTGAGCAACGAAGTACGTAGTACGAGTATATTGTTTACAATATAATAACAACAACAAGTTAGGAATAAATATGTTTTTATTAAAAGCTAACGGAGGTATATATAATAAAAGTTTTGCACACGACACTAATATCAAGGAGAAGGGACACAGGTAACGAGTGCGAATATAGCCGCGCGACATCCCTCTCTGTTGCGCAGGCGCCGTCTATCCTACGATTCCGAGGAGCGTTTAGATGACCTTTCCTACTCGCCTGCTCGCTACACCTCAACATACTGAAACATTTTGAAGGTTATCAAAGTTTATCGCTAAAACAATTACGCTCTCTGTATTTAGCGAGGCTCAAACAGTTAATAATATAATATTTGATATAAAGAATACGTACACATCTTTACAAAATAATAACACTGATATAATTGAGAAGAAAATTATAGCAACTAAAAAAGTAACAAATTAGTAATCCTCCATAATAATTACATTGTATAGGTTAATTAGACGCATATTAGACGAAACGGTACATCTTCAGCTTCAACTCCAAGTCTAAGTGGGAGGTGGGAGGTAGTGTATCCCCTTCCCACAATCCCACCCAAGCCAAATAATAGTGTGAATAACTAAATACTATAATCACTGCTAGCTGCCTCATTGGTCTAGCGGTTGACGTATGCGACCGCCAATCAAGAGATCTCGGGTACGAATCCCGGATCGGGCCAAAAGTGTTATTGAGTTTTTTGATTATAGAAATATTTAATAACAGCTCGGAGTTTGGAAGTTGGGGTCTGAACCCCCGTGCCGCGGAGAGCACGCAAAGCTGTCGGTCCTGCGCCTGATCTCTACCCGATCGTGTCGGTTTACCGTCCCATAGGAGTGGCCTTGCGCTGCGCAAGGCCGCAACATAACGGCTGGGCCTAGAGGCAGGGGGAAGCCCAGGCTTCCCCCAGGATAGTGTCTATGGACGCGGTGTCGTTCCTGGGGGGGACCTGAAATAATTTGGTCCGGGTCCTCCCCAGAGCAGGGCGCCCAAGACCGGCCGCCGGGGTGGTTTTAGTGGACTCACCACATACCTGGCTCCTCAGTCCCCGGAAGAGCCGGTGATCCGAAGGGATTTCCACCTTTTTTTTTTTTTTTTTTTTTTTTTTTATTGAATAGTGGGCAAACGAGCAGACGTATCACCTGATGGTAAGCGATTATCGCCGCCCATGGACACCCGCAACACCAAAGGCGTCACAAGTGCGTTGCCGACCTTTGGATAGGAAAGGGGATGGGGGGAGGGGATGGGGGGAGAGGTTGGGGTATGGGCCTCCGGTATCCTCACTCACTCGGTGAAACACAGCGCAAACGCTATTTCACACCGGTTTTCTGTGAGGCCGTGGTATCACTCCGGTCGAGCCGACCCATTCATGCCGAAGCATAGCTCTCCCACGGTCAAAACCTCGTCCTCGTCAAAAAAAAAAAAAAAAGGATTATGAGAGAGAGGTAATATAGAATGCACTGTGTTTGCGCACACACTTGTGCACTATAATATATCCTGCGTAGTTGGCTGGTCTCCGTTGAGACTTGTCGCCATGGCCATAATCGGCTAGGAGAACATGAATACATGTATGGAAATCGGCACGTAACTCTTGGCCAGATTCGTAAGATGCGCAGTAGTCGTTTAGGTACCTTTGGTTGTTTCCAAGCAAGCTATCATCACCATGATCCATCAACCAGCTTTTGGGGGACAAATATTGTAATTCATTTTCTTTTCTCTGTGCAATAAAATAATAATAAATAATATGTTCTGTATCGGCTTGTAGTTTGTCTAAAATATGTAGGTATTTAAATAGGATGGTAAGATGGTAACACGTGCTTTGCCTAATTTAGGACCAGATTGCTGTGTGTGAGTAGTTGTTGTATTGTTATTTTTCTGAAAAATCCCCGATGCGCAAGCGCAGACACAGGTCATGAACATTTTCATGAGTTAAATCTCCCTAATCTCGGCAAACAGTCATATTAACCTGATCTCACGTAAATATATTACAATTAATTAATTACGATGTGTACTGTAAGATTAATATAATTACATATATAGGGTGTTTTTTTAAGCTAGATAGAACTTTAAATTGTAAAAAGTAACACAAAAAATTAAATTTTGATGAAACTTTTTTTTTTATTTGTTTCAGTATACTCTGACAAATCATCATGAATAGACTCACGCTTGAACAACGCTACGAAATTATCCAAATTTACTTTGAAAATCAGCTCATTTTTGAAGAAATAAGGTCCGATGATGCCACCAGCGTGAAAACCGCACCATACGGTGCATTTTTCTGGATGTAATGGAGTCTGTAGGGTCTGTTGTGGATTGGTCTCACTCCATATGCGGCAATTTTGCTTATTAACAAACCCGTTAAGCCAAAAATGCGCCTCATCGCTGAACACAATTTTGCGATAAAACAGTCGTCTATAAGTTGCGCGAATCGACGACTGATTTTCAAAGTAAATTTGGATAATTTCGTAGCGTTGTTCAAGCGTGAGTCTATTCATGATGATTTGTCAGAGTATACTGAAACAAATAAAAAAAAAAGTTTCATCAAAATTTATTTTTTGTGTTACTTTTTACAATTTAAAGTTCTATCTAGCTTAAAAAAACACCCGTTACGTGCATTGAAGTTTCGACTGTAGTTACCAACAACGATTATTGTGATATCAAGAACGACCTTCAATTATTCAGCATTATGTTAAATAAAAATATTGTTAATATTCACAAACATCTTATCAGCATGAAAAAGATTTGATACTGTATGTTTGTACTTATTTAATTACTTTTCCATGACAAATTCCACTAGTTGCGTCCTGCGGTGTCACCCACGGCTGTTCTTGTACCTTGCTCATCCCACGGGAATACCTACTACATCTTTACGGAATAAAAAGTAGTTTCGTAATTCGTAAACATCATATATCTCTATTCCAAATTTACGAGCACCTTTCGCCTTTATAATATTAGTAATATAAGTCTAGAACTTTTAAATAAATAAATTCGGTTTCAAAAAGGAACCCATAAATAATGTCTCAGGTTCAGGGGGCGGGGGTCAACGAAGTGTGACCTCATTATGTGTTCAGGGACGGAAGGCTTCGTAGCTGTCATACTGTGATAAGCTTCGTGACGTCAGAGGGCAAAATCTATAGTACTATAGGCTTATCTATACAAATATAATAAAGCTGAAGAGTTTGCTGTTTGTTTGAACGCGCTAATCTCAGGAACCGCTGGTCCGATTTCAAAAATTATTTCAGTGTTGGATAGTCCATTTATCGAGGAAAGCTGTTTCAAAAACGGGGGAAAAATCACGCTACGGGCAATAGAAAAAGCAAAAGAGGTTGCGTGGGTCAGATAGTCTGTAAACAAAAAACATAAAATAATATCCCATTAACTTTTTAATTACTTATGATCGCTTGCAGTAAAACTATCATGAACATAACAGTGTTTTGCTTCAAATTAACAAGGTGGCTAATTAACAAAACGATCTAAGATTTTTTCCGGCTAGAATGCTAGATAATCAATTAAGAGTATCATTGTATCACAAACAATCGAGAAAAATCACGCACAATGTTCCAATTTCATAAAACCGTATTTAATGGTATCACCGACAACCTCTGACTTTAATTGTCTTCGGAACAATGATACCTGGCATAAGAAAATGGGGGCACGGCCGGTGCATTAACACTTGCCTACTCTTTATCATTCAATAGTTTTAGAAATAATCCAACTTTGTACTTGTGCCAATTTTTTCTATAACAATTATTATGCGTGGTTGCAATTTACTGAAATGTAACACTATTTAGTACAAGGCACTCGGAAAGTTTCGGAGAACGTCGACCAATACAGAATTGCTAATACATATATATTTTGAACACGCTCTGTCGGTGATTGTACTTTATTCAACTATTAAAAAGTAATCAGAATGATAGTCTAATCGTGACAATATATAATATACTAGCTGACCCACGCAACCTCGTTTGCGTCTTCTATTGCCCGTAGCGTGAAAATTTTCCACCGTTTTTAAAACATTCTTCATTGGTGCTCCGCTCCTATTGGTCTTAGCGTAATGATATAGAGCCTATAATCTTCCTCGATAAATGGACTATCCAACACTGAAAGAATTTTTCAAATCGGACCAGTGGTTCCTGAGATTAGCCCGTTCAAACAAACAAACAAATTCTTCAGCTTTATTATATTAGTATAAATTACTATACATTTTGAGCTGCATTGAAATTTTTGATAATTAGCTACTTAGCGTAGATACATGGCAATAATAACACAACTATATTCTGATCCCTTGTTATATAGAAACTTGTATGTGTAGAACCTTGGTACGTTAATCAGAGTCCAGTTGTCTGTTAATTTTTTCACTTTATTTATAGTCCGACTAATCTTTCGATCAGTCGGATCGTTGGCATATCAACTATACTATTTTATATTTTTATTGAATAGGGGGAAAACGGGCAGAAGTATTGCGTGATGGTAAGCGATTACCGCCGTCCATGGACACCCGCAACACCAGAGACATTACAAGTGCTTTGCCGGCCTTTGGGTGAAGTGGAAGGGGGATGGGGGGACGGGTTGGGGTATGGGCCTCCAGTATGCTCACTCACTCGGTAAAACACAGGGCAAGCGCTAAGCGTGGCTCTCCCACTGATATGGCATAATTTGATGTAAGTGTTTAAGAACACACTACAATATACTACTATTAGCAACAAACAACAATATACCAATAATAAAACACCATTCAACAGGTTTATCTTCTTCGTAGTTAACAGAAAATTGCGTTGTAAGCATTATTTTCACAGTTGCTGTTTATCATGATCCACAAAAGAATCAACATGTGTAATCATTTCAATGAAAAATGAAAGTCATTTTGTCAATTTGTTTTGCACGTCTTATAAGTAATTAATATTAAACAGTGGCCAGACTAGTGATATGAAACGTGTAATACATATGCATATCATGTTTACTTAATTAAAAAAAAATGTGTTCAACGTGACCTTAGTGTTGAACTCATGAAAGCAAATGCACGTTTCCATTTATTGGGCTAGTTTCTATTATGGAATAATTTCCTTATTGGTACGGGCAGGCCCCGTACTGATCAGATAGGCAGTGTACTGAAGAAGGTTCTCGTTGAAAGCTAACGAACCAGCGAGCGTGTGTTAAAGGCTTGATGAATGTGGAAAAAGCGTCCTTGGTACCTGCAGGCAGATCAACCCCAGATTATCACGGAAACTGATGCAACTTAAGAGGCCGCTGCTTCGACTTTTAATTGGAGCAATAACTGGTGATGCACTACTAAACAAACATTTTTCACTCTAGGTGTAACATACAGTCCTCTGTGCAGGGCATGGATGGAGGAAGAAGAAACGGCCACCCATGTCATCATGACATGTCCTGAGGAGGAATACCGGGCGAGACACCTCGGATCACCGATGTCACTTCCTGAAGTCGTCGGCAACGTGAAGGGTCTGCTAGGCTTCTTGGAGGAACTGGGGTGGCACGAATAATGCCAACCCACCACGCAAAATCGGCGCACTGAAGTCGTCGAGTTGCGGGGACCCAGCCCGCGAGTTCCAAGTTCAAGTTCAAGTGGAAATAGCGTGAGATGTATGTCAGGGACAGGATTGCGGCAAATGGTGTTCTATCCTCTCTGTCTGTACGTAGAAGTAATAGTACAGTATTGTGCTAAGTTTGGAGAAAAATAAAATATATCGTTTAGACAGACCTTTAAATATTTTTTTTTATGCAGAATCCATGAGTGGTGGTCACGATATTCATTGCGAATGCAGATAATGCAACAGTTCATTGTCCATGACACATACATGCAGCATGGTGGCCCACGCCATGGCGGCTTATTGAGATACTCCTGCATCATTGAGCCTCCGGTTTCCCACTCACTAAAGGTACACGACAGCCAGGAATGCTGTTATTTGAGGGTGGTTGGTTGTTGATTGGTTTTGGTTTTCTAGTTTTATATAAAAATTACTAAGTTTACCAAAATATAAACTAGTTTTGAGTTAAAGTAATTTGAATTAGAATCTAAAAATGGTCACGAGAATTCGTTCTGGAAATTTATAATATTTTAAATGAGCGAGGTGACTACCTTATAATAATAATACCTGAATTATGTATTTGAGGAAATAACAAATTTTAGTAACATATTATCACAAATTTGTCGTCATATAAGTATAATCAAAATATATATGCATATTGACACGACGAAGAATGGAATAGAATATCCGTAAACTTTTCAAATTTGATAGTAACACATCCAGATATATTTTTAGGGGAAATTTTTCAATATATCATTTCCAGCTACTTATAATTCCACCATACCTACACTTTATACCCGACTACCCGACTACGGCAAAGCCAAACAGGGGTTATGATTATGACAGGCTATGTGTAGGTTTATCTTGTCCCTCATTAATAGCTCCTCAACTACTTATTAGAACTGGACAAATGACGTGTCTGAATCTAATGTGGCGCCCTCTAGTGGTCATAACGAACTGTGTTAAAAAAAATCGACGGGTTGCACTCCGGGAGTGCCGGCAGAAGTGAAAACTTGAATATTAACGTTGTGCATTTTTGATATTTTGGAATGGTTAGAGAATAATTTTGTACGAATTGCTTTCATTATCAGTATAAAAGTACTATTATTTATGTGGTGGAATACAATATTCATTTATTGCGCTATCGTACACAAACATGACAATGCATATTACATACACACACGAACATTCGCGCAAGCGCCCTGCGCCGCCTGTCCTCTTTCCATCCGTCTTACGAATTTTCGATCAGGTCACGTAACCTGACGCGAGTTTATACATTTTTACCCATTCCAAAAAAGTACACAGCGCCGCTAAAGAAGTTTTCACTCCAAAAAAATTGAGATAAATATGCCGTGTTTGGTATCATTGGTAAGGGTGTTACTTGTACATTTCAAAAATAAATATATTATTAGCACTTAATCGTAACTTTAAGCGTATTTTTTCGATAATTGTGATTTTCCTATGGTATTTAAAAACATGCTTAGCAAAGAAATTAATATTCTAACGGCAACAAAACATTTTAAATAAAAAAAAAACTAAAATCCAACTAAAGCCAAAAAACGGCGCTAAAAAAGTATAAAACAAATTTGAAAAGCCGTAGTCACACGTTAGATAGAAACGCACCATGACTTTTCGAAACTATCTAAGTCCATAGGCATTCCATTAAGTAGCGTTATAATTATAACGTCAACGTAATTGTTAACCTTGAATTAGTAGCCCTTTAATTAATCAGATTACATAATAATCACAAGTGCATTATCGCACTTTGCTAATTTAATAATTACTTATCGGTTACTATGCTCTTCATAAGCTTGAGTGTCTGTCGTGTCATCGTCATCGTAAACAGCCTTTAACAGTCCACTGCTGGACATATAAATAATAATAATAATGATAAATATTACGGACATCCAACACACAACGCCATCTAGTCCCAAGCTAAGCAGAGCTTGTGTTATGGGTACTAGACAACAGATATGAATACATATATACTTTTTTTTGTAAATACATACACATTATACATAGAAAACACCCAAACTCAGAATCAAATATTTGTACATGACACAAACACTTGGTCCGACCCAGGATTTGAACCCGAGACACACACAGCTGTCGCATTCACTACCACTGCGCCACCGAGGCAGTCAACTATGGATAGGTATCTTTTCAAAGTCAGTCAAATATGGATAGGCATCTTTTCAAGGTCAGTCAAATATGGATAGGCATCTTTTCAAGGTTAGTCAAATATGGATAGGCATATTCTTAGACAGGAGGCTTTAGCCTTTTGTACCACGCTGGCGTGACAGTATGAGTTTTGTATCAAGTTTTCCTTCTCCATAGTGATGTTGATCAGCGTAGTTTCGTTTCTAAGTCATCTCTTACGACACCTACAGGATGTATAGGGTTGGTAACACTCTGTATTTGTAATACGTCACCACACGGAACATTCACGTTTGATATTATTGAAGTAGGTAATATTATTATCATTTTTTCGTAAATACCGACTGGGAATTCCGTGTTTTAACACACTTTTGTTGGCTCGACAGAAGTAATACCTAAGTCTTATAAAAAACCGATGTAAACAATACCATCGTTGGTAAAATTCAGATGAGTGATTATCAGAAACCCATAACTTATAACGGGGAAAAAGACAGTTAAAGAAGGTATTCCAAGTAAAATTAAGTGATAGTAATAAGCTCTTTCAATTAAACTTAAATAATATTGTTAAGAAATGTCACGAAGGTTCGAGAAAGGTTACAATAAAATTTGCGTATACTGCATACGTGCATACGTCATTAATTGTCCCATTAATTTGACTCAAAGACCAAAGTAAAGCGTGATTTATAGCACAAATCGATGTAAACGAAAAGAAAGCAGTTGCAAAACTAATGTAGTAGGTGTTCTGCGATTTCACAATAACTGCACATAATGCACTTTTTTCTCCTTGACGCAAACAATAGTGCAAGGTTTCATTGCTGTCATCAAGAGTCACGATTATGTTGGCTATTGGCATAATTCACGTAATTGTTCACTTCATTTTCTTTTTTAACTGACTTCAATAAAAGAAGGTTACCAAATTGGGTTGTATTTTTTTGTTAATTCCCTGCGGACTCTGAACTGATTTAATAATACTATTTTTATTTGAGAAGCTCCTTTATTTCCTATTTGCTCTTATGACGTCACATTTAGTCACATTAAAGTCGATATTTAAACAAAGTTAATTGTAAGATAAAGTGAATATTTAGGTAATTTTTACTTTAACAAGGTTTTAAACGGTTGCGGTAGATACATATTCATAATGGTCCGGATGAGTTAATAACAGCAGTTCCCGGATCCCTCCCTTCTCAGGTGCAGAGTGGCACCGTGTAGTTTTAGTCGGCCTGATTCCGACATACAGCTCCGCGCAAACCCCGGTGGGGTTCGGCCCGTTGGGGTATACACACGAAAAAAAAAGAAATAAAAAGATACATATTCTTCACAATGTGTGTATCCACTTATGTCAAAAAGAAAAAGTAATAAATAACACAATACTTATTTTTTCTTAATTTTATTAGACAGTCAGCGTCAAACTTACATTTTATATTATTTAAATAAATCTTGGTAATAACTAAAATTTTAATAGTATGCAAAAATTCAACTTTTATATGTTCTAGGTATTTAGTATAAATTATATAAGCATAATCATTAAAAACTTTGATCGGAAAATCGGATAATAAGTCAAGCATACTGTGAGCTGAGTATGTTTTCGGACTCATTGAAGCCTTTAGTAAGTCCGAGAATATGTACATACTCGTAGTGATACGAGTACATATTTCGTTATACGATCTTTCCTCGAGTACAGGATAATGGACAACATCACGTAGAAGAAACAACAATATTGCAGCATAAGTTACGGCATAATAACAATAACGGTTATTATATAGACGTTACTACATTTTGGTATGAGCATTGTTTTAAAAAATATTAGTCAGTTTTCGTGTTGTGGAACATTATGGTTCCATACCATAGAACGATAACCAATGTATATAAACTCACGTTGTCATATATTTAGAACAGGAAAATCTATACAAATAAATAAAATTGGAGTATATAAGTCTGTTTGTAATATTAAAATAACCGCTTTCTACTACATGCAGATGAATGTATATACGGTACACATACCGTAATATATATTTTTAAAATTTTTGTCTGTCTGTCTGTTTGTTCCGGCTAATCTCAGGAACCACTGGTCCGATTTGAAAAATTCTTTCGGTGTTGGATAGTCCATTTATCGAGGAAGGCTATAGGCTATATATCATCACGCTACTACTAATAAGAGCGAAGCACCAATGAAGAATGTTTCAAAAACGGGGGAAATTTTTCACGCCACGGGGAATATAAGACGCAAACGAGGGCTAGTTAAATAATATAATTTGTACCGAGCCACGAACCTGTTTTATACACTTATAAAATATGTGAGTTAGGAAATTAAAAGTAATTACTTTAAAAGTAATTACTGTTCAAGTTTAATTGCTTAGAAGTCATTGTAATACCATCAACGTGAACTGGTACTGTAATACTAATGAAACAAGTATTGAATACAATATGATGAATATGTTTGAATTTGGAAACAGATTTCAAAACATCCAACTGATCACAATTCGCTTTATTGTTTTTCTTTATAGTTCTATACCAACAAACCTCTTTAGGACTAATTTTGTTTTAAAAGCTATGTATTTGTAAAATAGGAATACTATTATCAGTGTGTGTGTTTCATCAAGCATAGGTAATTAATGACAGAGATAGAAAGGTTGTATTTGGCACATGGCTGAAGGTATCTCCACAAAATTTCTCAGGAATATTTTGAAATATTATACCCACTTGATGTCTAGTTTGACAGTTTACTGAAATTCAGATATGTTGTCAAACATGGCAATTAAGTTTTTCTACATTAATTAATGTAATTAGACATATTAATCACCATTGCTATTATAATTGAATATATAACATAATGTAAGTACATTCAAATTCCAAATTTTTAGACGTTGATTGAAATAATTATTGCCAATTGTAACAGAAGTATAATTCGTTATCATTATGTATGTAGATATGTATACAATACATGCGTCCGTTTATAGTATTTAATAGAAATCCGCAATCAAGGGTTCTTATACTTTAACAGTTGCGTGTATTACATACTTGACTTTTTATGAGTTAAATAACGTTCTCAAGGCGACATGCATGGGGTCGGTACTACCCTAGCATCTCAACCTAAAATGACAGTATTCGTGCAGTAGTATGTCATTGCTGAGTGCGAGACCGAAAGCCAAATGATGCAGAAGCATCTCAATATGTCGCCATAGTGTGGGTCACCATTACTCTTGGATTCTGCTCAGACAGAGTAGAGCCATTTTAGCAGGCTCATTATCTATACAAATAAATAAAATTGGAGTGTCTGTTTGTAATATTACAATAACCGCTTTCTACATATGAATGTATATACGGTACACATACCAAAATATATATTTTTAAAATTTTTGTCTGTCTGTCTGTCTGTTTGTTCCGGCTAATCTCTGGAACGGCTGGACCGATTTGGACGGGACTTTCACTGGTAGGTAGCTGATGGTACAAGGAGTAACTTAGGCTTACATTTTTTAGACTAGCATCGCCCCGCGGCGTTACCCACGATACGACAATAACCGCGGGTAACACCGCGGGGTTCAGCTAGTTTAACATAAACATGGTAACAAAATAAGTATAGTAAGGAAATACCTAATTATTTTAATAAATCTAGCTCGCAGCATAGTACATATACTGAAAAGAAAAAGTCGGTTTTGTAAAATGTTAGTACTCAAGACAAAAGGAAAGTGAAATGAAACAATAAACATTAACGGTTTTGGTGTCCTTGTATCCATGAAAGAACCACTGTAAAATGGATAGAAATTGGACAGCGGTACGCCTTGTTCTCCACATACATAGAGACTATTGAACTATAGGCATATGTCCAGTTATGAAAGACACATCAAAAACTCTTTATGATGCTAAATGTTGCGCTAGCCAGACCCAAAATAAAAAGGGATATTAAATGATTACCATGATAATGTCATGGGCTTGGGCAATCAACAATTACGATATATATTCAGTAATAGAAGTGTTAGGTATGTTTATTTTTAAAAGACGCTGCTCCTATACTTTTTTGATTGGATTTTAATTGGTTTTACTCAGCTACGGCGAAGTCAGAAGGGTTTACTGGATCCATTTATGCCCAGTTCCTATATTTGAAAAATGATCCGTTCTAGGTACGAATAGTAGTATATTATACGGGGCGTAAGCTAAAATCGTTCCTATAAAAAATAAATTGACGAACGGTATTTACGACTCGTAGTAGATTGTAGAAATTTTTTACACGATGACGATTCGTTAAATATAGGAACCGGGCATTTAATGAATGAGCTTTTACGTACCTAGTCGAGTTTAAGATTATTATTTACTTATTATTAATATTTCATAATGTATATTTTTAAAATGTTTTTGACTTGCAAATCAATGCTAAATGACATTGCACGTATGCTACGTGCTGAATGCAATAATGTCTCACAGTTTGTATTGATTGTGTGTCGACCATGTTATTGATATTAAATACTGTTTGTTGTTTAAATTCTTTAGCAGTGATATTTTATTGTTGTCGTTTATTATTTGTACCACCGCGAGCACCGATATCATCATCATCAGCTTTTAAACTCTTGCTAGACGTTTTTCTCTGCTCAGAAAAGACAATCTTACCTACTTACACTACGCTTACTATCTTAGCACTAATATAAATAATAATATAATAAATAATCCGGACATCTACCACACAACGCCATCTAGTCCCAAGCTAAGCAGAGCTTGTGTTATGGGTACTAGACAACTGATATAAATACTTATATACTTTTTTTTGTAAATACATACATATTATACATAGAAAACACCCAAACTCCGAAACAAATTTTTGCAGATCATACAAACATTTGGTCCGACCCGGGAATAGAACCCGAGACCTCAAGCTTAGCAGTCGCATACGCTACCACTACGCCACCGAGGCAGTCGTTTGATGTATGTTTAATTTTTGTGTAATATTTGTACAGAACTTTGTATTATATGTGTATCTATCTAATTGAATAAAAATGAATCAATGAAATGTATATACGCACATAACTTCTGATTGACTGCACTAAATTTGAAAATTCTTTATTTTTGTGTATGTTATTATCAAGACAAGGTTTGTAGGTATACAAGAAAAACGAAATATAAAGATTGCACAAAAAAATTAGCTAGTTATTTATAAATGACGTAAAGAGCTGTACTTGATATGATACTCACTCCTCAGGTGAGGTGTTACGGTCCCTGCAAGATTGTTAATTTCGAAATAGAAAGAGCATTTTTATGGAATAGGAGGCAAACGAGCACACGTATCGCCTGATGGTGAGCGATTACCGCCACACATGGACACCCGCAACACCAGAGGCGTCATAAGTGCGTTGCCGGCCTATGGGTGATGGGGAGAGGGATGGGTCTCCGGAAAAAAAATTACATTTCGTTGAAACAGATTTACCAGTATATATACCAGTGTATATACTCCGAATCCCTTTACTCCACTCCACATATGTGTGTGACGGAATTCTTTTTGGTTACAGTCGGATTAAAAAAAAAGTAGTGGACCGATTGTATGGCAATTTTGGAGAATGTGTTTTTTGTCAAATCATTTATTTTATATATTGTTTGTGCATATTTATACAGGTATACTATTATTACATATAATTACTTATCTGTTATTTACAATAGTATATAATAATATGTATTCTATTGTTTAAGTTATCCTCACTTTGGGTCTAATACCATAAATGACATTATATTTTTAAATATCGAACGGAATATCTCAAATCATTTAAAAAAAAAAAAAAATTAAGTTTTTAGTGTGCACTCAACATAATTTAGGCACCTAACAAGAATTAATAAGAACACCTATTTATCTTATTGCATTATGTTTAATTACACTAGTTTAATTTTTATTTATTAGGTGCTTATCAGTATATTTCTCCCTCCATCAATTAAATTATAAAAGGTTTTTAAGACCTCTGTTGATGAAAAGGTTACCAATATTAACATCAAGTTTTTAATTTATTTAAACAAAAACATTTGACGAATGGCATTAAATTAAATACGCGGTAAGCTGTTAAGACAGTGCCAATCATAGGGAAAAAATATTTTTCTCAAATTGAATTTTTAAAAACCGTTATTATTATTTTAAATACTAACAACTATAATGAAAATTAATATACAATAACTAACATTATTTTTGTAGAAACAAACACAAATTGAAAAGAAAGAATTTAGCTTAAAATGCGTTCACTACGCTTTTCCCGCTGGATCGTCCGCCCGCCCCCAAACGTCCTATACTCGTCCTCAACGATACAGCGTCTCATTGCCGATAGATGAATAGGTAACAATACTGCAATATTGCCGTTACATAATAAGTATATAACACTGCTAGTTTATATATACTTTTATTTATTATTCATCTACCTACCTACTTAGAAACAATCAAGTTCAAGTTGAAAATTATGTATATAAAATGTGTGTACGCATGGCGGCAACATTAATACTTCAAGATAATAAATTTTACTAGTTTTTTATTGTTAATTCATACTTTACAAACAATTATCCCTATTATTTGTAAGCAAAAAGTAGAATTGAATGGGACACGAGCCTCAATTTATAAACACCAAGTCACCTACTTACGGATTTGTACAAACAATTCTGTGATAACAGTCGTTTCCAAATTTCAGTAAAGCGACACGACTAATTCTGATAGGACATAGCTTATAGCGACCCAGTATTGCTATTCGAAACATTTCTAATTGGCTGGGTGTACGCCAAATGCTTCCAGTGGCCTACGTGACTCACGGCCCCTTCGCAATGGCGCCGAGGTGCCACGCGAATCGCGGCCTTATTGACATATTCCTACTTTTAACCTCGTAAACGTGATAACACCATCAGATGATAGCAAGAATCATCGATAATGTCTCCTTAATTACCAGTACTATTCTGGGTTATATAACACCAAATATAGCACGTGTTTTATAATAATCAGCTGATTTTGTCGCGGTACTCACCCCATGACCGCGCCAACCCCTCGGACAGCGCCGCTAATAGCAACAAACACTGTATTTTAAACATTTTATCTCATAAAATGGGTACAATTAAATGCACATATAGTTTGCAGTACGATGTACGAGTTTCAACTAGGCGTAGAGGGCGCGCGCGTCGCTCACGACCACGCCGAGCGCGTGTTATACCGAAACTAAAGTTAGAGTAGAGAGTACAGGCACAATGCTGGCCGGCTTACCGCGAATACTAAATCTAAATTCATTGAAGACAATTTGCGCATGCGATATCTTGTCGTATTCTTATCACAGATAGCTACTAGGGGGAGTGTCAACAAATAACTTTATACGAATTCGTTAATGTCCTTGAATACTTTTATATCAGTACCTAGTTGTCACTTCATGTAGCTTGTAGTTGCATTGTTTTATCATTTATATTAATTATATACCTAACTAACCTTGAGTGTTGAACTTCCCGTTACATTTTGTACGGTTATATAAAAAAATAATTTCGTGTACCTTATTAAAATAAACGTTATAAACATTGAGATGTATGGTTATAACAATATCTATTCAATCTTCGCGAGTTGAATTAAATCTAGGTCATTAACATATTTCCCAAGATTGGTGGCAGGTAGTGCACAATTAACGTTGCAATAAACGGATATACTTAATTATATATAACAAAAGCAACTGTTGAATTTAATAATAAAAAAAAATAGACATTGATTGCAATAACGTTCAAGTTCATGCGTGGTAATAGATTTGAAAATGAAATTGTAGTTAAGAACCTCGTTTTGAAAAAGAACGGCCGCAGTGCTCGCGCTACCACCAGCTCCTGCTCCCCAAGCCAAGTTGATATTCTACAAACTTAACGATAAAAGAAAACCAACAACTACAGGAATGACGTCTTTCAACGCTGTTCCTATCAAAATATCATTAAGTGAGAGCCACGTTTCGTCATGAATGATACCACGGCCTCACTGAAAACCGGTGTGAAATAGTGCCTGTGTTTCAACGAGTGAGTGAGGATACCAGAGGCCCATATCCCCCTCCCCATCCTCCAAAGGCCGGCAACGCACTTGTGACGCCTCTGGTGTTGCGGGTGTCCACGGACGGCGGTAATCGCTGACCATCAGGCGATACGTCTGCTCGATTGCCCAACTATTCGATAAAAAAAAAATTGTATCGGTGCTCTCAGGTGTAATCGAAGTGTTGTCGACTGACGCACCAATAGCTTGCTTGGAAGCATCCAAAGGTAAGAGTTACGTGCCGATCTCTATACGCTTGTATTGATGTTCTCCTAAATGATTACGGTCACGACGGCAAGTCTCAACGGAGACCAGCTAACTAAGCTGGAGATATTACAGTGCACAAGTGTGTGCGCAAACACAGTGCATTCTATATTAGCTCTCTCTCATAATCCGATGGGACGGTAAACCGACACGATCGGGGAGAGATCAGGCGCAGGAACGACAGCTTTACGTGCTCTCCGATGCACGGGGGTTCAGACCCCAACTTCCAAACTCCGAGCTGTTATTATGTATTTCTATAATCAGAAAAACTCAATAAAAGTTTTGACCCGACCCGGGATTCGAACCCGAGACCTCTTGATTGGCAGTCGCATACGTCAACCGCTAGACCAATGAGGCAGTTATAACGCATGTATTATATTATTCACTAGCTGAACCCCGTGGTGTTACCCGCGGTTATTGTCGTATCGTGGGTAACGCAGCGGGGCGAAACTAGTCTAAAAAATGTAAGCCTAAGTTACTCCTTGTACCATCAGCTACCTACCAGTGAAAGTCCAGTCCAAATCGGTCCAGCCGTTCCAGAGATTAGCCGGAACAAACAGACTGACAGACAGACCGACACAAATTTTAAAAATATATATTTTGGTATGTCTACCGTATATACATTCATATGCATGTAGTAGAAAGCGGTTATTTTAATATTACAAACAGACACTCCAATTTTATTTATTTGTATAGATATAAGCCTTCCACTTAAATCACTCTTTCTAATAGCGGTTTTTAACTAAACGTACAAAGAACAAAAGGCGACTTAATTAAATATTATGTAAAGATTATTCGGCGGCCCTAATATTTCCTAATGCCATTTATGTCATAACTAGCCTTTGTCCGCGGCTCCGCCCGCGTGTATTTTGGTTATCACGATATCAAGTAGCCTATGTCCTTCCTCAAGAATCAAATTTTATTGAAATCGCTGCAGTGGTTTAGCCGAGAAATCGTGACAGACACACAAACCAAGTTACTTTCGAATTTAAAATATTAGTAGGTATATAATGACTGCACGGTTGGCCTAGTGGTTTAAACGTTCACTACTGCGCCAAGTGCCGCGGGTTCAAATCCCACGTGGGACATCACTTTGTGTGATCCACAAAATGTTGTCCTGAGTCTGGGTGTTATTCGTGTCCGTTACATGTATGTTTGTAAAGTCCCCCGCGACACAGGATGTATATACCTAATAAGGGAGTTGTCTTTAAAAAAAAAAATGCCTTTTATTCATGTCAAATTGCAAAAACTCTATTTAAAATCGATTAATGAACGATCAATGACCTTTGTACTAGGTGGTTTTAAAACGTTTTACACGCTTAACTAAAGTACTTAGGTAACTAAAACTTGGCAACGGATGTAAATAACTGTTAACTAGGCGTTTCACGATAATAACGTAATAATAATTATTTTGCGCATGTGTGCGTGGTTCTTATTTAACATAACCTGCTGTAATATAAGTATAAATGATTGTTACGTATTTAAAACCATGTTTTTTTTTTTTTTTATTGAATTGGAGGCAAACGAGCAGACGCATCACCTGATGGTAAGCGATTACCGCCGCCCATGGACACCTGCAACACCAAAAGCGTCACAAGTGCGTTGCCGACCTTTGGGGGATGGGGAGAGGGAATGGGGGAGGGGTTGGGGTATGGGCCTCCGGTATCCTCACTCACTCGGTGAAACACAGCGCAAGCGCTATTTCACACCGGTTTTCTGTGAGGCCGTGGTATCACTCCGGTCGAGCCGGCCCATTTATGCCGAAGCGCGGCTCTCCCACGGTCTAGACACTTAGTCTGATATAGGGAGAATCTTCGGCATGATCACTACGGCCTCACAGAAAACCGGTGTGAAACAGCGCCTGCGCTGTGTTTCACCAAGTGAGTGAGGATACCGGACGCCCAAACCCCAGTCCCTTCCCCCATACGCCTCCCCATCCCTCAAAGGCCATCAACGAACCTGTGTTGTGACACCTGTGCTTTCCACCAGGTGATACGTCTGCTCATTTGCCCTCAATTCCATAAAAAAAAACAGAATCGTGGGTGAAGAGATATTTTGCTAGAAATAGTTAATAGATCGACTACTGTTATGTATGAGAGCGCGGGATGAGTGAATAAAGCAACGGTTACATTCACACTGGTTTATTATAGACAAGGTACCGACATAGCTGATATATCTATATACCTACTAATAATAAAGCTGAAGAGTTTGTTTGTTTGAACGCGCTAATCTCAGAAGCCGTTGGTCCGATTTAAAAAATTCTTTCAGTGTTGGATAGTCCATTTATCGAGGAATGCTATAGGCTATATATCATCACGCTACTACTAATAGGAGTGGAGCACCAATTAAAAATGTTTCAAAAAAGGGGGAAAATATTCACGCTACGGCAATATAAGACGCAAACGAGGTTGCGTGGGTCAGCTAGTAAATATATTTAGATATACAATATCACAGCGAATACGAGGGTCCAACACAACAAACAAATATAGACAAAATAATTATCCTTCCTTTTGGTTTCGTCATCATCGGGTCCTAGTCAGAAATCCACTAAAAACCTCCGTGATACAGCCTGGCATCTTACTCTAGGAGGGTCCTTGGTATCTGATATCGATCAGCAATTCTCCCCGAATCGACACCACACGAGAATTTAGACGACACACATTCAAATACACGACAATTTAGGCGTTAACGATTGCAGAAAGAAAAACGCTTGCAACTTGGCTAGGGGGGTCTGTTTAGGTGTGGTATATTCGTCATTATACGAATATATCACTAGCCTGCCTGTATGTGGTGTGAATCAGATGAGTGTCAGTCATGTAATATATTACAGCAGCTAGTTTAAGAGGTCAATCAAGAGGTTTCGGGTTTGATTTCCGGTTTGGGATAAAAGTGTTGATGAGCTTTTCGTACAAGAAATTCTTAATAACAGGTGTATAACATCACCAAACTTCCATTCTCGGGGGTATGGATATTTGGCGGTGTTACACGTCTGTGCTTCGGAGTTCGTGTTAAGAGAGCGGTCCCGGTTTGAACGTTTACTGCAATTGTTAATAAAGTCAGTATCTCAAATATAGCCCTCAGGGTTGCGGAGGTTCAATGCCAGTCGCTCTGTAGAAAAACTGATATTCAGGCACCAACGGTTGAACTAGTAGCCGACCCCAAATAATCTTAAGAATAATTAAGGCTAGAAAGAAGAGTACGTTCGATATAAATAATGAGTTAAGTACTACATACAACGCCGTGAAATAAGTTGATCTAGATTTTATTGATAATGGTGGCAGGCTTCCGGCTACAATACAACTTCCACTTCCCTGTCGGTTCGTGACTGAGATTTCCGAGAACAGAGAAACGCTTGAGATATCGTACTAATTGAACCGGTTAAGTTCAAATCAGTCTTTTCTTACGAGGTCTGTTTTATGCGGAAACATTTGATTGATATCTATTTGCCACCTTATTAATGCTAATCAAGATTGTCACTAAAGATATGTATTCATCATAAAACTGCCTCGGTGGCGTAGTGGTAGCGTATGCGACTGCTAAGTCTCGGGTTCGATTTCCGGGTCGGACCAATTGTTTGTATGATCTGCAAAGACTTGTTTCGGAGTTTGAGTGTTTTCTATGTATAATATGTATGTATTTACAAAAAAAAGTATATAAGTATTTATATCAGTTGTCTAGTACCCATAACACAAGCTCTGCTTAGCTTGGGACTAGATGGCGTTGTGTGTTAGATATTTATTTATTTATTTATTTAATTTTGAAGAACTTTACATAGATGTCTGGAATATTTATTTATTAATATTTATTATTTATTCTTTGGCAACACCGAATATAGGTATCTCAAAATGTCAGTTTCCTTTCAACAGATACGTATTTTTTTATACTCGTAATAAATATAAAAATGGAGATTGTTTTTTGTTTTTTCGAAAGACGGTCCCCATTTCATGTCATCCACATTTTATATATTTTTTATCATTATTTCATCACGACGAAGATTTGAAGACTCGAAGACTTATAATTGAAGACTGTAAATACTTGACATTGGCACAAATAGCTGATCCGAGTGATCCGGCTGGTTGCCATTTCATCAAAAGAAAAAAAAAGAAAAGAAATCTAAAAATACTAATATGGTTGTATGTAGAGGGGTAAACTGATTCTAAAAACTCTTACACTAATATTTAGCACCATTATTCTTAAGTGCTATTAATTTTATTTTAAATCGCACATATTATACTCGTATAATACTATCTGTCAGCTACCAGAAAACCTATCGGTGTTATAACTTAGGTCTCGGGTTCCATTCTCGGTCGGACCAAATATTTGTACGAACTGCAAAGATTTCTTACGAAGTTTGGGTGTTTTCTATATATAAAATCTATTATGTAAGTCTGATCCACGCAACCTCTTCTGCAACTCCTATTGCCCGTAGCGTGATGTTGTAGTAGCGAGAACTAAATTGTATACCTAAGGAAAGGTTATACAAAGTGATATAAAGTTTAAGCTTCACGTATTATAGTCGTTCCAATAGTTTATTTAACTTTTGACAGCTCTAATACTTAATCAAATAGTGATACCCTGACCCGTTACCTATTCGATTTCTTTCATCGATCGATTTTATGCATTAAGAAGTTTTAATCGATTTAACAAACTCATTATTTTATAGATAATTTCGTACTTCATATTTCTATGTGTTTCAATGTGCGACCTCCTTTGTCAAAATAAAGAAGAAATGGATTAAAAGAATGTTGTTCAAATATGACGGTTCTATGTCATGAAAAAATATATAAAAGGAACTGAATTTTCAAAATGTATTATTGTATTGTGTTGTAATTCAGTGGTTAATATTGTATTTGTTAAACTATTGATGATCTTTATTAAATCTCTCTATGTCTATTTTAAAATAATCTACAGTATTTCAATGAGTAACCTTCAATATAGTTGAGTATTCATATTCCTCCGTATTGATTTATTTGTGAATTCTCACGTTTGGTTGAGTTGTGCGTATCGTTCCTGCCTTCGTTACTGTCAAAATGCCAAAAAAGAAAGTACTCAAAGGACAAACAAGAGAGTTTGTCTTGCGACTTCGTGAATACTTTGAAAAGGAAAGCCGTAATGGTGGGCCTCTTATACCAGTGACTCAAGTTAGAGACCGTGTTGCAGCAGCATTAGGTATTAGTGCTCCAACAGTGGCAAAAATAACAAAAGAAGGCTACGGCAGCAGTGGCATGGAACAGAATAAGCTATCTACACCTAAGAAAAAACGTCCGCCTAGTAAAGTTACAGCCGTTGACAATTTTGACGCTGATGCTATTCGTCGTCATATATACGACTATTACCAAAGAAAAGAGATTCCAACATTAAAAAAACTAACACAATCTCTTCGAAATAGTGGTTTGTTCCGTGGTCAAAAATCTTCTCTGACAAAGGTATTGAAAGACATTGGAATGTTATTCCAAAAATGTGACAAACGAAAAATTTTAATGGAACGCAATGATATTGCTTTGTATAGATGCGATTTTTTAAGACAAGCAAAAAAAATAGAAGATTGGTCGAATGTTGTTTTCACAGATGAAACTTGGCTCAATGCGAATCATACGCTGTCAAAAACTTGGACTGACAACACCGTTGGCTCCACTTCTACAGTACCAATGGGAAAAGGCGAACGACTGATTATTTGTCATGCAGGAACAGTAAAAGGATTTGTGCCAGGCGCTCTATTAGCTTTTAAATCCCAGAAAACAGGAGATTATCATGAGGAGATGAATTCGAACGTGTATGAAAAGTGGTTCAGAGAAATGCTTACATCACTCGAAGAGCCATCAATAATATTTATTGATAATGCACCTTATCACTCTCGTCAAATTAATAAAATACCAACACAGGCCAACAAAAAACATGAAATTATAAACTGGCTCCGTGACAATGGCGAAGAGGTGAATGAGTCCCTACTAAAAGTAGAGTTAGTAAAGATATTAAAAACAAAGAAGCTGCCAAAACGATACGTCATAGATGAAATGGCAGCAGAGCATGGGCATACCGTCCTCAGAATTCCCCCATATCACTGCCAATATAATGCAATTGAAATGATCTGGGCACAAGTTAAAGGATATGCTGCGAGGAACAATACAACTCCTCCTTTCACCGCAAGAAAAATGCTGAATTTACTGAAAAATGCGTGTGAAAAAGTAACTCCAGAAAACTGGGCGAATGTTGTAGAAAAAACAAAGAAGGTGATAATGTCGGATTGGGATCGGGATGTTGCATTCGACAATTTATCTATCCAAGAAATGATAATCAATATTACTGAGAACTCAAGTGATGATGATTCCTGGTCATACGAAGAAGACGATTCTTTATAATTAAAATTAGTATTACAGTACCTCTTTTGGTTGTTTTATTTTTAATCCGTAAATTACTACGAATTTCAACATTTTGTACCTGTTCATTACAAGTAGGTACCGCAGGTAGTTTTTATTTGAACCAACTATAGTAAGTCTAAACAATTATTTTAGATTCATTAATTTGCGGCGAATACATTCGATCCCATTACTAGGTACGAGTACGATGGAACTGTTTTCATTACGCAAATTATTTATGCATTGAAACAGAGACATTTAGGGCATTTTAATGCAAAATAATAAAGCTTTTTACGTGATTTGATATAAAATATAATCACAATAATTTTATTGTATGTTTTATTAATATAATCGATTATCGATTTATTTCAAAACCGTTTTTATAGTCTGTGGTCATTAATTACGAATGACACATCCCTAAGTAGGCGGAGCCCGCCCATAAAGTACAGTATTATCTGTAGTACATTGTATCAAAAATTATTACAAAACTTTATGTGCGTGATCTGTCAAAAGTTAAATAAAGTATTGGAACGACTATAATGTATAGATACTTAAGTTTTTATAACTCGTTAATCAGTTTATATTTGACAGCTATAAGGTCAATAAACTGCAATGATTTGTCAAGCAACCTGTTTCGTTTTTATATTTCCTATTTCTTGTAAAGTAATTACGGCATATTAAGGACATTTCACACTTGTAGTTGAAATATAATGAAAAGGGTTGGTTATACAGTTAGGGTAGAAATCAGGTAACATAATAATATTACTTACCGTCAACTGTGTCTGGTTCTAGGTATATTTTTTTATCTTTATTGTACACGTATAAACTGATAGCAAAAAAAGACTTATAATCTATACTAATATTATAAAGCTGAAGAGTTTCTTTATTTGTTTGTTTGAACGAGCTAATCTCAGGAACCGCTGAAAAAAAATTTCAGTGTTGGATAGTCCATTTATCGATGCAGGCTATAGACTATTTATCATCACACTAATACCAATAGGAGCGGAGCACTAATAAAGAATGTTACAGAAACCGGGAAACTACGGGCAATAAGAGACGTAAACGAGGTTGCGTGGGTCAGCTAGTATTTATATAAACGTGATAATTGGCGGTCTTACTGTTGGATATTATAGTAAGTGACAATAATTAGGTTATTAAGGTAAGATGGTAACTCCGGCTGTGGGCTGGATTGTCCTAGCTCACTAACGGTCCTAAACTCGGATAAAGTGTTCAAAGCGGTTTTGTCGCAGGGCCAACTACCCAGCACGATAAAAACACCCAAGTTGAGAAGTCACACAAAGAAAGAAAAGGACTGATCTCTTTTTTCTACTTTTCTTTCTCTCTTTTTTGTTAACGAGGTGGAAAATCCCTTTGGATCGCCAACTCCGGCTTCTCGTGGACTAAGGAATCAGGTATGTGGTGATTTGACTAAAAACCACCCCGGCGGCTGGTCTCAGGCGCCCTGCTCTGGGGAGAACCCGGACCATATTATTACAGATCCCCCCAGGAACGACACCGCGTTTATAAGACTCTATCCTGGGGAAGCTTGGGCTTACCTCTGCCTATTGGCCCAACCGTTATATGTTGCGGCCTAAACGCCGTTTTGCGATCAGGCCGCCCCCTATCGCTGACCGCATCAATTAATCAGCTATCAGAGGTCCCCACTCTCTGGTAGCTGATTAATTCCAGATAGTTCCAGCTGTGCGTGCCACTGTGTCTACACGACGACCTAGACGACGTAAACAAAAAACCTATATGCTATACGATTTGGTACTTGGAACATCCTTACTATGCTCCAAGATGGTAAGATAACGTTCTGCCCTGAATAGAGATCACTGGAGACAAATTGCAGAAGAGGCCAAGACCCACACCGGGTTATAACGCCATAGGAACAGGAATTACTAATTACGTGAATAATAAGAAACAATCACTTAACTTTAAATCTACTTAATTGTTTGTTACGCTGTCACGGGAAAAATATTTAACCCATCATCATGACACTTTGTAGTTTGTACACATATTCTTGGAAGTATTAGAAGTAATATAGGATAATATTAATTAAATGCGAGCGAAGTCGCGGACGAAAGGTTGTATACCATATAAGATATTACATAAAGATATCACTTTATATCTTTAATTATTTGTTTCCTCGTCGTTACTGCTATACTAGAAATTCGTATTGGCCACTGACGAAGTTAATAAAAAAAAAACTCAGAGTTTCTTTAAAGGCCTACCGAAATTACAGCAATAAGACTTCATGAATATTGTTTTAGGTTATTCAATATTAGTAATAAGAAGTAAAAATACAGACTATTAAATAAAAAAATTAAACAATACTTAAACAACTTAAAATACATAATACGACTCACATACAATTAAAAAATAAAAATAAACGCTAAACAAACGTATAAATACTTGTAAACACTTAAAAAAATAACAGAGTAACATTTTACTTGAAAACATAAATTCTTACAAATTGTTAGCCCTTTTTCTTGCCTTTTGGTTTTTTGTCCGAAGCTGGTACTGGCTCCGGCTTAGGTTCCGGCGGCGGTGAAGGTGGTAATTTACGATCTGGGAATTTTCTTACAGCATATTCAACCATACCATTAATATCTATTGTTGCCCCTCCTCTTCCAACGCGTGGACCAGGGAATGTATTGGCTACTTCGTCCATAAGGTCATTATCTACAGGTGCTCCTGCACTGCATATCACATCTAACAACTCTTTAGGCGCCATTTTAACAACTTTATCCTTTTGTAACTGTAACAGTAACAATGCAATATCGACTTTATTCTTCTTAGGTTTACTGCATAAATACTCTAATCGATTAAAGAGCGTCTCTCTTTTGTCTGGCCCGACACCTTTGAAAATACCTACTACATATCCATACGTAATATTCAATTTTGGTTTGAAGCGCGTGACCTCGGTAAGCAATGACAAGAAAACTTTATTGACTGTGACGTTATCCATATTTATACAAGAAACGTGTACTTTCTTCAGTCTTAATTGCTTAAGAATCATCAAAGCATCATTAGGGGTCATAGGATTGTATGATAGATTTAATGATACTAATTTTTTCGCTGCCGTTAAACCAATAGAAATTTCTTCAATAGCTTCGTCTTGTAGTTTATTATTGCTTAAATTTAAATGTTGTAAATCCCTAACAGAAAGCAGTTGTTTCAATGCCTGACCTATTCGAAAGCCGTTAAGAGAGTTCCACGATAAATCCATGTATGTGACGTTTTTGGTCGTCTCCGCTATTGATATTAGAAAGCCATAGAACCCTGGTGTGAATAGTTTGTTATATGACAAATCCCAATGCGTGATGTAGTTGTACGTTTGAAATGGTTCCACTAACATTGACATCCCTTTACCGGTGATATTATTTTGACTCAAATTGACTTCCTTTATAAAGAGGCCATTAAAAACTGCTTCAGCGAGATACACCATACCCTCATCGCCAACTTCATTTCTGCTCAAATTAAGTATTTTAAGAGTTCTATTTTTCAGCATATTAGTCAACAGGTGTCTAACTCCCTCGTGACCGATACGACAACCAGAAAGATCCATCTCCACTAGGCACTTATTAGTTGCAAGCATCTGTCCTAAATGATAGCATGCGTCGGTATTTAAGAAATTGTCAGTAAAATATATTTGTTTGACACATTTGTTGTATTCCAAAGCTATGGCCATGGCTCGTATTGAGACTGGTTTAAGACCATAGTACCTTAAGTTAATTTGTTCACACAATAACTCTTTATAAAAACATCTTACAACGCATTGGTTCATTTCCTTACAAAGAGCCAAATAGAGATCCTGGCCATTGTCACTGTATATAATTGGTTCTTCAGGTTTTAGCAATGCTGGCATAATTCCAGGATCAGTGATAGCTGGGTAGCGATAATATACGTGTCTTTCCATGGAGCTGGCAGACATGGCAATATATTTTGGGCATAAATCTGGTGCTCCCGGATCATACATCCCTTCCTCCTGCAGAACCCGTTTTAGGTTCTTGACATAGTGTACCACTTCAAGCGATGACCATTGTTCCATAGGTGGATCTTCAGAACTTTCCAGACTTACAGCCTCAAAGACTGTTTCCGTTTTATTCTCATCATCAGATTCACCAGATTCTGAACTCATTTTGGGCTTTAAGTAAAAAAATATAATTTATAAACAATATTTTTATAAAATGACATTCACTTCATTGACGTAAAACATCGGAGTATATCATAAATTTATATTTTCTTTTATTAAGTATTTCAGAGACTATACGTGGTCATAAATTTTAATACTCTTTGGAGGTGATTACAATCATAGACTAAGCAAGGCTAAGATTTAGAAGCCATCAATATCATAATATTGTTATTTAATTAAAATGGTTTACCATCTATATAGATTAAAGTAAACTAGATTTAAAAAAACGATGAATCGGCGGGGTTTCGGAACCGCGAACCCGATTTCTCCTTATAATACAACAATTATTTTAGTTCATTGGAATCACTAATTGAAACAAAAAAAAATTCTTTAAATGATAAAATATTTATTTTCATTTAAAAAGCTAAAGGACTTAGATTTTGCAGAGCTGAGACACTATCGACATCTGTTTGTGATCTGTGTAAACACTTAACGCGTGGGGAAAGTTGATTGTAGTTAGTCCATCGGACTGCTGTTATTAGGAACTACCAGTAGATGGCGTTACATGTACAAAATACCATAGCATTTTTAATCAAGGAACTACACTTGTACTGGCATAAACGATTTTTTTTTATTATGCAGCGAGCAAACGAGCAGACGTGTTGCCTGATGGTAAACGACTACCGCCGCCGTTAATGGACACTCGCAACACCAGAGGCGTTACAAGTGCGTTTCCGCCCTTTTAGGAAGGAGTATGCTCTTTTCTTGAAGGTTTGAAGGTCGTATTGGTCCGGGAATACCGCAGGCGACAGCTCATTCCACAGTTTTAAATTAGGAAAATTTATTGAAATTGGCTTAGCCGTGAAAACGTACATATATAGATAGATAGAGTTACTTTCGAATATACAATAACACTTTTTTTTTTGTGTGGAAACCTCCTCGGGCCGGCACCCCATCGGGGTTTGCGGCGGGGTGGATCGGAATCGAACCGACTAAAACCACACGGTGTGCCAACTCTGCGCTTGAGAAGGGAGGGATCCGGGAACTGCAGTTATTAACACGACCGGACCCTCGAATATATAATACTAGCTGAACCCCGCGGTGTTACCCGCGGTACGACAATAACATCGGGCAACGCCGCGAGGCGAAACTAATATCTATATAAATTGTAGCCTATGTGTTATTCTGGTGTATAAGCTATATTACTGTAAAGTTTCATCAAAAACCATTTAGTAGTTTTTGCGTGAATGAGCAACAAACATACTCGCTCACATACCTACCCATAAACTTTCCCGTTTGTAATGTTAGTAGGATTAGTTTGGAAGTATGTACTAAATAAGATGAACAATAGAACAATTCTTCTCGTATCGCCGACATTATTGTCTGGACTGTAATAAGATGTGCTTTTATTAAATTAATTTAAATTTTCCTTCTTGACTGCACGGGTGATGGAATGGTTTTAGCGATCGCCCGTTTTCCACTACGCTGAGTGTTGGAACAACACTATTGTTTGTTTGTTGTTATTTATGTCTGTTTCATGTGTATTTTTATAATCCCCCGTGACACAAGAATTATGCAGGAGTTGAATTAAAAAAAACACCGGACAAGTGCGAGCAGGACTCTTAACCGTACCAACCTGTGGGTATTCATATGATGTAACTAAAAATTTATACTTTTCGTATTTTTTCCTTTGTCTTTGCTATAAGACGTTGCTTCGTACCAAATTTCAAGATTCTAAATTCACGAAAAGAATCCTGTAGGGTTTGATTCCCTTGCGAGTGTCGATTGTGTTGGCTTAAAAGTTTGAATTTTTTCACAGCACCAAAGAACAGTAGACCTGAGTAATTGATATGAATTTCAAGTTGATACCTCCACTCTTAACAAATAGACAGCACAGTGAGGGGTCTAATAAGGGTTCCGTTTTTCCTTTTGAAGTACGGAATCCTAGCGATGCTTTCGAAAAGTTCCATCTTAATTCCATAGCTCAATAAAGGTAATTACTTCCTACTTAACATACATACATTTACATTTCTACAGAATGTCATTGCAGCTGAGCATTAAGTTATCCATACTAATAATAAGCTAATAATAATAATAAGCTGAAGAGTTTGTTTGTTTGTTTGAACGCGCTAATCTCAGGAACCGCGGGTCCGATTTGAAAAATTCTTTCAGTGTTGGATAGTCCATTTATCGAGGAAGGCTGTAGGTTATATATCATCACGCTACTACTAATAGGAGCAGGGCACAAATGAAGAATGTTTCAAAAACGGGGGAAAATTTTCACGCTACGGGCAATATAAGACGCAAACGAGGTTGCGTGGGTCAGCTACTTATTTATAAATATGTTGGTATAATAAAGAAGAAAGTAAGAAGTATACTAAGGTAGAAATTGCTTGAAGTTGTAGCTTCAGTTAAAGTAGTCATAAACAATTTTATAGCCATACATACATACATACATACTTACATTTACGTCTATATCATGGCTACTTAATCTCACTTTTGGGCCCACATTCTCAACAGAAGGCAAGCGTATTACCACCTACGGGAATCTTAATTTAAAAAAAATAATTAGTGTATGGGCCTGCATTACATGTAGTTAAGTACAGTGCATTAGGTACTGTTCATGTCGACCTTCAACCTTTTCTTAAAAGGTTGAAGGTCGACATGAACATATTTCTTAAAAGGTTGAAGCTTGCCAGCATCTTGTGACTTGGAATCTAAGCCAACATTAACACTGTGGGAGAGCCACGCTTCAGCATGAATAGGCCGGCTCGACCGAAGTGATACCACGGCCTCACAGAAAACCGTTGTGAAATAACGCTTGCGCTATGTTTCACCGAGAATGTGAGGATACCGGAGGTCAATACCCATCCCTCCATCCCCGAAAGGCTAGCAATGCCCTTGTGACGCCTCTGGTGTTGGTCGGGTGATACGTCTGCTCGTTTGCCACCTATTCCATAAAAAAAGAAAACATTACATTGGCAATAATCTTCGATAACAGATCATACATCTACAGTTAGCACGGAAACCACAATAAGACAGTCCAACTCGCACTTGTCCATTTCTTTTGCATAAAAAGCTTTATAAATGAGACCCCAAGATATTTCTCAGTCAGAAAGGCAAGCGCGGAAGTTTAAAGTATTAATAAAAAAAAAACTATCATGAAAAGTTGAAAACAAACACACATCATTTTGTTATGCAGCAATAACAGTCTCGCGATAAATCCCTTCAGTCTAGGACCACATTTTATGCCTAAAGTTTGCGTAAAATGACTGAAGTTGTTCCGAAATGCGCTTCTAAAGCGTCGCTAAATAGGAGCTTGAAAAAGTACTACTATTTGCATCTTCCAGTACAACATTACTGAAGAACTTTGAAGATTTCCATGTTTTTTGTTTAATGTTCGAGTGTTCGGAGCCCCCATCAACAGCCAGCTTTAGTAACAGGTTTGCGTGACCTTCGTGTGCTCGACCCTGCCACCAACTTCAAGAGGAGGTATTAATAGTACCGGTATCCTTACGCTTTTCCCTCTCCCATGGCAAGCTCCAATGAACGACCCTTGCATTCTAATTTGCTTGAACTTTTCTTACACTTCCCAAGCTATTTATATTGTTACGCGTTAGGGTTCCATAGATTTGGGAAATAAACCTTCTGACGTGTAAAAGATGTTTTATTAACAACACTCTTACAATAACAAAATCACTCCGGATTACAATCCTTAATGGTCGCCGAGGTCGCTAGGTTGATCACTGATATCACTTCGATGTTTATCTCTCTAGCTCATGAACTGAATGCGACCCGCGAGCGTTCGTGTTTATATAGATTTTGACATTTACTAGCGCTTTCGAGAAACGTCTCGAACATACAAGGGTGTTTCCCGTACCAAGGACACGCCCGCCGGCAAACTCGTTGTAAATCATCGCGCAACAATCAATCGATATTAGACGCTATGCATTTCGATAAAAGGTTCATTATTTCGTGCCTCAAAAATAATGTTTCTCGATCGTTGTTCGCGAATAATCTTTTTTTTTAACAACATGCTAAATTAATTTCCAGCATTTTAACAAAAAGTTGCGTGTTTTATAAAACTGAGAAAGTGCAAATAACATTTTATCATTTTAACAAAGTTTAATAAACCCAATCGATAAAAGTTGTGTAAAATTGCTCTTCTGAAATAAGACTTATAAATACAATCTAAATCTAAAATAAGTTTTTTAAATTAGTGTAGATAACCATGTTTGAATTGTGAATGTACGAACAATCGATTTTCTTTCTTTATTTCTAATGAAGTTTAAATATAGCGTGTCTTGTATTTATTCCAATAACTTCTAACAATTTCTTAAAAGCCATATTGACTGTAACATAGTTAATTCACTTGAGTGCGTTCCTAACAGAAGTGGGAAGAAAGAAATTGTTACCTTGTTCCTGCGTCGGAAAATATCTACCCAATGGATTAGTTTCTTTTGTTTCTTAAACCTTTCGTTTCTTCATTATTGGGAAGAAAAAATACATCAAGTTTTATGAATTCGACGAAGTACACGACTTAATAGAACTGCTTGTTTGCTGCTGCAAAATGAGTAATATTCACATTAAAATTAGTTTTATCATCATGACGTAATCTTCATCTTCCTAGCCTTTTTTATTATTCCCAATATTATTTGCTACTAGTTCAACCGGTTTTACCTGAATATCAGTTTTTCTACGGAACGACTGGCATTGGACCTCCGCAACCCTGAGGGTGATATGAATTCGAAGGTTGAACTATTTGTCAGCATATTTAAGGGCACTGACTTCCCAATTACGATTGTCATAGATGTTCATGACAACCGAAACCGACAGCTTAATGAGCTCTTCGGGGTTCGGGCGTAAAACACTGCAGTCTTCTATACTCCGGGCTGCGATTAAGAATTTTTTAAGAAGAAAAATCCAACAGCTGTTCGACGAGTCGCTTAGGGCCCCCGCAGACTGCAGACTTTTTATCGGCCGATAGTTTAGTCGGGTTGGGCTGAAAGTGCGCACACCGAGCCAACTAAACAGTTTGATTGGTGAACAGGGCGCAGACTATCCAACAGCCGGCCGACTATTCTCGAACTAGTTTGTAACTGACTGTTGAAGCAGTCGCACAATGAAAATATTGTCGAGAAAAGTTATTGCTCTCATCATACTCCGGAGGAGGAAAATCAAGAAGAGATTCCGAGAGTATTGGGTGCATCCCATTCTCAGTGATAGATTAGTTACAAAAATAAGTAACTACGTTGCTTGGACTCGAAAAACGTTGGTAAGTGGTTCCGTAATAGCTGGATATCCTAAGATTGCTGTTTCGACTTGTCATCATTACTTTTGTATTCAAATCTCATAAGGTTTTAGTTTTGCTAAAGAATAATCACGAATATCGAACCAGAACATTACTATGTATACCAATCGTCGAGATAAACCATAATTTCAAACAATGGCTTTGATTCATGACATATGCAGCAACTTCGTAAAAGCAGACGTCGTACATTGCTTGCTAGATTGATGGTGCAATTGAAACTCATATGTATTATTATTCGATGTATACGGTGCTAGATCTTAAAATCGAATACCATTGTTTCGTATAGTATGGTAGCAGATAAAGGTAGTTTTACAGAAACCAGTGTGGGTTGACCTACCTATGTCAATATTCCATAGAGAAGTTATATGTCACCTCAGAGGTCTGTTTGTGTAGTCAATCGCTCGTGTAAGGTGTTATGACACCTAAGGCGCGTTCGCAGAATTTCAACAACTTTATTTGGAAGCAGAAGATTAAATTTCCTCTCTGGTTCTCCTATGATATGCATGCCTTTATTAAATACTAGCTGACCCTCGCAACCCGGTTTACATCTATTGCCCGTAGCGTAATATTTTTCTCCCGTTTTTGAACATTCTTCATTGGGGCTCCGCTCCTATTGCTCTTAGCGTGATGATATATAGCCTATAGCCTTCCTCGATAAATGTACTATCCAACACTGAAAGAGTTTTTTAAATCGGTCCAGCGGTTCCTGAGATTAGCGCATTCAAACAAACAAACTTTTCAGCTTTATAATATTAGTATGGATTACTTTTGTTGGCATATAACGTTTATTATTTTTAAACACAGTAGAAATTAGTAACCTTATTGTTAATCAGCAAAACTCTCACATAAATGTACATTCATTTAACACTAGGCTTTCCACGGGCACTAGTTCTATCCTACTGTAATATATAAAATGAATAAAATTGTAGTGTCTAGTAACTTCAAATTGTTAAATCTACAATTGTTGTTTGTCTGTTTGTGTCGGGTAATCTTTGGAACGGCTAAACCGATTTTTATGGGACTTTCACAGGTTGATAACTGTTGATATAAGGAGTAACTGAGTGTACTTTTATTTTAGACTTGTTTTGCCCCGAAGCGTTCCGCGATTTTGTTGTAATGGTACAATAACAACAGCGGAATGCAGCTAGTATGCAATATGCAAAATATATCTACTGGTGTAGGTAATGTCTATAGGAATAGAAATTGTTATAAAAATACTACAATAACAATAAGCTGGCTCGCTTCAGTATTCCACGTGGCAAAACGAACTTACATCACGCCAACCTTGAGGTAAAAACAGTTTTCTTCATTTAGGTATTCTCGGTTCAGGTGTTTATATTTAAATAACATCATGTTTCCGTTTGTCGATACTGGAGCCGTCCGTGGGCACGTTAAAATATTTACGTTCCAATGGCCTTAAGAAACGTGACGGGAACTGTACAACCTCTTTATGCTGGCCCTATTATGGCTCTAAAGGGAATGCTTGAGTCTTGAGCAAAATAAAAAAGAAAAGTTTATTTTTTGTTTTGAATTTGGAATTTTTTTTGGAACATTAGTTCAAATTTGACAACTGAGTCCCCGGTTTGCCAGTTAAGGATTATTAACTATAGTAATAAGTTCAGAGTTGAGAAGTGAGAGATTTTTAACTTTAGTCGTACAATTAATCTAGAGTAAGGGTGAATGTTGAAGACTCATTTGACTTTCGTCTTATAAGCATTGTCATTCCACAGATCTAAACTTAGGTAAGTAACTAACTAAATAAGTAAATAAAGAGTTTATCCACCATGATAATTGACTAAAGAAGGTAACATTATAATAATTTTAAAGAAATTTTTGTATGTTAAAAGTAGAAGCGGGATTTTTTGGTGGTACCTTATAATGAGATTAGATTTGTATTGTATTTGTACATAATATTTGTGTTAATAATAATAAATATTCCGGACATTTAACTTGCTGCAACGCCATCTAGTCCCAAGCTAAGCAGAGCTTGTGTTATGGGTACTAGACAACTGATATAAATATTTATATACTTTTTTTTTGTAAATACATAAATATTATACATAGAAAACACCAAAACTCCGAAACAAATATTTGCAGATCATACAAACATTTGGTGCGACCCAAGAATCGAACCCGAGACCTCAAGCTTAGCAGTCGCATACACTACCACTACGCCACCGAGGCAGTCAATACCAGCAATATTAATACTACTACTATATAAAAGGCAATAATCTATTATTTAATATAATTCTATCTGTTATATACTATAAAGCTAAACAATTTGTTTGAACGCATTAATCTCAGGACTTCCTGATTTTTTTAATCGGACCAGTACTTACTGGTCCGATTAAAAAAATATTTCTGTGTTAGATAGCCCAGTTATCGAGGAAGGCTATAGGCTACATATCATCAAGCTACGACCAAAAGGAACGGAGTATCAATAAAAAAATTGCAAAATCGGGGTAAAATTATTAAATTTTACGATTATCCTATAAAAAAATTTTGGAAAAAAAATGTTCACGTTGTTGTAACATCACGTTACGGTCACTAGGAGACGTAGAGGTTACGTGGGTCAGCTTGTGTTTGATAAGAATGTCAATTATTCATAAAAAAACGAGAACAAATAAAGAAATTAATACCGAGAAGAAAATGGTATGGTATAAGTATTTTTATTTTTAATGCGCTGTTACGGGAATAAAAATTAAAATAATGTAAAGATCCTTATTTTTATAAAGAAAAAGGACACCTGGTTAAGATATGAATAATCTTATTCTAATACCAATTCTTTTAAGTAACTAATAAAAAAGACTCATCAGTAGGTAGGAAGGCACATTCCGAGAAACGTCAGTTATTCCAGTGGCAGTAGTTAGGACAAACAGGACCAAATAAAGGTAATTCGTTTTGTATTACATTACAAATTGTGTGTTTACTTAGCTATAACTGATCAACTTATAAATATGTGTATAAAATGAGATTCGCAATGACTAATGCCAATGAGTACCGTCTAGTTTAAATTGTATTTAACTTTAAAACTGGCACTGTCTTTTAAAACCGAGAGATGCATCAACATGCAATGAACGATGCGTGTTTGTATATCTTTCTTTTTCTTGCCCGACTGTTTTTGATGCGTTAGAATGTGCCAGCGATATCAGGTAGGCTGCCCGATCGTCGGAATCGTAGACTACGTTCTCCGGTTCTCGGTTCTCCAGTTAGTGCAGTGTCGTGGCGCGGAACGGTGGTGTCTCGTGTTTGGATTTTTACCTTCACAATACTTACGTGTATATTTACAAACTTTGACGTGTTTTGTTTCCAATTTCCATAGTGTCTCTACTTTAATTGAATGATGTTTTGAGACCAGATACAGTAACTTTTAAACAGTTTTAGTACCATAATATTTTTTTTTAAACGTCGACTATTGTTTTAATTTCAGTGTTAGTTGGTGTTCTAACCTTGTGTTTGTTGATTGACGTGTTTTTTTCGGCGGGAGTTTATTTCGGCGTATATGATGTAAGCGGCCCTCTGTGCCGGGTTTGATTCCCGTGTCGATATGAGACATGCGAGGTGTTGAATCGGGAATATGCATACTTCAATGATGATGGTAAGTCTTAATTTAATTAGTTTCAGTTTTTGCAATTCGCGGTTAAGTTTTCGACCTAGTTGTATCTTATCTTCGTACTTACTTAGAAACAAGTGGAATTAATATTAGAGAAGGTAATAAATATTTACGGAGAAATCAATTTCAAGTTTGGTCACTTTTACTTCTTAATGGCCCTATTTTATTATCTATGAGTATTTTGTTCTACTTTATTACCACAGAAAATTAAATAACTATTTAGAATAGTTTTCTGCCACAATAACTAGGTCTAATTTCAAACTTGTAAACAACGAAAATAAAAAACAAAAGTAAGCAGCGTTCACGTGGGCAGAGACGAGAGTTCTTTTTTTTTAAAGAGCCACAAGTGCCTTGTATCACATTTATTAACGTTGCCCATGCTAAAGCCGTTCTATCGTCCGTAAGCAATTTAAAAAATTGCGTCCGGACCTTGGTAGGTATTACGCTATAGAATAGAAGGCAAGTGGCGTTAGGTTGGCGGAACGCGTTTCCCTTTTTTTTTTTTCTAAAACATAAGTAAGTACTCAGATGTTGAGTAAAAGCAGCTTTGATTGTAACATATATGCTACTTGTAACATAAATGAAAACTTTTATTGCATAATAAACCTATAACCTACCTATAACCATGCTTATACCTAGACACCGGGTCATTGGGTTGTAAGTCAGTACCTACTAAACGTTTCGGGATTATCAATTTCAATATCTTCTTTTTTTTTTAAATACTCAGCAATAATTCAGAAACGTTAACAAACAAAACAATTACAAATAATGAATAACACTGTCATCGTAACAAGGATTATTATCCTGATAGTTTTCTAATCGCTGAGTTTTCTCAAAAGAAATCGATAAAACTCATGACCTCTATAGTCACAAAATGGTATTGCCATTAGGGGCCATCCATAAAGTACGTCACACGAATTTCATAATTTTTTGGGCCCCCCCCGTCGTTGTCACAGGTGGTCACATTTCTGAGACCCCCCCCCTCCCTAGTGTGACGTCACATGTTTTGCAATTTCACATCGAAAAATTATTAAATTAAAACAGCAGTTCCGAAATTAGTTTTATTTCCATTTAAATTAAGTACTTTTTTTATGAAATCAACATTAACATCAAATATTTAAAACAATAACAAAGCAATAAACTATTGAATATAAAAAAAGAAGAAGAAAGAAACTCAATCATCTTCAGTCCATGGACTGTCACACTATGTCACACTTTGTCGACCCCCTCCCCCCCCTTTACGTGTGACGTACTTTATGGATGGCCCCTTATAAAGAAATTATAGGTAGTAAACGTCATAGCAGAGACAAGTGCACGGGGATACTATCGATGTTAGGTATGATTTTGTTAATGCAATTGGAAAAACATGTTATGAGGGGGTTTCCCACTCTAGGCATAGACTAAGAAAGAATTGTAAAATTTATTCTACACTGCGTGAAGGTAGGTAGATATTTATAATTAAAAACAATCAAACAAAATGTCATCAGCATGATTTTATTAGTAATAAATCTATGTATATTACATATCTATATAGATTATATTAAACTACACTAGCTGAGCCCTGCGGTACAATTACAACCGGGTAACGCTGCGGGGCATAGCTAGTTAAAAAAGTAACCTAATTTTCATTATATTGATATTTTGGTATATTATTATGTACTTTGTTTATGCATTTAATAAAAAGCGCATATTTTAATATTACAGAGAGACTTAATTTTTTTAGTTGTGTATTGATTGATATTTTCTGATATTTATAATATCGTAACACAACCACAATATTTTATTTATGCCAATAATCAAACAATGGCATAAATAAAACATACACATTGTATAAAAAAATGTGCGTGCATATAATTAATAGATATAAACTCGAAGATTAGTATTGTAACTAAGTTTTTTGGATAATTAAAAGAGGTAGGTATTTATTCAATTTCTTCATTAATAGATGCACCACTGGCCGTACGCATACCTACACAAGTTGAATAAATTATACCTATAAAATGCGACGCTCGACCCAACAGTGTAATGTGGGTTATCGTATTTGCATATACAAATGTACGCATTGTTCTATATATATATACAAACAGATCTATTTGTATAGTGTTGGGTAATTAGTTCAACAACTTTTAATTGGGTAACAGATTCTATTAAAAAAATTCGCGATACGCGCCGATTGCACTTTGCACATCACTTGGTGATTCTGTTTTTGAAATTGATTACGATTTATTGCTTGACATTTGTATTTCGAATACAGAAGAATGTTCGCTTTCGATATTTTTGTAATAGGGTAGATGACACCTTAGTAAAATTAGTTACTTTTTATCATCTGTCAAAACGATAGCATTTTGTGAAAAATGTACTAAATACAGACTTATGACGTCACTGTTTTAGACTACTCAATTATGCAATACATTTCAATATTTATTTGATTAAAATTTGTAATCGAACTGAACAGCTGTAATAATTATATTTTCCGAGAACGTTTTAATGAAGGAGACATCGGTGTTTATTTACGACTCAGTCATCTACCCTATTGTCACGAATATAGAGTAGTTGTCTATGATTCTACTTTTTTTTTAATCTTAATTTTACTTAACCCCTACCATTTTTAAACAACTGATATTATTCATAAATGCTATTTGAGAAAATGTAAAATTGAATTACCTATCTCTGCGCTACAGGTTCGTGACAGTGTGTACCTATTAGAATTATGTTATAACAGTAATTTATGTCTAATGGGGTCTAGTAGAACTCAATTGACCTCAAAATGTGTGACCTTTTTTTATTAATTGTTTGAAATTGATGTTACCTTTTTAGACAGAATGTTGAAGTCCAAAAAGTTACATAGAAACCTTATACCTTAAGACCCTTATATTTTCAAATTACACTCTTTTCGTACGGTTTTTGAAAATAGGCAACGTAAAGGCGTGTATCCACTGAAATTGTTGGCAGTTTAAGGGATTCCAACTGTTTGAGACTGTTCAGAAAATCACCAACTTTGGTTTCTATTGTGTCTACACTGAGTCGTCAACAACTTGCCGGTCAATCCTATTAACTCGATTGATTCGTTCGTCCACGTGTCAGGCATGTTTCTTTTGGTTTCCAACTAAGCGTCACCACAGAGTCTCCAGAGAATCAATTTCTGCACCAAGCGTATTCTTTTGATGTTTAACGCCAAAAACAGGAAAACGGTTTTCAACTTTTGTTGACAATTTTTGTTGCCAACACAAGGAAGTTACAGAAAATTTTGTCACTAACACGTGTTGACAACACAAAAGTTGCATACTTTTGTTCGGTGGAGACTCGGCTTAGGCTTCGGCTTAATTATTATATTGTCAGACAATCAAAAATGGCTAGGCTACTGACTATCTACTAAAGCAACCGGTTTTGAAAACAACTGTGGCGAATGGGAACAACTGTTGTGTAAGTATTATTTAAGTACATTTAAATGTATTTCTCTTTCATTTACAACGTTGTATGTCAGCCATTACTGACACCTTTTTTTTTTTTTTTTTTTTTTTTTTTTTACGTGTGGAAACCCCCTCGGGCCGTCACCCCGCCGGGGTTTGCGGCGGGGCGGTGTGTCGGAATCGAACCGACTAAAACCACACGGTGTGCCAACTCTGCGCCTGAGAAGGGAGGGGTCCGGGAATCGCAGATATTATACGACCGGACCCCTCCCAGCGCCTGCCCGCACTGAAGCGGGCACCTTCTTCAAAATAAAATCTCAATTTAGGCGACGCACGGCACACGCGTACGTCGCCCCCTCGCGGTTGGCCTGTATTGCGGATGGAGGGGAAAACCCATCCCGTCCATCCGCGGCCACACTCAGGGCGGCATGAGGCGCTGATAGGCGCGCCTCCGCCGCCCCGTGCGCCGGCGGCGGATCGAGTCCGAGTGGATATCGTCCTCTCGGGCCTTCTCCGCCGCCTCCTTCTGCGAAATTACGTCTTCGCAGAAGGTCGCGACCGCGGTAAAACTGCTGTCGCTACCGGCCATGGACAGTACGACGGCCGGTAGCGACAGATCTCCTCCGATGACTGCAGTGAGGGCCCGGCGCTGCTCCGCCCAAGCGGGGCAGAACTCCAGCGTATGCTGGGCCGAGTCCTCACTGCAGTCGCAGTGGTGGCAGGCGGGACTCAATTCCCTCCTAGCGACCGAGTGCAGGTACTTCCCGAAGCAACCGTGCCCGGAAAGCACCTGCGTCAGTCGGAAGGAAAGAGTCCCGTGCTGCCGCCCTGCCCACTCGAGGATGACCGGCTGGAGCGCCTCCACGGTGGCAAAGCCAGCGCGTGGAGCCTCCAGCCGGGAAGACCAACGAGCCATCGTGGCTCGGCGAGCGGCTTCACGCCAATCGCGTACCTCTTCGGGCGGAGGACGATACCCGTTCTCCGCCCGATATTCAGCCGCTCGCCGATAAACTTCGGCGAGCACTTCCGCCTCCAAATCCCACGGGGGTGTTCCGGCCAAGGCGCACGCCGCCTCCGTCGACACGGTGCGGTATCCGCGTATGGCTCTGACCGCCAATACCCTCTGAGGCCGCCAGAGGCGTGCCTTATTCTGGGCGGTCAGAGCCGGGACCCACACCGGTGACCCGTAAAGGGCCATCGACCGGACCACCCCCGTGTAGAGGTGTCTTGTTTCGACGCTGGCTCCACCCAAGTTGGGCAAAAGACGCCCAAGGGCGGAGGCAGCGCCGACCAGCTTAGGGCCAAGCTGTCGGAAGTGCTCGTCGAAGAGCCACCTACCGTCGAGGATCAGGCCCAGATACCTCATCTGGGCCCGAACCGGTACGAGGACCGAGTTGACTTCGATGGAGGCGCCGGGGGGTGGACCACGACGGGGCCCGTGAAATAACAGGGCCTCCGTCTTATCCAGGGCCACCCGCAAGCCCAGCGCCTCGATGCGCCCAACCACCAGAGAAACACCCCTGGTGGCCAGGCGCGCCGCCTCTTGGAAATTGGCCCCCCGAGCTGTGACCAATGTGTCATCGGCGTAACAAATTACGCCCAGCCCGGGGGGCAGACGACTCCGAAGGACCCAGTCGTACCCCACGTTCCACAGGAGTGGTCCGAGGACAGACCCCTGTGGAACGCCGCACGACATGGGTCGCCGTCTCAAGACGCCATCTCGGTCCTCGTACACGACGGTACGCTCCTCTAAATAGTCTGCCACCAGCCGCCTCAGGTACTCTGGCACCCCGTGGTAGTGGAGTGCTTCCCTGATGCAGCTGAATGGCAGACTATTGAAGGCGTTGGCGATGTCCAAGGACACCGCCAACACCACGCCGCCACAGCCAACCGCCTCTTCGGTCACGGCCCTAAGGCGCATCACGGCATCAACCGTCGAACGCCCCTCTCGAAACCCGAATTGGGCGTCCGACAGGTCGGGCCCCACCTCGCTGAGATGCTGGACGATGCGGGCAGAGAGAATCCTCTCGAACAATTTGCCCGCCTCGTCCAGCAACACGATGGGCCTATAGGCCGCGACCGAATCGGCTAGCCGTCCCGGCTTCTGCAGTAGGACCAGCTTCCCGCATTTCCAGCACTCAGGGAAGCGTCCGGACGCCAGGCTGGCATCCAAAACCTCCCTGAGGCGGTCCGACATATGGTCGAGGGCTCGGGCCATCACTCGGGGTGGTACCCCGTCCGGCCCGGGGGCGGTGTTCTTGGAACGGATCCTTAGAACAGCCGCCCCTACCTCCGATTCCCTAACGGGCGGCACCTCACTCCCTCCGTCCCCGTCGTCTCTGGCCGGACCGGCCATCGACGGGGGCGTGTGCTCCGCCCGCTGCGGGAAAAGGCCCTCGACCACCTGCTGCAGGAAGCTGGGCTGGAGAGTCTCGGTAAGGGGGGGGCCCGCCGTGCGGAGCTTTTGTCGCACCGCACGATATGGGCGACCCCAGGGGTCACGATCGAGACTCTCCAGCATCTCCTTTCTCTTTGCCTCTTTGGCGCGGCAAATGGCCAGCTTCAGAGTTTTCCGCGCTTCGCGGTACTCCTCATGAAGCCGGCCCTCCTCCCCGTCTACGCGGTGGCGTCGCCGCCGGCATCGGGTGTAGGACCTCCGGGCACGAGTACAGGCCGCACGGAGGTCCGCCAACTCCTGAGCCATTACTGACACCTACCTGACCTTCATGCTGTTGATGGTTGTATGTGGTGATGTTGGCAATCTTCTGTAGGAAGTCGTTCAGGTTTAATTACATCTGCGAATACTATTTCTACTCATCCCAATACGTTTTCATTCACACCTGAATTCCGAAGAGATAGATATTCTGTAGATATCTAGTTAGTAACCTGCTCTATAGTGCATTTATATTGTAATAGTTTAAAAATTGATTGAAAACTTTCCTAGCATGAAAGTAAATTAAAATTGACGATCTTTAACTTATTTACTAAACCTGGAAATAGTTATTTATCTTCTTTGGTTCAAGGGCCCTTAATAAAGCTTAATTGAAAATTACCTATAAGAAAGTCGAAGAAAGCTGACAATTTAAATTTAAATTCAGTAGTAGTTGTAGGTCAAGGCGAGGTCAAAGAACATATACAATGAACATAAAATACGTTATGATAATGACTGTCGTACAGTTAAAATAGTCAAAGAGTTGAATTTAAATATAAAGAAGGAACTAAACATATACCTACTTAATAGTAAAATGACTGTCGAATGTCGCTTGAAACAATCATAGAAAGTACTAGCCGAACCACGGTGTTACCCGCGGTTATTGTCGTACCACGGGGCGAAGCTGGTTTAAGAAAGTTACTCCTTATATCATCAGCTACCTATCAGTAAATGTTCCGTCAAAATCGGTCTAGCTGTTCCAGAGAATAGCCGGAACAAACAGACAGACAGACAAAATTAAAAAAAAATATTTTGGTATATGTACCGTGTATGCATGCTATGCTATGCATTTAGTCAAGTAGACATATAGACACTCCAGTTTTATTTATTAGTATACATTTTAACAACAATTTCAGCCATGGCTCAAAGGTAGAGAAGTACTGTTGTCATACTTATCATGCATAAAATGATGTTATTTTTGGCTTTACATAGGTGATCTAGAAAATAAATAATTTCACATAGCTTTTAGCTTCTTGATTTCGAGAACAAACATGTTTTATTGTGAAAATGAGATATTTGTTTTTATTTTTCGACTAGCTGACCCACGCAACCTCGTTTGCGTCTTATATTGCCCGTGGCGTGAAAATTTTTCCCCGTTTTTGAAACATTCTTCATTGGTGCTCCGCTCCTATTAGTAGTAGCGTGATGATATATAGCCTATAGCCTTCCTCGATAAATGAACTGTCCAACACCGGAAGAATTTTTCAAATCGGACCAGTGGTTCCTGAGATTAGCCGGAACAAACAGACTGACAGACAGACAAAAATATTAAAAATATATATTTTGGTATGTGTACCGTATATACATTCATATGCATGTAGTAGAAAGCGGTTATTTTTAATATTACAAACAGACACTCCAATTTTATTTGTTTGTATAGATAATTACATCTAAATCTAATACTTATTACTAAAAAATCGTGTGTTGTATTGTTTTGTTCAAATGGTTTCTTCAAACGCCTCTTTTTTAAAGTATGTAGACTATGTACGAGTACACAACATACAAATGAAGTAACAAAATAGAATAGTGAACGAAAATCTCCCAACGTTTCTTAACATTTTAATAGCCATTCTTGCGCTACCTTATATAAGGTAATATTTATGTGTACGCTGTTCATCTTTTGTTACGTTCGCGTGATAACATTTCCATTGTATAGTAGCAGTATTGCCCTGATAAATTGCATAATTAACACATTATTGAGCCACAAGGCTACTGAAGTTTATAAACAGTTTGTTTTTGTAGGTAGACCTCTCATAACTTGCAAATTGTTAGGTAATGTGTGTGATGCTTTATTGCACGAATGGTGTAGTGGTTTAATTACGGTTACCTTGCCCGTTTTCTACTGCGCTGTGTGTTGTGGGTCAAACTCTTTAAACAATTTGTGTAATTCACAAATGGTTGTTGTTCTGAATTTAGTCATACATGTATGACCTTTCATTTGTATCACCTTTAACCTCAAATATAACCTTTCGTTTGTATCACCTAACACTATCACCCCTCGATAAGGGCTTCTCACTGGGTTAAAAACTGTTCGCACTTCTATGAACACGCGTAAATAAAACCATACAACACCATATAATTACAAAGTTAATTTTCTTTTTGATTGGAACATACTTATCGATGTTATCGATATCATGTTATCCACACGCATAACTGTTCTTATCACTTGCAAGAGTGAGGGAAAGTAAGACGACTGTTTGAAATCATCAGAATTTTTCTTACAGCTCTTTAGAGATAAATAAAGCTTTTCCTTAGACCTTCACGATGGATAAACCCACTCCAAATTTTAACATCTGTACTACTCTGATAAAGGATATGATAAAATTACGTTCTCAACGATTGTTATATTTCAAAGGTGCTACCGATCAACACACACGATAAAATAACATGAAATTGATTGGTTTTAAAAACAACAAATAAATAAATATTTAGGACATCTAACACACAACGCCATCTAGTTCCAAGCTAAGCAGAACTTGTGTTATTGGTACTAGACAACTAACATAAATACATACATACTTTCTTTTGTAAATACATTGAAAACACCCAAACTCCGAAACAAATATTTGCAGATCATACAAACATTTGGTCCGACTCGGGAATCGAACCCGAGACCTCAAACACCGCAGTCGCATAAGCTACCACTGCGCCACAGAGACAGTTTAATATTTTGTAATTTTTTTTTTTCTATGTATAATATGTATGAATTTCCAAAAAAAAGTACATATGTATTTATATTAGTTGTCTAGTACCCATAACACAAGCTCTGCTTAGCTTGGGACTAGATGGAGTTGTGTGTAAGAAGTCCGAAATATTTATTTATTTATTTAATTAACAGCATTTTTTTTAGTTATATATTAAGTTCATATTGAGATGCTTCTAATCTCAAGACAATCATTGGGCAAATGTAAAGATTTCTAGTCCTTGAGATCACCGCTTAACACTTTCCTGTTACACGTTTACAAAATTTATCTCCATCCCTACAGTTGCATATCAGCAGGGCTGTTTAACACTTGCTCAACATCAAAAGACGTCAAGGATATGCTGTTTCTATTACTCTTCAATGTGTATTGACTAAGTGGATAATATAACAAAGACCATAGTTCTCCTTCTTGGTATAAAATTTATGATAAGCGTTATCACTATAAGTTATCGCCACGATAAAAAATGACACATTATCCAATTTATTCTAACTGTTTCATACAAAGTAGTAAATTCAGGTGAGTATTCGATAACTTAGTCACAGTATACAATTTTAAATCGACCTCGATACGGCGTGCGAAACAATACCTCTTACTAACACATTATATAACATCATTGCTGTGAATGTTTTATAGAAGTACTATCACCAATATTATTATGTGTATGTATCTATCCATCCACTTGAAAGTTACGTTCGAATAAGAAAAAACCATACTAGATAAATACATCATTGAGATAAAAAGGAAGTTTGTGCGGCCTTGCTTGTTTATTCGCAACCCTGACCACAAATATATACACACATACACCGTTTATTATGTCATAGAAGTGAGACCGGTGCATATTAGATTAGAAGTACAAAAGAATTCGAGGTCTAATTTATTTGAATGTAACTTTTTTATGAAATAAGGAGATAAATATGCTGACGGTTCATCTATGATAACTCACTAACTGCAACTAATGTCATTCATTCATTCACAGCATTGACCCTTGCTACTTCAGGCTCATAAGTGTGTTGCCCTAGTGTTAGGGCGGGGGTTAGAGTAGTACCTAACCTCCAGTAGGTGAGTTATGGGATCCAGTACCCTCACTCACTTACTGAAAAACATCAAAACATGATTTGTCACAGAATGTAAAGATTTTTAATTGTTTTTGTATAGAACACTATGCATACTTTTTCTCATATATTTGTCATAAAATCTATGCAATCTGGTACATTCGGCATTATTTTCGTTGGCTATGATACAGATCTTTGTTTCGACGAAAATATCTCAAGGCCTATGTGATGGTTGTCTCAATGGAAACGATCACTTTTAGATAAATAAAAATACGTCTCTGAATAAGATAGATGAATAATTCATGATAGATCTGTTTAGTTTCCTATTCTTTAAACTTAGATAGTTGGAAACTATTTTTTCTATGCGATTGCAAGTTTCTGGTCCATACGTCTTACTTATTGCTTCTTGTCGCATTTAATCTTCCTGGGGATTAATCCCTTAAGAATCAAAATCCCTTCAAACATTCAACTCAGCCTTTACCGTAACCTGATAAACAGCTTAGGTCAACGTTAAAAAACTCTGATCCACGAATGATTATGATGGTTTTTTGTAAGGTTTCGATTAATCTTATTTATAAACCTACGAAATGTGAATTCAATCAAAAAAATCCCTTCTTAAAGACATTCAAAAGTTTAAATATATTGAGACGGCGATTAATGCAGTTATTGGTCGTAATTCACGATTCGGGATTTACCACAGCACCGATACAATAGAGCATGCCCCTGAGGCCGATTACACCGTGAATGGGGTTCTTTACACAACTGTTTATGGGGCTCTGTTAGTTTGCGTCTCCTTTTCAATTATATGAGGGTAATATAGAAGCTATGTGTGAAATATAAATACAATGACCCCTAATTTTTGTACCCATCTGTCCATACTTGAGCCAATTTGATTTATAATACTAACAAACAAAAATTGCTTTTGTTTGCAGATGTTGTTAGTGCATGTGACTATTATTTAGTATATACATATATAATTATTGATTAACAGACCACTGTAACTGTGTTTGTGTCTTAATTATTATTTTCGCGTAAACCATAGTAACCTTATTTATCCAAAATAAAAATAACCTATGTTACTCAGGTAAATAGCAAATCTGTTATCATGTTATCGTAGACGAATTTACAAAAAATAATGTTACAGTAGCAAAGTTCATTAACCTTAATACCCTAGCATGATCTTAACATGTTTTATTTGCACTTTAATTAGAAATGCACACATTATACATGTAAATATGTATAATTACAGAGAGTATTCTAGCCTTTGATCACATCACAGCGCTTGTTTTCCCTCCATGATATCCGATTCGTTGATTCCAAAAAGGTCTATAAATTATATATTCACACGGTCTGGAATTAGATTAAAGTGTTGTACTATATACAAGCAACTATATTATTTGTCTCTTTACTCTTTAGGATATTTATGGACGTGAGGGCTACGCTTGAACGGCTATTGACAATGCTGTTTTCAGATTTCTATCAAGATTGAGAAATAGCAGAAAAACTAAACAAAATACAATATTATAGGCGCTACGAGGCTGAATGTAATTATATAATATGCTTATATATAACAATTTAAAAACTACAACACAAATAAGTCAGTAACCTATGTATACATATTAATTATATTTTATTCAATTTTCAAAACCGAAGTAGGTATATGATATTATTATCTATATATAATCCATACTAATATTATAAATTCGAAAGAAACTCTGTCCGTCTGTCACGCTATCACGGCTAAACTGTAAGTTGTAACACCGATTTTAATGAGCCGCGGGTAAATGCGAGTGTTTATATAATAGGTATCTATTAGAGGCATTTTTGTAAAGGGAAAATGTTAAATTTTGGAAAATAATAGAAGTACAGAAAGCTAGAAACTAGCTACTTAATAAATTTAAAAATTAATCAAACGAACACAATGACAGTTAATGTTGGTTGATGATATTTGAAGTAAACAAAATAAACAGACCTGAATTTATTAAACAAAAATATGGTCCTAATTCGACCGCCAGACGAGTTCTAGTTTGTATAGTTTGATAAATATAAGTTTGTACAGGTGTGCGCAAGCGCATGCGTCCCCTTACTATCGCTTCTCATTATGAGCTTTAGAGTCCTTTATGACGCATTTGCCGTATACCGTGGGGTAGAAAATACTATATTTAAGTGTATATGTATATTTACTATCTGCGACTTTACCTAGTTAGTTTTTACGGCGAAGCCAAAAGCTAATGCCATAGTTTTGGCAGTCTAAGTATGTTTCACCATACTGGTTACTACTGAAATGATTTGAATGAATGAGGTGTCATTAAATTCGTAATAATGGCCCAACTGACAAAGGCTACTTATATAAATAAAACTGACTCGGTGGCGTAGTGGTGGCGTATGCGACTACTGTGCTTGAGGTCTCGGGTTCGATTTACGGGTCGTACCAAATGTTTGTATGATCTGCAAATATTTGTTTCGGAGTTTGGATGTTTTCTATGTACGTACCTATGTGCAAAAAAAAAGTTAGTCAGTTGTATAGTTCCCATAACACAAGCTCTGCTGAGCTTGGGACTAGATGGTGTCGTGTGTTAGATGTCCGAAAATTTTATCAAAGGACGTAGTCGGATTGTAGTTTTTTTAAAACTTTTCTTGGTAAAGAAAATCAAATAATCGAGATACATGGCTTGAATGAGTAAGGATATTTCTGAACATGATTTTGAGATATCTGTTACGATATTGTCTTACCCACGCAACATTAATGAAGAAAATCACTATACAATTTACTGTTATTTATGTAATTTCGTTGGTCTTATTACCAACACCTACGCTTAATTTTGTACTGACTTTCACTGCGATTGTTATGTCGATTATCTTTAACATACTATACAGTGATATCTAGATGCAAACCATAACTATAGCTTGTATTAAATAATCAACATGAATTTTAATATTTTTATATGACACAAGATTGTATTACATAGTTATTTTATTTTACCACACTAGCTGACCCACGCAACCTCGTCTGCAGTCTCCTAGAAAAGGTTATAGTGAGTCACCTTTAAAAGATTGATATATTATGCTGTCTCAAATTTAAAGGGAATAAATTCTTTCAATCATTTTTTTATGTAACTTTACGCTGCGCACGCAATAAGAACTCTCAAAAAGAATAACTTTACCCGTTTTTTTCCAAGATTTTTGTTTGAATCTCCGCTTCTTTTGGTCATAATTAGACTTGCTTAATAACTACAGGTTATGTAGATTTTTTTTTTAATTGTACCTGTACCTCCTGAAATTAGAGCGTTCAACGAAATAAAAAGTAATACCTATCGATAAATATACCTACACTAGTGCATTGAATGTAAACTTGTCTTAGATAATTAAAGTGTTTAACTATTTTTTTGTTTAAGTGTACATATCGAACCCATGTTCAACTTAAGCTATTTAATACAATGTCATGGACGTTCCAAACGAGTGCTCTACCGAGGCCGTTGATAATTTCGGCTGTTGTCAAAGTTATCAGTCGGTTGAATGCCAAATAATATTTTAAGTTATTTTGCATCGAATACTTTTTACATAGCAATAAAAATATGTTGTCGCTACAGCAAAAACTAGTAATGATTTTGTTACAAGTAAGTTTAAAAGAGTAGGTGTTAAAACAGTTAATTATTAAAAAATTAGTTAAAACACATTATTATTGTTATTATTTATCTAACTAGCTACGGTGTTATAACAACAACCGCGGTAAACTCCATTGGGCCAAACTAGTCAAAAAAAGTAGCCCAAGTTACTCAAGTAAGTTCACCTTTTTGCCAGTGAAAGTTCCTTCAAAATCTGTCCAGCTATGCCAGAGATTAGCCTTAGCCAACAGACAGATAGACGGACAGACAGAAAATCTTATAAACTTTCATATGCATTTAGTGAAAAGCTATTAAATTGAAATTACAAACATACACTGTAATTTTATTTATTTGTAAATATAGATATCGCCGGTGCCGAAGCATAGGTACGCCCAAAAATGGCTGACAACGGCAACCGTAGACGTATTATTATAAGATTAATAACCGTCTTTTTATTTCTTATATATTTATCAACAACATCATTATAGTTTTGTTGTTAATATTAAGTAATTATGATAGTGTCAATTTACAATGCGGCCGACGTATCGTAGCGAGTCCGAATTTTGCGCAGAAGGTTACGCAATAACTTCTTTGATAGTTTTTTGATATTTATTTAACTTGTACTAACTGGTCACTGTATTACGGAAATTTTATTCGTACATTGGTATATAAAAAACGTCAATAAAAGTTTTCTTCATGAGTTTACATGCGCTCAAGTTCGCAGAGCCTATGTTCAGACTCGCCAAGACACGTCGGCCGTGTAGTAGCAAAAATGCCTCGTGCCACCTTATTATATTTAACCAACCATTTGTAACACATCCGTTGTCATATCCTTCACCTGATTCAAAATAACCTGCGCGTGTATCAGGCATGACAGGATAAGTCACAAGGAAATGATAGACATTTATTTAAAAAATGTCGCCGAAGCAATCTCAGGTTGCGTAAGATACAAAAATTCTTTTGTAAAACACATAAACTGAAACCCATTGTAATACAATAAAGCGTTTAGGCATTCCCGATAAAGGCACAAAAGACGGTATCCAATTCAACTGCGATAAAAATTGGAGATAAACTTATTCTTTGAAAGAATTTCGAGTTTATCTGTGAAACATGCCACGATTGAGAAATCTTGTATTATGGGCTCATTTTGCTCAAGTAATCGCCTCCTTATATTCTTTAAAAAGTTTTTGATAGTCGCCATAATACGAAACTGCTTTAACATAGTTATATATATACACTTTTTGAAAGATGAGGTCAGTTTGTAATTATTGTTATGAGTAAATCAGCCTATTTACCTGGTCATCCTGTGTAAGAAAGCCTTCATACATTAAAACCACGTCCCCCCATCACTCGCCCCTTTCCCAAAGGCCGGCAACGCACTTGTGACGCTTCTGGTGTTGCGGGTGTCCATGGGCGGCGGTAATGGCTTAGCATAAGGCGATACGTCTGCTCGTTTGCCGCCAATTTCGTTCAAACCTATAAAGTGGGTTCGAAAATTTTTACTTGCAAACAGAAATAACTATTCATTTCTTACAAAATACTTTTATCGCATAAACTTAAGTTTTATTCCTCGTATTATTCTATTTATTTATGTCTCGATTTATTACATGCCTACTACCAAGGTGCAATATTCATATGACTTCCTTACTCATTTTTCCCACTACTTATTTTTCCCACGTAAATTAATTCATAACTTTGACTGCCTTTGTGGCGTAGTGGTAGCGTATGCGATTGCTGTTCTTGAGGTCTCGTGTTAGATTCCCGGGTCGGACCAAATGTTATATGATCTGCAAATATTTGTTTCGGAGTTTGGTTATTTTCTATGTATAATATGTATGTATTTACAAAAAAAGGTATATATGTATTTATATCAGTTGTCTAGTACCCATAACACAAGCTCTGCTTAACTTGGGACTAGATGATGTTGTGTGTAAGATGTCCAAAATATTTATTTATTTATTCATAACATTACTCAGACTAGTTATTACATAGTTGATTCTTGTAAAATCGAAAGTGAAATTTGAATCCGTCTAAAACTGATCGTTTAGATTATGTATGCATAATGTTTAGTGAAGAGTCCGTCAGTCATGACCAAGCATGTGACGTGACAGAGCATTCAAGAGAACACTCTCCTCCTTCGTGCTGCTGAGAGATTGTGTAAATAAACATTTGTTTGAATAACAATAAATCCCGGTAAAGTTCAAGTCGGACTCGCGCACCGAGGGTTCCGTACAAAACTGTAGGTATCTATATTATCTGATTAAACTAAAAATTTATGCTTTGCGCAATTTTTCCTTTATCTGTGCTATAAGACGTTGCTTCGTACCAAATTTCTAAATTCTGAATTCATGGGACCTTGTTGATTTTGATTCCCTTGCGAGTGTCGAAAGTTGCAGCATCAACGGCTGTATCTTATGATTGCGTTGGCTTAGAAGTTTGATTTTTTCACAACTCCAAGGGACAGTAGACCTGAGTATTTAATATGAATTTCAGCTTGATACCTTTACGCTTTTCTGAGAAAAGGGTCGTGACAGACAGACAGACGGACAACAATGTGATTATTTTTTCTTTTGAGGTACGGGACCCTATAAATGACTTCTCACTTTTCCCACAAGGCAGTTTAATCCCAAACTATGCTGTTGTAACCTGACTGCAGATAAAGGTATACTATTACATACATATTAATATAGATAAATTACAACCATACAAAAAAAATGTGCTCTATATGAATTATTTGTCTTCGTTGGGAATTGAACCCACATCCTCCGTCTTAGCAGACAGTTCACTAACCAAAAGGCAAACAGACCCGTCATTGTTTCTTGGCGGTTGGTGCCACCATAGGGAACCTTCCAAAATACCGTTTGAGTCCAACGACCTTTGTGTCCTTATACGTCCTTATACCTTATGCAAATAACGTACAGCAATACGAAGAGAACGTGTCATAGGCGTAACTTCATGAAACATTGATGTTCATTTTGCACTTTAAAATTTAGTTAAAATTTCGCTTCAATTATTATATAATAAAACAAATCCTAACTGCTATTATATAAAAAGAAGAAGAAAAGGCGGCAGTTCATTATGTTACGCTTTCATGCCTTAATTATCTATTTGCTCATCTTGAAATGCAGACACGTTTTCAGATTTCAGAAAAATACATTAAATAATTTAACATGAATGTTCTATATCCATGTGATGACTGATAAAGAATACAGAATTTCATCACCCCTAATCATCGCTTGGGAATCATACGACTTGGTGGGTAAATTACGCAGGACAAAATCACATAGAAATTACGCTAAGAGAAGGAAGGAAACAGAGTCTATTTCAAATAAACCAACCCTCTGGCCCAAAACCTCAATACCGTGGGAGAGCCACGCTTCGGCATGCAAGGGCGGGCTCGATCGGAATGATACCACGGCCTCACAGAAAACTGGTGTGAAATAGTGCTTGCGCTGTGTTTCACCGAGTGAGTGAGGATACCGGAAGCCCATATCCCAGCCCCTCCCCCATCCCTCTCCCCATCCCCCAAAGACCGGCAAAGCTGTGACGTCCCCGATGTTGCGGGTGTCCATAGGCGGCGGTAATCGCTTACCATAAAGTGATACGTCTGCTCGTTTGCCAAAGACTCCATAAAAAAATAATTCCAAGGAGAGGCTTATGTCCAGCAGGGGTCTGTTAAAGACTGTTGATAATGATTAAGAATTTAAATGACTAAACCATGCACAGATAAAAATATTTCTTTATGCCACAACAGACCTACTTACTTCAATATTTGTACTCAATATTAGGGTGCAGTTGAACAGCATCGGTTATATTGACACAGATAAAGCAAATGTGTGTATTTTTCATATAATTTTATCGTATGATAGCTATTTAGTTTTAGGTGAGCCCTGATAAGAAAGAAATCTTCAAGGACGTACCGATAAGGGTAAACTATGGATAAGATGATACATTTACCTTTTAAAGATCTTTGGAAAGGGTATTTTGTAATGAAACATTCAATAAAAGTTTATGATATATTATTTTCTAAGAATAAACCAATGATATCTTAAAACTATAGTACCATTGGACTAAACGAATTGTATTAAATGTCTGTTATGTGTATACTCCTGTTGTAATTTGATTTCTCGTATGTATTAAACTTCTCGGTTGATTGGTCAGCTACTTTATTAATACCCTTATACTTATTATTATTTCTCGTAGTTCAGAAACTACGATTTATGTTTTAATTTTTTCTGTTTAATCACAAAGGTTGTGCTACACAGACAATATTCATTACACTATGACCTTTTTGCTGTTGATTTTTGTTTCCTTTTATTTGGACTTTTGCTCTTTAGCAACGTTTCCTGGACTTACCGCTGTTGTCGTCGTATAAGCACCTGGACACTCTTGTATTAACAACTATAAAAACTCACAGAATAGATAAAATTGAGACACGCAGTACAGAGTATAGACCAACAATTTTCATCGTGTGGAAACTCCCACTTGTCATCAGTTCATTAGAGCGAACTTACTATAACCACACATTGTTCCGCTACGAATGGATTTATTAAAGAGCACGTGAACCTGAGTATACTCTAATAGAGCAACATTAAGTAGACCGCATTCCGAGAAAATATGACCAGTCAACCTTTTTGGTCCCTCGTCCTAAATATAGCAGATGTATTGTTTAGTTTTTGCATTTAGGTAGATGCATTAATTAGTACCTAATAGGAAATGACTAACTTAACGACTGCCACATCGGTATGTTTGGTTGGTTGATACTTGAAACCGAGTTTTCCAATCACAATATGAGCCGACATATAAAACTAAATTTAACATTATGATTCATGAGAACAATGCAAATGACGCGAGGACGGATTGAAATAGCGATTCTCTTTGTTTTCCTAACACATACTACTATTACATGACTGAATATTGATACAATGCACGAAGCGACTGTTCAATAGGAACTAAATCACCAATTACTAAACATGTCGTCAACGAGTAATTGATGGTCAGATAATTATATTAATTGCTCGTACACTAATGGCCCATTCTCATTGTGATTAAGAGTGAGAGGTAAGACGGGTAAGAGTGAGAGTTGTGTACGTCACGGCTAGTTGAGATTCATAAATGTAAGCACAATGTAAGTATGATATAAGCAATAATGAGCTAATTTCTCCATTGGTTGAATATACGATATAAGTTGTAAGTAGTTATTAATTAACTCTTCGAGTTTTAGCTCCTTTTATTCATTTAGATGAGTGCAACAGACGGGGCTTGCACTTTTTTTTACCAATAATCTGATGAGGAAACCAGGAGGTGAATCTTGGACACCTGTTTTAAATTTGGGATTTGATTTACCATTGAAGTGTTTCTTTGTAATTATTATAAGTACTTTTAAGTTATCAAACTTTTATCGATGCTTAAGCATGCGTTTTCCTAATGAATGCTTTGAACGATAATCTAAGGACGACATCGACCGAAAAATTTAGGGTAACTTTATAACATTTAAACCCAATCTGCTCAAATGAATCTTATCATTAATTTATTTTTTTCTATCATTCTATTATCTTTTTCAACGAATACTCTATTCGCAAACCTGTTAAATAAATACTTATTCTCTCTGATCAATAGTTCCAATGATTGAATGGCTAAAGTTCTAAACAAACAAACAGTTAAATAAATCATTTTAAAGCTTTAAAATATAATACAAGCAAATAGATTGAGCTATGTGGGACTAATATGGTAAGCCTACCTTAGCATTATTGAGTAACGACGCAGGTTATGTACGGTATGTGGAGCTAAAAAAAATTAATTTGTATCCGTGACCAGCTGCATCGATCATAGCCATGAATCAGTAGTGAACGGAAATGGTGGCGTATGCGCACAGCTCGTCTAAAATTAACACGTCGCCGTCGCGTGAAAAACCGCGCCAAGCAATGTAAACTGTTTACATTTAGAGAAGTACTTAGCGACAGGATATGGATTTTTCAGATTGAGCTCTTAATAATCCATGTTTGATGGAAGCTTCGGGGGTCACACTTGTGTCTGTTTTTATGGAAAACAAACTCGTAGAGTAAACCATTATTTCTGTCACTTCTCCGGTTTTTGTCTCTACTTGGCCTTTACAAACAATCTTATATCCGGTTATGGGTAGTTCGGTAGCAGGTTTTGTTTCATCGAGAGAAATAATGGGACTAACGGAGCCCGAGATCAAGAATAGTTAGGGTGGTGCTTTTTGAAAGAGGCCTTGTCCAGCTGTGGACGACAATAGGCTAAAGTTACATGTCGGTTACCTCGGTTTTCTTTAGTAGTAGGGTGCATCATCATCAGCCTATCGCCACTTATTTTTTAACCGACTTTAAAAAAGGGGGTGGTCTCAATTCATCAGATTTTTTTTTTTTTTTTATGTATGTTATGTTGCCTCTTAACTTTCGACGGGGTGAACCGATTTTGATGATTCTTTTTTATTTGAAAGCTGGTGCTTCCCGTGTGGTCACATTTCAATTAGGTCCAGTTCCTAAAATCGGTTTTCTTGTTGTTAAAATTTGTGATTATGTTAAGTTAATTTATTTATTTTATTTATTTATTTAAAACTTCATGCACACATGTACAACGGCGGACTTAATGCCTAAGGCATTCTCTACCAGCCAACCTTTGGGAGATGTGGAAATTTTGTGAGGCAGGTGCATTGAGGTGGAAGTAAGAGGTTGTAATTGCAATCGTTATATGAACTAACATAGACTAACATAATTCATAATACACTAATACATATACATAAAATATCTATATATGGATATACATACACACTAATACATAAACCTTACATATGTACACTGTGATTAGGTACTAAATTTTGTCTTAATTACGGTTTTCCTGCCATTTCGTCAAGAGGTGGTTTTTAACGTTCGTTTTGAATGTAACACGACTTGTTGACATCCTGATTTCGAGTGGGAGCGTGTTCCATAGCAGTACAGCTTGTACAAAGAAAGAGGAGTTCATAATGTCGGAATTGTGAGAGGGACACAAGAGAAGCAAATTGTTGGATGAACGAAGATTTCTATCGTGATTCGAAGATAAGAAACGGAGGTAGGGTTCAAGGTAAGTAGGTGAAGATGGGAACATGAGGAACGAAAAGAGATAGGTCAACGCTCGCTGACTGCGGCGCTGGCGAATAGGCAACCATTTCAATTGAGAACGGAAAGTAGACACGTGGTCATACTTGCGGAGATTGAATATGAATCGAATGCAGTTATTAAGAAGACGGTCAAGTTTATTAAGGAGATCTGCATTCAGGTCGAAATGACACACATCACCATAGTCGATTAAGGGGATAATGAGGGACTGTGTGAGTGAGAGTTTCGTTTTAGGAGGCAAGAAGTTCTTAAGACGGTAGAGTGTTCGTAGGTTACCTGTTACTTTCTGGCTCACATGAGTAATCTGGGCCCGCCAATCAAGAGTTGAATCGATGAACAGGCCAAGGTCCTTGACTACGTGGCTCCAAGGTATAACTAAGCCGTTGAAGACGACCGGCGAGATTGACGTAGTATCCAGTCGATTTGTCATGTTCTTGCTGCCTATTACTATTGCTTGGCATTTAGTGGGGTTAACTGCCAGCCCGAATCTCATCGACCAAGACTTTATGAATTCCAGGTCCCTGTTAATGTTGTCGATGGCCTGCGAAATGTCCTCCACCCTTGCCTGTGAATACAGCTGCAGATCATCGGCATACAGGTGATACGAACACCGAAGATGATCAGTAATGAGGTTGATAAAAATAGAGAATAGAAGAGGAGATAAAATTCCGCCTTGAGGGACGCCAGTGTAAAGATTGCGCCAGTTAGACAATGAGTCTTGAACACGAACACACTGCTGACGTCCCTGAAGATAGGTAGAGAACCATTCCAGTGCCTCAGGTGAAACCCCAAGATACCCAAGGATTGATAGTAGGATTTCGTGACTGACGGTATTGAAGGCATTAGAAAAATCTACAAAGACCAGAACAGTAACTTTGGTGTCATCCATGCCCTTCCTAATATCGCCAGTCACTTTGAGGAGAGCGGTAACAGTACTATGACCGGACCTGAAGCCGGACTGAAGTGGGCTTAGCAATTTATGTCGGTATACAAATACAGAAAGCTGCTTGTATACACAGGCCTCAAGTACTTTAGATAGGAAGGGTAGGATGGAAATAGGCCGAAAGTGTTCGGGTAGTGAAGGATTACTTTTTTTAGGAAGAGGTATGATGAAAGCCTTACGCCAAAGAGAGGGAAAGGTTCCGGAGTCAAGAGAGTAGTTAATTATGTGAGTTATTGCTGAGAGCGTATGGTCCAAGATGGTAATGATCATGCGTCGGCTAATACCGTCGCATCCCGAAGCATTGGAGCGGATGGATAGTATGATCTTCTTAATATCCCCAGAAGGCACCGGAGAAAAATCGAAAGAGTCGATGTTGGGGCTGGTAAGGCCAGATAGGTAATGCAGCGTATGACATTTGGTTTGAAGATCCAGCGTTGTAGTGGATGAAAAATAACTATTGATATCGTTCAAGCCAATGGTGTTCTTAAACTCTGGAAGTTGCTTATTGCCAATACCTAAAGTGCCCAAAAACTTCCAAATGCTGGAAGGAGAGGATGACTCTATGTTCTGTAGAATATGTCGGCGTTTAGCGTTGCGTATCACCTGGTTACATCGATTTCTTGCAGTCTTATAGCGATTCCACTTGTCCTCGCAGCGATCCCTCCTGAATTTGAGGAAGGCCTGATCCCTTCGCCTCATTGCAATACGCACCTCATCCGTTAACCATGGTGCCGTGGCACGTTTCATTTTTAACGACTTTAGGGGAGCGTGCACATCATACAATTTTATAATATTGTCATTCAGGATATCCACTTTTGTGTCTATGTTTGCTACTGCTGCCACACCCATCCAATTTACCCTCGCAGCGTCCGCCTGTAGTTTTTCCAGATCTATGCTCCGGAAACTACGTATTTGTATAATCTTCGGAGGTGATTTAGGGGGTTTCAGGATATAGGATAGGTAAATTAGATCGTGGTGGGAGAAACCAGGGGCAGGGAGTTGACCATGGGAAGAGACAAGGTTTGGGGAAGAGGTGAGCATTAGGTCAAGCCAGGTGTCTTGGTGTTGGATGTTATGATGAGTGGCTAGGAGTGGAAGGACATGGAGGCTGGTTGATTGGAAGATCCGTAGGAGATTATGTGTACGGAAGGAGTTTAAGGCTAGAAGGTCAGTGTTGAAATCTCCCATGATGATGTGATGTGAATATTCCGACCCTAAAGATTCCAGAACTGTTTCCAGACTGGAGAAGTAGTTGACAGTAGGAGGGCAATAGACTACTCCAAGAACAACATTAATTCCCCTGACACAAACCTCTAAGAAGAGGTATTCTGCAGTAGTGGAAATATTGGAAGAGGAGGATGCTAACATTTTATAAGTAAAATCACTACGGAGGTAGATGGCAACACCGCCACCTCTTTTGTCTATGCGGTCATTGCGGATTAGGATGTAACCGTTTAAAGGGTAGGCGGTGGAGGGAAGGTGAGGCTTGAGCCAGGTCTCCGAAACCAGGATGGCTTGAATATCATTATCCGTGAAAGTCTCAGTTAAATCGCTCAAGTGACTAGGGATACTCTGTGCGTTAATATGGCAAACATTTAAGAGAGAACGAGATTGAGCGGAAAATTTTTGCCGTAGTTGGTCACCCAGGGTATCCGTCAAGGAAGCGAAGCTATCGTCATCTGAGAATTCATTGGCAGAAAGGTATACCACATCTTCATCGTTAATCATCAGTACAACCTAAAAATATATATATGTATATAAATATAATAAACCTATTAAAAATACTGCTATAAGAATAAAATAGTACATAAACATATAAATGTTTATAATAAGTAAGCCGGGGTTAGTAGATCGCATTTCCACACCACCCGCCAGCAGGCACAAATACAGAATCAAAGAGTATAAAGAAAAAAAATAAAATAATAACAACATTTTTCTAAAAGTTCAGTAAGTGTCTGCAGTTGATTAATTCACATAAACAATCAAACCAAGAAAGAAGTAAAGACAAAATAGAGAATAAATCTGTTGAGAAGTCGTACAAAAATACAGACACAATTGGTTTCTAAACTTACAAAGAAACTAGCTCAGAACGTATCCAAACTGAATGTCGAACGAAAGCATTGTTTTGACAGATGTGATAAGCTGTCAGTTGTTATTATTTACAAGACAAATAAATTTAAGTAATGAAGTGAGTAAACAACAGTGAAACATAATTAAATATAAATTGCGAATGTTATAAAGAAAGCATAGCAGTGGTGCGACACACTTATTGTCTCCGTGAACTTTTCGAGGCTATGCTCGAACTCGCCTTGGATGGAGATGTAGCCTTGGGATATTTGGCGATTAGGGGTTCTAGCTCGTCCAGTGAAGTTACCTTGTGACGGCTGTTATCGGCGGTTTTGACAATAATGGTGCCGTCTTGTGTCCAGCAGGCCGACATCCCAAAATTTTGCCTAGCCAAGCTGAACACTGTTTGTCGGGTTTTGGTCAAGAATTCCCTTACCGCAAAGCTGGACCCCTTCAATTTCGTCTTCGCTTTCCAGACTGCTCCCCGGACCTCCGCCGAAGAGAATCTAACGAGAATCGGGCGACGACGTTCCTTCGATGGGATGCCCAAGCGGTGACAGACCTTGATGTTTGATGATGTAACTTCGTTAAGGCCCATCTTCTGATTGAAAATACTCAGCAAGGTCTTATTACAGTCCTCCTTGACAGCTTCGGGAACTCCGAGGAAGATAAGTGCCTTGCGACGATGACGGGTTTCTATGACGTCTACCATTTTGGTGCACTCACTTATTTGCTTCCGCAGCAGGCCCAACATCTTGAACATAAGCTCTCGGAATGTTCGGAATTCTTCAGAAACTCGAGCAACGGTATCTTTGGAGTTCGCTCCAGAATGGAGCTGTGCCTCCAACTGGGCCATCCTTTTGGAGAAGCTCTCTTCAAGAGTGCTTTGAGCAATTTGTATTTCAGCGAGTTGGGACATGATCAGTGCCGGGTGAACTTTTCAATAACTTTACTGTGGTGATGTAAAATTGTGTACAAAAGCTGGCAGGTGGCTTTAAAACTTGTATCAACACATGAACAATATAGCAGTTATAAAAGTTAAGTAAGTACACACTTATTTGCTGAGTTTGGTGGAAAAAAAATGATTTTAAATAATTAAAGTATATAGAGAGCTTTTCAAAAGCGTGTGAACTTTTTAACACCTACCCACCAAAAAAAGTTTTAATAATAAAAAATATATATATTTTTTATAAGGATAGTCTTCCGAATTAGAATACACATCCTGTGTCGCGGGGGACTTTACAAACACACATGAAACGGAAACAATGAACACCCAGTCTCTTTGAACCCAAAACACTTTGCGCAATAGAAAGCGGCGTGGCGACCACTTAAACCGCTAGACCAACCGTGCGGACGATTCGATATTTAAAAGTTCAAAAATTAAAACTTGAAGGGAATGAGTACTTCGTGTACATAAATAAAAAGTGTCTCAAGAAGCAAATTCGTTAATAGCTAATAGTAACGTAATACATTTGTGTTTGTATTCTTTCTGTGATGAATATTATCTTAAATTTTTATCTGTGCTTTAACAATCAAAAGGGCATGACGTAATCTATAAATAATTGAACTTAATTACCTTTTCTGCGTTAAATTAAAGCTTTAACAGTTTTAGCGTACTGTGCAATTTTCGGTTTATTACAACTAGTGGTCGTCCAGTGGTCGAAATGCGATGCTAAGGCATTGATCAGACAAAAAATAAAATCGTTGGGCCCGGGTTTCCATCCAATCAAGTTTACGCTACGCCGAAAGATTTTATTTTTTTGTCTGATCAAAGCCTTAGATTGATGATGGAGAGGGGTGTAATGATATGGAGGATTGGCTCGAGAGGCGTCATGGGACCCACTCATACCGGCTGACGCAGGTGATCACTGGAAAAGGATGTTTCGGAGATCACCTGTGTCTGATGGACATGGCGTTCCACACGCTGGCAGAATGTCCAGCGTTAGGGAAGCCAAGGCATGATCTCGTGGCGGCCATCTGAGTGGGGGTTCTCTCGTTCGCTACCGTAATGATTGCGGCTATATTGAGGAGCGAGAGCGCGTGGAACTCCGCCGTTTTTTTCTGCAAGCAAGTTATGCTTGCCAAAAAGACGGCGGAGCGGGACCGGGAGAGGTTTAGAACTCTTCCGAGCCGCAAGATTCCTGAATATAATAAGCAATGCGGATACATGTCTCTTCACTCAAGTGTCGAGCATGCTGAGGTGACTAATTGATATTCTCTGTTACTAGTGATGGTAATTTAATATTATCGAATGGTCGGTTAGTTAGTAACGATGAAGACGGGACTGATAAACCATGTTCTGCATTTTGATAAACACCGATATGAGTATCGTGTGATTGGTTTTAATATCGAACTAAAGTGTATTTCACATCGTCACATCAATAGCCTTAAATAGGTCACTGCTGAACATTATGGCCTACCAAAATAATTTTACTCTACCTGATGGAAAGCATAAGCAGAATCCAAGAGTGGTCACCATACTCACTGCAAATGCAGATAATGCAACAATGCAGCATGGAGACACACCATGGCGGCCTAATGATGCTTCCTACATCTTCGAAATACGACAGCATGAACTCTATCATTTTACGTTCATCTTCTGTGCGGGGTAGTACCGCGTTGAGCCGGCCCGTTCGAGCTGAATTCAGCGTGGCTCTACTACCTTGTTAAGAACAGGATAAACTAAGAAAGAAAGGTAGAAAAATCGTTTATTCGATTTTTACAGAGTTAAGGGGACAGAGCACAAACAATTATGGTACTCTGTGTAATACTAGAGAAGGCGCCTATCTCAGCATTTTGCTGTGGCCAGAGTGAAATTTCATAACGACGATCTTTAAATTGCATTCAAGTGCAACGGAGCCAGTTTATGCATGCGTATGTTTATTTGCACTGGTCTAGGTTATTTCTAAGAATGTCATAATATGTATATGTACAAAACTAAGTATGTTTAACTGTGTTTAGTGTGTGTCTATCATAGCTTGTACATTTACAAGCTATTATAAGTTAGCGTCTTGACAATGTTGTGTTATATGTCCTAGAGTGTTATTTGTTTATTATGTACATGATGTGATACAGCTGATTTAGCTACTTCATTCGAATTAGCTGAAATGTAGTTAATTACTAAGTTCAGTAACTGATAGGTTTAAAGTTTAAATTTATAAACATTTGTAATTTTTTTATTGTTGCTCATTGTACAGCTAATTTATGACGCGAAAGCAAACCAAACAAAAGTTAATCATAGACTAAAAATATTAGGTAAACAATTTTTTCGGTGAATACTTTAAATGGCTACTCAGTATATTTTCATAACATACATAATATGTTGTTAACTGCGGGCCGTGAGAATACTTATTTTGTCATGACAATGATGATTATCAATTTTCTATTTGAATATCATTATATATACATGAAGATCTATAAAATAATATTGATTCCTAAATGTGATTTTTGTAAAACAAGTTTTTTCTTAAGAGGTAACGTAAACAGTGGATAACCTCAAACGAATTCTCTTAAAAAGTTTTCACAAATTGTTACAATCTACATATTGACATAAATGTTTTTAACAAAAAGGTTTTGTGAAATTTCATATTTATGTATGTTTAAACATTTAACTTGAGAATTAACATTACTTTTGAGCAAGTACAGTTTTCCTGTTAGTTTCCGAGAAACCTTAATAAGTATATTTTTTTTCTTAACAAGGATAAAATATCAATAAATATAATACCCGAGTAGTTATCACTACTAAGAAATACGGGGAATTTCCCAAAAACATATAATTTATTTGTGAAAAGAAGTGGCAAATTATTTAGGTTGAGCCCCGCGATTTTACCAACGGGTTTTGTTGTACATTTACAACAACCACAGCGGGGCGAAGCTAGTCTAAAAAAGTAGCCTAAGTTACTCCTTATTTGACTAAAAGAGAATAATTAAATTGCTTTACTTTTTTTTTAACGAATAGTAGGCAAACGAACAGACGTATCACCTGATGGTAAGCGATTACCGCCGCCCATGAACACCCGCAACACCAGAGGCGTCACAAGTGCGTTGCCGGCCCGGCCGGAGGGATGGGGGAGAGGTTGGGGTATAGGACTCCGGTATCCTCACTAACTCGGTGAAACACAGTGCAAGCACTATTTCACACCGGTTTTCTGTGAGGCCGTGGTATCACTCCGGTCTAGTCGGCCCATTCATGCTGAAGGGTGGCTCTCCCACGGTAAAAAACTTAATTAATCTCTTTTAGTTGGTCTCACTATTTCACAAGGGCCCATTGACTCTTGTGTTTCTTTTGGTCAGTTAGCCCCGATTTCTTGTGTCGCGTTGGATGGGTCGCAGTTTAATGAGATACACGATCATTTTTAATCCGAGTCCGATACGATCAATAATAGAATGTATGCCTAATTTCGTATCAGACGGTTGCTTAATTTGTCATTGGTATTTTTAATTTATTACATTACATATTACATATATTATTACGCTCTAGATTTAAGGTTGTACTGTAAAATATAGTATATATTCCAATGAACGGTCATCAATAACGTTGCTAACAAACATGTCCTCTCAAATATCATTGGTGACCTAAATTCTTCTTCATTTAATCAAATACCTTAAAATAAAAAGCTATTAACAGAGTAATTATTAAGGATCAACAAGGTCATTACACCAATTTAGGTCTTTCAAATCGATATGTAGTCAAATCACATTAGACAAAATAATCACATTTAGTTATGAGTAAATTGTGTCAAGACTAAATTAATTTTTAATATCAAATCCAATTATACATATTGACCATAACATGACCGCTCTTTCATAGTACGCAGCTTAAAACTGTTTTTTTTTTTGTAAATATAATACATATAACTTTAAGAGTGGGAGATTTATAACTTTGTTTAATTCTCTCAAATGACCTTTCAAATAATTTCTTTAATTTTTTTTAAAATAGTAGAATAATATAGCTGCGAATTGTTTAAAGCAGTGTAACTAAAGCAGGTACATCTGGTTTTGTGTGGTCTGCGTTTTGATAATAATGTTTTACGTAATTGTATTAATAACAGAGATGTTCAGACGTTCAGTTGCATTGAATGATGATAATATCCTCACATATTTCACATACGGTCATCTTACCCCAAACTAGTGTAGAGCCTGTACTATGATAATCAGATAGCTAATAAACATACGATTCATTCATCTACTCATCCTATACTTAACACACGCACTTACAAATACCCACACGCACACCCTCCCCCCCACACACACACGCACACGCACACACTCACGCACACAACCTAGCATGTATAAATATGTGTTTCATTATGTTTGTTATGGAAGAGCAGGGTCTCCTGACACAAGCAATTCTAGCTTAAAAGGAGGCGCCCAACACTAGATAAAAAAATAAAGAAAAATACTTAAATATTTCCATGCATGTAACATATATATATATAATATACCTATATACTGAACAACTGATTGTGTTAATCACACAAAGATTTGTCCTGAGTGGGAGTCAGGATCACAAATCACTAGCGTCCAGAATTATAGATTAACAGGCAGTTAATAGTTAGTTTAGAATTGATTCTTCTCAGTAATAATAATAATAATCGCTTTATTGTACACCAGATAGTTAACAAAGGTAACTTAAAGCTAAGAGGTACAATTGACAGTATTTCAGTAAATAAAAAAAATATGTGTAAACCACCATTTTGTAACGACGTCCGTTTAAGATTTTCTTTTTTATAGTTAACTGTGTTCTACTAGTCAGTGAGTCTAGTGACAAAGTTTGTAAACCGCCATTGGTGTAGTGGTAGCGTATGCTGCTAAGCTTGAGGTCTCGGGTTCGACTCCCGGGTCGGCTCAAATATTTGTATGATCTGCAAATATTTGTTTCGGAGTTTGGGTGTTTTGTAGATTATAATATGTATGTATTTACAAAAAAAAAGTATATAAGTATTTATGTCAGTTGTCTAGTACCCATAACACAAGCTCAGCTTAGCTTGAGACTAGATGGCGTTGTGTGTTAGATGTCCGGAATATTTATTTATTTATTTATTCATTTTGTAGCGGCGGCAATCTTGAATTTACAATGATACCTAAACTATAATGTCACCTGAACTAAAGTTGTGTACCCATATCAATGTGGGTCAACAGGAAGGGGGTCAAATTTCAATTACACCATTTGACCCAAACAAACAGGGCAAGCTAAATAAAACCGTTTAAAAACACAGGTATTATAAAAGTCAGGAATTTCTAGCACAATGATAATAAATAGTTTACGTATCAGCGAGTGGTTACAACAACTTCATACGTGTTCAATCTCCGTATATTATTTTAGGAAACTGAACGTGCTCCGTGGTAATTGTTTTTATATAAGGTTTTATAGTTCAGTACTGTTGTCATTTCAGCTTCGGTTACATCGATTTTAACTTAAGTTCTTAGTATAAGTCGATTATAGTGTGGAGAATGACAACCGTGTAACCAATTAGGAAGACACAGGATCTTCAGATTTCGAGAAATCGGTCGAGACGGTCTATCACAAGATAGATCAATGCAATTTTAAACTGCCGTGACGTATGTATACGGTATGTCCCAGTAAAGCCACGTGTTAATAATAAAGTTTGAACACATTATTACAATTTCCTTGCCAGTTTTGAAATGGGAGCACACGAAAAGCACCAGCTTCCAAATAAAAAAGAATCATCAAAATCGGTTCACCCAGTCAAAACTTATGAGGTAACTAACATAAAAAAACTGTCGAATTGATAACGTCGGTTAAAAAATATCAATATACAATCCTAGTCTTATTAATGTACATATTTTCGTCGTTCTCTTTTTAATGTTGCACATGAACACATTCAATAAAAACACGACATTGTAGTTTCTTGCTCTTCATCAAGTCACTAGTTTAGTATAACAGCATCCTGCAATAACAACCTGCCTCGAATGACATATTTAACGTCAATTATTACTACACAAATAATATGTTTCACATTGCAACACTAGAAAAGGCAGCAATCATAGTTGTCTACAATTTGAACCTCAGATATATCATTATCATTTCTTAAGTTTTATAACTAGTTATAAACATCTATACAGTAGCTGTTCGCCTTCACACCGTCTAGGTGTCCTAATCAGGTAATACATGGATCAATACTAATTAAAATCATGATAAAATGTAATAATAATAATATTTATTGATCAAAATACTCCCGCTACACCGCTACAGCTGCCTTCTAAAAAAAGTTACTAGTAAGTACATAGATCTATATTTGTAAGAATAAATGAAATTGAAGTGTCTGGTGTGATTTCAAATTAACAGCTTGTGGGGGAACGGGTATCAGGTCCCTCCAACACAAAGGGAGGATCCTCCGACCAGGCGAGGTGATCATGCCTGGCGGGCAGTTTTTGTTGTAGTGCTCAAGTAGTGCCGGAGGGCTCAAGTAGTGTGAACTAAGAACCGGTTCTTCTCCGAAAGACACAGGATTAATATCCATGGCAAACTTTAAGAGCTTCGTGTGCGTTGTTTCGTTGCAAGTTCAAAAGATGAAGCGAACTCAATGAAACGAGATTAGATCCAGGGGCTTTAGTAATCACATCAAAGAGGAGATTTAAAAGGAATGTTTTAATATGAAGCTAAAAATCTAAAATATGAATAAGATAACGCTAGTTAATTTAAATTATGCAATACCAGGTATACCACGGGACAGGGGCTGGTAAGGCATGGCGTCGATTCGCCGGCCGGACGTCGGAGTGCTTTTTTAGTGAAAACACCACATAACAGGAGCATGTGGTGTGTTCTACTGTGTCTCTGACGAGTCGCAGAGTCGAAGGAATTTACCCCGTGAATAAAAAAGAGTATACGAGGACTTAATATATTAATCTTTTGTACTCATGATTATAATCTACTAGCTGACCCACGTAACCTGTCTCTATTACCCATAGCGTGGAGTATCACGCTATGGGCTATTGGTTTTAGCGAGATACTCGTAATATATAGGCTATAGCCTTCCTCGATAAATGGGCGATCTAATACTGAAATAATTTTTCACATCTGACTATTTCCTGATATTAGCGCTTTCAAGCAAACAAACGTCAGTCTAAATGCTAAATGCAGCTTTATATATGTATTAGCATACATTATGCTCATTTTGCACTTAATAAGCTATTATAAAGTTCATCCGCGATCATGGGGCTTTGCAACTAATTTCGTACCCAGCTTTAAGAACTCATTAATCTATATCCGTATTTCGCAAAACACGTGCCGACCAGAATTCACAATCACAAAGTTCTATCAAATCAAAACATCAATGAGCTCTGGACGATAGAGAAAATGTCTATTAATAGTCTCGAACTTGTTAATCTCGAGTGAACCCGAACTAGGTATCGCAACTGGCGATGTATGTATCGTAGACTGAAACGTGAGTTCTGACGTCATCCATCAGCATCCATCACCCGGTCAGTCTAATTATGCTATCGTTCGCTATTGTTTTTTATTCCTGATATATTACTAAGAACCTTTAACTATTTACAGCGAGTACTGATCACACAGGTAGTACTACTACCTGTAGTGGAGAATTTCTCGATACTTTTAAAAGCATAACTGACAGACGATTCACATATTTGTAATATAGTGTTGGAATGACTCTTTTTAAAATGATAAAAGATAAATTTTAAGTTAATAATTAACCACTGGAGTTGTGATTATCCACAAATCTGCAATATGCATTACCTATTAACAATAACCTATAACAGTCCACTGTTGGAAATAGTCCTCTCCTTAGAAAATAGGTACATATGTCCTGGTAATTTTATACCTTTGCCATTCTACCTTTGCGCTGAGTCGATGACCAATTGGTGTTTCACTTTTAGTGCTTCAGGTATAACCGATCTTCAAAGCAATAATACTTCATGACTCGAAGAACTCTTAAAACGACCGACAATACCCAATTTTACTAATTAATTAACGTTATATGAATCGTATGTGTGTCAGTCTCTGTTATAGTAATCAACCTACATTTTATCATACGTAGAAATATTAAATACTACAGTGTGTGTTCTCGAACGCCCCGCCTGTTAGACTACTTGGATTGCTAGTAGGTGACCGTTGGTTAACAAACCTGTATGCGCAATTTTCCTGGTTTTTAGTTAGAAAGGATTGCTAGTAGGTGACCGTTGGTTAACAAACCTGTATGCGCAATTTTCCTGGTTTTTAGTTAGAAAGGATTGCTAGTAGGTGACCGTTGGTTAACAAACCTGTATGCGCAATTTTCCTGATTTTCGTAGTTAGAAAGGATTGCTAGTAGGTGACCGTTGGTTAACAAACCTGTTTGCGCAATTTTCCTGATTTTTAGTTAGAAAGGATTGCTAGTAGGTGACCGTTGGTTAACAAACCTGTATGCGCAATTTTCCTGATTTTCGTAGTTAGAAAGGATTGCTAGTAGGTGACCGTTGGTTAACAAACCTGTTTGCGCAATTTTCCTGATTTTTAGTTATAAAGGATTGCTAGTAGGTGACCGTTGGTTAACAAACCTGTTTGCGCAATTTTCCTGATTTTTAGTTAGAAAGGATTGCTAGTAGGTGACCGTTGGTTAACAAACCTGTTTGCGCAATTTTCCTGATTTTTAGTTAGAAAGGATTGCTAGTAGGTGACCGTTGGTTAACAAACCTGTTTGCGCAATTTTCCTGATTTTTAGTTAGAAAGGATTGCTAGTAGGTGACCGTTGGTTAACAAACCTGTTTGCGCAATTTTCCTGATTTTTAGTTAGAAAGGATTGCTAGTAGGTGACCGTTGGTTAACAAACCTGTATTCCTGGTTGACTACAGCTCTCTTGCCGCTTATTTAGTAATTCACCATATAATATTGGCCTAAGGAGACCAGTTATTAGTTACAACTGTTGCAGTTATTTTAGAATTAGGTAAACATACGTCGCCTTCAAACTCAGTGCATATTTTCTGCAAAATTACACTGAGTTTGTAGGTGTCGGTGCTAATTCTATTGTATGAAATCTCTCTAAACTAAACAAAATGTCATTCAAAATGAGTTTTGTCCTGTTTTTACAGGACCTGCGTCATTTTTGATAAATGTCAAACATTAGCCAAAATAAGATATGTAACACTAAATATAGAAGTTTTGTAAATACATACTTAGTATTTTGTATGTATACCAAAAGTAATATTTTGAGATTCGTTACATTAAAATAAGAGGTAAGACAATATTTTTTTATTAGTAAAGCAACATAGAATTACCACCACTGTTTAGTTTTGTAGAAATAATAAAATTGGATCCAAGGATGAATTAAAAATATTATTGTAGGTATTATAGGTTTCTCCTTCAGTATCTCGTGACAAAAGCAATTATCAGTGCATTTGACGTGCAACGAAATTCGCGTGCGTATTACAATCATCATATTTATAGAATTATAGTGAAATCTCAAGTCTGTTCTGTTCTACGATTTGCATCATTTCACGGTCATCGATATAATCTAAAATCTTTTGATATGAAATACTTTGTTACTTGTATGTCAAAATTTTGTATCACCTCTCTTTAAGAACCTTATTTTTATAATGTTGAAAGTGACTAAAAATGTGTTAAAATTATCCTCGCCGACTTTTAATATTAGGTCTTTACCTATGAAATTGCCGTTTTGTATGCAATAAGTGAAAGTACTTATTTTTTTAAACTTTTTTATTTCTGTTATTCGAAGTAATCACCCATGCAATCGACGCATCTTTGCCAACGCATTGGCAGTTTATTGATGCCCTTCTTGTAAAAATCAGCTGGACGGGAGGCAACAAACTCTTCAAAGGCATTTTGTACTGCCTCTCGGGAATTGAATTTTTTACCCACTAAAAAGTTGTCTAAATTTTGGAAAAAGTAATAGTCGGTAGGTGCAAGGTTTGGTGAGTATGGCGAATGAGGGAGAGCTTCCAACCCCAGCTCTTGCAGCTTGGAGACTGTCTGTTGCGCAGTATGGGGTCGCGCGTTGTCGTGAAGGAGCAGTGGGGACGACCGATTGACCAAAGCTGGTTGCAGATGTGCAAGCTTCTCCATCATTCTCTCCAGTTCTTCACAGTAAACATCTGCATTAATGCTCATGCCGTTTTGTAAAAAGCTGTGGTGAATCACACCCGCACTAGACCACCAAACAGTGACCATCACCTTTTTAGGGGTCATTTTTGGTTTAAGGCATTGCTTTGGTGCTGAATCAGGGTCTAACCAACTTGCTGAGCGCTTTCGATTGTCGAACAGAATCCATTTTTCGTCGCACGTAACTATTCGTTTCAAAATTCCTTCATTTCTTTGCCTGTTGAGCAGCGAAAGGTAGGTCTCGACGCGTACGTTGCGCTGGCGATCGTTAAGGTCGTGGGGCACCCATCTATCAAGCTTTTTTACCTTGCCAATTTGTCGCAAATGGATCAATATTGTTTTGATGCTTACATTAAAAGCTGCTGCTAGCTCAGCTGTAGATTGACTTTGACTGCCTCGGTGGCGTAGTGGTAGCGTATGCGACTCCTAAGCATGAGGTCTCGGGTTCGATTCCCGGGTCGGACCAAATGTTTGTATGATCTGCAAATATTTGATTCGAAGTTTGGGTGTTTTCTATGTATAATATGTATGTATTTACAAAAAAAAAAGAAGTATTTAAGTATTTATATCAGTTGTCTAGTACCCATAACACAAGCTCTGCTTAGCTTGGGACTAGATGGCGTTGTGTGTTAGATGTCCGGAATATTTATTATTTATTATTATTATTATTGAGTTTCGTCAGTGGAAGCTGATTCCACAATCGCCTTTAATTCATTATTGTTAACCAAAGTCTCCGGACGACCACTAGCTTCATTTTTCAAGTCAAAATTTCCAGAACGGAACCGGGAAAACCAATAAAGGGTTGTGCGTTCGTTTGTACAGTTCTCTCCGTAAACGTTTTTGATGTTACATGCCGTTTGTGTCGCGTTGGTGCCACGACGGAACTCATATTCCATAATTACACGAATTTTTAAAGTATCCATTATGACGAAAAATGTTCAAATGTAATGAAAATACAACGCTAATCAAAAAACAAAAGACTGAGTTTGTAAATAGAATGTCATGGTTTTAAAACAAAATTAATTTGAATTTAGAATACAGAGCCATTACAAACTTTTTTTTATTTGAAATGACCAGTACTGAAGAAACGCAATTTCATAGGTAAAGACCTATTATAATTCTTGTGTGTAAGGCTGACGTGTAAATAATAAATAATAGGTGTGAAAAAGCCCGAAAACGAAAAGAGACTGATAAAGAGAGAAAGACAGAGATAATAATTCTAACGGTGTCTTTAATGCGGAGGTTAAAAAAAGTAAAACCTATTTAAAAAAAAAACTATTGTCAACGTTATATTAGCATTAATATATTACCTACAAGGTCTTTTGCTTCAACTAATGTCAAGTTCATACAAATGTGTAACCTTCGTTGCATAATGACTCACATTTGCTGTTGAGTTCTTGTGATTCTGCCTCGAGAGCTGTTTTTTGATTTAATCATAAAATCTTAGCGTGAGAGTTAGAACAAATAAACTGTCGTGGTAATTGAAACTCATACTGTCATTTGCCTAACCCTTAGCCCATCCCTTTGTTAGAAAGGAGAAAGGCCTATCTATCTTCTTCCTAGCCTTTATTATTACCAACATTATAAGTTTTATTAGTTTTAGCGACTAGCATCTGACCTTCGCAACTAAATTGCAATGAAGGTGGAACTAATTGTCAGTATATTTGAGGGTACTGTCTTTCCAATAACGATTGCCATAAATGTTCATAACCGAGACCAACGGCTTTACTTGCCCCCCCAAGGCATGGGCTAAAACACCAATAAAATTTAATACTGCGGGCTGTTATTAAGAATTTATTGTACGAAAAACCCAACAACGCTTTTGGCCCGACCCACGAAAGGAATTCGATACCTAAGAGGTATACGCAATTATTCCAAGGAATTTAAACTTTAATTTTTAAATAACTATTTGACTTATTACTTACTATTTGTATATATTTTATCTAAGTTATTTATTTATATGACAAATAATTCTAAAACAAACCTTAGATTTCTCAAATTGCATGTTCTGTTACAAGAGTAACAGAATATGCAAGTTGTTTTTAAACAAATAAATTTGCACAATGAGTCTACATTTATGTTTTATCGTTTCTAAATAAGTTTTGGGTACTGGTCTTGACTCACTAAATTACCTTTAAATAAAGAAGTCTACACAATACCTCACGTTTACAATTTCATACCACATTAAAATCACCTGCAAAATATATTACGAAAGGAATTAAAACGCCAATAAAAAGTAAAATTCAGAGACATTAGATTTCACACATCAAAATGAGAGTAACAATGGAGCTAATTCTGTAGTTCGAAAACTGTCTAAACTATAAATCACTAAAATTGAATTTCATCGTGTTCCACGAAGTTCTAAATGGCAAAAAAATACTAAAAGATATCATCGTCAGCCTATTGCAAATCGCTGCTGGATATAGGCCATTTCCATTGTAAATGAATTATATTTATCACATTATAAACAGACATTATCTAATTCATAATTAGTTATGTTGGATTGGCAAAGGAAAAAACAGACCTTATTCCATGATGGCTGGCAACGGAAAAAACTTATTCGTAAACAGGAAACGGAAACAGAGATACATTCACACGAATCATAGACAACATTAGGATATTATTTTTTTGTTATATTGAATATTAATCCATGACATACTTTTATAAGTTACAAAAACAACATTTTCAAAATCGCTTCATTAAAATAAGAGATTAGATAGAGAGATAGAAGATAATTTTAGAGAAATTTTAGTTTAGTGACGCAACAACAGAATCCGCACCAAAAGCTTTTTATTTTTAAACTCGCTGTTATTGTTATTCGCATTTCGTTGCAGTGGCATGTGGCCGCGTAACTCGACAAATACAGTGAAATCGAATGCGATAGTGAAATGATTTGCAATCACTCGACCGTGAATAACTCAACGTTAATAATATTCTCTCGTATTTCCAAGATATTTCAAATACGAACTCAGTACTGCAAAATGCACACAAAGAATTTAAAACTAATTGGTATAATTCTAAGAGGAAATCGTTAGTAACTATTTGAAAAGTTTAATTGGTAACTCCTGGAAGTCTTAAAATAATTTCAAGTGTAATTTAAATTCCATTGATGTTTCTTCTTGTACACACATCAAGATTATCCATCCAGTCACAATAAGAGGCATTATGGTAACTAAAACACGCATGTTTCATGTAACTCAGGCGATAATCGATTAGCTACTACATATTTACTCACCTGTGTGGCTAAAGTCTTCACCTTCATTTATAAAGAACACGATTATGAAAGAGAAGGACATTGATACTTGCTCCACTCACCTCACTGATAGTGTCAAGGTGACCAGCGTCATCTATTCAGGGTATATGTTCGATAGCGTCCACAATAGAAATAGCGATAACAGATAAAATAATAATCCTTATCTTTTTTTTATTTCGGACATCTAACACACAACGCCATCTAGTCCCAAGCTAAGCAGAGCTTGTGTTATGGGTACTAGACATCTGATATGAATACATACATACTTTTTTTTGTAAAGTTGTGTGTTTTCTATGTATAATATGTATGTATCAATATGTATGTATCAAACTCCGAAACAAATATTTGTAGATTACACAAACATTTGGTCCGACCCAGGATTTGAACCCGAGACCTCAAGCACAGCAGTCGCATTCACTACCACTGCGCCACCGAGGCCGATCGTATGGAGTGAAGCGTACTTAACCATGAATATTACTTGTTTTATGCAAATATCTGTACCTTCTTCATCCTGAAAGATAACGAAAAAGGTTAGAAAGACAGGTATGTGTTTTAAAAATAGAAAACGGAGAGTGGGAGGATAGATTATGGATAAGGACAACGACAACAGATCGTTATCATTGGCTAATGTTAGACAAAGTATTAGCCAATGACATACGATAATGTAGACGTTAACGATTGCAGAAAGAAAAAAGCTTGCAATTTGGCTAAGGGGCTGGCTTTGTTAGCGTAGGTCCAAGAACAAAACAGTTTCGTAATCTAAGTGGATTCAATATATTTTTCTTTTAAAGTATTATTTAATTACTAAAATTACTATAATTTAAATTTTCGTAATTGAAGATTATAAATGTGAGCAAAGCAGACCCTGCGAGAAATAGCAGCGTGCGGAGTTCTGGATAACCTCAATTAACTGTTTATTAAAACTTTAATAGAATTTTACTCATCAAGTAAATTGTGGTGGTAGGATAACCTTGACCTTTAACAGTGTGAAATAGTTTTCAAACAACTAATTCTGAAGTTTTAATATTATGAGTTTTCGTATACAATTTAAACTTCATTCTTATGTTTAGGTTTCCTATTGATAAATTACAGTTTATGAAATCTGAGTTTAAAAGATGCAGTTAGAATATAAAAATAGAATCTATTTCAGGATCGAAAAATCTAAAACAATTAAATTTCACGTTATTTTCTATTGAATCCTTACTTAAAAGGACATTAGAGCTATTTAGTCCTTATCTGAAGCATGGCAATGAAGACAGCATACGTCGCATGCGCACGTTCCGTTGTAAGCCTACACACACATAGTAAATCACTGAGTACATAAAGTACATATTTTGTTGCGTAACATTAACACGCACACTATAAAAGGTCAGACATAAAGCATTATTTACATGTACAATTTTAGTTGAGTTTTAATTAGCAAATTATCAATAGATATTACTGCTTGATGCTATTGGTGATAAGATGTTTAAGTGTTGAACAGTGATCCTGAAACTGAGCAAAATATGTAATTTATGTGTCATCATCTCAGCCGAAGGATGTTCATTCCTGAACTAAGGAAATCATCACTCCCAAATCTCTCCAACTTCTTAATAATACAACATAATCTTATTATATGATTGATTATTTTTAAACACTACTGAAATCAATTGAGTATCACAAAAGGCCATGTGTTTAATATCTCAATTGAAAACACGATACAGTTTCAAAAACTATAACCTGAATGAAACGTAAAAACTATTGATGAAATATATTTTTACAAATCTATTGACGTATCATTAATTAAAATCGGTTCATTAGTTTAATAGACTGCCACAAGTATTACCCTTCCTTTTAGATTCATCGTAGTCGGGTAAATACAGAACGAGTGAAGTATTATTTCATGTACATAAATTGTAAAATAACCTTTAAATTTCCAGAGAAATTTAAAGAGGTTTTAATTGTACAAGTAATAGTAGGGTATATCGCAATGTCTTCGGGTTTTGCCAGTAGTGTTAGTCACAAGTCGACCGTCTGGGGCATTTCATAGAATCGAGGTTTTTGCTCTTTATTGACGGCTACCGTTACAATGACCCACGTTGTAGAAAAAATATATTCTTAGGATTCTGTACCTACAAAAGGGAAACACGAAACGCTATAGGATCACTTTGTTGTCCGTTTGTCTGTCAAGACCTTTTTTCTCAGGAATGCGTGGAGGTATCAAGTTGAAATTCATATCAAATACTCAGGTCTCCTGTATCCTGAAGCTGTGAAAAAACTCAAACTTCTAAGCCAAAGCAATCAAAAGAAACAGCCGTTTAAGCTGCAATTTTTTGCAATTTTTGCACTCGCTAGGGAATCAATACCTACGTATTGATTCCCTTGCGAGTGCAAAAAGGGTACTTTACGTCTTATAGCACAGATAATGAAAAAAATGCGAAAAGCGTAAATTTTTAGTTATATTATATAAAATACCAACAGGTTTATACGGAACCCTCTGTGCGCAAGCCCGACTCGCACTTGGCTGGTTTTTTTTGTTTCATACAGAAAAGTTAGTCTTACACTAACAAAATCTCTAGCGATCGATACCAATACAGAATATTGAACTTAATCACTAATCCATTCTCTCCTTAAATTGTTACATTTGACTAAGATGAAATAATAATACTTATAACACAAGCAAGTGAAGCATGTTTATATATTTATTAACATGCATATACTGAACAATTGTTGAAACTGCTAAGTCTGTATTTGACGAAAACACGAGTAAAATAATATTCTTTATGCCGCCGAAAGAAGAAGGTCTATTGATGAACGTGTTGATTAACGTAGAACAGTATAGGTACCTTAAAAGTAATACCTCGTTCGATTTCACGAGTGATGTCTTTAAGAATTTTATATTGAAGAGAAACACGATTTAACTAGAGTACTCGTATGTATGTATGTACTCGTGTGTGTCACCACAATCGAGAGGTAATCACTATAGAAAATGAGAGTAAGACTGTGAAATCAAAAACTAGTTCTATTTAGTATGGTGAATTATAAAAACAATTGAAATATAGACCGCGAAATTTCAATCAAGCTAGCAGATTAGGAGATGCGTGTAGGCCAGTGCCGAGGAGCAGATTAAGTGAAGCTTTTTTCCTAGTAAAATATTTTAATTTCATCTTTGAATTTTAAGTAACAGTAATACAAATAGAACTAGCTACTGATTAAAATTCGATAGACGCCAATGTTGGTCAAGTCAATTGTTACACAATATTCGATCCCGTCCTAAAAGATACTACTTTACCAGATGTACAAATATTCATGTGTTACCCTACGCCAGAGGAAGTAATTGCCATTGGCTAACAAAATTCGGATGATGAGCAAATAATATTTTGAGTAAATGTCCAATTAAAGTACTTAACAATACACCAATTACTAAACAACAATTAAAAGTATTTAACTTTAAATTATCATTATTGGTATTAAACATGCACTTTTATTCCACTATTTAATGAACTTGAGCCACAAGGCAAAATCGATCAGTTGAATTTTATGAGTTTAATTTCAAGAATGTATTTAAACAAGTTCCAACAAGACTCGAAAAATCGAGATTCAAAAAAACTTTAAATGACGTAGGTAATTCAAAGTCACTTATGTAATAAATTATACCATACTCATCTTAGTTTTAAATTAAGCTGCATTTTTTAAATGTAAAGAGTATTAAAATAAGCAAGTGCATACAAAATTTACCCGATAAGGAAGGTGAACTTTGTAAACACTCGCTTAAGATAATGTACGACCAACTACTTAGCCTGTGGTATCACATGAACAATTTACGACGCTGTGGTTAGGTGCTAACAACATAGCTCATGCAGTTATCCAGTGTATTTAGGTAGGTATTGTTTGAAAAAATTTGTCCAACCGTTTGTTCATTTAGTAACTTTACTATGTCAATAAATGTCGTGTAGTATTCTTTAATCGATTCTTTTTAAAGGTTTATGAAGGGAAGATCTACATATGGTTCGTAGTGTGTTCTATCTCATACCTTGCAATTGATGTCAACGGATGCGCTTATAAGGTAAGGCGGAGTAATATGTTGTTTCTTGAACGTTCTTGACTAGCCATGTTACCCATGTAGGGCGAGGTGACGCGTTATATAGTAAGATTGATCACACAGATCTATGGGCACACATTTATAAGAAGAGTCCTTGTTACTATGTAAATACTGGTTGATTGCATGACATCGATTTATTTTACACGAAAGACTCGCCCCGGCTTTTCATTGAAGTGCAATTAGATATTAATATGGTATGAGTATTGCGCTGTGTGTTATAGGTTCAAACTTCATATGGGACAACACTGTGCGATCCACACATTGTTGTTCTTTGTGTCCGTTTATGTATGTTTATAAATTCGGGACATATTCCTAATGCGGGAGTTGTCTGTTCTTTTTTTAAACAAGAACCTTGCTCTTGGATCACTCTCTCAATCGATAAAATCAACATTAATGTTAGTTGTGTAGTTTAAATGATCTAAACGTAAAAACTGGAAGGAACTTTGTTTTATAGTAAGTGTAAAGATATGTTCTAAGTTTCACGTATCTTAAAAAATGAATTTATTTCGATAAGATAATTGGTTTACTCAAATAAATTCACGTGATCTATAATAATAACACAACTGACGTTCCAATCGTTCTTTGTATTGATAAAACATTGATAATAATATTATTTAACTGATAACAGTTTAAAAATTCAAGTAAATAGTATACTTGCACCTTTATTGCATTCAGATAAACACCAAAATAAGGACGGATTGGTTTAAATTTTAGTACCTGAGCTTGTGCTAAATAAGTGACAGTGAATGGTGAAATAAAATTAATTAAAAATATCTAAAATGTGCGGATGGATGAAGTGTTGGTCTTGTGGATCCGACGACAAAGTCGTCCCTGTCCCTAACAGCCAGGGGAACCTGGTCGACTCTTCGGGAAAATCAAAGGTATGTCATTATGCAACTGTATTTAGGTTCGGTGCAATGTTCCAGTCTTCTCTTATCACTCGTCATTTCACTCCCTACCTGATCAATCAGAGGTATATATCGTCTATATATCGCAGTATTTATGACAATAAATGTTATTTTAATACAGACATAAAATTCCGAGGTAATTTGTCAGTGAACAGCACTAATACATTCGTCATCGATCAACATAATACAATAAAATATTGTGTATATTTCCGCGCTGTATAAATAATTGTAGTAGCTCTTTAAAATAACTGTATTCAGCAGATGTACATTCGATTGATCACTTTCTCGAAATGAAAGTAAAAGTCAAATAATAAAACTCATTTTTTTTGCACTTTAAAATAACAAATAGACATTTTGCACTCGAAAATAATTGCAGTTGTTTCGCAACTAGCTATTAAGAAGTTAACGTTGACCTGAATGTTCGACTAATAGTTAATGCAGTAACGTATTGGGGACGCACGCTTCCTGCCTGTACCATAATGTTCTGTTATTATCTTCAATATTTTACTGCGGAAACGTGTTCGTGTAATAACATATCAGGTATTTCCTAATAAGTATACTAGGACGCATTATTGTCAACAGTCTTGCACCATGGATACGAATATTTTTAATGAGCGTTAACGACTCATAAGTAGAAGTTAAACTTGAGAATAGTCCTTAAAACATTCTAAAGATTTGCGTAAGGATTTTGTTATGAAGGAATAGTGTGTTGTTTAATAAATTTATAATTTGTACGAGATTATTAACTATAACTAGTCGATAATTGAATCAGAGCCATTACAATTGACACTTTAGATATACCTAAGGCTATGAGTACGTGGAGATTTCGACATGTCGAGTTAATTTAGTTGGTCTGCATCTGGTTGCACTTATTGCAACAAGATCTTATTACTTTCGTACTTTCCTTCAAGAAAAAAGCGTACTCCTTCCTAAAAGGCCGGCAACGCACTTGTGACGCCTCTGGTGTTGCGGGTGTCCATGGGCGGCGGTAATCGCTTACCATCAGGCGATACGTCTGCTCGTTTGCCCCTTATATAATAAAAAAAAAATATACGAACAATTAGAACAACCTGAATTTAATAAATAACAATTAACGTACCATATTCTACTAACATTTTTCATAATTGAAACCATACCGTAGTTGCTTTAAAATATTATTTTCATTCAAATGATTTTGTGGGTAGTGGCACTATTATGTATTCTGTATATCCACAAAATACTGAGATAATGTAATAAGCTTCTCAAATTTCAATTTTACGCAAAAGCTTTTATGATTGTTTTGTGTTACGCTTTCACTTAGTAATTTATCTATCAATCACCATGCAATTTCCCTTACACGTGGTCATGGGTAAAAATTTGTTGACCTTACATACGAAACAAAACGCACTATTTCTAAGAAATTGATAGATCAAACTTATATATACATATGTTATTTACTTAATAGATATGTAGGTCTTCCAATCAAAGATAAATAGCATTACTAATCAATAGAATAAAACGTTCAAACTTTCATTATTTTCATAAAACACCGTAGTAAATGGAACTAGTTTTAGATTTCACAGTTTTACTTTTACTTTTAAAGGCTTTAACTCTAGATTGTAATGAACCACGAGCACACAAAATACTCGCCATCACTTAAAAGTGAACTTTTAACTACACTAGGATATATATTCGTTAATTGAAATAATGAATTGGGGAAATAATTTTCTCCCGGGACAGGTCCTTATAATGCACGTCGTCAATTCGGGGAGGACCTGAAATAATATGAGCCGGGTCTTCCCAGACAGAGTAGGGCGCCAGAGGCCGGTCGTCGGGGTGTTTTTTAGTGGATGTCCAGCAGTAGACTGTAAGAGACTGTTGATGTGATGTGAAGTTACGTAAATCTATACTAATATTATAAAGCTGAAGAGTTTGTTTGAAGGCGCTAATCTCAAGAACCGCTAGTCTCATTTGTAAAATCCTTTCAGTGTTGGATAGCCCATTTATCGAGGAAGGCTATCAGCTATATATCATCTCGCTAATACTAATAAGAGCGGAGCACCAATGAAGAATGTTTAAAAAACGGCAGAAGATTATTACGCTATGGGCAATAGTAGACGTAAACGAGGTTGCGAGGGTTGTTAGACATTTCACAATGCTTTGTTCAATATTCACATCTAACTTAAAAGTTGTAAAACCAGCAAATAGCTTTCTAACAATAGACTGGTATTGTTATATTTAGCACAACACTGCTTTGTAAACACGAGTTCAGAACTGTGTTTGAAGTTGCAGAAAGCTGTTCAAAGTAATCTAGGCGATAAGATAACACTGTTGTTGTATGTAGTTTTACTCATTTACTTCACTTTATACGTGGAAAATGTTTATAATTTCTATCCTTTCAAAGCTTATCGGGTATAAGTACTAGGTTTTGTCCGTGAATTTGCTAACGTCGGTGTGGTTTTTTGGAAATTTGGTTAACCCTAGGGGACAGTACTTTTATCTGGATAAAAGGTATCTTGTGTTTTTTGCTGTACTCTTAGCAAAGTAACTGATACTAACAGTTACTAGCAGACATCTATGTAATAAGATGTAAGTTATGCTACTTTGAAAAGAGTTTTGCATAAAAATTATGATAAGAATGATAAGTTTTACTTTTTGGCAACTATTTTTTGCTAAGGTCTCTAACAATTAATTTACAACATGGACAACATACAACGAGGCTTATTTAGAAGTGTAGTTGCTACTTAGAACGAACTTATTTATCATTAATTGTACTCGAAATCTTGGTACATATTTACTTGGTACGTATAAAAAATCAATTACAAATATTTATTATAATAATAGTAGTGTAGTATGTAGGACAGTCTGAACTACATTCCGAAGATTATAAAATAATTGTTAGGTATCCTTCGAATGGTCTGATTTTTTGCGTCATTAGTTATTTATAACACACTAGGTATTTGTGTAGCTGAGTAAGGATTGCCTTTTAAAGCATCGTATAAATACATGTTAATCCCCAGTGTAAATGTTTATAAACACTTCTATAACTAGCAACTAAATAATATGTATCGTGTAACATACTTTAATAACAAAACTTTCTGCCGCGCACTACAAAACTGTGGAATGAGCTGTCGCCTGCTGTGTTCCCGGACCATTACGATCTTCAAACCTTCAAGAAATGAGCGTACTCCTTCCTAAAAGCCCGGCAACGAACTTGTAACGCCTCTGGTGTTGCGGGTGTCTAGGCGGCGGTAATCGCTTACCATCAGACGATACGTCTGCTCGTTTGCCCCCATATAATTTTTTTTTTTTTTTTTTTTTTAATAAAGTATGTTCAGTACTTTATTTATATTACAATCTAGCCAAGTTGACTAATAAGTAAATACATTTCACCTAAATTAATACGTAATCATAATTCTAAGAATGCGTCCAGTAACACTTACTTAGTTTTTTATTAAGGCGAAGACACTTTGTTCATGTGTTCTTTGTACGCGGCACTTATCACCATATTGTTTGTTTGTCACTAAAACACTACACTAACTCGAACGGTTTTGTCCGTTTCAGTCTTCTTACTATATTAGTAATGTCAAGAAGCTGGATTGCCTCAACATTCACGTGCTGATGAAGTCGGTTTTCATGAGCTTCGGCATATTTTTGTATAACAAGATCTACGACGTCTATGTTTAAATCCCGATGTAGGTCGCAGTTCCGAATGTACCAGGGTGCATTAACTGTATCCCTGAGTACTTTATTTTGGAAGCGTTGTATTATTTGACGATTGCTCTTACTGGCACAGCCCCAGAGCTGGATACCATAAGTCCATACAGGCATCAGAACCTGTTTGTATAGTAGGACTTTGTTGTATACTGATAGAGGAGAGTGTCTTCCCAGCAACCAGTACATTTTTTGGTAACGTATATTCAGTTCCGATCTTTTTTTCTTGACGTGTGCTTTCCAGCGCAGTTTAGCGTCAAGAGTCATACCAAGATATTTGGCTGTATTTGAGTAAGGGACTTGTTGGCCATTAATAAATACAGGAAAATATTGCGCTTGCCCCCATATAATAATAAAAAAAAAGAAAAACCGTTCTTGAGAATCCTTTTGCAATAAAGTATTTTTTACCAATAAACAAGCCATAGAAGCAATGATATCAATTTAACTGATGTAAATGGCTAGTGTATTATGGCTTATACTATAATGACAGAAATATATGAAACAGGTATATTGTCAATGAAGAATATATTATTATATGCAAGGCGTAGCAGGATTTTTTGTCGTCAGTCCTCCTTGGTCATATGAGCATTACTAAAAATACAGCAGACTGAACATAAAAAAATTACTTAAGATTCATTGATCGACAGTCAAAATCCTGGACCAAAAGTACTACAGTTCCTTGTTCATTTGACAAAGCCCGGGTAAATAATATTTGGAAAGTTTGTATATGATTTTAATACATTTTCACACTGAACTTACTTTGCTTGTTTTAATTCTTATACCTACGTCTTAGCAAGTATCGAACAAATAAATGCAAAAAACTTATTATAAAGAAAGATTTACAATGAAAAACATTTCGAGGTAATTGTTAATAATACAAATAGGTACGTCTATTTATCTTGCAGCGTTGTGGCGTCACGTTTTTAAACCAAGTTTATAACGAACTAGCTGACCCACGCAACCTCGTTTGCGTCTTATATTGCCTGTAGCGTAAAAATTTCCCCGTTTTTGAAACAGTCTTCATTGGTGCTCCTATCCTCCTATTAGTAGTAGCGTGATGCGTGAGCCGACCTTGCGTCTGAGCCGCGCGGGTACCTGACTCATAGATCTAAACTCACCTCCTCCCCTCATATGTAACACTTCGCAATGGGCCGTGCAGCAGAAATCGTAATATTTTAATTTTGCCATAACTTCAAAACCAAACGTCCAATTTTTATCATTTAAAGACCAAATATTATCTACATAAACTGTAGTTAGTGATGAAATAATTTATTTTGATAAGGGTTGATAGCATGAGTAAAATAAACGCGTTTAAATGTAGTCCAAACAAAATTCAAGATTTTTAAATAAAAAAATGGTTGTTGTGCCTCACTCGACATAGATAGGTATAGTGTGTCCCGGACTTTTTTGTAGATATTTATAAGATCTACGATTAATTGGAACATTTTATGGTTCTATCTTTTACCGTTTAGGCAGCGTACGCAAAATAAGTAACTTATCTGGTTGATTTTTTACACTTTGTGTCCGAAAAACCCCAATATCTTACGGAACCCTATTTTTTCCAAAATAAAATATAGCCTATGTTACTCGTGGGTAATGTAGCTTTCGAGTGGTGAAAGAATTTTTAAAATCGGTCCAGTAGTTTTTGAGCCTATTCATTACAAACAAACAAACAAACAAACATACAAACAAAGTTTTCCTCTTTATAATATTAGTGTAGATGAACTAACATTTACTTTAAGAACTTTGTACAACTTTCCAAGACTAGAAATAACAAAGAACATTCAAAAGATTTCCATTTGGTTATTTTATTTTCGTATTTTATTTAAACATAGTATAAAATTCATATATCCGTGCAGTGAATATATATTTCTTTGTCGTGTTTTGCCACGCCTAACAAATATTTTAGAACTACGCATGCAGTTAATGCTTATAGTTCTTGAATTTAATAGCATTATATAAACTAATTAAATAATTAATTGCTGATGTTTACTTTTACTTATTTAAATTAGCACTAAGAGACTGTAGATCTTCTGATAGATATAGAGTATTTATGAGAGACTCGAAATGAAAGAAAAAGTTTCGCTACTCTCACTGAGTATTTTCTACAAGAAAGTGTTTATATTTTTCTTTATTGTTTCAAAGCATACAGGTACATGGTTTGATCCCTAGATCCCACACTAGGATTCCCTGTGTCGTGGGTTATTTATGTGGGTGGTTTATATGTTTATAAAAAGACCAGGAAATCTTAATGGCCTGTTAAACCTAATCGTAAATGGTGTGCTAATGTTGACTTTGGAAATATATATATAAATTAATCGATTCAAAACGAACAGTATAAAATCCTTACTTCTGTCAACTTTAAATAATAATAATAAATAATAAATATTTCGGACATCTAACACACAACGCCATCTAGTCCCAAGCTAAGCAGAGCTTGTGTTATGGGTACTAGACAACTGATATAAATACTTATATACTTTTTTTTTAATACATACATATTATACATAGAAAACACCCAAACTTCGAAACAAATATTTGCAGATCATACAAACATTTGGTCCGACCCGGGAATCGAACCCGAGACCTCAAGCTTAGCAGTCGCATATGCTACCACTACGCCACCGAGGCAGCAAATATATTCATAAATTCCAGCAATTAAACAAAAATAACTCTTCAAAACAAGTGCAGATTATAGAACCCCGTCCACATTTAGAGAACCACTCAATCACGTGGCAAACAGTTCGTGAAAAAGTTAAATAGAATCATAGAATCCACTTGTCAATCCAATCTTAGAAGCACCAACCACCGCACCCGATTGTGTTTTTAACCCATTTATAGTTGTGGATTGTTGAACACACAATAATTAGATAACTGTTCAATGATATTCACGTGTATAGAAGAAGTCTATGTATAAAACATATAAGCATGTAAGTGTCAGAAAGCAAGTAAATATGCGAATGACATAACTTCATAAAACAGTTATAATCGCTACGTACTTCTAAAATCACGATTGCAGAAAGAAGAATGCTTGCTACTTGGCTAGAGCCCCAGGTTAGAAAGTAGAAGTCTAAATGTGGTCAGTCTCCATCCAGAAAGAAACGGCGGAGTTCCACGCCCTGTCGCTCCGCAACTTGGCCGCAATCATGTTACCGAGCGAGATAACCACCACCCCAATGGCCGCCACTAAATCACGCCTCAGCTCCCCCCACGCCGGACATTCTGCCAGCGTGTGAAGCGCCGTGTCCACGGTCTGGCCATCGCAGTGGTGGCACTCAGGCGTTGGCTCCTTGCGGATCCGACACAGGTGCTCTCCTTTGTGTGAATCTTTACTCTGGATTTTTGAGAGGATGTATGAATTAATGGATCAAAGGTCCTTGACAGTCATTACATTGTATTCTACGTATAAAAATAATGAAGTTAATTCGGGCAAACAATGTGATGGATTTATAAGGATGTTTAATTGGAGCCAACGACCTCTTAACTAGTTAAACCGGTTTTTTATAATTAGAGTGTTTCATTGTTTACTAATTTCTATCGTTATACCTAGTTGGATTACTTAGGTCAAATGTGTGCATTAAATTTATTATATTGATTATTAAAGTTATTTTTACTGTACTACCTGAAACATATTCATCGAAACCTTTATATGTGAAATTACGAATCAATATCCAAGCACATTGTAGATGGTTTGAACAGATTTCAAAATTGAGACGAACTTTTAATAACGGCTGCGCATCGTTAAACCGACCGGACCGTATATCGACAACTACTACATAAAATCAGTCCCAAGATCCGTTCAAATCAGACACAATTTCCAGCAATAGAGAACATATCAAGAAGAAGAATTACATAATTAAAAACCACTTATAAATTTTATAGATACAAGTTCAAAGTGCTTAATGGGTATTGGTATTATTTTGGGATTAATCTCGCTCACACTCACTACTCCATCAACCCATAAACATACCAAGTTGTGGAATGGGAATTCCCAGAAAAAATTAACCAGAAATTAATCAGAAGAAACTGGAGGAGTTGAAAATATAACGAGTTGGTATTGGTGTTAGTGTCAATGGTGGCATCCGATTTCCGATTTAGACTCAGGAACGATCCTTTATGCGTTCTCGTAAGCTTGATGAGTCAACCCAATACCTTTCAGAAGGCATAGGTACATAAGCTTTCACGGGCTTCTCGAAGCGTGTTTAATGGGTTTACTGTACCTGTACGGTTACGTCGAGATTTTAAACTAATCGTTTTTCGTTTTTTTGCAACACCACATCATCACTCTATTTAATCTCCAGTGATTGATGGAGTAGTAGAAATAGAGCGGTATGCATAGTCTGCTGTGGCTGCGGCTTTGTTTTTACCAAAGTATTTGAAAAATATAGCATACTAGCTGAACCCCGCGGCGCGAGGCGAAACTAGTATGTTTATAAATTATTGTAAAGTTTCATTAAAATCCATTCAATAGTTTTTGAGCGTGAAAGAGCAACAAACATACTCACTTACATACTCACAAACTTTCGCGTTTATAATAATATATTAGGATGTATAGCAAATAGGACAACCTATTTGTACTATTTACTATGTGTAGCTGTTGTTGTTTTTAAAATTGAGGAAATAATAAAAAGATACAGATACATTATTAAATATACCTAAATATTTAAAGGTCTTTCGCATACCTTTAGGGACAGCTAAATGTACAGGTACCTACTAAAAGTTTTTCCATTTGCGGCTGCGGTCGCGTTGGGTCTCGTTTTCAACTAATCGGTTAATCAGCTCTTAGCGAAGTTTAGTTTCATGTACCTACTTACTTGTCTCTGTAATACAATCCAAATAATTTAGAAGTTTCGAAAAGTAATTATTGATCTTAAATAAGAGATTTTCTGTGAAATTATGTAAATAGGGAGACATAAGATAATATATTATACTAGCTGACCCACGCAAACTCGTTTGCGTCTTCTATTGCCCGTAGCGTAAAAAAAATCCCCCGTTTTTGAAACGTGAAGATATATAGCCTTCCTAGATAAATGAACTGTCCAACACTGAAATAATTTTTCAAATCGGACCAGCGGTTCCTGAGATTAGCGCGTTCAAACAAACAAACTCTTCAGCTTTATAATATTAGTATAGATATATAGTTTAATGACCAATATAAAATATTTTAAATAACAATAAATTAATTTATCTAAATTGTTTGGAATACAGCTATAAGTTTATATATAACTACTTTACGTCCAAGTTATTAGCAACTTCAAGCGCAATCTAAATTAGTATAACTTTGTTTTGGATGTTATTGCAAAATGAACATGTCAAAAATACAAAGAAGGGATTTTCAGATATTTCTGACATGATGTTCTTACTAACGGATGAATAATTTACTGCGATTAATTAATGACATTTAAATATACATTGAAATAAACTTCGCGATCTAATTGTACGTAGCATAAACTATATGATCTACACACAATAATTAAAAACCAAAAAAAAAACTTCTTTTAAACATTATATGAAAGCAGACAAAATACAAAAAAGGAGATTGGAAAATTCTAAACTTAGTAAATAATAGAATCGTTTTTGCCATGAATCTCTCATTAATAACTCATTCTATGATTGCACGGTCGCGTTTTTCAGACATTTTCTTTCCTGTTCAAGCATATTCAGAGCTGTGTCAGAATCGTTCTGTCATGATGCAAGTGTATATTCCACAAGCAACGAGGGCTAATGACTATTATCAACCCCTGCATCAAATAAATATTGTTTAACAGCCTTTCGTAAACAACTTTGTAAAAGCAGTGAGTACCTCACTGCTTTTACAAAGTTTTGCGTCGACAAACTCCGATTTTCGACGCCTTATACTTGATATGTTTTTGTTTTAATTAATAATTAAAATTTTCAAAAAAAGCTTTGCAAAATACTGGCAAGAAGTTTAGGTATGTTTTTATTTAAAACTAGTCGACTCGTATCTACTTCATTGGACGTTAACCGCTTGCTTTTCTTCGACTTCATTTACAAATACTATTATTTTAACTGAATTTTTTATACAATCATAATCAAATATGGCCTATGTCATTACTGAATAGTGTCGCTTTCTGTTAGTGAAATAATTTTCAGGATCGGATCAGTATTTCCGAGGATACCCTATACAACCATACAATTAAATTTAGAAACTTTACCTCTTTATAATATTAGTATAGATAAAGTTTTTATATTCTGAGAAGATATCTTATCTTTGATAATCACTACAGTACCAATTCCAAAAGAGTGTAAATGTTAAAGATTTGATTTTTTATTGAATATGAAGTCCATTACGAGTTTATAATCCAAAATATAACATTGAATACTGGGAGCTGTTTTCCATAAAAATAATATTAGGTTACAGTGAAACGATATACCGAAATCAAATATTCAAAACAGATACCAAAGTAAACTGCAATATTCAAAAAGGCAATATTGAAGATAGCTCGCGGCATTACGCCAGAGGGACAGACAAATAATGAGGGTCCAAAATACCCCAGGGAAAGGCTTTTTCACGCTCTGACGCCTTTATGGGTTTATCCCATTAAAATTTAATTCATTTTTTGTAGTGTCTCTTTGGGTCCATTAGCACTAAGTGAATTTTAGTTTGAAGTAAACATGTTAGGTATATGTTAATAAATAATATAAAGATTATGTGATATCTACCTTAGCCACCTTAGGGATGCACGATAATTTGGGCATCTATAAAAAAATTGAGATAAAATATATTTTATTGTATTAGATGTTTCAAATTTAATTACTTTGTTTAAGTATGTATCTCGGACTAATTTTTATTTATATTTACTAAGTAATAATTTTAATAATAACAAATTAATTAGCTTCTAGTCATTAGTAAAATTTTAGGGAACGTTGCCCTATATTACTGTAATGGTGTTTTTGATCGCGGTGGTTCTGCTTTGCTGCTTTTAATTGGATGTTCTTTATACACCATATTAGCCACGTGTTGTGTTTTCCAACTTATGCATCTGCAGCTAATGGCGCCGTTAAAATTATATGTCCGTAAGAAGTATGCACTAATGAATTAGTCCATAAAATCTTGGTGATCAAGTTTACAATATGTCTAATAATTTCTAAATGAAGGTGTAAATATTGCTTCTAAATAAAACACGACATTAGAATAATGTGGTAGACAGAAGTCGTTCATGCATGTTAGTTTTACATTATTGTACTCTTGACTTGTAAACGCATGGATGCCGATATTAATTCATACAAACCAACATTATTTAGCTTAATCGCTTTTATTGTTCTATAACGAACTCGAGTGTAATGTGGACTTAGCTGCATCGTACCACGCTTTGAATTGCCGAATCAATTAACATTTCTTGATATAAACCGCGTCTGTTAAGATTATTCTTATGTAAATCATTGACGCACTTTCATAACAGATATTCCGATTGATATAAAGTAGGAGGTGGATATTAATATGGTCTTAAAATTTAATCCATACTAGATTTTGGTCACACGCATAATTCATCGAATGGCAATGAATTCGGTTTCGATAAATGGTTCATCTGCTCCATTGATCCCTCCTGATCCCTGTTAATCTAGTCAGACCCACTGAGGGTTGAGTAGACATTCCAGACTAATCAAAAAGGCAAACTGGAATACGGGTTACACCCGTATTCAGTTGTCAAAGCTACGATTGAAGAGTGTTTCCTGGCATACGATCTGTAAATAATATTAATAATGAATATAATTGTTTGACTCAAGTTTCTTGCTTCTTTTGATTGGTTTAAATTAAACAATCAATGCTACAATACTACACTAATTATCGTATACCACTATGGTGCTAGTGCTGTGTACTTTCGTCATAAGCATACAGTTACCAAAGAATATAATTTTAAACTGACAGTGTCAGTCTGCAGCGAACTGTAGGCGGAATTATTTGTTTAAAAATATTTATACTCATTCAAAATTCTTGCTTTGCTCAAAAAATCCTAGTAGTAGTGACTATGCGTTACCGTTATTGTAAATGAAAAACAATTGACTACTATTACAACATAAAGTACACCTGAACGACAATATTGAAGATAAAACTAATATAGAACAATCTCCATATGCCCATTTGCGTCTAACATGCCAACGTAGTGAATATTTTACCGAGTGTACCGTTCCTGGCGATTCTTGTTCCCATTTACCGGCGAAATAGGTATTTCTCGTTACTTAGTACAAGATAGCATACTGGAGATCCTTTGGGACCGTCGTATCATCAAGGACGCCTCTAACTGCTTCATCTGCTCCTTTGGAATGAAGATAATCACTTGGAGGTCAGCCTAATGACAGAATAATAAGATCCTGGTAAAAATATTGGATTTTTAGGTAACATTTAGGCAGCGCTTAAAACGTTTGTACATAATGGTTACCTGTTTTTATAGTAGTGGAGACCCTTAATATCGATTCGAATTGTCATTAACACACATTATCAATTATGTATAATATACAATTTACTTAAATTTGATTTTGCTTAAAAGCATCTTGTAAACCCGCAATTTGATTAATTAGATGTGGTTTTAAAGATTTTTAGGTCAGGATCATAACCAGAATCCTATGAATCCCGGTTACATGTACTTTTTAAAAGGAAAATAACAATCTCAATTTATTAACATCTAAACAAGATGTTTGGTTGTTTCATCACTCTCTTAAACAATATGCTCCCTAAATATGATTGCTCGCTTATCAATATAATGGAATGAAGTGCTAATTATTTTCTAATAAAACTAATGTGTGTTTATTAAAACCCAATCGATATGACCTCGTGTTCCTCGTTTCGGGCTCACAGAACAATCAATCACATTTTAATGCCCGCCCTGCTCCCTATTGGCCGATTTAAAAGGCCAGACAAACCAGAACCCCGTTTAACATAAAGCCTATACCTATAATTAAACAGGTGCAGAGTTCATTTTAAAGTGGTGTTTACGTGGTGTGATAACAAGTAGTTTTTCAATTCGGTTGTGGGTATTTAGATATTAATTTTGGCAAGTAATCTATTGAGGAGTGTTGATCCTAACTTCGCCTTTGTACTGTGTTATCTAAATCGCTTATAAATGAGTTCATAGTTTAGTCGTGTATTACTGTAAGGAAATCTGTTGAACCATTCTTCTTCGAATTGTACTCTGAATTTATTTAGATGCGTATCTATCTAGATCGACTATTTCTGCTTAAGTAAGCTACTTCTGCATTGTTACTCACTTCGGAATAATAATCCTCACTGATTAAAAAGGAAAATTTAACTTGTTTAGTAAGTTTGATTAGGTCTTTTTTTTTAACCGACATCAAAAAAGAAGGAGTGAAGTTTTATCAAAATCCATTCAGTAGTTTTCGCGTCATCTATACCCTCAAACTTTCGCGTTTATAATATTACTAGCTGACCCGGCGAACTTCGTACCGCCTTAGCGTAAATTTGATGCACTACTTTATTTTGTATAGCTGACCTATCTTATGTATGCGTACCTATTCAATTTGAACTGGAATCGATTAGCGCGGTTATGTCTATGGTGTCATAGATCACCACAGAGTTTTTTGTTTTAAATTGAATGACGTTGACATTCGTAACGCGCTTTTATTAAAATATGCGAAATTAAATGTATATTTTTCAATCCTTCTGAGACATTTTCTTAATATTTTTTTCCGTAAGAACCTTGTACAGAGTATTAGAAAACTACAAAAAAAAATCAGCCAAATCGGTCAAACCGTTTTCATGCTATGTCGTGACAACGGAAAACGGGTTTAATTTTTATATATGTAGATTATAGAATAGTATTATTTATTGTAAGAAGTAGCGGAGAGATAATAATGTTGATAGAATTACGTATAAAGGACTGACTATTTCTCGATCATAGCGTTTCTATTAGCTCCCTTCCACTTTAGTAGATTGCGTTACGGGTATATTGAGGTAGCCAATTCGAGAAGCACCCTTGTTAATTTGTCAATAATGACACTAATTGGTTCAAATTTTATAAAACGTTTATATTCAGTACTTTTGTGAATAAAGCCTTAACTTTGCGTTATTATAATTAAAAGATTAGAGCAGTAGGAACGATAGAATATATATATTCACAGATATAAAATATTAAAGATTTAAATTTTCTGGCCTAGATTAATTATAATTATCGTTTCTACTGTACATTTAGAACACTAATTACCAAAAGCATTAGGTACTGTTAAGTCCTATTCCCGAACCCAATTTCTTCCGACATTCAAACTCCAGCAAAGATTTAACTTAGAGAAAACTTTACTGTTTTTGCTTTAACACTCCTAGTGTAAATCTTGAAGTTGTATAGAAACAAGAACATTCCGTTTCAAATTGCAAGTCTGGAATCGAACAAATACATTTTGTAGCTATCTACACCCAGTTTATTCTACGTAGTAAGGTGGCCAGATGCTAACACCTTTTTTTTTGTATAGCGGGCAAACGAGCAGACGTATCGCCTGGTGGTAAGCGATTACCGCCGCCCATGGACACCCGCAACACCAGAGGCGTTACAAGTGCGTTGCCGGCGTTTTAGGAAGGAGTACGCTCTTTTCTTGAAGGTTTGAAGGTCGTATTTGTCCGGGAACACCGCAGGCGACAGCTCATTCGATTTTTGAAATAAATAGTAAAATGCATGTATATAGTGTTGTTGCCATCCAAAACTATGGTTACTATAATACTCCTAATACTCCAAGTACCTTGCCACCTTAAGGTTTATAAAAATGGAGCTGCATTTAACTGTTATGAAAAAGTATGTTTTCTCAAAGAACTGGCCTTTGTCCAAGTCTACAATAGCGTGACCTAAAGAAAAACTAATTAGATGTCTTACAAAAGCTTTGTACTTTTCTGGAATAAAAATCTTATCTTTTTTCTCCTAAAATCAACCCGCACCCGCTGTTACACCCAGCGCAGCACTTTAATTGAGAAAGTTACTAACTAGTCAAACTATTTTCATTTTTCATCAACTTCTTAGTTATGCGAGTGTACTAGATTTTTGTTATAGTGTTAAAATCCATAGTGATATAATTTTTTTTGGAGGTAAGTTAAAGTTAAAGTTAGTCGCTGGTAAGGCCGCGGGACGAAGCTAGCCCAGCTTAGTTATTTCTTGTATCATCAGCTACCTATTAGTGAAAGTCCCGTCACAATCGGTCCAGTTCCAGAGATTAGCCGGCACAAATAGACAGAGAGACAAAATTGTAAAATATGTTATTATGGTATATGTACTGTATATGGTCTGAGTTCTAGGTTGTGTATACATACATATACGTTTAGTAAAAAGCGGTTACTTTAATATTACAAACAGACACTCTAATTATATTTATTTGTTAAGTTCCGCGGCGCCGCTCGCCTTTTATAAAGAGAGTAAAGAGTAGCTTACGTCCTTCCTAAAAAATCTAAGTATCTCCATATCAAATTTCATTAGACGTAACAGACAGACACACAGAGTTACTTTCAAATTCATAATAATAGGTCTTTACCTATGAAATTGCGTTTCTTCAGTACATTCATCATCAGGTCATTTCAAATAAAAAAAAAGTTTGTAATGGCTCTGTATTCTAAATTCAAATTAATTTTGTTTTAAAACCATGACATTCTATTTACAAACTCAGTCTTTTGTTTTTTGATTAGCGTTGTATTTTCATTACATTTGAACATTTTTCGTCATAATGGATACTTTAAAAATTCGTGTAATTATGGAATATGAGTTCCGTCGTGGCACCATCGCGACACAAACGGCACGTAACATCAAAAACGTTTACGGAGAGAACTGTACAAACGAACGCACAACCCTTTATTGGTTTTCCCGGTTCCGTTCTGGAAATTTTGACTTGAAAAATGAAGCTCGTGGTCGTCCGGAGACTTTGGTTAACAATAATGAATTAAAGGCGATTGTGGAAGCTGACGAAACTCAATCTACAGCTGAGCTAGCAGCAGCTTTTAATGTAAGCATCAAAACAATATTGATCCATTTGCGACCAATTGGCAAGGTAAAAAAGCTTGATAGATGGGTGCCCCACGACCTTAACGATCGCCAGCGCAACGTACGCGTCGAGACCTGCCTTTCGCTGCTCAACAGGCAAAGAAATTAATGAATTTTGAAACGAATAGTTACGTGCGACGAAAAATGGATTCTGTTCGACAATCGAAAGCGCTCAGCAAGTTGGTTAGACCCTGGTTCAGCACCAAAGCAATGCCCTAAACCAAAAATGACCCCTAAAAAGGTGATGGTCACTGTTTGGTGGTCTAGTGCGGGTGTGATTCACCACAGCTTTTTACAAAACGGCATGAGCATTAATGCAGATGTGTACTGTGAAGAACTGGAGAGAATGATGGAGAAGCTTACACATCTGCAACCAGCTTTGGTCAACCACTGCTCCTTCACGACAACGCGCGACCCCATACTGCGCAACAGACAGTCTCCAAGCTGCAAGAGCTGGGGTTGGAAGCTCTCCCTCATCCGCCATACTCACCAGACCTTGCACCTACCGATTATTACTTTTTCCAAAATTTAGACAACTTTTTAGTGGGTAAAAAATTCAATTCCCGAGAGGCAGTACAAAATGCCTTTGAAGAGTTTGTTGCCTCCCGTCCAGCTGATTTTTACAAGAAGGGCATCAATAAACTGCCAATGCGTTGGCAAAGATGCGTCGATTGCATGGGTGATTACTTTGAATAACAGACATAAAAAAGTTTGAAAAAATAAGTACTTTCACTTATTGCATACAAAACGGCAATTTCATAGGTAAAGACCTAATATTAGATTGGCTACCGCCTTCGACTTAATAGTCTCTTGTTGGGTTTAGGGAGTAGTGCATTCTTTTCTTGAAGGTGTGAAGAAATCGATCTGGCTGAATATTGCTATAGAGATTTTATGTCTTTTAATTGAGTGCTGTTTCCACTGGTTAGACACGACAATAAATAACACAGATGTTTTAGGTCTAAGTTCTAAGTTTACTACCCTACTCCATACTATTTATAAACTCTTTTTTGATGAAGAAAATATATTTCATATTAAGAATGTGGTAGAAATATGTACAAAATTGGAGATGTATTTTTTACCGTTTAAATACATTTCTACCCGCCAGTTAGGTAAACAAACATGGTACAACGACGTTGAATAAAACAGTAGACTTAAGCAACGAGCTTTAACCATGGTGTTGCTATCTTAATACAAGAGAATTCTCCCCTATTTGTAGGTAATCGAAGAATTTGAAATTGTAATAACTAATATGTATTGTTTGTGTCTTTTTATAATTTTCCTGCAAAGCACACAATGTAAATAAATTAAATAAATTTATTAATTGCTTTTTCTTTACAGGTATGTAGTCTTTGGCAGCGCTTATAACGAGATGGTAGTAGATTACTTGTAAGTACTCAAATAAGAATTATTGTAGCTGTAAATACTTGTCTCCAAATATTGTACGTAATTGACATCACTTTATTACGATATTTTGAAAATACGCGCCAACATACACAATACTGTATTTGTGTTTTTTAAGTTGCTAGGCTGTCACTTTCATCAAGAAGTAGATAACAATGTATAATTGATAATTGATAATTGTTTATTGATAATCCATCTTTGATACAATTAGAAAATACGTTAATGGCTGCAATAGTAAAAACTGTGACGCAGCCATTAGCGCTCACATCTGTGGTTATAGTCAACAGAAAATCAAGGTACGTAACACTAAAAAAAAACACAAAACAACAAAAAAGAAAACAAGGCATGCAGTGATTAAAGAGTCAAATAGTAAGCGCACGTGTGTGTGTGAGTGTGTGTGTGTGTAGGGTGTGTGTGTGTGTGCGTGTGTGTGTGTGTGTGTGTGTGTGTGTGGGTGTGTGTGTGTGTGTGTGTGTGTGTGTGTGTGTGTGTATGTGTTCATTATTTTGCTAGTACACAACATAGTGTGCAATAATAATAATAATTGATATATATTCAAATAAGAAATATCACCAAACATTCTATACATTGAGTGTAGGACGGGGAGCTCACGTGTGTTTGAATATACGTATGTTGTATGTAATATAAGTACCTACATAGATGATAGGACTATCTCACCATAAGTTCTTCAGTTTGAGTATAGGATAAGGAGCGAAGCCAGTCTGTCACTTTAACTTTGCAATTACGCAATGTCATGGAATATATATCAAGCTCTTTATTTATTACGTTATACAACTTCGGACCTGAGAAATAGTACTGGTGGCTGGCTACAGTCGTATTGTGTTTAAAAATGTTACAGACTCTGTCCGACCTGCGTGTGTTGAGAACAAAATTAGTGTCATATGGAGTTGTCGTATGTTTACGGAGTATTACATGAAGTATGTACACCTGTCGGACAGTTAGGACTTCACACAGGTTATACAGGTCCGAAGTAGGGTATCTATTCGGTTTGCAAGACATAACTTTAAGAATACATCTTTGAGCTCTTTCCAAACGCAATATGCTAGTTTTATAGGTACCACCCCAAGCACTAATACAGTACCCTATAATTGACTGTACAAAAGCATAATATACTATTTTTAAGGTGGAAAGGTCTACAATGTGACGAAGATTTTTGAAGACATATATAAGCTTCCTTAAGCGCGATGTGAGTAAATTAATTTGAGGATTCCAGGTTAGATTACCATCTATAATGATGCCTAAATATTTGATTTTATCATTAGAAACTAAGCTGTAACAGCCACAGTTACCTATTGAGGAGAGATTGCAGGTATGGGCTTTGACAACGAAAGGTGTAGATGGTTGAGTCTTTTTACTGGAGGAGAAGGTCAAAATGTTTGTTTTATCTAAATTTAGTGTTAGAAGGTTGTAGTTCAACCAGGCCATTATCGATTGGAGTGCGGTTTCAGCCTTTGTCCTTGCAATATCCCAAGTAAGGCCCTTTATTAGGAGAACAGTGTCATCGGCGTAGGAGACTATTCTACAGTCTTGTAATTTAAGAGAGCAAAGATCGTTAATATAGAGGAGAAATAGCGTGGGACCGAGGACACTCCCTTGCGGCACACCATACGAGAGAGTAGTCTCTGCACTAGTAATATTATTAATAACAACAGATTGAGTGCGGTCTTGCAAGTATGCAGAAAAAATCTCAAGTGATAAGCCGCGAATTCCTAAATGCTCCATCTTCTTTAGAAGAAGTGGGACAGAGACAGTATCAAAGGCCTTGGTTAGGTCCAGGAATATACCGATCGTTTTTACTTTATCATCAATATTTGCTATAATCTCATTTGTGACATCAAGGACAGCATCTTCCGTTGATTTTTTACGTCTAAATCCGTATTGCCTTTCAGACAATAAACTATTTTTATTAATGTATTCTATAAGTTTATTGTTCAAAATTTTTTCAAGTATTTTTGAAAAAGTTGATAGCACAGAGATAGGCCTGTAGTTGTTGACACTGCCTCTGTCACCACCCTTGTAAATAGGATGGACTAATGCTTTTTTAAATAGTTTTGGAAAGGTGCCTGTGTTTATACATAGGTTAATTACATGCTTTAAGATAGGTATAAGAATGTGTCTAGTTGACTTTACTAAAGAAGTGGGTATCATAGACGTAAGCATAGATAGTATATCGGGAACGATAGAAAGACAAATTCAAATATTTCTCGAATTACTAGAATATTTACAAAAATTAGTTCATAGTTTTGCAAGATAATATATGATTATCTTTACAGCTAGTTTTATATTTATAATATAAACTAATTCTAAGAGAATATACAATATTGGTTGAATGGTAGAAAAATATGTTAACAGACCTAGCAACACAGATGAAGGCGCTAAAACTCCTGCTTAGGTTGCTTTCTTTTTGAAACGGGTTGTTTTTGTACTCCCTAAGGTTGTCAGTGTTCAAAATATACACAACCCACTCTAAATAAACACATTGCTGGACGAAATAAAATGTTGTTTCTCGACAAACTCTGTGCTTGAATTAACATATTTTTATTTTTGCACATGTACATTGTTAGACTTACTTGCAGCAGAGTCAAGCAAAATGCTATTAAAAATACACTACTGAGTATTAATAATACCAGTGGTCGTCCAGTAAATTCGACCAAAATTATGTATTTTAGCTTTTTGTTCGAATAATTTTCGTAAAGAAGTGTACAAAGTTTTTTCATATATTCGTATATAGATATTCATTAGGCAAGCCTTAATAACGGTTTTTGATAAAAGTATAGATAACTAGTATTTCAAATTACTATTGTATGGAAAATAATATGCAAAGTAGATGCAATTCAAAAGTCCACAATACTGTATTTGACTACGTTTATTAAGACTTGCGTAAAGACAAAGTATACTAAAGCTTCCTTAACATTAATACATACATATGTGTAATGCACATATATATTAAGAACAATGTACTGGTATACAGGGCAGATAACATTTTATTATGAAGCTTGTTGGTGGAGCTTTAACGAGGTAACGTGTTTTAGCCAAAGTGTTTTCGGATTATGTTCAGGTTTAACACTCGTAATGCATGTTAACCAACGTAAATGTAATCAGCTGGAGCGAATCGTTTAAAGTTGGACCTCGACTATGCTTTTGTTTTGAGTTCACAGATAATGTTATTATGTTTTATCGTGGTCTTGGGTTTCCCGTGACTCTAAACACACGTGACATTTATTGTCATCTGAACAAACGCGACGTCTTGAATGAAATTTAGGTTAACGCATGTATTTAAAGAAAACTCTATATTGTTATACTGTTTCTAGTATCATAACATCGAGAAAAAAACTTGAAACTTGTGCCAAGGATCTTAATAAAATAGATGATAATATATTGGTGGACTTTCGTATTATCATCATATTCATCCCGCTTATTCTTCTGTTTTATTGAATGATTAGGTATGTATTATAATTGTTTCGAAACCGTGGCCGAAACGTAGCTAATTCAAGTAATTCAGAAGTATGTAATAGTTATCCTAAGTGCTTTAATTCCCGTTAACATAATTATAGTTTATGTTTTCTCAGCATCCTTACAGAAAACTATGTTGAACTGACAAATCTATCTAAGATATTATAAACAAATCGAAGTATTTGTTGAGGTCTGATCCTTGTTGATGGGTTTAATCGAATTAAGTTCGACACACTACTTCTAAATATTTTCATCCAAGAATATGTTCATGCTATACCTTTGAGCGTAATAATACCTAAAGAATGTAGAGTAGAGCTCAGTCACTATATTACGGATTCTAGGTACTAAGAACAATTGATTGTTCCCATCCATTGCTCTTAAATTAAAATGCTCAGAAGGTATAAAATTTCTATCACCTGATAATTGGGTACTACATTTCCCAAAGCTCCTGTCGAATTGATATTTTATGTGAATCTTATTAATGAGAACCAAATTGATTTGCTAATAAAAGGTTCGTATAAATCGTTAAACCGATACGGGATTCTCCCACGGTCGGTAAACATTGGTGATTCCTCTGACCCAACATTACCATTCAAATTTCCTAATTTACACTTCGTAATGGCATCCCAGAAAATTGGAGTATTTCACGAATCCTCAAGCTGTGGTATGATACCTATGGAAAGTAAGTAAAAAACTTCATTGAAAAAATGTTCGATTTTCAAGAGGCTGTAATAGCTAACAATTAAATTTAAAATGTTTAAAAAATATACATATAAAATTTATATCATAATATACAGCCTTTAATATAGTGTAAGATGACATCTTAAATTAATTATATCTTAATACATAATATATACACAATTCTTCTGTGTATTCTTCTCTTCCTAACTCCTGCCACACGGCTGGACCGATTAGAATGAAATTCCGTGTGTATATTTCAACGGGTTCCTGGATTGTTTGGCAACACAATTGAACCCGGTAGGGGGCGCTGCTGTCGATATGACACCATCAGCTAGTAAATAAACATTTTTTTTTATTCTAAGTTCGCTGAGTTAGCTATTAGGTGTATAAAATATATGCTAAGACGACTGTTTGTTGAGAAGTTCAAAATGTTCTAACAGCGAGTAATTTAGCCCGAAAGTCAGAGTTGGGATCAGGAATACAACAAACAATCTAAACACACATCCTATCTCCTTAAATATTAACCTGCGAAATCGAGAGGGAAATAAAAGAATATTAAGAGCGTTCTATTAAGATTTCCAATGTAGGTTTACTTATTCAAAGCACTCACGTTATGTAGATTACTTTGGGAAGATCGCCCAAATTACTGCGTTGAATAATACCGTACATGGCAAATGAACAAACGGTCAGTTTGACGAATATTGTTGTCCGTATAAGACTTTTTTTTAATTTTTATTTATTTAAAAACTTTATGCACAAATGCACAAATGCACAAATAATTAAATTTTAAAATCATTTGTTATGGAAATGCGTTAAAGGACTGTATTATGGTTATTCTCAAATAAATGCTCACATAAGCATAAATCCAGGTTCTGGGTGGTAAATCAGCCTCTGTAAGCTTCATGAAGAATGTGATTTTGTCTCTTCTATATCCAGTAAATAAAAAAATACTAACTAACTTTAGAACTGAATAATTTTAGTTTGAATATCAGTCTTCTATAAACCTTGCAAAATCAATAGTGAACTTGTAGTATATATTGTACTAGTTGGATGTACAGCACGCATTCCATGTGTGATTGCGCTATCCTCCACGCGAATTCTATGCCTGCTGGATATTACTTTCTGCGGTTCTTAACTATAAATATAATTATATCTTGAAAAATAATATGATTATATACATATATAGGTACTACATACCTTAAATTGTCTGACGTGATAGGTCGAGCTAGCCGTGCTTACAGTCTAACTGAATGATCATATTAAATCAAAATTTATATAAAAACATGCAATATAATATAAATTATAGATATAATATAAAATAACGGGCTAACTCTCGTTACAAAGCCCAGGGCACAAAGCTTCCTAATGTTTTTTTAAGCCACCAGTTTCTGAATAGATATCGTTATCGTTTATAGCAAACGTTTTTAGTAGTTAAAAATCCAGTGAATCGTGAAACACCTAAGGTGGGCGTTTTTTGTGCTATAAACTATAAATTAACTGTGCCTTTGAAAGAAAAAAAAATCCGGTTTTTATGTTGCTCACCCAGATTTTGTTAAATTATAAAATTTATTGTCAGATGTTGAATGTCCATGTAATGAAAAATGAACAGATTGACATATTGATGTTATTGGAATTTCTGCTACCCAATTTAAAGAACTTAGTGACTTTATTTTTTATGATTTTTATCCCATATCAACTGTTTTCTAGACACACGTTACGTAGCTCTCCGGGGAACATACTAGGTACATATACATACACACTAGCAGGCATAAGTCCCCAACCCGCACTTGGCTCGCGTGGGGACGTATGGCCTTAGCTCTCTCCTGAGAGGAGACCCGAGCCCAGCAGTGGGTCGTTATGGGTTGTTGATGGACTAGCAGGTACATATAAAGACAAAATTTGAAGTAAAATCCGTTGTTGATAAGGAAAGAAAGAAGGAAAGACACAATTTAAAAAATCTGTCATGTATTATGAATACAGTATGACTATTGTTTATCTATGTAGGTAACTAGCTTTTGCGCGCGTTTTAACTCCGCCCGCGTGTTTTTCGGTTATCGCAGCAAAGAGTAGCCAATGTTCTTCCTCAAAAATCAAAGTATCTTCATGCCAAATTTCATTGAAATCGGTGCAGCGGTTTGGACGTGAAAGCAGGACAAACAGACAGAGTTACTTTCACATTTTTAATATAAGTATGGATTCATCTAAACTTATTTAAGTATGTAATACTAGTTTTTGCGCACTGTTCCGTTTGCTTGTATGTCAGTTATTGCGTTAAAATATATCCTATGTGGGTCGCTGATAATAATGAAAATAAATATTCTTTTAAATCGAATAAGTCACGTAGTAGTAAAAGCGTCACAAACAAAGTATCTTAGCTTAATAGTACTAGTCAGGATCTAAACCAAACTATTTCTCTAATTAAGTTACAATTATACATTAACGAATTAATATTGTTGACTAATAACTACCTCGAAAAGTTGTTTTAAATTCCTCTAGAGTTTCGTTTCCTTATTATTTTTATGTACAGTGGAACCATTAAAGTTAGCTAGAAAGCTGCCTGAGAATACAAATGAACAAATATTGCTATTTACATTATTGCTACGTTGAGACCTCGAGAAAGCATATTTAGAGGTGGATAAAGTGCTAGTAATGTTTCGTCAAAAAATATTTTAAACTTCAAACTAAGTTCTATTTAAGCCTAAAGTCAAAATTGTGGATTTTTATCTTTTTTGTTACAAAAAAAGTCCATAAAACTCGATGAAAGCGACTCTTCTATCATCTGCGAAATGAATTATATTTCTTAACTTCCTCTGTACTTTAACTAAGTTGTGCGAAGAAGTCGTTTCCTCAAAATATTCGTTTTGGCCCTGGGAGTTATTTATTCAAAATTTACATTCTTACTCTGTTATTATTTATTTTGTGTTATTTTGAAATAACGTTTAAGTTGATTAATGCCATTAAATTTGTAATAAAAATATTAAACAAATAAAACTTTGGGCGCGACGATAAATTGTTCGACTATTCATTCACAGGAATACGCACATATTCTATATGGAATACTAGAAGTGTAACTGGAGAGTTACACGCGATAATTTATTTAAAAGGTACAATACCTTATACCAATAAGGTACCTACATTACCTTGTAAATATATTATCCCGAATAAGTCCCGAGTTGCACATTTATTATGTATAAAAGTAGCAAAAGTATTCTGTTCGTATTCGAAAACAAGCATTAATAAACAACAATGTTACAAGATATACTTATTTTAGGGGTTATGAAAGCGCTGTATCTGTCCAAGATTATTATATTACCAGTAATCATGTTTAACATTATTTAACGTAATTGATTACCTCTCCGACCGACATTACGAATCGATAAATTCGAAGAAAAACGTTACATTCGAGTTCCACGAGCGAAAGTATTGGCCACAGATTACTCCGGCTCAACCGGTACAGGTTCGGTTAAGAAACACAAACTTTATTAATATAAAGTTCATTTACGATATATTGACAACTGACACAGTTAACTTAAAGCAATAAATATGGCAACACCTTGTTGTAATACTATAAATTATGTAAAATATTTGGGCTAAAATGACATATATTTTTACTTAATGTTAATATGGTATTACTTGGGTCGATATGAAATACACATAGAATACGTAATACCTTGTGTCCATTATTGATGTAATTATCTCTTTTTTTGTTATTTTGAAATGATATACATAATTGCTTGTAGAATCATCTGATAATACTTTTCAAAATCATTTCCCTCCCGCTGTTTTTTAAACTTAAACATACTTATACTCATTTTTAAATTATATTATCAGCCTAATATTTTTAACACCTGATTTTCATTGACAAAATCACCTCATAATAGATAACACAGTACATTCAGACCCTGATAGAAAAGCAGTTAAGTTAAATCTTAAATTAAAAAATGCCTGTAAATAAATAAAGATAAAATATATAGGTCTGGTGGAATCTGGCAGTAAGCGAGATACAGCAAAATCATTTTGTAATTAAAACCAGATCAAATGAAGTGCAAGGACTGGCCAATCATTTTCCCGAGGCAAATCATGATGACGGGATATTCCTAGCCGCCATCATAATTTTTCTGTCAATTTACATTTTTAAATCAGTTGTATTTCGAAACATTTACAAAGACTTTTGACTGGTTCATTTTAATGATCAGCCACCTGCCTGACACCAATGAAACTGTTTCAGTGATTCAAAATTACTTTTACTGATAATAAAATACCCAAAACATCGAAACTTGTTTATTCATTTAGTAATATTTAAAACTCAATTACAACACCAAAATTTCATAAGTTTAGCAATCGCCAGTAAAATCTTTTTTTGTAAACGCAATATCTGTCACGTTAGTTGTTAGTAGTTCAACAGTCTACTAAGAGATTATTATGAAATCCCTTCCAAGGATGTCATATTTCTTTTCCAACGAAATATCGTACATTTTCAGTAAGCACATTAATAAAGCGGTTAAGATAGCTTTATGTTTCACAACTAACGTGTTTCCTAACACTTAATAATTTACACTACCGTACATAGCAAAACTTCCCAAACTTGCCGTACGAAGTTAGATACTTTAACCAACCTCTATTTAGATACCTATCATGTTAAACAATTGTGTTCTGTGAAGGCGAGAATTGGATGAATATGTTCGAATGACTTTCCACTAATAGAAACGGTTACTTCACGAACACCAGACCCGTTTTAAGATCTGTCCGTTGGGAGCGATGATAGTGGTCAAGCCATCTCCTAGGCTATTTGCCAGGTTTCTATAAAAAAAATGAGATAGAAATACTGTTTGATTCTAAATTGACTAACTGTCCCTAATGGTGGACTGACCTACATAAAAAATATTAGATTGTTCGGTTTTTTCCATTTTTTAACAATTTTAGTTCAATTAGTGGTTTTTATATTAATTTTCAAACTTAATATAGGTGTTATATATTCAGAGCTAGACGTGTTCATTAAAAATAATGAAAGCAGAAAAAACTTTTTTATAAATAATGCGGAACGAATGCATGCATACACCTCAAAGGGAGCTGCTTGGGTAAAGTTGAAAGCAAATAGAAATGTTAACTCTTTTCTATTAAAACTTTTGAAATGAGTTGCGTTGCTTCGTACCGTTGTAATTTATTTTCATAACAAATACTCTGGAATAGAAGACTTCAAAAATATTTGGCATAATGTTAGTTACCAGTGTGTGTGTGTGTAGTCTGTGTGACTTTGTAGTGTGTGTGACTTTGTAAGATTTTAAAAGTCCTTATTTTAGTCCGACATTATTGTCCTTAACTGTTTACATGATTCTGCCAAGAAAAGTATTTGCAACAATACGAAAGCACAAATTGAACTCATGCAACTTACGGTTAATATATCTGTGTGTGTAGCAAATAATTATTTTGCTCACTATCACTAACAGTAACATACTCTCTCTCTATTAAATTTAAAAGCCTTCAAATTCAGTGTTCACATATTACACGTCAATTTAAACCTATTCATATATCCTACTAAGTTTGTGAGGAAAAAATACTAAATGGATTTTGATAAATCTTTACAATAGTATACTTTATACATCAGAATAACACATAGGGTACAATTTATAAAGATACTACAATCGGTGCGACAATACTCGCGGCGTTGCCCGCAGTTATTGTCGCACCGCGGGGTTCAGCTACTATTTAATAAGAATGTGATAAGGTTACATGTTTACATACAGGTTGATGCCATGTGAGATGCCGATGCTTCGATAGTTTATATTTGAAACTTTGACTGTTTAGGATTCTGCTTTATCAAAAAAGCTATTTGTCATAAAAATACACCATCAACGCTAGTTGTTGCGTTGAATACATCAAAAATGCAGAAGCATCACTAGACCGGCATGGAAGGGGGCACCATACTGCATTATTGCATTTGGATTCTGCTTATGCTTTCCATACTTTCTACTCTGCCTAGAGTAGAGTCATTTTGGCAAGGCATTTTTTTGGTGTTGACCTACCGACATGCGAATTGGTCCTCACCAATATTCTTATGGAAGAAAAGCAATGCTGATAATAAATGAATAAACTTGATTGAACTTACGTTGAAATTGATTTATGAACAAAAAGTTCTCGTGTCACGCCCCGTTAATTTAGCCATGTTGTTTTTATATAAACCGTAGCTCGGTTTTATCTGTTCAAAGTTCATTTAACTCGAGAAACTTTGACGTCTGATTAATAATGAAGTGGTGTCAAATTAATGACGAAGACTCGTTTTATTTCGCAATTATTTAACGAGAAAGCTATGTAGAGAAATAACAGGATGTCTGCATGTGAGCAATTACCATTCCGTTCTTTATTTTTTTTCGTTAAAGAATTGTTTAAGTCGTACATATATCATCCACTCTTTCACTTGTTACAAGTATGCTAACCCACGTGGAGGTGAAACTCATGGAATGATGAAAAAAAAAGTTCACTTTTCAAGATAAATAAACAAATAAATAATAAATAAATTTCAGACATCTAACACACAAAGCCATCTAGTTCTAAATTAAGCAGAGCTTGTATTATGGGTACTAGACAACTGATATCAATACATATATATATAAATACTTTGTTTTTGTAAAACATACATATTATGCGTAGAAAACACCCAAACTCCGAAACAAATCTTAGCAGATTATACAAACATATGTTCAGATCCGGGCATCAAACCCGAGACCTCAAGCACAGCAGTTGCTTGCGAGGCAGTCAGCACCGAGCAGTAATAAAAATCTTTCAGTTAGTGGAAGAAACCATACCAGGTGCCAAATGGGGTGACAGTAGTATCTTTTCCTCCGACATAACATTTCTCCTTCAGTTCTGATGAGAAAATGACCAGTGGGGACTTCTATATGAAACAAAACAAAGTGTATCTCCATTTGTCATGTCTGGTTCAAACATCATGCTCGTGAACGGGTGAATGTTACTCACATTGACTAATTGTAATGTTTATGTTATTATAAGTGTGGCAATGCCGTTTTGACTACGAATTAGTCATGTGTAATTGTCAGGATCCTATTTCTGTTGTAGAAAATGTTTCTACCACAGTAAGAGTAAAATGTAATTGTATTAAAAGCGTTGGTATTCTAAAATTCGATTTTGCATTACCTACTCTAGATTTACGAGATTACACACACTGAAATGGTTGGAATTATTCTGAGATACCTACGTTGCTAACGTTCAAAGTACAGAAACAAATACAACATTTATTATACATGAAAATACGGGAAAATATTTTTCTTACATCAAAATTCCATTAAAAGTTCGTTCCATTTTACGCATGCACGTATGCAGTAACTCAGAGGATACGTGAACGCAGAGCTATGTTAACGGTAATTAGTCACGCGCAACGCATTTTAAGACATAACTTGACTTTTATTTACGATTAATTATTTTCTTTATAAATAAATAGACATAAATAGGTTAATAGAGGTTCGTAAATTTAAAACCTATTTCACAGTTTCTTACAGTCGATTAGAAATAGGTGGGCATGTAATGTAAACCGTTTAGAAGTGGGCGTACTTAAATTCACTACGCCTTGTTACTATTTGTTGGCGTAAAATAAACTTGTTTAAGAATAATATTTAGAAATTACGTTTTGTTTCTTGTGTGTAAAAAATTTACACTAGGTATATATGAGGAGTTTAATTTTGCTTGAGTAACGCAAATAATCTGTGTTATATCATGCACGTACAATACTAATGCTATGACCTAATAGCGATTATTATAATGCTTGCCTTTATTGTACGTACTTACTATTATTATATAATACTTAAATTTATTTGTTTATTTCTAGGTAAAGTTTGACCGCTTTTAAATTGCACCGAAATTCGAAATTTCATGAAATCTAAACTTGTGACCAATTTAACGACTAACGAATATTTAGTATTCAGTTATAACTTTACAAGTCGTTTGTTTTTGTGTTCATTCTTATATAATATACAAATACATGCCTACATTAAAATTAACTTTATGCAGACAATTACATCATGAAATAGGTGTATGATCAAAGTATTATATTATACAATGAACAAATTGTTAAAAATAAAAAAACATTTAATCTATTCCTTGCATTGTACCTTTTCATTATATTTACTCCCAATTTTTCAGTATGTGGCAACTTTCTTGTCGTTAAATTTTACCAATTATTTCAAGTGTGTAGAGCTTCTACACAATTAGTGTATCGCTTTCGGTACATGCTAGTATTTGTGGGTAATTACAAAAAAAAAGGTTTTTCAAAAGTTTGGCTTGTTTGACATGGTTTCACTAATACTTATAACGGCTGACATGGTTGCGACTCGACGCGATTCAGCACGACTCGATCAGTAGGTAACATTTGTCATTAAAATGGTAGCTACTTTCACGGGTTGACGTTTTAACAGGTTATACTTGATGATTACGTAACTAAGAACCTAGTCCCATTTTTATGATAAAATCAAAAGTAAGTACATTTTAATGTGATTTTTATTCATTGATTGATCAATAATTTTGATAAAACTTTCACTGCTTCTGGTATTACAGTAAACTAGTTATCGCTTGTATGTATTTTTTCATTTACCGGTTCGATCGGGGAGGTACTACCCTCTCAACCCTCTGAACCTTCAAACAAAAATGTAAATAGCATAACATTCCTCAATGTAAATGAGTTTGTCTTGTATTCGTATTAAAACGAGAATATACAGCGTGATCCCAATTCCGTTCTCTGCGGCTTTCGTAGTTTTCATGCACTTATTTGATACTTTCATTGTGTAACGGTGATCTTCTTGAATGGAACTGAAACAATTTACACAAGATATTTGCATAAATAGTATACTAATGAACCTTGAAGTGAAGCTTATTGCTCCGTGGCTACTAAACAGATCCCGTAGTTTTGTATTTATAGTTCAAAAGACGTTCGAACAAGAGTTTTGTTCGTTCATTCAGTGTGGTGAGTTCGTAGATCGTACACTGAGAAGGGAAATATGAGCATAAACTTGATTTAACTTCTGGCCGTTTGTTTAAATATGCAATTTTGTTACCCAATGGGGTATAGTTGAAAGGCCAGTACAACTTTATGTTCACAAATTAACTTGTGTAATAACGACCTAATTTTTTTTGTGTTAGTGAAAGAAACCTTGAAGTTTTTGATGATTTTTAGTTTAACTTCGATATTAGAGTTTTGGTTTTAGAGCTTCACTCGTATTCGTGTCAAGAAATTCATATAGTTTCAATTCAGATCAAAAAATGTATATTAATGTAATTGCCGTGCCTTTGACAACGATTACGCTAAATTAGATATTTAAAATGTTTGGTGAAGTGAACCGTAAAGAACAAAATAATAAACAAACAAAAACACTATTACTTTAAGAATAACGAAAAAAACAATGGAACGCCTGAAATTAATTTGTATTTTATGAAATTTCACATATATATTTCTATTTAATACTACGATGCATACCAGGATAACATAATGCATTCGTTACAAATACTTGTTGAAATGTAATATTAGCTCACCCTTGCTTATACCAAGGCCATGTGCTACTAAAAATTCTAGAAGACACATGGCTCAAAACAACAAAACACTTCTTATCGCCCCATTTTTTGCGTCCCAATTGTAAGGCACGCAGATTTCCACCCGCCCTTGCAATATACATGGTGTTGTAATATATCGTCGTGCCCTACGATCTACGCTCTCCGACCTACTAATTCATTCATGGCTCCCTGCGTTTATGAATGGAGAATGGGTAAAGTTGGCGTTTTCCCACGTTAGCGCAAGTTTTATGGGCAATGGCTTTCCTCGCGGGTGATGTTGCCTGATGTAGAAACTCAGCGTTTCATGATTTCAGCATTCGGAGAAGTGTTTGCGGTGAACTCTCGAGTACTTTTTACGTAACGTTATGAGGCAATTTGGTAAAAAGCTGTATATAAATGTAAAATTTTAGAAGTGGAAAAGTATTAATCTGTTTTGTTTTTAAATTTTTATTACACTATATGTAACATGACCCGTCCAGTAGTGGACTGTTACCGGCTGTTGATTAAATATACCATTAAGGACAATATAAGTAGTGAGTGTCTAAAGGTACTCTTGGATTCTGCTGGTGCTTTCCATTAGGCAGGGCAGAGTCATTTTGGTAGCTAAAGTATAAAAAAAAAAAAAAAAGATATAAGAACAAATAGACGACTCGACGACGAAATCGTTTTTTTTTTCCAAAGAGGTTCTCAATACCTGTTGAAACTTCTAGACTTAAAAGCAGTGAATTAAATTCGACTAACACACAGACACTTTACAATCACACAGTCTTTAACTCGTCGAGTTGCTCCTTAACGACTTAACAAGTACATACTAACTATAATATACTTTCTGATATTAAGTAAAAAAATAAAACACAAAATGTTACTTAAATATAATTTTATTAAAAAAAAGTACGTTATTTTCAGCCCATGACCACTTGAAATGAGATTAAAAATATAAATTTCGTGAATGGAGTTAACTGCTGGAACTAATAGCATTTACCAGTTTGTACCTACTCATTCTGAGCTTTTAAAACTTCGGATATGCAAAAGTTATTACCAGTGTTCTATAATAACTGGGTAATAAATATTGATTTACCTGTTACCTGATGCGTGTTAATTTTGTGTACTTAATCAATAAGATTAGATTTTTACGTTGATTAGTTAGAATGATCACTTCAAATTTCTTCCTTACTAGACAAGAAACGGGAACAGAGTATGGGAGCTTCAATGACCAGTTGGTGTAAGTATTAAGTAAGCAGTTGAAAAAAACTGCTCTTTCCGACACCACCAAGCCCTTTGATTATATTTATAGATGATCTCTTATATAAAGAACCAATTCTGTCCCAAACGACTGGAAGTTAATATGTTAAGGACTAGTCTGGAAAAAGCGAATATAGAATTAAATTTTTCTAGTGTCTACAACCATTCAGTAAATCCGACATCAGGTAGAAAATTTATCATTGGACTGATTTGCCAAAAATTGGAAATTGTCTAAAGTTCTTATCACAGCAATTAAATTCTAAATTTAATTAATGTCTCTAGATTTGAACTTATTAGTGCACAAACAGATAGTTAGGGGAACGTTGCATTTCATAATTGGACGAGCTATTGCACTCATGTCGCGTGCGAGATTGTACGTGACAAATTAAGAGGAAAAATATTATTTCTAAAACTTTTATTACTTATCTACAACCCTGTCATATGTGACTTTAGTAAAAGAGTTTGTTACAATCGTTTTTTAGAGTTAGTATATTTTCCACTAAACTGCTATCTAAATTTATAAATTAGAAAGTACTACCGATTTCAATGCAATTTGGCATGGAGATACTTTGATGCTTGAGGAAGGTCGTAGGGTACTCTTTACCGCGATAACCAATATGCACGCGGGCGGAGCCGCAGGCAAAAGCTAATGGTAATATAAATACTTTAAATTGGTATTAATATTTAAATTAATTAACAAAAACAATAATTGTCAGGGCAAACTAATTTTCAATGTAAGATCAACAATATTTCACAAATTTAATTATTACATTTTCTTGAGCAAAGCATCGTCAGCCTTTTGCAGTCCACTGCTGGACGTAGGCCTATCCCATTGCATTCCACTTTGAACGGTTCTCGCATCTAGTGTCATTCGCAAGTCACTTCACCAAAACTTTTGAATGTTACATATGTATTAGACTCCATTTCTCAACATCCTACTAGTTTTTGTTATAAAGTAGACCTTCCACTATACTAGTCTGCCCGTGATCACGAGCGATATAACCTTTTAAATATTTTTCGTAAGAAGTCCCGCTGTACAACAAAAACTATGTGTATGTATAATAGTCTTAAAAGTCTAAAAACATCCTAGTAGGTCTTGTAAATTTTGCAGACTCTAACTCCCTCTTTCAGCTTATGATGCGTAGATGATGATGAGATTCGTATCATTTCTTCTTCACAGGTCTAGTTTTTCTAGCTTGGGATTCTATGCAAGAAATAAAAGAAACTAATAATATTTAGAGTTTACGATAAGACAATACAGAGCGATACTTATCATACTAACTATGGTGTCATTAGACTAAAGATGACACTTGAACGTACTAATTAGGGAAAGCGTGGAAACGTTCTAATGTTACTTAGTAACTCTACGGCATTTGAGAGGAGCGTGAAAATGAGAAACACTAACTAAGACCGACGGATTTGATCATACCGAAACGTTTGATGTATTTAAAATCACATCACAAATACTATCTATTCACGTAGGTAAACAAGTTAATCAATAGCCTATCTATTTTTGTATCTCATTGTTATACATACATTGTTATATATACATGGAGTAGACAAAACGTATTGATTCTGCCACATCTTTAATTTTAGACCAAATTAAGTAACACTTTTACAAAAAGGGACACTTTAGCAGATATTTAGAGAGTAAGTGGTACAATAAAAGGATAGGTAGGATGTACTCCACATTAGATAAGAAAACACGGATCTATTGGGGAGTTTAAAATATAAGATGAAATAGGTTAGGATCTGTAACTGGAACTGACCCTTCAGTCACATTGGAAACTTATCATACAGAACGCAATTAAAAAAAATGTTTTGGGGCTAGTTTCCAATCATTAGATTGCAATGTTACCAGTAGGGTACTGACTGTTGCCGAAATGACAGAGCTCTATATCTACATTGTTTTTAGTTACTACAATGATAACAAGAGTTTCCTTTTAGCTTCTCATCAACTAGTGGTCATAACCTTACCGTTGTGATGATACAGTTTTAAAATTCATTGTGGTTTGTGATCGTGGGATGTAATATGACCATAATTGTCAATTACAATTAAAGTTTCGTCGACAGATGTAACACATAACAAAATTAATTACACGTGAATATACGGACGACATAATCTAAACTGGAGTTTAAATTCATTTGGCAGAATTTAGCGTTGCTCTAAATTTGCGTTAGTCGGCGGTTTCACAACGTGTCGGCAAGTGAGATACTGCATTCCGTAAGGGTCATGTTACTGGTATGTTGTGGACGATTTAAATATCGGTTTTTAACCACTTTCGTTTTATATTGGCATCGAATGCCCGATAGATAACTTTCAAATTTTTTGACTAGATGTTTTCGAGAATAAATATGTATGTACTTTCACAGTAGCAATGTTTGTTTTAATATACAAATATAAAGTTACACTCTACTGTACTACTCTACACTTCATAGGTTCTTGTATGTTAATTACAAAAAGACAATCAACATAAATAAAGGAAAAAAAAAGGTAGAAGTAGTACAGAAACCACACACCTGACGCGTGTATATACTTATGTGTGCGTCTGTGTGTGCATGCGTATTACCCAACTATTCATCCATTTACCCAACTACTCATCCATTTACCCAATTACTCATCCAGTTAATCCTTTATTAACATCATGTTCAATACCATCGTAGCTATAACCTTTCAGCCATTTTACTAAAAGTAATTTAAATTTGAAGTTATTGTATTTCTTAGTCTTTGTGTTGTTTAATATACAAATTTAGCGCTATCATATTATAGTGACGTTTGGCATGTGTACTTTTTATACGTGGAACTGGGCAACGATCAGCTATCAACATTTTAGTTCTTTAATCTATCTTTCTTTAGAGCTTTACTCCTTCCTAAAAGGCCGGAAACGCACTTGTGACGCCTCTGGTGTTGCGAGTGTCCATGGGCGGCGGTAATCGCTTTCCATCAGTCGATACGTCTGCGTGTTTGCCCCTAAATAATAATAAAAAAAAGTAAACCAATAGTAAAAAATACCTAGTTGACAGTGTTCGATATTTTGCATGTTCGTTTGTTATCAAATATAACGAGTAAGTGCTTAATTAAAAGTCACTAATGTTTACCTTTTCAACATTTTTAAACTTTAAAATTGCAGGCACAGGAAACCCATTTAATAATCTAAAAATAGTTCCTCTTTTTCACATGCAAATATAATGAAGTTAAAATAGCAATTGGATAAATACGAGACAGCATAGCAGAAATAATCTTGTATCTGACAACGTTCATTTCGAACAGCTCACTTTATATGTATGAAACTTCGAAGGAATTCTGTAATTTCGTTGAATCCGTCGCTCTCGTACAGTTTAGAATTTTGAATAAAACTGCGCTGAAAATTCGATGTTTCAGATATGTATGATGTTTGTATCTTATATATTTACGTTTTATAAAGAAACAATTATCTTCTATATAATGTATGTACGCACATAACTTTCGATCGACTGCAGCAAATAGTATAATTCTTATTTTTTTTGGTGTTTTTATTGTAACGGCAAGGTATGTAAAAGAAACGGGGTGTCATATTTTCTTAGTCCACTTAGCCCTATTCACTGCGGCTCATTGGGAAGTTACGAGTAAGGTGGGTCTAAATACTAAAATAAAGTTTTCGGTAATTTAGATATTCACGAAAATAAATATGGCATATAAATATAAAAATAAATTATTAAGTTCGCCGGGTCAGCAAGTAAATAATAAATATTTCGAACATCTAACACACAACTCCATCTAGTAATAGACAAATGATTTAAATACATGCATATATACTTCACCGAAACAAATATTGTGCCGACCCAGGAACGAGCACAGCAGTAGCATAAGTTTGCATGTAAGATTTATATATGTAGGGGCATGCCCCTGTTTTCATAATGAAAATCAATGTCGTTTTTGTGAAATAATTAAAGTGTGATAGCAGAATAAACATACACACCTACTTTTACATTTGTTATATTTTTAGTTTGATTTACACCCTTTCCCTTTGAATGTTAGTTAATACTATTTAATATAAAAAGTAACAATAAAGGTGTTGTAGCTAGATAAAATAAGCAATAAGTTGTATCTGTGTTCTTACCTCATTCGCGATCGCCGACCGGCGTCATTATAATTTAAATTAACACTTCCTTTTTTATTTGTTTGTGTTTTTATTATTTCACTACAAAGCGAAGCTTTAATATAAATTGCAACTTCTTCAAGAACTTTGACCTCAACGTGCCGTCATATTCGTGATTCTGCATATGTCATGGGCACCCCATTACAGATTCTAGTTTTGGAATGTCGCACTTTGATATTTGTGGTAACCCTCAATTATTTAAGATTCTTATTTGATTGTGCATCGAATATGTTTTGCTTCAGTTTAAAAAATAATGAAATAAAAAATGCAATAACTTCTCGTTAAGTTAAATATATATGTATATATAATATATATACGAGTATTTAAATACATAGTTTAATTTAAGGTTGCATATTGCAATTGCAGATTATCTATACCTATACTAATATTATAAAGCTAAAGAGTTTGTTTGTTTGAATGCGCCAATGTCTGGAACCGCTGGTCCGATTTGAAAAATTCTGCAGTGTTGGATAATATCGAGGAAGGCTATAGGCTATATATCACCACGCTAAAACCAATAGGAACAAGCCCCAATAAAGCATGTTTAAAAAACGGGGGAAAATTATTACGCTACGGGCAATAGTAGACGTAAACGAGGGTGACCTAGTATTAACATAAACCACAAAGATTTCCCCTATCTAAACCATAAACTTATCTAAGGAGCATAACAGTCTTGTATAACATAAATAACTCTCTGCCACTTGGCTTAATGTCGCTTCCTCCTTCATTTACATCTTAGCAATTGTCTCTTGGATTCGCTCTATGGTTTCGCGTAACCCGACTCCTAGTCCCTTTTCCATCAGCATGAACTTTATAATTTGGCTCTGTCAGTTGCTGCTTTTATTCTAGTATGTGCGGAAACTGCATCAATAAAAACGGCAATGAATCATGTTCTGGCGATGGTCTCTAGCACATGAGCATTGACAGTTGCGTAAGATGCGTGAAATATAGGCCATTTCTCGTTAAACCTATATGATGTAGACAATGTTGGTTCTGTTGTTAGTATTCACGTAATGGGCGTTTTTGTTCTCTCAGCGGCTGTATTGAACTAATTAGCTACTTAAATTAACCTGTGAATAGGGACGCTATAGTTACATAAATGTTAACACATATTTTGTAGTTTTCTTACTACATTATAAAGCTAAGCAGAGCTTGTGTTATGGGTACTAGACAACTGATATACACACTTATATACTTTTTTTTTGTAAATACATACATGTTATACATAGAAAACACCCAAACTTCGAAATAAATATTTGCAGATCATACAAACATTTGGTCCGCCCCGGGCATCGAACCCGAAACCTCAAGTTTAGCAGTCGCATTATATTATTATCACTTTATATTATTGGCCTACTAAATATTATAAAAGTGAACGTAAGTTTGTTTGTTACCCTTTCATGCATCATCATGAAACTTTATACATATATTCTTGGAGGTATTAGAAATAACATAAGATACTTTTTATTAAACGCGAGCGGGAGCCGCGGGCGAAAGCTGGTGTACAATAATTTAATCTCTGGTCGTTATTTATTTGTATCTCTTTTCTTTTAAAGACTACTTCTACACTATGAAAATATCCTGTAGTCTGAGGTACATTACAAACAAAGAACACCCAACGAAACTTTCAATAAAACTCAATATTTTTACACCTACCGGATCATATCTCTACATCACCTGAAGGTCGACTGGGTAGTATGCCTCATGAAATTAAGTCCGCCTTTGTACAAGAAGTGCATTAAGTACCAAATAAATAAATAAACACCCAAACTTAGAACCATGTATAGATCAGACCCACTTCGACGCAGAAGATAGCGACGACATGACCGTTTAAACCACTACACCATTTGTGCAGTCAAATCTCTGAGCACGGCGGACAAAAATTCATGGCAAAAAAATATTCTATGCACTATGTCCAGTAATAGAAGTTATTATACCTAAGGGCATCGACCTATCAAATACACACACCTAATTTTACCGAATTTCGTGACTACAGCTCGCGTGTTAATTTTTGGAGTGGTGATAAATATATTTATTTTGAAATATATAATATTCACATTTAACAAAAATAGTTTTACTGTCTAACGAACTTGATATCATAGCGTTACTGAGTACTTAGGTCACATTAATAAATAGCCTTTAGTAGTCCAATACTAAACGTAGAAAGAAGTAGTTAAGGATTGGTTTATCTTCTCTGTTTAAGCGCGACGAGTAGTAGCGAAAGTACTCAACTCTAGTTAGTAAAATCAGCCCATATAATCTTGCCGTAGCTAGACTAATGTAGAAATTAAGTACACATTTTGTACCTATCATATTGCAACCTTGTTTTGTAAGTACATACTATGTTAATCCTAAGACGGTTATGGTGAAATGAACTTTTACGCCTAGTGTTAAGTCTCATAATAACTTGTATTGATTAAGTGTAAATAAGTTATACCATACGATAATGTTACATTGTCGTATAGCTTAATTAAGACGTTATTACGTGATGGGATAATCCTTACTTAGTTAAGTGTCTTTGAAGAGTCAGTTTTATGTATAAGAGGTAGTATATACATACCTATTATGGTACCTATTGTAGGTTGCTAGATCATTATATCTGTACACACAAGTACAGACAAGAACCTGAAACTTTACCTTTTGATACTTTGATGTTGTAACTTTCAATGATTTCATTATTTCTTTATCATTTAATTGTATTTTTAATAGAATAGTGATAAGATGAAATAACTCGAAATTGTATTAAATAAAAAATAAAAGTTTCAATCAAACGTTTTCAATATTGTGTGCTTCTTTAAAATATATTTAAAACTTCCTTACAATGCACCCACTTTGAAAACTAATAATTACTTCGTCGTTTCGTATTCGTATCTTTTGTCCAAATAGGATGTATTTCTAATATCTAATTGTTGTCTATACCTTTTATTGTTAAAATTATAAATAATAAGTAATATTAATACATACTACTACATCGTAACAAAAAACAAAAGTCAAGTAAAATCTTTTTATTTTCTTACTTCAAAAACGTACATTCATATCTAATATTGTATAAGCCTGGACTTAGATGCGCGCAAGCGACGAATATAATCCTTTTTATAAGGTTATCTATAGTAACGATCGGAAAAAAATATCTAAAAAAACCAGGCTTTACAGGATACTGTGTGCCCAGTTGCATGTTGACTTTAATACATGTACGAAATACACAATTAAATAAAACCTTCTCCACTATATAAAAAACTACTGTCTATTCGAATCTTTAAATTACCAGCAACCAATTACCATGAGAAGGGTTTATAAAAAAACAATCCGATTAAAAAAGTTAGCCATTTGAATTCTTTTTAAATATTAACTTTATTGCAAAAGTTAAGTCGCCGTGTCTTAGGAGTAAAGTAATTTTATTCATGTCACGGAATCTGCCAAAAATCGTGGACAATTACGCCAGTTAGGACACCGAATCGATTTAAAAAAATCCCATCCAATCAAGATGTGGGTCCGTGCTATCAAGTCAATGTCAAGTGAGGCTTTTCCAATTTATACGGTTGTTACTTCTGGGATCAGTGTTTGATATACCTTTTAAGGAAACTTAAGTTAAAAATATATAGCGTATGCATGGTCTAAATGCTATTTTGTTTGGTATTTGAATTTATGAATATAGTAAGAAGAGGCAAAATGTTTTTGTAGTATATTCACAAAATTGGAAATTCATGTCTATCTTCCGAACATCTATCATATCATGATTTAATTTTTTTTGCTGACTGTACTCATCCTACTAATATTTATAAACCCGAAAGTTTGTGAGTATGTGAGTGAGTATGTTTGTTGCTCTTTCAGGCAAGGCGGGGTTCAGCTCGTCTTCTATATAAATATTAACTGTGCTACATTTTATAATCCACCGTTCTCATAATTTTCGTTAAAAAAAGGTAAAAAGGTTTTTGGTTTCTGTATTAATAAAACTGTCTCGGGAACGCAGTGGTAGTGTATGCGACTGGTGTGCTTAAGGTCTCGGGTTCGGTTCCCGGGTCAGACCTAATGTTTGTATGATCTGCAAATATTTCTTTCGGAGTTTGGGTGTTTTCTATGTATAATATGTATGTACTTACAAAAAAAATAATATGTACAGTTGTTTAGTACTTAGTCCCTAGATTAAAATTTGGGACTATAGATATATAGATGATGGCATCGTGTGTTAGATGTCCGAAAATATTTACTTATATTTATTTTAATAAATTTTCGAGCACTACAAAGTAAGGACTTCTGTTATGTTCAATTTTAGATATACAACGTGTCCCAAAACTCAACGATAAGCCTTTACCAGAAGGTCGGCCTGCTCGTGACTACTCGTGAAAAAATATTAAAAAATAAATATCTTTTTTTTTTTTAATTACGAAGGAAAAATTAAAATTCTTAAAAATTTACACCTCTTAAGATATTTTTAACTACCATCACCACAATTTTCCAAATATTTCAGATTTTTTTTTTGTATTAGCATCCTAAGTAACACCGTTACCCATCACAATCCTTAGAAAACCCATAACACCTGTAGATTTTACTCGAAAATTATTGAAAGTTTTTTCATTTCTTCAAAACTCTAAAAGATTTTTCTTTAAGGGCAGTTTAACTCATCGTGGTGTAAAAAAAATGTATGGTCACTACTATGGCAAGTGTTTTAAAAAAATTACGCATCTAACTGTTAGCGGTAATCCTAATTATAATAAACAGTTGTGATTGTACACTTGACTTCCGGAATATCGGCCAATGAAATACTAGATGTAATGAATAATAATGCAAAGAATTCCGAAAGTCAAAGATATAATTAATGAAATTATTAAAACATATTAAATGTCATAATTAATAAATAAGAAATGTAAAAGACTGACTTGATGTCGGGCGGCCATTATGGAGGGGATATATCCTATATAAACCATAATGGCGGCCGAGTAAAGGCAGTCTTGGTCGAGGAGTGAATCAGTAAAGATGTGTTCTATCTATTGTGGTTTGGTGGCCTTAACTGGCACATAGAAATACTGTTGTAAAAACAAACAAGCTTTGTTTGAATTATTTGAAAAGATGGTGCACATGAGTTTCTCACCAGCTCTTCTCATGAATGCAATACCCATCGGAGCTGGTACTTGGATTGATTTCAATTTAAACCTTGAGTTGAATCGAAATCAATCTAAGCTCCGGTAATTCAAATCATCTCAGTGCATTTAGTATTGGTACTACTGAACTGATTACTTGAGTTTGGTTTTATATTCTTATGTTTGTATTTTGACGTGTTCAAGTGCCTTTTTGGGCCTATGGAATTAAATGATTTGAGTTGAGTTTGAGTTTGAGTTATATCAAGAATATGAGTTGTTCCATTTACTAAATCCCCAGAGTCTTTTAGATCAGAAGTGAGATATAAAAAGACGCGTTTGTATCCGATTCGTAATTCGTTTGCTTTATCCTGATATTAACAGAGCATTTATATTGTGTTCAACTTGCGGGTAAGTTTGATTACATTATTAAAATATGTTACAATAAATATTTATATGAATAGCGAGTGATTGCTTATTAGATAATGAGTTAGTCTTGAGTTAAATAAGCTTAATATGCTAATATGTCTTATATGTGAGGGTAGACTGTTATAAAGTTGAATACCTTCTAATGTAACGTTGATTTTTTTTTCCATAATTGGTTCTTATTTTTTTTGGCAATACAATTAAACTTCCTCGACGAGTGTTACGGTTATTTATTTGAGATCTGAGAATAAATGATTGGTGTAAATTTTTTTGATTAAAATACAGGTGCTGTAGGTACATGTAAAGTTGATTGATATTCATAATTTTAGTTTTTCATAAACATTGCAGGTTGGTGTTAAATACGGTAGTTGAAATAATAGTTTTATGATTTTATTTTGTTTTCTTTGTAATTGCTGAAGATTCGTTTTTGGACGGCTTCCCCAAATCTCAATTCGATATAAGAAATGAGGTTTTACTAATGAATTATAAACACTTAATTTTAATTTACGCGGAATGCACTTACGTAGGGACCGTATGGGGCTTAAGAGTGATGAAATTTTGCCTTATATATGTTCTATGTGGGGTCTTCCACGATAAATGTTGATCCATTCTTAACCCTAAATATTGTTGAATTGACTTCTGTTCTAACGGAAATTTATTTATGGTTAATGCTGTATGTATAGGTATAGGTTTATATCTTAACTAAATAGTTAGTTTTTGTTTACAAATGTCCATCTTTCACGATTTAAATACAAATTTCATCTATTGATTTAATAAAAACGCTTTTAAATTAGTTTTGGTCGGCCTTAATATTGTGGCGGGTCTCTAACTAGCTAAAAATAACTATTGCTATACGAGGTATTTCTGACCCTCGGATTAAGGCAACGACCACAAATGCTAAATTAGTCACAAAGGATGTGCTCGAATTCTTATCCGTTTGTACAAAACCTACTGTTGAATAAATTCAGTATCATACAACGTCCTCGGGGCTCTACCAGAGTCAAATGGATTTAAGTACATTTTAATTTTAATTGATGCTTTCTCTAAATACAGCCCCTTGTACACATTTATAGACAAGATGCTGATGATCGCAAGCGGGTTGTTCTCGAACGTGGTGTCATTACTTGGTACCCCGTACTATCTTATGTGACCATGGCCTAATGTAAGAAAGAACTTAAGGACTGGGTGGATGAACTTCGTCGTTCATTACACTTCATCATCCAGGCAGCTGCACAGTTTATGGTGCTCTGGAAAGGAGAGTGGTGTCCTGATAATTGTGCAGGCTTTTTCGATCGTGAGTAACTTTTGATCTGTTACAGATATTGAGTGAGATGACGAGTGACTGAGGTTGCTTGGAAGCTCTGCTTCTACCATCAGTTGTGCTGAGATGGCAGAGCGTTAGTGGTAGTCGACTGCGGTCTTACTGAGAGCTGGTAAAGGCAGGTGCTGCGGTACTTCGTCCTCCAAACAGAGAAATGTGCTGCGGTACCTCTGTCATACATGAGCATAAATGCTGCGATACCCTTCAGCTAATATGCATTAAAATGCAGATATTACAGAACCATACTTAACATGCTGCGCATAGAGAAGACGGCGAGCATCTGAGTTACCCAGTGCGAACCAACATCGCCACTGAGTTTGAGGCCAACATCGGGCGGCAGCTGGTGACGCTATCGTGCCACGGCGCCAGGCTGTGTCGCCTCTGCGAGCGACTCTGGCTGGTTACGTTACAATTTTCATGTCTGTGATGTGCATGGAAGCGACTGGCTAGCGTGAGTTACGTCGCGAAAAGGTAGTAGCACTTTCATAACTGTAGGTGATTGGAGTCCGGAAGCCAGTCTACCTCGATGTTCCTAAGTTTGAGTTTTGTTTATAATCATACTGCCTTTTAAACTGCAACTGACGTTATTTAAATTATTCAAATCCTTGGGCACTGGCGAAGTCGCTGTTGATACTAGGCGCGGAATATATGATTTTAGCGGGTTATTTTCGAATTAATAACGGGAATAGTTTATTGTTGATTCGTAATGATTTCAAACTTCTATTTACCGGACTTATGTAATTTGCTATAAACTAGGTAGATCTAGATGAGATCTAACTAGTTATGTATAATAAGTTACTACCAAAATAAGGGTTGACGAAAAATTCGACAAAAACCTTAAATATTGTCAAAAATTTAGTACTATAAACAATTCATGAATGTTGGTTTATGTTTAGATAAATAATTTGCATTTTTTTTTGTGGTTGGTTTTCAAGAAGTATTGTACCATTTTAGATTCATGGTTAGATGCGTAATTTTTTTAAAACACTTGCCATAGTAGTGACCATACATTTTTTTTACACCACGATGAGTTAAACTGCCCTTAAAGAAAAATCTTTTATAGTTTTGAAGAAAAGAAAAAACTTTCAATAATTTTCGAGTAAAATCTACAGGTGTTATGGGTTTTCTAAGGATTGTGATGGGTAACGGTGTTACTTAGGATGCTAATACAAAAAAAAATCTGAAATATTTGGAAAATTGTGGTGATGGTAGTTAAAAATATCTTAAGAGGTGTAAATTTTTAAGAATTTTAATTTTTCCTTCGTAATTAAATATTTATTTTTTAATATTTTTTCACGAGTAGTCACGAGCAGGCCGACCTTCTGGTAAAGGCTTATCGTTGAGTTTTGGGACACGTTGTATATAGATAGTAAAATAAATTAAGGCTAACTACGAGCTAAATATGTCCTACATTCACTGGGAAATTATTTTCTAAATTTAGTTTTACTGATTCACATTCCTCCTCCAATAGTCAATATAGAATCTGCATCTTCACAATTTATTTTTGAAAGATCATCTGTAATCCTTTTCACGATTGCAATCATAATCTTGCATAACATCAGAAATATTTACCTTCATGTCGAGTACCGCAATCGCGTGTGTAAGACCGGTTTCATCTTCCAAGTACTCTGTAGAAAGGGACACGGCTCACTTTCCCATGAATCAATGGCTTTTTGCTCAACTCTGATTGCTATTTAAGAATCCCAATACGGCTTGATACGGCATCGTTTTTTTTTTCAAACATCGCTGGACGACGGTCGTGGGTAAGTAGGATATGGGAAAGTATGATATGTTAGTATAACCAACAGTACACCTCCTATTTTCAATAGTGTAATAATATAAGGCATATGCATTTTTGTGAATTTATATCTATACTAATATTGTAAAGCTGAAGAGTTGGTTTGTTTGTTTGAACGCGCTAACCGTAGGAACCGCTGGTCCGATTTTTAAAATTATTTCAGTATTGGATAGTCTGTTTATCGAGGCAGGGTATAGGGTATATGTCATCACGCTAAGACCAATAGCAGCGGAGCTCCATTGAAGAATGTTTGAAAACAGGGGAAAATTATTACGCTACGGGCAATAGTAGACGTAGACGTAAATCAGTAAACGAGGTTGCGAGGGTCAGCTAGTAATATATATATCTGGTATGTGTGTATGTTTATATTTATATGAATATTTGTTTTTGTTGTATAATATCAATTGAATCGATTTCTGACTAACCTCGCTGCACCAATCTTACTAAACATCTACACCTCTCGAAAGTTGCCTGGTATAGAATGCCCTGGGTGTTAAGTCCGCCAATGGACACAAGTGCATGAAGTTATATTAAAAAAAATGTTTTTACTTAACCTCATACATTGAATGGTTAGGTATTGTTCTAGTAGTTAGGATGCTAGAGGATACGATTCCCATTCGAGGATAATTTAAAAGATAATTTGTATATTTGTTGAACCTTTTCCGTAACAGATTTGTTTGTGTGTTGTATCGTATCGGTAACTGGAAACAAAATTATGAAATAATTTGTCTTGTATTGGTAAGTATTTCAACAGCAGTGTTAAAAACAAACAAAGCAATCACGAAGACTGCTGACAGAATTGAAAACTTAAAACTATTAACAAACAGTTGTTCTTTTTGTATTTTCAAATTCATTATTTGATGATGACTGATATTAATTTACTCTTCCACCAAAGCTGCCTATAGAAGTTATCATTTCATCTATACTAATATTATAAAGCTGAAGTATTTGTTTATTTGTTTTAACGCGCTAATCTTAGGAACCACTGGTCTGATTTGAAATGCGGTATTTCAGTGTTGGATAGTAGTTTATCGGGGCTATATAAATATCATCACGTTAAGACCAATAGGAGCGGCGCTCTAATGAAGAATGTTTATAAAACGGGGGAAAATTATTACACTACGGTTAACTTGTAATTGTTATCTGTACATTGCTGAAATTGACATCGACGCTCTTAACATCCTACTTACTATTATAAAGGCGAAAGTTTGTAAGTATGGATGTATGTATGTATGGATGTTTGTTACTCTTTCACGTAAAAACTACTGAATGGATTTGAATGAAACTTTACCACAATATAGCTTATACATCAGAATAACACATAGGCTACTATTTATAAAGATATAGCTTCGCCTCGCGGCGTTGCCCGCAGTTATCATCGTACCGCGGGTAGCACCGCGGGGTTCAGCTAGTACAAAATATATGCGTGTAGTATTATTATTCGTGTAGGTATTGATTGTTTATGTTGGTTCTTAATATTGTGTTACCGGTCTGTTGTCGACCTAGAACAATTTAATTAAAGCATATAATAAATATAATATAGGTTATAGTTGTATACACAATGAATGCACAGACAGACACATCTAGGGTTGATACACCATGACCGAAAATAATAATAATATAGTCCGGATTTTCCTCAAAGGAGGGCCTGAGACCTGTGCCCTGCTTTGGAATCACCTCAAACCTGGTACCTACTTGCCGTTCTGAACGAGTAGTATTATAAAATTAAATCCCTAACACAATACTACTGGAATTTCACAAAACTGCTTCAATACAGACGGCAGTACAAAGCCGTTCTTCTATTTTATAACGTATCGTGTTGCTGGCAGCGTCTTATTCTTAAGCGTAGTTTCCCCTGTCAGCCACAGAGTATTACAGTCTTAGTATGGAATAGGACTTATACTTTATTTATTATGTCTTCCTTTCACACAAGGTTTATTAAGTTTTTGATACATTTATGTGCAGTAACCGTTTCTAATCATTTTCTCTTTAATATTTATTTGGTGTTCTTCACTAATGGATCGTTTGTATCTCCTAAAGTTACGCACCGATGGATACAACGAATATTTGTTTAAGCGAGTTAAAGATTACCTCGCGAACGATGAGCGCTCGGGCATAAGTCACTTGATAACTTTATCTAACTTCTGTATCGACGACATCCACTGTTTCGGGGAAAATTACCTAAAATGGTAATATTTTATTAAAACGAAAGCAATAGTAACTTGATTTGAATTTATCATTTCTCATCCTTTAAAAATACCTAGAGGCGATAATGAAATAGAAGGTTCATTGTCCCCAGACTACTTCCATATCTCTGTTTTTGCACTGCTCTATGTATGTTTTTTTTTTATTTTGATGATATGCAATTATAAAATGATTTATTGATTACAAGTCTACAAGTATAATTTAGTGATGACGTCAATATCAGATCAATCGGCAGACAGATAACGATTAATAATTGTGTTAATAAAATTCACTCCTATAAACAAACATATTTACACAGATAATAAAATAAATACTGGTACTATCTGAAACGTCCGAAATTAAAGCTCAAATCATAATTTTCATGGCATTTATTATTACCAAGATTATTTGTTGTCAGCCAGTTCAAGCGGTTTTACCCGAATATCAGTTTTTCACGGAGCGTCTGACAGAGGACCTCTGCTACCCTTAGGGCGAACTGAATTCGAAAATGGAACTAATATTTCAGGGCACTGACTTCCCAATAACGATTACTTTAGACGTTATTGACAATTAGGACTGACGGCGACGGCTTAACATGCTTTCCGACATGACACGACAGGAAATTGAGAAACAAAAATACGGTGCGATAATAGTGCGATGAAAATGTAACTACGTACATATATGTATTAAAATTAATTCTTTAAAAGGTGGATAGGTAGGTAGTTGTAATCAAACTACATAAAGATAAGTATTGTTCAGCTTCGATTGTTCGGCACCGGAAATCTGTTCCAAAATTAGCTAACATAAGTTTTCACGACATGACTGATTCATAATTGGGTGATAAAATATTTAATCATTGCAAAAAGTTGTGTGTAAAAAGAAATGGCGAAAACATTTTATATTTATTTAATGCTATGGTATCAAATTTATTCAATAAACAAATTCATCCTTTTGTTTTACAACATTTAAAAACTTTATCTGTTTTACCAACACTTCTATTTTTTTGTTGCAGGTAAGCGAGCTCTTGTAAACGAGAACAACATTTAATACCACCCCTAAATATAATTCAGGTAAATGCTTTAGGTACCTACTTTTACATTTTCACGTTTATAGAGGGATCTTAGTAAAAATTTTAAGGGTATCAAGCTGCAGAGGTAAATGTTATGTTCTGCGAGATCTACTTTATTCTTGTACTACCTGATTTTACATGAGGAATAAAGTTTGGGAGAATCTTCAAATGTTGTTAATTTTATGATTGAAGCCGTGATGTATATATAATAGTTGTTTTCAGTTCTGCTTTAATTTCTGCCTGCTATTACTGTCTTAATGTCTTAAAATGAACCCAAAAAAAGACTACCAAAAATGATCTTAGGTTAGCGGAATTGCTTTAAAATCACACATTTAGATTAAATTATATTTTTAATAATTTGCTGACAGTCCACATCTGAAACTCGGTTATATATTCAGGCACGACTTCTTGCTGACTTATACCCATGTAACGCCAGGGAGGAAAAATTTATATGTCACGGTTTTTCAATTTTGATACAATGTAAACCTAACTAACCTTAGGTTTACAGTGTATTAGTTTCATTCAAAGAGCAAATAGAGTCTCCATGAGTCTGAAGATATATATCTAATAAATAGCTATTACTAGCCGTAACCATAACTATGGTAATATTAAAAGTGGCTATAGTAAGCCAACGTTATTTGAGGGCCTATAAACAAGCAGTCACTAATAGGAATTTATCCTAAAATTGGCATAATCGAATCCACATTCGATTACAGTCTGCGTAGATAGCTTATCCGGTCGATAAGCCGTTTGTCCTACCGCCTTTGTGTCAACCGCAGCATTCTCCTTCTTAATAAAGAGAACAAAAATTTCCTGCAAAGATAACATACAGCTTTATGAACTACCTATCTTTTAAGAAACGATTGAAGTATCCTACTAATATCATAAAAGTTTCTGAATATGAACTTATGGATATTTGTTACTCTTTCACGATAAAAATTACTGAACGAATTTAGATGAAACTTTACAGACATATAACTTGTATATCAGAATAACATTTAGGATACTTTTTGCCGCGATTACCGACATAAGCACGTTCGGAGCCGGACAAAAAATAGTACATAACAATAGTAATACTAAGAAGAGTACCTTAAGAACATTTCAAGTCTCCTAGCCGATAACGGCCACGGCAGTCAGTCTCAACGGAGACCAGTAAACTACGCAGGAGACATTATAGTGCACAAGTGTGTGCGCAAACACAGGTGCACTCTCTGTTCCCTCTCTTTCTCATAATCCGATGGGACGGTTAACCGACATGATCGGGGATAGATCAGGCGCAGGACCGACGGCTTCACGTGCTCTCCGAGGCACGGGGGTTCAGACTTCAACATCCAAACTCCGAGCTGTTTTAAATTAAGTATTTCTATAATCAGAAAAACTCAATACCACTTTAGGCCCAACCTGGGATTCGAACCCGATACCTCTTGAATGGCAGTCGTATACGTCAACCGCAACACCAACGAGGCAGTTAATTTTAATCTAGTTATTCATCTGTCTGCTTTTATACCTAGATGAGTATTTCATCAAGTCATGATATTCCAGAAACTTCCATAAAATACCAGTCAGTTATCCTTCAAGATATGATGTAACTGATTCTAATGTACTAAAATTGTAACTGGTTTTTGGTACTCTTTGTCTGCGTCTGAGTCTAGTGGGCCTTGAGTACAACAGTCGAATAAGTACATCTAGCTCTACCAACAAATACATTCATACAAAATATAAGCTTAAAACAACATTGCAGTACAATAAATCGTGATTTCCAATGTACGATCCACGAATAAGCACATTATACTATTCGTCACGGTACTTCAGTGTCACGGAACAGATGGTCTATCTCGATAATAACGTTCATGGATATTCAATTCAAATCATTTCATTTCTGACAACTTGATCCTTGTCTTATGATTGTCAATAAAACATACGTGAGCCACATGTTAAATGGGTTTTCTTTTTTATGGAATAGGGGCAAACGAGCAGACGTATCGCCTGATGGTAAACGATTACTGCCGTCCATGGACACCTTCACATGACCAGAGGCGTTACAAGTGCGTTGCCAGCCTTTGGAGATGTGGAGAGGGATGGGCCTCCGGTTTCATAACTCACACGGTGAAACCCAGCGCAGGCGCTGTTTCACGTCGGTTTTCTGTGAGATCGTCACTCCGGTCGAGCCGGCCCATGCATGCCGAAGCGTGGGTCTTCAACGGTAAAATTTTGATCATAGATTAGGAATTAAATTTATCTAAAGTCCGCATGTAACCATTTTGCTTTATAGATCCAAAAACTGTACATAGTACAAAAGGGAGTGTAGTACATAGATTGTTTTTTTTTGTTCGTAAAACCTCTCGGACTGTCATCTCACCGGAGTTTGCGAAAAAGGCGCACCGACTAAAAAAAAATCGACGGGTTGCACTCCGGGAGTGCCGGCAGAAATGAAAACTTGAATATTAACGTTGTGCATTTTTGATATTTTGGAATGGTTAGAGAATAATTTTGTACGAATTGCTTTCATTATCAGTATAAAAGTACTATTATTTATGTGGTGGAATACAATATTCATTTATTGCACTATCGTACACAAACATGACAATTTATATTACATACACACACGAAAATTCGCGCAAGCACCCTGCGCCGCCTGTCCTCTCTCCATCCGTCTTACGAATTTTCGATCAGGTCGCGTGACCTGACGCGAGTTTATACGTCCTCTCTCCATCCGCCTTACGAATTTTCGATCAGGTCACGCGACCTGACGCGAGTTTATACATTTTTACCCATTCCAAAAAAGTGCACAGCGCCGCTAAAGAAGTTTTCACTTCAAAAAGCGCACATTATTGCGCCTAAAATAGGTGGAATACGAGAGTGGCTTCTATACCTAAATTAAGCATAACTTGTATTAGATATGGGTTCTAGGGCATTAGCTAAACATTGACTGATCTTTTAATTTCTAGTAACTACAAATAAGAAGAAAGAACATTTACGAATACGCTTATATTGCAATTGAATGATAGTGATAGACCGCTGCGATACTAAAATAGCTTCTGCATATTGATGCTATTTATAAAATGAGTAGGTTGCAGTAGACGATTACTGTTTCAAACATTGCTTTACATTGCATGAAGATTGCATCCAAATGTAATCTTTAAGAGATGGCAAAACGCGATTAAGTCACTAATTGTCCAATGTTACTATTTAAGTACATTAAAATATAATTTTTATCTTCTAGTTTTTGTACTGCACTATAAAAAATATAGCAGTTAGCCAAGAGGTACATAAATTTACATAACTAACCTTTCGACTGGCTACAAGTGTAGTAAGTGCAATTTGAAATATGGGTGTCGCTAGTGTCAACAGTCTCTCATTCACGTTTTGCTATTTAACGAAATACATATATTTAATTGTCACGCTTGCAGCTCCTGGACTGTTCTAGAATCTGGATTATCTTGAATTGTCCAAATCTGGGGTGACGGTTGTGGATTATTCACGCGATCGGTGTGGAAACTTAAACCTTACGAATAGTTACATTCGTTCGTTTTAATAGGATTAATGTCTTAATGTCTTCGTATAAAACTGTGACTCACGATATTATTGGCTTATAGCAGCGCTGTTATTTAACGTATTTTGTATACTTTTATACACAACTTAGAAAGCCAATATACATATAAAAAAATCGTGTCACTGTGTTAGTGGTCGCAGTCTTTCGAAACGGCTAGTCCAATTATAATGTTTCTTGAAGATATGGTAGGTATGATTACAAAGATTTTTTCTCCTTACCCTTTTATTTAATCCCGGGGTGATTTTTTTATATTTTATTAGAACAACATTTGTCAAGTGAGTTTGTAAACATATCCAATAAAAATAAAGATATATTTAATAATATCTATATTAGATATTGTGTGAAATGTTGGAGCAGAAATTAATTGGCTCAGAGCCATGCAGCACTGAGCGTATAATTATTTTTATAAGTAACCTGTCATAGTAACTACGCTTAACCTGATGGTCAGCTTAAGCAGAATCCAATAGTGAGGGCCACCTAACTAACTGCGAAAGAAGCAATACAGTGTAGCGTCCCACACTATGGCTGCTTAGTTGGACTTTTATTTTATTTATTACTAGCTGACCCACGCAACCTCGTTTGCGTCTTATATTTCCCGTGGCGTGAAAATTTTCCCCCGTTTTTGAAACATTCTTCATTGGTGCTCCGCTCCTATTAGTAGTAGCGTGATGATACATAGCCTATAGCCTTCCTCGATAAATGGACTATCCAACACCGAAAGAATTTTTCAAATCGTACCAGTGGTTCCTGAGATTAGCCGGAACAAACAGACAGACAGACAGACAAAAAATTTAAAAATACATATATATTTTGGTATGTGTACCGTATATACATTCATATGCATGTAGTAGAAAGCGGTAATTTTAATATTAGAAACGGACACTCCAATTTTATTTATTTGTATAGATTAATCGGTTTATTTTCCATACTCGTATCACTCGTTGGAAGGTACGTAATAGTAAAAAGAATATAATTAAAAAAAACTAAATTCGTGAAAAAGCAAATAACTGATGAATTTCCGTTTCTTAATAATTCATTTATGAAATTCTTTCGCTTTTGGTAACTATGTTTAACATATAAATATATACAGGCAAACATATATATCCGATTATTTTAGAAGGAGGTGCACAACACTAACCTTGCACTAAAGTAGTAATTTGAATGTTACCGTATCCTTGATGGAAAAAGCACACCGGACAAGCGCTAAGCGAACAATATAGATCCTATTTAAAATATTAAACAGATTTTTTTAATATTACACATCCAAAATTATAACTATTTTTTAAGAATGAAATATGTTCATTATTAAAAAATAAAGTAACTTAGAAAAAGAATTACGGATTAGCCGTAAAAAGTAAGAAAATATTTGAAATAGAAATTCCTTTATTTCATATCCAATTACCTGATGATTTCATCGTGAAAATACATTCAATTCTTCTCACTGTTATTACATAATATAATGTTATCCCTACATTTCACCTCTGTCAGTACACCTCTTGTCTGTTCGTGCCGAAGCAATCACCAACAATGTTTATTGTTACACATAGCCACCTTCGGCCAATGACCCCGAATCTTTTATAATTTACAATGTATCCGGCGGCGCGCCAAGTAATACAAACTATATCAAATACACAAACATTAATCAGTTGAACTCGCATAAGTTATTTATAAGCAGTTGATTTATCGAGACGATATGAATGGCGAATTATTTCTGATGCTATTACCGGACATTGAATGTCTTGAGTAAAGTTAATCTTTTGTATGTAAAATGTAATGATAAATGTACCTCTATTCAATTATAGATTAAGTAAAAGAGTTTTTTATGTAGTGAGTGTATAAAGGAAGAATTAAATAATTTTGAGAGATACTCTTTTCAAAAAATCACCTCTTTGTGGCTTGTGTGTCTCCAATTTTGTGGCCAAGAATAATAAAAAAATTGCATAACTTTTTGAAAACAAGTCACTAGTGCTGCTAAATGGAAGCGTCAACAATCACAGTGAGCAATTTCAACTTAATTTAATTTTACGTATTTATAGCTTAGTAAAGATTGCCTTTCAAGTTAATGTCGATATACATAAATTTGACCTTGTAACTACATAATCACAGAAAAGTAAAGTAAAATCTAAATAACCTAATCATATTGATAGAGATTTAACGATAGCCGTCGTCCACCGTAGGGTCTGCGAAGTTTATTGGTTCAGACTTCAAATTTAGTTACGTACGGTACGATATTGTAAAGTTGGTGTGGTTGCAGTTGTTGGTCTATTGTTAAGAAAGTTATATAATCCACTATAAGCTTACGATTATCAGAAATTCAGATCAGTTACCTTAAAGGCAGGGCAGGCAATAATGGTCCGGAAGTGTTAATAACAGCAGTTCCCGGATCACTCCCTTCTCAGACGCAGAGTGGCACACCATGTGGTTTTAGTCGGTCTGATTAAAACCACCCGCTGCAAACCCCGGTGGGGTGACAGCTCGTGGGGGAAACCCCTACGAGCTGTCACCCCACCGGGGTTTGGCCATAATGGGGTTACCTAATCTTTTCGTAATACAAGCTCTGGTCTTGGTTTGGAACTCCGTGGTATTGTGTGTTATATACCCGAAATATTGATTATTTATATATCCTACTAATATGAGATATACTAAAGTAACTTTGTATGTTACTTAAATGTTTGTTTAAATATTTTTTTCTCCTTATCCTCCTTACGGTGAAACACAAGCGCAGGCGCTGTTTCACACCGGTTCTCTGTGAGGCCGTGTTATCACTCCGGTCGAGCCGGCCCATCCATGTTGAAGCGTTGCTCTCCCATGGTAAACATCTCTATCGTATCCACTCAATTACATAATAACAACGCACTGAAATTATTCCCAACCTATTTTCAATACATTTCTCAATAAACAGTCTGCTGGCGAATAAAATAAATTTTAATTTTTCCATTATTTCTCATAAACGTACTTATTTTATGTAGAAACTCTTACGATCCATTGTTCCCGATGACAATGATTTAGCGTCATAGGATATTTATAAGGCGTCTATTAAACAAATTACAAAGAAAGTGCGTACTATAAACATCATATGACATCCAATCAGACGGTTATCGTTCAATGTTAATGACGCCTGTTGGCTTTATCGATATCAATAAACTATAATATGCCCGTCATCAAAATGGACAAAGGAGATATTGAGATATATTAGCTTTGTATCTGATAGCTATACCGCTTATGTAATATATCAATATGTTGAAATGATCACGTCAAAAGGAAGAAAAATAGTTTTGGTTGTCTATTTATGTATGCACTAGCTGTACCCCATGGTGCTACCCGCGGTACGACCATAGTATCTTTATAAATTGTAGCCTATGTGTTATTTTGATGTATAAGCTATATTATTGTAAAGTTTTATCAAAATCCATTCAGTAGTCTATGCGTAAAAGAGCAACAAACATACTCACTTACATACTCACAAACTTTCGCGTTTATAATATAAGTAGGATTTATGTTCCATCGTAGTTTTTGCCTGAAAGAGTGACAAAGGTCTCTCCTAAAAAAATCCTTATAAACTTTTGCATTTATGACATTAGTAGAATAGCATAATATACAGAAGACAAATATGCGAACAAATAACAAAATTATCTTAAAATTAGGCTACTTTCATCTCTTCTTTGCAGTATTTTATTTATTACGAAGATTAATAATTTATTTACTAGGAACTGAGAACAAACAAAACTTCTAAGAGAATAAAGCGTGAAAAATAAAAAATGTGTTTGCATATTTCATCGCTCGGTGAGGAAGAGGAAGCATTAATATGATGAATCATAGAATACGTGTCTATAATGTAAATTTATTTTTTTCTTATCCTTTCAATTTACTTTTTATTTCTATAAAGAAAATATAACTCCCGCATCAGTTATATTTCTGTGTCGCTGGAGACTTTACAAACAGCGTTGTCAGATGTTTTTTAGACAAATCGGTATTTTGAGACTTTTTAGTAAAAAAACAGCGGGATTGTTTCGTCGAAAGCGGGACACAGACGTATCAACGTATCACATTTAATCATAAATTACGACACATGAGTAAATGACCGAAAAAAGCTTGGTCGCAATATTTTTGCTTATCTACTACGTGCTAGTCTTATTCGTGAAAGAACTAGCTAGAGTCATTTCCTATTTGTAATGTAATGGTGGACTTTTTAAGCTATTGCATAGCTTCTATCGCGGGCCTTGAGCGTGGAGACCGAATCATGAAAATTCCATAACAAAAAAAACCTAACACCCCCGATTCCGACCGGCACAGCGGTGATACTTTTTAGTTTTTCCATCTATCGATAAATACCAGAACTTATTATTTTTATTTTTGTTTTTGTTTTTATTTTTTTATAATTGCATACGTTGTTAAAAAATGCTATGCAATAGCTTTACCGCGGCAGTCACCAAGTGCCACACGTATTTTTATTACTTGCCAATTTAACTAACCAACTTCACTTTGGGAGTCTGACCAGTTATCCCCAAAAAGCGAAACGTCTCGCCAATATCGATACATGAGACGGACACAAAGAACACCCAGACTCAGAACAATAATCTGTGAATCACACAAAGCTCTATTCCAGCTGGGTTCGGACCTATACTACTCGGCATTGTAGGGAGAAATGAGGCGACCGCTCAAATCACTATGTCGTGTATTCAATCCATACTAGATACGACTTTTGTATTCTTCTCGTGACTTCCATTCGTTATAGAACTATAACGTGTTTTTAATTGAATTCGACAATGAAAACTATGCTCATATGCCCAATCATTCTGATATGCAATAAAGATGGATTGAGAATACAGTGTTACCACTCTGCAGATATCATAACAGCTGACTAGTAGAATAAATTACGCAGGACAACAGCACTGCAATGAGATGGAAATCTTGAAACAAATTCTATGCCAACCTGACTCAGTAGCAAAGCAGCTGTTCATGAAATACCTAATTCTTAAGGAACGTTCGGTGATATTGACAAGGATACTTAAACCCCATATTTCTGTTAGTATAGCGACTGATAGACAGTCCATATCAGTCAGTTTTTTATGAACTTCTTCACCAACAGTCCACTGTTGGAAATAGGCCTCTACTTAAAAAGAGATTTCTGTTATACCACGCTGGCCAGATGAGTTGGTGATGTACTTGCTTCAAGTTTTCCTTGTATTTGCTGTAACTGTAACTTGGCATGAATGGGCCGACTCGACCGGAGTGATACCACGGACTCACAGAAAACCGGTGTGAAATAGCGCTTGCGCTGTGTTTCATCGAGTGAGTGAGGATACCGGAGGCCCATACCCCAACCCCTCTCCCCATTCCCTCTCCCCATCCCCTAAAGGTCGGCAACGCACTTGTGACGCTTTTGATGTTGCGGGTGTCCATGGGCGGCGGTAATCGCTTACCATCAGGTGATGCGTATGCTCGTTTGCCCCCTATTAATTAAAAAAAACGACAGGTTGCACTCCGGGAGTGCCGGCAGAAGTGAAAACTTGAATATTAACGTTGTGCATTTTTGATATTTTGGAATGGTTTGAGAATAATTTTGTACGAATTGCTTTCATTATCAGTATAAAAGTACTATTATTTATGTGGTGGAATACAATATTCATTTATTGCGCTATCGTACACAAACATGACAATTTATATTACATACACACACCAACACTCGCGGAAGCGCCCTGCGCCGACTGTCCTCTCTCCATCCGTCTTACGAATTTTCGATCAGGTCACGTGACCTGACGCGAGTTTATACATTTTTACCCATTCCAAAAAAGTACACAGCGCCGCTAAAGGAATTTTCACTTCAAAAAAAACTGTTTGCTATGGAGTGTTGCTAGTCGCCTCTCACGACATGCATGGAATATATGGTGATAAATAGGGCTTTTGACACGTCAGTCGTTTACAGAAGCTGTTTCTAATCTAAGTTAAATATGTAATCGAACTTCTTAATGTTTTAATAAAGTGTTTTCGGTTTCTATAAATATATGAACACGCTCCTACAAATCTTATACAATTATTCATTGATAGTAATCATTTCTAATGTCAGATATAATATCTATTGATTTAAATATGGTATAGTTACTCACCTAGTATTGTATGAAATTACCGCAATCATTCGAATAAAGACATACTTTTTTAGTAGTAACCGCTGACACCTTACCTTGCGTGCAGTTAACCATTTGAAATCATAAAATTGCTGGCTCTAACGATTGTCAGATTATAAAAGAAAGTTGTAGATAACCTACTTCATTTTATTTGACAGTTTTTAAAAAGTCGTTTAATAACCATATTTATCTTCATCGTACCTTTAAACGAGTAATTCTGATATGTATGTAACCTGAATCCCGGCAACGGCTGTAACGATTTACATGCAGTTTAGTATGCTAGGGGTTCTGAGGGCCATAAATCGATCTAGCTACGATTAATTTTTAGAAAATTTACTGAAAAGTCGAGCAAAACTCAGTCATCCAGGCAATCATTTATTTAATTACGTAAGTTGACGATGTTGTCAATATCTAGAGAGGAGAATTGGAATTTTTATTTATTACATAAGAGCCTATCCAGAGATTAGCCAGCATAAACAGACAGACAAAAAATGTAAAAAATAATATTTTGTATATGTACCGTGTCGTGTATACATAGATATGAATTTAGTAAAATGCGCTATTTTAATATTACCAACAGACACTCCAATTTATTTATTTGTATGTATTAGTTCTAAAACTTAGAAAATTTATTCCTTTGAGAGTCGCTGCTGAAGTTGCGCGAGTCGGCTAGTTGTTGATAAAACTAACGCACACAATTCTTAAATGGTCACAGATTAGAGTGATCCTTTTTAGAAATTCAAATCTATAAAGCAAGAATTAATAGAGAGAGTAGGCTTTCTATTAGTACTTAATTCCAAAAATAAATTATTTTAAAAAACAAAACAAATTTACAAAAAGAAACCTTGCCGATTGGGCAGCTGCTGCAGTCAAATCGTTTTACAGCTTTCACCGTTAAGCCTGCGCAGGCGCACGCGTTATTGTCGCTACCGCTAACTGATTGCTTCGTGATATCGTTCAGACATCTCACTTACGTTTCTATTTCTAATGATGAATTTCGAATGGTAAGATTGATACTTGCGGGTTACCACTGATGAACTTAATGATTTAAATGGAAATGCTAGATGGAATATCGATTGTGATAATGATTGAACTTTCTAATTGCAATCTGGTCAGAGCTTGTACAGTGGTATTCAAACTACAGATAAGAATTCTTTAATATTTCCAAACCAACATAAATTACATCCAGACATAGAATTAATTATTGTGCCTTTTACACACATAGTTCGTGGGGAATCGAACCTGAGATCTCCGTCCCAATGTGGGGCTCATTAATCACTAGAGCAACAGGCTAGTTCATTTCCTTACGATGTAAATAATATGTCATTGGTTTCGCATAACCCTATTTTTTTCTTAAATAAAATTAGTCTACCTTACTTCTTATAATATCATCTCTGTACCAGTGAAAGTCCTGAGAAAATCGGCAGAGCTGTTCCAGAGGATAACCAGAAAAAATTGAGAGACAGACAAAAATTCAAAATTTAACTTCACGTGTATTTGGTGAAAAGTTGTTAATTTAAAATTACAAACAGACTCTTCCATTTTATTTATTTGTTTAGATTATATAATGTAAATAAATTAAGGTCTAAAAACTTTTATATAACATTAAAATTCAATGGTTAAATAATTTATTTTAACAGTGGGAAACTACTATTACTTATATATATATAAAAAAATAGTACACAAATTTAATTATTGTGTGAAAAAAGTCTACTTTTTAATATATCAAATTAGTTTGTCGTTTTTTTTTATTGTTAGTGCGCGTTAGTAGTCTGAAAATAAACAAACAAAAACTATAAAAGTAATGTTTTTAACTGCCTAGACAGTAATAAATATATTAGTACTTCGTTTCCCTAAAACAGTTTGTTTTTACTCAAGGCACCATTATTGTATTTATTATTAGGTTCAAATTCTAAGCAATTAACATAAAGTAAAAAAAACAACAATAAACCTGTACTGATGTTTTCCTTTTAAAAGAACTGCCTCACAAAAAAGTAGGTTTAAAATTACACACATGACGTATGTCATTTCATTTTTATATTTTAAGGCCGTAAGCTGGTAATAAGTTGATTAATACTTATTAATTTACAATCCCCAAAATGAAAATTTTAAGAAAGAGCTAGCACATAAATGAAGAACTACTATCGCTTTTTTAAAATAAAGTAGAGACTATAAATGAACAATTGTTTCAGTTTATAAATAACAGGAAAAAAACTCAAACGTAACTACTCAAAACGGGCCGCAAAATACATTGGAGACATTCCAATCCCTACTCCGCTGGAGAAAGTATACTTCGAATCACGCGTGGTAGGGATAAAAAAAATATGTCGCGTAACGGATAAATGTGACGCGTAACGAAAAAATGTTACACTAAATTTTTTGACAACCCCGATAGCGAAGTTTCACTTCAAAAATAAGTTAAATAAATAAGCTCAGTTAATATTAAGTTCGTGTTACATGTGAGTACCTATATTAAATTTCCCTCATGTACGCACATTTATCTAAACGATAATATTGATTTATATTTCGTAAGATTTTGTTCACATTCTTACATGCCAGAGTTCATTTAAAATCAAATATATTCGGTAACCAGTGTGATAAAAAATATTATGAAAATATTTCGTTCGACAAAAGCGAGTCTACTGAATGAGGAAGAATCTGAAATAAGAAATATCGTTTTCCATTTTAGTGATGGGACCGTCAAAATCTCCAAATTTATTACATATGAATAAAAATCATAAATGGTAAAGTCTCTTCTTTCGGCGAATGTACATTTGGAATAACTTACTCAAAGATTTTTCCAAAGAAAGTTATGGATACGGATAGTAGGATTTTTGTACAGTGGTTTAGACCAGTACACATAAGAGCTCAATATCTTAAATATACACTTTTATTTTTTTTTAATACAGTTTCTACGTAGATTATAGAAAAGTGAACAAGGCTAATGGGAATCTTAAGTAAATTAATGTGAGCATATTTATTTTCGAAAATCGTAGATGTAAGAAGTTCATCGAGACGATTGTATTTAACTTAAATACGGAATGAAACCTTTGCAATTTAAATTATGTGTAACAAGAACAATGGCATATTAAGTATTGCGAACATTACGAAGGTTCTAAAAAGAGTATGATTCATTACATTCGAGAAATAACCTAGACATATTTAATCAAAACAGCTGTCTGCTTCTACTCAATTGAAATTAAACGTAATCAAATTGAGAGTTGTACAAACAGAAAAGTAAAGCAAAAATGTCAAGACTCATGTCCGTATCTAAACGTACACAAAAGTATGGTTAAAAATTCATGCGGTCGCGACTGCTATGTCAGGGGTTGCGAGATGTTACGATTCAGAATATTATTTTAATGGTTCTCTGCCTATCTTTTGCATTTTGAGAAGAAAGAAATTGCTTACTATTGGCATAAACCTAGAAAATCTTGGAGAAAAAAAACTCAACAACGACTGGCATGAGCCGCCCAAAGGTTATTGTTTTGGATCACAAGGTTGTTGACCTTTAAAATACTGGTTCTATGTCCTCGTAGTTTCGCCTTAATCTTAACTATACCTGTTACGAAATACTCTTAATAAGTGTAGCACTATTTGAGCAGTCTTAAGTTTTCATCATCTTCATCAACCACCCATAATATCCATCTACTGCTAGTTTTTGCTTACTGCACAGGTGGCCTGGAGTGTAGAGGCGCGACAGCGACCTGCCCGTGGGTGACTCTGGTTACCCCGGAATGTACGACAGGTGGGCCTCTAGAAACCGCTGATGCGTTCCTGGAGCTCCTCCCGACTGCTGAGATAGGCCGCCGTGGGGTTTAGTGGGCAACCGACTCGTCGCCCTTCGTGTTCCCCCCCCCAGGATGTGATGCAAAATGTATTCACCGCGTTAAATAAAAAGAATTATGTCAAGTTCTTCTGCTTTTTGCAGTCCTGTGTAATTTGCTCCTTTATTCGATTTTTAGATCGCTCACATTATTAATAGAGATGGTGATACCCTTATTCTTAATCCATCACCACGCGAATAGCCAAACATAACATTACCGGCTAATATCTTTATTTAGTGTAAGTCTAAACTAGAAACTACTACTGGGTACTAGTAGTTTCTAGATAAGTCTGTTTAACCAAATAATTAAACCATTTAACGATACTTATTACAAATTTCGACGCCGAGCCCTTTTGTAATTAATTTTAACCAATAATATACCAGTTTGAATGGGTAGTCTTGATAAGTATAAACTGAGGCTATAAATAAAATTTTCTGTAAAAGCACATGACGATGTACTGTTATGCCAATTTCTTCGAGTTACTTAACGGAAATGTTCCAATATGGGTATTGCGAGAACACGGGTTCCCTCTTAGCCGCAAACGTCTTCCAGTCGTTTGTCCACAAACTACTTGAGGGATATGTGTAGAGAAAGTACTTTTTTGTTTCCATGTAATTTTTTAACTTCTTGGATTTCATTTGTATTTCAGTAAATGTAATTTAAACTTTTAACACGTTTTCATTAGTTTTACTTCTTTGTTTGTTTGTAACATAATTTTGTAAGCATTTTGTTTTAGTTTAAAAAAAATATTTTTAAATATTTATTTTATTAATTTAATTATAAATTTCTTGATATTTTTTACCAATATCTTCACCTTTACTTAAATTTTAACAAATGTATTATACAACGTAATGTATTTTTTGTGTCTCACACACTAGTTATACCTACCGTTTTTTTTACTAGACATGTAGACAAACCCTAAGAGTATTTCGTGAATAAATACATTTCAGACATCTAGCACTCAACGCCATCTAGTCCCTAACTAAGCAGAGCTTGTATTATTTACTAGACAACTGATATAAATACATACAAATACTTTTTTTTGTAAATACATACATATTATACATGGAAAACACCCAAACTCCGAAACAAATATTTGCAGATCATACAAACATTTGGTCTAACCCGGGAATCGAACCCGAGACCTCAAGACTATATGTACATATACTGTTAGTGCTGTCTAAGAATATTGGTATATTAATAAATAAAATAAAAATAATAATAAAATGTATGGCAGACGAAACTATATCTTGTTAAGCCTTCCAAACAAACACTTTTTTTTCTACTACGTAGTTAGTATTTACTTAAAAGGGTAAAAGTAATTGCCAAATTCTTGTGTTGCTTTAAACAAACTACGATTCAAACTACCTTCTTCAATAAAACACAATTATTAATTGTAAGTATTCCACGTGTCTATATTCCTTCTACCGTACAATACGGCTGGTATATAACACTCCATTGTTGAATAATTCAACAGGATTCATATGGAGTTAAATCCACACGTCAGTTACAAATGGCGGCGTTTCAATATTCAACTGCGTTCGTCTCTAGAGTATGTAGGGAACTAGGTAACCTTGTAGTTGCCCGGGATTTTAATTTTTCGTCGACTTGAACCGACTTGAACGCTTTTGGAAGGTGAAGTGTTCAACCAGACTGTTCGTTTTGTTGACATTTCTTTGTTGACTATGAGGGTTTTCAAAGGTATATACATATATCAAGCTATCTTCGATCTAATTAATAGTTTAAAAAAACAACAGCACCAAAAGTTCCGAGTTAATATTTATATGTACATGTATCAAGATTTGAGCTACACAGTAAATTGTTAAACTATGACCAGCCAACGCCTTATAAGTCTTATAAGTAAATTAGTTTTTAAAAAACGGAGTAACACAATTAAAAAAGTAAGTAGCCAGAAAACAAAAAGAGAAAAAAGATGCAAAATAGGACAACATTTACATACCTTTGTTTACACTCTGGGGATTCCAGCAGGCATGTAAAATTTATGTAATGTCAAGCATTAAACCCTTTTTCCGTTAAACTTTTCTCGGAACTCAGAATGGTGATAATGGGATGAATATTTAAAAAAACGATTTAAGGAAGGACCGTCCCTACATTCAAATTCGAACTAGGAAAGTACTTATAGCGTAAGAGAGCGAGCCTGAATTATATATATATATATATATATATATATATAAATTGTAATAGAAAAAACAGCAATTAAGTAAAGCCACTATATTAACCTCATTGCGGAATTCATTTCACAAAGATATAACTAATCAAAAATTATACTCGTTACCCAAAAAAAAATTGCAAAAAATCCATGTTCAGAGACATTCATACTTTCCAACTTTTATCACACACCAGCCACCGACATTTGAAAATGTTAACTGCACTCAAAGTGCAAAAAACGGCACCGTCCTATAAGATAGCACCTTTTTTTCGTTGACGAGGTAGAAAATCCCTTCAGATCACAGGATCCTCAGGGACTGAGTAGCCAGGTATGTGTTGATTCCGCTAAAATCCGGCGGCTGGTCACAGGCGCCCTGCTCTGGAGAGGACCCGGACCATTTTATATACATAGCACCAATTCGTAAAACTATAAATGTTTTACTTCCTTGTATTTTAAATTAAAAGAATTAGTTGTTTAAACAATTTGGTAACATGTGATTGGAAATATTTTGAAAAAAAAAGTCTAAAGTCTTTTAAAAACTTTTAAACATTTGTGGCGGTCGCATAATCGTCGCACATTCTCGCTAATCATTCTTGAAATCTAAAATCATCATCTTCCTAACCTTTATTATTCCCAAGATTATTTGAGTCGGCTACTTGTTTAACCATATCTTGAAAGCTTGAAAGAAAGAAAGAAAATAAGTCGTTTATATTATATACTAGCTGACCCACGCAACCTCGTTTGCATCTTATATTGCCCGTGACGTGAAAAATTTCCCCCGTTTTTTAAACATTCTTCATTGGTTCACTCCGCTTCTATTAGTAGCAGCGTGATGATATATAGCCTATAGCCTTCCTCGATATATGGACTATCCAACACCGAAAGAATTTTTTAAATCGGACCAGTGGTTCCTGAGATTATCCGGAACAAACAGACAGACAGACAGACAAAAACATTTAAAAATATATATTTTGGTATGTGTACCGTATATACATTCATATGCATGTAGTAGAAAGCGGTTATTTCAATATTACAAACAGACACTCCAATTTTATTTATTTGTATAGATTTTTTTAAAACTGGGCACGATACGAACACTGTGGATGATCATCGAAATGATACGCATCAAACAAACCAAGTATCCAATCAAACTAAAACCAAACAAATTATTTATACTGATTTTACGTCGTGCCTACAGTCCTGTATTTTTCTGATAGCGTCAATAACACCGAAGTGTCGTCATTTCTAAGTTGTCGACCAATGTAACAGTTCCCTGGTTCGTGACTTAATTTGGTAAGTAAAGGTTTATAATGTGATTGCCTACTTTATACTGTTCGCCCTTTTTAGTATGTTATAGATTCTTCGTAAGCGTACTTTTTCTTTTTGGAAAGAAGTTACTCGTATGTCTGAGGAAAGATACCTCATTTAGAAATACGGCAGCAAATTTATAGTGTTTGAAACTTGTTTGAATGAGTTGTTATATTTCTTTATTGTTCTTGGTAGTGGCTCCTTATTTCCTAGTGCTGTGAAAATCCATATAAGCACAACTAAAACAAATTGCTTAATTCTGTGTTGTTACGATACGCTGTGTCGTTCTTATTTTTGAGATTATTGACTTAGCTCACTTTCATATTTCCGTGATTTTATGGATACTGAAGTTTTGCTTTAATTAGCACACTTCATTACATGGTCTTAAATTACCAACTGTGGTAACTTCGGTCGCAGTCATGGGCAATTCAAACCTTTATTCACGTATCTTAGTATCTAGAACTTTGTTTTTCAATTTCGACCATATTAATAGAGCAATGATCTTTAATGTGTGTAAAGCTGATAAGCTTAGACAGCTTTTCTAAGCTACTTCAATTTGCTTTTAATTGTGTACCTATTTAATTGAAATCTTTAACATAAATAATAAATGAAATACATCAATAATTTGGCATGCCTAAATTAACATTACATTGAAATCTCTGCAGGGACATCAAATTATTCCAATAAATATTCAAATGAATAATAATTGTGCTTTGATTAAGCTCGCTTCCCACGGGTACGTCATGTCACGCTACCATTTAGATATAATAATCACTAATTGTGTACCATAAATGTCAATTTATCGAACGAGATAAATAAATTATTAGCCTGACTCTATTTGGATGTTAAATCCTACTAATATTATAAACGCGTAAGTTTGTGAGTATGTAAGCGAGTGTTTGTTGCTCTTTTAGGTAAAACTATTGAAATGATTTTGATGAAACTTTACAATAATATAACTTATACATCAGATACAGACACATAGGCTACAATTTATAAAGATACTAGCTTCGCCTCGCGGTGTTGCCCGCTGTTATTGTCGTACCGTGGGTACCACCGCGGGGTTCAGCCAGTATTTTATAACTATATACACACCGGTTATATATAAAATTGTTTGTTTTAAGTGCATGTATGTTAATTGATTGCTCAAAAGTGGTTCAACTTCCAGACGAACTTGTTAAGATTTTTGTGATGTTTTATAGCTAACAACTGTAACCTGTATGTATTTCCTATCAATAAATGAAAAAAAAAACTATGATGAGAATAATGAAAGGATAAGGTTATGTTAATATACTTATACTAAAAAAAAATACTGCATTAATTGTTATTCTATAAAATTCATATTTAATGCATACGTGGAACAAGATATAACACGTTTTCCGGAAATCATTAAACGCATTGTTGTACTGTTGTCAATTGAACGTATTCTTTTTATTTGTCCTAGCAACGAAGTTCTTAACCTTAACTATATAGTAAAACATAGTTATTTTATCTGAAAAAATTGTAGGACAGAGATGTCTACTTATCCAGTGTGAAATTCCAATTTACGCGAATATTTCTTCAATATATAAAACGTATCATTCTGATTTCATACATACAAATCTCAAGAATATTCCTACTGAGAAAGGATAAAGTATTGTAAAAATAAAAAGTACCCTACATAGAATGAAGTATCTTACTCACAGACGAACAAACTTTCGAACAAAAACCGGGTAGCTTTATTGAATTATAGCATTTGAAAGTCAGAAAACGAGCAGACACAAGCAAGAAGTAAATTACTTTTAGACATTAAACACAACAAACTCAATTTATTTCGCATTTTATTTCATCTTCATTAATTTATGACCCTTGTTTTGCTAAATTAATATTTATTTGTAAATTTAACGTATTGTTTCTTCTCGTTCTCAAGTTCTCAAATCGTTAAAATAATTTGATAAAACTCACAAAAATTTAATACTAAAGTCTTTAAACCTGATTTATGCAGTCGGCAATCGACAAATTGAAGACACTAACGTGACAAACATTGAATCAGTTCGTTGTCTGGGTAATTCATATTAGATTAAATATTACACCTTATCGAGCTGTCTACCTATAATGCCCGTATGTCTCCTTAATCCTTAACCCTGTGGGTCGACTGTTCTTTCCAAAACTATACGTGCTTCGTATGACAATGTACGGGGAACTGCTGACCGGAACACTATGATCAACTCTTTGTTCTACATAATCCCTTTGCTAACTTGACAGAGCTGACTTTGTTTTGTATTCTGCTTGTTTTGAAATTTGGAGAGTAGTGCAATTGTTTAGAAACGTGTATTCTGTTATTTCGAACGATTCAGGCGGGAGTAAGACTAAGTATATTTAGGAACAAATTTAAACGGTCATGCCAGGATACACATACACTAAGTATTATATATTTTTTTATGAAAATTCATGCATTTATATAAACCTTACCAATTCGATATAGTTAGCCGTTAAAGATATATGTCTATACACTGATCTATTAGCTTTTGTGATGTGCACTTTCTAATCATTTCTTTACGAGAACAGATGATATCAGGATCCTATTTCATAATACGAGTATATATGTAAAGGAACACATAAGATTCCTTTTACTTATTGTTAAATTAAGGCGCCCTTTTTGTTACAAGACTAATGACTTGTAGGTCTGTATATTATCTATGCGCGGGAGTCTATATTGTTTACTGACATAAGCAATTGAATACGAAAACAAAATGGTGTAATTTTAATAAGACCGACAATAAAACTTTAAATGTCGTTTCTTTGGTTTACAGGTAATATATGTTATTATTTTTGTCGTTTATTGATTCGTGTGATTTGTGTTTAGGTAAATAATTAATAAAAAAAAAACTTTGGTTTACAGAGAAACACTTTATTTTATTTGTCGGATGCCCACAACAGAATTATAAAGACTAATAGTCTTATAAAACGACATTTAACAAAAAGGGCGCCTTAATTTAACAATAAGTAAAAGGAATCTTATGTGTTCCTTTACATATATAGTCAAAGGTAAGAAAGAAAATAAATTTTTATCATAGATACTATTATGTCAATGTTCACGAAGTTACTTCATAAAACTTTTTTCTATTACAAGACTATACCGAATTTCGTAACTTTTTGGGTCGAACTATCCCTACATTCAATTGTTTTAAAACTTATGTATATCATAGATTCTTATTATAATATAGTTAGACACGGGTCGTGCATCGAAATAGTAGATTACGTATTAAATATAACTTAAATTAAGATTTTAAATTTACCACTGCACATGTCGTGCCTATAGTTAATATCATATTTTGAATTTGCTTAGATATACAAATATTTAGAAATTATTATATTAATTTATCATTCCCACCAATACATATTGTTTTAAGAAAAAATATCTTGAAATACACAAGCAAATAAAACAAAATTCTGCAAGTGACAAAAGTTATTATCGGTTAGCTTCAAACGAGCATATGTATCACCTCATGATGAGCGATTATCGCCTCCCATGGACACAACACCAGAGGCGTCACAAGTGCGTTGCCGACCTTTTAAGAAGGAGTACGCTCTTTTCTTGAAGGTTTGAAGGTCTTATTGGTCCGGGAACACCGCAGGCGACAGTCTACATCTACCAAGTTTGTTGATAATGCTTCATTTCATCAATGTTTAGTATCAAAACTATTAGGTACTCACTTGATTTAATTTCCACTGAAGCTTTTTTGAGAATGTTACAACATTAAAAACGTAAACATAAATATAGGTCAGTTTTCTTAAACGAGAAAATATAAATTACATGAACAAGTTAATTTTACTCTAATTGATCAAGTAACTCTTTTGAGGCTAATGGTTCAGGGTTAACATTGAACATCTGGATATCGTATTCTTCACTTCTTATTTAAATGAAAACTCTTATATGTTGTAATCCTAATAATAATATAAACGCGAAAGGTAGTGGTATGTAAGTGAGTATGTTAGTTACTCGTGATGCAAAAACTACTGAATGGATTTTAATTAAACTTTCTTATATCTAGAAACTGCTTTAGAAGACAATTAAGGAATGAGTAAAAATAATATTAAGGCCTTATTTCACCGATTACAGATAAGTTTTGGATAGCTTATCTGTCATATAAGCTATATGGAACTTATCTGTAACCGGTAAAACGAACCTTAGTGTATTTTCTGAGTTAAGTCATGCTCAAACAACAGTATATGGATAAATAATAAAGATCATGATGATTTTAAACACGCTTTTATTAACTTCACCTGTATGCTTGTTTGTAAGCGACATAAGAGTGTTTTTAAATTGTATTGATTTACCTAATGAGGTGGTCAAAACTATTATGTTAATTTCTTAAAGAATATTTTTATTCACGTTTAATACTGAAGAGATATTATATTATTAGGTAATACGTTATGATTATTATTATCATAAAAGTATTTGAAAGATAACTCGTGTTTGGTTAAACTCACTCTTTTATATGTTATTTCCTTGTAACTAAAATGTTTTCTATTTGTGTATTATCTATACTAATATTATAAAGAGGAAAACTTTGTTTGTATGTTTGTTTTTAGGCTCTAAAACTACTGGACCGATTTTAAAAATTCTTTCACCATTTCAAGGCTACATTATCCACGAGTAACATAGGCTATATTTTATTTTGGAAAAAAATAGGGTTCCGTAAGATATTGGGGTTTTTCGGACACAAGGTGTAAAAAATCAACCCTATACGAGAGAAAATTTTTCGCTACGGGCAATAAAAGACGCAAACGAGTTTGCGTCGGTCAGCTAGTAAATAATAAAAGAATAAAATGAAATATGCAGATGTTAAATAACATGCAGAATGTATAAGAACTATAACACCGATTGGGAAATGGAATTATTATCGAAAACATTGATAAAGTACCTTTCTTTTATTACAGACTTTTACGAGCTGTCATAAATTATTAATATTTTAATAAACGTGGGTACGCATTAATATTGGCGCATAGAAATACAACGTCCATCCCTCATAACTGCGCAGAATTAATACGGTCCGAGAACCACCGCAAAAACTGGCGTTCTACGTGATTGTGAACATTATTGGTTTTCGAACAAATATACATATCTGTAGGCTTTGACACACAATATTGTGATGTATTTTCCTATTTTTGGTTGTAAATCTATTTTTTCTTGACGACGCATTAATTTGTACACATAAAATCACTTGCCCTGACTGATGGATTGATATTGACATATTCATCAACGTGGAGCCCTAACCACTGTGGCCATAAACTGTAAATTGGTAGCATTCACTAAGAATGGTTTTCTAGAAAATTAACCCCTTACAGAAAAAAATAAGAAAATAACGAATAATCGGTTATGTGGAAGTTTCTTAATTGCAAAGTTAGAACACTAAATAAATGGGTAACGTCGCGTGTAATAACTTGGTTTGGTTGGTTTGGTTCTTAATTTTTTGACACATTAAATATAAATACATAATAAGCCTTAAATATTACCTTCAAGGTAAGAGACCTTCAAGGAAATACTTAAGGATAAGAACAGTTTATATTATATTTTGCTCAATATTTTCATCATCTGCCTATTCAGTTCACTGCTCAACATAGGCCCTTGCATTTGCACTCACTTAGTTTGATTGTCGGCTTATCTTTTCTTTCTCTTCTAATATACGAGTATATACATGTTATAATGTCTGAATTCATTCATTTTAAATTTAATCTTTTGGCTCAAGATTGAAACGTTATGAGAAACATGCCAACATTTAGGTTCTAATTCTAATTCCTCGATTCTCATATTTACCTTTGATCATTTATTTGAAACCGTTCTTTTATTACAATTGTTTAGACTTCCATCTTAAAAATAAAAACAACAACCAACACCCGTTATTGATGTACCTACGTATTGAATGGAACTTAGTATTAAATCTGGTGTGACGGTAACGAGAAAGACAAGGGGGAAGACTCAAAGCTCAGAGCCTAAAGCGGTGGACAGATCAGATCGCACCACACGAAGCGGCTGAACGCGACAGGTGGAGACGCGTAGTAGACCAGTGATTTCAGGGTCACGATTCTCGGCAATGAGATCGGACAAGAAGAAGAACATACAACCTGTTCTTGCTTATACTCTTCTAAGTATGTCCATTAATAATAAAATATGTACGTGAGAAGAAAAACAATAAAATAATTGATAACATCAAAGTTATTGAAAGCGTATAAGAATGGATCTATGTATGAATTATGTGACGAGAATGAGAATGGGTGCACATTATCACATAATAGACGATTGCATGCTGTTGCATTGTGACGATATTGGTATGTGGCACTGTTCATGAATGTTGATATGCATTTTTAGATGTTAATATTTGTTCAAAGAGTACACCGACTGCCTTGTCATTCTTGTATAAAGTGTATGATATTTTTGTCAATTACTTGCGTTTCGAAATTCATTTAGATGTTTAAAATTAAACTCCATTTGCACATGTTCACTTCGTCATTCTTAGCTGTAGCATACACGTAACTGGTATAAAGGTCCTTTATATTAACCAATAATAGGCCATAGATCTTTCCAGTCTATAGAGTAGTGCACAGATGACCGGTATTATTTTTTGTTAAATTTTCAAAAAAATAATCCTAGCTAGATTGATTTATCGGCCCCGCATGAATAACCCCCTTCTTTCTTTTTTTTGTGCGAATATCCCCTCGGTTACCACCTGCTGGTACGGACGTACGGTGTCGGACTCGAACCGACTAAAACCGCACTCCGTCTCGGGTACTAGATGCCGGGGAACCAGGTGCACCCTAGAAAGGAAAACCCTTGAACCCCGACGTACCTCGGGCCAAATACGCTTTTTTGATGGCCCATCCTGTGTGGGAACCCGCTACTGTCCCCCAGGGCGCGCACGCTCCGCAGCGTCCGCGCCGTCACCCGGGCCTGCTTCTGTTAAGTTGACCGATGGCCTTATCTGTCACCCTCAGGCTTGCGCTTATGGAGGATGAAGATCGTTCTGCAATCTCCGGTGCATGAGTCGCCTGCGGCGCTGGCCCGTTCCCGGGCCTGGCGCGCCGGGAGAGTCCTAAACCTCACCCGGTTACGCTCCGCCATCTCTTTGGGAATGAATAACCCCCTGCATACTAAATTTCATGAAAATCGTTGAAGCCGATTCCTAGATTCTGAATATAAATATACAAGAATTGCTCGGTTAAAGGTATTAGATGTGATTTTGTTGGTACAAAAGTGTATAAAACAATCATTAAAAACCATATGTAACAAGGACACTAATATACAGAGTTTAGTATTATAACGCAAATAAATTCTCATGTAACTTTGCTTTCACCCGAAGTGACGCAAAATATTCACCAAAACTAAGAGATGGAATAGCATTAACACAAATAGAATACGTCCTAACTATGAATGCATTATATTCTAATACTCTATTGTACCAAATAATAATAACACACGCACTTAGTCTAGCATCAGAATTATATTTTCATTAGGAACATAAATTATAACGTATCAAGTAACACCTACGATTATTGCTGTTAAATTGTAGACGTGGCCTTAACCTAGATATCGGATTTCGGCCACAGTCATTGACAGTCGTCAAACTGGTTTGTTCATTATTTGTTCTAAATACCATGTTTTGAGTTATGTCTATATTTGTTTTGATATCTCAAGCGAATTAGAGAAAATCTGTATTCAAAACACAAACTAAAGAAATATTTCCGGTTTTTGGACTTTGTACTAAATTAAACAATGATAGTATTTGTATCTAAGTAACTGCAAATAGAAGGCTACGTCTTGATCTGGTCATCAAAACCTCCGTCTTCCGTCTATGTCTAGCAGGGATCATTTAAAAGTGGTGATGATGAAACAACCATTTCCATTTTCAAGTAGTAATGAACAATTTCTCGTAGATCTGTTATATGATATGTTTCCAAGAAATTGCAGTACCTGTACTTGAATAGAGTACGTCTTTATGAGATACGAGATTCGCAATATTACTAGTTGTGTCTTTGTTTTATATATAGCTCAGTTCAGTGCATTACTGTCGTTATCATTTACACCTGATAAATAAATTCTATGTGATATACATACTCATATTGTAGTATATACATATAATTATACTCAGATTAATACAAGAGCAATAGACAAGTATTTTAGGACCTATTAAAGACGAATGTTTTTACTACTTGTACCCTATTTTCTGACAAAAAGTTAACCGCATGAAAATGATCCATACGCACACTTCACTACATAGTATTGGGTGATTTTTTTGAGGTTAGGATTTTCATGCATTAGTATTTGCTCAGATTTTTTGAGGTTATGATTTTCATGCATTATTATTTGCTCAGTATGCTTTGACATTTCATCATGAATAGACTTACTAACGAGCAACGCTTGCAAATCATTGAATTTTATTACCAAAATCAGTGTTCGGTTCGAAATGTGTTTCGCGCTTTACGCCCGATTTATGGTCTACATAATCGACCAAGTGAGCAAACAATTAATGCGATTGTGACCAAGTTTCGCACTCAGTTTACTTTATTGGACATTAAACCAACCACACGAATGCGTACAGTGCGTACAGAAGAGAATATTGCGTCTGTTTCTGAGAGTGTTGCTGAAGACCGTGAAATGTCTATTCGTCGCCGTTCGCAGCAATTGGGTTTGTGTTATTCGACCACATGGAAGATTTTACGCAAAGATCTTGGTGTAAAACCGTATAAAATACAGCTCCTGCAAGAACTGAAGCCGAACGATCTGCCACAACGTCGAATTTTCAGTGAATGGGCCCTAGAAAAGTTGGCAGAAAATCCGCTTTTTTATCGACAAATTTTGTTCAGCGATGAGGCTCATTTCTGGTTGAATGGCTACGTAAATAAGCAAAATTGCCGCATTTGGAGTGAAGAGCAACCAGAAGCCGTTCAAGAACTGCCCATGCATCCCGAAAAATGCACTGTTTGGTGTGGTTTGTACGCTGGTGGAATCATTGGACCGTATTTTTTCAAAGATGCTGTTGGACGCAACGTTACAGTGAATGGCGATCGCTATCGTTCGATGCTAACAAACTTTTTGTTGCCAAAAATGGAAGAACTGAACTTGGTTGACATGTGGTTTCAACAAGATGGCGCTACATGCCACACAGCTCGCGATTCTATGGCCATTTTGAGGGAAAACTTCGGAGAACAATTCATCTCAAGAAATGGACCGGTAAGTTGGCCACCAAGATCATGCGATTTGACGCCTTTAGACTATTTTTTGTGGGGCTACGTCAAGTCTAAAGTCTACAGAAATAAGCCAGTAACTATTCCAGCTTTGGAAGACAACATTTCCGAAGAAATTCGGGCTATTCCGGCCGAAATGCTCGAAAAAGTTGCCCAAAATTGGACTTTCCGAATGGACCACCTAAGACGCAGCCGCGGTCAACATTTAAATGAAATTATCTTCAAAAAGTAAATGTCATGTACCAATCTAACGTTTAAAATAAAGAACCGATGAGATTTTGCAAATTTTATGCGTTTTATTGTTTAAAAAAGTTCTCAAGCTCTTAAAAAATCACCCGTTATAAAACAAAGTCGCCTTTTCTGTCCCTATATCCCTATGTGCGCTTAAATCTTTAAAACTACGCAACGGATTTTGATGCGGTTTTTTCCAATAGATAGAGTGATTCAAGAGGAAGGTTTACATGTATAATACATGCATCATATACTAAGGCAACATTGCTAATTTTAGAGGTTTCTAACGTGATGTCGTAAATTACCGTGCAAAGTCGGAGCGGGCCGCTATGTTTTTATATACAACGTTCATAGTTTTTCTGTAGTGTATTTAATTTAGTATCAGCATTGCTCCCGTGCGAAGCCGGGGCGGGTCGCTAGTTAATAAATAAAACATTTCATTATCAAACACTACAAAAGACTTTAAAATGATGAATGTTCACTAACGCTTCTTGAAGTATTTTATTTCCAACCAAATTTAAAGTACCCATTCGTCTTCAATAATTCATGTTTTTGTAACTTCCAAATGATATTTCCGACGAGTTCCTGTGAAAATGACACCATTACAAGTGTCAACTAAAATATCATGCCCTTATTTGTAATATTTATTCCTGCACGTGCCCTTGTAAGTTACATTCATCCAATTACTCGTGTCAAACTGTCATTCCGCTTTATTCGGATTAACCAGCTCTTGGTGAACGACGCACCAAAGTTGACGAGTCTATATTGCTTTTGATGTTAGAAATACAGGAAATAAATAATAAAAAAAATCAAGACTCCTCTTACTTAGGCTTCTTATCTATTATCTCTTCTAGTTCGTAAGATTGAAATACTACTTAAATGAGGCGTATGGTTGTTTGAACGTTGCTGTTTATGTAAGAGCTCATCATCATTTCTGGAGTAAACATGAACTTTTAAAATACACTTAAAATAAATCCAACATAGGTATCAAGATATTACTTCAATAAAAAAAATCGACGGGTTGCACTCCGGGAGTGCCGGCAGAAGTGAAAACTTGAATATTAACGTTGTGCATTTTTGAAATTTTGGAATGGTTAGAGAATAATTTTGTACGAATTGCTTTCATTATCAGTATAAAAGTACTATTATTTATGTGGTGGAATACAATATTCATGTATTGCGCTATCGTACACAAACATGACAATTTATATTACATACACACACGAACATTCGCGCAAGCGCCCTGCGCCGCCTGTCCTCTCTCCATCCGTCTTACGAATTTTCGATCAGGTCACGTGACCTGACGCGAGTTTATACATTTTTACCCATTTCAAAAAAGTACACAGCGCCGCTAAAGAAGTTTTCACTTCAAAAAAAGAGAACCAAGCTGGGTTTAATTTTATATTACAAAGTATATTTGCTTTGTGGAATAATAGCCATTTTACCCAATTTACGGCCTCTTACCCACAATTTTTCCATTAATGAGGTACCTACATCTAAAATTTGGTAAAAGTTGTAAAATAATCGTCTACCCGTTATTATTTTAAAAGTAGGATAAATCTTCGCGGTTCATTTTGATTATTAATTTATACGATTATAATGTCTGTACCATGTTTGTGTGTTTTGAAATCGCCAATTAAATGTACAGTTCTTGATTAACTGTTAGATTAGATATGCAAAATTAGACACGAATAGATTTTGCTATTTTAATTTAGCTTGCCATTTCAAGATAAATAAATTAGGACTGTTGGTTGTAGTCGCATGTAGGTTTTATTCTACCGGTTAGTGACAATGCATTTGTGTATTAGTTTTTACACAACAATTACCTATTTTTTTTTGAGCGTGGAGAAATACTAAACGGCACTGCTTTTATACCTCCGTAGCATCTATATATTTACTTTAACTGCATAACAGACTTCAGGCCAAGCGTCGATAAGTGTTTGTATACGTAGGGAGAATAATTTTTTAGCTTCTTTTCGGCATTCATAGGAGGCTTTGAGTGAAGCTACTATTCCAGGATGATGCAATTACTATAGGAATATGTTCATACTTATAAACATAGCACAACTAATAACTTAGAATTAATCATAGCGGTTATTTGACCGTGAAATCAGCACATAAAAAACCTAACTGAGGCGCAATTCATATGTTTTTGTTGGAAATATTTTTTGTTTCAATGTTCTTGCCCTTGAGGTTCATCTGGGTGATCCATATATGGAGTCTTTGAATCATATTCTTAATATAAACGGCTAAGAGTTGCGATGTCATGATATGGTGATTATTTATTCACACACACACACACACACACACACACACACACACACACACACACACACACACACACACACACACACACACAGACACACACAATTTTAAACATTTCTTGGCTTTTTTTAAAGTGTAAATTCTTAAAGTGGTAAGTAACAGTCAGTTTCTCTGATTTCTTATAAAAATACACGATGATTTTGATATGTCGGTAGGTATAATGGCTTTTTTCCTGAACTTCAAATTTGTCTTAGACTATGAGTAAGTACTTACATATAATATTAGCGTGATTGAATTGTTTCTAATAAATATTTTCGTCATATTTTTATGACACAGTTCATTGTAACATTGATTAGGCATGTAGTGAAGTCATTCCTGCATTATTTATACGAATATGTACTTTAGGTGTTGTTCTTAAAGATCAATTTTCTTAAAATAAATTAGTCTTACTAATATGAAAAATATGTAGTTTACAATGTTGTCAATGTGTTCTTTGGAAATACCAATGAAGTCAAATAATTCCTTGTTAATTGTCTTAAGCCTCTATGACTTAAGTCGTTCATTAGTATACACTATGTTTAGGATGGGGTACATACCTCAAATGTTTTGCTTCGCTCTTGGTAAGTGGTACTCCCACGTGCAATTCTATTGAGATTTCTCATATTAATTAATTAACATAAAGGTAACACTAAGCACTTATTGGTTTTGACAACTGCTGTTGTCAAATTTTTTTTTACGTATTTTTTGTTTTCATTTCGTATGAATATGTAATTAGCGTTGAAGTATGCCTAGAGGGTCATACCAAAGCATCGCGAACATTTATTTTAAGAAGTAATTACCACCTTGAACAAAATGGTATGCAGACCGTTGTCAAACATGAAACGTATGTAAAAAAATAGAACATTAGAAATGTGGATATAATTGATTGCACGAAGGGATCTTTGCACAAATTGATACTGCGTCTACGTGGCCTGGCATTTCGTCGTCATCGTTTTAGGTTCGATTCCCACATGGAATAAAAAATTATATGACCCTTAAGATATTGTTGTTCAAGAATCATCTTGATATGCGATTGAATCCGAGTTAGTTTCGTTATATGTATACATACAAGTATTCACATACATAGATCAGATTTAAACTTTTGTATGTGTGTGTACAAAAAACACGTCAAGGTAAAACAAGTATATTAAAAAAGTTTCATATGTAGACAATTACAGCTCAATTGGATGCTAGCCATCGCTTCCAATTTGAATATGAAATTTCAAACCTGAAAAACTAAAATACGTACATGGCAATGACAATAGCAAAAACACCTTTTAGTAAATGAGTACACGGTGATTCATAACTATACTTCACTGGTCTATCTAAATAATGTGGGATGTCATTTGAATGCCTAGGTATTTTTATTTGCATAAATATTGTTCTGTTTGCATTTGCATTGACATCTGGTACAACATTGCTTTTAAAACTATATCAAAGTTCTTACCTTTCCATATTTTTAGTAGCCAGTAGCAATGCATTTTTATAGTATTTCCATTTCTTAACTGCCTCGGTGGCGCAGTGGTAGTGAATGCTACTGCTATACTTGAGGTCTAGGGTTCAAATCCTGGGTCGTGATCAAGTGTTTGTGAGATCTACAAATATTTGTTTCGCAGTTTGGGTGTTTTTTATGTATACCTTGTATGTATTTACAATTATTGCCTTCGGGCGATAAGGCCGCCAATTGTACCTCTTAGCTTTAAGTTACCTTTGTTAATTGTCTGGTGTACAATAAAGCGATTATTATTATTTACAAAAAGTATAGATGTATATATCAGTTGTCTAGTAGACTAGATGGCGTTGTGTGCTAGATGTCCGAAATATTTATTAGTTCCCATATTGGGAATAAGTTCTGTGTCATGACGGACTTTACAAATTTACACATAACAGCCATACTCTGAACAACACTTTGTGTGATTTACACAACATAAAGAGTTGATCCATGTGGGGTTTGAACACAACTTAAACCACTACACCAAAATTAACACAGTTATTTAAGTTATTTGGAGTTATTCGTATCCGCATACCACGAGTAAGACTAAAACGGATGGCTCTATAGCATTATTTCAGCTTCTTCATCGATTGCATGACAATCTGCAGCAACAGTTTAGTACGTATAGTACTAAACATTTAAAAAATAAATTATGACGTCCATGGACTCGTATTCGATTTTGATCAGATTCAACGGAGACGCGTGTGCGCAAACAAATTTGCAATTTGTGTTCCCTCAATCTCAAAAACCGAAACTTAAACTAAAATACCTAACATGCTCGTACATAGGCATTAAATATTTTACACCGCTCTTTGGCAACGGAGGTAATTAAGTGTTCCTAATTGGATGTTCTGTCTTGTGACAAAGAAGTTTTAAAATATTACGAACACGAATACTATGTTATTTATAATAAGTATAGGGTGTTTTTTTAAGCTAGATAGAACTTTAAATTCTAAAAAGTAACACAAAAAATTAAATTTTGATGAAACTTTTTTTTTTATTTGTTTCAGTATACTCTGACAAATCATCATGAATAGACTCACGCTTGAACAACGCTACGAAATTATCCAAATTTACTTTGAAAATCAGCTCATTTTTGAAGAAATAAGGTCCGATGATGCCACCAGCGTGAAAACCGCACCATACGGTGCATTTTTCTGGATGTAATGGAGTCTGTAGGGTCTGCTGAGGATTGGTCTCACTCCATATGCGGCAATTTTGCTTATTAACAAACCCGTTAAGCCAAAAATGCGCCTCATCGCTGAACACAATTTTGCGATAAAACAGTCGTCTATAAGTTGCGCGAATCGACGACTGATTTTCAAAGTAAATTTGGATAATTTCGTAGCGTTGTTCAAGCGTGAGTCTATTCATGATGATTTGTCAGAGTATACTGAAACAAATAAAAAAAAAAGTTTCATCAAAATTTAATTTTTTGTGTTACTTTTTACAATTTAAAGTTCTATCTAGCTTAAAAAAACACCCGTTACTAGAAATCGCCTGGCGGGCGTAATTAGACAGTTTTGAAGGTCTTGTTTTATTTCAACGACCAGTACAACCAAATTCGTTATTAAGTAGACTTTTATTCCATAACAGTTTAAAATATGTAATTGATTTTTATAGTGTCACGTAACCATTTCATATGAGTTTCAACTCGGCACATAAACTTTAATGCCAGTATGTATTAAATAAATAAATAAATCAATATAAATATTTCGGACATAGATGTCCGAAAGCTATATGGCGTTGTGTGTTAGAACACACAACGCCATATATTCCCAAGTTGAGCAGAGTTTGTGTTATGGGTACTAGACAACTGATATAAATACTTACTTTTTTTTTGTAAATACACACATATTATACATAGAAAACACCCAAACTCCGAAACAAATATTTGCAGATCATACAAACATTTGGTCCGACCCAGGATTTGAACCCGAGAAACAGCAGTCGCATTCACTACCACTGCGCCACCGAGGCAGTTAAAAGTTATTAAGCATAGACACACTGGTCTATGCTTAAAACATAAGAGTATTCCTCATCCCCTTACAATTTGGAATTTATATACAAATAAATAAGCAAACAAGTCTTATTTTTGTAACTCAAAGATACGACAAAATCTTTTCAATTTTTTTTTACAAAATGCTGATTGTTCAATTTAATAACCACTTGTTAGTGACCCTGCCTGCTAAGGCAGAAGTCGTGCTGTGAATTATCATTCATCAACAGTCCACTGCTGAATGTGACCTCTCCTTTGAAAGGAGTTTTTGACTTACTATACCACACAGGCCAGATTGGTAATTGGTGGATTCAAGTTTTTCTTCTCTTTGCATTCGTGTTAGTCGCCTTTTGCAACACCCATGGGATGAATGGTGGAGGTGTCACTGCGTATTCTGAATCCGTTACCATAAATACAAATAATTGTGTGATGAACACGACTATTTGTTTAGAACAATCATATTTAGCTACAATATATCAGTAGTCTAGTTAGCGTAGTAGCGGTCTGCGTCTCGAGTCTTTGTCTAGTTTGGGACCAAGACCAGACGGCCGTGTATTATTTATCATGTGTAGGCAATTATAGTTCAGTCAGTGCCCTTAAATATACTGACAACTAGTTCAATCTTCGAATTCAGTTCGCCCTCAGGGCTATGGCGGTCCGAGGCCAGTCGCTCCTTGGAAAAACTGATATTCAGGTAAGACTAGTTGAACTAGTAGCCGACCCCAAATAATCTTGGAGATAACAAAAGTTAGGAAGATATATTGTAGTAAATTATATTTGTATCCAGAAGGAATGGCATGAGAAATAAAATAGTGTTATGTTTATATATTTTTATTATAACGATGAATGGAAGCACGTGGCCATTTGTTCGTGCGAAGAACAAATTAGATAGGCCACGATGTTTTACTTTAACAAAATAATATACGATGTTGACTGTGTGAGGTAACTCAATAATTATTTAAGTGCCGTTGGATAGGTATTTGTAAATAAATGTACTTAAATGAATTGTGTTCGAGTGTGTGATAATGGGTTTAGTTATTTATTTTGTAATTTGGTTTTTTAAATATCTCTGTTGTAGATGTCAAAGACTGGCATCAAATCATAAAAGATTGTGGTACGTCATGAAGTCAGTCGACGCTCGATCGGTCATGTGGTTTTTGGCACATAAAATATACATCAGCTGAATCGTTGTTAGTTATGAAATGATTTTTTCTAATTTTCCTAAATATATATTTTCCTTAAGTATTATACTATAAGTTTTTTTTTATTTAAAAAGTAATTGCTCGGACTTTAATATCCCAAACATTCTCTACCAAGTAACCTTTGGGTGGTGCAGATATTTTATAAGGTAGGTGCGCCGAGGTAACAGTCGTGGTCAGGGGTTATAATTATTTCATTTAATTCTATTTTTCTGATGACAGTAACCACAACAGTTAGTTCTTGGGAATATAATTTAAATGAACTTAAAATGAACATACTTATATAAGAACTATTATTGTCTTACCGAAATACACATAACAAAAGACTTACATATTTATACTAACTTATGATTTCTTACTGTTCAAGTGGATCACATAACTATTTGGAGCTCCTCCAAATAACATTTCTATTGTATACAGAATTATAGATTTGATAATGCATTTCTGCCATGAATATGGATAACAGAAAGGAATAAAAAGTCATGTTTTTATACACTCAGTAGATAAGCCTAGCCGGACTAGAATTTTTGATTTATACTAAATATATTGTATATAGATGAAGAGTTAGGTTGTTTTTTTGCTTGAATGCATTAATCTTAGGAACTACAAGTTCGATTTAAAATAATATTTCAGTGTTAGATAGCCTGTTTATCGAGGAAGGCTAGAGGCATATATCATCACGCAAAGACGGATATAAAAATATGAGCGGAGCACCAAGAAATAATGTTCAAAAACGGGGGAAAATTATCGCACTACGGGTAATAGAATACGCAAACGAGGTTGCGTGGGTCAGCTAGTTTAACTTCTTTAGTGGGGTGTTAGCTATGAAGGAGTGACTGAGCCATAATTTTGTGTTATGTTGCTTTTCTTTGTAACAATATTTATGGCAAGACTAAGTATATATATTTTCTTCAGCACTGTGGTTATAACAATACATGCGCACTATCTAATTTGGGATAGGACAGCCGTGTGTGAGATGTAGGGGAATATTATTAAATAACAGGTTCTGGAGAATTAATTAGCTGTAAGATTTTCATTTAATTTCTATTGGTAATCAATGCTGTACTCTCTACAATGTCATTAATCGCTCGACTGGCACTTTTTTCCAAAGACGATTGCAACTGCACAATCGTTTAACGAATATTTGGAGTCACTTAGCATAATTTTGTAGGTACTAAATCACTAAGTCGACCAGGTTATACCTGCAATACTTGTTCATTCAATAAACGTATCTTTGAATATATCGTGCAGTGTGTATGTGTCTGGGATTGAAAGGCCTTTGTACAATCAGTGTCTGTCCTTTCACCAATAGACCCACATCCTTGTCACCTGTACACAATACAAACCTAACTTATATTTATAGACACAATATGCGTTCCCTTGACATTGATAACAACACATACATATTCAGCGACAAATACGCTGATGAATTTATATGTATGTCTTTTAACTGGCTTTAAAAATAAGGAGATTACAATTATTAGGTCATTTCGGAATTAGTAAAAGTTAAATATTTTCTTTTAATTGAATGGTCATTAAAATTTCAAGAAAAAAATCTACATTTGAATACATAATAATGAAGAAAACAGTTTATGAATTGCATGTAGTCGCATTGGGGTCGGTGCTACTTTTTTAATGTTATTTATTTTAGTTAAATATATACAGTTTAGCATGGTACTATCAATCTGGATGTAGAAGATTACGAACTTTGTATGAATACCAAATCATCCTATAAAATTATTAATGTATAGATTTATTAAATAACTAGCTGACCCACGCAACCTCGTTTGCGTCTTCTATTGCCCGTATCCTGAAAATCCCCCGTTTTTGAAACATTCTTCATTGGTGCGCCACTCCTATTAGTATTAGCGTGATGATATATAGCCTAAAGCCTTCCTCGATGATAAATGGACTATCCAACACTGAAATAATTTTTCAAATCAAACCAGCGGTTCCCGAGATTAGCGCGTTCAAACGGACAAACTCTTTAGCTTTATAATATTAGTATAGATATGTTAAGCTTACAAGCAGGCGCACATGTGCTTTGAACAACACTTCAATCCATTGATCATAACTGATCTAAATACAGAGTGCTTATTTTTTAATCTGTCCAGGATAACAGCGGGCTTGATTATCTAGTCTCAGGTTACTGCTGATTCTAATTGAATAAAACTTTTAGTATTGGTTTTAGGATTGGCCCATTTATCAAGGAAGGTTTCTAGGTTAGAAAACATTTAAACTGAGTAAAATCTTATAAACCCGGGATAAAATTATTTCTTTTAAGTTTGAGAGACGTAATAATTTTAAAGTTAATTTCTATAACATTTACAAAAAAAAATATGTGAGTATTTATATCAGTTGTTTAGTACTCATAACACATGCTCTGCTTTACTTGGGACTAGACGGCATTGTGTGTTATATGTCCGAACTATAAAAAAAAGTATATTTTATGGTAAACCAAACTATTTTATATTGTAATAATCATTTTTTGAAGAGAAAATAAACTTAATTATTATTATTTTCTTATTAATAGTTGTTACAAAATCTGGAAGAGAAATGATCTGGCTTCTGTGTCTACACAAAAGTTGCGTGCACAACAAAGAAATAGGTTATACCTAACAATCTCCAGTATAACCGAAAACTGTATTTATATAACTTCACTCAGACAGTATTTACACGGTAACAAACCGAAGTAAAGCCATATTATCAGAGGAGCTTTAACCCGAAGATGCTCTATTCTAAGAATTAACAGTGCCGCCAGTAATCAGTAAGGAATGTCGCAAACGACAGTAGCTTATTCAATCTCTCTTCATTTACATTGACAATGCATCTTTCATTAGCTAAGCTACCTTTGTGAGCATGTTACAGTTTTATGATAATTCAAAAGAATAGAAGATAGTCATTGGGAATTGTTTATGCACTTCGAGGACTCGGAATTTCCAGGAATATCTATTTGGAATTGAGTACTGCATTATGATATCTTCGGTTCGATAATATACCTGTTCTAACGTAGCCTTCCTATTTATTTACTTTTTAAATCAAAACAATTCTAAATATTCTTCCCGAAAATTACAACAGTGGGACTTACGAGTATATTATTTACTAGCTGACCGACGCAACCTCGTTTGCGTCTTTTATTGCCCGTAGCGAAAAATTTTCCCCCGTATAGGGTTGATTTTTTACACCTTGAGTCCGAAAAACCCCAATATCTTACGGAACCCTATTTTTTTCAAAATATAATATAGCCTATGTTACTCGTGGATAATGTAGCCTTCGAAAAGTGAAAGAATTTTTAAAATCGGTTCAGTAGTTTTAGAGCCTATTCATTACAAACAAAAAAATATACAAACAAAGTTTTCCTCTTTATAATATTAGTATAGAAGTACCAAACGCCTTTGATTGCTGTTCCCTTCAAAGACATATGCGTATTTACGCGTAAGCCTGTATGTACTTTTTAAAATACAATGTCTTTTTTCCCGAGTAATGTGACCTCATCGACGCCTCCGCGAGTTTTGAGTTTCGTTAACCTTTGCAAACTTTAAATATCAATCGGTATGTTTGAGTTGAAATGAATGACGTGAATGTGAAGTCGACATTCGCTTAGGGTAAAAAATCGATGTATAAAAAGCGGATACTCACAAAAACAGTTTATCTGAGTTAGTGAGAAGGCCACCAGCAAGAAACACATGGCAGATACGGCCATAACTCAAAGGTTACTCGTTGAATAGTCGAACTGTTTCATTTATATTCATATTTTAAATAAATGGTTTCTATATTTCCAAGTTTACTTCTTTCGTTTTTTTTTATAATGCACGTAGGTCTGTCCAAAGGCACGCCACTTGGTTCGAGCCTCGACTTCAAATGAATAACAACAAATTATAGTCAAAATTTTCAATGTTTTCTAAAGGAATATTTGAGAGTTGCAGGATGTAGAGTAGGGGGTAGAGTTATTCGCGTCCGTAGGAACTACCTAACCACTACCCTACACGTGCCCCCTGGGTGGTGCTAAATGAATAACAACGCCGGGTCTCGGGCGGCGGTTAATTAACCTGACTAAACCAGCCTAACCAGCTTGGTCTAACAGTGAGAGTAGGAAATAACTCCCACAAACCGCAACCCTGTGAACGCTGCCTGCAGGATCGGTAGTCTTGGCTTCATTGCCCGGACTAAGAAGAAGACAACTTCTATAAAAAATCACCCTAAGTCTACGGTGAGATTCGTGCCAAGAGACTGCATGGCTGGTGGGAGACCAGTCGCAAACAATCCACATCGACGGACCTGGCAAACGTCGTTGTATTAGCCTTCTAGGGAGAATAGGCGTCACCTTCCTAGCGACCTGTTATATCGGCCTTACTCGTGGGACTAAAATGAACCAATTAAATACAAAAAATCGACAAACCCTACAAAACTCAAAAAATCCGACCAACCCTAACAGCATGATCCAACAAACTTTGCATGAAAGCATGTTTATTCGGAACAGAAGCAACTCAACATCGTCTCTGCCAACAAAGCTTAATGACTGTGATTCCAACCAACAAAATAAGGAGAAAGACAATCTGGATTCACAGACCGAGACCCAACTTGCCAGTGACAACATAACCTCAGACCATTAAGAATGGCAAAGGGATGAAATTCCTACCAGGAGAAAGAAAAGAAAAGAAACAAGTCCAATTCACAACGATGGGAATAAAAAACAAAAAAATGCCCCAGACTTTGTGGTCCCTACACGCAATAGTTTTGAACTACTTGATACGGAGCCTACGGATAAAACCATCAATACAGAAAAAGTATATGTACCAAAGCCAGAACCCATCTTTGTAACTGGCGTAATTAATATAAATTCTCTTAAGGATGTACTAAACAAATTTGTAAAAAGTGAACTTTACCTCATGACCACCCTTAGATCTGGACACGTTATAAAAATTATACCCAAAGACATCCAGACATACAAAACGATTCGAGAGAACTTCATTGCCAATAATATCTCACACTATACCTACCAGCTTAAAAGCGAGAGAGCATATAGAGTAGTACTACGCGGACTCCATGCATCTGAAAATACCAGAGAAATTTCAAAAGAATTGTATGAAATTGGACATGAAGTGAGACAAATAGTCAATATCAGACATCGAACTACAAAGGAACCGTTGCCTGTATTTTATGTCGATTTGGAACCAAAGCCAAACAACAAAGCCATTTTTGATGTGAAATATTTGAATAACATGAAGATTACTTTTGAAGCCCCATACAAGAAAAAGGAAATCATTCAATGCAAGAGATGTCAGAGATTCGGGCATTCCAAGAACCAATGTTTTAGGCCCCATCGCTGTGTTAAATGCGGTAACGCTCACCCTACAACAACATGCATTAAAAAACCAGACACTGAGGCTACTTGTGCAAATTGTGACGAAAAACACCCCGCTAGCTACAAAGGATGCAAAGTGTACAAACAGTATAGAAATAGAATTCTTAAACTAGACTCTAAGTCAAAAGAAAAACCAATGCCTAACAATATAGAGATCAAAAATCCGAATCTCCACCCGGGTTCTAAATTTAACTGCATAGATGATAGAAACCTAATTAAAACCTATTCAGAAGCAACGAAAACCAAAGCACAATATACTCAACAAGACACAAAGAACGACTTGGCCGACCTTACTGACCTAATAGACATAATGTTCGAAAAACTACAACATTCAATGTTGACAATGATGGAAAAAATCATGGACAAAATGATGGACCACATGGTCCAGCTAGTTAGCAGCCTAGTAAAAAATGACCCGAAACCTCCAAGTAGTTACTTGGAACGCCAACGGCTTGACGGAACGACGTCAAGAATTAGAAACTTTTCTCAGAACAGAAATGATTGATATAGCACTAATCTCTGAAACAAGGTTCACACCGAGAACACACATAAACTTCAACAATTATACAGTGTACACAACCAATCATCCAACTGGGAACAGCCATGGAGGAACAGCAGTAATTATTAAAAGCAACATTAAACACTACCCTATAGAGGAATACCGAACAGAAAAAATACAAGCAACATCTATTAAAATTGTAGACCGCAAACTAGAAACTGTATTCTCCGCTGTGTATTGTCCTCCAAAACATACCATATCTGCCAACGACTTCACAAAATATTTTTCTACACTGGGTAACAGATTCATATCTGCTGGCGACTGGAATTCTAAACATTTGAATTGGGGATCTAGGCTGACCAATACTAGAGGAAGACAACTATGTAAAGCCACAGATGAGATGAAGTTAGAATGTCATTCCGGCAGAGAACCTACATATTGGCCTACCGACAGACAAAAAATCCCAGACTTATTGGACTTTTTTGTTGTTAGAAACATAAATAGTAACTACTTAACCATTGAACCACGAATAGATCTCACATCTGACCACACACCAGTTATACTGAGTGTTACTACAACAGTTAATCTGGTAGCACCGCCCCTAAGAATATACAACTTGAACACTACAGACTGGACAGTCTATAAAAATATAATCACGACAAAGACCGAACTAAACATCAAATTGAATACAATAAAAGAACTTGAAGGTGAACTGGAAAAACTTAATATGACTATCCACATTGCTGCCAATACCGCAACTCCAAAAAGAACAGGTAAAGGACAACCCCTGAAGCCTAACTCATATCCAAGGGATATTAAAAAGAAAATACAAGAGCGCCGTCGTTTGAGAAAAGTCTGGCATACGACAGGATATCCAAGTGATAAAGCTGCATTCAATAGTTTCTCAAAGGAACTCAAAGCCCTTATCAGCACTCTAGAAAATGATAATGTTCAACACTATCTCTCAAATCTAGATCCAACGAGAGACACAAACTACTCGCTGTGGAAGGTTACCAGAAATCTAAAGCGCCCGTCAATCCACATATCACCTATCAATGATGGAAAAGGAGGATGGGCTAGATCAGATAAAGAAAAGGCAACAATCTTTGCGGAACATTTGAAAGCGGTTTTCCAACCACTCCCTGAAAGCAATCCCGAACATACTATGGAAATTAGGGAATACCTGGAATCGGCGAATCAAATGTGTCTTCCACTAAAAAGTACCAACCCAAAAGAAATTGTGAAAGAAATAAAGAACCTCAAGGATGGTAAAGCGCCCGGCTATGACCTTATTGATGCCACATTACTTAAAAACCTACCCCATAAAGGTGTAATGAAATTAGTTAACATCTTTAATGCCAGCTTAAGACTTGACCATTTCCCTGGGCAATGGAAAATTGCACATGTAGTCATGGTACCGAAACCCGGTAAACCTCCACACGAAGCTACTTCATACAGACCTATCAGCCTGCTACCAGTTATTGGCAAACTATTTGAGAGGATATTGCTCAACAGGATGAAAGAACACTTAAGTACAGTACTACCGAACCACCAATTTGGATTCCGGGAAAAACACGGTACAATTGAACAGGTACACCGTATAGTTGACACCATTGGAAGATGCCTTGAAAACAAATTATACTGCTCTGCAGTCTTTTTGGATATCAGCCAAGCGTTTGATAAGGTATGGCATGACGGCCTCCTGTTCAAGCTAAAAAAGCATCTTCCGCATTGCTTATTCCCAATACTTAAATCCTATTTAGATAAAAGATGCTACCAAGTGAGGTACAGCGATGATCTCTCAGAGGTAAACGAAATAAAGTCAGGTGTCCCTCAGGGCAGTATCTTGGGCCCTGTACTATACCTCATTTTTACAACAGATATCCCAACAACTGACTACACCACGACTGCGACATACGCTGATGATACGGTCCTACTATCGACTCATAGCAACTCAGAAACGGCATCATCACAGTTGCAAAACCACCTGACAGAAGTTGAGATGTGGTTGAAGCGTTGGAGAATAAAAGCCAATGAGACCAAATCGGTACATGTAACATTTACACTTAGGAGAGAAACATGTCCACCGGTAACACTAAACTGCAAAGCTATCCCTCAAGAAAATAACGCAAAATACTTGGGCATGCACCTGGATAGGAAACTTACGTGGCAGAAACATATTTGGACAAAGCGCAAACAACTAGATCGAAAACTGCGGTCACTGAACTGGTTATTGGGACGTCAATCCCAACTGAATCCTACCAGCAAGATGTTAGTGTACAAAACTACCATAAAACCAATCTGGACTTACGGAATACAACTGTGGGGAACGGCCAGCAACAGTAATATAGATATCCTGGAGAGATTCCAGACCAAAGCTCTGAGAACAATGTTTGGCATCCCCCATTGTATAAGTAATAGATACATTTACCTAGATCTCGGCCTAAGAACGGTTCGGCAGGAAATAGCTCAAAGCAGCCTGAAATACCAGGAGAAACTGACAGTTCATGTAAACAAACTGGCACACGCTCTGAGTGGAGGAGGTGCTCTTCAGCATACCCGACTAAAAAGAAGTGACATACCGAGCCTACATAAAAGATTTACCACTTAACATCAGGAGAGTCGTGTGAAAGGAATTTTCATACAAGTATGGCTCTTGAGGAAAACTTAAACTGAAAAATCAAACAAAGAAGTGGCTTATTGTCTGAAGACAGATTGCCATGAAACAGAAACATCAAAAAAAAAAAAAAAAAGTTGCAGGATGTCAATGGGTTAAAAACCCGATGTAATGTAATGCGACACACATGTTACGTTTCATTTGTTTAAAGTTCCAAGATCTTGGATTAAATTACTGGTAGTTTGTTTACATTAGGTCGAAACGTTGCACCTTTTGCAAGAGTTAGCATTCCATTGCAATGAACGTTTTAGTTCTAGGAACGGCTTTAAATAAACCGTCTCAAGTACTTCGGAATGGTACTCGTAACATACTTTAATGAATCAATGACTGGCTGAGACTAGATGAAAAATGAAATTAATTTTTTAAAACTATTTCAGTCTGCTAGAAGTTCTAAGTAACATGTTTTAGTTCCGTTTTACGAATCAAATCTAAAAATATAAATGCGTTTATTTAAATAGTTTACTTACTTACATTAAATGCTACATTGTCTTATTTTTGGTAATGAAAACGATAAAAATAAATAGTGACAGCTCTTTTTAATTTCTGTCTATATAAGTCGTCATCTTGTCAACTTGTTTAAAGTTCGCGTAGATAAAAGTTGTGATATTAGTCTAAACAAAAAATAACGAAAGCCTCTATTTTCAAAAGCTACACTAACTGCAGTCGGTCATTTTTCATCATCATGCTAAAATTTTTCGCGCTTACACAAAAAACGAGCTTACTAATTCGTGCTGAAGCATACCATACTCAAATAAGAATGAGTAAAAAATAAATAAGGTTATTTTTATTACGTTTTCTACAAATTTCAGTTTAATTAGGTTTTTGACTTTCATGTAAGAAGACGGAAGATGTAATTGTACATGGGCATTTTTATTCATCATGAATTTGTCACTTACAAACTATCAATACTGTATTACAATATCACGTAATTACTTAAATAGATAACACTTTGCAACATTAAGGTCGGCCATGCTCGTTTATATTAACGAGCATTTAAAAAGAGATACCTAAGAAATAATTACTATTATGGTCGTAGACGAAGTAATTTAAGAATACCCCACAAAAAGCTCTATAAATACTTCAACTAGGTTCACGAATTAGTGAGAAAGCAGTGGTTAAGTTGTAGCCCGAAGAAAATCACGCCAGTGTCCATTTACGCCAATTTATCGTACTCCATAAATAAGGGTCAGGTCAGCCAGAGGTCCACTATATCAATTAATGTTAATTTCCAAATAGTTCTCGGACTCCGAGACAAGGGCAACGTTTACCTCAACACTATGAGCCGTTCATTCCTTTAGTTAGCTATTTAAGTCGTATAACACCATGAATTATTACTGTTACTTGTATATATCTATTACTTACAAATTTCGTTTGTTTTTACACATATTCTAGCTTTACTTGGAGCTTTAACTTTGATAACGTTTAATCAGCTAACTGTTTTATACCTAAATTAACGTAACAGTCCCACTACTGCCAATAGAGCACCGCCCATGGTCTGTTCGTCTCATACGTAGTCATTTTTTAAATTTAAATAATTTTGAAACCATTAGGCTACAATTTTAAAACGAATATAAACTATAAACTGAAGCGTATTAGGATAATTGCACTTTGTAAAGTACAAACTTTTTTATGTATTATAAAAATAGTACTATAATAGTAGTAATTTAACATACGAGTTTTATGGAATTCCTACTTATTAATCTATGTTGTGTTATAAACAGTAAGCATTTCATTAATCCAGTTTATAAATACCACTAGAAGAAGCTTATTCGTGCAGAGATTTCTGTAAATATTTATCAATTAGTAAGTAAAGAGCCGTGTGTGTACTTCACATAGAAATACTACCTGAATAGCGTCTTAATTAAAAACGTGAGTCGATTCAAGCATCCCAATTGTTTCATTCCTCTACACTGAAATAAATCGTGCTCAAGTGTCCGAATAATTGGGTTATGTGTGACAAATTGATTTACCTTCGGAATGGACAGGAGATTTGTCGCATTGTTTTGACTCGCTAGTGATTTAATGGATTTAGAAATGTGAGATTATATTGTTTGGATTAGTATAAAATAGAAGAATTTAGGTCAAGTAGAACTAAAAATATTAATAATATTTATGATATTTTTTCGAATATTGGCTCTCGTTCTTCCAATACTAAATCACTTTCCTTGTGTTGTTTTGTTCTAAAAACAGCATTGTAATTTTTACGTAATATTTAGTATTTTTGTTACATATACATACATATAGTACGATATGTACTTTACTTTCTTTGGTTACTTTCGTATTTATAATTTAAGTATGGATTTCTGGTATATATTACATAATATATAACGCATACGTAGTTCCAAGTTAAAATACGGATTCAGTATAAGAACGTCTTTAGGGTTTTGTTGAGTTGTGTGTGTGAATGATTTCTATACGATTATGCGTAAGAAGACAGCGTCTGTGGTGCTGCGTTTGCGTAATGCGTTTGATTTACAGGTATTTTAAAAAATGATAACAAAAAAATGGACTCCGCCTTACTCTGTCTTCTTACTGAACTCCATGTTAGGAGTTCTGTTGCTACTTAAACCTATGAATTTTTGGTTTTTAGTGTTAATATTATTTCATATGTTTTATTTTAATTTCATTTTTATTTGTAATTGTATGGATGCTTCAAATATGGACTTATGTATAAGCGCCGAAATTAATGAATATATTAATGAAATATATATTAATGAATTAATGAAATTAATGAATATTATCATTAAAACGACTAGGAAATTAGTCTAATTAAGAAAAACTTGGCTATTTTTGAAATGACTATTTATTATTTTTGCTTTATCAATTGTAGTCGATTTTTTATTAATTTTAATTTGCTCAACAATCTCAATGATATGCTATAAAAGAAAATAATATAGGTGGTTAATAGAGTGTTTTGAATTTATCTGTTCAACTTTTTTAAAGTAGTCTCGTAATTTTAATCAGAACTGAATAAAATTCTAATCTATCTCTTTTATCTTTACAGGTATGTGGTTCAACTCACTTACACACTAAAGGTTTGATGCGGCGCCAGGAGACAATAGACGACACGAGACGGACGTACGACTCATGCTGATACTATGCTATTAGCTATTATCAACAACATTCTTCCATGCATTCCTGTACCATTCTAATCGCAGAAGTCCGAAAGAGATAGTGACGAAGAAGAACATAATGTCAATATGAGTCAGTTACAGTATAAGGATTTTGGTTGACAAATACTTCTAAATTTTCTTTTGTAATAAATGACTAATATATCCGTCTGCCTCGGTTACGCAGTGGCGAACTTGTGCTCAGATCCAATTCCCGGAACGGACCCACTGTTTGTATGATCTGCAAATGAGAGTTGATAAAATTATTAAATAGCAAGGGTCCCTGATAAGGTATCCGGAGGTATACAGAACACCCACATTTTATCAACTATTCAATTTGGTCTAACTCATGAAACAGGGGACTGGAAATAATGTTTAACTTTTCGTAGGGTACTTAGTAAATTAAAATTACATGTATATTGAAATGGAAATTTAGTTAAAAAGGGCAGGCAATAAAAACATGGTACGGAAGGTTTGAACGAATGGATTGAAGAGTACAACGATAGCATGAGGTGGATCCCTTACTTGTAATCCTAACTGGTTATTACCGTGAAGTCTATGCGAAGAATATATAAACGATAAGCTATACTGTAGTCACAGTCCAGGTTCTGGAGAAAATTATAAACTGCTGCACGTTCCTATAATATCCACAGTAGTGAAGCCTTTTTAACCCTGAATCAGTCGAAACTGGTAAAAATAAATGGGTAAAGATGTAAAATTCTAATAACATAACATACCTACTCAACAATTGGTGCGCTGTTGCGGCAGTGCATTCGACTGTACAATGTATCCATAAATAATGTTTCTGTCAAAGTTTATTTTAACTTACGTATTTACATATTTAAGTAGTGCAAAACTGTGCATCTAAATCCATACTAATGTTATAAATTCAAAAGTAACTCTGTTCTTTTTACGTTTTCACGGCTAAACCGCTGAACCAATTTTAATGAAATTTAGCACGCAGATACTATTATTCGTCAGGAAGAATATAGTCCACCTTTTACCGCGACAATTTACACGTGAGCGAAGCCGCGGCCAGAAGCTAGTAACGTATAAAATGCAATATCGTTAATATCCTTTTTTACAATATATTTTTTTACAATAAAATTTAGCCATAACCGTCGTTGAGTATAATCACTTAGTTTAGTTTAGAAAACCAGTCATAGCTGCAATAGAGAATTGCATATAATAAATCCATACTTATAAATGCGAAAGTAATTCTCTCTGTCTGTCACGCTTTCACCGCCAAACCGCTGTATCGATCTCGATAAATTTTGGCATGGAGATAGATTTTGTTCTTGAGGAAGGACATAGGCTAATCGTTACTGCGATAACTGACAAAAAAGGGCGGAGCCGCGAACGAAATCTAGTCTAACTATAAAGTCATCGTTTCGTTTTACCTCAAATTCATTGGGTATGTTGTTATGTCAAAATGTCTGCTAAGTAACCAAGTAGGTAACACATTTGTTTTAAAGATAGCAATCGTGAGAATGTCTGCGCATTGTTGAATAACTTATATAATCGTTTTACTTAGTCTTTGTTTTGAAGTTTAACATTTTACTTGTGAATGTCACTATGCTCATGTTTAAATTCTAAGCTATTTACAAAACTGTCGAAATTTTTGCACATAAGTAACATACATGAATACATTTCTTGTTTTTCACTGTTAAGGCTAATAGATTTGAATGATAGAACTGGAAGAATGAGAGACTAAAAAGGTTTAAATACTATCCTATAGAACTTCCTATTTCAATGATATGATAAATATGATATGTTGAGTACAGTTATTAAATTAATAAACATAGTTTAAAAACAAAGAAACACTATAACTAAAGTCAGTCACAAACAAACTACTGGAGAAGCCAATGAAAGCATGTTAAAAAGGAATGTAAAAATAAATTAAAAGTTATACTATGCTTATTTTAAATCCACTAAACAATCTATTGCAACAATCATATCCCATCGAGTTCCTCTATATTTGATTGACTCTTCATATTGAACAAAATGAACATAAACTCAAGTTTTTTTACAGTCACTGAAAAACCCTACTATCGAACCCCTTAGTATGAGGAATTTGATAGTGGATTTTTCCAGTGTTCATCAAATTAGTTTTATGAAGATAGTTATGTAATTTGAACTTTATTATTAATTTAAATATTCATAATATTATTTTGATAGTATAACACTGTCGTATAACACACGACTGCATGGTTGGCCGAGTGGTGTCAGCGGTCGCCATGCCGCTTGCTACTGCGCCAAGTGTCGTGGGTTCAAATCCCACGCGGTACCTACAACACTTTGTGTGATCCACGAATTGTTGTGCCGAGTCTGGATGTTCTTTGTGTCCGTTTCATGTATGTTTGTAAAGTCCCCCACGACACAGGATGTTTATTCCTAATGTGGGAGTTGTCTTTTACAAAACAAAAAGAAAAAAAAAAAAAAGAGTAGGCTAAAACTGGCTTTCAGGGTTTGTTTACATCAGTTAGTTATAATAACAAAAACCTGGGAGTGTAAAATGATAAAGAAGCTACTGGTTGTTTAGTGGTAAACTGTTGTTAATGTTCTGGGTGCGTGCAACAAGAGTAAAGTCGAGGCATTGTTAATAACATAAAAAAGGAATAACAAGTAGCTCTGGGGCATTTTACCATCTAAATAGAAAATCTACCCGAACATAATGTTAGCGTTATTGCATGCGTTTGCCCGGTGTTGCGTTAAGAGGAGTCTGAATAACCTAATATCAACAGTTCCTAGATCCTTCCTATTTGAAGTTTCAAGGGATCAATGATTGATGAAATACGTTTCACACAATACTTACATAAATGTTAAGTAGTACAAAAGTTGAAGAACATAACACATAACGCCCTAAAAAACCCTAAGTCTTTTGTAGAAAAATATGCTCAAAAATTCTTGATTCAGTTCAGATAAATGATGACGGCGATTCATTCGTCATAATTTTCTTATGTCACTTCGTACGACACCCATGGGAAATTTTCCGTTTTCCTCAAATTTAAATTACAAGTAATAAATATATACATGATCTACGTGGGACTAGGTTGTTATTTCATATGTAATACACATATGTTTTGATACGTAAACATATTTATTGCGTACTGTTACGTCTACTACTGTTTAGACTCGTGATGCCTTTTGTTTTTATTTTTATGGAATAGGCGGGCAAGCAGACGTATCGCCTAATGGTAAGCGATTACCGCCGCCAGTGGACACCCGCAACACCATAGGCATACAAGTGCATTGCCGGCCTTTGGGGGATGAGGAGGGGGATGGAGGGAGGGGTTGGGATATGGGTCTCCGGTATCCTCGTTCACCCGGTGAAACACGATTTTCTGTGAGGCCGTGGAATCACTCTACAATATCTTCAGAAGTTGAATAAAATGCGTTGGATTGTATTCCAGCAGTGAAGTTTAAATTCGACCAAAGTGTCGTGGTAAGGGGGTCCAATCTCAGAATATATTATTTTTAATTTTGTTTTAAAGGTATAATTAAAATTTTACTGTAGTAATTAACTACAGAAATTTAAAAAAATGATTAAGCTACATAATAATTAAATACCGTATTTCGTTCACAGTCTGCAATCTTCGCATTACATCTTAAATTGCGGAAATTACTACATTTTGAATCTGTGTTCAGATTGCTAAGAAAGTAATTAATTTGAAGAAAAGCTTAATTATTGTTGTGTTCTTATGGCAAGGACTTAAACTAGCGTACCCACTATCTGCTCGTATGTTTTTTATCCATAATAGTATTAAAAAATGTACAACGTTCCATGAGAAATTTTAATTTACCTACTAGCTTTTGACCGCAATTCCGCCCGCGTATATGTCGGTTACAACGGTAAAACTAGTCTGTGTTCTTCGTCAAGAGTCAAAAGATCTCCATTGTAAATTTCATCTAAATCTGTTCAGCGGTTTAGCCATGAAAGCGTAACAGACAGACACATTGATTTTTGAATTTATAATATTAGTATGAATAATACTTGAATTATTTTGTCGGAATATTTTAGTACTCGTACGTATATTTACGTTAAACTAAATTACTTTACGTATAACTTCCGATTGACTGCACCAAATTGAATAATTATTTTTAATACGTTTGTTATCCGTTAGGACAAGGTTTGTATAACAGAAAAAATATAAGAAAACCGAAAGTGTACAATTTTTTTGGTCCACGACTGTTCTACCCGTGAACCCGGCAACTGAGGCGGAAATAAATAATAAGCGTTTCAGAAATTTATGAAATATTTTTTATAAAAATGGCGGTATGAAGTTCGCCGGGACAGCTAGTTTTAATAAAAATGTCCAATGACGTCCTCGACACAACCATCCAAACGGATCGATGACGTCTCTATTGTACAAAGCTCTGACATTGATACAGGTAACCTATTTTGTGTCGAACAAAATGTAGGTAGGTTCCTGTCATACTATATTGATAGTTTCACAAAGAAAATATGCAAAATATTTCACCCTTTTTTGTTGACGTGGGATAAATTGTTTGTTCGGTAAACTAACAAGTCATCTATATAATTTTTAGCTTTGAATGACATTAAGTCGTATCTAAATATTCTGATAATGCTGATTTTACAGTATTGCTAGATCTGCAAAACGGTTAACCATGTAGTGAGTGACACTTACAACAAAACAGTATGCAACCTGCATCGCGCTATGAAATTTTTTGTACTGATTATTATTCATGTATGCAACTTCCCAGCGTCGTTTGATCAGCTGTCTAAACTGCAAAAATGCAGAGTGTTCATACCATTTGCAGGATCCTCCTCTTGTATTAATTGGACATAACACTTGTTTAACTACTCACGACTTTTAGTTCCTTAATCGTGACAATATGTCAGTACTTATAGGTACCAATACCTTTTGTTTAAACCACATTCGACTTGGCTATCTATCTGTACACTGATAAGATCGTAGCGTCGCACTAATCTAAGCAGTTTAACAAACGTTGTCTGGATTTCTAAATAGTTTTAATATATGAACTGAATATAAAATAACTAGCACCATAAATCAAAATATCAAATCCAAATTGAACTTATACGGAATCATAATTCTGTAGCTCTAAAGTTTATTAATCACCCTGTATTGTTTAAGTTAAAGTTTGTTACAATGTGAGCACAGCATCATGCAATAAAGACTTCATAATTCCTACACGTGTATAAACTTTCTGTATTGGGATATTTATATTCGTTACAATATAAACAACGTTTAACCGATACTGTTCGCGCGGACACAACATCCGGTTCCTGCCTGAGTCACTCTATGGGTAGCGTATCACAACGTGGTCCTTCGAACACAATGTGTGGTATCCCTGAATAGAACACCGTCTTTGTATACAGGCTGTAGTCAAATTTGCCGATAGACGCATTTTCAATATGGGCTTCTCGTAAAAATAAAAGGGACAGGTTAGATGTAGGGACAAAACTGTAACAGGTTAGTTGCATTTAATATTTATTTTGAAGTGAAAACTTCTTTAGCGGCGCTGTGTACTTTTTTGGAATGGGTAAAAATGTATAAACTCTCGTCAGGTCACGTGACCTGATCGAAAATTCGTAAGACGGATGGAGAGAGGACGTATAAACTCGCGTCAGGTCACGTGACGGAGAGAGGACAGGCGGCGCAGGGCGCTTGCGCGAATGTTCGTGTGTGTATGTAATATAAATTGTCATGTTTGTGTACGATAGCGCAATAAATGAATATTGTATTCCACCACATAAATAATAGTACTTTTATACTGATAATGAAAGCAATTCGTACAAAATTATTCTCTAACCATTCCAAAATATCAAAAATGCACAACGTTAATATTCAAGTTTTCACTTCTGCCGGCACTCCCGGAGTGCAACCCGTCGATATTTTTTTTAGTTTTTAAAGTAATAAGCTGAGTAATAAGTATGACTTAAATCTAACTCCAAAGATGGATAAGGAATACTAATTTCTTACCTTAGTACATACAACATGATGTTTACTCAGTTATAAATATAATTTTCGTCTCCATGTCTCTCATTCATCAAATGATCACTTCCTATTGACATAATCTGTTCAGTTTACTATACACTAACTTTTAACGTATCTAGCAACTCTTAGATTACATTTTTTTTCTAATTACGTGTTTAAAAAAGGTTAAAATCGTTCGTCTTAATTCGTCCAGATTTATGACAAGGTGCGTGAAAGTACCCTTGAAGTTGATTGCACACAAACCCGTGAGTCAATGCGCCATCGGTTTTTAGTACGCCGCACGCATTGTATGTAAATTATTGTGATACATTAGAATTCGCGACAGATTTCTCTGTAATGACTCTATAATAACCGAATTAGTTTATTCATATAGAGGTTGTTGTTTTTTTTAAAGTTGTCTGATATTTAGCCGAGCTGTATTTATTTGTTCTTTTATCTCGAAGGTAAAAAAATATTTTTTATTCACATGCTTTGAGCAGCCACACAAGGTGCGATTTTAGTAAAACAGCAAAAGCAGAGAGTACCAGTCTTAATAGATCATGAGTCGATAAAGAAAAGTTGGAGCGTCCAAAAATAAGAAAAAATAGAATAATACTGCTGTGTCTTCAATTTTAATTATATTTGATTTATAATGTAATTATAACAGCACTTACTTGAAGTAGCACTGTAGATTTGACTACCTCGAGCTTGAGGTCTCGGGTTCGATTCCCGGGTCGGACCAAATGTTTGTATGATCTGCAAATATTTGTTTTGGAGTTTGGGTACGGTTCTATGTATAATATGTATGTATAGAAGTATTTATATCAGTTGTCTAGTACCTACCTATAACACAAGCTCTGCTCTCTTGGGACTGGATGGCGTTGCGTGTTAGATGTCCGGCATATTTATTATTATTTATTTATTATTAGATCTTTATAGAAGTTATAGTGTACCTGAAAGAAGGTAAACAATTTATCAATTAAGACACACAATTTGAAATTAGGTTTCTTATATATGTAAAGACGTGTCTTACGCCGCCTCTACTTAATATAATCCCGCCAGATGAACATTAATCATTTATTAGTTGACTCATGAAACTTATCAGACATAAATAAATGAATTTTAACACCTACGAGTTTCAATTTTAACACCTACGAATTTCAATTTTAAACGTAAAATTTTATTGATGTAACAATTTTATTCTAATTTTTATGTAAATATGACTTGTGTACCCTAACGTTATAGCAGTTAATAAGGCACTTTCAGCTTTACATTTACGAATGTAATGAACTCAATAACGAATTTCGTACAGTAATTTTGCTATAGTTACATCTACGTATTGTGTCCATAAAATAAACAACCATGCAGATACTGAACACGTACCGTCTGAAAAGCAAACCTTCGTCAGATTTTTTTCTCTTTAATCAGTCTACTTTCTCCATACAACAGTTACACGCAAAGCCTATCAGCAAAGTGATAGCGTTCACTAGAACACAACAAGTTTGTTCATTACCATGAACAAACGAGCATTGTGTTCCGATAACGCAATATCGAGTCGAGTCGCGCCCAAACCGTACGTTTCCAAAAGCTAATAATGAGTTTTTAGTCGCAGGCCTTCGGGGACGAATACTGAGAGCATTATTATAACACGCTGCCTTTTAGTGCCGGTTTTACTCCCAGAGGCCTTGATTTTTATGAAAAATAAATATTTTAATGTTTAAATCATTCTAAAGTTAATCTCAAAAAGGTGCTGACTGACAATTAGTACCTCGGTCTTAGACCAAGGTATTAATAGCAGGCGGTATGTCTATTAGACTTTTCATTCAGCTTATGACTAAACTTATTCAATGTTTATGGTTGTCTTGCACGATATTATTTCTTCTCAATAACCTTCAATATATGTGTAGAGGTTTGAGCTTCCTATGATCTTCCGCGCCAACTGGGTGTCGTGGTGAAATAAGGTATCTGTAGCAAATTATTATAGACTACCGTTCGCTTTCTAGTACAACTGTGTAAGTGAGTTGATGATAAACTGAAACGTTAATAATTTTTCCCGTTTCCGATCTGGACCATGCATATATAAATAAATAATTACAGCAGCATGCTATTGACAGGCGTTCTTTGTGCCGGTGGAGAGGAGTACCTCGCTGTAGAGAGTTACTCATCTAACATTTAATTTATTATTACTCTTTTGTGATCTTTTTATTCTATACTAGCTGACCTACGCAACCTCGTTTGCGTCTTCTATTGCCCGTAGCGTGAAAATTTTCCCCCGTTTCTGAAACATTCTTCTTTGATGCTCCGGTCCTATTAATATTAGCGTGATGATATATAGTCTATAGCCTTCCTCGATAAATGGACTATCCAATACTGAAAGAATTTTTCAAATCGGACCAGCGGTTCCTGAGATGAGCGCGTTCAAACAAACAAACTCTTCAGCTTTATTATACGAGTATTAATATCTAACTTTGTAGTTAAGTGAGTGACAACTGAGACTGCACGGTTGGCCCAGTGGTGTCAGCGGTCGCCATGCCGCTTGCTACTGCGCCAAGTGTCGTGGGTTCAAATCCCACGCGGTACCTACAACACTTTGTGTGATCCACGAATTGTTGTCCCGAGTCTGGATGTTCTTTGTGTCCGTTTCATGTATGTTTGTAAAGTCCCCCACGACACAGGATGTTTATTCCTAATGTGGGAGTTGTCTTTTTAAAAAAAAAAAAAGAAAAAGAAAGACAAGCTTTAGGAATGTTTCTGTAATTGGTACAGGTGTTCGCTACTCATCACATTATCAATTTAAGTTTTGTAATATTGTTTATTGGATAATCTAATGACTCTATGAAGATGTAAAACTCGGAATATAAACGACTCAAGAGTACAAGAATCTGATATCAGCAGTATTACCGTAGGAGACAAATGTTAAACTGGCGATAAACAGACAACCTGAAGAGATTTTTTTGTACGTTTGGCACAATCGACGGTTTATTGGTCGTTAGAAAACTCCTGTCGCAATAATAACCCTAACGTTTCGACGGTGACGATAATGTTCATTGTTATCTTTTTTTCTATCTGTCCTTATCGTGCTTTACTTTGTTTTTTAACCAACTTCAAAAAAGTAAGAGGTTATCAATTCGACAGTTTTTTTAATGTTTCTTACCTCATAACTTTCGACTACGTGAACCGATTTCGATGATTCTGTTTTTATTTGGTGTTTTCCGTGTGCTTCCATTTCAATTTAGTCCAGTTTTTTAATTATTTTTTTTGTTAAAATTTTAGATTATTTATTTCAGTATTCTACACGGGCTAGAAGTTACTCTGGACCTATTTATATTCAAACTGACAGGAATATTCGTGAATATCCTTTCATTTTGCCCTTGCTCATCATCGCCATTAGCTATCGTTTCTCCACTGTTGAACTTTAGCACTATACAAGCTTACTTTTTTGAAGAAAGTATTTTCAAACACAAACGTGTATATTAACGACAGTAAGAAGAGACGTGACAATCGAAAGTGTCGTTTCTGATGTACATTCACTATCAGAACTTAATGATGTTTTTGCGTGTACAAAGTCTTGGTAAAACAAACAAAAAGCTTATTCAAGAAATTGCTCAAGTATGATATTTAATGCGTAAGAGCTAAATTTGGTGCGTAAAAAAATAACTATAAACTCAACTCCAAATAACTTTAGAATTTTAGTGTGAAATTGAAAGAAAGCTTACTATAACATTGTTGCCGTGGGAGAGCCACACTTCGGCAGGTATGGGCCGGCTCGACCGGAGTGATACCACGGCCTCACAGAAACACAGTGCCTGCCCTGTGTTTCTCCGAGCGAGGATACCGAATGCCCTTACCCCAACCTCTCAATAAAATGTTATCTCTCAATAAAAATGAAGAATTAGAGGTGACCTTTTACTTAATAGACAATATTTTTTATAGAAATCTTCTTATTGATTTTCAGTCCAAATTCTAATGTTTCTACTTTAGCACCATTTCAATAGCCTTACAATTTAATTTAATGTTTTACATAAATCCTTTCATAATCAGTGAGATGTAAAAACTGGAGATACCTAAATAATATCGCACATTGCTGAATATCCACAAAGTTAGGTAACGTTTTCTTTGTTATAATAAAGGCGGAGACGATTTATCATTATATTTCCAAAGACATTGGCATACAGGCCACAGCTCGGTCTAAGAAGGGATGTAAAAATGATTTAGTGCCTATCGCTGTAATACCGGTAACATGGAAAGAAAGGCATTATTTTGCAATTTCATTCTTCCATCCTACTTGATGTTGATCTAGAAATAATATCCAATCGATGGACGATGTTTTGTAGGAATCTTGTAAGGTAAGTTTCTTCAATAAACTTACTAAGTAGTGGAGAATATTTGTACGTAAATAATAATTATTTTTCTAGTGGATTGCTATGACTTTATTGTGTCTACAGAAAATATATACTCAACTAGCTGACCCACGCAACTTCGTTTGCGTCTTCTATTGCCTGTAGCGTGAAAATTTTCCCCCGTTTTTTAAACATTCTTCATTGGTGGTCCGCTCGTATAAGTACTAGCGTGATGATATAGTCTTCCTCGATAAATGGACTATCCAAAACTGAAAAAAAAAATTTCAAATCGGCACAGCGTTTCCTGAAATTAGCGCGTTCAAACAAATAAACAAACAAACTAACTCTTCAGCTTAATAATATTAGTATAGATTAAATGCGACGTACCATTAATTGTTTTTATAGCAAGATTAAAAGCGTTGGTCTTGCGGTTGACGTATGCGACTGCCGATCAAGAGGTCTCGGGTTCGAATGCCGGGTCCGTCCTAAAGTGTTATTGAGTTTTTCCGATTATAAAAATGCTTAATAACAGCTCGAAGTTTGTAAGTTGGGGTCTGAATCCCTGTGCCTCGAAGAGCACGCAAAGCTGTCGGTCCTGCGTCTGATCTCTCCTCGATCGTGTCGGTTAACCGACCCATCGGATTATGAGAGAGAGGTATTAGAGTGCACCCGTCCAGCGTAGTTGGTTGGTCTCCATTGAGACTGATCGCCGTGGCCGTTATCGGCTAGAAGAACATTATTATTACATTAAAATCGTAAGAAATGTGTATAAACGGAAGACAACATCATACGCCACTTTTTAGTGCGAAGCATCGAATGTGTTTTTAATTAATGTTGTAATACTTTAGTCGGGATAATATACACAGCATAGGATGAGACTGTGACATTACTGAACTTGCAAATGTTAGTTTAAATGCTTCAGGTTACAGCCTTAATAAAGATTTTTCAATCAATATCATTTCGTTATGGGTTAATTGGTTTTTATTTTTTTTATTTCAAATATTTTTTTTGGGTTATTTGTATGGTGTTACTTTTGTGTAGCGTATTTATCTATGTCTTATTCAACCTACACAAGATTCGTCTCAGAAATAAAATTAGAGTACCAAAATGGACAAAACGACTTACTTCCCTAAACATTACGTCAGCACGTTTGTACAAATGTCTACGTACACGAACGTAGAAGTTCTTAGAAAATACTTACAGTTTCTAGGAAGAAAATTACTACGTTTACTTCAAGCAATGTTCAAGTAATAGAGCGAAGGAGAGATGACTCTGTATTCTATGTTTTCTAGCCATTTATTTTTGCTTGCAGAGACTTTTGAGGCATAAGTTCTTAAAAAGTGTGCATTCCTGTGGCAGTTTGATGGATGCCAATGCTTTTTGTTTGATATTCATATTTAATTATAAATGTACTCGTAGTTCCAAGAATTAGTACATTTTAAAGAACATTTTTGTATTCTTAGAAGTCATTAAATATACTATTGCAGTCCACCGTTGGACATAGTCTTTCCCATTGCACGCTACACTGATCGATTTTCGGCTTCTCGCATCCAGTTTCTGCCAGCTATCTTGCTCAAGTCTTCACTCCACCTTTCCTGTGATAACATGAAGAAACATAATTTTTCAACAGAAATATTATTTTTTCTGTTAATCTAGAGCTTATTGCCTACTTTTTCAATAAAACTATACTTGAGTACAGTTTGCTTTCTCTAAACGATACCAATATTTTGTGTTACCTAAAAATTCCATGACGGAATGAATCTAATTTAAGATTACATTCGCCGATCATTGTAACCTTTCATATTATCAAAGCTTATCAGGATATTGAAATCTAAATGTATGGTTTTTATCTTATCCACGGTAACATTGCCGCAAATTGCATAAAGGAGTGAACCTTTGAGTTTTCCTAAAATAATTTACCTATACAATAAAATAAAATAAACATTCTTAGAAAAAAAAACAGAACCCGCGACGTAAAATTTTATACCTGCTGTATATCGAATTCGTCAACGTCTTTGTACCAATATGTGTGTTAGATCCAATCCGGATTGCGTGTGGGTTCCGTACATCAAATTCAATGGAGGTTAATTTAAATGTAAGTATGTTATTGTTACTATGACCCTGTGTCGTGGCTAACATATTTATGTTTTAAGGATATTTCTATGTCACCAGTATGTCAATATTTATCTATAATTATAAATGTGAATGTAAGTTTGTTTGTTTCACTTTGACGCGAAAACTACTTAACTGATCATCATGAAATTTTGTATCCATATTGGAAGTATTAGAAGTAACATAGGATACTTATTAATGCGTAATCTATATCTATACTAATACATAAAGCTAAAGAGTTTGTTTGGGTGGTCCGATTTAAAAAAATCTTTTAGTGTTGGATAGTCCATTTATCGAGGAAAGCTATAGGTTATATATCATCACGCTAATACTAATAGGAGCAGAGCACAAATGAAGAATGTTTCAAAAACGGGGGAAAATTTTAACGCTACGGGCAATAGAAGACACAAACGAGGTTGCGTGGGTCAGCTATTAATTAAATAAACTTCTATGCCCGTAACCACGGCTATTGCATCTTTTTGTGCACCAAGTAGTTGATACAGATAATGTCATGCACATTACTTAATTAAACCACAAATTTGATAGTTGGGACACCACGAAGCTTTCAGGAAACTCACACGATCGATTTTTAAAACAAAGAAAATGATAAAATTTAATTTCTTTATTTCTTTTCTAAAAGAACGTAGCACAAACAAAATAAATACCCATTATGTAAAAGAACCCTAAAAGTGTGGTTTCAGTTCACATTCCGCTAATAATTTCTATTTGAAGAACAATTTGCGAAGCCGTATACGTGTTACATTACGTTTATAGTTGTTTTACTGTTCCCTAATGGAAACATTTTGATAATTGTCCACTATTACGATACTTCGACGATTTCGCCGAAGTGCTTTCAAGGCAACACGTTCGTTTTATATAAACGTACCTACCAATATGTATGAATAGGGTTATAACATGTGTTTTTAATGTAATAAGCATAGTAATGTCTTGATTATGTTTTTTTATTCCTGTCGACGTTCTCGGCGAAACTGGTCGCCTTTCAAACTAAACATTGTATTTTCCTTGTGTTTCTTCTTCCGTAATGCAATTCTAACTTTAGTAATATGTCACAGTTTATTATGAATACTGCCATATTAAAGAAAGGCCGTCTTATTTCCTCACCCGTTGCTTGGCTTGTTTTAGATTTACTCTGGACACTGTTGATCTTATCCTTATTAGACTTTAGGCCTCAAGGTTTCCTGAGTGTTGTCCCATGTAGAATTTGAACCTACAACAATTGGCGAAGTAGCAAGCGACGTGGCGACCACTTAAACTTGGTGCAGTCGATCGAAATTTATGCGCTTACATATATTTTTGTGATTCATTCTTATTTTATAGATTAATCTAATACTCCTCTACTCTACTACTAAAACAACCTCTACTTTGTGTTTTTACTTCATAGACCGTTAGCGTTACTGCATGATAAAACGTTTGCGCGAAAATTGTAATAAACAAAATGGAAGTCTAAAATTATGGAATTTATAATAAATTCCTCATTATAAAATAACCTTAAAGCTATATAAGGATGAAAATGGTGAAGATTTATGAAGGAGAATTAAAGTAATAAAATAATCTTCATGACGGAGCAGCTGCGCCAGTATCGCACTTAAATTATGGAACTGTACTACGTTACACAGAAATCGTATAATGGCTTCTGTGAACGTCTGGAGACGTTACGAAGATTAAAAAGAGTATTAACTTTTAGAAGTATTATTTACATATCTTAGAAGTACGTTTCAGTGGGAAGGTCATTCAATTTTCGACCTAATAGGCATGATTGTTTTCTATATGACAATCCACGAAACTAAAAGTGTTTTGTAGACAGCTAACTGTCTACAAAACACTTTTAGTTTCGTGGATTGTCATTAAGGCTATTTTTTAAAGACGTAGATGTACCATGTGACATTGGTTTAGAATTGGTTTTAGAATTAAACCGTCTCATAACCCACTTCAATGCGGCATGGTAACACTTCAAATATATCAATCACTAACAAAGTATGTAGTTCTCACCTCATGATTTGGATGTACGTATTTGTCTCTCTCTCATATTTTGGAAGCCAAGCTTAGTAGAATCGGTGATCAATGTCTCCGATTCTACTAAGCTTGGCTTGGCAATGACCAACTTAGGGTTCGTCATTCTAGCCTTTATTATACCCAATATTATTTGTGGTCGGCTACGAGTTCAATTGATTTTGCCTAATTATCAGTTTTTCCACGGACCGACTGGCATCGGACCTCTGCAACCCTGAAAGCGAAATGAATTCGGAGGCTGAACTTGAACCCAATATAAATTATGTACAAAAATAAAATATCAAGACTGTTTAAACATGTACATTCAACAAAGGTTTTGTCATTTACAGCGGTGACAAAATCTGATGTGACTTTAAGATTGTTAAATTCCGTGCGATGCACTGTTAATGTTTTATGACGTCTAAATATGTCCCTATGAACGATAATTTCAGTATAATGTTTCATATGATGACTGCCGGAAGTGTCATAGTACGTAAACATTAAAGGCAGTTCATGAGCATAAGACTAAAGACGGATAATGACGTTGTATCATAATACTTATTGCCATTGTCATTGTTAAGTAAATTGTTAAATAATTTTTTGTTTATATTTTAGTCGATATAACTATTTCCAGAACGAGAATATTTTTCATATTTACTGTTTGGGGATTGCCGTAATATTTTGTGTTTAGTATATTAATAACATAAAAATAGATGAATGGAATACGTGAACTTTGCCGCAATCTATACTAATATTATAAAGCTTTGAGTTTGTTTGTTTGTTTGAACGAGCTAATCTGAGGAACCGCTGATCCTATTTGAAAATTCTTTCAGCGTTGGATAGTCCATTTATCGAGGAAGGCGTGATGATATATATAGGCGCTGACACTAATAGGACCAATAAAGAATGTTTCAAAACCGGGGAAAAATTTTCACGCTACGGGCAACAGAAGACGCAAACGAGGTTGCGTGGGTCAGTTAGTGAGAAGATAAAATAATAGATATTTAGTAGTAAAATAAATTTTAAACTCGTAATATGTCAATGATAGTAGACATTGAGAAACTTTTATAAAAGTAGAATTGTTTTCTATGCATTCTAAATCCAGTTAATCTGCATAAAACAGTCTTATGTAGTATCGATCTTTGATTAATAAATAATGATTATATCATACTAGGGTACTTTTTTTGCGAGTGGGCACAGTAAATTGTCAATAATAAACAAAACTGCCAGAAAACTCTGTTACCTACGTGCCAAAAAGCGCATAGATTGATGTTCAAAAATCAAACAATATGGCTACATAAACCGATTTACAAAAGAATTGTATAAACATCTATCTACACATATAAATAAAAATATATCACCTAAATGTACGCGCATAACTTATATATATATTGTCAGGAGAATGTTTGTATGAAAAAAAAAGATAATCGATTTTTTTTTCTGTTTGCGATTGTACACTACCTGAAGCCGAGGTGAGCATGTATACTATAACAAGATTTTCAGAAATGTAGAAAATATTTACATAAAAATCAGGAGATACGTCTGCTCGTTTGCCCCCTATACTATAAATAAATAATATAAAGGCATTGTTGCTACGCTATCGAAGGAGATGCTGCTAATAGTTGTCGCCGAAAGCTTTTATACCATTTTCGTAACAAAAAAATATTTTACGTATCCTACAATGGCACTGCTCAAAAATGATACTAGTTATAACTAGAACAAAAAAAACTCCAGTATGCTCACGTATTTGCCCAAGAACGGATGTTCACAGCATGTAACGGAAGCTCCAACATCACAAGGGTCGGATACAATCGATTTGGACTGCGCTGGGAATAATCTCATTGATGTTCTTCACCTACGTGTTGAGATTTAGACACTGTCTAACACTGTGTTACAGAAATAGCGTTTCTAAATTAAGAAAAAAAATTATTTCAGAAAGTGAGCAAAGTTTTAGGTATGTGTTTATTTTTGTATATGGTTTTACTCACGTGTGCTCCAAACATCAGCATGTGTTGAACACCTGTATTATTAGATGATATCTCATTTGAACTAGCAAAAAGTTTGGTGTCGAAATAGAACTGAGTGTTATCGCATTTTGGATAAACCCATACCCATGCTAAATTGAACAGAACTAAATGAATAAAAGTTTTAAAAACGCGTGGGGCGACATTATTGAAATTTCGGCGTTGTTTTATATGTTCTAAATATTTATTTACTTTTTTACTTTAAAATTATTTTCTACTTTAGTTTGGTTTATTTAAAAGCGTGTTAGTTTTGTTTTCTATTATTATTATTTCTAATTATTGTGTTGTCGTCGATCCTCGATAAGTCTATTAAGTTTAAATGAAATCTGATCATTAGACGTGAGTCAAAATCAAGTCCAAATGAGTCGGTTACAAACATACAGGTGAACCATTAGTTAATATTTTATACGATTTATATTAATAAATCGTATAAAATATTAACGGCATACTCATCGTTATGAAGTTACATATAGAATACATGCTCAATTAAACGACTGAAACATAGAGAACTAATAGGTACGATACAGTTGGTCACAGCCAATCCATTGCATCTCTAGACAATATTACGACACATGCATTGAGCAACATTCCTCAGCTGTATCAGGGCCCTTTGCCAGCTATTGTCAATTGTAGTCTACTAACTGAAATGGTTCGTCAATTAGTCGAAGAAAATACTTGTCTATTGTCAAGCAAATCGATTGACGTCAACTACAAATAATATTAGATCCGCATATTAGGTACGTTTATTAGAACCGGCGTGGCGTATCAAAACTGCCTATATCCTATGCTTAGAATATTAATAGATTACAACTATTAAATACCTATAGTAGAAAAAACAAACGCATTATACGATTTTAGCTTATCATAGATTATCACGGATACTTGCACGTACAACAAGGGAGCTTGTGCCTAGGTTTTTTTACTAACAAAAAATAAAATCAAAGTAAATAGTGTGTTAGTGTTCTAATAAAAAAATACACTTACAACTTTAAAATTACTGAGGTAAAAGTACTTAAAACTCATAAATTTATAAAAATAACCAGTATTTATTGATAATGCGATTGTGTTTTAACATTGAACATTAACTAGTTAGACTTTGATACTCGTATATAATGTAAATCTATACTAATAATAAATCTGAAGAGCTTGTTTGTTTGTTTGAACGCGCTAATCTCAGGAACCACTGGTCCGATTTCCGATTCTTTCTGTGTTGGATAGTCCATTTATCGAGGAAGGCTATAGGCTATATATCATCACGCTACTACCAATAGAAGCGGAGCACCAATGAAGAATGTTTCATAAACGGGGGAAATTTTCACACTACGGGCAATATTAGATGCAAACGAGGTTGCGTGGGTCAGCTAGTGGTTCAATATAAGGAACCCGGTTGAATACAGAAAAACATTTTACCAATATATAATTATACTGGAATCAACTTATCCATTGAGACATATCGGATCGAAATGTCTGAGTGACTTACCACCCCTAGAGATTGAAGCGCATCACTTGCTTTTCTTTTCGTTATCCGCTCAATGTGTACCGACAAATACGATTCCTTTATAGCATAATCGGTGCTTGTTGAATATTCCTTAAGAAATAGTAGTCCTTCCTAATAGCTACTGCACAGTTTAGATTAGACAATGCAATTTTGTAAGGTCCCGTGGGCTAAGCGCTATGCTACAAGACTAAATATCATATTAAGTGTGTTTATTTGTGAATTCCCATATTTGCCTTGTCCTTGACCGAATGTATCTCCTAGTTATCATATTCTAGGTATAAAACGGTATACCTACTCATTATACTAGGCATACAAATAAATTTGCAAACTGACTACCTATATATGCAATAACATCGTATTTGGAATGAAAATGTAGGTAATCATTTCTGTTCAGATAAAGTATAAATATATAAATTAATTACAATTCGAAAAATAATGTCTTTGGTTTTCCACACAAATATAACTTATATTTGTTTTGTATATAAACATTGTTTTTCATTAGTAGACATTTATATCGAAAAAGAAAATGCCTATCTCAAATGATCACGTAATTTTTGAATAAATAAAATGTATCGTTTTCTCTGTTCAATGAAATCAGATATTTCATTTTCAAATTAAATTTGTTTCGAATGCCGTCTCTATTGATATTTCATCTTTCAATAACCGAAATGTATTTGTTTTTATTCCATTTGTAGAAGCCACGTACTGAAGAATAATAAAAGTTAGTTATAAATACTTTTAACAGTAGGTAGATCAGTTCGTCTTCAACACTTTTAATATTCTACCGCTGGGAATAGATCCTAAGAAAAGAGTGTTTACAAGGTATTGAGGTATATTAGGTTTTTTTTTGTTTTGGTTGTTTTTTTTTGTTTTTTAGAGGACCACGCACGCATCCAGAAGTAGTAATATTGGTTTCGTTTTCCTTCTCTTTGCAGTGCTGATGTGCTGCATAGTTTGATCCTTTGGTCTTAGGATACCCACAGAATGAATAAAATGACAGTATTCTTATTCCATCACCACACACACACACACACACACACACACACACACATTAGAGGAGTTCAGTCAGAGAACTTGAAAGCCAACAATCTATCTATCCTATTTATTATAAATGAGAATGTAAGTTTGTTTCATGAAACTTTGAACACATAATCTTGGATGTGTTAAAACTAACATAGGATACTATTTATTAAATTCGAGCGAAGCCGCGGCCGAAAGCTAGTAAAATTATAAATAGTCGTACGTCATTATATATATGACCTATTTATACTTATTGTTCCGATGTACCAAGGTCACATTCATACGAGGTAAACAGTCAAGTCATTAAAATATTTGTTTAAAAACAGCAGAATAATTAGTCTTCACTTCCAAACCTGCGCTGAATTAGGTACGAAGTGACTCTTTTAAAACCAGGTTAATGAGCTGACATATAGCCAGCGTGTTGTTGGACACTTTTGGTCGCAGTTGATACAGTACGGTGCTATTTTAACGTCATAGCGTATGAAACCCTTATACAAAATTGAAATTGCCCATACCTATATAAACCTCATTAGATGTTATAGCATAGGAGTGCTTACTTATGTACTAGACACAGCGGTCTTAAAGAAGGTAAAATGTTTTTATGACCCATGGGATTTGTGCTTTAGTAACTTTAAATATTTAGTATATTTGTTGGACTTCTCTTAAATGCAACTGATTGTAAAACTATACGCACAAAAATAAACACAGACGAAAATATACAATATACCTAATATTTTTTTTATAATGTTTTAGTGAGTCAACATGCGTAGGTACCATAAAATATATAAAAATAACCTTTTGGAACAGGTTTGTCATAAATGTTGACGTTTACTTCTTTTATCACTATCGGTTAAATTGATACAGTGCTGAAAATGTATTCCTGCATTCAATCACAGCGTCAAGAATTACTCCTTTTGCGTAAGTGACTTGATCCAACTGTCTGACACCTCCTGAGGTGCAGAACGAGGCTCTGCGAAGATCTGAATTAAAATCATCAAATCCACATTCTGTATCGACAGTCTCGTGTAACAAATCCAAATATTTTGTTTTGTTTTTCTATTTCAACTTTGACAAGATCCTCAATTATTTATCATCCTAGATTCATTCTGGTTTCGCTTTAAAGTACCTTTTTAAAGTCATACTCAAAACAAAGAAATACCGGTCAAGTGCGAGCCGGACTCGTGAATCGAGGGTTCCGTACAAACCTGTAGATGATTATGTAACTAGTAACTAAAAAAATATGCTTTTTGCAAATTTTTCCTTTATCTGTTTATAAAACGTTGCTTTGTACCAAATTTCAAGGTTCTGAGGTCACGGGACCCTGTAGGTTTTGATTCCCTTGCGAATGTCGAAAATTAGCACAGCATAAAGGCTGTATGTTTTGATTGTGTTGGCTTAGAAGGGACAGTAGACCTAAGTATTCGACATGAATTTCAGCTTGATACCTCCATACCTTCCTGACAGACGGACGTACAATAAAGTGATCCTATAAAACGTAGGTATCAAACCTATAAATTGTCTATAGCATGGGACATCTCAGAAATCAGCTGAAATGGGAATGCAAAAAAATATACACCTAAGTCTTTTTCAACCATAAAATATTTTCAACTTTACCAAGGCCCTGTATTATAGGAAGTGCCCGGTGGCACAGGCTCACTCAGATTATCTTAGGTTAAATTGAGCCATAACCATAAATATTTTGCGTCGTTTTTTATGAAGGGCTTTTCTTTAATCATTCTTTTTAAATATTTGGGTTGTAGCGGAAAGATTCTTTGAAAATACGGTCGCGGATTATCTTTTTGAGGCATTTGATTTGCATGTAGTGTTATGATGAGTAGAACCGCTTTCTAAATAGGTGTATTTTCTGTGATACATTTTATTTAGTAAGTCTTGAATAAACTTACCTATGGTTTATTTATGTGTTGTTTCTTCTTTTCGTTTATGACTTTAATAAATACTTAATACTGATTAATAGTAGTATGAGGCTTCATGATAAAATAACACCTAATGAAAATTATAATCCAAAATCCATCGGGCTAACCAATTACCAACCTATTTCATTATTATACACGTTTACGCCGCACAGATTAAGTAATTAGTTTTTCTATCAACACGTTCATAGATATAACGCACGCAACCAAATAAAGTTTGTGAGAAAAATATCTAAAAAGTTATACGTGTGTAAGTACCTATATCACTTCCTATTAGACAAACCAACTTATAGTCGTCAAGGAAAGTAATTGAAACGTTCAAACAATTCTATATTATTGACGTGATACTCGTGAAAACACAAGAGTGAGTCAATTACACAGCACTTAAACTAGCCTTAGCACAGGTGCAGTAGTCGGCGTCCTCGCCATCAAAGTGCCTATAAAAGAACGAGCATTGCTTGTATGGGCGGCGTGGCACGACGCGACTGTATGGCGGCATTAGCGCTAATGGGCTTATGATGTCAGCCCTTCCTTCCTGTCTGGACGGTCACACGTCACACCTTATTGTGGACGCTAGCCCAATGATTCTCAAAGTTTCGGACCTCTGTTATTGGGTATTATTACAAAAGCTGCATCTTTAGACATCAAGCAACATTCTAGGCCACTGGGGAGGCCATGTGAAACACATTTCTGGTGATCTGGCATTTGCTCAGATTTATTTATGAAGTAAGATTAGATCTTTTATTTTACGGAAAAAGATTGTAACGTCAGGTTAGTAAATTTTGTGTGGTCGTATAATCAACATGCATACAAAATATTTGCAATAATTCGCAAATATTTAAATTTTCTTTTAATTGTTGGGTTTTAAGGGCCATTAATAACATCGGCAGTTAGGATGGATGCAGTGACCATGAATGAGAACCCTAGCGTTTCAATTCGTATTAACGCTCTTACACAAGATAAGGGTCGTCTGAAAAGGGGTGTTGTCACTAGCTCTGTAATCCTTTTTCAGGCCCGAGTGATCGAGTAAAGTACAGATGGATAACGGTCTCTATAACTATTATTTCTCGTTACTTCCCTCGCTACGGGTTTGCATGTCGATTCAAAACTGAATATACTGTTGTAGTCGATCTTTATACATCGAGAATATTGTTTGTAATTAATAGTCATATAAAACTGTATTTAAGTAAGTTAGTTGAGGGAATAAATTACATGCCGCAGTAATGCTAATATTATCTTAATGGTTAATAACACTTTATGAAAACATTGTATTATTATGAAATAAACTATTGTTCGTATAAATAGTGTCTACTGACTACAGAACATACACGTACATAGGCATATAATAAACGGCTTCGTCTTCTAAAGGCTCAAAATGTTTGAGAACCAGTGGTCTAGACACATTAACAGTCTAGTTGGTGCTTGGCAAAGGGTTTAGCTATGTTCCCAGCATGTTCATCGATATAAGCATAAATTATTGACTTCACGGTTGAATGAACTTTAGACATAAGTAGAAAACATAGGTATTATTGTGACCTTACCAAGATCCTACCTACGTCAAAAAATTGTGTATTAAATATGAAATCATTTTGTTTTGTTTAAACGGTAAAACTTCGTAATGATTTTCCATTCAATTGATATTTGGTAAAATATTGAAACCATAGAAACGCTTTTATAGAGTTTAAATAAAAATTGCACAACAGTATTCTGATTGTTTTTTTTATTAACGCTTATTTAACAAAATAGTACACAAAGAATCCGGCATTTTATTATCCATCGTTCAGTGAGAAGAATCTGGTATGTAAACAGTACTTTCTAGCTTTAAGTTACCTTTTTAAATAATATGGTGTACAATAAAGCGATTATTATGTATAATTATCATGTGACTTTATTGCTCACGATTAACTTTGAAACTGAGAAAAAAAAGAAAAAAAAAACCTGTCTGTATTTAAAAAAAGTGTCCCAATAGGAGCTAAGCATGATTGAAAAGAGGCAAACGAAGTTGCGTGGGTCAGCTAATATATTATACAGACATCTTACTGAATAAGGAAATGATGTTATTCGATTAAAATATGTTTAATGTTTAGCTTAAATTGCACTAGATTTAATAAACAATTTGTTTTATTAGCCTTTTAATACAATACATACATTTTGTACAGCTTATTTATAAATGTTTTTTTTGTTTCAGGTAATTGTTTTCCCTTCAAAAGTGTCTCGAGAGAAACACAGTGCTCACTAAAAAAAGGAAAGTGATAACGTCACAAAACGTAAATTTTTATATTAAGTTAAATTTGAACGTTAATCCTAAAATATTATAAAATGTGTTATAAACTAGGATTTCACAGAATTGTGACATATACCGCCTTTTACTTACAAAGTAAGCATGGTAGCCGCAGAGCGGGGGCTTACGATGATAAATGTATATACCTACCAGCAACTCAGATTTATAGGCAGCTAGTTACTCGTTACCTCGTCTAGAGACTGTGGTTTTATGTAATTTATGTCGCAAACATAGTTAAAAGATACCATTTATAACATTTTTTACGTTAAAAGTCTTTAAGTTAAAGTATACTGTACATACTCTGTCTGCTTGTATCACGAAGAGTGCTCGGAGAAATCGTTCGGGCTTAAGCCAACTGCAGATATCCAACATCGTTCCAAGCGGCAAAACATTCAGCCCTATTTCTTGGATAATTAGTTCGCTTTTATGAAACTTTTTGTGTCGAACAATCAGTCTATAAAACAAATTATCGCCTCCGGTATTTCCGGATCGACTTCCAAAACTTTAAGAAAGGAACATGTCTACCTTCAAGAACCTTAGACAAGTTGCAAGTATTTCGCGTCCATTCTCTTTCTGCGAGATTTAATACCTCTATTCTATTGTATTATTGCCTAATATTTTGTTTTTGTCCACGTGATTGAACGTTGGGAGACGTTTTTCGTTAGTTTTCTATTTGCTACGTTTGTAGAATGCAACTAGGTTAGGAGGGCTGGTGGTTACTTTTTATCATCTAGGCCCATCTTATCGTTTTTTTCCTATAAACAGTATTCAAACATATAGTATAGTTAAAGAATGATCCCTATTACCAAGTAAAAGACGTGCCAAATCCGACGAGATTGTTCCAAAGTTAGAGATAAATTTTCAATTGCTCTTCAAGGTGTTCTCTGAAAGTGTTTTTTGCCTCGTAACGACACTTATTTTATCGTTCGATAAACATTGGCTTCTGTTGGCAAATCTTCTCAGGAGATTTTTTGTTTTTTACATTTCACAACTAAGCGTTTTTTGTTAATGCTAGATCTTGGGTTCTTCTTTGTCGTCGTGTTAAGAATATCAATTTTTTAACAAAAGATTTCGCTTCATTCAACACGGAGAATAGTACAAATAGGGACATGTGATTTTAGTAGTCATGAAATTACTTTTATTATACGGGCAGGAGCATAAAACCGGCAACCTTACCGACTAGTAATCACTTATCTACTTAAAACGACTGTGCTAACGACGAAATTGCTAAAATCTACAAAATTTCTGGTTTTATGTTGGTTCCTATTGCATTTTTCTTGTTATTGGTCTGGTTGTGATATGCACTAGTCGCATACCATTTAAGACATTAAGTAGATCTAGAATTTCTTATTTTTGAGGCATATAATGTGTATCAGAAATTAAGATATTTAAAAATTGTTTTCTATAATATAGTTCCCATATAAAACATGATACAATAACAATTACTTGAGTTGGAGTTTAAAAAAACCTATTCATTAAAAAAATGTTTTACGTACTCAAAAGACCTTTATTTTCAAATCTGTAACAAAATTGCTAATGTTTATCATGTATTTTTGTTAGTTCGTTGAATAAGCTGAACAGGTGACAGGTTCAATTACCGAGTATTTGATTATTATACAAGTTTGCGCCGCACGGATTAAGTAATTAGTTCTTCTATCAACACGTAAACAGATAGAAAGCACGCCACCGAACTTTCTAGCAACCAAATAAAGTTTGTGAGATAAATATCTAAAACTTATGCGTACTAAGTCTAAGGTCTAGCGGTAAGCGTAAGCGACTGCCGATCAAGAGGTCTCGGGTTCGATGCCCGGGTTGAACGTCAATGGCAATCGTTATTGGGAAGTCAGGACCCTCAAATATACTGACAAGTAGTTCAACCTTCAAATTCAGTTCACCCTCAAGGTTGCGGAGGTCCGATGCCATTCTAGCCAAGCCAATCACGAAATAAAACTATTACTAATTCTGACAAGATAAAGTATTTACCTTTGTTACAACGATTGACCCCCCATTATTAATATACAAACATATATAGACTGCCACAACTTTTACCCTTTGGTATCGCCCATAAAAATAAGAATTACTACAAAAAATTTAACAAAAAAACTTGACTTCAAGAACTGAACCAAACTTAAATGGGACTACCATTCGGTTAAAAATCAATAAATTAGAGGCCTTCATATAGCAACATTTGATTGTATCCGTTACATACATCACACACATCATGCGGTGATGAATTAAGAATTAGGAATCTCACAACTTACATTCATCCCGCTCACCCTTGAGCAAACTATGCGGATGTACAGCACTGCAAAGAGAAGGAAAATCTTTCCGTCCTCCTCCCCTCTAAAGAGAAGCCTATGTCTGTATTATAATTTTATGACTGATTAAGCAAATTATCGCATTCGTTAATGCTTGCTTGAAACGTTGGTTACTTGTTTATACCGTAAACAAACACCATTAAATATATATGTAGCAAGCATGCCGAGCGATGTACAGCGTGACCTGGCTACCCGGGTCAGTGTGCGTGCGGCCACGCCTGCACCGTGGGGTTTCTTTATCAACATACTTACTTACCCCCATTTTGATCGGACACGATAGGTCATGGACGATTATAGCATTTTCTAATAAATATCACCGTTATCATTTTTTGTGTCGTTATTTTTTATTAAATGTAGTACCGGGATAAAATAATTTTATGGTATTTGTTATATTGGTACAATAGTCGTATATTTACAGTTCTTTAATATATGCTGTTTATACAAACTTGCTGTCTCTAGATATGTATGGTTAGTGGAATGTCACAGTGATTAGTCGATTTAAAAACTTAATTTAGATGTACATCAAGTAAATACCGATTTAATTTTCAATTGTGCTCCAATAATACCTGTTTTACTAACTTCCACTTAATTTATCTGCAATTAGGAAAGTTAGGAAACCTTTAGTCAAATTTGTATTTTAAATCCAATCTCTTACTACTAAGGCCCTATTCTTAACCACCTAAAATATAATTATAGATATAGATAGACGTTTTGTAAGATTACACAGCAACATACCTTTTTAAAATTTTATGAAACTTCTCATTTTAATATGTTGGTCATTTTTTCATTGCATTTAATAGTGCTAGTTCTGTTTCAGTTCGACAGGAACTAGGAAATAATATTGTTATTTGATTTTCAGCCCTTTTTTAGTGGCAATAGGTTTATATTTCATGTAGTACTTATCTAAAGTAATATAATAATACTCATCAATCAGTTAAGAACTAATTCAAGGTACCTACTAGAGGTACGGGACGTAAGTTTCGTAAAACGACCCGCAGATATTCAAGTGTAAAATACGAATGCATAAACATGACAAAACACGCATGTGAGGTATATTGTTTAATATTCTAAAACAATGGAACAGCTGATAATACTCTCACGAGCTACAAAGGTGAGTGGTTTATGTAATATCTTGGTGTAATAAGTACGATCACAATACAATTTATACAATATCATTTTACTGTTTAAACTTTACTTTTCTTTTTAATAAACTAGCGATCTGGCCATGCTTCGTAAGTAAGTCTGACATTCTAGGATTTCTTCTACTATAATATGCATTTATTACATAAATAAACCTTGCTCTTTAATCACTTTATCAATTGCTGCATTAAAATCTGTTGAGTAGCTAAAAATATGTAAGCGAATAGACAGTAGGAACGACATCATTTTCTACTATGTAAAGAAGTGATAAAGGTACTTTTTAATAATCATTCTAGAAAAATAAAATGCAAGAAGGGAATGCAAGAAGACTTACATTAGATCGATTGCCCAGCCCATTGCTGGGCTTGTGTAGCATACTGTTTTAGCAAAGAAACTCTAGGGTGATTCATTAATTGTGATTAAAATAAAAATCGTTTTCATCACCGCGAAGTAAAACAGTTTAAATATTCATATTGGTTTACTATAGCACCTTTTGGCCCCTCTTGGCTTCTGCTAACGTAGTTGACGTATCATTGTGATGGTGACTACCACATTATGGACACCTATATAAATCAAGAGTCATAAATATTTAGCCGCCCTTTAAGTCGCCTCTTTCCAAAATTATTTGAAAAGAGGGGGGATTTGGGCTTCGGTAACCTCACTCACTCAGTGATTCATAAAATCACCGAAAGAATTACCAAACATTAGTTTACTGTCACATATATAAATACTAGCTGCGCCATGCGGTTTTAGCCGCGGTTCTAGTTGTACCTTTACTTCAAAGCATACGGCACAGCTGGTCTAAAATAAAAGTAGCCTAACTTACTCGTTATGTAGTTGATAATCATGTGAGGGAAATTTGCCATAGTGGCAAAATGGCTGGCAGCGGATGGATGCGTAATGATCAAGACCGTGATGGTCGACGCTCTATTGGGGAGGACTTCGTTCAGCAGTGGACCTAAAAACAAGTTACTCTTTATATTATCAGCTATCTGCCAGTGAAAGTTCCGTTAAAATCGGTTCAGCCGTTACAGGGATTAGCCGGCCTATTCAAACAGGAACTTCAATTTTATTTATTTGTGTAGATATTTAATATCCACATGTGTAATTAAAGTACATAACTTAGTCAAAGTATATGTAGTAACTGTTATGTGTCGAAAAAACTTCTCTTCCTTCGATAAAATAATAAAATGACGGTGAGTAGAAACGTCGTATCGCAATGAATTTATGTGTACCCGTAGACATTGACATTAGGGTTTCGAGCTATTCTATAATGCACGTAACTTCGGGCTATACCTACACCTCTATATATAATATATATCCCTCCCTAGACACCCGTTCGTTAGGCACCTGTCGTAAAGACGTGTAATCTAAATGGTTACGTTTTTGTACTATTGGAAAAGTGTTTCGCCTTTTTGACAAGTTTATTATAATTTGAACTAGGTTTTATGCTAGGTAATTTACGTAGGTTTCTTGCAAGTTAGTTACCCGTGTGGTGATGTATTGAGAGTACTGAGTGTCACCACCCCTAGTCAGTTCATGGGTGACGTAAGAGCCGACAGACAACAGTGTTGGGCATCAATACTATACCAAACCGTCAGACTAGCATGGTATAGAGAAGGTCAAAACCAGTAAAGAGAGGCCTATTTCTTTTCTTTTGTTTATCTATTTTAAAAGACAACTCCCGCATTATGAATATACATCTTGTGTCACGGGGTACTTTATAAACATACATTTATAAACGGACCCAGACTCAGAACAATAATTTGTAAATCACACAAAGTGTTATACCATGTGGAATTTGAGCCCTCAACACTTGGCGCAATAGAATGTGACGTGGCGACCGTTCATTATACTTTTTTTTTTTTTTTTTTTTACGTGTGGAAACCCCCTCGGGCCGTCACCCCGCCGGGGTTTGCGGCGGGGCGGTGTGTCGGAATCGAACCGACTAAAACCACACGGTGTGCCAACTCTGCGCCTGAGAAGGGAGGGGTCCGGGAATTGCAGTTATTACACTACCGGACCCCGACCGTTCATTATACTAGGCCAACCCTGCAGTCAGATCTGTATATATGTTTCTCCTCATGGACGATGGTAAGATTATTATGAATTATCTAATATATAAAATTCTCGTGTAGTGGTTTTAGTTACCAAACTCCTCCGAAACGGCTGGATCGATTTTTATGAAATTTTGTGTGCATATCGGGTAGGACTGAGAATCGGCCAACAACAATTTTTATATCCCTGAATGATAAGGGTGACCCACGACACGTTTGCCGTGTCAGCTAGTACCTTATATATTTAATTGGCAAAAAGAGCTAGATAAAATCAAATGATACAATACAGTGCAGCAAAACGCGTAAATAACATTAAGAGTTAACAATTTTAGAAAAGTCATGATTTTAAATACAGTTACACTAATTTTTAAACCTGAAAATCTATGAAAACAAGATACATTATGTTATGTAACGTTTTATTTCAGCTTTTAATGGTTGTGTATTCCTGACGTCTAAACAAATTAATTTTATGACAGACTTGAGCGGCAGTGAAGAAATTATTCTAAGAACACTTAAGAACTATTTAAGCATGTCTCCTCTTTTCAATACTATTTAAGCATGTCTCCTCTTTTTAATACTATTTAAGCATGTCTCGTCTCTTTAAATACAAACTTTGTCTAAAGCTATTATATATTACTGTTAAAAACAGCGGCATTCGTATGTGATTTAATTAACAGTTTTAAGTTGAGTATGAGCATTAATTTATTCCAGAAAAGAGGTCGTCCTTATCATGAATTGAAAAACATTGTACCGTAATTTATCCAAATTTCCTTAAACTTATCCAGGATATAATTTGATATCGGTTTCATATGTTTTACCTTTTATTTACCACATTTATTCACTTTACAGACGAATTGATCCAATCCATCTTCTTTATCCGTTAATGGGTTTCGTAACTTAAGGTACATTTTCTGTTTTGTAACCGCCTTTTTCAGATCATTTGTTTTGGACTTTCTTTATACGAGTAAGTATTTAATTTTGGTAACATTTTCTTTTTGCCAGTTCATAAATTGTGATGCTATTGTTGGCACCCGGTCTGAAATAAAGTAGGAAAGATCAAACGCGATCAACGGAAACCACGCTTTTCTAGTCTGGGTCTCACCGTGGGTTTTTAAAGCGAAAAAATTGTGGTGCCTTCTGAAAATATACACGCAATACACATAGTTACGAAAACGCAGGCGCCCAATTAAAAATAAGACAGATCGAAAGTAATCAGGCGAAAATGTAACCAAAACTCTGCTTATTGGAGCTTCCTAGGCAGCAGATGAGAAAAACAAATTCGAAATTGTGAATGAAGTAAAAATGAGGTTTTATCAGCAGCTTCACTGTTTTATGAACACTTCAAACCATTACAACCAACGTAGGATGTAAAATTGTTATATTGTCAATAGTACAGTTTAGTGTAGACATTATCTTAAATTTTCTTTTAATTCTACTATCATAAAATTCAGACCGTGTCTAGGGTCCCACTTCTATATATATTTTTTCTTTTACTACAGATTACGTCAGGTCTACAGAATCATAAAAATAACGTCTTCTAACTGCTCTAGCAATTCTAGGATAAAACAGTCAAGTTAATACGTAGATTTTAGATAGACAAATGGCATTGTTCATTATGTAGTTATTGTGTACTGTTTTTTTTTTTAATAATAAATAAATAAATATTTCGGACTTCTAACACACAACGCCATCTAGTTCCAAACTCAGCAGAGCTTGTATTATGGGTCCTAGACAACTGATATAAATACATATATATATACTTCTTTTTGTAAATACGTACAATATTATACATAGAAACGAGTAGGATAGAATATAAAATAATCTTATATATAAAATTCTCGTGTCAACATGTTAGTTACCATACTGCTCCAAAACGGCTGGACCGATTTTCATAAAATTTTGTGAGCATTTTAGGTAGGTCTGAGAATCGGCCAACGTATATTTTTCATTTCCCTAAATGTAAATGGTATTTTTTTTATGATACAGCATTAGAAAATAATTGCAACCCTGAATTTTTAACCCTCTACGATCAACCCCTATTTTTCCATAGCGATTTTTATTGACCCACCCCTAAAATATATATTCCTTTTTATGGCAAAGCAACGTTTGGTCAGCTAGTACAATCATAGAATCGTTAAAGCATCTGCGAGTATTTTTTGTCAGCTTGTAAAATATATTATAAATAATAGTAATATGTAAGTAATAATTTTTGAGTGACGATCACCTTGTGAATACAGATAACTAGCTTCTATTTCTTTATCTCCTACTTTGTCACAAGGTGAATATAACGATCTTACAATTGAAAGGAAAACGCTACAAAATTGGTCCAATTTCCTTACCCAATAATCTTATTTCAAAGTTGATTTCAGAAAAAATCGATGAACTTATTCAATTGTCACGTTATCTACGGCTTGAATTTAACAACATATTTTTACGGAATGGTGATATTATTTAAAAAAAAAAGATAACTAGCATGAGGTAAATACATCCTGCGTCGCACTGTGTCGGGGGACATTACATACATGCATAAAACAACACCAAACAAACGAACACAAAGAACACCCACCATAAATGACTGCCTACCATTGGTTTTTTGAAGCCATAGTTCAGGTTCAGCTGGCTCTTCCGCGTTCAGCGCGGATTTTTTTTTTATTAAATAGCGGGCAAACGATGGTAAGCGATTACCGCCGCCCATGGACACCCGGATCACCAACAGCGTCACAAGTGCGTTGCCGATCTTTGGGGGATGGGGAGTGGGAATGGGGGGAGGGGTTGGGGTATGGGCCTCCGGTATCCTCACTCACTCGGTGAAACACAGCGCAAGCGCTATTTCACACCGGTTTTCTGTGAGGCCATTGTATCACTCTTCCGAGCTCATACTACCCAAAAAGTTTGAGGTCAACTTTGAGTGACTGCCATCAAACTAATAAAAAAAACTAAGTAAACCTAGAGTAAATAATTATTATGGTGAAAGAATGTCTTCATACGTGGTTCCCCATGTTTTTAATGAAATCGGCCTACTGCGACAACTACCTAAGTTGAGTTTATGTCAATTGAAGACACAACTAAGGGCTCTTTTGTTAGAGAGGATGGGTGTTGTTGATGTGTGAGGGAATTTGATATTTTGTAATTTTATAATGTACTAGTGAGAGTTGTTTAAATATATATGTAGATAAGAGCGCGTCTCGCCAACAAGCTTAACAGCTTGGCGAGTATTTGATTTTTTGTCATGTGTAAGATGTTGTTGTTTATATAAATAAAAAAAAAAAAAAAACCTCTACAGCCCAAGTAGGTACTAAGTGGTATCTAAATCCTGTAGAAAGACTGTTGTTGGACTTTTCAGGACTCCCAACTAAACGTAACGATCGTCAAAGATATTCATATGAACCAGGACAGAGACAGATAAAAATATGCAACATGAAAAATAACGTACAAAATGAAATACTTTGATGAATGTTATGTTACCCTATTTTGCTTCATCTCCGGGTAACCTTTGAGCCTCTTATCTGTCGTGTGTGTTCACGTTCGTGTATTTATACATTAATCCAAATATATTTCGACTGTCGCAACTTGGAATATTTTCTGTCAATATTAGCGGAGGAAACTTTGGCGCCGCCTATGTCAATATTTTTTTCAATATGTATCTATTTGTATAAGATAATTTGAGAATATATTTTTATTACGTATCGTAGGCATATTTCAGATTTTTGATAAAATGTTTAACTCTCCATGAGATTAAAGGAAAAGGATATGTTGTTATGAGAATATAATCATTTCTATATCTTAGTTTAATTTTTAATTATTCTTGTAATTTTTTTGTAAATTATTCGCATAATATCACTAAATTTAAATCAAAGTTATTATAAAAATGAACATCTAGATTTTGTTCATTAAAAAAAATAAGATCAGGTCATGCACTCTACGTACAATAAAAAAAGTAAAAACTAAGTTCTCCAACTACGACAAATAACGACGCTGAAAAAGTATGAAACAAGATTTTCAGGACACTGTATTTATCAATATACAGAGATACATACATTCAAGTTTGAAAAGCCGTAGTCACACGTTACATAGAAACATACCATAACACTAACAACGCATGACTACGGTTTTACATTCTATAATTAGCGGACGATCAAGACGCTTCTAACGATACCTCATTTGTCCAATTTTAATAAGTAGTTGACGAGCTATGAGGGATTAAATGAACATACATACACACATAGCCTGTCATTATATTTGGCTTGACCGAAGTAGGGTAAAAATAAAAACGATACAGTTAAGCATTGTCTAATCACAGCAGTAACATAAATACAATTCAGCTAAATTTAATTCATTAAAATATCGATTTAAAAATTCACCATTAATATGTGTAAAAGTTTTAACCATATGCCTGCCGTTATTATTTTGAACAAACTTCAAAAAAGCAGGAGGTTCTCAAATCGACTGCATTTTTTATGTTCGTTACCTCATAACTTACTGGGTGAAGCGTTTTCGATGATTTTTTTATTTGAAAGCATCGCGTGTTGTATCATTTCAATTTGGTCCAGTTCTTAAAGTCACTTGTTTTGTAAAAATTTATAATATCCAAATACGAATAAGAATCATGTTACTTAAATACATTCTATATTAATTTACACAGGTATTAGTATAGCGTTATTTTATTCCACTTCATAATGTTAAATTAGTTATAAAAATACACTCTCATGCTTTATTGAAGCGAAAATGTGTTCAATATTGCTGAAGGAACTGCCTTCATAACTCAAACATAATATTTCTGTAAAATGTATACAAATCATATTTTGTTCAACTCTTCAACCGAACATAAATGTGAATTACTACAGTAATATACTTCAGTCTTGGTAATTTTATAATAGGGTACCGTATGTAAAGGTTCTATAAATCTGTCCGTCTGATTCTGCAAACAGTTCAGTAGCTCGTCCGTTATTCAGTCAATCTTGTTCGTCTGCCATTCTATCTGTTTGTTCGTTTATCACTGTTGTATTTACTAGTACATCAGTTCTAGAACTGAAACATTGATTTGAATTTACACACGAAAATGTGACGCCTTTCGACGCGATCGTTGCTCACATTGATTTTATATCATACAAGCTGAACCTCGCGGTGCTACCCGCGATACGACAATAACCGCAAACAAAACCGCGAGGCGAAGCTATATCTTTATAAATTGTAGCCTATGTGTAATTCAGATATATAAGCTAAATTATTGTAAAGTTTCAACAAAATCTATTCGGCAGTTTTTGCGTGAAAGAGTAACAAACATCCATCCATCCATACTTACAAACTTTCGCGTTTATAATATTAGTAGGCTTATTAAGAAGAAAAGGTATAAAAACTGTTCTAAGATGTAATCCACACCAACAAACCTCGTAAAAATAGATATGATAACAGTTTAGGTGGTAAACATAATTGACCATTGTCAATTTTAGGTGTTTTTAAAATGCCCAAAAATTCTCATATTATTTTCGTGTAAGGTACAGAACCAGCAATATATGTGCTAGTTTGCACTTGACATTTTCATTCGGCATACCATAACAAATTTCAAAGCGAAAAGTGTCGTGATTTAAGCTCATTATGTAAGTAAAATTACCAAGTACTAGTGAATTCCTTAACCCTGGCATTATGTATCTACACGCGACTGAAAATGGACTGAAAACTCACAATCCATTGTGGAAAACAACTTAATCATGGTCAGCGATAAGGCTTATACTAGAAGTACTAAATTTGATTAACGAAAAGATTTACCTTTTAATCTCGTTTAATCAAAGTGCTTTATGTAACTGAATTTGTGGAATTTCCAACGGTCGTGGAATGTTTATTTTAATTGATATAACCACCTAAGTTATTATAATGAAGTTATATTGTGATTTATAATGGAGTTTTCTGTGTCTAAAGTATATAATTATTTCAGTTTATCTGACTTTTATAGTACAGGCTTTAATTACTTTGAGACTAGATGGCGTTTGTGTTAGGTCTTGAAAACTTTTTCATTTATTTAATGATTTTTTGTGAATATAGGCCAATTATATTTTATTTTAGAATTATAGGAAGACTTACAGTTAAATTATATTAGACACACTTACTGTTTATCAACAGACGAGCTTTAGAAAAACATAGCTAATACTTGCCCCATTAACTGTTGATTGCATGTTAGTAATTATTCAAAAACCGTCAATAACGTTCCTTGTTACACTAAGAGTATTAATTATCGTTAATTATTAATTAATTATGTTATTAAAGCTCAGGTATAAGTATGTTTTATTTGTATTTTGCAAATAAGTAAGTGTCTATAAAGGTAAGTTATTGTCAATAAATAGGTATATCTAGGAAAGCTACAATTGTGCATTTAAGTAAGACTATTTTAGCCAATGAATAAAAGAGTATAATAATATGCCATTCTATTTCCAAACCAACCTATTCAGCAAATTCCCCAGTCAGTCTAGTACGGGCTTACAGACTCAATTGGCCGAGAGGCCGAGTGCCTAAAACCTTTCAGCGTCGTCCTCTAGAGAACTATTCAAGTCCAGCCTGAAGGAATTTGTTACACAGTACGTATTTCAGTGATTCTCTTCGTTCTAACAATAATAAAATAGATGTTTCATGAAGCTCTGGATGGTTTCAAAAATACTAGCGAAGCTTAAGAGCAAAAACAAAGGAAGTCAAAATTCCTTTGTTTTTGCTCTTAAAATACTTACTAGTATATTATACTATACTATTTACTCACTTTATATCACTTATTTAGTAACCATAGTCCAAGCTCTGCTTAGTTTGGAGCTAGATGGCGTTGTGTGTCAGATATCCGAAAAAATATTAATATTACATTACACTTGACCAGCCCACGGCTTAGCTCACTTGATTTCATTTCGTGTTTCTAACTTTCAATTTACTGTACTGAATGACATGTTGTTCAAATTTTTTTTTGCTTTTTATTAGCATTGTATTTTTGACATATTAACAAAGTGCTGTTATACGCTTTATGGAGCAGGAGGAAAATGAATGTAAATTGAAGGATTCATTAAAGGTGATTTGAGTTCGCGTTCCTTACATTTCTAACTTTACGATACGAGTAAAGCAATTTTGGTTTCCGTATTTTTCTGTTGGATATTTGCATATATATTTGATAGAGGGGAATATGTGACTCGCATCGCTTATAAAATTAGAACATTTGGAAGAATAAAATAATTATACAATTTCTATAACAGGTATATTACAATGAAAAATTAACAGAATTATAATTTGACAGATTGATTACAGATGAATTGAGGAGAGTAAATCACTGGAAATCTGAGTAAAACACCTTGAAATTGCTATTGATAGTGGGTAGTCTGTATCTGTATTTTAATATCTTGAATATCTCATAAAAGTTTGTAATTTAAAATAAATGGACACTAAGATACTTAGCAAAAACACAATTCATTTAAAACGGTATCATCAGCCTACCGCAGTCTACTGCTGGACATAGAACTATTTAATTGCAGGCCACTTGGTTGCTTCCACGTATTCTCGCATCCAGCTGCAATTCATCACTCCACCTGGCTTATGAATGTCGTACACTACGTTTGCGCTGAGACACGGTCTCCACTCAAGAACTCGTTTACCCCAACGGTTATTGGTTCTAATAATTAATCTGATAAAAATCATTTAAATAACCTTTATTTCATGCAAATTGAGAACACTTTAACAATTACTTAGTAGTTACTTACCAAATAAAAACAAAGTTACAATAAAGTTAAATAAAAACAACTGAGGTCAGTTACGAACATGTTTCTTCTTAAAATGATTTCCTATTGATGAAATTTAACTTCGCTACACTTTAAAACTGAGACGTCGATAGCGTGTACCAAATATGTTTGATATTTTGCTATTTACATAATCGATATTTAATAACACACTGCGTGTTCAATATTTAACACGTACCATTTCATTGCACTTTCCCGATAAGTCTTGCGGTTTGTAGATAATGTAAATGGATTGGCAATAGATATTACTGCCAACAGTTCGAGTAAACACCTGTCTTTAACATCATTTGTAGTAAATTGCATGTAGGTATATTCTATTTTCACGACTTCACTTTTACTAGATCTTTGGGTACATATATATTTGATGAATGAAAAAGCTTTTTACAAAGCTGTTTTAGTGACGTAATCAGCAGATTATGCCACTGAAACAACAAAGAGGAACATCTCTTTCTGCTTTTACTTATTAAAATACCCACACTTTGTTTTAGGAGGTAGTAAATCAGGATCCTTTACAAATAAAACATGTTATGTCTGCAACAAAGAATCTTGTTTGCGATTATCCTTAAGTTACCTGTAAGACAGTTTCATTACTAGAATGGGAACGGGAGTTAACCTAAACACCTTTGTAACTTTATGTTTAAAAAATGTTATGTTAAATGTGTGAACAGTTTAATTTGTCTTCGCTAGATGGCGCTGCATTTTATATGGTTGTATGTGCACATCGCGTCGCCACTATAACTACGTTTGTGAACATTGCTGCACTAATGAAATCCTTTGTTTCGTTAATAACAATTACTCTGAACTCCGGCTGTATTTATTGTGTGCTATTTAGATATCAGCTCAAATCTATAACCTAGATTAGCTACAGAAGCACCAATGAGGCTGTGAACTCAGAGTTCATTCCGTACACACGTCACATGTCATTAAAATATTGAGATCGAGCAGGGTTGCCACGTGAACCATTTTAATTTCGTAAAAAAGTTTAGTGTGGTTTTATGTATGTGTCAGTTACACGACTATCTCAATTGATAGATCGATAAAAGTTCGGTTCGTTATAGGTTGGCAAAAAACTTTTCTTGCCTTTAACTCTAACGAATCTACATTTTCAACTAACTTAAATAAGAAGGAGATCTCTAATTCAGTTGTTTTTTTTTGTCGGTGGCTTCCAAATTTTGTTCTCATTTAGTCCGATTCAAATTTGAAGTAAAAATTTCTCCCCGAATGATGGAAATTTAGAAATGAAGAATAAATAATTTTTATTACAATTCATCGTGATGTAATTTCTTATTCATGATATTTTTTTTTTGTTTATATAGGTTGTCTCAATATGAGTGCACTTTATAAATTTTGTGTAATTTTTTCTTAGAGCATGTATCAACTTTGAAATTTTGCAGGTGTAACATATGTTTATTCCGAATATTTATTAAAAATGGAGCGCTTTACAAAAAAATAACGCGCTGCAAATGTTACAAGTGCATCTTTTTCTTTGGGATTTTGGAAAATCTCGGGTTTATGCGAATAAACCACAAACATTCCTGAGCTCAAATCCGAGATCCAACGCCTCCGTGAAATACAGTAACATTCAAAAACGTCATGGAAAATTTAATGAAGAAATTAAATGAAGAAGAGTAATTACCCCTCATTAGAGCCGTGGGCCATTTGACTGATATTTTGTTCCATACTTAATCGGTACATGCCTTTTTACAATCTAATAAAAGTCACAACTCTCTCAAAAAACGAGTTTTTATTTAAAATGAAAAACTACACTCTTACTGGGACACCTTTATATTATATTTTGATATTATATTTGTTCTGATAGTTCACATTCTCATACAACAATTGGTTCATTTTATCACAACAACAAGAGATAATTTATTAGCTTGACATTTTCAAAATACGCAGCCCTATGACATCATTGAACGTATGTGAGTTATAAAATTTTAACACAAAGCGTCGCTTCGGGAGCTTCCCGAACGCCAGTAAATGTGCCACGACAGTAGGAACACAGGTTTATATCTGCTATTTACCCCGTAACATCTGTGCTATCCATGTCAGATATTGAAGAACTCTGCCTCATTTCAAGGCGTATAGACTAGGAATTCGATTTTATCTCTATTTTTGTATAGTTCCTTACGTCAAGAGGAAAAAGGGAATAGAATTCGAGGGATCAAATTTCAAAAGAAATCTATACCTGAATTTTTTTTTTAATTCTAAACATATACAAAAGTAGCTGGCTGAAAATAGTTTTTAGATAACTAACGGCGATCTCAGCAGAAAAGAAAAAAAAATAACCTAAAGAAAATCTAGTGTTGCATGAGGTGTAAGTAGTTGAAATACATGTTTGTTTGCTAGGGTTCGAAGAAATATGGTCTGAAGTACGAGTACACTCGACAGAATGCTACGTTATTATAGTCGGTACGAATCCTACATACTCGTATAACTACTACATATCGGTTTTTTTTTTAGTATGTAATAGAATATTGAGTACAAATACGACAGCTCTTAGTAATCTATGTTTTTAATATACTTTAGAGACTAACTAAATAAACGTGATATGTCTTACCCACAGTGATAGATAGGCTAAAGTTATCGGTGTTTTAACCCTTCCATTGCTGTGATGGGTTTTGAGAGAGCGAGGTAATCACAACTGTCAAGTTTTTATTAAATGTTCGATAGCCCATAATTTTATACATTTTCTAAGTATGTTACTTAAAGAACGGATAACAATGAGTTAGTTTTTTAGTTGTCTTTCAAATAAACATGATATGTTTATTTGTGTGCACTTTAAAGACTTAAATAGTTTACCGATTGAACTGAAATTTTGATAGGACAACCACAACACATAATTTTCCGCAACAGCTTACAACTAGTTACATATTTTATTATATGGGAAATTTTATGGTCATTATTTCTTTTCGTTTGTTAATCTTATAGATTAGACAGAAAAGAAAAACAACGAATTCTGAATCCTTTCTTTACAAAATATTATATTTTTTATTTGTATATATTTATATTATTATACTGCAATGTAAAAATCAGTTTTTAAAACAAATGGAACGGATTCCACCTGGTTTTACAGGAGAGGGGCTTCTGTTTTGACTCGTCCGTTCGTTAGCGCCAACTCAAGTACCGAGCACTGGGTCACGCGGACTCTGTTCCACTTCCCACTACTGAAATAACTGCGGGCTTGATGATTTTATGGAAATTTAGTGCAGATTTAATTGCGGAGTCGGCGGGTTAGTGCACGCTTAAGAGCATCTTCCTTGTTTCTTTCCTACTCGTACTTTTTGTTTTTTCATTCGCGGTTTTTTACTGTCACGTGTGTTAAAAATATTTAGTTAGAGTCTTTATACGAGACTATTTATTATACGAGTTTCAGCTGACCTGACAGTGTTATAATTGGAAGATAATATAGAAAATAATCTCTCATTGTATATTAGTTACTGTTATAACGTTAGTAGGTAATTATTTATGCTGTTAAGCCCAATATTAAGCTTGTAATTCGTCGTGTTGTTTTGTAATACAAATAAAGCTGTTTTATACAATTGAATAAATACGTGAAATTGTACATTAAACATACATAAAATAATTCATTTGTTTATCGTATTTGACCTTTCTTCAACAGTCAGAGAGTACGAACTATTTAACTTCCTTACTAATTAAATAACTAACTACGTGCACCATTGATTTGAAAGGTTTATCTGTTAAGAAAAAGCTCTACTAAATGTTTTTAACATATTAACTTTTATCTCTCTTTTAACTAAACTACCTCTTGTGTTAAAACTTCCATTAAATTACCGAGAAATAACTCACAGCTCCTCGCTGCTCCAGGGGAACAATCATCGCGACGAAAATATAATCTCACCTTTATTTCTGTCGCGCTACGGAATTCGTAAACAAAAATTCGTGCTATTCCAGAAATCCTTGAAATTGGACTAGGAACGTTTTCGGTAGCCCACAAACGGCCTTGCCAGGTCCCTAATAGTCCATTGAGTAAGACATTCCATTTGACCTGAGCTAGATAATACTGACATAAATAGAGTGTAATACCGTGTCTCTGTATGTGTTAGTGTATATTACCGTGTATATATTAAAACAGTTCATTGAAAAAGTACTCGTATGTGATTGTTGAATTCACAAGTTACACACTATAATATTTACTTAAAGTTAAAAGCATGAAACGCATGAAAGCGTCATTTCTAGGTGAAAATGTATTAGAAAAAAGAAAGGAACATTTATTTTGGTGCTCATATAGATGTCGCTTCTACACACATGTCAATATCATAAACCATTTTAAATGGCTAAATTATTTACGTAACCAACTACTGGCTTCTTCATATACCTGTTACTTATGCCAGCGCTTATGAATCACCAAGAACTCTGTCCCGCAAAAACTCCTGAACTTTCATGCATGGGCCGGCTCGACCGAAGTGATACCTCGGCCTCACAGAAAACCGGTGTGAAACAGCGCCTGCGCTGTGTTTCACTGAGTGAGTGGGGATACTGGAGGCTCTACCCCAACCCCTTCCTCATCCCCCAACCGGCAACGCACCTGTAACGCCTCCGGTGTTGCGGGTGTCCATGAGCGGCGGTAAGTGCTTACCATCAGGCGATACGTCTGCTCGTTTGCCCCATATTCCACAATAAACTATCCCAAAGAATCATCAAAAACCTGGTGTACACTCCTCCTGTGTCTGTTGATATCTCAAGTAGTTACATAGTAAAAATTTTAATCAGAAATAATCAGTTTTTGACCTTAGTTACAAATAGTTCCATGGCAAATCTAATTACTAATTCTCTCCAGTTCTTTTTATTCTAAAAAGCAAAGTTTCTCAATTTTTCGTTGGATGTTATTTTTGTTACGTATGTCATTAATTTTCCCATCATTCCTCAATAAAATATTACGTTTCGCCATCCAATATAAATAGTTTATTTGACATATGTATTCGTGTATAAACATCTCACGATTTTTTTTATTCTCATCTCTTTAACACATTTTTGAGAATGTTGCGATCAAAATATTCTTCTGTATTTTCCTCTAGCACTCAATAAAGTTGGTTTACAACAGTCGTCAGAAGAAAGTGATCGTTTTTCCGCTTACCAGCTCAGCAGATTCGTTCATTAACTTTTATTTTTTTCACTACTTACAGCGTTCAGGTATTAAAACTAGTGAGCTGTATGTTTTTGAAGCCGGTATACAAAATATTAAAAAAATAGAGCATAGGTATAAAGTTTGTTTTAACGGATGAGTGTGACATCATAATTGGGTAGAAAAAGGGTTATTTAAGACCTGCTTGAGCGTTGAATTTAAACACAACACAACAAAACGGGGCTACGTTTTGTAATAGGTTTAGTAGAGTCATATTTAAAACAATATTAGTTTTATTGTTTAAATTATATTATTGTCGAGTCTTTTGATCTAATGTTTAATGATCTGGATTACAAAGCCAGAGGTCGTAAGTTCGATTCCGATATAGAAAAATAATTGTATTAGATTTTTTTTTATTTTTTTTACTCAAAAGTACAATGGAGTAGAATTATACAAATATAATTCATCTATAATTCCATAATATGACTCAGCACGAATGGCGTAGTGGCTTAAGCGTTCACTGCGCCGCTTTCTTTGTTGTGGGTTCTAACCCCACATGAGGCAATACTTTGCGTAGTTATTGTTCTGAGTGCGAGAGTCCTTTGTGTCCATTTCATGTTTGTTTGTAAGGTCCCCCGCGATACGGGGATATTCCTACTGCTATGTAAATATTTAGATATATTTTAATACTTATCATGATTATATAATCATCAGTCTGGCTACCATAGCATAGGCAGGCACTAGGCAGAGCTTTGCTTTTGGGCTCAGACAGTCGTATGAAGTTATTTATATCATTTGGCCCACCATTATACATCCCTGCATAATACAGGGTGTCTCAAAAGAAATTTTATATTTGTTTAGCTTACTGCGTGAACGCTGCGTACTTGAGGGGTGCGGGGGTTATGTCAATTGGTAGCTTGGCTCTTGGGGATTCAGTCGCTATGGAGCGTTTCTCGGGAGCAGACCGCGCGTTGTGCGTGCGAGAGTTTTACAAGAACGGTGATTCGACAACTGTCGCGCGTAGAAAATTCTGCAGTATTCGAGGTTTTCGCCACTTAAATGATGCGCCAAGCCTTCCTCTCATTCGACATTGGGTTAAAAAGTTTGAAGAGACTGGATCAACGCTGGATAAATCAAAATCCGGGCGACCTAGGTCATCAAGAACGGTAGAAAACGTGGAGAGTGTTAATCAATCTGTACGTGACGACCCGAGCCTTTCAATTCGGAAGCGCGCGAGTGCTTTAAATGTGCATAGATCATCATTACATCGCATTATGCACAAAGATCTAAAGCTGCACCCCTACAAAATTCAATTGGTGCAAGAATTAAAGCCCCAAGATGCCGGTCAGAGGCTTAATTTCGTAAATCAGATGATTGAGCGATTTTCAACGTTTACCAACATTTTGTTTTCGGATGAAGCTCATTTTCATCTTAATGGCCACGTAAATAAGCATAACTGCCGCTACTGGAGTGCAGCCAATCCGAAACGCAAACATCAGAAACCCCTACACTCGCCTAAAGTGACCGTATGGGCTGCCATGTCGGCGCGAGGAATTATCGGCCCTTACTTTTTTGAAGACGAAATGGGGCGTACAGTTACAGTGAATTCAGAGCGTTATGTGGAGATGTTAGACAACTTCTTGGTACCTGAACTGCAAAACTTTCCTGGCTATAACCAAAGAACATGGTTTCAACAGGACGGAGCAACTTCACACACGTCCAATATATCTCTGCCATGTGTTCGTGGAATTTTCTCAGGAAAATTGATCTCCCGGAGAGGTGACATAAATTGGCCTCCACGTAGCCCAGATTTAACCCCTATGAACTTTTTCCTATGGGGTTATCTTAAATCTAAAGTTTACGCCAATAAACCAACTTCACTGGCGCATTTGAAAGAAAATATCCGTCACGAAATGGCAGCCATCCCTCACTCCACCTGTCGAGCAGTCATAAGTAATTTTACTGTTAGATTAAATGAGTGCCAACAACGTGAGGGTTTACATTTAGACGATATTATTTTTAAGAAATGAATTCCCAAAAAGTGTATTTTAACAATAAATAAACATTTTTTCTATATACCGCTTCCTTTTTTTTTAATCAATCCACTAAATATGAAATTTCTTTTGAGACACCTTGTATATCACAAAAACGGTTTCGAGTTTTCGATTCAAAGAAATACTTTCATCATTGTAAGGAAAAATACTTATATATTTTAGTTATCATGCAGAAATTCATATTTCTGTTCCCATTTAAAAGCATCTTGTTAGAACACTTAAATAAATGGGTCCATCATTAGTAGCTTTGCTAATGAGGTAGTCAAATCGCCTTGAAATATGATGTTCTTTCGAAATATAACACTGTCATATTTCAATTTGGCCAAGTTACATAATTTTTCATTTTAGCCGAATAATAATAGAAGTGACTATAAATGCATTTAAAATATTTAAAAAATCAGCTCAATGAGTCTTATTTTCACATTATCAACAGTCTTCAATAATCCACGGCTAGAGCTGGTCTAAGTTTTTTTTTGTTATATGTATATAGCCTGCCAACTCTACTCTGCCTGTTTAAGAGCATGAGCAGGATCCAAGAGTAATGGTCAACATACTCATTGCGAATGCAGACCATGCAACGCTTCATCACGATGACCCACACTAAGGCGGCCTATTCAGTTTCTTTCTGCTAGGGTGACAGATGAGGCCATTTGTTACCCTAGCAGAAGAAGGCTCAGATGGCGGCACGGACGCTGCGTACCCCGAGGGACAGTAACGGGAACATCGGGGTCCCCACACAGTGTGTTTGTGTGCCTTTTGGGGCCTATGGAAATAAATGATTTGAGAAGGGACCCATCTACAAACTGTAGGTGACCCGAGGCACGTCAGGGTTCCAGGGTTTTTCCTTACTAGGGTGCACCTGGTTCTCCGGCTCCTAGTATCTGAGACTGCGTGCGGTTTTAATCAGTTCGGGTCCGACATGCCACCAGGAGGTGGTATCCGAGGGAATTTCCGCACGGAAAAAAAAAGAGTAATACCGCCCTGGTCGAGCCAACCTGTTCGTGCTGAAATCAGCGTAGCTTTACTACCTAAACTGCTCGTACCTACCTACCGCCTCTTTGCAGTTGTTTACTACGTAGTTTACTCTTTTAATCACCTTTTACTGTAACCATGGGATGAATAAGGACGGTGAGTCTTATCGCTTAAAGAGAAAATGTTTGTTGATGTTAAAATTACAACTATTACGCAAACGAAATAAAATTGGTATAAAACCCTCTTACCACACACTAAAAAGCTTTAGAAATTGCTTAGCATGCAAGTCAAAACGTAATAACATTGGTTTACGTTATGCCGAATCTAACCTACTGTTACACAATTGGATGAGCTTGTTACCTGAAATGCAGAAGCTATAAACGAATCCGTTTACGAGCTATACCCAGCTGTTTGCTGCATGAAATTTATATGCCATGGTCATTTGAGATTTTGAAAGGTATCAGCTGACAAGAAGTAAAAACTTCTTATTACCAATCTTTTTTATTTTATTTTATTTTAATAGGGGGCAATCGAGCAGACGTATCGCCTGATGGTAAGCGATTATAGCCGCCCATGGGCACCCGCAACACCAGAGGCGTCACAAGTGCGTTACCGGCCTTGTTAATCTTTGGTTTCTTGGCGAAAATCTAATAACAATGTAACTCACTACACTAGAGATATATGGATTGAATATTCATTATTCTTTAATATTTATTAAAGAATAATGAATACCTTGTCAACACTTGCATTATAATTAATTTGTCCAAAAATGAGAATATCATTTACATCATATTCCCATGAACGAAAGCCTATTAAGCCGATTAATGTTTCAAAGACTATTACTGTTGCATGGGAAACTGCATCACTTCCTTTAACGTCATCGAACCGACGTCCCACTCGCTGCACGTGTTCATCTCCTAATTAAGACACATTGTTTGTAATAGTATATGATTCACCATCCATATTTCACCAAACTTTGATGTCAGTCTTGAGCACTTCAAAGATTGAGCACGCTTTTCTTTGTTTACGAACTGTTTCTGTCTCATTTAGAGGAATGTGTGATGAAGAACCTGAAAACAAAAATATTACAAAGTGGGAAAAAACGTATTGAAAGAGTGGGTTGATAAATTGCAGGACTGTAGCCAAAACACGATTCCAGTAGCGTTGTAAGAAGTCTAAATAAGCTCATATATTCTAAAGTTATGAGAATAATAATAAATTCCTTGACAGTTCCTTGAAATTTGGGATTCGAGAAACTTGAGTTTATTTAAAGTTACTTACAGTATTGGATAAAACAGGCTTTGTTCCCGTGATTAAAATAAATAATTAACACTCAACTCGTAATGCAGTGGTAAATAAGAGGACGAAATGATTTACGAATATCAAAAATATCAAAATATGACGGTCACAAGTTGTAATTTGAATTTCACACACATTTTACAGAATCTCAAAAAATATATTAGTAAATTAAAAACCATTTAAATAACTTTCACAGTGAATTCAGTGTTTTGTTTGTACTACTAGTTACAAAAAACTTGACAATTTGATATAAAAACAAGCCGGTTAAATGAAAAGGTGATTTCGTATGACACTAGATTAAATCATTAATAAAATCACAATCTACCTTTTACCTCTACACCAACTCCTAAAGATTTAATGATAAAAAATCACGAACCACAACATCACGTACAAAATTCTATTATGAAAACACTTTGTGGTACAGTATCTAAGCAAACAATAGTTATGGAAAGTGATAATGGTTTAATACTGTAGGATAACACGACCGAGCCCTACATTTAATGTGGAGTTAAGATCGCATCGCCAGCAAAATGATAAGCTTTAAGATAACTTTTAGTTGGCAACTTGTTTCATTTTCATACTAAGCGCCTATTAAACTTAAATACGTTATATTGCTTTTGTACTTGCTGTAAATCTTCTTTTGGTGAAAGGTCATTTAGAACACTTTTGGCTCCGTTGTCCTTTTATCAGAGATTCAAAGTAGTATTCTAATTCGGAAAGTCGTATGTAGCCAAAAGCTAACTCGTTATTAAAGCCATATGTGCCAATACTGGCCATGAATGTAGTTGTGTACATTTGCATTGTAATTTACAGGTGTATTTTTAATACACCATATATTTCAGCACCAACGATTCTCTATGCTTCTGAGAGACTCAAACTCCAACCTACATTTTGTATTTGCCGATCCTTATCGACGCTAACAAAATCACTGGCAACTCTATTTCCTAACATGTTCCACAAACCAGAAAGTTTTGAAACTGCCTTTCCGCAAATCGACTGTGAAAATGACATTTCAAACTTTTGCCTGGATAAATGTTAGACTGCTCGAATACATCTAACTTTATAAAAGCGAGAAACTTCGAGACTCATAAAGAAACCACTATTGTTATTTTTACTCTTACGAGATTCTGCACTCACATTGTACAAAAAAAGAAAAATCTTTCTAAAATCATAATATGTGTTGATGTCAGAAATATGTAAAAAGGTAATAAATAAAAGTGATTCCCTACCGGAAATACGTAGTTGTGTGTGACGTGTGTCACTGGGCGGTCTTGTCTCTGTCCCGGGGACATCAGTTAAGGGAGACAGATTCGTCACGAAGACGGATCGGTATACTTCTACTTGATGATGTGTGAGTGCTCAAGAGAAGACAATATTTGGGTTACACTAAATGAAGATTAATCCTACTAATATATTATTATAAACGCAAAAGTTTGGTAGTATGAATGTTTGTTACTCTTTCACGCAAAAACTGCTGAATAGCTTTTGATGAAACCTTACAATAATATAGCATATACAATAGAATAACGTATAGGCTCCAATTTATAAAGATACAGCTTCGTCTCACAGCGTTGCCCGCGGTAATCGAAAGTTATGCGCGTACATACCTGTCGGTGATTAATTTTATTTATTTATGTATGGTTATTCACAGCTGACAATATCAAGTTACAATAGTGAAATTTCAACAGTACGCCAATTATGAAGTATACATGAATACTTTACTTTAATTTTTTATATAGATTTGGAAAGGCGGTATGTAACCTCTTCCAAGGAGAGACCTATGTCCAACAGTGCACTTTTAAAGACTGTTAACGATTTACGTTTATTCAATTAATATATTCAATCATTTGGTAAAATACAATGCTTAATTACAAACATAACCAAACACATATGAGTGGTAATGTATAAGAACTCATTATTGAACGTGACACAACTCCCTTAATACAGATACACATAATAAAAAGTGTATCTAAATCAATAACGGTTCTTTGTTTATTAGACTTAAGATATTAAATATTAGATCATTAAGTTATAACTATAAGTTTGGATGAATCTTTGATGAAACTATGTATGTCTATAAAACTGTTGAGATGAGTGTCGATCAAACAAAATGTTACATCATAGTCACTTACAATAGCTGGTCTATTTTCGCCCTCACGGGCCTCAGATGCAATTACCTGAGCTATATAATGTGACGACAACACATTTACTCAGCTCTCAGTATTATCTCACTTTAAACCTTTTTCAAAACTTGCGGGAAATTGAGATGAATACGGAGCTATAATATTTGAATTTATTTTGCATTTTAAATGTCTTTAATATATAGTAGCTTAACCGTTGACGTACCAACAATTTTTAATATATTTTTCATTTTCCCGTTAACGTTAGTTTCTTAAAAGGTAACCAATTGAATAGAGTTAGTTCTATTTTGCTTTCAGTGTGTCTTATGAAATCTATCTATACTGCATGGTGTAAATTGATATCCAACTCCGTCCTATTTTTAATGGAGTGTATCGAATCGGTTCACCATGCAGCTCCGTAATTTTTCAGGCTTAATTAAATAGTGTCTTCCGAAAGAGTTGGCTTAATTTGTTTGAACGTTGGACCAACGTGATGGGTACGGAATGAGATTCTAAAAATACCTGTGCTTTGTTGGACAAATTAATTGGGAACATTTTTTCATTCCATTACCAAATTAACGGCAACTTTAATTTTAAGTAGAGAAAGGGAAAAGGAATTCAAAAACTCCCTATTCTTAAAAGCATGAAATCGTTTTTAACTTTGCTAATATAGAACGCATTTCTGGAGCCATTTTCTTCGTGTTGCATTTTATAGCGTATAAAAAGAACAAGACAGATACATCGACATCGTATTTTTGGCACAAGAATCGCATTCGTGTGTTTTGGATGACTGCGGTTTTAGAGGATCGTTTAGCAATACGTCGAGCTCGCAAAAACTGCACGGTCTGTGCGTGCTGGCATTTGTACGAAATGTTAAGGAAATAAAAACAAAAGCATCACTATACGTATTTTACTTCGACTAGTACTAGATCAAAATGTTGACTATCAATAGGAATGTTCAATGCCGTAAAAGGTAATAGTGACAGTGGTGCCTAAGTAATAAATGAGATTTAAAAATTGTGGACATTAACGATTTCGGAAACTACACTTAGATCTCGGCAACTATGCCCATTTTTTTGTATTTTATTAATGGGTGGCAAATGATCAGACGTATCGTCTGATGGTAAGCGATTACCGTCGCCCATACACACCCGCAATTGGATTTTGGGGCATGGGCAGGGTTGGGGTATGGGTCTTCGGTATCCTCACTCACTCAAACAGCGCAGGCGCTGTTTCACACCAGTTTTCTGTGAGGGCGTGGTATCACTCCGGTCGAGCCGGCCCATTCATGCCGAAGCGTGGCTCTCCCACTGTAAGAATACACAGAATAATCCCGTAGGGTTTTTTGAATTAGTGTTTTACGACTCCTTATCAGGAGTACTGCAAACCGGAGGGATACAGCTTACAAAATAAATAACTTACCTGAACTTTTATATGTAGTGATAGACACATATGATAATTTATTATTATAAACCACATTTTTTCGGTAGATTTTTAGTAAATAAGATCAACTTTTGTGCTTTTCTGATATACGAATAAAAGCGTACTTTTAAAATGCAAGACAGTTCACAATTTCAAAATTTCAACTGCCGGCCGATCTTCCGGGGGAATAAAAAAGCCTTTTATGGGTATATGTACACAAAGTTTAATATTTTATAAAAATAACCCGTGTATTTCCACAGAAAAAGGGAACAGCATCAAGAGCACTTGATGAAGTAACGAATTTAAAAAAAAATATTTTTACCGCAAACCTGCCAAAGTTTTCTCTTGCCGCCTTCATCGTATACTTAAACCTATTTGAGTTAGTCTTTCACAGTCGTATATTTGCTGTCTGTCGCATAAATCTCTTCGGAGATTTATTAGTCTTCATTGGCAAGAGGTAGATTTCTGTTTAAATTGCTTATGTTAAATCAAGGTTTCGTACAATTCTTATTTTATAGGTAAAGTGTAAATTATTTTCTTCAGAGCGTACACGAATGAAATACTCATGTTCCAATAATATTATGGCTATTACCCTAGCCAATATTATAAATACGAAATAATCTCTGCCTGTCTGTTACACTTTAATGGCTTAAACGCTGAGATATAGTTTGGCAAGAAGAACAGAGACTTCTTTTTAGAAAAAACGCTGAAGCCGAGGTTCAAATAGTTATTACGTATTTTTCTGCCAAAAAAGCCACGTAATCTTGAAGTTATAACAATAATGATAAACGCAGGTTAAGGTCAATTGCGGTATTGAATTATAGATGATAGTGAGGGCGAACTAGTCCAAAAGTAACACACATAACATAGACCAACTGCTACTAATGAAATGGTGTCAACTAGAATCAGTTTAGGTAACCTATTTTTGCCTTCAGTCACTATTTGTTACGTTTCGCATATTCTGCTCCTTTACGTTACGTTAAACTTACACGGCAATGGATTGGCAAGTTTCAGAACTCTCGTCTATTTTCAAGACATCCGTCGTTTAATAATAATTGTTATAATATATAACTGTTTGCTAAACCTCGTCTATCTTTTATATTTCATAACACACAGGACATTGAATAGTATTTTATTTACCGTGAGCGCTGTGCACTTGACTCAGCTGAGCTATATTTAGAGCTCCCTTCGGAGCTTTCTACACATAATTTACAGAATCTTTTACTAATAATAAGTGGTTTAAGTACTCCGTGTTTTATAGATCTTATGAATAATTATGTTATCGTGTAAACACATAGAATATGTGTCTTAATAAAATGGGATTTATAAGATCTACAGTTTAATGAGAGATCATGTGTTTGTATCTAATTTCGTGTGTGACTTGACCAGGTATAAAATTGGGTTTTTATAGCGTCCCAAATATTTTTATTGATGTATAAAATGTCTCATAGATGTTGTTGATCTCATAGCTAGGCTAGACTTTTTGATGTTTCTGAGTAATGGTAAAATAACAAAGCATAGGATCAAAAACCATTAATTAGTACAAGAATATATTCTGCGTGCAAAACTAAATAAATTAAAAATCTAAAAGTATGTTCTTTGAACAAACTAAAGGAGTGTGGTAGTTCAACGGTTGCTATAAAAAGAACTCATTCTTGTTAGGTCAAAACTCATTCATTTATCAGCGAAACTTCCTCAATTCATGACTATTTTTACAAATTTAGTTCAAAATCGTTAGAAGCGTAGATCCCATTTCGAGTCGAGAATTGCATTGATATAAAAAAATGTTTATAAATAACTAGATTTGTAGAGCATCGAGCGTGTGTTATTATAGCAAAGAAATGCAGGATAAGGCGTGTATCTATCTGTAGTTGGCCGAAATTATCGCGAGAGGACGGCGCGCCTTGCCCGCGAGTCGCAGCGTTACGTTCGCGGTGCGCCCGCGTGTTTTAACTTGCAAACTAAATTGTTTATTGTCGATATCATATAGTGATATAATATTAACATACGTTTAATAAAAATGCTTGTACAATACAATCAATATGAGTGTTTCATAAAGTATTCTAATTAAGTTATCCGGTTAATAACAGTCATCATTTTTAGTGCATCAACGGGTTACTAGACTTATTTATTTATATAAATGTATGTGTGCGTGTGATATTGTGTAAAACCATATGGTGGATTGTCGTGCCAAATGTGCACAAGTGGGTGTGAATATTTGCAAATGTTAAAAATAAATGGTTATTTAATAATATAGTAACCAGTGGTCGTGATGGTGGAAGTTGCTGAACGACGAAACAATGATTACTTTAGATCATTTCTCCCCGTAAGTCCATGAAGAATTTTCTATATCATACAGCATTTTGCAATGTTTAAATTGTACAGTCAATGCCCATCTGAACGAAGATTATCTAGACCGTTATATGTCATGATGTGAAGACATGACGTAGAATGGCACACAAATAAACAAACGGTACATACATAATCTCTGATCTAACGTTTATTGCTTAAAGCTAAAAGTTATATTGCCAAATATATCTACTGGTATTTATTCACAAATTTAAATCATTTAAAATCAACGTAAATTAAAAACTTCAGCCAACAAACACATGAATGTTCTTGCAGTAAGCGGTTACCAATGTACGAGTATATAACACACATTGGTTTCTGAACTGAATTCTCATAAAATCCGTTAGATGTTTATCCACCTTGATCAATTGAGTCAATAAAACAGAACCCGAAACTCTTACTCAGATATTTTGGTGCAATTTTATGAATGAAGACTGATACCAGGAAAATGAAGAAATATGATAAAATCTACTTTAACTAATGAAATTAAAAAAAAATAGTTTGGTTGATTGCTGTCGGGTAGAAAGTAAAAATTAAAATTAAGTAGGTACAGGACAGATACATTTTGTTCAGGTTTATTTTTTGCCGTTAGTTGTAGACAGTACTTTCAAATATCATGTGGAAGTTATTTAATACCTACAACAAGTTGTGATTATCAAGATATTATCCTTGATTATTACAACTTTTTTTACTACATACAATTAACGGCCAATAATAACCCTGATCATTAATAATTTCACTGTAAATCACGTCAATCGTCCTGTGTGTACAAAACTTGATAAATTGAAAAGGAAAACCTGAAACAAACCCTATATCAATTTGACTGGTTAAAACCTCTTTTCTAAGGAGAGGTCTATGTCCAGTAGTGGAAGGCTATTAATGATGATGATGTTCGATAGATGTTTTTTTTTTGTATTTGAATAGGGGGCAAACAAGCAGACGTATCACCTGATGGTAAGCGATTACCGCCGCCCATAGACACCCGCAACACCAGGGGCGTCACATGTGCGTTGCCGGCCTTAGGAGATGGGGAGGAGGAAGGTGATGGGGTATAGGCCTCCGGTATCCTCACTCAGTCGGTGAAACTCAGCGCAAGTACTATTTCACGCCGATTTTCTCTGAGACCGTGGTATCACTCCGGTCGAGCCGGCCCATTCATGCCGAAGCGTGGCTCTTCCACGGAAATATCCATGTTATACTGGTATGTTACACAGCCTACCTAGATGAACAGATTATCCATCACAAAAATAATTTTCAACATCATCCCATTGCTCTATCTTTATTTATTTTAAATTTAAAAATCTTTGAACTAAATAGGTATTTCATTGTCCGCCGCCATAATGCGAAATTGCATATTATGATAAACAAAGTTCTATCAGCGCCTTTTCTTGTTGATAATATTTTGCTATAAGGCCACTAATGTAAAACCATTAACATATAGCAGTTTTAAATAAACTATATTTATTGCCAAACACTTGTTTTTCACTTTCAACAATTGATTAATTAAGTGGCATATTCATTTTCAAGATATGCCTAGGAATCATGAGTCAAGTTAATCTGTTATTGTTAGGAAAGCTCAAGTTACTAGACAATGAAATAAACGAAAAGAAGCTAAAAAAATATGATTATCTCTGGCTTAGGGCCGGTTTTTCAATGGCCAGATAAAACTTATCGGAGAAATAAACTATAAGACGACACAATTATGGACACTTTATTTGTAGGAGTAAGTGTCAGTAGTAACGTGTCCTTATTTTTGCCGTCTTATAGTTTATTTCTGCGATAAGTTTTATCTGGCCATTGAAAAACCGGCCCTTAATCGCGTAAATACCACGTTGAAGTACACTTGGCAGGAAGAGACCGTAACTGAATTGCATGTCGCTAAACTTTAGTTAAGCCGTGACGTCTGAACGCCATTGTTTCGCCTGGTCACTAATGTTAATGGATTGAGATATACATCGCTATATATTTCGGAAAAAATAAAAAAGTATGTACCGAAAATATATACTGTTTCGTCTACATCCTTAAAGGGATGTATTTTAACCGCATTTTGCTAAGTATACTTAATCTATTGCTATTTACATGATAGGGTACAAGTATAGGTATTGCCGTCAAATGAGCACTGGGACATATGCGAATAGGAAAATGTTAATCGAATTTAATAACTGCAAATCTAACTGATTGTTGCCTCTAGCCGATTGTAAGTTAGTAGTAGATCTAAATTAGTTTATGTGCAATTTGAGTTAAAAGGTTTAACTCAAATTAAATTGCAGATAAACTACTTTTATGTTAATCGTTCACCATTGGCCATCAGCAAATTATATATAATACACTCTTTTGCAAAAAAAAACGGGCACTTAAGCAAAGAACTATTTTATAGTTACTATTAGTTTGTTTGACAATTTTAGGTATTGTTATCCTCAAAATTTCATAAATTAATTAGGAAGGAATAGGTATCATCAGTTTTATCATAACATTTTGATTAAATTATTGAGAAATAATGTTTAAGCTCAAAACACTATTATTATACCTGCTCGCTAAATAAAAATGAAACGCGTTAATTTCTTTGTTTTTCTTAAATACATTAAAAGCAGATAAAAGTTTAGTATTGAGTGTGACCCCCTCTTGCTGAAATCACGGCTTGCATTCGTCTGGGCATGCTAGCGAGTATATCTTTTATGGTTTCTTGGGGAATACGTTCCCACTCCGCGGTAATCACATTATTTAGCTCTCTGATGGTCTGCGGAGCCGGCTGCACTGATCTCACTCGTCGCTTCAGAACGTCCCAGACATGTTCTATGGGATTGAGGTCCGGACTTCTAGCTGGCCAGTCCAAACGACGAATTCCGACTTCTAGCATATACGCTTCCACATCGCCAGACCGGTGGGCGCGAGCGTTGTCGTCCATAAAAAATGAGTTTTCGCCAAGAGCGGTTAAAGCGGGTTGTGCATAAGGAATTAGAACTTCCGTTATGTATCGGTGTCCAGTCAGTGTACCGTTTTCGATGAAGACTAACTCCGTACGATCCATGGAATTTATTTCTGCCCAAAACATAACAGAGGCCCCTCCATAAGGTGTGATTTCTTCAAAACATGCCTCTGCAAAGCGTTCTCCTCGTCTACGTAGCACTCGCCGACGTCGGTCTCCACCATGCAGAGATATCCTGGCTTCATCGGAGAACAATATCCTATCCCAGTCTTCATGAGTCCATGACACACAATTTCGAGCGAAGCTAAGCCTGGCAACTCGATGTCCACGGAGTAATTTAGGGCCGCGTGCCGGGCGATGACTGTGTATATTAGCAGCGAGAAGCCTCCTCCTGACCGTCCATAGATTAATTTGCACATTTCTTACTTCTTCGAGGCTGTTCTTGAGGTCCACATAAGAAGATTTGCGATTTCTCAACGCTTGACTAACTAGAAAACGATCATCCCGTTGTTCAGTACATGTATTTCTGCCAGAACCAGGCCTTTTCTTGACGGAACCGGTCTCTTGATAGCGCTGCCAGGTCCTTTGAACTGTCAACCGACTCACATTTAGCCTCTGAGCCACGAAGCATTGGCTGCAACCTTCTTCAAGCAGCGCAATAATTTTTCTCGCTTTTATCACTTTATCTACCATTTTCGAGATTGCTAAACCGCAATAACAATACATTTAAATGTCAAGGACATCAGATAATTTAATAAAAATTGACTAAAAGTTAATTAGAGTCGATATTAACTATAGGGAATTCGCGCCACAAAATGTAGTTAAAAGTTGTTTTCTTTGAAAACCAGGCTCAGTCAAAAATTTGAATTTGGAATGTACTCTTATAAACAATATGGCACTTTTATAACTGGCCAGTAACATGTTCAAATGATTAAAACCTTTTTCGTATTTTTTTTTTTTCACCCAGAAGAAAATCGAAACCGCCCGTTTTTTTTGCAAATAAGTGTATAATATTAAATATAATATGATCTTATTTCGAAATTGTGTACTTCTTATTTTTAAAGCATTTGAATATGGTAGAAAAGTGATAATACTGTTTTGAGACATTCGCACGCAGTATTCAACCAGCATACACGATAAGCAGGTGTTATATTTGTACACCCTGTTTACAATAAAACAAACAACAGTTTTAACGGAATCATGGTATGCCTGTAAATGCTGAGTGGTCTATTGTGTACGTATATTGCTTTTGAAAATAGAATTATCTTTGCTTCGCTATATAGCGAAGTCTGCACAATTTTATTAAAATGTGAATAATTTATTGACATCATAATTTATTATTTTGTTTCAAACTGGTCATAATGACTGTGAACCCCGTGAACCCTCACACTGAGAGATAAAAATGACAAAATATTTAAATGAATCTCTTCCGCGTGTACGTTTATAAACAATACATTTATGTACACATATTAAAACATAATAGTAGGTATTCCAAAAATTCTAATATTTGGGACTGTGCCAAAGTAACTTCTTTGCTATATTATACTCGTAGACAGCTAGGCGAACAATAATTTTAGTAATTTTTATTTCCAACCGTCACATTCGTAATTAGTCCATCCGTTATAATTTTTGTACAAACAATAACTTTATAGATTAAATATGAGTGTTTTTGTATTTGAATAAAATAGGGGCAAAGTTAATATTTTAATTATCTCCATTATTCTCTCTAAAAGAGACATGACCTGACACAATTTTAATTTAACTTTTTTCTCAAATTTCAGGCTGTCAACTCCCCACCGGTTCCTCACCGGGACGTGTCTACATCAACACCGGCATACCGCCCTTATACAGAAGAATATGCTGCAATACAGCGTCGTGTCGAACGAGCCGCCCAGCCAGAAGACACAGACAAAAAGAAAGACAAGAAATGGTCAATCGGCAAACTGTTTCGACGCAAGAAGAAAGAAGATGAAAGTGGAACTTCATCAGAAACCGACGAGGGTGTCAGTACACGCTCTCCCTCTAAAAGAAAATCGAAGAAGAAAAAGAAAGCACCACCTGCTAATAATTTTGACCACATAGTCATAAGAGATTCTAGAAGAGCACAAAGCTTAGCAAAATCAAACGCTCGAGATCTTACTGACGATGGTGTTTTATCAGATCCTTCAGCAGGATTCATTAACTATCGTGCTAATAAAGCTCAAGAAATGTATAAAGTCTCTAAAGAATCTCTTAGTTTAAGAGATGACAATTCGAGCAGGTCTGGGGGACCTACTTTAGAGACACCTTCTAGAAAAACGAGAAAAGGAAGATTGAAAGCCAGAGTTGAAGCACTTAGAAATAGCATGAAAGGTGAATCGAGTAGTGATGAAGAATCACTAAAATCATCAAATTCATCGCTGATGATTCGGTTCAGAAGTGAAGATTCGTTGATGAGATCACGTGATAGTTCATTAAACAAAAGGTCAAGAAGTGCCAGGAATGAAAGATACGTGAAAAGATTGTCACGAGATGAGGAAAATCAGTTAAACAAAGAAGCGGAACTTCTACAGCAGGGTTACACGAAGGCCGAAGTTGAAATGTTAACAAGAACACCGACAAGTCAAAGTAGTGGCTACGGTACTTGTAAACGTGAACAAACTCAAAAAAATAAAACTGAACAGTTATACTCTAATGATGTTACTCGCCGTCCTATGAAATCTGAATCAATATCATCATTCCCATCAACTCAAAGTTACCCATCCTCCATTAACTTTAACGCTAAAGTTAACAACGAACATATTAACTATTCCATACCAACTAGTAATAATACTAAACGAGAATTGCTTTACGCTAATAACAACAGAGAAAGAAGTGTGAGCAGTCAATATGAAAGTCCTGAAAATGTTATGTGCATCAAGTTTCCGTTAGGGAACGTAACAAATGTGAAAAGAGAAGAAAAAGCGCCCCCCATACCACCTCCACGAGACTTACAAAGAAAAGTCGCTACACCAATATCTATGTACTACGAAAATAATCCTATGACATCTGATAGAATGGGTAATACTATAATGCATGGTGTGCCAAACAATGATTTTGACAGAATAATGAGACGCAGTCAAGAGAGGACGTTTAGTCATGGATTTAATGGGTTGAGACGTCCAATATCAAATTCAGAAGATCACATTGCAATGCAAAATAACGAAATTATACAGAGTTTTCAGCTTAAAACAGAACAACCCCGTAGACCGGCTTCAGTATCTGCCGAACCAAATCATTATGGACTCTATGTTAATACGCCACCATGGAGGAAATCAATTGGTCCCACTAGTATTGTTAAACCAGAACCAGTTCAGTTAAGGCATGATTATTTATACTATGCAGATCAAAGTCCTAGATCTCGAAGACCAATCAGCATTAAAAATGGTCAAAATGGATATGAAAATCAATACATGAGTGACTCGCAAACTTCACAAAATGTAACTGAGAATGTATATCGTAGACCTCGTAATGCATCAGAATTTTGGAAAAAAATTGACGATGCTGAAAGACAAAGGCGACAACAAACAATATATGCAAACTCAAGAAGTAGTAGCGATTTTTCAAACACTGTACTGACAAACAGAACAGCTCCGTATTTAGAACAAAGTAAACTGTGTCATGAAAACGTTGATGTCCAAAATAAAAATAAAACCAGTTTTAAATCGTCTGTTGACACAAACGACGACGCCAAAGTGTGGAAGGCGACTACAGAGTACAAAAGATCCATTACAGTGGAACCCCCTAAGAGTTCAACCTCACCGACTTCAAAAACTCACGTCAGACACAAATCTGATACTTATGTGCCCGGTGTATATCAAATGCCATCTGACGATGAAAAAAGTTCAGAACGACGAAAGTCAACAAATCTCGACGATGCTCTTAATGAATTGGAAGCAATATACAATAGCTTAGGTTTGGGTGACGAAGACTTATTAGATAGAGCAGAACGCCGAGAACTAATGACACCGAAATTTAACGACCATTTCAACGACTGGAATGGAAATGATGACGAATTACAGTTACGGAGTCAACCGACGACACCTTTGAGGCGCGTACAGAGAAGATCGACTCTACCAGATAAATTACAAGATGACATGGCATTCCGGAGACTTAACTCCTTAAATAAAGAGAAGCCTAATTATAAAGAAGCTCAATCCCAAATAAGTTATATGTTAGCTTCACCTGTTTACGTACCGTACGCATCAGATGATGATAGACAATCGGAAAGAAATGAGCCAGACATAGTACATGACGATGTTGTTTACAGAAATATAAAACAAACAAATAATCGTTTGAAAACTATCGATCCACAGCCACCATTTGGAATACCAATAGGACCAGTTTCACCGGCTCCGCAAAGTGACTATCTTCATGCACAACCAGAAAACAAAGGTCGACCTAGATTTATTCCTAGAAGATCTCCAGACCTGGTATCTGATGATTTAGCATATAGAAGTCTTAGAAAAGACGGTAGGCATTCTGCGTTATTCAACGGTGACGAACACAATGGACATATAAACAACAATCATAGTTATAATGAATATTCCTTTACTAAAGACTCGTCCACTGCAGCTAATCTTAAGAAAAAAAGGGCCGTTAGGTCATTATCTGCTAACATATTCACTATGATTCAGAAAGAAATTGATGAAGCCTTGAACATGAGCAAAATGGCTACATTGCAAAAAACTCATAGCAATAGCGACGTCATGAAGCGGCTCCGTAGTACGTTTGAAAATAACGACAACGATCAGGACCAATATCCCCGTAACAAGGTAAAGCATAGACATAATACAGTCAGTCTATATGTTAATAACACTCATGCACCCACTCATCACTTTGCAAAAGATGATTCATTCATTCATAGTGACGATAAGCATCTTGCTAAACCATCATCATGTGATAAGTCCAAAAGTTCATCACCATCACACAGGTCTCCCCAAGCATCTAAACGTTCCTCAAAGGATGAGTTTCAACAGGTTCTTAGTATGCTGGCACAAGAAGCTATGGACACTAGTAACAAGTTAGGTGTTGCTTTGGCTGAATTAGACAAAAATAGGTATAATAGTGAGAAAAAGTCAGATATACAAAGCCGAATTTCTGATAGTAGACAGACATTCTTAAATGGTCTAACAAGTAAATCCTACGAAGAAACAATACCGAATATAAAATTAGTAAATGTGCATACCGAATTAATAGGTGAACCAAAACAAGAAAAGTTAATTAACGACGGAAATGAAACATCGAAAGGAAAAAAGACTGAAGATAGTCTTTTAGCAATATCAGATCAGCTGCATAAGGTTGAAGACCAACTTAAACATAGTTTTGTAAAAGAGCTGAACTTTGAAGATGAAAGTTTAAAACTTTCTAATTATATAGCAAAGGCAGAGGAACAACTAAAAGCGCAAGAAACAACGGTTGTGATACCAGAGAATAAATTAATACCTGACGTCATTCCATTGACAATAAAAGATGATTCACAGAAAATGGAAGCTCCAAGTGAAATCAAGATTGAAATTAAACCGCCAGTGATGAATTCGTTAAACCCTTTCTTGAATAGTGATGACAAAATAAAAGAAATCAATGAAATTAATGCTTTCCAAGAACTTAAGGATGGAATATCTGACTTAATCGCTGGTATTTGTCAAGTGAACGAAAAACTTTTTACTCCAAAGGCAACAAGTATTGAAGAAAGCAACATAAGTACTGATAAAATTACTGGAATAACAGAAGCTAGTGAAAAGTTTAACGAAGTTTCAGATAATATCAGTAAACAAGAAATACCTATAAGGGCTTCCGTTAATCTATCCATATATGAAGATGATTTAGAATTAAAGAAAGACGGTGCTGATTCGGCAGACTATAACTCCTCAGAAGAATTGGCGACGATATTTAAACTGGATAATAATAAAAAAACTGAAACTTCAACCGATACTCATATACAATCAGAAAAAAAGATTCGTGATGAGTTAAGTTCACCGAAGTTAGTTCAGACAGTGAATCAGCATCTAAGACGATTGTCAGTCGACCAAACAGATGATTATGCTTCTAGTCAGAGCAACTCACTGCCAACGAACGTAGTTCCCTGGAGAACTAAAAGGCAAACTCACAATTCACAAAAAGACAGTACAGGTACGTGGTCGATTCTCATGCATGGTATATGGTTTTCATTTTAAACATTTTGCATCCAGCTTTTTGTTTTCATGTCACGTTTTGTGTTCACATTCCCGTTTGAGTTGTTCCATTTGAGTTGCCTATACTAACTAGTTTTTTTTTATCGTATGCGTTGTTTTTTATTGTTTCGACAGGCGATAACACGCAGTCGAAGCACAATTGGCACGACTCTGGCACGTTGATGTTAGCTTGTACCTACACCCTGATGTTCTCCCAACACCTGGCCGATTTGGATTGGTTGACGCTGCTCGGTTTGCTGCTAGCAATGATCACTATTATCGCTATGTTAATAATATAACACATGTATATTAACGTAACATTTTATATTAATTTAATTAGACCGTTAACTCTCAATAACGTTAGACGATATAGTCACAAAGTCTGTAGGCACAACACAACAGGATAGTTTTATATTTATAGAACTGCTGAGTACTTATTTGTTATTTCACGCACCTTAATTATTTTGATACATTAAAATTATCAGTTATATTTGGCCACATGGGTTAAATGTTTAAAGTTAACGCTTTGCTACAAAAACGAAATGCCTAAAATGGCCAAACCTTTAAATATTGTTTTCCTAAATTAATAATCATTTACCTTAACACTAAGCAATAACATGATTTTACAAAAATAACACTTGGTATTTTTTTTGATCTATAGTCTGAATCCTGAACTATGTGAACAAAGCCTATGGTGTGTAGTGTAGTGTTACTAACCTTAATAATCGATTTAAAATCGAAAAGCTTATCATCGATTTTAGTTTTAGTTTCTTAGCGGCATCGAAATTTATATTGTATACATAATTTAATCAATAAAATACTTTTAACTGTGATGTTCATTTTACATTTTATACTTTAAGAATTTTAGAGTTGTTTTAATATTATTTTATCTACTTGTGCCAAAATCAACGGTCAAAAATGCTGTTTTTGAATTTACCATACTTAGTACCTATTTTGATATTAATTTGAATGTTGTTCGCATGATCGTGTACCGTATTTTTTTAAGATTTTTGCATGTTATTATTATGTTTTGCACTTTAATGTGCTTTAGTGAATAACCATAGTACCTATACACAAATACCTATGTAAACGATCCAAAATATATACAAAATAAATGTAAAAAAAAATATACACAGTGAATAAAATGCACAGCTCACATTTAATAGAGTTTAAAATATAAGCGGCAGTACTACTCGTACAACGGCTTTAACATAATCTGCAATTTGTTTCTAGGTGAAAATTGATTGTCTGCAGTGATCTTCGGCTGGCTACGTTCAATCTTATCCACTTACTTCGACGATATTTTAAGCTATTATTAATTTTAAGTAAGCTATCTACCTATGTTCTGTATTTTATCCTATACTAGATGTAACTTGACGTAATTAAAACTTTAATGTGTTTATGTAGAGGCTTCCAAATACATTTAAAGAGAACGTTATTTATATGAAGATGAGAGTTATAATTTAAATAAAATGTTTCAGTTTTATTTCATGTTTTATTGATTCTCAAAACCCTTGTTTCTTTCAAAGACTGGTACAACACAAAATGTTTCTTCTGTACTAATGGCTGTTATCGATGATTCTTTGGGGATGACCACAGAACAAAGATCTTTACTTCTCTGTTATATGGTGATGTTCGAAAAAATATGTCTGAAAAATTTCCTGAAGAGTTTGATTTCGTCGTGGATTTTAGATTTTTCAATTGTGTAGGTATTAGAATTAGACGAATAAAAATAAATGAATATTTATTAAACTAAGAAATACTGATTTGCAGTTAATTGTACTTTCATTGTAACTGATTCCTTTGCCCCTGTGGTATTGAATAATCAAACATTATGTCTTCGATTATACAAGCACCGATGTATAACCAAAGAGCTGAAGTATGAAGATATTTTCTTATGTCGCGGTACGGTATTATTTATTTTTATTTATTTATTTTAAAACTTTATGCACACATGTACAACGGCGGGCTTAATGCCCAAGGCATTCTCTACCAGCCAACCTTTGGGAGATGTGGAAATTTTGTGAGGTAGGTGCATTATGGTGGAAATAAGAGGATGTGATTGCTATCAATATATGGACTAACATAGAATAACATAATTCATAATACAATACATACTAATACATAAACCTTACATATGTACACTGTGAGTAGGAACTCAATTGTTTCTTAATTATAGTTTTCCTGCCATTTCGACAACAGGTATTAGGTCTATACATTTATGTGGGTTCGATTACCAAATATGTACATTACAGTTTGATGGTAAATACAGATACAGACGAATCTGAAATATAGATTATCCATTTAACGTGAACGAACGAATTTGGTAATGCACCTTCTCAGGATCGATGTCCAAAAGTGTTTTAATCAATTCATCCAGAACAACTGAATTAATTTAAAGAAAATTGCACGTAGAGCCCACGCAGATTACATAATCGGCCGATAGTTTTTTCAGGTTGACTTTTGGCTTATTTGTCGGCCGATAGAGAATCGTTACAATGTGAGCACGAGCACTCACAATTATCTACATCAGTATGTTTATATGGTATTAAGAAACCAACTAAACTATCGGCCGATTAAAAAGTTTATAGTCTGCGGAGGCTCTTAAGGGGATAAAAAAATAAGAACTTTTAAAGAAATAAAAACTGGCCAGGTGCGAGTTGGACTCGCGCACCGAGGGTTCCGTACAAACCTGTAGGTATATTATATGAAGTAACTAAAAATTTATACTTTTCGCAATTTTTCTTTTATCTGTGATGTAAGACGTTGCTTCGTAATAAATTTCAAGATTATACCAACCTACCCTCGGGTACCTTCTGGTGGCATGTCAGACTTGAACCGACGGCGGGCCGGGAGAGTTTTAAACTTCTCCCGGTCCCACTCCGCCGTCTCTTTGGCAAGCATAACTTGCTCGCAGAAAGGAACAGCGAAATTCCACGCGCTCTCGCTCCGCAACGAGGCTGCAAACATGATACCTAGCGAGAGAAGCCCCCACCCCACCCCGATGGCCGCCACGAGATCACGCCTAGGCTCGCCCCACGCCGGACATTCTACCAACGTGTGGAGCGCCGTGTCTACGTTCTAGCCATCGCAGTGGTGCAGACACAGGTGATATTCGGAACATCCTTTTCTAGTGATCACCTGCCTCAGCCGGTATGAGAGGGTTCCATGACGCCTCTCGAGCCAATCATAAAAGGTCTTACCGCCGCAATAACGGCGTGCCTACCCTGTAGGTTTTGATTCCCTTGCGAGTGTCGAAAATTTGCAGCATAATCGGCTGTAAATTTTGATTGCGTTGGCTTAGAAGTTTGATTTTGTCACGGCTCGAAGGGACATTATTTGATATGAATTTCAGCTTGATACCTCCACGCGGTCCTGAGAAAAAGGGTCTTTATATACAGAAAGACGCATAACAAAGTGATTCCTAAGAGTTCCGTTTTTTTCCATATGAAGTACGGAACCCTAAAAATAAAAATTGTGAACCACACGAGGTGACCGTTTAAACCACTATGCCATCCGTACAGTCAATCAGTTTACATATATGTATACAAAGGTTTATAAAAATAGTACTAATAGAACAAGGCAACGGTGGGTAAGTATATCATTTAAAGCCTTCAACAACAAACTTCCGTATATAGCACTGTCTTTAGTAAGTAACTAAACAGTATATAGTAAAATTAAATGGTTTAATGTAGTGTTAGTTCTTCTCACAAGGTTCGTTTATTCTAAAACGGGAAACCAAATACAATTTCGTTTAAAATGCCACCATCTATTTTATACGTAGGAGAACTGTATTTTAAAACGCCATCTGTTGTACATTAATGGTAAAGTCGAGTATAGTAAGTATAATTACCAACAGATGGCGTGATACTGATCAAAATTAAAGTAAAATAAATGGCTGTATCTTACATTACTAAACACAGATGACGCTAAAAAATGTAACGGTAAATTTCTTTAATATTTAGCAAAAATAAATTGACTTTTATATAATGTTAAAATACAGATAAAGTGGGATATTTTGAAATGTTTTACATTTTCTACATTGAATATTAATGTTAAAGTTAAAACTAGAAGTCCTGTCTAATAAGTTCGTGGAACAGAGGATTTTGTCAAAAATACAATCCCTGCCTCAACTGTCACTAGTGTCAGTTTTTTCGCAAGGTACGGTTCATGTGCGTGTTGTGATTGTGATTATTATTTTGCATAATATATGTAATATTTTGGGTTTTAAATTGTTATAAATACTTAGTGGGATAAAGCTATTGCGAAGTTTTAGTCGTTAGTGTTTACTCATGTTATTAGGTGTCGTCGCACGTGTAATTTTCGTACTAAACGCTGGACGGCAACCTACTTTGTTCCTGACCTGTCTTTGACTGTGATTGTTTAAAAGGTAACGGTTTTAAATTGATATTGTTTTTATGCAAGTATTGTATTAAACTAGCCCTATAATTCATTGAAGCGTTTCGTTAAAAAGTTGGAGGCTTATTTAGGTGTATATTGTTTGAATTCTTACTGTTGCTTGACCGTTGTCGATGTTATCTGTCATTTTGTTTTATTATTATGATACTGGTGTTCGTAAAATTCACAATGTTATCACACAGAATCTTTCCATGACAAAACGTTAGGTTATTTTAACTTGAGTAGTTTTCAATTTCTTAACTTTTAAAGTACTTTTAAACTTAACTGCAGTGGGATTTATCAGATCTGGATACCCATTGCTAAAATAACATACATCCTATTTCAAAAAACAACCAAAGTTGGAAAATTAGGTTCTAGAAAAGTTAAATCATGAAATATTAATAAATAATACTAATTACATTTCAACTTTAACTTTTTCATTACATCTATACATTTGAGGCATCTTCAGGGCCTTACATTAACATAGAGTTTATTTTCCCTGACATTTAATATTCAGTGTGAAGATTACAAATTTTAAGTAAATGCAATTTAAAACCACTTAATGTATGTATATTACACAATGCATTATTATTTATATTGCCTAACTTATTGCCACAGTGTAATAAACAATTACAAATTATGAATACAAACACTCCAAGCCACTACATGTTTCATTTCTCAGTCCTACTAGATATTTTATTGTTTTTGCAATCACTCAACTGATTACTACCATGTATGTATAAATAATTACTAATTTAAATGTCACTACAAAACCCCTAACTCAATACTATTCCTAATTTAATAGATATTATTATTATTCTTTAAATTGCTTAACTGAATGCCACAGTACATAAAAAGAGTTAGAAATTAGCTAGTTCCCAATGCTATGTGATATTTTATTGATCTTTCAATTAGCCAACTGAATGCCACAGTGTATTAATTCAATCTGAGTATATCAAAAAAAGACCATAAATAATTCAGATGACAAGGTCACTCATAAGTGAGGAAGCAGTGTATCCTTACAACTGTGACCACCACTTAGTTTGGACAAGGGGACCGACTATATTTAGACTGCAAATGGAAGTGAATTGTCTTGTTCGTTAAGAGAAATCCCTTGTTTCACCTCATCTTATTATCAATTTATAAAAAAAATTGATGTTTGAAGTTGTCTCATATGTAGGCATTGCTATTATGTGTCTAAGGTTTTATCTTAGATATTCAAAATAAGAACAACCTCCGTTTTGTCAAACATTAACCAAAATAAATGTAAACCCATTTTCAAGGTGATTTCCATTATTAATAACCACAAATTATAACAACAAAAAAAACCGCCTTCAAGATCTGGATCAAATTGAAATAGGACCACACAGGAAGCATGAGCTTTCAAATAAAAAAATAATCATAAAAATCGGTGCACCCAGTCGAAAGTCATGAGGTAACAAACAAAAAAAAACAAAGAAATACAGTTGAATTGAAAACCTCCTCCTTCTCTGAAGTCGGTTAAAAAGTCATAAAATGAAAAATGAACTAGGTATTTTACAGAATGGTGTTATTGAACTTGTTGCCTAAGAAGTCATATAAATATGACATTTATTTATTTTTCATTTTTATTAATTTTACATTACTTATTAAAATAAAAAAAAACATCTAATAACTTTTATGCATACTTAATTATTTAAAAATACGTTTAAAAAGAGTTCAGTAAACATTATAATATTATCCATATTATTAAATACTTCTTTGTCCTAAATTCTTGAATAAATACTTCTTTTACATCTTCTACCTCATTAGATAAATGACAATTCTCAGGATTTGATAAAAAAAAAAAAAACAATAAAGTTCTTAATATAAGTAAGTTGTTTTAAATTTCAACTATTTTGAATCATCATAAAAGCTAAAATACAATTAAATATATCAAGGAGGGGGATGTTGGTAGCTATGCCACAGTTACTGATTTGTTTGTCTTGTATTGTGTTTAGTTCCATATTAAAAGTTTTATTTTTAATTATCACATAAATACTAATATATAAAGCTAAAGAGTTTGTTTGAACAAGCTAATTTCAGGAACTACTGATCCGATTTGAAAAATTCTTTCAGTGTTGGATAGGCATTACAATAATGACAGCGTAACACCGCTGGGTTCATCAAGAAGACAATAAGATAGTTCACATAAGTGCTTAACTTAATATATTTTGTTCAGACTTTTCGTAGGTATTGTAGGTAATGTACATGATAATAAGCTTAAAGAAGAGTCATACTTCTCATCATGGGGGGGACACACGAAGGGCGTGTGTGGGACTCCTGATGTATCGGTCTACCCACTAAACCCCACGGCGGCCTACCTCAGCAGTCGGGAGGAGCTCCAGGAACGCTTCAGTGGCTTCTGGAGTCCCCCATGCCGTACCTCACGACTGAGGTACCTCCCGGGGTAACTAGAGTCACCCCTGGGTCGGGTCGCTGTCACACCTCTCACCGCACTATGCAGTATAAGTACCTATCAGTGTGAATTTATTTTTATTCATTTGTGGTTTCTACCAAAGTTTGTGTGACAAAAAAAATTACCAGAACCAGAATAAATTGTGTTATTAAATTGAGTCTTTATACTTCTTCAGCTCACTGTGTTCTTGCAGAAAGAAGTTTAATATATTCAATCATATGAAAACTTTTATGAAAATATTAGCTTATGGTTAGGTGTACACTTCAAACTTTCCAGACAAATGAGTTTGCTTTCTAAACTTAAATGAATACTTGTAGACGAAATTAAGATCTTTATAATGTTTTCATATATTGTATGCAATATACGAACGAAGTTTGACTAACAAATTGCGATGACTATGTATGTGTGAATAATCCATACTAATATCATAAAGCTGAAGAATTTGTTAGTTTGTTTGAACGCGCTAATCTCAGGACCGCTGGTCCGATTTGAAAAATTATTTCAGTGTTGGATAGTCAATTTATCGAGGAAGACTACATTTTTTTGTAATATATTTTAGCTGCCAAAATGACTCTGCTCTGCCTGATGGAAAGCATATGCAGAATTCAAGAGTGATGGTCACCATCCTCAATGCGAATAAGGATGCACATGCGAATAAGGACACTGCAGCATGGTAACCAGCACTATGACGGCCTAGTGTGATACTTTTTCACGCCCGCTTAAAGGACACAATCAAACACCATATCATCATTTTTAATCTAAAACAAAGTGCAATGATACCGTTAATTCAAATTTAAACTTCTATTTTATTTAACAAGACGTGATATTATTCTACTCTACTCAAAACTAAATGTTTTATTTAACGCCATATAATAATCGTTTAGTTTTCAATAAACCTTCTGCGTTTATTTACCTTACTTATGATTCACACGGTATTTGCCTCTTACGACGTATTTTATTGTATAAACATTGACCTCTTCATATAGTTTAATATTGTAAAAATATGTAAACATTTACACTGTTGCAAACTACTACTTATATTGTAAATGCTCTAGCGCGCGACCCCGCTCGCGTGGTGTTCGGTTATCACAGCAAAGAGTAGCTTACGACCTTCCTTAAGAACCAAAGTATCTCCATGCCAAATTTTGTTGAATTTTGTGTAGCGGTTTAGCCGTGAAAGCGTAACACTCAGACAGAAAGAAAATACTTTTAAAGTACTACTAGCTGACCCACGCAACCTCGTTTGCGTCTCCTATTGCCTGTAGCGTGATAATTTTCCCCCGTTCTTGAAATATTGTTCATTGGTGCTCCATTCCTATTAATCTTAGCATAATGATATATAGCCTATAGTCTTCCTCGATAAATGTGTTATCTAACACTGAAATAATTTTTCAAATCGGACCAGTAGGTTCCTGAGATAAGCGCGTTCAAACAAACAAACTCTTCAGCTTTATGTATTAGTATAGATTGTATGGATTGTTATACGTGTTGTTTTAAATAATTCCCACATTGAAAGTAATCGTCCCATGTATTTATTTATTACCCCCTAATATGTAAAGGTGATTTATCGACCCGCGAGTTTATCTCTTCCATTCGTTGTTATCGTTTTTATATATTAAAAGACTCTGGGGATTTAGTAAATGGAACAACTCATATTCTTGATATAACTCAAACTCAAACTCAACTCAAATCATTTATTTCCATAGGCCCAAAAAGGCACTTGAACACGTCAAAATACAAACATAAGAATATAAAACTAAACTCAGTAGTACTAATACTAAATGCACCGAGATGATTTGAATTCCCGGAGCTTAGATTGACTTCGATTCAACTCAAAGGTTTAAATTGAAAGCAATCCAAGTACCAGCTCCGATGGGTATTGCATTCATGAGAAGAGCTGGTGAGAAACTCATGTGCACCATCTTTTCAAATAATTAACAATAATAAACAAAACAAAGCTAGAACACCTCTTTACTGATTCACTCCTCGACCAAGACTGCCTTTACTCGGCCGCCATTATGGTTTATATAAGATATATCCCCTCCATAATGGCCGCCCGACATCAAGTCAGTCTTTTACATTTCTTATTTATTAATTATGACATTTAATATGTTTTAATAATTTCATTAATTATATCTTTGACTTTCGGAATTCTTTGCATTATTATTCATTACACCTAGTATTTCATTGGCCGATATTCCGGAAGTCAAGTGTACAATCACAACTGTTTATTATAATTAGGATTACCGCTAACAGATTCGGCTATCCTGCTATCAACACGTCCTCGTGTTGCAATTTATAATGTATATTCCAACTTATGATATATGTATATATTACAATTTTTCTGTCGATCATAAACAAATTATAATTATACATGAAATAACAATTGCATTTTACAACCTATCACGTTTCTCATGAAGTACATTTATTTTCAATATAAATTTTACATACTTTAACAGTTACACTGAAATTATAAAAATTCAAAAATTAAAAATGCATCAGACATAATCTTTAAACATTCGTTATTCTTGGTGTAATTTCAATCACCAAATAATCATATCGGGTTAATTTCAACCCCGCTTACTCATTAAATCGGGCTAATTTCAACCCTGCTTACTCATTAAATCGGGCTAATTTCAACCCTGCTTACTCATTAAATCGGGCTAATTTCAACCCCTTTTCGTCATTCATAGGTGTAATTTCACACCAAATAGTCGGGCTAATTTCAACCCTGTTTCGTCATTCATAGGTGTAATTTCACACCAAATAGTCGGGCTAATTTCAATCCTGTTTCGTCATTCATAGGTGTAATTTCACACCAAATAGTCGGGCTAATTTCAACCCTGTTTCGTCATTCATAGGTGTAATTTCACACCAAATAGTCGGGCTAATTTCAACCCTGTTTCGTCATTCATAGGTGTAATTAAATAAAAATAAATAAATATTCCGGACATCTTACACACAACGCCATCTAGTCCCAAGCTAAGCAGAGCTTGTGTTATGGGTACTAAACAACTGATAAACACTTATATACTTTTTTCTTTTTTGTAAATACATACATATTATACATAGAAAACACCCAAACTCCGAAACAAATATTTGCAGATCATACAAACATTTGGTCCGACCCAGGAATCGAACCCGAGACCTCAAGCTCAGCAGTCGCACTTGCGACCACTACGCCACCGAGGCAGTGGCGCCAATTTCACCCCAAATAGTCATATCGGGCTAATTTCAACTACCGTATTTAACACCAACCTGCAATGTTTATGAAAAACTAAAATTATGAATATCAATCAACTTTACATGTACAGCACCTGTATTTTAATCAAAAAAAATTTACACCAATCATTTATTCTCAGATCTCAAATAAATAACCGTAACACTCGTCGAGGAAGTTTAATTGTACTGCCAAAAAAATAAGAACCAATTATGGGGAAAAAAAAAAAAATCAACTTTACATTAGAAGGTATTCAACTTTATAACAGTCTACCCTCACATATAAGACATATTAGCATATTAAGCTTATTTAACTCAAGACTAACTCATTATCTAATAAGCAATCACTCGCTATTCATATAAATATTTATTGTAACATATTTTAATAATGAAATCAGACTTACCCGCAAGTTGAACACAATATAAATGCTCTGTTAATATCAGGATAAAGAAAAACGAATTACGAATCGGATACAAACGCGTGTTTTTATATCTCACTTCTGATCTAAAAGACTCTGGGGATTTAGTAAATGGAACAACTCATATTCTTGATATAACTCAAACTCAAACTCAACTCAAATCATTTATTTCCATAGGCCCAAAAAGGCACTTGAACACGTCAAAATACAAACATAAGAATATAAAACTAAACTCAGTAGTACTAATACTAAATGCACCGAGATGATTTGAATTCCCGGAGCTTAGATTGACTTCGATTCAACTCAAAGGTTTAAATTGAAAGCAATCCAAGTACCAGCTCCGATGGGTATTGCATTCATGAGAAGAGCTGGTGAGAAACTCATGTGCACCATCTTTTCAAATAATTAACAATAATAAACAAAACAAAGCTAGAACACCTCTTTACTGATTCACTCCTCGACCAAGACTGCCTTTACTCGGCCGCCATTATGGTTTATATAAGATATATCCCCTCCATAATGGCCGCCCGACATCAAGTCAGTCTTTTACATTTCTTATTTATTAATTATGACATTTAATATGTTTTAATAATTTCATTAATTATATCTTTGACTTTCGGAATTCTTTGCATTATTATTCATTACACCTAGTATTTCATTGGCCGATATTCCGGAAGTCAAGTGTACAATCACAACTGTTTATTATAATTAGGATTACCGCTAACAATATGTACCATATGTGCGTATTGTAGATCTAGTTTACCACTTTGTCATCATCATCTCTACTTGTCATGTACATGTCACTTGTATGCAGTACCAAAAACCGGTTCACACGTTACAGCCTGAATACATAGACAGTCTCCCTTACTACACTATTTTCTTTTTTTCAACGGTCGCGTATGTGATCGCTAAAAGTATTATTTACTAGGTTTAATTTATATATTTTAGATAAATAACTATCATGAATCTCAATCGAAATAAATAACTACGTACGTACATACTTAGAACATTAGACAAATATCATTACTTCATTGAGCGTATCCTAGACACAGCTTTTATAAGAGGACTAAGAATGTTTTAAAGCGTCACAGCAGACAACCACTGCTATTTTATAAATTACAATGATTTTACGTTTTATTTGTTTGGCAGTAATTAAATGACTTTACTGTGCCCGATAGTATCACAGAAAACCGGTGTGAAATAGCGCTGGCGCAGTGTTTTACCGATTGAGTGAGGATACCGGAGACCCATACCCCAATCCCTCCCTCATCCACCTCCCCATCCTCCAAATGCCGGTAACGCACTTGTGACGCCTCTGTTGTTGTGGGTTTCCATAGGCCGCGGTAATCGTTTACCATTAGGCGATACGTCCGCTTCCATAAAAAAATCAACCAAAAAAATCGACAAGAGTGATCACCATATTCATTGCGAATGCAGACAATGCAACAATGTAGCATGGTGACCTACACCATGATGTGACTTACGCAGTCACCAACGAAACACGACAGCACGAACGCTGTCATTTTACGTTGATCTTCATTCGTTCGTGGCTCTACTACCTTATGAACATGTTCATAAGAGCACACGATTGATCTTTCTCTCAAGGTATTGTAACTATTTTCCAGGTCTTGAGGTTCAATATTTGTTGATTTTATTATCAGATTGAGCATCATTCCTACACGATTCTTTTAACACTCTAAGTTCTGATTTAGAAAGAGCAATTCAGGAGCATGTCCTTTATTAAATTTTTGTTTGGAGTGGCATAACGTGTACCTAATTTTGCAAATTTTATCTGTTGTGATCGTTTTTAGTTGAGAACAACAAAGAATGAAGCGGAGATCCCGGTAGAACGGTTATCCAGTATCTGTGACTCCATAAGTCAATTAAACATGTATGTAATTTTATTCTGGAGAATACAATAGTTATTGTAGGCTAAAGACTAAAGTGTTCTGTATTTAATATTAAAGAAAGCGGTGGAATTTTCTATTTGTTTGTCAAGGCCGACTAGTACAAACGCTAATTGACGCTTGAACTTGACCTATACACTAAATTTCGACCTTGCTGGGTTTCTTTGCAAATAGTTCGACTGGAATTTCACAAGTAATAAATTCTTAATGAATTCGTTTATTTGTTTTGTTAGTATGATAACGTTAAATTTAAGAAGAAACAATGAAGTTAACTATTTGTAGACTTATTAGTAATAAGCTGTGACATTAATAAAATTTTACAATAATAATAAAATGAGTCTTAATTTTAAGAGTCTGAAAGCTGACAGAATTATAAGCAAATTTAAATTCTAAGCAGCAAAATGTTTCAAAATCAAAATGTATTAGCTTAATTTATAACGCAGTTTGTTATCTAGAAATAATAGAGACATTTTAAAATATATTAGTGGCAGACTTGTGGTCGAAATTCGACCAATATGTATTTTATTTCAATATAATATATATTATTATTTCTAGTTTTCTGCACTCCTCTTCCATATAAACTTTAAGTGTATAAAATTTTGTACTTTTTCGTTCGTATAATTTACCTAAACAGGGATACAAAAGTAAATAAAATAAAAGTCCAAGTTACTTCTTATAACATCAGCTATGTGCCAGCAAAAGTTTCGTCAATATCGATGCAACCGTTCAAGAGATTAGTCGGAGGCCGTGACAAACATATCGATAAAAAAAATTGAGGTTTACTTTTGATGTAATAACTCTTCAATTTCATTTATTTGTATAGAATTCTTCTCGTATTTAGGTTATGTCAGATTGTGATAACTCAAGACCTACTTGTTAATCTAATCATAAATATTCAGACATGTTTAATACTGTAGATATAGTACATGCATGTGACCGTTAAGCACTCGCCTCCTTGAGGAGGAAACCGTGCTAATGCAACTGTATCTGCGGATTCGCGAGAATTATAAAACAAGTTACATTATTTGAGAAGCATATTTCTTTATTATACTCGTATTTAGGTATTTTTTGTGCTTCACCAACTTTTGTGTAAGTTTAGTCATTTAAGTAACCAACTTTGTTGGCTTACATCGTTTGAATAAATTATTAAAAAGCCTCTGAAATCTTATAAAGTTTAAGTAAATGTTGAAATATGCAGTCTTTTTTTTCGTCCAATCTAAATTTTTATTTTGTTTTATTAAATTTCATTTTCCCAATAGACCACTCCGTCACAACCTACTCTTAAGCGTATCAAGGGTATCTACCAATGATCGGCAGAACAGCTATATTGTGCGTGTAAGTAGGCCATTATAGATCCATTCTCTATGAGTGTCTCAAAGGTGCAAAAGTGTCTGAGCCTTAAGTTTTTCAAAAGTTAAATTAAAAATAATAATAATAAAAACAAACATTATTTTTGCTGTCGCTCACATCTTTATGTTTAGCATATCACTACATGTGAGGACTTGTAATTGGCTTACTGTTATCTACTTAATTGCAAATGTTATTTATTTATTTACTTATTTATTTTTTTTGATCTACAAATATTTGTTTCGGAGTTTGGGTGTTTTCTATGTATAATATGTATGTATTTACAAAAAAAAAAGTATATATGTATTCATATCAGTTGTCTAGTAACCCATAACACAAGCTCTGCTTAGCTTGGGACTAGATGGCGTTGTGTGTTAGATGTCCGAAATATTTATGTATTTATTTTATTTATTTATTATGTTAGCTGTAAGTCCTCCATAACATAAATAAATATAGAAAAATATATTTTTTTAAACAAATTGTTTAGAAGACGACATACAATATGGGGTTTACAAAGTACAAGACCAGGTTTTTATCTTTTTACGAACGAATTACACAATTCTTTCTTTAAATTATTAGTATTAATTCCTAACAAAGTAGAAACCTCACGAAGATACTCGTAACGCGTTTATGACGCGTTTAATCTCTTTCTATGTCTAAATCTCCGCTCCTCTTCATTTAATAGGTTTAAAAAAAAACTAGGGGTTTGACGATAATTCATTTAATATTTTTTTTGTAGCTTGTTGCCTTCCTCATAAACATGAACTATTACTGTGCCCAATGTCATACTCCTTGGTTCGCATAATATACAATAGGTAGGTACAAAGTACAAATTATCACAATAAGGCAGAAACAAAGCGTTGTAAAATAATTCTCAAACACTAAATATATTATAACATATGTGAATAGAATCGTGATTTTCGTATATGAAATTGTTATTAACCGGCTCGGAGTATGGAAGATGGCGCTGTTTCCCGCACATGTCTCCGAGAGCACGTTAAGTCGTCAGTCCCGGTTGCCATGAACATCTATGGTAGTCGCTATTGAGAAGTCAGTGCCCTCAAATATGCTGACACTAGTTCAAACTTCCAATTTCTTCCTCAGGGTTACGGATGTCCGATACCAGTCGCTCCGTGGAATAACTACATTCAGGTAAAACCTGTTGAAGCCGACCCAAAATCGTTTTGAGATAAGGCTAGGAAGAAAGAAAAACTAAATATAACGTAGAAAGCTATTTTTGCTTAAAACGTTTTACGGCTTAACCGTCTCTTAATTCAACGTCAATAGATAATTCAATCCACTTTATCTCTAAATTCTTTTGATGCCGAGTGACGTTACATTTTCTAACAGACATTTAAACTGATCTATTGTTAGCTTTTGTTCTTAAAACATCACTGAAAAGTGGTATCATTTAACTTTAATCTGACTCCTCCGCAATTTCCAGACGATGAATTGTGTCACAGAGTATTACATTTAACTATTCTAATTTAGGATTTGAAATCCAATTTTCTTCTGAGCACGCGACGTTAATTCTTTAGTAAAGAGACTCTTAAAGAGATTTGGCTTCCATTTCGGATTAAGGCCCTGTTATGATTTCAAGAGTTTAATACTATTTATAACTATACACCTAAATAAACCTGAAGTGTATGTTTGTAATTTCAAATTGACAGCTTTTCTCAAAACGTCTATGAAATTACATACCGTATTACCAAAAAAAAAAAATATATCTGTGTTTGTTGCGGCTAATCTCTGGAACGGTTAGAACGATTTTGACGTGACTTTCACTGACATAGCTGATGATATAAACAGTAAATCAGGTTATTTTTTAGATTAGATTCGCTCCGAGGCGTTACCCGCAGTTGTTATTGTAAAGCTGCAACAAAATCCGCGGGACTCAGCTAGTTAAAAATATTTCTTTGCTATCTACATAATGTTATACTTTACTTACATTTTTAATAAAATACAAAAACAAAAACGTATTTCTTGATGACAGTTATATGTTCACATGATAAATTGTAGCTATTGTTCTATTCAACATTCAAGGCATAATTCTTTACCCAATTTCATTATTATTCCTTTAAGTTGGAATGGCACATTACAAGATAAGTTATGCAATAGTAGACCAGTAGTAGTAAATGCGTATTACCCAAAACCGGGATTGTTGGCGCTCCTTGGGGAACATCTTCGTTCCGATCTGAACGGCGATTGGTTTATATAAGTTAAAGCAGTTAAACTATAGCATTGTTCTCATAACCTTTCCGACGTTATAACGTTCAAAACTTCAAGTATATACAGTAAAACAATTCATTTGATCCAGTTTTAATAGCTAACTAGTATTGAAACTATTGCAAGCGAAGTAATCGAGATACGGAGAGCGAGTACTGTTATTTTCATTTATTTTTCACTTCTCAGAATGCAACTCGTTTTCTTATTTTTGCTCAAATATAAACTAAAAACTGAAAAAGAAGATTAAAGGGGACATAATTTATGTACGTCTCTGTGAGATTTTCTTTTTCTAGTTGCAAATCTGTATTGTGTGGATTGTTGTAGAGAATTCATATTTAACTTTTATTTTGTTCTTCTAATCTATATCCGTGTACACAATCCTTAGAAAGGACGTTTCTTGATATAGTGTACACTAGCTGAGCCCCGCGGTATTACCCGCGGTTATTGTCGTAATACGGGCAACGCCGCGGGGCGAAGCTAGTCTAGAAAAAGTAGCCTAAGTTATTCCTTATATCATCAGCTACCTATCAGTAAAAGTCCCGTCCAAATCGGTCCAGCCGTTCCAGAGATTAGCCGGCAGAAACAGACAGACAGACAAAAATTTTAAAAATATATATTTTGGTATGTGTACCGTATATACATTCATACGCATGTAGTAGAAAGCGGTTATTTTAATATTACAAACAGACACTCCAATTTTATTTATTTGTATAGATTTGTTTTCATTGGGAGTACATGTTTTAATTTTCTATAGGGAACAACACGATTTGTTTGATGTTAGGCGGAAAGCAAAGTCTTAGCGTGCCTGCAGTATAAGATTCAAAGAACCTTCTTTATGCATAATGTAAATTCTAAAATTGTTATAAGTAAAAACATGTTTTTGATCTTATCTTTGAACACAATTGAACGGCTTAGGGCGCACCTATTTTTTTGAAGAACGTTCCTATAGTAGTTTAATTAAATGCAAACTGTATTATATACCGAAGCTTCAAAAGTCACATGCATTATGTTCATTGGTGAAATAAATTAAAGACTCGCATGCGGTAGCATATAGCACATTATTAACTTTATTATTGTACCATAAAAGGCATGGATATATAATCAATATGTATCCAGCGGTCAGTGCAACGATCGCAATAATCGACAGACCGTAAACTCACAACATGTACTAACCAATAATAGCTGTTTCCGTTTAAGCGTTACGTTTTCTTACGGTTCGCATGAAGAGAAATCGTTTGTGCAATACGTCCTTTTTAATATTTCATATGATACGTATCTAAATGTCTTACCTTCTTAGGTTCTTAGGTATCAATACATTTTAAAGTAAATATTTAGTAAGTTACCAGTAGAGTTAATTTGCAAATACTGCCTGAAAGGCTTTGGTTTTTGATACTAAAAGCTGACCTTATATAGAACCTCCATATATATAGATAATTTTTCATTTCTAGATGCACTAAATGGGCAAATTTCTAATATAAATCCAAAATTTCCAATACACACTTACAACATTTGATTACTCTGGCGACTTTTTATGACAAGTTTACTAATAATTTTATATTATTTTGCTACTGTTTGTCACTTTATCTTATGAAATTGAATACTATTTATTTCTAGTTATTTTTAATGTAAGGGCCCCAATTTTTCGTATTAACGTTCCTTCGGCAACGATATGAATAATTATATTGACTATGCAACAAATTCAAGCAATTGAAAAGATGTTTACTATGAGAAGTGTCTCGAGAAATTCTCATTAAATGCTCGCCTTGCCAAACAATTTTCTCGCAATGTTACCTCCGAAACATACCGTCACTTTAATCTTTGTTAGAATACCTTATGCAAGCGCATAGCCATAGGAAGGCATTTAATGCCTGTTTGTTGTCAAGTTCGTAAAGAAACTGTATTACTTACATAGTTTTATATGGGCGACATCTGCGGTCGAAATAAACTTAAAAGAGCGATAATGATTTAAATTTTACAGTTAATGGCACTATTACCAAGATTGCTCGCTGTAATTTACTGTTGATATCTATATCTATCTATAAATATATATTATCCCTAGCTCTTGCTCACCGCAAATTGGTGAAATTCCACCTAACGGTAAAAGCGATCAGCGTCTGATTTACCACTATTAAAGTCGATGTCTGCCTGATAACTTATACTTAAAGATACGACTTGTAGACATTCAAGAATTACCAATACAAGAATGAATAATGTCTTCTTATCTCTCCCTGTTTTCACTCTTAGTTCTGATTACAATTTATTGATCGCTTATGACCTCGATCCATATCAAATAAAGTGGTTTCTGACACTATTTATGGCCGTTGAAACTTCTTCAACGTCTATTTATACACTAATCGTTTGAAACCACCTTCTCTGATCCGTGTCCAGTTAACACGCAAGATTGCTCTAGACTTCTTTGCAAAATAAACTCTAACGTTTTAATCTTAAAGGCTCTTGCCCATGCAATCATAGTACTTCATTGCAATCTTGTTAGTTTAAAAAAATACGTATTGTTTTTATAATTGCCCGCTCCAATGAAAGTAGGTTATAAGGTCAGACAGAATAAGAGACAAGCCATAAGTAAATGTTTAAAGGTACGTAATGGAGACGTTATGTCGCTTGCCCTGGAGAGGTGAGTCAACAGTTCGGTGAACCTTTCTGAACTATCCTGGATAACGGGTTTATTGGCCAAGTAATTGGGTCCAACAAAATTTACCAAGAATTTGCCGGAAAATAAATCTTTAGTCAATAGAATTGTAGCTACTTAAAGGGCTCTATTTTGCTAGTTTTAAATCATGAGCTTATAATTATCTGGGAAAGAGAGTTAAGTAGTATGCGTTTGAAATTACTTTTTAAGTAAAAGTACAATTATAATAAATGCATATTAAACATAGGCGTACAAAACAACATAATGGATGCTATTGTTACATAAAGTGACGGTTGTTTGTGAGAAAGTAGCTCTCAAGGGACAGCCACAGTGAGCGAACAAATTGCCTCGAACCCTCAGGGAGTATTTATTGAATTTACTTAGTTTTCAAGGTATTGAAGTTTATAGATTAGTACATTAGTTTAACTTTTACTAGGTTACTAAATAAATACAAGAGAATTTAGTCCAAGATCGTGTTTTAAATGTATATTGATTGACAATAAAATATATTTAGAATGATGATTTCGGAAACAAGTGAATCACCAAAGCGTTAAAGTTTATTTAAGTGTCTACGTATGTCTGATTTTCGGAAATAAATGGTTTTGACAATATTACTAACTCATGGTATTATTGTGGAAATTTTATTTTATGAACCTTATAAATAAGTTTTATTACCGATGACTTATCAAAATGTATTAATAGATAATTACGAGAACAAACACCTACATTGTTTATTTTGTTCATTGATAAATATAGAAACGATCGATTAACGCTTCATTATGCGCAAGAGTTTTTATAAGTTCTTATTGTTAACTTACCTGCCCACACGAGCAAAACCAGTCCGTTATGATAATCAATAAAGTTGAATTAATTTCTACATGTTTAATGTTTATTGGCCAGATGTTCGCAACAAACTTTCTCTTTATAAGTATAATAAATATCACGTTTTAATCTTCCATACTTGTTTTGAGGGAAAAGGTGGTGGAATGAATTATGATCAATCATCAAATTGGAATCTTTTAAAGATTATCTCAAAACGCGAATATTTATCAGTGTCATACAATTTTTTCCTCTAAGTAAGTATTAATCATCTCAAGTGTTTTCTGCACATAGGGTATTCATAAGAAATTATAGATTACGTCATATACCTATATATATCAGGGTCATCATAAAAACTAAACACAAAGTGTAACATGATTTAAAGGCAATATCAATTGTATCAATTTTGAAAACAAAATCTAAAAGAGGTTATCAGCACCAAACATGATTGTGTTGACAGTTTCATTGTAAAATCTCGAAATATCTCATGTATTTTGTTTTTTTATTTAGATTGAATATCCCTCATATTATTATCTTGTCAGAAACAAAGTTAAACAAAATAAAACTACCAGCATTTTATTAGGTATATATTATGCTACATGTTTAATCAAAGAAAAAACAGCATTTCTATAAATATACTATTTATCTATAAGCGATAACGAAACGTACTTAAACCTGTTTAAAAAAAAATATGTAGAAAAAGTGTTCTTGCAAAATAAAGTAAATTTACGCGAAGTAACAATTTGTCAAGAATTTTGTTTCTCAAACTGATGTCTTCATAGATAGTTTGTGTCATATATTATTTTTTTTGCATCATTACAAACAGAATGCATCTCTTATCGCGTTTTTCTTCGAAGGCATTGGTGTTCAGAAGAACCGGCTTCCGCATGACGTGTGCGGTGTGCGACTAATCGGGCGCTGAGAGCCAGTAACGCTCTTCGCGTCGCGCAAACAGGTGCTCTCTTAACCTCTTACGGATTCTGTCGCCCTGGTACCCTCTCGACACATCCCCGATCTAAATACGAACTTTGTGTTGTGATTTTTTGTGTTGATGTGTGATTTTTCCATTTCATTTGATTAAAAGGTAACTGTTTTATTATAAGTTTATTTTCAAACAATTGATAAAAATATTATGGCTCATCAAGAATTTTATCCTTATATAACCAATCAATTGAGTTGACCCAATCTGACTACTGGAGAGAAAGTTGCGGAATATTTGGCTTCTCTTTTTTATATTTTCCTCTTTGGAAACTTGTTTATCGTATGACATTCTTACGTTTATGTTTAGATAAAGTTGGGCTTATTTATCTACTTCTCACTATTATAAATATAATGAAATTATTAAAATAATTATCTACAACTTGATTCGTAAGTTCATTGAAGTCTCATACTCAACCGGTAATATATTTTACTCGAAACTCTTTCATTAATGTACTAACTATAAACTTTTTACCCGTGTTTAAACCAAGTTATAATATTTTTAAAATATATTAATATATTGGAAACTAAAATATGTACGATTTAAGATACAATCAAAGGCGCGGCTTTTAAAATTATATAAAAGTAAACACACTAAGAGCGTTATGTCGTGTTGTTATTAAAATAGCAGTGTCGTTGACCCTAATTTTCGTATGTAATAATAAAAAATAGTCAAATTAATATGTTACAAATATTAGTCATATCAAACTTGTGTCCCTAATTAAACAATCATCCCCAATGCCGGAGTGTCGTCCGGTTAACTACATCATATACTAGGTACTTTAAAATAGTACTATATTTCAGGTGGGAATTCCCCTTATTTTATTTGAGTATGTTTATGTATATATAGATTAAATTATAACTATTAACTAAAGACATTTTCGTTTTCGTGTTTGTCTGTTTAAAATGTAATAAAAACAACTAGATGATGTATTGAAAAGTAAATGTGTTTAAAAATGTGCAAAACACTAAAAAATTACAAAAACAAAAAGCAATCGATGCTAAATAGTTTCATAAATGCTAAAAAGAGAAAAACACAACTAAATGAGGCCTCAGTGCGTTAAATGTTATGAACTAACAAAACCTTGTTCGTATACAGAAAAGCCAAACTGTGAATGGTATAATAACATTTTACGACATTAAACCTAACTGGCTTAATGTATATAGGCTGGCTCCTTATCCCGTATACACGTAAAACCAACCAAACCACACCACACGTATATAATGAGGTTAGTGTATGATTAGTACTAGCTTATAACAGTTTCTTAAAACATTCTTTTAAATGCACAAACTTGTAACTTCATGCACCAACCGTTGCTCAAGGAGTCTTGAGTTCTTGACAGTCTTCAGAAACTTACTTTCGAGTAGAAACCTTAAGAATATACTAGCAAATATTAACAAAAAGGCATTATATTACAGATTCTGGGTGAAAGTTTATATTAATGTCGTTACATTTTTTTATGAATAAAATTACTCGCCCTGACTGACTAATTTTTCAACGCAGAGTCTTAACAATATAACATGACTTGAAATTTTGGGACCTGATGTACTCAATAAGAAATATTTTAGTGCAAATTTCTCGGTTTAGGGGGTAAAAGGCTGAATAGACGATGCTGTGGATGATCCCCATTTTGCGAAAATAATTTATTAGCACACGCGTGGAGTCGTAGGCAATAGGTAGTTTTATGTTTATGTTATAAACCTATATTCTCTGAAACGAATGGAACGAACAAGTCACGAATATGTTAATACTTCTTGTATTCTCTATTTATCTTTCAAATATGTGTGTAAATAGAGCATACCTACTTTCAAATCTGACGTAATGTCAAGCAAAAATATTTAGCGATAACTTTTGAGAGATAGATATAAAAGTCAACTGATGTCGGAACTGTAGTGAGTGTTACTTATGAACTGCTTGTTTAGGTACGAATAATTTTGTGGTGTTTTCCTTTACAAAATTAACCTCGATGATTGCGTTTAGTAATCTTATTTTTTTGATATAAAGTGCCCTTTTTTCTTTCGCGCTTAGGCTTAAAAAAATTAATAGCGAGGTTTTAAATCAATGTTTAAGGGTCGTACCGAGGCAAATCCATCAGAGTTTTGTATGCAAATAAATGTGTAACCCATTTTATGAGTTACAAAGAAATTACTGAAAATAGCTTAGACTGTCTGCACTTCCCGATGACGATTCTCAAGTGTGTGTCATCATCGGCTGTTCCTACATTGCAACTGTGTAGTAAACATCTGTTGCTAAACGGCTCGATAATGGCGGTGAATCTTCGCGACGTAAATAAATTGTTTTTGCTAAGGCAACACTGTTCGCTAATTTAATAAGCAAATCCAAAAACGAGCAATACTCCAGAAACAAAACTTTTCTTGTTAGTTTAAAGATTTATTCAATTTTATTGTATACTAGTTGCACATACCAACTTAACATTTTTATATTCTTCATCATTGATGACGAATGACATTCACTCCTGGACATAGGCCTCTTCCAGGACACGCCAAAGCAACATATACTGCGTACATCCACCATACATACATATACATACGTACATGCCGTTTTATATTATATTTTTCAATAGGTTGCTTACAATGTCTATTCAGTAACCTCAGAAAAGGGCAGTAGTGTTATTGTAACAACTAAATGCACACAGTATAATGCAATTTTGTTAGGTTGCTGCCCCGTTCGAAAACAACAAGCTAACGGATAAATATTTATCAAGCCAAACTGCAGTAAGTTGAGATTCAACCTTTCCACAAAATAAAATGGTCTTTATGAGTGTAATGGAACATGACATTTGATGGCCTAAGCTTCTAGTTGTCAATCTAAAGTAGGCTTTAGCGAACGTCAACTCAAATGGCATGTTATCTCAGATGAGTTCGCCATTTGTGCTCACGGCAATGTGATGGCAAAATGGACTATAGAGTCTGGTGTTTACGTGTAATTCCACGCAAGTTTGGAATGTTTTGGCGACTCATAACAACTGAATAACGTTCTTTTTACGCATGGTTTCATGCTACTTAACTGGAGTAGCTAATGAAAGTTGCATGTCAATAAAAATATGTACAGTATCACTAAAAATATGTTAACGTAACTTAGAAATATGTGAAATGTTTTGCTCGTTGTTATTTTTTGTTGTGTTATTTGGTGTCTATTGCAGTTGCTTTCATCCTGATATTATTCTGAAAGTAGAAGCGGCCTCGAGTCAGTTCATTTGTCACATTTGATATTTGTGGTGGCAATTAGTCAACAGTGGATGACAACAGGCTAAAATGAGGATATGATTAAATAGTAAAGTAAAATTTAAAAAAAAAGTAAATTCAAGGATAGTTGTCTAAAACGTCGTGAGTTGAATTATTAAAAAAACAGATCTAAATCAATTATCTGTACAAATACGTTCACAGACTTATTAAAAAAATATTGTAAGGATTCAAATACAATTATTATTTATATTTAATTCGACCACTTCTAACCGATGGAAGTGAGGTGGAGAGATATTAAAAAAAATAACCATTCAAACTGTAAGGTTATATTCTGCAACGTTTTTTATGCAAATGAAACCGTTTTGACACACTTCGGTGTTACCTAACCGTCGCCACGTTGGTTTTTATACGAGGTATTTCTATAGTGTTGATAGTTTGGATCTATAATTAAGTGAGGTCGATCCAATAATTGTCGTGACACAGCTGTCTCTCGTTTCAATCTTTAATATAAAAACAGGAAACAAATGCACGAGTCTTTGTGTTTGAAAATTTTAGTGCATTTAAAAGTGACGTGAAACAAGACTGTCATTAACATATTTCTTTGTGATTTATTTTGCTATGCATTGTTCTAAACATCAAGCCAATGCTACAAAGTAATTGTCAGCTAAATTTAAAAAACATAACTATCTAAGATTCGGGTCGGCTGAGACATTATGTACTGTTTTTAATTCATTTAACACTGCTGTTCTGCTCTAATTTTAATTAGGATGAGATTAATTACGGTAATTTTTGTGAAGGTTTTATGAAAATGACCAGTTTTATTATTTCTTAATAGGACGTCTATGGAGACAGTGTTTTTATATAAAAAATAGAAAAACTCTGAAAAAATGTTTTGACTACGTGACGGTAAATTAGATTAAATGTCCAACTCATTGTGTTTATTTAACGTTTTTATCTCTGGAGATATTTTAAAAACATAGCATCTGGGGTTTGTTCAAGTAATTTCGGCCCTTTTCAATAACCAATCTCTTAAAAATGTAGAAAGGTACTTAAATAGATTTATTTTTAACAAGTTACATGTCTTGAATCAGACCTATGTTTAGCAAATGTTTCGACAGGAATCTGTGTTACAACGTGCTCAGAATGTTTGCTGTCGTGTGTTCTCCGATCTAAGTAAATGTCCTGTTTTCGCCGAACAAAAACTCGAGCAACAAGTCCGTCTGATTCATCGGCTCAGTTTGCTTTAACGGTCGCGATTTCAGATACGTGCGCATACTAACTAGGCTATATGATTTACATTCTCATTTTCTTTGATATATCATCTGATATAGGTATGATATTTCGTTGTGCGATGTTCTCATTTGGTGCGTTGGCGCAATATTATAGCGAATTTCGTACCGACCTCTACAATAAGATACTGCCTTACATAAAGCTGAATTTGAGCGCTATATTAATATTGCAAATCCATGTAGCTGTCGGTCCTGCACCTGATCTCTCCCCGATCGTGTTAACCATCCCATAGGATTATGATAGAGAGGGAACAGTGCTCTATAATATTTCCTGCGTAGTTGGCTGGTCTCCGTTGAGACTGGCCGCCGTGGCCGTAATCGGCTAGGAGAACATTACAGAGTGTAACCACCCCTATTGATCCCATTGGTAAAAGCCGACTAGGGGAGCAAATTACTTACGACAACAGCGCTCCAAAAAGAAGAGACTTGAAAAAAAACAAAAGAAACAACGTCTGGAAAGCGTAATATGATCGTAATAGGCCGAAATTTCCCTTCTAAAGATAGTCATATGTCTGGCAGTGAATTAAGAGCAAGACTGTTGATAATGAAAACTTTTATTATGGGTTTTAGTGTTTACTACAGCAACCAGTTTTATTATGGATGCAAATATTGACACCAAGCTTTATCGCCTGGTTCGGGTTTTGTCACAAGTGTCGCGTTGATAACATTAAAAATTCCTTTTTAACGACGTAATCTAGACCAGAATAAATTCAGTTTGGAATTCAAGTTGTTGCCATACTGTTTTCAGCACATGTTATGTCACGAACTGTTGTTATCATATATGTATATATATAAACAATGATTCTAGTGCGAATAACATATATGTATGTATACTTATCATGTAAATTACGATGTGGTGAAGCGGTAGATCACGGCATCATCTTCTAATTAATAAAAATGAATTGTTGTTCGTTTTACTAAAAATTTTGAATGGTTTAACCGACTAGGCTGATTTTAGTCTTGAAAGATTTGTCAGAAAGTCCAGGCAAAGTGTGAGATAATATGAACAAACTCGAAGAAAATAGTACAAACAAATTAATTTTTAAATGTTTAATTACCTACATTGTCTATTTTATATTTTATATTCAGTGGTAGCTTATGCGACTGCTCTTTTTGAGGTCTCGGGTTCGATTCCCGGGTCGGACTAAATGTTTATATGATCTACAAATATTTGTTTCGGAGTTTGTGTGTTTTTTGTGTATACGTAAGTACATGCGTACTGTAGAATTATTCGTCTTAAGTACTTAGTTCTAAATAAGCCATCCGCTACAGCATATATCTACTTTTTATGTAGAAATCACTATGACACAATTTGATATTTTTGAAACAATGCTTTATTTAGAATATTTATCGAACTTTTATCACAATTGATACACTTGTCACTTTAAATATTGAATGTAGATAAACTTTGTCTTCAACAATAAGTAATTTGGACGAATAGTTGAAAAGTTATCACGATAAGATCTTAACTGAATGAAGCGTTATTAAGCGCCAACTATGACAGAGAGTGGTGCTGGGGCGGAGGGGCAGTCAATGCATTGCCAAAGTTATATGTTAGTATAGATGCGAAAGTAATTAGGTTTCTTTGTTACACTTTTATAGCGTATAACCGCCTATACGGCTGAACCGACTTTAATGAAATTTGCCATGGAGATACTTTGATTCTTAAGACATTGCATGGGTTACGAATAATCACGATAACCGTCATACACGCGGGCGGAGCCGCGGGCAAAAGCTAGTCACAGATAAGTAGATGTGGATAAAGTTCAACGGAGCATTTATTGTCTTGTATTTTTTAAAGATCTATAAAGTTACTTATCCGAAATGAAATAAAAATATGACTTCTTAATACTAACGAAGATTAATTTCTAACCAAAAGTCTTGAAACACATTTTCAAACACTTTCGAAATACCTTCAACATAAAGGATGTCTGCAAACTTTTGACTCCTTTACCGTTTGGTAAATTTCAAGTTGCTTTAATGCAAACAAGCTTTTAGGTTTATGGTAATGTGTTTGTAGAGAATTTCTCTTTGGCTTATTAATATGATTATCTTTTTGCCAGACGTAGCTTTAATGGAATGAAATTAGATTATATAGATAACGCCAAAGTATTCTACTCAATGAATTTCACTTAAATTAAAATATGTATGAAAAAAATCATCGATTTTAAATTTGATTAATTATGGAATTAATTGAGATTTATTAAAAGTTATTAATGCAATTAATAAAGCAAATTTTTGACCTATTAAACGATGATTGGGTACAAATGTTTTTCATAATTATTTGGTCTTTTTTTTACTGTCACTTAAATCCATGTCACTATCTAATCTGTTTATTTAGATTATTTGGATCAGGAAATATCAAAAGTGTAAACTACTAATTGTTACGCACTATTCATCTGGTAAATGTTATGAATTTACAATATCTTCGTTCATCGGTTCTCAGTTATGTGCGATTGCGTGCTAACACGTGCCATTGATTTTTAAAAGATAATTCATGCATTAGGAATATACATCTTGTGTCGCGGGGGAGTCTATGAACATATATGAAACGGACACAAAGAACACCCAGTCTCAGAGCAACAAGTTGTCTCATGTGGGGTTTGAATCCACAACACTTGGCGCAGTAGAAAGCAGCGTGGCGACCGCTTAAACCACTAGGTCAACTGTGCAATTGAAATATGTTTTGTCAAGATTGTTTGATCAATAACCAAATATTTTACACTGATAAAGGTGACCCGCCTGCCAACGTGGTATAGCGGGCCAAAACATTAGCAGTGAACTGCTAAAGACGTGCGGATATCCCGTCGGATACCACCTCCTGGTGGCATGTCGGACCGACTGAAACCGCACGCCGCCGTCTCGGGTACTATATGCCGGGGAACCAGGTGCACCCTAGAAAGGAAAACCCTGGAATCCCGACGTACCTCGGGCCACCTACGCTTTGTAGATGGCCCTTCTACTGTGTGGGAACCCCGATGTTCCCATTATTGTCCCATGGGGCGCGCACGTTCCGCAGCATCCGCGCCTCCACCCGAGCTTGCTTCTGCCAGGGTGACGGATGGCCTCATCTGTCACACTGTCACCCATAGGCTGGCGTTTATCTAAACCCACCCATATAACAGGTATCATTATTACAGCAATAGATACTTGCTAGTTTGTTTGAAGACATAATTTACCAAACAAAGTCGGTCCAGTATTGCTTTGAGTCCGTTTTCTTGCAATTGAAAATGGATAGGTTATCAATCGTGCGAGCTTCCGTACCGAGTTCTGCATCAACTGATTTCTTACGGGACTGAGGAAAAACAGAAAATATGTAATGTTGACTAAAAACACATAATACTCCTAGTACCGTGTGAATCAGACTGTGAGAGTGTCACGCGATTACAAAGTAAGGAGGATCACGACTAGGACTGGAATTCTTGTAACATTGTACAGTGTCCAGTTAGTTCTAGAAAATAAGCTTTATGTTATAGTGTAAGGAGTTGTATGAACATATTTGTTTAACTCAACTTTTTTTTGTGGGTATTTCCTTTTGGCTGTAAAACTTGAGGTAACATAGCAGAAAGAAATGAACTAGAATTATAATTTACTAGTGGTCCCCCAATAATCGAAATTTGACTTTAATTGAACAATTTTTGTTTGGCTTTCTGCATTCCTCCTCCATGTAAAGTTCATCTGTGGCAAATTTGATACTTCCCTGTTCGTATAATTTTCATAAAAAGGGGAACAAAGTTTTTGATTCGCATATTAATATACTAGCTGAACCCCGCGGCGCTACCCGCGGTACGACAATAACCGCAGGCAACGCCGCGGGACGAAGCTAGTCTGAAAAAAGCCTAGCCTAAGTTACTCCTAATATCATCAGCTACCTATCAATGAAAGTCCCGTCAAAATCGGTCCAGCTGTTCCAGGCATTAGCCGGAAAAAACATATAGTCAAATTGTTAAAAAATGACATTTTGGTTTAAGTACTGTGTGTACACACATATGCATTCAGTAAAAAGCGGCTATTTTAATATTACAAACAGACACTTCAATTTTATTTATTTATATGTATAGATGAGTTAATTTGATAAATTCAAAAACATTTAGTATGAGATTATCCTTAGCTAATAAAAAAGAATAAAGAAACACGGTTAAGAACGTTTGAGAAAAATGTAGCACAATTTTTGTTTCACATTTTCATCACTGTCAGAAATTCGAACGAAAGTCGATGATCGTCTCTGTGATATCAAATTCTCTATGTAATTAATTATAAGTCAACATATTCGACACTCTGTCAAGAGATTTTATTCAATTTATGATTTTGGATCCCCTTTGCCTGCCAGCGCGGGGACGACGGCCTTAACCCTCTCCTGAGAGTAGACCCGAGCACAGCAGTGGAACATTATGGGTTGTTGATGGTTAAAGTCTTGAGCACGAAAGCAGATAATAATCAGATTCATTTATGATCTAACTGCTCAACATTTCGTACTGATCAGAATGACTTGAAAAATGTCACACTCATTTTATATCTCTACAAAGTGTATGTTTAAATTATCGTGATGAATTGCATATAGATCTTATCTTATTAACCTCATGTTTTAAATTTTGCTATCGTTCACTGATCTACTTACCGAATTGTACGTATTTATCACCAATCTTCATAGAGATAGCTCCTAATTAACCTTCAATTAAATCATTTATGCAGAAATATATGACATTATAAAGGCGGCGTTCCTTTTGAAATTTGATAATTTCTTTGGCTCTTCTCATTATTTCTCCGCAGATATAGTTTTTTTGTTTATTTCAGTGAGGACAATAATTTTCTTTTTACCGAATGACGATAATTAAAAACTAGCTGACCCTCGCAACCTCGTTTACGTCTACTACCCGTAGCGTAATAATTTTCCTCCGTTTTTTTAAACATTCTTCATTGAGGCTCCGCTCCTATTAGTCTTAGCGTGATTATATGTACCCTATAGCCTTCCTCGATAAATGAACTGTCTAATACTAAAGAATGTTTTAAATCGGACCAGCGGTTCCTGAGATTAGCGCGTTCAAACAAACAAACAAACTCTTCAGCTTTATAATATTAGTATAGATACACCAAGAAAATGATGAGAAAATGCGCTGGGCCTATGCCCTACGCACTACACACACATTACTACACACCAGAATTATGGCAATAAATGATTTATGTTAGTGCATTTACCCCTGATTTATATCTATCTTAGATGCACGAATGCATTCAACAAATTTCTTTATTATAATCAAAAACTAAAGGCTTCATTTGCATTCAGAGACGTTCGTATGAGATCTCTAATGTCAGTCAGCACTTTTCATTTAGACATATAGCTTCCGATAGCCGGACGCACGAGCTTCTTGCTATGAAAGCCAATGGGTGATTTAACCTCAATGCTTTCGAGTATGAAAACCATTGATTTTAATGACATTGTTCGAAAGTGTACGGCACCTGCTGGCAAGTGTTTATGTATTAACATTTTAAGGCACATTGAACCAACCAAAACATTAAATGTTACTAGCTGATCCTACAAACTTTGCTTTGCCATAAAAAGGAATATGTGTTGTAGAGGTGGGTCAATAAAAATAGCGATGGAAAAATAGGGGTTGATCGTAGAGGGTTGAAAAATCAGGGTTGTATGTATTTTCCAATGCTGTATCATAAAAAATATTTAAAAATTAAAAAAAAAAATAGGAGTGGACTACCCTTAACATTTAGGGGGATGAAAAATAGACGTTGGCCGATTCTCAGACCTCACAAAATTTCATGATAATCGGTCCAGCCGTTTTGGAGTAATTTTATATATAAGATTTACATATATTTCCTTGCTTAAGCTCTGTGACTTTATTTGTAAGATGCAATAATGAGACCAGACTGGTAAATATTCATTTTGAAAATGAACATTCTTGATTGAACAGAAATATGTTTCACGTCCAGACTCAACTAATTACCTACACGATAAATTACAATAATAAATAAAAGATAAAGTTAATCAAATTTACAAAAGTAAATTTTGTAAATTAGACAAATGTGTTTTCTTTAAATTGCAAATACATTTAGAACAGTATACTTACGAGATAGACAACACAGAACTCTCCACAGATGGGCATTTTTTACCAAGTCCTGTGATGGGATTCTTCACAGATAAGAGGATGGAATTGCAAATACATACTCTTAACCTGATATGAATACCCAAAACTATCATCAACACATCAATAGCGTGTAACAGTCCCCAGTCCCTTTTTTTTTGTGCAGAAATCCTCTCGGATACCACTTGTGGTTATGTCGGACTCGAACCGACTAAAAACCGCACACCGTCTCGGGTACTAGAAGCCGGGGAACCAGGTGCACCCTCGGAAGGAAATCCCTGGAACCCCGACGTACCTCGGGCCACCCTTTGCTTGTAAGTTGTAGGTGGCTCCCTCCCGTATAGGAACCCTAACATTCCTATTCTATATAAAAGGGCGCGAGCACTTTACAGAGCTCGCGCCGCCACCCCGGCCTGCTTCTCCTAAGGTGACTGGTGGCCTCACCTGTCACCCTCACTTAACTTACCTCACTTAAAAGTGTCGTTTAACAGTCCCCTATAAACTGCTTGACATAGAGTTCTTCTTAGCAAGTAGGTTTAAAAACCACATTTAACATTAAATGCTCATCTGCTCAACCTATATATTTATTTAATTTCTCTGTCATGTTTTCACCATATGTGACCAACATAATTTCATTCCGAATATTGTAGACGACAGATGTTTTCTTGTCGTTTCTAAAACCTTCCAGAACTTTATCCGAGTTATGATGCTATAATACACAAGACTTTAAGACTCTCCCTGGAGTGTCGCACTAAGCTCGAATAAGACAGTTATTGTCAAACTTTTTCTTTTAAAAGTTATGACAGTTATATTGCTACATTTCTGTTTCTGTTGAGGGTTATGAGATTATTGTTTAATAACTGTTTGGAAAAATTCTGTGATATCAAATAACAATTATTTTATATTTTTTTCACAGTATTTGGTTTGACAGTTGCAATGATACTTATTGTTTTTTAAGGTATGAGCAGACAGGTCACCTGCTGTCACAATTGCTTAACCACGCTTTGAGCACACCCTCCCTTAACAACTAATAAAGAGGGTATGGGGTCTGGTAATCTCCCTCGTACCAACTGGTATTATTATAAGTAAATCTTCATATTTGTATTGTTGTAAATCTTAAAATAAAATCAAATACTAATGCTAGTTAGTAAAATTTATGGTTCTGTTTGATTGTTACATCAATTTTTCTTATGTAATACATATTCATATTTAACCACGAGAGTAAGCATATCTAGCGTTGTGTTTCTTAAAAAACTTACTTATGTTATAACAATGGATACCCCACTTAATGTACTTAATACATTTTTATTACATTAGCTATTGTAATCTATGCTGTCTTTTGTCCGCTGTACTTTAATAGCTATTTCATTTTATTGTTGTAATAAGCAATATTAGTCTTACCCTCGAACATAAGTTAGGGGCGACTTAAGTCGCGGACATCTTTTGTTGAGAACCGCTGCGAAATAAAGACACGGTCCATCGTTCGAAGTTGTCTAGAATTTGAAATTACTCTCGACACTGCCTTTTGTTTACTCAATATTGCATACCATAAAAGCTGTATCTCAGGTCTGCGTTTTGCTTCCAGCTTTAACCGACTTGCAAGAATAAGATAAGGTTTTCAATATGTCTGCCTTGCATTTTATATTTGTTTCAAAACTCCGTCTTTATGAACCGGTTATTTTTTTTTACTGTATAAAATGTACTTCTAGTATGTTCTCATCCGAATTTAAAAAAAGTTTCAAACCTAGGGGAGGGGCATACTATTGAATCGTAATACTCGTACAATGTTTCATCATGGAGGTGCATTCAATTTCATCCAAGTCGGTGATAGTTTTTCAAAGATCATTTTAGATAGAACAGCGGCCTTTACCTTCTGAAAGAGCCCTGATAGCCCTGGTATATCACAAGTTAAATGATATCATGATTGCCAGAGTTCAGCTGTCACTTGTGTCCTGAATATTTATTGTTTGTATAAGTGGTTTTGAAAAATCAATATGAAATATGTAAGTAATTGTTTCGCTCTAATATCCGTGAAAAAGGAAGGGATGAAATTGTATAACAAGATGTCAAGAAAGAGAACATTATTTGATCAATAATCAGTTGTTAGACATGTGTCACTACTGTAAGGCGTATCTGCTTTTTTTCTGTATTATCTGTGTTTGAATATGATAAAGTTTTATACGGACACTCGACAGCCTACCTACACTATTATTTCACTATTAATGTTTATGCTTGCTATCATGTTTATGATGTGTACTTTTACATACATCATCAGAAAGGTGCGTCTTTCGCAAAAGAAATATTATGAATTTGCACCATTGATAAGATATAGTGTTATTCTGCTGTTGCCTGCCCTCAGGTGACCTTGTACAAGCCTTGAAAAGTATTAAAGGAATGAACAGTAGCTTCATTTTCCATGAATCTTACAAAAATAAGTAATACTGTTTCCTTATATGGGTGTTGCGATAGTGTGCCGATCTGCGCCTGAAACAGGAGGGATCCGTTAAATAGAAACACCTAGTACTTACACTGTATAAAGAGGGATAGCGTTTTTTCTAGAAATTTTCTTACCAATCGCTTCCAAGTTTTACCTTTTCGGTCTGTACGGTGAGGGATAACTAAAAGGCATATTAAAAAGATTATTTCTTCATACGTAGGTACCTTATTATTTTGTAAGTATTTCTCGTTGGCATGATCGGCAGTCTAACATGTACACATTATATAATATATATAGAGATATGATGTGTTCATATGTTATTTATTAGATCAGTATTACTCACCGTGGTCGTTAACAGATAGTCACATTAAAGAATAATCATGAGCTAAGAAACTGTATGTGGCACGGAGAACAGGAAATTGTAAAACCTGAGAGAAATAAGCATTGATAGCTTTAACTAGGAATCCTGCTCCTAATGGCATGAGAGCCAACTTCATTAAAATACACAACAGGATTAAAATAAAACCTGGCCACAAAGCTAGATACGATACCTACTTTGTTCCTCTTCTCCTCAACTAGTCCAAAAATGACAATGAACTGTTATAAGAAAAAATAAATAAATGTAGCTAAGTAATCTCGTCACGTTTGTCTTATGACTAAGTTTTTTACGAGTTGTAACAGCATGCACGAAAGTCGTGTTACATAAAACATACGCTCAAACGATTAGTACCAAAACCACAATGTCAATACCGAAGCCAAACCTGCGCTATAACCAGCCGTTTCTAAGTTCTACTGAAGTCGTGACTTGAAATCTCTCTCACCTGCGACCACCGATACAAGAATCATAACCTCTTAATACACGCCGCACACAAACAAATTTTCTTTCATTATTCAGTTTAGTAACGAACCGTAAATAAAATAGATGAGACGATTCTATCGATCTCTTACAATATATGTGGGTAATGTTTATTGTGAGTATATGCCACTTTAGCATAATAATAACACAATGAATATAAAATAATATGCATTTCATTATATATATCAGGGTTGTTACGAATATTCGCATCCGCATCCGTAAATGCGGATTATTCGCATTAATTCAGACATCCGCATCCGCATTCACATTCGCATCAATCAATGCGGAGTTTTTACGGATGCAGATTCACATCAACAAAGTCAACTAAAAACCTTTGTAATTTTGTGGAACAAAATTTGTTCTAAAAATATCATTAAATAATAAAAAAAATTAAATTAAATTGATTTTCAGTTATTTATGCACTTAAAATTTATGTAATTATCCTTTTAAAATCCCAAAATCCGCATCCGCATCAAATCCGCATCCGCGGATGTGAACTTCTAATAATTCGCATCCGCATCTGTATCCGCGGATGTCTAAATTTTGGCATCCGTAACAACCCTGATATATATATGTAATTACACAAATGCGTACTTAATCAAAACTTTTAAATTAAATATTTCTACTAATAATTTCTTACTCCCAATTTTCGGGATACGCAGGGAAGGAAAACGAAGGAAGCAAAAAGTTTTAATCGCCAACATAACCTCTCTTCGTACGTCTCTTTAACACGGCCTTTGGTATTACAATTAAAGTAACTGTAAGCTAAAAATCATCTACCTTTACATTATATATCATGCCACCAGCGGTCACTCATACTACATGTATGATTCTAATCACCGAGTGTAACTGGGCTATGAGCGCATCCGTGCGCGCATTACATTAGCAAAAATTATTCAATGCAATTTTACCAATTGGTTTATGTAAAACAAAGAACTAGTCATGGATAGATGATATTTTTCGTTCGCTTTTCTCTGTACACCCTGGTGGTACAGTAAAAGTTAACCGCTGTACCCGTGGTCGTGAACCCCGACCAAATTGTATTGACACAGCAAATATGTTCCGAGTGCCGTAGGTGCATAACGATATCCATATTTTTTTTTCTGCTCAGCAATACTTTCCGCTGTCAGTTAGTTGTTAGAACATAATATATATTCTGTGCTTAACTTGAGTTCCTTATACGTTAGAAAATACCTTAATTATTTCGAGCTTTTACGCTTCAGATTATATAAGTTAGTTGCAGACTCAGTGAGTGTTACCAAGTTTAAAACTAGTTTTCCCTACATAATTTTTTAGATCTTATAACTAAAGAGGACGGGGAAGAAATGAAATAAGGAGAATAAATAGATGCCTAATTCTTTATATGGCACATTTTTAAACAATGTCATTGTCTTGAGACAAAAAATTATCACTGCTTATATAACTTGACAAATAAATTTAGATTTGGCATTTTTCATAAAAACAGCCCCAGATTGTTTTAAACAAACTTTATTACCTACTTTCATAGACCTATAATCCAAAGTATAATATGTTGTGTCAGTAACATATTAGCATAGATGAATATGTAAAACTAAAAGGCTTAAGCACTTAAATTATAATAAATTCTTAGAAATAACTTTATTTGAACACTATAAAACTACACTTTAGCTAAAGATAGAATTGTTGCTATGCATCATTAAGAACATTACCAACACCTACGATACTGCTTTATACACATTAAAATTAAAGGATCTAATAAATTATGGCTTCGAGTTACAATACTCCGAGAATTAACATAAGTATACAAATATGTAAAATTGAAGTGTATACCTACGGTACTTAAATAAAAAAAACAGTTTTTAAGATTTTTGTATTTTGTTTTTGTTTTGTTGGTTGTTCTGGCTGATCTCTAGAACAGCTGGACCTGCGATTGTTGTGTGACAGCAACTGCGGATAACCCCGCGGGGGTTCAGCTAGTAAAATATATATTTCTAAGTTTTTCTGCTCGGCTCTAAAGATTAGCATTCTCTACCAGTCAACCATCGGGTGATGCAGAGAAGACAAGAAGTGGGTGCATTTTGTAAACAAGAATGTATTAAAATAAACATATCTGGCAACATATCAAATACAAATAATATATAAAAGCTAATCATACATACAAGAACTAATACATACTATACATATAACTAAATACATATCAACTAACATAGATACGAGTACATACATACATACGCAAATAGGTGTACCTACTAGGAATAATAGATGACAATTATGTAGACGTTGATTCTGCAAGTAGTTTAATAAGAAAATATATATATATCTATTAAATATATATTCATATCTTTGGGAATATCGTTTCTTTCTGGTAAAAATATTCTATTTTAAATTACTTGCTGATGGAATGACCACCATCAGTTCATAAAATATTAAACACTAGCTGACCCACGCAACCTCGTTTGCGTCTTCAATTGCCCGTAGCGTGAAAATTTTCCCCGTTTTTGAAACATTCTTCATTTGTGCTCCGCTCCTATTAGTATTACCGTGATGATATATAGCCTATAGCCTTCCTCGATAAATGGACTATCCAACACTGAAAGAATTTTTAAAATCGGTTTAGTAGATCCCGAGATTACCCCCTACAATTTAACAAACACACAAACTTTACTTCTTTATAATATTAGTATAGATAACAGTGATCATTCACATTGATGTTGCGGATAGTAAATAAAGGTTCAAATGTATCTACTTTGTGTTAAATGGCCTTAAATTGTATAAATCTAGAAGAATTTGCCTTTGTAGTAATACCGGAAGATATCGCCGCCACCGTGTACAATCTATGCTAACAATATGAAGAGGTTAAAGTTTGTGGGTTGGTTGAAGGTAATCTCCGGATCTACTGAACTGAATATGAAAATTCTTTTACCAATAATAATCCACATTATTTGTGAGTGTCATAGGCTATATACTCGTATATTAACCCGACTAAGTCGTCATTTTTAAAGTTACAAATAAAAATATAAAATAAAATATATTTGCAGGAACGAAGCTGTAAGCGATTGCTAGCATATTATTATTTTCTATATAGATAAATTGAAACAGAAAACTAAAAGAATAATAGTCACCTTGAACGGCAATAAATATATATTGACTCACAACATACCTAATTTCTTTCAATACGCCAAGCCTGGTCAAGGTTTATCGCAATTTAAATAAATAATGCAACGTGTAAAGTTCTTTACATTTAAAAGGCGTTCATTATACTGCTACACATCGCCATTATCTGTCATTGCCTTGATCTGCAGACAGAACAACTTAATCATGACTAACCATGAATAAAATTATTTATAATTACTGCTTTGTATCCGCCAACAATGTCAATAATACGTACATAGACTATAACGGTATGTTTTAATCGTTTCTTGAAGTCAAAGGTAGCATGTACGTGTATAATTCGATATTCGAATTAACACGATCACAGTATGGTATCACATATCTTTGAACTGCCTGATCTTTTGACCATGTAGCCACAATTGTCTCGATCACTGTACGTGGTTATCTACTTATTAATAAGATTTCGGATCACGATGGCTCTGATACACAACCTCGACTGCTTTATAAAACTCATAAAACTTTCTCTTTCGCAAAGTTTTATAAGGAATTTTTTCAGTCTAGTTTATATTTCAAAAATAAAACAGCAAAGCTGAGAATAACAAATAACACCATTTTGGTTTCTCTATTACGTGGTGTAGTATAGCATTATCGGTCTTCCTTTTAATTCCCTAACGAGCTACGTTGTTTTCGACTTTTTAATTCCTGAGCTTAGCTTAGCTCGTTTGCCCCCTATACATTTTGTTCATGGGTGGCGGTAATAGCTTACCATCAGGCGATACGTCTGCTCGTTTGCCCCCTATAAATAAAAAAACAGCTTCACATACATAGTATGTATGCATGTGTATATATTTGTATTACATACTGATGAGACTATACTTATTATTGATCTCAAGAAATTATCTCTATTATTTACTTGGCGTATAGTAAGTAGTACCTATTGATCTTATTAATGCTTTCTGAAATCAAATCAATATCTCACTTACACAAAATTTTCTGCGGAATTCGTTAGCTTAGGCTTAAAGCTTAATGTGGAAAATAACATAGCTCAGCAAGAACATGAAAGTGAATGTATGTACTTTCACAGCCGTTTTCACTGGTAACATTTCCCTTGGTTATGTCCTATGACAATAGAACAAAGCCTACGGGTCATTCGCGTGAAATGAACATCGGGTTGATAAATTCAACATCATTGTTTGTGTTCTGAGATATGCCAAAGACGCCATACTAATCACGAGTATGCGAAATATCGGATGCTTTATGGAGAAATAACTTTGTCTGCATAAAAGTACCTACTTAACTTAAAAAAGCCGGAAATACTCGTATTATGATGATCAAATGTTGATGGTTAATATCTTAAATTGTAGCAAAAGAAGACCTCAGGTTTATTGTTTTTATTAGTTAGTTAACTAATGTACATGTACGCTTACTTAACCGCACGTAAATTTTTTTTCAGGTCATCTCTCAATTGGACCAGCTTTAGTATATATTCATCACTGCCAACGATTCCGCCCTACAGCGCGCTTGATGCCGCCATGCTAGACAAGATTTACGCTTATTTTAACAACGAAACTCAAGCACACAAACATTTCGAGAGGTTCTGGCGTACGTGACGTTGACGAGAGTGCGAAAGCGACATGAGCCAGTCGCAGGATGAGGCCCGGGCGGCCAGGATCCAGAAGTACAAGGAAGAGAGGAGAAAACAGTTAACAGCTAGAACTGCGACGTTATTCTCTGCTAACGTCACTGAGAGGTAAGTTGAAATATAGTAAGTTTACCGTATATTTACTAAGGTACTTTAATTGTAGCTGTATTTACTGTGTTACATACTGTGCTACATATTGTGTAAATTTATGTATGTAATATATGCTCTTTAAAATTTCAGGCGACCTAAGCGAACAACTTCGCAGACGCCTTCAGAAGATGTTGCCGCTAATCTCAAGTCTTCCTCTGAACTTAATCTTAACACAGTTACTACATCAGTGCCTATTAGAACAACTCGTACATCACGCTTAAGAGCTGCTGCTGCAACGCATTCCGATACATCGCCGTCTCCAAGAAAATCCAATAGAAGTTCTTCAGTCCAATCTTTACTTGAAGATGTAAAAATTAAATCTCCTAAAAAGTCTAAGATACTAGATAGAGATAAAACTAGACCTAGTAGGAGACAGAGCAATGAAAAAGAAAATTATAAGAGTACGAGTACAACGCGCTTTGATAAAGATATTGGTGCTATTAAGACGAAATCGAAACATTCCAATAATAAAACTATTTTAGAAAAAGACAAAACTAATTTTATAATGACTAGTCCTAATGGAAAGAATATTGACGAGAAGAGCGTTTTGAAAATAGAAGAAAAGAAAAATACGAATTCTGTTAAGGAAGAAAATTTAACGAATGGCAAGAGAAACGAAGTAAATAATGATAAACCTTTACGAATGAATAGTGAAGAATTTTTTAACGATATTGCAAACGAAACAGATAAATCGAATAGTTTAGAAAAGGAAAGGATAGAGGATTTGTTTAATAATCTTGTTGTTGACGATGTTGTGAACCAGAATGGTGTTGAAATATTGATAAATGACGAGGTTATGGCTGATGATGGGCTCAAAAATAGTCACAATAGTTATATTCCTGCCGCTACAAAAGCAATAGATATTAAAGTTGATAAAGTAGAAGATACTGTAGTGCCAAAAGTGAAAGAGGATGTAGGAGGCTTGCTAGGAGCTGTGTGTGTGCGTAAAGTGGAAAGGTTTAGTGAATTGCTCAGCAACTTATGTTCTCCGTGTGAAGCTGACATATTGTTCGAGGACATCTTGGTTGGAAATGGATTTGATGGTGATAGTAACTTGGTAAGTTAACTATCAATGATTAATTTAAATAGGTATTGTTTTAGATGAGAGTAATATTCTTAGTAGCAGTGGTGCTGATTCCGGTATTGCGTCACTAAACTAAAATTTCTTTTATTTTAGTAAAACGATTTCCAAAGTACTAATGAAATGAAAAAGAGTTAGAATATAGAAAAGTTTATTTACAGCTTTTCAAAAAATCCCTCTCCAATCCCAATGCACTTATGCATTCGGGTGAATCAGCTTTCAAAATATTTAAAAAACGGAGGTTGAAATATAACCGCATCGTAGCCATATATACCTATATCCATGATTCGTCAGTTGTAAGAATGTAGGATACGTTGTGCGAAGTTCCTCCTTCCAACTTGTCTAGCATAAATTTGCACCAATCAACACGACGGCATTTTTGCTCATCGGTGAGAGAATGAGGCATCCATCGCGAAGCAAGCTTCCTAACTTTAAGTTGTTCATGCAGGATGGTGAAAACCGCCTGTGATCCAATGTTTAGTTCTGTATCTCTCGATGTGTAATATGTATATTCTCTCGCAAAAGCCACTATACCTTAATGACGTTTTCATGACTTACTGCAGTTGGTGGTCGACCGGGTCTGGGGGTCATCGTTTAAGTTTACCACCATTTTATTTTTATTTGTAAGTTAATTGAATGAGACTATAAATTGTTCGTAATATTTTCATTAGTTCTATTTTTACTCCGAATGGTTTTTTTATCAGTGTGCTATGTGACTATATATAATACGTTGTTATAATACCTGTGTTACTAATGTGTCCATTGTTCTGTAATAGTACAATTGTTTTCTTTGCGGTGTAATATTAGTCATTTCACAGTTATTATTGCTCGTTTTCATAATAATGAGAGTAGTTACTCAATGTCAGCGGTGTCTATATGTGTAAGAATACTTAAATGACGCTGTTTAAAGCCATTTATATGATAATGATATATAAATTTGTGATAGGTTTATGAACTGTTAGTAATTAAATAAACATCAGTAGGCATGGGGATTTGGGAAAAAAAATAATTAAAAAGGGCACATATTTTATTAATATTTCTCAAATTTATTGCATACTAGCTGACCCACGCAACCTCGTTTGCGTCTTATATTGCCCGTAGCGTAAAAATTTCCCCCGTTTTTGAAACATTCTTCTTTGTTACTCCGCTCCTATTAGCAGTAGCGTGATGATATATAGCCTATAGCCTTCCTCGATAAATGGACTATCCAACACTGAAAGAATTTTTAAAATCGCTTTAGTAGATCCCGAGATTACCCCCTACAATTTAACAAACACACAAACTTTACTTCTTTATAATATTAGTATAGATAATCATTTTAATAGCTTTTGTCGATAATAAAGACGATAACAATTTAAGCAATCAATGTACATGGCATTGGCAACCTTAACTCTTTCTCAATAAGGTATCTAAATGATAATGTATCTTGCGCTTGTTCGTATTTTTAGTAAACTCTTAGTTTTTTTATTAAAAAATAAAGTAAAGATACAGCTGGTAATCTTATATACAAAAATCAATTGTTGTTCGTTTGTTTTGCTAAAACTCGAGTTTTTTTTTTATTTTTTATTTTAAAATATTTGAAAAACGTCTAGTACGAAGTAGCGGACATAGCTAGTATAAAAAGTACAAAATACTAAGTTCTTTCTACTTTTACTTCAGCTTATTGCTATAGGTTAAGTTCTTTAGCCGAATAGAATTATCAGATTCTGTAATTAGTTCTGGAGTTAATTGATTTTGCAGTGTAATATTATTTTGTTGTTTATAAACCGCAAAACTTTCTTTTCTACATCTACGATGTCAACTGTAATGGTAACCATTACAGTTGACATCTTATATACGAAAGGCTATAAAAATACGCATAGTGCTGCCGATGTACCTATATATTTTTATATCTTCAACAAATATCGGTGGTGTACCGTCATATAATTACGAAAAGAAATGATTTTTGATAGCAGCTTTCTTGCTCAAAATAAAAAAAAGGTAAATAGCACAAGATCGAGCTTTCTATTCTGTTTGAGATTGCAAGACGATAAAACAACTTATCGATGATTCATATAATCTCATTCAAAGCCAGATTGCGTTGTAAGTCTAGAACTACCTTGAAAACTTGTTTCTAGTCTTAATTGATATTATACTTGGTAGCTACTTTCTCCGCAAACAATTTTATCTCTACCATTAATTACTTATCTTCTTCGACTTATGTCTTAGCTATATTTAAACGTTTAATCATTTGTGGTGTTTATCTTGGGAATGGATTAAGTTTGATTGATTGAAGTATTTCTTATTGACTTTTGAATGGTATATGTAACTTGGAAGATAATTTACGAGTGTTCTGGAAGTATCTATATTATACAGGGAATTCATGATCACTATATAAGCACCTAGTCGGAGACTAGTCTAAATCCCGCCACCCGTTTAACGCACTTGACGTGTATTAAAATTACAGCTTATGTCCTGTAGTGTTTCGTTGGTGAGTGCGAGCCCGGGTGCCCCATGATGCAGAAACATCTCAATAGTCTACTGATGCTTTTTATCAGGCTTTTTATATAAGAGTAGAGACACTTTGGCAGTCGTGAACATTTTTTGGGATTGTCTTTGGGCGATAAGGCCGCTAATCGTACCTCCTAGTTTTGTGTTACCTTTTTAAGTAATCTGGTGTACAATAAAGAGATTATTATTATTATTATTTTTTATCATCATCGACGGTCTATAACAGTCCAATGTTGGATATAGCCTATCCTCAGAAACGAGAGGATCGGCCAGTATACCGGTCAGTGAGATATTGATAGGATGGGTTGGTTGGGTTGGTATAGAATGTGTCTAGTTTACTCTGCTCTTTGCAGTGCTGTTGTCTTTCGTAGTTTGCTCCCTTAGTCAGCACGCCGTGATACGCTGTATGCTTAAATCCGTCATCCGTTGATAGCAAAAGATGAGAAAGGTTACAATAAAAGGAATAACATATAACTCAAATACCGTGTCTCAACAAACGTAGCGTAGGATGTCCACAGGCCAGGTGATGTGACAACTTGTGCAAGATGGCGTTTAGAATAGCTTTTAATGAAGTGCTATACCTAGACACAGATGGTCATGATGATACATATCTCAAATAAATAAAAATGAATTATGGACCCGAGCTACTCACGGCGTCGTGTTATATTATCATTATAATAATAATGTCAAGATCACTCAATGAAAACTTTGAATATTCCTTAGACAAAGACATGTTTACATATATTTTGCACGTGTCGTCCATTTCTGAGTGAATCAAAGTATTGATTCATCAAATGTTATGATTTACTAGTGAATGAGGAGGAAGTTGAATAACTAATGTAAGTAGATAAATAGTACAGTTTTATAAGTTACACATCTAAGTAATGCATGAAAGCATGTTTGTTCTTTTGTTAGATTTTTTGAGCTAGGTGGGTCTGCAAAATAGCTTTGAAAAACTGCATCAAACGTTTGCGATAGACTTTGCTTACTAAACAAATGAGCATTCAAGTACTAAATTGCAGCTATTTTTTGTAATAAATGTTATTAGTTGATTACTCATAATATAGTTATCCTACTTAAAATTTAAAAACTTAAAATAATTATAAAGGACAATGGCAGGTTTGTAGGGACTTTTGTACCGCCTGGCGTATCATAGTAGGGTTTGTTTTTGTGTTTATTTGACTGCTAATATCATCGACAACAACATTTTAATGCCATGCCATGCTTTGCCTGTAAGATGCCATGCCATGGAGCGATAAGGCTCCCACTTGTACATACTTTATAATAGTTTTAAGTTTACCATGTAATTATACTACTTCTGGTGTACAATAAAGATATTTATTATTCTCTTTATTTAATTATATATACATATTAATTACATTTTTAAATACATAAAAAAGATAAACAATAACATAATATATATTTAAAAATATAAAAATATTATATTATTATTATTATATTTATTATTATTATTATTTAAAATCCTACATTTTTAAAATATTGCGATAAAAAGTTAATTTAGTTTTTATTTTAGATTACGATTCATTGACAATAATGATAAGTATACATAGATCACAAACGAGTAGTCATTATTGTCTACAAGATGGCGTATTAAATTATTTTTGAAATCAAAATCATTCGCGTACAATTTTCTTTAAAAGAAAATTAGGCTCTTTTACTAAATTCACCAGTAAGCTCATTCATAAATATCGATTCAAATATTTAATCGTTTTTTATCTGATATATACTTTGAAATAATGTAAAATATTTTTAGCAATCTGACACACACCGCCATCTAGTTTTCAGACTAAGTAAACTTTAATCATGGTGTGTTTCGAACAAGTAGGAATGCGTTTCGTTAATGCAGTTGTAACAAGTTTATGAGCAGAATTTAAATTCTTTTAGCACAATATTAAAAATATAAACGGTATAAATCTCATAACCATTCATAACATATTGCCAGCGGTACCTACAGGATCTGCCATTCTCCTTTACATACAAGTGTCAAAAAATTCCTTCGCATCATCGCCTATTGGTAGTCTTTCCAAAACATTGATATTAATTTATCCAATGGTGACCTCTCTTTACATTGATTTATTATACATTATATTTGTAATCACGAACTAAAAATGTACAGGCCGAAAATAAGAGATTCCTCTTAATCGAGGGAAACGTCAGGTAAGTGTGACGTGACAAAAACAATCATTAACATGGGCAAATGCTTAGTCAAAGAATGCGATAAAATGACAAAAAGCTGTAATAAATCAAGCAGAAATACTGTTCACATATAAATATAGTCTATATATATTTTAAAATTGAGGCATAAAACGCTATAATTGAAATAAAAAAAATATAATTGCAATTTAAATACAGTGTTGCCATTCACACATTTTTTTTCCAAATTAGTGGGAGAATACGCATTTTTAATTTTGGTTTATTCATGAGATTAAAGATATTTACGTATTACATATTGACTTATTAACATGATAAGAATTGACATTGACTTCCATAGTCATATTTTTAATAATTGATAATATAATTAACAAATTAATTGTAGTCGTGAAATTTCGTGAATGTATGAATTAATTATGCGAAATGATGAATGAAGTATGCGAAATTTCATACGTTGAAGGTATACATTTATATTAATTATACTATTATTTATATATACGTAAAAATATTTTTTTCTTAAAAATAATTTGTTCACTCGAACCTACAAAAAAGAATCTAAAGAGAGAATTGTTGACGAAACTGATGCTTTACAACGGTGTTTGTTTTATTTTATAAACTTTTTAACAAAAAGTGTTCAGATGTTTTATTAGTTATACATATTCCATTCAATTATAAGTACATTATTTTAATTTTTTTCTCGGTTTTATGGGTCGCCATTGTGATGTTCACGCTTTGTCTTTGTCTAATCGTTGCTACGTTATTGTTCTTGTAACGCGTGTAAGTGAGACATACGTATGTTTACTTTCAAATGCCTAATGGTTGCAAAGCTACATCGTATTTGTTCAAAGTTGTTATATTTTTTGCGACGTATGGTAATGAACTTTGTGCCTCTATAAATATATCTTAATATCTCTTTAGGTGTATTTGCATACACAATATCTCTCTCTCTCTCTCTCAATATCATTTTTGTTATTAATTTGACTAATATTCGTTATTTTGTAATAAGAAGAACTACTTAGGTACTATTATATAGAGTATATAGAGGTTTATTTTTTTATGTATGGCCCTGCTAAAATGTCTCTATTCTGCCTGATTAAGTAGGTACAATAATAAATAAATAAATATTCCGGACATCTAACACACAACGCCATCTAGTCCCAAGCTAAGCAGAGCTTGTGTTATGGGTAATAGACAACTGATATAATTTTTTTTTGTTAATACATACATATCATACATAGAAAACACCCAAACTCCGAAACAAATATTTGCAGATCACACAAATATTTGGTCCGACCCAGGATTCGAACCCGAGACCTCAAGAACAGCAGTCGCATACGCTACCACTGCGCCACAGAGACAGTTGGCAATGATATTATAGAAAAAATATCCTTGAGTAGATATTATATATCATATTTTCATGACACTGGACATAAATGGCGCTAACCAAGAAAGTGTCTCCAAAGGTTGGCTGCTAGATAATGCCTAGGGTATGAAGACATGAAGTTCATAAGTGCATGAAGTTGTAAATAACTAAATTAATACACTCGTACCTAAAGTATCTGAGTATTTTATCACTTACTCTACCTGACATAGTACAATGTCTGCTTAGTTTAAAGATTGATCACGTTGTGTCCAATGTCCGAAATGTTTATTCATTTATTTTTATTACTAGTTTTTTTTATTTTCAACTGCCTCGTTGGTCTAGTGGTTAGTGTAAGCGATTGCAGATCAAGAGGTCTCGGTTTCGATTCCCGGGTCGGACTGCTGTTGGGTTTGTCTTGCAAGAAATTCTTAATAGCAGCCCGGAGTATAGAAAAGATGGCTGTATTTTCCGCCCGTGCATCGGAGAGCACGTTAAGCCGTCAGTCCCGGTTGTCATGAACATCTATGGCAATCGTTATTGGGACGTCAGTGCACTCAAATATACTGCTAGTTCAGTTAGTTCAACCTTCGAATTCAGTTCACCCTCAGGGTTGCGGAGGTCAGATGTTAGTCGCTCTGTGTGAAAACTGATATTCTGGTAATACCGGTTGAACTAGCAGCCGACCCCAAATAATCTTGGGAATAATAAAGGGTAGGAAGATGATGACTAGATTTTTTATTTTAAAAGCGAAATGTTTAATTGTAAATCGACAAAAAACATGGTTTCTGTTTATCAATAGAAAGAGTTAAGTTGAAGTTAAGTTATGAGAGTAAAATAAAAAATGAAATAAAAATGATCTGCCAAACGTGTTGTTAAGAGCAAAACTTGAGAACCATTTCACCAATTCGGGTATTGTTTTTTTCGTATTTTCGTTAAGGCAGAAGAAAAGTTCTGGAGAAAAAAAACCTAAAATTTGCTAGGAAAATAGTAAAACAACACTGACAAAATAAAAGTCTGTCGGGGCAAAATAAACAACAGGGTTCTTACACAGCAGGGGGTCATCTACAAACCGTAGATGGCCCGAGGTACGTCGAGGTTCCAGGGATTTCCTTTCGAGGTACACCTAATTCCCCGGCTTCTAGTACCCGAGACGGTGTGCGGTTTCTAGTCGGTTCGAACCGACATAGCACAACAAAAAAAGGGGGTAGCTAGTAGTAAATATAATGTACTGGCTGACCCACGCAACCTCGTTTACGTCTCGAGCACACAGCCTACGTTGAAATATTATGTAAAATTGCTATCATATAAAAGAAAAGCGGTTATTTCACACAATTCTAACGCTGCTACCACTATAAATGGGTACTCACAAAACCTTCAAAGTTATGCCACGATTATTTCTGCGATAATCGGAACGTGACAAACTTTTTAATTCGTTGGAATCCTTTTCCTTTTATCCAAGGTTATGTTGGGCCTTCTTAATGCTTTATACACTTAAAGCTCACTTTGAAGTTCCTTTGTTGTTTGTTGTATTGAGAAATTTTACTAAGTTTTATATTGTCTTTTAGCCAGAAGTCAACAATGTTGGTAAACATTAACAAAAAAAAACTAGGTTACGAAACTTTTTGTTATAAAAACAATATTTCGTGTGTATTCGACTGGTGGGACTTGTTATTGTGATATTGGTTATGAAAATTAACACCGGTTAAGAAAATGCAACGCAAACAGATTGATGCAGGATTTCGTTATAAAGCCAGCACATTTTATTCTTTACATAACATTATAGCGCATTGTTGGTTTCCGTCACGTATAAAGTGAAGTGTGTCACGTATAGCAAAGGATGCTTGACGAGTAGGTATCTAAAAAGCTTTACTCCATATTGGCCTCTTTCCGTTGGAACTGCGGGGAACTAAGTAAACCAAAGATTTTATTATTTTTCTTTCGGACATTTCAAACACAACGCCACCTAGCTTCAAACTAACCCGAACTTGTATTATGATAGCTAAATTGACTGATAGAAAACTTATATATTTTTGTAAATACATACATATTCTACATAAATATTTGCAGATCATACAAACTTTTGGTGCAACCCGGGAATTCAACCCGAGACCTCGAGCTCAGACCACGCATACGCCACCACTGTGCCACCAAGGCAGTCAATTCAACTTCAACTGTGTTATGTAAAGATTTACTAAAATACGTTTGCATTGGCTTACTATAGTTACACAGTATTACCGATTACTAACTTTCTTCTGTAGACCTAAGTGAGTCTTTTATAAATATGGGTTAAATGATTCTTCGGTTTTAAATTCGCATTTTTAAATTGCTATTTGAATTTGTATTATCATAACCCACTATATATTACCGTAAGTTATTGTGATACGATGATAAAACAAAGCATAATTTTATTTCATAGATATTCAAACCTATATTGTTCACACAAGAAGATTTAAGTTATACTTACTGCCTTGGTGGCGTAGTGGTAGCGTATGCGACTGCTAAGCTTCAGGTCTCGAGTTCGATTCCCAGGTCGGATCAAATGTTTGTATGATCTGCAAATATTTGTTTCGGAGTTTGAGTGTTTTCTATGTTTAATATGTATGTATTTACAAAAAAAGTAAATAAGTATTTATATCAGTTGTCTAGTACCCATAACACAAGCTCTGCTTAGCTTGGGATTAGATGGCGTTGTGTGTTAGATGTCCGGAATATTTATTATTTATTTATACTGTTTATTTGGCAGTCTTAAAAAACCAGTTTGCCATCAAAGCTTGTCTGATCTTAAGCAGTCAGTTACCAGTGGCCTGACTAGTACTCAGTAGCAATTATGTAATATAAGAGTTATATAATCAACAAATTAAAGGTGCTGTTGTTTTTTATGTCATGTTTTTGTGATGGGTCATGGCACCGGGCAGTGGTTTCAAGAGCGAATAATAAAATTCAAATAGAATAACTTTAATAAGTTGCTTTATTAAGTTGTGACCCGCGGATCCACCTTATTTTCTAGCCGTATTTTATTTCGAATATAAACTCACAAACTGTAACTTTTTATAATAATATTACTTATTGTAATCTATACAAATAAATAAAATTTGAGTGTCTGTTTGTAATATTAAAATAACCGCTTTTTGCAAAATGCATATGTATGTTTAAACGATACTTATACCAAAATATCATTTTTTAAAAATTTTTGTCTGTCTGTTTGTTCCGGTTTTGACAGGACTTATACTGGCAGATGCAAGTAAGATGGCAAAAGGAGTAACTAAGGCTACTTTTTTTTAGACTACCTTCGACCCGTGGCGCTACCTGTGGATTGTGTTATACCGCGGGTTACAACACGGGGATCAGCTAGTTATCTATATATATATATCAATACGTGTAGCAAAAAATTTGTACCCCTTTTTAAGAATATTATGCGAACGACGGAGTATGAAATTTGGCACAGTTAAAACCCTACCAGATCTCTACACCCCCCTAAAGGTTGGCTGGTAGAGAATGCCCTTGGCATTAAGCCCGCCGATGTACATGTGCATGAAATTGTAAATAATAATCATATCATGGCATGGCATTAACGATATAGATGATGTAAGTCCTTTCTTCATCACTAGAGAGGTCTAAAAATCATTAATCAATTTAAATTCGGTGATTGACATCAAAATAAATTATGTGTCGAACTGTAAGCGACAGCTGTTTTGCCAATAAATATTACTCGATATGTTTTTTTTTAAATGTCATATCTTTCAATCAAAATAATTTAGCATAGCATATGTCGTCAATAGCTAGATCCCGTTTTCAATTTCATCAGAAAACCAATTTCTCTCCCGACGACGTCTGATAGCAAAGAAGTCGAGTTACATTTTGTTTGAATATTATTACTTATATTCATAACGTTGTTTCAACGTACACATGAATGTGATCATCGAAAATCGAACGGTATTCTCTGGACCTTAAGAATCATAACCAAGTAATGGTTGAAAACATAATTAAAAGATTAATCGCAAGTAAAAATTACACCGTCTTCCACTTTATAAGAAAGTTTTCCTTTAATTAAGTACTTGAAGAAGCTCTTTGTCGCATTTATATATTATATAAACTAGCTACCCGGCTCGGATTCACACGGAAACATTTGAAACTCCATTTTTCTCTACTATAATGTGCATATATCATACAGATAAACTATCTCCTTGAATCACTCTTTGTATTGCTGAAAACCACATAGAAATTAGTTGGTTATTTTGATAGATAAGCATACAAAAATGAAAAACGACTTCGTTTTATATTATTTATAGATACAGGTAGATTGCAATGTAACTTTTATCTAAGTGCCTATCTTGTTCTTAGTTTTAAATTGTAAAATACTGTATTGGAAACTATACTTAATTAATAAGTTCTCAATACATATTTATACGTCTATACTATTCGTATTTTTATGTATTTAATAGCAATTCTTCAACTGATCGATTTCAATTCATTCGTACAAAGGTTTTAAATTCAAAGATACATTTGATTCTGAGAGTATTAACGCCTGTACGCACATTAATAGTGACCATCAGGGGACCATACCTTTTAATATTGTCTCTACTTAAGGCTGACTGTAGAAATATTAAACTGTCCTTCACGCATTAATAAGACTATCTAATTCACACATTTCGCTTCAAGTGAACATACTGCTAAACTCACAAGTCAACAATTGTTCATCGACATAGACAAAACCTTATTGAGTCTTAAAGGTGTAACAAAACAATTATCCCTCAATATCCCAGTAAATAACATGGTAAGTCTCGAACGGGCTTACACAGTTATTAGGTCAAGTGGCCGTGACTGCATCGCATATGGCTATGTCGTGAAATTGCATGTAAATGATCGAAGCATCAATTTAGCTCCATGTATGACCGACGAGGCCTACATACTAAACTTGAAGTACGACAACCGGTACGTTTACGGGTTATTATTAGAACCGTATAGTGTATTATTAGATTAGATACGTGGGCTTTTGATTGCTTTGAAAGTTTTATAAAATAAAAATATAATAATATAGATATATTATTTTAATTAAACCAGTGTGGAAATTGAATTTATAGCTCGGTTATGGATTACGGATAAAAGCAAGTTTTATAGATGAAAAATAAATAACCTTTCACTTAAGGAAGACGTTATAAGTTGGTGAAAATGATAAAGGACGGTGGAATGCATATTGAATACTTATTGTATTTGTTAGATCCATTGCTTAGGGACAATATTATCAAAGGATATACACGTTAGGGTATATCTGACAGGTTTGCCTGTACAGGGGAACTTAACAGATAAATCGGAACGTGTATGTTGCACAACTGTGCAGGGAGGCACCTCTACTCAGCTCAAGTTTACCTCACAGTGTGCAGGTAACCTATCAGGTACCACCTACCGGGTATGGCTACGCCTTATAAAATCAACATAGTCTTAAAGATATCTTCCCGCACCTCAAGAAATAAATAAATCCATAGACACACCAATGACACTGACGTTGCAGTCGTCTCTTGGCCACGGTAATCGTCATGAGGGCTTTTTCCTTATTCGATATCTCTTTAAAAGTAGTTTCTCCTTAAAAGTAAAACCAAAAATGGATTATTAATATACGTGTTGTAATAACATTGTTTTAAAAACGTAACCACCTTGAGCACAGCATACATACATATTGTAAATAATGCTATGGAATAAATATTATCTCTTCTTTAACGTCTTGTAATTTCATTAAATGACCTCCCGCGCTACCGAATCTACAGCGACCTTCTGAGGTAACTTTCGTCCAACGAGTAATGGACATGCCATTCGATTTTATAACTCTTGTGTTCATATTACAATAAAGTCGTTTTTGGAACGATGACGGCTTTTTATTAAGTGGTAATCTGAAACAGTACCAATTTTGGTAGCGCATACAGTGTTAATCGATTGTATTGTGATGTGGTCCGGCTGCTGACATGCCGATGACCTCGTCTTCCGATTGCGAGATCATTCTTATTTGGTTATGATATAGAATAAGTTTGTTGACAATATGACTTCTTAAAAAGCAGGTTACACAACCAGCTTTAGGCCAAAACTGACATAATATTACATTGCGTCTGTAGTCTTTGCACCCGTTTTTCACAGACGTAACAGTTAACTTATTGCACGGTTGGTCTACTAGTTTAAATGGTCGCCATGCTGCTTTCTACTGCGTTAAGTGTTGTGGGTTCAAATTACACATGGGACAACAGTTTGTGTCAAATTGTTGTTCTGAGTCTGGGTGTTCTTTGTGTCCATTTCATGTATGTTTATAAAGTTCGCCCGGCACATCATGTATATTCCAAATGCGGTAGTTGGCGCGGTCTTAAAAAAACAGAACTTTAAAATAATTTTCGTTAACTTTATTTGTATTGTGGTTATAAATATGCCCATTTTAGTTGAAGTCTAATTGCAGAAGATGAACCTGAAACTTAGTTCCCAACCTTGGCTATTAACCCGTAGAGAATTTGGCTCACTACCCAGGATGACTTACTGCTCGACTTATAAATTGTCAAAAGTAAATTTGTGGATGTGCTCGTTATTACACTACAGTAAAATATATGACCCTTAGGAATCCCTCTTCATATTTCATACGATCATAGTCTTAATTCACGATACATAGGTATCGTTGTAGGTATGATATGTAAGGGTCGAGCTACAGCTAATAAGAACTATTTCTCCATCAGTTTTGATGTATCTACGCCGACAGCCTCGTTGGTCTAGTGGCTAATAAATGTGACTGCTAAGCCGGTGGATTTTGTTTCGCTTCTCTTCTAGGACACATAATTGTGTGATGAATACGATGATGTGTATTGTGATTGGGTGTAATTTATTTAATATGGGTATGTTTTCCGTGATTCACTTTAACCAGTCGGTCCCCGTTGTTATTGTAGAATAACAGTCGTGAGGCTTGGTTGGAAGTCTTTGGGCGGCTTAAAAACATCCAACGGCAAGGTTACGTACGTAGCTACAACGTTGTCTAGCCAGTCCCTTACCCGCACTCGTTCAGCGTGGGGACGTGTGGCCTTAACCCTCTCCCGAGAGGAGACCCGAGCCCAGCATCCAGTATCAAGCTGAAATACAATTTAAATACCCGAGTCTACTGTCCTTTGTAGTTGTGAAAAAATAAAACTTCTAAGCCAACGCAATCAAAAGATACAGCCGTTTATACTGCACATTTTTGACACTCGCAAGGCAATCAAAACCTACGGGGTACATCGCGTGAACTCAGAATCTTGAAATTTGGCACGAAGCAACGTCTTATAGCACATATATAGGAAAAATTGCGAAAATCATATTTTTTTTTTCTTAAAACGGGTTTAAAATTATTGCTTCACGTAAATTAGTAGCTGAGCCCCGAGGGGTTTCCCGCGGTACAGAAACAATAGCGGGTAAGACCACGGGGCGAAGCTTGTCTGAAAAAAAATATCCAAAGTTACTCCTTATATTTTCAGCTATCTGCCAGTGTAGTCTAGTCAAAATCGGTCCAGCCGTTCCAGAGATTAGCCGGAATTAACAGACCGACAGACAAAAATGGTAGAAATTGCTTTTTTGATGTATTATTTATATGTACTTTCATATCCATTTAGTGAAAAGCTGTTAATTTGAAATTACAAACATTTTTATTTTATTTATTTGTATAGATTAACCCATATAATTATGAGAATTTATACATATATACATTATATTTATATTTAAAATAAGAGTATTTGTAGGGACTTGTTTGGAACTAGTTGAGGATAAGAATTCAAACGAGCTTTCTCAGCTTTCTAATCGTTTATTATACTGAAATTAAAATGAAGGTTAATAGAACGTAGACACTTTAAATTTATTAATTCTCAGAAAATACGTATCAATAAAGTTTGACTTAGATTCAAGTGACATCTGAAATAAGATTCAGAGAGCTATTATTAATCATTCTTTATATCGAGTTAGAGACTCAAACTACTTTTGAAACGTTTAAGTTCGTGCTTGTTTTGTTAGCATCAGCACCAAGTAATTTTATTTTATCTTAGCTAGCTTATTACCGTCACAACGTCGCATGAAAGTAGATTTAATGATTTAATAACCACCAGTTAACTTTACATGCACGCATAATCTCCTTAAAATTTCATTTAAATACCTACATATATATGGTCGAGTTCGAGTCGAGGTTCGAGTTCCCCTACTAATGCTAAGTTTCTGCTAGTCAACGTACTGTGATCTATCATAATATAAAATAAAAATTATTGTTTGTAGTATTCATATCATTCTGTGAAGCTGACCTCATTCTTACATCAATATTGTTTTTTTTTATAGTTAACTATTAAGTCATTATTATTTACGTAGATGACCTGCGTGTGGGTTGCAAATGTGGTCTTCTGTCCTACATATATGCGACTTAAATGCAAAGGTTTTGTTTAAAAAACCATGAGTAAGTTTTAAGGTACTATATCCGTGTTTGTAATTTTGTAATTCGAAGGCAGTGTAGGGATTGCCATCTAAACTATAGTTAGTTTAGTGACATAGTTAGCAAAATGGGAGTGCCACGCTTAGGCATGAATGGGCCGGCTCGACCGGAGTGGGCCTCACAGATAATCGGTGTGAAATAGCGCTTGCGCTTTGTTTCGTTACCGGAGGCCCATTTTTTTTTTTTTTTTTTTTTACGTGTGGAAACCCCCTCGGGCCGTCACCCCGCCGGGGTTTGCGGCAGGGCGGTGTGTCGGAATCGAACCGACTAAAACCACACGGTGTGCCAACTCTGCGCCTGAGAAGGGAGGGGTCCGGGATCGCTGTTATTAACGCAAACCGGACCCCTCCCAGCGCCCGCCCGCACAGAAGCGGGCACCGTCTGCTGTTAACCCTTGGGGTGCCTGGTGGGTAAAAATCACACGGCATGCCTGGTGGGTCTGACAAACCCGTAAACATAATTGGTTATTTTTATTTATTTAGATCTGTTACAAACTAAAACAACAAGTTTTTATTTATATTTAACATTGTTTCTAAATGAAAAAAGGGGAAAAAACAAGACAAATTATTTTATAAAGTTTTATTGAGCAATTAAAAAAACCTACTGGCGGAACCCACATCTACCACGAAATGCTACCAATTCTTCATCAATGGTTAAATTTTCATGTGGAACATAAGCGGATTGGCTGTTTCTAACAAAATCTTCAAAAATAATGTCTGATAGATGCCAATTTATCAGTTGCTGCTCTTTCTTCACGCGTGTCCAAGTTATCAAATCTCATACAATTTACAACAAACACAAATCGTCTCAAACTCATTGTTATTTGAAATATATCTATGCCGGTTCCGTCACTTGCCCATAAATCTTTCAGATTTTGTCTTCCAGATTTGATCTCCAATAACTGCTTTCACTATGTTTATTGTGATCTCTGAATAGGCATATTCATTTGATGTATTGCTACCCTACCTCGTATTGGGGATCTTCCTATTAGTATGTTTCATAATTAAATTCAACATGTCTTCAGTTACAAGCAGATGAAAGCAATCAAGTTCTTGCTGCGCATGTCTTGCATGAGGTTTCACTCCAGGTGTTCCAGTAAAAATGTTTTTTGCTCTAGTACGAACGCGAGCACTTGGAGGATTACGGAATCATATTGTATTATCTTTTCCTTTATATATTGAACTGTGAGCAAAGTTGCTCAAAGGCTGAGACATCTCATCCTCACTGTCACTACTTGGTTCATTATGAACTTGTTCTTCTTCCTCAGTATCACCTGAATCATGTTATGTGAACACTCACGTGATCGGATTAGGCTCCACTTTCATCAAAAACCACTTCATCCTCAATTTCATTGAAATCTTCATATAAAAGTTTGCTTATTTCGGTATCAGTTAATCGCCCAGCCATATTTACCTGCTAAAATATTATTAACATAAATAATTAACCACACAATGCAAAATAAATCATGGAAAACAAAAATAATTACTTACCAGTTAAAAGATACGCCGCGTGCCTGGTCGGGTTTCTCAGACCCGAGCGCAAATAAAACACGTGTTACTCGAACGGGTACGTGTTGCCGACTGCGGGAGGGGTAGTAATCTAGCCGCCAGTCTATATCACGAAGCTACTCAGGTACAAAGTGGTGGGAGTTACGAATTTTCTGAAATATTGTCGATTTCTTGAACCGATGGGTCTGTCAGACCCACCAGGCACCCCAAGGGTTAAAATCTCAATTTAGGCGACGCACGGCACACGCGTACGTCGCCCCCTCGCGGTTGGCCTGTAATGCGGATGGAGGGGAAAACCCATCCCGTCCATCCGCGGCCACACTCAGGGCGGCATGAGGCGCTGATAGGCGCGCCTCCGCCGCCCCGTGCGCCGGCGGCGGATCGGGTCCGAGTGGATATCGTCCTCCCGGGCCTTCTCCGCCGCCTCCTTCTGCGAAATTACTTCTTCGCAGAAGGTCGCGACCGCGGTAAAACTGCTGTCGCTACCGGCCATGGACAGTACGACGGCCGGCAGCGACATATCTCCTCCGATGACTGCAGTGAGGGCCCGGCGCTGATCTGCCCAAGCGGGGCAGATCTCCAGCGTATGCTGGGCCGAGTCCTCACTGCAGTCGCAGTGGTGGCAGGCGGGACTCAATTCCCTCCTAGCGACCGAATGCAGGTACTTTCCGAAGCAACCATGCCCGGAAAGCACCTGCGTCAGCCGGAAGGAAAGGGTCCCGTGCTGCCGCCCTGCCCACTCGAGGATGACCGGCTGGAGCGCCTCCACGGTAGCAAAGCCAGCGCGTGGAGCCTCCAGCCGGGACGACCAACAAGCCATCGTGGCTCGGCGAGCGGCTTCACGCCATTCGCGTACCTCTTCGGGCGGAGCACGATACCCGTACTCCGCCCGATATTCAGCCGCTCGCCGATAAACTTCGGCGAGCACTTCCGCCTCCAAATCCCACGGGGGTGTTCCGGCCAAGGCACACGCCGCCTCGGTGGACACCGTGCGGTATCCGCGTATGGCTCTGACCGCCAATACCCTCTGAGGGCGCAACAGGCGCGCCTTGTTCTGGACGGTCAGAGCCTCCACCCACACCGGTGCACCATATAGTGCCATCGACCGGACCACCCCCGTGTAGAGGTGTCTTGTTTCGACGCTGGCTCCACCCAGATTGGGCAAGAGTCGCCCAAGGGCGGAGGCAGCGCCGACCAGCTTTGGGGCAAGCTGTCGGAAGTGCTCGTCGAAGAGCCACCTACCGTCGAGGATCAGGCCCAGATACCTCATCTGGGCCCGAACCGGTACGAGGACCGAGTTGACTTCGATAGAGGCGCCGGGGGGTGGACCACGACGGGGCCCATGGAATAGCAGGGCCTCCGTCTTGTCAAGGGCCACCCGTAAGCCCAGCGCCTCGATGCGCCCAACCACCAGAGAAACACCCCTGGTGGCCAGGCGCGCCGCCTCTTGGAAATTGGCCCCCCGAGCTGTGACCAAAGTGTCATCGGCGTAACAAATTACGCCCAGCCCGGGGGGCAGACGACTTCGAAGGACCCAGTCGTACCCCACGTTCCACAGGAGTGGTCCGAGGACAGACCCCTGTGGAACGCCGCACGACATGGGTCGCCGTCTAAGGACGCCATCTCGATCCTCGTACACGACGGTACGCTCCTCCAAATAGTCTGCCACCAGCCGCCTCAGGTACTCTGGCACCCCATGATACTGGAGTGCTTCCCTGATGCAGCTGAATGGCAGACTATTAAAGGCGTTGGCGATGTCCAAGGACACCGCCAACACCACGCCGCCACAGCCAACCGCCTCTTCGGTCACGGCCCTAAGGCGCATCACGGCATCGACCGTCGAACGCCCCTCTCGGAACCCGAATTGGGCGTCCGACAGGTCGGGCCCTACCTCGCTGAGATGCTGGACGATGCGGGCAGAGAGAATCCTCTCGAACAATTTGCCCGCCTCGTCCAGCAACACGATGGGCCTATAGGCCGCGACCGAACCGGCTGGCCGTCCCGGCTTCTGCAGTAGGACCAGCTTCCCGCATTTCCAGCACTCAGGGAAGCGTCCGGACGCCAGGCTGGCATCCAAAACCTCCCTGAGGCGGTCCGACATATGGTCGAGGGCTCGGGCCATCACTCGGGGTGGTACCCCGTCCGGCCCGGGGGCGGTGTTCTTGGAACGGATCCGAAGAACAGCCGCCCCAACCTCCGATTCCCTAACGGGCGGAATATCGTCCTCTCGGCCCCCGTCGTCTCTGGCCACTGAATAGGCCATCGACGGGGGCGTGTGCTCCGCCCGCTGCGGGAAAAGGCCCTCGACCACCTGCTGCAGGAAGCTGGGCTGGAGAGTCTCGGTAAGCCCATACTCCAACCCCTCATTCCATCCCCAAAGGTCGGCAACGCACTTGTGACGCCTCTGGTGTTGCGGGTGTCCATGGGCGGCGGTAATCGCTTACCATCAGGCGATACGTCTGCATATCTGCCACCGATTCCATTAAAAAAAATGGTATTCGATATGTATAGAGTACTAGCTGACCCGGCGAACTTCGTACCGCCTTAGCGTAAATTTGATGCACTACTTTACTTTGTATAGCTGACCTATCTTATGTATGCGTACCTATTCAATTTGAACTGAAATCGATAATATCCTGCGCGGTTATGTCTGTGGTGTCATAGATCACCACAGAGTTTTTTGTTTTAAATTAAATGACGTTGACATTCGTAACGCGCTTTTATTAAAATATGCAATATTAAATGTATATTTTTCAATATTTCTGAGAGATTTTCTTAATATTTTTTTCCGTAAGAACCTTGTACAGATTATTAGAAAACTAAAAAAAAAAATCAGCCAAATCGGTCAAGCCGTTTTCATGCTATGTCGTGACAACGGAAAACGGGTTTAATTTTTATATATATAGATGTAACAGTACAATTTATGTCTATCAACAACACCAATCATATGTCGCATAACCAATAACCGCTGGAGTAAGCGTCACTCCAACCTCACCGGGATCACTCCCGGTGAGGTTGGAGGATGACCCGTGGGGGTTTTTCACGTAATAATAAAAAATGCATCAGAAAGTGGAACATAATTTCTGCTCGTGTGTTTCCTAACACATGACTAACGACAGTTAAATAAATTAAAACGATAAATCAATGCTGTTTATTGTACTTTATTCGTACCTAGGGTACATCTTATGATTTTAATGCTGGAATATTTTGATTTATTAAGCGACTTTCGTTAATGCTGATACGTCTCCATCATTCTTGACATTACTTTCTCTAAGTTTATTACTTAGGTATATAAATATTAGAAAAGTGTGTGTCAATTTGAAGGCGTATTAAAATTATTGATAAATAAACAATAAATAAATAAATATTCCGGACATCTAACACACAACGCCATCTAGTCCCAAGCTAAGCAGAGCTTGTGTTATGGGTACTAGACAACTGATATGAATACATATATACTTTTTTTTGGAAACACATACATATTATACATAGAAAACACCCAAACTCCGAAACAAATATTTGTAGATCACACAAACACTTGGTCCGACTCAGGATTTGAACCCGAGACCTCAAGCACAGCAGTCGCATTCACTGCCACTGCGCCACCGAGGCAGATTGATAGAATACATTTAGCTAGACTAGTGGTCGCCCATTGTCTCTTGTATTTTTCTGTACTCTTTCTCCATACAAATTTCATCGTTCTCATCATTTTCGTAAAAAGAAGCACAATGATTTCGCTTCACGTATTAATTAGGTAAAGATGACATTTTCATAAGTTACGCCAACAGCATATATAATCATTATACCTACATCCATACAAATTGAATTTGTAGTCCTCCAATGTGTAATATTGTAATACGTAAGTTAATATACATGTCGGAGGCACGTTATCTTCACAGTCGCTCATTGTGGGCATCAGTAGGATTCCGGGTGATAAATAAATGTATTGTAGGTTCAAATAACTTATTACAATACTCACAGAGAAACACGGTATATAAAAGTAACACACAGTACAGTTCCTGGGCAAGTGTACAAGTGTGTGTTCCTTTACAACCGAGCGATAATAACGATAATAGAATACACGCTCTTTTATTAACACTACCCTCTCCAATCTAGGCTCCGTCGTGGACGGAGCCTAGATTGGAGTTCACTACGACGTTGTGTGTTGTTGACGTTCCGTACTCATGACCCGACATACATAAGTTTTTGTTATTACAGTCATGTTTACTATCACCTGCAAGTGAGTGGTGGTTCTTTATGTACAATGTTTTCAAAGTGCGTAAAGATCACTTGTAGTTCAGTGCCCCTTTTTACTTACTACAATACTCATTATACCTGTATTTCAATTATCATATATCAACAACGCATAACGTCCCACTGCTGGACTCAGGTCTCCTCTCAAGATTGGGTTAAGGCCATACGTCCCCACGCTGGCCGAGTGCGGGTTGGGGACTGGCAAGACAACGTTGTGATATGTAGATGTTGTTAAAACGCCCAAAGGCCTCTAACTAAGCTACACGACTGTTATCCTATGATTACAACCGAGACCGACTGCTTAGCGTGACCTCCGAATCACGGAGACACTCATGGTTATACGCCACCAGCGGTCACCCATCCAGGTACTAACTGCGCCGTCATTTCTTACCCTCGGTAATTGTTTCTAATCACAGAGTGCAACTGGGCTATGAGCGCCTATGAGTATTTCAATTAATTAACATATTTTTTCAACGAAGTAAAGTTTTATTGACATGCAAAAACATGTCTAGTATAAATAATAAAATATGGAGTTTAATTTCTTAGCATACCAGAAACTACTGAAATCGACATAAATAAGATTTACAATCGTCATCGTAAATAGCCTTCAACAGTCCACTGCTGGACATTGGCCTCTCCGTAGAAAGGAAGCTTAGGCCTCCTATACCACTTTCTTTATTCCATGATTATTTATACATTAGACATCATTCAAGACATGGCAGTCTAATGTATAAATGTATTATGTACTAAAGACACCACATAAGTGATTAATTTCTATAGTTGTTATGAATGATACCTACTACCTACCTAATTCTAAGTGAAAGAGGTGCGCGGGCGCCGGCCCTGTTGCGATTTCGCAGTTGCTAACAAACGTCGCGCGTGTTGACGCGCATCGTCGCTTGCGCACAACTAAATCGCTGTTTGTATACTTGTCCAAATTGTGTGCGAATTCAGTTGATGTTTTAGTGTGTATTGTGTACTTAATTTAACAGAGAAATACAAGTGTTTGATTATAGAGGGCAATATTGTTGGATATTTTTTGATGTTGAATATTATTTTAAAGCGTGTATGCTTGTCTGTCATCAAGTGAAATCACTTGATGTGATTTACCGTCTTCTGTTTACTCTTCGACGTGGAACGTCAGTTCTTTTTTTTTAGCAACTGATAGGTTTCTGTGAAACATATCTCTAGGTTAATTTAATTAAAAATAGGTTTTTCTGCTGTTTGTTGCAGATTTTTATGATGTTTGGAAACCTTATTTAGTAGAATGCCAAATGTGTTCACTGAGCCATCTTGTTTTTATCTCCTTAATATGTATCTTATGTATCTTCTAGCACTTAGGTATTTATTATTTTTCTTAGTTTAGTAGTAGTAGTATAATCGTTAAAGTATTTATACAGTCATTATCTTCCAATTATTTTTTTTGAGGTTTAAAAACAAAGGTGGTTCTTTATAATTCCAGCGGGTGGTCTGGTCACTGCCGGTGCGTTAATCTCGAACTTGGGCCAACCAGGTGCCGCTCCCAATAACCAAGATGACTCGATAATACTAACAACAAACATTGCAATTACAATAGAAATTCGTTTTCTTTGCTACTGGCCAAAATGAGTATTTTATTCCCCATCTGTCATTGTCTTAGTATTTAAGGTTTATAAAACACAATATACACAATGAATATACGAGCTTAACCTTCCTTCAATTTCTCGTTACTCCACATTGTACTAAGACGGCATTGAGTTAACCGATCGCTAAATACGGGTGTCGTTGTTGTCGGAAGTTGGAAATAACCTCGTTTATTGTACGAATAACTCCTTGTTTGGTAAATTATGTGCGAGACATTTTACTGTGATGGCTTTGTTAATGTGTGCTAAAAGGTACGGTAATTTATCGCTACCAGTATTTGAGAATGCGTTGATTGAGTGCGATATTAAAAGAATTTGATTATCTGATTGCTAAATAAATGCTAAATTAAAAACAAAATTATACAGTGTATGTTAAACCTACATCTAACAAAACTTTATTAAAAGCTTACTTAATAAATGCAGAAATTGATCAAATGGTTATTCGACATCATTATTCCACGACACACTCCATTAATTATACGCTTTTGGAGTAACAAACATACACACATAGAGAATAATTACTTAGTTTTAAATCACAGAAACCATTGTCGCATGTGGTCGGATCGAACCTTGAAACTTACCGAAGTTGTTGCTTCGACAAATTAAACCTCCACCATCTGTGTAGTTTCGTAGTAAGTTTATCAGACTAATGTATAAATTAGATACGTAGGTACAACAGCAATAGTGACCCAGCATTTGCAAGACGAAGACTGTAAAATTTATTTTGAAAGGTTTACTACTCGCTTACGCAAAACGTCAATCCGACCGTTTAAGGTTTAAGCTGAATTCTCTTATAAATAAACGTGTAAAATTTTGATTTCAACATTATTTTCATATTTCTATGGAGCCGCGGGCAAAATCTAGTTGTATACGTATCTGTGCTCCAACATAATGTAGAATATTATTGAGCGATTTCCAATGCTTGTCAAGCGTGAGTTATGACGATCTCGGAGAGAGCTGATGTTACGCCATCATATTTGATGCTTGTTAGAGCTGATTGCAATCGTTGTTAGAAATATTATTCTTATTAGAATCGTAGGAAAACAGCTCACCATGAAATTTTGCATATATTTTGCCAGATATAAATGGAAAATGTGACTATTCATATATATAAAAAAGTACTATTACTGTTGTTATGGAAAAGTTATGTTGGAGTGAGTAATGCTTCGGTTAAAATCGAATTCTAAATACTGAACTTGGGTTGACTTACTGTCACTAAAACATTTTGTTTATAACACTATGATTCGACCAATACGACCTTCGAACCTTCAGGAATGATCTATGATAATAACATAATACTCAACAATTCGATCTATTGGCATCAATAGTTTTCGCAAAGAGACTAGTGTCAGACCGCTTTAATGACTACCAGACATAAACGAAGTAACGTAGTTATTGTAAACTTGTAAACCAAACCATTTTAATGATGAATCATGAATTAAATATGACATCATTATGGCTTTGCCTTTAATCGTTTTTGTCACTATTGATTTATGTAAAATTTCTTGAATAATGAAGAAGTTTATAGCGTTGCGTACCTTGATGACTATTTAAACCCTTTTACCTGAATACTGCAAGGCTAAAAAAGAGGATAATCCTTTTGACAGTCTATGTATAATGTACGTTTGTACGTTCCACCGTAACGTCTAACCTACTGTAGCGATTTTAATGAATGAGATGTCAATAGATTCGTAATAATGTCCCGGATGGCATAGGCTATATAAATTTTATCAAAACTTTTCAAGTAGTGGAGTTATTTTACTTTTGCTCGTTGTCTCTATTGGTTGTTTAAAATTAGCAGCGTAATATAGTGACTGTTGTCGTCGACTGTGTCTTAAATAAATACCGATATCTTCTGCATTAATACAAAACATTTCGGAAAATGTAACTATTACAGGTTTTCATTTATCATTATTTAAGAATGTCAATTTATCGCACCGCCACTTTTTTCGTGATTATTTTCTAAATTTAGGGAAAAACTGTCTTTGTATTTATACTCGTCTTAGTTTCCCACGGGTGGATTACATTGGCGGATTTCAAAAATATAACACTTCCAATTTTGTTTTAATTTTATTCTATACAATCCTTAACCTGACAATAACAAACACATAAAATAAAGAATTATCCAATTTGGTGCAGTCGATCGAAAGTTATTTGCGTACATACATTTCAGTCATCAATTTTTATTTATATAGATTTAAATTAAATAAACATTGAATTATATTGCTCAATTGAGTAGTCTGAAACTGCGACGTCACATGTTTGTATTTAGTACAGTTTTCATAGAAACTTTTCGTTTTGACAGATGAAAGAAAGTAAATAATTTGACTAAGGTGTCATCTACTCTTTTTTGTAATTAAGTCCAATAGGTACTTTAGGTTTAATATTGACAACATCCAAGTAACTATAATAATATATAAATTAATATTTCATTTACTTAATTTCCCCGTTTTCGCAACATTTTTCATTGATGCTATTGATCATGGCGTCATGTACTCGTATATTATAAGTTATAACCTTCATCGATAAATAGGCTATCCAATAATATAAAAATAGTGGTTACAAACAAACTCTTCAGCTTTATAATATGAGTATTGATTTAAATAATGGGCTAATTAAAGATAATTCAACTTTTTTTAATAAGACTCCGAATACTTATTATTCAGCCTTTCATTGCGTGACTCAATCGAAGGTATTAGGTATATTTTTTTAGCTTTACTGATTGTTATGGTTGTAAATAAAATATTTTATATTTGACATTCTCCTTATCAGTATCTGAGAATTATAATTTTGTATTTTTTATTAACTGCCTCTGTGGCGCAGTAGTAGTGAATGCGACTGCTATGCTTGAGGTCTCCGATTCAAATCCACAGTCGGAACAAATGTTTGTGTGATCTACAAATATTTGTTTCGGAGTTTAGGTGTTTTTTAAGTATGTGTAATATTTATGTATTTACAAAAAAAGTATATATATATGTATTGGCGTTGTGTGTTGGCTGTCCGAAATATTTATTTATTTATATTTAAAAAGACTGAAACCCAGTTTTACCCCTTGCTGAACTTATGTGCTAAATAACAATCCTATTAAACTATGGTTTTATCGTAAACTTTATCCATAATAACTTCTATGTATATTTTTCGTAATAAATCTCTTAGTAGACGTTATAAAAAAATCATCAATAATGAAAAAAATGTTCTGACAAAACACATTTGTATCAAAGAATTCCTATATTATAATTTAACCATTCCATTATACTTAAACTAATAAACGAATCCAATCTTTTCTTAGTGTTTAGTCGAAATCTTAGTTTGTTTAGATGTTCTTTGTTCAATTGGCTAAAATAAAACTGATGATACGACGTTAACAGCCAATTCATTCAGTCATCGATGATATATTCCTTTGTAATACCTACTACAATACGTACGTTTCCTTTGCAATATTCTTTTCATTCGTTCATCTCACACAAAAGTACATTGCTAGTCATAGGTCTCCAAGATTCTTCATAACTGCCCGTCCTGTGCTGCTCGCATCCAACGACTTACATTTTTTTTTGTATGAACTCACCCTATTGACTCTACTCTGCGTGGAAAGTACGAGGAAAATCCAAGAGTAGTGGTCACCATACTGATTTCGAACGCCACAATGTAGCATGGTGACCAACACTATGATGGTCTATTGAATTCTGCATCATTGAGCCTCTGTTCTCCCACTCTCCAACGAAACACGACAGCATGAATGTGTCATTTTTGTTTGGTATAGTTATATAAAACATGCCATGCTAGCTGGCAATGGGCTGGTCACATATATCGCAGAACTGACAACTGCTGGAGTAAACGCGTTCTGGAGTGGAGTCCGCGTCTTGGCAAACGTAGTGTGGGACGCCCACAAGCCAGATGGTGGGACGACTTGCATAGGAGAGCTGGCAGTAACTGGATGCAAAAAGCAACAGACCGGGCTCAGTGGTGTACCGTGGGAGAGTTTTATGTCCAGTAGTGGACTGCAACGGGCTGATGATGATGATGATGCCATGCTAAAATATTTATCCTTTTGTAAACTTGGTTGGGAGCAGAAGTTAGCTAGTCTAGTGCTAACATTATTAATTTAATGCAAACTACTCGTATTTAGCTCTGCTTAGCTTGGGACACTAGATGGCGTTGTGTGTTAGATGTCCGGATTATTTATTTATTTATTAATTTAAATAAATAAATATGCCGGAAATCTGACACACAATACCATCTAGCTTCAAACTGAGCTGAGCTTATACTATGAAAGCTAGACTGACTGATAGATTACATCAATATTTATTTGGAAATACATATATACCTACTTATCAAACACCCAAACTCCGAAACAAAATTTGCAGATCACACAAACCGACCCATTTATCGAACCCGAGACCCCAAGCACAGCAAACGCATACACAAACACTGCGCCTCTGAGGTAGGCATTAAGAATGTAAATTTTTCGTCACATCAACAATAAATATCAATATTTACTTATAAACTGTCAGTTAGCGCTAATAATTTCGTAAATTCTTGTTGTATTGTTTCATTTTATGTATTAAGCAGTAAGTAGGTTTTACAAAAGTGCTTTGTGTAGGTCGAGATTGCTTGTTGCCTAGACCAGACAATCTGTTTATTAATCGAAGGCTGTTCTACTGCAGAACTAAGATTTGAGCTATTTCATAACAAAGTTTGTGAAGTAAAATCTTGCTGTATTGAATAGTTATGCAATAGTTCTTAGATAGAAATAATACTCGTACATTACAATTAATTTGATGACCTTAGAACAGTTATTGAGTTAAACGAGTTTTATAATACTCGTAACTTAAAGTTCAATGCTGTGACGTTTTAACAGTATGAATTTATTTGTTTTCGATAAATATTAATAACAAATTGATTTAATGTACACCAGATTAATTACAACTGTAACTTAATATTATAAGATAACGGTAGGAAGGTAAGGCTACAGAAATCAGTCATTTTGCATAAGATCCGCTACATATGTCAACGAGTTGTGTGAATTGCCTGAGTTGGACTTATTTAATACAAGTCCAACTGTATTTAGGCGTGTGTGCTCTAAGCGCTGGTTTGAATCGGTTCTCTGTCTGTTCTTTGGGTTATTATTTCTTTGTTTTTGCTGTCTAATATAATTGTAATCTTACATAATTGTAATTTTTTTTTTGTTCTCCAAAAATCAAGCACTTTACACCTAAATGTGAAAACGTGTTAATGGTTGATAGTAATTTAATTAGAGGTTAATTAGTCATAAAATACTGTATGTTTTCAAAATATAATAAGCTGCAATCTCTTACAGGCAACCATGTCAATAATGTTAATATTTCTACAATCTAATTGTTCTACATACACATGTTAATAAATAATATCTGTTATTTAATTCTTTTGTTAAATTTTCTTCTATTTAATCAATGTTTCACTTAGTATCTGGCTACAAAATGTGACAAGAATTTCAATTTTAAACTTTAAACATTCAGCAACTTTTTCAATCAAAATTAAAATTAACTTACGATCGCTTATGTTTCTGTCTTGTATGACAAGCTACAAACATTTCTTGTAAACCGTCATATTCGCCATGTGTTTATAATTTTGCTGTGATTTTGAGTAAAGTTTCGTACGACATTAGTATGATTAAACAATATTTTAAAAAATAGTCATTTCTCACTTACTCGGTTGCTATGTCATTATATAATTAAAATAATATTATTGTTCACTAATTTGTGATGTTACTAATAGCTGCTGAGATTTGAATCATTATTTATGCTACTTTTATAACATAGATGTGCAGTCTGCTTGGTGGGACATGCTATTATCAGGATTTAATTGTTCGAATGTTAAAATCACCAATCAGTTCACCAATAGTAGCCGACCATCTATGAAAAATGCCACCAAAACAGGGAAAATTTATTCCTTTTGAGAGATAGAGGTCAGATATTCGACTGCACAGTTGGCCTATGGATTTAAGTGGTCGCCACGACGCTTCCTACTGCGCCATTTGTGGTCCACAAAAGTCCCCCGCGGTACACGATGTACATTCCTAATGCGGGAGTTGTCTTATATAAAAGTAAACTGTATTGTAACTTTACAACAAGAGCTCTGGGGCTCAGTTAGTATTAAATACATAGATAACGGTTCAGTATAAGCTATCTCTTGCTACACATTTTCCTCTAGAATCAAGTACGGACGAATTTTTTGAATAAACGTGTGGGGGAACGGGTGCTTTGTCCCTCCAAAACAAAGGGAGGATCCTCCGACCAGGCGAAGTGATCATGCCTGGCGGGCACAGTTAATGTTGGGGTGTTGTATATATGATAATCGGCGCGAGAACTATTTATTGCGCGATTCAGGATTTGTAGTTACTCCGTGTAGTGCGTTACTTCGTAGTTCAGTGTATCTTCGGTAGATGGCGCTGTAGTAGGTTATTGTTGTGTTATATATGGAAGTCGCCACTAACGCAATTCAACTAATATAAATAAATAAATAATGTCAAAATGATGACTTTGTATAAAAAATGTACTGAATACAAACTTGTGACGTCACTGTTTTGGATTACTCAATTGAGCAACTTACAATGTTTATTTGATTAAAATTTGTATTAAAAATTAAAAGCTGTAATAATTAAATTTTCTGAGATGTTTGTTGTATTCTTTTTAATGACGTAGACATCGGTATTTATTTACTATACAATCATCTACACTATTACCCAAGTTCTTTCAACAGTTCGCCTTTCTTAGTTGAAGGTTAATATATGAAGCCTTTTCTAAACAGCTCTTTGACTAGAACTTTTGTTGATTTCATGGATGTTTGCGGAGTAACTAACTTCTATGTGAAATTGAAGAACTCTTATATTACGCTGTTTACTATTTATGTATGAAATCTTTTAATTAAATCAATACAAATATAAAATGTCTTTTTGTAATATTAAAGTAACCGTGTAAAGTAACAAGGTACATTACCAAAATAACGTTTTTTTACAATTTTTTTCTGACTTTTTGCCTGTTTGTTCCGACTAATCTCTGAACCGGCTGGATTGTTTATATACCTAAGGACTAACTAAGGCTTCTGTTTATAAACTAACTATGCCCCGTGGTGTTGCCTGCGGTTGCGGTACAACAATAACCGTGGGTGATACCGCAGGGCTCAGCCAGTAACTTATAATAAAAACAGTATTACACTTCATTCTATATCTAACCTAGGCAGAGCCTCTTTTATGAAAACCAGACTGCTAATAAGGCATTTAAATATTTGAAAATAAAAGTAATATTATAGATGAATTACACACAAACCCATAACAAAGGGGCGTTTATCACACATGCCCACAATTTTATATCTTGGGTGAACCACGGCCACTAGCTTATTATATAGGGCCCGTGGCTTGAAAATTTTCCCCCGTTTTTGAAACATTCTTCATTGGTGCTCCGCTCCTATTAGTAGTAGCGTGATGATATATAGCTTATAGCCTTCCCCGATAAATGTACTATCCAACACCGACAGATTTTTTCAAATCGGACCAGTGGTTCCTGAGATTAGCCGGAACAAACATACAGACAGACAAAAATTTTAAAAATATGTTTTTTGGTATGTGTACCGTATATACATTCATATGCATGTAGTAGAAAGCGGTTATTTTAATATTACAAACAGACACTCCAATTTTATTTATTTGTATAGATGTATAGATACCTAACCAACTGGTTAATACTTATGAATAGGTGATATATTACCATAATATACTGCTGTGCTTGAGGTCTCGTGTTCAAATTCTGAATCGGACCAAATGTTGTGTGAACTACAAATATTTGTTTCGTAGTTTGGATGTTTTCTATGTGTAACATGAATGTATTTACAAAAAAACAGTATATATGTATGTATATCAGTTGTCTAGTACCCATAACACAAGCTCTGCTTAGCTTGGGACTAGATGGCGTTGTGTGTTAGATGTTCGGAATATTTATTTATTTTATTTATACGAAATTGTGAAAAATTAAAACTTGGCTTTATTTTTAACTACTCCACATAGCACTCACTCTCTGTAAATCTTCTAAACCATCTTTATGACTAGACACCACTAATGCACAAATGTGTCAACATGTACTTCGCTCAGAAACCTATAATATCTCATTAAAAACTTAAGACTTTTACCCAAGCTGTCATTAAACTTTTTTTTATTATTATAAAGGGGGCAAATGAGCTGACGTTATGATGTTACTTTACTTGATGTTTTCCTTCCATTGGTTGCCTTTGTTCGTTCGTTTTGTCATTGGATTAAACTCTTCTTCTAAATTGGTGTCTTTCAAAGAGGTCCTCTTTAAATTATCTGAGTGTTACTTCGTCGTTAGCTTTTAGTTGTCTGTGTTGCGTTTTTGTTGTTTGACTGCCTTGTTAGCGCATTGGTAGTGAATGCGACTGCTGTTCTTGAGGTCTCGGTTTCAAATCCTGGGTCGGACCAAGTATTTGTGTGATCTATAAATATTTGTTTCGGAGTTTGGGTGTTTTCTATGTATAATATGTATGTATTTACAAAAAAAATATCAGTTGTCTAGTACCCATAACACAAGCTCTGCATAGCTTGGGACTAGATGGCGTTATGTGTTCAAGCGTCGTTTTATTTCTTTTAAGTCTTATACTTACTTGTCGTAATTACTACGTGTATTTTGTATGTTTGATTGAATTCAAAAAGAGCACCTTAAAAGCTCTGACCCGTAATCACTTCATCATTCATCAGCGACAGCTTTTAACTGGCTGAAAATAGGACATAGCCCTCTACTTAGAAAGAAGGCTGTACGCTGGCCAAACGTCTTTTAATCAATTACCATCACGTGATTCTACTGTTCGTCTAATCCTTTTTCTTAAAAATAAGTTTCGTAATTAAATACAGATGCCATCCGACAGTTTGGAATAATTCAATTTGTTCTAAAGTCTTATGTACTTAAGATTTAAAGTGAAGTGTCAAACAGTGCTGACTCTTAATTCTATGTGAGATCATACAATTAACGAGTTGTTCAAACTTTCCATTATGAGGATCTACTTTAAGGATTATGAAGTGAAAATGGTAAGCTCTTCGGAGATTATGTTTAAAATATTTTTTGTAATTTAACTTTATCTTTACGATGTACCTATTTCAATTGAAACTTCGTCAATCTTGAAGATCGACGGTAGTTTAAAGTAAAAATTTAATCAAAAGTCTCAAACGATGTAAAGACGAATATTGAAATATAAAAGACATCTTAAATAATGCAATAATCAAAACATGCCAAGGTTTGTAAACCTTCCTAATCGATTATATACACATAATAACGAAACCAGCGATGCTACTTCTGAATTTTTACTCATGTTTATTTATTTTTATTTGAAAGTAGCCAAATTTATACCCCATAAGCGGTGTAAGGTTCTATGTTTATGACTAACTAACAGAACCCCGCTACCCGTGGTACGATAATAACCCGAAGCTATATTATTGTAAAGTTTCATCAAAATCCATTCAGTAGTTTTTGCGTAAAAGAGTAACAAACATCCATCCATCCATACTTACAAACTTTCGCGTTTATAATATTAGTAGAATAGACATTGAGTACTAATAAAATCTGACTAATTGAGTCTCAAAAATACCACTTTGATAAAAATAATTATCAGACGTAAGTGTATTAACTGGCGAATTACTGTAATAGTCGAAAAATAAAAGGCACCTACTGTCTGAATTAATGTATCGTATTAGCTCAATTAGCTTTCATTTAGCCCTATAAAATAATCATTGTCTCTAATTGGACTATCAAAACAATTTCGTTATTTCCTAGTTTGTGTCGTGCTGGGAAACTTTATTACCAATTTATCAGAGCATTTTATCTTATTAGAACGATTTTCCGGTATTTTGAATAACATATATATATATATATAATTAAATAAGACGGTAAAATATCTGGGAACAGAGCATACTGTGAGCTATACATGTAGCCCTTAGGCAAATTAAATATATTCTTTTTTCTCTAATATTTAAAAACGAAATTTTATGTAAAGGTTTTTTTATTCTTTCACCCAAAATGAATGAAATTTTGAACAGAGAAGGATTATATTCTAGACCAGCTGATAAAAAAATATGCGGTTGTTGTTTTCACCGCAGGTAATATTGCGAAGCACGGTTTATTATAATTTTGACCTTTGTTTTCTGACTTAGAGACAGCTCAATACAGAATTCACATTATGTGTTTTCTAGATGAGTACCAAAAGAAGAACAATTTTGTATCATAGACAACAAATTATCCTAAATTTAACTACTTGAAGCAATTCTTTTATTACGCCTTAGTTTTTTTTTTTTCTTTTTATTAACTCTAATTGTGGTTACACAACTTTATAAATATGCAAGTTAATTATCAAATTACGTTCACTGGTATTTTAGATACTTGAGAATTTATAATATGTTACCAAAAGTCTGTGAATAATACTTAAGCATATGGTCCTTCGAGCTTTTATTTCCATATATTAATACGTAAAGCAAAAACTTTGTACTCTTTTACGAAAATTATGCAAACGGAGGAGTACGAAATTTGAAATGGTTAAAATGAATATGGAGAGGAGTTTAAAAAAATGAATTAAGGTCGAATTTCGATCACTGAGCGACCACCAGTAAATTCATAATACGTTTTTGTAATAAATGTGTAGGTATATAAACTTTATCTATCTCTGACTCGCTATCAATGTCAATCACCTTAGTTTATAAGGCCTTAGTGTAATAAATTGTGTTCAGATACAATCAAGCTTTTTATAGTCATATTGTTTTCGTTTAGTTCATAGAAGCTTTCTTATCTGAGTTATATGTAAACTATACACATAATGAGACAGATTCCGACATAATCTTTTTGGCTTTTTAGTTATATGTTATAAGATAAAGCGTAATTCGATTTTAAATTGCAGTGATCTTAAAACTCCATAACCCTTATACTATAAAGTGTAATTACTAAACTGTTTAAATTTCTTGTTACTACACTGGCCTGACTTTAATAAACATGACACAGATTTGTCTGTTTTTAAAATATAAAAGAACGCTTAAAATATTGCAAATATTTGTGTTTCAACACCAATGTTATCATACCCCGAAAACTATTTGAAATTTTCATTTCATAAACAATTTATACACATTTAATTATTCAAATGAAGTTTTGTTTAAATTTTATAAGTTTAGAGATATTTTACGAGATACTTTGGAAATACAATCTGATTTATGATTTTCGATCCCCTTGTTTCAATAGCAATTAATGTGCGTTTCATTTGCAATGTTAGTATACAGTGCTAATTGCTACTTGTCAACTGCTATTCATTGAAGATAACACGTAGATCTGTAAGTTATTTAATCAAGAAATTAAAATAATGTTTATCACTAAAAAAATTGTATTTATACAGAACAAACACATATAGTGGCGATAGTAGTCACTTATTATCGGGTATCTCGTCTGTTCATTTACCGCTTACATCAAAATTTTCTTCAGAATTGTTAAAATAATCTTTAAATACCATTATTTTATATTATTACCATTTTTTTAGCTATACTACTAGGTAATAGTTAGTTGTTCCTATATATATATAAATATAAATAATTTATTGTTACAGCGCACGAATGGACCTGAGTGTACACCACCATGTCGACGTGCTCAAGTATCCCCGTGTACTACCAGCACACCAAAGCGAGCTGCTGTTAAGCCTGCAGTCGCCAATGATGCCACCGGTGAGTACTTTACTTTATGTGGGAGTTAGCAGTGTGCGGATAGATTGGTTAGGTAGGAAAGAGTTTTAACTCTAAATAGAGTTACGGAGCAGTCGCTGTAACCTAACTCAGCTGTAAGGTTACTACTACTAAAATTGTAGACAGTATTTATTGAACAGATATACTACACCTCTACGGTAGATGTACTTCAAAGACCGCTTTAAACAGTGTGACCGCTCACACGTACACAAAATCAATTGTGATAATAACGACTGTTTCAAATGCAACGCTGTAAAGTAACAGAAAATGTTGCATTTTGTAACCCAGTAACACAAATAAGAGATTAAAGTTGAATTAAGAACCTAATTATTTTTTGCGACAATTTAAAACATGTTTGAACTCGAATAGGGTAAACAATTTGAATTGGTACGTATGAACCATTTAAGAGCAGATCTAGTACATCTGACATATTTTTGTTTTACGTATGTACCTGCCAAAGTGACTCTAGTCTGCCTGATAGAAAGCATGAACAGAATCCAAGATTATCGGTTACCACACTCATTGCGAATGCAGACAAGGCTACAATGCAGCATAGTGAAACACAGTACGGCGGCCTATTGGGCAATGCATCATTGGGCCTCCGGTCTCGCATTCACCAACGAAACACGACAGCAGGATGTTAGAGCACGACATTTGACGATATGCATTTTGGCAGAGCCTATACTCTGGTAATCAAACTACTGTAAAATATACCTATATTTCTAAATACACGCACACAAACATCTTATGAGTGATTATGGTGGTTCTTTAAAAACTTAGAACCGCCTCTCGTTTAGTGCTCTAAAGATAATATCCGTTGAACTTTACGCGGCAAAACGACGTACAATAGCGTACAATTGAAACTTTAACAACACCGAATTCACGCGCATTCATTGTCACCATTAGTCCCACATTTAATATCGTTTCATCCTCACAAAATGGCGCTCTCGAAACTGTATAAAAGATTTTGTAAATTATCGTTGAATTGCAAATTTATTTGTTGCAAATCTGCATCAAGGTTACTTGAACTGCAGTAACTTTAGAAAAGTTATTGGTCCGTGTTGATTTTAAGTGCTTCTACATTTTGAAGTTTTGGTTATTTAACTGTAACTAAACTCGTTATGAAATGTCCGGACACGCATTTCGCATTTGCATTGCAGATCCCTCAACCCTCAGTTCCTCTTACGTTTTATCGAAAGCGGTTCTCACATAATATACACCTTTCCTTAATCCAGGAAAGAATATGTGGTGTTTCCTAAATACTCATCTCAAAATTACGTTGAGAAAAGATGTGAAAAACGTTTATTTACTCGTTTAATTACTATTATTCTCATTTATTAATATAATATTCAGGCAAGACGAGAATATAAATAATTGTGATAGGATGCATTGCATGTAAATATGATATTATAAATGAACACTTTGATCATAAATTCTAGAGAAATTGAAATGTGATATCATATCACACAGATCTTTAATTTATTCGCTGTACGACCGTTTATTGTGCGATGATTATTTCTAAGCGAAAAAAATAGTTAGGTACTCATTATAAATAAACAAATCCAAGTGTAAATGCGCATTATTAACAACATTTATGATTTATCTGTCACCGATACGCCCTCTGTCTATTTCTGGTCACATTACTCTAGGCCGTGACCGCAAACGTATGTTACGCAAGAAATTTGCAGGGTTGAAATGTGTCCCAATTCTCGAACCTGTCGGATTTGTCGTCCCGTCCCATAGGTATGTATCCATGGATGTCCTCAATATTTCTATTGTTCAGTACCTTCATTTGTAAATTAGGCTAGGAGAGATCCTTTGAATGAATAAAGGGTGGTCTAATTCGGAGAGTAGGTATTTGAAATCTACAAAAGTAATATTTGTCTTCATATTAGCTTTAACTATATGTATTGTTATAGAAGCCAGTGTGCCCAAAATTGCAAAAGAACAAATGTTTGAGCAGAAAATAAAGATCGATAGGTTGCTGGCATAGACTCCACCTATTACCTTATCAAAATAGACTTATTCTGATCATAAGCCTAAAACTTCAATACAAGTTTTTATGCCTGCCAATTTTTAAACTTAGGCCCGTATAAAGTTTTTGACGTCTAGTGTTCATGGGTGGATTGGCTCTTAAGAAATCGTCTTATCACTGTCTATTACTATCATAAATATCACTAAACAATTCTACTAGATGAAATGTGGGCGTGTTTATTTCTGCAAGTAACATATCTTTTTAATATAATTTCTACGTCATAAATCTTACTTTTAGTTCACACTAGGCAAAATTCGTTGAGGGACATGCTTCAATACTCGTGTTTCTAACTTGACCGCTCTCGCATTTGAGAAATAATGTTTTCAAATACTATTTGCTTATAATGGTTATAAAATACTAATACGGAGTTGTACTAAATCTTGACTTAATTCTAGCCCTAAACGCCTGTTAAAAAAGCATTAGCTAAAAACGGCAACCAACAAATTAAAAAGAAGTATGTAAAAGTATTTACAATGAGCATTTGTGCTCTAGAGTAAATGACGTCATTCAAAATTTCTGATTTTTATTAAGATTTAGAAACTAATTTTAGAATTTCGTTTAATGCGTTGTGTGCAGCTTATAATCTATTTAAATAAAATGAATTATAGAAATGTATGTACGCGCATAGCTTCTGATCGGCTGCACAAAATTGGATAATTCTTTTTTAAATGTTTGTTATAATCAGAACAAGGTTTGTATAGCAAAAAATAAAAGAAAACCAGAAGTCTTATGATTTCTGAGTCCGTAACACAACACAACGAAATTCGCTGGCTCAGCTAGTTGTTAATTTGTATTTATATTATATATTTGTAATTGTACACGTGTCCACATTCTATCTTATCCGATAAATCTGTATTAGGAAAATTTTGTGGACGCACAGCCCTACTGTAATCTTTTTATTGGCAATAGTACCACTCAGCCGTTGTTCTTTCATCTCGGACCTCAAGGTAATCCATAGGGATAACGCTCGCAAACGATTCACTGCTATATATCCTACTACTATTATAAAGGCGAAAGTTTGTAAGTATGGATGTATGTATGTATGGATGTTTGTTACTCTTTCACGTAAAAACTACTGAATGGATTTGAATGAAACTTTACCACAATATAGCTTATACATCAGAATAACACATAGGCTACTATTTATAAAGATATAGCTTCGCCTCGCGGCGTTGCCCGCAGTTATCATCGTACCGCGGGTAGCACCGCGGGGTTCAGCTAGTATATATATATAGCTGCAATAGAAAGTATTAGTTATCCCAATAGTCGTTGTTTAAGGCATTATACGTTTAATAATGGATTCATTGCTATTCCTGCTTAGTAAAAAAATATTCTTTTGTACTTAAGTGAATATTTACCTCATGCGTTTGCATAATAAACTATTTTTTTGTTCAGATTGTAATCTAGGATTTGGGAAACAAAGTTGTTAATACAACTTATTTGTCGTATACCTGAAACTCTATACAGGATTGTCAACTTTCTATCAAATAAATAAGAAGTTGAAATAAAATTACAAGATTCCCTGCTCAAAGGCACTATTTGCAAATAAGTTGAAAAAGCTAACTTTGAATAACTTACGGTCATTGAAATACTAACTACTACAATTCTAATAGAGCTTAATTGAAACTACTACTAATAATTCACGATCGGTTTTAAAGTATTTGCACATTTCAAGGTAATTTTTTTTATCCACGCCGTGTGTTGAATTATTTCAAGAAAGTGTCGCCTGTTGATTCTTCGTCATCATATCGAACAGATATACTGTGTGTGTCACTATATATGTCGAAACAGATTAATTGGTTAGAAAATTAAACTGCGTGTCTATTTCGCTTCGTTTATCGTTTCAATTAGCGTCGCCAACTATCGTAAGGTTTCTCGTTTTATGTTATTTACGTTGAAGTGAAAGGGAAATTACGAACGTTATGTTTTTAAGACTTCCAATATAGTTCAATGTACCATGACGCGATACCAATACATGTTGTCGTGACTTAATTGCTTTAACTTGCACTGCTCGTCATTTTTTTCCAGACAAATCCATACAAAACTACAGTATTTATTTCTGCACATTAATCAATGTATTCAAATTTCGAATGCTATTTGGTTATATCCGGATAAAAGTATGTTCCCGAAAGATGCAGAAAAGACTTTAATGTCAGCGTAAGTATACTAGTAAATAATGAATTAGATTAATGTAAATAATGAAGTATGTGTGTATAATATTATATGTTACTTGACAAGTAAGTGTTTAAAAAATTTGAAACTAAATTTATTTAGAGATAGTCCAAAATAAATTGGTTTACATCACTTAAATTAGATCAATTTATAGAGTACGTGCTATTTATGTACAAGGCTAGCGTCTAAGGCTTAAGTTAGAATGTATGTAAGCCTCCCTAAGCGTCATGAATTATTTAGGTGAAACAGAATTATTATGATCGTGGCCTCCTACTTCTTAGAAAATGTAGGACAAGGTTGCCTATCTTAAACACGAGTTTTAAGGTAAGTACATTAAATGCAGCTGGGAATGCTTAGTGCTTCTAGGTACTTAGTGTTTTCCATTTAAAGTTTTAAGTGCTGATATCGTAGGTTAATGGTTATAACTTGATCATGTCTTGAATCGAAAATATCTGTAGCCTTCTCCCTTGCCTTGAGAGTCTTCGATTCAAATTTCATTAATAGTAGAAGATTTTTATTACTAAAAGTGGGTAGTAGATTTAATTCTATGTAGTTTATGTATTTCATTGTCATGCCTTTAAAACATTTTCATTAATTTTCGAAAAAGACATTGGAATTTAGTAGGTAATTTCTTTTGAAAGTTTCATTAGTTACTGTATTAAAATTAAAATTACACTTTCGCTGTTTACAGCTAAAATGTCAAGTTAATGTGTAAATACGGTTTGTTGGTTTACGACTATTTGAAAATGGAAATTGTTTTAGTTTTGCTATTCTGTTTTATTTGTTTTATATAATCTCGCATTGTTTATAACACGTACTATTTATTAAGATGAAGAATCAAAGGTTTACAATTGAAGTTAAATCTAATTTGAAATGAAGGTTAATACACTGAAAAAACAAGTTCACAGAAGACGGAAACAGATAAAAAACAGGTTAAGCTAAAAAAAATGATGTTAGGAATTGGTTATCTTCTTACTAAAAAATATCGAAATATTCGGTGGGGCTAAACGGATTCTTGCAAAAGGCTTTAAGGCCACGGGTCATTTCTGGCCATTTTCTAATCAGTTAAATTGTCATATGAATGAAAATTTAGACTGTCTATGACGGACCAATCAACAGAGTGGACAATTAAAAAACGCTGACTGTCTTTGTAATTATGAAACCTTATACCAATCCATTATGTTTTACAGCGCAAGCGACCGTTAACCCGCACCACAATTTTAAAGTAAAAAATATAAAATAAATGGAATATCTTTGACATAAGTACGCAAAATATGTTCGGTGGTTGTCGTTTGAAGAGTGTTATCAGTTTATTTACAAACGAATGCGTGTTATACTCGTATTATAAATTGTGTTTTTCTACATACACTACAACCTGGTTATATCTCGTTATTCACTTTGCGGATCTTGTTGTAAAATAAGAATATTCATTGTCGACTAATCTTTGTAAAATTGTAGTCTTATATATATACGATCAAAAGTTATACTCAAGTTGATGTAGGTTAATCTGGTGTTTCGGAAATGAAATCGACCTATCAGACACCCAGGATCAGATTAGTAAATTTGGCAAATGTTCCGTAAAAATTGTTGAAGATTGTCCCTTACTATTCAAAAGAGTACTTAACTTTTTTGTTCATAACTGGTTGAGTACATAAACCTCCGTACCTGATACCTTATTTCGGTGGTTTGAAGGTTTTTGTATATATAACTTTATTCTCTTCTAGATAAATATAATATAGAATAAAGGCACTAGCCTAGAATGTTAGACGTCGCAGCGTTCATAATTCAGGAGCTTCTCGTTCTACATGTATAGGACGTTGCTATTGCACTTGTAAATTCTCGGCTGTGTTACACGGAGGATCTAAATGGAGCACTAAGTAAATGGGCTTTAGTGAAACTGCAGCAACGGTATAATTTTTTATGAAAACCTGGTCTGGAATAGATAGTGTTTTCTTACAGTAATACCAACCAGATCCTTATACTTAGTGCTGTATAAGAGGATAAAATATTGAATGAATTTATTTCATTTTTTATAATACTTTCTGTAAACATATTGCATAAGGCGGACTTTATGCCACAGGCATTTTCTTTTTGTGAAACCTTTGGGCGTTGCGTTAATAGGATGAGTTCCTTTAAATGAAAAAAAACTATTATTTCGATATTAAAAATTGTCATTTCAATTTTAATTACGATTTATATGAACAATTGGTAGCCCAGTGGTCAAAGTTTGACCATAATTCATTTATTTATTGAATTTTTTATCTTTCTACATTACTACTACTACTCTATACAAAATTTAACCGTAAGACCTTTCATATTGATCCGTTCGCATAAATACTGTAGATTTTGAGATCCATATATGTATGTGTAATGAATTACTAACAACCCAAACACCAGAAATGAGACATGAGAGGAGTTTCATCATCATCATCATCAGCCTATCGCATTCCATTATTGGACATAGGCCTCTCCAATTTCACGCCACTTGGTATGATCCTCGGCTACTTATATCCAGCTCCTGCCAGCCATCTTGCGCTAATTATCATTCCACTTGGCTGGCATACGTTTGCCGAGACGCGGTCTCCACTCAGGAACCCGTTTACCTCAACGATTATCGGTTCTACGGCAAATATATAGCCATATATGTCTTCTTTTGTGCTATGTCAGTACTACAATCCTTCTACGCGATGCAGTGACCATAAAAACAGATGAATCGGCAAGTCATTATAATTAAGTCATCATTACAAATATAAAATCTTAAAAAACTATTAAGATTACCCTTCCACAATACAGCTCGTTACGTGTAGATATTACCTCCGTTTATTACTATAAATATCGACAGGTCATGTTAGATAGCCAGGTCAGAAGTCCGGCCTCACCTTGCCACGTCAAGAAACACGAACTAGTTCATTAGAAACGTCTTTAATTGCACTGGAGTAGGCTCCTTATTTGTTTTTTTTTGTTAAGTGTCCTTATGAGAGTTCTATGGGAGATGGCGGTGTGTATTAATGTAATATAAAAGTTATAATTAACAATTACTATAATTATTATCCGATTTTATTTGATCCGATGTGAAAATCACCAATGGGACTAACGTCAACGTTTCCATTTATCCTAAAGATAAAGGCAGATTATATACTTACTGACCTGATACTTTAATAGTTAGTGATCCTGCTAACCCAGGGTCATAAGTGTGATTCGCATTTGGGACTAAATATTGAGTTATAAGCGCAATAATTTGGCTTAGGTTTTGCTGTATATTTAATTTTGTTTTCCTTTGCTTCTTAAAAAGGTTTTTAAAAATAACTAGCTGTTGCCCGCGGCTTCGCCCGCGTTTATGTCGGTTTTTTCATGTTTTTTCGCGGTCGCGGATATGTGACTGATGCAAAAATTAGATAAAACAATCCTTGATGCGGATTATATATCATTCTAAAATTTCAGCTCGATCGGTGCAGAACTTTTTGAGTTTTTGAAGCGTACACAAACCAACATAACATTTTTATATGTATAGATTTTATAAGTCAAACTGCTTGTATAATTGAAAAGTACGGGATAAAGGTCGGGACCCTCACCATTTTATCCTTGATATTGAAACTGTTTATATCACAACGATATAAGAAACAGTGCAAAATGTTTTCTGTTCGTGTTCGCACCGTGTTTTAAGGACATTGTTAACAATTGTGGGATCGCCTGAAAATTGTGAATGATTCAAGTATTCTTTTCTAATTATCAGACAGATAGTCAGATACCAAACTTAAATATTAATTTGGAGATATTGCAACGGTAAAGTATAATGAAAGAACTTTAAGAAACTTTCAGTCATACTATAATATATTCTGTGTAAAATTGTTGTTGCTACTAATATAATCCAGGGGCGTGTTGCTATGTGTCGTTAATGATCTTGATAAGACTGGAAGTTGTTTGATTTCCACCCAGGATATTTTTTTTTATTATCACATTTTATAAAAATACGAGAAACATTAAAACAATAATGTGAACTCCTGATAATTGTATCTATGACATAGGGGTGTAATTAACATGCATGTTATAAGGAAAACATGCATAAGTATGCTAATCTGTTCTGAATCAGATCAGATGGCCATATTTTCATATAAAAATACACGTATGTATAGGGCACTATTAAGATCCTAGGAGCCCAAGCCAACCTCACCTGCAAGCTGGTGCACCTGCTGACCAACAGACGAGGCTCTGGCGCTGGCTTTCCTCTCGGGGTTGGGAGGTCAGACGGCAGTCGCTCCCTTAAAAGTCAAAAGTTAAGCCAAACAAAATGGAGGAATCAGAGAATAGTGTTAGTGCCACGGATAGGGCGCCGCCGCAAAACGGCGCGCAGGAGCTTCGCCCACCTCCTGTGGCAAGTGGGCGAGGGCTACCGTGTCCAGGGCGGGCACGGTTAAAGAAGTTACGCCCAACAGCATTAACGCGTAAGCTCCGCTTTGCCACTTGGAACATTGGCACGCTGACCGGCCGTGCGAGGGAGTTAGCGGATGTACTCTCTAGGCGGAGGGTAGACGTGGCATTCCTGCAGGAGACTCGGTGGAAGGGCAGTAGATCCCGGTTCATTGGGAATGACTACAAGTTAATCTACACAGGTGCACCTAGTGGGGAGAACGGAGTGGCCGTGGTGCTCGCCGGGGGTCTTCAAAGTGGCATTTTAGAGGTAAAACGCTGTAGTGACCGGCTTATGGTCGTACGGCTGCTTATCGAGGGGGTTATTACCCATCTGATATGTGCTTACGCGCCACAGGTGGGTTGTAGTGAAGCCGAAAAGATGGCTTTCTGGAGTCAACTCGGGGAAGTTCTTTGCGGTATTCCGTTGTCGCAGGGAATCGTTCTGGGTGGTGATCTGAACGGTCATGTGGGTGAGGAGTGCGGGGAATTTGAGCGTGTTCACGGTGGTTTTGGGTATGGCGCTCGTAACAAAGAGGGTGAGAACATTCTCAGAACGTGTGCGACTGCCGATCTTGCCATAGTGAACACGTATTTCAAAAAGAAACCAGAGCACCTCATCACGTATAGTAGCGGGGGGCACGCTACTCAGATCGATTTTCTGCTCATTAGGAGACACACCATCAGCAAAGTGGCCAACTGCAAGGTCATACCCGGAGAGAGTCTCACTGCACAACATCGTATCCTTGTCATGGACCTCTGTGTAAAGCCTAAAGACAAACGCGTCGAATTCTGCCAGCGTCGGATCAGGTGGTGGCTGCTTGATGAAGTTACGTCACAAAAGTTTGTCTCGGCTATCGGAGACAAGTGCACTGTTGCTGAGAGCGAACCGGTTCAAAACAGTTGGGACAAGATTCAGGCGGCTATTCTTGGTTCGGCGAGGGTGGTGCTTGGCGTGTCTAAAGGTGGACGCAAATGTGACAAGGAGACTTGGTGGTGGAACGATTCAGTCCAGAGCGAGATCAAGGTCAAGAAAGTCCTGTTTAAAAAGTGGCAAGCGTCCAGATCTCCTGAAGACCACGATGCGTATAGAGCTGCAAAGCGCGCCACAAAGAGAGCTGTAGCCAGATCCAGACGTGACCACTTACAACCGTTGTATGATAAGTTGGAATCGCCTGAGGGGCAAAAGATTATCTATAAGTTGGCGCGTTCCAGGATCAAAGCGGTGCAGGATATTTCCAAGTGCTGCTCGGTTAAAGATCCTGGGGGTAGCCTATTACACGAAGAGCTCACGGTGAAGGAGAGATGGCGCGCATACTTTCACGAGCTGCTTAACAAGCAACACAAAGTGGTGCAGCCACCGGATCTCCCTCCAAATCTCGGACTAGTGCCACTAATCACGCCTGCCGAAGTCCTGGGTGCTCTTCGTTCCACGAAGAATCGGAAAGCTGTCGGAGCCGATGGAGTCCCCATCGAGGCCTGGAAGGCGATGGGCCCCCTTGGTGTGAACATCCTAACTAACATCTTTAACCGCACACTCCTTACCGGCGAAATCCCAAGGCAATGGAGACTGAGTATCATTACTCCAGTCTTCAAAGGCAAGGGATCGGTGCAAGAATGTGGCAACTACCGCGGAATAAAAGTGATGTCCCACACCATGAAGCTCCTTGAGAGGATAATTGACTCCCGGATCCGACAGGAGTGCTCACTCTCGGAATGTCAATATGGGTTTCGCCCCGGTCACGGGACAATGGATCCTGTTTTTGCCCTAAGAATTGTAGCGGAGAAATACAGGACGAAGAATACGCCTCTGCATTGCCTGTTCCTGGACATGCAGAAGGCTTTCGACTGTGTTCCTCGAGCGGTAATCTGGTGGGCACTGCGATCCAAAGGGGTCCCAGAGACCTATATTGACATGATCCGAGATATGTACCACGAATCCGAATCCATGGTTCGGACCGCTGTTGGCGACACGAAACCTTTCCCTATCACCGTCGGGGTACACCAGGGATCCGTCCTTAGTCCGTTTCTGTTTTGCTTGATATTAGACGTTTTGTCGGACAGCATCCGGGACACACATGAACAACCACCATGGTTGCTCATGTATGCTGACGATATCGCGCTGGCAGATGCGGATTGGGGTAGATTGGTGCGACGTGGGAAGGCGTGGAAAGGGGCGCTTGAGAACGGCGGTCTGAAACTTAATGTGGCGAAGACCGAGTACTTGGCGTTTAACTGTGCAGATCCCTCACCCGTCCGCATAGGCGATCACGTAGTCGAGCGCACGGAACAGGTCAAATACCTGGGATCTGTATTTCGCGCGTCCGGTGACATCGATTGCGACGTCAAGGCACGCATTGCTGCCGCGTGGGCCAAGTGGCGTGAGTTGACAGGAGTCATTTGTGATCCCAAAATGCCGGTTAGATTGAAGGGACAGGTCTATAAGACTATCATTAGGCCTGTCCTCTTACATGGTTGTGAAGCGTGGCCGGTGCTGGAGCGACACAAGCAGGAGCTGCGCGTCACGGAGATGAAGATGCTGCGGTGGATGTACGGAGTTACGCGAAGGGATCGTGTGAGAAACTCCCGCATTCGCGGCGGCCTGCGTGTCCGTGACATCGCAGACAAACTGCAGGAGAGTCGCCTACGCTGGTTCGGCCACGTTTTGCGGCAGCCGTCTTCGTACGTGGGCAACAAATGTCTGACCATGCCGCCTCCGCCGGGTCCCGGTAGAAGGGGTAGACCCAAGAAGTGCTGGCTTGACGTCGTAAAGGGTGACATGCGTGCAAATGGTCTCGCTACCAAGGATACCGAAGACCGGGCAAAGTGGAGAAGAAAAAGCAGGAGAGCGGACCCCGGGCTCCAGAATGGAAGCAACCGGGATAAACGCTAAGACGATGATGATGATGATACACGATCTAGAGACTGAAAGTTCTCTAGTTATCCACCAAGATGTTGTGTTTCTAATATATATATGTAGTTATAAAAATAAAAAAAAATGGTTTTTGTTCACATTTTAGTTTTTTGAATGGATATTCATGCCTAAAGTCAACTTTCTTTTACCGTTTGCACATGTTTTGAGTTGCAATTTACGTAAATAAATATTCCGGACATCTAACACACAACACCATCTAGTCCCAAGCTAAGCAGAGCTTGTGTTATGGGTACTAGACAACTGATATAAATACTTATATACTTTTTTTTTGTAAATGCATACATATTATATATAGAAAACACCTAAACTCCGAAACAAATATTTGCAGATCATACTAACATTTGGTCCGACCCGGGCATCGAACCCGAGACCTCAAGCTTAGCAGTCGCATACGCTACCACTACGCTACGTAGGCAGAAATATATATATCTAAATTACCTATAACTTTTATTTATTTATTGTTTTAAGAATTGTACCTTGTTTTGTGCATTAAATAAATAAATTCCATTGCGTCCCCCTCACACAATAACTTGATACCGGAGTAGAAATCCCTCATAGTCCAATATTTAACTAAGCCACACACAATATCCCGTGACCCCATAAAGTTACACAACAAACAAGTAACGTAACATTATTACATCATGGCTGTATCCTCAAGAGAACAGAAGTAGAAATTAATGTCGGAATTTTTCCTACGAAGGAATTCCTTAATCGACAACTCGAGTAATTTGAACTTTAGGGTCAGAAATTGAAGCAATCAACACAATGTTAACAACTATCAGCAATTTATTATCCCTGTAATAAATAGCTGACCAACGCCACTTTTAACTACGTCTCTATTCATGCTCGGCTCCTATTGATCTAAGCTTAATGTTGACTATTCTATTTTAGGCAAAACACAGATTGAAAAATCAGCTAGATAGTTTCTGAGTACATCGTGAGCAAAAACTTGACTCTAGAATTATCTACTATATATAATATACTAGCTGTTGCCCGCGGCTCCGCCCTCGTTTATGTCGGTTTTTTCGTGTTTTTTCGCGGTCGCGGATATGTGACTGATGCAAAAATTAGATAAAAACAATCCTTGATGCGGATTATATATCATTCTAAAATTATAGCTCGATCGGTGCAGAACTTTTTGAGGTTTTGAAGCGTACACAAACCAACATAACATTTATATATATATAGATATAGATGCTCGTGTCGGCTGTGTTTGTTACCAAACTCCTCCGAAACGGCTGGACCGATATTTATGAAATTTTGTGTAGGTACATATCGGGTGAGTCTGGGAATCGGTTAACATCTAGTTCTCATTCTCCTAAATGATAAGGGTGACCCACTTAAATATTTTATTTATACTAATGGCAAAACAACGTTTGCCGGGAAGTAAAAAAACGTCGTACTAAAATGAAAATTGATTTAATCATATATATGATAAAAATTAATTAATTTTAAAAAGTGGAATAAACCATCATTCTAAAACAACATATAATTTAAATAATTAAACTTCTTATTTAGAAAAAGGTTGCATGTAATGTAACTGTTATTTCCCAGACAATGGTATAGGTACGTAAGTTAATCAAGCACAAGCTTGCAACTGTACCGTTTTCTAATTGAATTGGACGTATGGTTAGAATGTTTTCAATTAACTAAGTAATTGTATATATATTATACAAATACTGTTTTGTATTTAAGTGGTTGTCTAGCCAAATCTAGCTTCTAGGTCATCTGTATTTGTTACATAATTGTATGCAGACAAGGTACTCCTTCAACCATTCACCCAGTTTCCGAGTAATGGAATAATTAATTTCCCGTTAACTCGTAGTACAAGACTCTAGTAAGTTCCTGTTAGCTGAGTCTTTCATAATAAGGGTACTTTATAATTCTAAACTGAAGTATGTACAAGGAGACCTATGTATTATTTAAACATTGACTTGCTCTACTTACGGCGTTTTTAAGTAAAAAGTACCGGTTACAAAAGACTTTCGGGATTATGGCTTGTGTAAATATTAATCTTCAGTATTAAAGCGCTTTAAGAATATCTAAAAAGGATAATAAACTTAAAAAGAGAATCTTTTTTCTGAAGTATAATAACTTGGTGATGTTAGAAATTAAAGCTTTGCAAGATAAAGTAATAGATACTGCTTTAGACAGCTTTGTTCTCATGTATCTCTGGCATCTCGAAAATTGTGTTGGACACCTCTAAAAATAGAAGAAGCCTATGAATTTTTCAAGAATTTTTATGTAGGCTCTTGCAACTGTTGTTATTAAATCTATCTTATAAAACAACATTTAAAAATTATTTAATACAGTGTCACCATTCGCCAAATTGTTTTAACAGTTTGTATCTTAAGGTTAATTTGTTTCAAAATAAATAAGTTTTAAATATTTTTCTAATAAGTTACTGAGTGACTTTCCCATCCTAGTTCAGACGATGTGAATATGTGATACTCGTATTAGTTCGAATCATTAGTAATCAAGCGCGTTGGAATTAGACTTGGCCAAGTTCCGATTGAACTCTGTTGCTTATAAGTACATATATAAATACACGACTGCCTCGGTGGCGTAGTGGTAGCGTATGCTAAGCTTGAGGTCTCGGGTTCGATTCCCGGGTTGGACCAAATATTTGTATGATCTGCAAATATTTGTTTCGGAGTTTGGGTGTTATCTATGTTTAATATGTATGTATCTACAAAAAAAAAAGTAGGTATATAAGTATTTATATCAGTTGTTTAGTAACCCATAACACAAGCTCTCGCTTGGCTTGGGACTAGATGGCGTTGTGTGTTCGATGTCCGGAATATTTGTATGTAAAGTGAGGTTAGCTCATTATTTATATTAATATAATAAAGCCCGGTCCGGTCCGGTCGACCGGCCAGATCGACAGGATAATTTAATGCTAAGGTTTCACAGAAAAGCGTTGTTAAAGGCTTGCCCCCTTGGTTGATTGCGTGTATGGGTTGTGTAACCACCAAGACTATAACAACCACTTCTTGCAAAAATCCATTCGAACATTTCAGTTCACTTGTTGAATAGACTATTCGGAGTAAGGTTGTTTATTATGTCTACACTGTACAGTATAGCAGGCGGAGCAAACGTCCTTTCTGCCAAGACGCCTATGTTCAGCGCTAAACTAGTAAATGCCTTTGATGATGATAAAGGTGGTTCGGTAATCACGATACGAACCTTAAGCGAAGTGGTATCTTATACATGTGTTCAAGATTGCATAACATCAATCGACTAGCTAATCAATAGCTTGTGATCGTCTGTAATCAATGAAGGTCGCGTTCGATTATTATAATTAATCGTTCAATTGCAATGATGAAATGTCACTGCCAACTCGATTTGTTCAATGCAATGAAGCAATCGACTGACTCTCATTTTAAACATAAATTATTAATAAAATAATTTTAATCTGTTAATGTAATTAAGTTATTGTAACGTCACACACGTACACGAACGTCAGTTATATGTAATATATTCTATCAATAAATGATTTTCCTAAAACGTTCTTTTACACAAGAAGTCTGTAATCAAATAGTTGTATGTCATGTAATACCAAGTACGCTTGGATGTTGGTCTATCTAAAGCTATTAAAATACAAAATGACCTAATGGCGGTATAAAAAAAATTTTAACGTATTTTATATCTGAATCTTGAATTTACCTGTCTATATTGTCATTGTTATGCGGAATGCCATAGTTTGGTTTAATAAAAAAGGTTTACGTAATGTATTTCTGGTGTTCGCATTTCGACCACCATATTGCTCGTTTTATCGTTGTCACATACATATGCAAATCGACGTTTCAGTTAGGTTAAATTCTACCCGATTTCACAGCGAATAAATTTTAGATAGGGTTGCCTCCACGAGCAAATATTCTTTTATGAGAGCGACCGAAATATTTAAAAAGGAACGATAAAGTTTATTTTCAACAGTAGATAATACAACTTTAAGACTATGGCAGTAACAGCTATATTTAAAAAGTAAATATTCTATAAAAATCATTTATTTTGCATTTAGAACCCTTTTGAGTTGCATATGGTTAAATGTGCATAATAAAAATATGCACACAATCTTCGTATCACGTAAAGTAATAACAAAATGCGTGTTATTTAGATATATGAGACCTATTTTAGAATATTTAAAACCAGTGGGTACTTTTTTACAAGTTGAAGAAACAAAATATTGTAGCAGTAGATCACAGTCACACTGTTCAGTTAAAAAGTACTTGTACGTGCATAACTGGCAACGGTACAGTTGAGCTGTAAATTTATTTAAAATAAATTGAGGTAAAACTGTTCAGTTAAAGCTGGTGAACAAGTAAAGGTGTACACACCTTTAGTTTTGCTACCAGAGCAAAAACTTACCCTCCCTCCCTGTTTTCCCTGTTGCTAAAAATCTAAGTGTTACTGTTAATCTTTCTTGTGGTGATATAGCACTTCTCATAACTATTGCTTGTTTCATTATTATTTGGGGGACTAAATCAAGCAGATGCAATTATTTTTCATCCATTCTTAAATAGTTGTAATCGTCTTTTGAACAAATTCTGAGCTCTTTCAGTAAATTATCATATATATTTTTTTCTCTTAATAAGCAATGTTTACACCACATGTTTTTCCTTCTGTCTTATTTTTTACAAAAAACACAATAGCCAAATAATTGCCACAGTGTCATCTGATGATGCCATGGCGACGTGTTACTTCGAGCGCTAAAATATTACATTTTTAACTGATCAGTTCGACTGTTCGGTTAAAAATGCGCAGTTAAAACTGAAGGTCAGTAGCCGGCATAATACATATCATGATTTTATCCATGTCATAACTGAACACACCCATAAGAGAGATACTCGTACCACACTTCAGAGTAAAACACAATGATGCACTGCTCATTCAACTCCTGTCTTTTCTAAAAAAAATTCGACATCAGACTTGTCTTTTATTTTTCCCACCCCCCTTATTCTGCGGATTTGTAGGCTATTGCTCAATTCATGGCATTACTAGTTAACGACCTGCCGTGTTCATTAGTATACATTGAAAGGTCACGATTACACTAATTATTCATTAGTTCAGTAAAGCGTTACCTTTAATTAAATAAACACACTTAACTTTTACTAATTGTTTCGACATTGCACAACCCTGATCGATAAGGAGAAGGAATAGAAGAACGGGTATACATTCTTGGGTTACAGTCAGCAGCCCTAGATAGGCACAAGGCCGTCGAAGTTCTTATGCCCTTTTATGTTTATAGATCAGAGAGTTAACTGATCGTGAATCATTTCCGAAACCTTATAGTTACATGGGCTTTTTATGTCATTGCGTGTGTGTTTAGGAATCGTTTTTGATTCGATGTACGTAGTACTAAAGTGAATCATAGTTAGACTTATAAGTAATACAGAAGTGACATTTTTTTTAGTTAAATACAGAATTCACTCAGTTTTGGATGGAATTCACCAAACTATGGAACCTTTGGACTTATAGAAACAAGTATTCAGGTCTGTTGTCACTAAAACATTCTTCTTCTCCTTATAGATTAGATACAACAGCTATTTATGTGTTTTCTATGTATAATATGTATGTATTTACAAAAAAAAGTATATAAGTATTTATATCAGTTGTCTAGTACCCATAACCCATAACATGCTTACCTTGGGACTAGATGGTGTTGTGTGTTAGATGTCCGAAATATTTATTATTATTATTATTTTAAAATTCATTAACCGCTTCGGTGGCGTAGTGATAGCGTATACGACTGCTGTGCTTGAGGTCTCGGATTCATATAAAAAAATAAAAATGTTTAGTATCTACCTTTGTAAGTACTAATAAACATTATCAAAAATTATTACTTTGAAAATAAACATTAAAACAAACTAAACGTGTAATATATGTTTTCCTTTAGATTCTTACGTAATATGTATTAAACAGGGGGAGGGGGTCGGCGTATTCTTACTTTTTCTTCTAATAGAGGGAGGGGGTGAAAACAAGCGAAAATTATTGTGTTGTTTAATATCGGTTCTTGATATCTACTATCCCGGGATTCGTGTTGATAAACGTACATTACACGTAGAAATTGTTTTTCAAATAAAAAAAGTTAAATACTATAATATTGCACAAACCCTATTGTGGTTCGTCGTAAACACAAGAATACCACTTAATACTCGTATTTACACAACCATGCTGTCATCTATGCATATTTCAATTATTTTATTTATGACTTTCGTTCGTATTGTAAATGTTATTAGTTGTAAATAGATAGTTTTGTAAACAACAATTATTTAAACAACAACAGCGTTATAGGAACAGATGTCTTTAAAATACTGAGTGTACCTACTTAGTTTTAAGTAGCCGTTAAATCAGTGATGAAAGCATTATTTCTTTTAAATTACATCTTTAAGGAATCACTTTAGAATAAGATAAGGGTGTTTATTTTTTGTCTGCGGTTTTAATTGCTATTTTTTTTATATCATTCGTTCTTGGCGTAACCATATTTTTTCTAAAATAAAAGTACCTAACGTAAATTACCAAGAGGAAAAAAAAAATTTTTTTTGTCTATATGTCTGTTCGTTCCGACTAATCTCTGCAACGGCTGGACCGATTTTGAGAGAACTTTGACGGGCAGACAGTTGATGTTATATCTTATAACATCAAGTATCTGCTATTAAGCAGACTGTAGATTATTAAAAGCTACTATACCTACTGTGACTTTCTTTGCTGCGATGACGGCTAAGCTAATTAAAAATAAATTAGGTTCACATTATGAGAAAAGGAAAACAAGTATATGGGTATTATTGGAATCTCGTTTTTTGATCTAGTTAGCACACAACCACACTACTATTACTAGAGGGTTTCTTTAAATCTACCAATTTATATTCAAATAGATTTAAGTTAAGCCATTAATCCATCAATTTGAAATTGGATATACGTCCCTCACACCTTACATCCTACTTATATTTCAAATATTGTACACGTATATATCCCCGTAGTCATAATGTGGTAAAAAAAATATATATAACCTCCGCAGGCAGTATTATTCGTAAATATATTGCTTAGTAAGAAGCACAAATATTCACAGGTGCCTGACACGCCAGAGGCTGTTTGTACTACACGTTTCATATTACTTATTTTATGATAATGCTTATAGTATACTGGTATAAAAAGTATTAAATCTGTTTGCAACCTAGTACACGTTAAGATTTTCAAACTAAAGGATTTTCACAACGAAACTAAATTATGTTGTAAGAATCGATGGAAACCTTAAACTTTCTGAAAGGTTAAGCAATTCTCGTTAGTTAAAATTTACAGTATTATATTCTATTATGAAAAACGCATGCCTAATGAAACCGCGCCCGTGTTGATATGGTAACCGTGACATAATGGTTTTTTCAAACATTTGAAACACAATTTGATTCGTGTCGTGTTTCAAATAAAACATATTGACATACCGTTTGAAACCGTTCTTCCACTTGCACTAACCTGTCAATGTTAACACTATTTACATAGGTCGGTGACCTGGCGAACTTGAAACTTAGTCTAGAATCACCGGCCTTTTTTTTCACCATTTCTCTGCTTGGGAGTTTGAGTTTTATTTTAGTTATCATTTACGAGCGTATTGTGGCATCGACAACTCGACACATGTTCGAATAGGACGGCGCGTGCGCACGCGGGTCAGTCGACGCGGTTCGTTTGCTGCGCGCGCTTATCTTAAAAACTTTTGATCGCTGATTGTTCTACGATTAGAACAATTTCCATGTTTTAAGAAACTTTCTAACATGTGATATATAACTTTTACCAATACTTTATACTCGTATACATTTTTTTCATTTATCAAGTTTTAATTTTAAGTTGTTTTTATAATAAAAACAAATACGTTTCTTACGATAATAGATGTGAAGTTTTCCAAAACAAAGAGTGATTATACAAGTAATATCATCGGTTATTTGGATCTCGACTCCCTCGCATGTGCCAAGCTATGAAGACGCATTTCTGTAGTGTCGACCGATGACACCGAGCGGTGCGTCTACCCCACACTTTTTTTCCTTACTTTAATCTATACCTTCAGTCGCATATAGGATTGTAGTGATTCAGTATCATTCGGTTCGTTTTTGTGTTTGTCAACAAAATGGAAACATTGATTGTGCAAGACGGTCCCATCGTGATATCCTGGATTGTTTTCTTGGTGCTCATATGTCGTTGTTATTACCAGATTGGAAGAATTAAAGTTCCCGGTGAGTGTACCGTTGGTGTATATTTTACTACGATGTTTTTGTGATTCTGGTACTAGGTATATTTCTTTAAGATCTTTTTAAAAGTGTAAACCTTCCTTTTTTGCACATTGTTATTTTTAGTTCTACTTGTAACGGTATCTTGCCCGGGCTTGAAGCCTTAATCAAAACAAAAATTTATTGAAGCTATTTTAAATCTTATTTAAATCTTAAATATGTATATACCAGTTCAAATTCATTTATTGATACTCGTAGTAACACTTTATTTATGTAAATTCTTCCGAGCTTTGTAAACTAAGGTATAAATTAAATTGAGTGACATTAATTCATGGTGTCAATCTTAACTTCTTAGCAACTTCCAACTCCCATGTGCTCCCATCTGTCACTACTTTTAACTTTTTGTTTGGGAATATATTATATATGTTCAAGAACTAATTTAATTAAAAGTTTCCAAAGACCAACCTTATAATGAATGGAATGAACAAAAGGTTTAACAATAAATTAAAAATAACATCTTTATAACTCTTTAACACCCATATGGTTTCGCTTAGTTTGTTTAAGGGGTGGTCTTCGTTCGTAAGGTTTGATTTGTAATCGCCAGAACACAAAGTTGCCCTATATTGATATTTTTAAAGCAATCTAGATCGATGAAAACTCTTTAGTTGGTTTACCGTATTACAAGTTTACAAGAGAGTACATAAAATATCACGTATATGGGTAGGTACAAAGGCGCTTTATAGCCATAAGCAATAATAATAAGTTAATTAATGGAAATTACTCAACTTTTAAATGGCAAGGGAAAAGTGTTTTATAATCATCGCTTATTATTCCAGTTATTAGCACTTGTCAATTTGATATGAACGAAGTTAATTGAATATTAATTTATCGCGTTACATACGTGCATGACAACTGTCTTTCAATCCGAAGCGAGCTGTCTACTGTGACATTTAATGACATTACTACGGCTTATATGGTAGTAACTTGTACCATGTATTTAATCCTAATTGATGTTGTAAATGTTTGTTACGATTTTACTTCTTTACCTACATAGCCAATACTTCTTTTCTAAATAGAGGCCTCTGTCCATCCAGTGGACTTCTAGTGCCTGTAAATAACTATTCATTTTTACAGCATCCTGTTGTCAGAACTTGTTTGTGCTATAAATAGAACTGTTTAAGTAGAGTAATGAAGTGATTTCATTCATATAAACCTATCGCTATCCACTGCTGAACAAAGGTCTCCCCCAAGGAGAGCCAACTTCCGCTGACAGCCACTTTTATCAAATTGTCAAATGTCCCCTCATGAGTGTGAGTGAGTGAGATATTACCAAACATATATTGTTTAGCCTTTTGTTGAGCTACCAAGAAAGGAAATGCGAAACTCAAAAGGTTAAATGTTTTAATCATTTAGACTATTTGTGAAATCTAATATTATTCCGTGCTTATAACGAGTGGGCTTTATACAACCAGGTCATTCGCGTTCCCGGCAGTATTCCTGAATCAGTTGAGTTGAGATATAAAGATAACTGTCTATGTAGGTGTAGCAACACAGCGAAATATCTGTATTTAAAAAAAAAAACAAAATCTATTCAGAGTTCAATGGATTGTTGTTTAGAACTGTTATAATAATAAATAATTAAATGGGGTCTATGTAACAGCTAAATATTGTACAGGCATAGCATAATTGTTATCAAGTAAGTCTTATGGAGTCAAATTACTTACCAAGTGCTGAACGTGTTTCTCCTCTCGTTCATTTTGTTTTTTATTTGATTGAGTTCGAAATATCACGTAGTTTAATTGGTCCAATCGACATTAAAACGTGTTTCATCATTTGAGCCTTTGCATACTTTTATCGATCGATACAGGTCGATACTTCAGTTAAACATAAATCTACTGAACAACACCAATCGTCCTCATTGTTTTATCCATAATGTCCATGCTAATATTATAAATTCGAAAGTAACTTTGTCTGTATTTCTGTCTCTCGGTTTCGCTTTCACGGATAAACCAACTGATTTGGATGAACTTCGGTATAAAGAAAGATTGGACCTTGGAGAAGGACATAGCTTAGTTTTGTCACGATAACCGACATATACGCAAGCGGAGCCGTGAGTATCGAAAGTCATCAAAATTTAAATTACTATATCTATTAATATCATTACAAACTGTGATCGTCAGACAAACCGTATACTGGTTTACCAACTTAATGTGTATAAAAATATTGCGTGTTGAATTACTTAACACTCATGTGTTCTGCAGTAAATAACAATCTTTATAACTAGACTTGCCGACCCACGCAACCTCGTTTGCGTCTTCTATTGCCCGTAGCGTGAAAATTTCCCCCCGTTTTTGAAACATTCTTTATGTGTGCGCCGATTCTATTAGTATTAGCGTGATGATATATAGCCCATAGCCTTCTTCGATAAATGGACTATCCAACACTGAAATAATTTTTCAAATCGGACAAGCGGTTCCTGAGTTTAGCACGTTCAAACAAACAAACTCCTCAGCTTTACATTAGTATAGATAATAAACAGTATTTATCACAACTCGAATGGTTGGAAATAGGTGATAAAATTTGTTATTTATTATTATTATTAAATTGGTTCGGTGACTATGGCTAATGATTGAAATTACAATACAGAAAATCTGTGTCTGAATTTCTTTGAAATATTTAAAAAAAGTTCTTCAGAATTGAGGCAGATGGCGTTAGATGTCACAAACAAATTGCGAGTATTTTAAAAGTTCAACGTCAAGGACACGTTAAGGGCTGAAGGATAAAGGACTTATTCAAATTGAACGCCTGAAGGTCATAGCAGAAATCATGAACGAAGTGTCTCTGCCTGTTAATGATTAAAAATAAACTTAGCCTGCCTTGTGTGGCTTGAGTTAGAGTTTTTGTTAATTTTTCATCATGAATTCCAATCTTTACTGAGTTTTCAACTTCTGACGAATTTTAAGGAGTTTATCTGCTTATAAATCTCAGTGATTGTTACGTATGAAGCGTTGATCTCTAGGGCTCGTCCTTTGCTTTTTAAAATGAATTTAGAATATTTTTGTATGTGTGTATCTGTGTAAAATAATTTAATGGACAGTTAAATTTATATTTTACAGGTTTAATTCTTAATTAAACCTCTAAAATATAAAGCCCTGACTATATCGCCATGGAATATAGCTACGTAAGATACAAATATAAATATAAAACTTCACACTATCACTTTTACTACGCGTAGGAAAAATGTTATTCATACATGTCAAAGTACATGATATACATAGCACAATGATCAATAAATGCATTTTGTGTATAATACACTTGTCGAAATTAGCAATAGATCTATTGTTTTATAGCGGTCATTTGGCCTACATGCAGACCGGGTTCATCCGTGCAAACATGACATATTATCAAAATAGATCGCAGTCCACGTGATGATCTAATTACTAAAACATGTCTCGTTAAATATCGGATGTGTTTTGTGCTTTTTACTAAGAAATTATTTAATATTTATGACGCTTTTAATTGTTAACTACCGGATATAATCGTAATGGAATTCGGTCGACTGAACCCGGTTACGTCATTATTTTTATCGCATCGGTCGTTTAGCTGCACGTTCTTCCGTCTTTGTCGGAATTCTAATTATTTTAGAGTTATTATGTAGTAGAATTGGCTGTTATTGTGTTCGTTTGTAGTGTTTCTTCGAATTCTTGCAACGTGACTTTTAGTCCCGGTTTGAACCAAGTTAAATCAAGTGGCCATTTTAAGGAAGTACTTGGAGACCGACGCAACGTCTTAATTAGATTTCTTTTCATAACCTCAAGTTGATACTTGTTGAAAGTATCATCGGGAATGCTGACTGTATGTCATATTTTGTTTTAAACTTTGCAAGTTAAAAAAACAGCAAATTGAACAATCGTTTTTATATCTCGGAACGCTAAAAATGCCTAGGTACTATAAGTTTTTTTGGTGACCGCTGAGTTGTAATTGCTGCTTGATATTTTGTTTTTATGCTCTTATTTTTTTGGGTAAACTGGATCCCTGTGTGCTAATGTAACAAACTAATTTACAGAATGATATTTAAAATTAATTACTTAAAGCTATATAGATTAAGTATTGTGTATAAAAATCTCTTCAATTGTTTTCAATCACAATTTGGATAATTTTTTTTTGTTAATGAAGTAAAAAATCCCTTCAGATCTCCAGAACCTCGGGGACATAAGAGCCAAGAGTTTGTGGTGTTTCCACTAAAAAAACAGCCCGACGACTGGTCTCTGGCGCCTTACTCTACGGACCATGTTATTTCAGGTCCTCCCCAAATTAACGCCGTGCCTTATCAGGCCCTGTCCCGGGGGAAAATAATTTCCCACCGATCCCAGCGATCTAGGGTGATTGCACGGCTATGCAGTCATACCGCTATCCCGACCGTAGCAATCAATCTGTCTCCAGAGGTCCTCCATCTCGTCGACGGTTTTTATCGCCGACGTCTTCTTCGTTCGGGATCGGCTCTCTCCCGATCCCGTTCAGGAGTCTCTTTCCGGAGCATAATAGCTTTGCAGAAAGAGAACACTGGGCGCCAGCCCTCCTCACCCGCCAGCATGGCAGCAATCATTGCTGGCGGCGACAGGTCTAGTCCAATTTGGTCGACCAAGACTTCGCGTTCAGTTGCCCATGCAAGGCAGTCCTCCAGCGTGTGCAGTGCGGAGTCCCAGTCGGCTGTGCAGTGGTGGCATTATGCCGACTCGTCCCGTACTTATTTAAATAACGAATTAATTTGGAATTGGAAATTTGGATACCTTAGAAATAGTTTGCATCAAGGAAAGTGCATAATGCAATCAGTACTTTATCATGAAACCCTTTGAAATTATAGCAAACTGGTAGCTGCGTCAGGTGGCTTACTAAAGTTGTTGGTTGGTTGGCACTTACTAAAGTTTAACACTTTTTACGTGCTTCACAATTAGATGCTATTTGCGCTTATTCGGTAGAGTGGTTTGTAACGATAAGTGGCGGTTAACATGCTTCGTAAAAGACGACCTGCTAAATTGACGGTACGACCACGTTCTTTGACCTCCGAGGTCTCTTACTTGTATGTAAAAGTTTGATCATAAAATATAAACTTGAATCCTCAGACAACGATGATGCTTACTTTAAAATCTAGCTTTTGTCCGCGACTATCTCGTCTTAAAATTGTTTTTCTTTCTTTTAGAACTAGTATTTATTCTAATTAAAAAATCTCTAAATGCTTTTATATGTATGTAATGTGATAAAAAGATAAGACGTAGGTACAAGTATTATAAACAAGAAAACTCATATCACTCGTATCAGCTTTTTTAATATTGTAGTGAAGATAGTTACGCCCAAGACTCCATTATTTTATGCTCTAACTTTATACCCACATTGCTGAATATAGTTTACTTTTTATTTTGTTCATGGTCTTTATTTAATTTAAAGTTATTTGTAACTATATGAAATAAAGTAGAATGCAATCTCATAAATTAGTATCTCGTACGAGACGTAAAACAACTAAGAGACGCTTTGAAAAGAATAAGTTGTACAGGCAATACCCAGGACTGTTAACGCCTTGATATTGCCTACCGCAGTATGTAGGTGACCTGGTTTCCACCAGTCATGCTGCACCCGATGTGAATTAAGAAATTGCATGCAATAGATATATTTGACGGTTTTATGCGTCGCTGAAAGCTCTCGCGTACTCAGTGGTTATTAGTTTGACTATCGCAGTAAATGTCAACTAGGATAAAAGGGAATGATAAAATTAGAAATATAATCGATTTAGATATAATTTTATAGTCCAAAAATTTATATTTTCAGTCGGGTAGAACTGAGTAATGTATTTGCAATTCATGAAAAGTATGCAATGAGTGTATTCTAAATGTTTTGAGTTATATACGTATAACTCTTATTTGTTCGTATTTTGTTATTATATGCAGCACTTTGCCTTGTGTTACTTCGTTTCAACAGATGGTAAAGTTACAGTTACATACTAAGCAAATGGACTGAATAGACTACGTGTCCACACAGCTGGTTATCACCATACGCCATTTTCTATAGAAACATACGAATAATTAACCAAATAGAAAATGTAGATGATTAACATGTCTACGCGTTCAAGAAAATATGTATAGGTATGCGAGCGATGACTAAATGTAGGTAAACTCCTACATCAATTCTTCTTTTATTTTAATTTTACGCATGAAAACATCAAACGTGTGTATGAGTAAATATGTACATCTCGAACTAACGTTATTATATTCCGGACTGTAGGTGTCTATGTGAGCCAAATAGCAAAAGCGCTTTGTACTGAAACAATACGAGACCTAAATTCATTGTCTTTGAACTGAAGCTCATCTCGTTTCGTTCGTAGACGCCTAATCGCATTAGAGAAACATTACATGCCACGATAAAGAGCACGTTCCTCATACAATACGCTTTTTCTTCAAAAAAGTATAATCTTTGACACAGAAATGATTATTTTGCTGAAAAATTACGGTTTAATTAGTTCAGAGAGTTATATTTCCAAGTATAAGAATCAAATCTCTTGTTATCCTTGTCTGGAAATTCAATGCTATTATTATTTCTTAAAGCTGTAACTATGTATTTTCTGCATCGTTTACATTTCACATTATTATGCAGTACAAGAATGAAAAACATCCGGATTAGTTCCAGGATGTTCTGGAGGAAGTTACGGCAAACTGAGCTTTATGTTTATCAATGTCCAAGCTTTTTAATCAGAAATTGGTCAGTTTGCGATTATGACTCGATAAATGTTCATTGTGAACGTCACTTTAATCGATCTCAAGTTTAAAGACGAAGTTATATTACAGACAATTATGTCAATAACGTGATGAATAGATACTAATTAGATGTGACGAAATATTAAACGATTTCTTTTTCCTAAAATTAAGTACTTTCATCGAATTTTTAGTATGACTATCAAGGTCACAACACAGTAACATTTCAAACAGTTTCTTGGAATGAAATGAACAAACATTGAGCCTAAAATAGCGTTAATTAATGACCAGTCTATCACCTGCCTTATTGAATAAGTAAACAACAGATACCGTCTGGCGGATACGGAGACGAATCGATCGATTATTCCAGTTGGCATTGCCACGAGTCGAGTTGGAATTCCTGTTTCCCGTTCCAATTTCCTGAATCAGCAATATTATGGACGATTACTCGATAGCACTTGGAGAGAAATTACCGCTATTTGTTTTTACCCGACTGCGAAAGTTATGTTTGTGTTATGTACGCTCGAAAAACATAACGCTCCTTGGGTTATATTTTTCGAGTGTATGTATGTATGTATATTTATTTGGCACGCCCTAGAGCCTAAACATGTTTATTCTTTTAACGTCCTTTTTAGGCTTGTCGTATTTTTTCGTGAGTGGTGTCAAAAGATTCGTCAATGTAATAAGAGTGACACTGGGTACATCAAAATGAAAAGAAATTAATTAAAAAAAAAAACTTCTTTTCAGTTCTTTCTATCTTTTCAGGTCTTCAATGAATTCAATAAAGATGGCAAATATTGACTCAGTCGGGTTTTTTCAAAATAATTCGTTACATGTTTCAAATTCAGTTTTAGTATAACGTAATATTAACATTAAATTATACGGTTTGTTTATTTCACTTTCATTGATGAATTATACGGCAAGTCTGTTATATACCTGCGATGTATTAGTACTAATAAAATTAAAATGTGGTTGTAATAAAAAAAAACTTTTTTTTATTCATTTAAAAAATAAACATAAAACCACTTTTATATAAAACGTCACAATAGATCACTGTTTAAATCGTAACAAATTCACTCGGGAAAAACCTTCCCAATGTAACGGACCGCAAACAAGTTAACAGTAAGAAAAACTGGTAAATTGTATTAAAAAAATAATAAAATAGTTCCGACTAGAATTGTAACTAAATGCTACAATTGCACAATTCCTTCATTTTTTAACTCCTAAAAAATTTATATCGATTTGAAAGTAAATTCGTTATCCAGTTATCTTCGCCATTTTCTAATTGTTGAGTCTATCTAGCAATTATCCTTGCAAATTATCAAAGGAGAATACAAATTGGTCGAAAACAAAATTAGAATATTCATTTTGAAATGAAACTTAGCTTCCGGAAACAGGAGCCGAAAGCCATTACTTCATTAATTTAATTTGTGTTAACCAATTTCATTAGTACGAGTATAATGTTTCTTCAGACTTAATTACATATGACTGCCTCGGTGGCGTAGCGGTAGCGTATACGACTGCTAAGCTTGAGGTCTCGGGTTCGATTCCCGGGTCGGACCAAATGTTTGTATGACCTGCAAATATTTGTTTCGGAGTTTGGGTGTTTTTGTTTTGTAATATGTATTTACAAAAAAAAAAGTAATATAAGTATTTATATCAGTTGTCTAGTACCCATAATACAAGCTCTGCTTAGCTTGGGACTAGATGGCGTTGTGTGTTAGATGTCCGGAATATTTATTTATTTATATATGTACGAAACGAAACTAGCATTTGACGGCGATCCCGCCCGTGTACGTACGTGTTTCTTTTTTGGATTTTTGTTCCATTTTTATGGAAATAAAATCCAAAAAAGAGATTTACTTGGAAGTTTTTGTATACACAGCGTCTACTAGGATGTAAAAATAAAAAAAAATAAAATTAAAAATTAAAAAATAAATAAAATATGCTTATCATTCTATATTAAACAATATGAGAGGAAAAATATTAGATTTTTTATTAGTAGTCAATGACCTCCCTCAACAATCAAAGGATCTTCATTGTAAATTTCATCAGAATCGTTTCAGCGGCTTAGCCGTGAAAGCGTAACAGTCAGAGTTCCAATGTCCAGTTTACTCATCGCGAATAGTGCAGAACGAATTATCCAGGTCGAATTAATAGTGCAACGTGAACTGACTACCGGTGTTAAGTAGCCCAACGGAGCTCTAAAAATAGTGGCACTAAAATGTAATTTATTTACTTTCAACTTCGTTTATTATCTTATGTGATTTCTAATTACACAGTTAAAACAGTCAAGAATTCCTATAAGTGACATATGGAGTTAGGTTTCCTAAATAACCCTGCTAATAAGCGATTACCGCCGCCCATGGACACCCACAACACAAGATGCGTCACAAATGCGTTGCCGGCCTTTGGGGTACGGGGAGAGGGATGGGGGCCCTCCTCCAGGGGGTTGGGGTATGGACCTCCGGTATTCTCACTCATTTGGTGAAACACAGCGCAGGCGCTGTTTCACACCGGTTTTCTGTCAGGCCGTGGTATCACTCCGGTCGAGCCCGCCCATACATGCCGAAGCGTGGCTCTCCCACGTTTCTCTCTTCTCTTCTTTATTTATCTTTGAACATTTTTTTTATTTACACACTATTAACTATTTTAATTTCAGTCCAATCCATTAAACATAAGAATTTATGTCGCGGCGTTTGAATTTTACATTTCCCTTTATGATATTAATACGATAATGTTCTTCGGCATTAAAGGTACATCAATTTTATGTGAGAATTCCACGAAACAGTTGTGTCATTACGTCCCTTCATATGCTGATGAATTTCTAACTAATTTAATTATTTTTAGTGTTTCTTTGTTGTAACCGGTAAAGGTTATATGCCAGTATATAGGCAATTAAGATGCCCTTAAAAGTTTTTATACGAAAAAAATAATATAACGTATTAGGTTTTGTACACGGCTCCGTCCGCGTGTTAATGTCGGTTATCGTAGTCAAGAGTACCCTAAATCCTTAACTAAGAATCAAAGTATAACTACTCCACGTTTCGTTGAAATTTTAATAGCGGTTTAACCGTGAAAGAGTAACAAACAGAAATAGTTATTTTCGAATTTATAATATTGCTATGGATTGTGTTTGTTCCTGATTGTAAATACTGACTGGCATACTGGCATGGATGGTATAATGGTTAAGTGGTCTACTCGTCTGTTGATCTGAGTCGTGCTTCATGCGGTTAATACAATACATAAACCACTTGTAAGTCTTCCACGACACAGGATATATTTCTGGCGGTATTTTCTTTTTGAATCTTGTCTTACTTTTTAAATTATGTGGGCTTCAACACTATGTTGTTTTTTTATTTAATTGGGCAATTAACGTGTAGTTATGTCCGGTTAGGTAGTAGATATGAATCGGTGAATATATACACTTATAACACCTGCGTTTTCGCTGAAATCTTGCCAAATTTTCTATTCGAAACATTAAACTGTTTTGATCTTTTTCTATTCTACTTTCGAAGAGAAGTTTGTCTCTTTATTAGTGCGGTTGCTTCCAGCAATTTACTTCTGAAATTTAACCTAGTTTGAAAACTCCCAACAAGTGTCATTAAAACTTCTTTCTTTAGTTTTCTTGAAAAAGGAGACTGTTTTCCAAAGTTAACTCATTTCTTGAGGTCTAACTGTTCAAATTGTATTCACACATAAATATACTAAATATTTATTAACATATAAAGATGCACTCCCTCGAAGTGGTAAACGAATATAAGTTCTATTGAAATGTAAATAACGTTCACAGGTGTGAGTCCAACATCCGCCTTATTATTTTCCGATTGTGGTGAGTGACGTCATTGGGCATCGATGCGGCCTTCGCGGCCGGTCGATGCCCCCGCCTGACGTACCGTTAGCAATGCAAATGGATCGGGATTTGTGGACCTAACACTACCTACATTTCTTGTCTATAATGTAATTATAGACGTGTTATACGATTCAAATTAAAATATTTAATACATATTTATTTTCAATACCAAATTATTTTGCTTAACGAAGTAATTTACGTTTATTAAAACAAGGCTAATAGTAAATTTTATATTAAATGTTAATAAACGATTTCTTAGATTGACTTAGACATTATAAGTAAAAACAGGAATATGAAAGCTCATTAAATGAATAAATATTAGTCATCAAATAATAAACATATTTATCTACTAGCTGACCCTCGCAACCTCGTTTACGTCTAATATTGCCCGTAGCGTAATAATTTGCCCCGTTTTTAAAGCATTCTTCATTGTTGCTCTGCTCCTATTAGTAGTAGCGTGATGGTATATAGCCTATAGCCTTCCTCGATAAATGGACTATCCAACACTGAAAGATTTTTTCAAATCGGACCAGCGTTTCCTGAGATTAGCGCGCTCAAACAAACAAACAAACAAACAAACAAACTTTTCAGCTTTATTATTAGTATAGATTTGTGTTTTATATTCTGTTATTCATTTCTCTTTGTGTGGGTTCAAGGACTCGTAATAAGTACTTGTAACAAAGAGGGAATAACACTAGATTCAAAGGGATTATAGTGATACCAATAACAAACTCACATTGTTTTCGCCCGTTTCATAACTTTAAATACTTTTTTTTTTTTTTTTAAAAAGACAACTCCCACATTAGGAATAAACATCCTGTGTCGTGGGGGACTTTACAAACATACATGAAACGGACACAAAGAACATCCAGACTCGGGACAACAATTCGTGGATCACACAAAGTGTTGAAGGTACCGCGTGGGATAGGTATTTTTAAATAGGTATTTTAAAATATTTATTTCCAAAGGAGTAGTTGGGTTTCATTCTTTATTATGTATTTTTCGCAATGATAATATCGTGGCTAAAAACCGCAGATAAATAAAGCTCTAAAGGTATTTTTTTTTTTTTTTTTTTTATGTCTTAGCTGCCAAAATGACTCTGCTCTGCCTGATGGAAAGCACGAGCAGAATCCAAGAGTGGTGGTCACCATCCTCAATGCTAATAGGGACATTGCAGCATGGCGACCCACACTATGGCGGCCTAGTGAGATGCTTCTTCACGCTCCGCTTAAAGGACCCGGGTTCGTAGCGGGAGGGAAACACGTACGAAGGTAGTGAGTTCCAGGTTTTGACCGCTCGGCACAGGAAGGAAGAACCGAAGCGGTGAGTACGAGAGCGTATGTCTACCACTCTGAAGCGGTGACATCCAAGACCGGCACGTGTTGTCCTGTAGAGGAAGGGAGAAGGGGGGACCAGTTGGAACAGCTCTTCGGAACACTCTCCATGATAAAGGCGATAGAGGACTGCCATAGAGGCGATATCTCTACGCAACTGCAGTGGCTCAAGGGACTCGGTGGTCTGGGGACTGCCGACAATGCGGATGGCTCGCCGCTGCAACCGGTCGAGAGCGTCGAACAGATACTGCGCGGCTCCATCGCAAAGATGAGAACAGTACTCTACGCACGAGCGAACCTGGGTCTTGTAAAGCAGACACCGATGCTCGGGCGAGAAGAACCGTCTCACCCTATTAAGGATTCCTAGCTTCCGCGAGGCCGCCCTAGTGACACTCTCAACGTATTCGCGAGGGTTGAGATCGCGGCTGATATCCATGCCCAGGATATCGAGCCTACCTTGTAATGGCAGTCGAGTGCTCTGAAAAGTGGGAAGGGGAAGGAATGGAGACTTTTTTTGACTATTTTTATTGTTGAAAGCGTTTCCGCTGCCGGTTAATTTTATCCGTTGACACATGAAATTTACCGATGAAAATGATTCAATCGACTATTTGCGTTTTATGATTGTCTGAAACAGAATAGAAAAGTTGCAGTTTCGGTAGAAAAGCTGATGGGTTGTATCCTAAAAATGTTTTCGGGATTCAATCCTATCAACTTTTCTACTGTAACTGTTAAGAGGGTTAAGAGGACGATGTGCTCATATCCAGTATGTACTGTTCTGTTTGGAAGCAGTTCTACTTCTAGTTAAGGAGATGGCTAGTAATGGAAGCTAGTATTGTATAATTATACATTTTATTTAGTACATTTCTGCGTAAAACAGTCTGACATTAGTATTACCAACGGTGTGTAAAAAAACACTTCGTTTTTACCTGTGAGACCCTACAAATAGAATAGATTAAGGTTTACAGTTTTGCGCAGTACATGTTATTACTAATTTGGCCCACAGCTCTGCTCTCGTAAATGTCGGTTATCGCGACAAAAAGTAGCCTATGTCTTTCCCCCAAAGACCCAACTATCTATATAGCGAAATTCATCATAATCGGTTCACCGGTTTAGCCGTGGAATGGTAACAGACAGACAGAGTTACTTTTGAATTTATAATTGTAGTATGTATTATAAATCGTACATAATCATAGACTAAACTTCATGTTTGTATAGTTGTTCTCAGGGCCTAATGTTAGTCAGATATCATTAATCAACAAAACAATAAATAACTGTCTGGAATAGCGTGGGAGACCGCCACAATCAACACCTTTGGATGGATTGATATAGATCTCTCCAAAACAATATAATTATGCGACGGAGGTTAACCATTCTAAGAGTTAAATACGAAGTACCTTACACCCAGTCCGCTTTTTCACGTTACAAGCTGATTAGAATTACTACCATCAAAACACTAACACCTTTCTACAGTAATTCAATTAGATTTTGAGATTGCCATTGCATTTCAAGAACGTAAATGAAGCAGTGTTGTGCTAATGTGTATCATGTGTAAATAAATAATGAAGACATGTATCGAAGGTTACTAAACGCAAAACTCAAAAACCATTACATATTAACGATATCACTCTTTATTGTTATTTTATTAATTGTTGTTTGCTATCAATTAAATAGTTAACCGGAAAATAAATAACTACATGTAAGACTCTTTACTTATGATATATGATCGCGCTCATGAGACGCTACCTACTTCTTGATGGGAGTCGAACCCTGTCAGCTGTCAGCCAGTTATTGTTTGGTAGAAAATTAAAAGATATCATTTATAGACGTCGATTTAAAATCAACTCATCACTGCGCCTCAAGTTAAAATTTACATGACACTAGCAGTTCTGAAGGCCTGTGCAATTCGTGATACAATGAAAGGCGTAAAATATAATAATTTGGCATTCGTTTGAAGTGTACATCGTGAAAAATATTTTATTGTATCTATTCAAAAAAAAAAATACAATTTCAATTTTACTATTATTTTCCACAGCGTATCGGAGCGTGCCGTAAAATTGAAGTTGAAACATAAAGGTTTAAGCTTGTCATCACTTTTTTGAATGCTCTTTTATGTTATTATTCTGTTTATTGTGATAAAGATAACAAATGAACACATTATTGTTTTTTCCGCTCTCCATTTACAGTAATAATAAAACAAATATTAATAACTGCCTCTGTGGACTGTCGGACCAAATGTTCGTATGATCTGCAAATATTTGTTTCAGAGTTTGGATGTTGTCTATGTATAATATGTATGTATTAACAAAAAAAAACGTACATATGTATTTATATCACTTTTCTAGTTCCTATAATACAAGCTCTGCTCAGCTTGTGACTAGATGGCGTTGTGTGTAAGATGTCCGAAATATTTATTTATATTTATGTAAATATTTCAACTCTTACTTCAAGCCTGCCTACTTACTAGTCTATATAAGAAAATGTTTTTGTACCTACACTGTTCAGTCAGTTTCCATTTAAAATTCAGCTTACTTTGTCAGTTATTTATGAAACAAGCGCATATTAAATGCACCATTTATAGAGACGGCTGCGTTTAAACTAAAAGATTATTCTCGTCACAGCTGCTGTCGCGTCCCGATATTTCAGTCCTGTCGCACATCTGAACGACTTACTAAAACTTATATGACATTTATTTAATCAGACCGAGATGCCAAAAGCTAAGGTCGTGGTCCATAAAGTGCGAACAGGGTAAAAGCACATTTAAAATAAACGTACCTACTTAATGGAAGTTCATTAAACACATGAACTTTGGATTCCAAATTATACTAATTTATGCCTGAGGCTAATCCCGCGCTAATGTTTGTTATCGCGTCTAAAATAACATATTATGTTTAGCTTTCCACTGGTAAAAAACTTTTTTTTAATCTGTTAGCTAGCTCTGTCGCATAAATAATAAGTCATGGATATTCATATACACCACAAACTACACATTATTTTTTTTTTATATTAGGGTGTGCAATAAAGATCTATCTATCTAACCATTATCTGTTAAATAATGTTATATGTCAGATAAATATTTGAAACTATCAGGAAGACTGAACGATTGGCCTAGAGGTTCAAGCGGTCGTCACGCCGCTTTCTACTGCGCTGAGTGTTGTGGGTTCAAAGCGCACATGAGACAACACACATGATCACACAAATGTGATCCACAAATTGTTGTTCTGAGTCTGAATCTGTAATGATCCCGGTGACACAGGATCTATATCACTAATGCGGGTCAAACCGACCTGTAATCTATTATGTCTTTCTCACCAATAAGCTATATTGTCGCTTAGAACATCAGTTTAACGGTAAACAAAGACTAATTAGAATTCTAATTTCTGAAACGCTTGTCTGGTTTATTACGATAAGGATAAGGTGCGGTGAAACGAATATGTAATTAGAACAACAATGTAAATATTATGTTTAGAATCTCGTTCTTTAATAATAATGAAATTAAAAACTTTTTAAAAACATACTTTTATTGGCATGTCCTAAAAAGAATAAAACGAGTCCAAACTCGATGGTGTTGCGACGATTCTTTACAAAGTTCCTGTGGCTACCTTCCAGCTCCAGCATCAGATCAGCTCCATTTCATTATAATAATGTATTATCACGCTGTATACATATGCTTGCAAAATTTCAACAAATTTCGGTTTAAAATATCTGCTTCAAAATTGATTTGCAAGATTCGACTCGAACATACATACATGCATTTTACTTTAAGAAATCAAGATTTCATTAGCATGTAGTGCAATTGTATTTGTGCATTTATTTGTATTTCGATCTTATATTATCAAAAATATCTTGTACCTTGACATTGTAGGTACATAGCAGGTACTGAAGGTATTCTTAATTAAGATAGGGTATTTGATCGATTTATAAAGGAATTTTTATAAAGGATTAAGGCTTCATTTAATTAAAAAAATGCTCAGGTCACCTACCTTTAGTGTCTAGACAGATCTAAATTAGCAGTGAATGAATGGTTGGACGCTATGTACAGCTTTTATACCTACTGCTGAACTCATCTTGGGACAATTGTTGCATCATATAGCTATTGAGACGTACTTCCTTTGTAACAGGTTCCTATTCTGTATTTTATCATTATCGGAGAGCACGTTCTCTCCGAGGTACAGGCACTTTAAGCGCGATCCGCGAATTGAACCCGTGACCTCTTGATTGGCAGTCGTATACGTTAACCCCTATATAAACGAGAAGTAGAAGGCATTGACATGTCATTTCCATAGGCCGTTCAGAACCCTTATAAAACAGATTTTGCCTACACACATAAAACACGTATAGACTTCGTCTTGCTTCGTATTGCGTCTTTTCCTCCATGGAATATTTAAATTAGTACCTTAATGACAGCTTTGCTCGGAATTTTTTTTACCAATTTTCTAATAAAGAACCCTAGTTAATTCGATTTACCGCCACCGAAACCCTTTGCATACAAAATTTTATGAAAATCGTTGCAGCCGTCTCCGAGATTCAGATAATATATATGTAATATCTATAAATATACGTACACATAATTCCTCGTTTAAAGATATTATATACTTTCAATTGATACTTTTACTGTTGCGAACAAAGAATATATCTCCAAAATCTATAAAATAGATGTGGCCGTGATATATATTTTCACAATTTTCCCCCTAATTTCAAGTTGGTAGCTGTGACAAAGCGCTACTTAATGATTCAATCAGAAAGCTCTTTGTATTTCACTTAGAGGAATTGACTTTGTTTGTTAAGTTTTAAGTGAAGAAATGATCTTGTTAGTTTACGTGTTGTGGTGTAATTTAGAAATTGTTATGTTTAGAAATCAGATAGTTAAAATCAGACAGGAAATCTTTTCTTTTGACAGCCAAGTATCGCTATAGATACATTAAAATGATTCTATTAATAAATCATTCTTTAAGGCGATAACTGTTAATACCTCTTGGAGTCTAGACTGCCTTGATTTAATAAATAATAATAATATATAAATCTCTATATTTTTAAGCGTACAAAAACGAGTGTAGTATTCCTACATCATAAGAAGAGGACCCTCCGATCGAAGTTAGTTAAGATCATCTTCTGCATGTGAAAGTCAAGTGCCTCTGGGGATCAATATATTAGACTGGCAAACATTTTTCAGTCCTCTTATCATTAATATTACGTAGGCATCCCATATTTTGTTACTTGTAATAAATTTATCAAATATTTTGTATTAATTTTGCAATTTTCTACGATACTTTCGTAATAATGATGTTTGATCAAGTAAATGATATTGGGAATAAATATAATAATCTTTTTGAATTTTTGATGTAGATAAAGATTCGAAAGCATTTTTTTATTATTTAAATCAGGTCTCAGTTTTAATTTAAATGATAATTTGTCAGTTTCAAAATATTTTTTTTTTAATTTCTAAGCTCAGCAAGCCAATATTCAGGTCGTTGTCTTACATTCTTTTTAATTTTTTTATGTCCAATTGTGCCATAATTTCGTACAATTGTAATAAATTCTTGATACAATAAAACAGTAACATAAATCATATTTTAATAATTTCTTTTCAATATATACACCACGAAATAATGATGAAAACAGTTATACTGCAAACAAAACTACTATCTACCTTAATGTCCATGGCTGTGTCGTACTATTGAGACTTCACTGCAACTAAAATAGCGTTGCATTCTAATTAGATAGTTCCCTGGCTAATCATTTGTATTCTACCATTTTTTAAAATAAAAACCTTACCATACTGTATCAGAGTAGCTTCTTCTTGAACTTAAGTAATTTATAAATCTCTCGTTCCTTCGTTTCGTGTTTATTTTGTTACTAGCGACCCGCCCCGGCTTCACACGGGTGCAATGCTGATACTTAATACGCTACAAAAAACTGTGAACGTTGTATAAATAAACATAGCGGCCCATTAGAAACCTCAAAAATAACAGTATTTCTCCATTATTTAATGGATGTTATTATACATATAAACCTTCCTCTTCAATCACTCTATCTATTAAAAAAAACTGCATTAAAATCCGTTGCGTAGTTTTCAAGATTTAAGGATTCATAGGGATATAGGGACAGAGAAAGCGACTTTGTTTTAAACTATGTAGTGCAGAGTAACTAAATTCATAGTATCTCTTTCGAATATTAAAAGAAAATGGTGATACAGGATTAGTATTTTTAAAATATCGACACATTCACAACTTCTGTTCGAAGTTACAGTACAATACGTAATTATCGAACAAGTCCAGTCCTTGCAAGCAGTCGATTGTCAGTGTTGTGAAGCTCCAAGTAGTTCCCTGTTTCCTATCAGATGTGCTCTCGATGGAGAAGGCGACTCGAGTACTAAAGAACTCGAGCGTAGTAATAAAAAGTACGAAAAATCTTGTAACTTTAATATTTGATAGTATGAAAGAGATAGAATCAAATGAAGATGTATCTTCTAAAGTACATTAGGATCTAATACCTACATTTATTGAATGGCAGAAAATGTCTAGACGGTCGATAAACATCTAGAGATTTCTGCTACCGATGCTTCAAACGAACTCACGGCACCGCAATACAAGAAATACGTATCTCGTTGCAAATTTAATTTGGACCGATCATTGTGACAAAGTTAACTTGGTTCGCAGTTTTTCCTTTAAATTATATCTTAATTTTATGACGTAACTTAACTGAAATAATAGAAAAAATCATGTTTTGATATACAATAATAAATATACTAGAGTAGTAATAGAAATCCTTAAGAAGTAAGAAGCTGTATGTGTATATTTAAAACTAGCTTATTAATCCCCGCGATGTTTTTAGTTGGTTAGTTTAGTGAAAAGCTAAATTATAGTATAGTATAATTAGTAGTGTCCAACTCGTGTGTACCATAGAATTCAAAAACAAAATATAGCTTTCAATAAACTTATATATTATGTTAAATTTTATTAATAGAATTAAGTTTGAACACTTGAAATGTGTCACTATGTGACGTGCTCACACGATTGAGGCTTAAACTTGTAAAGTTTATTATTCATAGTAAATGCACAAATATAAACGGGACAAACTTAAAACATAATATTGTCATAAAATTGTGAGAACGTTATATAGAAACGAACCTGTTCGATAACTGAAATACCACCATGTTGTTGCTAAGTAATCAATTTCAATATTTGAAACAAACGTGTTACAAATCATGTAATTAACGCCTAGAATAGTATGTAGTTTAAATAATTATATGTAGTTACTATCTAATTACTTGACACACACAATATCGTGATTTATTTTAAATGTTTATATACTTATTTAAGATAATAATGATAATACGATGAATATGGAAAATCACGTATTAATCTAATGTTATTATTAAAAGTGAAAAGAAAGTAACAAAGGCCACTTCGTGACAGAAACCATGTCTTCTATATTTTATTACATAACAATCTAGAGTAGAAATAAATATATTGATAAAAAATACAAAATTAAAACAGAGAGGGTTCTCTACTTTGAAATTGGACACAACTACTTTATTAGCAGTGCCTGAAGAGGAAACTTTACCTCCTTTGTGCACACAGAACAGGGTGGAGTACGTTTCTTACTATTAAGTAATGTAACTTCGTTGGGGGTGAGAGAGAAGTGCATGTAAAAAAATAATTTAAACAATGTATGTACCTAAAGCTACTATTACTTTATATAATATGTATATGTAAATACATCTTTTTCTTATCAACTTTTTAAACACCAGGCACAATCCTAAACTTTCCACGTCTATCTTTCCATCCAATGGTTGCCTGTAAGAGATTGCCTTCGGGCGATAAGGCCGCCAATTGTACCTCTTAGCTTTAAGTTACCTTTGTTAACTATCTGGTGTACAATAATAATAATTATTATTATTAAAGCATTTCATATTCCTCACATCAACAGCATTTGAAAATGCCCTACTGGTGCATGGTATCGCGTTGCAAAATCGAATTGGTATTGTCAAATTTTCCTTCTCTTTGCAGTGCTGCTTACCTGGGGCTGTGCAGGTAAGGTCAAACTTCTTAGTCTCGAAAGAGCACACAGGGGTGTGTTAAAAATTCTGTCATTTAAACTTATATGGTTCGCTACATTTCAGCTATACCACGAGCTCAAAATTTTCACAGTTAGAAAACTCTTTCTCTTAACAGTCATACTTCGGCAACACGCAAATCTCCCCTTTATTCTTAATAGAATTTTGTAAAACGCAACTTGCTAAACGACATTTTTACTTTTTGCCCCCCAGCATGGTATAAAAAAATAAAATTAATTTTGATGCTGGAGTGTAAATCACAAGTTATTGAATGACTCATTGGTCCAACCTATGAAAACACTAAAGACTTAATCAATTTCACGCACTCACATACACACACACACACACACACATATACACACGCACTCAGAAATACACACTCGAATTTTAAAATCCGTCAACTTTATACTCCACAAGCTTCATTATATGTATAAATGTATAAAAATACAAGCGTATGTGACACGTATATTTATATAAGTTTTAGCAATACATTCAATAAAATATTCAGTATACACTGCGATCATTCTGCCAATGTCAAATACAATAGTCGGTCTTTTGTTTTTGTATACTCGCAGTTGACGCAATGGAACACTATTACAAATGCATGTCAACATGCTGTGATTATAGAAATATAACACTATGACAAAATGTACTTATAATTAAAAATCAAGGTATATATATATACACCTACCGTGTACTACTTTTTGGCAGGTTTATGTAACACGTTGCAACACATTGCTTCACGTACAACCTATTAGAATGTAGAATAAGGAAAGGGCTAAAAAGTCTGTGTAACTTAAGTTTTGAAAGTTTCTACTCTGTTTCTTTTGAGTAAACCTTTTAAATGAATATTTTAAAAAGTACAAGGAAACATAAAGGTTTGTTGTCTAACAGAATAAACTCTGTATATATTATACTAAAGAAAGTAAAGATACTTCTTTTAATACGTGATGTTTTACCTAAAACATAAAAAATATTCGGCTGTAATCCATCAACTTTGCTATCTCCAGATTTATTTTTAGAGCAATGATTTATAGCCTTTCTACGTGGTCTGCTTGAAAGTGTTAAGGCATGACTATTGGACACAAATGCGGTTTTTACTCGAGGTCTTTATCAGATTAGAAGTTTTTTTTTGTAGTGTTTTGCAATTTGGACTATATAAGCCAAGTTTTCCTATATAACTTCATTTCTGTATTAGATACGATGAACAACCCATCTTTGAACTATGAGTACTTTCTCTGCGTATGTATGGATATCAAAGTATAATTTGTGAAAAATTTATATCCCTTTTTAAAAGAACCCTACACAATGTTGGTAATTATATAATAAATTAAACCTAATTAAGTAATAAAGACCCTAAGTAGAGTCCATGTGTTTCCGGTCGATTATAGTTGTAATATTACGGAGTACACTAGTTGAGTATTCTCTATAGCTATGTGAATCCACAGGGTACGAACCACAGGAAATCATAGCCATGATAACCTTGAAACTGTTACAATTTCTACTGGAATTCTCGCAAATTTGTGCTCAGTTCAGTAAAGCATTCTCTCCCTTGAGACCCTCGGGATATTCCTTTGTTTGTCTTACCGAAATTGTAATGAAAATACATTTCGCTAACACAAATTTAACAATCTCTCTTGTTAAATATCTTCAAATGATACATGGTAATCGGTTTTATTACTCTCCAGTCATATAATGTACGTAAAAAACAAAATAAGTATAAGCAATATCTTTACTGAACGCAAAATTCTTTACGCACACATCTCTCCTGAGTATAATCTTATTGCGAGTTTATTTCTATTTCTCATCCTATAGAGTCCTTCATAAATATCTCCTTGATACACTTGGTACACAGAGAAAGCGGTACTTTTGCTTACTCAATAATGAAATTTAATATATTTTTAGCCTGAACTGAGTCTCTGTTGACATAGTTACTTCCCTGGATACTGTTCGCTTCGTTGCACAAAATGTCATACTTCGATGTTATATACTTTGCTCTATATACATTGTATTCCTAAAGCAGTTCTCTAATATAAGTACAAATAGTGAGACCAACGTCTTTATGCCGTTACTTTATGTAACAGACTAATTTAAAGCGATGTTTGACTATGAAAATAAGTTTCACATTTGAATTTTTTGCGGATGCGAGTCAGTTATCTATTTAATAATAATGATGGATCGAAGGATGTGAACGTACTCATGTTATTCTACGTCATGTTTGATACCGCATCAATTAAACTGTCACAGAATTGTACCTCTTGGTCGCACCTGATGGCTTTGCACTCTAACACGAGAACGCCAGGCCAGTAGACAGCCGACCGCGTTCGGAGCTGCACGCCCTTCGTCACCCGCTTGCGTCAAACCGACCGCGACCCTTTAATCTTTAAATATTTTTAGTTCACGGAAATCGTGTGTCGTCGACGTTTTTAAGTGTTGTACCACTTGGACAGTGCATATAGGAAGTTAATAATAATTTTAAATCGAACGTTTTTGTGCGTCGATGGGATGTAGTGTTTACAATTAATGGCATGAGGTGAGATTGTTTATATGTACGTCGATCAGCTGTTAAACTTTGAAAGAGTCTTGAACATATTTATGAAATACTGTCATATTTGAGTGGAACACAATTATGTTTTACGACGTTTGTGGTAAACGAAAATGCTTACGTTAAACATGTTAGGTACTTCAAGAACCTTGCATTTTTATAGAAGCACAGAAAGTTATTACGGCCATGCGTTCTCTTGTGTCAAATGGTTGTAAGTTACGACTTGGCTGCAACTTATCGGTGCAATTGTAAGCTATAAATTGCAATTAAACTATAAGTTATTGCTCCAAAGAGAACGTGAAGAGTAATACAAAATTGTAATTAAATACCCTGTCATCTATCAAGTTATTTATAAAACTTTATTGTCATGTATTTATAGATGCATTTTTATCTACTTTGAAACATATATCATAGTTTATTGCTTTAGTAGTGTTCCGTCGATGCTGTGTTGTACATTTTTCACATATTCATACAAGTTGAACATTGTCTGTTCTAATAACATTGAAAACAAGTAGTAGCTATTTTAAACACGAGTGTGTTTGCTATACAATGCAATGAATATCAAGCATTCAAGTTATGCTTTTTGAGATAGCATTAATTAGTGTGTCACCTAATTAAAACCAAACAAATACCCAAACCAAACAGATAAGGATTGTGACCTTATCTTTTTCGCTTATTTGTAAGTCTTAGAAAAGTTTTTGTGTAAAGAAGAATCTTTTAAAATATCTTTTATCTTTCTTCTGTGGTTGTAGGAACATAATGAAATATTTGTAAGTGGGCCATAAACGTATAGGTATGGATTGTCATGACTATTTTAAAGAGAGTTCAGAAAACAAATCAATTGAGTCTAGTGTGTTAGTTTTGATATTAGTAGTACCATATTCCTATATTAATTAGTACATTTTAACTTGCTCTTGTTTCTTCATCGTTTTCGTCCGCTGTATTTCCCAGCTTCAGTTCTTCTGCCAGTTCTTTCTTACAATAGTATTATTAAAACATTAGCCATGAATAATATGTCGTCTGATATTTTTCTACAAGGCTCAATTATGGCATTGCATTTAATCTCGCAATAGGTAAGCAATAACCTTCTAGAAAAGAGCTTAGGTACAACCACGTTAGAGGTCGCCAACTTACTCCTGAGTCTCGAGGTGCACGTGTCGTTTATTTCCGTCGGGTGTCCTGTTTCTTCGTTGGTTCGTACATCGTCTACAAACGCACGAATCAATGAACTTGAAGTGTCTGTTTGTAATTTTAAATCTATACTTTTCACTAAATGCATATATGAAACTATTACTATTAAATTTTTGTTTGACTATTAAATTCTTGTCTGTATCTTTGTAAAGTTTGGACTGATTTTCATTGGAATTTCACTGACAAATAGCTGATTGAAGAAGTGAAACTTAAGCTATAATATCTCATATATTAAGGATATCAGGCTAACATCTTGCTACGACTTACAAACGCCGACTGTCAATGAAACATGCTGCGAAACACATTAAAATTTAGCATTTATTTAAAACTAACATCTAGTAACCTATATTAAAGTTCATGGTTCACATTTTAATTTCGATCTTTAATTGAATTCGTTTTACGTATTGTTATTATTAGTTAGAAAATATAACGTTGATTAAATAACGAAATGGTAAAAGAATAACTTGTTATTACAGTTCTATGTGCGCTTTCAATATGAAAAGAAATTATTAATAATGGTCAGATAAATTTACATTGAATAAATACTAAAATGGTAAAAGAATTTCATTATAGTTATGAAAGCTATACCTGCCAATCGATTAGTAGGTATGCTTAGTAGTTGTAAGTCGCGTTACTGAATTATTAATTATGTAATAATGGTTAATTACGATGTAGATTAATGTGGTTAAGATATATGTACCTACGTAATGTGTCACATCGTACAATATTTTACAGGTCATTTTTCTGTTTGCTTCGGTGAGTTGTTAGTACCTGTTTTTTTAGAGATCGCTTCGTATTGGTATTTATCGCTACTTGTATTATAAATGCGAAGGTGACTCGTGTCTCTCCATTACGCTTTCACGACTAAACTGCTGAACCGAATTTAATGAACTTTTACTTGGAGAAACTGTGATTCTTAAAGATGGAAATAGACTACTTAGTTTTTGGTTTTTACCCTATATATGACACATAAACGGAAGGAAAAAGCTAGTAACCAATATGATATAAACTGCTATTCCCTACATTCTCTTTCATGACAGATTTATACTTATGTAGTTTTTCAATATAATGATTTCCCTTATCGATTACGAAATATTAGCTTGCAATTCTGCATCTCTTAAATACTCGTATAAATATGAATTTCTATTATATGACATTTTTCGATTCGCGATATTTACTTTAAAACGGTATGTAAATTCTCCTAACGCATTACGAGTATGATCATAATATCGACAGATCTAAGGCGAAGCAAAATATTACAGGTAAATTTATAGAGATACTATCTGTTGCCCGCAGCTCCGCTCGCGTTTATGTCGGTTTTTTCGTGTTCTTTCGCGGTCGCGGATATGTGACTGATGCAAAAATTAGATAAAAACAATCCTTGATGCGGATTATATATCATTCTAAAATTTCAGCTCGATCGGTGCAGAACTTTTTGAGTTTTTGAAGCGTACAGAAACCAACATAACATTTTTATATATATATAGATATCAGAATCAGAAATCTAGTTATTTACATAAAATATTAACGAAGAACTCATAATATAACAAAAGCCACATCGAGATCCAGATGCATGTATCAATTGCAATCTTATTACTATCGATCAGTATATAATTCTAAAGTATACAATAAAATTGATAATAATCTAAATGCTAATCATTTATTAATTATCGAAATTCTTTTATATTTTTATTACTGTTTGGTTTACTACTCACGAGTATCATTGATTATAAATTAAGCGAAAAAAAAATTCGAAGGGAGATACGATCAAAGTTTGTACAATACGGGGATCACGTACCTTCATAAAAAGGCAAATTCATAGTCTTTAGTGGTGGAGTATTCCTTTAACCCAAGCTTAACATGTTTGCTATTCAAATAATCCTTTATATTTCAATCAGAATATTGCGAACCCGAAAAGGTATGAGTTTGCAAAAAGTTGAATATAATTTGAAGACTCCCCGAAGATACTACACGTTTCAATCTTGTTAGAACAAGATAAATGATGGATTAGATACGATTTTGTTTCTTCTTGTCTTTAGATGTACTTCATATTTTTTCTACTGTACGTTAGATGTTAATATATCAGTAACTTATGATTTGTAAGATAAAGGCAATTTATATTTACGTCCTATGTATTACTACTATAAATGTGGCGTTGTACTCGTTATCAATGATACAAAAAAGAAATAAGAAAATAAATAACCGAGAGAAAGAAACAACGATAAATTTTAACCGGTCATCAACCTGAATTGATTGGTGGGCAAGCTGTAGATAAAAGCTACTAAAATAATACGATGATTTACAGATGAGATTAATCTTATAATATTGAACTGCAGACCAGTATGTACTCGAACTGTGTTTAACTTAGTGCACTCTCAAACAGGACACCAGAAACGAGAACTAGTGATCTGTAAACTATATTGTGTATTGACACGTCGCGTCTCTTACTATCAAGCTTATAATGCTCCTGTGACATAAAATACAGATATTGTGTGCGTATTGGATATCATCCGATGTTTTCGAATCTTTGAGATTCTTTAAAAAGTAAAAGTAAAGAGTTTATATAGGTATCAGACGGTGTGTCCTCGGCCCCGACAAACCAATCGATATTGTTGTCATCAATAAGTATCCTCAATTTGGCATATTATGCTTAGTGAAATTAGTAAAATCTACAAAATTAGATCAACTACAGAAAAAAAACTGCGTGCGTACAAAGTACACATGTCAGAAGTGAAACTTTTTTGGCAAACTAATTATTAATAAAGAGAATTAAAATACATTTATTTTATATTGTTTAAAAAAAAAGAAGTAAAATCTCAGATGATGAGTATTAAATTAAAATTCGCCCTTTCTCACTCTCTCACAATCTCACGACAAAAACACTGCATATTCGTGACGCGTTACATCCTTAAAAATTTTACCCTCATGCGCCTAAAGAAGTTTCACTTCAAAAAGTTAAATCAATCTCTTGTAACTAACTATGTTAATAACTAATGTATTTTTTTGATGCAGCATTTTTTAAAGATTTTTTTAACAAAAATGCATTTCTTCTTATTGTGTTATTACAATGAATAAAGAGTAATAACATTTCCTATTATTGTGACTCGTAAATACCACAGGCACATGTAATTTCGATTGGCCCTTGTTGATAAAACATTCTAGAATTAAATTCACTTATACTTATTCCACTATTTAAATTAACTTTAATCCTGACCGGTTTCGCTCTATGGCGCATTATCGACTATGGGTTGATAAGTAGAATATGTACACGTGAGAATTCTGGAATGTACCACAGTCACAATTAAAACATGTATTTGCTTTCTTATATTTGGTGTAGCTAGATTTGAGGAAACAAAATATGCAAAAATACGTCATCATGACATTTTCACCGTATATCTTAAATTCTTCTTAAAATATTTGTCACGCTCCAATTCGGTAGATTAGAACGAAATTAATATCAGCTGCCATCTTTCACCAGCATTGTTGCATCTCTTATCGGTAATCTCAACCTTTCTTGGCATGTGTACTGCTTAGAATCTGCGATATCAAAATATTTGTACATAGATAAAGAGTCCTTGATGTCGAACAATATGAAGAAAAGATAAGGTTATTTTATCGCATTGCGAGATGTTATTGGGCAATAAGATTATCTTGTATTGTGCAGATTCCCAGTGGTGTCTGTGCTGTGATAGTTCGCTTACTAGAAAATTGTTATCGTAATAGTTTTTTGAATTAATATAGTTTATTAATCATACTCTTAGTTTACTCATACACTGTTATGCTAAGTACGGAATTTAGTTTTCGATTCAGGATCAATATGGAAATACATTAGGCTATCACTACACTGGGGCTAAAGCCTTGTGAAATGGTAAGTGATATGGTATTTGACATACGGTAACTGTCACCAGTAGTCTATTAGATATACCCCGGGTATGTATATTTAATTAGGAACTGGGGTGTATATTTATATATTAACTATCTGAACCCCGCGGAGCCAGACGCGTTTTTTTTTTGAAGTGAAAACTTCTTTAGCGGCGCTGTGTACTTTTTTGGAATGTGTAAAAATGTATAAACTCGCGTCAGGTCACGTGACCTGATCGAAAATTCGTAAGGCGGATGGAGAGAGGACGTATAAACTCGCGTCAGGTTACGTGCGCTTGCGCGAATGTTCGTGTGTGTATGTAATATAAATTGTCATGTTTGTGTACGATAGCGCAATAAATGAATATTGTATTCCACCACATAAATAATAGTACTTTTATACTGATAATGAAAGCAATTCGTACAAAATTATTCTCTAACCATTCCAAAATATCAAAAATGCACAACGTTAATATTCAAGTTTTCACTTCTGCCGGCACTCCCGGAGTGCAACCCGTCGATTTTTTTTATTATATAGGGTCAAACGAGCAGACATATCACCTGATGGCAAGCGATTACCGCCGCCCATGGACACCCGCAACACCAGAGGCGTCACAAGTGCGTTGCCGGCCTTTTAGGAAGGAGTACGAGTTAAGGTTGTATTGGTATAACCGCGGTTGTATCTTTATAAATTGTAGCCTATATGTGTTATTCTGATGTATAAGCTATATTATTGTAAAGTTTTACCAAAATCCATTCAGTAGTTTTTGCGTGAAAGAGCAACAAACATACTCGCTTACATACCCACAAACTTTCGCGTTTATAATATTAGTAGGAATAGGTATACTCGTATTGTACAACAATTTCTGGTATTATATATTTTGTTAACTTTCATCAAATGGCATTGCAGAAGTCATATAATTTATTGCGAAGGTACTTACTGTGAACTTGAAATAAAAAATACCTATTATTTTTGAAGCGTTTTTTAAATTTCTGTTTGCTATTTCCGAAACCTATGTCGTCAGTGTTTTGTTATGAAAGGTTTATTTATTTTGCTACAAGATATTCCTATGAGCACTCTTAAGAAGTTTTTGTCAAGTGTGGTATAATAACTGTCACTTTACACTACATTACTTGTTAACTAGAGTAAATTGAGGGATCTTCCATTTCATAAATAAATAATCCTTACAAATTGCTATTTATTATTATTCGTTATGTACATTATGTTCTAATATTTTTTATTTCCGTTACAGGTAAGAATGATTTTCAAGAATACCATTACGGATATCCTAGTAAGTACTTAAATAAAAATAAAGTAGTATAAGTACTGTATTTTTAAACAACAATAAATAAATAAATATTCCGGACATCTAACACACAACACCATCTAGTCCCATGCTAAGCAGAGCTTGTGTTATGGGTTACTAGACAAGCAGGGTCCGGTCGTGTAATATCTGCAGTTCCCGGACCCCTCCCTTCTCAGGCGCAGAGTTGGCACACCGTGTGGTTTTAGTCGGTTAGATTCCGACACACCACCCCGCCGCAAACCCCGGTGTTTCCACACATTAAAAAAAAAATGGGTTACTAGACAACTAATATACGAGTAAATATTTATTAACTTTTTTGTTTTGTAAATACCGAGGCAGTCATTTTACAATTCCTTTTACATTTACCGAATAGAGATAAATGTGGTTCTTGACATTAAATATTGACTCTGTTGACCCAGCAACGTTACACGTTTGTTTATAAAATTCATGATAATTGACAGTAGAATAAATCTTCAGTATTTACAAAACACCGCTGTATTAGAGTTTCTCATTCAGTATCAAACTTGTCTCAACTTGTCCCTATGCCCAAAAACTTATGTTGTAGTAAACACCGTAACAATATCTGTAAACTAACAACCGTTTAAGTAAGTAAAACTATTTTTAAAGGATTATTTACATCTAGTAGATAATATATTCAAGAAAGAATATTAAACAATCGTCAAAGCATTTTAAGCATCAACGGGTACGAATTAGTTCATCATCATCATCATCAGCCCATCGCAGTCCACGGAGACGGTCTTTGTTATATGCCACCAGCGGTTACCCATCCAGGTACTGACCGTGCCGTCGTTGCTTACCCTCGGTAATTATTTCTAATCACCGTTATCTAATTAGTTATAATTATAGAACCGAAAGAACAATATACAGAAACAAAGAATATATATACAGGGCTCAGAAAAAATATCACTATAAAATTCTGAGAAGTATGACAACAAAGGCAGTTAGAGGATCCAAATTAAATATCCGGTCAGTTACAGAAACGACGCTGTTTTATTGTTTAGCGAGATTACTTGCGGCAGCTCTTATCCACAAATAAGTTTTGTGTTTGCCTTCTATTCTTATACTAATTTTATAACTCATTTTTCGACTCGTATTGAGACTACCTGAGGAGAGTTTTACAAAGCAGACGCAGAACTATCTATTTAAATGGGTTGAAAGAACTGTCTTATCGTACCGCACGCTGCTTGAGACTTATAAAATCTCCACTAATATTTATAAATGTGAATGTAAGTTTATTTGTTACGCTTTCAAGCGAAAACCACCTTACCTATCATGATGAAACTTTGTACACATATTCTTGGTGGTATTAGAAGTAACATAGAATACTTTTTGTTAAATGCGATTGTTGAATAATAAAACCCTTACGTTGTAACTAAAAAAGTATTAGCAAGTAAGTACAATATGAACTTAAAGGGCTACCCCTTGAGTTTCCTTATTATATATTTACTTATATATATTATATATTCTACTCTTAAAAATTCTGTTTCTTTGCACCTACCAGTTCTTATTTCTACATCACCTGAAGGTTGACTGGGAGAGAATGCCACAAGGCATTAAGTCCGCCTTTGTACAACATGTGCAATAAGTATAAATAAATATAAAAAAATATATCTACGTTTGTGAATATTTTTGAGTAATAAAGTCATGAAACTATTTAATCAATAGTGAAAACTCAGGTCTAAAATCTCTGAAGGCACGGCAGTGTGAAACGTTATCTATTGTAGTAAGTTAGTACGTATTCAGTAGTCGAAATTTGCGTATTAATTATTTTTTTAAATTATAATTTAGATGAAATTATAAGAGTTCTATTCATTGTACCTAAGTTTTAGTATTATTCTTATGATTGTAATCAAAAAACGTTTACGTAAACGCTAATAAATACGTAATATAATTTTTATAATAAATTAAAAGTAAGTAAAAAATAGTAATTAATAAATCACAAGTTGTGTATATTTTTTAAATTATCTTTTAATACGTAATAAGTAGTAATTAAAAATTCTATAAAATATAAACAACTAAACATATAGAAGTATTTTTTTTTAAATTTGAGTTTCATAGCAAGCTAGATCATTTTGTATAGGTTAAGGTTTGAAGTTGAAGAGTGTGAGTGAGAGAGCGTTGAGAGAAATGAAGAGAGAGAGGGAGAGAAAACGCGGTTTTTTAATATTTTACTTCCGAATCCAGAGACACCTATATCATTTATTAGTATCGATTTAACTGACGAGAAATATAAAGACGGACAATTTTATAAACATTGCGGTAGATCTTATATATTTAATTTAAAAAACATGAATCGTCGTTACCATATCATTATATCAACAGTATGTATTCCATTCGTTTAATTTAATTATCGTGTTCTACTTCTTGTACAACTTATATATTGAATTAAATTTGTATAAAGATGTTACATAAAAGCTATAAGCATCATTTTATTTAACTATATCTTTATATGTCTGTGAGATCCAAATAGATGGTATCATAATTTATTTTTAAATTAAAGTTTAAAAAGTATAACCTGACTCTAAGTAAACACTTTGATAAAATTTATATAGCCTATGTCACCAGGGTCACCCTATTCTTACGAATCTATTGACACCTCATTCAAATCGGTTCAGTAATTTAGACGCTACTTTTGAACATACAAACACACATAGATTGCTAAAACTATTGTCCTTTAACTAAAAAAATCGACGGGTTGCACTCCGGGAGTGCCGGCAGAAGTGAAAACTTGAATATTAACGTTGTGCATTTTTGATATTTTGGAATGGTTAGAGAATAATTTTGTACGAATTGGTTTCATTATCAGTATAAAAGTACTATTATTTATGTGGTGGAATACAATATTCATTTATTGCGCTATCGTACACAAACATGACAATTTATATTACATACACACACGAACATTCGCGCAAGCGCCCTGCGCCGCCTGTCCTCTCTCCGTCACGTGACCTGACGCGAGTTTATACGTCCTCTCTCCATCCGTCTTACGAATTTTCGATCAAGTCACGTGACCTGACGCGAGTTTATACATTTTTACCCATTCCAAAAAAGTACACAGCGCCGCTAAAGAAGTTTTCACTTCAAAAAATTATTCTTATGGCATAAGAGTTAAATGAGCAGACAGCTCACCAGTTGGTAAGGTTACCTTGGCCCATGACTATATGCAACTCATAAGTGACAAATGTGTTGAAATCCTTTGCGCCTCCTTTCCTCAGGATCAGGGGGAGAGGTGGTTTAACAAAGGGGAGAAGGCAACAAACTGGATTCTTTATCTCTTAACCGAATTTTTTTTTGGTATACAGTAAATGTTATTGGGAGTTTATGACATCACTATTATATGGTAGTGTAATGGGTATTAAAAGTACCAGTTCTGGTACTAGTGGTGCAAGCCGGTGGTGTAATGGATCTGAGACGTTTATTTTCAACGTCAAATTGAAATGGAACATAAATATTTTGACAATGAATATTTCGAACCTAAATAAATATTTCGGACATCTAACGCACAACGCCATCTAGTCCCAAGCTAAGCAAAAATAATGTACGATAGGCGGTGTTATCGCTCACATCAATCTCTTCGAAGCAATCTTAGGATGAACTGGAATCATTTTAAACTCGACGCATGTACAAATATAACATACATAATACACTTTTTATATATAAATATTACCCCTTCACTATCTTAATATATATAAATCTCGTGTCACAATGTTTGTCATCAATGGACTCCTAAACCACTTAACCGATTATAATAAAATTCGCACACCATGTGCAGTTCGATCCAACTTGAGAGATAGGATAGTTTAAATCTCAAATTATAGTCGCAATTTTATTTTATTGCTAATTATTTGTCTGTTATTATTTGACAGTCACAATTATCTGTTAAATACAAATGATTCTAACAGATGTCGATACCTTTCGACTGGGTTGAGTAAGTAATCAATAGATGGCGCTGCTATGGTAAATCTATAGGCTATATTTTATTTTGGAAAAAAATAGGGTTCCGTAAGATATTGGGGTTTTTCGGACACAAGGTGTAAAAAATCAACCCTATACGGGGGAAAATTTTTCGCTACGGGCAATAAAAGACGCAAACGAGGTTGCGTCGGTCAGCTAGTTGAATAATATAATGTTGATAAGCATAATATAACTTCATAAAATTCAATTAATATTTTAAAGAACTCAAGAGTAATTTAATCACTTTAATTCCTAACGAACAAAGGAATTAGAAAAAATCATTTTTATCTGTTCATATTATAAAGATAAAGTGTTTATTTTTTTCTCAAAAATTACTGTTTCCAATTACAAAATCCTTTTAGTTGCGGCCCATTTATCGAAGAAGGTTGTACTATGTAACGTCACACTTGGGCTAATAAGGGCTGAGTATCAACGCAAAATGTTGCAAAAAACGGGCAAAATAATTTTCTATTGTACTAAATAAAGTAAGCATTGATATGTGTCATAAGGTATAATTATAACTATGATCTTTATGGGGTAGTGACCATACGGGGCTGAAACTCTTAGGAACTTCCACCATTTTTCCCCCTTAATCCCCTCGGAAACCACCTCCCGGTGGCATGTCGGACCCGAACCGACTAAAACCACACGCTATCTCAGGTACTAGGAGCCGAGGAACCAGGTGCACGCTAGTAAGAAAAACCCTAGAACCCCGATATACTCGTACCTCGGGTCACTTACAGTTAAGGAACTTCCACCTTATACTATGTTGAGTTCCACTAATAACTTAGACAATAACCACACATTATAGAAACGAAAATAAACCTAAGAAGCATATTACTATATTAACATGTTTTATGTTCCAAATATTTGGTACAGCACTGATCTAAAATAAGATAACATCTTTAAGCAACATCAAACAGAAGGAGAGTCCCGATTTGACTGAATATTTATCTTTTGTATGTTACGCGATACTGTTGATATTTATGAACCAATTATATAAAAATGTTATTGAATGCGTTGTATTGAAAGTATGTTCTGAAAATGCCTCGGTAGCGCAGTGGTAGCGTATGCGATTGCTGTGTTTAAGGTCTCAGGTTCGATTCCCGGGTCGGACATAATGTCTGTTTAATCTACAAATATTTGTTAAGGATTTTTCTAAAAAAAAACATTATACATTACATTTGATACTTTCTGTAAACTGTACAACAAATAATCCATACTAATATTATAAATGTGAAAATAACTCTGTCTATCGCTGCACTGATTTTAACGAATTTTGGCATGTAGATACTTTGATTCATGAGGAAGGACATAAGCGATAGAATGCCTGCTATAACCTACTAACACACGGGCGGAGTTGCGCGCAAAAGTTAGTGTTATATATATCTATTACATTATTATTATAAAAAGTAATGGTTGGTAAATTTAGATATAGTAAATAAATTTTGAGGCCTGCCCGATTGATTCGATCCTATTTCAAATTATTTCACTAATAGGCAGCAAGATTAGCGCCGAGTGCTATTTTATGTAACTCAATCAAGACTCAATTAAGACTCAATTAAATACATGAGTAGATACATAAAATATATATACGTCGAACTAACATAAAATATATTTCGAAATACAAAAATGTTTTTGTCATTTTAAGATGAAGACGTTATCTATCTTTGTATGTAAGCTGCGCTCTAAGGTGAGCTAGGGATTACAAAATGAAAACCCGTACGTTAAATCCAATTGGACAGGTATATTTTGAAAATGAAGTGCTTTCAACCGCAAAATCTCTTCAATTGCGTATACAGATGAATTTGTAGTAATTTGTAATGTTTGCAGCTGACATAAATGGGTGTGCTATGAAATATTCTAGACATATAAGAGTTAAGTGTGTTGAGGCAAGTAAAAATTTTCACACTTGCACATTTTATACTCACAAACAAAAGAAATCGTCCGTCAAGTCACAAGTAAAATAAAAAATTCCAAATTTCACAAACCCATAAATACATTCTGTGTCGTAACAGTGTAATACGTAGGTGCATTTGGGCTTATACTCTGACAAAGGGTAACACCTGCGTACGGCTACTTGCAACCGTGTTGCTCTATCGCTAAGTTAATTGTGTTATTAGCTGCCGTGCGCAAAATAATCCGGTAATCGCGAAACTTTCAACAAAAGTTTGTATTGTAACCAATCAGAAGCAAGGCGACAGAAAGTATGAACTAAAATATGAAACGGAAAAGTTAATAAGCAACTCACGAACAATTTTCCAAGCGCAGTAGCAATGCTGGCGGCAACTATATTTTTCACTACGAGTACGAATATAAGAAAAAAAAAAGTAATCCTTTTTTTGTTTATTATATTCTTTTCTCGTCCGATTCCTAAGTACGCATGACTGTGCCCTATATTTATCTGCTATCCTCTATTCACTCAGGGTTTGCTGCAAGAAAACTCAATTTTGGGTTAAGCACTCCTTTGTACATTACACTTCCTTGTAAAATGTATATTTATGTGTTAAGTGTGTACAATAAAGAATAAATACAAATACAATACAAAAAATCATTTCGACAAGTCGTATATAATCCCGAGTAATACTCTCGAGATTTCTTTAGACTTATCTAATGTTTAAAGTATCGTAGCTCCTACTGATTCAGGTGATAGATGATGACATATGCAAATCAAATCGAAGCTTTAACCTTCAACATGCCATTTGAAAAGAAGATTCATATCATCGACATTACGATCAATTTAATCATTCGATGGCTGTATGTAATTTAAAAGGATTTCTCGTGGATCGTAGATGTAGAATAGACTATCAATATGAAATATTAACTACGCCCTACGCGGTTTTGTTGTACCTTACTCATCCCATGGGAATACTACATTTTTCAGGATAAAGGTAGTATTTTAGACTATAATCTGTCTCTGTGCTAAATTTCATCGATTTCAGATTAGCCGTTTTTGCTTGAAAAAGTGACAAACACCCATATAGAATATCCATCCTCACAAACAAGCTCATTTACAATATTAGCATTAAATATGTATTCTGTTTTTTTTTTTTTTATTGAATAGTGGGCAAACGAGCAGACGTATCACCTGATGATAAGCGATTACCGCCGCCCATTGACACCCGCAACACCAAAGGCGTCACAAGTGCGTTGCCGACCTTTGGGGGGATGGGAAAGGGGATGGGGGAGGGGTTGGGGTATGGGCCTCCGGTATCCTCACTCACTCGGTGAAACACAGCGCAAGCGCTATTTCACACCGGTTTTCTGTGAGGCCGTGGTATCACTCCGGTCGAGCCGACCCATTCACGCCGAAGCATAGCTCTGCCACGGTAAATAGATTTAATATTTGAGTTAAACATTAATTAATACAAAAATTGCGTGAAGTAAAGACATATAAATACAACAAGGTAATTGACTTAGGTAACTCAGGTGACTTTGAAAATTTATAATACTTCTATCAAGCGCCAATTGTGTTAGAAACTCTATTAAAATTTCATTTCAACTCTTAATAAAGTTTTTTGTCTCTTTTATATTATATTACGTAACTACTAACTTTTCGTTAACAGTATCCTAATGGATGATGGTACTACATACAGTTATTATAAATGTGAATGTAAGGTTGTTTGTTGCTCTTTCACGTGAAAACTACTGAACCGATCATCATGAATCTTTGTACACATATTATTGAAGTTAAATGCGATCGAAGCCGCGGGCGAAACCTATTACAGTTCTATTTCATCTATCATATAGAAACTCTATGATTGAGCGCTGATTTTGACAATGATTGATTAAAGTAATGAGTGACGTTTAATATATCCTACTATCTCTGCGATATTTATTATGTATTATATAATTTAATCTTTACACAGTTTTGTTGTTGTGTTGATGGTCAGGTCAAGACTAGAATATTTTTTAATATTTCTTAGGACATATTAAGTAATATATCAAAATAACATAATCGTTTCAGCGGTCGCCACCGCGCTATCTGCTGCGTCAAGTGTTGTAGGTTCAAGTTCCACATGAGACAGCACTTTTTGTAATCCACAAATTGTTGTTCTGAGTTTGTATGTTTATTGTGTTCGTTTCATGTATGTTTGTAAAGGCCCTTGAGACACAGAATGTTTATTCCTAATGCGGGAGTTGTCTTTTTAAGAGAACGAAGAAATTAAGATATATCATATTTCTGATTTCATCGTCTGAGTTAAGAGTTGCATAGAATATTTAAAAAAAAACAGTATCCTCGCTATGTCTATCTCAACTCTGGCCAACTACCCCGGTCAGCAATCTATATACATCCGCTGCTAGCCAATTATAAGTGATTAAACATTTTTGAATTATGTATGTGTACAAAGCATTGCTATATATCATAATAATTTATAGCCTCTTTCCGCCACCGTCCTACGCGACAGAAGTTTCATCCCATCATCTAGATGGTAGGCAAATCCACAACTGTGCGGTTCTCCAGAAACTTTCTGCCTCGAAGAACAAAACTGTGGAATGAACTGTCGCCTTCGGTATTCTCGGACCAATACGACCTTCCAAACTTCAAGAAAAGAGCTTACTTCTTCTTAAAATGCCGGCAAAGCACAATCGTGGCTGGTAAATAGTGCTATTTGCTTGAAAATTCGTATTATTGCTTTTCTAATAGTAAAACTGTAAGTTACAATCTTGGTCTATACTTGACCCGTATAAAACCAAGTTAATTTTGTATCTACAGCCAAAGAAACAGCATTTGTAATAGTTTGTATGCATTTAATTTTCTAATTGTTTTACTTCGAGGAATTTTGATTATTTGATTCGCCAATTTGTAATAGGTTGTTGTTGAGACTAGGATCTTTCTTAATTATTGTTAGAAATATATTATAGTTCTCTTGAACTCCACAAAATCACCTTACCAGCGAGTGTCGAAGTTCAGTGTCCAGACAATGCAAAAGCAAGTAAGAACAAACAAAAACTTTAAACTAAATAAATGTAAGAGTATGTACTTACAGGTTTTATTCGTTTAAAACTTAAAAGCAAGCTTGCCGTAACGTCGGTACTTGTTCAACTATGAACCTTTGCTCTTCTGTACCCTGTGTTATTTCTCCTCCAACTATGATCCTACTAGACATATACTACATTAATGTAAACTATGTATAGACGGTATAAAGCATGTTGAGATACCACATACTGGTATCAGTTTCTAACTCCAAATTAGTTATAGTGGCCGACAACTATCCTGAACATAGGTAATATATACGTTTTGAAAAGTTTATGATAAATTATAGATGTATATATCTAATATATAAAATTCTCATGTCGCGGTGTTTGTTAACAAACTGCTTCGAAATGGCTGGTTGAAGTTTTGTGTGCATATAGGGTAGGTCCGAGAATCGGCCAACATCTTTTTTTATGTTCCTAAATAAATATCTTTATTATGGCATAACAACGTTTGCTGGTTCAGTTAGTTGGCATACAATTGTATCTCGTTCGAGACAACTCTATGCACCCATCTAACTAGATCTACACCTCCCAAAGGTTGGCAGGTAGAAAATGCCTAAGGCTTAATGTCCGCCGATTTACTTAAGAGTGCATGAAGTTGTAAAAATTATTTACAACTTCATGCAATAAAAATGTATGGAAGAAGGATCTAAAATTATGTCTCAATATACTAAAGTAATACTGATTGCCGTATCTTCTAAGTATTAGAGTAAGCCAGTTCGTTTGAAATAATATAATTTATGTACAAATAAATTCAATTATGACGAACTGCTATATCTAGAAAAAAATATTACGATATCTTCTAGCTAAATAGCTACTAACGATAGTTTACGTACATCAACATTTATAATCTATAGTATGTATAATATTTTAATTTTTAGAATTTATATTAAGATTTTAGGCGGTAGTTTTTGGATCTACTGAACCGATTCTGAAAATTCTTTTACCAATAGAAAGCCTAATTATTTGTGAGTGTCATAGACATATATTTACCAAAAAATAATAACCGCGATGTTCGAAATACAGAAAGGCGGAGCTGTAAAAGCTTATATATACAATTGCCCAATATCAGCCCTTGGGCTCTGACCTCCAAATGTGTTTGCCCTGCCTAGATATATCTTACTTTGTATTTAAAAGATATCATCTGTAAATCGCTATCTAAAATCCATATTAACAATGTTGTTATTATCAGTTTTAAGAATGCATTCAAATATTTGTACAGGTTTCACCGAGTGAATGAGGATACCGATGGCCCATACCCCAACTCCTTCCCCCATCCTCCCTTCTCATCCTCCAAAGGCCGGCAATGCACTTGTGACGCCTTTGGTGTTGCGGTTGTCCATAGGCGGCGGTAATCGCTTGCCATCAGGCAAACGAGCAGACGTATCGCATACCATAAAAAATACTCTGTTGTATCAGTCAAATGGTTTACCACATTGAATAGAATCTTATCTAGTAGGTATTTTTCAACCTTATCTGTTGCCATTGATACTTTGAATAGGCAGGTTTTGTGTGGCTCACATGTAATCAAGGTCCTCACTTATTTCAAGGTTTTTTATTGTTTTATATAATTCACTATTTTATTGTGTCATTAATCATTAAATAATGATGACAACATTGCGCTTTTTTGCTCTTCAAAACTTGACATTATTTTAGGCATAAAAATATTTGACAACAAATATTTTGGCAATTTAAAAGTAAATTGATAAAATAATAAACTTGAAAAAATAAACTTACTTTGGCCTATGACTTTCTTGAACTGTAACATTTTGCTTTTATAAAGTGCATATTCCTTAATAGCTTCAATCTCTAACCAAACGAGACTTTTCATTGCAACGATTTTCTGGAGGTTGAGTGACTCCTATTGAGTTCAGGTGACCGAAAATTTCAGCAAAGATAAAACCAAACAATGCGCTTCGGATTCACAAAACAATTGTAAATTAATAAAGAAGAATTAATGAGAATCAGAATATGTACATGACGTCTGTATATAAATACATATAAATTTTGCTAAGGTCGTTTACCAGCAGGTATTGTTGTGAATTTAAGTGATACTTCTTTGAAATTGTACTTGGTTTTTGCTCTCAGAGATGCAATCGACAGACGAGGCGACACCGACGGTCCACTCGTGTGGAAATCACTGTTTATTCAACCCTCGTCTTTATTTTCTGTGACCCTATCTGCTAACTTTGTGATATTACTTGACTAACTATTCTTTTGAATATTAACGAATTTATCACGTACCACCTTGTTTTAAAGTATCCAGATGATTGTTTCTTTTTATTAAATCGTTGAACTTTTTAGCATTTTCATGTACGTTTCTGTGAAATATGTTTAACACTTGCTTTGTGTTATTACTCATCGTGCGTCTTGTCTGCAGAAATAATTTATACAAAGATACTCGGTCTTTGTTTTAAATTATCTCTCACAGATACGGCTCTGAATGTTATGAAACATTGTAATCCGATTTTCTATTTAAAAACGATTCAGTAAACAGGTTTATTTTATAGTTATGTTATTACTTATTTCAAATGATTTATTCAAACAATTTTGGAATAGGTATATTTCCTTTTTTAATTGTTTTTAACATTTCGTTTATAATATTTACAAACTACTGACTAGTAATATTTGAGAAAATTTTATCTTATTATTTTATTCACCTTATTGTTTTATGCTTGATAGTCTTAACACTATTACAAACAAGTAAATAAATATAAATGTAGAATGAAAATAATATTTAGTTTAACCTTAAGTATTAAAGAATTGAAGTTAAAATGTCGATAATGTATCTAGAATTAATTGCTATTAGTGAAGCGTTATCCTACATTAATACCATTGGGCACGACAAGTTTCTTATTTTAACTGACGCTAAAAGTGCTCTCCAACATGTTGCTCGATGTACCTCGACAATTCGAGGAACACCGATAGCATACACAATTATTAACCAAATTTTAGAGCTAGAGCAAAGTGGTAAAACTGTGCAACTTCAGTGGATTCCATCTCACATAGGTATAGCTGGGAACGAAACGACACACTAGCAAAACAGGCTTGTTCTGAAGGTATACCTATTGTTATACCTCCTTATTTTTTAGACTGCCTATATCTTGTAAAAGAATATTGTTTCAAATCTTGGAGAGAATATTTCGATAATAGGTCAACTGAGAAGGGTATCTGGTTTAAAACTATACAACCTGAACCATTGGCTATACCTTGGATTGATAACTGTTCATTGAATAGGCATAAATTAATAATGGCTATGAGGTTACGTTCCGGACACATCCCATCCAGAAAGTTTACCTTTCTAATGGGCTTATCGTCTACGCCAAATTGTGAAATTTGTGGTGTGGTGGAGGATGTAGAACATGTTTTGATGGAATGTGCGCGGAACCAACAACTTAGAAATAGATTGATTAGTGATAAGTTGATGGATGTTGGAAGATGTAACAGCATCCTGGCCAGTCCTTCAACAGATGCAGCTAAGGCCTTATATGATTTATATGCTGAATTTATAAGAATTGTGTAAATTAAAACAGTGGCTATGATGGAGCGACATAGTCAAAATTGTGGCTAAGCTCCTTAAATAAAGATAAAAAAAAAAAAAAAAGCAATGTAATTGTTTTGTATTTAACCGACTTCACAAGCACTAAGATTATATATTTTTGGGTATATAAAGGTGTTTACATAACGTTTCATTAGTATGTATAAAAAAATAATGTAAATATTACCGTTCTTGTTAAAGAGGTAATAAACAGATAAATTATTCAGTTAGTTGCTAATAAAGAAAAACATGGAAAAAAATTACCTCATTTAGGGTGGCGCGCTTATAAACTTATTACTATTGTGTATTGGGCCCATATTTAACAGGCGGACAGCTTGTTTGATCTAGTAAAGCCTCCATAGAACTTATTTACGAGGTCCTTATGTCCACAAATGTTAGGCTGCATGTAAGATGACAATAGTTAAAGCTTTTTTTTTGTTTCAGTTTATTTCTATTTGTCTGTCAATCTAAGTGACCTCTTTGGTCACTTGTCCAACATATGTGTTTGTGACCCTGGATTATTTAAACCAACTACATCATCCATCTTATCGTCTCATCTCCACTTTATCATCCAAGATATGTTTTCTATAACCTTTACTCTCTCATCCGATACATATCCCTTATACCCCGATTTACTTTTTTTCATTTTTTTAATCTGAAACCCACTATATTTCCAAGCAGGGCGGCGTCAGGCAACAGTGGTTTGTCACGGTACAAGTTGCGCCTCCCCTACCTAAAATAAAAAACGTAAAATATAATGAAGATAAGGGTAAAGTGATCTGTTTGAGAAGTTTACATATTCTAATGAAATTACTAGACATTCTTGTCATTCGTCTCAACTTTTGCTAAACCATTCATTTTGCATCGTGCTGATACTTTATATTGTACTATTATTTACCGTTCACGGTAAGGTGCTCAATAATCCTTTGTCCGTTTTATGCCAGTACATAGAAAGATCGTAATTCGAATTCAGTTCGCCCTCAGGGTTGCGGAGGTCAGATGCCAGTCGCTCTGTGTAAAAACTGATATTCAGGTAAAACCGGTTGAATTGGTAGCCGACCCCAAATAATATTGGGAATAATAAAGGCTAGGAAGAAGAAGAAGAAGACATAGAAAGATCGTAGTAACTCTTAAGATGTTTAAAAGTAAAAACACCTCCTAGCTATTTTAACATTAAGATATACTTCAAGTTTGAAAGTTACACGTGTGCATTATCAAAGCACATCATGCTAAGTTAAGCACTTAAGTTCATTGAATTAACAACCACTACAATTGATTGTCATAATGAACTTATAATCCTATTAGAACTGTTATAATGAAATTTGGCCACAGCTTATGAAATATAGCGATTGAAATATATGTTTACTGAAAAAAGTAAAGTAAATATAATAAATATAATAGAAAGTATTGCCTAATTAATAACTTAATTTAATTAACAAGACTAGGGACGATAATTGTAGGCACTTTAAAAACGTATCCAATATTTACTTAGCCCCGAGTCTTCAATTTGGGTTTTTATAAATTGAAATAAAAGTATGAAGTACTTTTCTATCCCCCTGGTAACGTAAATGGTAAAATTGTTAGGGCGAGAAAGAAAAATATATAACCAGTTGAATAAATAATATTATTTAAAACTAGCTGAACCCCGCGGTGCTACCGCGTGGTACGACAATAACCGCAGGCAACGCCGCGAGGCTAAGCTAGTATCTTTATAAATTGTAGCCTATATGTTATTCTGATGTATAAGCTATATTATTTTAAAGTTTTATCAAAATCCATTCAGTAGTGAAACTTTCGCGTTTATAATATTAGTAGGATAACTGACTCAAATAAAATATATAGCAACTGACCTCAATGTTATTTCCAATTGGCTGTTTATTATCAAGTAAAATGAGACCTCCAAGCAAGTGTGTCTTCAACCTGATGGGTTGGGTATATTAGAGATTCGATAAAATCATAGATATTGCTCCCTTCTACTAGTTTCACTTTTTAATAAATGCAGATATTATCATATCTGATGAGATGTCTAAGTAACAATAAGATAAAAAAAAAAACTTTTTTTTATTATAGAAACATACAATAATATACAATAATACTAATAAGCATGGTATTGGTTCCAATATTCTTTAACTTTCGTCTACTGTAAATATACAGAATCATTGATATTCAAACTCAAACTCAAACTCAAACTCAAATCATTTATTTCCATAGGCCCCAAAAGGCACTTGAACACGTCAAAAATACAAACATAAAAATATAAAACAAAACTCCTAATACTAAATAAACTAAATATTGGTGTCTTAAGTCGCTTTAGTAATTACTAAAATGTGCCAGCGTACAACTCACTACTTTTGCCTATTATTCGAATAGGTAGTTTCACTACATTTTACATCCCTACTCAATCCCGTCAAAGGGAACTCCGATTTGTACGACTCTTTAGTCGCTCTTTTATTCCTCAGTAATTCTAATGAACCTTTCAATTACCTACTCGTACTACCGCAAGCTGAAAACAAATTAGTACATTAAAACTCGCATTCAATATAAACCTTAAAAATGATTTTTGAGGTTAGGTACGTAAAAGTCCTTTATTTGCTGTACTATTTTGTTTCTGCTCTTACTGCAGAAAAGCATTTCCGAACTAAAATATTTTTAAATGCATTCCTTTAAGCTATATCACTCATTTATTGCTACAAATGATGTCAGTAGAATTTCAGTCACGTGGAAAGTCATACTTCACGTGTTTGGGCTTGACCACAGATTAATGCAAGTTCCCAACAGAGTCCTCCTCCTAGGGTCGGCTTGACCACAGATTGATGCTAGTTCCCAACTCCTAAATCTGGAGAACTCAAAATTCTCTTAAAATACGACAACCCACTAACTCTTGTGGTAGGTATGTGACTAAATTGTCCAATGGGCGGCGTTAGTCTCATATACCATCAAGTGACACAATAGTTCGTACGACTCCTATTCCAAATACCCTAGGAAGGTTACATCGACCGAGTTTACCGGCAAACATAGTGATAACGTAACCACAGACAAAACTAGATAAACAACCTCAAATCAATAAGTCAATTTATATTCGGAACATTCGAAATTGAAGGCAGTGCCTATTTTTTCTTTGTTCGAAATGTTTTTTACGGTTTCGACAGCAAAAAATACACTAGAGAACCATTTTCTGTTATTCAATGTACGTTTGGACCTCACATAGTTTTGCTTGTGTGCTTACAAAGCTATATGTTACGTTACCCTGATTGAATACGTTCAGTCTGTTTTCTTAACCATATTAATGTATCACGATTGACATTGACATTTGATACCAGCTTACGGATTTAAGCCAAAGGTGACAAAGGGTATAAAGACGAGCTTGTTACTTTTTTGGATATTTATCGAAAGTTTATGTCTATAATTCTGAACATGTATTTCTACAATAGTACGACTCCTGGCTGAAATTATATTGGATATTTTTATGTGAGACTCTTAACCATATTTTTGACATTAATACATTCATTAATATTAGTAAATTTTACAAGTAATGCAGCTGGTTATAATCAATGAATATGATCATATTCCGTCATCGATATGTCGTTTAACATGATACACACACATACAACAATGATATATAATGTGGTAATCAATAAATGCATACAAATATTATCAATGTCAAGTAATTATCAGATTCTTCCGAGTGTAATGTATATAACAATTACAGTTTGTGGTCTATTAAGTTTATAAAAATAGAAATGCTCTCTAAATTGTTTCTCAAATTTCACCTAACTTATCGTAAGTTTGGCATGAGACATTTCTTATTCTCCAGAAAGCGGAAAAACACAAACTAATCTCGACGAAGTCTTGAGGAAAATAATGAATTATAAAAAGGTTAGATGACCACAAACGTCTTATTAAGGGAACGGCGGTGGTGCGTAAAATTATTTGTCGTAAATAACGGCTCGCATGTGGGCGGAATTAACTTTGACACGCGAATTTTCCTCTGTGCGTGTCTCATCTCGACCAGTATTCTAGATGTCGAGAATTTATCATGTGAGCTACAGTTACTAATTATGTTTCTCCTGACATTTGTCTTGTTTATAAAACTAAGACATTTCTAATTAAATATGAACTTAATGAAATAAGTATTTTATTCCAGAGTAAATTAGATCATAAATACGTTTATGAAAATACTCTTTCAAAGATATGTACTTCTAGCTGACCCGGCGAACTTCAATATCTTTCTTTCGTAAATATTTTCTATATTTCTAAAAAACTAGTTACAGTCGAGAATTAAAAACACTATTTTGATTATCTTTTAATTTTTTAAGCTATTGCATAGCTTCTATCGCGGGCCTTGAGCGTGGAGACCGAAAGATAGAAATTCCGTAACGAAAAAAACCCAACACCCCCGATTTCGACCGGGACAGCGGTGATACTTTCTAGTTTTTCCATCTATCGATAAATACCAGAACTTATTATTATTTTTGTTTTTGTTTTTTGTTGAAAACGAAAACGAAAAAGAAAAAAAAAACAAAGAAAAAAAAATACTGCATAAATAAAATAAATATATAATTATAATTGCATAAGTGGATAAAAAATGCTATGCAATAGCTTTACCGCGGCAGTCACCGAGTGCCACACGTCTTTTTTTTATATACAAACCTTATCCTAATAATAACGAACACATAGAAAAATCCAATTTGGTGCAGTCGATCAGATGTTATGGGCGTACATACATTTCAGCGATTCATTTTTATTTTATAATGGATTATAATTATAAATTTACATAAAGATGATTTACAGTAAATAGAACTAATTTGTTTGAGATATTCTAAATTCTTTATCTAAAACTCTCGAATAGATTTGTGTGAGATAATCTTGAGGCAGGACCCTAGGGCTTTTTCCCACAAACTTTCTAGGACTTAATAGGGTTAACGTATGAATAAAGACCAATATCTCTGCCTCAATTTAACAATGCCAGAGATTATTCGGTTTTAAGTAAAAGAGATCCCACTAGATTAATAATGCCGGCATGTTTTTTATTTCATGATAATTGTTATATAATGTGTATAAAAGTTTTATTAAAATACACAAGTCAATTAAAAAATTGGGACTGTCCAAGATGAAGTCTGAATTGAGAAAATTAACTAATATAGCGCACTTTTTGTGGCTTTAATGAATTTTCGGATTATAAGTTAAAGATTTGACATGAATTTAGTTAAAACTTAATTTTTTACGATTTTAAATGATAATAGGTTTTTGGATGTAATTTATCTCATAACATAATATAATTTAATTTTGCATGTCAATATTGATAAAATATATGATACCGAACCATTTAAAATTGTTACATCCGTAATTGTACAACATTTTATGCAATATTTTTTTCTAATCTATATACTCATAATAAGGCTGAAGAGTTTGTTTGTTTGAACGCGCTAATCTCAGGCACCGCTAGTCCGATTTAAAAAATTTTTTCAGTGTTTGATAGTCCATTTATCGAGGAAGGTTATAGGCTATATATCATCACGCTAAGACCAATAGGATCGGAGCACCAATGAAGAATGTTTCAAAAACGGGGGTAAAATTTCACGCTACAGGCAATATAAGAAGCAAACGAGGTTGCGTGGGTCATCTAGTTCTCAATATAATTTTAATAATCATCAAATAAAAGTTATGTATTATTTTCAAAATTAAATCCGTTTTAATGTTAAAAATCCACAAGACTAGTGTTAGTATTATAATGGTCCAACTGGGGTATCACAAAAGTAAACCAAATAAGCAATGCGGGCAAGCTGTAAACTGTTACAGTACGCCTTATAACTGAATGTCGTATGGGCGTAAGAACACGAATGCACACCGTTTAAAATTACAGCATGAACGCCTTTATATGCCTCTATAAACATGTTCGATCAGCTTAAGCGTGGAAACGGCCTTATCAGTACCCTCACAGAATTTTAATATTGAATTCTCAGAACGTTGTATACCGGCTGTGTATACTTGGATCTACAAACTACACGTGTAAGACAGAAAGTACTTGAGTTTTGAAAAGTGTAATATTTACCATCTCAGGCAGATCCCATATCTAAGGACTTACACATTGCAAAACGCAATATCATCTGTTCGATTAGACAAGCAGATCACAGAACTTGAGATCCATCGCCAAACAATCTGTAATTTTTAGTTCGCTGCCTAATTGGACCAGCATAGCTCTTGCATATCTTTGTTATTGATATTGACTATCACATGTCCCCTTTTAACTTCTAACTATAGCGAAGGGTTTAGAACGATCTAGAAAATCTTGTACGTTCTGGATTGTACAGTACTGAATAATGTGTTAAAAGCGAAAAAGTAATGATCTAAATTTCATCAAACTTCAACGTTTCATAAATGTTGGACTAATATTTCTAGATGAGTTGGTAGCGGCTCGTTTTTAACATTTTTGCAATATAACACAATGAGGTTAATGTCCGTGGGCACGGGCTACGAACTTGCGACCCCGGTTTGCTGGAGTCATTACTTTACTCGTGAACAGCGCCGCTTACGTCCGAATTACTATCGTTTTTCAGTCTAAACTTGCAAAAATATATCTGCTCTAACTCGATTTTAAAATGAAATGTAGTTGAGGAGAAAATTTTAAGTTTTATATTTCCGACGAGACAGACTTAAGTGATGCCAATGCTTTTAGACTGGGTTCTGTTTCAATTACAGGTGTTATGCTCCTTACTTACACATTCTATTATCAATGTAATTTTAAGAAACAAAAGACCTTTTTAACCAATTTTCACGTGTGCTAAGCTATTAACGAGGATCATGTTTCACATTGAAGACTATTACCCGTAATTGCTCACCCTTTTCTTTTATTCTCATATAATCGAATATCTACACTCATTCCATAATATAACTTATTCGTAATAAATTTTGTTATCTTAAAACCTCATGTTACATTGGTACTGGTATTACATCAGGCGTCAGCTAACTGGTTTACGAGCCGGAAATTTATGACTGTCGACGTGTTCCCTTAACTTTATCCTACCACTCTTTTACTACCACATCAAAGTATTCTTATATGTTTATCTGGTGTTGTATGGGTATGCGTGTTAAGAATTGACAGGCTTCAAATTAAATGAGTGATGAGATGTCTAGGTACTTCTTAACTTGTTATAGAAGCGCTTTGAAAAAGTAACGTAACACAATTGTTAACAAAATTGTTTATGAAACATTATTTTTCTCTGTTTCAAAGTAAATCTTTAAAATACAAATATACCTATGTAGAAAGTTTCATCTTGTCACCTTAATGTTGTATGTCAGGGGTGAACCGTACTAAAACCTGCCCACAGTTACAAGAAAAATAGTGAATCTTTGAAAACATTTGTTGTCTCCGGGTGTCACGTACAGTCTTGTGGATATTTTTATAGAGTTATATATGTGTTTTGCGACAGCACATTGACTTGTGGTGTGGTATATTGTACAGAAATAGTGTATATTGATACGAATTTTATACGAACAAGAAGAAAATGCACCCAGGGTTCTGTTTATAACCTTACGAGGCTTACACGAGGCCTACCCCTCACTCCGCCTATTTATCTATATAAATAAAAATTAATCACAAAAATGTTTGTACGTCCATTACTTTCGATCGACTGCACCAAATTTAATAATTCTTTTTTACGTGTATTTGTTATTGTCGGGACAAGGTTTGTATAGAAGAAAATTAAAAAAGGAAGACCTATATTCTCTTAGTCCGCTTAGTTCTATACACTGCAGCGCTGCGGGAAGTTGACACGGGTTTACTAAAAGATTTTTTCTTTAATTTAGAAAATATTCACAAAAACAAATAGGGCGATACAAAGTTCGCCGGGTCAGCTAGTTTCAAATAAACAATACAAAGGTCTCCCCCAAGGAGTGACAACTATCCCGGTCTTGGGCAGTCTGCATCTATCCGTTGCCTGCCACATTCTTTAAATCGTTAGTCCATCGTACCGCAGGGCGCCTTACACTACGTTTGCCTAATCGCGGTCTCCACTGAAGCATTTTTCGGTTCCATCGACCATCGGTTTGTATGGAGACATGACTGGCCCATTTTCACTTCAGCATACTGATTCTGGTCCTGATCCTCGTTCAGCAGTGAACGTCAATTGATTGGTTGACAATACGCAATACAAACTGATCGGTATCTTTTGTGTGAAAGATAGCTAATAGACGATATTAGTTACCTAATATCATATGACCTGTCTTTTCGTTTGTCCGCTATTTAACAAAATCAAATACAAAGAACAGATATAAAACAGTTTCTGTATAAGAGACAATCATAAAAACTTTCCCGACCATGATTTGATTAAATTCTTTGTACAATGGTACGCGTCATCGATCACGATGTTCCTTCATTCGATTGTTTGTACACCAAAGACGTTCCGTCATAAATTGTTATCTTGCACACATTTTGCTAAGTTAACTAAACGTTTCTCCTAACAATGAATTTGGCGACCAATATTCATGTGTTGTTTTTCACTCACGATTTGAAATTGTCTACTCACACGAGTGCAATACGAATAGCATCTAGTAGTTTATGTGCATCCATTTCGTTTTACGATACTTTTATTGTACAACCGTTTTATAGTTTATGTAGCCTTTCTTATATGGATCATGTTTATGGCGTTCTATTCAACGGCACTACTATAATCGTAACTTTGCCTTTAAAACTTGTGAATATCATCTTCTGAATAGCTCATGGATCTTAAGATTGGTTTGTGTTTTGAGTCACTACCTTCTTTTTTATTGGTTGTGTGACTGTATAGTTTGAAAGCTGTCTGATTCACTGCATCGACTTGACTGCAAAACATTTTAATATGCTGTTATTAATTATGATGTTTTAATGTGTTCTGTTCAAATTTGAATTACGTAATGATTTGTCCATCTTTTTGATGATAAAAGACGAGAGTAAATAAATCATGCATGCGTCAAGCATGAATATCTAGAAAATTGATAGTGAAATTTAGGTGTTCGTAAATTTAATTTAATGACCACTACTGAAGTTAGAACCTCAATCGTCTATGGTTGGTCACAATGGCTTAGACGCTTGTAAAAAACAGGTGTGGAGGCACATGCTGCCGGATCGATTATACCGTGTAATTATTTTATAACATGAAGATAGTGGACGTAAATTATAAAAAAAAAACTTGCTTACTTTAATTATGATAAAATTATAGAAGGTAGGTACATTCATATCCCTAAGGTAGTAGGTAGTAGGTACTGTTCTTTCGGATGAACTGCACTCTTTGTATTTTTTTAATATGAAATTATCATACAATAATTATTATATATACTTCTATACTAATATTATAAAGCTGAAAATTTTGTTAGTTTGTTTGAACACGCTAATCTCAGGAACCGCTGGTCCGATTTGAAAAATTCTTTCAGTGTTGCATAGTCTATTTATCGAGGAAGGCTATAGGCTATATATGATCACGCTAAGACCAATAGGAGCGGAGCCCCAATGAAGAATGTTTAAAAAACGGGGAAAAATTATTACGCTACGGGCAGTAGACGTAAACGAGGTTGCGAGGGTCAGCTAGTTAAATATAAAATTTAAGTAGATTTGTAGTAGATAGGAAAATCTATTTTCATTATCATTATAACCGATTCATCTACAGCCAACACTCACAAACAATACTTTAATCTACACAATTGTTTATTGTTCTCCAAACAGCACTTAACAAAAATTTACCAGACTTTATATAGAACAGATGTCTAACCCCAATGTCTGCAGAACTAGAAAGACAGTTAGTTTATTTAATCAACCCGATCTAAAATACTGTGCATTTCACACATATTATATTCTTCTTTTGTGTCTTATATCAAAGACAGATTATTAGGCATGGCTACACTTTCTCCTGCATATAATTAGTACACACCTACCTTCTTAAAGACCATTGCCATTTTTGTGGTATTTCGAATTACTTATGGATCATTACTAATAGCGGTACATACAACACGCTACGCAAATATAATATTAATTAAATTGTGCGGATATTGTTAGTTTACTTTATTAGTAACAAAACATTAACAAGTTGTTATAAAATAATATTTGAGACGTCCAGTTTCAAATTGAACAAAATAAATGAAATCCAATAGCTGAAAAGCTATATAATTACATATATTTTTAGAATATTAAGTATTGAAATTATTTCAAAGTATGTATAAACAAACGATAATTATTTACATTATAATTAAAGATAGTAGGGTCCGCTACATCAAAGTTCATCTGCCATTGATAGTCCATTACCTAGGTAGGTAATAAAAGTAGGTAATAAGGTCTGTGTGTGTGCGCCTACACACACAGACCCTCTTGGCCTGTGTGTGTAGGTACACACACAGGCCAGAAGGGTTTGTGTTTAACTGTCTGTGCCGTGGGAGAGCTATGCTTCGGCATGAATGGGTCGGCTCGACCGGAGTGATACCACGGCCTCACAGAAAACCGGTGTGAAATAGCGTGTGCGCTGTGTTTTATCGAGTGAGTGAGGATACCGGAGGCCCATACCCCAACCCCTCCCCCCATCCCCTTTCCCATCCCCCAAAGGTCGGCAACGCACTTGTGACGCCTTTGGTGTTACGGGTGTCCATGGGCGGCGGTAATCGCTTACCATCAGGTGAAACGTCTGCTCGTTTGCCTACTATTCAATAAAAAAAAAAAACATTCCTTCTCTTTGCAGTGCTGTTATACTGTGTTATTATTATTATTATGGCACTCTATTCTTATAGTCGTTCCAATACTTTATTTAACTTTTGACAGATCACGCACATAAAGTTTTGTAATAATTTTTGATACAATGTACTACAGATAATACTGTACTTTATGGGCGGGCTCCGCCTACTTAGGGATGTGTCATTCGTAATTAATGACCACAGACTATAAAAACGGTTTTGAAATAAATCGATTATCGATTATATTAATAAAACATACAATAAAATTATTGTGATTATATTTTATATCAAATCACGTAAAAAGCTTTATTATTTTGCATTAAAATGCCCTAAATGTCTCTGTTTCAATGCATAAATAATTTGCGTAATGAAAACAGTTCCATCGTACTCGTACCTAGTAATGGGATCGAATGTATTCGCCGCAAATTAATGAATCTAAAATAATTGTTTAGACTTACTATAGTTGGTTCAAATAAAAACTACCTGCGGTACCTACTTGTAATGAACAGGTACAAAATGTTGAAATTCGTAGTAATTTACGGATTAAAAATAAAACAACCAAAAGAGGTACTGTAATACTAATTTTAATTATAAAGAATCGTCTTCTTCGTATGACCAGGAATCATCTGCACTTGACAGTTGTTTGTCCTTTGAGTACTTTCTTTTTTGGCATTTTGACAGTAACGAAGGCAGGAACGATACGCTCAACTCAACCAAACGTGAGAATTCACAAATAAATCAATACGGAGGAATATAAATACTCAACTATATTGAAGGTTACTCATTGAAATACTGTAGATTATTTTAAAATAGACATAGAGAGATTTAATAAAGATCATCAATAGTTTAACAAATACAATATTAACCACTGAATTACAACACAATACAATAATACATTTTGAAAATTCAGTTCCTTTTATTATATATTTTTTCATGACATAGAACCGTCATATTTGAACAACATTCTTTTAATCCATTTCTTCTTTATTTTGACAAAGGAGGTCGCACATTGAAACAAATAGAAATATGAAGTACGAAATTATCTATAAAATAATGAGTTTGTTAAATCGATTAAAACTTCTTAATGCATAAAATCGATCGATGAAAGAAATCGAATAGGTAACGGGTCAGGGTATCACTATTTGATTAAGTATTAGAGCTGTCAAAAGTTAAATAAACTATTGGTACGACTATAATCCATCAACGATATCCTAATTCATTTAAAAAAAAAACATCAAAAGACTCAATAAATTTAGAAGAAATTTTCTGAAATCTATAAATATGCGTATAAATATTATTGTGCAAAAATACTTTTTACGTTACGAATGTTTCACGACTTCTAAATAAACAATTATATAATATGTATAAACTACTGCTTATAAATATGTATGTAGCTCCAGCTGTTCCACTACATTTAATGTTATTCTCGTATATGCATTCTAAAGTATCCACGCTACATACATATATATATCAACATACTACATACTTACTACTACATTTACTACCAACATGGACGCTAATATATCACATCACAGGGTGATGACAAAAGTATAAAGCAATATTTATACCTTATCTTTTCAGCGCAGTGAACTACGGTCCGGTTATAACGCTATCTTTCCCAAAGAACGTAATACAAATTAGGGTAGGACTCATATTTTATAGTATAAAGCTTTTTAGCTACCTTTTAATTTGCGTTATTAAAATTTCCGTAAATACTATGTTAATAAGAAAAGTATATTAATTTTTAAAATATTCACTGTATTTTGTTTTAATTGTCTTTAGTAGTGCTGACTACAAAGTCCCTATCGCAAAATGAGACATCTCCATGTCAAATCCTTCAACGCGAGACCGCTGAATTATCCTTTAGACGTAGAAATGATTACAAAGTAGTACAGATACTAGATAAAATGTGTACCATGATTGGCATTTTTGAACCCGACATCCCTTTAACTTGTTCTTTACAGACTTAAGCTACCTATTTTTTTTGTACAATATTTTATGAAACAAAAATGAATTTCACCGAATAAAAATTGCTTTCATAAGCCAAACCCTACATAATCCAATATTTTCTTTAATACTTTCTTTCCGAAAACATTACTAGCAAATCATAGCTTTCAATACGTATGATGAAAATATGTAGTATATATTCTCTGTATTATAAGAACCCAATAATTGCTAGTGACCTTGGATAAGATGTGCGTACTCGACCCTGAAAAAGATATACAATATACAAAAGAAATACAATGAACAGAGATAAACAATTTTATTAAAGAAATTTGAGGGAAAATACTTTAACTAAATACCAGAAAACAATGAATCATAGTAGTACTGAAAATGTCCGAGGATAGTAAACAATGATGATATCATTCATACTTATCTTTAAACAAATTATAAAAATATTTTAGTGGCTTAATTAATAACATGATGTACATAAAAATGTAATAAATATTTCGCCGTCTTGAGAATGTTATAAATACGCGAAATTAGTATGCTGAGGTTATGCTACTTAAGATATTTAGCTGTATATTTTAACATCATAGCATTACTTTTATTTTCAATTTATAAATCAAAATAATCAGTTTTAATTTTTTTGTCGACTTTCCCTTTATTGGAAACGATTTTGCATAATAAATACATAATACAAGTATATATTTGCAGCGACATATTTACGAGACCTCCCCGTCAAGTGTACCCATCTCAATTCATTATTCTACATTATTCTCAAAAAAAAATCTAGATACGATTATAATAATTCTGAAGGACGTCATAATTTTTTTGTGATTATGTCGTTTGAATTATAATTTTATCGGTCTTCATTACTTGAAAAAGATCGAAACATTTTTAACTTATTATCAAACAGCGCACGAGAGATACACTAACCGAATTTTCTGATGCGTCGGATGTTAAGAGGCTGATGTTGTGTGTCATGGTTATCGAGATATTCATATAATATTCGTAGGAAATTACGTGTGAGTATAATCTTTTATATAAATTCATGACTCATTGTTCGTTGATGTAAGATTTGATATAATGCAGATGTATTATTTAATTTCTAACTAGCGTTATTTAATATTCAGATTTAAAATTTGCGCGAATAACTTATTTTAACACATTTTTTTTAGTTCCTCGACGACATATAACGACTTCTACGTATAATATTACGTAATTGGGACTGGTAATGCTTTTACTCAAACGAAATTAATGTAACAAAGTCACGCGATTCATACCACTGTATTTGTTTATTTGTTTCATCATTTTAATTCCAATATTTTTTTGTTTAAACATGCCTATTTCAAACTTTTCATTGACTTAGTGACAAAGTTGATTAGATTAAGCACTTACGTTATTAATTAATAAACGAATTATTGAAACAACCAGTACTTGGAAATGTCATAATAATATTTTAGAAGCTAAATATTGTTTGCTGTGTGATGCTAAACATAGACTCATATATGTAGTTCGTGAACTGATTAAGAATAAGCAAACAAAGTACGAAGGACGAATAGATAACATAATTTACAGTCGTTCTTAATAGAACATGTTCCAGATAGACATAATGTAGTTTATACTTCTGCGAGTTAAGTACTTCTGTGCTAGAGTAAATAAAACGTTAGGTGGCATGAAACCTCACGAGTCGAGTATGTGAGTAAAACATTCGCCGTTTTAATGTTTCTATATTATACTAGTGGTCTCCCAGTGGTTGAAATTCGACCCTAACTCGTTTATTTTTATTCGAGTTTTCGATAACTAACTAAAATTGATGTCTGTAATATAACAACTAACTAACTACAAGTGCTTCGAGAATCTAATAATGAAATCAGATCTAGATTCAATATCTTTTGAAAATCACTCAATTTATCTACTAAGTTGAAAAACTAACTTACCTTTCAGGCATGTTACTCTTTTATTCCACTCATCGTTGACCTACTTAAGCCTATGAACGTTACTTGAATATTTTAAACTGGCTTTTTACCAAATAGAAGGGTAGAAAAGTATAAATGTAGACTTTTTTATTTATGTTCATTTATTAGTTACCCATGTAAGTATGTTTCATTATTTATTACAACCTTTGCTTGCCGCACCGCCCACTTGTAGGTCGGTTATCGACTAAAAGTAGTCTATGTTCTACTCCAAAGTCATATCTATCTCTATACTAAATCAATCCAAATCGGCATAGCCATGAAAGCGTAACATGTAGACAGAATTACTTTCGAACTAATATTATAAATATGGATATTAAACAATTCCGCACTAACACGGTAATTTTCAACACACCAGACGTATTAATTGATCCGTAACGTTAATACTCATTTTAGAGAATCGAGAACTAATGAGTTTCTATGAAATAACACACATTAACTCAATAGCTAGGCGTTTGTAATGTGAACTTAATGACTCTTGTCAGTCTAGGAAACTCAACTAGCTTTCTCGTTAAAAAGAAATACGTTTTAAGAATTCACTTTTTAACGGCGCAGTTAATGCGAATGGTTAAAGCTTTTTATGTGGGAAATGTGTAACTGGGGCGAAAGACTACGTGATGTGACGTAAACGGTTAAAAAATTAGGGCAGCTGGAAATGTAAGACTGCATAAATTGAATAATATACTAGCCATTGCGAAATCTTGAGACGTTATAAACCTAAATCATCAATTTTTAAATTTGTGTAATGACGTTTAAGTATGTATCTAGATTACTTGCTCGAGAGTTAAACCAATTTATAGGGTTAATTTTTTGTTTCTATTGATTACTAGCTTTTGTCCGCGGCTCCACCCGCGCATATGTTCGTTGTCACGATAATAAGTAAGCTATGTCCTTCCTAAGGAGTCAAAGTATTACCATGCGAAATTTCGATAAAATCGATGCAGTGGTTTAACCGTGACAGCGTGACACAGTTACATTCAAATTTATAATATTAGTAAAAATATACAGCTAATTCAATTTAAACTGAAATCTTTAAAATCACTTTTCTACCAGCCTTTAACAGTCTACTGCTGGACTTCCTTAGAATTGAAAGTTTTGGTCTACACAGGAAGCCGAGGATCGAACTAAGTGAGAGGCCTATGTCCAGCAGTGGACTGCGATAGGCTGATGATGATGCTACACAGGCCAGTCGTGTTGGTACAGGGTTTGTTTCAAATTGTCTTTCTCTTTTTAGCGATGTTGTCCTGCGTTGTTTGTTCCCTTAGTCGCTTCATATGGCGAACATGGGGGAATGTATAGGTTCTCAATTAAAGAATTATAAAATAAATTCAATAATATCTATACGACTGTGCTTTTTTGTCTTAACACTATTGACAATTAAATTGTCAGTATTTTAGGTTAGATAAATAATGTGATGATATACTAATTAGAGGTTTGTTTTGTTTTAGTGATGAGGTTGGGGACCTTCGACGAGGTATTTAAAACAGTGTATTTATTTTACACATTTTTAATATAATTCCTATGTGTACGATCTTATAACAATAGCCCATTAAAGAATTCGTTAGATAATATATACTAGAGATATCTCCAGATAGATAGCTAGGTGGCCAGATGACGTTTAATTTAGTGAGACATGAAGGCGATCTTAGAAGCCGGATGTTTACATAAAAATCATCAGCAGCCGAAATTTTAAATCCGTAGCTCAAACCGCTTAGACTCTTGTAAATGTAGCCTTAAGTAATTATATATGTATATATTAACACATACACCGTCATTGTTTGTTATTATTTCCCTTGTTTGTGTACAAACAATCACAGAATATTCATCAATATGGATGAGTATACGAAATCCACCAGGAATTAGGCCTTAAGAGGTTTGTTTATCGGCCATATGATAAATAAAGTATTTTATTATGATAATAACGATAAATAACTTTTACCCGCCCTTAGATTAAAGTATCTTCTGAAAATGTATAATCGAAAGTTCAATATTAAACTACGAGTAATATTGATACAAACAAACAAACCATTATACCTAAATGGAGAACTTAGTGACGAAAACCTTGAGAAAAAACGCCAAAATGAGATGTAAGATGATCATGTTTTAGTCAGGGTGTATTTTTAACCGACATCTATCTCGAAAAAAAATACAATCGAATGAGAGGAGAGAGAGAGCTCTCTCCTCTCATTCGATTGTATTTTTTTTATGTTTGTTACCTCAGAACTTTCACCGGAGTGGACCGATTTTGATGATTCTTTTTTATTTGAAAGCTGGTGCTTCCCGTATGGTCCCATTTCAATTTGTCGTTTTTTTTTTGTTTATGTTTTTAAAAATCAACCAAGACCTATTCAGACTCGCTCAGGAAGAGTTCCGTACGAGTATCTATCTCTACCAGGTCCAGGAACATAAAGTCTAAATGTCACTAATTTAATTACTTTCAAGATTTACCTTCATGCCAGACATTTACAAGCATGATTCAGCACAGCTGCGGATGTAGCATTTTATTGCAATTTCTTCTGTATGCAAGGAATGTGACGTCACGTATAAGAACAAAGATGCACTCATAAAGGGGTTATTAAAACATCCGATTGTTATGATTAATGTTTCAATTTTATTATTCAAACTAGCTGACTCACGTCACCTCGTTTGCGTCTTCTATTGCCCGAAGCGTGAAAATTTTCCCCCGTTTTTGAAACATTCTTCATTGGTGCTCCGCTTCTAGTAGTATACACGTGATGATATAGCCTATAGCCTTCCTCGATAAATGGACTATCCAACCCTGAAATAATTTTTCAAATCGGACCAGCGGTTCCTGAGATAAGCGCGTTCAAAAGAACAAACTCTTCAGCTTTATAATATTAGTAAAGATAAGTAATTAAATTACAAAAGCGAATACCTACTTATAGAATATTAGAAAAACGGTATAAGACATAGGAATATAATGTTTCTTTATTCAAGGTTACTCGTCTTTTATACGCCTAAAGCTTTTTGACCCTTCACAAACAAGTAATTGTGTAAAAATCACATCTAAAAATACAAATTAGCTTAGAGGCCTCATAAGGTCGAACAACCTTTATGTGCGTGTCAAAATTTTAGCGTAATTATTTACAGAATTACACTGGATTCAGTTTTTAAACCCTGACCTTTAAGCGTTAAAAAAAAACAACATTTGAGAAGAAAAGTAAACAGCATTTCAATTATTACTAACTAGCTTATGCGCGACTCCGCCCGCGTTTTTCTCGGTTATCGCAGCAAAAATGTATAGCATATATGTGTATATATATAGTAGCCTATGCCCTTTCTCAAGAATCAAAGTATCTCCACGCCAAACTTTTATTGAAATCGGTTCAGCGGTTTGGCCGTGAAAGCAGGACAGACAGACAGAGTTACTTTCACATGTATAATATAAACAGTATGGATCATTTAGTGTAATTAATTTTTGTACTAATAATATAATTTAAGAATTCTGAAAAAAGAAATGGATACCTTTTCAAATATTTTTGGTCAGATTCATTGATGTATTTATTTATTTCATGATGTCTTTAGAAAGTACATAGCTTCGCAATTAATCTAAGGTACTTCCAACTAAAATATTTTAATGTACCTTTAAATAAAACCTAAAATAATGCCTCTTCTTGTAAAATGTTCTTTCAATCTTGTATTATTGAATGGTAACATGAAAAAGTTTAAAAACACTTTAACCCGAATACGCAAAAACTTATGATTAACGTAATATATGGTTAACCTATGTTACCCGGGCCATTATTACTAATCTATTGACACTTCATTCATTAAATCGGTTCTGTAGTTTAAGCGCTACGATGAAATATACATACAAAGACTGTCAGAACTATATAACTCTTCCTTTTGGCTTGGCCGTTGTCCGTTAAAAAGATGTAACTATACTAAACTAATATTCTTCTAATAGTATATATATATGTCATACCGTGCCTCGGAGAGCACGTTAAACCGTCGGTCCCGGTTGCCATGAAACTTGGTAATCGAGTCAGTGCCCTCAAATATACTGCCGCTAGTTTCAACCTTCGAATACAGTTCACCCTCAGGGTTGCGGAGGTCTGATGGTCTGATGATCAGATGGAACTATTAGCCGACCTCTAATAATCTTGGTAATAATAAAGGCTAGGAAGAAGAAGAAGTGTATATATGCCATCTGAAACGTGTAGTACTTACCTTACAAAGTTGACTAAAAAAGACTGCTTTAAGTGTTGTAGGCGTAACACATTTTTATTCCGAGCTAATGATTTGTTTTCCCTAGGACCCTGTGTTTATTGTTGCCTGTTAAGTCTTTTTTATGGTATAGGGGGTAAACGAGCAAAAGCATCGCCTCGACACATGGGATTTGGTATATATTGTTTTGTTTTAACGACGCGACAGTAACCTTTGGATTGGCAATGGTATCTTTATCGAAACTTTTACGCATTAAATCAACCTACCGATATAAATATGGTAGTATTATTTAAACGTTAATGAAATAAGAAAATTGTGAACCCATTCTATCTGAATGAAAACTCAATAAAAAATCTAAAAAACAAATAGAAAATCGATCGAAGTGGCGTGCAATGGAAGAGATTTATATTCAGCAGTCGACTGCGATGATGATGAAAACGTCTTCGCATCACGAAAAAGGAATTCTGTGATATAAACCTTGAAAACATGAAAATAAACGTAATATTAGTAAAGTTGAAATATAATTACATACGTATATTATGTATGTCAACATACAGCTCGTGGACCCAAGTCCTGTTGAATTTTATTTGTGATTACTGTAAGTGTAAGATTGTGATCGAGTATTACTTCAACACATTTACAGTAAGTAATGCAATAAGCTCTTAATATGTGTAGTGTTGGACTTGTAAAGGTCAAGTAGATTTGCTTAAGTGCTTAATATTGTAATAATGTTTCATTGTATACCATGAAAATTCTACGTATGTGTGTGTACGAAATTACTAAATTCCATTTCTTGTAATCTATATAATAATATTTGTATGTATTATTTATTGACAAGTGTCATTTCGTAGTGAAGTTTTGAATTATTAATGTAACAATTACATTGTACCTTTCTTCTGTTTTTCCTGCTGTTGTCTCGACAGGTCATCAAATAGTTTATTTCAACATGACCATTTAACTATATATATATATAACCTCATTTTAGATCCAATTTCGATTTTCCTAATACTTGTAAATATAATTATGTTACTTTAAACTGTTTTTGTATTTAAAGTGTAGTTTATGATCGCCCTTTGTTTCTGTCAGAAGTTCAAACCCTGAATTTGTAAAATCACAGTTTCGGATTAGTTAGAAGAGTAGGTAATTGAAATCCTGCTCTCACGTACCTATATTCGAGATTTGACGTTGTAATGAAAAAAAAACAATTATACTATTGTGAATGAATATCATAATAAAGATGATGTATTGTAGCGTTTTGTGTTCATTTTTCTTGCGTAGAAATATATTTTGAGACTTCTTTTATGCTTGTCATTTGCTAGGTTTCACATTTTAATGGTAATAACTTTTTTAAAGCTAGACTAACACCTGTTTGGATATACACAATATTTTTTTTATTCAAAATCATATACACATATAACATGCTTACGTCTGACAAACTGTAACACAGATATCGGCAGTTATCTTCTGAAGTTCTCGCTTAAAGGTACATAATGTAGTGCATTACAATACAAAATTGGTGTAATCACCGTGTCAAGCAAATTAATATCAATATAAAATATTATATTGATAATGAAAATCCACCGTCTTAAGTACATTTTGTGCATTTATACTAATAGTTTGATTTATAAATTTATAAGTCATCCGAAGACTAACTACAATAAGGTTCAAACCTGAAGTATTGAATCAAAAACAATTCAAAGCATAAACTTTTATTAATTGTTATTAATCTCTCTTTCATTTCTAATTTGTTGAGTTGAAGCATTTGCATTTATAGATTAGTTTAGTTAAATAAACATATACACGATTTATGTACATCGGGTTGTACAGATATATATCGAGTGCGTACAAGTTTCGCTGAATAAATATTTACATAATTCTATCATGAACTAGCCATTGTAACTTCAGAATATGTATAAACAGAGTTATCGACTACCAGCATTATGCATTATCGTCTAACAACATCTGACTAACCTATTTCACTCGCTACGGTCTCACAACTTGCGTGGAATATTGAATAGTCTGTATACGATTTTTTCCCACCATCATTACCATAGAAAATAGATTATTGTTTATGAATACATCGTATATTAATCATGTTTCGAAGTATGTGGGTCATATTTAAGACTGAACGTTATAATAACTTTAGCGTTTAAAAAGAAAATATTACTCAATCGATCGGTTTCTCGATGTTTATTTTATTAATCGATACTTGAGATATTTTTACATTCGCTTATAACGTTATATATAACGTGTCTTCACAGATTACATTCTGTTTTTCAGAAACGCTTCTAATTAAAGTACTTGGGCGATTTACTTTCCTAGTACTCTTAATTGTTTGTAAATGCAGGTTCACATCAACATTTTTTAGCTTAACTGATTAATTATTTTGTTTTAACGGCATAATGCAAATGTGCCATACATCCTAAATTATAACATTGAGGTTCTAGACACATTAATATTAAAAAAAAAACTGGCCAAGTGCGAGTCGGACTTGCGCACCGTGGGTTTTTCACAATTTTGCCTTTATCAGTGCTATAAGACGTTGCTTCGTACCAAATTTTAAGAGTTCACGAGAAGTACCCTGTAGGTTTTAATTCCCTTGCGAGTGAGTGTCGATAATTTGTAGCATAAAGCATAGCCTTTGAGGTACGGAACCCTGAAAATAAATCTTAGTGTCAGTGTCTTATAGGTCTTTAAAAGGATATAAGAAAGGTAACGAAGATGACGATATCTAACTTTTTCACAAAGTTAAGGGTGCAAACGGTTTAAATTGAATTCTTTTGATGTCCGCCGCCTGCTTGTAACACAATTCTTTACAAAATATGAGTATTAAAATCACTAACCTGATTGTACATTATAATAGTTATAGGTGGTTTGATTTCTTGTGATGTATTTGAGTGATTAATGTCGACTTATGGTAATTTCGAAAACTTATTGTGGTCCGTCCGTATAATTATATATCAATACGACGGTCAGTACCCGCAATGTTCTCTATAACACGCAACATCTATGTCCCTTAATTAAATATATATTACTAGCTTTAACCTGCGGTAGTTTTCGAATGTTTGTTTATGTCAGTTATTGCGAGAAAGATTAGCATATCCTTCCTCCAGACTCAAGTATCTTCATGTCATTTCAATACAATTCAAAACTTCGTACAATTCCACTGAAACCTGTGAAACAGACAGACAGAATTAACTTTGAATTTATAAAGTTAGGTTTTTTTTACACACAACGCCATCTAGTTCCCAGCTAAGCAAAGCTTGTGTTGTGGTTACTAGACAACTGATACAAATACGTATATACACTTTTTATAAATACATACTAAATATACATAGAAAACACCCAAACTCCGAAACAAATATTTGCAGATCATAGAAACATTTGGTCCGACCCGGAAATCGAACCTGAGACCTTAAACATAGCAGTCGCATACACTACCACTGCGCCACCGAGGCAGATAAGCAGTTAAAGCGTATTAGGAACTTACAAAGAAAATCCATATTCTATTCAAGCAAGTTTTGCTTGAATAGAATATGGATGGAGTGGAAATGTAAACAATTTTTTTACCTGCGTTATATTATGTCTATAGTATTCTGTGCATTTGTAAGTCGAATAATGGAATTATCTGATGCGAGGATACAGTGTTTACATTTCATCCCAAGGTTTCTTGAAAAAACTACTGATTTATGTTTGTTGACTACGTTATACGGACATTTAGATTTGTTCTCCATATACTTATCATTTAATCATAAGTAAATGATTAGAAATGTATATGTTATAATTTCATCCAGGGAGAAGTAATGCTGCCGAGTCATAAATTAATGCTTTATGCGAAGGAAGGCATTGAGAAAAGTACCTGAAGTGTAGAAATATATTAACCTAATACCTACAGCCACGGACATTAAGAAAACTGATTGCAGTTTTATGGAACTAAAACCACTCCCCTCTCGTTGCTCCTCCGGCAACCACTTCACACGGTGAACAGAAATATATAACACCGGTTTCATCATCATCAGCATATAAACAAATAAATATTCCGGACATCTAACGACGCCATCTAGTCCCAAACTAAGCAGAGCTTATATTATGGGTACTAGACAACTGAGATATATACAAAAATACTTTTTTGTAAATACATATTATACATAGAAAACACCCAAACTCCGAAACAAACATTTGCAGATCATACAAATATATCTTCCGACCCAGGAATCGAACCCGAGACCTCCAGCACAGCAGTCCCCTACGCCACCACTGTGCCACTGAGGCAGTCATATTGCAGTCCACGGCTGGCATAGGTCTATCGCATTGCACGCATCTCTGATCGATTTTGGGCTGCTCGCATCCAGCTCCTGCCAGTTATTAGGCGCAGGTCGTCTCACCACCTAGCTGGTTTTGCGGTATGGAATGATCCGGTTCGAAGATTCAGAGATTTAACCGTGGGAAACGATAGTTTTCGAATGTTTGTTTAAGTAGTTCTGGCATTTTCCGCAATGAATATTCTAATTATTATGAGTCGTAAATTGATCCTAATCGTAATCATGTTGAAGCTGCGCTCTAAGCTAAACAAACATTTTGCGTAACTGCGCAAATACAACAACAAATAGAGAATGCGTAAAATTGTTTGTTTACTGGCAAATGTGTTTAGAACTTGCGTAAATCTTTTAAAGTTCAAACTCACATTCATTTAATTTAGACGAATCACCTTTATCTAAATTTAAAATACGTTGGAACTATGCTTTAAGAGTTTTAGTACGTTTAGTGTAGTCTCTTAATTCGTAATAGTTGTGAGTATCGGAGTTTTATTGTATTTTGAGTAGCAATGTAGCAATATTAGTTTGGGGTAATTTTATACTTTGCCTAAGACGTGATCTACAACGTTCTAAAAGTTATAGCACTCTGGATTTAATTAACTAAATCAACAAATAGATAAATAGTAGTAAAGGTTATATAAAAGATACACAAAATACAAATAACGATATAAATAAATAAACAATAAAATGAATGAATGAGGGCACACCTCATGCCGGTCCAGTGTCGGCAGCACATTAACTGAAAACTGAGCATACAAATACGGGTTTTATGTAATCATCTATTCCAATACACAAAAGGATTTTAGAACTTCATTCATGTACTGAAGAAGTAGGTATCACAAGCTTAAAGTTGCATGAGACCAGACTGATTCCTATCAGGCAAAAAAACATCATGTAAGTCGTAGGTACATAATGAATTGTAATATATTTTCCAGAATAAAATATGTGTTATGATTTTCCTATATCGTTTCCTAAACTGTATAATGTCACTGAATGCAAAAGCTTACAGGTTAGCATGTAGTAACGATATACATAGGTATTATATATCTTTACAACGGTGGATAATAAATTTATTAGCGTGAATGTATTGCCGTGACGTCATAACTAACGAATTAGCCGAATGTAGGACAATAATCGCGTGACCCGCTTCCGACATTTTAAACTTGGCTACCTAATATTGAAAAAGAAGCAACAACAATTACGAAGTGGTTTGTTATGCTATGAGTTTGAAATAAACGTAGTTTGATAAACTTACGATCTTTTGTAATATGGAAGTTAGGTCAATCGTTGTTGTACGCACTTATAAAGGACTAGCTGACGCTGCAGTATTACCTGCAATTTTAGTTGCTTTTGAATAGTTGGTTTTAATTTCATTCTCGCGCGCATTTTTTTTAAATGTTATTTAAAAAAAATTGTTTAAATTAGAAACATAGTCTGGAAAAAAGTACTCTTTTTATCATCAGCTATCTGCCAGTGAAAGTCCGGTTAAAATCGGTCCAGCCGTTCCAGAGATTAGCCGGAAAAAACTCACAGAGACCGACATGTAGACCCACAGAAAAAAAAAACATTTATTTTATGTAAGTGCATTTAGTGTAAAACTATCAATTTTAAATAACAAATATACACTTCAATTTTAGTTATTTGTTGTAGGAATAGATAATAACTCTATAAACTGGATGTAAACCTACCTATTATTAGTATATACGTAACGTATTCTAAACTATATTAAAAGAGCGTATAGTGTTGTTAGGATGACAAAGACATCGTCAGCATGGAGATAGTCGCGGAGTTATAAATGTATGTATGTGTGTAATTTTGCGTGAGGTGACTGATTAACAATACGGAGTGTCACCATCCACCCCTAATCCCCTATAGTAAGTAAGAGTCGATTAAAGCAAGGGACTACGCAGGAAGAAGTCACTGCTAAGGAGAAGGAAAACTTGACGTAAACCTTGTACAGGTTCTAGGTAATCTGGAATGCGCTTCACCTCTCGCTTCCCCACGCATCGCCCCGCCTTCACCTATTACTGTAACCAACGCAAGCGCCAACGCACGTGTGTCATACTTTCGTATTGCTTTTTTTTAAATACATATAATACATAGAAAACACGTAAACTTTGAAACAAATATTTGTAGACAAACACTTGGTACGATTCAGAATTTGAACCCGAGACCACATGCACAGCAGTCGCATTCACTACAACTGCGCCACAGAGGCAGTCAAATATAGCATGTATACAAGTAGCCTCACATTGTTACCATAACAAGTAAACAAATAATGAAAAATTTGTTTTAACCCTTTAATAAACGATTTTTCAAAAACGTAACGTTTTAATTTTAAAACATAGATTAAATTTGTAAAGGTCTAATTAATAAAATGGTTTTGTTTAAATTAAAATGTTTAGCAAACTCTTAATTAATATTAACTTGTGTATTTTCTAACCATATTGGGCTAACTGAAGTTTTGTCGGAACCTTGCGACGTATCTACCTGAATTTGTTTAAAACTTTATTGGAAATAATTCGCTCATGGGTTTAACAAGTATTTAAGGTAACACTTCACCTTTTATGTTGTCACTTAGTAACCCCTTTTATTGTAAAGTCTCCTCTTTTTAATATTAAATTCAATTTTACCGACTAATCTATTGTGTAGAAAGTTTTGAAATGGTTTCTAATCAGGAGGGGTCCATTTACAAACCGTAGGTGGCCCCTTGGTTCCAGGGATTTCCTTACGAGGGTGGGTGCACATTGTTCCCCGGCTACCAGTACCCGAGACGGTGTGCGGTTTGTAGTCGGTACGACTCCGACATAATCACCATTCGGTGGTATCTGAGGTGCTGTCGCACAAAATAAGAAAGGGTCGTGCGTATACCTATATCTATGCCTTTTCGTAGTAGAAAGTACCTACAGTATCTTCACGCCAAATTTTATTGAAATCTGAGCAGCGGTTTAGCCGTAAAAGCGTAACAACTCACCGTGGGAGAGCTATGCTTCGGCATGAATGGGTCGGCTCGACCGGAGTGATACCACGGCCTCACAGAAAACCGGTGTGAAATAGCGTTTGCGCTGTGTTTCCCCGAGTGAGTGAGGATACCGGAGGCCCATACCTCAACCCCTCCTCCCATCCCCTTTCCCATCCCCCAAAGGTCGGCAACGCACTTGTAACGCCTTTGGTGTTGCGGGTGTCCATGGGCGGCGGTAATCGCTTACCATCAGGCGATACGTCTGCTCGTTTGCCCACAATTTAATAAAAAAAAAAAACAATAAAAATTACTTTCTAATTACAATATACATTTGAATGAATTCTATTTGTATTGTTTTGATTTTCCCTCTGATATGAATAGGGCCAAGTAACAATGGCCTGTTCTGAATTACACGGGTTGCCAAAACATTGTGCGGCTTCAGCAAGTTCATAAACTAACCTCTCAATTAGTAGTTCGCTTTTAGTAGAAATCAAGTACATTTAATCTGTAATACCTACCTATGCATTTGTTAGTAATTTTACTAGTCTTACATAGTATAAAGTGAAGTCCCTTCCGCTGTTTGTTCGCTTAGATCTTCTTATCTACTCATCGGATTTTATTGCAGTTTCTAACCATACTTAGCGTCATTCAAGAGGAAGGTTTATACCTCGGTCGGCCTCGGTGGCGCAAGTGGTAGCGTTAGCGACTGCTGTGCTTGAGGTCTCGGGTTCGATACCCGGGTCGGACCAAAAGTTTGTATGATCTGCAAATATTTGTTTCTAGGTTTGGGTGTTTCCTATGTTTTATATGTATGTATTTACAAAAAAAAGGATATATGTATTTAAATCAGTTGTCTAGTATCCATAACACAAGCTCTCCTTGGCTTGGGATTAGACGGCGTTGTGTGTTAAATTGTCCGAAATATTTATTTATTATTATTATATTATACAAAAAAAAAACTGAGTTTCAAAGACTTCCGCTATTAAGGTCGCTATTAAATTAAAAACCCAAAATCGATACTTATCTGTTGCACTTATATAACACTGTTATCAAAGCGATATTATACTTTTATTATTTTTCTAATATTTTTTTATGACTAACCGTAATTGTATTTACATGAAAGTATAAATTATGAATATTCTTGGTTAAGGCATAGTATAAACCGGAACGAAAATACCGTAAACAAAAATCAAGCAGTTCTAGTATTATAATAGTAGTATACCTATGTCTGAAGATACAACAATATCACACAATTAGTAGTAACTTTAGATAAACCTAAAAATGAGTAATTTTATGACTTCCACGTGAACCGAATCTCTGCTTTACTGAAGTTGTCCGGACAGGAATTTAGGAACAATCCATGTTAATGATTAAAACTTTTTTATACAAATAAAAAAAAATGTAATTAAAGTACTTTAATAAAATTACATATATAGGGACCATGTTATAGATATTGGTTAAAAAACGAAGCCATTTGCTGTATTGAATCGAAACAGTTTTCAAAGATTTTGTTTGCGCATTGTTTGCGTATGCAAACACGCTCCGTTTATAAAACAATACGATCAATACATACATACTACATTCCAATAAACCTTAACTTGTTCTATTGTCACGAACCGTTTCTAATTTAGATTTTAACCGCTAACTAAATGTTATCTGCGCGATTGCGTTCTAGAAGACAACTAATAAATTAATTATGTACCTATGTAGACGACATCGAAATAATAGACTTAGAGTCTGTAAACAGCATAAAATTAAAAAATACACTCTCGAAAACGTTTTCTTCAACGAGTTTTCAACGAGAATCTATACTTACATTAAAAATTCGCAAGTATCTTTGGCTATTACGCTTTCACTGTTAAAGCGTTGCCCTGATTTTAATAAAATTTGGTAACGAGATGGAGATACTTTGATTGTTGAGGAATAACATAAGATACTTTTTACTGCAATAAATAATCAAGTTATGCTTCAAAAGTTCACGCTGTAAGAGGGTAGACGCATTTTGCTGCTTAAACTACCTACCAACTTACAGTATTAGGAGATAGTGTGGTATTTATTACATTATAATTATAAGCTAAGCAATGTCCTTAACTGTATCTAGTAAGCTAGTAAGTTAATTTATATAGTGATTAAAGACATTAAAGTTATGAAAATTCATAATAATATTATAAATTCCAAAGTAACTTTGTCTGTTAAGTTTTCGCGGCTATATTGCTGAACCAATTTAAATGAATTTAGGTATGAAGATAGATTGAACAATATGGATTGTTGAAGGACATGGATTACTTTTGATAACTGATATACATGCTGACAGAGCCGCGGACAAAGGCTCATACTTAATATTTTGAACGTATATACTCGTATATGTACACAATTCGATAGATGATAAGATAATCAAGTTTGTTTACTGCACGTTGGTACAATGCAAACAAAAACCGCAATAACCACAACCTTCGATATTTCGCACGTGATTAGAGATCGTATCGCCCTTCACTGTACGCCTGTGGGAAATGACACGGAAGTGCAAAGGACACACGGCTGGTAACACACGAGACGTAAAAACAGTTTGCTAAGTTATTTTATTTACTAAAAACTTCAATTGTTAAAAGTGTGTTGTTAAAAGATTATTCTGTATTAGGTCACTAATACAGAATAATCTTTTAACAACACACTTTTAACTTTTAACTATGTAAGTAATACAAAATAATCTTTAAATTATTTTTAACCTAAGATTTTAACAATATGACGTGAAAAGAAAATGGCGCATGCAAAGCAAATATTAAAAAAGTACACCAGGAAGGTTCCGAGTCTGAGGTTTTACAAATTAAAAAAGGTTGTATAATAAATTCGGCACCATGAATGCAGAAGTAAATAGGTTTAATTATGTTTTGAATTCACAAATTTAGTGTACTTTATCCTCTAGCGAATAAAATCGGCTTTTGCACTCAGATATCGAAGGGCAAAATACTGTTTCTGAGATGGGGGATGAAAAATTTTTAGTATCCTTGGTTCATATTCGTGAAATAAGGATATTAGAAGTGCTTGTGAAAGACTGGCTTGATAAATTGATTTATAGATCGTATTTTACTTATTCAGAACATCAATGTACGAAAGACTTATTGAACTATAGAGGCTTTAAAAAGAATGTATATACATAAAATAAAGTTCGATATTTTAGGCCTATTAGAGTTGAGACGACTAGGAAATAAAATTTATGCACAAAGGGAATCAGCAATGGTGATGTCATATATAAATTCTACACAACCCTCAATGAACGGAACTCAAAATGAACAAGGGGATTTTACTTGAGGAGGCCTTCACCTCAGGAGTTCTCTAATATTATAATATTTATTTTTTCATTTTTAAATTTTCAACTATGTTGAACTTTATTCGTAATACTTTTGCCAAGAATCTTCGAATCTATCCAACCGATTTTCTTCGTTTTTTTAAATATGTGTTTTGGTTACGTGCCTTAAATAAGATAGTTAACATTACGCTTAGACCAATAGGAGCCGAGCATGATTGAACAGAGACTAAGACGAACTGGTTAACTAGCTAGTTAACTTTAAATTTATCTTAAACATTATTTGGGCGGTTGGTTATTCAAATTCAAATTGCGCTCCGTTATGTACCTATATAACGTTGTTAACAAGTTAGAGTTAACAATAATGGACCCTTTTGGGCACGGCAAAGTCTGGAAGAGAAGGTGAACCATTTTGTATCAAAGAAGCACTTAATGAAATTGTTATACTAGTGTATCTAGGTACGCCAGAACTACATAATTGTGTATTTATTGTTTACGTTTATAATGAAAGTTTATATGTTTTAATTATATTTAATAATTACTATTTTTATACACAATGTTAATGTATTATTTTTACAGTATGCCATGTTTATAGTATGTCATTTCTACAGTAAAAAAACACTTGAATGAATATACTTTATTATTAAATTATTCGTTTATGGGATAATAATATTTCTGCAATAAGAGGTCTTTTAATTTTTTGTTAAATTAAAAGAGTTAAATATGTTTACTTCAAGTACCTTCATAATTCAACTGCGTAAATTTTCTACTTACCATAACAATGGCTTAGCGGCCCATATATCGCAAAATGTCACACCAGTCACTGAACTTCCATTGAACAATAATGACGCGTGGGTCAACAGCTTCCACTTCCGCCCGCACTTACCGTCAATGATTTTATTATTTATGTTAGTATATTATCATAGAACTGTAATACTAATTCAACGATTTAATTAAATATTCCATTTTCATTTGTTTCAGGAAGTATCTCAAAACCGAGAAGTCGGAGATCCCTTGAAGCACCACACCCCAAGACTGAAAATTTACTGCCGTCTTCCAAAGTATCACCTAAAGCTACTCTAAACTTATCATTTGGAATAAAATCAACGACACTAAAATCCTCACCTTTTAGTTCCACGCCACAAAAATCCCATGAAAAGCGCAAAAGTCCTGAAGGAGTCTCCAAACCTAGTTGCATACCTCTTTCCAAGAAATCCGTTGATAGAAATATTCGTACCTCGACGTCACCATACAAACAGGACTTAACTAGGGAAACCGCATCTAAAACAGATAAATCGAAAGTGGAAGTACCTAGAAATCGAAATACACGAAAAAGTCCTGAGAAAGCCAGGAGTGACTCGGAAGGTAATCGTATCGATCGAAGACATCGAGCTCAAAAAGATAGTGAAAGTCTTAGCGAAAAATATCATTATTCAAAGAAAAGACTGACTAGTATAGAAAATAATTCTCCAAGAAAAACGAATGACACTAAAAATGTTTTGCCTAAAAATGTAATAAATGTTAATTCTCAAGCGAATCAGAATATAAATGTAATTGCTTGTGGGTTTGAAAATTCTAAAACTACTTCTAACATGTCTACACTTCACGAAACAGTTAGACCACACAGCTCTAGACTTTCGCAGGAGATGGACAGCTTAGCTGCGTTGACTAAACAGACATTAGATAGGGTTAACAAATTGTCGAATAACTTAACTAGTAATAAGATAAATTTAGACGCATCTGAGCCTCGTTTCGACTCTTTATTTACGCCAAAAGCCGAAATGAAAAATAATAATCATGGATATAATTATGGCCTTCTGAATGAAAAGCCCTTAATTAACAGAGGAGTAACCGAACGATTACGAGATATAGACACGGCAGCTCAGAGACTGATTGATTTTGAAAAGCAAAGTGCAATGTTTTCTGATCTCAATAACGATACGTCTAGTCAAAATCGCCGTCACGATACTTCGTCGACGTCATGTAGTCATACGCCCGTGTCTATCTTAAAACGAAAACCTATTCACGAAGATAATGTTGCATCTAATGCCACTAACCATGCCATTGCATCTCCCCCAGTTACATTTTCACCCAACGTTGTCGAACCACGAAACGGTCGACCTGATAACAGACAACGTCAGGGTATTTTGAAGAAACGTCGAAGTTTGGATGAGTCTCAAGTAGCAAGAAGAAGGTCATGCAGCCCCGAAGTTTCTTTTGCTGAAGATGGATCTTCAGATATGAGCAAATCTATTTTGAAAAATAGGCGGTCGTCCTTGGAGGATGTTGTGAGAAACAGATCACCAGATGGCCAAATTCAAGGCATTTTAAAAAGAAAAATGAGCAGAGAAGAAGAACACCAGAATGATGATGCCTCTCAAAGTTCTCCTGAACCTCATGGAATTCTTAAACGAAAGTCTAACTCTAGTTCTAGCAGTAGTACTGCCTCATCTCACGTTTCAATTGCTCAAGCGGTATTGCTAGCAGCGGCGGGTGGTGCTGAGATTATCGATGAAGATAAAGAAATTGTAAGACCTATATTAAAGAAAAAGAGTTTTTCTGAAGAAAGACCTTGCCCGGATATTGTACCATCTGAAACACCTAAACCGATTTTGAAGAAAAAATCTGTTGATCACGACGAGTATGATTTCGATCTTCCTAAGAAACCGATACTAAAGTCATCAAAAAAATTATCTGGAGACGAAGGACATGCTTCTAGTTTCGATTTGAGCGAAGACGACCGAAGCTCTCGAAGGCCTTCTCTTCTCAGATCCAGGACATCTGATCATTCGGGTTCGGAATGTGAAACTACAGTTAGACCTATTTTAAAGCAAAGAGGTTCGAGTTTAACTAGGGAACGTAGCCAATCGCCGCGCCCACGACTCTCTTTTTGTGCGGACAACGATGCGAACATTATTAGTGTGACGAATTTCAGTTGCGACGCGAACGACTTGTCGGCGGCTGGACCGCGACGTGTTTTAAATCTCGTGTCCGCACCAAGTCAGGAAGATAATTACCCTTGTGCAGTGCTAAGACGAAGGAATCTTCGTCCTAAGTCAAACCAGCGATCAAAGAGTCTTGCTTGTGATGTGAATGATGAATTACTATCTATTTTAAACAATCGTAGATTAAAGGTGGATGAAAACTGTGAAAACGGATTTTATGAACCGTGGAAACTAGCTGATCACAACGATATTGGCGAGGATAGCAAGGAAAAGTCCTTTCCATCAATTGCATCAAGAATAAAGTCAATGGAACAAGCTCTGACCAAAGAGTTGTCACCACGAGACGAACCTTCCACTTCCAGAGCAAAGACTCGCGATAAGGAGCGTTTTAAAACTCAACCGATAACTATAGAAGAGATGCGGTCAATTACTTTCAGGTAAATGATACATTTTAATATTTTTGGATTTAAATATTTCAATTTCAATTCTTCTATTTTTAATGCACCAGAAAAACATTGTGTATTCATAGTAGCATCTGTCATCATTAATATCACATCGCTGACCTACTGATTTGCATTTGGTTCGTTTATTTTAGTTATATTTTACGGAAGTCCTTATAACTGTAACACTGAACCCTTCAGATCATGGCCAATATTTTCATTTAAATATTTGTTTTCACCCACTAAACCGGTATCCCCAGAAATGTGACTTGTTGCAAAAGGTGATTGTGCTTTGTCGGTCGATGTTGGAAGTTCGAATCTAAAAGTTGGCTCTGTTCCATTATTTTGATGGGTGAGCTGCCCACGCTACACGTGGGAGCTCACGGTATGTTTTGTTTGAAACACTAAGACTTCGTTGTCCAGATGTTTAGTTAGTCATCGCAATTGTTTTTATTTCCTTTCACAAAAATTGCATTATCATCCATTCATATCAGTCCATTGTCATACTGTGCTCACCAATTACAAATTTACCTAGTCCTTAAACTGACTGAAAAGTAAATGAAACAAAGGGTAGATTCTCTCGTTAGATGTTTAAACTGAAGTCTCAGTGGGTAATTTTAACCCTAACGATAATTTTAGACGATCTCTTTTAATTAGATGTTAAATGGAATCCTTACATAAAGATCGTTGTTAATTTCTTGTTTTTCGCTCGTCTGACGTCATCGCATTTGCTTCAGTTTACAGTTTGAATCATTTTCTGGTCAGCGTAAGAATTAAATTTGGATTGTGCCGAATCAGACACGCGATATAGTTAAAAAAAATTATGAAATTGTAGTTCTGTGTTTAAAGTAACTATGCGCCGATACATTTGTCAACGCAGAGAATTGTAAGTAATCTTGCTAACACCATAGCGAAAAAGTTGTGAATGTAGCGTCAATGTAGGTTCATTATAAAAATCGATGTTAATAAAGTAGTAATGATTTTTACGTTTCATTCGCTTGCTATACAGACCTTTTGCAGTAACTCACTAAAATCTTAACACACGCAAGTTTTCTCATCTATTTGTGTTAATATGCTTCTTGTTTGTTTGAAAAGTTTTCTTATACAAATTTAGGCGCTATAAACAAGCTTCGAAAAGGTCGTTAAAACGATTTCTATCACAATTCTACATGTAGTTAATTATGCTCTGAATATAGTTATTAAACCTTGATTTTGATGATACTTTACGACCTATCTTTGTTTGTACAAAAGATATTTTCGTAAAAATACATTTCGCCAGATAATGCCAACAGTAGTTGGCATTATCTTCTTAACAAATGCTACCGCATTATTCGTGTATGATTTGGCGATGTTGCTTAGTAATATGAACAGAACAAACCCCTTTTGTATATTTTCTCTTCAATGTGATTTTAATTAAATTACCTTAGGTTCCTATTTGTTACCACCTCAGGCATAATATTTCTTTCTTTTCACTGCCTATCATCTTTTTCAAACATTTTATTACACATTGTTTAGTTTCTTTATTGATTTTCTTCAATTAGTTGTAAACAATATCAATCTAACAATTGCATTTACTAATGCGAGTGGTGTCTTGATGACGGAAATAAGCGCTCCAGCGTTAGTGGGTCAAGCACTATTTCTGGCTCTGTTGTGCTCTGAAGCACGCATGAACAATTTAATGACAGACAGGTCTACTGCTGAGCTTCCAAAATAATTAATACGATTAATCGAAATGCACCTTTCTACTGGTGCCGTCGTTTCAAATTTTACTACAGTAATATTTTTAATATGATAATCAGAATTTTTTGTTTATATCAAAATCAAACCAAATTAAAACCTATTGTGTATATACGAATATCGAAAATTAAATAAGAAAGGTCATTGTAAAAATTGTGAGATAGAGCTGCATATAGTTTAGCTTTTAAATTTGAAGTGGTATTATTAGTTTGGATATTGGATAGTTTTATAGATTTGCTGTTCATTTTAACAGACAGTTATATTTAGATTAAATTACCGATGGTGTCAAACTTGCTTAAAACGATAGATCGATAAAGTTGATCCAATCATTCACTCCATATTTTATCGAAATTTATAAAAGCGTGCTGAAACAGCAACCATCTCTTTCTTATGTACGGACGTGTTCTACTTTAAAACGTTTCTTTTCTCATTTCGCAGTTTGGAGCCGGGCCAAGCGCGTTTCCAAGCGTTCGGCCCAGCGGGCTGTAGTTTTCCGAGTCAATCCGTTGAGTCCGGTGTTGCTCCCTCTGCTGAGGGTATATTTCCCCTTGTGGCGGACCCCGAAAGAGACCCCTTCATAGATTACGAAAAAGGCCTGGATTCACCGCCATTTGGTTTGAGTTCATTCAATACAAAGTCCCCACCGGTTACTAACTGTTTCTCGGACAGTGGAAGTGCCAAGGACGACAGTTACGGAGAAGCTACTTTTCTAGACTTTGAGAGCATTGGAGTTGACTCGGATAGAAAACAGTCAACATTGGATGCTATAGAGCAAGAAGTGAACAAGGTTCGAGTCGCCCTTGATGAAGACAGCCGGGCTTTGGAGGCCGATGAAAGACAACAAGCGGAGGCTGACAACTGGAGCTTAAATGTGTCTTGTGATAGTGGTGTTTACAATCGAGCCTCCTCTAGAGATTCCGGACCACATTCCGGTAAGTGTTTCAAAGTTTTTTTTGTAATGATGTTGAGCAAGCAGTTAATAAATTAAACTCGTAAACTTATTTTTATCGAAACGGCGTGTAGTGTGTTAATACATATACGCATCGTTAAGCTTATTTAGTGCCTATGATAGTCACGACTGTCACTGTCATAAAGTAACATGTGAAAGCAACTAGTTAGGTCCGTTGCAGCCGGCGGTAACTTGTGGTTTGTTTACGTTCTGTATGGTAAAATTAGATTTACCGAATGTGCTGCTATTCGTATTAGGTCGTTTTGAAAATAAACACAGTATAACCTTGCAGATGTCTCTCGACTCACTTATTTGGGTCAATGTAATGCACGTGTTCTTTGTCAAACGTTATTACATTAGTTACCGGTAGATTTCTGAGATAATAGATTTGAGTGATTTTTCACTAATTGTAATGACTTGGAAATGATCGAAATTCCTAATTTGATCCTAATGCCTACTTATATTTAAACTGTTAGTACAAATATTCCATATCAAATTCCAGGTGAAGAGCTCGGTTTGATTGAGAGCCAGGAGATTGTTGAAAATCACACTACGAACAGCAGTAGTAACGAGTGGTCTCCATCGTCTATTGAGCGTGGTCTTCTTAACATGGATCGCGTAAGAAAGTCCACAGAAACGGAGATTCTAAGAAGTCCTGAGGAGGACAGGAGTGACGATGAGGGCAGGGAGCTCAGTGGTTTCACACCGGGTCTCGCTAAGAGCAACAGTGTGGTTGCTAGAGCTAGCATGTGGCAGCAATTGCAGCAGCAGGCGAAAGGTACTCATATATACGTCATTTACACTAAAACATCCCAATGAAATCATATTAAGGTTTATTAATAAACTACGTTTCCCTATATACCGACAGGCTGGCATGTACGATTCTTTCTTGCAATACTGTTAATCATTTGTAACTACGAACATAAAATTTTGAACATTAATGTAGCTTAGAAGCAAAACATGACAAGCTTGACAGCATATCATAATAATCTATGTTATTGATTCTAGGAACACCAAAACCTCTGCTCCGTCACAGTCGCTCCAAGTTAAAAGAGGGTCCTTCAGTTGCGGATAGATTCAAGAGCCAGCCGATTTCCTTCGTTGCGCCAGAGCAACCCGAAAAGGAAGAATCTACTGAACAACCGTTCTCTCTCGTTCAGTCCAAAAGTACTGCAAACGTGTTGGACAGGGACGAAGATGGTAAGAGATATGACTACTTTTGAGATCATTTTGTTATAACCATAGGAGATTCTTTCAAATTTCTAGGTAACCTAAATTTTGTTAGTAATGTTAGTTTTTTTTAATATCGAGGCAAAGGCATGTAAATTTGCATTTCATTCCAAGAAGCTTCCTTCCTGTCTTATGTACCGTCGGCTTATGTTTCTTTTTTTGCATGTCCTCGACTACTCTACTATGTGTATGTCCCGGGCTCTATAAACACATCTGCACAATGTTATGTAAATACGCACTCACTCACCGGTGGCAGCTAAGTTAGACGAGGATGATCCAGCGAAGATGTCTCTCTCTGAGAAAATGAAAATGTTCAACGCGAAACTGACTCATAAGCCGCCGATGGCTGGTTTGCCCAGGCTTAAAGAAGATAGAGTGCCGAGAACCTCCCGCCTGAGGACGATGCCGGTGTTAGCCAGTCAAGTACAGGAGGCCATGGAACAAAACGAGAGGCTCACCAAATCTTTGACACACGAAGATGTGCCGCGCACCAACGACTTCCAATTAAAAATGGAACTGTTCCGTTCGGCCAGCGCAAAGAATACATCTTTAGAGTATATTATGAGGCAGAACTCAAAGTTTAGGAGCTTAGGTCTGATTTTGTTCTTATTTTGAGTTTGATTTTGTCGTTTGCTTGAACAATTTCGCTTCTCTGGGTTTTTAGCGTTACTAATATTGCAGTAATGTAGTCGGTATGTATTGGGCATGCGCATGCTGTATTCCAAATGGTGTATTTGCATGAATCGAATTTAACATGATTATATTTTGGTACTTATAGTGTTAAAATGGTTGTTGTGGTCACTGTTGTAGCGAGAATTCAAAAGACTTTGTATTATTGATACACTAACAGCTTCGGAAGTATTAAACGGACTGCATGCATCGTTAAAGACGTGGCGTATACGTATACCTAGCGTCGAATGAAGACTTACATTTGGATATTATTTAGATCATGCTGACTTTTACTCAAGAGCATTTGACTGATTTACACATTTCTAAATAATAGGTTTTTGTGTATTAATTCTTAAGGCAACTGGATTTGTGTCAAAATTCAAACCGATCTATGACCGCGACATAGATATGTAACAAGGACGGGACGATGGAATTAGTTAATTTTAGTTTTCTAACTAACAAAAATATTTTAAACTTATAATATACCTCTGTATTCGTGATCGTCATCTCAATGCTAAATTTATAATAAAGTCTCTGTATCAACCGATGCTATTACTAAATCGCACTATTTAATTCCCTGTAAACACTTAAATCCCCAACTAAAAATAAATTTAGACTTTTCCCCGCCTAGATCCATCGAATAAATCGCTAGTCTAAATCCTCTACTCAGCTTCACTAATATGATATATGACTGGTTTTAGCATTGCTACACTGTGGGCGCTTTGTAAATAAAGGGTACAGGATATGTTAAATTCTATTTTTGATCAAGCCGTGCATGTTTCAGATTTGGACGACGACTCGCCGTCTGAACGCGCTCAGAGAATGATAACGCCTGAAGTGCGCGGGATTCTCAAGTCTGGATCTACTGTGGTGCCCAGACCAAAGACGCTGGCGAAGGGGGAAAGCTCTGAGGTGTGTATATCGCGAGTATGTACATATATTGTTTATAATGTCTTGGTTATTTGGTGGTGGGTCACTTATTTTGAAATAGATATAATAAAGCAGGCATTATTATTATGAGCGAAAAAGATATTATTAAATATGACGAAACGAAAACATTTATAAATCTGTTTTGTATTACTGGTATTCTTTATTTGTAAAAAACAAAACAAACTCTATATCGACTCGCCTGGTCAGCGTGGCATAGTACTCCAAAACATTCTTTCCATGGAGAGGCCTATGTCCAACAGATAACTGTTAAAGGCTTTTGTTGATCATTGACTGCCTCGTTGGTCTAGCGACATCAAGGGGTCCTAGGTTCGAATCCCGGGTCGGACTGCTGTTGGGTTTTTCTTACAAGAAATTTTTAACAGCAGCCCGGAGTATGGAAGATGGAGCTGTTTCCCGCCCGTGCCTCGGAAAGCACGTTAAGCTGTCGGTCTCGGTTGACATGAACACCTATGACATTCGTTATTAGGAAGTCATTGCCCTCAAATATACTGACAACTAGTTCCACTTTCGAATACAATTCACCCTCAGGGTTGCGGAGGTCCGATGCCAGTCGCTCTGTGGAAAAACTGATATTCAGATTAAACCGGTTGAACTAGTAGCCGACCCTAAATAATCTTGAGAATAATAAAGGCTAGGAAGATAATGATTGATAGTAATATAAATTTAAGCTACGAGTATTACACCTACAAAAATTAACGAAATATTTTACAATATAACATACCACGCTTAGTAGTTTGTAGTCATTTAAAGAATCGTATAGGATTTAATGCCAAGCACGCTTGCTACTAATGGAACATCAGTCTAAAAACAATTACGTCAATATCATTGCTATAAAAAAAACATATTACATTGATATAGGTCACTGAAGTACATACACGAATAGATCATAGATGTACTGTGTAATGGATTATAAAAATAGGTTCTAAGGGCGTGGCAGCGTTACTAAATTTTGCTTATGAATAAACTGGCACGGTATTGATATCTTCGTCATTCATTAATCATCAATTCGATTGTTTCTGAAATGTTTGCTAGCTTGGATCTATCTTACTATACTAAACTGAAGTGTACAGGAGCATATTTGATTATATTAATCTGAGTTTAATGTTGGTAATTACAATAATTATCAATCCTGTTGTACAAAACTGTTGAATCTACTATCTTGTAGGTATGAATTTCATTGAAAATCATAATGAAAATAACTACCTATGCAATAACTAGAGATTCCGTAGGAGGAACCTGTGCACTATATAATAAAAAGAGTTTACACCGGTTAACACGCAATTCGTTCGCAATTATGTTTCAATCAAAATATTTATCTTTGTAAGATATTATCAATGGTACATCTTTAACTAAAGTAAAGATTACTTCAAATCATTTATTTATAGATCAGAGGGCGTAGTGTGCTTTTATTTAACATCTAATTGATGTTCACAATGTCCACGTTCGGTGGTGCGATTGGCTCGCATTGCAAACATCCGCAATTTTAACACATTACGATCAACAAAATGATAGAAAATGTGTAATTGAAGTTTTGCGCGATCGGTAGTGAGCCTAACGGCTAATTAGATTATTTTTTTATTAACGCTGTTTATTTTTTTGCTCTTTTTTTTTTATTATCTTATCGGCACTTTTATATTAAGCATGCAATGTATCAGGATGCTGTTGATATTTGTAGTACTGTTGTTACTGGTATGTCTCACACTCTTGAGAGGTTCCGGCTAATATGTCGCTGGTGGCAAATTACTGCTTATATTATTTTATAGACAACGAGGGTTTTATGTTATTCTGTTGTTTCTTTTTTTTTTTTGTTTTGTTAATTACCAACTTCGCTTATAAACTTGAACCTCCATAAGTAATCTGTGGAAAACGTAGTGGGTAGTATATTTGTTATGTTTAGTTTACTTAATAACAACCCTATATATTTTGTATGCTACTGTTTGTGTTCCCTAATTTAATAAATAAATAAATAAATAAATAAACAACATGCAATAATTAGTTTGTTAGGTAATAAATTAGCGTAGACCAATTGTTATACCCAACTATTAATGTTTCAATGTCGGGTAGAGGTCTTTGTTACGTTATATGTAAACAATAAATTATTTGTGATGTCAGTTTGACATGATTGATTGACCCGTGATCACTTTAGAACACTTTAGTGACTCATCGGTGTATTAACTTTTACGTATACGAAATTAATTATGAAATGTGATAGTTCTTCCAATTGGCTAGTAGGGTTTAAAACACGTTACAACTATTTTACGAACTGTATACCTATACATAAATAATAATAAATATTTCGGACATCTGACACATAACGCCATCTAGTCCCAAGCTAAGCAGAGCTTGTGTTATGGGTACTAGACAACTGATATGAATACATATATACTTTTTTTTGTAAATACATACATATTATACATAGAAAACACCCAAACTCCGAAACAAATATTTGTAGATTCTACAAACATTTGGTCCGACTCAGGATTTGAACCCGAGACCTCAAGCTTAGCAGTCGCATACGCTACCACTACACCACCGAGATAAAGATTAATTCGGACTAATTTTTTACATTTCCACTGAAGCACTTACATTACTAAGCTGTATATAATATTAGCTATATATTATAATATTTGCTACACCAAATCCAACTCGAAAGAGACCAAAGCGCTTAGTTAATGCAGTGAGTTAATGTTGTAATTTTCGTTTTCAGGGTCTAAAAGACGAAGGCATAGACAGTTCTTCGGACGAAGAGTCAGTCTCAGCTTCAACAGTTTCTTCATCTGAGAAGAGCTGTTCATCTTCGGAAAGTTCTGACGAGCAGCCGGATCCAAAGCCCAAGAGATTCCACCGCAAACCGAATAAACTGAAGTCTTCCAGAACAGAATCTGACTTGCCTAGACATCAAGATCTATTTCCCCGTCAGCAAGATCCGTTCCCTAGAACTCAAGAATTATTTCCTCGAAAAATTGAAATGCCATGTGCTACTGAACTCAAGGAACGAATAAACCAAGCGAAGAATCCTGATGTTAAGATTCCGATGCTTGCCAAACTAGGGCGAAAACCTTCGGAAGACTCGAAGAAAGAAGATGATCAGACTAGGTATGTTTCTTTTGTTTTTCTTGTAACTTAGCTGCATGTGCTAAATTACAAGCTGTGGAACCTGATTTTGTTCTTGGACTGTTAATTTTGTAATAAAATTGACCTGTTCTTACAGATTACTTATAGAATTGGCTTAGGCTTCACGTTATTTTAATAATAATTAGTATTATATATATAAATTCATCAATAAAGAACTACGAGTATAATATAAAACAATAATAAAAACGTGCCATAAGTACAAGGCTCCGCATTTTAAACATATTTTTATCGTTACTCTAAGATTTTTTCCTTTTAAGGTACAAAAGATTCGTCAAGAAAGTAGAAGAACCTATTCAACTCGGCAAGCTGCGTCGGCCAGTGGACAAGCCACCAGCGCCCGTCCAAGAACTACCTCCTACAGTTCTCCAAATATCAGCCATAAACCAAGCTGCTAAGGACAAGTTCTTTGGCCTTGATACTACCAAGAAGGAGAAAAGTATTGATGAGCTGACTGCAGCAGTTAGAAAGTACATTCCACCGGTTAGTCACATACATATTTATAGTTCGATTTTTTTTATTATATAGGGGCAAACGAGCACCGGTATCGCCTGATGGTAAGCGATCACCGCCGCCAGAGGCGTTACAAGTGCGTTGCCGGCCTTTTAGGAAGGAGTACGCTTTTTTCTTGAAGGTTTGAAGGTCGTATTGGTCCGGGAAAACCGCAGGCGACAGCTTATTCCACAGTTTTGCTGTGCGTGGAAGAAAGTTTCGGTAAAATCGCACAGTTATGGACTGCTAACCATGTTACTATTAATGAACGAATATTAGAATAAAACTGCGTTTTCTAAAGACGTCGCTGCATCCTAAGATTTAGGATATCTATACTCCTTATAATATTCACAACAACAATTATACATATATAATTTATCATGGGAGAGCCAGTTTATTAGGTCTAAATATTATATTTTTTGCCTACAGATGAGCAAATCGATGTCGATACACACGATGGAGGTGCCAGGTTCGGGAAGTGACGGAGAGAGCAGTGGCGGGCGTGAAGTGCGACACATCAACAGCAGAGTCCGACACAGGTTAGTGACATTGTATTTAATATGCATTCATTAGATTCAACTGTAAATAGCTATGTATGTAAGGACAAGTATCATGCCTGATACAAATCACTCCTAGAATCCTATAAACGTCTCAGACCGGGTAGCATTACCGACCATCCTTATAACGGTGCATTAAGAATCATAACTCAGTCTAAATGCGGAAACCAGAGCCCTCCACGTATAACTATGTTTGTAGAAAAATGTTTGAATCGAGATTGCCAACTCTGAAAGGTGAGATTTAATCAAAATTGATGTTACTACGTAACAGTTTCAATAGTAATGGCAGATGATTTGTTGCTGCTAGTTTGTTTTTAGGCCATGTAGCTAGGTAATAAGTTTGCATTACTCATGAAGTCCACTCAGTCGTAAATAAATAAATATTTCGGACATCTACCACACAACGCCATCTAGTCCCAAGCTAAACAGAGTTTGCGTTATGAGTACTAGACAACTGATATGAATATTTATATACTTTTTTTTTGTAAATACATACATATTACACATAGAAAACACCCAAACTCCGAAACAAATATTTGTAGATTACACAAACACTTAGTCCGACCCAGGATTTAAACCCGAGACCTCAAGCCTACCTAAATAGTAAAATATAGCAACATAAATCTTGTATATTAATTTTATCGCAGTACATATACAATTTAAATGAAATGACAAAAACGATGAAACGTTTTTACGTTCATAGTGAATTTTAGATAATTATGTAAGTAGAAGCCACGCCGATTTCAACACAAACAGTTCGGGTCGGACGGGACGGTATCCTTTTAGAGAAGACTAACCCAAGACTTATTCGTGCCGTCGTGTTGTGTTCGTGAGTGCGAGACCGGGTGCCCAATGTTGTAGAAGCATTTCAATAGGCCGCTATAGTGTGGGACACCATGCTGCATTGTGTATGGCGTGCATTCGCAATAAGTATGGTGATCAGGCAGAGTACAGTCACTTTGGCAGGCCCATAAATGAAAAAAAAAACGATTTCAAGATAGATATGTTCTTGATTATAAGAAGTCCATCTAAGAGGTTATTGTAGACATCTATTTAATACATTAAAATAAGCAATTCTTGTAGATATGTATAAATTCTGAATCTCGCAAACGGATTTTCATGAAATTTAGTATGCTATTTTTAGTATGTATGCATGATATTTAGTTTCGGAGGTGATTAATCGATTGAGCTAGGATTGATTAAAACAAAATGTGATTAGGTCATCTAGGTACTGTTTCTAATACAAGCAATCTTTAATTTTAACACAGCTGAGTCTCGCGTTGCTACTCGCGATTATTGTTGTACATTTACAACCACGGATAACACGCCCCTGAATTTTGATTCTAAACCTTTCTCGAATCCTCTGGAAAAGACACTTTTTTTTTATTAAAATCGGTTCAGCCGTTTAGGAGGAGTTGAGTTCAGTCACATACACACCCACAGAAGATTTATATATATATATAAAGATGCATCATGTGTAAAACTTTAAAGTCGTCGTTTCATCAGAACGTCAGACAATGGTTATAATCTTCTCGGTGTAAGCACGGTCTGAACATAAGCAATAATGTGTGGAATACAGACTGTGCATCATATAATTAGCATCGTATTTTCTACCCGCAAGAATTTTACTTACTTTTATTAACTACATTTTCACTAAGTACATATATAAGACCAAATCATTTAAAAGGTCGGTTTGGTTTCCTTACGTTGCTAATGGGTCAAAACTATGTGTAATAACGGCAAAAGTCTAAAACTAGGTACTTACACTGGGACAAATCTTGAAAACAAAATTTATTCCTACTACTAATTATCGTACATTGGATGGTCATACTATGTTAATATCTTAGAGCAGACTTGATGATGGAGGTAGCGGACAGAAAAATAAACTCTTAAGTGGCTTTTATGTCGGTTAGCCTTTGAGGGAGGTCTTAGGATTACTATTCAAATAGTTGTTGTTGTTCAGCACTTTAGCCGTTAAACCGTAACCGACAAACAAAGCTACTTTCGTATTTACGATATTTTTGAAGTGAAAACTTCTTTAGCGGCGCTGTGTACTTTTTTGGAATGGGTAAAAATGTATAAACTCGCGTCAGGTCACGTGACCTGATCGAAAATTCGTAAGACGGATGGAGAGAGGACAGGCGGCGCAGGGCGCTTGCGCGAATGTTCGTGTGTGTATGTAATATAAATTGTCATGTTTGTGTACGATAGCGCAATAAATGAATATTGTATTCCACCACATAAATAATAGTACTTTTATACTGATAATGAAAGCAATTCGTACAAAATTATTCTCTAACCATTCCAAAATATCAAAAATGCACAACGTTAATATTCAAGTTTTCACTTCTGCCGGCACTCCCGGAGTGCAACCCGTCGATTTTTTTTATGTAATAGAGGGCAAATGAGCAGACGTATCGCCTGATGGTAAGCGATTACCGCCGTCCCGGGGACAACCGCAACACTGGAGGCACCGTGTGTTGCCGGCCTTTGGGGGGATGGGAAGAGGTGTGAGGGGTATCATTTTGGTGGAACGCAACTTTAGTGGTATCACTCCGGTAAAGCATTGTTCCGAAGAATGGTCCTTTTGCGAAACGATTTGGAACCTTGCTGACTCGTCCCAGAATTAGTACTAATTACGATAGTCTTATGTTGCCATAATATCCGAAAGTTAAGAACTTTAACATTTTTGAAAATAAATCTATGACGTTGTTGGTATAGGAATCTTAGCAGCTTTCATTTAAAAAATACCAGTATACGAGTATAATAGTAAAAAAATCGGCTATTAGAAATACATCGTCTCTGAACATTTCAACTGTCTAACTATCACAGTTCAAGAGATACAGCCTGGTGACAGACGCACAGCGAGGTCTTAATAAAAGGGCCCCGTTTTATCCTTTGAGTACGGAACTCTAAGATCAGTATACAATACAAAGTTCAGAAGTAAAACCTAAATAAGTCGCTATAGAGATTATATCTACAAATGCGATCTCCTCATTTACTAACAAGCTACCTAAAAACATGTTGGCAAGGATTACGGTACGAACTACGCATTGTACCTTATTTTTCTTCCTAATTTTTATTATTCCCAAGATTATTCGTGGTCGTCTACCAGTTCGACCGTTTTTACCAGAGAATCAGTTTTTCCATGGAACAATTGACATTGGACCTCAGCAACCTTGAGGGCACTGACTTCCCAATAACAATTGTCACAGGTGTTCAGGTGTTCATAACAACCGGGACCGGCAGCTTAACGTGCATTACGAGGCACGGGCGGTAAACACTGGCATCTTCTATATTAAGGTCTGCTATTAAGAATTTCTTCTAAAAAAAATATAACAGCAGTCTGAGCTAGGAATCGAACTCGAGATCTCTTAATCTGCACAGTCGCTTACGCTAACGACTAGACCAACGCGGCAGAGCTAATATATATGCATACACAGTCATATTTGTTAACAATCTAAATCTATACATGTTCTATGCAAATAAACAAAATTGTAGTATCTGTTTGTAATATTAAAATAACCGATTTAATGAATGCATATATATACACGATACCTTTACCAATGTAACGTTTTTAAATTTTTGTCGGCCTGTGTGTTCTTTCCGGCTAATTTCTGCAACGGCTGTACCGATTTTGACGAGGCTCTCACTGGCAAATAGCTGATGATATAAGGAGTTACTTAGGCTACTTTTTTAGACTAACTTCTACCCGCGGTGTTACCTGCGGTTGATGTTATACCGCGGGTAACACCGCGGGTCTCAGTTGATTATACATTTGTATAACTCATTTTTCCTTTAGCTTATTAACCTTTTCCAACTGTATTTCACGGAACGTCCTTGAAGTTCTCAAATTACAACATCTACGATCAAAACGCAGTTACAAAGCGCGACATCGGTTAACTAACAGTTTCATCAAAATTATGAATTTCAATGTTGCAAATGTAATGTGTGACCTTGATTTGCAACACATGGCACAACGGAATTATCACAGACTCACATGTAACCGAATTAATTACTCAGAACTACAAATATACGTATAATTTAATGACGTAAGACGTGTGTTAACACAGTTGTTTAAATGTGTAGCCAGTTTGTATCTATTAAAACGTCATATGTAAGTATGGCAAGCGGTTACCTTACATTTTATTATGATCGGTGAAGTTACAACGCGGAAACGTAACAAAAAAACAATAAACCAACATAGATATTTAAATATTTGGACTTAACAGGCTTAAAAAAAATTAATAATATCACATCTTGACGCCTCTGGTGTTCCGGGTGTCCATGGGCGGCGGTAATTGCTTACCATCAGGTGATAGGTCTGCTCGTTTACCTACCCCCTATACCATAAAAAAAGGTTAGACCTTGTTTAAGAATGAACTTGTTAAAGTCGAATGTTACCACCAGTTTAAAATGATTCCAGCCTATCCAAAGCGTCTCTGGAAGCAATTTTTCCAGACGATAAGATCGATCTTTTTAGTATAATAGTTTTGCTGTATTTTTTAAACTCTATAAAAGTTGTAAAAATTGTGGTGAACAATAAATAGACTATGATTTATACATCTATGTATATACATACCTATTGACTTCTCTGTACGACCGTGAATTGTCACACAGTGGGAAATCGTAAGTAACTGTTGACGTCGTGGTGTGACAACTATTCAGCATCAGTTGTTATTACCCATTATGGCATGACCCCTACAGAGAGTATTAACTGCTCATTGCTGCTAAAGGAATCACTAAAACTGCCAGTATTTTTTTCTCACTGATGATTTGTAAACGAATGTCACCTCAGTGAACAATAATAGGTTTGTTCGCAACTAAAATGAGCTACCTTGTTCTGAAACCATCTTGAATATGTAAAATGTTTTTATTTATAAATTAATTATGTAACACACTTATGATTTTTAGATTGTGTTGCCTATGTGTCCGAATGGCTTAATTTTTGCGGAACATTTTCTTGTACTGACGTAACATGTTCTACATTATTTGTATTATTTTAATAATTTGTTTATGATATTTCTTGTTTTTATCATTTATTTTTGTTTATTTTCGTTTGTATAATGGGTTAGTACTTTGAACACTGTATATTTACAGGCTATTCTTATTCTATTGCCCGTTTTACTGTTGTGTCATTAATAATAGTTGAGTAAATGATGCGAAACCTTCACATAACACTTGTAATATACCATATTTCTTCTGTATTCATACATTTTAAATAAGAACACTATATGAGTAAAACGCGCATATGTTATTAAAATCGAAACCATATGAGCCGTGACTCTTTTCGTGGTAACAAACCATGAAAGTAAAAGTAATCTCGTTGTTCAGGGTGATTAAAATAGTTTATGGGTGTAATAAAAGACGAAAAGAAGTTTATTTCTCAAGTAACAAGTTTATTTCTCACATTGGTTTTCGCTTTGTGCGTGTTCAACCCAAAAGCTTTACGTATATTCACATTCTACCCGAGAATTTAAATAATACAGAATCTCCGAGCTTCTGATACTCTAACCAAGTACAACGAGTTGCGAACAACTTGTTCTCTTTATGCTCTCAACACGACAGGCTGAGCAAAGAATATAGTTGTGACATGTCATTATTATTTGATAATGTAACTGTAGATAATTCGATATTTCGCTTCGAAATTCCCCGACAGCCCATAATGGCTGACTGAAGCTCATAATAGGTTAAGGAAAGTTATTAATCTACCACTTTGCGACGAAGGAAATCGTGTGTAGTAGTGCATTAAATTAATCTCGCTATTATTTTCTAGCGAATAGGTTTCACTTTTGTTTCTATAGTTTATTTTTACGTCATTTATTACGTTGACTAAATTGGTTGTGTGGAACGTTGGTTTTCGATTAGGTTCTCATTGTTGATTGGAAATGAGTAGTTTTTTATGGTATACAAATACGACACTGGTATAATCATATAATTAGTGACTGCTGTTTTGACTATCCGATATTGTAAAATGGCGTGTAACGTTAAGTTTAATAAAAAAATAGTATCTTAGTTTGTATCCTACCATCCTACTAATATTATAATTACCTTTTCATACTTCTTCACGCATAAACGGCTGCATAGGTTTGTATGAAATTTAGCACATAGGCTACCTTAAATCCCTAAAAATCTAGTCATCTGGTCAACCAGACATACGTCCATTACAATAATTCGTTACATTAAAAAAAATACGTTACTTTTTGTTACTCTTTCGAGCCAGTATGGGTGAAATGTCTGGATAATAGTTTGGAATAACATATACGTCAGTTTTCGTCCCGAAAAAGTTGATCCAATAAAATCCACACCATCTAAAAAGATTGTTATATTATCGTTAAACCCATTTTATTTTATTCCAAACCAGTGATAATTAATATTAGAAATTCAAACACAATTTATTTCTAGATTACCACGCATTTATCTAGACGGCAAACTAATCTAAAGTAATTTCATGGCATGATTCAGTATGTCCAGGCGATCAGGTCTGATCTAACGTCGCGTCTGTCACGCCCTCGGATTTTGACTGCTGGCGCCTGCGCACGCTTAGAACTTTAAAAGCTAAGAGCTTTACGCATATTTGACTCTTATGATCTACCAGCTTGGATACTGTACTACTTCACTGCTCACGAGAGGGCCTGTAATAGCTAAAGCGTTAAAAGTTGTTCTAAAACTCATAAAGTTTCATAAGTGCTTTTTTAAGAATTTTAAATAACATAGATATGCTTAAAGCTGTTATATGAGGTTAATGCATATTTTGTCGCCCTTCTCCCTTTTATGGTAAAACTCTAGCGACCCTCCTATAAAAAACAACAGTTTGTTAAGCGTTACATTATCTTGTGAATCTTTGATTACAAAGTTTACCGTAAATGTATTGTCTTCTATAGTCTGTTTTTTTGTAAATGACGAGTACTGAGTATGTCTCTCGCACATTGCCGATATTGACAGAGCGAGATGGGTCATTAGTGGGGGTGAGGCCAACACATTTGTTCTTGTTCTAAAATTTGATATTTTTAAGGCCCGTTCATATTGAATACTCCTAAAATTTACTGTAAAGAAAATTAAACTATTGTTTTAAGATTTAATTTTGCGTTCTTAGTATATTTGTAACAAAAATTTCTGTTCGCGTATCGCGATAAAGACATCGTGATCACTTCCTTCTGATGAACTTTCTGCAGATACGTCAATAATAAACTCAACAACAAATTTATTGATAATACTCAAGCGATTTCTTTTCATTTTCGGTGATTTGTGTGGTCCACCTGATTTCATCTCTCCAATACCCAAAAAAAACTGAATGTACATGTAACTACAGCGTTTGTGTGGAACGGACCAATAGAAACGCAGTAAAAATTTTCGGTACTCGATTGTTGAAAAAGATTCGACTATAGTTGTCTATATCTATATGTCCAATATGGCAACCAATTCTCAACTTTTATGAATGATGAATGATGTTAATCGATATTTTGTTTTGGGTCACTTTATTTCCTAGTCAATTATCTGACTGACTCGGTGGCGTAGTGGTAGCGTATGCGACTGCTCAGCTTGAGGTCTCGGGTTCGATTCCCGGGTCGGACCAAATGTTTGTAGGATCTGCAAATATTTGTTTCGGAGTTTGGGTGTTTTCTATATATAACTAGCTGTTGCCCGCGGCTCCGCCCGCGTTTATGTCGGTTTTTTTGTTTTTTCGCGGTCGCGGATATGTGACTGATGCAAAAATTAGATGAAAACAATCCTTGATGCGGATTATATATCATTCTAAAATTTCAGCTCTATCGGTGCAGAACTTTTTGAGTTTTTGAAGCGTACACAAACCAACATAACATATATATATATATATATATATATATATATATATATATATATATATATATATATATATATATATATATATATATATATATATATATATATATATATATATATATATATATATATATATATATATACATATATATATATATATATATATATATATATATATATATATATAGAAAATATGTATGTATTTACAAAAAAAAAGTATATAAGTATTTATATCAGTTGTCTAGTACACAAGCTCTGCTAAGCTTGGGACTAGACGGCGTTGTATGTTAGATGTCCGGAATATTTATTTATTTAATTATTCAAGTAATCTTTACTTATTATCTGAAAGGTTGTTGGTACATTTTTCCTTACAGTTCTTACGTAGCCTCGAATCACTTATTTCTTGAACAATACTAACAAAGCATTTTATTAGTTAAAATAAAAAAAGGGATATTCATAAACTACGCTTATATTTTGCTTGAATTATACCAAAAGTTCTCATTGTATTCGATAAATGCAGTTTTCTTGTATGTATGACTAAATATTGTACTCCCTTCACTCCCTTAGGTGCAACTTGAGGGTAAGTGGGTTAAAAATAGATTACATCTCCAAATGCCAGTGTCACCCTGTTCTCCCTTATTATCTTTCTGTCGAGTTTAGATCGAACCAACATGCTGGTGTGTTCAGCAGTTTCCGTGGTTAGTGGTCAAACATTAACCAACCCATTAACACGCCCAACATAAATGTCATAATCGTATTAAAGCATACAAAATAGCGACATATAAAAACCGCATCAATTTACAACATCGTTTCAAAGCGTAAACGCCACTACTGTATTTATTATCTTTAACCACGAAACGCGCAGCGTAAACGTTTTATTACCAAAAATGGGCATTGTCTTACAGTGTATGACTTCAAACGATTGTAGCATTTACTTCTGGGTGTTAAGGTTGTAAATGGTATATAAGGGAAGTGGAGTCGGCCGACTGGCACAGTTGCTTCCTTGCGAAATAGATAGGAAGGTAGTAGGCCTTTTATGGAGAAACATCTAGTCAGGTACAAGTGGTTGCCCATACTTGTACTAGTAGTTCTATAGAATGCTTCACGCATTGACTGAGTTTAACCGTTACGATAAAAAAGAGGGTCAACTCTTTGTTATTGTTATTCTTCATGATTACACCAAAAAGGTGCACCTTACATCTATGAATATGGTTTATTCTTACTACTACTTAGTCTTAGTACTGCAATATACCGATATTGATGATACCCGAAATCTATTTATATACTAGCCCAAGCCGGGCCACGCCTTGAAGGCAAAGTAAAATTATATTCACGTTGCTACGGCAACGCTTTCTGTAATGACAGCAAGGATACCATATCAACGTTAAGTATGACAAACATAATTTGAATTCAATATAATTAGGTAACGTTTTTAATTTATTGTTATTTTGTAATTGTAATATTAAAAAGAACTACGTCTACGTACTTCGTTTAAATAGGTTTCATTTTTACGAATAAAGTTTCAATTCATGTGAAATGTAAAGTCATGTCACCATTAACTGGCACTAACACACGAAAACTAAATATCACTCATGCGTAGAAAAGAGGTGAATATAGGCTATTGAATTGCAGTAGATTATTGTTAACTTATATGTTCATTGATTAAGAATGTGTAATAAACATAAATAATTTTATTTAAATAAAAAAATTAAACTTTATGATAAATATGCGCATCATATACAAGGCGTAGCTGAAGTATAAATAACCGAATTAATCCGCTTTTTTTAAAATATTATGGACATGCTGATATGATTTATTGGCTACATGTTAGCACTTCAAACTAAAATAACTACGGCTCCGATCTATGATAAGTAGAATAAGAAAGAAGAAATCTAAAAATATCTATATACAATGGACTTCCCCTACTGATTGCCGACTATCCCGATTTTGGGCTATCTACTTTAGCCGCCACAATTAATTTTCCCCAAGTCGTCGTTTTCAAAAATACCAGCATACCTACTAATATTATAAACGCGAAAGTTTGTGAGTATGTTATGATGAGTATTATGATACTTATATGAAAACTCTTCTTAAAATTGAAATAATATTTAATTATGTAGATTACTTCCAGCTTTATCTTATTAGGATCTAAACAGTAATGGTATTATTGTACAAGATTACAAATTAGACTAGTTATTGCAGACAAAACGCAGTTGCTTATACATTTTGTAGTCATGCATCCGTCTATAAACCAAATATTTTGATATTATGTACAATAAACTATACTATTCAATGTCCACGTATACAAACTGATATTGGTAGCAATGGATTCGATATCTCTGTTTATTATATTATACATACATACTTACATTTGTAGCAAGAAAACAAACAGTTACACGTGTTTCTTATCTAAAGAAACGTTCATGTTTTTGTCGCTCGTACTGTTGCGTTAAAAATGAAGCTTAGTAAGCAAATAAATATTTTCTAAGCATTTGTTTCTTACTAAAAACATTAGCTACATGCATATCTATTATTTTCGTTACTGTACGAGTATATTTACAACATTATCATCTCATCTAATCAATATAATAATAATAAATATTCCGGACATCTAACACACAACGCCATCTAGTCCCAAGCTAAGCAGAGCTTGTGTTATGGGTTCTAGACAACTGATATAAATACTTATATACTTTTTTTTCTAAAAACATACATATTATACATAGAAAACACCCAAACTCCGAAACAAATATTTGCAGATCATACAAACATTTGGTCCGACCCGGGAATCGAACCCGAGACCTCAAGCTTAGCAGTCGCATACGCTACCACTACGCCACCGAGGCAATATGAGAGCGTAGTGCGTGAGAATTCGTATTTTGCCATATAAGTTATGTAATTATACAGACCTTACGTGATATTGGATCTCTTCGTAGTTCGTCATCGGGTTACTATTATGAATAATCATATCTTATGTTAAAGAGTGTATGTATTAGAATTCTTTACTTGATAGTACTGTGACGCAAAATATTGCGCAGAAAATGACTAAGGACAGTAAACTAAACAAATTTGTTACTCATATTATAGTATAAAGGACACATAAACTCATATCTGTTACTTCATATCGGTTAACGGACCCATTGTTACTTTTTACGGCCCACAAATTGGTCCATTGAAAGCAGTCACAACAGTGAGTAATGCTTAAGAAGTACCTACATTATTTACTACTAAACTGTGACATGATTAATCTAATTTCATATTACTATATATAAAATAAATAATAATAATAATATATTTCGGACATCTAATACATAAAGCCATCTAGTCCCAAACTAAGCAGAATTTGTATTATGGGTGGGTACTAATGAATTGACAGTATTTTTTTTTGTAAATACATTATTATGTATTACTAAATTACTACTACAGCGAAGCCCATAAGAAAGGGTAATAGTCTTGGCAGTCTGTGTATGTATGTTCCACCGTAGCGTCTAAACTACTGAAACGATTTTATTCAATAAGTTGTCAATAGATTTGTAATAATGACCTGGGTTACATAGGCTTTGTAATTTATCAAAAGTTTTGTCGGGTGATAGTTTTTTAAATTAAAGGTAAATAGCCATTATGGGTGATTTTATGATACGTCTCTAATTAGTCAGTGGAATAGTAGATGTCAACTGAGCCCTATCTCTTGATATAAAAATGTTACTTCGTACATCATAAACAGATAGATAGATAACAGTTAACTTAAGTCATTACGAGAATTATATAAAATTCTACCAAATGTGTTCGTATCACATTTATAGTTCGTGTGGCACAAATTCCACAGTGAACTACGAATAAAAATGGAGTGTTACACTATGTATGTCAAACAACTTTTCCTTTACTACTGTAACCAAGTACCTAGTACTAACACGATTGCAGATCTCAATCGTAAATTTTAACTGCGTGTATTGTATAACATAAATTTGCATTGCCACACTATCCACTGATCTAAATTGCCAACATGCAATGGCTGAAATACGCTGAAATAATATTAACTGGTGGCTAGTCACGTGAATAATAATATATTTTACGGACTCACCTTGTTTGTTCATAACATCGAGAGCTATAAACACAGATTTTATTTATTAAGTTTTCTCCAGCCTGTCTGTAACTTCATAATAACTATTGCCCGCGTATTTCTTACTTGCTGACCAGGCGAACTTCGTACCGCCATTTGACGTACCGCCAGCACTTAGCTGACCTATACATAAATCAATATATAAAACGCAGTTAATTCAGTTCAAGTACTCAGAACAAAGAGCATCTGCAATGCATCTCAGCTGTTCCAACAAATCGCCCTGAAATGCTCAGTGCTGCCCGATGTAAATTGTTCCACTTAAATAATTGAATACCTCCTATAAATAATATTAATATCGATATACATGGACCGTTCCAAAAATAGTTAGTGAAATGAAAAACAGTGTATAAAAACGTCTATTTACAGTTGTAAATAAACGTTTTTATACTCTGTTTTTCAAAAATATTCTCCTCTAATCCCAAAAAAAAACGTTTCTTGCGGGCAGTCGAAAAGTAACTGCCGAAATTCTTCGATTGCCTCGTCTGCAGTGCTAAATTTTCGCCCACGAAGCATTTTTTTCCGTGGAAAATGGAACAGAGGATGGGGTAACATTTGTACCCTCGAAGTTGACAAATAGTCTAGAGCGGGCGCGTTATCTTAATGAAAAATAAGCAACGGACACCGCTCCTTGGGCACTTGCCAATCAATCCAACTCCTCAAAAGCTTGAGGTAGCCAAACTTCGCTATACCATTCACTAGTAACTGTTCTACGGTCTTCTAGCGGAATTAGTGCTACTGGTCCACTGCGTCGAAAAGAAACCGTTATCATTTTTTTATTAACGCTCCGACCGCGAACATCTTTTGTGGGCAAATCGTCCTCTTCGGACACCTGTTGCGTTAGTTGCTGCTTCGTGAGAAGATCGTAGGTACGAGTATATATCCATGATTCGTCAGTTGTAAGAATGTAGGATACGTTTTGCGAAGTTCCTCCAGCGAACTTTCGTAACATAAATTTGCACCAATCAACAAGACGGCATTTTTGCTCATCCGTGAGAGAATGCGGTATCCATCGCGAAGCAAGCTTCTTAACTTTAAGGTGTTCATGCAGAATGGTGGAAACTGCCTGTGATCCAATGTTTAGTTCAGCCCGTATCTCTCGATGTCTCTCGATTATCTCGCAATAGTCACTATACCCTGATAAAGTTCTTTCGACCACGTTTAAATTTTACGAAACCATGTAATTGTTGCTAACGTAGGAGTATTTTCTTGAGATTCCTTGAAGTTTAACCTTCGTTTATAATCATACAAAATAGCGCGAAAAGCTGCCCGCGTGACGCTTTATTGCAAACAAAAGAAGAGTGATAGATAATCTTTAAAAGTATAAAAATATCTACTTATAGGTGGCCGGTGATTTTCACAAGGGAGGTTTGTGTTGAAATTAGCCGTCAATCCAAAATAGTTTCATGGTAGAAGAGATTGTATTTATTCTGTTACTATAAATTTTCGGAACAATCTAAGTACATATTGCGCTCATACTGTAATATGCAAATTTGGTTGGCGTCCAAAATAGTTAACATAATTTTGTGTCTATTTATAGTGAATCTGTTAGTTTTAATACCGGTCGTTCCTTACATTTCTAACCATGTTTATGAATCCTGTTTTGTCGTTATGTAACTTGACACATCTCACACCTCCGTTACATAAATTAATACATTAACATATTTTTAAACTTACAGAATAGAATCTATATGTCCAAGTTTTATTCGTTATTTATCTTTGGTATTTTTTTAAACGAATTCTAACTAGAACGATTGATCGCTCGCGAAGCCCCCTGCGTACAAAATTTCATGAAAATCGTAAGATTCGTTTCCAAGGTTCAGGTTATATAGACCAACGATTTGTGGATCACACAAAGTACTGTTCCATGTGGGATTTGAACGGACAATTGGCGCATATATATGCACGGTTGGTCTAGTGATTTAAGCGCCCCTCTGCTGTCTACTTGTGCCAATAGTCCGTTCAAATCCCACATGGAACAGTACTTTAGTGTGATCCAAAAATTGTAGGTCTAAGTCTGGGTCTTCTTTGTGTCCGTTTCTCGTATGATTGTAAAGTCTCCCCCGCGATACAGAATCTACTCGTATATTCCTAATGCGGGAGTTGTCTTTATATTAAAAAAACACACGACACAAGTCGACAAAAACATGCCATTATGAGACTGTCTCAATAAATTGACGGTCTATGATAAATGATCCCACCTTTAATGTTCGTCGCCATAATATTCTTGGTAGCTAGTGGCATCTTGTAACGACGTGTCTAATGCACTCCATACATCACATGCCTAGTGTAATTTACTTCCTGTAATAAATCTTGTGCAGTTTCTTCAAGTAATAAATAATTAACCAATGCGCTTTAAGCTGATGGAGTATATCAAAGAGACTTACGATGACGCAGAAAGCTTTCACTAGATGAGTTGATTGCTACTGTTGATGGTTGTTGCAACTACTGTTGATGAACTATGAATGTGTGTGAGTTAAGTTTACTAAATGTAAAATTTTGTACAGGTCTTGTGATTTTTCAATCATTCACAATCTAATCTTCATTAATCATAAAAGTTCTAAATTCTCGGATCTGATTTCATCTGTTTCAGATTATTTATTAGTAAAATAGCTTTAAAAGAAAACAATTTCATCTTAACTAATATTCCTTGAAAACGTATCTAATGTGTTGCAAAAATTTGATCTGGTAACACTTAGCACTTTCCTTCCATCTTAGACAGCATTATTACCTAGACTCAACACGAATACCAACTGTAAGCACATATACAACGGTTCAAATTCTCTTTATGCACCCGAACACAGATTTTGTCTTAGTCATTATCGATGTGACCACATATAACCACAAACGCTCGATATCAATGCCACAATTACCTTGCCCAACTATTTCAACTGAATGCGTGTTTCGTGACTCATACTCGGTAACAAGTGCAATAATGCCTTCCGTATTCCGAGCAAACACAATAATATATTAATATTGTCTTATCGTTTGTACAACCCTTGCAACTTCAACAATTGTATCAAACTTTCGACCCATTTTAGGAAAACGCGTCATTTGTCAAAAACTTTAGTTATTTCGTCTTATCTGCCATAATCTCTTTCAGTATTGTAATACTCGGGTATTGTTATAACTAAATAAGTGTGCTGTAACCTCTTTTACGGAACAAATGACGAAATCAGCATTCAGGTTTATTTCTTTAATTGGACTAATTGCATGCAATCAAATTTTTTGCACTCTGGTTAATTCGTAACATGTGTACTGATAAATATTATGGTATATGAGTTTCATTGTAGTATTATTAATGTATATTATGTATTATTTTTTTGTTATAAATATTTCGGATGTCTAACATACAACGCCATCTAGTCCCAAGCTAAGCAGACCTTGTGTTATGGGTACTAGAAAACTGATATAAATACATATAAACTTTTTTCTTGTAAATACATACATATTGTACATGGAAAACACCCAAACTCCGAAGCAAATATTTGTAGATTAAACAAACATTTGGTACGACCCGGGAATCGAAACCGAAACCTTAAGAACAGCTGTCGCATGCACTACCACTGCGCCACAGAGGCAGTTTTACAAAAAGTATAATGTTTTTGATGATAATATGGAGAGTGAGAGGATGTTAACAACTGTTTTTTAAGATGGCATGACGTTGCAACTAAGCAGTTATGGTTCACCTCTTGCGAATGTTTGTCGTCACTGGTAACCTCTTTATATAATTTTTTTCAGTTTGTTGACATTTCGAACGATCTAATGGTTTTGTGATTTATTCCGAGTAGTGTGTGTCCGGGTATGTGTCCGTGTGGTGACGGATAAAGAATACAAAGTGTCTCCACATCCATTCATCCCATGGGTGTCGTAAAAGACGACTAAGGGCAGGAACTAAGCAGGACTACAGCACTGTAAAAAGGAGAACTTGAAATAAACCCTATACCAATCCGTCTGGCTAGCGTGGTACAGAAGGATAAAAACTCCTTTCGAAGGAGAGGCTTATGTCCAGCTGTGGACTATTCAAGGCTGTTGATAGATGCTGTGAATCATAAAAGGTGTTACTTATATGCCAAGAGTTGTTCACAGTCGACCTCCAATTTCAAAGATTTTTGATTCTGAACAGAGCGGTGCATATCGGTATTCAATGCTGTGTAGTATTGTAATTTCGTTCCAGTGCGGGACTGTAGGACTATACCAACATTTGCTTAATTTTCCACAAAGTCTTGTAGAGTTCTTCCGTAAAGCACTCTCTCAGTGGACTTTCTATAATATGAACACGTCTCTATGCTTATTCATCCATTACAAAACCGGTTCTATGTAAGTCCTGAGCCTCTCTGGACTTGTTAACACATTACTAAACTAGTTTTACTCTGCGCTTCGTACATACACCTTCAAACTAATTCATTGACCACCCATCTAGTTAACATCACTAAATATCTCAACTTTCTTCCCATAAAATATTGTGATATGAAAATAAAACCCAGAGAGGAACGGCCTTGCAATTATTATTTATTACTCACTCGCTACACTAATATGAAACCTACCGCTGTGCCTGAGAGCACTATTGTAATCAAATAGATACAACTTTTTATTACGGTGCTGAATAATTGCCGTATGTGTTTGTAAAAGTTGTTTATTCACTTATCCATACCTACATTATAAAGCTAAAAGTTTGTTTGCTTGTTTGGTTAAACGCGCTAATCTCAAAAACAACTGAATCGAAGTGAAAAAACTTGTTTAAGTATAATAATAATATTTCACCAGATTTTCACATTATCTAGACTCCAACCAAACAGCCTTTGCAGAGCTGTGGGTACCTGGGTAGACACCTGTTCTTGAGCATTTAATTTTTATTGATACTGGTTATTTGGTCAAGGTCAACCTTAAACAATTAAAACAATCATTATTTTATTTTGTTAGAATTATTATACAGAAGTAGTAGTAATAGTAGTACAGAAGAAGTCAGTTAAAAAAGAAATAAAACTTATAAGGTCAAACGTGACGTAACGTCAAAATAATATTATTTATAATCTTAAAGCATTAGACAGTATTATTCCGAACGAAGTTTTAGAGCGTTGCTTTTTGAAACTCATCTTCTCTTCAACACTGACGCTTAGTATTACAATGACGTACAATCTAACAAATGTTATTTGTATGTATTATTAATTGCTGATCATCGGAAATAGCAACAGTAACCTGCAAATTATCCATCCATACCTATTAATTTCTCAAAAGGTTTAAAAAGTAAAAATTTCAATTAGTATATGTAAGGCGAAAGGTTATCGTTATGATTTCCAGCTGAGACGAATATGGCCTACATCGTAAACCAGTTTGTGACTCATTCTTTACGTTTAGGTTATTTATCTTGTGCAAGCAAAGTTTTTTTTTGTCAGCAGCGACTTTTTTTATTCTGTGATGACTTCATATTTCGATTACATTAGTTATATCACTTATATCAAGTTATTAGAGATCCATTTTTGAATGAGAAAAATTTAAATCTTTCTATCTGTTAAATTAATTCATTAAGATACCTCTCTGACCACCTGTAGCTCTTAAAAATAAAGTTCCATTTATAAGTCAACCTTATTGTAAAAGATATTCAGATCTTCTTGTTTGTGTTTAATTTAAAATCATAAAAAATGATAAAAAAGCGACACCTTACTGCGTATGTAGAAAACAATTTCAAACTCTCGTTAGTTTTATAATATGTCCCTTCAAAACATTTAAGAAATGTGTTTAAAAAAAGTATGGGTAACCGTTTCCGAGAATCGTCTCCCGAGCTAAAAATACTATCAATAAAAAAGTGTATACCGAACCCTTGATGCTTAAACTGTCTAGTGTCAAAGTGAGTCTTCACTTTTAAAAAACTTGCCGTATTGTTTGAATAGTTTATATAATGTCCTTGAAAGCTGCTTGAGTAAATAGCAAGATTTAAAAAATAATATTGGATACTTGTGCTTGTAAGAAAGATAGTTATGAGCCATTTTATGATTAAATCTTTTATGTACTTTTTTACAATTGTTGAGTCAAAATGCTTTATAATGCCTTTTTGTATGAATGTGTAGTTAGTGTACATTTTAAGTAAACCTTTGTCTATTTAGAATTCATTTTTATACAACAAACAAACGTTTTGCTACCTTGTACAACTATTTGAAACATTCTTGAAAGAATTCTACTTCTTTATGGTTTTGTTAAAGTTTTTACTTGCCGTATTATAGAGAATATGAGCTTATTAAATTGCTAAAGCGCCTATAAAGGACAATATTACGTATGCTAATTCTAGACATGTTTTTCGCATTAAAGTTCAGTGACTCTGAACTTCAAAGGTAAAATATAGAACGGTATTTTAATGTCGCAGATATACTGAAGCATAAAATGTCGTGGTGTCTCTGTCTTGTACATTTATCCAATGAAGTGTTACGGATATTGAAGTTCCTGAGCATATAATTTTTAATTTGAAGAATGCAATTTCACTCTGAGAATAGACCGCGTGTATATCCTCTAGAAACAAGGAAGCTTAATGCTCAATTTCATTGAAATTTAATTCAGTTTTACTTTCGAATAGAAAATATTATAATATTAGTATAGATGATATTTTATGGCCCGTTTTAGGGGAGAAAAACTTATTAAACTGTTTTATCCTATGATTCATAAGATACAGGTTATTCAACCCAGTTCAAGAGACAAAGGTCTTATCAAATTGTAACTGTTAAGGTTAAATAAACGCATTTACTTTTTTCATCAAGGCTGGAAATTTCACATTTCCAGTTGCAATTAAATCAAAATAGTGATGAAACACGTAAACGTAGGCAATGTAGTGTAAGGCGCCCTGCGGCACAGTGGATTGACGATTTAAAGAGAGTGGCTGGCAAAGGATGGATGCGAAATGCCCAAGACCGAGACAGCTGGCGCTCTTTGGGGGAGATCTACGTTCAGTAGTGGACGGCAAATGGTTGAAATGATGAAACACAAATACACTTTGACAAAGAAAACTATTAATTAAAAAACAACCAATTTTCTTGAGGATATGATTAAAAAAAATTAACTATGAGGACCAAAAGTACATTCACATTACAGTTTATGCACATTATTTTGTACTAATGTAAATGTATGATACTCGTATACTAGCTGACCCACGCAACCTCGTTTTCGTCTACTATTGCCCGTAGCGTTAAAATTTTCCTCCGTTTTCTAAACATTCTTCATTGGTGCTCCTATTAGTATTAGCGAGATGATATATAGCCTATAGGCTTCCTCGATAAATGGACTATCCAGCACTGAAAGATTTTTTCAAATCGTACTAGCGGTTCCTGACATTCGCGCGTTCAAACAAACTCTTTAGCTTTATGTATAGCTGTATAGATGATAAAAGGATTCATGAACGTTCACTGCGTTAGAACTTCATTAAAATTTAGTAGCCGTCACAGACTGCACCTGATTTTTTTTTTTTAAATAAATAAATTTTTTTTTTTAATTAGTGAATGAATGTTTTATACAGCTACGGTATAAACGGGGATAGCTTGTAACGTTTAAACTTGCCAGGCTTGCACTACGGCTTATGTAATGCATTGTGTCGTGTGCTTGAATTGATTATGATGAAAATAGACCGAATTTTATCCATTATCCTTGATATTACAATTAGTTATAAGATGTTTCCCTCAGTATAATGTACAAAGTATTCTAATAATTAGTATCTTTGTATTAGATATTAAAGATCTTAATTCTACGAGTATATCTCTATTCTCTTGGTCATGGCATCAAGCGTCAACGGCTGAATCAATTTCAATAATTGTTCAATTGTTTCATTGTTTTTCTTGTTATTGTCAGGAGAAGGTTCTTTTGAAAGAAAAAATAATAAATTTTATTGGAAAATGAGTAAAATCAGCTTAATTCGTATAGCCGTTGTCGCGGTCGATGTACAAGGGAAATAGAGTGCCTTTGTATATAATTTATACTCATAGTTAGACAAAATAACGTATTTCAGGTCAGCTAGTTAAAAATAAATAACACTATGAATTCATGTTTTTAAATTCTATAAATCTACAATTCTCTACTGTCCAGTTCTTGGGTGTTTAATTTCAAATACTGCGTTGGGTTCATTAACTTCTATAGGGAAATCCATAGCTGTTGTCATAAACTGAAAATCAGACTCTCGACCCTCCCTAGTCTAGACCGAGTCTAGACTAACTTTATTGGAAATACAACAGCGCCCACGACAAAGGTACAGACGCCAAAGTTACTTTTATTCAACTCTTGAAATAAATTCATTTGTTGTGTTAGCAACATCCGCAAATGCACTCGATGCATGCTGATATCTAACTGTCTAGACGAACTTTTATAGAAGTATTTGTTTTTTAGTTTGAAAAATTTACATGTAAGTACAACTGGTTTTTAACCCCTGACGCAAAAAGAGGGGTGTTATTAGATTGACGTCGAGGTCTGTCTGAGGCATCGTAGCTCTCAAACGTATGTTTTTCATTTGAAATCCAGTTTCCTTGCGGTGGTTCTCAGCTATGTTTGGTGAATATCGGTCCAGCAGTGTAAGAGCAAGCAAAATGATGTTAGCCTTTTTTTGGCGGACGATTATTCGATTGAGAGCTTGTGTAGAGGGTTTTTTTAATTTTACTTGTCATTGTCTCAATTGAAGTACAACAATCATTATGTAACATTGTTTAACTCTATTACAAAACCGTATAGTTCGAACCTTACTGTACTTTCGATTAAAGAATCGGTGCGTCAAAATCAACAGCCCATGGGCGTCAATCGACTGTATCTAAAAGTGGATTTTATTTTCTGCATCATAAGTGTCATAAAGTTTCGTAATTAGAAACACGACTTTCGATTTCAACAGAATTGTGTGAAACGGTAATGGCGATTCATGTGCACTCGTTTCTTACGCTCTCCTACGCAATAAGAATTATATTTTGTATCTAGGTTAATGGGCAAGATAGTAGTCGTGGTTGATGGGGTCTGGTCGCTTTTCGATTCGTGAAATAAAACATTATTGATAGTCCAATATACTGATTTGTGTATTTTTGTTCCAGGTATGTGCTTTCAATCATCTTTATAAAAAGTAAGTTTTGTTTTTTAGTCGTGGGAACGATCTATACATTTAAAATGCGTTTATTAACGACTATTGAGAAGTGAATCGTTTTCAACAGACCGATGCAGTTGCCTGTCAAGCGGCATGCGGCATAGCTGTGCCGACCGATCGATAAAAACTGGATCGTGACGCTTATTTCGTTAAACTAACGTATTTTCCCACGTTTCTTCTATCGAAATCAGTGGAATTAAGAAAGAGGTCGTGACTTATACGATCTTTTTTTTATTCCATTGACTTTATGGAGATAAGAATTCTGTTTACAAGAGTTTATGACTTTTTTTACCAATCAAAAATTATGAATTAGGTGGATGTTGTTCTAGATTAGTATTATAAAGCTCTGATTTATTTTTGCTTTGACATCTTTTATGCGATAGTCGGCCAAATCCATATTACATATATTATAATTAATTACGTATTTATTCTGCCGATAATATGATGCAGCAACAAACCGATGCACATTTGTTACGTAATATAACTTATCTATTCATGTATTACTATAAGAAAGATTTACCAGAATTTATGGAGTCAGATTTCCTACTAGGAAAATACGAGTACAACGTTAAATGTCGAAGCATCATGATATTTAAACTGTGCAATGTTTAGCAAGCGCACGTGTTGGATGCGACAGTAAAGGTCAACCGGTGAATAGATACACTCCGGCAGATGCCGCGAGAATAATACAACACATTTACAACAATCGTTTTACAAACTAGAAAGGGATTTCTAAAGTTTTTTTAAAATCTTGTCCAGACGTTTCCTGGTGTGAATTATATAATGGAGTACATTGTAATAGTGTACCTTCCTAATAATAAGGAATTATACAAGCGAGCTTAGTTGCTTTCCAGGACATTTTTTTCATAAAGACTATTATTAAACACATAATGTAACACATTTTTAATCAAAATCTTGTGTCACTAGAAATTGTTATCAAAATGTTAAGGGTCGTTTTTAAAAATCGAACATAAATATAAGAAGAAACGTTAATTAAAGTTAATTAGGTTGTAGAAAACAAAAGTGTGGTTTGTTCGGTAATGTTATTAAAACATAAACCACTATGGGTTCTGTTCTCAGTTACCATACTATAGGCTTACCTTATCCACCAGTGTTTTCTTTCAGCCATTGTGTCTCTGAGCTGTCTCTCCATCGATAGCCTTTGTTTAGAGGGTTTCATTGTTTATTCATTAAAATAAAACGCTTTTGTCTTTGATGATGTTATGTCAGAGGATGTCTCTCTACATCATTCCCTCATTGTGTAGAATAGTTTTATCAAGTGTCACTTTTTGAAATGTCATGATCTTGAATTATTAACACACAGGTCACTTAATAACGAATTATTCATGTTTTCTGCTTCGTTTCGACTTTACATCATATGGTTTAAAATTAACTTGTCCCATCATTTTATCACAGCTAATATCTTTATTTTCGGTGTTTTAAAGCATACAAATGTAATAATGGTAGATTGACTGACCTACTGACGCAATGTTAGAAATAAAATGTAAAAGTACGTAATTAAATTAAATAAACTATAATATCTATAGTCGTAAAAAGTTGAACGGTCTGACAAAGTTGAAACATCAATGTTAAGTATGTAGGTATATTTTGGAGCGACCACATGAGAAGCATTTAAAGCGTGTTGTTTGTTTACATATCTCCGTAGTACGTCCATGTGTAGGTAACGGGCCGTTAAGATACCGCGGGGCGTCTACTCCGCCAGTCAGCGGGGCCGAAAGGAGCCGTATACTCGGTATAGAAATACAAACTACAGTCAGTCGCCCGCGGCACGCCCGCACGCTCGCACTCGGCGCTTTATTTCCTTCAAGAAACAGCTGATCGTAATCTTTCGCATCACACAAATAAACAAAACCACATCAAAAACACTAAAATAATTTACAAAAAAATCTGAAATAATAAGTGGTGTGACATACATCGGACTGACAGTCAGTGGACCATCTGCAGCGCTACAGGACTCAGATCGATATTTCGAAAACGATCCTACGACCTCCATTCATGGAGATAACTCTGTGCAATAATAAACTGCAATATTAATATTCACCTTTATGATAATTAAAGACTATTAATTTAGTGTTAATTTATGAGTAAAGAACAGTGAAAACGGCAAGAATTAGTTTAACATGTGTTGTGCCCGTGAGAATGGATTCCTTTGAACCGTGAAGTCTGATATCAGGTGTGTTTGCATCATCTTTGGCATCATTGTTTAACCTGTGAGTATGCTTCATATTTATTCTGACGGTTCCGTTAGCTTCCTTTATTGTTTACCATTATAAAACTATCGTGTTACACCAATGTTTGTCCTGCAAATACTTTAATCAATTTCTCAGTGTCGTTGACATCACAGTGCAGTTAGCTTTATTCATTGAATTTAAATTATCCATATCGGATATACTTTAAATACGATAGAGAAAAATACACAAACATCTCAGACATGAGTAAATTCGTTCTGGTATGCAGTGTAATCGATTTTAAAGTTGTATTGAATACAAATGTTTTTGTACATTTGAGTTATATCAAATTGTTAACACGTTATCTTCAAGTAGCGGTTAATTGATAATAACAGATATAAATCTAGGTATTTGATCGGATTTGCGCAATTTGCTGTCCCTTTCAACGATGTTGTGTCTGTGTGTGTTACTGCAGAATACCCTTAGCCGACGCGTCGTTGTGTCCCGTTGTATTATTCCCGGGGATGACTGTGAACTTGAAGGGTGCGTTACCCTCTACCCGCTGGCATGGAGACGGCGCGTTTGCCAATACAATAACCATGCGCAAGTTAAATATCATTGGTTGCCACTTCTCGATTAAAACCGATAGTTGATTTAAAAACTTGATTGTATTGATCTGTATCATTTACTGGATATGTGATAAAATTAAATATCTATATATGATTGGCTTCCACAGTTTGGATTCATGTTGAAATTCTAAATTATTACTCATTAGATCTTTGTAAATTTTGGTTGTGTTCTCAATCGATATTGTCTTGTCCTTGTCTAGTGTCCTGTCGTCTTGTCTTCAATTGTTTTATCATCATTACTCGTCATACCTCGACCTCTAATAAACCAAGGAACTTTCACTGTCGTTGCCACTTATGCCTTAGGAATCGTTCAACCTTTGTTTAAACAATTGCGATGTCGCGTACCTAGCTAATTTAGATACGAGTAGTGATCTAGTATCAAATTAAACAGATTAATGATTTTATATATTGTCTTGGAACCCTCCAAGACAATATATAAAATAACTAGCTGTCCCGGCAAACGTTGCTTTGCCATAAAAGGGAATATAAAAAAATAGGGGTTGATCGTAGAGGGTTGAAAATCTAGGGTTGTATGTATTTTCTAATGCTGCATCATAAAAAAATAGAAATTAAAAATTTTGTCAAAAAAAAAAAAAAAAATTAGGGGTGGACTACCCCTAACATTTAGGGGGATGAAAAATAGATAAGAACCGATTCTCATAGATACCGGATAATCACAAAAAAATTCATCAAAATCGGTCGAGCCGTTTCGGAGGAGTTCGATTACGCACCAACACGACACGAGAATTTTATATAATAGACGAGAATTTTATATAATAGATAATAATGGTTAACAAGATGTTAATGTCTAAAAATTTCACAGGTATAAAAAAATACTTTTTTTTGTTTTGCTAAGATTGTATTATTGTATTATCATTTCGTAAATAACAAAATATTTTTTAACGTTTTTAGTTTCGAAGTGTTGTGTACAAAGTTGATATGCAATTATTACTTGTTGCTATTTGTAAATCATGTCATCATTATCCGGCTAGTTACTTGTGGATTCTACGAATACATCATATTATTTTAAAACTCTTCATGCGATAACGAGACCAATTATTACAAAACTAATAATACGCCTGCGTGCTAGCATTATCGAAATGTTTTGCAGACAAATGTATATATTTATATACATATATATTGTTTAAATAAACTACGTTATTTATTGTAGGTACGTATTCTGTGCACGTAATGTGTAGCCACAACGTCTGGCGGAAGGCGGTCAGATCTCAGTGATCATCGAGTTTCACCGACTTTGTGTATTCCAGGAAGTGTTCTCAAGTGTCGAAGAAAGCGCATTTCCCGTACAATGCATAATTCATCATACAACTTTTTCTTTTATTTGACCCCAAAAACGTTTTCAATCATTCCCATACTAATGTTATTGTCAAGGTTTTATTTGTATTCATTTATTTACTAACAATTAAGTATAGTTGATTATATTTACATTTGTACATACAAATTATAATCTTACTTAATGAACTGATCGATTCAAACCGGGAAATTATGCCCAAGCCAACTCACTGCGGCTTGAAGTCTTTAAATTTGATTTGTTAAAATACATTTTGTTTTTTTTTGCGATTCGTGTGCTTAATGATACTTATTATATTTTTAACTTACAATTGTTTCTTAGTATTCATGCCGATGTGCAACTGAGCGTGACCACGATTTTCCTCCTTCATTGATAGGGTTTTATTAATAATGCACTCTATTTATATTCGTTTCAAGTTCAATTTGCAAATATATAATTTGCATTACATCGCCTTATCGTGAGTTACCGCTGTTAGTCAATCGACTGAAGTAATTTATGTTTTTTTTATATTTTCAGCTATGAATATGTTGCATATTTAAATTTATGAAATTCAAACCAAACATTTTGGTTTACATTAAAGACTTCTTTAATGTAATAACTGTTATTATTATTATAGGAACTTAAATAAAATTACCTAAAAAATATATATTTTTATTTAACTTATAGTGACTAATGTTTAGTAAGACACAATCGCAAAAAATACGTAAGATTTCTTTGATATCCATCTTATTTTATCAAAAAAAAACAAAAGGTTTGCTATTTATGACATGGACACGAAACACTATTATGTTTTTATGTACCTACGTAGAAAAATAATTATTTTATAAAAACGGTTTTGCCTTGTCTACCGTTTTTATAGTATTTTGTGGGGATTACGAAACCACCCGTGTAATAGCCCCACGTACGATATTGCGATTTGCACAGATTGTGTGATATTGCCCTTCCTATACTTGTTCGTCCCTGATGAGTGTCGGTTCATTTTGATGCCTACAACAAATTTAGCGGCATAAACAAACTCGTTTTATCTGTGTCATTAATATGCCATTATGTTTTAATGTACAATTAATGGTTTAATATTTCCTTAGAATATGAGAAACGTTGTTAATGATACGAAATCATTATTGTGCTTTGTCTTTAGCAAATTTCACTTAAATGTTTCATAAATATCTTTGGAAGATATGTTGAGTTTTGAAAATCAAATACACTTTTATTTATCTGCACCCCTAGTAACTGAAATACCGAATTAGAATAACTATGTGAGGTTGACAAACCTAAGAGCTTATCTTATTACTGTTTTAAATCACGGTAGATACTATTTTTACGCGGCTACGCTAACAGGAGGGTTATATTTTCCGATATAACGACGTATATTTATTTAATCACTCGGAGATATCGTTAAAATCCTCCTAATATTAGTAGTGACTATAGAAATATTGTTAAAATTAAAATCACTTGTTGGTTAATTTGAAGTGGTACATATGAGTGTTAGTTTTATTTTTGGTTGAGTAAGGTATTTCTCAGTATAAACACAGAATAGTATAAATGTGGCTAGTGGGTGTTCCCACATTGTGTGACACAAAATGTCAAGCCGATGTATGGATTCGTAATACACAATTTTTTAATATACAGACGCAAATATGTATTTAAAACAAAAAAAACATTTTGCGACTTTTACGCATATTTTTCATGTAGGTATGTGTTTAGCGGTTTTAATTCAAGATAAAATTACTTAAAATTTTAAGGTGTGACCTGTTTGAAACGTTGGGAAACAGAATGGAACCTTTAAAATAATTTTATCGCGAATAAGCGATGCAATGCAACAAAAATAACAGTGAACTTGTATTATACTGTTGAAATTAATTTCTTATATAGATGTTCTTACACGCTCTGATCGTTTTCCACTTAAACTGTAATTGAATTCGAGAGTATTTAAAAATAGACTGAATCTTCTACTAATCTCAAGTACCAGCCCAGTAGTGGGTTGTATAGGTGTGGTCCATATTTAGGATAGTGAGTGTCGGTGTTATTGTCACGGCAATTAACCGTTCGAGCTGGAGTTCACTTCCGGACGACTACTATTTCGAGTTCGTTGATTGATAGGTGCAGTCACTGTGCATTCTGTGAGGGATTTGTTCTATTTTCAGTTAAAATATATTTGAAGCTTGTTAGGTCGGTGATATATTTTTAGGATAAATTTTTCATGATTTTAGAATGACATTCAGTACCTACCTAACTATTAACACTATAATATGCCAATAATCAATTGACCTAATACGAGGTAGACTTTTTATAGACCTTTACTATTAAGTAAATGATTTAAATTTTAACATCATTTAAATTGTTGTAATCTTAATTAATTTATTAATAGCCCTTGAATGTATTAGCTTCGATTGAACTCACTGATTGGTTGAGACTTATTAATAAATAATATATGTTCAAACTAACTACTCGTAAAAACTTAAATTGACTGTAACCTTTATAAGCTCAATGATCGTATCGAACTGGTTAAAAGCCAATCAATCAACATTGTATGTGTTTTTGTGGTGCAGTAATTGGCGCTATAAGCTAGTATTATAGTGTTGTTAATTGTGGGCAGGGTTGGAATCAGCGCGTGGGTTTTACCTGGATTAGTTGTGAAAATATTAAAGAGGTTTTTGTTAGTGGAGCAACTCGGAAGATTCATAAAAGATCTCGCTTTTAATTGTCTGTCTACCCGGTTCTTTAAGATTTTAAACCAGTAGCATGAAACGGATGGCTGTTGTGTATTTACTGTGTAGACTGTATACAGGATATGCAGTCAACCTTAAAGCAGTCGGTAGCTAATAGTTAGCTTACCATGACACTTCGAGAATCGTATTGTATGCATTTTATTGCAAATGAGGATGATCAGCAACAGCAGTGACAAAGATACAAATTGTGTTAGTGGCAGCGACGAACAGTAGATACAGAGGTCCTATCTAGCATTTATTTAATTCAAAAGGCTTTTATAAAAAAATTAAAGCATTTATGTGTCCTACATATACAGTATACACACGGACTAATGCTCATACGTAAAACGCAGAGAAACGCATGGTTCTCGTAGAACTACGCTCAAGTTTCATGCGCACGCGCTCACTGAATGTTGTAATAAATATCTGCATGTATAGTACCATATGTTAATTGTAATAACCCTTAGCGTATGATTTCTAAAAATATTTTACATCATAATACGTATTTGTGTATAGGGAAAGAATATTACACATAATAAGGTTGTTTAATTCATACAATTCTTGAAGCTTAGGTTTTCTTTTTCTTTTCACTATACCTTCACTACCAAACCTAATACTACTAATGTAGTGTATAAATACCTACTCGTATCATAGGTACCTACTCATTTTTTATTTCATGTTGACTGTTACTACAGCAAAGGTTCTAGTTACTTAGATTACCATTCGTTATGATTAGAAAAGAAATATCCATTATGATATTGACAACCAAAAATAATACTTGAATTTTTTACTTTTATGTATTATTAATTTTCTAGTCAGGCCCTGGCTTATTATTGTATTGATTACTATCAAGTAGTGCTTATTATAACATCGTTAGGCGTATTCAAAGTAACTACGTCAACAGCAAGAAACTGTAACATAAATTGAATTTTGAATTGAAGTTCGAGTACTCGTTCGATTCGACTGCCTCGGTGACGTAGTGGTAGCGTATGCGACTGCTGTTCTTGAGGTCTCGGGTTCGATTCCCGGGACGGACCAAATATTTGTATGATCTAAAAATATTTGTTTCGGAGTGTGGGTGTTTACTATGTATAATATGTATGTATTTACAAAAAAAAAGTATATATGTATTTATATCAGTTGTCTAGTACCCATAACACAAGCTCTGCTTAGCTTGGGACTAGATGGCGTTGTGTGTTAGATGTCCGGAATAGTTATTATTATTATTATAATTAAATTAAGCACAATCGAATTGACATCAGAATACGAGACGACATTAAATCGAATAAACTTCATTAATCAGTTGCATAGCCTGGGAATTGGAAATCTATTTAAGTAGTTATTATTGTAACTAATAGTATTTGACAATATTAATTTTAGTAACTCTTTACTACTACAATCCTACTACTATTATAAAGGCGAAAGTTTGTAAGTATGGATGTATGTATTTATGGATGTTTGTTACTCTTTCACGTAAAAACTACTGAATGGATTTGAATGAAACTTTACCACAATATAGCTTATACATCAGAATAACACATAGGCTACTATTTATAAAGATATAGCTTCGCCTCGCGGCGTTGCCCGCAGTTATCATCGTACCGCGGGTAGCACCGCGGGGTTCAGCTAGTAATTCATATTTTTAATTTAATGTTTTATGACTCTTGCTTAATTTTAATTTGATTTTTTAATCACTTTTCATTTGTTCTATGAAAGACTGTTTAATTCTCCCACTTTAGAGGCATATTTTAACATTTCAAATAGTCTAATTTATATATTTATCGCTAAAGTCAGTCTCATCTTATCTGAGATTGTTAACAATACACATTTGATTGGATTACGATAGCCTTTCTTTGCCACAAATGACAAAAGTCTTATTTCGAATTTTGATAAAATAAAAAAAAAAATACAAATTTCTGAAAGTTATAATCAATTTATTTATGAATAATTTGATCTTTGGCTGTGGATAGACCTTACTCCAAAAATGTCTTATAACGATTTTCGCCGCAATATCTTTTCTTCTTTTATATGTTGTCAAGCCTCCGTCATGATAATTTCGTATAATTCTTATCAAAGTTGTTTGCTAGATTTTGGTTTTGTATTTATGTCACACTTGAGTATACAGAACATCGTACGTCATATTTCAAAGTTTATTGATTTCCAAAATATTGTCTTAATAACATCGACTAATTATATATCACATTTTATTCAACCTCTTTTCATATTCAAATGCAAATCAAACAAATCCTATTAAATTTCTTTATTCAATCACTGCTCGTTTATAAAGTTTTTAGTTAAATTTTGGTATCTATGCTGGAGTGTAAAATTAAGTTCTTTTGAACGTCATTATTTTAAAATAAGCAATATCCAACTTAATAGCATTATGAACGATAAAATCAATAGTAGCAAAAGCTACCGCCTAAATGATTCTGAGCTGAGAGATTTCAATTTACCGTTAGTCCCTTTCAATTGATTGATTGGTTAATATTATTAGCTCTTTTGAAAATAAACTGTTTAAAATAAGTACGGTAGATATTCTTATTTATTTCTGTCCGAATTTACTGGTAAATATACCTACACCTGGAGTACGTATATTATATGATTATATCAAAGCGTTGATTTTAGATATGCATATGCCTCTTAAACATCAATATGAATAGACGTTACAAAAGTCGATGCTGTTGAACCGGGTACCATAAAATCGGCCAATTAAGGTAGAGTATTGCAAATCACGTAACCGGAGAAGCGAACTTAAAGCTAATATATTATCTAAGTCGGGTGAGTTAGTCGAGTCTTTATTAAAGAAGGTTCGATTTACCTATAAAGTTATTAATTACCGTTACATTTCCATCAAGACAGCATTCACATTTCTCTCACTCACTGTTCTGAAGACATCCACATTTATCAGTCACTAGCTGACTCACGCAACCTCGTTTGCGTCTTATATTGCCTGCATGAAAATTTCCGGCGGTTTTGAAACATTCTTCATTGTTGCTCCGCTCCTATGAGTAGTAGCGTGATGATATATAGCCTATAGCCTTCCTCGATAAATGGAATATTCAACACCGAAATAATTTTTGAAATAGGACCTGCGCTTCCTGAGATTAGCGCGTTCAAACAAACAAACTCTTTAGCTTTATTATTGATTTCCAAAATATTGTCTTAATAACATCGACTAATTATATATCACATTTTATTCAACCTCTTTTCATATTCAAATGCAAATCAAACAAATCCTATTAAATTTCTTTATTCAATCACTGCTCGTTTATAAAGTTTTTAGTTAAATTTTGGTATCTATGCTGGAGTGTAAAATTAAGTTCTTTTGAACGTCATTATTTTAAAATAAGCAATATCCAACTTAATAGCATTATGAACGATAAAATCAATAGTAGCAAAAGCTACCGCCTAAATGATTCTGAGCTGAGAGATTTCAATTTACCGTTAGTCCCTTTCAATTGATTGATTGGTTAATATTATTAGCTCTTTTGAAAATAAACTGTTTAAAATAAGTACGGTAGATATTCTTATTTATTTCTGTCCGAATTTACTGGTAAATATACCTACACCTGGAGTACGTATATTATATGATTATATCAAAGCGTTGATTTTAGATATGCATATGCCTCTTAAACATCAATATGAATAGACGTTACAAAAGTCGATGCTGTTGAACCGGGTACCATAAAATCGGCCAATTAAGGTAGAGTATTGCAAATCACGTAACCGGAGAAGCGAACTTAAAGCTAATATATTATCTAAGCCGGGTGAGTTAGTCGAGTCTTTATTAAAGAAGGTTCGATTTACCTATAAAGTTATTAATTACCGTTACATTTCCATCAAGACAGCATTCACATTTCTCTCACTCACTGTTCTGAAGACATCCACATTTATCAGTCACTAGCTGACTCACGCAACCTCGTTTGCGTCTTATATTGCCTGCATGAAAATTTCCGGCGGTTTTGAAACATTCTTCATTGTTGCTCCGCTCCTATGAGTAGTAGCGTGATGATATATAGCCTATAGCCTTCCTCGATAAATGGAATATTCAACACCGAAATAATTTTTGAAATAGGACCTGCGCTTCCTGAGATTAGCGCGTTCAAACAAACAAACTCTTTAGCTTTATTAATAGTATAGATTCGCCATAAATAGTAACTTAACTATATGTTCTGCACCAATCGTGTTTTAATTTTACATACGACCTACAACCTTTTACTAAGATTGTTTTTATATATCTGTCGTGTCGACTTTTATTCATCATTTCTGATGGAAGCAACCACAATAACAACGGAAACGAGACAAGTTACAGCTAGGGTAAAGATAGTAAAACATAAAGATCTAGCAAATACACACTTTACTGGTATATAAATCTTGTACGGTGTAAACAAGCAAAATAGCATTTAAACTTTCCATTGATAATAAAATAAACGATAAAATGTTTAACCATTTAGCCAAACAAACAAATTGGCGTAGCCGTATAGTAACGGTGCTTGTGTGAATAGGGTCAATTAGGGTCGTTCGTGATGACTGTTCGTGTTCGTTGCTGGTACACGGCAAACATTGTTTTAATTCTAGAAACGGTGATGCATTTGTTTCTGCGACACGCAAAAGTATAGTTGTACTAAAACATTCAAGTAATGACCATATTCATAGAAATCAGACTAACTACCCCTTTTAGCCGTTCTGTGAAAATCTCGACTGCAATAACTAAAGTACAACGATAATGAATCGTAAATATTTTGCTATCTAATGTGAATTTTGTTAGTAAATATTAGTTAACAGCGATTAGAATTTCGTATTAAATAAGATATTGCTTGAAGGTAATGACCATCACTCTTGGATGCTGCTCATGCTTTCCACCAAGCCGAGTAATATCAGCAAGGTTATACATAAAAAAGGTATTCCTTAAAACCTATATAAAAATAATTCCTGCTACAATCAACAACTTTTTTCGTGGGAGAGCCACGCTTCGGCATGAATGGCTCGACCGGAGTATTACCACGTCCTCACAGAAAACCGGTGTGAAATAGCGCTTGCGCTGTGTTTCACCGAGTGACAGAGGATACCGGAGGCCCATACCCTAACCCCTCCCCCATCCCCCTTCCCATCCCCCAAAGGTCAGCAACGCACTTGTGACGCCTCTGGTGTTGCGGGGGTCCATGGACGGCGGTAATCGCTTACCATCAGGTGATACGTTTGCTCGTTTCCTGACTATTCAATAAAAAAAAAAAACAACATGCAACATTGTACTGCAAACAAACCAAAACACACACAAATGCAAACACACAAAACAAAAACCATTGTGTAAACGATTAACTTCAAACTTATATACTCGTATATCATGTCCATGATATATTATCATCGTCCCCTAGTTACCGCCTAAATCTAATTACTGTCCATTGACTTCAATTCACTATGTGACAGCTTTCCTACCCAAATGACACCTATATTCTGTAGTTAATTAAACATGCGTCATGACCCGTGAAACTGTCTGATTGGTTAAAGCAGCCTGTTGGGTACGAAATTAGTCAGACATCCTCGAAATACACACGTGATTAAAACTATGTTAATTTTGTATTTTATAATTTCATAACAACAAATTCTTTCTAATTTTTTAGTCATATCATCGGTCATTTCTGAAGTTAAGTTAAAAGTGAGAAACCGTTGTAATACCTATAACGGATAGGCCATAATCCCGACAATAGATCATGGATTTATAAAAAAGTAGATTAATTCTACGTAATTTATTAATTAACTCCCTTCTAAATTAATTATTCGTCGTCTATGTCCAGCAGTGGACGTCATACAGCTGAGATGTTGATGATGACGATAGTCAAAACCTAGTTTGAAAGTCAAAAAATCATTCAATTATATTCGCTCCACTAATATTTTTACACAAAGCCATTTTTTAACAAATCTTTACAACACATAAACACAAAAGCCTTTCATTATGGTCATTCGATTGTTGTAAATTACTTTTTATCGCTTTGCTATCCCAAAGTGGATCGTAAATACCTATGAGTCATATGCAGCGAGTTGATTTATAATTTTTGTACCATTTTACGCGTAAATTAGGTCGAAAACAACCTAATTTACGCGTAACATTTATTTAGAATTCTAACAATGCGTAAGTTAAAAAGATCTACAGGAAAGCGAAATGACTGTAAACACAAATTGTAGCAACATTTTAACACAGATCATTTTGCACGTTACAAATTCATAAGTGCAACTACCGGTCCTTAAAGTTCAAGTCTAAGTATTATTTAAAACCAATGATTGAAAGTTTAATGTTGAAAAAAGATAACTAACCAGATATCTCCGTTCTGAGAAGTAACCTGTGACTATTCTACATTGAATCTATACTAATAAAATAAAGCTGAAAAGTTTGTTTGTTTGTTTGTTTGTTTGAACGCGCTAATATCAGGAACCACTGGTCCGATTTGAAAAATTCTTTCGATGTTGGATAGTTCGTTTATCGAAGACGGATATAGGCTATATATCATCACGCTACTACTAATAGGGGCGGAGCACCAATGAAGAATGTTTCAAAATCGGGGTAAATTTTTCACTACGGGCAATATCAGACGCAAACGAGGTTGCGTGGGTCAGCTAGTTGTATATAATGTTACAAGTTCTTTTTTTCTGTAGTTTACATTTTTATATATATCACTGTATAAAAAGAGGTAAGAAAGGAAGAAGAAAAGGCCAAGTGATGTATTATATTTTACTCTTTTTAATATACATTAAAATAAAACTAACGGTTGTACCGGCTGTAGTCCGAAGCAATAGTAGTTATTTTTGTATTTATAGAACAGCCAACCTACACACCTAGTAGGCGAATCCACAAAATCTCCTCTGAACAATAGGTTCGTTAGACCCGAGGGTATGGTGTACCATTAATTAAAACAATTTGTTTTAAGCTTATGTTGGACATATTGTTGTATGAATATGATTAATGTTGAATATTGTAAGATGTAACAGTGATAGAGCATGTTTTATTGTTTTACCCAGAGAATCGGAAAAAATACTTTTACTTCATTAGAAGAGTAATTAAGAAAGGTTTCGGTGTAGTGATAAAAAAGGCTAATATAATAATAAATCAGTAATAAAAGTTAGTAGTAACTTTAACTTGAAATACATTGATCTATACTAGAATTATTCAGCTGAAGAGTTTGTTTGTTTGTTTGAAATCTTAGGAACCGCTGGTCCGATTTGAAAAATTCTTTCACTTTTGGATAGTCCATTTATCGAGGAAGGCTATAGACTATATATAATCACGCTAAGACCAATAGGAGCAGAGCCCCAATGAAGAATGTTTAAAAAACGAAAAATTATTACGCTACGGGCACGATAGTAGACGTAAACGAGGTTGCGACGGTCAGCTATAAATAACCTTGAAATTAAAATTAATTACTATAGAGACTTTGAATAAAAAAAAATAAAAAAAAAACAATATTCTTTATTTCTTGATTATTCATATTTTTGTTAATTATAATGTAAAACAAGTAAATTGTTGTCTTATATAACCTGCCCCCTTTAAACGTTAGTTAATGTTAAACACGGTTTCTTGTTGTAATATAAATTATACTCTATGAAGCAAATGAAAATGTATGAGGCATCCGCAATGCAATATTCCTTTAACATATCTTTAACTTTACTAAAATTGTAAGTTGCACATATAGATTTATGTATTAGGGTTTATACTAGCAGGAAGTTAGCAGTACAAAATTGGCACTGGTAATTTTAATATACCTTCCATTGTAACGCGATTCGTGATTAATATTAACTTTCAAAGGAAGCAAGAGACCGATTTCACCGGTTCCTTTCAAGGTACTCGTACTTAGAACAGTATTAATGTGGCACTCGTAAAAGCTCACTTTTTTACCTTTATAGGAGTGAATAATCAAGATGAAACTTGAGTTTTGTTTTACCTCTTTCTCAGTTGTTTTCTTAAACTAGATTAGGGTCGACTTTGAGTCTGCTTCGGCTGAATTTCGTTTTTTTACGTGGCGTGATAGTTATTGAGACCTCCACAACCCAAGTACTAATTGATATAATCAATCACACAAAGTTTTGTCCCATGTGGGATTTGAACCCACAACGCTTGGCGCAATAGGAAAGCGGCGTGGTGACCGCATAAACGTCTAGGCCAACCGTGCAGTTGTCGGACTTTATAGGGCTCCAACTACCAACTGCCTAAATTGTTTGTATGAAAACTGGGACCGACGGCTTAACGTAATACTTAAGTTTTCTTTTACATATAACATGTAAATTATATGCTTAGACTTCCATGTATTAAGACTCTATCATGGAATCTGACAATAAAAAGGAAAGTGTTGTTATATATATAATGTAGCTACGATGCAATTGCTCAAGGTAAGGAAAAGTTGCAAATTATACGATTATATGATGTCGTAATGTTCTGACGTTGAGTTTCTATTTTGACCCTTTGTTTTCAGAGTCATTTTGATGTTTATACTAAATCATAAACAATTTAAGAATTCGCTTGGTCGGTCAACCATTATTTGCATATTGTTATTATGCAACAACATCATTAATTTACCCCGTATTGCATTCAGAGGTACTCTGATAAAAATAGAATGATCGACACTTTCTATTTTAAGTTTGTTTGTAAACCTGAATATTTTAGTGGTATTTAATAGTTGTCAACATTGTATCCAATAGACACATTAACACAACTTTATCTTAAATAAATAAATAAATATTTCGGACATCTTACACACAACGTCATCTAGTCCCAAGCTAAGCAGAGGTTGTGTTATGGGTACTAGGCAACTGATATAAATACATATATACTTTTTATTTGTGTATACACACTAATTATACATAGAAAACACTCAAATTCCGATACAAATATTTGCAGATCATACAAACATTTGGTCCGACCCGGGAATCGAACCCGAGACTTCAAGAACAGCATTTTTGAATTCTCCAAACCTTTAAACTTTTTAGTGTTACGATCTTTGACCAACAAACCTATTCGCTCAATGATATACATCATCTATTGATTCTATTCTCTCATATATTCTATTGTTGAATAGCTTTGTTGGTATGTGATACAAAATAATACCTATGTTTGTTTGTGCAAATGATGTCGTGAAAGCGAATGTCGCTTTCTCTCTATTATATAGTGCAGTTATGTTCATGACATGTACAGGGTCCATTTTGAATTCACTTTTATTACGTGAGGATGTTATCCGCACTAGATATACTTTTTTTTTTTAAATTGAATTGTGACGTATCACCTGATGGCAAGCGATTACCGCCGCCCATGGACACCCGCAACACCAAAGGCGTCAGAAGTGCATTGCCGACTTTTGGGGGATGAGGAGGGGGGTGGAGGGAGGGGTTGGGTTATGGACCTCCGTTATCCTCACTCGGTGGAACACAGCGCAAGTCCTATTTGCTAACACACCGATTTTCTGTGAGGCCGCGGTATCACTCCGGTCGAGCCGGCCCATTCATGCCGAAGCGTGGCTATCCACGTTTTAATCCATAGTATGGCTATTGTTATTAAACGAGTGTAATTTTTTTATTGTTGGCAATTTTGCATGTTTAGAACGTAGTTTAGGTATTTTTTATTGAGGAGAGTTGTTATAATATCTAAAACGACCATTTCTCAGATAATATGTATCGTGAAAATGGGTGCGAAAGTTTCTTATTGATTCGCATCAGGCTTTAAAATCGCTAGTTATGGGTCGTTTAAGTCAATTAGCCCGCCAGTGTCCGTCTTGTCATGTTCAGCATTCATGATACATATATGATTCTATTTGAACCATATTTTAATAATCTATGCTTATTCATCGAACTTTATCAATTTAACATCACCTGATTGTGTGTTTAGTCTTCTCCTGCTTTCACTTCATATATCCCTCACGACTCTCTTTGCTTATCAGTTAATCCCGGATACGATCTATGCCAAATTTAAAATCGTTCAGTCTCATTGTAAATCAAACGGCTTAAGAAACTTTCTCAATTATTATTCTAAAGCTTTTTTGTACACACTGAAGAAGTAGTTTTTAAAATTATATATATAGTTGAAAAAAAAACTAACTTTAACGGTTTGCCTATCTTCCTGAGCTAAGAGTAGCCATTCTTAATCTGCCCGATTAGTAATCGTTAATCGCAATATCCAATCCTAGCCTTCAATCGTGTTCCTTGTTGAAATTTATATATTATGAAGAGAATAGAGACATCCATAGACTTAGGGCCATCGGTACGCTACAAGAGATTTTACCTGAAGTGCTTTTATACGTATCAGCCAACGCATGCAATAAAAAGGTGTAACTTTAGATATAAATCTGCATATACTTCACGCTTTCGTGAAAAAACTAGATAGATCGCTGTCTATTTTCTTCAATACACTTAAGATTCGAGGTGATTCTTCAAAGGAAAAGTTTTTTATTTTCATCGTAGAACAAAGTAAGTAGCATTTCTGAGAATGGCCAACACAATCATCATTTGACTTGACACAGATTTGGTTTTGTTTGTCGACTTAATGATTCATGTTATCTAACATTGTGATATTGTTCCTTCGTTCTTTATGTTGCATAATATCAGAGCGGATAATACTAGGCCGCAATGAGTGCGATAAAGTATGTACCTGTTGACTTATGAGTGACGTAAAGTGGTTGAGTATGTCCATCGAACTTGCATGCAAGTAATAATACCATGGTATTATTATTATTTATATTATTACCGCTCGCTTTGTTTTGTTACGGCTACAGCAATATTTTTTTGTTCTACAAAAAATATTTATCATGGATGTGATGAACATAAAAATCATTATAAGTCGTAAGTCAGCCGGGAGGAAGGAACAAGGACAAGTAACGTATGGAGGAAATAACAAAGACGGATCGTTCTTAGGACTAGACTTACTAAAACTTATACTCTTATGGAGTGGGGCGTTTTTAGTATTAATAAATAATTCAGTTATCAATGTATTGGTTACTTTTGTGACTTCACTGAGTCTTTATAAATCAAATAAATTTAATGTGTTAGAGTATATAAAGTAGAACACTGTTATTGATTAAACTTTAACCAGGAAAACAACATCCACAACAGACTTCAAAATGTGTAAAATCTTACTTTATTAGCTGCAACACTGCATAATCATCATGTGTTAACTCGTATCATTTAGTTACATAAACGGAATAGACGATTTTAGGATGTAACACCATAATGTCACCGGTTGAGCTAAACCAAGTCAATTTGCACAGTTATGTGAAACTTTGAGTGTATATGATCTATCTACATTGTAGTTACAACATCATTGACGTCGTCGCCTAATTTGTTTTGGTAAATTAAATTCTGTTGTCCGGATTTATTTTAGATTACTAAGCTACCAAGTGAAACGATGCTTATTGGTACCATACTGGTGTAACATCACTATTATATAAATTCACAAAATAAGATGCATAGTACAATAGGCCAAAATATCCTTTTCTTATTGTATAAGGGGCAAACGAGCAGACGTATCGCCTGATAGTAAGCGATTACCGCCACCCATGGACACCCGCAACACCAGAGACGTTGCCGGCCTTTTAAGAAAGAGAGCGTTCTTTTGTAAGGGAGGCCTATATCGAACAGTGGACCGCCATTGATGGTGATGGAGATGCTCAAATGCTTAGTATCGGTTGATATAGTACTCATTTATTGCAAGTAAGTGAAAAGATATGTTATGCATAACAAATAGAGACTTCTATTAATTTAAGATCTCGGAATTACTATACAATGAAAAATGTATCAACAGATATTATTCTTACTATTACGTAAAAACGCACTTTAAAAGGTCACTCCATATGTAGTTACTCATATACAATTACAAAATTATGTTAATAACGGTTTAAAAGGTTTTCCATTTTCGAAAGCCGCTCTCGTCCCCTTAAACCGAAGATACGTTTAAGTCGGTCATTGAGGAGACGTTAATTGAAAGCGCTGGTGTATATTGGTCTCTTTATGTACAAGTATGTGTTCGTGTTGTATACTCGTTAGAAGGAAATTAGCGAGTCACTGTTATGGATAAACGCCTGGTACTTTGTTGTTACTTACGACCGAAGCAATCTGCGTTATTTTGTGCAAGTAATGATATTGTGTGAGATAATAAGTCCATGATTTATTGCGTTAAATTGCCTATTTTTTGTTTTAGAGTTATTTAACTTACGCAAACTTACAGACTACCATTATTTTTAATTATAAACCATTTAACCCATTTATTTGCTACAAGATAGTACAAAATACAATCTAGAAAAAGAAAATCACGTAAACAATTGCATTGTGCAGCAAAGGCAACCAGCTCAGTTTACGCTGTACTGAAGTACAGCACTGGTTTTCACCTGGCCCCTGACATTTGCGCCAACAGCTGCGGATACAAGGAAACACACACAGACATAATGCAACACAACAAACATAAGATATTACTACGTTAAGTAGAAACAAAAATAATCAAATAAGCAACTACTTTAAAAGAAAATAAAATATGACATAAAACAACAAAAATCAAAAAGAAAGAAACAAAACAAAGCAAGAAATCAGACATTCATCTATCTTCTTGATTATAAAATTTTATTTTAGCTACTTGTTAAAAAAATATTTATATGTCGAGTGACCCACGTTATGTTAATCTGTGTGTACATGCCTCTCATAACTAAGTTATTCATACGTAATATAGTTATAACCACTAAACAAATTATTCGTAATAGACAACGTAAGGCATTTAGCGGCCCGTTTCCGGTCAGTAACGTTCCAAGCTCAACCCTATTCCGATAATGCATGTGCTTTAACTATAATAATTGCAGTGTAGTTGGGTTGTAAGCCTTTATAATAACTGAGTGTCGGTTATTAACTGCATAATATCGCTATTAAATATTAGCTTTATCATAAATGTACTAACTTAGGACAATATTTCCACGTCAACGTAAATAAATTTGTTTAGGAATCGATTTGGTAAGTAGACGTGTCCGATTGATTAGGATCACTATCAGAACCTTAGTTTTTTGAAATACATTGCAACTATATAGAATATTTCGATAGGAAATAACCATAGACAAAATTATGTCAAGATTTTGTAGCGATATAGTCTATATAAATATTGATTAATTTCGACAGGAACCATTAATCATAAACAACGTGTATACAACAGCCATACTATTTCAATTACACTAAACATTATGCTTAGAAAAATGAATCGATGATAAAGATGAATTTATTTAAGTGTGTTAAATCCTATTTCTATCTTTAAAGCTAAACTTTTATTTTGAAAAGGTCATTACTATTCTGACAAGTGTAAAATTTTCTATAATTAAGTGTGAAGTGAGCAAGAAAATGTTAAAAGTACCTAAATAATGAAAATAAAATTTTGACTATAAATACAACATATTTCGAAAAAAAAAACATGAATTAATGAAATCGGGTCACGAATGAATAGGGAAAAGTCCGAAATCTGTTTTTTGAAGTTCCTAAATGCCATATGCATTGTATTCACAATATTAAAATGATGTCAGTGACCACGGCCGGCAGCGTGTACTGCCCGATTGGTCTAACAGGTCCATTTGTGGGTGGCGGATATCCCCACTTAGTCTCGAAGAATTAATTAACACAACGCTCTGTTTACCGTTCACTGTTATGCGCAATTTCATAATAAACAAAATTACAAACCCACTTACTTGAAATATATCGAAATATTTGAGATACTGCATGATGTATATATATACTTTATGTACAGAATGGATTATATATACACCTAAGTATGTAAATAAATTACATTATCAGACTAATCATTTTTTGACTTCTACAAGTTATTCGGTATTGTTGATTTCATTAAGTCCGATTGATTTATATAATTTTTTTAAGGTTGACAAATATTTTTTACGTAAATACTACAGAAATGGGGTTTCTCCATTGACTTAAATGTACATAAATATCGATGATTATCCTGATGTAAATTTGGTTTTTTCGTCTTAATTTAAATTCTACTCTACTTTCCTAAGGCTTTCTAGACCATAGCTACCTTAACTTGTAATTAACTTAACTATATTAATTGTCCAATCGCGCCTAAATGATTGACTTCCTTTATAAATGTTGCCAGTTCCTAACCTTCACCGCAAAACCGACAATATTATCTAATAAAAATTGTCTATCTACATTTTAAGTGCTCTCTATCATCAAGGTCAATAATCAGGTTTCACTTGCACTTGACCGTTTTTACTTTAAGTCATAATATTAGGTAATATAACGCTAGAATTATAAGCCGTAATCTTGACATAACAATGAATAGCTAAAGAACGTTAATTAACTAAAAACAAGCAATCGTTTCTACTTAACATGTTAACTATTTGTAGCAACAGTATAGGTAGATAGTATAAAATAGATATTTTAAAATCTCGGGTTAAATTATGTAAGCCTAGTGTATCAACGATTTTACCAAAAAACAAAATAAAAGTGCAAATTAAACTAAAAAAAATTTAACCTAACACACAAATAAATCAATTTCAGTCGTAACGACTAAAAACTGGTGTGGAGAGATGGACATATAATTATTTCTCTTTCTTTCTGTTCGCGGGGGGTATTTGTGCCAAAGTTAAAATGAGTTTCGATCAAGTACTAAACAAATTAGAGTATGTTCTAATTTTACATGCATAGATGCTGCTTTAAATTGATTTCCAAGACTTCATAAATAAATTAAAATTATTATTTGCTCTCGGGACGAATAACACGTTGGCAAGTAATTGGACATTTCGTGTAGCCTACGATAAGCCTTTGATTGTTCTGTAATGAATCAGAATCACGCCACATTACGCTTTATCTAGCAGCGTTCTAATTCGGTTCTTATCGTAGCTTAATTTGATATTGTAGTCAACAATATCAACACAATTGATACCTAATCGACCTCCAAATGAAGTTTGCCAATTCGCTCTTGACCGGCTCAACTTCTCACCTGACCCGAAGTATTTTTCTATGACTCATAAACTCATAACCTTGCCAATAAAACTGCCAATAAAATACCTAACTCTCATACCGGTTATACGAACCTCGTAAAACATAAGAAAGTTTGCAGTAAGATTTTGGAAAAGGAAATTAGTCATGCGTATTTATTTGTATAACCAAGATTCCCAGAAGTTGTTTAATAATCTGATAACGTGTGTATAAAGTCGATGCAACGTGATAATAATTTGCAAATTATGATAACAAAGATAATGTGTGAATTATCAAGACATGTGGGTGCGTTTGAACTAATTTATTATATATAGCATCTTGACATTATTTGTATTTTTTTCTTGTGATAAATAAACCCATAAACCTCACCATGTTGTTTCTTTATGTGAGTTCTACATATTTCTAATTGTAAGCTTCCTTAAAGTTGTAAAATAAAATAATCGTGTTAGGTAAGATCATAACAGGTTTCGCAAATGAAACTTTTTTTTCGCATGTGGAAACCCCCACGAGTCATAACTGTAGCGAGGCCCATTGTGTACAGTTATATCGGAATCGTATAAATATTCACCGTCTACTTAAAAAGGATGATGGTTGAACTGAACGTTTTATCTATTACCTATAATTATCTATATTCCTCGCAATAGGGACTAAGCTTTTATGACCGTCTAATATTATATAGTGTGCCTAGTGCGATACTAATACAATACTTATCTGATCTCTTCTAAAGGCGTCTTCCGCCCAGGTATTTCTTTGCTCTCATAGGTCAAACCTGTGTCTGAGGTATCGATGCACTGCAGAAATATTGTTTTATATTGATGTCTAAACTGGTCTGGTCTAAAATGAATTAACTGTACATACACACTTGACATACATAATTTATTTATTTAGAAAACGAAAGTGTATATAGAAACCTGTCTGGTTTCCTATGTCTATTACAAACAGTGTACCGAAGGTGTCGAGGCGATAAATTAAAAACTAGTTGATAGCTGAGCACATAAACATGGTAGTTAATAGATGATGTAATACGGAGAAGTAATCAGTGGATGCCTGGCACCTGCTGTTGCAAAATTGATAGCTTGTACCTGGACTGTTAGCTAGGAATACGGATTCCGTATCTATTATAGGATCGGTTACTCAGTAACTTTAAAATGTTCGCTGAAGATTGCTGATAATGCGGACATAATTTGAAATGAATTATGACTTTTAACCCTTCGTCCCAGAACGATTGCTCATCAAGATCAAAATTGCTGAAATGGAAGCGATTAAACTAAAATGACGCGATCGATCACATAAAATAAAAGATTGTCTGATCCGATCTAAACACGTTGTTGATATTACGCGCCGTCTTACATTGTATGTGTCGTATTCGAAATAAAAAAAATATAATTCGTCACTAGGCAGTACGAAAGTTAGTTTATTTCAAAACATAGACAAGATCTTATGCATATGTTAAACTAAAGTACGTCAAGAATAACCGAAAACATATATGTACTATTGTTGTATTTTCCTGTAAATTGGTAAATCATTTAAGTTCGGTGCTTCTAGCTCGTGAGTTATGCTTTACATCTAAGGTGAGCATGAATAATTTCGCAATGAGGTCTCAAGGAATCCAGTACCTACACTATAGAATAATACATTTAATATTTATCGACTATTAAGACATTCGATAGGTCCCGTAAGTGCTTCATAGAATTGCTAATAGTTGAAAGGCATGGCACTCTGTTATGAAACTGTCGCGTGGGAGAACAGAACACAACCTTAGACAACAGGTCATGTTATTGCGCAACACTGCGAACCCTTTTACGCTCAAACACTATTGATAGTCACTACTTAATTGTAAGAATGTAGTTCGTAAATACGTATTATGGGTGTGCCTGTATTAACATATTACTGTGAAAGAATACTAACCAATTGAATGACTGCACAGTTGGCCTAGTGGTTTAAGTGGTCGCCACGCCGCTTTCTACTGCGCCAAGTGTTGTGGGTTCAAATCCTATATGGGACAACACTTTGTGTGATCCACAATTTATTGTTCTAAGTCTGGGTGTACTTTGTGTCCGTTTCATGTACGTTTGTAAAGTCCCCCGCGACACAGGATGTATATTCCTAATGCGGGAGTTGTACGTTAAAAAAAAAAAACTATCTATAAAAAGTAGTTATACACGTTAGCGTAATAACGTGTGACATAATTTATAATGTATTAGGTAAGTAAAAGTTATTAAAATGCCATTACTTGTAGTAAGTAGTTTAATAATAAAGGTGCAAAGACTTGAATATATTATTTATTTATATATTACAACATCACCTTCACTATCATTACAGGTTACCCTAATTCGAGAGACTTACATTTCTATTATAACATCTATTATTGCTTTACAAGTGAACAAAGAAATACATACAGTAACGAAATATATACTCAATAAAAGTAACAATCTGTCTGAAAATTAGGAATAAAACAAAATATAGCAACTCTTTTAGGTTTTGTAACAATTTAAATTTACAAGACTTTTGCGTGTACACTCAATGGACACAAAAAATATCGAAATCTTTGTGAACTTCGTTAATTAGATGGATAATTCGCGTAAGGGGTGCTTTCTCAAGTAGGTTAGTCCTGGCTACTGGTATAGCTAATGATATGGTATATGTAAAAGTGAATATATATATATTTTTTTTTTGATATGGCAATTTGTGCCGATGTCGACAATTCTTAAAAGTGAATATTATTTAATGTCCAATGTTATCGTTGTATGCATAACTTATTAGGGCTATGTCAAGTTCACATGTTTGATAGTTAGATAAACTTCAAACTCAAGTAAACACACAGCCGTAACAGACAGATCGAAATCTAATTTTTCATACCTACCTTCCTACCTACCCCTTTCATGTTAGGAGTAACTAATTACTTTAAGAGTTTAAGTACATTGTAAATTAGTACGATTATCTCTTTAACGTCAAATAATTAGTCCAAACTCTATAACGCAGACAGCTTAATAGCTTCGTGTAGGCCTAATAGCCAAGATAAGCGCAACAACTCTGCTAATTGTTATGCACATTATGATAATACAGTACTAGTTATTGGAGCGATAGATTGCTCGATATTAACAACCTGTTTTACTGTTTATTCTTGGGCTTTGAAGGACAAAATCAAATTTGTAAATGTAAATTTGTCTTATAGTTAACCGACATAGCGCATTTAAGATTTTCTGCAGTTTTTTCTTGTTGCCCATTATAATAATTGTTCTGATAGTCATATCTGCTCACGGATTTATGCCAAGAGCCTCGACCAACACCTTAAAAGGCTCACGCTAGATGGCTGGATCAAGGGTCTGGTGTACAAAGCAGTCCTTCCTGACACGGCTCGTATTGTGAGGAGGTTCCTGCCTTTGGAGCCCACCCACCGATTTCTTGGTCCCTGTACCCGAAGGATGGTCTACTATTTTTATATTTATAAATATATTTGTTTTTAGATATATGTATATTTAAAAATGTATATAATTGTAATAAATCATCAATCAAATACAAACTTAAAAATATAACAATGACACTATTGATCGGTTTACACTTAGCCCTATCATTGACTTACATAATTTGGCCGTGGTCATAAGAGTAACTTACTGTATCGCACATTGTTTATGAGTACCTATATTTTCTTCATCTACGGTTGCCCAAAACTACGTTAAGTTATTGTAATAAGTAAGTAATCATTCAGGTTTACCTGACAGTAAAACTGGAAGTACATATTACTAATGATCAACAACATAATTGTGTTACATTACAATCTGTATATTTCTTTTATTTTTATTAACTATTTATACAATCATACGTGTGTGCTATAAAATAAACAACGTAATTTAACGATTTATTATTTTATATGTTTATTAGTAAGTGCTAATGGAATTTCACAATAAAAATGAAAAGAGTTTAATGTGCTGTTAATGAATTGAAGTTCTTAAAAAAGAGTTCTTGCATGCAAATGTAATAAATTGTGCGCATTTGCGTTGAGAGCACAGTTACTTTGATTCAGAACACTCGACAGCTAAACGTTTCAGGAGAAGTGTCGATTTGTTTCTAAATGGCCACTTGACAATGGCATTTTATGACATACTAAATGATGGTGTTCAAAAACCCAATATTAGTGTTTAGATTTTTCAATTAAAACAATTCAAATAAAATTCATATGTAGCATAAAGTAAGTTAGTAAAAGATATTTAAGGAGTTTTATTTGTTCTTTTTTATGGAGAAGGGGCAAACGACAACACACACATAAGGCGGCCTTTAGGGGTTGGGAGGAGGAGTTGGGGTGTGGGTCTCCGGTATCCTCACTCACTCGGCGAAACATAGAGCAAAGGCTATTTCAGACCGGTTTACTGTCTGCTTTAATGATAGCTACTTGTAATAGAAATAGATAGAGACTAGAAGAAGATAGGTTTTCCAGTTCTTATTTTTAAGTATTTTAAAAGATACTAACATAGAGTAAATCGAGAATAGAAGCGAATTCACTAAATTTAGAATTAGGAGAATGGGATCTAGCCACGTAAAGTTTAGGATGTCAAATCATTTACATGCATATTATTCGAGTCACGTTCTTCTTTTGTTTCATATAGCGCTATAAACTACAGTAAAGCTTGCAATTTGTCATCAATCACTAAATGTCAAACTATCATAAAATTAAGATTATGCAACACAAAGTACTTCAACTACTTTGAGACCTCGAGTCAAGGATGATAATAAAGCTTTACATTGTATTGTCAGATTATGTTTGGCATATATAAATGAAGAAGTATTTTAACATACTTTTGTATGTTATGACCCACAGGTCAGTGTTGTGGGTTCAAATCCCACATGAGACAACACTGTGTGATTCACAAATTGTTGTTCTGAGTCTGGGTATTCTTTGTGTTCGTTTCATGTATGTTTGTAAAGTCCCCCGCGACACAGGATGCAAATTCGTTATGCGGGAGTTGTCTTTTAAAAAATACTGTGAATTCGTCATACGCCTTTAATAGTTTTTAGTCTTCTTTGAAAAGAGCTTTTTTGGTCTATTATCATCATCATCAGCCTATCGCAGTCCACAGCTGGACATAGGCCTCTCCAATAGCACAAAATTGGTCTACTGTACAACAAATTTAAAAGTGAAAATTTAAATATAACTGCATCCTCTTTGGCATTCAACATTTGTGTTTAATAAACGAAGCATGAATTGAAAAGCTGAATGGTTGCCGCAGCTGATAGCCAATTGGGAGGTTCAGTTATCCGTTTTGTGGTAGTGTAGAACATTACCGGCGGCTATGGATATTATCGGAATTGGTTCAGAGTGCGGTCCACCGCTCGCGGTAATAGCCAACGGTCAGAAGCTGAGCGTAACTAACTATCCATGGTATTATTTAATGTAAATTGTAGGGAATTTTGGAATGTAAACAATATGGTTCAGTATCTCTGTAACTACTACTACAATGCTACCTTGCGGTTATGAAATATTCCAGTGGTTTTTCCTATTTTTTTGGTCAGAATTCGAATTTCTTATACCTCATTCATTTATAAGATTTTGTTTATACTTCAATTCAGTATATATTCAATTTTGTGTGCAGACTGTGTTTCGAATTTTGTTTTGTAACTTAATTACATTCGATTGCATGGATTACTTTCAATTTCATCACCAACAATTACAAATATGCATGCCAAACGATTGGACGGAGATAACACTCTTAGTTATCGTGGGAGCAGTATTTATGTAAAACTTACTATAAAATGGCACTTACGTAAAAATGTGATTCTGTATTTCAGCAAACTTTTTCATTCTTAATTTTCTAAATACTTTCGTAACATAATTAATTTCTGTAAATGTCATGTCACAAGTAAATGCCGCAAATCATTTGTTACATTACATACAATATTACGACTTTTACGACGGCAGATTTCATATCGGTACGTGCGATTTATTGCTCGCGTAAGTAATAATAAGAGTGACATTATATAATATTATTTCTTTTACTTATGTAGTGAGTTTAGTTTATATAATATTAGTTCAATTAATTTACGTCAAGGTACGTCAGGTCTTTGTCAAATATTTATACAAGTAAATTAAATTGATTTGTCTGTTTGTATTTTAAAATTAACAGCTCTTCAATAATATTTAATATATTTTTATTTTTCTTGTCTGTCTGTCTTTTTGTTCCGGCTAATCTTTGGAACGGCTGGACTGATTTTGACAGAACTTTCAGTGGCAGACTGATGATATAAGTAGTAACTTGTGGTTGCTGTTGTAGAGGCACAAGAACGGGCCAGTTGACACTGTACCTATATACTTTTTGTATTACATATCCTTATGCATACAAAATTATAATAAAATGTATTTCTATTATCTAGTTCTTCTATTAGAAGCTAGAAATGAGTACTAGATAACAGAAATGAAATTAAGTAGACGATAGAAACCATTAAATTCAATTGTAATAACAGATGTTGCTTTTAGAAAAAAACATCCTCAATAGAATCTAATACCTATATAAAATTCTCGTGTCACAATGTTAGTTACCATACTCCTCCGAAACGGCTGGACGGATTTTTACGAAATTTTGTGTGTATATCGGGTAGGTCGGAGAATCAGTCAACGTATATTTTTCATACCCCTAAATGATAAGGGTGGACCACCCTTATTTATTTTTTAATTTTTAGATAAATTTTTATTTTTTTATGATACAGCATTAGAAAATACATACAACCCTGAATTTTTAAACCCTCTACGATCAACCCCTATTTGTCCATCGCGATTTTAATTGACCCACCCCTAAAATATATATATATATATTCCTTTTTATGGCAATGCAACGTTTGTCGGGTCAGCTAGTTATAATATAAAATCCGAAGATTCAGCCGCAGACGTTGATTAATAGTCATGTCTGTTCATATCTACGGCCTAGGTAAGCAAATAGATATCAAGTGTCTCTGTATGGTCTGTCGTCTACAATTTCTGTGTCACTTCCTAGAGAATGCCTATGTAAGGTCAAAACGGCTAAGAATGATCCGCGTCTTAAGGTCAGCGGTTATGGCTTGCGATTCACTTGTATGTCATTCTATCTTTGTACTCTTCTATTTCTAAGAAATATGCAATACTTAGGATTGGTTAACCTTTGAAGTAATATAATTATATTATAATCATTTATGTCTTGAGATCCTTCCGTTTATATATGCCTACGTATGTAAGTTGATTGAGATCTTGATTGGTCATAAATATTTTATAACTTTTTTACTTGAAGAAGATTGCCACGATATTTTTAATATACATGCCAGCGACGTTTGCAATATCTAGTGTAAGATATTATGACTAAGGAATTTAATACATACTTATTTATGTAAATGTTATGATGAAGTCATTGACAATAGAGATACTCGTATAATAGGCTCGCGTAGTGAATTGAGGTTAGCTCTTCCCAATGTGATGTAATCGATTGAAGTATGAGTTAGATTTTTCCTCAGGTCATTATTATTGGCTTTATGAAAGATCATTCAAAAGATCTCCATTCAACATACACACAATAACGCTCTGCGTTTCAGTCGGGCATCACCGCTGAATTGAATCATGTTTTGACTAATGCCACAACACGAGTTTGAATAATTGTAAAGTAATGAATGTACGAGTATAATAACTTTGTCGTCTAATAACAGATACATTCTCTATAATGGATACTCAACTAACTGACTAGCAAACATCAGACACTTCTTAACCCATTAACCGCCAAAATTAAAACAGCAGTAATATTTTTACAAAACATTTATTTTCATGTTGTTTATGAATCAAATAAACATAAAAAAATAAAAAATATTGAAAAAAGGAATTAGGCTTTCCAGGAGAGGGGTGTACACAATTGGGTACAGTGGCGTATTAAAGGTGAAAATTTTGAAAACATTGTTATTCAACACATAATGTTTTTACACACTTTTTGCATTGCCAACGAACTCTTGCGTGACAAACATCACATCTCAATGGTTTTCAAGCTTTTTTGGATAGTGCCCTACAACATCTTAAGGCAAACCTTGCAGTATTGAAGATGACGGTCGAGCTTTATGATGTGTTTTTGGCGTAAGTAATATCTTACAATGGCACGTCGAAACTGTAGCTGGTCTATGTTATCACTATGACTCATAACACGCCATGAGTTTGCAATCGCCATATCAACCATGTAGGTAAACAACACCCACCACCACTTTTTTCCGTGAATAGCAATCCTATACAGTGCAATCGAATCCCCAGTTTCTGTAATAATGTTTGGACTACTCTTGATCCTAAAGGATCAGTAGAAGCTTCGATGGCTTTTCCGCAGTAAAAATCAAAAGTCTCCCGTCGAACTTGCATCGGTTTTCCTCGAATAAATTGCTTCGCAGAGTGATGGCCAAAGTACTTTACCATCGATTCATCAATTGAATATTATTATGTATTACACCCCACTGCAGAAATTTATTCATTAGAATATCGACTAATGGCCGGACTTTGAACATTTTGTCCCTGGTAGTAGTTGCTACGTCATTGTTCACAAAATGAAGATTATTTTTTTGTCCCGGAATCTTTGCCGTGGCATGGACTTTGATGCCATTTCAACACCGACATCTTCATCATAAGACCAGTATAAATCTTCCTTGGGTAATTTATGATATCCAGACAATATCAATTTACCTATAAACTTTTTCAAATCAACAAAGTCTAATTGAAAAGTATGTCTGTTATTTTGATTAGCATATAACATTGTGTTAGTAATTATCAGGTTTATTACTTCTTCATCAAATTTTTTTTCAAATATCTATACTGGACCAAGTTCTCGGAGCTGTTCTTTTACTGCTTCCTGTCTTTCTTGCACATCAGTTCTTTCTACAGTCGTAGAAAAATAGGTAGGGGAACACTTACGCCATACCGGCTGACATAGTTGCTGTCGCCTTCTCTTTGCCGTTTCAGCCAATGGTTCCTCGTCATTGCTGTCGTAACTTTGAATAAGTTCCTCGTTAGCTCTAAGAACCTCAATATTGCCAGGCACATCCTGCGGCAAAGAGGCGGTAACCTCGTCGACGCCTTCTTCTTCATCTGTAACGACGCTAGGTTCTGGCGGTATAACAGCAAAGTCATAATCACCACCACCGTCACTCTCATCCAAAACAGCATTGACTGCTTCCTCAAGCCTTTGTAACAGTTAGAAACGTTAAAATGTCTCGAACTCATGGTAACGAAATCCTAGAACAATAAGCACTATCGTTATATAGATTCGGCCGCTGTACACAATTGGGTACAGTTGTCTTTCAAGCACGATTTCTTTGTAAATACTTGTTGTAAAATACTTTTTTATTATTTATTTTACGAATAAGGATGTATACTACAAGAAACATAAATATATCAAAAATTTAGGTTATGCAAACACAAAAAAATAATATATCAGCGAACTTACCTCGATAAACGATTATATCGCGAAGTTGAAATCCTCACTGTGACAGATTTTAAGAATATATCCACACAATTTGTGATTTTTTTGATGCTCAAACTATCATTTTTTAATATGGGTCGAAAAAAACAAATATAGGTCGGTAAATTTAATATCTACCTTCAATTGATTAGCTGTACCCAATCAGGTACAGAGGCGCCAAATGGGTTAATAACTCTGGTTATTTTTCTATCTATCTGTCTGTTGCGCTTTCAAAGCTAAACTGCTGCACCAATTTAATGAAATTTGACATGAAGATACTTTGATTCTTGAGGAAGGATATAGGCATACTTTTTACCGCGGTAACCGACATACACGCAGGTATAGCCACGGGCTAAAGTTAGTACAATACAAAATCGTAATAATAATAATCGCCAAAGACGTGAACTTCTGGTCATAGGTTCTTTGTAGCAACCATATGTAATTCTAATATAAAATACAGCGAATAGTATAACCTTGTATCTAAGATGCCACTAGAGATCGTATTCTTGAACATTGCCTTACTGAAATTTCATCCAACGATACCTTGTTTCCTTGTTTCGTTTCTTTCCCGTTTGATGCGTCGTTTGTTCCCAAGGGTGTCGTTTACTCGCTCAGGTGAAATGCAAGCAAGGCATCATCGTTTGGCTTCTGTGCTGTGAAACCTGCACGATGCACCACTCGCTTTTGTATACTGTTGCTATGTACTTGCTTTGTTGATTGTGCTTGAATGTCCATTTCTTTTCACTTGAAAAAACTTTAAACTGCAACTAACGGTTGGCTTGTCGATTTCGTGAAGTACATAGTTATTAATATTGCGTATTAAATTAATTTTAAATGAACAATATATGAATGTATTGATGATTAAATTAGATAAATTTTAAGTTTATCATTGGGGGTGTTTATGTTTTAAACATTTTTTTTTTTTTTTAAAACATGAAACATAATGTAAGAAACATGTGTTAATCTCATCGCCCACACTTTATTATTAAATTGATCATTATCATAATTAAAAAAATATGTTGTTTCTATCTCCAATCACATAAAATGTCTGAAAGGAAAGCGAGTTTAACTAACAATTGTTTTAAATAGTATTTACACTTCACAAAAATATATGAAAAAATAAAACAAATATTGAAATAAAAACAATGTAATTCACTATGATATAGTTCTCTTGTTTTATAAATAAAGAAACAAATATCTACTTATACGGCAATAAATCAACAAAACGCGTTAAGTTCTATTCTAAGGAACAGAGATTCTAGTGTTAATAAGTATTTTGTACAATAGCCTTTTTTCAATAAGTAACTATAGATGTGCTGTCTAATTCTTAAGGTTGATTTAATCGTTAACCAGTCAGGTGGGTGTAGGGTCTAGGGCCACATGTAACATAAATCCTGTCATTATATTATAGAAAACTAATTCGGTAACTTTTAATTACATGAATATTCAAACAAGTTTTGTAAACTAAACATCATATATAAATAGCAAGTTATTTGTTGTCTCTAACTTATAATTAAGTTGTCTCTCACAGAAAATTATTTTACACACGGAACCGGAATGTTATTCATACTATGTTGTTGTATGCGCATGCGCTGTTTGATAATATAACTAACTTTTTTATTTTTTGCTTGCAGGTACGTATCAGACGATATGGCGTCTTATCTTGTAGATCTCAGGTAATGTGAAAATGTTTATTTTTTTTTATTTATAACTTATAAACTCTTCTTTCTAATCTAAAACAGCAATTCATTTTGAATTTTCATGATAGAGATTTTGCGTTTATAAAATTGAAGTTAAGAAACAGAAATAACTTAGTGAAAAAATACGAGTTTGTTTATACATAGGGTAAAACCGGGATAGATGCCCCACTTTTTGAAATACCTTCATAATTTTAAAAATATTGATTTTAAATGAAACATTTCTGTGCATGTAGCTAGCTTAGTTATTTAAGTTGGATTATTATTTGATTTTGCTGACCTAACAATTACAGATTTTGCAAAATCTAGGTTTCTGTGAAACGGTTTTTTTTGGGATAGACGCCTACCCGGTTTTACCCTAGGATTTCTAAAATGAAACAGCCAGCATTTTAGAGTAGTTTTCATAAAACATTTTTTGCATCAAAGCAGTTGACCTAAAGGACGAATTGGGTATTAGAGGGAATATTATAACATTAAAACAATAAAAAAAGTTAATTTGAAAGACACCGTTGTATGAAAAATCATTTAGTTAACCTGACGCTGCATTTTAGTCGAGTAGATTACATTTACAAAGCAATCTATGATGCAATGTTTTTGCCATGACCGCAATAATTGCCTGTCGTTTTTATATTCAAATGTACGTTTCATTAAAAGGGCTTTAAACAAATTATATGCCACGATAACATTAAAATGCATTACTGAGTTGGTTTACATAAATTGCTAATCTCTCGCTCTGCTCTCTGTTCGAACATAATGTAAAACATAGCTTATGTCGATACTATCTAAAAACGATTACATACCATTGTAGGTTCAGTGATTCAGGAAATAATCCTATGACATTAATTGGGACCTTTTCTCTTAAAATGTAAGAGATATCGTACTTATTTACGTCCTTTTTAACCGAATTCAGAAGAAGAAAATCAACTGATAGTTTTCTTGTATTTCAATTGCAACCGATTTCTGAATTCTTTTTTTGATTGAATTAATGTAGGTGAAAAAAAAAGCTTATATACGGATTAATATAATTACAATTTAGACTGCTTGTTAACTTGGACGGGTTCAAGAGGAATAAATCCCTATTTATATATTTTTTTCTTTTTAGTCTTTTCGCATTCAACTGGTCTTTGTTCCTCGTATTTCCCGGCGTCAAGACTTTCTGTCAAGGATTTTTATACATTTAATACACAGAAATCGGGTTTACTTGCCTTCTCCTATATCCTCATTAAGAGTAAGAGTTACGATAATAAAACTAATATTTTTGTCTCAACGACTATTTTATTCCATGTTTTATTTTCCCGAGACATCTGAAGTACAGCACTCGTGATCACGGATAATCATTTATTTGAACAAGCACTTCGCTTGTAGGAAATAATGTTTTTAAATGAGGATATAAATTTTAATTAATAGCTTTGCAATCTGTTACATAGAATATGAGAGTTAGATTGTTATTGAAATGAAATCAGAATGTTTTTGTTTGCTACGACATTGTGACATCTAACAGAAATGCCTGGACTATTGTTCGTGTAATAAGATTTATTACATATATTCTGAACTCGTCGTTTAACTTAACAAGTTCAATTAGTTCGCTGATCAGTCATCTCTGACAATTTAAAAAGAGACAAATATAAAGTTTACCTATTTAGAATCCAAAATTAAAGCACAATGCACATATTTCTTATCCAACATCAGATTACATTTTTATGATATAAAGCATTTCAGAGAGAAACTTTAGTTTACCATACCTTGATTTTATTTCATGTACTGGGTAAGTACTGGTCTAGAAGTCAGAAAACTTCTTAGTTATTAGTTCTTTCATTTGAACTGTAATCCACTTAAATTGGTTGATTTCGAGGGAAGTTAGTTAAAGTGTGCATAGTATTAGGCAACGGCTTGATCGTATCAGGATGCAAAAAATAGGGCCAAATAAGGCGTTACATTGATTCCTGGTCCTCCTGGAGTAGGGCACTTCAAACCGGTGGTATTCAGTAGAATCACCACACACGCTTGCCTCCTAGCTACATCCACATGGAGTTCTAAAGGGATTTCCATCCAGTCAACATAAAAGTGTAGTATAAACTTTATGCAAAAACTCTTCGGTAAAAAATTGAATTAGGTACCTACTGTGTTGTCATTACCTATTTATTCATCGGTTTACAAATGAAACTCGTGCAAGACACTAAAAACCAGTTATTTTATTTTTAACTGACCTTAGAACAGCAGGAAGTTCTTGATACACTACAAAAAAAGATAAAGAAACTCGAGTTAGACAATAATTCTTCCTTTAACTGGATTAATTATTCTTAAAGTTAAACCTATTTGAAGAGATAATCCTACTTAATTACTACACTGAAGAATTGATAATGATTTCATTTCAATAATAGGTAACTATGGCATTCATTTAATTTTAGGTTCAATTAAAACATTTTCGAAATGCCCAAGAGCATTTTTTATAGGTGTCTAGTCATTTACGATCTAGAGTCAGTTTAAAGACCACACACTGTCTTTACTCGTGAAGTGATGACCAACATTCCATACATACCTGTAGGAACGCTTTCTCTCCTTAAAAACGTTATGCAAGTAACGGAACCCATAGTTGAAGTGAATTAACATAGAATCATAATTTAGTCACTCCATAATGGAGATGCACTCATGTACGTGTTGTTAATTGTTTACAAACCAGTTCCTTGACCGAAACGTGTATTGTTATGTCACTAGCAGAGTGTATACCGTCATTGAACCACTTAGACTTACGCTGGCTAATGTTGAAATCAGCCCAGAAATGTATACTGGAATTTACAAATACCAAAAATATATTTTCTTATGTTAGGTTTGTGTTTTTGGCTGCTAAAACCATGATAAACCAAGCTAAAGCCATAAAAGCTTGTAATAAGAGTTTTATTTCTAAACGAAATTTTAATTGTAAAGACATCCACTCTAGACTGTGTTTGAATGTATTAAAAAATTGGTGTTAACCATTTTTGCAACTTGTTTTGTTTACCTATTTAATAAGGAAATACATAGGTCGTTTGATCTCTACTGAATAAATTGTAATAATCTTATAACGGTATATCTTCTCTGCTATCTTATAGTCAAACAATTTACTATATTTTTATAAGTGTAAAGAATTATATATCCGAAAGAAGACACTCAAGCGGTAAAGTTTACTACTTATAGGATAATAAATCCCCTTATGTAAACAAAATCTTACTTTATAAACATTTTTATATTGATATACAAACATCGAAAACCATAAACCAAACACTTTATAGAATCTATAGTGTTGTTGTTATTAATGTGTGTAATAATTTCCATGCGGCCGTGCTCATCCGCCGTAGCGGTCAGTGAATTTTATCTCGTAACATCCGCCATGTCCTGTGTTTGAATGCTTTGGAATATGTGTGTGTGCTCATGTATGCATACGTATCTGTGCGTGTAAATTTCCGTACCCCCGATGCTGCGCTTTCCATGTGAATTTGTGCGTTTAACGTGTTTGTTATCAGTTGCGTTGGGGGTTCTGTCATATTTGCACAACGTCTATGCGAATAGGATATCCTTTGAAAAATATCATTTACTGGCTTTTTATGAGTACTTCATTTCATCGCTTTGGAACGGTCCTTTTATTCAGTCTGTCTGTGAAGTCTAAATGTTTTTTCCTAAAAGTGCGTTTACAAAATATTGTGATGATCGGATGAACGACATGTCATAGAATAAAATGACGAACAAACAAAGATACTAATTTTCGAATCTCGCTAGGTAGTATAATTGAGTCATTTAATGAGTTATAATATATTACCGCTACGTATTCGCTAATTTACCCGCGTTGAGCGTTACTTTTTCGCTCCACAAATACAAGAAATTAGTCCAAACAACCAAGAAAAACTAGGACTTCAGTCTTTTTAAATTAGTAGACTGCACGGTTGGCCGAGTGGTGTCAGCGGTCGCCATGCCGCTTGCTACTGCGCCAAGTGTCGTGGGTTCAAATCCCACGCGGTACCTACAACACTTTGTGTGATCCACGAATTGTTGTCCCGAGTCTGGATGTTCTTTGTGTCCGTTTCATGTATGTTTGTAAAGTCCCCCACGACACAGGATGTTTATTCCTAATGTGGGAGTTGTCTTTTAAAAAAAAAAAAACAAAAAAATAAAAAAATACATATTTATTAAATTGCACTATATTAATCCTCGATAAAATATTTGTATTACCTATGAAAACATACTCCACATACTCCAGCTTACCTAGGAGTACCCACTGAACTTGCAGCGTAGTGCCATATCGGTGCATCCGGGCGTATGCTTCCGCCCGACATGCGACACCCGGGAAATCATCTTATACACATGATAGCTTTATGCTATTACTGCCACTACCTAAAACATACGGGGATATCGATTACGCTATCCTGCGTAATTAAGCGGTGAAGACGAAAATTTCTAGCTGGAGTTAACGAGGATTACACACTAGCTGTGCTCTTAGCTTTACTTATTACCAAAGTAACATACAAATATAGCCTATGCTACTTCTAAATAAAGTTCTTTTTTTTACAATAATAATTTCTTAGCGTAAATCCACTCATTAGAAATGAGGATGTACTTAACTTTAGGTTTATTGTATCGATATGTTACTCTATTCGTAATTAATCAATGAGTGGAAGAATTTGAGGAAAGTTTCGTGAAATAGTAAGTTAATTTTAAAGCTTTCAAATAGCTTAAGGTTCGAAATAAATTCAAATTAAATTCACGATCTTAAATGACAAATTTACCAGTAATATTCCAATTACCCAAAACTCTATAGTTTAAATATTAACAGTCAATTTACGAGTCTTAAAGCCAATTTTATCGTACAGTTTGAAGTAGTCGAGCTACCTAACACAAAGTTTCTACATCATACCAGTAGCGTCATCGAGCTAAGCTAGTTCGAGCAAAAAAGAAACAAAATATTTGTATCAAATATGTAGGTTAATAGGATATAAAAGTTGATGACTTTTAAACTTTAGGCGCCTCATGTATATATTAAAGAAATATTTATAGTTTTAAACCTGCATTCATTTAAATAACTTGGTTAAATCCTTTCAAATGTAAATACATATTTTCAATTCATATGCGTAAAATGGAGGTATTTACTTACACAATTTGTACAATAAAGAAAAATGAATATTTAAATTCTTAAACAGCCGCAACTGTTCGTAAGCTGAAACTTCAGAGGCCTAGAAACTCGCATAACATTCATTTTATCTTTTTAAAACTTTCGCAGACATCCTTATTTTAGTAATTACTCTTAAGAGCCCGTAATAACCCGTCTTTTATAAAGAGATTTTTTCAGTTACTGCAGACTCATACAAACAGAAAGTTTTTAATCTTGAATTTTTCTCGTGGAGATGCGACGACTGTCTTAATCATACGCGCCATGAAATATTCAGGCGGTCTGTGAGCATCCCACATAAAAGACTTGGGAATACGCTCTCGTGAGCTTTTTAAGATGACAGCAGAACGGCGGGGGAAAAATGAGCTTAGACTGAAAGAGGGTCTTGTATGTAGTAGCGATCTTATTAAAAGTGTAATATATGTTTTTAAATGACACGTAGATATGTACTTTCATTTCTGGCATTACAGTTAAAATCAATTAAAAACATTATAGGTGGATGATGAAATGAATTAGAGAGGAAATTGATCCAATTAAGAGTACTTGATGTTCGTTGGTAGATTGTTGTTGTTTGTTCACACACATTATTAAATATTTATATTATTTACAAATAAACCTTTAATTATATATTTCAATTAATTAACTTTATAGAGAAATAAAACTATTTAAACTAAATATAAACGCCTTCCAAAAAGTTAATAGCAACAAAACTCGTTTCCTCATTAAATGAATTAACTGACAGGCGTATCATTACTCTCCGTTAGTATAAACGTCCAACAATCCTACGCTTAATTTACTTTAACGAGTTGTAACATAAGCGGATCCGCATATTGTGAAGTGCGTGTAAGCTCATGAGATGATTATCACAATGCTTTGTGTCCGACCATTGTTCGACATTTTGTACTCGTGTATTGTTTATCTACTAACATGTTATGTGGTTATTAGATGATGTGCAACATGTTCAGCAAGTTAATATTGAAAGGAAATAGTTTGATACTTTATATGTTACGCGTTTATTTATATTAAGGGAAGCCGTACAAGTTAAATTATCATTAATGACTACTTTGAAAAGACACTGGTTTTCTTTAGAACATTTTAAACAACACCCTTCTCATACTATTTGAATACTTTTATGGCGAGATAGGTACTTCTTAGACTCTCCGTCTCAGTTAACGCTGACGAATAAATTTAATATTGTAATCAGAGTTATAGCAGTCCATGTCACGTCTCCACGACTCGGCGACGACATATTTTCTGAAGAAAAGCGAACATTACTGTTCGCTTTTCTTCAGAAAATATGTCGTTCAATTTTAATTGAAACATAGAACAGAATAATAATCGGTTGTCTTGGACTTACAATTTTAATAACAGCTTTTAAGAGTGGTTTCAAAATTGCTGCTTGCTGTATGCTTTTAAAGTTTTATAAATATAAAGCGTAAAAAGCAAGCATGTAAGAAAAAATGTAATTGAAAAAATTACATCTTTACAGGTAATTTCACAATATAGCTGTATCTCCATCTTGGTATGGTTTACAATCCTTATATTATAAATGTGAACAGAAGTTGGTTGGTTACGGTTTCACGCGAAAACTACTTAACCGATTATCATGAAACTTTGTACACATATTCTTGGAGGTATTAGAAGTAACATAGGACACTTTTATTAAGTGCGTGCGAAACCGCGGACGAAAGCCAGTATAAAATAAAGCCGAGAATCCTTTCCATGAACTGAACATGACTGATGGATCTTTCTTTGAAAAGTTTTCTCATTCGCTACGCTTTCTTCTCGCCAGTTTGAATGCACTCTGTAAGATTTTTACCCTCACGGTCTAGACGACATTGGAATGAGGGGTTTACGTTCAGCTGACTCAGCGTTTCCACTGCGTCTTATTATTTTGTGAAATGAAACGTGTTGTTTTGCCGCTATTACCACTTTTGTTCTACTATTACTTTAAGGTGCTGTTTTTTGTATCCGGATATAATTGTATCCGGATTTTGTTACTTCAATTCTATTGTATACAAAGAGAAGGTTAGGTTGCTATAAAAAATATAAAAATAATTATTGTAAATATACATAACATCGTGAAAGGGACACAAAAACAACACTCAGATTTAGAACAACAATATATAAAAAATTTATAAGTGCGAAAATAAATTCAAATATCAGGAATAAGGCCAAAGAATATATCTCTCTCTTTCATTAATAATACATCAAAGACGTAGCTAATTAGCACGTGTACGAATGCAAAGAGCTCTAGAAAGGGATAAAACAGCTTTCTAAGTTATTGGCTGGGGAGAGAGGAAGACTCGACGTGCACATTTGTGCGAAGTCTGTAATTACACCCATATACCAGGGAACATGTATGATGGCCTGGGAACATGGAAATACAACTGTAGCGACGGCTTGAAATGCAGTTTTGAAATTCAAACATCATAACATCACATCTTAATGTTTGAAATGGATGTTATTAATCTTGCATAGTAAGTGTTAATTGTGGTATTACAATCCTGGGACAACACAAGTGGAACGGTTGCATCCTGTTTCCTGCGTCCGATGAAGACTAAATTTCCACATTCGAGCTTGTAAACTAAAATTTTCGCACAATGTCATAATCCTAAAACTACGAACTAATAACAAAAGGCATCACCTATTGTCTGGACGTATTCAGGGTTAATTAAAGTGTGTCAAAATCGTACATAATATGTTGATAGAATTAAATAGTTAAATTAAAAATTAAGTTAGTAGTTTTTTATAAAGTATAGAAGTAATCCAAGAAATGGTCTCGTCAACATCTTTTAGTATAGTAGGCCATAATCTCCTTTCTAAATAGAAGCCTATATTCAATAGTGGACCATATCCATCAAGACTATTATTGATGGCCATCGCCATTATGAGGATCAATAAATATTATGCCTTGTTACTGTTATGTTATGTGGTCAAAAAACTAACAAAAATAACAGACTTCGAGAAATGGATCAAATTGAAATGGGACCACACGGGAAGCACCAGCTTTCAAATAAAAAAAGAATTATCAAAATCGGTTCACCCAGTCGAAAGTACTTATGTACTTATATATATATATAACAAAAAAAAAACAGTCGAATTAAAAACCTCCTCCAAATATTTGCCCTTATTTCAGGCGATATCTTGCCCAACCCTGTTCTGACACGAAACCCAAAACTTGATCAAATGTCGAGACCCATCCTGTCAACATGAGGATTCTCGGTTCTACGTCATTATACAAGGAGACTCACACCATGAAAGCGAGAGATAGGAAAGCTTTGTGTAGCCCCTTCATCTGAACGCTTTTGTATGGGACATGTCAGCACGCCGACGCTTTACGACGTCGACTGTTGTCATTTTGAATTTCCTTTCGTGCACATATATGTACGTCTATGTTAGTTTAATGTATATTTATTTGTTTGTCTCTTATGTTTTATATAAGGATTTATTTCTGTGTTCACCGATTTGTCAGGTAAAAATCGATTTAAAAGCTTGAATTATACTTGATATGGACTACAAAGTTGTGTCATGTCATGTTATAATTACAGCAAACGAAACTTAGATCAATTTGGGTTGGCTTTCAAAAGTATTTGTAAAGACTTTGGTCTAAGATATTGTATGTACCAATGAGTAAAGGATTGCGGAGAAACTTATCCACTAATACATAATGACATCTTTAGGCGTCTTCTATCATTGTTCCGTATTGTTCGAACCACAGACCAGGGAATGCGCGCAACTCGTTACAGAACTCATTGAAAGTTTCTATATTTAATGATTATCACATGAGCGTTACTAACCCTATCTAAGTCTTTATGACTATCCCACTCACATTTAGATTGACTATGATTGACACCGGTTCTTCAAAATACCTGTGTGGTTTTAATTGGAGGAGAAATCTGCCATTCCAAGGCATTCGTTGATTTAATTAAATGTTATAACTTTTACAATTAGTTTCAAATGTTTGAATACTTAATTGGGTTTAATTAACAAATGTTAACATATTTTTATTTAAAGGGGGTAATTATACGGTACAAACCTGCTATATAGTATTACTTATACTAATATTAACTAATATATAGGTATTACATCCCCTAATTCTACGTGGCAATGACCCTTGTTAATAGTTTTGCAAAAACCCTGTTGGTTGTCGTTAATAACGTGGGGTACAATACAAGACTACTATCGGTTGCTTCCAAACCATGAAACACGTCCAATATTTTACTTGCAAGGCTGTTTTTATTAGAAGTACAAAATAAAATAAGCTTACATTACTTTACCCCAAAAGTTGAATATGTATTAATGTGTACCGAATAAGCACAAGTACATAGTTGTTGTTGGGCGAAAACACCCTTTTACGGTACATAATTCTGAATTATTACGTTGAAAATCTGTGTAGGTTTTTGGAAATGGCGATTTAAATTTCTACCTGTTACATGAATGTAAAATTAAAACTCGTCAAACGATTATCTTTATTTCAAAATTGATCGACTGATTGCTTGCTATCATCGTATGATAATTCGTCTATATCATGTAAATACTTTCAATACATTCTTTCGAATTCTTAATTTTGTTGAGACTAAATCTTCTTTATAAAAATAATGATTTTGCATAAAGTTGCTTACATTGTTATTTGTCAGCACTTTGATGTTATCGTTTAATTGTACATGTAGCGCACATTAGAACCGGTGTCACTTAATTCAGTGACGTCTATAAAACGTTTAAAATAAAACTTTGAAACAATGTCCAAGTCTCCCTTTTAAAATCTTATCGATCGATCACGTCACACAGATTCACTTAATTTGTTGCGAATATAGGTAAAATATTTATTAAAGATAAATAGTAATACTCAGCTGTGTATTTCAGGCAGGCCGAATAATCATCAAATATTAACGTCACACTTCTTTTTTGTAAGGATGAATGAGCAGCATAGTAGTCATCCATAGACGGTAACTCAATAGCGCATTGCCTGCCTTTGAGGTCATATCGGTCATGAAATACTTTGGACTACAATATTTTCATCATTCACGGATTGATCGTACAAAACAAAAGAGTGTAGGTATTGAAAAGCAAACATGGGTTGAGTGCCAATTATGCAAGTGATGGGAATGAATTTTTTACCGCGTGTAACAATAGCAGAAAGCTGCGACCGGTATTAGACAGAACAATAATATTTAGTTAAGAATGTCCGAAACTGATCTAGGAGTAAAATTATTGATTATCTTTGGTTTACCACTGTTGAAAGTTTTTATTTTGATAATGGGGAAAACCCATACACTTTTTTATGCGTAGAATATTTTAACCATAAAAGTATAACAATAAATATGGATTAATTTGCACTTCCTTTTGTTTTTATTATTCGACCGATATGGGGTAATAACGTTGAAAGGAAGTGAAACAATTGTTTTTTATTTTCAATGTTATCTATCAACTTATAATGTTTATTTACTGCCTCGGTGGCGTAGTGGTAGCGTATGCGACTGCTAAGCTTGAGGTCTCGGGTTCGATTCCCGGGTCGGACCAAATGTTTGTATGATCTGCAAATATTTGTTTCGGAGTTTGGGTGTTTTCTATGTATAATATGTATGTATTTACAAAAAAAAGTATATAAGTATTTATATCAGTTGTCTAGTACCCATAACACAAGCTCTGCTTAGCTTGGGACTAGATGGCGTTGTGTGTTAGATGTCCGGAATATTTATTTATTTATAATGAAAAGATACAGGAGGTAGCAGAGCCAAGTTGATTTTGCGCGAACGGACCGGCTCGGCCATACATAAAAGAATAAATAAAATAAAACAGGAATGTAATTTTTTTTTAATCACATTCTGACAAAGTCCATTATAGACTAAAGCCAACTTATGTGTCAAATAACTTCATATTTAGGTTTCACAAGTTTTGGATAGAGATATAAAAGTTAGACATATGTATATTTATCAACAACTTTCATGTGTTAAATAGTAATAAATTGCAAATAACTATCCGAAACTTTACCAGGAATTGGTGAAACTAGCCCTAAACCTTTATTTGAAGCAAAGCTAATTTATTAAAAGAATGATCTCGAACGAGCATAATTTATTGTTTGTCTGGTACATAATAATATTTTTTTAAATTTATATAATGACTACACATGTTAAGTTAGGCGATATAAATTACTAAAAATATGAGTTTTTTTCTTTTCATGATTATTTATACTAATTAGTCATTACACACTTACATTATCTGGCTCTCGGTATTACGCATCGACGGTGGAGTGACAGGTCCTAAATGCAAGCGCATTTTCATACTTTAAAAACCTCTGTCTAGAAAAATAACTAAAACTGTCTTGTCTGCTTCTTTTACGCTTTCGGAAATACTTCTCCACTAAGCTCTTTCTATGGTTAAAGCGTTAGTAAGAAGAGATTTTACTGAAACTTTTCAAGGTGTAGGAATGTTGTTTTTTATTCCATTACTCGTCAGCATCTATTTACTTGTAACTGTTGCAAACTGGCTGTTGATGATTATAAAGGAGGAGGGAGCTGGACATAGGAGGTTTATTTTGTTTTACCCAATAACGATGGTTATATTTAAAGACTAATAAATTTATTACTAAACAACTTATTTCAAATGTGTTTTTGTCCATTTAAATGATAATTGTAAGTAGGTACTTTAATTGTTTTTTTTTCGTTATTCTCGGAACTACTTGTAGTATCTACACGCAATCGTTGATAACAAATTTTGTATTATGAATGATAACGTTTGGATTAACCGTTTATGATATTTGTATTGAACAGTTCTCTGTGTTAATCTTTAAGTATTGACATTCAAATTAGATTGACTGTTAGAAAATCCCCTTGTGTTTGTTTTTGTCACAGAGTTAAGGCAATAAATGAATCATAAAAATGCATTCAAGAGATATAAATTAGATAGTGTTATCAGTAATTTATATTTTGTTAACACTTTGTAATTATTTATTCGATTACAGTGTTTCCTAATAGTGAGTTGTCTATTGTAAGTTGTATGAAACATTTAAGTTTCTGTTTATTATAAGTTTAAGATTTCATTGCAAGTAATTGTCACAATATCTCTTATTTTGTTATTAGTCGGTCATATTTAGTCGGTTTACTGTGTGCGGTTGTTTTACGTATTTGTGTTGTAGTGAGTTTTAACTTGTCTAAGGTTTATCATCGTATGCATCGATTCAAAAACAAATAAGGAAAAGTGTGTGTAATGAAAGTTTATTATGAAATTTGTAGCTGTTTGATAAGTGGTATCTCAAGAAAAGTATGCGAAATGAAATTTTGGCATATTTGAAAGTTTATATGGGGGAATAGTGCAGAACGTTAAAAAAAAAGAATTATGATCGAATTTCTACCACAAGGTTTCTTACAATAATAGTTTTTTAAACAGCCTGTCTCAAACGCCACAGAATAAAATCGGTTTTGAATGCACTCAGAAACTGGCCACTTCATGAGTTTTAATATTTCATGAAAATGGTGTTAGCAATTTAATACTCAAAAGATTTAGTTACATTGCTAGTTGATTGTAATTACGTCAGAATTAGCTGCATTCTATGACTTTCTTCTAAAGTATTGCAGTGCCTGACATTCAATCACATTTCGAAACCTACTAATTAACAACACTTATTGAGTACCAAACCACTCGTACATACTTCATAGTAACATAACATAGAAGCTGACCTGTATAGTGGCTATCCATTTAATACACTGCCCTATCGACGTCGACGTCTCAATTGTTATTAACTGCAGTTCTCTACTCGTAATTGTACAATACAAACTGTACTGCATATCAATAAAATGACTATTATAACATGATCTACTAATCTTCCAAATGTATGTTCATGTAATATTGTAGTTCCAGATCTACTTAGAATGGTTTTCTTGTTAAATGTATCTAAATGATTAACCATTAAGATTTGAGCTGCTCTATCAGTTATTTTGTTGTTAATGTACTATATAAGCCTGGTTCTATCTTAGTTGGTCACGGATATATTGGGTAATTTATGAGTACCGATGACACCCGCAAACGACAATTCGATTCAGTTACCGAAACGTGCTTGATAGAATGAAATTTGTCATGCAGCATTCGACTTTAAATGTTGTGTTAAAGAAATCGATAAGGTAACATCAATGCATTATGATGCAAGCTATATAGATTAGAAAGTGTTTAATCTTATTTTGTATGTATATGGTTTGTTTTTATGTATGTTTTGTGTCTTTGTGAATAAGCTAGATATGATGTTTAGCAGAGAATCATGTAAACTCGAAGTGTGCGATATGATTTCTACGGTAGCAATATTCCAATGTTTACAGTCTGCATTTCAAATACTCCTTGCCTTTTCCAGGTCAGTACACTCTGACACCAAAGTCTTTCTTTTTACAAGACAACTAACAAGAATTAAGAGTTGCAAATGAATGAATGGAATGGAACAAACATCATAAAGTGAAACTAATAAACCTATGTTAAACAAACCGCACCAAAGCGATGCGGAAAGCGATGTCCACTCTCGTATATCTGTGTGCGTAAAATACATCATGTAGATATGTACTTACCCCACACGATAAGTTTATGTGTGTGTTTTGCTGTCTGTGGGCAATTTCGCGTCAGGAAATTGATAGCTTACCTGCGTTCGTTATTTATTATGGCAGTACAAAACCATTTAGCCAGGCCTCTCGGTTGATAAATTACTTAATAGATTTAGTTTGCAGTAGGTATCCCCTCTCCTACTAATATTATAAACGCGAAAGTTTGTGAATATGTAAGTGAGTATGTTTGTTGCTCTTTCACGCAAAAAAACCACTGAATGGATTTTGATGAAACTTTACAATAATATAGCTTATACATCAGAATAACACATATAGGATACAATTTATAAATATACTAGCTTCGCCTCCTGGAGGTAGTTCTTGTATTAATATTTACCGTCAGTTATGGTTTTGGTAAAAACATAACGCTAGAAGCTTAAATTTTATATATTTCTAAATTAATATAAACATTATATCGTAATGGTTTATCGTTAAATTCTGTATTTAATCAGCCTTGATCTAAATTTAGGGTTTTTATTACGTTAATTTGACATTTGTGCTGTCAACTTTGACATAACCACCTTACATATTATTGATTTGGTGACTTTATTCTACATCATATATCAATCATTCCTTTTACAATAAAAAGCTCTGACCACCAATTTCATTAATTCGGTTTATACAAATAAGAATAAGTAACGATGAAGGTTATAGATTATTGAATATCATAGTACAACCTTTATACGTGCCTTTATTTATTTCATAAGTTACGATATCATGGGGCATGACCAGTATCTCATAACGTAAAAATAATATGGGGACAACTGCGCTAAAGGAATGTAATATTCCCGAGGGTGACAATCATATCGGTAAACTTTGGAAATGTACACAAATAGAATAATATTAAACACGGGTGTTACTTCATATAAATTATTTATCTGTTAAAGATTAAACAATTTTTTTATATTTTTTTGACAGATTCCCTTATTGGTTTCGTTCCGTGGCTCCAACAGAGTTTTAATCGGTTGTCGTAGTAAAAAGTAGCCTACATCCATCTTCAAAAATTAAAGTATTTTCGTTTTAAAATTCATCAAAATCGGTTCAGCGTTATAATTGTAAAAACGTGAAAAGACACTTAAAGTTATGTGTACTTAAATAATAGGGATACATATGTGATAATTTTAATGTACAATTTTATAGCTATGCTATCGTATTACGCTGAGAACTTGTAAAGATTGCGAATAGCATGTTAATAACAATAAATGTTTTATAAAGAATACACAATATGTAGTTACTATGTAACTACTATGAATATGATGAACATTTCATTTTTGTTTATGAACACAAATGTGTACAGCTAACAGACAAAGTTCCGCTTTTCACATCCTGCAGTCTGTCCTTGCCAGTTAGTTTCCCTCTGCAGTACGGCGGCGCCTGTACTGAAAGCTTTTACATACTTTGAAATGCTATTAAAGCGTTTTAAGTTCAATTCGAAATGTAACAAACCTTGTTTGTTATCCATACCTCATATCATAAATTCAAAAGTATTCTGTCTGTCTTTATGCGTTGACTTGTGTGACGTATTCAGTGGAAAGAGTAATTTAAAAATATAGAAAATTAATGACTGAAAAATCTGAGATATAAATACGATTTTTATGAAATTGTACGTATGTTTTCTATGTTTGTCTGTCTCTGCTCTGTCTTTTTATGGAAAGGACTAGATTAGAATATTATTTAGTTAATGTCGGCCTCTTCCTTTTTATCAATGAAAGTCTAGAAGTTTGTATGAATGCCATTCATTAAATTAAATTACTACAATTGCTTAACAAGAGATAAAGTGACACGAACAAGAACAAGCAGCTTAAAAAATGCAACACTTTTAATCCGACATCGTGACGTGTGCATCAGTAGATTGTTAGACACTGAAGCTCTAAAAATGTCAATTAATTAATTAGCTAGTATCACAAAGTGCAAACACAGCCTTATTGGACTTGGTAGCTTTACAGTATGCACCATCTGCCTGCACTTTGATGTTGGTACTACGAAAACTCGATTGAACACTCCATCGACTTATATTAATGGTGGTTATTAACGAAATACACCTTGGCAATAGTGTATGATTGGAAATTTGCTTATCAAGAGCCGTGTGTGCCGAGGATGAAACTAAGCGTGCAATTGGAAAAGCCTATGCCAGCCAGCAGTTGCCATAAGCTTTTCCAATTGCAATTGCAGTGGCAGTGATGAGTGTGTGTACGATTAGCGATATTGCAAGAAATCATTATATCATCATATTTGACTGCCTCGGTGACGCAGTGGTAGCTCATGCGACTGCTGTGCTTGAGGTCTCGGGTTCGATTCCCGGATCGAACCAAATGTTTGTATGATCTGCAAGTATTTGTTTCGAAGTTTGGGTGTTATAATATGTATGTATTAACAAAAAATAAAGTGTAAGTGTATTTATGATGTGGCGACCTCCACATACAGCGCCATCTACCGAAGATACACTGAACTACGAAGTAACGCACTGTACCTACAAACTACACTACACGGAGTAACTACCAATCCTGAATCGCGCAAATAAAGTTCCCGCGCCGATTATCATATATACAACATCCCAACATCAACTGTTGGGCAGTAGCCCGCCAGGCATGATCACCTCGCCTGGTCGGAGGATCCTCCCTTTGTGTTGGGTGGTTAGATGGCGCTGTATGTGGAGGTCGCCACAATATCAGTTGTCTAGGACCCATAATACAAGCTCTGCTTAGTTAGAGGTCCGAAATATTTATTTACGATTAACCAATTATTATAGTTGTCTCTATGTTTTTTGCTTTTTAGCGTATCATGAGTTACATTCGAGTTTTTGTACAGTAGTAAGGCCTCGAGGGCAGAATGTTTGTTGCCTGCCGCCCGCCCACCAGTCGGCAAGCACACAACGTAGGGCGCGCTCGTGTTTATACCGCATAACCGTTTGCTGTAGCACTAACCGCTTTCCCCGTCAATGTAAATATACGTGCACCGGGTTGCGTCTTGTTTTGAAGCAACGTTTTTTAAATTGTAAGTGGTAGTTAACATGATTGGCTGTTAGTTAAGTAATTTATTTTTGTCGTGTTTTACTCAAAACTTTGTAACTTTAGTAATTGTGTTAATAATTAACTAATATGTTATATTCTGTAAACAAGTGCAGTACCGGTAGGTAAAGATATTTGTGTTTTTTTTTATTTTGCTTAAATTTTAATTAATGTAAGCCTAACTTCAGAAAAAAAAAACCGTTTTTGATATTGAAAGTTAAAGAATATCTGTGAGTAACGATTTTATTCGTTTTGTTTTCCCTATTTAATGGGTACGAATATGGTTTTGTCACCTTTCTAAGTAAAAGTAAGTTATTATAAGAGCTTATTGGAAAAAGTTATAAATTAAAAAAAGTAAAATAAGTAACATAGTCGCCCTTAACGTATTCAATAGTTTACTAGAGCGTTTACTCATTTTTTTTAACACAGTGAAACTTTTACAACTTTGCAACTGAAATATAGATTAAAACGTAAAACTTCATGAGTACCTAATTAAAAAATAGATTAATTATAAAATCACATATGGTGTTGTATTTCTATCAATGTTTTTTCTTAAAAAATGATAAACTTCTTAAACAACCTTTCACCCTTTATTTTAGCCTCTTATGGGTGACATTACCGAACATTTTTCATTAATGAGAGTTTACAACATAAAAAAAAACATCAACTGCCTAAATTTCGAGAAGAATGTGTAAAGATGAACAAAATTTGCACAATATCTTCAGAAATTAGATATGTTCTTTGTAACAAAATAATAAAGTAATATCAAAATTCTCAGGAGCCTTCTATTTCAATAGGCACGTATACTTTAACATAATTTCACGGCTCCACGTAAACACATATATGATAAAACGAATCTTTAAAGCTCTCTTCTGTTATGTTATTTCTATTATGAAGATATATGTATTTGTATATACATCTACCGGTACTTCACTTAACATAATATAATCATACTAGTTGTTGCCCAGTGGTCGAAATTAAACCCAACCCACCAATCGAAACCATAATTCATTTAGTCTTATTAATTTTATTTTTTAAGTTTATGCATTAACTTTAACTATGCGAAATTTCATACTCCTAGCATAACTTTCTTGCAAAGGGGTACTAAGTTTTTGCTGCACATATTAATATATAAATATTTAATAGTAGTACATAGTTACTATTTACTTTTATTCTATCTATTCGAATGTCTTTTAACGAGATATTCTTATGTATATATATTAACTGTCCGGGAAAACGTTGTTTTGCCTTAAAATAAAAAAAATAGAGGTGTGAAAAATAGATGTTGGCCGATGCTCAGACCAACCCGATATGCACACAAGATTTCAATAAAAACGAGGCTGGACTCGTTTTTTATGAAATCTTATGTGTGTGTTTCGGAAGAGTTTGGTAACAAACACCACGACACGAGTATTTTATATATTGGATATAATCTGAATCAAGGAAACAGCTCCAACGATTTCATGAAAATTTGTTTGCGGATATAGCTAGGATTCATTTTTATAAATAAAAACCGAGTAAAGCTCACTCATCCTCGCTTCGCATTGTTGCTCACTGTGAAATCCGAAAGTATCAAACCGATTATCACGTTTTATTTAATACTAGCTGACCCACGCAACCTCGTTTGCGTCTTATATAGCCCGTAGCATAAAAAAATTCGCAAAATAAGTAACTTTTCTGGTTGATTTTTACACCTTGTGTCCGAAAAACCCTAATATCTTACGGAACCCTATTTTTTTCCAAAATAAAATATAGCCTATGTTACTCGTGGATAATGTAGCCTTCGAATGGTGAAAGAATTTTTAAAATCGGTCCAGTAGTTTTTGAGCCTATTCATTACAAACAAACATACAAACAAAGTTTTCCTCTTTATAATATTAGTATAGATATATTGATGGCGTGCCTAAGATGATGATTAAAAAGAGACGCAGGCAAAGTTGCGTGGGTCTAACTTCTACTGAATATGCAACACCGGCTAATAATAATAATATTTCGAGTATAATACGTCTTCTTTTATTACAAAGTTTACATTTTTTCTTTCTAGTATATATTTTGCCAACTTTCTAGAATATCTGTACAGGTATTATATCAGCACCTTGGTGTTCAATATTAAATTTATGACAGCCTTATCCTTAGCTGAATACCTATTACATTAATCGTTAAAATTTAAATTAAATTACTAAATATGACGGTACATAGACAACAACGAGAGAAACAGCTAGGTATTCGATAGTCTCTAACCTAAATTCATAGGTTTCCGCCGCCCGTTATCGCGGTAAAATTTTTCCTATGTTTTTCTTCAAGAATCAAAGTATCTCCATGCCTAGTTTCATTGAAATTGGTACATCAATTTAGCCTTATAAGCGTAACAGATAGTGTTGCTTTCGGATATAAAATATTTGCATGGATTTGTATTACAATAAAGCCCCCTTTGGTTTTGAACATCCACAATTAAAAAAATCTACTCCTAATTATTGGGTTATGGTTCTGTATATTATCGCACTAATCTCATAAACTTGATAGGCCGATTTACAAAAGTATAATTTATTTTCGCGTTTGATAGCCTACTTATTATAAATTGTTATCATTATGGTCATTTTTTAGTAGTCACTATTTACTTACTCCGGGCGTTTGTAGACAATTTCTTGTAAGAAAAACCCAACAACAATTTCGGCCCGACCCGGGAATAGAAACCGAAACCTCTCGCATACACTAACCGCTCGGACCAACAAGGCAAAGCAGTTATATCCTACCATTCATTTAAAATTAGCCAAAAGTTATATTTTGCTATTAGTCCACCAAAGTCATTAAAAACATATTTGTTGACTGTAACTCCTAATTTGGTAATAGATTTTAAAAAATCCGTTTAGAATACAAATAAATATAACTTTAAAGGAATACCAATTAAAGAAGAAGAAGAAAGAAGGTAAAAATAATACATAAATATCACTTAAATTTTGTTCCATTTTTCGTCTCCAAGCATTTTATAATGTGTACCTTACACATAAATGGAATAAATGTCATATATCATTCTAACAATACAACAAAATATTTACCTTTTGCCCTATTAATTGACCACAAAGTTTAATTACAAGCGGAATTATTACAATCAAGTAAAGAGGATAACGGCCCCGCAAAGGCACGTAGTTCTACCACAAAACGTTCCTTATCAAGGAACGAACGCGTCCATACGCAATCCGACATAGTCTGTCAACGTCAGTCATACTTCACCCATCATTGTCCGCGCACCATATTATCCTTCGATTTTTATTATTGTACACAAAAATGTATTAAGAACAATTAACTTTTGAGATAATGTGACAACGTGATACGTATTTTTTTATTCTTGTACTAGTTAGAAGTGTAAAAACATCAAAATGCTTTCAATGCACAAGTTCGGAGAAAGACTCTACAGCTTCAAGTCTTTAAAAGAGAAGTTTGAACAACAAAGGTAAAAATAATACATAAATATCACTTAAATTTTGTTCCATTTTTCGTCTCCAAGCATTTGTTGTAATATCTAATTGATAAAATGAAATAGATTGAAGTAAAATCCCTAGAAATATTACTTTTAACTTATGCATTTATTCAAATAAAAACGTATTGCACTAGGCGTTTCAATGAGAACAATACACGCGATTCTGTGTCAGACGATGCCTGGAACAATAACATTGACTATTGTTTCCTAAAAATGATAAATAATGCACCGGAGGGAAGACCTTTTTTAGCACTGAAGTAGCAAACAAATAGAATAATTAACCATCTGTTTAGGTAAAGGGACAGTGTATATTCTATTCAAACCAATAGGTTTTAGTATACTTATAAAAGTACAAATTTTGTGAAGAAGGACCACTGAATGGACTGTTATTGACTCTTTGAAATAAACATAAACTCAGTTTATGACCTGCACATTTGGGATACCGTAGTATACGAACAAAGTAGAAGACCGAATACTTTTTATGAAGGACTGGTTACTGTAAAAACATGTTTTTCAATTTACAATATAATTTTGGTTTCTTACTTTTACAAATGTCGAATACGAATAGCACTGTTATTTCTTCTTTCTCTTTTTAACAAACTAAACTTTCAGCCAAAAACTTCCTTAAGAGCCAATACACTGTCTTCATTGGTATTGTTTGTTGTTTATCATAGTTTTATTTATTTATATTTTGTGTTTGTTTACAGAGTGCCCGGCGGTGTGCAGCGCAGCGCTACACATGCCGAAATGCCACACAAGGGAGGCACCATTGCCGAAAGGTAAATACTCTTTTAACTTTTAAAGCTTTCATTTATTTTATGCCCATGAGTCTAGACTGAGTAAAACCTTCAGGGTGTAAGATCGTCAAAACTATAATATCCGTGCCTCGTGAAATATTCTCAGCTTAGTCGTTACGTTACGTAATCGTCTTTACCACTTCTAACGTGCAAATGCTTTCAAAATTTTGTTTGTCGGTTAACCAGGTTTTATTAAATCCTATCGAATGCGAAATGCTAACCTTGTATTCTCATTTTTAATCTGAAGAAGATTTTTTTAAAGTATTAGTGCCAAGTGCTCTTGTTTGGACCTTTGCTTTAACCATCATTATCAAGATCCTCATCAAGTTGTAATGGTTTGTAGTTTGGAACGACAATAATGCATTACACATGAATACGTAGACTGTTAATGCTGCAACAGTATGTTTTCTAAGTTCTGCTTTACCGGTTGATGCCCACATAAACATTTAAGTATGGATAAAAACCTTTCTTGCTTCCTGTCAGGCCAATACAAAAGTAAAGTGAATTTAAGCAAATATGTTATGAAGGATAGGATTAGTGCATTACAAACGATCGCTACAAGGGAAGTTAATGTGTTCTGATTGATAAGAATTGATTATTTGTGTCATGATAATTGTTATCAATGTAACCTAGAACGATGTTAATTTGAAGTTGACAATGCAACGGTTGAACTGTGGGACTGTAGAGACGATATAATTTATTTTATATAATGATATTCATAACTTACTTACTCACTTAAGGTAAATAATAAATGGTTAGTTTTTGAGTTCATCAAAGAGCGTATCTCTTATCAAAATATGTGTTTGTGTTTTGTAATAGTCTTGTCTTGAATTATCAACTCATCGCAGTCCTCTCTCTCTTATTGCACGCCTCTCTTGTAGTCTTGCTTGGCAAACTATACTTCGCCAATCCTATGTATTCTATAAATACAAAAATAGGTCGGTAGAAGGAAAATATAAGAAGACAATGCCTGTATGTAAACATTAATATATATTTCAAAGCATTAGTAAAGTACGTTCAACAGTTAAGGAAAATAACCACCTGGCAATTTTGTACAAATTATAAAATAAACAAAAAGAAAAAAAAAATCTATTACAAAATCAGATGGATACTTGAAGGATTCGCTAAAAATTAAAATAGTTATGTGTTATGTAGCATTGGACAACAATAGGCTAAAGATAATGATGATATTATACTGAAGTTAACATCATAATCCCAGCTAGTTTAAAAACATTTGTTAACGTGAAACAAAAGTTTAAAAGACTATAACCTGACTATGTGAAAGCTTTTGATAGAATTACATAACCTATGTTACTATGAATCTATTGAAATTGTAGATATCACATAAGATCCCGTGAAGCTACTTACGAAATGTGATAAATAGTATATAGGTATCATGATAATTACAAACGAAAAATATACTGCATACTGTGCAGATTAATCAATTATTTTCTAAACTTTACTGTAATCGCCTTAATAAACCTGGTATTTAATTTAACGAATACCATGCAAAGTTTTTTATTCTTTTTTTTTCTTCAGTTTCTTCTATTAACTCTTCTCCTACGTTTTTGGAATTCGTATAAAGTACGAGAATATTGGATTCAAATTATACTAAAGTAGTACAACAATTTCATAAATCAAGAATAAGTTGCTGTTGTATTTATCATTTACAGCACTTTTTAACACATCATAAAAACTTACTAACATTTTTGTTTTCAATCTACATATGACTAGAAATTTTGTATTTAACCTACTAAGTCCCATGCATAGCTATTTAGTTATTTAGTGGCACACGCATACAGCCAACGCTTTTATCATTTTGAAGTAATTATAGTAAATGACAGAGATAAAGATTCTGTAGGACAGTGCAAGCGTAGTCACCTTTTAGACAATAGGCGATACGTTAACGACACGCAACTGTGATGTATGTACTTATTTGTTTATTGACGGTATTTAATATTGACTTTGTATCAATAATATATTGTTGCAAATATGTGATAATGGAATTACGTATTGAGATCGATGTATCCTTTCGAAGTAGATGTGTTATTACTGGACTGTAGTTTTACTACAGTTACAGATCCGAAAAACTAATTTTACGAGTACTATCTTGTGATAAAATAGATCTATTTGACAGTACAAATGCAAGTTAAAATAAATCGTTTCGTGACTGTCATGTCAGTCGTATAATCAGTTTAGTCAGTTAAAGAGCAGAAATATCTTAAGAACAAGATGTTATTGCTTTTTAAATAAAGAAAATATTTTCTATGCGTAATGCGTGTGTTATGTGTTAAGATTGTCTGTTTTTTACTATTATTGCCATTAAAAATGTTTTTAAGATGTTTAAGGAACCAGTCTTTTGTCAGTGTAATAAATGTCTACTATAAAAAAGTTAAATTGAATGGTAAGGGTAGAGTTGTCAATGTTAGGGACCATTGACAACTTTTAATTATTTATTAAACATTCAATTGTTTTATATTTTTATTACCCCATTGGTCATCTTATTATTCTATATATTGCCGACATCTGGGATGATGGTTAAGATTTTTTCAAAAGGTTGTACACGAGTATGAACCTTTTTAGGAATGTTCGTAGTATTTTTTTAAATTTTATATTATCTCAAGAACAATAATGAAAAAATGGTTTTAAAATATGAACGACAACAAAACGTTATATAATTCAATGAACATACAATTAAGCATTTATTTACTTGGTAACTTTTTTATTCAAACTTAACGAAAATTTATATCTTTATGGTTATAATAGTAATAATCGATCTAAAACTAAACAGAGTCTGTACCATGGTAATCAGACTGCTGGTAAACATTTACCGTGGGAGAGCCACGCTTCGGCTTGCATGGACCTCACAGAAAACCGGTGGGAAACAGCGCTTGTGCTATGTTTCACCGAGTGAGTGAGGATATCGGGAACCCATACCCTCTCCCCATTCCCTAAAGGCCGGCAACGCACTTGTGACGCCTCTAGTGTTGCCGGTGTCCATGGGCGGCGGTAATTACTTACCATCAGATGATACGTCTGCTCGTTAGCCCCTTGTTCCACAAAAAAAAACAGACATATACTTCTAAATACATACATATGTGTATGTATATATAAATTTATCTTAAAGTTTAATTACGTTCAAAAACCTTTTTAGTCACGCTATTTATGTCCTTTTTACAGGTTGGCGGCATTACAAGCAGCTGGTGCGAACGATTGGCGAGCTCGGGTGTGCCGCTTGAGTCCTGATAGAGACGAAAAAGACAAGGACAAGGACATCAAGTCTATAGAGCGTGCCAAGAACAGAATCAACGTTAGTGCCTTACTTTTTAATACTCTATAATAGTATCATAAAACTGGAGAGTGTTTCGTTGATGAGTGCAATCTTAGTACCTACTAGTTCGAAATTCTTTTTCAGTGTTGAATTTAACGTATATGAATGTACAGGAAGGCTATAGGTTAAGTATATATGTAGGTATATAACGATAGCTATTGCCAAGCCCTAGCTTCGCTCGCGTATTTTCTTCGTATTTTAAACGTCAAATATGATGAACTTCAATACTTTTTTAATAAATAGCCTCTAAATAATCTATTTGTAAAATATTTTTAAAAATGGATTTAGTAGATCCAGAGAGTAACATACTACAACCTCACAGACTCATGTTTACCTCTTTATAATATTACTATAGACCTACTTAAATAGATAAAGTAGGTATGTAGTTAGCCATTACTACATTTCTTGTCTTTTAATCGTATGATTGGGATATCTTGGATTTGCTTTACGGTTGTTGTTGAAATATCAAGTCTTCGAAATAAATATGACCTGCAAATATGAGGAAAACGTTTAATAACTAATATTATTCGTAATTACTTTGAGAAAAAATCTGTCCCACAGGTATTTATCTACTATTTTCACTGAATTAATGAATGAAATGAAATTATGAAATTCTGTCAAATTTGCTACGTCTTTGTAAGCCTAACCTTTAAAAAGGATAGATTCTTAAATCCTTTTGTAATGTCACCGGTTTGGCCAATATCAGCCAAATCAGTCAGGTCAGATATTTTTAAATCGCTTTTTGACAGATTTATTCTCAATTAAATAAGAAAAAAAAAGAAATAATTGTAACGATATTCCTAAACTTTTTAAAGTACAAAACAACTTGTAACACAAGAATCTTAGTTTAAATTTAAAGTAATTTCTCAGAGTCAATAATCCTTTTGATATACAGTCATGCTTTCAAAAAATCATATCTAAAATACTGGGGGGCCACAACAAACTTATCGTACTACTAAAAAACTATGTAGATTCAAGTACCGCATTTTCCATAAAGCGTCTTAGCCATCATCTACCTAGGGTAACTAGAATCTCAAGTACCAAGAACACGCTTTGACAGTCCCCTGGTACTTTACTGTCGCTCGGTAATAAGCAAAAAGATTGAAGGGTGCTCTCGAAATCTATTGTGATATTGTAGCGCCAGCATGTTGCCATGTGAGCTTCGCTACTTTTAAACTTTGCAAGGCAAATAATAAACCTAATTCTTTTAAGGTGAAGGTAGCAAGTAGCTAAATGGATTTTATTTACTGGTGTTAATGTCATCGCTTAGAGTAGTATTATGGTAATTGAAGCATATGTAAATCTACTTTTATATTATACACTAACTGATTCACGAACGCCAAGCCTTAAAAATGGTTTTTGAAATTTCATTCCTAACGGTGTAAAATAAAGCATTAATGAAAAAGGGCGGGCACACGAAATAAGAGGAAATCACATTAATCAAAGAATGTTTTATTTTGTTTTTACGCTTTCCTTTACTAAAAATCCATTTAGTTAATGTACCTCATTGTCAAGGTCGAAACGTAATTGTCGTGCCATGTAGAGATATCCCCGGTGTACTGCACCAAAGTTTGTATCACGCGAAGATCAACGTTTTATTTGTTATTGCGTTGTTACCTTAATACATTGCTATTTCATTTACTCTTAGACTCTATATGTATAGATACAAGCTGTATTTTAGGTTATGTTGAGATGTAAAGAACATTATAATATTGTGAGCATACAAAAACAAGCAAAATCATTTGTTTTATTTGTTGCTTAGAAACACACATACAACAGGAAAATATCTAATACGAGTATGTGTGTAAGGATTTATCGTCTGAAAGACTGTGGATTGAAGTTAGAAAACTTCGAGCTGCCTTTTCTTGATTTTATGGAATTCTTTATTTCCGATTTTTATCGAAATTGTCGAATTAGGTTATGTGAAAGTACCCAAATAATTCAGTATTATGGCAATTACAAAAATGTAAGTATGTAAGAAAATAGGCAACACGACATTTCTCTATTATAACAAGTCATTAATATTATTACAAAAGCTCAAAGGTGTGGTCACATAAAATCGGCTTCGTGCGAATTATTTTGCCCTACTTCTCTGATTGTTACTCTAGATTTATCCTTAATAATATATTTATGGTATTACCATGGAAATATTACATTACAAAACTCGGAAGTTTAAAATTATTACATGTATTAAGATATGTATGGGGTATGAAGTATGAACATATTTAGAAGCCGAGATACCGCAGATTAATAAGAAAGAAAATATGTGATCTATGATAAAGTATTTAGTTTCATCCGCATGACGGAACGTCATTGATAATGGCTCAGAACATAATCACAAATTAAAATATTTAAAAGCCCCCTACGCAGGATCAGGTCGAAGTTTTCAATTAATTGTCATTTAAGGATTAGGTATACTGGCTGGCGCGTATGAAGAATGTAATCGAGTAATCATACGCCAAAAATGCCTTACATCATTTTGGAAAAGAGCTGATACTCTTACACTACTGGACCGATATTAACCAAATATAGCTAAACTGCCTTTCAAATGAAAAAGCCACAACGAAATCGGTCCATCCTTTTGAGAGCTACGATGCCACAGACAGACACTCACACACATACACACAGACAGACAGACATCGACGTCAAACTTATAAAACTCCTCTTTTTGCGTCGGGGTTAAAAATATAACTATAATAACACTACAACCTACGCAGTGCGCATTGATGTTGTCATGACAACCGTAAGAGACAACCTTAAAAATCACGATCACTATCCATTTATAAACTCGAGGTATATTGCTTTGGTCGTTTTTTTGTTTTGTTTTGCGAGAGAGAGCCACACTTCGGCATGAATGGGCCGGCTCGACCGGAGAGATAACACGGCTTCACAGAAAACCTGTGTGAAATAGTCCTTGCGCTGTTTTTCACCAAGGAGTAAGGATACCGGAGGCCCATACCACAAACTCCCGATCCCCCAAAGGCCGGCAACGCACTTGTGACGCTGGTGTTGCGGGTGTCCATGTGCGGCGGTAATCGCTTACCATCAGGTGAAACGACTGCTCGTGTGCCCCTTATTCCTTATCATTATGTTTTAAGGAAATACTATTAATTTACACTTCATATAACACATGTAAAGGTTAAAAACCTTGCTCTAAAATTGAAATTGTAAAACAGTCACGCCCTTCCTTGTGAACTTTGCGAAAATGAGTTCAAATCGTACGTTTACCTCAAAAACACCACAAACAACAAGACATTTCCGACCTAATTGAGGTTATGTTAAGGGTTACAATAAGATTTGTTTCCGCCTGTAACACAAGGTATGTTGACAGGTCACGACACAATTTGATGGCTAGTAAAAACGTTACCCTCATTTCCCCCTTGTTTTACTTGCCATCCATCACCGGCCATTAACTTTTTAATTGAAAACTGACTGATTTATATACTTAAGAAGATGGAAGAGGAAAAATCTTAAAAGGTGTCGAATATTGCTCTAACAGAAAATAGAGAATTCTATTTTAATGTCAATTGATCAGGCTTTTACAGAAATCTTCCATCTCATCTGCTAGAAAAAGACGATGAAAAGAAAGATGAGACTGATCTTTCCAAGAAACACGTTATTTATTGATTGTACTTTTGTATACTGTAATATATATATATCTTTAATGTTGTCATTGAATGTATGAAACTGCTCTTTTGCCTGCGTTCAGTATTCCAATCGTGATTCAGAACAACGACGATTAGATAATTTCGAAGAAAGTTTTCGCCCAACGAATTAAACTATATACATACAGTTATACGATTGAAAGTAGCAATAAAACAATCTCAAACAAGTGCCATACATTATATTTATGCATATTTATAAAATGTATGGCTAATAATAACCTACAAATAATAACCTAAATATTAAATAACATTACTTACCTAAGAATGATTCACCCCAAATCAATATAACATGCTACGCTCCAATATTGTCCTCTTCAAATATAATTTCCTACAAGATGGCTGCTTATTGGCATATAATAATAATATTTTCGATTTATTGGCATAATCTCGGCGTTGTATATCTAATATTACATTGAATATTAATGCATCTAATAAGTTCCGTTTGGCTATAAACTCTTACATAAATTGTGAGCGTAAATTGATAATAAAATATACGCTATGATTGAAATGAGCGTTTCGTGGGATGAAGAATTTAATAAAGTGGAATTGAATTTCAACGAGATTATTTTTTTAAGACATCTCCTTCATTAGTAATATATCCTGAGTCGTGGGGGACTTTACAAACATATGAGACACGGACACAAAGATCACCCAGACTCCAGGGTTTGAACCCACGACACTCAGCACAGTAGAAACTACGGCGTGGCGACCGCTTAAATCACTAGACCAACCGTGCAGTCAGATGGAGTTATAGAATGAATTTTGCTAACATCTTGTCAGTAACAAATCCAGTTTAAATCCTAGCTGGTTCCATTTTTTGTTGAAATTGTACTAAGTAGGGTCTAGTTCTATCGCGGTAATGACCTCCATATTTCTACCTCGGATTCCCCTTGTTTAGTGTTTACTGACTGATAATGTAGTACCTCTATGTTAGGAATATGTCAACAAAAACTTTTACTTCGAAACTCAATTTCTTATCTAAAACCTAAAATATTTCTAATACTTTCGTTTATAAAGATGGGTTAAATGTAGGTTATTATATAGTATCTAACAATTAAAGAATGATCTAAATATTGGTAAATGCTGGTGTAATTTATTACTTTCCGATTTCGTTTAATATTGAACCGATATTGGCAAATGGAAAATGTCAAAGATATGCTGGGTCATCCATGCTTTCACGCCTTGCCCCACGTCCGATATATTTTACGAATAATCGTAATGAAATCAATAAGGTGTACTTTGGAACTTGGAGAAAAGCTTTTCCTTCTTTCAGAACAGGTACCTACTTGGTTGAAGCAATGTCGGATAGAACTAATCTAACCTACTTCTTACAATAGAGACAGATTTTCATATCGTACCGTAAGCTCCTTATCACAATATTATTTAACTCACTTCGTTCTTTCTTTCGCTGTTCCAGTTCTAAAATAAAATAATTGCTAAATACTTATGTGTTTGTTAGAAAATTTTGCAGACATAAGAAATTAAACAAAAGAAAATAAAATATAATAGCTAGTACCATGATTTACTTATAAACTTAAAGGCAGAACTTGTATACGAAGCGCTTGCTCCGGGAATATTATTTTACATTTCTTATTTTGTTTCTATTATTATTTAATATTATTTATTACTTATGTTCCTAACTTTCCTCAATTTCGCCAAAAAAAAACTGATTCATTTATTTAACTTTGCATAAAGTACTTTCACCTTATGAATTCCATGCAACTGTGTACAATGTGTGTACTTTACACATATTGCTAAAACTCTGTTAACCTTCAAATGACGGATATGATACAGTACCACAAATTACAGAATATGGTATACTTGACCTCGTAACCTAAATGTTTGTTAAGCGTTGAAAAAAAAGAAACATACAACAATCGTGTTTAAGAAATTATTGCTAATTAAATGCCATTGCTATATTTTAAACTACTTATTTGTTCTGAGAAAACCCGTGAATTGAAAAAATCAATCTCATACTTAAAAAAAATTACTACAGTTATTTTTTGAGTTCAAGCCTTATTTTTTTTGCATTTTAAACCGATGAACCTTTTTTAACCTTTAAGAAGCTTTAAGGGGTTATTATTGTTTAATCAAAAGTAGCTGACAGCTAAGGTCATTCCCAAAGTTCAACCTATTTTTAGCTTAACGTCATCACTATTTTAGCTCAACCTCAAATACCACCCTGACCTTTTCGTGGACTATTGTCTTACCGTAACATTATGAAATGACCTATTTATTCACAAAGGTTTTCACTTACATTTCTAAAGGTTTAAGTTATGTTATCTTAGGTGACAAAAAGATAAATCCCAGGAAATTTAATTTTTACTATTTAAGTTACACATAACATTTTATTTTATCAGTCAGAAAAAGAAGCTCTATCAGACGTAGGTTTAAATGTATTTTTATATAACCTCTCCCTATTACAAATACCTTAAAAAAGAAAACAATATTTGCACGAACACTACAAATGTAACAAAAATAGATTGGTAGAGATTTTTATAAAATGAAAAAAGGACAACAATTCGGTATTTGAATTTAAAAGTTACTCTCGTAAAAGGAAATACCAAAAGCAGTTTTTCCTGTATTTACTGAAGCAACAAATTGAATTTGCCATGTTTCGGGAACGTATTTTTATTAGATTGTGTGTCAGCGCCATCTGTGTTAGGTTGAGGAAATTAAAATGCGCTAGTAGCACCGCCGGCGGTAAAGACGGTAAACAAATTACTTTGCTCTGCAAGCCTCACATCTCGTCATGTAACTTTAATTTATTTCAAGAATTTAACATACCTATTTATTTGATAGAAATTCAAATTTTTTTAACGAACGGTAGGTTAAATAGAAATGTAATATACACTTAGTAGTGTACTAGGTAGTGGAGCCACTCTGATTCGACCGGGACACTACTACCCTCGCAAAGAAGATCAACGTAAAATGATAGCGTTCGTGCTGTCGTGTTTCGTTGGTGAGTGCGAGACCGGAGGCCCAATGATGCAGAAACATCATTAGGCCGCTATGGTGTGGGTCACCATGCTGCATTGTTGCATTGTCGCCATTCACAATGAGTATGGTGACTACCACTCTTGGATTCTGCTTTTGCTTTCCATCAGGCATAGTAGATACCTACACTCGAAAAAATATTAACGTAATCTTGACAACTTTCGAGTGTAGGTCTCAAAAAAAAAAAAAAATATATTTTGCAAGCCCCAAAACAAAATCAGTTTGTTATTAATGAAAATGAATAAAAATTTTCAAGTCACCATTCTGACATGTTAGAGCTGGGGGTCACTCGGAAGGTACCATTCACTTTGTATGCCACAAGTTTTTCTCAGTTTTCCATCGTATTTTCTCGAAGTATTGATTTTTAGAAACTGTTATTATTTAATTTGGGACACTCATCAAATCGACGTGTTTCGCTCCCTATCGCGCTTTTTCCTGCGACTATCAGAATTTGGTCCAATGATAAAAGTTGGGTGTCTCGTCAAAACGAAGCTGTGTATAAACTTTCAGCCTGTTATTAATCACTGAAATCCCTTGTACGTGGCCCCGTGGACTATAACACTACTTCTATCTACCAGTCCGTCAGTATAGCAGGCCAAAAACTCCTTTGCAACCAGAGGTCTACCTATGCCCAGTAGCAGACTAAGTAGTATTAAAGGCTGCTTATGCTGATGATGTACAAATATTGTTTTCATTGAAAATTTCACATCTGAAGTCTTTTTTTGTAAAGTTACAAACCAATATCGAATAGAAACCAAATATAAATTAACATACGAAAACATAAACATCAATCAATGTAGGTCACATTTGACTTAATCATTGCAAGGGTATCACGCTCCCATTGCCATTTACGGACCGTCGTAGAACCCTGCCATATAGGGTGGTAAGTCACAGAGGTCGCATCTCATACGTCCTAGGTTTCTACTTTACGTGGCAATGTTTTACATATCGTGTCGTCTAGCTCTTAAGCAAAATAGTAGGCTTTAATCCTTACAAAATTATTTGTAACCCTAAAACTACCTATTTGGATGGCATACAGAAAATATTGATTCTTTCTCTTACAGACTTTGTGTTTGTGTAGTTTGTGTATCGCATAAAATTACAAAATCTAACTGTTCCCTAATCTGTAAGCTAACAAGTGGCCATATAAATATGAGACATCTTTATTTCTTCGTTTTAATAATTTTTTTTTAAATTGAACCGTTTTGTACAATATCATGTGAATGATTGCGTAGTGCTTTATGCAATAGAATTAATCACGGTTGATTTGTTGTCATGTTTTTAAGAGTTCGTTGTGTCTCTGAAATTCATCATTTCATACATATATGAAATTTATTTGGGATTTCGGACTTTGGGAAACAAGTTTACGGGACCAAAAATAATTTTACATAACATACATAAAAAAAGATTATTATACCATGAAACCTCCTCGTTTTTGAAGGCGATTAATAAATCTGAAGGAATTAATGAAGAAAGCGCCACAAGAATATGCACTTAGTAATTAAAACAAGACCTTGGCTCAAATAGTCAAACTGCCATTAGAAAATGGTTGGCAAACAGACTCTTTAAATCTATCAACGGGTTACATTAGCAGATATAATTGTCCTCTAAATCATAATATATTGCTACTTGTTTCAAACTAGCAAAAACACTGTGACAAACTAAATGTAGTTATACAATATGATTTATTATTCACGTATGCCGTTTTTTGTTTGAAAACATTCGAACGATCTCTGCGTAAATATGACCAATGTTTTTAAACTTATTTTGTGTACAAAAAGGTTTCGGTGCTATAACATTTATGGGTAGAATAACCTATATTGCTTTAATATATGTATACTAGTGCTCGCCCGGTGATCGAAATTCTAATCGAGGTTTTACGTTTTTAGTTTTATGCACTTCTTTATATAAACACGCTCCTCCGTTCTTATATTTTTCGTAAATAGGAGTACAAAGTTTTTGCTTTACATATTAATATACATGTAAATTACCCGGCCCTTGGGGCTTTAAAAAAAAATCATGAGTGGCGACCGCGTACTAGAAGACGGAGCGTGGGTATAAAACAAGGTAGTCCGACAACCTGGTGGTCATTTCGAAGGTCGTAGGAAACCGCTGGATGCAGCAGCTTAGGACTGGTTATTTTAGGGTAGGCCTATGTCCATCAGTGGCCACTTTCGACTGAGATGATGATTAAGACGTCATAGGGAATTTGCAGATAAATATTCGGTGCAAATGTTGGTTAGAGCAACTATTTGTATAATATAATATTTTCCAGATGTTTGGAACTAACCCACAATAGAGAGGCATAGCGCAGGACTTTACTCGTAAAATGTTTCCCAAATGAGCCCCACGGTTTTGTACATGGTTAACGCCACAGGACGAAACTAGTCCAAAACAGTAGTCTAAGTTACTCCTTATATCATCAGCCATCTGCCAGTAATCCCATCCAAATTGAACGGTTCAATACAGCTGTTGGACCAAACCAAACATGAGTGAAAATAAAAAAAATAGATTTTTTGATAGGTATTGTCAATATACCCTATATGCTTTCATATGCATGATATTATTGAGAATCTGTTAATTTGAAAGTACAAACTGACAATTCAATTTTATGGCACACAAAGTACTTCGATAAAGAAGTGCCTAGATTACTTTTTCCTATAGTTTACTTACGGTATACAGTTACTAAAACTAACATATAACCAATGCAATGGCAGCTGTCACCCAGTATTTAGTTTTTATAAAAAGTGTCCCTCACTACAATATTACAGAGAAGCCAGAACGTTAAAATATAATTGCATAAACGCACCAGCTGGCTTCTTTTATATTGTTGAACTTTAAAATAATATCTTTAATACAAATACAAAATCCCGTTACAGTTTTATAACAATAGCGATGAGATAATTAACAATTCTATACAAAAAACTTATGTTAATCCATACTATATAAAATATTTTAAATTTGAAAATATATCTTTCTGTCTGTTACGCTTTTACGGCAAAAACCACTGAATCAATTTGGATGAAATTTATAATGGAGATCCTTTGATACTTGAGGAAGGACATAGGCTACTGTTTACTGCGATAACCGACATAGAAGCAGGCGGAACCGTGAGCAAAACTTGTTTAATATAAAGTTAGCCGATATAATTCAGTGTCTGTTTCATAATGTTATATCGTATATAACTCAAAGTTGAACAAATGTTATCAAGTGTTTAATTAAAGCCTAACACGAGGCGAACACGATGTGTCTCCCACTTCATAGTTTTGTATCAAACTCATTAGTCAAACAGTGCCAACGCAACGGAACGGTTATGAAAGTGCTCCACATAAGTTTTGGCTAGAAGCTAAATCTAATTATACATTTTTTGGCCAATGCGAAGTTAACACAAACGAATGGCGGCGGTTTTCATTGTCAGTGAGTGTGTTAAACACATTTTTTTAGAGTCCATCATCGTATTTGAAAGATTCCAACATTTATTTATGAGGACCGCTATAACACCACAAGGCTGAACCACTATGACTGCATTTAAGTACCTAACTGGTTATCGTAAGGTTTGTACCAATGGATAGGGTGATTCATGAGGAAAGTTTTAAAGGTTTAAGTTGGAATGTAATGGAAGACAAACATGCAATGAAAGAGTTTTGTGTATTTATGATATAAAGAAATAACTAAGAATACATTATCTGTTAATCAAAACAATTTATTTTTCTAACATTATACGCTTTACAACCCCTGCGGGTAGATTGCTGAAAGATCTGATGTGTGGATATATGAATCTAACGAAGTCTATTTATGAATAGACATACATACAAATGATATATTCACTTTATTCTAATCTTATAACCTTGTACAAGTTGTTACGAATACTAATTAGGTAATATTATAAATGCGTGTTGTAAAAATATCAGCAGAGCTTTATAATACGCATTTCCAACTTTAGCGATATTTTTTTGTCAAGATATTTGTCTGGCATTCACATACTGTCTTGTCTAATACATCCAAATTGTATTTAAAGATTAGTATTAGGTGTCATAACAAAAATAAAAGTTGCAGTATAAGAATGAATTTGGTAAAACAACGAGGAGTCATGATGTCAGTTCTTGGTGGTAGCTTAAGCATCATCTATGATTAATTCATAAATCACGTATGAAGTTCATATATATACCTTGTAGAATATTAATAATGGGAAACTTTCCGGCACGGTGCACAGATTAAAAGCGAATCTTAATTTCAGTGTATCAAAAATTATACTTTGCACATGCAACAAGCAATGACCTGGCTTGCTGACGAGACGCACTGGCACCGTCAGTTGTTTTGGGCCGGTCGTCCCAAGCGCGCGCGCATATCGTGCATTAATTTTATTTTCAGAACCGTGTATAGTGTTTGCGCGAAATTTCCTTCTTTGGACTGTTGTGTATTATTGTGGTTTTATCTGTTTGATTAGGATACCATATATATGTTTAGTCACCTTTATCCTTAAATTTATTGCGTTCCTGATTGCCTTATCTCGTTTGGTATTGGTTTCGTTTACTTTTTTAACACAAAGAAGTTTTTCAATTACTTTGCTGTTAATAAAGATTAACAGAAGCGTGCACGGTTCTTTTTCGAGGTGAATTTTATTAATTTTAGCTGAGTACTTTACCCGTTATCATTATTATCGTATATTTATCATACTATCTTTGGTTGTGACCTTGTGATCTGTGGAATTTACAGTGACATTGGCCATGGAAATTGTTTTGTTTTTCTTGGCGAACTTTTACATTCCAACATTGGTCTTTATTGTATTGGAACTTGTTATTGCCTAGCGCCACTTTCGCTCCTTAATATCCGTTGCTATATTTATCAAACAATATAATATTCCTTGCATGGGCTTGAGGCATGTAAACATTCTAATTTTTAATGTCCATATCATTTGTATTCATTGTGAGTTCTGGATTCCAATTTTGACGCATATGTGTATGTCGGTTGTTGATAGTATAATTGTGATGGATCCGTCCTACATTGTCCACATCGCGTTTTATTGATGGTTATTAGGGCCAACATTGACCGATATGGCGTAGGTATAGATGTACCTACCTGTACATAAATAACAAATGCAATAGATACAATTTGTTTCCTGTTTACTTAAACGGAAAACCAGTTAATATAGTGTTAATAATGGTCTAAAGTTTTAGATGAAATAACGTTGTGTTGTTTTTTTTTGCTGTCCGTATTAGGTGCGAACAAGTAAACGTATTTGGTGCAAGAGTGTCGCGTCGCTAACATTATTGCGTACATCTAGGTGATTAGATGGAATCTATTCTTTCGCAGACTACTTAAACACTTTTCCTGTTTAATGTAATGTATTTTAACAGGATAATGAATAAACCTCAATTGTTGTTGTTAAAATTCAATGCGCTAAGCAAAATAAGAAAATAGATTAAACTAAAGTTATGTTTAAACAGCTGGTGCTATTTATAATACATTACGGCATCGTTTGATTTTGTCACTGATTTTCTACGATTTTCCTACTTTATTTTTAAACCGTAAGGCCAGTTTTATATTTGGGTGTGTTGTCTCTTGGGTCAAGGTTCCTCTCGTACTGATAGTACTATTGCCTTTGACGCTGCTGTGTTGAATACATTTTTCATTATATAGTGATGCGTCATTGCTGCTGCTACTGGTTGTATACAATGTTTACACACGTTCTAGGTCCAGCGCATGAGTCACACGTGTCGTGTCCGCTACCAGTTGATAAAGTGTGATCGAATGAATCTCAGTGATCAATTTGCTTCTGTCGCTGTTAGTGCTTTGCCGACCCTAGTTTTACCTGTTAGTCATTTGTTTTTTTTTCATGTAACAGTGAATTGTACATCAATTAACTCACTTGTGTTTTATTGAACAATAGACCTCATTTGTAATACAAACAGTGCGTAAACCTTGTGTGAAACATGTTATTGACCAATTGATCCCTCATTACCAATGGCGCGGAAAGCCTTCAAGCATTATTAGTGTTGTTATCAATCAGTATGGCAGATCGATCTCATTCTATTTAACAAAGTGATAAAGCAAAGATCAATATGATTATCGAAGCATTTTTTGGGTTTTTATTACTCGTGTTTGTGGTGTGGAAGTATGTTCTACCAAACAACGAAGATTCAGTTAAGTATTCAAGATTAAAACTAGTTGAACCAGAAGCATCGGAGCTCAATAATAAGGAAGTAGTTAATCAGAGTTTACTAACAAAGATAAATACCACAGCTAACAAGCAAATAGTTCAGAATAAGGAACTAAAACCAAAACGCTTAGGAATTCAACAGAGTCGTCCGCAGAAAGTATTGAACTATATACCTTACCAAAACGATGATTTAATTACACCATCTATATTATTAAAGCAACGTCAACTACTGAAGCAGAAAGGAACAAAACGCGAGAGCCCGCCGAAAGAGAAGCTTACAGAATTTCTAGAGAAAACTATTTTAAGCGATGACAAAATACAGTCAATTATACAAAATCTGGCTCTAGATAAGAGAGAAATACTCATACACGAAGAACCGGCCAAATTACAATACTCTACTTCAAAGGAAATAAAACCTCTTTTTAGAGAACAGGGGTATACTCTTAGTGAAAAGGTAGTAAAGCAACAAAGCACGATCGATGATATCTCTGAAAAGATAAATCGATTCAAAAATTCAAGCCACGTAAAAGAAGCAAAAGAACCCGAAACCTATGATGAGCCTGTCCAGCAAAAAGTACCGGAAGAAACACCTTTCTTGAAACGTCTCCAGAAACATCCAGCGATCCCAGCAGCCCTTAACTTTGGTTCAGTTATTGGTGAATTGAAGAATAAAACGAAAAATGGTGGACTTAAACCCGTTTTTAAGAAGTTCGAAGTTGATTCTATAAATAACGCACAGGCAGGTTTATTTTTTATGCAATAAAAAGTTCATTTTTAAAATCATAGGATGTATATTATCAGTTGCCAGTATGACTAATAGTTTTATAACTTTCTTATCAACTATCATTTCCTATTGTAAACGGAAATAAGTATTACATTACTTTTTAAATATTTTAGCATGACAAGAGCTGCCCAGCTTAATCTAGCTTATTACGTTTCAAAAATATTATTATATACCTACGTATTATTTAAAAATAAGAACGAAATATCCGAATTTAAATGACTGCAGATTATCAGTCCGTAAATATTATACGTTTACTTGACAATAGGGTGCTCGCACCGCAGTAAAAATGGCTCTACTTATAATCTTATTCACTTTTTATTAACTTACGTAACGACGCATTCACAATTATTCAACGTCGTGTGGTTGGGGGTCTGTCTATCTAGCGCAAAGAAGATTTTATTAATTTTATGTTATAGATATCATCTAATTATATCATCTTAATATCGAGGGCATACAGTTTTAAATACTTACTCGTAATGTTATGTTCTATTGATATTATATAAGATACAACAAGATAGAAAGTAAACAGTAGAAATTTTGTCAGCTTAGATATATGAATATAAACAACGAGATTACTTCATTGACCTGTAAATATGTTCTGCGTTTTTTTGTTGTTTCTTTACTAAATAGAGTTTTCAACAAAACCTCAGTTCTCTTAACGTTAGCAATCACATACTAAACGGAAGTTTATACCTTATTTCCAAAGAACGACACCTAATCACATCAACAACCTTTAATGGATTATTTATTGCTGGATTGACCTCTCCTTATAAAGGTTGTTTGGCCTAATAAATCAAGCTGATCAAACGGGTTCTCTTAATATTACGACTCTTAATAAAATTGATTTGGTACGAAACATAGAAAAAAATCTTATTTCACGGCATAGATAGTGTAAAAACTTCTAGAATTGAAGAAAACTGAACTCTCAAAAGACTATATTTTTCATTGATGGAAAACAAATTGTAATGTTGTTATTTTTATTTGTTACAGGAATCTCTAACCGCTGCAGTAGATGAAAAGAAGAAAGTCCACATCGACGAGAACGAAATCGGATCTGTAAATATTTTAGCCGACAGACGAACAAAACTAGAAACTGCTGCTCAAGTAAGTCATTAAAACATATTCTCTGTCACATTTGCACACAGTTTTAATTATTAAAGACACTGGTTTACACCTCTCGAATTCTCAATTCAATTCTCGAAATTTACTGACTAATGCGATTTGGATGCTTTTCAACAAAAACTCGGTGTGGAATTTCTTACAGTTTAAAATCTTAAAATAGAAAGACAGTTTTTTTTACTATATACATGTATTAATGTTGTCGAGTTCTTGACTTGAGATTCGTTTTAATTTATACTTTTAAATGATCACTAGAAATTCACACTTTTCCTTCACTCATCGTAGAAATATACGTATTTATTGTCGTGGCAAAATGAAGATACTCGTACCTGTCATAGAGGTATCGCCTCTATGACAGTCCTCTATTGCCTTTATCATAGCGAGTGTTCTAATGAGGTCTTCCAACTGGTCCACCCTTCTCCCGTCCTCTATAGGACAACACGCCTTGGAAGTCACCGCTTCCGAGTGGTAGACATACGCTCTCGCACTCATCGCTTAGATTCTTCTTTCCTGTGCCGAACGGTTAAAACTTGGAAGTCATTACCAGCGGACGAGTTTCCGTCCCACTATGATCCCGGGTTCGTTAAGCGGAGCGTGAAAAAGCATCTCACTAGGATGCCATAGTGCTGGTCATCATGCTGCATTATTCTTATTCGCATTGAGAATAGTGACTATCACTCTTGGATTCTGCTAATGCTTTCCATCAGGCAGAGCAGAGTCATTTTGGCAGCTAAAATATAAAACTTATCATAATATATGGGTAGTTCACTAATTTTGTAAAAAGGTAATTTTTGTTGCAATAAATGTAGATGTCCGATGTTATCTACAGTACTGCCTACCGACCACAAAATTCTAGATTGTGAATCTCGATTTTGAATCTTCGTTTAGACGTTAACTGTCTCTTGTATATAGATTTTCATTTCTGTAGGTTTCATAATGACAATTGCAATACTCGATTTTATTGCACGATCTTTCCAATTAACAACATTTTGTTGTCAATGTCGCCAAGTGCCATCGCGTATCATTACACTTTACCACGTATATGTTTGTTCATCAAGTAAAACATATAAAATAACTTTCCTGTTCATAAATGCTAGAGGTCAGACCTTGCGTACATGTTTTAACAATTCTGCGTTGCGTAAAATCAAGTATTAACTTAAACGGGCGAGCGATTCCTTTGATTTACGGAATGCAGTTTCCAACGATTGCTTGGCCTCTATAGCCTTTCCAATGTGAGCTTTGGAGTGAAACAATTTATAATTGTACTAACAAGTGTATCCTTTACTGAGTATATTTAAAGATCAAGGGCTTGTGGGTATTTCGAGTGAGTAAAGCCAGCTGGCCAGTCGCATGGCGCTGTATAAAAGATGCATTAACCAAGTGTCAATATTGAGAATTATGAGTAACTGACCGCAATGATTCACGATTGTATGATATTTGTGGTGTTCGGACACGGTTTAATAATTTAGTCAAAGTGACATCGAACAGTATATTTGTGTAAATTGATTGGTTTTACCTTTTTCATTCCAAGTAATTGAAAGTCCAAAGGTTGTTTAATAATGCAGTTACTACGTACGTACTAGTAGTTGTATTTCAACCGGTTTGAGGAGTTCAAATATTATTTTGAAAAGCATTATTTTCTTCCAAAATATGAGTTTTTTAACCTTAAGTTAATAACTGTACTCTTTTGCATAATATGTACTTAGTTTCAACTGCCTCATTGGCTGTATATAATGTTATGATAATAAGATCTAGAATAACTTACCGTGAGAGAGCCACGTTTCGGCTGGCATGGGCCGGCTCGACCGGAATGATTGACCGGTCTCACAGAAAGCGATTGCGCTGTGTTTCACCGATTGAGTGAGAATACCGGAGGCCCATATCTACCCGCCCCCTATTTCTATCCCCATCCTCCAAAGGCCGGCAACTCACCTGTGACGCCCCCGGTGTTGCGGGGTGTCCATGGGCAGTAATCGCTTACTATCAGGCGATACGTCTGCTCGTTTGCCACTTTTGGATAAAAAAGAAATAATACATGACAAGACATGTTTTGTTATAACTAATCCTAACAGTTTCTTATTTCCTAAAGTAAATATATAAATTCCTAAACTAAAAAATAAAGTTCGCACACGTATTTTATTACTCTTAAAAACCAACTGTTACTTAACAAAAATTAATACATTGCTTAATTTTAATGATCTTCTTTGTACATTTAAAAAGTTTACCGACATCCATCGCCAGTTCAATCCTATGCATCTTTTAAATCCATTTGATTGGAATTGAAATTGATTGACTGAATTAGTAATAGCAGTTGTTGGAACCTTACTATTTACGATTCGATCAGTAAGTCATATAGTAATGATATTTTTTTATTCCACGACACGCCCCGGCATCGCACGAAAATCTTTCAAATTCTCACTTTTTTTTCTATTGTAATATACACATCGTCTCTTTATCCTAGCCTTTATTATTCCCAAGATTATTTGGAGTCGGCTACTAGTCAAGTGGTTTTAACTGAATGTCAGTTTTTCCACGGAGCGATTGGCATTAGACCTTCGCAGTTCTGAGGGCGAACTAAATTTGAATATTGAACTATTTATCAGTATATTACAGGGCACTTAACGATTTCCCAGTAACGATTGCTATAGGTATATGGATGCTATAATTATACATATATTATACACATAAACTTTCCTCTTGAATCATTATTGGTCAAAATAGCACTTAAATCCGTTGCGTAGTTTGGAAGACCTAAGTGTGGTACGACAAAAAGCGGTTTAATTTCATTATTTGTCTTCAATCACGCTCAACTCATTTTATATTCTGTTAGATTATTTCGGAGTTCATCGTGAGCAACAACGTGACATGAGAATTATTTATAAAAGATGTGAAGACACGATATTTCTACATAGACACACACGTATTTTACATATACCTATTTAGGTTAATTTTATCCAGACATCAATTTTTTTAATTTATTTTTTAAAATCTGCTTCTGATTATAGGGATGGCGTAAACGCGTCCCCCAGAGTGATGCGTCTCTGTTCACCGTCGCGGGTAGGTTGGAGCGAGACAAGGTTGTGACGTCGACACCCCCACTCACCCCACCGCCGGCCACAGCGCCTGTGGCAATAGCATCGCCTGGAATACCACCACCAAATAAATTTAAGTAAGTAAACACAAATTTTATACATTTTTTAATGAAATGATTCGTGAAGTTTTACAGTTGAACATATTATACAGCAGGACGAAACAAACTATACGTACTTTTCTGACCAGCGTACCAATAGCAATACCTCCTTACTAAGGCCTATGTTAATCGGTCGACAGTTTAAAGACTGCTGGTTGATGATGGTATTATACAGCTCCATTTAATCCACTACTGCATTTAAGTATGTTTTTAATTACCTAACTGTATATTTATCTTATTCCTTGTTTGTATTTAGATGTATTACTATAACGGTATTCTATAATCCTTAATACTTTATTTATTTATTTTTCGTCTTACCTACTCTTACACCGGACACAACCCAACACTTTCTCTTACTCATGTTTTCTCTCCATCCAATGGTTGCCTGTAAAAGATTGCCTCCGGGTGATAAGGCCGCCAATTGTACTTCCCTAATTTTAGGCTTACCTTGTAATGCATCTGGTGTACAATAAAGTGATATATTATTATTATTAGTCAAAAACAGTCTTCCACTTTTTTTTCAAACATAATGTACATTATATTTAAAACTACTGCACGAATTAGTTACATTACTAATGAAATACATTAACAAATAAACATGTATTAATAATAATAAATATTATAGACTAACGGGAAATAAAGTCGCTGCCTCTATAATGAAACTGTAGTTGTATTTATATGCTCGACTACGTACTGCCCTAACTACAAAAACAAATTTCAGTACAGTTCACACTATCCGACATGCACCTGTCCATTTTTATTCGTTACAGTTACAGTCTGTTGCACTGGACTGTTAAATAGTATGTTTTGAGTCACACTGTACTATCCGTTAATTGTACGTTTAAAAAATGTTTCCTTAGTGTGGGAATAATCTTGTTTAAATAGTACCGTAATTCTTAAAAAGCTTGCATACGAAACATGAGTTTGAACACATTTTGAATAGACTATAAATGCGTAGGTTAATTTGGCCATCGGAACGCAGTGATATAACGCACTTGTTACCTTACAAATATCTCAAAGAATATCTAAGAACACAATCGTTTCGTATTTTTAACAGGAAGGTCATTCTATAAGTTGAATGTCCCCGAATGAGGAAATTACTTTCGGAACTCACAGTTTACAATCTTATATATACATTCAACAGTAAAGTAACTATCATTTCAAATTAGTACTTTCAATAAAAGTCAAGGACACTAGATCCTTGACAACCTTCGGACTATCATGTGTGTAATAAAACCGACTTACGCAACCTGCTTCTCAAATTACATTAACGTAACTTTACGCCGCAGGTCTAGGAAACAAACGTCCCCTACCAACGGCTTTGCATCCGGCCCCCTCCGCTCAGCATCGTGTGCAGTCGTCAGCGCTACTTCAATCGAATTGAAGCCCAAGGAGACGGCAAGAATCGATCGAGAATCGTTCAAGAGAAGTCACTCTGTCAGTGAGAGCATTAGTAGGGTTGACGAGAGTGAGTTGCAATCGATTTGTAATTGATATATATGTTTACTGTCAAGGCTTTCTTTGCGGTTTCGTCTACCAGTTTATATCTCGATTTTATTTAAAATATCATTATATAAATACAAACATCGAATTTATAATAACACTATTATAACAATGTTAATTTAGACATTTAAAGTTGTTCTAGTTAGTAATTAGTAAGTAGGTATTATATATTATATTATACTTTGGTAGAACACAGAAATAATACTTCACATTTTATATATCAATTTAAAAAACATGATAACCCAGATAGCGATTGAGTGATCTCATTTTTATCTATTGTGTTGCACATTAACAATCGCTTTAATAAATTAATAAATTTTTATATCGATGACTATTTATGAAGTGGTTAGAGATCTGTGGTCTGAGTTCAATTCCATTCCTTTGATAAGTACGATCATTTGTGGTATATATTCCTATAGTGTATCTATAACAGAAAAGTAATAACTTATTACATACGGTTTGATCTTAAACGAGGCAAAACCAGTTTTACCCAAACTGCTGTAAAACACACTTATATGTTTCTAAAGCCATATATATAAAAATGAATTGCTGTTCGTTAGTCTTGCTAAAACTCTGGAACGGCTCGGCTGATTTAGCTGATTTTGGTTTTAAAATATTTGTCGTAGTCCAGGGAAGGTTTAAAAGGTGAATAAATATAAAAGAAAAATTATTTTCGAGCAGAGCATCAGTAAAGAATGTTACTAAAACGGGGGAAAGTTATTACGCTACAGGCAATAGGAGAGACGAAAATGAGGTTGCGAGGGTAAGTTAGTTATAAATAGAAATACAAATAAGCGTGTTTTATTCAATTTTAGAAGATGAAGCGCCCAGCGGCGCGGAACGGTCAGGTCAGCCAGTTCGAGTACCAAGAGCTGACGATGAAACGTTCCACGCTTTCTTCACGCCTGCTTTACAGCAAGAGAAGACAGCAGACGCTGAGGGTGTCGACGTCGACCTGGATGCAATTGACAGCGGTTCTAGACAACTGTAGGTTATTCTTATTACTAGTGTAGATAATATTTTATTGCGTTTTTATTAAATATCAGCTGAACCCTGCAGTGCTTCCCGCGGTACGACAATAACCGCGACTAACGCCGCAAGGCGAAGCTAGTATCTTTATTAATTGTAGCCTATGTGTTATTCTGATGTATAAGTTATATTATTGTAAAAAAAGTTTCAGCACAATCCATTCGGTAGTTTTTGCGTGAAAGAGCAAAAACATACTCACTTATATACTCACAAACTTTCGCGTTTATAATATTAGTACGATGAGAATAACATATATACAGATAACATATTAAAGGCTATAAAAATTATTTATATTCATACCAATAAAATAAGGTATATTATTATGCGATGTTTAGCTAAGTCAACAAAATCCTAGGTGCAGTGGGAGGGTGATAAAACGTATCTACCTATTCTCATATACATCAAATACAGATAAAAAAACAGTCAAATCGGTTGAAATCAGTTCGGAGAAGTGCGATCATATATACATAGCCATATGCATGTCTTTCTACTTATATATTTTTACCTATGTATATTTCTTAATGGTGCAATTGACCTACAAATTAAACTTGTTTGGGCTAATATAATTTTCCTATGTTATCTTCTCCTATCGTTGCGTGTTAAGTGCTAGGTCTTCCACTGCATTATTCGCTTAATATTTCTGTATCTTGAGTTATTTTAAAAGTAAGTTTAAAGCAAAGCTATTGTCCATACAGCTTGGCAGGTGAATGGGCTCGTCGGGCACGAGTTGGTCGTCGTCACCAGGCCTCGCGCAATCCGCTTCGAGCTCTTGCGGCGCGCACGGACCTGCGAGACGAATATGTACCTACAACCACCGCCACACCAATGAACAATAAAAAGAGCTATGTTCCTGATAAGTGTAAGTTTATTATATTGTTCTATTTCGATCTATCACAAGTTGTGTGTAGTAATCGGTAAACTAAACATTGCAGTATACTGCGACTAACGAATAATAGGTACGTAACAAAACTCGGTAGGCATTCTCACTCTTTCTTCGTGGGAGAGTCACGCTTTGGCATGAATGAACCGGCTCGACCGGAGTGATACCACGGTCTCACAGAAACCCGGTGTGAAATAAAGAAATAGACCGAGCGAGTGAGGTTACCGGAGGCCCATACCCCAACCCCTCCCCCAATTCCCTCTCCCCATCCCCCAAAGGTCGGCAACGCACTTGTGACGCGGTTGGTGTTGGGGGTCCATGGGCGGCGGTAATCGCTTACCATCAGGTGATGCGTCTGCTCATTTGCCCCCTATTCAATGAAAAAAAAAACACAAAGCAGTCATAAGCACTGCCGACAGAAGTGAAAACTCATAACTATAAACAAACGGTTGTTTTAACTTACCTGAAATGAACACCTATGCTTTTTTTAATAGTGTGCAATAAAAAGAACTAAAAATTATTATGATTGTAAGTAGTAAATGGAAGTAAAGCTTTGATACTCCAATAGATGTCGCTGTTTTCAAAAAAATTGTAAACAATCTTTTTGATTTACAAAAAGTTTTGTGTAAGTAGAAAATCATTATTTTAATTTATTGTAAATCACTTTAAGATACTGAAATATTAACTTTAAGTAGATAAAATCATCGCTACTTGGGGGAGACCTACGTTCAGCAGTGGACGGCAAATGGTTGAAATGAATATATAAATCATATTGAGAAAGGACCACTATCTAGAAAAACGAATGCTACCAAAGTATATCGGTAGATGGCGCTGTTAAACAATAAACATCCGTCTTACGAATTTTTTCGATCAGGACACGTGACCTGACGCGAGTTTATGGTCACGTGACCTGACGCCCTGACGCGAGTTTATATATATACATTTTTACCCATTCCAAAAAAGTACACAGCGCCGCTATAGAAGTTTTCACTCAAACAAAAGCTATTATAGTTTACTTTGAACTCCTTTTACAGTAAAGTAGATACTTACCGTACTAAACCGTTTCTCCTATTGTATTGTGGTTACAGTACAACCCAACGGCGGTCTAGCAGCAGAAGCGCTGGCTGCACTGGCCAGTAAGGAGGACTTCGCGAGCGTAGCACTGCGAAGCGCCAGCGCCGCTCCTCCTGCTCACGGCACGAAGCCCACCATGCTACTGCACGTCAAGGGACGCCGCAGGGTGCAGGTAACTCACAACTTCCTAGAACTTAATTAGTCAGGTTCGATTCTTCATTAGCGTCATCATAAGCCGATCGCAATCCACTGATAGATATTTGTCTCTACAATTGCACGCCACTTGGTTCGATCCTCAACTTCTTGCATCCAGTTCCTACCAGCCAGTGAACATCCTATATGCTTTGAATCGAATGTATGTCTTTGTTATCAGTCAAGGTTTTCAACCTATGATGAACCTTGAGTTTTTAACGTTCATTGAATTTAAGGTCTGTTCGCATTAAGGAAATAGTGATGTGTCGATCAAACTCCGCTTTCTAACCAATCAAATTGCAAGAAAACATTGTTTCGTACAAAAGCTAAGAACCTGATTGGTGAGAGGGCGGGGCTTGGTCCATAAAATCGACTGCAGTTGTAAATTATTGTTAAAAAAAATGTATTTATGTTCCAGACAAGGCTTGTGGAGCCGGTACACACGAGTGTGAACCGTGGTGATTGCTTCATACTAGTCACGCCTGATCAACTGTTCCTGTACATCGGACTGTACGCTAATGTTATTGAAAAGTATGTATTTCTAAATAACATAATCAACTTACTGTCCAGAACGTAGAGAGAAAATAATTAATTACTAATGACTTGTACACCACTATTTGTTTCAAAATTGAAAAAAAATACTAGAACTCTTAACTAGAATAATGATAACGGGAGAAGGACGTCTACAATACTAGAAATGTTTTTCCCGATAAACGTCAATAGTATGTTACAAGTATCAAGAATGGTACATCTTACTTATGGTACAAATACTAATAGTGTACTCTTACCTCTAAGTAAAACTTAAAAACAATAGGTAAATAAACAAATTTCTTATCTTTTCAGGAATCGCAGTACAGATATTGCCATGCACATTCAAAATACAAAAGACTTAGGCTGCAAGAACTCTACAGGCATAATTAAAATAGACGAACAAATTAAAAACTACAACAAGAAACATTGGAACCAACTCTGGTCGTTATTGGGCGTCACCGAAGACGTCGAGACCTACAAACCCGTAGAGACTGGACATGCCGACGAAGACGAAATATTCGAGTCGTGTGTCATCCAGACTAATATGTGCTACGAGGTCAAAGATGACGAATTGGAGCCAATCCAGGAATATTGGGGCCAATCGCCCAAGATAGCCATGCTCAACCAATCCAAAGTAATCGTATTCGATTTCGGTTCAGAAATGTATATCTGGTACGGCAAAAATGTACCTTTGGAGAGTCGTCGTCGCGCAGCACAGTTGGCTCAAGAAATGTTTGATGAAGGTTACAACTATGAAGAATGTCACATAAATCCTTTAAATGCAGCTTTGTACCAAGGGGCACGTGACGCTTCTAACGAACAACCTTCAAAATCATCCAAGAGCCGACCCGAGTGGGCGATATTATCCAAAGTAACACAACACATGGAAACTATTCTTTTCAAAGAAAAGTTCTTAGATTGGCCGGATTACTCTAGGGTTATCAAAGTTAAATCGCCAGAAAATAAATCAAATAGCATTGAAATTTCTCCGTGCGATGCCGACGAAATGTGGTCGAATGAATATCAGGATCCAGATCTCATATTAGAAGGATCCCATATCGGCCGAGGCACGCACTATTATGATAAGAGCAACATGAGACATTACGATGTCAACACTAAGTCTGTAAGCAAATGGGTCATTCAAGAATACGATTATCAAAAGGTGGAAAATGACTCCGAAATCGGTGAATTCTTCTCAGCTGACAGCTACATTATTAGATGGGAGTATCAGATAACGGCTACCGGTAGAGAGCTAAATGGTAAGCCGTCTAAACACAATGTGACCGGCAGAGACCGTTGCGCATACTTCTGTTGGCAAGGCCGAGACGCCAGCTCCAATGATAAAGGTGCTGCTGCGCTGTTAACTGTCGAACTCGACAAAGAAAGGGGTCCTCAGGTTCGAGTAGCTCAAGGAAACGAACCTCCGGCATTCTTAAACCTTTTCCAGGGTAACCTAATTATCCACCAGGGTAAACGAGACACCGATAAAAGTAGATACAGGTTATTCGTAACCCGCGGAAACTTGGCTAATGAAGCATATTTACTTCAAGTGCCTTGTTCTGTCCGCCAATTGCGAAGCCGTGGCTCTTTGTTACTGGTCGACACAGAAAAGGGTTGTATGTACATCTGGCACGGCACTAGAAGTATGAAACATACGAAGAATATCGCTATTGAGATGGCTAACAGACTTGTCGCAAAGAAGTCCAGCTATTTGTTCGGAGATCATGTATCTCACATTGAAATTACTGAAGTGCGTGAGGGTGAAGAGCCTAAGGAAGTTTTAAGTGCATTAGGTGTGGCGAATAAGCAGTACTACAACTCGGTAGTGGGATGTGGAAGGGAGGCAGGCGGTGATGTCACTCCTCGTATATTCCATTTTACGGACCTGGGTGGACAGTTTGAAGCAAACGAGGTGCTGTCGCCACTACGACACGAAAATTTGGTGACACCCTTCCCTTTTGAACAAAAGGAGTTGTACTCGGCTTCGCAGCCAGGTAAATATCAACCGATATTATCGACTCGAATACATTTAAGTTCTATTTGTTTACTGTTATTATATTTGTGTATTTATAATTGCAGCCTTGTTCCTGTTAGACGACGGCAAGTGCGTGTGGCTGTGGCAGGGCTGGTGGCCGTGCGGGGAAGATGGAGAACTAGAACCCGCCGAGCGAAACGCCGGTACGTTAATGGTTTCTCACAAAAACTGGTTTATTTAAAATTTTCATCTTTTTATAAACATTAGTCACTTTTTTTTGTAAAGAAAAATATGTCTACTTTTTGCAATACTTAAAAATATATATATATAAAAAGTTTCTTAGCTGCATTTATATACACCATGACAGCTAAGGGAATTTAAACTTTAACTATTTGCCATATGAGTCATAGTCGCGTTCGTAGTCGCATTGTTCGGGGCGGCGCTCGCTTATATAACACTAGCTGACCCACGCAACCTCGTTTGCGTTTTTTATTGCCCATAGCGTGAAAATTTTCCCTCGTTTTTGAAACATTCTTCATTGGTGCTGCGCTGCATTAGTATTAGCGTGATGATAAATATATAGCCTATAGCCTTCCTCGATAAATGAACCATCCAACAAAGAAATATTTTTTCAAATCGGACCAGCGGGTTCTGAGATTAGCGCGTTCAAACAAACAAACTCTTCAGCTTTATATTTTAGTGTAGATATCACCACTTCAGTAACATATCCAAGGGAATATCACCTTTAACGCGTTGATATATGAATCATATTGGTGTGTTTGTTGCCAGGAGTGGGCGCGTTCGCAGCTCGTTGGCAGGCACTTCGCGTGGCAGCCCTCCGCACGTGCGAGGCGTACTGGCGCGTGTCCCGCTCCAGCACGCCGCTCGCCGAGCCCGACGTGCGGATCGTAGCGGCCGGCCTCGAGCCGCAGCGCTTCACCGACCTCTTCGACACCTGGGACGAGCACGACCAGGCCGCGGATGTTAACATTGCTGTAAGTACTTAGTACGCTCTTCACGTCCACGCTCTTAATGCTATTGGTTTGCGGACCGACTTCACTTCTATTCTTCATGGGTATTAGGGTATCTGGAAAAGTAAATTTAAGTACCGTTTGAGTCATATTATTGTAAATTTATTTCGATATAAGTAAAAGTTTAGTTTCAATATAATCAAATATGTATCTAATAGATCGAACTACATTTCACAATGTATTCTGAAATGGGTTTTTGGATAAAAAAATATTTCTTGTTTTGAAATTGATGTCAAAATATACTGTTTATTATACATATATAATCTGAACTTTGTTAATTGGTTCATTTTTTGATCTAAAATTTGACTCGATATAATCTGACTAAGATACTATGAAACCCTGAAAATTTAAATTTTGAAATGACATAGTCTAATCACAAAATATAGAATCTAATTGAACGCCACACATATTGAAAGTGACTTCTGATACGACTTAAACGTATTGTAACTCAGGCGTAAAGATTTAACAGAAATATGTCAATTAAAAAATGTTCGGTAAGGTTATTATTTAGTAAGTTTGGGTGGGTTCTTGCTGGTTAGGGCTGTATCTAATCGGCTGTGGCGGTGTGATATCGTACGGTGTACATACGGGCACGGCTTGTTGACGCTGGGCACGTTCCGCAGCACGGGCACAAGGCGGGCGCGCACGTGCGCGGCGCGGCCGAGCTGTCGCGCCTCACGAGCTGCGACGCCGTGCTGGCGCTGGCCGAGCTGCAGCGCCGCCCGCTGCCGCCGCACGTCGACCCGCACCACCTCGAGCGACACCTCGCCGCTATAGACTTCCTGGTACGCACAAACTATGCCTCCCCACCGACCCCCTCCCCTCACACCCTATTCACTCGCGACTCTCGACCCGCTAGACTTACTGGTACGCACAAACTATGCCTCCCCCCTCCCCTTCACCCTATTCACTCGCGACTCTCGACCCGCTAGACTTCCTGGTACGCATAAACTATTCCTCCCCCCTCCCCTCCACCCTATTCACTCGCGACTCTCGACCCGCTAGACTTCCTGGTACGCACAAACTATTCCTCCCCCCTCCCCCCACTCTATTCACTCGCGACTCTCGACTCTCTTAGACTTACTGGTACGCACACACTTTGCCTTACCCCCACTTACTCACGACGATGCTAGCGCCAAATACCACTTTTCCGCAACACCTCGGGCGGCACCTAATCCGCTATACTTCCTGGTATACTCACACTACGCCTTATATACACACTACCCTCACTCACGACAAAGCTCGCGAAATATTTTTTTTTTTGATTTCAATTTTCGTTTAAATATTACTAACGTGTAATTTCCACATAATTTTTAATGCGTCAGTTTATGGTGATGATAAAATTTGAATTATTGTTACTGTTTTAACTATTGTACAATGTTTAGATTTCTTCTATTTCTAATTGACTTTGACCGACCGACTCGACTCTCCCTGCCCACACATGCAACCCTGACCCACGCAAGCGATGACGCTGTTTACCACTTATTTTTTTTAGTTTCTTATAATGTTAAAAAAAATATCGCATTGGTGATGGTGATATTTAAATTATTTTCTGATTTGTAATTACGGTTTCTTCCAATTACAAAATATTAGTGACGTCCAATCTACTACGTACGAAGTACGTAAGAAGGTACACCTTTCAGAAAAAAAAACAATTTAATCCATCCACGTGCATGGTAACAATTTAAAATCTCAATTAAAACTAGAAATATACAAATCTGTCACATCTTTAAATATAAAAGAATTGTGAGTAAGAATATAATAAACCATATTGTACACTAATTAATACAGTTTGAATTTAGAAGCTTAACAATATAAAGACCATGTACAAATAGCGGCCTTGTCGCTCAAAAACAATTACTTAAAGGCAATCTTTCGATGGACAAATCGACTATAAAAAGATAAATTCATGAGTAGTTTTGGTGTTAAAAATAAACAAAAAAGAAAAGAATTGACTTAACAACTTTTATATAAGAGCAAAATAAACTCAGAATACTAATTACTTTTTCTTCTTCTCTCTCATTGACTTTTATATTTTCTGTTTGAACAGGAGGCTTTTGGCATGTCCAAAGAAGAGTTCTCAAGTCTTCCCGCGTGGAAACAGACCAACTTGAAGAAAGACGTGGGCCTGTTCTGACGTGTCCACGCCCCTAACTGATCACATATATACATGTTTTGTACAATCATGCCAGTTTCTTACTTTTTTACTCAACCATGTCGTCGATGGATTTGATACGATTAACATTAAGAGCACGCTTATATTCTATTAAAATGTTTGTACTAACGGTATTCGTGTACCTAACGATGTATTCGCGCTCGTGATATTTTCATGTAACCGCCGTAGACATAGTAATTAGTTGTGTGAGGAATTGGACTTCGGAATTGTTCGTGGATTGTGAGTCGCGTCCCCGCCGTTCGGTTAATCATATTTGTATATAGTCGTTTTATTTGATTATTTATTTCTTAACTACGTTTCTCCTCTACTGTCTTTTAGCAAACAATTTTCTTACGAATTTGTAATGTAATATTTAGTTTAGATGCGTTTTGTGACGGCGCGGACGCGACAATTCTCGGTGATATATTTTCCGTTCGACTGTAAGATGTTCCTCTATAGCGCATAAAAGAATTGTAGTTTTGCTAACTTTAATAATGTATTTATCGACAGCGCTGTACTGAAATATCTTTCGCGGAACGTTTTAGTAAAATGTCTGGTCAAAGTATGGTTATTTGTTATAAACAGCTAGATTTACACACAAGTAACTTTTACTACTATTATTGTATTCGCTTTAGAAGTAGGTGCGAGTTCCGCGGCGCTTGGAATTATCGGCTGATTGTACTTGTGATATTGTTGATTTGCGCAACACTGTGCTGTATAACGCTACGTCTCGCAGTCTGTTGTTGAAATTGTTAGCGAATAATTCCAACGTGGTCGAACTACTAATTTATATATATATATTTTAACATATTACATATCTAATCTACTCATTGCATCTTTTATACTGTGCGTTAGGTGGACCATGAGGTAAATTTTAATATAAAATGCGGTATTCCGTGCTGTTCCACTAAAACTGGCAATATTCTTAAAGGATCTTGAGCGGTAATGTTGCACTATATATTGTGTAATAAGTTCTCGCTCGTTGTGGGAGTGGATTATATATATTGATATACATTTTAATCAAAGTTCACTTTTATTGTCAAACTTATTCTAAATCTGAATATAGAAGAAATATTTTTGTAATTATATTTTGGTACCTTGTTCATTATTTTAATACAAACTTGATGATATAATATTCTGTGGTTATGTAGTATTTTTTGTATATTTTTTCTGTACGTAACATTACAGTTGAAGTCCTTGGAAAAGCTCATTTGGTTTTTAGAGGATTATCTAAATTATAGTCGTTTTGCACCGTGTCAAGTGTCGCGGTGAGCTCGACGACAATTTGTACTTCTTTTACAAAAGCTGTTGATATCTTGTGTACAATTTTAGAAGTTTATTTTTTATATTCTAGCTTATTATGAAAGCGAGTATCCTGTTGACTAACAAGAAATTGCCAGTATTGGAATATTTTACTGCCAATGAGTAGAGTAATTCTAACAAACCAGTCATTTAGTTAACTATACCAATATAACCTTATTTTATGTCCTAAATGCATTTACGGCCGCGTTTGAAGCTGGCCTACGGTGACATGAACATCTCAAATCCAACTTTTAATATTTTGCTTTGGTTGTGTTACTTATATCTAAATAATTATTGTATTTGAGGATTATTTTGTACTATATTAAATGATGTAATAAATTCTCAAAATTGATAATAATTGTCGTTTTGTTTCTATGTGTTCTCTTGTTCCCATTGCTCAGCACAGTACTGTAGGAATAACAATGTACGTAGAAATCAGAAAGCAATTGAAAGAAGCACAGATATCTAATATTTCTAATGTCAGTCTAACTCAACTGCGCTTAATTGCTGTATCGCTATAAGATTCAAGTGACTTGAAGGAATAAATATTGCACTGAAATGCAACATACAAAAGTATTAGTACTATGTCAGGTAAGTACACTATTCTGAGAGAATTATCAGTAGTTATCTTCAACTGATATTTCTAATAAAAGCAACAAGTGACAAGCACATTAACAATGGCGTTCAGTTTGTTCGTCGTTGACTACCAATGCTTATTTCATTTATAAAAATGGTTATCGCAGTGATGAAACAATTTCTTAATTTCAATTGGGCTTGATTGACTTAAGCTGAAAGTTTAATTTAAGATTGGCGACGGTTTTCCAGCAGATTTTTTTTTGAAGTATGTACAAAGGAACAGATTGGTTACCTGATTGAATATAACAACCACCGCCAATTAATAAATGTCTACAATTCAGAAGTCAGAAAGTCTTTGAGGAAGGAGTACGCTCTTTTTTTAAGATTTGAAGGTATTTGAAAAGCGTAGATACGAATTACTGACTTAGGTGAGTGTAGGTAAATTAATGCTTTAAACAACATTTACAGCTTATTGGTAATGGCGGTGTTTCCTGCCCGTGCTTCGGAGAGCACGTTAAGCCGTCGGTCCCGGTTGTCATGAACATCTATGGCAATCGTTATTAGGAAGTCAGTGCCCTCAAATATACTGACAACTAGTTCAACCTTCGAATTCAGTTCGCCCTCAGGGTTGCGGAGGTCAGATGCCAGTCGCTCTGTGTAAAAACTGATATTCAGGTAAAACCGGTTGAACTGGTAGCCGACCCCAAATATTGGCAATAATAAAGGCTAGGAAGATAATGAAGATGATGACAGCTTATTGGTAAATATCTATATATTATTAATACGTCAAGCAAAAACTTATTACCCTTTTATCGAAAATTATGCAAACGGAAAAGTATGAAATTTGGGACAGTTGAAAGTTCATATGGACGAGGAGTGCAAAAAGCCAAAAAGTTTAGTACTTTAGTACTTATATCTCCTGAATGGATGTTGGGAGTGTTATGTTACCTTCCTGTACTCGTAAATGGTGTCTGAACCATGTTTCAAAGTATGTAATAACAAAAAACGTGTAGCACTCGGGGACTGCCGCGGTAAAGCTATTGCATACCATTTTTTTCAACACACAACACACACACACACACACACATGAATGATGGTTTATTTATTTTTCTACAACTCCCGCACTTGGAATAATTCCTGTGTTGCGGGGGACTTTACAAATATCCAAGAAACGGACATAAAGAACACCCTGACTTAGAACAACAATTTGTGGATCATACAGTGTTATTCCATGTGGGATTTCAACCCACAACACTTGGCGAAGTAGGGAACGGCGTGGCGACCGCTTAACTTCTAGGCCAAACGTGCAGTAGTTTTTTTTTTTTTTAATTGTTTCTTTGAATTTGATTTTATATACTCCTGTTTCTTTTAAAACATAGTACAATACTATTTACTGTACAATGCTTTCATTCCTTAGAAGGCGCTGTAATCCGTCACACAGTTTACCATATCTACTCAAACACAAACTATTTATGTTTTTATGAAATCCTTGGTGATATGTTTGTTATAATAATATTAAGAAACATACCTACTATGCGAATCAAATAAGAATAGGAACGTCAATGACCTCTAATGTCCCTTGAAAAACATTAAACACCTCGTCCCTTGTAAAAACATTATTAAAAAAACGTGTGGCACTCGGTGACTGCCGCGGTAAAGCTATTGCATAGCATTTTTTATAAACTTATGCAATTATAATTTTTTTTTTATTTATGCATTTTTTTTATATATTAATTCCAGTTTTTTCTTTGATATTAATTCAAGTTACACTTTTTGAGCGTGGGGCGGCGACCGAATCAAGCTTCGTACAATCGTACCATATACTCGTACATACACGTTAAGCGAACGCTCGGCCGAGCTACATGGTTGGTGGAGTGGAGGGTGTTAGGTTTTATTTTCATTACGGATTTTCTTGATTCGATCGCCGCGCTCAAAGCCTACGTTAAAAGCTATGCAATAGCTTAAAACATTATTGGTTTCGTTGCGTACCGTATAAGGGACATTTGATAGATAGAGGCCATTGACGTTCCTATTCTTATTTGAGTCGAACTGTATTATGTTTCTTGACTAATAAATTATATTATTATTACTTGCGATGGATACACCACAAAAAAAAAACTATGTCTAACTGTAATTTAATCACATTCACAGCATCATATTTACAAAATTGCACAAAGTGTTTTCTATTTAACCTATTATTAAAACTACATTTCCTTTTTAGGGTTCTTAACGCTAGCAATTAGTTCACGCGCATCATACGTTTAAAGAACTTTTTCGCTTCATTTCTTAGATTTTCATCTTCTTCGAGGTCTTCCTCGTCATCTTCGTCTTCTACCTCCTCTTGTCTCTTTTTTGAATCGTCTTCCTCGCTATCATCATCATCACTATCATCTTCGTCCTCTTCCTGCTTCTTTTTGAGCTTTTCGTCTTCATCATCATCATCACTATCATCTTCGTCCTCTTCCTGCTTCTTTTTGAGCTTTTCGTCTTCATCATCAGCTTCTTCATCGCTAGATTCATCTTCATCTTCTTCTTGTCTCTTTTTATCGTCTTGGTCTTCATTACTATCTTCCTCGTCATCTTCATCATCTTCTTCAACCTGCTTGTGTCTCTTATCAGCTTCTTCATCGCTGGCCTCCTCTTCATCTTCATCGTCCTCATCATCTTCGTCTTGTTTTTTCTTGGCCTCTTCTACATCATCATTAGCTTCTTCGTCATCTTCCTCTTCTTCTTGTTTCTTTTTTAACTCTTCGACATCATCAATAGCTTCTTCCTGTGATTCATCAGATTCATCGTCATTTTCTTCCTGTTTTTTCTTAGATTTTTCTTCATCGTCACAGTCTTTCTCGTCATCATCATCTGATTCGTCTTCAATTTCGTCTTGCCTCTTTAGTCTCTTACCGTTCTTAATCTTTTCCTCATCTAAAGTTTCTTCCTGTGCTTCCATATACTCACCATCAAATTCATCATCTTCCTCTTGCTTTAGTTTCTTAGATTCAACGATCTCGTTATTTTCTTCTTCTTCACTATCGTCTTCTTCTTCTTCCTGTTTGATGTTTTTAAGTGTTTTTGCGTTACGTTTGACAGTATCTACTTCAAAGTCTTCTCCTGAACCTTCTTCAGATAAAGATTCCTCAGACGAAGATTCTTCAGGTGAAGAGTCCTCAGGTGAAAATTCCTCTTCTAACTCTTCTACTTCTGATTCTGGTTCTGGCTCGGGCTCAGGCTCCACCTCGGGTTCGGGCTCGGGCTCGGGTTCGGGCTCAGGCTCAGGCTCAGGCTCAGGCTCAGGCTCAGGCTCAGGCTCAGGCTCAGGCTCAGGTTCTGGTTCTGGCTCAGGCTCAGAATGTTGGCAACGTGCCGGTAATTCTGACCAGTCGCAGTGCTGAAAAAAGTAACGGTTTGGTAACTTTCTATCTAAAAATGTAAAGCGAAAATTAGTATTTATTTTATTATTATTATTATATAAAGTCGATGTATAAAATTTTCCTCAATTAATTATCATTTATAGACACTGGAAAAACGTGTTGAAATAGGTAAATATTAATGTATGTATTAACAATAAAATACATATGTGGGTACTTCTTGTATTTTTCTCGTGAAAATTTACTATTATCAGAAACAGTATCTAATCAATGAAATATTTGGGGATATAAAATATCGATATTTCATCAATTGTTTGATCGATCGCTACATCAGAAACTGATAAACTATTGTTAAGATAATAGATATTACGACACATTTTAACAATTTCAGTGTTGTTGTATAAGCAAATTTTACAAGATTATGTAAAAAATTATAGTCTTATAAAACATAGATTCATTTTTTAAAGAAAATGAATTAATAAATGACAAAAAAATAATTCGATTTTAAGGAAAACTTTGATACAAACTCTGTCTCAATTTTTTTTTATTGCATGAATTTATTTTGTTTTTAATTTGTGGTCACCATAAGCTGTTGTCGGAGCCTGACTAAGGCAGAAAAAATCTCTTACTTGCTGTTGTTCATTGAACCATGTGGATGGAGGGCATTGCATCAGATAGGAATTGCCGGAGTAGCATTGGTAATATTCAAAGCAGCTGTCTACGTGGGCAATTCTCAGGAAGTTCTCTTGGCCTATGCACAGCGTCTCCGGATTTTGTCTCAATGAAATTGAGAACGCGGAGCTGCCGGCAAAGACCGCCGCGCAGCATAACACAAAAAAGAGATCTGTAAAATAAAGAATTTCTTTATAATTTAATGACCTTATTCTACCTCTGTATAACGTGACGTCATTGTTTTATCTCTTATATTTACCTGCAGTACCGTAATAATTTACATTATCAAACGTCTCCTATTACCTACTATGATCTCTTTATCATGTTGTCATCTTATAAATCTCTTAATATTCTTCTATCATGTTAGTACCTTTTAAGATTACTAGAAACTGGATTTTTTTTATTCTCGCGCAAAAGTAATCTTTCTTTCACATGACTTACAAAGCAAGGTACCTAATTAAATGGAAATCATAGTTACTCAAATAAATTTTAGACAAAACAAATCCTCTTCTCAATGAACTCGAAATGAAATACCAACCGAGTTAAAATTTGCCATTATATGAGGCATCATTATAATCATGAAATAACAATGTGTACCTACTTCTTCTATAACTAGCGTACCTAATATTCTAATCTACTATGAATTTAGCCACAGTTTTAGTGAAATAGAATTACGTTGGTCCTATAGGTATGTATTTATTTGCAGAATATGGGTGTAAACCCGTAAGTTCCTAAGTCTAATACGTTAATGAAATGATACAACACGAAGTTGTCGGCACGCTCTCTACAATCTTACTAATACATTGTCTAAGTTACTAATATTAAAGATGCTAATGTTTTTACGAATATTTGTCACCTTTAACGCAAAAACGACAAATTTAAATAAAATTTGGCACAGCAATAGATTATAAAACAAAAATATACGTAAGGTGCAATTAGTTGCATTGATAATAATTAATGCTGTAACATTTAATATTTCATGTTATGGAATATGTATTTAACCAGTGCAATGATAGATATGTTGTATTAAATAAGTAAATCATTATACTTCAGTCAAAGCCGAATTGAGAATACATCTAATCTTTACGTGTTACGTTACGCAATCAATCTTATATACTTCGGTAATGCATGGTTAGCCACACAAGCACTTAATTAAATGAAGAAGCGACTTTTGGTAGGTACAAAACAAAGGTGTCGTTTATTCTTGGGAAATAAAATACTTAATTATGCTCTTTTATTTTAGATAAATTTAGTAATCTGTACTTTATGATTATGTACAATTTGAGAGTAGAGAAACTATTAACGAATTGGTTTTATTTATTTCAGTCTCTGAGACGTGATGTTCGTATAAGTATTCCACTGTATTCTCTATAGTAATTGTATTTTACGTATATAATTAAATCACGTAGTGCCTACAAACTTACAACACAACTTATCAATATGTTATCGATGTCAAAGGAGTTGTCTGTTAGTTAAATCCAGATTTACATAACTGAGTGTAGGTTTACTAAGGACGGGACAGTTAAGTCTTAAGTATTTATATTGAAAACAGAATACAGCGTATGTTAGTTAAGTTAGGTACTTGTTAGAAAATTATGTGTTAGTAGGATAATTGATTCGACAATATTTGATTTAAAAGTGACAATAAAACGAGATACGCAGGTTGTAGGTATTTATCGAGCGATTTCAACTTGATTTCTTAGTTAGTATAAAGTCTTAATAAGTTGAGTCATTTAAAATTTTATACTAAAAGAAAGAAAAATCGGAGTTAATTTACTGTAACAGAGGTCAGTTAATTAATTACGAATTAAAGTAACTCTTATCTGTCTGTTACATTTTCACGATTGATTAACTACATATATCGACTTGAATTAAATTTGGCATGGACATACTTTGATTCTTAAAAGACTATTAGAAGATATTTTCCACTGAGATAACTAATACATATACGGGCGGAGCCGGGGGAAAATCTAATATAATTTTCTTTTTATATTTAGTATATTGCGATTCATTTTCCTTTAATTAACAGTTTAAAACATTACTAACTAATCTATTAACGGCTGTGGTTCAAATTTAATTATTCGTTCAATTTCTATACAATATAGATGATTTACACACAATTTTTAACTTTGTGCTGTAAAACTCTTTGAAGCAAATTTATTCCTTTACATATATTCTATCTTCAACGCTATTGGAAACCGAACTTTGAAAGACAAAGAAACAGAGAATGTACTTACTAGACATATTGACCGCAAGTCTAACTTCACTGTTGCGATCTCCGACACAAGTAACACGTAAAGTGGAAAGCCTTCAATTTTATCGAGATCATTGGATCTGAGCAGGTGATAACGTTAGCCGATACGAGATAGACAAAAGATATTGTCTATCAACAGATCCGAACTAAAACTGGGATCCTACTGTCACGATTGAACCGATTAAATTGTCGCAGATAGAAACTGTTATTTATTGTAAAAGTGATATAATGATGGTTATATGCGATGGCATAATTAGTGTTTTCTATTGTTCAACCCTTTCAGACCTGACCCCCGTGGTTGATGTTTTTGCAGTGAAGATTGTGCTGGGCCCAGGGCGTAGGTCCGGTCTCGGTCGACACATTTACCGCGCTACGCTGCTTTTGTGGGGGAACGGGTATCATGTTCCACCCAACACAAAGGGAGGATCCTCCGACCAGGCGAGGTGATCATGCCTGGCGGGCTACTGCCCAACAGTTGATGTTGGGATGTTGTATATATGTTAATCGGCGCGGGAACTTTATTTGCGCGATTCAGGATTGGTAGTTACTCCGTGTAGTGTAGTTTGTAGGTACAGTGCGTTACTTCGTAGTTCAGTGTATCTTCGGTAGATGGCGCTGTATGTGGAGGTCGCCACATCACTCCCCTCCAAGACTGGAGGTCGATATATGTTGAGTCAGCTGTCTGTGCTCTGATGCGGAGCTTGCCAGTGCCAGGAGTGAGTAGTTCCAGTGAGTCGGAACTGAATGCCGCAAGTTCCAGTGAGTCGGAACTGAATGCCGCTAGTCCCAGTGAGTCGGGGCTGAAGTCCGCTGATCCCAGTGAGTCGGGATCGCATGCGGTGCGCGGTGCTGCGGTGAGGTCCCCAGTGAGTCGGGGCGATTGCTGCGTAGTGGCTGGCTGCTGCGTAGACGGGAGAGATGTGCTCTGCTTACATGGACCGTAGGTGCAGTGTGCTGTGCCTAGACGCTGATGAGGCCGTAGGGTTTACCAGGCTGGAGCGGTCGCGTCCTGCGTGTGGTATATCCCAGTTGAGGCCGAGGTTGCTGGCTGACTTGAGACTTGCTGTGGGAGTGAACATGATGGTGCTGCGGCTTGAAGGCTGCTTCCAATCACGTCGGGGTCACCACTGTGGGGGAACGGGTATCATGTTCCACCCAACACAAAGGGAGGATCCTCCGACCAGGCGAGGTGATCATGCCTGGCGGGCTACTGCCCAACAGTTCATGTTGGGATGTTGTATATATGATAATCGGCGCGGGAACTTTATTTGCGCGATTCAGGATTGGTAGTTACTCCGTGTAGTGTAGTTTATTTATTAGCACAGAAATCATTCCACTTCGTCTTGACAAGAAATCGACCACACGATTTTAGTACACAAATTTACGCCGTTAGGGGACGGTACGCGGGACGGAACAGTTACCACTCGCAAAGTAATTATATGTCTGTAATTTGTGAATTATTAAAGTGGTCGGGTCATCGTGGTAAGTGGCTACCGTCACTCAAGAATATTGCGATATATGACAGAGGACCATTGTTGCCTTTTAAGTCCTCTCTGTAATTCAAAATCAGATTCAGTAAATAAACGTTTAATTATATAAAGGCGCTAAAACAACAATATTAGGTACCAGATTATTTATTTCCATAGAGGAAACATAAGAAGCATCTAAAAGAAGCTGTGTGTCTGCAGTTCTGAAGTCATTTGCAGTAGTTAATTATTTAGAATTATTCTGAATAATGTAGCTGATTGATTCGATAACACACTTCTCCATATAAACTCTAACTGTGCCAAATCTCATTCTCTTTCGTTCGTAATTTTCACAAAAATGGGTTCAAAGATGCTTCAAGTATTAATATATAGATTTTATACAACCTATAACTTTATACATAATACTATTGTTGAATATGTAGAAGTCTTTCTTCTTTCTTTCTTTTCTTTCTATAAAGGTGTAAATATGTATATACAACGTCGATTTAACAGACCTGTAAAAGTCCACGTAGTGGAACGGCATTTTAATCAAGTTGTGAATCTGTATTATCACAAATCGAGCGCCATGAAGAGTTTGACATGACCTTGTGCATCGTCACGCGAATATGCACCTCTTGTTCACAGTCGTCTCAGTTATACGCCATTTTTCTCTCTTGATAAGATAGTGAATAGTAATAAATGAAGTTAATATTAGAATTTTAATGAGTTTTGAGTTGTGTAGATAAACTTTGGTGGTGAAATGTACTAATAGGTATGGCATTTGACTTATATTCCATGTAGGCCACAAAAAGTCATGTTGCGTGGACCAAAAATCCAAATAAATTCCAGATCAGTTTAAGCAGGGGCAGCGGATCCAATTAGACGAAAAAAAAACAACTAAAGCCCTTAGGGGATCAAAATGGAAATGAAATCCAAAAAGATCCCCAGTGTGGACAAAAATTCCATATGAATCCCCCAGGATCGTAGTGGACGGAGCCGCTACGTCTCACAGCTCACGCCGCCTATACAGCCCGCTCCTGTTAGGCATGCGCTTGAAGAGGAAAGAGACCGTTTAGACGACTCAAACACCGAAGCATAACTTGTTTGCAGAAAGAGTGGTAGAGTGCCACGCGCTCTGCTATCTTTCTACCATGGCCGTAGTCATGTTACCGGGCGAGAGAATCTCCACTCTTATGGCAGTTACCATCTACATAGCTATAACAGAATCTACATTATATAAGTGTTTCTTAAATGATAAAATCATTCCGTTTAATGAAGAAATAAAGGTATACGATATTAATATGATCATCATAAATCATTGTTAGTAAATGGGCCACAATCAACTAATGAAGTTGGTCACTGTCCTTGTTAGGATAAGGCAACATATTACATAATTACTTTACGACTTCAAACTTCAGCGCTTCAAAACCCTTGTAATAAGAAGTTTAGACTAGATTTTAGTTCGGGTCAAATTTATGTTGCGCGTGGTTTGGAGTTTTTACGAACTGATCATAGCCTGTTGAAATTGTTAATGTCAATAGACTATGATAATATAAGTATTGTCTTTAAAATATATAAATAAACACATATATACATACATACATTACATGCGTATTATATGATAGCATTTTGTTTTATTCTATTGTAATTAAGTAGGAAATGTTACGTATTTTATTACATTTATTTCTACGGACTATTTATATCTACATAGTTTTAGGTTTGTCACAACAATCAAAGTCAAAAAGTTTATTGCAATCATGTATGTATACGAGTACTTGAGGTTTTAAATTTGTTTGCAAAGAAAATGTTGAGGATGAAATATTTTTCTTTTTATCACAAATGTACTAATTGTGTTTGGGATAATTGGTCATAAGCATATGTTTTCAAACACAGTAGGTACTCTTCTTATATAAGGATGAAAAGATAAAGATCTGTTCTCCGTGCCTACATCCTTTCCATGTATTCAAATTTTAGTATGATCAGACCGAACGAACGGTACGCCTGTGCATTAAATTAAAAGGAACATACATTTTCTAATTAGTTTTAACACAATTGTCCCACTTAAATACTTCAATTTAATCAAAGTTTACAAAAAACATATATTTTCAATCCAAATTATTTAATTCCTAAAATTAATGTCAATGGAGAACTACATTTTTATTTTTATTTTTTCTTTATTTACTACTATCTATCTCCTTCGTGGGACATTCAGAAGTATGTTGGTTGGTGTTATCGCTGGCTTGCTCGGTATGTGACCTGTGTCACATCCTTATTGTCTAACAGTAGTTATATTTACTGTAATTGGATTAGGTCTTGAGGTATTTTGCACTTTAATCGTCGCGCTTTGTTGTGATTCTCCATTAGTGACTGAGCCAGAGTATTTGGGTGTTGTTAGATTCGTTCTTATAGGACTTGGTATAGCGTACGATTTCCTGCTTCACCGTGGGTATTCCTAGGTCACGGTGTAGAAGTTCGTTGGGTACAAACCACGGCGTGTTAGTTATCATACGCAGAGCTTTGTTTTGAAACCTCTGTATGATTTCTATGTTTGAGTGAGATGCGGTGCCCCATAATTGGATCCCGTACGTCCAGATGGGCTTCAGTATAGCTTGGAGAACTATAAATAAAAATATATTTAGCCATATCGAGTTCTAACTGACCATGGTTAAGCTTTGTCATAAGAAAATGCTTAATCAAAGTCATCTCAATGCGTAGAATTGCCCGGTTTTGCAAAACTCATTTTTCTTAATTGTTAATTTGAAATAAGGAACCTAAGTAACCTACTTTTATTTTAAATTAAAGAACTAGGATAATAAAAAAAACAATTTAAATATTCACAATAATTACATGCAAGCGGAAAATTTTTGACTGATTTTTGAATTTTTATTTGTTACTTTTTTCATTGTTACTACATTTTATTGCTCTCAACGTTATTGTATATTTTATGAACACTCCATTTTTATAATCAATCATAAAAAGCTTTTCTAACAGTTTAAAATAAAATCATTTAATGAAGCAATAACTGTACCCTTCACTTAATTTCAACATTTTCTAAGGACTTCGTAAGCTCATTTTCCGTCTAAAGTTATATTGCGTTATTTCCTCTTCGAGTTAATTTATAACAGCAGTATAATATAAGTAAACATTTCATAATGAACCAACGAAGGCAATATAAATAATTCAATAGAAGGAAACGAATGACTTTCGGTACTAGTACTTCATAAGTAGTACCTTTTACTTTCAAGTATATCTGTTCTCAAACAAAATTATACCTTGTTAACAAATGTATTCTGAATAATTATGTTAATATAATCGTAGTAGTAATCAAAGAACAGTGTTAATTGTCTCCTTAATAATTGAAGTTAAAAATTTAAATAAGAGTAACTACATGTATCTCAAACTGGTAGTGTGTTTTTAAGTACTGAAGGCTGTGCTATTTCGCCGATCACTTACTGTTTGACTAAATTAGTGACGCATCAATGTCTTGGTTTCTAGTTAAAAATTTTAAGTTTACGGATTCTGAGTAAAGTAAATTGATCTTTCTAATATTTTTGTTAAACAATAATTTAAAAAAATAAAAAAATACTATTAGATAAAAGGGGAGATATACACTGTTTTGTACCTTTCCCGAATCAACGACAAATCTCCTAATAACTATAAACCATGTATAATATGTCTAGTCAATTGGATCACACTACTACATTTAAGTATGTTATTAACTGTATATTTCTCTTATTCCTTGTTTGTATTTATTTCATTACCCACGCTATGTATTACCATAATGGTATATAAAAAGTTGCGTGTACTAGCGTACACTCGTAAGAAGTGAAACTTCTTTATGACGTTATTTTTCAAAAAATAAATATCATATGTCGACGTAAGGTATAACGACAAAAGACTTATAAACCAGCAATATTCGTGACAATTCTTATTTCAAGTGCAATAAAAGTTAAGGAGCGAGACCTGAGTAAATATTTCGCGATCTGTGGTGTGAATGAAGTAAGTTTGTGGAATGTGATGTGTGTAGTTATTTACTTTGTGGACTAAATAAAATAATATTGTTTGTAATGTGATATTTCATTGTAGTATTAATTTGGTCCTGTTTGTGTTTGAAAATGTTTTTTGTTTTATTTTATAAATTTTTTTGAAGGATTGTATATAACTACTCTCAATAATGATAAAACATTTTATTTTAACCCCGATAAAGAAGTTTAACTTCAAAAAGATAGCGTAACGGATAAATGTGACGCGTAACGTAACGGATAAATGTTACGAGTAACGAAAAAATGTTACACTACATTTTTTGACAACCCCGATAAAGAAGTTTCACTTCAATAATCTTTATTACTTTATTTATTTATTTTTCGTCTTACCTACTTTTACATCGGTCACTAGCCAACATTTTCTCTTACTCATGTTTTCTCTCCATCCAATGGTTGCCTGTAAGAGATTGCCTTCGGGCGATAAGGCCGCCAATTGTACTACTCGTACCCTAATTTTAAGCTTACCTTGTAATGCATCTGGTGTACAATAAAGTGATATATTATTATTATTAGTATATGCACCTATGTTTGAAAACTCTAATAGTTGTCTAAATTTAAGTGTTAATCTAGAAATTAAGTGTTTATTTAACAGCTTAAATATACATTTATTATTTATATAAACAATAATGTTAGTTTTCTAACTGTGACCTATTTTAGGTACTTGAATTCTCCAGTAAATAAAGATTACTAAAAGTTATTAAAACCTTAGGTACTTGATTTTAAAAATACATCCGATGTTAACATACAACCCTATTCTCTCACATAATCAGTCCACAATTGACGGAGTAATCGGTTAACATACATAAAAAATACAGTGGAACATAGAACCGTCCTCCTTTTTTGAAATCGGTTAAAAATATTATCGTTCTTTGGAGACAGGGAGAAAACTAACTCACTTATTTGATTTCTACTGTTTTATGGTTGAGAAAGATTTTCCAAATGCACGTGAAAATGAAACAAAGAAATATACTGATTGCCTCGGCGGCGCAGTGGTAGCGTATGCGACTACTGTGCTTGAGGTCTCGGGTTCAGTTCCTGTGTCCGACCAAACGTTTATTTGTTCTGCAAATATTTGTTTCGGCGTTTCGAGGTTTTTTTTTATATCATATTTATATCAGTTGTCGAGTATCCATAATACAAGTTCAGCTTAGTTTGTGACTAGATGACGTTGTGTGTGAGATATCCGAAATATTTATTATTATCTATACACGATGTACAGCAGTCAAGTTCGTGCCGATCTCTGTAAAGTCGACCGTCGCGCTTACATCTTCTAACTCCATTGTTTCGAAGACCAATGTAGTTTTGATAAAGTTTTCCCACAGGGTCTGACCCATTAGTTATGAAAACACTCCAATTAATTTACTTGTTATTTATTTAAGAATTAATTTTATTATTAGTTTCTACAAACCAAGTTCCTTAGGCGTTCCTAAAGTAATTTATATGCTTTTGTATTTAAATACCTTTCAATTTCTTTTTTTGATATTTGCTTTCGTCTTTCTCGTTAATTTGTTCAGTGGTTTTGTGAAATTTAGTGTTTTATTGATAGACATAGAAACTTTTAACTTTTTCTTCTTTGAGAGCAATATATATTCTTGAAAGCAATACATTGTAGTTTTATATTGTTAGCTTATTAGTTCGATTAGCTGGTATTGTATAAATGATTATTTAGAATAATTCTCTTAAATTATCAAATTTTAAAAGTTAATATTTTAAAAACGATTTATTACAATAATTCTCATAAAATGTCAAGTAGTTGTCACACGACTCCAAAGACGGAACATAAGATTGTTTTTAAAAGAGGCTCACGAACCCATAGGACGAACATTCGTTTCTTACTTTTCAGCAGAGTAACAAGTGTAATAAGAATAACTTAGTAAAGTATGGTAAAGGTTGTAAATAATGATTGTATTGAAAAGGTCTGCCAACGCAAATAATACAAGGCTGTATCTTGACAACGTTTTTCATTTATGTTATGTCATGTCATAATCAATAAATCCTGACTATACCCAACAATATGAAACCAAGACCTACGAAATTGTTAAAAATTTGTAATGAAAAAAAAACTTACTAAAAATCATAAAGAATGTTTATATATTCTGTTTTTAGGCTAAAAAGCTTTATGTATTGTAATTTTGATATAATTTAACTCTAAAGCATGAAACTTTATACGTAAAATTGTAGATAAGGCTTGATCTACGTTTTAGCTGATATTAGCGCAGAACAGAGTTACTTTAGTAAAGGAAAAGTTAGTTAACAAGATAATCTTTAAAAAAAGCAAAACCAACTTTAATCGAAATAATAAAGTAATATTTTTGTGAAACCTGTGCAATTTATCCTGTTGTGGTTTTTATCACCGACTCGGGGGATAAATGAATCGGAATACATTACCGTTACCGTTATGAAACAGAAATAGTTTTAGTATGGTCTAGTTCTAGTCTTGAGACTAGTACTTTCAATTCATGCTGAAGATGCTGGCGGGCTGAAACTTGATTACAACTCATCCTACTAATGTTATAAACGCGAAAGTTTGTAAGTATGTATCTTTGTTACTCTTTCACGCAAAAACTACTGAATGGATTTTGGACTTTACAATAATATAACTTATACATCAGAATAACACATATGCTACAATTTATAATAAAGATACTAGCTTCGTCTCGCGGTGTTGCCCGCTGTTATTGTCATACCGCGGGTAGCATCGCCGGATTCAGCTAGTTATGTCTGAGTTTGAATGAATTAACGTATTAGAGTAGCTTTAACGATATGGCTGTTTACTGTTCAGCTTCTGATACTTCTAGCTAGTATTTGTGTAGCTTAGACACAAATCATCACCAGGGAGGTACCTATTTTTAAGAGATATCACCAGATTTTACTCTATGTATTTGAAACTTGCATCACAAGTTGTTGTTAGCCTTCGTCTTATATTCTTTGTTTGTACATTTTGTCCTGGACAGGTGGTGATGACGAGTAAGTTTTCATTTTATGAAATACTAGCTAACCCACGCAACCTCATTTGCGTCTTCAATTGTCCGTAGCGTGAAAATTTTCCCCCGTTTTTGAAATATTCTTTATTGGTGCTCCGCTTCTATTAGTATTAGCGTGATGATATGTAGCCTATAGCTTTCCTAGATAAATGGACTATCCAACACTGAAAGATTTTTTTAAATCGGACCAGCGGTTCCTGAGATTAGCGCGTTCAAAAAAATAAACAAACTATTCAGCTTTATATATTAGTATTTTTTATTTTTTTTATTGAATAACAACAAACGAGCAGACGCATCACCTGATGGTAAGTGATTACCGCCGCCCATGTACACCCACAACGCCAAAGGCGTCACAAGTGCGTTGCCGACCTTTAGGGGATGGGAAAGGGGATGGGGGAGGGGTTGGGGTATGGGCCTCCGGTATCCTCACTCACTCGGTGAAACACAGCGCAAACGCTATTTCACACCGGTTTTCTGTGAGGCCGTGGTATCACTCCGGTCGAGCCGGCCCATTCATGCCGAAGCATGGCTCTCCCACGGAAAAATATATAGATATAGATATGTATATTATACGCAAGATATTAAAAAGGAAAATAATTTCCTGGACGTTGCCAAGTAGACATTCTTCATGTTTACATATAGTATAAACACTCGCATAAATAATGTTTATATGTACCTATATAGATATATTCCCATTCAAACCGAATCTCAAACCACATATAATATTATTGAATGAAATGATGACGTCAGACAATGACGTCATAAAGGAAGAAAATCATTTGAAATACTTTAAACACAAAAGATTGGTTCCCAATTGAACGCTTTGACAAGCGTCCAATGAAATGGAATGTCGGGTAGAAATGTTTTGGATTTAGGACTACCCGTCATCACCATCAAAAACTGCATCGTTTATTCATTAATTAATTCATTATATTTGAATTAATTATATTAATACGTTATAAAAACACCTTTTTACGAAAATCATAGGAATAGAGGATTATGAAGTATAATATAGTTTATATGGACAAGGAGCGTAGGAAGCAAAAAACAATATCCAATATTTTGTATATGCAAGATATATTGCTGATCTATGTACTTGTTCCAATGTCTTCTCAAATTATGAAATATATTTACGAGCCATTGTAAATTCCCCCTCCCCCATCCCCCTTCCCTTTCCCAAAAGCCGGCAACGCACTTGCGACGCCTCTGGTGTTACGGGTGTCCATGGGCGGCGGTAATCGCTTACCATCAGGCGATACGTCTGGTCGTTTGCTGCCTATTGAAAAAAAAAGAAATCATTTGCCTTATTCAAGACTTCTTACCAACCAAAGACTGATTCAAATTAGCCTAGTTCCCCTTGTCTAACTTTTTTCTGGATTAAAATTTACCCTTTTCCTTATATAAATATGCATCAGTATACACCGTCGTGTTTTTTAATTTTGCATAATAAATACCTTATTTTATAATTTGCTCTTTTAATCAGATATATCGAAATATATTTGTGGGAAGGGTGTTCGTTCAATTTATTTAAAATTCTGAGTAAGCATCTCATATTTATCTTGTGTTCGAGGTGTTCATAGGGAATTTTGGCACCTGATAACACGACGATAGGAAAATCACAAAGATTTTGGTCAGAATGTCACGATAAAACAACTTACTCAGATAAGAATTTAGGTATTATTTAGAAAATGAGATTTATTGTGTTACTGTTAAACTATAGTAATATAAAATATGTATCCTAAAACTACTATGCATAAGTTGTGAATATTGTTGTTTGATATACGTCAATTGTGATTAAAATTAGTTTTAAACAAACTAAATAATGTATCTTATAATAAACTAGTAGATCCATGCAACCTTGTTTCCGTCTCCTATTGCCCGTAGCGTGATAATTTTTCCCAGTTTTTGAATAATTTTTCATTGGTGCTCCGCTCCTATTGCTCTTAGCATGATGATACATAGCCTAAAGCCTTCATCGATAAATGGTCTATCTAACACTGAAATATTTTTTCAAATCGGAATAGTAGTTTCTAAGATTAGCGCGTTCAAGCAAACAAACTCCTTAGCTTTATATATAATTATAGTAAGAATACATGGCAATCAAATCTTATGATACCTTTTGTCCAGTCCCGATAGCGACATAAACCCCTCCAGAGACAAACATTCAGCTTAGCTGGAGAGATTGGGTGAATACAAGTAATATGTATCACAAGTGCCTGCTCTATTATTTACTGAACAAAAAGTTTTTGCTGTAAATATATTATTCCAAGTTACCCTAATTTTTCAATTATTTCTTATTAAATGAACTCTGAAGGAGCTAGATCACGATGTCCTAAACAAGCAATTGAGTATGCTGCTGAACTACTTAAAACGTTTTCAGAGATCGATACCTTCTATTGTTCTTGATCATGGTTATCTTAACAAGGCCTTCTACATTGTTCGTTGACTAGTAAAATAAAACGATGTACTTATAGTAAAATTCATTTCTGCATATCAATAAATTCAAATGAATTGTTGAAATTCTTCGTTCGTAGTCAAGTGTCATGAAACATTCCGGTGATACAGTTTTGACTTGTCAAAATTCCCTATGTACATATTTATCTCATCTTTTTTGTATCACATGGTTATAATAATTGGGGTTCCAATATTTTCATAACATCTACTTTTAGATATATTTCAATTGTGATAAGAAGGCCAAGATGGATTCAGTATATTTATTTATTTATTTATTTATTTATTTATTTAAGGATCTCACAACGAGGAATACACAAAAACAAGACAAAAGTAATTAGTAGGATAACAAGTTATGTGCTCCCTCACTTATAGGAGACCACATCATGCACAAGCAAGTACACACAAATATAAAAAATAGAAATACAATAAATTTTAAATGTAATAAAAGTGTAAATAGGGTACATAATGTTATTATTATCCCCCCATTGACACCTCCATCATCACCTTTACAAACTTAAAAATATGCAATTGACAAATTGACAAATGAGACCTATATATATATGTATATGATTATTATGGGTATTAGTTTGTCAGGTGAGTTGATAATGGGTGTGTCCATCTTATATCAGTAATCATTTTTCAAACTTTTATGTTAAATTTAATGTTCCGTGATAGTAGTTGCGAAACCACCCTATCGCGATCACTGCGTTTGTCAGTCACAGCCAGTTTGCTCGTTTTTACTGAAATTTTCTACACACAAATATACCTTTTAACTGAAATGAAATAAATGATTTTACGAAATAACAGTTGTTTCTAAAACATAAAAAAAATCAAACTGTGCAAATCAAATCGTGTGTAATTTCAAATAAAAATGAGGCCATTAATATCATATATTTACTGCCTCGGTGGCGCTGTGGTAGTGAATGCGACTGCTGTGCTCGAGGTCTCGGGTTCAAATCCTGGGTCGGACCAAATGTTTGTGTAATTTACTTATATTTGTTTCGGAGTTTGGGTGTTTTCTATGTATAACATGCATGTATTTACAAAAAAAAAGTATATATGTATTTATATCAGTTGTGTAGTACCCATAACACAAGCTCTGCTTAGCTTGGGACTAGATGGCGTTGTGTGTTAGATGTCCGAAATATTTATTTATTATATATATGTCATGTATATTTTTATTTATTTATTTATTTAAGCTTCCTGCAATTACATTGCGCAAGGCGGACTTAACGTGTCACATTCACATGTCACAACATTCAAAGTTGCGCGAATCGACGACTGATTTTCAAAGTAAATTTGGATAATTTCGTAGCGTTGTTCAAGCGTGAGTCTATTCATGATGATTTGTCAGAGTATACTGAAACAAATAAAAAAAAAAGTTTCATCAAAATTTAATTTTTTGTGTTACTTTTTACAATTTAAAGTTCTATCTAGCTTAAAAAAACACCCGTTACAAGCTGTACTGCTATGGAACACGCTCTTACTTGAAATCAGGATGTCAACAAGTCGTGTCACATTCAAAATGAACGTCAAAAACCACCTCTTGACGAAATGGCAGGAAAACTATAATTAAGAAACAATTTAGTTCTTACTCACAGGGTACATATGTAAGGTTTATGTATTAGTGTGTATGTATATCCATATATAGATATTTTATGTATATGTGTATTATGAATTATGTTAGTTTATGTTATTCCATATATTGATAGCAATCACATCCTCTTATTCCCACCACAATGCACCTACCTCACAAAATTTCCACATCTCCCAAAGGTTGGCTGGTAGACAATGCCTTGGGCTTTAAGCCCGCCGTTGTACATGTGTGCATAAAGTTTTAAATAAAATAAATAAAGAGAATTAACTTAAAACAAACCCTATCTACCCACCTGGGTTGGTTTTTTGTTAACACATAAAATTCCGTATACCATTTTTCCTTTTGTATTATAATTTTATTTACATTGTCTAATATTGTTTAAAAATACGGTAAGTTAATAAGCCTATTTTCAACGAATAAAGATCTCGAACTGAAATGCGACAATACTCATTCCGAGAAACGCTCTCTCTTCAAAAAAAACAATACGTTAATGCAAAGCCGACAGCCGTTAACGAAGCCATGACAAGTCTTAACATAAAAAATAAAGAGTATTTAATACCTTGGGCTGAGCTTAAACCGAGTTTTTAATATTAATTTAATAAATAACATTCTAATTGTGATTTTTGTGCTACAAGTTATGTTGAAAATAAAACTTTCTTAGTTAAAAGCTTTATCAATAGTAGCGGTCGAAGCTTTAAAATGATTGCTCAACTCGACCCTTACTAAAACTTATAGAACCTGTGTAATTTTATTGGTATAAAATTTTAATAAACACCTAAGCAACCTTACAAAATCATCGTAGTGTATGAGGAATTCAGAAAACTCAATTAGAACTTATTTTTCCAATGGTAACTTGTTTTGAAACAAACTGCAGTATGGTTTATAAAAGTTGTAGCTTAAGCAAAGGTAACCTAAATAAATTCCATGTAAAAAAACATTACTAAAGTTATATTCCACACTATTTTAGGTAGACATCGAGGAAAGAAAGTCTCTACTTAATTTTATACATTATATCTTTTGGTAAATTATTTTGAATAAACTGAGTTCCACATCGCACCGCTCTGCAGCGAACAGGCGAGTATACACAGGCGCGAAAGCAGAATAGCTTTATAAAGAGAATATAGGAATACGATACGGTTTGGGTTCAGACTTTCACAAGGTTCACATAATTTATTATTTTGTTCCGTTACATAGGATTGTTGCAAACATTCATAAACATAGGTAGTACAGCCACGCTGATTTCAACGCAGTTGGGCTGGCTCGACCGCGGCTAGCCTCGCATAGAGGATAACGTAAAATGATAGCGTTCTTGCTGTTGTGTTTCGTTGGTGAGTGCGAGACTGGAGGCCCGGTGATGCAAAAGCATCTTAATAGACTGCCTCGATGGCGTAGTGGTAGCGTATGTGGCTGCTAAGCTTGAGGTCTCGGGTTCGATTCCCGGGTCGGACCAAATGTTTGTATGATCTGCAAATATTTGTTTCGAAATTTGGGTGTTTTCTATGTATAATATGTATGTATTTACAAAAAAAATTATATAAGTATTTATATCAGTTGTCTAGTACCCATAACACAAGCTCTGCTTAGCTTGGAAATAGATGGCTTTGTGTGTTAGATGTCAGGAATATTTATTAATTATTATTATAGTGTAAGTTACCGTGCTGCTTTGTTGCATTGTCTGCGTTCATAGTGAATACTCTTGGATTCTGCTTATGCTTGTCAGGCAGAGTACAGTCATTTTAGCAGGCCCATACATAAAAAAAACATGAAGGTTTTGGAATCAGCATTGAGTTCGAAATGATGAGACTTCATCAAGAGGGGTGCATGATGCGGTTGAAAATGAAAAGCACGAGTGTAACATTATGAGATTCCTTTATTTCATCCTAAAACTTTTTTCGTTGTATATTTACAACAACAACCGCTGGTAACACAGGTGGGCTACAAACAGACACTTCAATTTATTTATTTGTACTGGTTTTTGTTCGTCTCCTAAGAATTATCTTAAAGTGTTAAAGAGTTTATCTATAGAACAAAAAATACATTTAATGAATGAAAAATGAAATGATTAGGGCTATTACTTCGCTTCATTTCAGCAAAACCATCGCATACCCTTTTTAAAGTACTTATAGTAAAACTTTTTGAGACAACAGTTTTACAAAAACGCAAGAAAGTACTCATAAATAACATGCGTAAAAATTAGTTTTTTAACCTCTTGTGTCTTTAAATATATGCCCGATAGTTATACGTCGGCCGGAAAACCCATTTCAATCATCAAGTGTCATGTTTTTCCAAGCTGACGCTTCCTTCTCAATTGGCTTGTCTCAATTCGTACGCATCAGAATGTCGAAAATATCATTTAAGATTATCGTTATCGCTGAGGAACAGAACGTTCATTCATTTGTCATGTTTTTTTATGGAATAGTGGGCAAACGAGCAGACGTATCACCTGATGGTAAGTGATTACCGCCGCCCATGTACACCCACAACGCCAAAGGCGTCACAAGTGCGTTGCCGACCTTTAGGGGATGGGAAAGGGGATGGGGGAGGGGTTGGGGTATGGGCCTCCGGTATCCTCACTCACTCGGTGAAACACAGCGCAAACGCTATTTCACACCGGTTTTCTGTGAGGCCGTGGTATCACTCCGGTCGAGCCGACCCATTCATGCCGAAGCATAGCTCTCCCACGGTAAAGCCATGTCATGAATCACCGTAATCTCAAAAATATTTTATCAAAACAAAATTACCTAGTACAGTTCCTTTACAATTTTTTGCATACATGAGTAGTATAATGTTCTAACTTTTCGGTTATGATGAAATTGAAGTCAAATAATAACAGTTGAATTTTCTAAATGAATTCTTACTATAACAATAGAAATCGATTTTGAATACAAATGTACAAGAGAGTGGAAATGATCATGAATGACGCGTACGTACAATTGTTTCAAAAGTAGACTGACTAGAGTCATGAACTTACATCTTCAGTGTGGACTGTTCGTCTTTTATTACGAATTAGCTGAACCCCCACGGTGCTACCCGTGGTACGACAGTAACCGCGGGCAACGCTGTGAGGCGAAGCTAGTATATATATATTTTTTTCATTGAATAGTGGTCAAACGAGCAGACGTATCACCTGATGGTAAGCGATTACCGCCGCCCATGGACACCCGCAACACCAAAGGCGTCACAAGTGCGTTGCCGCCCTTTGGGGGATAGGAAAAACTTGTTGACTATGTCAAAACCCTTTTGAGCGTAATAAAAAGCCGTGTCATCCGCGTAAGTGTAGATTTTATTGTGAGGAAGATCTAACTGACATAGCTCGTTAATATAGGCTAGGAAAAGAGTAGGGCCCAATATACTCCCCTGGGGCACGCCATAATTGTAGCCTATATTCTGATGTATAAGCTATATTACAGTAAAGTTTCATTAAAATCCATTCAATAGTTTTTGCGTGAAAGAGTAACAAACATCCATCCATCCATCTATCCATACTTACAAATTTTCGCATTTATATTAGTAGGATAGAGGACGAAAGTATGCAGTGTGCCCAGGTAGACGATTTAGGACAACTCTTTGACAAAAACACTACGTACTTCTTGAATATCACCTCACATCTGTATAACAAAATTAATCGAATGTTATCCATATGTCCATTAACTAGACATCAATGCAAGAAAGAAAGCATTATCCAAGTGACTGCAATGCTAACATTATGAGAAAACTGAACAGCTGTTGGTTATTCCTTCGTAATTATATATCTTATGCACACTACATAAGACTCTCACACCCATCTATATACACACACACACACACATAGATAATCATACGCACACCACAAACACACAAAGGCGCTCTCATACAAGCACGCATATACAAACATGCATACTGCACTTTTGTGTGTGCGATTTTTACTAACAAAACTGTTAGGACGCCGATGTTTACTCCAGAATTATTAAAAAAGTGCGTATTTTTGAGTTTTTAGGATTCCGTACCTCAAGAGGAAAAAAACGTAACCCTTATAGGATCACTTTGTAACTTAGAGCTGTGAAAAAATCAAACTACGCTACTAGCTACGCTTCGGCATGAATGGGCCGGCTCGACCGAAGTGATACCACGGCCTCACGACGTGGTATCACTCCAGTCGAGCCGACCCATTCATACAGAAGCATGGCTCTCCTACGGTAAAAATACTGTAGTAGAATTAGCACCATTGTACCTTTAGTTGAAGGTTTATCTAAAAATAATTCATTTACTACTCGTAAAGTAATAGGACATTTCTTGTCACACAGATAAATATTGTAGCTAAGTGTTGATCTGAACAAGCGTACAATCGAATTAGATACAAAGTCAAAGGACAAGTGGTACTCAGTGGGTTTGTTTTATGAATAACCATTGTTTACGTAGTGAGGGGCTTTAGAAGTCACTCCTTGTTTATTTCGTCTGTCTCCAAACTCTCAAGAACCTTACTTCATTAGAGGTACCGCTATTAAATTTTTAAGTATTATTTGGGACCTTGTATTTTGAGCTAAATTTATTTCTTCAACAGGTGTCCAGGTTCGAGTTTGCAGAGTGTTAGCATTTATTATAAAACTGGCGAACGAATTACGCTTTTCAGGCATTGTATTTATTTAAATACATAAATTCTAAATGTAAGGTATAATTGAATTATCAACAGCTTTACAATCAACATAGGTCTCTTTTATATATAAGAGTATTCAAAATATTTTTTCTCAGCGTGATGGAAAGCTGAATCCAAGAGTGATGGTTACCGTCCTCACTATAGCGGCCTAGTGAGATACTTTTTCACGCCTCACTGAAACGACCCGGGATTATAGTGGGAGGGAAACACGTGCGCCGATAGTGAGTTCCAGGTTCTAACTGATCGGCACAGGAAGAAAGACCGAACCGATACGATCGAGTTCGAGAGCGTATGTTAGCTACTCTAAAACGGTGACTTCCAAGACAAGGGTTTTCCTCAATATCTGATAACTTGGTAGGGTGTCCAAAATATCGCCCATGAACCTGTGTCGTCTGCATAGCTAAGAATGTTGTCAAGAACTAACATGTCATTAAAATGCAGAAGAAGAGTTTAGGGGTAAGCCGATGGATTTATATATATTATTTGTTCATCTCTACGTGCCTGATAATTACTTGCGTGGTTGTGGTCGTAGACAGCATCCACTGCTCGCGTATCCACCATCTTGGTATGCCAAAGATTGATCGCTGTAACGGTGGGACTATTATTAGCTTTTGTAATATGTTACAAAAGCCTGCAAATAATTGAGATTATGGGTTTAGACACCTTTTTGTATTTAAAGAACCAGGGTTTTGATGTAACAGATGGCTGAATGGTATAAAAATGGTTGCCTTTCTTTTTAGAGGAGGTGTTCCACTGTAACTGCCAGGCTGCCACTAACTTTTCCTTGGGAATACTCAGAAGGTCATAGTTATAGTGGATGAAATGCTTGAGGTCCGCAGTATCGGAAAAGGTGGCATTTTTCGCCAGTGAGTCTGAGCATTCATTACCTCTAATGCCATTATGACTAGGGATCCAGTTAAGTACATTTAAAAGCTTGTTAAATATGAGTGCTACTAATAAAATAAGCAGTGATGTCAGTGAGGCTAATGTCACTCATTTTAAAAACCATTCTGCACTTCAACCTCCGATATACACATGTTGAATTTAAAGTTATGTTAGTTACAAAATATAAGAAGCATTTTGTCTGTTTGAAATTTATTGCATTCCTTATTCTGAATACTCTTTTAACGTCGACGTTTATGAACTGGAATTCCTAAATAATATTCCGTCAAATTTCAACAGTTCCAAGTTGAATTCTTTATGAAATAGTAAAATTTCACTCTTATGTATAGTAATGTATGTCGTGAACAGCGTTGTAGAAGTCGTACTTATTATAATATTGTTGCATTGTCTGCATTCGCAATGAGTATGGTGACCACACTCTTGAATTTTTCTCATGCTTTCCTATGTAGGGTGACTTTGGCAGTCACTTTGGCATAGAGTATGCAGTACTATGCTATGTTCACATACACAAAAAATATGTAAGTACTTACATATCAGTCGTAGTAAGGTATTTTGATAAAAAAAATCTACAATAATCAGTTAACTTAATGTAAATCTTTAGGTTTAAATCGTTTCATTATCGTAGGAACTTAAAGTCTAATTTATAGTGAGGAACAAAAGAAATGTACCTACAGATATTTGGTTACTAGACCTTCTTCTTTCTCTAATATTTTCTATACAAACATCGAATGACTACTTTTTCCTAACTTAGAATGACAGCTAGGAAATAGCCACCTGATGGTAAGCGATTACCGTTGCTCATAGACACCCGAAACACCAGAGACGTCACAAGTGCCTTGCCAGCCTTTAGGGGATGGGGAGAGGAACGGGAGGGGGTTGGGATATGGGTTTCCGGTATCCTTTGGCCGGAACACCCCTGTGGGATTTGGAGGCGAAAGTGTACGTCGAAGTTTATCGACGAGTGGCTGAATACCGGGCGAAGAACGGTTATCGGCCTCCGCCCGAAGAGTTACGCGAGTGGCGTGAAGCCGCTCGTCGAGCCACCATGGCTAGTTGGTCGTCCCGGCTGGAGGCTCCACGCGCTGGTTTTGCCACCGTGGAGGCGCTCCAGCCGGTCATCCTCGAGGGGGCAGGGCGGCAGCACGGGACCCTTTCCTTCCGACTGACGCAGGTGCTTTCCGGGCACGGTTGCTTCGGGAAGTACCTGCACTCGGTCGCTAGGAGGGAATTGAGTCCCGCCTGCCACCACTGCGACTGCAGTGAGGACTCGGCCCAGCAAACGCTGGAAATCTGCCCCGCTTGGGCGGCGCAGCGCCGGGCCCTCACTGCAGTCATCGGAGGTGATCTGTCGCTACCGGCCGTCATACGATCCATGGCTGGTAGCGACAGCAGTTTTACCGCGGTCGCGTCCTTCTGCGAAGACATAATTTCGCAGAAGGAGGCGGCGCAGAAGGCCCGGGAGGACGATCTCCACTCGGACCCGATACGCCGCCGGCCAACCGGGCGGCGTATCGGCGCGTCGCTGGCGCTGGGAGGGGTCCGATCGTGTTAATAACTGCAGTTCCCGGACTCCTCCCTTCTCAGGCGCAGAGTTGGCACACCGTGTGGTTTTAGTCGGTTCGATTCCGACACACCACCCCGCCGCAAACCCCGGAGGGGTGACGGCCCGAGGGGGTTTCCACACGTTAAAAAAAAAATGGGTTTCCGGTATCCTCACTTATCCGGTAAAACACAGCGCGGACGCTGTTTCACACTGGTTGTAAGCATTTATTGGACTATATACGTAGTTCGAACGAGGGAAATGAAGTTCAATAATGTTATTATTAACATATTGATAAGCTTCCAAAACATTGTCAATTATTGACATGTTGACTGGAAGAGATCGCCGTGAGCGATAAGACCGTCTATTGTTACATATTTTGCATATTTTGTAACTCATCCCATGTTTTTTTTGTATGTATATGATAAAGATATAAATAAATTAATAAATAATAAATATTGATATTTCTAAACTTTGAAGCAACAGATAAGTTCGTAATATATATGTATGTAGTTTTAATTATTTACACACGTATATTATTTAGCCTAGAAACCGTCAATAAATGTCTATAAACCTTGCGTAATTTAACCTTTAAAGTGATTTTAAGGTTGTTTAATTAATGGAGACTACAAAAACTAAAACATAGTCCTCAGACGAAAAAGTCATTTTATATTTTTAACACAAGACCTACTGCATCTACTGTACTGAAAGGTGACGTCCTCCACGACAGCGATTAAAGCTGATTGAGCACTCATTCATAGACGGTAGCGAGAAAAGACTAACATTCGTCTACATCAAGACGCCCCGCTCGTAAAACATTGAAGGTATAAGACCCGTTTTACCTTCGCTTCAAGTACAAATGCATGCATGAATGCTAACTGTGTCACCAAATCATTTCTAAGTGCCTAGTGTAATTTTCTTTCACACCTACTCGATGGCAGCACCAAGCGCAATTATTATTGATGTCGGGACCGAGTTATTGTAAATTAAACTTACACTAAGCCGTCTGATCATATACCGCCCGCTCATTTCTAGCGTTAAGCATCCAGCCCTTTGAAGTTTCTAAGAAATTCTCTTCGAGTAATACGAGGAGTTGCAGTGTCGTTCGAACGTCGTCTAGATGCAGTTTAATCAAAAACTTTTGCCTTTGATATCAACACCTTTTGTGATAATTGATAACATTGAAGGTTAACAGCATCTGTTTAATAATTTTCTTGAATAAAAACTATACTTTAACGTCTTGTAGGTACGTTACAAGGTCTAAAAACATTTGTAAAATTAACTTTATAGTTATAATTACATTCATTGCCGTAACGGTTTGAATAATCATACTTAATACATAAAGAATATTCATAATAAAGTCTCTACATCTTTAAATTGCACACATTATAACAAATTATATAGGTATATGAATATATTCCACAAAGAGGTAGTCAGGCAAAAAGATGGATGGATGACATAAGGAAAGTTGGAGTCGCTACCTGGTCAAAAAATGCTACAGACAGAAAAGAGTGGAAACAGCTGGAAGAGGCCTATGTGTCACAGGACACTCTGATCACCAAACCGGAGAAACAGATGTGTTAGTTTATAAATTAGATTAATATTGTGTACATTGTGTTTAGTTTTAGCAACAAAAGCTTAATAAAAAATAATGTATGCCACATCAATTATGTGATGTGTCCCTCTTTCTGTTGCAGGTCTTGGACCAAAAACTAGAAGGCCTTAGATCCAATACTGGTGGCCTCTGCACATTATATGACAAGTTCACTAGCGTCAAACACCTTTTTCAAATATAGTCTGCACGTATATGCGTGACAGCAATACTTAAAAAACGGGAGGATTCACACAAACTATTGTATGTGTAGATATTTAATAGCTGTCTGCACACCACTTTGGGAACATAGGCGTGAGCTTATCCAATTAACTGTGCCATGAGAACATATGGACCCTTATCTTTGGTGTATCTATATCTATATCTATATATATATATATATATATAACTCAAAGGTGACTGACTGACATAGTGATCTATCAACGCACAGCCCAAACCACTGGACGGATCGGGCTGAAATTTGGCATGCAGGTAGATGTTATGACGTAGGCATCCGCTAAAAAAGGATTTTAATTAATTCTACCCCCAAGGGGATAAAAAAGGGGATTAAAGTTTGTATGAAACTTTGTCAATTTTAAACCAATCGGGCTGAGAATTTGTTACGCTAAGGGCAATAGACGTAAACGAGGTTGCGTAGGTCAGCTAGTCATATAATAAAATGATATCGTTTTTACTCTAAGCAACAGAGAAAATTAAGAAGTGTCTGCAGTTTTGCCAGGTCTTTATAACAAAAACTGTGTAATAAGCTTTCAGTTGCTTTTGAAATTGAAAAACATTAGTGTCTAATGACACTACTTTTTTATTACTGAAAGCGCTAATTACACGAATGCCTTGTTTACTTCTAAAATATATATTACCAACTTTAAAGTTATGATGAATATATAGATAGATATGAAAATAATCAACATTCTTGGTGAATCTGTCACCAAAAATGTTGATTATTTTCAGTAATTTTTGAACCGGAACCATTCCTTTCTCATTACAAAAGATATCTGACGTAGTTCCTGTTAAATTCAAAAGGAAATTCTTTGTTTTATTTGCCCTCGTTTCACAATCTGTTCCCTATATCGAACAATTATCGATACATCTAAACAAATTAATAAAAATGGAGTGACTGTTTGTAATATTAAAATAACCGCTTTTTACTAAATTCATATGTACGTATACACGGTACATATACCAAAAATTTTTTTTTTAATTTTAGTCTGTCTGTCTGTCTGTTTGTTACGGCTAATCTCTGGAACGGCTGTACCAATTTTTGTGAGACTTTCACTGGCAGAAGCTGATTTAATAAGGCGTAACTTAACCTATACTTTCTTTTGACAAACTTTTCCACGCGGTGTTTCCCGTGATTGTAAAGGTACAAAAATAACCGCGGGTTGTATTAATAGTAATCTTTTTAAAGGGTACTGTACTGATGTATTTAAATAGAAAATCTGCATTATTAATTTCTGATTCTGTGTCATTAATAATAAAAAGGCACAATTGCTGAAACGGTAACCACATCTACAATTATTACGCTGTTTAAATGCATGGTGGACGTTTCAACTCAAATGAATAAAATTATTTTGGTTAAAAGTTTAAAATTCTTATATCAACAACGTAGGGCATATAAAACAAACAACCCACGGATTTTGAAAGCTCAGAAAACTCAGGTAAAAATATATTAGTTAATAAATGGACCTATTTATGCAACAAGGAACCAATCCACTAACAAGCCAAAATATAAATAACAACCCTATTTATACGGAGATAAGGATAATACTTGGATTTGTCATGTGTATGGATTGGTTCCTTGTTGCATAAGTAGGTCCAATTATATCGACAAAAAAATCATTTCATGATCACTTAACACGTATGTTTTTCCAAGGAAAGAAACACCAATGAAATTTTTATTAGATTTTTTCCGTTTCTAACGCACTAACCGGCCAATTTACTTAGAAGCTTGTCAATAGGAGTGACGGCGGTGGGACGATCGGCTCGTAAACGACTATGCCCGCAGTCTGTGTATAGCCCACTATGTCTAATTGAGTCCTGTATTCCACTAATTAGATTGCGAAGGCGCCCACTGGCCATTTTACAATTGCTTAAGTCCCTTATTTGAACTATTAATGTTACAGTTGCTTTGAATCAGTCGGAGGTTTAATTCCTTTGTATTTAACATTAAGTTATTAAATAAGGCATAGAGCAGAAATGAGTATTTTTAAGGAGTAAGCATAGAACTAAAATTGTTTCTTATTCGTGTTATAAGGTTATACGACAAGACAACCATCATCCATGGACACTTGCAACTTGTCTATCTGATGGAAAGCAGAGTGGTGGTCACCATTCTTGTGATATGGGTCACCATGGCAATACAGCGTGTTGACCCGCCTATTAAGTTGCTTTTTCATGCCCCGTTTAAAGGACCTGTATCGTAGTGCGAGGGGAACCCGTGAAAGGAAATCCCTTCCTAATCTCTGATTGTTGTCTTTAACAGTCTAGACAACAATCATAAAGGAAGGGATTTCCTTTCGAGGAAGCACCTGGTTTCCCGGCTTCTAGTAACCGAGAAGGTATGCGGTTTTTAGTCAGTACAAAAAAAGGAGGTTGCTTAGAGGAGGTAGGGTGTTTGATCAACAATAATAATGATTATAATGCAAATATATACCTATCTATATTATATACAAACTTATTTTTTATAAATTTATGCTTATGTATAAATAGATGTTATTGTGATAAAAGCACTAGTTATTTCTAATAAGCACATATATATTCGAAGAAAAAATAATTATCTACATATAAATACGTAAGAATAAATTTGAAATCATTTCTACAGATCTACGTAAAATCTGTCAAAGGTATTTTATTTATTTACCTAAAGAATGTTCATTTTTTATATGATCTATAATATGATTTTATTTTTAATATTACAGAATTTGTAAGCTGTATTCTATGTATATAAATCTATTACTGATTTACATATAGTCCTATAGCCTTCACTTTTTTTTAAACAGTTTGATTTAGTCTCTCGTCTTACTTGTCCAAAATGCCTATGGCATTAATTTTGCAGGGAGTTTTAATAAATAAACAAATATGGCCTATGTAACAAATATCGTTACGAATCAATTTTATTAACTGCCTAGGTGGCGTAGTGATAGTTGTTTCGGAGTTTGGGTGTTTTCTATGTATAATATTTATGTATTTACAAAAAAAAGTATGTAAGTATTTATATCAGTTGTCCAGTACCCATAACACAAGCTCTGCTTAGCTTGGGACTAGATGGCGTTGTGTGTTAGATGTCCTCCTTTTTTTTTCCTCGTGCGGAATTCCCTTCGGATACCACCTCCTGGTGGCATGTCGAACTCGAACCGACAAAATCCGCACGCCGTCTCGTGTACTAGATGCTGGGGAACCAGGTGCACCCTAGAAAGGAAAACCCTATCGGCGGGAAAAAGAAAGGAAAAAGGAATCGGCAGTACCCTAAAACTGCCGCGCAATTATTGACGCTTGTGGATAAGTACTGTAAGTCTTTTATTTTTTTTGTGTTTTTATTGTCTATTAATTTTAATATACTTGCAATATTGTAAACCTGTTATAAAAATAACATATAGGTAACAGATAAATATAAATCAGCTTTAAGGATTTCTATTCTAACTAAATCCAAATCTACAGTATTTAGCTTCACAATCGGTAACGCCTACAAATGAATGAACTTGGTACTGAATGTACAAAATCTGGACCCTTAAATATGTAAATTTCACTTTGAGGTTCGTATATATACTAGGGCCCATGAAAATGAAAAAACTTGCTTGAATTTATATTCGTGTGACCTTTAGAACTGATGTATTGAAAAATCCATTTCTTTTTTCTTTGTCACGTTTTCACGAATTCTTGAAATACGTTAACTACCAACAATGACTAAATAATCCAATGCTAGTTCCTATCATGACAATATCAATATATTATCATAATAGGAACTAGCATAATTGAATCCCACGCGGTACCTACAACACTTTGTGTGATCCACGAATTGTTGTCCCGAGTCTGGATGTTCTTTGTGTCCGTTTCATGTATGTTTGTAAAGTCCCCCACGACACAGGATGTTTATTCCTAATGTGGGAGTTGTCTTTTTTAAAAAAGAAAAAAAAAATAAAGAATATGTAATATGTAAATATCTTTATTCTCATGAATAAAGCAAAACTATTGAATTAAATATATATTCTACCATTAATTTAGGAAAAAAAATGTGTAAATGGCAACATTATATGTAAATTGCAATTATTGCTTTTTTATTTCGATTCGTTATTTGCCTTAATTTCAATTCAAAAAGACCATTTAAATATGTGAAAAGTATATCAACTTGATTTTTTAGTTTTTTGACCTTGTACCACATTATTTCACTATGCATTTGCCCATTTTAATGATTGTTATTGTTCGTGTCACTACGTCAACTTCGGTTGGCGCGACATTGAACACTAAATTGACGTTTGCCTCGATTAGGAACAAGTTCTTAATTTTGGCCTGTGCATTTTTGATTCGTAATTGCAATTCTAGTGTATAATAGATCAATGCATAATTGTATTTGTTATTAGTTCAAGCCCGGGTTTTATATCCCGGGCTATTTTACTATTAATGATGAAAATAATACGAGTACTATCCAAAAAAATTAACGTTCAGGTGACTATTTTCAAAATTTCGAAAATGAAAGTCTGTAGGCAGCCTAAGATAAGTAATTTTGTTAATGGTACTTTATCTTGTTTACCCTCAATCTTCAAGTTGCAAGTGTGTTCCACATATGCGAGATCAATTTCTATGTTGATGAGTTTGATTAATTCCGCGCACTTCTCAATTGACACATCTACTCCAAGTTATCGTTACTACGAAATGTAATTTGCTAAATTTTGTGCGTTGTTCAAACTGTACTGTCTTAAATATTTGTATTTATTCTTTATTGTACACACTTAACACATATCATGATCATACAGAAGTGTCATGCACGAAGGCGAGCTTAACCTAAAATTAGGTTTTCTTCCAACAACCCCTGACTAATTAAAGTCCTGAGATGACGGAGAAATGTTAGGATACATTTATGAGTAATAAAAAAATAATAATTATAGACGTATGCCACTATCTATACAAATAAATAAAATTGGAGTGTATTTTTGTAATCTTAAAATAACCGCTTTCTACTACATGCATATGAATGTATATACGGTACACATACCAAAATATATATTTTTAAATTTTTTGTCTGTCTCTCTGTCTGTCTGTCCGTTTGTTCCGGCTAATCTCTGGAACGGCTGGACCGATTTGGACGGGACTTTCACCCTAGCTAGTAGTAGTACTAGTAGCTGATGGTACAAGGAGTAACTTAGGCTTACATTTTTAGACTAGCTTTGCCCCGCGGCGTTACCCACGATATGACAATAACCGCGGGTAACACCGCGGGGTTCAGCTAGTCAGAAATGAAAAGGGTACCTATTAAAAAAAGCTTTGAGGTTGATAGTGAATATAGTTATATAGATCATCATCTTCCTAGCCTTTATTATTCCCAATATTATTTGGGGTCGGCTACCAGTTCAACCGATTTTACCTGAATATCAGTTTTTACACAGAGCGACTGGCATCTGACCTCCGCAACCCTGAGGGCGAACTGAATTCGAAGGTTGAATTAGTTGTCAGTATATTTGAGGGCACTGACTTCCCAATAACGATTGCCATAGATGTTCATGACAACCGGGACCGACGGCTTAACGTGCTCTCCGGAGCACGGGCGGGAAACACCGCCATCTTCCATACTCCGGGCAGCTATTAAGAATTTCTTGTAGGAAAAACCCAACAGCAGTCCGACTCGGGAATTGAACCCGAGACCTCTTGATCTGCAGTCGCTTACGCTAACCACTAGACCAACGAGGCAGTTATATATATAATATAGTTATATAGATAAATAAATAAATACATATTTCGGACATCTAACACACAACGCCATCTAGTCCCAAGCTAAGCAGAGCTTGTGTTATGGGTACTAGACAACAGATATAAATACTTATATTCCTTTTTTTTGTAAATACATACATATTATACATAGAAAACACCAAAACACCGCATCAAATATTTTTAGATCACACAAACATTAGGTCCGACCCAGTATTTGAACCCGAGACCTCAAGCACGGCAGTCGCATTTACTACCACTGCGCCACAGAGGCAGTCGATTTTATAAATTAGGATTAAATGGGACAAGTGGTCTTCTGTCTGTGGAGTATCTAGTATGGGTCTATATGAAAAAAGAATTAGCAAAACATAGTTGTTGGAAACCGCAATAACAGAATCTGACTTTTTCTTAAATAAGGCAGTGAAATTATGGTAGTTTCCAAATTGTAATTGAGGAAATTTCAACAAATGCACTAAGTTTTTAATATCATCTTTTATATTATTGCTTCGTCACAGAAGTTAAGTTTTCAAGTTAATATAGTTAAATTTTAGTTTCCCTTTAGGAACATTACACTTTGCATTCAAAGTTACATAACTTTTGGTATGACAAGGTAGTGAGTGTATAACAAGGTATGAATTAGAATAAGATACAACGAAAAAATAAAAAAATAGAGCGGAACCCTTCTTAAAAAGCCGGCAACGCACTTGTGACGCCTCTGGTGTTACGGGTGTCCATGAGCGGCGGTAATGACTTACCATCAGGCGATAAGTCTGCTCGTTTGCCCCATATTACATAAAAAAAAAATCTTCTATAGTACCTATACCAAAATAATTTGACGCAGCTACCTTTCGCAATCGATCATGTCATTAGTGCTTTAATACTATTTATCCAATGTTGTGGCGATAAGATTTATTTATTTCGCAATCTGACACATGATTTAGATTTAAGACTTTACTAAACTAGTGACAAACTCATTTCCTGTCTTCGCGTCAATACACGAAATCACTCAATATGACATCACGACTTGAGCTCTTAATTCGTTAAACCATTTTTGAAAACGTCGATTGGTTTCCATAGATTTCAGACTTTACTAAACTAGTGACAAAGGCATTTCCTGTCTTCGCGTCAATACACGAAGTCACTCAATATGACATCACGACTTGAGCTCTTAATTCGTTAAACCATTAGTTCAATCTACAACACTACTTCTAATCTACAAACAGACAACCCGTGTTTTTCTAAAACGTACGTACGTATTAAAACAATAAATAGTTTCAAGATTATAAAAATAATAACTATCTAAATTCGTGGCGTCCACTCTTGACCCTGTATAAGTATATAATCCACATTGTACAGAGTAGGCAGGGAACCTAATATTAGCGCCGTAGCCACTTTCACACAAATATCGTCTCTGAATAAATATTACCGTCATTAGGCCAAAACAAACTGTGCCATCTTAAGTAAATATAATATAAGGTTGATTATACTTAGCTCGATTAACTCAAAAAGGTACACACACGGTATTATAGAAAGTCAGGGATTCAGGGTTGCCAATTATTCTTTCCGTTCATAAACTGCTGCTCAATTTCGTTATAAAGGTGTACGAATAATATCAGTTATCAAAGTTATTTGTTTCTATGTCTACACCAACTGTTGTTTGATTAATTCACCTCCTTAAAGCATTGATGTTGACTAAGTAGGAACGATTTTGGTATGGAATTTACGCTTCGTTGATAAATGTCTAGTATATAATCAATTATCGCATATTACAATATATCACAAATTAAACATTATTCGTCGTAATTGTCTTTTTGTTTAGGTGTAACTCCCTTATTCAAAAACGTAATTAAACTTTTAGCAGTCGTTCCGTGTTATTTTGAACTTTAAAGCTTTTAATTTAAAAATGAAAATAACACGGAATTGTTGCTAAAAGTACCATTACGTTCATGAATATGAGAGTCAATGTACTACAGCCGGTCCAAACTAATCAAAGAAAACGATGAGTAAAGCTTATCGTAATTGAATGAGAGAAAAAATAGAAATAGATATGAATATACAGGGTGTAAAAAGACTACTACCGAAAACTTGGGGGTTGCAATCAGACCATGATACTGAATAGGTTTAGCGAAAAAAAAACTCAAAAAAAATGTTAATTTATCTAAGTCGTTTTATGTTTTTTTCTGCTTACATACACATAGTAAAACATAACAGGGCCCAAACTACCTAATTATCTCATTTAGAAAACCAAAAAACAAATAAAATCAATAAAACAGCGATGTATTTTGATAAACAAAACAGCTGGTCGGGTGAGTGCAATGACCTTGGCCGGGCGCATAGGTATTCAAGTAGCTACGCGGTGCACGCAATAATACATTACTGGCTTGTGGAATTATTAAAAATATTGACACATTGTTTTTTACGGCTACAATTTTTTTTAAGAACAACTGTTTGGTTTTTTTTATAAGTTTTGGGGTGCTGAATCAGCCCCTTTCGTTTTCGGTAGTCGTCTTTTTACACCCTGTATATAGAAAATGACTGCCGTCGCCTATCTGCCTTCAAAACAATCTGACAGCATATAAACATTACTTAAAAACACAAAAATTAGATGTAGATTAATCACACCTAGAATAAGATAGGACAGCCCCGTTGGTTGGTTGGTGATTGAGAGGTCTCAGATTCGATTCCCGGGTCAGACTGCTGTTGGGTTTTTCTGACAAGAAATTCTTTATAGCATCCCGGAATATGGAAGATGGTGATGTTTCGCGCCCTCAAATATACTGACAACTATTTCAACCTTCGAATTCAGTTCACCCTCTGGGTTGCGAAGGCCCGATGCCAGTTGCTCCGTGGAAAAACTGATAATCAGGTAGAAGTAGTAGCCGTCCCCAATTAATCTTGGGAAAAATTAAGACTAAGAAGATGAAGATGATGACACCTAGACCCGGTTAAATGATTGTGCTCATCACTTCTGATCCAGCCGTTATGTTCATCATCAGCCTCTTTTAGTCCACTGCTGGACATCCTCTCCAATTGCACACCACTCTAATCGATTTTGGACTATTCGCATCCATCATATAATAACTGCCTCGGTGACTTAGTGGTAACTTATGCGACTACTAAGCTTGAGGTCTCGGGTTCGATTCTCAGGTCGGAATAAATATTTGTATGATCTGCAAATATTTGTTTCGGAGTTTGGGGGTTTTCTATGTATAGGGTGTTTTTTTAAGCTAGATAGAACTTTAAATTGTAAAAAGTAACACAAAAAATTAAATTTTGATGAAACTTTTTTTTTTATTTGTTTCAGTATACTCTGACAAATCATCATGAATAGACTCACGCTTGAACAACGCTACGAAATTATCCAAATTTACTTTGAAAATCAGCTCATTTTTGAAGAAATAAGGTCCGATGATGCCACCAGCGTGAAAACCGCACCATACGGTGCATTTTTCTGGATGTAATGGAGTCTGTAGGGTCTGTTGTGGATTGGTCTCACTCCATATGCGGCAATTTTGCTTATTAACAAACCCGTTAAGCCAAAAATGCGCCTCATCGCTGAACACAATTTTGCGATAAAACAGTCGTCTATAGGTTGCGCGAATCGACGACTGATTTTCCAAGTAAATTTGGATAATTTCGTAGCGTTGTTCAAGCGTGAGTCTATTCATGATGATTTGTCAGAGTATACTGAAACAAATAAAAAAAAAAGTTTCATCAAAATTTAATTTTTTGTGTTACTTTTTACAATTTAAAGTTCTATCTAGCTTAAAAAAACACCCGTTATAATATGTACGTATTTACAAAAAAAAAAGTATATAAGTATTTATATCAGTTGTCTAGTAGCCATAACACAAGCTCTGCTTAGCATGGGACTAGATGGCGTTGTGTGTTAGAGATGTCCGGAATATTTATTATTTATTATTATTATTATAATATATAATACTAGCTGACCCGGCAAACATTGCACTGCCATACTTTTTTCGTAAATATGAATTTGCAAAATTTTCGAAAAAAAATGTTTCAGTATTTAAACCCGCCTCAGTTTCCCACGTCCTACAATGAATAGTGTCCTACAATGGCTGACTTCAAAAATATAAAGTTAAGTTTATTTTATTATATTCTATACAAACCTTGTCCTGACAATAACAATCACACAAAAGAAAGAATTATCCAATTGGTGCAGTCGATAGGAATTTATGCACGTACACACATTTCAGTGATTCCTTTTTATCTATATATAAATATCCCGAAACGTCTAAGATGCATATAGTTATATTGCATCTGAATCTACGGTATAGATAATAGACGGTAAGCACACACACTAATACCGACCAAGTTCCATTCTAACAATCCTGCATACAATACACACAATAATACTAAATAGAGACAGTGGGAGCTTCGCCGTCCAGACCCAATATCTAAACATACTATAATTAGGGTTGTCACATGGAAAAATTTAATTGCCGGGTCAATTTTGCTGATGTAAAGGAGTTGGATTATATTAGTAAATACTTGTAAACAAATTTAATGATTAAAAAAGTGTAAGGTAGATTTAAGATGGCCAGATTGTAGAGAAATCAGAGTTTGTCGTTTTCATCACTTTATTGATTTTCTCATCGAACTCGAGTAAGGGATAATAATGGCATTGGGTTAAGGTTCGCGGCTCGCTGATATTCAGATAAAACCGATTTTAACTAGTAGCCGACGCTAATAAATCTTAGAAATAATAAAAGCTAGGAAGATGATGGCTAAAGTTCGCAGCATAGTGGTACTTACCCTTCATCATCATTATCAGCCTATCGCGGTCCTCTGTTGCGGACATAGGTCTTTCCAACTACTGACAGGCTGCCTAAAACTTTAGAGATACATGTTATTATGTATCCCTAAGTTTTAGAGATTTATTACGTCACTTTCAAGGACATAATTGAGCTCTTCTGGAAATGAAAAAAATATTCCTAACAATCACAAAAAGAAACAGAGCTTGTATCCATACTAATATTTTAATTCGAAACTAACTTTGTCTGTCTGTCTGTCTGTTGCGCTTTGACGGCTAAATAGCTGCACTGATTTCTATAAAATTTGGTACGGATAAACTTTGATTCTTGAGGAAGTCCATGAGCTACTCGTTACCGCGATAACCGACATACATGCGAGCAGAACAGCGAACATAAGTTAGTTGTTACCAAATAATGCACCTTTTAAACATTAGACGTAATATGAAACGCAATATTCTAGACGTTTTTATTGCAAGTATTCACCTTAAAAGCATTCTAAAATGAACAAGAAATAGCGTCTTCAAAAGTGTCTGTCTTCATTCCAGACTATTCATGTTACAGCAGTGAAGGTGTCAAATATCCTAGTCCCTATATGTGCCGAAGAATTATTTTGTAGAATTGAAAATACACATTAAGAGTAAAATTTCAACAATTTTAAATCGGGTCTGGAGTTTCTTTTGTTAATTAATTCGTCTTTCTTTTTGAATTCTTATAAATCCTTTTTGCTTTAGAAATAAATAAGACTGAATTATGTTTCAAGCACGTTAATTTTGTGATAGTTTTTTTTTTTTATTAAAGATATCTCCCGCACTAAGAATGATTCCTGTGTCGCGGGAGACTTTACATACATACATGAAACAGACACAAAGAACACCCAGACCTAGAACAACAATTTGTGGATCACACAAAGTGATGTTCCATGTGGGATTTGAACCCACAACACTTGGCGTGGCGACCGATTATCCACTAGACCAAACATGCAATCAATTACACAGTTATACTAATAAATAAATAAACAAAGTATTACAACTAGTAGCCGATCCCAAATAATTTTATGAATTGTTAGGATTACTATCTGTGATTAGTATGTTTGGGAACGTCACTAGGATTATCATGTACTAGGACTTCCCACTTCTTCTTCTATTTACGTCGGGGACTGGTTCGTCTGTGAGATGTATTGTCTGCAGTCGTCGTTTATTTAATCAATAAATAATCCATCCTGAATATATCTTTAAACAAACAACCAAATACAACAAGAATAACGAAGGCTAGGCAGATTTAGATTATTTTCTATTTCAAATGAAACTTCATTAATTATATTAATTCAGATTTTAAGATGAAGAGACCTGAATATGAAGTGTTAGGGCTTTCTAAGGCTAAGCTACGCTTAGCTTAATTAAAAGTGTGTATGTAGCAGTGTTGAGCATTAATCAATATATTTTGAAAAAATAATTAATTAAAAAGTAAATGTGATTAAATAACTTGCAATTGAATTAATCGCAATTAATCGCGGTTTTAAAATAAGTTATTTAAATTAATGCACATAAATTATAAAACACAATTAAAAATATTTTCAATTAACTTTTTTAATTGATTTATGAAGCAATTAAAACTAACAATTAACTATTTGGGGAATTTTGTAGACAACGACGGTCCGAATACGTTCTGGAAGTTTAAAAATAGTTGTCCCGTACACCCTTTATAAGAAAGTATGTGAGATAAAAGCATTTTGATAAAATACAATACAGCTTTACTGTCTTTAAAAGTTTGAAACGGGGCATCTTTTTGTTTTTTTATTTTATTGAATAGTTGGCAAACGAACAGACGTATCACATGATGGTAAGCGATTACCGCCGCCCATGGACACCCGCAACACCAGAGGCGTCACAAGTGTGTTGTTGACCTTTGGGGGATGGTGAGAGGGATGGGGGAGGGGTTGGGGTATGGGCCTCCGGTATCCTCACTCACTCGGTGAAACACAGCGCAAGCACTATTTCACACCGGTTTTCTGTGAGGCCGTGGTATCACTACGGTCGAGCAGGCCCATTCATGCTGAAGCGTGGCTCTTCCACGGTAATTAGCATTTAAATTGAAACAAGTTGTCAGCTTCAGACATTTGGCGTAAGACAAGTATGTATATTTAAATCATGTGATAATTACGACTTTCTAAATTCGAAGAAATGTTTCGTTATATGCACATATTAAAACAAATTAAATTGAATGAAACCTATAGTGATGATACTTAAGTAAAATACATTCATGGTGATTTGCAAGAACAAAGCAAACTATCTCCATATTACATACTAGCTGACCCACGCAACCTCGTTTGCTTCTTATATTGCCCGTAGCGTAAAAATTTCCCCCCGATTTTGAAACATTCTTCATTGGTGCTCCGCTCCTATAAGTAGTAGCGTGATGATATATAGCCTATAGCCTTCCTCGATAAATGGACTATCCAACACCGAAAGAATTTTTCAAATCGGACCAGTTGTTCTTGAGATTAACGCGTTCAAACAAACAAACAAACTCTTCTGCTTTATTATATTAGTATAGATAGTACGGAATTAAAGAGTCCTTAATCTGCCTTTAAATTTTGTTCTCCCCTATTAAGTAAAGCTATTACAAATAGCCACACTTGGTGGTCAGTTCCACATACAGTTATGATTTCTGACGTCTCTTCAATTATATTTACTCAGCACAAAAATAGCATCAGAAAGGTCGGTCACGTAAAGATTTTCAAAGACTGGCTAAAGATAGACCTAATTTAATTACTGTTCTGTCTAGTATTAGTACAAATACTCACGCCATTCATTTTGAAGGAGTTACCAGAGTTAAACACCCACGTTCTGCCTAAAACTGGTTTTTATTTGTCCCAAAAAGTTTATTTGTCTTTTGAGAAATAATGATGAAAATTTTGGAAGCATATTTTGAACATTGCCTTGTGTATGGGAAGATTTGATCGGAATAATATATAGGAAACCGGCTATAATCCTCTCCCTGTTTCTGGTGGAAAGTACTCGAAGATTGGTAACGCACTTGTAATTACTGGGTAACGGGATAAACTTACCACCTAGTGTGGCTTCTGATCCGTCTCCAGTGTCTTTTTTATTTATTTTTTTAAGATAAGGAAGAAATTTGCTTGAAAATTTTCGTATTACTATTATTAAAATATATTACATTTAATAGTGAGTGGGTAGGAAATAATTTGAGTACTTCAAGGAAGAATAAAACGCATTAATCAATGTTATTGTAAAATTTTTTTTTTGTTCGTTGAACCTGATTTGAGACCTTAAATGGCGATCCCTTAATAATAATTGTTTGTCATTTCGGCGTCACACTTGTTATTTGAATATTTCAATAATAATAAAGAAATGTCGTTTATTTTAAATGCCAAAATATATTACACTGATGAAAATAGATAAAACTGATGTGCTAAAATAAATTTATTCGTTTTAAAACAGAATCAGATGAGAAATAACTACCGAGGGTAAGCAACGCCGACGCAGTCAGTACCTGGACGGGTGACCGCTGGTGGTATGTTACCATGAGCGTCTCCGTGATTTGCAGGTTACGTTAAGCAGTCGGTCCCGGTTGTTATCATAGGATAACAGTCGTGAAGCTCAGTTGGAGGCCTTTGAGCGGCTTAAAACATCCGAGGGCAAGGTTACGTAGCCACAACGTTGTCTTGCCAGTCCCCAACCCGCACTCGGTCAGCGTGGGGACTTACGGCTTTAACCTTCTCCTGAGAGGAGACCCGAGCCCAACAGTGGGACGTTATGGGTTGTTCATATGATATATAAATCAGACTATATCGGTTATTGAGATGATGATCGGGGTTTCCACACAGTAGGAGGCCACCTACATTTTGTAGGTGGCCTGAGGTACGTCGGTGTTCCAGGGTTTTCCATACTAGGGTGCATCTGGTTCCCCGGCTCCTAGTACACAAGACAGCGTGCGGTTTTAGTCGGTTCGGATCCCATATGCCATCAGGAGGTGGTATCCGAGGGAATTTCCGCACGAAAAAAAGAAAAAAAAGGGCTCCTGTTACCATAGATCCCGGCGCAATGAGTGTAAGGCCTGATTTAGCCAGGCTAAGTAACTGTCCAAATATAAGCTAAAGATTAAAGACTGTTAATGATGATGAAGTGATTGACTCCAAACTCGAGATACTGGTTTGGAATTAGTACGGTAGTGACACGACAGTGCTGTACTGACTACAAATAACTTAACACTAGATAATTTCGAATCAGCATTGAATTGTCACAAGTTTGGAGCTAGTAACTTACCTTCATCAAGTCTAAAATATAGGTATTATCCGCCGAATACAATTCACATCTCCAAAATTTTTTATGGCTGAATGGTGAAAAGAAATATTCATTTTGACGGTTTTGGTGTGAAAAGGCTTTTACAGACGATAATTATCTTAATTAAAACATAATTTTTTGAAGTAAAATGGCTCGTGACACGCGAATGTGATCATTACTTTCAATTATGTTTTTGTAATAGGTTTTAATTAACACATACAACATACATAACCTAAATATTGGCATACAATTTATTATCTAACAACAACTAAAATAACCATTCTTTCAAACTTCGAACAATATATCCTCTAAGAAGGAACAAGAGAGCCTAAATTATGCCAACTAGAATAATTCTACTCCTAAGAATAAATTCAAAGATAAATAGTCAAGGATAGGACAATTGGTGAAGGCTATATAGCTGATGACAATTATGATGAGGAATAATGCAAAGGTAAGAAAATTGTATTGGTGTCACTTAAACTAGCTATTAACGGAAAGTCTGTGACGTAGAATAATCATTATTATTTAATAAATAAATAAATAAATAAATATTTATTTTCTCACCATAACCATATAAAAGTGCATCTGTACAATTTTATCTTATAGTCGCACAAAATCTGATTATGGTGGGTTGATACCTGAACTAGGTAAAACCTGTATCTCAAGTTATCAACCCTCCACCTTAAAAAGTTTTAAATTACAAAATACATGCATTACATTTTTTTTTTTTATTCCAAAATGTGGGTATCTAGAAAACTATTCTTTAAAATAATACTGTTAACTTATATCTAATAGCGCGGTGAGTAGTCTCGCTTGTGTAGTATTAGTGTGTGTATATGTGTGTGTGTGTGTGTGTGTGAAGTATGTAATTGTATTGTAATATTGTATAATAATATTTTAAAAAAAAGTTTTATCGCTTTTCGGTACTATTTAATGTTCGGCTAATGACTATGGTCCTAATACCACCCCTTTTCGACCTGTTGCTGATATGATCAAGTGACTAATTATGAAATGTGTTATATATTATTCCAGTATTGTTGATAAAGATCGTGAAATATGGTCAATGGGACCATATTTCACGATCATCTTATCCTTTACTTTACTTGACTGCCTCGGTGGCGTAGTGGTGGCGTATGCGACTGCTAAGCTTGAGGTCTCGGGTTCGATTCCCGGGTCGGACCAAATGTTTGTATGATCTGCAAATATTTGTTTCGGAGTTTGGGTGTTTTCTATCTATAATATGTATGTATTTACAAAAAAAAAGTATATAAGTATTTATATCAGCTGTCTAGTACCCATAACACAAGCTCTGCTTAGCTTGGGACTAGATGGCGTTGTGTGTTAGATGTCCGGAATATTTATTTATTTTATTTATTTATTGTCAAGAATTTGCATTCAAATCGACCGAAACGATCTAAGGGACACGCAATCACTGTTTACATAACTTTTGAAACAGTTTTCTAATGGCCCGAAGCACTTTTCTAAATTAAGTTGATGACAGCTCATTGAATAAACTCCCGAAACTTCGTTTTTTTTTCTAAATGGATTTATATGTTGTTGTAAAAAAAGTCTCTTTTGAAATACAAAATCATCGTAACGAGGGTTGAAAGTTCTTGAAAATGCTAATGGCTAATTGTTAATCCAGTCGAAGATTTCGAGAAATTTTAAACCACATTTAAGGCAAGTATTTTATATAAAAAAGAAATTTCTAATGCGTGGGTTTGAAATTATTGAAATATATTCAACTAAAGTCTATAAAGGAAGTCAAATATATATTCTGGGTTTATTCAAAGTTACAATAACACCTACAATTAAATGTCATGTCGAATACTGGGAAAGATGGATTAAATATGAATTTCAAATGTTACTACCGGCAACATTCAACATATATTACATGTATTCTGACTATAATACTTCCTTACAGAACATGAAATATGTGAAGATGAACATGTAAATTAAAGTACTATTAAGGCATTTAAAAAAATATATATTATGTTCTATTCTATCCTGTTTATATATCATATATAGGCAAATGAATATTTCCATATAAACTTTTTCTTCCCTACCCTTTTACTTTGATAAATAATTAAAGCTATTCTACACAATAGGTTTAATGAATCTCATCAAAATCAATTCAAATGAAGCCAACAAAAAAGAAAATTAAACTACTCAAAAGCCTACATATGTATATTGTGAGTATAACGACATTTAATTTAATGTTGTACCATGTATGTATCTACTTATAGTAGAAAGAGTTCGAGAGAGATCTTATTTCTATCGAGGTAATGCGACTTTGGAACACGGTCGCTTTAAATTGTTAGCTCGGTTTCTAATCTTAATGTTTCTGAGCAACGAATTTTTATACTTTTTGGGGCAGTGATTTAGCAACCAAATGGATACACGAATTTTGGCCTCGCTACAGTCTAGTCTCGTCTTTGTCCAGTTATTCCAATTCAATTGCAGGTTTCTAACTTTCCTTCCTTACTGCTTTCCCAACTGCATTTTACGTTCTTTTGTGTCTTGTGAAGGGGACTATATTCTAAGAAGAGTCGACGTCAGGTAGATAACGATCATGGAAGAAACCATACCAAATCTAGATATTGCGCTGATGTGGGATCAGCGCAATATCTACCAATCGAGGAAGTTTAGCAAAACGATGATGATGCCTTAATTAAACAGGATACCTGTAGTAAAATATCTGTGGCGACCTCCACATACAGCGCCATCTACCGAAGATACACTGAACTACGAAGTAACGCACTGTACCTACAAACTACACTACACGGAGTAACTACCAATCCTGAATCGCGCAAATAAAGTTCTCGCGCCGATTATCATATATACAACATCCCAACATCAACTGTTGGGCAGTAGCCCGCCAGGCATGATCACCTAGCCTGGTCGGAGGATCCTCCCTTTGTGTTGGGTGGAACATGATATCCGTTCCCCCACATATCCAATTAAGTTTCTTGTGGATCGTTTTTCAGTGGAATTTCTTTTTTCTCTTCAAAAGATATTTAATAACCTCGCTACAGGGATAGATGATATTGAATTATATTAGATGAGAGTCATACTTTTGCACATTCCTTGCATTTTACAGAGTGAGTTTATCAGTTCGCGTAAGTTTTAGGAGGAATGAATTCAAAAGATATAAATCCAATTGTGAATCTTGAATTGCAGGTTTACATGACAATATTCATTTACCGTTTGGTGACCCATCTATTCATTGGTAGAGAGTAATAGGCACTGTGGACTGACGATTTGAAGAAACTTTCTGGCAGCGGAAAGATGCAGACTGCCTAAGACCGGGATAGTTGGCGCTCCTTGGGGGAGATCTTCGATCGATCAATTTTCAATGGACGGCAATTGGTTGATATATACTTATATATAAGGAATAAGTATATAATATATATAATAGGAATAAGGAATAAGTATATAATATATATAATAGGAAATAGTAAAATATATATACCTAGACCTACTCTAGAGATTTTTTTGTCATTTAGCGTCTGTATGATTTCTACGTGTCAATTACTTTTTTCATTTGCCGCGTAATATAAACCTACCTGGTCAGACATGTTGATGTAGCGTTTGTTTTAAGTATTCCATCTCTTTCCTTCTCTGTCTTTGTTGTTCTAAATTTTTGTTTTTATAGTAACACAACGTTTGCCGAGTCAGCTGCGAGTAGTATATTGTGTTCTTATGGTGTAGCATCTGACATAAAAAAATGATTGTAAACAAATTAACAAATAGCGGACTTTCACCAACGGATTCTCTTCTGTTATGTCAATTTAGTCAAAATATTTTTCCTTAAACTAAATATGCTTAAATGCTATTTCAGACTACAATCTATAATTGTACCTTATACAGATTTGCTCGGTCCTTCATACGTTATTGAGTAACAAATATTTATACGGCTATCCTCATAAACATTCGCTGTCTAAACATTTTTGTAATTGAAATATTTTCTTTGTAAATAACACCGTGAGCTTCAGGTTATTTGTAAAATAATCTCTTCTATGTTGATAAACCTAATATCTCCCAAGATCTAGAAGGAGTTTGATGTATGCTTTCATGTATTGTAGATAATTAGGTAATCTACAATTTTTGTCTGGCAGAATTTTATGAAATAACTTACCATTTTGCTGAAATTAGAGAAAAATCCATTTTTTACTCTTAACCTCGAGTAATTTTTTGGCCAGGTACCGGACCGATAAGGACTTTTAACATTTTATTTGTAACGTGATATGTGTATTTATAATGTGACTGTGTCGGTGGCGCAGTGGTAGCGTATGTGACTGCTGGGCTGGAGGTCTCGGATTCGGAGTTTGGGTGTTTTATATCAATAATATGTATGTATTTACGAACAAAAAGTATTTATATCAGTTGTCAGGTACCCATAGTACCAGCTCTGCTTAGTTTGGGACTAGATAGTATTGTGTCTTAGATGTCCGAAATATTGATTTAATAAATTGTGTTTTGAACAATTTTACCGACCTTCAGGTTTTTGTCAATTTATGTACCGTCGGAGGTTTAGATGAAACGGACAGCCCTTTCACTTTGATAACCATTTTTTAGCAATGCCTATCTAAAGATCAAAGTGATGTCAAGAGGATTATTATATTTGTTTTCCTTTTCATTTAATAAAGTTTCACTTTAAAGCGTGTGCAGTGTTTTAACTAACTTGAACAAATAGAAGGAAAACTCAATGACAATAAGTAACAAGAGTGACTCGAATGCACAGCTAGTATGGATGCAGTTCGTTCGTGGAACATCGGGAACAAAGACGAAGACTCATTGTCTCGGAACAATAGCACAAGTCCATTACGAGCCTTATTTGTATCGTCACTGTATAGGCGACCACTATACACGTTGGAACTTGCTCCGATATTGTTCAATGTTATAAATAAATACTTTGATGGACTGTCATTGTTTTAGTATGAAAATAGAGCTTCTAGAAAATTTATTGAAAGTCTTGAAGAAAGTAAGCCAAGGTGTAGGTTTTATTTAGGGCTAGCTTGAAAATGGAACTGTATTTTTTGTATTAAATCTTGCCTTCTCTAATATAAAAGTTTATGATAATCGGTAAAATTATATGTTCTCATAAACGAATTGAGAATCAATTTGAACTAGTGATTCTGATGTGATGCTTTTTTGTTTTTGTAATGGAGTGTAGAACGGGAACAAGGAGTTCGTACTAAAAGGTAAATATTTCAAGTGTTAGTAGATTTGAAATAAAAAGCTGTAAAAAGCTTTTAAGGGTAATCTTCTTAGTCGTTCACAATTGCCCGAGAAACATTTATTTTTAAAATTTTATTTTCCTTTAAAAATTCTGGATTACATTATATAGTTAAAGGATAGCCTTTTTGTTTTCAATAATGTCTAATTGGAAATTTATCTATAATATCATATCTATTTGAGGTACAAGTTGGAGAAAAAAGGAAAGCTTCTAGCACATTCCCTTAAGAATACGGAGGATCAAGAAAGATAATGTTTTTAATTTTCATTTAAAAACAATTAATAAATCATTATACCTTCTTATTAATAAGTTCTCCTCATATTACGAGGGTAAAACAATTTTTTGGAACTAAGTTATCCATTATTGTTTTCTAACTCTTTTTTAATTTTCATTGGGTTCAGCACGTTATTTGTGACGCCCGCGTTTATATATGTATTTCTGATAGTAAAGAGATAATTACTTCAAATACTAAACCTGGAAATTAGGCTCTTACATATACTTAAAAAAAAAGAACAAAAATACAGTAACTGACAATTACCGTAAATATAAAATGGGGCGATTGCATTACATAAGAAGTTCCCATGTCTTATGGACAGTATTGTTGAATTAGTTATCAATTAATATTTTTATGCAATCGTCATAGATTTAGTAAATATCTTAAGGAAATAGATATTATATTGTTACGTAAGAAATTACAGTGAAAAAGTAAAGAACTTAGGGATCTACATTGATAATACGTTATCCTGGGGTCCTCAGTTACAAGAGCTGAGTCGCAAAATGTTTGCCGCTGCAGGGTCTTTGCGCAGACTTCGCAATTTTCTACCCACATCTACGAAGATTTCTCTTGCTCAATCCCTTCTTTTCCCCATCCTTGATTATGCTGATGCCAGTTATCTTGATCTCACTGAAAACCAATCAAATAAGCTTGAGAGACTCCAAAACCTCTGTATAAGATTCATATTTGGATTACGCAAGTATGATCATGTCTCCGATTATCGTAAACAGCTTAAGTGGTTACCTATCCGCCTTCTCCGGAATGCACATATTCTTTCTCTTCTATACAACATCCTATTCAATCCACTTGCTCCACGTTACCTGAAATCTCGGTTTAACTTCCTATTTGACTCACATATAAAATCTTTGAGATCGTCAGAGAATTTGAAATTAAGAATGCCAGGACATTCCACTAAATTTCTCGACCATTCCTTTTCTGTCCAAGCAGTTCGCTTATGGAACGCCCTACCAGTCACTATAAGAAGTGCGAAAACATTGACTGCATTTAAGAGACTGGTAAGGGATTATTACTTAAGTGACGACATTGTCCCTTAGTTGACTTTGCTATACTTGGTTGGCCAATGTTTCCATCCTTGAAATAATTGTATTTCACTTAAATATTTGTACGTATATATTCAATCTTCCACACTACGTGTTACTATTATCATTATATTATCACCTTATGAAATGTATATATTTTACTATAATTTCGTTTTCCTATCCTTTCTGCAATACACCAGGCACTACCCTAAACTTTTCATGCGTGCTTTTTCTTTCCATCCCATGGTTGCCTGTAAGAGATTGCCTCCGGGCGATAAGGCCGCTAATTGTACTTCCCTAGATTAAGCTTTCGTTGTTAAGTTAATTTTGTTACTTATCTGGTGTGCAATAAAGAGATTTATTATTATTATTATTATTATATGCCTTTAAATAGCGGGTAACTAGAGAAATCACACTATATTTATTGACAAAGGAATAATGGGCTTGGTTATTTCTGTAAGATTTTAATTTCAGCACGTTTTAGGAGCTGGCCTGGGAAATATTTAAAAAGATCACTAGTTTTTAGGATGTCACCCGAGAGAAGTAAAATAAATGAGAAACTAATCTAAATATAAATAATTAATTTCGTTAGGAATTTCAGAGCAATATCGCTATTGTCTTACTAGATCCTTACTCTAATTTCGAATTCCAGTTTTCCTTTGTTTTTTTTTTGTCGTTTCGTTTTTTCAGTTAATAAAACTGTGATAAAGAATATCAGTATAGATTCCTGTTGGGATTTATTTGTTATATTTCTTTTGGAACCGGCACAATAATTATTGCACAGGTATTTCGTAATGATTTGTAAATATAAATGAACTAAGGGAGTCGAATAGCGCAGTGGACGGTCGTCTAGTCGCTTTCTAAGTCTGATCCTCACATTAGTCATAACTTTGCAAGAGCCACAAATTGTTGTTCTGAGCCTCGATGTTTCTTGCGTTGCAGGGCATGATGTTTTTGGTGTGAACCTGAGTCTTGTAAATAAATATAGGTGCCCGGGCGAGAAGCGTAGTCTCATCTTGTTAAGAACACCTAGCTTCCACGAAGCCACCTTGGTGACACGCTTAACGTACTCGCGCGGGTTGAGATCGCCACTGTCTGGCAGAGAACGCGCACACCTGTGTTTCCTTGGCGTTGAACTTGACCAGATTCTCATGCCCCCACTGAGAAATGCACCCCTAAATCTATAATAAGGTAAAGAAATAAATAGACCCCTTTATTGCACATAAGGAACCGTTGTAAGGATCACTCACTTGTTTTGTTTAATAACAACTTTTTAGATGTTGAGTATGCTTTTTATATACGAGTATATTATTTAAAGTAATTTCTTCACGTCGTAGTACTTTCTTTTAGTTATCCTAAAAGAATTTTAACAAACTACTGAAGACTGTATCAAAAAACCCAATTTAAACACATTTTTTATTAGAAAATGCTATTATTATTTCTAAAAAATTTAATGTAGTTAATATATACCAAAATATCATCAATAGAGTTATTAAACAAGAGTCGCACACAATTTAATAAACAAAATGAAGTTGCAAAGAGCTCTTACGGTTATTTTTACATTTAATTTTTATTACTCGGCTTTTACTTTTTTGAATTTTTCAATTTCAAAGTTAATTTGATTGTGAAATTTTCTTTTATTTGTTGGCCAGATAGTTTCATTCAGCATATATGTGCCAATTTTGACTGAACTATAAATATCAGGCCCCCATAGTATATAGTGCGGTTCGGTACACCCGTACTCGGGCACTCACGCAGTAAAGTAGTAGAGTAAGGTTATCGGAGTTCCAGTCCTCAATCCTGATGGGGATGCTCAAAGGCCGGCATTACAACAAAAGTATAGAAGTTCTTTTGTATATACATTTATATACAAAGGTACTCCTTATTTTTATGTATATAGATATATATTACGCTTGCTAAAATGGCTCTATTCTGCCTAATCGAAATCGTAAGTAGAATCTAAGAGTTATGATAACCATCCTCATTGCTAATGCAAACAATGCATGATGGTGACCCATCATGGTGGTGCAGTTTAGACTGCCTCGGTGGCGCAGTGGTAGCGTATGCGACTGCTGTGCTTGAGGTCTCGAGTTTTTTGCAAATAATTGGTTTCTATGTATAATACGTATGTAATTACAAAAAAAAAGTATATGTATTAATATCAGTTATCTAGTACCCATAGTACAAGCTCTGCTTAGTTTGGGACTAGATGGCGTTGTGTGTTAAATGTCCGAAAAATATTTATTTATTTTAGTGAGATATTTTTCTTTACCTTTAAGATACGGAGGATCCTTCAAGACCCGTCAAGATCCGGGATCAAACTGGGAAGGAAACATGAATAGACATACTATGAATAGGGCACTTTAACCTTTAAAATACAGATGTAACTATAAACCTTCTTTCCTTCTCATAATACTTAATCTCAATGGCTTACTAAGTCTAACGTTTGTATTGTGGTCTTTGTATAAAAGTGTCCAAGGAGAAAATTGAATGGCCGTAGTTCCTACCACGCAAGCTACTTAAAGTCGTATTATTTATTTTTAAACCTTGAAAATACTATATTCAACACAAATGTGCTATAAATATCGTTATAATAATTTAAGAAACCTCTTGATTTTACAGTAAAAAGACACCTGATAAAGCTTCCTCTTCAAACAAAAGAACATAATGAATATCAGTTCAACCACTATAGAACTATGATGGGAAAGAAACACTGTATATATATATATATATATATATATATATATATATATATATATATATATATATATATATATATATATATATATATAAATGTCTCACAAAGGGGACTGAGACAGGTGCTTGGCGCATTTCATCTCGTTTGTATCTCACTAAGCGCCCTCGCCTGTCTCAGTCCCCTTTGTCGTCATACCCCGCGCCCCTGTTACCGCGCAGGCGAGGTCTCAGATAAACGGTCGGCCTATAATATGTAAAGCCAACCTTTTTAAAAGTACCGAAGTTTTCACACCAACTAATGAAAATGCCTTTTGACACCACACTGACCATCGTTCATGTTTGCTCGTTCGAGAAAGCTTCTCAACCGGAAACACCCTACTCAGCGCTTGTTGCCAATGACACAAGTACTATTCAATTTGAAACGTATCTATCCATTTGTAAATACATTTTAAATTGTTTCGATTGACCTTACAATTTTAAATCCAGTCTAACATTGAAATTCTTCTGCTATGTAGAATTGTTGTAAACTCATTACAAACATTTTGTTCGATTAGATTTAATTTCAAATGAATATAGGTATGATGTTAAAAAATGTAATAATAAAAAATATAAAAACTGAAAAATTTTTATCATGTGATCAATAAATTGTATTACATTTTATATGTCAAACAATTTACTTATCATAATTATGTATTTCAACAATAAGATCAGTATTTTTTATAATCCCCCTATCTCGGTAGAGGATAAAAACGATATCAATTTTATTAATTTATCTACTACAATACTCTTTACGTTACATACGTTAATATCAAAAACATTCAGATTACTTACTATTATTTAATTTATCTAATACAAAGACAAAAAGAGACCGCAACTTAGTCATTCGCCAGGAATACGTAATGATTGTTGAGAAATATCAAGCCTTACGCCCGCCTAACACTCCAATCAATCGATTTTTTCTATATTATCGCAACGGGAAGTGTGTCAGACAGCCTATGGGTGCTAATAAAATTAGTATCCCACGAGAAATAGCAACCTCTCTTGAACTTCCAGAACCCCTGTTGTACACGAGTCGTTGTTTCCGACGAACTTTAGCCATACTTTTTGCCGATTCAGGAGCCGATCTCCTATCTCTTAAGCGCCATGGAGGCTGGAAGTCCAATGCGGTTGAAGAGGGATAGATATACATAGAGGATTCTATCCAAATTAAGTCTACAAAAGGAGCCATTATACTTTTACCGTGGGAGAGCCACGGTTCGGCATGCATGGGCCGGCTCGACCGGAGTGATACCACGGCCTTACAGAAAACCGGTGTCAAACAGCGCCTGCGCTGTGTTTCAGCGAGTGAGTGAGGATACCCATACTCCAACCCCTCCCCCTATCCCTCTCCCCATCCCCCAAAGACCGGCAACGCATTTGTGACGCCTCTAATCGATTATCATCAGGCGATACGTCTTGCTCGTTTGCCCCCAATTCCATAAAAAAAACAAAAACACTAAAAGAGTCTCAGGCAGATCCTTGGACTGGCCCTTCTACATCAAACATAATCCGTTACGAAACACCACACTCAACACCAAATAGTTATCTGTTATACAAGAGTATAAGTTGCTTTTTAACTGAGTGCTCAATTTTAATGACCGAGCAACGGCAGGATTCTAAAATTCCTCGGTGCGACTGCCTCGGTGGCGCGAGTGCTAGCGTAAGCGACTGCTGTGCTTTAGGTCTCGGGTTCGATTCCCGGATCGGACCAAATGTTTGTAGGATCTGCAAATATTTGTTTCGAAGTTTGGGTGTTTTCTATGTATAATAATAAATAAAAAAGGTATATATGTATTTATATCAGTTGTCTAGTACCCATAACACAAGCTCTGCTTAGCTTGGGACTAGACGGCGTTGTGTTAAATTGTCCGAAATATTTATTTATTTATTTGTAACTCGTTTAATTATCTATTATCATTTTTTCATTCAAGGTACTTGAATTTTTTACTTCCGAATAAATTCATACTTAGTGAAAACAGCTGAAGCTTTTCTACCTTCGTACTCATGCATATTGTAAATAGATTAGTTATCAAAAAAAAATATAAACTAACTAGCTGTTGCAGGCGGCTCGCGTTTTCGAAGCAAATAGTAGCCTATATGTTATTTACATAGTAATAAATACATATATATCAAGTAATAGATCATAGCGTGAAGAAGTAACAAACATACGAGTACACAGTCACAAACTTTTCCTTTATATTATTAATGCGATATCTTCACGAATTTGCCTGCATAGATAGCCTATATTTAACATCATTGTTTGGCAACAAATTAACCAACCGTTATACGATTGTAAATTAGGTTCATATTCGTGTGGGCGTATTGTTTCCCCACTAACTACAGCGTAGAATTTTTTTAAAGGTCATTTGACTGCGCATATGTTCGACATTTTACAAATACTTACGACGCATCAATAGCAAATATAGATATTTTACTTTTAGATGAATGCCAAATTGTTACAATCAGTAGGCTCTCGCCTCATTACTTGTAGAAGGCTGATCAATAATGTGTGTATTAATTAAATTATGATAAGTGCACGAACTTTCTTTTTTATTCGTACACAACAGTTTTTCAATAAACGTCGGTAAAATACAGTGAAAACAATGATTCTGTTGGGCAGGTGTTGATTGTACGTTATATACGAGATTTAACTAGCTGACCCTCGCAACCTCGTTTACATCTACTATTGCCCGTAGCGTAATAATTTTCCCCCGTTTTTTAAACATTATCACTAGCACTCGTGATTACTGAGATTAGGGCGTTCAAACAAACAAACTCTTCAACTTTATAGATTACAGAAACGACCCACCATATAATTGGAAAAATTAAAGTAGTTTATATCATAGAGGCTTGCTTTAGTAATGAGTAAAATGATTTTATAAAAAGTCACCAATCAAAGTACAAGCAATAGAGAACCTATCTGAACGACCTAAAAGACTTATTTGCAGGAGACTTATTTGACTTACACACTTTGTTAATTATATAAATAATAAGTACATTTATTTTCTATAAAACACACAAGTAGGTATACTAGACAATAAAATCACACGTTGACATACTCGTATATAATTAAAATAATTGTGGTTATAATAATCAAATAACTTTATAGAAAAAAAAACAAGGTGTTGCCCTCAACTTCTTCGTTCGCTCGTTTTTTGGCACATAACTTAAAAATATATTAACAAAATTGGTTATTTTAATTTTCCACTTAGTTTTTCTCTTTAATTAAATTAATCGCTTCAAATATTTCATTGCTCAAAAAATCTATATAACTACTGTGATTAGGTATCTATAAATTTATACTAACAAGGTCTCCGCCTTCACTAAATTTTCACGCAACAATTATATGGATAAAACGCGTGTTTGATACGTGTCGTGTCTATCATTAGAGACTTTTCACTTTTCACACATCTTGGTATTCGTCACTAAAATGTTCGGTTAGATTAGCAAGGATTAATTTAGTACCAATTTTGAAAACAAAAACAAATTAATTTAATATTTACCATTTATTTGGTAATTGTTTTACTTGTTCGGTTTTCAAATAATACAAGAGATTTCTGAATAGGCAATGTGCCACGTGCAATATAGAGTTTAGAATTTTCAAACGTCTGAAACTGGGGGTTCTTTGCAGACCGACAAGGCATCCTAAGGGGAATACACTGAACTTGGAGTAAAAACCAGGGGATACAGTACCTTCCAGCTCGCTCATTAAAATAGGGAAATAGATGTGTAGTTCGAACGGGTAGATCAAGTCCCTCGACTTCAACCAGGACAGCCTGAGCAACAAATAGAGCACTCAAATGAAAAATGTTTTTAATGTATATACGACCACGATTGACGTGGGGATCACTGCTAAATGGTTATCGAGTAGATTAACACATTGCACAACCTGAGCCCTCGTAGCTAGGTCAGTCTATGGGTGAGCTACCATTTCTTAAAATATTTACACAGCACCGAGCCTACCAGAGCAACTTGAGCCATTGGTCCCGGTTGCAATACGAACATGTTTTGCATTTGTTACGTACAGTTAGGAGCCCTCAAAATTTCGACAATAATCTTTCTACAAGAACTAGTCTAGTCTATTGGCAGTGGTCTAGTGTTTGTCGCTCCATAAAAAAAACGATTCAGCTATATCGTAGAAGTCTGTAAGCCGACCTGAATTCAGTTTGGCGTTAAGACTTAGAAGAAAAGCCGACGTGATAAGTTAATTCTAAGCTAAGACGTAATCGGATAGACTGAGAGACGACTAAGATAGATACAGGTGCTTAGTCAGATCTACAGAATCCTTACAATATTGTTTTTCATATTTATAAAAATATTTATTATACCGTATGTTTGGAGTTTACAAAATTGTATTTTTTCGCAAGTATTTCTTTTACAGATTGAATTTATTTTATTAACTTTCTGGTTCGGTTTCTTTTAGATTGGTATAAGTCGTTAAGAAGTTTTACTTTTAAGTTTTGTTCTTTTAGCTCAAACCCCGGCAAGTGAATCCGTACTAATAATCAGAGGTAAACAACAAAACAGTTTTGATTACGATTCAATAATTGCTACAGAAAATTAACATGCCACCAGCGGTCACCCATCCAGGTACAGACCGCGCTGTCATTGCTTATCCTCGGTAATTGTTTCTAATCACCGAATGCAACTGGGCTATAAGTGCCTATACATAACGAGTGTGTAACTTTAATATTCTAAATGTTTTGTACACACTTTTGGACACCTTTAACTTACGAGTATGATGTGAAACGCTATATTTTTATATGAGTTAGGTTTCAACTCAGAAAAATATCGTGTGATGAACACGATCATTTATTCTATATGCATTTTATCTATAATTTATACGTGTTCAAAAAACATATTATTCTGATATATATACTTTAATATACATACACTTTACTTATTTATCTATTCAAATGTAAAGATTAAATAGGAGTACCTACTGAATCTTGAGGGGGTTAAATCAAAGATGTTGCACATGAAAATCTCTTGAAATATAAATAATTAATTATTGCATTCTTTAAACATTATATTTATATGTACTTTTTCTTAGTTCTTTTATCTTTAATTTTGCAATAGGGATTGATTCTCATAAAAGTTTTCGTTGCATACAAATCTCATGTAATTGGAATTCCATCAAGATACGAAAAAAGAATAACGGAAAGTTATAAAAATGATGAATGGGTTTAATAAAAGAGCATAAGTCAAGTCGACCTGTTGACTTATTCGTTTAATTTTATTGCATAGCCGTTACTTTAAAGTTATCTCTAAAGAGTTTTGAATAACACTTTTGTAATTTCAAATAAATTAGCTTTGCGTACACAATGGGTAAACGCCGCGGCTAAGAAAACTTTCGCGAGGAATATCACTGATGGAAATGAATGACTGAGGTAATTAATTTATATCACCTTTATTATTATTTCTATTCAAAGGAATTGTTTGAAAAGAAAACAACTTTCCCTCACAAAAATACTACAATTCATGAACGATTAATATTTAAAGATGTCTTCTTACACAAGAAGGCAATCTACTTACCTAGTGATTTAAGTGGTCGCCACGCCGCTTTCTATTGCGCTAAGTGTTGTGGGTTTAAATCCAACATAGGACAACACTTTGTGTGATCCGCAAATTGTCGTTCTGAGTCTGGGTGTTCTTTGTGTCCGTTTCATGTATGTTTGTAAAGTCCTCCGCGACACATGATGTATATTCCTAATGCGGGAGTTGTCTTTAAAAAAAAGACTTACCATAATTTATTTAACTGATTACTCTATTGAATTATTTTTAGGTTTTAGCTTCCATAATGACTGTGCTCTGCTTGATGGAAAGAATGAGCAGAATCCAGGAGTGGTGGTCACCATCCTCAATACGAATAAGGACAATGCAGCATGCACAAGAAAAATATTTAACCCGACTACGTATAAAAAATAAATATTTTTGTGAAAAAGGATTCCCAACATCGGCACAAGTGGATCAAGATACCATTTTTGAGAAGGTAGGAAAGCACCTTAACAACACCATATTCAATACCCAAGAATGGTTCTTTCAGCAAGACTCAGCAAGGTCATAAAGCTCGATTCACACAATCTTGATTAGAAATGAACATTCCGTACTTGATCAGACCTGAAGACTGGCCATCATTATCCTGATCTTAATTCACTGGATTATGATTTATGGTCAGTTTTAGAGAGTAAGGCTTGCTCTAAATGCCATAATAATTTGGAGTTCCTAAAACAATCCATAAGGTTGGCAGTGAATAATTTTCCCATAGAAAGAGTGAGAGTGAGAGTGCATGCTGCACTGCATTGATAACTGGCCTCAACGTTTAAAGGACTATATTGCAGCCAATGAAGACCACTTCTAATAAGCTATATATATTTTTTGTGGTTATATATTAATTTATTAAAGTAACACACTATAATAGTAATAAATGTTACGTACAATAAAAAAATAGGTTTTCTTTGTAACAATATTTATGGCAAGACTAAGTAGTTTGCTAGTTACATATGTATTATTTTAGGTTGCTGCCCCACCCTGAGCTTACGCCCATGCCGACAATAACATTTTAAATGCCTATACTTATTCAATATTGCGTTAAAAGTTAATTTTGTTCTTAGATTGCAATAAAACACATGGATAACTAATGAGTTGTCATTATAGCGACCAAGATGGCGTAGTATTACATTTTTGAAATCAAAATCATTCGTCTACGATTTTCACCACTTCGAATAAGCTTTATATATTTTAATGGTTTTATGAACTAACTGTAATAGTAATAAATGTTACGTAGAATAAAAAACTGTTGTTTGACTTTGTGACAATATTTATGGCAAGACTAAGTATAACTAACGGGAAGCGTGCGGTGACGATGACACGAGTTTCATGATGGTTTTATCTACAGGTAGGAATGAATTGTATGAAGAAAAACCAGTGCTAAAAAACCAAACACAAAAGTTTATTTAAAAAAGTAATCTATACTAATAATAATGCTGAAGAGTTTGTTTGTTTGAACGCGCTAATCTCAACCGCTGGTCCGATTTGAAAAATTCTTTCAGTGTTGGATAGTTCATTTATTGAGGAAGGCTACAGGCTATATATCATGACGCTACTACTAATAGGAGCGGAGCACCAATAAAAAATGTTTCAAAAACGAGGGAAAATTTTCACGCTACGGGCAATATAAGATGCAAACGGGGTTGCGTGGGTCAGATAGTGAGTTATATAACGCACCACAGTACAGAAAAATCAAATAACTTTATAGAAAAAAAAACAAGGTGTTGCCCTCAACTTCTTCGTTCGCTCGTTTTTTGGCACATAACTTAAAAATATATTAACAAAATTGGTTATTTTAATTTTCCACTTAGTTTTTCTCTTTAATTAAATTAATCGCTTCAAATATTTCATTGCTCAAAAAATCTATATAACTACTGTGATTAGGTATCTATAAATTTATACTAACAAGGTCTCCGCCTTCACTAAATTTTCACGCAACAATTATATGGATAAAACGCGTGTTTGATACGTGTCGTGTCTATCATTAGAGACTTTTCACTTTTCACACATCTTGGTATTCGTCACTAAAATGTTCGGTTAGATTAGCAAGGATTAATTTAGTACCAATTTTGAAAACAAAAACAAATTAATTTAATATTTACCATTTATTTGGTAATTGTTTTACTTGTTCGGTTTTCAAATAATACAAGAGATTTCTGAATAGGCAATGTGCCACGTGCAATTTAGAGTTTAGAATTTTCAAACGTCTGAAACTGGGGGTTCTTTGCAGACCGACAAGGCATCCTAAGGGGAATACACTGAACTTGGAGTAAAAACCAGGGGATACAGTACCTTCCAGCTCGCTCATTAAAATAGGGAAATAGATGTGTAGTTCGAACGGGTAGATCAAGTCCCTCGACTTCAACCAGGACAGCCTGAGCAACAAATAGAGCACTCAAATGAAAAATGTTTTTAATGTATATACGACCACGATTGACGTGGGGATCACTGCTAAATGGTTATCGAGTAGATTAACACATTGCACAACCTGAGCCCTCGTAGCTAGGTCAGTCTATGGGTGAGCTACCATTTCTTAAAATATTTACACAGCACCGAGCCTACCAGAGCAACTTGAGCCATTGGTCCCGGTTGCAATACGAACATGTTTTGCATTTGTTACGTACAGTTAGGAGCCCTCAAAATTTCGACAATAATCTTTCTACAAGAACTAGTCTAGTCTATTGGCAGTGGTCTAGTGTTTGTCGCTCCATAAAAAAAACGATTCAGCTATATCGTAGAAGTCTGTAAGCCGACCTGAATTCAGTTTGGCGTTAAGACTTAGAAGAAAAGCCGACGTGATAAGTTAATTCTAAGCTAAGACGTAATCGGATAGACTGAGAGACGACTAAGATAGATACAGGTGCTTAGTCAGATCTACAGAATCCTTACAATATTGTTTTTCATATTTATAAAAATATTTATTATACCGTATGTTTGGAGTTTACAAAATTGTATTTTTTCGCAAGTATTTCTTTTACAGATTGAATTTATTTTATTAACTTTCTGGTTCGGTTTCTTTTAGATTGGTATAAGTCGTTAAGAAGTTTTACTTTTAAGTTTTGTTCTTTTAGCTCAAACCCCGGCAAGTGAATCCGTACTAATAATCAGAGGTAAACAACAAAACAGTTTTGATTACGATTCAATAATTGCTACAGAAAATTAACGTTATATAAAATAACGTGAAGTAAAATTGCTACAAATGTAAATTACTACGCAATTTTTAGCTCGATATATATTAGGAAATCGGTATAGGAAATTTCGTTCAAACGAATTGAAGTCACTATGTATTCGAATGTTTTGAGAGAATTCTCTTTAATGTCACACATGCATAGAGAGTCGTATTCTATAGAATTAACGAGTTTCTTTAACAACCCATAACGTCCCACTGCTGGGCTCGGGTCTCCTCTCAGGAGAGGGTTAAGGCCATACGTCCCCACGCTGGCCGAGTGTGGGTTGCGGACAACGTTGTGGCTACGTAATATTGCCGTTGGAGGTTTTAAGCCGCCCAAGGCCTCCAACTAAGCTTCACGACTGTTATCCCATGATAACAACCGGGACCGAGTGCTTAACGTGACCTCAAAATCACGGAGATGCTCATGGTAACATGCCACCAGCGGTCACCCATCCAGGTACAGACCGCGCTGTCATTGCTTATCCTCGGTAATTGTTTCTAATCACCGAATGCAACTGGGCTATAAGTGCCTATACATAACGAGTGTGTAACTTTAATATTCTAAATGTTTTGTACACACTTTTGGACACCTTTAACTTACGAGTATGATGTGAAACGCTATATTTTTATATGAGTTAGGTTTCAACTCAGAAAAATATCGTGTGATGAACACGATCATTTATTCTATATGCATTTTATCTATAATTTATACGTGTTCAAAAAACATATTATTCTGATATATATACTTTAATATACATACACTTTACTTATTTATCTATTCAAATGTAAAGATTAAATAGGAGTACCTACTGAATCTTGAGGGGGTTAAATCAAAGATGTTGCACATGAAAATCTCTTGAAATATAAATAATTAATTATTGCATTCTTTAAACATTATATTTATATGTACTTTTTCTTAGTTCTTTTATCTTTAATTTTGCAATAGGGATTGATTCTCATAAAAGTTTTCGTTGCATACAAATCTCATGTAATTGGAATTCCATCAAGATACGAAAAAAGAATAACGGAAAGTTATAAAAATGATGAATGGGTTTAATAAAAGAGCATAAGTCAAGTCGACCTGTTGACTTATTCGTTTAATTTTATTGCATAGCCGTTACTTTAAAGTTATCTCTAAAGAGTTTTGAATAACACTTTTGTAATTTCAAATAAATTAGCTTTGCGTACACAATGGGTAAACGCCGCGGCTAAGAAAACTTTCGCGAGGAATATCACTGATGGAAATGAATGACTGAGGTAATTAATTTATATCACCTTTATTATTATTTCTATTCAAAGGAATTGTTTGAAAAGAAAACAACTTTCCCTCACAAAAATACTACAATTCATGAACGATTAATATTTAAAGATGTCTTCTTACACAAGAAGGCAATCTACTTACCTAGTGATTTAAGTGGTCGCCACGCCGCTTTCTATTGCGCTAAGTGTTGTGGGTTTAAATCCAACATAGGACAACACTTTGTGTGATCCGCAAATTGTCGTTCTGAGTCTGGGTGTTCTTTGTGTCCGTTTCATGTATGTTTGTAAAGTCCTCCGCGACACATGATGTATATTCCTAATGCGGGAGTTGTCTTTAAAAAAAAGACTTACCATAATTTATTTAACTGATTACTCTATTGAATTATTTTTAGGTTTTAGCTTCCATAATGACTGTGCTCTGCTTGATGGAAAGAATGAGCAGAATCCAGGAGTGGTGGTCACCATCCTCAATACGAATAAGGACAATGCAGCATGCACAAGAAAAATATTTAACCCGACTACGTATAAAAAATAAATATTTTTGTGAAAAAGGATTCCCAACATCGGCACAAGTGGATCAAGATACCATTTTTGAGAAGGTAGGAAAGCACCTTAACAACACCATATTCAATACCCAAGAATGGTTCTTTCAGCAAGACTCAGCAAGGTCATAAAGCTCGATTCACACAATCTTGATTAGAAATGAACATTCCGTACTTGATCAGACCTGAAGACTGGCCATCATTATCCTGATCTTAATTCACTGGATTATGATTTATGGTCAGTTTTAGAGAGTAAGGCTTGCTCTAAATGCCATAATAATTTGGAGTTCCTAAAACAATCCATAAGGTTGGCAGTGAATAATTTTCCCATAGAAAGAGTGAGAGTGAGAGTGCATGCTGCACTGCATTGATAACTGGCCTCAACGTTTAAAGGACTATATTGCAGCCAATGAAGACCACTTCTAATAAGCTATATATATTTTTTGTGGTTATATATTAATTTATTAAAGTAACACACTATAATAGTAATAAATGTTACGTACAATAAAAAAATAGGTTTTCTTTGTAACAATATTTATGGCAAGACTAAGTAGTTTGCTAGTTACATATGTATTATTTTAGGTTGCTGCCCCACCCTGAGCTTACGCCCATGCCGACAATAACATTTTAAATGCCTATACTTATTCAATATTGCGTTAAAAGTTAATTTTGTTCTTAGATTGCAATAAAACACATGGATAACTAATGAGTTGTCATTATAGCGACCAAGATGGCGTAGTATTACATTTTTGAAATCAAAATCATTCGTCTACGATTTTCACCACTTCGAATAAGCTTTATATATTTTAATGGTTTTATGAACTAACTGTAATAGTAATAAATGTTACGTAGAATAAAAAACTGTTGTTTGACTTTGTGACAATATTTATGGCAAGACTAAGTATAACTAACGGGAAGCGTGCGGTGACGATGACACGAGTTTCATGATGGTTTTATCTACAGGTAGGAATGAATTGTATGAAGAAAAACCAGTGCTAAAAAACCAAACACAAAAGTTTATTTAAAAAAGTAATCTATACTAATAATAATGCTGAAGAGTTTGTTTGTTTGAACGCGCTAATCTCAACCGCTGGTCCGATTTGAAAAATTCTTTCAGTGTTGGATAGTTCATTTATTGAGGAAGGCTACAGGCTATATATCATGACGCTACTACTAATAGGAGCGGAGCACCAATAAAAAATGTTTCAAAAACGAGGGAAAATTTTCACGCTACGGGCAATATAAGATGCAAACGGGGTTGCGTGGGTCAGATAGTGAGTTATATAACGCACCACAGTACAGAAAAATCTATCAGTACAGTTCTGGTGCGTGTGACTGCCAAACATATTACTCTTGCTATTGGCTTCATCGTATTCAGATTAAACATAGTTTAAATTAGAGCTACTTACAATAGATACAAGTAGAGCTTTTTTTGGATTTGATAACTTAATCACGTAAATTCGGACGACGAAATCAAGATATTGCAAAACAACGTTAAAGATAAAATTTCTACCATTATTAATGTACCGTCTCAGATAAACCTACATACAAAGTTACTAATAATAAAAAATATGTAGGTAGACGGATTCTATTCCTTGTAGAGGTTTCGGAAAATTGTCTACGTTCATCAAATATTAATGAAAGCTTTGTTTGTTCAGAGTAAAAAGGATTCCAACCTACACAAAAAACAAAATACTGGCGATGAATCTCGCGCCTGAATAACTGAGGTTGGCGTTCGAATAAATAATTACAGGTAAAATGTAAAGAAACTTTGTGAAATTTAGCCTCTAAAACTTGACAACAAATTTAAATTAAAGCAAATTTTACTACTTTTCAACATCTTATGCGGACAGGTATTATAACTCTTTTGTTATTACAAGTTCCAGTACTTGTTTGTACTTGAAAACCGGTGTGAAATAGTGATTGCACTGTGTTTCACCGAGTGAGTGAGGATACCGGAGGCCCATACCCCAATCCCTCCCCCATCCCTCTCCCCATCCCCCAAAGGTCGGCAACGCACTTGTGACGCCTCTGGTGTTGCGGGTGTCCATGGCGGTAATCGTTTACCATCATATGATACGTCTGTTCGTTTGCCCACTATTCAATAAAAAATAAATAAAAAAAATGTTGACAAGCCAACAGCAGCTTTCTGCTATCAACATCTATCCCCAACACCTAAACTTTACTGCACAGTTAGCCTAGTGGTTTAGCCCACCATACTGCCCCACATGGGACAACATCTACAATTTTTTTCTGTCTGGATGTTCTTTGTGTCAGTTTCATGTACGAGTATGTTTATAAAGACCCCGCCACACACGAAATATTATCAGTGCGGGAGTTGATTAAAAAAAAACATTACTCTTTATCAATCTCGTCGAATAAATTATCACATGCAGTATTTTCGAGCTGACTTTACCCGATTTTAAGCGAAATAATCACAAATTTTAACAACAATAAAAACCGACTTTAAGAATTGGACCAAATTGTAATGGGACCACATAGGAAGCACCAGCTTTCAAATAAAAAAGAATCATCAAAATCGGTTCATCCAATCGAAAGTTATGAGGTAAGAAACATAAAAAAAAATACAGACGAATTGAGAACCTCATCCTTTTTTGAAGTCGGTTAAAAAGAGCGTAAGTGTTTTAAAGCGAACCACGCGCTTTTAACTCCTGAGTCGCACTCGTCAATGGACGGTGGTGATCACTATCCATAAAGAGACCCATTTACTCGTTTTCCATTTAAATAGCGCTTGCGCTGTGTTTTGCCGAGTGAGGAAACCGTAGGCCCATACTCCATCCCCTTCCCCCATCCCCTTCCCCCATCCCCCTCCTCATCCCCCAAAGACCGTCAACGCACTTGTGACGCCTCTGGTGTTGCAGGTGTCCATGGGCGGCGGTAATCGCTTACCATCAGGCAACACGTCTGCTCGTTTGCCACCTATTAAAAAAGACTTCTTGGCCTATTGGCTTATGGCATTCAAGTTTGTGACGTTTACTTTTCGACGTTTTTAAGTTTTATCATAAAGAAGACAAATGTGTTTACACTTTCAATTAATCATTATTAATTACTTTCATTTAATTATGTTGAAAGAAAGTCATTGAAAAAGTGATCACAATTAAAAAAAGTCTAACTTTCTATATGTAAGTATATACTTTAATTCACGTAAGATTAAAAAAACCAGACCTTTCTTTGTAAATGCATTGTGTACCTACTACCCCCTTTCCCTACTAGAAAACAGTAATAGAAATAAAAAAAACTTAATACATATGACACACATACGTATAATGTCGTTTAAATAAATTCAAACAGTTCAGTAGCAAAGCATCGCAGGTGGATTAAGGTTAAATGGGCTTATGTCGGGTCTACGTATAGCTGTAGTACAATGTGGCCTTTATTGCTTCGTTCGGTGAACCATGTGCACTAAAATTTCGTTTCGTATGCAGTAATATATGCATATAAAATGCAAAAGGTAGAATGTGAAAAAGTGGATGTAGTAACTAGCACGTAAGCCGTGTATGCCACGGATTTTTAATTAAGTTTTGACACAAACTAACATCAAAAATAAAGTTTTTAGGTATAATAAATAGTATCATCTGAAATTGTATAACCTAAATGACAGATTATTAATTTTTTTAGCTATTAATTCTTACTGCACTATTGACCTGGTGGTTTAAGCGGTCGCCACTTCGCTTTCTATTGCACCAAGTGTTGTGGGTTCGATTCCCACATGGGACAACGCTTTCCACAAATTGTTGTGTTGAGTCTAGGTATTTTTTGTGTTTTTTCCATGTTTATTTATTAAGTTTCTTGCGAAACAGGCAGTTTTCTTTGAAAAAATATATGTATTAGTCAGCAATTTTTTTTTGTTTCAATTAAAGTTATACATATATTGTTTCTCTAACAAGACGATGGATAAGATATTGCTAGTATATAGACACGTGTACAGTTACCCTGCTTCAGTCAAACCCTTCTAATTAACGCCTATCAAATTAGACGGAAGGAATTAGTTTCCAACAAAACTTGATTACTCCACAACTCTACATAGTTTCTCAAACAACTATTGATTCTAAGACAATTCTCAAGGTTCACAAGCGCAGTGAATATCTAAATCGTATTGTAATAATATATCCTACTGATATTATAAACGCGAAAATTTGTGAGTATATAAGTGAGTATGTTTGTTGCTCTTTCACGCAAAAACTACTGAATGGATTTTGATGGAACTTTACTTTACTTAATTTAGCTTATACATCAGAACAACACATAGGCTACAATTTATAAAGATACTAGCTTCACCTCGCGGCGTTGCCCGCGGTTAATGTCGTCGGTGGGTTTCAGATAGTTTTGAATAAACGTATAAATTCGGTAGAATAAATACGAGCTTCTTTTTTACCAAATCTAGATTCAACAGAATGTGGGACGTCTTAAATTAGACCTAGTATAAATTATTCGAGTACCTTAAGTTTATTTAGTTTAAAAACAGAATAGTAGCATAATATCAAAAGATTTTAAAGAGTCGGTACTCATAATATATGCATGTTCAGACACAAATTTCGCTACGCTAAACTGGTTTAAGCAAACAGTTTTAAACTGGCACACTGAAACTCTTTATTAAAATGATCTCTCATACGAATATTAATATGAGCTATATTACTTTGTGAAGACATTACATTTTTATAGTCTCATTAGTCATTTCACTGAGAAGTTTAACCTGTCCATTAGTGTACCTAAATTATTTACGTGGGAGGGTTACGCTTCGGCATAAATGAGCCTGCTCGACCGGACACGGCCTCACAGAAAACCGGTGAGAAACAACGCTTGCGCTGTTTTTCATCGAGTGAGTGAGGATACCAATCCCTCCCCCATTCCACAAAGGCTGGCAATGACCTAGTAACGCCTCTGGTGTTGCTGGACATGGACTGCGGTAATCGCTTACCATCAGGTGATACGTCAGCACGATTGTCCACCATTCCATGAAAAAAAAAAACTTGAGAGGTGTCAAGGGACACCCGGATGGAACGAAGTTCGAAATAGAAAGACGAAACGAAAATATCTGGCTTGCTTTCTATAAGAGAGATAGAGAAACAGACAGAGAAACATGCGCACGCCGCACGGCTTACAATAGCTTACTGTAGCAAAAAGTGTCGTTACCAGCCTATCGCAGTTCACTGCTAAACTTATTTATTGATATATTTTGTATTTATATTTGATATACAGAATTTTAAACATCATTAATTTACAGCGACATCTATATTATTAATAATAAACTACTGGCAACGACAACTATAACACGTAAATGTAAGTTCAGTTTCTATTCAAAAGATGGCGCTATATATAAAATTGAAAAATGTTTTTCACCAATTTTTTAAAAAATAATAACAAAACAATATTTTCTTAATAAAAAAATATTAAGACTTCGTTCCCATAACAACAATAGTAAATCAAGCAATGAAAAATAAACTAATAACAAATATAATTTAAAATAGCAAAAAGTGTCGTGACAACTTTTCGTAAGAATTTTTTCCGTCTAGCCCCCTTTCACAACGCGCGATAAGGAACTTCGTTCCAAAAATTAAGCTGATCTGTACGCCTGCTTGCAAAACTCAGCGTTCAAACCTGTATACTGGGAGAATTATAGATTACTAGCTGACCCACGAAATTTTGTGTGTGTCGCTTTTCAATAAAGCTCGACTACTATTAGTCTAAGCTTCATGTTAACTATTCTATCTTGACACGCTTATTATCCTAGCAAAACACTAATTTAAAAAAAATTAAAAATCTGGTAGATGGTTTCAGAATATAAGAGATTGAAACCAGTAAAACTATATTTACAGAAAATAAAGATCAAAAGTGATATAGATGATGTACTAAAAAATATTTCGATAGATGTTGAATACCGCTCATAAAACCTTGCAAGATAATAATATATAGTTTACATATCTGATATAGTATGTACAATAAAAAATTGGGAGAGCCACGCTTCGGCATGAATGGGCCGGCTCGACCAAAGAGATACCACGGCCTCACAGAAAACCGGTGTGAAACAGCTAATAAGTTCATTTAAAAGTATTATATTTATTTAAAATATATTTTAATTTAGATAGTAAAAAAACAATGCACTTATGACATTGCACTTGGATTATTTAAACAGACTAATAATAACTTTATAAAATGAAGATCCTCTGTATTAGCTAAGAGTTAATTCTCTCTGTCCTAGCCATTTCCCATTATTTGGTGTCGGCTCTCCTCGTTCTGCGGCGCCAGGACGATCTATCCTGAGTTGTCGAAACGTTTGTGTGGGCAAGCTCTAAGTCCTTGGCCACCGTGGACCACCAGGTGGCTAGTGGGCGTCCTCTACCTTGCCTAATATTTGGCAGCGCCAGGGCTTGTTTCACAACATGGCCTTCAGGGCGTCTCATGACATGACTGAACCATCGTAGGCGGCTTTCGCTGAGTTTTTCTGCTATGGGCGCGATCTTGAAACTTCCTCTGATGTGCTCATTTCGCACTTTATCAAGTCGAGTTACACATGCTGCCCATCTAAGCATCTTCATCTCGTTTACGTGCATTTTCTGCTCGTGGGTCCTCTTTATAGCCCAGCACTCAGCACCGTATGTAATGGCTGGTCTGACTGCGGTTTTGTAGATCTTGCCTTTGGTTTTAATAGGCATTCTTGTGTAACATAAAACCCCCGACAGAGCTCTCCACCTCTGCCACCCCACACCAATTCTATGAGTAACATCGGTCTCAATGTTCCCGTTGGCTGTCAGCTTCGCACCAAGATACCTGAATTGGGATACCTTTGGCAGCGGATTATCGTCGATGTGAATCGAGTTGGGATTGTTGGTATTACCATTGAAAGCTAAGAGCTAAGAGCACTTAAGCACATAAGCACTTAGAGCTAAAGCTAAGAATTAATTAACACTAATTATATATTAAAAGGGTTAGAACCGTAATTCCGCCACACATACAGCTTCTGAAAAATTTAAACACTTGAATAAAGTAATGCTAATGCCGTTTTTTGCCTTTTTAAGTATTTACCTACATATTATGGGGTGTTCTCCGTGTGGTGACAGATTATAAATACCGAATGTTACCACCTTCATTCATCCCATGAAGATCGTTAGTAAGGCAGGAAAACATTAAAAAAAAAATATCTGCAAAGAGAAGGCAAACTTGAAAAAATAGCCTAGCCGATTACGGCCACGGCGGCCAGTCTCAACGGAGACCAGCTAACTACGCAGAAGATATTATAGTGCACAAGCGTGTGCAGAAACACAGGTGCACTCTCTGTTCCCCTCTCTCTCATAATCCGATGGGACGGTTAACCGATACCACCGGGAAAAGATTAGGTGCAGGACCGACAGCTTTACGTGCTCAAACGTGGTATAATAGGCTAAAGTCTAATTTCTACATCGACTACCTCGTACTGTAGTGACTTACACGAGAAGTAAGTTACAAAATTAACAGCTCGTTTCATTTCATGACAACATAATTAATACTAATTTATGTTTGTTCTACTCTTTGTTTAACAAGTTCAGGCTCCACGTATTTATATAGACTTGTTGTCGTTTTTTGCGAGGCTGTATATACATCCTTTTTGACGTGACAACGTCTTATAAATTGGTTTGCCGGGTGACACTTCAAGAAACTGCGTTACGCTCCGCTCACGTTATGCGCTCACAATGAGAGCGAGTGAGAGGCACGCGTCCCTTCCACTCGGGCATGGTTAGCCCGCCTAAGAGCGAGAGAGACAGACATAAAAAGTGAAAGGCACGCGTCGAATTATATTTAAAACGTTAAAATTAATGTTTTAAATATAATTCTTTGTATAAATAAATGTTTTAAATTGTTACTATTATTTCATCCTTCTTCCTACTATACGAATGAATATTCACATTAAAATTATTTTACCACTCAAAGTCGTTGTCACGTAAAACTTTCGCCCGTATACCGACTTTACAGGCAACCAATTTTTGTCCTTGCAGCATAAATATTTTTTCATCTACTTCGTTTTACAAACAATTTTGTTTTTGAACTTCATTAATATTCGTCAGAGAGCTTTATAATTAAATAGTAAATGGTAGTTTAACGTTGACACGTGTTTACACGGTCACTACTGCGTCGTTGATTTCATAACGTAATATTATACAGCCTAATCTAATATTATACCGCGTTTAAAAAAACTTCTTATGAGACATCTTATTACTACCATTATATTAGTATAGTATAGATAAGCACTTAGAAATAGAGCGTGTGTTATTATTTACTTCAATGTATCACCTGCTCAACCACAATCAAGTTAAAATATAAGGTCTATTTATCCCCCGTCCCATCATGGGTCACGATATACAAATGTCAACGCAACACGAAATGGCTTTTAGTTAAGGGAAACTGTACATGATATCTCTTCCTAGAGTATTGCTATAAAATGGTTGAGTATCCGTAACAGTTACTTAAAGTCCACATTCTAAGTTTAACACCATTAAACTTTTGAATATCCAAACTCACAGCATAATAACATCTACTAATATTATGAATACGCGTAACCCGTTGAATTAATTTAAATGAAATTTCGCAGCATTTCATTTAAATAAAAGGAGGGCTACTTTTACGATAGCCAATATACACGCAGGTGGAACAACGGGAAAAAGCTTGAAAATATTATCTATACTAATGTATAAAGTTTAAGAGTTTGTTTGTTTGCTTTAATGCGCCAACATCAGAAAATAGTAGTCCGATTGAAAAAAAAAACACTGTTAGGTAGCCCATTTATTGAGGAAGGCTATTGGTTATACTCGTATATCATCACGCTAAAATATGGAGAATAAGCAATAGGAGCAGAGTTCCAATGAAAAATTTAAAAAAAACAAGGGAAAATTTTCACGCTATTATTTAGGAAACGAGGTATAAATTGTGCTTTTAAGAATGATTTAAAGAAACAAATTAAATTTTGTGATAAATTTAACGCGTTTGTAAATAAAATGGTGTAATCTGAATTGCGCTTTAAGAAACCGATAAGCAAAAGACGTTTTCCTTTCATTTATATTATCCTTTTGTTGCAATCTTCACGGAAAAAGTAATTTTCTAAGCTTCCTAAAATTTATACTCTATAGCCGAATTTAAAAAGGAGGAGGTTCTAAACTTGAAAGTCTAAATTATTCGAAATCATAATTAAAAAACGGTGTTATATCAAATTTGATCACGTGTGAAAACATTATTGATTCAACTTACGATATGCTGAATTATAAAATGAAATAATTTTATGTACATATATATATTTAGTATCTGGTTGACCGAGCTTTACTCGGTATTTTATTTTTTAATAAATTTTTTTAAAATTTATCCTGGCCAGGTCGATTTATCCCTTGCATTCATTCAAATTTCCTGAAAATCGTTGAAGAATTGCTCGTTTAAAGGTATTAGATTATTTAAATTTATAATATTTAGTTAGTTTATAATAAATTTATAACCCGTGAGAATATAATTATTAATTTCCCGAGACGTCAAGCACAACTGCCAGTATGCCACCACTGCTGACGAAATTTCTGTGATGTTACAGTTCCAACATAATAATAATTTAACGATTTGAATAAGCTAGCTCGATAAACAGTATGCCTGGGCTTTCGAGTTGTACTCAAATTAGTCGCACTTGAAACTATCTAGATTCAAGTGCGACTACTTAAATTTCGTTCATACATCTGTATTAACGAAATTTAAGTAGGATGCTACGGGTCATATATGATTAGAGTGATTCTGAGAGTAATTCAGCAGTTTAATTGTTCTGAATTCTCGTGAAACGTGAAGGGGCGTACAAGTACTGAAATAAATTGAAATAGTAAAAGTGCTTAATGAAATAGAGTAGTGAAATATACGTTAAACAAAATTACGAGGCACAAGAATGATTAAATTCTTTGATTCTGAATGTAGTAGTTCTTCACATCCACTTCTTATATATTTCTGGAATAAAACGCGGCTAGAAATCTATTAATTAATTTGGCGAGTGGGAAGTAGAGGCTTCTAAAATTCTATCAACAATATCTTATTTTATCATTAATCCATGTGAGACAAACTTCTTAGCACTCCATGGATTCACCGTGCGGGTGCCGGGTCCATCGTGTGGCAGAGGGAGAAACTCAAAGCAGTTCCCAGGACTTACGACCTAGGTGTAGGTTTAAGGAGGCCCCCTTTAAGATACGCATCAACGGTCACCTTCACTGCTCGAGTTTCCCGCCCTACCTAGCCAAATTTGGTAGGAACCTGTTAGTGCAGCCTTGGATACTCGTTCTAAAATAGAACTTACTGCAGATCTCGACAGGCCAAGGTCTTTCAAAAGGTTATAGAGAGATTTAGCTGGTATACCTCTCGCTCCCACTTCTACCGCGTATAAATTAACCACATAGCCATTTTTGTTAAGTTCAGTTGTTAGATCGTAATATTTATTTAATTTTATTCTATGGTCTTTAGGAATATTAGTTTCCCACGGAACAGTAAGCTCTACTAATATTATGCGTTTAATTTGTCTAGAGAAAAGGAATATGTCCGGTCTGGATGACGAAACACCAACATCCTCTGGGATTTTATAGTGCTTATCATACCCGCGGTGGCCTACCTCGGGAGTCAAGGGGAGCTCCAGGAACGCATCGGCGGCTTCTGGAGTCCCCTCTGCCGTACCCCATGACTGAGGTACATCCCAGGGTGACCAGAGTCACCCCCAGGGCGGTACGCTGTCACGCCTCACACCGTTTTAGACAGTAAGAGGCGGAACAACGACCCGCCCACGACGACACCCCCGGCCGCAATGCGGTGTCACCTTCCCGGGTCGTTTGCAGCGGCCACATTTCCCCTACATGTGGCTGCAGCGACCCTTAGACGACGATTGGGGAGCTAGCGACCTCTACCACGTCCCCTTCGTCGCCTCCTTCGAGCGGGAGTCAGGTGCAGTACCTAGGATTGAGAAAGGCTTGCTTTTAGATTTGGTAGTTGAGCCATCCTTTATAAAGTTAATTTCTCGTTTATTTGTAGTCAATCCTTTTTGGGCTCTAGCTACTGAAAGACTTACTGCTTCACGTATGATTTCTAGTACTCTATCATGTCGGCGTGAGTAATAACCCCTATCAAGCAGCACCCTGCAACCTACCAGTAAGTGCCTAGCAGTACCTACTGCCTCACCACACGTATAGCAAGATTTTTCAGATGCTTTCCCCCATCTCACTAGGTTACTTTGGTCTGGGAGGGTCATTTGGAAGGCATTCAGATAGAATTTTAATAGGGCAGGAGACCAATCATATAGCAAGGTGCGCCATTTCAGGGCTAACGGGATGCAGAACTCACCTATAGTTAACCACTCACTTTGCATTTCTAGATTCATTGCATGCACTTTATATTTATCATTTTCATCTTGTTGTATAAAGGATTTTATTATTTCTCGGTCTCCCTTCCTCTTTGCGAAACCCAGCCCGACTTTATTAAACTGTGCACCAGCCATAAATTGTTTATGGAATTGAAGTCTTGACTCAAGCTCTGTAACATATTTATCTTTTGGGAGTGATGAGACTATTTCATCCTGGGATTGTCCCAAGACATGCATTTTGGTCACTCTGAGGTGTTTATAGAGTTCAGATGGCTTCTTTAATTTCATCCCAAAACTGTTTTGATCCCTAAATAGAGTTGAGGGGTCAGCTGAGTGTGCAATTCCGAGCCATAACTTCAATATCTTCTTGACATTTGCATCTAGTTTTGCCAGGAGGCTTTTACCGATGTCATATACAAGGAAAGGCCAAGTCAGACGCGACGTAAGATAATTGTCGTATATCCAAACTTTTTTAATATTGTTTAATGGTAGTTGGTCTACCTTATTCAAGTTACTAAGAAAATTTTCGACAGTTACCTCTAAGGATGGTGTACGTCCTTTGTAATCAATCTTTCTACCAAGAAATTTGAAAGGCACTGCTTCAGCAATCGTGGTTACACATTGTCCTCCTATTGAGAGTCCCGGATCATATGAGGTATATTTGGTATTCCGTCTACCCAGACATAAACAGTGGCATTTACTTGGTTTTGCCCTCAGTCCGTCAGTCCATGTACAAAACTCATCCACTTCAATTAATAACTTCTGACATTGTTTTGGATTACGTGTCAGTATGGCAAGGTCGTCTGCAAAGGCTAAGATGGACTCTGTGTATTTGTTGTTTATTTTAAACCGATAGCCCCATTTTTTCTCATGACTTATTAACTTATCTATAAGAATATTTATAATTATATTAAAAGCTATTGGTGACAAGCAGCAGCCTTGGAACAACCCTACATTATAATGCAATGTTTCTGTGTGTTCCTTGTCTGCTGCTATGGCAAATTGTAGTTGAGAATAATAAGATGTGATTATGTCGATAACCACAGTAGGAAAGTTATACCACTTCAGGGCGAAGATCATTAGTTCATGCTGTACAGAACCAAATGCGTTTTCAAGGTCTATCCAACAGACCGTAATTTGCCTCTCATGCATTCTGGCATCTTTCAAACTTTCCGCTAATAATGTGTTATGTTCCAGGCAGCCAGAAATACCGGGCAAGAACCCTTTCTGGTGGTTTGGCCTGAAATACCTATTGCTGATCATAAATTTTGTCATTTTGGAACGAAGTTCCTTATCGCGCGATATGAACGAAAAAACGAAGGGGGCTAGACGGAAATTGTCGCGACATAATTTGTTGTCACGACACTTTTTGCTATTTTAAATTTTATTTGTTATTAGTTTATTTTTCATTGCTTGAAGCAACCCAGATACTATTTATATATATCTATATTTATATATATATACTATATATCTAATATATTTATATATATATATACTATATATATAAATATATTAGATAGATAAGATTTCGAACTTTTATATATACATATCATCATTATCATCATTATCATCACTATTATCATAATCATCATTTCATCATTTTCATCAATTCATCATTTTCATCACTTTCATCATTTTCATCATCTTCATCGTTTTCATCATTTTCATCATTTTCATCACTTTCATCATTTTCATCATTTTCATCATCTTCATCATTTTCATCATTTTCACCATTTTCATCATTTTCATCATTTTCATCATTTTCATCACTTTCATCATTTTCACTATTTTCATCATCTTCATCATTTTCATCATTTTCATCATTTTCATCATTTTCATCATTTTCATCATTTTCATCATTTTCATCATTTTCATCATTTTCATCATTTTCATCATTTTCATCACTTTCATCATTTTCATCATTTTCATCATCTTCATCACTTTCATCATTTTCATCATTTTCATCATTTTCATAATTTTCATCAATTCATCATCTTCATCACTTTCATCATTTTCATAATTTTCATCATCTTCTTCATTTTCACCATTATCATCATTATCATTATTATTCACTTTATTCCATTTGTATATACATATAAATTACATTTTTAAATATACATATAAAACAAATACATTTAAAAATATAAAAAATAGTAGACCACCGACTTCGGGTACAGGGACCAAGAAACCGGTGGTTAGGGCTCCAAAGACAGGAACCTCCTCACTATACGTGCCGTGTCAAGAAGGACTGCCTTCTGTATCAGACCCTTGATCCAGCCCCCTAACGTGAGCCTCTTAAGATGTTGGTCGAGGCTCTTGGCTATCAATCCGTGAGCTGATACGACTATCGGAACAATGATCACCGAATCCACATTCCACATATCGACAATCTCGTGAGATAAATCCAAATATTTTATTTGTTTTTCTTTTTCGACTTTCATGAGATTCTCGTCATGAGGAACGGCGATATCGACAATCATTGCGCGGCGCTCTAATCGATCTATCACCACAATATCAGGCTTATTGGCAACAATAGTCCTGTCTGTAATAATAGATCGATCCCAATATAACGTAGCACGACCATTCTCGAGAACTGGATCGGGCACATACCTGTAGTATGGTACCTCTGAAATCACAAGATTGTATTTAAGGGCAAGTTGCTGATGTACGATCCTGGCTACTTGGTTGTGCCTATGCAAATACTCGCCGTTAGCAAGACGAGAACAACCAGAAATAATATGCCTGATAGATTCTCCAGGACGGTGACATGCCCGACAAATGTCGACCGTACCATCCTTCAGGATATACTTCCGATAGTTATTCGTCATGATAACTTCGTCCATAATCGCACAGACAAAACCTTCGGTTTCTCCGAAGAGATCACTATACCGTAGCCAGGACGTAGATGCTTTGAAATCTATATCAGGCCCATTTAGAGCCCGATAGAATCGACCATGGAGTACTTTGCCCTTCCATACTTCCCTGCGATCATTAGTACTAAGTACTACAGGCTTGCGCCAATTCTCTTTATAATATTAATAATATTATTATTAATATTATTAATATTATTGTGTACACATATATCATAAAACTAGAAATTACGTAAAATATTGAAGTAAATATAATATTTGTATCGTCTTTCTATTTCGAACTTCGTTCCATCCGGGTGTCCCTTGACACCTCCCAAGTTTTTTTTGTTTGTAGTACGCTAAAGAAAATTTTGGAAATTGTATTGGTTAGTGCTATCGGTCTAGTATCTTTTGGATGAGTTACTTCGTCTTTTTTTGGAATGAGGACAAAAACTGCTTCGCCAAATGATGTTGGTATTTGCTTCTTTGACCAGATTTTACAAAATACGTTTAAGAGATGTTTACGAACCGATGGAAATTTTTTGTACACTATCTACACTACGGAATACCGTCAGGTCCTGGAGCTGACTTGGATGTTTTCTTTTTAATTTGATGGTCAACTTCCTCTAGGGTAGGTGGACAACTTTCAAAATTGACAAGAGGATAATGAGGTTTTTGGATGTTTGGATCCTCATACCGTCTCCCGAGCTTTGGCACTTGGTAAGTGCTTTTAAAGTGGTCGTAAATCTGTTGGTTGGTCAAGAGAAGCTTACCTTTTTGTTCATTGAAAATGTTTTTCGAGTATTGAAAAGGGTTTTTATCAAAATCTACTTCGTGTTTAGCTCTGTTAAAATTATCGCGATTTTTTGTGATTTGTAGCGCAAATAATCAAAAACTTTGTTCCCCTTTTTATGAAAATTGCGCGGATGGAGGAGTATGAAATTTTGAACAATAATAGTTTATATAGAGCGACCGTTTGTCTCACTTATTGAGTATTTTTGTTCCAATACTTGTTCATCCTCACATATAAAATTACTTGCCATGACTGACTGTCGAATGTCGAAGAAAAAAATTTAAAAGCTAAAATTAACAAAATATGACTAATATTTCAAAGTAATATAGAAATGACTACACAAAATGGGTTAGGTGGAGTGACGTAACATAATATGACGATAAAATATAAACTTCGATAATTTCGCCAATAAGTATCTACAGAACTTGCGAACTTTAATCTTAACAATGGATCGGTTAATAAACTTCGGTAGTTGAATATGAATCGAATGTGATTGTGCCCAAATTGGTCTAATTTATTGAACAGATCTGTATTCAATTCGTGATACTCGTAACACACATCACTATAGTCAATTTTGGAGAAAATTGAGTCTACATGAGTACTTACATTGTTTTGATAAAAATATTTTGCTATATGTGACTCGACGACTGACCGCCGTGGCCGTAATCGGCTAGGAGAACATCAGATATGTACCTAGTTGTATGTACTATCGACCAAATTGAAAGGTGACCCACTTTGATAATTAATCCTTTGTAATCATAAATGTAGTTAGGTTTTCTTCGCTATTTGCACATAGTACGTTTTAGATATAAACATAAATGCGTCATTACGGGTTAAATGTCAATGCAATTTAAACCTTTGTCACCACTGAACAAGATATATTTTTGATACAGCAGTCTTATTTGAATTTCAAATAATATAATCGTTTATAATCCAAACTCTTTTCATTGCGAAGAAAAAGTATTATAATTTGTAAAATGAAATGACATTATGTGTAAGATGTCAAGTAGTAGTCAATCTGAAAATATTAAAATAAAAATCTAAGAATATATTTATATCTATAAACGAATCGTGTAATGGCCAATTTGGTAGAACAAAGAGCTCGGATTGTAGTGCTCAGTGAGCAAGGTTGCGGCGTTAGAGAAATATCACGTGAGTTAAATATAAGTCGTAACACGGTCAGAACCTGGATCAGACGGCACGCTGAAGAGGGTATCCTTGAAGACCGACGACGACATAATCATGGGGTTCGTCGAATCACAAACCAACAGAGAACGGAAATGCAACACCATTACGAAGAACATCCTTTTACTCGTACCCGCTATTTTGCAGCACGTTACGACGTTTGTCTAGAAACAATTAGAAATAATTTGCACCGCACTGGGCTGCATTACAGACATCATGCTAAGAAAGTTCATTTAACGGATGCACACAGAACTGTGAGATTGAATTTTGCTTTAGATTTCGACTGGACAAACACCATCTTTACAGACGAAAAATCATTTCGCTCTTCTCAACATGGTCGCTTAACTTTGTGGCGTTACGATAACACGCGATACACAGAAGACCACGTAGTGCCTAACCAATCATCTGGCCGTATTTCAGCTAACATGTGGGCATGGATGGATGCTGGAAACATAGGCGAACTTGTTCCTATTTCTCCTCGTCATAACGCTATCAACTATGTCGATTTATTGGAAGAATCAATGTTACCGACTTTGCGAACAGTTTACCCCCGTGAAGATGTGCCAGTATTCTCCTATGTTCATGATAACTGTCGAGTGCATACTGCCAGAATTGTCTCAAATTGGTTTACGGAGCATGAAGATGAATTTACTCTCCTTCCATGGCCGTCTAGGTCACCAGATCTTAACCCAATAGAAAATTTATGGGGTTTGACGGTTCAAATGTGGGATAACAGGAACGAGAGGACTAAAGAAGCAATCGAGCTGCATTGTAACGAAATCTGGGATTTCATGAGGGGAAGTGACATTTGCAGTCGTCTAATCGGGTCTATGCGTAATCGATTATTAGACGTTATTGAAAACCATGGCGCTTACACTCGGTTTTAGGTTTAACCAGTAATCCTACAGACCCAAACAATTGGAACCATTATAACCCAAAAATCAACTATTGAGAAGTTTTCTTTTTTATTCGCTTTACGAAGTGAATGCCATTATTTTTAATTTAATAATATGAAATAAACAAAGGTCTCTAATTTTACTGTTTTATTTTACTAATATGTATGACTAGCTGTCTCGACAGACTTCGTTCTGTTAAATAAATGCTTATCTATTTTTGTTCTACAGTACCCTATGCTACCTTTACGGTACCTCTACCCTCCTACCTCAAGTCTACCCATTATCTACACTATCTACACTAATATTATAAAGAGGAAAGATTTGTATTTTTGTATGTAACGAATAAACTCAAAAAGTACTGGACCGATTTTATTTTTACCGACCGATTAAATAGGGTTCCGTAAGATATTTGCGTTTTTCGTTTATATAATAGGAGCGGAGCACCAATGAAGAATGTTTAAAAAACGGGGGATTTTTTTTACGCTACGGGCAATAGAAGACGCAAACGAGGTTGCGGGGGTCAGCTAGTTCGAAATAAAGTCAATCCTATGTCTCAAACAAACATACAATTAAATCTTTCCTAATATACCTATAGATAAGGACGTTCACTGGCTAACAAACTTTTTCGTGCAATACTTATCATAGTATACGTCTATGTCTATGTCATGGCTTTGTCAGTGTCTAGTAGAATGATAATGGTTCGTCACTTATGAAATGTATGTTCAAGCTAATTTCAACCTAATGGTATAGAATAATTGTAGGAAAATGACTCTAAGGGGGGTCATGAATCAATTTGGTCCACTGTACATATTGAGAATTCCAACAAATTTCCAATTCAAGGAGTAGGATCTTGTTTTTAATATTACTTGTGGGGGAACGGGTATCATGTTCCAACACAAAGGGAGGATCCTCCGACCAGGCGAGGTGATCATGTCTGGCGGGCCACTGCCCCAACAGTTGATGTTGGGATGTTGTATATATGCTAATCGGCGCGAGAACTATTTATTGCACGATTCAGGATTTGTAGTTACTCCGTGTAGTGCGTTACTTCGTAGTTCAGTGTATCTTCGGTAGATGGCGCTGTAGTAGGTTATTGTTGTGTTATATGTGGAAGTCGCCACATCTATATACGTGGTATACTTATACATAAAGTACAACAAACACGGGTAAAACCGCGAGACGCAGCTAGCTCAAAATATAATTTCCATGGTTTTGCCTTAATCTCTTATAACAAAACTATTTAAATATAAGGGCTAAGAAATTCAAGCGGTGTGGATAGAATTTCATATGACGAGTAAAATCATTCGTGTGAAAATAATTGCAGATACCCATCCTAAATATACTACCCTCAACAAACATTCACTCGTTATGCTGAATTTTCGCGATTTACACCATCAATAATAATGATCTGTAGTAAATTACAAAGTCAGAGTCAAAAGCGAAAACAAAGGCTCACAATTTATAATGAACTTCTATTTAAAACCACATAATATCGAAGCTCATTTGTGAATTAATCAGAACCTTTCATTTCATACAATTATTTTATAAATGCCTATTATAAGAGCCTTTGGATAGACAGTCCGGTAATTAAATAGCCGTATCTTCGTGGTGACGATCTGAAAGTATTTAAAAATAGGGGTGTGGCGACTTCCGCTTACAACACGACAATAACCTAATACTGCGCCATACCAAGATACACTGAACTACGAAGTAGCTACACGGAGTAACTACCAATCCTGAATCGTGCGATAGAAGTTCTCGTGCAGATTATCATATATACAACAACCCAACACCAACCGTTGGGCAGTGGCCCTCCAGGCATGATTATCTCAGATCCTCTCTTTGTGTTGGAGAGACATATTACATCCCGTCCCCCCACAGGGGTTTTAATTGAATATTAAAGATGTCAATAGAAAAAAAAAGTTTAAGAGAAAGAAGTAAAAGGTTTATTGGTTATTGTTTACTATGCTACAGTGACAGTTACTTTAATTTTGGCATATGAGCCTGCCAAAGTGACTCTACTTTGCCTGATAGAAAGCATAAACAGAATGCAAGAGCAGGTCACCATACTTATTGCGAATTCATACAATGCAGCAAATGCAGCAACGAAGCACGACAGCATGAATGCTGTAATATTGGTGTTTTTTTTTGTTATTTTGTTTTTTGTTTTTTAACCTTTTTAAATGTCACTTAGTGTCTTAATTGAATAAATGATTTTGAATTTAAAATTCGAATTTGGTTAGTCTTTTGTGAGAGGATAGTACCGGGTAGTTCGTGCTGCAAACAGCGTGGCTCTACCTTTTTAATATTGCATAAAGCAACATATTTAAATAAATAATATCATAAATAAACCAATTCATTGTATTATTACTTCTTATAATCCCAATAAGTTACGAAAAATATTCTTGATTTGAAATTGAACGGCGAACAATTTGACTTACTGACTTCTCAATTGGCGCTAATTGAAACTTCTGTCGGTTCACTTATAGAAGACATCGTTTTGAAATCACAATAATTGCACCAGGATATACGAAAACTATACGCCTATACTATACACGCTATAATTTTAATTTAAGCTTAGATCTTTTGGAAAAACCATCCAAGAAGTTATAAAACTGCACTGAAAATAGTACGTGACTGTGTTTTTAAACTATGATATTTAATCCCCTTCCCGTAATGACTTAGCACGAAGCTCATAGACTCCGGTTTTTCTAGTAATTTATTTACTTTCTTTTTGTCATTGTCTATGGAGCAATGTGTGGGCTCTGACTAATCGAGTCTGCCTTAAGCCACAGCAGGTTAAACCAGGTCGATACGCCAGGTAATTCAAAGGTGATTAGGTAACAATTAACGTTAATTCTTGACCGTGAATGGTTGATAATAATAATACCTGAAGTGTGATCACAGTACCATGGTATTTTAACAATTAGTGCTGTAATTATACCATTTATTTTTAAAATAAAGTCTTAAATATTAATTGATTTCATTTCGCAAGCGTATTTTTTTTTGTCATAACATCTGCTGATTAAAAGTAAGATTATTATCGATATTTGTCTGTCACGTCGAATGCAGTGAAATTCTTTGTCACAATTCCATTGAGGATACTTCCAAACCTCGATCACGTATAATAGTTACTTTGTCTAGTAAACGGTAACTGCCTCTCTTTATATGCTGAATAACTGACGTACATTGAAGTAAATTACTCATAGAATAGATAAACGTATGATAAAAACCTGTCTATCACGGGGCAGTCGAGTAATACCAAGGATCTTTGTAATATTGAACCTGAACAGTATTTGGTTGATTCTATTCTAACGTAACACTATCATAGCGATAATCTTACATCTGCTAATCTGAAGCTCTATTTTAAATATCAAAATCAACATTCGATAAGGTCATATAAAACGCATAAATGTATAAGAAACAATGAAATGTTATGTTAAAAAGCGAGCTCAACCCAAAACTGAGTTTTATTTATAGCAAACTTATAGAAAAGAGGAACGTAAGGACACAGTTATGCGTACTTTGAAATCGTGAGAGAAACGTACACTTAAAATGTGATATTTTTTATATGACAGAGAGCTTACGAGTTGCCGGGTCACCTACCGAAAGGAGACAGCCACCTTCCGTGAACAACTGTAAAGCAGGAGTCACAAATGCATTGCCGATATTTGATTAAATTATGGTTGGATTAAGGTATGGTATGATTGGGGTTTCCACACGTAAAAAAAAAAAAAAAAAAGGTATGGTATGATTAAATTAAGGTTTATATTGGTCTCTACATCCATTTAAGGTATGTCATGTAATCATGTCTACATATAAATACGAACATGAGTTTATTTGTTTACAACAGATAATCGTAGAATTGTGCATGACGCGTGTGATCTGGTGCGCCAGAAAGGAAAATACAATTACGGAAGCTAGATCAACTATAAAATATAAATAATGTGTTTAGTAATTATAAGCACTTTGAGTAGCTGTGTCTTGAGTTTGAGCATAGGAATTATATACATTATATTAATAAGCATGATCTCAATCTAATATTTGAGGACATTTGCGGCGCGTCGATAGTGCATTCAATTGCCGGCTTTGAAACCTTGAAACTTGAAAATTGCACGTACGTATACGTTTACATTATATTTAGACATAAAATAAAATATATATACCTACCTGTATATGTTAGGAGGTATATACGTAGATAAATTTATTTAGAAATAAAAACAGCTCTGGTTCACGTCACTACGTCCTGCATTCATTTGAAAAGCGATACAAGAAACCAATATTTTTTTGTCTATCTAACACTTAATGCCATCTAGTCCCAAGCTAAGCAGAGCTTGTACTAGACAAATGAAACACATACATATTATATTTTTTTTGTAAATACATACACGTTATACATAGAAAACACCCAAACTCCAAAACAAATATTTGTACGAGTAGATCACACAAATACTTGATCCTATCCAGAATTTGAACCCGAGACCCTAAGTACAGCAGTCGCATTCACTATCGCTGCACCACCGAGGCAGTCAAAATAAAATAATGAAGCAAACGCGCCAAATCATAACTCTATCAACAAGGTCTGTCAAAAAAAACTTATCAGTTAGAATTGCCTAAGGTAAAGTACCTTTTGTAATAAAAAATCTTATGTTCACTACAATCCCGTTTCTCCCGTAAGGTGATGCCAATACATGGTATATTAACAATTAAACGAAGATTACACTTACCTTAATGAGATAACGTTTACGAGCTCATAAGGTGAATAATGAGAGAATATCCTTGCGTGCGTACCACTAAATTGTCGTTTTATGAGGAGATCGCCACTGTATTAATAGTTTAATGTATCTATCTAAATTAATATTGTAAAGCTAAAGCGTATGTTCCCAGGAACTATTCATTCGAATAAAAAAAAAATTGTTAGATAGTCATCCAATAATGAATCACCGAAATGTTTGTAATATATATCGTGTGGGCTTTGAAAGTCACCGCTTCAGAGTGGTAGACATACACTCTCGCACTCATCGATTCGGTTCTTCCTTCCTGTGCCGAGCGGGTAAAACCTGGAACTTACTACCAGCGCGCGTGTTTCCCTTCCACTATGATCCCGGCTCTTTTAAGCGGGGCGTGAAAAAGCATCTCACTAGGCCGCCATAGTGCTGGTCACCATGCTGCACTGTCTTTGTTCGCATTGAGGATACTGACCACCACTCTTGGATTCTGCTTGTGCTTTCTATCAGCCAAAGTCATTTTGGCATCTAGATTATAGAATCTATCTATATCTAATCTATAGAATCGCTAATCTCAGGAACCGCTGGTGCGAATTGAAAAGTTCAGTGTTGAATAGTCCATTTATCGAGGAAGGCTATAGGCTATATATCATCACGCTACTACTAATAGGAGCGGAGCACCAATGAAGAATGTTTCAAAAACGGGGGAAAATGTTCACGCTACGGGCAATATACTCGTAAGACGCAAACGAGGTTGCGTGGGTCATCTAGTTTATAATAAAGCAAACAAATGTAGGTACAAAAGTAAAACTTGGAATAATATATATACATATATATTTTTAATAAACTAATAAGTATTATTATTGTACTAAAATAAATAATGATTGAACTAACTAAATAATGATTGTCCATACCAAGCTATTCGAAGCATTAAAAGTTTTACTTGACAGCACTTTGGTAAAATCAGTTAAAGTATGTGCCGGACCTCTTCAAATTACTCATTAAACGAATATTGAACATCAAGAACCTCCCAGTGTGAAGCCTTCTCACTAGTCTCAGGTGTTTTAAAAGGATCTAAACCATTCATTTACCTTTTCACTCTTCAAAAGGTAATATTACTGTTACTCACCTGTGTTTTAAAATATCGTTCCATTTTAAACCTAATTCGCCCGTGGCCTACATATAGTGATGCGAACTTTGCCTTTTTGTTTATGCCCAGGGAAAACCACGAACATAAACAAGTTTTTCCCAGGTAAATGTTTATTTAATTTTATTTATTCTAAGGAAAAACATCGTAACAATATATTTATTTACTATCAAACAAATGTTACTGCTATTGTTATGCTATTATTGTTTCCCACAAATTTTAGTAGCAATGTCTAGGTAGATAAAAATTGTAAGCAAGAACTATTTTATTTGACTGCCTCAATGGCGCAGTAGAAGCGCGAAGATTCCCGGGTCTTCCAAATGTTGGTTTGATCTGCAAATATTTGTTTATGAGTTTGGGTGTTTTCTATGTATAATTTGTATATAATTCCAAAAAAAAAAAATGTCAGTTGTCTAGTACCCATAGTACAAGCTCTGCTTAGTTTGGGACTAGATGACGTTGTGTGTTGGATGTCCGAAATGTTTATTTATTTATGTATATTCTCTTGTATCATACTTTTTAATTTAAGCTTTCTTTTTTTAACAGTATAGATCTTATCACTTAGAGCGGTCTCTACCAGGCAACCAAAATACATAAGTATAAATAATACACTTAGTACATGAAGCCTTAACTTATAAAATAATGTTTACGTTGGTCACACTACATTTTAATGCATAAAAAAATAAATTAGAATTTCTTGTTTGTATAAATATTGACGGGAGATCGTTTTTTGTTTTTTCGAAAGACGGTCCCCATATCATGTCATCCACGTTTTATATATTTTTATCATTAATTTATCACGACGATGACTTGAAGACTCGAAGACTTGATAATTGAAGACGATATATACTTGACATTGGCAGAGCTGATCCAAGTGATCCGGCTGATTGCCATTTCATCAAAAGAAGAATAAATATTGACGTGTTGACGGTCAGTCGTCACATGTACTCGTATGCGTCAATTGAACTAAACCAATGTGACTAGACTGACTAGACAAATGTCATCTAGATGCAGGTGATAAAGACCGCAATGATTGCGCTGCAGTGGGCAAATAAGAGGGTGTCTACCCTCGAATCTCTAATCAAACTAGCCATTTGCACAAAGTTAATTAGCCCGTCAATCCGAATAATTTACTGGGAACCTCGTCTTTGATTACGAGTGTACAAGCATTGGAGGAATTCAAATGTAAATTGGAAGTAATTGAAATTACAGGCAAAATATCTGAAGGAGGCAAAAAAACGTCTTTAACGTTCCACGAAATAGTGAAATGAGTTTTATTATACACAAAGAAATACTGATATTTTTGATGACTTGTGTGGCTCAGTGGTAACCAAGTACGTATTCTTGGATCAGTCTCCCAGTGCATAAATGGTCACCAATCCATGGATTGACCGAGCTAGGATTCCTTAACTTTGCAATGTGTTACTCTACTTGATTACTACAAAGCCTCAAGGCCCCACAAGCTACAAAAGTTCATAAATTTGTTACAATAACAGATGAATTATGTCTTAGACTTAGTTGACACATGGATTGCCATAGCTAATATACACAAATTTCTAAATATGTAGTAAGTTTGTAACTGTTAAGATACAATTTATGTTCAGAACATAGGAATTGGTTTTAACAACATATTAAGTTACAAATCGTAGAACATTCAAATAACGTCTGTGATAGAAATATTGTAATCAAAACATTACCCAGCATTTGTCTATTTGTTTCCATTCCGGCTCTATCTTTTTTCCACAACATGACATAAATACTTTTCTTGTCTGAGGATGATAGCATTCGTGCTGTCTTGTTACTTTGGTGAGCGCGAGACTGCAGACCCAATGATTCAAAATCATTACAATAGACAGCCATAGTGTGTGTTAACATGCTGCATTGTTGCATTGTCTGCATTCGCAATGAATATGGTGTACCATTCTTGGATTCTTCTCATGCTGCGTTAATCTCCGACGTGTAATAAGCAGACCGAGAATTTCCACCGTGGGAGAGCTATGCTTCGGCATGAATAGGTCGGCTCGACCGGAGTGATACACGGCCACACGGCCTCACAGAAAACCGGTGTGAAATAGCGTTTCACTGAGTGAGTGAGGATACCGGAGGCCCATATCCCAACCCCTCCCCCCATCCCCTTTCCCATCCCCCAAAGATCGGCAACGCACTTGTGACGCCTTTGGTGTTGCGGGTGTCCATGGGCGGCGGTAATCGCTTACCATCAGGTGATACGTCTGCTCGTTTGCCCACTATTCAATAAAAAAAAAAAAAAACGGTACACCTCTGTTTGCACACACCCTGTGCGCTATAATATCTCCTACGTCTGGTCTTCCTTGATACTGGCCGCGGTGGCTGATTTCGACTAGGAATGAAATCATCATCATGGTTAACTCGCCTTCTTAAGCTCTAATATCAGTTAAACTATATTAATAACATGCAGACTATTATTTGGAGTAAGTATATAAAAATTTGTGCTCCGGGACTGCTTTGTTGATCTGGTGCCTAGCGTATGCTTAGTTGCCAGTCAAGAAGTCTCGGGTTCGATTCCCGAGTCAGGCCAAAGTTGATATATCGTGTTTTTCGTATATGACATTTTTATTAACTGGCCCGGAATATAGAAAATGGCGTTGTTTCCCGCATGTGCCTCGGAAGAGCACGTTAAGTCTTCGGTCCCGGTTACCATGAACATCTATGGTAATCGTTATTGAGAAGTTAGTGCCCTCAAATATACTGACGCTAGTTTCAACCTTCGAATTCAGTTCACCCTCAGGGTTATGGAGGTTTGATGCCGGTCGCTTCGAAGAAAAACTCATATTCAGGTAAAACAGGTGGAACTAGTAGCTGACCCCAAATGATCTTGGGATAAGGCTAAAAAGAAGAAGTATATAAAAATCGGTAGTCGGTAGCTATTTTTACCTTAAGTTATGCTATTCATGTTTAGTTCAAGAATCATGACGCGATCGTATCAGTCAAGGTTTAATTTATTTAAAACTCTTATTACTCTTTCCCTTATATAAATTTGAGCTCGAAATAGGTAACCAGCCTACTAGAAATAGACGCCCGTAGATCTAATTTCCTGTCCCAATTTAATACACAATGACTAAACTAAATTAATGAAACCCTTTATATAATGTTTACATTGACAACCATTTTTCAAGAAAATGTTCATTCTTGTTTCCTCTTTTCAAATAACATTGGATTCAGACAATTACTTTTGTTGTCAATGAGGTTATTGGAAGGGAATTGGAGGGAAGGTGAGGGTCACAATTGAGAAGAATTTTTATGGGATTATGAGTTATACACATTACTACGAAGTCCATATTTCCAGCAAATTGTGAAAGAGCAAGTCTTGAAGTAAAATTTTGAAGGAAATAAATACGTAATTGTTACGATAAACAAACATTTTTATAGACTTCCCTTTTTAAGAGACTCTCAGTACTAATAAGATGTCAACTTCATAAGGAAAAATAATGAATCTTAAAAAAAATCTAAAACTTGAAGAATATAGTATGAAGTGGTCTTAATAATTATTTCTAAGTACACACAGAATTTACAGTAAAAATTCAATTACTGTAAATTTAAAAAACTATTCGGTAATATTCAAACAGTACGTTGATATTTTCCACAGGTGACAGATTCATGCAATCAGTGAACTGATTTTTTTATTATTTTAAAGTCACTTACCACATGATAAACAGATTTATAACTTCAATGCATGGGTGGCATTAAATCCGTTCGCCATGCAGTTTTCTACGTTGAGTGTTTTAGGATCAACACCACTTGGGACACCACATAGTGTGATCTACAAATATTGTTCTAGGTTTAGGTGTCCTTTGTGTTCGTTTCATTTATATTTGTGAAGTCCCCTACAAAACAGGATTTATTTCTTTTATACGTGAACTACCAAAATGACTCTGCCCTGCCTGATGAAAAGCACCAGCAGAATCCAAAAGTGGTGGTCACCATCCTCAATACAAATTAGGACAGTGCAGCATGGTGACCAGCACTATGGCGGCCTAGTGAGATGCTTTTTCACGCCCCGCTTAAAGGACCCGGGATCATAGTGGGACGGAAACACGTGCGCTGGTAGTGAGTTCCAGGTTTAAACCGCTCGGCACAGGAAGGAAGAGCCGAATCGATGAGTGCGAGCGTGTATGTCTTCCACTCTGAAGCGTTTAATCTTTGAAAATAAATTATAACTGTAATAATGAGGTTATTTTTATAACAATCAGGACCAACTAAGTGTTAAAACGCCACATTATCAATTACCTTTACATTACTTTTAGTCAGCACACACAAAGAGCTCTTTTTGAAACATTCAGAAGTATCGATATCAAAAATGTAAATAAATGCAAATAATAGCAGCATCGAGAATAAATTTCAAAGCTCAGATTGGCTGATAATTTAATTAATGATTTTACCGACTTGTTCGAAACCAATAATTGTGTTATACTCTGCGAGAATTTAAGCAACGAGTGGCGGTTGCTGGTTAATTAGAATTTGATGTGCTCTTAAATATCTGTATACATACATTTACCTTAATATTTAGAAAAGGAGATTTTGATAAATGTTTCCGACATCAAAACTATTAATAGTGTGGTTGTATATCTTAACATAGAAGAAAATGGAGTCGTTTTAAATTACTCAACGGATTTGATGCAGTTCTCAGCAACAGATAGAGTGATTCAAGGGGATAGTTTATATGTATAATATATAAAATAAAAAAAATAAAAAATGTTTTTATTATTTCTCATACATTGTCATATACTACATAAAATGAGGCCAACCCCAGTAAGTTATTGGAAATACTTGTATCGGGATTGTCTCGCTTCTTCCCGTAATTTAAAACTACACAATGATGAGACCATAATTGTAACAGACAAACAATTCTCACGAGCACATAATTGAGCAATGTCCACCAAGTAGAAAGCATTATTACAACAAAATACTTCCAACAAATAGTGAATACAATGATACAGCTTTGTTTATTTCGGAACACTTAGTGTGTGTGTGTGTGTGTGTGTGTGTGTGTGTGTGTGTGTGTGTGTGTGTGTGTGTGTGCGTGCGTGCGTGTGTGTGTGTGTGTGCGCGCGCGTGTGTGTGTGTATGTGTGTGTGTGTGTGTGTGTGTATGTGTGTGTGTGGCCATGCGAATGTGTATGTATATGTTCAATTGTGTGATTGGTATGTTAACTGATTCTTACTAATATGAGTTCAGTCTCCTCATACGTTAGTGCTTTAAGCCATTCAGTTATGGTTGTTTTACAGTCATAGAGTAATCTGGGATATATGGTAAGTTTCGAGTTTAACTTATTATAAACATATGCTGATTGTGTTACATATTGGCGTCTGGCAAAAACAGAATGAACTCTCGCGGCATGAGCTACAATATCTTTACGCCGTTTATCGAGAATAGAAGGATTGTAAGTTAATGTTTTGTGCAGATTCAGGGTTATATTCAGGACGTATAATTTTCTGACACTTAAGAGATTGCTATCCTTGTACAGTTTTTCTGTAGAATATCTGTAAGGTTTAAAGTACATAACCTTAATGAGTGACCTCTGTGCTCTTTCTAAGTCTAAAACTTTGTTTTTAGTAGCCCCTCCCCATACTGGTATACAGTAAGTTATTACAGACTGTGCCAGAGCAGTATAGATTTTGTTAAGCACCTGCGCTTGCATTACATGACGCAGTGTCTTGAAAATCCAAATAAGTTTTCTAACTCTGGATATAATGACTTCTATATGAGAATGCCAAGAAAGCCGCTGATCAACAGTTACCCCTAGGTATTTAGTGGTCTTCACTTGTTGAATATTCTTGCAATTACACGATCTAGTCTCATTGGCACAGTCATGGATATTAATTTTAAATTCGGGACCTGGCTGTGTTTTTTGATTAGGAGTAAAGCAAATAAAATTAGTTTTTTGGATATTGAGGGTTAAAAGATTTTCATTGAGCCAACCAGACACCTGTGAAAGACCCCGTTCAGCGGCAGTTTGTACGGCACTCCATGACACGCCTGAATAAACTAGCGCAGTGTCATCTGCATAACAAAAGACTCGCCCAACACTGTTTCCAATATTACATTATATATATAAATTTATATATTTTTATGAAGTTGGTGGCAGACGAGCAAACGCATTGCCTGATGGTAAGCGATTACCGCTGCCCATGGACACTCGCAACACCGGGGGCGTCACAGGTGCGTAGCCGCCCTTGTAGATGGGGGGAGGGGTTGGGTATGGGCCTCCGGTATCCTCCCTCACTCGGTGAAAAACAGTGCAAGCGCTCGAGCCGGCCCATGCGTGCCGAAGCGTGGCTCTCCCACGGTAAAATATATGCAATAAAGACTTCCGTGCAAAGCCGCGCAAGATCGCTCGTTTATTATAAAGGTAACCATAATAAAGATGACCATAACATATCTAACAAGACCTTCTGTTTACTGCCGGAGGTCTTATATTGAAACTTTGCGATATTACCTTACTAAGGACAATTTAAAACGGAAACTAGAACAATTAAATTAATGTCAGATGCTCTTCAAAGATACTTGCTCCTAAAACGTTTTGTAATGGCTCATAAAACGCGTTTGATCTTTTGTCGTGTTATCTTTCTTTCAATAAAAAACAAAGAAATATTTTAATTATTTAGTTTTATTACCTACCTTACGATTTAAAAGCAATCATATAAACAAGAACTTTGGAGATAAACTCGAAGAATTCACCATTAATTTTCTGTCGTCATCAGTAGCTATTACTAAAATCATGTTAAAAATACTCTTATAGGAGTACAAGATAAATAATTTTATTTTAACTTACTTGTATTATAATTTTCTAGATGTCTTCATGCGATAATAAAAAGTATTTTGTATAAGTTAATAAATCATTAAACACACACATCATTAATATTGCAAACAAGGTAATTAGTCTATGTATATCTATGGGTAGCTTTAGAAGTTAATAAACAGGGGTATTTTTCGGGGACCAGCGATAGTACCATTTTCTTTTTCTCAACTAAAAGACGTCCACTGCTAGACATAGGCCTATACTAAGTTCAAGAGCGTTCTCCTTTTGGCTGCATCTAGGTACTTCATATATTGATATGAATCTAAGCGTGGGAGAGCCACGCTTCGGCATGAATGGGCCGCCGGCTCGAACGGAGTGATACCACGGCCTTACAGAAAACCGGTGTGAAATAGCGCTTGCGCTGTGTTTCACCGAGTGAGTGAGGATACCGGAGGCCCATACCCCAACCCCTCCCCCCATTCCCTCTCCACATCCCCCAAAGGTCGGCAACACACTTGCGACGCTTTTGGTGTTGCGGGTGTCCATGGGCGGCGGTAATCGCTTACCATCAGGTGATGCGTCTGCTCGTTTGCCCCCTATTAGTAGTAGTAGTTAGAGAGACATGTTACTAACACAAACTTCGTTGATTAGTTTTCTCCGAGAACGAAAAATGATGTCATTGCTCAACCGGGTACTACCCTCTCACAGAAAATAAACCTAAAATGACAGCATTCGTGCTGTCGTGTTTCGTTATCGAGTGCGAGCCGGGAGGACTAATGATGCGGAAGCATCTGAATAGGCCGCCATAGCGTAGGCAACCATGCTTCATTGTTGCATTATCTCCGTTCGCAATGAATATGGTGACCGTTACTCCATCAGACATAGTAGAGCGACTTTGGCTGGTTTATATAATAAGAAAAACAAAGTGTTTTTATTAGCAGTCAGTACAAACTCCTAGATTGAAATGAAATAGACATGAGTGAGTTTTCATGGTTCATTTTGTTATAATTAATTAATTAATTCAGCGTTATTTTAGACTATACTAATATTATAAAGAGGAAAGGTTTGTATGTAAGTATGTTTGTAACAAATTGGCTCAAAAAGTACTGGACGGATTTTAAAAATTCTTTCACCATTTCAATGCTACATTATCACTGATTAATATAGGCTATTTTAATTGCAAGAAAAAACAACAATAATGTTACCCAAGGTGCAAAAAAATGCCTATAAAATATCTTTCATCGCATGCGCTGCGAAAAATATTGATGATAGAACAAAAAAAAATGTATTTATAAATCAAGAGACGAATTCATGAACAACAGTACTGAGGTTTAAGATAACTTCAGTGCTGTGGTATAGTGAACGACTATTTGCTACTTTATTCAATGTTATTTTCTAATAAGATGCACAAACACAAAGCCCCAATATATATTACGAGTATTTTCCCGGCATTAAAAAGGCGTACAAAAAGAAAACGGGCGCTGTCGACTGTTGTCCTACACAAAGTACACGGTAACTGGAGTGAAATTTCTCAAAGAAAATGGTTTGTATTTAAGTGCTTAGCCAATTCGAGCAGGTTATTGCCGAAATTTCCCTCTTTATGTTTTTCTTTCACCGTTTAAAGATAGGCGGGTTAAAATAATATACCTGTTATACTTCCTTTTATTAAAAAAACGTCTTTCTGATTACGCATATTGATTGCTTAAAATAGATTGTGGGTTGTATCAACAACCAGGTCGTAGCTAACTTCATATTTATGTTATACTAGTTGAGCTCCGCAGTGTTACCCGCGGTACAACAGCAACGATAGTTAATGCCACTAAGCGTCCCCGTTCCAAAAAAAACCAGCCTAAGTTATTCTTTATATCATCGGCTTTTCGTTTTTATAGATAACGGTACGGAACCTTCGTTCACGAGTACGACTCGCGGTTTGTCGGTTTTTTTTTATTTGAAATTACAAACAGACACTTCAATTATATTTATTTGTATAGATTATTATTTATATTCAATTAAAGTGCAATTAAAGTATAAATGCCGTGCATCGTAACAATGATGCACTCTCTCTCTCTCTCTCTCTCTCTCTCTCTCTCTCTCTCTACTAAAACGTCTCCATTCCTTCCCCTTCCCACTTTTCAGAACACTCAACTGCCACTATAAGGTAAACTTCATATTCTGGGTATGGATATCCACCGGGACCTCAACCCGCGCGAGTACGTTGAGAGCGACACAAAAAAAGGAACGAAAGAATCACGGTCAGTCAAGAATCAATTCGGTATCACTTTGGTTGAGTGTACCCAATTATACCAAAATGTGGCTCTCCAGTGGTATTTCGAAGTAGAGCACCCAGTATGTTTACAAGTGTTTATTTAGTTTCACCTGTCCCGATGTTTGTCTGTAATCAAATATTGCAAGTGAAATTTGATCTACTCCCGATTTCCGATTGAGCTAAATTTGAAATGTACCTTTAGTTCTGATGACAATGCTATTAAATATAATCGGTATTATTATTCATCCAAAATGGCCGACGTAACAAAATGGCGTCGTACATATTTCTAAACAACCCCCCCTTTCATTTGATACCCATATTTTTTACCCAAGTTTTTTTTTAAAATGCTATTTAATTTAATCACTTGTTTTCTTCTAATTTCCAGCTTCTCGCATGTGTTAGTTTACACTCCATACTAAGTTGAGACAAGATGGCGTTGTGTGTTGTATATCCGAAATATTTATTTATTTATACTTTATTCCCGCTGGCCACATTGGTCCCAGTATTTTCGCGGTGAAGTGCTGTTGTTCACATTAATCCAATCTAACCTTTTAAAGGAAGAAAAAAACCATTCGCTGTCACAATCATAACACAATAAGATTACAATATCATAAGTAATAGATAAAAATGTATTTTATAGGAATTTTGCATTTTCACTGTAGCACCCGGCATCAAACATTTCATTCGTTTCAATATTACTTTGTTAATTAATTACGCTATATGCTATAAATATATTCTGTAACATTAGAAATTCAAGGTCAAAGTGTCAAAATACATAAACAGTGTTTAAATATACTTACCCTACTTAACTTATTAGTACTAATCCCGTACTTTTTTTTTTTTTTTTTTATTGAATAGTGGGCAAACGAGCAGACGTATCACCTGATGGTAAGCGATTATCGCCGCCCATGGACACCCGCAACACCAAAGGCGTCACAAGTGCGTTGCCGACCTTTGGGGGATAGGAAAGGGGATGGGGGGAGGGGTTGGGGTATGGGCCTCCGGTATCCTCACTCACTCGGTGAAACACAGCGCAAACGCTATTTCACACCGGTTTTCTGTTTTTTCACTTGCTATTTTTAGTTTAAAACTCGAACGGAGTATTTACAAATCTCATGGTACCTAATAATATTTCGAAATCTTTATATTTTTAACCGACTTCAAAAAGGAGAGGGATCTCAATTGGATTGTATTTTTTAAGTTTGTTACCACAGACCTTTCGACTGGATTAACCGATGTTGATGATTTTTCTTTAATTTTAAAGCTGGTACTTTCCGTGTGATCCCATTTCAATTTGGACCAGCTCTTGAAGTCGTTTTTGTTTGTTGAAATTTTTATTTATTAACTTCAAATTTCTATAGACAGGTTTATCTGGGGGTTTACGCCATCTAGTCTCAAGTGAAGCAGAGCTTGTGTTATGGGTGGGTACTAGACAACTGATATAAACACATACATACTTTTTTTGTAAGTACATACTTATTATACATAGAAAACACCCAAACTTCGAAACAAATATTTGCAGATCATACAAATATTTGGTGCGAATCGAATTCGAGGCCTCAGGCACAGTAGTTGCATACGCTACCATTACACCACCGAGGCAGTCAAACAGAGATATAACATATTGCGCTGAGCCATCTGTAAATGTAGTTTATTATTATTTATATATTATATATATTTATATGCAACCCACGGTACGAAAATAACGCGGGGAACGCCGCTAGGTGAAGCTGTGATCTTTATAAACTGTATCCTATGTGTTATTCTGCTGTATAAGCTATATTATAGTAAAGTTTCAAAATCTATTTAGTAGTTTTTGCGTGAAAGACCAACAAAATTACTCACTTATATACTCACAATAATTTCGCGTTTATAATATTAGTAGGATAATAATTTTCAGATAAAACCTAAAAATGAATTTTCCGAAATAGTAACTGTTAGTTTTAAGTTTTCATTTTATCGGTAGTAATCATGACTGTTTTGTGTTGTTATATTACCTTTATGACTATGGAGTCTCCTAGAAAAAATGCCACACTTCTGCATTTTTTCTCCCTTCTAAATATACGTACATCACGGTGACTGTTTCTCATTTTTAATGATTTATGACTTCACGGTTATATTCTGTAGCCTGCATTAGCCACACTTATACAGAACCCTCATAAAGTAGTGGTTACTTGTCAACGAAACTGCCCAAATGCCTTTTATATTTTTGGGATCCACTATACAAAAGGTCCACTGATTTTATATAACACCTATTGTGTTTAGGTTCAATGAGATGTATGTGGGATGTTATTTCTTAGGTAATATATATCTTAATTGAAATATACACACATGTACATACACGTTTACACTCCAGAGTAAAATTCTTGCAAAGTTGAAAATATGAGAAGATTTAGGGAAGGTAAAAAATATTGCTATAAGCATGAATTATAGACGTAAAACTCGTGTATGTCAGGATATACGAGTATATATATGTACTGTATAGAAGAATGAGTGTTACGCCCCTTCAAAATAAAGAAATATCCTCAGACCAGTTGAGATGATCATGTTGAACAGGTCATAGCCCAATGGTTGATGTTGGAAACTTGTATACAGAAGTGTCTTATCTGAAGCTAGCAAGACTCATGGAATAGAACTATCTCACCCGAATCACCAGCAGCATGTCCAGCAGTCAACTGTTAATAGCTGTTGAAAACTATGATAAAAGCATGGGGCAACTATTTGTTTGGAAGGGTTACTAGGGTATGAAAAATTTATACCAAGCAAAAACATTCATAAAAGTTTCTTTTTTATGAAATAGACAGAAATGGGCAGACGTATCGCCTAATGGTAAGCGATTACCGTCGCTCGTAGACACCCGCAACACCAGAGGAGTCACAAGTGCTTTGCTGACCTTTGGGGGTAAGGAAGGGGAGGGAGGAGGGGTTGGGGTAGGTCCTCCGGTGTCCTCACTCGGTGAAACGCAACGCAAGTGCTATTTTATACCGGTTTTCTGTGTCCAATTCATGCCGAAGCTTGGCTCTACCACGGTGTCTTTATCTTTGTTTTTATCAAAGTTGTTTCTTTTTGTGATTGTAGTTGCATTTTAGAACTAAACAATTTTACGTCCCTGACTGAAATCATTTGAACTTTATTCTTAAAGTCCTTAGCCTATTATTACTAGCATCGTAGTCTTCGTTGAAAGTCCAAAAATATGTTACTGCAGCAAAATCACAGTACATTGTGAAAACGCAACTATCGTGTAGAATTGAACAGGTACAGAGACGGCAATAGTCTTTAACGAGTTTCTGATTTCAATCACGATTACCAACAAATTTCATTTTGAAATTCCAATATTGGCTTGTGTTTTAGTTGTGACACCTTCGCAATAGAAATGTAGCTCAATAGTTCAATTCAAAAGTATAACACGAGCAAGATATAGAGAATTTCAATATAAGGGGCAATAAGTCCTTGTCAGACAGTCATGTTCTCTGATCTTGTGTAAACAATAGTATAGTTATTCAAAATTGAAACTGTTATGTCGCAATTAAAAGCTATTATTTTATCACCCAAAGTCAATTGTAATTTATTTAAAAATAATCAATTTATTAAGTTATTCAACATTTTTTGAGTAAAAGTTCTTGGAAATGAAAAAGATCAACACGTAATGTTGGAAATTAAATTCTTATTAGTATTAGAAATAAAAAAATGTTCACTTCTTGATTTACCTTTTTAGGGTTCCGTAGTATACGTCTCAGAACCCTTATGGTTTCGTCGTGTCCGTCCGTCTGTACATCCATTCGTCCGTTCTTGGCTTACCTTCTAAACGATTTGTGATAGAAAGATCAAACTTTGCATTGATAAATGTATTTACAGTGTCGACAAAGTGTCAAAATAAAATAATGATTTTTTTTATCGGGGTACCTCCCTACATATAAAAAGTCATACGTAACATAGAAACAAACAACGCGTGACTACGGCTTTAAAAACTTTAAAAAATAAGAAAAATAAGTAACAGTAAATTTTACGCTGTTAAAACCACCTACGCTAGTTATGGTGCTTCATTTTTATAAAAACTAAACTTGAATGAGTTGAAGCACGATAATATGGGAAAGTTCAGTTACGTGTTTTAGCAGCATAAAAATTTCAACTCCTAGTCTGCATTGTTGCGACTTTTAGAAACTGTTTATTATAACAATACTATTTTCAAGAAACCTCCTACATTTGATCCAAGTTATTCCCGAGCACGTAATTCAGTTACTAATATCTAATAAGTTTCTGAGGAAACATTTAAGTAGATCGACAAAGAGTCTACATTATTGTCTTGCCAGGAGTCTATTATAATTGAGTGTAAGTTTCTGATTAAATGTACTCGTAAAATCATTGTGTAAGTATACCAGACCTTTTGAAAAATATATATGTAATACCGGAATGACAGAGTTTTGCTCAATATTTTCTTTAGTAAATTGTCTAAAAACGAATTCTAGTTAGATCCATTAGTTAGAGCCATCATAAGGAATATGCCTGTATTTTTTATATAACCGAAAAATACAGGCATATTCCTTTTATTTATAGAATCTTCTACAAATACTAGGTAGCTCAAATTACTGTAGATTAAAATTACTTTAATACTTGCCGATATATTTAGCTGTAACTTGGTAGTGTGATGATTTGCGCATCACGGCAGTAGCTGAAGGTGGGAAGTCAAGAATCGAACCAAGCGGTGTATGAATTAAATTAAATTGTAATTTATACTTTTATACATGTTCCATGAGTTATTATAGTACCTAACTGTACCTACTGCCGGTATAAGTGTTATCTCCTCAATATATATATTTAAAGTTGCATTGTTAACGCCAAGTGCAATATGCAATCACTCATGAAAACTATGGCGGATATGAACTTGATATTTAACAACCGTATGGCGGAATTTGAATCCAGGGACCGCTTGCACAAGAATAACATCAAGGATACCAGCATTTCGACAACACTTCAGGAGGACTTCGCATCATTTAAAAAGTTTGTGCTACAGGCACTAAGTGATCTTCAGAAACAAGTGCAAATGATGGCTCACACTACTGACAACATGGAGATGCGGAGTAGACGTAAGATGTTGCTGATACATGGTATTGCCGAGGACAAGAGTAAGGACACTACACTGCTCGCTGTAAAAACTATAAATAAAGACCTTAGTATTGGCAGTTTCACCGTAGCTGATATCAAAAGAAGCCACAGAATGGGACGAACCGCATCAGTAAGTAAGCCTAGACCAATTATAATCAAATTTAACCAAACTACTACCCGTGATTTAGTATGGTTTGCAAAAACTAAATTGAAGGGCACCGGCATTACCATATCCGAGTTTTTCACTAAATCACGGCATAATGTGTTTATGTCTGCACGTGAAAGATTCGGTGTAAATAAGTGCTTGACGCGGGAAGGCCACATCCATGTTATGGGGCCTGGCGACCAGCGGCATCGGGTCACGTCATTGATTGAGCTTGGCGCTATTTGCGAAGAAACAGTGAAGCCTGAATAGCTTTTCATCGAGTGGCTTTGTGTGAGATTAAGCATAAGGCCTCTCCTACTGACGGGGATTGTTGAACGGGGTAGGCTAAAAATATGACATTATAATTGTAATTCTACACTTGGTCTTTGCGTATGCCACATCAAAGTGTCACTAATGCATACGTCACCACGCAGTACTTGTTCTTACCCGTCACGTTAGATATTTTACATAAAATAATTTAGAATTCATCATGAATCCAATTATTCAAACATGTTAACTTCACGACAGCCAAATTGTGTAATAAGGTAAATAAAATTGAAAACGGCTTTAAAAGTTACTTTCAAAGTTAAGAAACGTAAGACTTATATGTTCTTACAAATCAAATTGATACTTTCTCGTGTAGAGAGTTTTAAGTCTCTATTAGGGCGTAAGGAAGGAATTCATATCTTTTATTTAATCAGGACAAAATGAATTCCAATTAAGATTAGTCGTTACTTGAAAATGGAAAAGATCACAATGCTTTTATTGTTACAGTGAGTAGGAACGAAAAGGAAAAAGTTGAATTCGAAGATTAAACCTCTGAAGCCTATAAAATAAATTGTTACAACTCTTTTCATATCTGTCTACATTGATTAGGTTGTATTGCCTTTTTTAAACCAGGTTTATATGCACGTAGATATATGAATAAGTGTATACCTATATATGTTTCTTTCCTGCAGGTATACCACACACCAGCGTTGCCAGAATTATTTTAGTCAAATCGGAATTTTGAGACATTATTTCGACGAAGGCGAGACAAAGTAAAAAAACATATCAACATATCGCATCTAATCAGAAATAACGACACATAAGTAAGAGTGAACAAAAAAAATCGTTTGGAATAGTTTTGTTTTTCTGCTACATGCTACATCATCACTAAAAGAAAACATCGTGATGATGTAGCACAGATCACTCCCTTGGTGATCTGTGTGAAGTAGTAATGTGTAATGTGTAATGGTGGAATTATTTTTTATTACCTGCCAATTTTATTGACGACTACCTGACCCACGCAACTCGTTTACGTCTCCTATTGCCCGTAGCTAAAAACATTTTCTTTTTATGTAATTCCGAGAATTTTTATGTTTATTCACCTTTTAAACCTTCCCTGGACTACGACAAATATTTTGAAACCAAAATCAGCTAAATTGGCGGAGCCATTCTCGAGTTTTAGCGGGACTAACGAACAGCAATTAATTTTTATATATATAGATAGATAGATAGATAAAGCACTACGGCTAACTAACTAACATCACTTTAGGCGTCCGGCCAGTTATCCCCAAAAGCGGGACAAAACCCGAGTGGAATATTTCAATTTTGATTTAAAAAGCGGATAGTCCCATCTAAATCGGGACGTCTGGCAACGCTACCACACACCTTAATGTGTATTCCATGAAGCGGATTGCTATGTGACTTGTAATGTAATTTAACTTCACGGGAGACACTGATGTGTTCAAATTGGAATAATTGTCGGCATTGCTATAGTGTGTTATATCAAGATTATAGCCAATATAAGTGAAAAGCTTTACACTAACACATCCTACTAATATTATAATCGCGAAAGTTTGTGAGTATGTGAGTATGTTTGTTGCTCTTTCACGCAAAAACTACACAATGGATTTTGATGAAACTTTACAATAATATGGATTATGTATCAGAATAATAAATAGGCTACAATTTATAAAGATACTAGATTTGCCCCGCGGCGTTGCCCGCGGTTATTGTCGTACCGGCGACGCCGTGGTACATATCTAAATGTAATTTTAATGGATGGCGACAGATTACTAATTCTCTAAGGAGATTTTATTTAATTCAAAATGCTTTATCAAATACTAGGGATCAGGGAAAACGGAGCGTGTTAGCCGTCCGGGTTAGTATTGTTTCACGATACAACGGATTAACATCGAACCGATTTTCTAGTGCGACTAACGAGTGATTTAGTGAACTATTGTTATAAAAGTGTTGTCAAAAATAAATATTGTTTCTTTTTTGGTAATCAACCGACTAATTTTATTTTATCAATACCCGTCTCGTTAGAATATATATGTATAGTTGTGAATACTGAAAAATAATGTTTGCTTCGCAGCGCTGTAACACCTTCAAAACTGAATGAAATTTAAAAAAAATATAATAAAAATTATTCCTCACAAACGCTGCTAAAAAAACGATCTGATATAATTTTTTGGTAAAATAATCAGAAAACAAGTAATGAATTATTTTTTTAAAAAAAGCCTAAGTGGCACCCGAAAAACATAACCCTCCTTCTTTCGGTCGCAGTCGGGTAAAAATAGAGACTAATAAAAAAATCCAAAAAATTCATATATTTTCGCTTATAACGCTGGTATTTCTGGTTACTAGGTACTACTAAAAGTTATTAGAATAAATTGTAGATGGATCGATTGGCAACAAAAAATATTTAATTTTTTTTTGTAAAACCTACACTTTTACTATACTTTGGCAGATAAACCATAAAATCCATTTAATATAAATATAAATATAAATAAATATTTTTGGACATCTGACACACAACGCCATCACTAGATGGCGTTGTGTGTTAGATTGTCCTGTGTTAGAGTGACCTGTTTTACTTGTTTTACCTTTGGGACTACCCAAGCTAAGCAGAGCTTGAGTTTTGGGTACTAGACAACTGATATGAATACATATATACTTTTTTTTTATAAATACATACATATGATACATAGAAAACACCCAAACTCCGAAACAAATATTTGTAGATCACACAAACACTTGGTCCGACTCAGGATTTGAACGACCTCAAGCACAGCAGTCGCATTCACTACCACTGCGCCACCGAGGCATTTGCACCCCTTTTTTCAAGATGGCGGCCGGGACCAAGGATTGCACCCCCACAGACTTAAATTTTACTTTACACTAACATCTCCTTCAATATACAAAGTCCACAAAAATGTAACGTTACATTGGACTATAAACAGACAGCAAGAAGAACTTGAGTACCTTCAAGTTAAGGATACCCAAAATTAGTACTATGTTACGTGTTACCGTTTCATGAGGGTTTTCCTCAAATCCAATTTAATCAATTTTAATTTTGATATTGCATCATAATGTTAATTAAATAAATTCGGAAGGTAGGGTCACACACCTATCACTGAGCTTGACGAATTTTAACGGGTCTCTATAGATGTGTATATTAAACAGTAATTATCTTTTGTCGACGGCCCAGTGTTAAGTTAATTAAATATTTGGAGGGCACGGAACAAAGTCTGTGGGTTTGTCGGCTATGGGCAAACTTTCAGAATTTTTACACTTCAGTAAGCGTCATACATGAATTATTTAGAAGAGAAAACGTGCTAATTTTCCTCATAAATGTGGTTGGATTTTGGGAAAAAGAATGTTTAATAATTATCAAAAGGAGTATTCACTAAAATATTCCTCGTTTGCCTTTCTAATATTTAACAACATCCGGGATATGAATCGCCTAAAAATCCAAAACAACTTTACTTGCAACCTTGCTAGCAGTGTGAATGTAATGTTAAGGGATTTGTGTTGTTGGACATGAATAAAATTAAACGTTTATACCCGATATATTTATTTTATTTCATTCATAACGTCGACAGTGGTAATTAACAACAAACTAATTAAATAATGGGTATCCAAACATTCAGTTTTCGAATATTTCTTCGCCTATAAATATTTTTATTATATCCATTACAATAGTCATTACACGTATGTATGTAGAGCGAGTATAAATACATAATCCACTAATTTTCTTATAACTTCATCTATGAAAATTGACTCGAATGACGATGTAACCCAGCCTAAATAATCATACTAGATACATACATAGATATCGTTAGAGTTGCCTTTCCCCTTAGATAAATCGAAAATCACATTGAAATGTAGACATAGAAGTTAATAGTCAGAGTTAGTTCAAAAATAATTACATTAAAATACATTAAAGTCTTGTGCCTCTTTTAGTATTTGGATTACCTTCTTATATCTCCCGGATAGGTCATGAAAAACGCTATTTATACGAACTAAATACTCATAGTTCAAACATAGGTCTAGTAATGGTCTTTTACCATAGGATTAAGCAGCAGTATATTTAAGTTTCAAGTAACAAGATAAGAAAATCATAGCTGAACAATCAATAATGTTTAATTTAATCTAAGATTTACAACAATACATCAAAGTTAGGTTGGTATCTTTTTGCAACAGAAAACGAACTAAAAACAATAATTTTCACCCACAGTACAGAACGCAATAATGGCTTGGTATTTAAAGACGAATGTCTGATTTCAGTTAAATCATTTAACAGATACTATATAATGAACTGTGTTATGAACAATAAGATGTATAAATACTATGTAATAATTTGTTTGAATTTAACATTAACGCGATGGTTTTCTCTATTCCTGAGGCTAATAGTAATGTGTTTTATTACATTATTAATATTTTATGAGGTTCAGATTGAAGGGTCAGGACTCTTTGTGTTGGGTAGTGTATATTAAAATTATTACCATAATACTAAACCAAGTAGCTTACATATTTGGAGATAATTTGTAATTATCATTTATCTGAACGCGGCACATACATATAAGACAAAGAAACTTCAAGTTACAACGAACATTAATCTACATTTAAGTTACAAAGAGTATATCTATGGACAGACAATTCTTATGCCATTGACATGTAAAATTATTTACAACAATCCAAACAACAGTGTCATTCTTAAAATTAAATTTCGAATAAATAAGATGTTTTTTTTTATAGTTTTTGTATGCCCGAAGATAATTGTTTTGATATCACAGTAACGCTACAAGTTCTGCAACTTAATGATAAATAGATTGTATATAAAATATAAACTGAATAACTGTTTTAAAAATAATTAGATCCTCCAGTACTAATTATAACTAAATGTAGGCTTAAACCACGTTCCTGAGTAGTTCGTCCGATGATAGCATGCCGTCCTGTGGAGTAATACATAATGTTAATAAGACATATTTTAAATGGAAAAGAATACATAGAATAGAAATACTCTTGTGTCATATATAGTACTGCTTATGACAACAAAATAAAACGTCATAAACATAATAAACATAAACATAATAAACATTTATAAATCCAAAAAATTACAACAATAAGACATCAAAATTTTTTTACAAGACATATGAAATAAATGGTTTCAACTTTCAAACTGTTTGATACGTTAAGCACATACATTATGTCAGACGACAACACAAGAGCTACAGGGTTGAAGTGATTTAAACGACTGTAGGAATTCGGTAGTATGAAAAAAAACGTGAATCGTGAACAGCTGCTTTTAAAACATTATGAGCAATAACGTTCGGAAACCTCCCGAACTCCAAAAAGTTACTAAATTGTTAAAGTCACCCAAATAAAAAAGTTCTCATGTTATAATGGAAAGGTTTCGTTTTCATTTACAATCCTAATTAAAATAATTTTTCGTAGGACATACGATTTCAACATCGAAAGTTTAACAAAAATTTTAAGCACTCTTTCGAAACAAATATTAATCTTTACCTTATCGAACATTTTTCATGAACATTTTTTTACTTTTTTTAGAATAGGTTTTTAGGTACTTACTTTAACTCTAGATAGTTTGTTCAGTACTTAATTAAAAATGTAAATGTTTAATTCGATGGCTACTATGCCTACTAATGAATAGTTAGTTTTAATTGTTTTATTTTGCTTCGTTAAACAGTACAACTAGATCATTAGTACACAAACACATTCGTAATATACACTATACACACAGATATATATAATATACGTATATGACGTATTTGCACCTAGAACTATTGTTTTATGTATATTTTCGAACCATAACAGGACAACATACATTATTTACTGGACTCTCTCCTGTTATACTAGTACTTCTTCTCAAGTTATTATTAAACGATGCCCAGTTTTCGCAATTTAGATATTCGTAATTTTAAGCAATTCAAATTTCACAGTTGAAATGTTGTCTACTAACTTGTACTACTTATAAATAGAATAAATCAACACAATTTTTTTTTTTTGGCGAGGAAATCTTAAGAATACATTCTAACCCATACATATACATGTTTAAATTATAAGTGAGCTAATAAATACGCTTGAAACTTAGTGTGATTCAAACATGAAACTCTACGCCCTTGTACACATTTACTTCTAATTATCTTGTGTTCTTATGCATAACCATATGTAGCCATTAATTTGTATGCCATGCTAAAAGTCTCTACTTTTAACATCCTACTAAATAAACGCGAAAGTTTGTGAGTATGTAAGTGAGTATGTTTTTTGCTCATTCACGCAAAAACTACTGAAGAAACTTTGATGTAACTTTACAATAATATAGCCTAAACACCAGAATTACACATAGGCTACAATTTATAAAGATACTAGCTTTGTCTCGCGGCGTTGCCCCTATTTATTGTCGTACCGCGGCGTTCAGCTAGTGGAGAATAAGAGAGATTTTGAACTAATATACCACCCTATTCAGAGAGGTTTGTATTAGGTTAGGTTCAAATTCTTCTCTTCGTCGTGCTAGTATCTCCCTTAGTCGGCTTTTACTACACCTACGCGGTGAATAGGATGGTGACATACTGTGTTCTTACTCCGTCACCACACGAACATATTGTGTTACTTAATAAATCCTTAAAAAAACAATATATATAAATACTAGCTTTTGCCCGCGGCTTCGCTCGCGTTAAGAGGTGTTATTATTAATTAAGTATAGTTTTTGTGGCTTTACTTTTGTTTAGCGTGTGTAAAAAATTAGGGCCTACAAAATTTCGCAACAACATAATTGGAACGCCTACACGCAGAATAAGCTTATGATAAGGCAAACCTGGCGGTTTCAATGAATTTAAAAATTCTACAGGGTAATTAGTAGCGTCAAGACGCAGGTTCGGCCTCACATGGAATACTGTCCTCATCTTTGGACAGGGTCACCCCAATACCAGCTCCTCCCTCTGGACCGCATTCAGCGGAGGGCGACTCGTATCGTCGATTGCCGGATCTTTCAATTCGGCTAGACTCTCTAGCGCTGCGTAGAGATGTGGCTTCACTGTGCATTTTTTACCCCATTTACCATGGGAGTGCTCCGAGGAATTGTTTGTATTGATCCCTGCCGCATCTTTCCACCATCGTCCTACGCGACAGAAATTTCATCCCTAACATCTAGATGGTTGGCAGTCCACAACTGTGCGATTTTCCCGAAATTTTCTGCCACGCACAGCAAAACTATGGAATGAGCTGTCGCCTGCGGTGTTCCCGGACCAATACGACCTTCAAACCTTCAAGAAAAGAGCGTACTCCTTCCTAAAAGGCCGGCAACGCACTTGTGACGCCTCTAGTGTTGCGGGTGTCCATTTTCGGTGGTAATCGCTTACCATCAGGTGATACGTCAGCTCGTTTGCCCCCTATATAATAAAAAAAAACTGTATTAAGCACATTATCAATCGAAGTATGGACCTCTTCTTCGCCCTCAAGCGACATGAGCAGGATATCGTTGATAGCTGCTGCTTGATCGTTCTTTGGAGTAAGTATATAGCACGCTCACATAACCATTCAATAGGCTGGTCATGTATATGAATATCGTTGGATAAACTTTAGACAGCAATTCTTGAACCGTAGTAACAACTGTGCATAATTCTTCCGGGATGGTTATCATTTCATCAAACGATGGAAAATCACCATTACCGATTTTAAGATGGAGATCTGAAAATCTACCAGCAGACTCATCCCCGCCCAAATGTGCTCTCATATTTTTGACGCCACAAATTAGATTTCTTAATGCACGACTTTACTTCGTCAGCTCTGGTTCCTTTTGGTACCACTGGTAGAGTCTGCCGAAAGTCTCCGGCCAGCAAAACTGTTACGCCACCCATTAATTTTGTATTAACCCTTATATCCCTTATTGATCTGTTTAAGGATTCAATACCACCTTTATGTGCCATAGTTATTTCGTCCCACACGATTAGTTTTGTACTCTTTGAAACTTCAGCCAAATTACTCGAGTCTCGACAGTGATTAAATTGAGTGGTAACTTGAAAGTAGCATGAGCAGTTCGACCACCTCCGAGTAATGTAGCAGCTATTCCGGACGACGCCACAGCCAAGGCAATGCCGTGAGTACTTCTTACTTTCGCCAAAAATAAATTAATAAGGAAGGTTTTACCAGTTCCACCTGGATCGTCTAAGAAGAATATTCGACCGTCATTTGCATCTACACTTGTGAATTTTTTTTACACACGCTAAACAAAAGTAAAGCCGCGAAAACTATACCTAATTAATAATAATACTTCTAAACGCGAGTGAAGTCGCGGGCAAAAGCTAGTCGTCAAATATAATCCGCTAGATATATTATCTATGCACTAAGCACAAAAATGGTTAATTCAAAGTTCTCTCCAAAATAACTTAATGTAGATGGCGCTAGCATACAGAAATTTATATACCTTAAACTGAAAAGTTACTAACCTTATATAGCCTGCATCTCAAAATCCTTTCTTGGGGGATGCCTACGTTATAACATCTACCTGCATGCCAAATTTCAGCTCGATCGGTTTAAAATTGACAAAGTTTCATACAAACTTTCATCCCCTATTTTATCCCCTTGGTGGTATAGTTAATCAAAATCCTTTCTTAGAGGATGCCTACGTCATAACATCTACCTGCATGCCAAATTTCAGCTCGATCGGTTTAAAATTGACAAAGTTTCATACAAACTTTCATCCCCTATTTTATCCCCTTGGTGGTATAATTAATCAAAATCCTTTCTTAGAGGATGCCTACGTCATAACATCTACCTGCATGCCAAATTTCAGCTCGATCGGTTTAAAATTGACAAAGTTTCATACAAATTTTCATCCCCTATTTTATCCCCTTGGTGGTATAATTAATCAAAATCCTTTCTTAGAGGATGCCTACGTCATAACATCTACCTGCATGCCGAATTTCAGCTCGATCGGTTTAAAATTGACAAAGTTTCATACAAAGTTTCATCCCCTATTTTATCCCCTTGGTGGTATAATTAATCAAAATCCTTTCTTAGAGTATGCCTACGTCATAACATCTACCTGCATGCAAAGTCTCAGCCCTATCGGTTTAAAATTGACAAATTTTATTACAAACTTTCATCCCCTATTTTATCCCCTTGGGGGTAGAATTAATCAAAATCCTTTCTTAGCGGATGCCTACGTCATAACATCTACCTGCATGCCAAATTTCAGTCCGATCCGTCCAGTGGTTTGGGCTGTGCGTTGATAGATCACTATGTCAGTCACCTTTGAGTTATATATATATAGATTTACCTGATTAAGATCAACGAATTTGCGAACCAGAGATCGCGCGAAGTCGGGGTTGTTCAGCATCTCTTGCACGAACCAGTCCAGTGGAATACTGTTGTACAAAATTTGGCGTCAAAATTTTACATTCGGGTATAGAGTACATAATAATATCTTCACGATTAGGTTTAACATCACTATCTTAACTTCTTTTTACATTAATTAGAATTACTATAATTTATCTACAACTTTGTTTTAAATTGAGTATTCCTGGCAAAAGTATGGAGAATCTCGTTAAGATATTACCACACTCCTTGCTTCGCTTCGTGGCGTTGCCCGGGGTTATGGTCGTATAGCGGGTATAATAATAATATCAACATGACAAAGGTTTAGTCAAAAAATGGTACAGAATTTGCATAAAGTATCAACAGAATTAAATATATAGGTATGTATGTTCTGTTCTGAAAACGTGATCATAGCGGTTCTACCCTAGTCGGTGCTTTTTCATATCTAAGGATTAGTTAGAGAAGCAATTTCATGTGTTCAAAGGAGCAAGTATAATACAAAAAGTAAGTACATGGAAATTAAATGATCTGAAAGTCGTCAGCTTTTCGTATTAATTTATATCGTCATGATCCATTTCAGCTTCATGGACTCAATAAAATTTATCAAAGTTATTAATGTTTATATACGTAGATTACTTAATGTCCTGACAGGTTTTAAAAATATTGTTTTATTTCGAACCGTTTTTTGTATTTAAAAGCCTGCTTAACTGACTCTGCTTAATGTAAATCATATTTCTCAGTTTATTATTTTTGGTTCATATAACTATTGTATATATTTAGAAATAAAATAGTATCTATGTGGTTCCAACGTAGTTGAGACGGTGTGGTAGGTTTTGACGGTTAAACCCTGATGAAGTCGACATAATTTTTTAAATATCAGTGACACACACAATTGTGACTTAGCTACCTATTCGTAATTAGCTCGACCTTAGGTGTTACTACAAAATATATATAATACCGTATCGTAATCTGTGATATTTTTAAATATGAAATTCTATCAGAGTCATGTATATTTCTAATATGGAAATAGAACAAGCCTTGTCATCGTTTTGTAATATTAACTCTCCGACTTATAAAAGGAAGCATCGCAGGCTTATCGCAGTCACTGAAAAGTGGCTCGGGGAAATACAATACTGTGGGCGATTTGTTTGTTTCGTGGCTGATCCAACTCTCAAAATGTTTGCGATTAAATAAAAAGATTTTCATATGCCTACTTAAATAGAGAAAGGTCATTGACTTTCTAGCGGCCATATTGGACAAATGTCAAATGAGCGTTTAACCATAGCCTAAACCTAAAGACCTAGACAACAATTATAATAAGCTAACCTTGTTGTTTTAGTTTATTGTGTTAATTTCAGAAGTGAACGAGGTATCTTATTCCTACGAGGTATTAAATTAAATGTTTAGTACTTAATAGAAAGCTATCCTATGTTTTTGTACGAATATGGGGTATACCTCTAAGAATAGTGTTTTGCAAAACAAAGACATAAAACGAGTGGTAGACTGGAGCCATAAGAATAAACTATATTTAAATGCGTCTAAATGCTCGGTGATGACTTTTTCTCGCGCACGAACATGCATAAAGTACGAGTACAAAGTAGAAGACACGCCCATGCAACGAGTTTCGCAGGTGAGGGATTTAGGGGTACATCTCACTCCGGATCTAAGGTTTCGAGAACATGTAGTAAATATATGTAAGAAAGCCTACAGAAACCTCGGGTTTTTGCTAAGACAGTCTCATGGTTTCACCAACATTACAACTCTAAAGGTATTGTATGACGCATTAGTTCGTAGCAACCTGGAACATAGTGCGGTCATTTGGACTCCGCATGAAGCAAAATATTGTGACATGTTAGAACGGGTTCAGAATAAGTTCACAAGACACTTATATTTAAAACTGTACGGGGTATACCCGTTCTTCCCATTGATGTACCCAACTCTGTTTGTGCTAGGTATGGTCGGATATAACAAACTAAGAGTGCGACGTGAATACACCCTTGCTGTGTATGTAGTAAAACTCCTACGAGGTCTAGAACATAATCCTGGGGTACTGGGCCACCTGAACCTATGCGTGCCTGATCGGTACGTGTGGAGGCGCCGACGCCCGCCTCTATTGGCTTTACCAGTAGCCAGAACTAACTTACTTGAGAAAGCACCCCTAACGCGAATTACCCATCTAATTAACGAAGTTCACATAGATTTAGATATTTTTTAGTGTCAATTGAGTGTACTCGCAAAATGTCTTTTAAATTTAATTTGTTTTAAAACCTAAAAGAGTTGCAATATCTTGTTTTATATTTAGTTTTGTTTTGTTTTATATTTTTTAATATTAAGACAGATTGTTAGTTTTATTGAGTTTATATTTCGTTAATGTACCTATATGTTTTTTTTGTGTATGTCTGTGTATGTAATAATAGAAATGTAAATTAGCCTCTCTATCGCATTAGGGCAACCTGTAATGATAGTAAAGGTGATGTGTATACATAAATAAATAAATAAATAAAAATAAATAAATGTTGTTATAAGAAGATTTAAAATAGATACCTCTAGACACAGTGCAATGAATCATAAATTATTATAATGAAAGTTAAAAATAGATTAAGACTAAATAGACATTATTATTGAAAAAAAGATTCAAAGTATTAAATGTTGTTATTGTCGTAACCTACAAGTTATTCTTAACAATCAATATCAGATTTTTAAATTCATGTGAAAAATCGAGAGCATTTAAGACTAGTTTTTGGTAAATCATCTTATTTGCATAGATTTCAAAGTTAATAGCTTTATTTCAACACAATTATGAATGTAAACATTAACACGTTAGATAATAAACGAAATTGTAGCGTACGTGAGGAAATTGGGATAGATAAATATTAGAATATCCTTTCAAAATATTTGTTTGCTTTTATACAGAATAGAATAATAGACCTACATGGTTATACTGGAGACTGGCAAGACAACGCTTTGGCTACGTAATTTTAGCTTTGATAACAACCGAGTCCGACTACTTAAAGTGACCTCCTGTTCATGGAGACGCTCATGGTACCATGCGATCAGAGGTCACCCATCCAGGTACTGACCGCGTAGTTGTTGCTTACCCTCGGTGATTGTTTTGTAATTTAAAAAGTAAAAATAATTTTGCAATAATCATAATCCATAACTACAATGACAATAACTTGAGCCACTTCATACACGGTCATCTAATACCAATTATTTAAATAGTGATGAAACAAATGATAGTGCTCTAACACAATTATTTTGTTCTAGGTGGAATTGCACACGTGACTTTCAGTCAGCAGTATCAATTATCACTAAATCAATCAACCTGGTTTCTAAAAAGACTGTTACTGCTATTTTTAATAAATACGATTTATAAATTAACAAATGCTGATAGAAATATATTTGCATAGTCAGTGGAAAATTAATGAATATTCAAAATGGACTCACGTGCACTCAAGCTATATAAAACATTGGAAGCCAAATTAATACTAAACTACTACTAATGCTAATTCTGTAGTGTCATAATTAATTTTCACTTTAATTAATCGGAAAAGCAATCACTAATATTAATTACTGAACGGTTTCATAGCAAATTGGTATTTGGGCAAACTCTAGTTTCAATTTTGTACGGTATTGAAATCTAACATGTACAGCGCTTTCGAAACTGAATCTGAAAATCTATTTGTGACCAGTGTATTTAGCAATTCGCTAATAAAAAGGTGCATTAACATTTATGTCGCTTTATAAATTTGTGGGCCAAGTAAAAGTTACAATCTTCAAAATACTTGCACCATTCTTGACTCCACGGCTATCAAAGATATCTATTTTTAAGACTTAGAAATAATAATTTTTATGATGTTAAAACGTGTCTTATATAGTTATATCTAATTAATTTTTAATTGCTCGTGGACGTTATGCCTGTGAAAATTTCTGAATTAAATAAATTGTACAAAGAGTAATGATCATTAAAATCCAACCAAATTATTATTGCCTCAATAGGTGACGATTTCTAATCGTGTCACTAGACTACTACACTAGACTCACGTATTTCATTAGAACAAATTAAAGATATCAGACAGCCTCCTCAAGTGTTAATTTTATTGTTAGATTATTATAAAGAGTAATTTCGGCTCGCTAGGTAAGTTTTAATCGCCTATAATTTATTTTTCTATCAATTAAGAACAGGTCCTTTGTAACTAAAGAGTGTATGTTTACCTTTCAAGAGTCTTCTCATCAGCTCCGTCCAAGCCTTCCCTGTCAGGTGAGTTCTCTAGCAGCTCCCAGAAGTTGTCCAGACCGTACACTGTGACATTATAAAAATATATTACTTTTCCTAATAAATTATAAAATAAAAAAGTCACGTTTATAAATTAAATTTGATAACTTTTGTAGATGTATATTTGCACAGGTATTCTGTTTTCCACATCTAGCCAACGGTCAGTAATTGTTTGTCAAAAAGATTCACCAAAACGAAAAGCAAACACAAAACGAGTATTGTCAACATCCCACATGTAGTAAACAACAAAAAGGGCAAAATAATTAACTGTTGCTTCTTTTAATTAGCTGAGCTAAGAATGAAGCATTCACTAAACGTTATAAGCAACATCAAAACCAGGTTCCTCGTTACATTCCTTCACAATAAAAGCAACAAGCACATATTCAGAAAGCGAGAGTAAATCTCGCTAAGTGACTCAATTTTCGAACATTCTAGTCCGAAAGAAAATAAGACAAGTCAAACGGCACATTCGTGTCCCATATCTGAGCTCCACACGCACATAAATACAGCATTAACACGGACACCACATTTATAAAAAGGTCTACGAACACTTATGTTTTCCCCAAAAAAGATCTAACAAGTTGTTACCTGTAATGATGTTATATTTTTCCCCAATATCCTTACTTTGTAAAAAGCGAACAATAGCAACACGGTGTCCTTTCAGTATCATGTTTTGTTGTCATGTTTGCGTGTTTTAGTGAAATTTATTATGTATGAGTTCCTTATTCCAAGGGATTAATAAAACATCAAGTTGGTAATAGATAGAAGAAGTCACACTAATTACCAGAATGACAAGGGGTTCGGCATTGTAATTGAATATAATATCTTCAATAACAATAAAGTAAAGAAAGTAATAAATACTGTTACGAAATGTTATGTTTTTTTGTATTCTACTAAAACTTTGCATGTAAAGTTTGTGTAATACAGTAAAATTGAAGCAATACCAAATCACCGAATATTCGTGTAACTCTCTCTATCATTATAAAATATACAGCTATTAGACAAAAAACGCTTATTCTCAGTAGCCCGATATATTTATTGGCTGACCAGTCTCTCAGGTTTTATTCGGTCGATACGAATGTTTGTTGTACAAATATTTATGCGGCTTTGAGCCGGTTTTCGACACACGACACTGTGACAATTATAGACAGTTTACTATTCCTTTGATATTGGATAGAAGATTATCTCGATTAATACCTCGATCATTATTTGGCAAACGGGCTCTTTTGCCATAACCCCTGGCGATAAGTACGTTTGAGTTGGGTTTGAAAGTTCCCCTGGTGACTCTTATTTCTTCCTCTGTCAAATAGCAAGTCACGATGATTTATTATTTTACACCGCCACAAAGCGATAAGAAGCATTATTTTTCTTACTTATTGCACAAGCGTTTGTTTTTAAATTTCTTTACCAATATTATTATTTTATTGTTCAAAGCTTTTAAAGCGTGTCTGGCATTTTCTTTTTTTAATTTTTTACCTTCATCGATATTTTCATCATTACCACTCCTTTTGCCAAAATCATAGGCTACCATCAGACTGTTCTTGGGATCGAACCTCCTACGTGGGTGGCCTTCATAGCTGGCTTGAGCTGTTGGTATATGTGTTTTGTTGTTAAATTTATGAAATGTGTCAAACGTTAAAAACGATAGAAAGCCAAAAGAAAATGGGGATCCAGTCAATTTGGCGTTCAAAAACTATATCCGAACAATTTTGAACAAGCTTAGCCTTCAAGTCCCAACATTGTATACAATCGACTCGTTCGTACCGAACGATCGAAAGATTTTAATTCAATAATAAAAAAAAACAGTACTTTAGATAAAGTCTATCAATATCTTTTTACTTGAGAGAGTAAAATTGAATTACATTTTATTTTTATTGAAAACGCATTAAAGTCTATAAAGTAATTCAATTTCCTCTTGAAGTAAAAGTTCTTCGCAAACGTTGACTCGGACATGGAACATACATAATATTAAACATAACAGTTTTAAGTCCTTCCACAAACACCTGCAAAGCATCACATTTTCGAAATAACTCGGAAAAAGGTTTTCGGGGCCAGTTATAAATGGATTTTGTTTATATTTCGTAATGCAAGCTTGAACTGCTTTTAAGTCTGTTGCACGGTCGAGTATTTCATTGGCTTCAACGTAATCGTGCCATTCACAGTGCCCAGGCTGGAAATCCAATCAAGTTCTTTGTGGTACCTTCACTATCCCATTCTGGAGTTCGTTTACCAAAATCTCTTGCGATTCCAACAGTAGGGCTCTTAAATGTAGGAGTACCACGATGCGTACGGCTGGCGGACGTTTCTTTCTCTACATCCCCTTAAGAAGAAATAATGTTATTCTTAGGATTTATACCGTAATGGTCACCTGTTTAAAACATCAAAGCCATTTCCAAACCAATAAATAGTGTTTAATCTTTTATGTCTAAATAGATAATTTTCCTAAAATTTTACATCGAAGTTTTCAAGTTATAGTAAACGTGCACAAGTCAATAGTAAAAATCGAAGTACAAAATTCGAAGTTAACCAAACCAGTCTCCTTTGAGTTACCCTGGTGTTTCATCAAAATAATGATAAATAAAAAGTTTTTGTGATGTATTCTACACTGAAGGAGTTACATAATTTACCATTTAGCGTCAGATTGCCATTAGTAACTTAACGTGCAGATGAGAAGTAAACATCAATGAATAGTGATACCATTTTGTTTATATTATAAATTAAATTACGCTTTACAAATCAGACTAAAAACAAGGTCCTCGAACTCCGAAAGGCTTGACAAACCAATGGTTCTACAATTAATACAAATGAGTCGCTGATGTCCGTTGACAGAACGAAGAATGGTTTAGGTACTCTTCTTTCTTGAGGGATTGGCTCTTAAAACGGTCAATATTACTATTGAGTTTAACAAACTTTTTGAAAGAAGGCTTTGTATGATCGGCAAATCGATAGAAATCGTCTACTTACTTAATATTATGAACACCTGAAAAAAATATGTCTCAATCCTATAATTACTAAATAATCAATAGCATTATTTATTTCAATAGGCATAATTACTAAAACAAAGTTTAGTTTGTGGTGAACACGTGACACGTAAATACGAAATATATATTATTGAGTAAGATAACACACCACATTATATTAGAAAAGTAACTTAAAGTACACATATTACCGATTAGGTGCTTCTAGATACAAAGGTGCTGGTATACAAAGATGGAACATTCAAATCGTTTTTCGAAGCTGTGTAGTCATGCATAAAACCGTGTGTTATCTACAAGCTATTATAATAATTACTAAACTTATAACACATGTCTCTGACTGTTTAAAAAAAGGAATACTAGACGTTCAAATTTCATTTTAACCAGTTTTTAAGTAACCAAGATAGTTCACAGAATATAGATTACTTCTTTAAATCCGACTAGGTAGCATAGATTATATAAATTTTATCAAAAGGTTTTACATAGTCGGATATATTTTTAAAATTGACCTTTTTTATGTTTTTTGACATATAATCACTACTCACGCTCAGCCCTCGTATGTGGCCTGTCCCTCTTGCCGAAGCCCCGAGCGGTCATCATCTCGACATTCTTGAAGCCTCGGGTAGGACGCTGTTGTTTGGTGCGAGTGAGACGTCCGTCTGGTGCTCCCGCCACCACGCACAGACACGCCACCGCTGCTACTGCAACTGCCAACTGCATTGAGATGTTCATTGCTGTGGACAATAAAAAAAAAATGTATAAAAGTGCTTGAAGAGACCTAAGTAATACATTAGTGTTCATCTTAAAATGGTCTTAAACTTTTGAGTGAAAATATTTGGTGAGTACTTGAATCAAATTGTACCGATCGTGGTCACGAATGATTGAAAATAGGGTGACCCTTTTTAACAATAGAATTTTAAATTATCAAATTTCCTATTTTTTACGAATCAATTATTTAATACGAAGACATGCAAGAAATGTAAATTTAAATACAAGCAGTAGGTACTTCGGTTTGTAATTTATATGGGTAGTGACATTAACGACATTCGCAATACCATTTGTTATGCCACTCAAAAGTCATAAAGCGACATCGGTAATGGATCCCCCGTGCTGGAGTGATGATCTAACAGCCCGTAACTAAACATGCTTTTCATTCTTCGATGTTAATATAGAATGTTTGAATTAAGTACTGTCTTACTTTACTTTTAAATTTGAGGTGGAAATAAAACACTGATGACATTATACTTTGACTGCACGGTTGGCCTAGTGGTTTAAACGTTCACTACTGCGCCAAGTGCCGTGGGTTCAAATCCCACGTGGGACATCACTTTGTGTGATCCACAAAATGTTGTCCTGAGTCTGGGTGTTATTTGTGTCCGTTACATGTATGTTTGTAAAGTCCCCCGCGACACAGGATGTATATTCCTAATGCGGGAGTTGTCTTTTTAAAAAAAAAAAAAAAAAGATTATGATCTACAAATATTTGTTTTGGAGTTTTTTTGTTTCCTATGTATAATATGTACTTACAAAAAAAGTAAAAGCTCTGCTTAGCTTGGGACTAGATGGCGTTGTGTGTAAGATGTTCGAAATATTTATTACTATTAGGGGAAAAAACAGTAAACAATAAATAGGCTTAGAAAGTCGTTTGTCTCCAAGATTTCTACTTCAAAAAGACAAATATAAAATCATTTTTTCTTAAGCTGATGATCGTTTACACTATTTAAAAAAAACTTAATTATAGTACAAATACACCCGTGTTCACGCCCTTCAAATTTTACACAAAAGGTACATTTTTGCGAGACGTTTTTGCTACTGAACAGAACACAATCAGTGGAGTCACATTACAAACACAGGAACACGTTTATGTCCAAGCACATAAATGTTTTATGAGAGTGTGCAAGTTTCGTAAATACAGTAAAACTACTTAGTTACCGTAATGCCACTAGGTTTTACAAGCCATCGTGCTTCATCATGCATCACGCGACGGTTCTTTGCGAATAAATGGACTCTTCGAAATACCTTTCGTTATACATCTAACGACGTTACTATATTAACTCTCTGACTAAAACAATACAAACAGCGTTATTACTGTTAAAATAAATTATTATTATTGTAATTATAAATATCCACATAATCACCGCTTTAATACCTAAGTCCAAGTAAATATACGAGTATAATAGGAAATGATATGTTCTCGGCGCATAACGATTTTAAGCTGCTTTTTGCAAACGTATAAATAAAGATGAGAAAAATAAAGAGAGTCTCGATTTTCTATTTCACTGCAATAGCTTGTGTAAGAGCGTTACGAAATTAGATTGTTTAGGATACGCCGATGTCACAGCCCACTGAGGCCATCTACCAGAATAAAGGTTTGAAAGCTTTTATAGGAGATCTGGATATTGCATAATAATATGTGTATTTTTTTGTATAGGGCTCTCCGTCCTCCATAAGCGCAAGCAAATAGGGTGACCGATGAGGCCATCTGTCACGCAGTCGAGCAGACTCATCGCCTGATGGTAAGCGATTACCGTCGCCCACGGACACCCGCAATACCAGGGGCGTCACAAGTACGTTGCCGGCCTTTTAAGAGGGAGTACTTACGCTCTTTGCTTGAAGGTCAACCCTTCAAGAAAAAGGTCGTATGTTTCTATAGAAGCGCACAGTTGTGGACTGCCAACCATCTGTGTATATTGAAAGATGGTAGTACTATTTATGGAAGAATATTTTACGCAATCTATGCGATTAGGACAACTTTGGTTAAAAGTCTAAAAGTACGTAGGTACACAATATCATTCCAATCATATACCACTCGCGATTTCTTTCAATAACTGACCTATTTAGTAACCTCTTATAACGCCTTTAAGCTATGCGAATGAATTTACTCAAGTAATGATAACTGATGAGATATAATTGAAGATCGTATCAAAGCAGCAAGGAAAGAAGACGTTTTGCCGCAGACTGTAAATTTCCCACCTTCCTTCCCTTATTTCTAAGTAAATACATATACTGTTCTCTCTACATATATTGTTCGTATGCATATAACATATAACATATAACATTAGTACAGGATCGTAAGTATCACGTACACAATTATTTCTCTATTCCGGATCGCCAGCACTGAAGCCCTAATACCAAGCTAATCTAACGCTTTATCCGGAACACTAAATCGCATTATACGTAAGCGCACATACAAAACTTCACTTACGAAACGGAATTTTATAATTCAGCCTGACTGATAACATGTTGTCATGATGCTACCATCACCAAAGGTATGCTAAAACATTTTGTATACTAACTGCGGCTTTTACTTCTGAACATTTTGTAGATATGCTAAAGAACCTTTGAGACAGCTTAATTATGAAACAATTTTAATACATTACTATTTATAACATACACAACGTTTATAGCGTGTATTTACAAAAAAAAAGTAAACTCTATTTATTTATTTATTTATTTTTTTTTTTTTATACATGAGCTACCAAAATGACTCTGCCCTGCCTGATGGAAAGCACCAGCAGAATCCAAGAGTGGTGGTCACCATCCTCAATGCAAACAAGGACAGTGCAGCATGGCGACCAGCACTATGGCGGCCTAGTGAGATGCTTTTTTACGCCCCGCTTAAAGGACCCGGGATCATAGTGGGACGGAAACACGTGCGCTGGCAGTGAGTTCCAGGCTTTGACCGCTCGGCAGAGGAAGGAAGAGCCGAATCGATGAGTGCGAGAGTGTATGTCTTCCACTCTGAAGCGGTGACTTCTGAGGCCAGCACGAGTTGTCTTGTAGAGGAAGGGAGAAGGGGGGACCAGTTGGAACAGCTCTTCAGAACACTCTCCATGGTAAAGGCGATAGAGGACTGCCATAGAGGCGATATCTCTACGCAACTGCAGAGGCTCAAGCGTTAAACGTTGGACTCGGTGGCCTGGGGACTGCCGACAATGCGAATGGCTCGCCGCTGCAACCGGTCGAGAGCGTCGAACAGATACTGCGCGGCTCCATCGCAAAGATGAGAACAGTACTCCACGCAGGAGCGAACCTGGGTCTTGAATTTATTTTGAAGGTTAGGCTTTTTCATCTCTACTAACTGCTTGCTCTTTCATCAAAGTTATATAAATTAAAATGAATCACTGTTGCACCAAATTGTATAATTGTTTTTACACGCATAACTTCCGATCGACTGCAGCAAATTGAATAAGTCTTTTTTCTATGTGTTCGTTATAGTTAGTACAAAGTTTGTATAGAATAAAACTAAAAGGTAACCTTAAAAGATTTTTATTTTCCCTACTTGTACAAAACCGAAGCGGGCATAATGACTAAAATAATAAGTTTTACACAAATTAAGTAAATATTCACGAAAGAAAAATATGGTAACGTAGTTAGTCGGGTCAGGTATTAGATAATAAATAACACATATAAACTGTAAAGCATTCAGTCATAAACTTGTTAGATATATAAAATGTCAAGTCAGTACTCATTCAATAAAAAGAAACAAGATGTCATAATATTTACACGACAACATTTTCCACACCGCCATCGTAAAGAACAACATCGATATATCGCTAGGATGACACTAATTGGCCAATGATTTTTATTTTACCGGAATATGTGAGACACAACCTGTAACAAAAAATGTGTGCGTGTACTAGCGTACACTCGTAAGAAGTGAAACTTCTTTATGACGTTATTTTTCAAAAAATAAATAATATGTCGACGTAAGGTATAACGACAAAAGACTTATAAACCAGCAATATTCGTGACAATTCTTATTTCAAGTGCAATAAAAGTTAAGGAGCGAGACCTGAGTAAATATTTCGCGATCTGTGGTTGTGAATGAAGTAAGTTTGTGGAATGTGATGTGTGTAGTTATTTACATTGTGGACTAAATAAAATAATATTGTTTGTAATGTGACATTTCATTGTAATATTAATTTGGTCCTGTTTGTGTTTGAAAATGTTTTTTGTTTTATTTTAAAAAATTTGACGCGTAACGTAACGGATAAATGTTACACGTAACGTAACGGATAAATGTTACGCGTAACGAAAAATGTTACACTAAATTTTTTGACAACCCCGATAAAGAAGTTTCACTTTAATAAACTCCTTGGATATCCTCCAATAAATTATATGTTTTTGCTTTTAAGTGTTTCAACTTTAACTCTGCTAAAAACAAAAGGACAAAATAATAAATTGCCCGCGGTTTAGGCAAAGTTAAAATTTTATTTATATCTTATCTATTATTAAAGACGCGTTACTATTTGGATTTGTCTTTTGTGCTTCTACTGAGACGTACTTCTAATGTACCTCTAGTATACATTTCTAGTAATATATGGGTAGGTAATATCTTCGATGGATACCAAAAATTGCTCGTTTGCCCCCTATAAAATAAAAAAAAAATAAAAATATCTAACGTTTTAAATAATTAAATCCAGATTGGAATGTTAATATCCATTTGTGTGACTAACACTTAAGGTCCTAATTGACCTTCTTACAACTTTATGATTAACATTCAAGAAACGTATTTGAGAAACGGCTTCATCTTACACTAATAACTTTTTAGGTTAAATTGACTGCCTCGGTGGCGTAGTGGTAGCGTATGCGACTGCTAAGCTTGAGGTCTCGGGTTCGATTCCCGGGTCGGACCAAATGTTTGTATGATATGCAAATATTTGTTTCGGAGTTTGGGTGTTTTCTATGTATAATATTTATGTATTTACAAAAAAAAAGTATATAAGTATTTATATCAGTTGTCTAGTACCCATAACACAAGCTCTGCTTAGCTTGGGACTAGATGGCGTTGTGTGTTAGATGTCCGGAATATTTATATAATTTATATAAATTATGTACACATTTTTGGTCTAGAAATGTTTATGAATATTTCATCATATTGTTTGAATGGGGTACAGGTTAAGTGAAGCTATTCATAGCTAATCGTATAACATTGTGTTGAACAATTTTAATTATAATATGTAATATTATATTAAAAGGGATTTCTTTTCGTAAACTATTTCATTGTCTGAACAAACTATTTGTCTATAAGAATCTAATTAGTGAATTTGTATTGCCTATTTCAGGTGATAATTATGTTAAGAAAATTAAGTATTGGCTTCTCTGCCTGATGGTGCATACATAATTATGCTTAAATCAGTACTTTTAGTTATTGCTATAAGCTTATTCCTTACCGGGTCCTATAAGATAGCTTTGGAGTTATCAAATGTGGCTGTTAAATACAATTTTGCGTTTCTATTAAAGGATATAAAAGGATGTATAAATGTATTATTTCGTAGAGATAGGTCTTTCTTTGTCCGTTTGACTCGATCATTATTTTATTCTGAATGTTAGTTAGAATTATTTTACGTTTGGTGTATATTTAAATAAAAAACGGAACCAAATGATGTTCTTTTTTTTATTTTTGATATTTTTTTTTTTATTGAATAGTGGGCAAACGAGCAGACGTATCACCTGATGGTAAGCGATTACCGCCGCCCATGGACACCCGCAACACCAAAGGCGTCACAAGTGCGTTGCCGACCTTTGGGGGATGGGAAAGGGGATGGGGAGGGGTAGGGGGAGGGGTTGGTGTATGGGCCTCCGGTATACCCGGATATTATTATACTGTTGAAACAAACAGAAAATACTGTGGCAGCCACGATTTTTAAACAACAAAGCTGTTTTCGTTTACAAACGATGTATCTTGACTGCCTCGGTGGCGTAGTGGTACGCGTATGCGACTGCTAAGCTTGAGGTCTCGGGTTCAAATCCTGGGTCGGACCAAATGTTTGTGGAATCTACAAATATTTGTTTCGGAGTTTGGGTGTTTTCTATGTATAATATGTATGTATTTACAAAAAAAAAAAGTATATATAAGTATTTATATCAGTTGTCTAGTACGCATAACACAAGCACTGCTTAGCTTGGGACTAGATGGCGTTGTGTGTTAGATGTAAAAAAAAAAAAAAAAAACTAGCCTTTTTGTAATTAGGCTGATCCAAGTAATACGCGGTTTTAATACGAAGTTTGTAGTGTTTTAATTTTTTGAAAATGTGAGTTTTAATGGTTGATGAGATATACACAACAAATATCAATAAGTAACTAATTGAACGAGACCATGTCATGACTCATTAAGAATACTGAGTGTCACCCTCCCCCACCTCTACTCACGCAATAGGTGTGTAAAAAGAGCCTATGTTACGCAATATCATTGCAAAAAGAGCAGAAAAACTTGAAAAAAACCCTTTACCAACCCGTTGGTCCATATTATACCACGTAAGTCAAAAACTGCTACCTAAGGAAAGACCTATGTCCAACAGTGGACAGCAGGTTTTAGATGTAATAAAAAAAAACAAAAAAACGGACATCTTACACACAACGCCATCTAGTCCCAAGCTAAGCTGAGCTTCTGTTACGGGTACTAGACAACTGATATAAATACATATATACTTTTTTTTGTAAATACATACATATTATACATAAAAAACACCTAAACTCCAAAACAAATATTTGTAGATCATACAAACATTTAGTCGGGACAAACAACCCGGGAATCGAACCCGAGACCTCAAGAACAGCAGTCGCATACTCTACTACTGCGCCACAGAGACAGTCAATGTAGCATGCAGTGATGTTGATGAACTAATTGAAAAAGTCAATAAAATATAAATATTTTGACATTAATAATATTGTATTATACAATTGTGCGGTGCTTGAACCTGAAGCTCAAGGTAGAATATTCTACTCTACCAAATATTACAAATTTGTTAATAGTTTACATAATGAATTTCAGTACTGTAAAAGTACAGTCCGTTTAACGCAAATGAATATTAAGCTTTGAAATACTACTGTAAATAACAATTAAAGGCACAGAACCTATTTTATGGCCAATGAACATGGGTAAAGATTTCCTAAAAGATAGGAGTTTCCAGTAGCAATTACGAAATTGTTTTCCAAGATCTTTTGGGAATAAACAACACTAATACATTTGTCTTTTTCAATCGCGGCATCTTTTTTGAATTTTGTTGCCTATTTTGAACAGATAATGATATATGAGCTAGTAAGGGTTGCTGAAAAGGAAAAAGACCACTAATAAATTGCTTAATATCGTAATATAGAATTGGACTAAGGTCACAAATTCATCGCTTTGTATCTTAGACGCTAAAACACTTTGATTTTTAATTATAATGACTTTTAAAAAAAAATACTTTTTTGTTACCACACCTTAATAAAACAAGATAGGAGTGTAAAGTTTTACTTATGCTTAGATTAGAAACAACCTCCGTAGATCAAGTTGCTAGTGTTTCGCGTCGATTCTCTTTCTCCAATCGCTAATGCATCTATTTTCTTGTATTATTAGTTTATATTTTGTTTTGACCTTGTGACTTAGCGTTGACACACGTCATTCGACTGCCTCTGTGGCGCAGTGGTAGCGTATGCGACTGCTGTTCTTGAGGTCTCGGGTTCAAATCCTGGGTCGGACCAAATGTTTGTATGATCTACAAATATTTGTTTCGGAGTTTGGGTGTTTTCTATGTATAATATGTATGTATTTACAAAAAAAAAGTATATATGTATTAATATCAGTTGTCTAGTACTCATAACACAAGCTCTGAGATGTCCGGAATATTTATTATTTATTATTATTATTCCTATTTATTGGTTAGTTTTCTATTTATTGGTTAGTTTTCTATTTATGTTTATGTTCGTAAAAAGCAACTTTAGTTAAGAGTAGATTAAACAAAGCAATATTAGGAAGATAATTGTTTTTAGATTTTAGTAGTTATATTTCTATGCAGCAGTTTAAAGTAAAGGTTTTGCCTTGTAGTGGAACGGGTATCATGTTCCACCAACACAAAGGGAGGATCCTCTAACCAGGCGAAGTGATCATGCCTGGCGGGCCACTGCCCAACAGTTAATGTTGGGTGTATATGATAATCGGCGCGAGAACTTCTATTGCGCGATTCAGGATTGGTAATTACTCCAAGTAGTGCGTTACTTTGTAGGTCAGTGTATCGTCGGTAGATGGCGCTGTAGTATATTATGTTGTATGTGGAAGTCGCCACAGACTTATAGAATAGAGAGAAGAGAGAATAGAATAAAAAGACGTAACATGTACTTTTTGTTATAAAAAACAAATCTTAGCTTAAACAGTACTATGGGCGTTTACAAAATATTAATTTAAATAGGTTAGCCATTACCAATTTACCATAGTTAAATTAAATGTGTCAGCTGTTAAAATTGATCACGTAAATATATTTATAACTAACGTAACGAGAGTCTCGTGGGGTTTACAGTGTTTTTGACAAGCATGAAACAACGTGCCTAAAATTGACACCGGTCAACTTGATACCCTATGTGGAACATGTGTTACACTGCTATTAGTGTAATTGAAAGCTAGAAAATGTATATTATTTCAAGGGCGTTCTTACAAGTATAGAGCCAAGGTATGAATTTTGTCTAAATACGGAAGAGTGAAAGAAGTCTTGTCTTTATCAACTATACGTTGTTTTAAAATAGGCGGGTCACTAGATGGTCAATGACTGCAGCCGCTCATGATTATCCGCAACTGAAAAAGTGCCTGGACCCTTCGAATTCTATTTTCTAGAAACTTTATTATGTATTTAAAATAGCAAAGCCAAAAAAATAGGAACGAACTTTATCAAATTTTCTTCTCATACATGCTCGTTTCTAAAAATTCTTTGTAAAAAAGTTAAGGTTAAATGGCATCCTTAGTAGCGACTGTTCGTGTCATAAACATTTTATATTAATCTTTAAACTCTTTTGTACACTTATCATCCTTTACTTTTTTTAGATTATTGTGTTTTAGGCAAACCACTTTCTGAAATTCTTAGATTTTTTTGGCAAACGAGCAGACGTATCACCTGATGGTAAGCGATTACCGCCACCCATGGACACCCACAACACCAAAGGCTTCACAAGTGCGTTGCCGACCTTTGGGGGATGGGAAAGGGGATGGGGGGAGGGCTTGGGGTATGGGCCTCCGGTATCCTCACTCACTCGGTGAAACACATCGCAAACGCTATTTCACACCGGTTTTCTAAAAATAGTTTTTTTAATTACGAAAAGGACTTGAAAACTTCCAACTTTCGTTTTAGTTTCTTATATATATAGCCATAAATGAAGACATCCTGAAAATCCAGACCAAGACGCTTTATTTCAATCTTTTATTTTTAAATTTAGTTTGTAAAATCTAGTTTCAGTTGCGAAAAAAATAAAATAAAATGTATAAATTCGATTAAGAATATTTTGAAATATAATGTTTCAGTAGAAAATAGGTCCGTGAAAGTCTAATATATATTAATATTATTTCAATTTCTATATACACGCTTTCGAAATTAGGAGCTTATATTCAAATGAAATTTCACCAATACTTCGAAACATTCTGTCACTACTTTCAAGGTATATATTTAATTCGACAAAATTGCACATTTCTGATTGACACCTAAAACATTTCACAAAATTATATTGACTCTGCCAAAATTGACATCTTTAGGATTCGACACCCCATCAAACGATATTAATAAAACGGTCAAGAGCTGTAAGAGCAACCAGATATTACGTACAAATCCTATTTGATCTGCCCCACCAGTGGGCAAAATTTAAACGATCTGACGACCATATAGATTGGATTACTAAGGGATTGATGGAATATTTTGGCTCTGATTATAGACATGGGATAACTGAATATCAATGTTGAGGAGGTTTTATTACTGTCTGAAGATTGACATGAAAGTCAAAGGTTTTGGTTTAAAGGTTAATGTGATTAGATTTTTTTTTATTATCTATACTAATATTATAAAGAGGAAAGATTTGTACCTATTTTTGTATGTTTGTAATGAATAGGCTCAAAAACTACTGGACCGATTTTAAAAATTCTTTCACCATTCGAAAGCTACATTATCCACGAGTAACATAGGCTATATTTTATTTTGGAAAAAAATAGGGTTCCGTAAGATATTTGGGTTTTTCGGACACAAGGTGTAAAAATCAACCAGAAAAGTTACTTATTTTGCGAAAATTTTCATGCTATGGGCTATATAAGACGCAAACGAGGTTGCGTGGGTCAGCTATGTTTTATATATAACGTGTATTTAGTATCAGCATTGCACCCGTGCGAATCCGGGGCGGGTCGCTAGTTGTATATAATTTTGTTTTTAAGAAATATTAAATCTTTTTTTTATTTTTTACGCAATAACAGCTGAAAAGATATGGATGAAATTCAATACAGAGATAGATTATACTCTGGAATAGCAGATGAGACACTTTTTATCCCGAAAATATCGTATACCCATGTGATGCGTAAGGAACAGCAACAACTGCGGGTACTTCCTCTTATATATTATACCGTTGTATAGAAACAATTGTTTTAAATGATAGCACAAATAGGCCTGCAAGCAATTCTTATGTTTTCTTGTCTGCTTGTTGGTCCTCTGCCTCTATAAGATAAAAAAAGCAATATTTATCTCTACAACACATTTCATTCACCTTATGCGTCACTCCATTCAGAGCTATGTACCTACAAGACATAGAACTGACATTAATAACTTGTGAACATGGAAATAGAACACAACTTATTAATGTTAGTATTCGAAATTTGAAATTTTGTGGCGGCGTACGACTGTGGCGTGATCACAGTCACCGTATCTAAGCGAATGGACTATATATTATCAACACTATAAATTGTTCTAACTCTAATTTATCTTTGTTGTGAGGTGTTTTTATTGCCAAAGTATAAAAAAAGACAAGCTAAAGATGGTTATATCTGCTTTTTAGTTAAAAAAGAATATACATAAAATAATAACCTGAATATCAGTAAATAAATTCATTCTACTTAATAACATTTTGTTGATTGACCGATCCATTGATGTGAGTCCCTTACAACGCTAATGGACATTAACATTTCATGCTCCTTAATAATGAGAGTAATAAGATGTATTTCAAAAGAGAGTGGCCCTTATTTATTACATACTAGTCTATTCATTAAATATCATTACTTTATTAAAAGATCTTAGAATAGAGACTGCCCCGTTGGATAGCGGTAGTGTAAGCGACTGTCGATCCAGATTCTAAGAGTCTCGACTTCGATTCTCTGGTAGGACTGCTGTTGAGTTTTTCTTACAAGAAATTTTTAATAGTAGTCCGAAGTATGGAAGATGGCGGTGTTTTCCGTCCGTGCCTCAAGCACGTTAAGCCGTTACCAACTTTATTGGGAAGTCAGTGTCCTCAAATACACTGACAACTAGTTCAACCTTCGAATTCAGTTCAACCTCAGGGTTGCCCGATGCCAGTCGCTCCGTGAAAAAACTGATATTCAGGTAAAACCGGTTGAAGTAGTAGCAGGCGCCAATAAATCTTGGGAATAATAAAGCTAGAAAGAAGATTAAAAGATCTTAAAACGATCAGAAAGAAGATCAATAACCTTGGACCGTTCTCCGCGCAAAAGTGCCGATGATACTAGATACGAGTATATAACTGAATAATCATTAAAAAAAAATGTTGCTGCATTATACTTTTTCATTGTGTATAGACATGACGTATAAGTATTAACAATATGACTAATAGTTTTGTATAATCGTGTATTCGAAATATTTCCTTCCTATTTCCAATGAGACCTTAATATGGTTTAGAAAGATCAACTTTTGTTTTTGCCGTTAAATATTTTTTATCACTGTAAAAGTTCACCTATTTCTTTAGTTTTCAACTTCTTCTACATATATCAATGTATATGACGGTAAATAAAACTTTAAGCGTTTTTCACAAGTGGCCCTACACAGTTGTTATGTAACTAAATAGGCAAGGATACCTTAACGAGTTCTAAACCCAATTTCTTAATCTAATCAAATATTATTACATTTCACACATACGAACTAAGTTTAAGAATACTTATGACTCAATTCTGAGCTATGAACAATTTTGACTTGAGAAAACTAGAACAGATACACACATGAGAGCTGCAGAAATCCGAAACAACATATTTATACTGCAACAATGACTCCACTAGTTAATTGAAACGTTACGCACTTAAAGCGGTACCCATCATCTTAATTCAATTTATCTAGAGGCGTCTTATCAAAATGGTGTTTATAAACGATACACAACTTATCGATGCGCGTAAACTAATATCGTTATATTAGGACCTGCTTACACTTTAATTAGTGTAGATGTATATGCTTCACTTCTTATTAAGCTTTTAAAACCTTGCGCAATTTACATATGTGCAATAGGGACGATGTGATTCTCGTATTAAAACTCGTATTAAAAAAATGTGTAGAAAATATAGTGTATATAAGTTAAAGGTAAATTTTATTAACTCTAAAAGATTTTTGACTTTATATTGACGATACCTTCTCGCAGTAAAGTACATCATGGACTTACATATTATAAATGTAAGTGGACGGCGATTTCAGGGGTACAGAACATACAATCTCTTAATCTGTATTTACTAATAAATACTCATTGTCAATAGGGTTGTAAAACTCAGATTTTTTTATATGCTAATGAGTGCCAATATTAAGCTTTTTTTGTAAGGGAACAGATGCCATATTTAATCGGACTTTTAATAACAGTTACCTGCCTTATATTTAGTGGCGTAGTGTTAGCGTATGCGACTGCTGTGCTTGAGGTCTCGGTTTCTATTTCCGGGTCGGACCGAATGTTTGTATGATCTACAAATATTTGTTTTGGAGTTTTGGTGTTTTTTATGTGTAATATGTATGTATTTACAAAAAAAAAAGTATTTATGTATTTATATCAGTTGTATAGTACCCATAACACAAGCTCTGCTTGGCTTTGGACTAGATGGCGTTGTGTGTTAGGTGTCCAAAATATTTACTTATAATTATTTATTTATACTTGATTTTATACCTAATCATTAAAACTTGAAGAGAATTCAATATTATATTTGACACTATAATTATGAGCTGTAGACGCGGGTCTTCATTTAGTAAAAATGTTTTAACTGAGAATGGATTATATTATTCATGTCATCATGACCATTAAAAAGAAATATAAGTAATACAATAGCTATAATTGTAACCTCAAAAAAATATGTCCCTACTTTAGAACATCCTTTAAACAGAGCAATTGTCAAAGTAACAAGGTGTCTAAGGATAAATTGGTTCTTGCGTTTTTAAAAAGCAATCTTGTGTGCTATGTTATACCTCCATATATGCTATGTTTATCGTGGCTACAAGCTTAAACCGAGCAAACTCGTAAATAAATAACAAACACGGTTTCAATACTCAGACCACACGTAATCAAATCAAAATATCCATTTCTGCATACTGCCTGTCGTCAGGGTCGGATGTATGTTTACCAGATGCATATGGCATGCATATCTATTATATACCTATACAAACATAACATCATTGTGTTCAGAACTACAACAGAGTGTAGCTATTTGTTTTATGTTCTATAATAAAATGCAATAAAACTATTCTATATTATAACTAAACTATTTTAATTTATATTCCGACCTCTGTCATACCAATTTCTAAATCTGTTTAGCTCAGCTTCATCAATATTGAAAAATCTTTGTCAGAAATATTATATATATTCTTGTTCTCATATATATGGTAACCATAAAAGTGAAGAACTGAAAAAAATATTAACTTACTTTAAAATACTTTAGTACTTTACTTTCCAGTTCAGACATCATTTGATTGGTCTGCGAATTATTGCTTCAATTTAGTTTAAACGAAACGTTTCTATTGACAACATGAGGTATTATATATATCTATTATCTATATTTATCATAAAAAAGATTGCTCTAAAACAAAAAATAGAAAAGACCATCTCCTAGTCGGAATGTTAAAATAACATTAATATTTGGTTTCCTTTGAGTAATTAAATCGTTAAATTAAGCCTTTGTGGCACAGAATCTTTAAGTAATCAAATAACTTGTTCTGCAAATATTTTCTACTAAATATTATATTACAATCTTAAAGAGTTGAATGACGAAACTTTATTGACACTGCAAAACTATTGTGACGAAAATTTACGGGTAAATAAGAGCAAAATAAACTATTTTACCCTTTTCGTACCCCAGGGGCTGAATTATACCTTTCTAGTACAAGAAAGAATATGCCAATTTATCGCAAAAATCATGTTCTGAATCTGCTATTCAGGGATTCACTGAATACAAATACATATTTGCAAATATTTATAGGCCTTTTATCCCATTGTTGGGTCGTAACTTTTTAGTTTACAAGTCAAGAAGGCATTTATAGAATAATATTATTTTGTTATACTACCAAACCAAAAAACCAAACTAAATTTATATGCATACGCATGTAATTTCGATATAGATAATGTATTGGTGTTGAATTATTGACTTAAACAATGGTGGAATAGTATTATCCGGTGAAATATTAAATTCTAAATGCTGCAGACACTTATTTGCTTATAGATTTAAGAACAATCCCTTAAGTTCGAAATTAAGAGGATTATCCAACAATTGTATTTGACTATTTGGGTCCTAATTTTCTATGCGCAACTGGAGCCTGTATAATGATACTTATGAATATTGTCAATTCAATGGAAATATTACTTCCACCGATGAAATCCTTTGTCAATTTTATGCATCGAATTGTTTTTAAAAGGTAACGGTGACTTTTCTTCAAGAGTCTTATCACATATTGTTACGAACTAAAAGCACAAAGTCTATGATTCTATTCTTATCATCTTCTGTACAGTTATATTTTAAGTATTTCTAAGTAGAAGTAAGAAGAAAGTAACAAAAACTAAGCATTAACATATTTTTTGTAGGATTGTATTGTTTAAAAATTATATTTTTTTTATTGTTTTTTTTTACTAGTACTTTAATACATTATGTATACATACCATATTCAATATACAGTGGAATATGATATTAGTGTTGTTGTTACTAATAAATATGGTTGTTTAAATAATGCTATTCTATTTGCAAAGATACATTGAAATACAACCAGCAGCGTTAACTCTGTTCCTTCATATAAGACTAGCTGAACCCCGCGGTGCTACCCGCGGTACGACAATAATCACAGGCAACGTCGCGAGGCGAAGCTAGTATCTTTATAAATTATAGCCTACGTGTTATTCTGATGTATAAGCTATATTATTGTAAATCGTAAAATAAGTAACTTTTCTGGTTGATTTTTTACACCTTGTTTCTTGAAAAACGCAAAAATCTTACGGAAACCTATTTTTTTCCAAAATAAAATATAGCCTATGTTACTTGTGGATAATGTAGCTTTCGAATGGTGAAAGAATTTTTAAAATCGGTCCAGTACTTTTTGAGTTTATTCGTTACATACAAAAATACAAATCTTTCCTCTTTATAATATTATATATAGTGTAGATATAATATTGAATATTACACAATAATGGGTCTACTACTCCTCTACTATCTATCATCACGCAAGATCACAGTGTACCACAGGACAATTTAATACCCATATTACTACGTTCAATTCGCCCTCAAGAGCGACCGCAAATTTTGCGTTAATTTAGACGATATTGAATCTATCCTTGATTAGTTGGTGGGTGGTTTTGAACGAAGACTTTAACCGCCACTCAACCTTTAAGGTGTCAAGTATAAGGTGTTCATTAGACAATGATGAGCTTCCACCATTAATAACATCTAAGTAAATGCAGAATCACTCTGCCGCTAATTGAAATCTGTCTTACTTAACAATGTGTTGAGCAAAGTGCTGAGCCAGCAAATTTCATCAACAGATATTTGTTTTATGAAGTTGCTATTATCATTTTGTCATTTATATTAAGTAAATATCGTGTCATTTTCAATATAGTTAAAATATAAAACGTTTAGGGTGAATTGGGAAGTTTTGTAAACACAGCAAAACGTGAGAGGTAAAGTTTATATTGGTACCATTATGAGGGTAGGTATGAAAAGTAAATTAGAAGACCTTGACCGTGACTTATGATGTGACACCAGAAAACTTTTATTGCTACTGCATGTATAGGGAATAGTAATAATAAACGATATTTTTTTAATAAAATTGTCAAGACTCCTCAGGCTTAATGACAGTCCTATATAATGTAATAGTATAAATGTAATATAAAATATAATTTAAAACGGTTTTTGATATTTAAAAAAACACTGCGACACTTAAAAGAAGCAAGTTGCTCAAACCGTCAATTATAAAATACATGGATTGACCGGTCAAATGTCTAAATTATACAGCCTTACATAACTACGGAACTTACTGGAAACTAAGAAAATTGAATAAGCTTGAAAAAGCACCACCGTACTTTGCGACATTACTATGACGATTTGTAGATATACGTTTACAATACTTCGTTATTATAGTTTACAATGTACACAATTATTTCTATTAAGACAACTCATATTGACAAGAGAAATATATAGAATAAATATTAAAGTTGATTGAATTATGTTATGTTTTTTCAAGGAATAAATAAAATCAATGTTAAAGGAACAAACAGGTAAATACATACTTTTTATATTACAAGTAATATAATTACGATAATTCACGAAAATCAGGTGGATTTCATACTAATATTATTAAGGCGAAATTAAGTTTGGTTTGTTACGCTTTCACGCGAAAACTACTTGACCGATCATCATGAAACTTTGTACTCATATTCTTGGAGGTATTAGAAGTAACATAGAATTACTTTTTATTAAAGCCGCGGGCGGAAGCTAGTTAGTAATAAAATTAAGTCGGATATGTGTTTTTGTATAAAACCATTTTATCCCTGACTCATTTTCTTTTCAAAAATATTGGTATCAAAGTTTATAGATATAGTCAAGTAGTACCTGTTTTGTGAATGTAACATTAAAGGCAAGCATTTAATATCTATAGATGTTACAAAAAAGTAGGTACTGAAATGAAATAACATTCAATAAGCGTATCACTTTTGTTTTCGTAGTGTTTAATAATGTTCAGAAAACCAATGGGTTTGAAATAAACTTCAAATGCGCGCTTGCGCTTAATTTAATGCGCTTAATGCTAGTTAAGAACGACCTTCCTTATTTAGGCCTACAATCCAAATGGTTCGGTATATTAAATATACCCTAAAGTATTTAAAACTCGCATCGAAAAGATATAAAACGAAACGTTGTTGTCATTATTTGATAACTTTTTTAATTTTAGGTGTTGAGGATGAAATATTTTCATGTCAGTCAACCATGATGATGTAAGGCATGAACCATACGTGATTAGAATAAGTTTTTATTCTTTATCTTCTTCTTAACTCGGATTGTTTCAGAACGCGAGGTTTATAAAATATGTTATGTGTATATAATGTAATATTTTTGAGTAATATTTATAAAATTATCTTTGTCTCATGAAAAGGACTACTTTTTTATACGAAAACGAGGTTTTAATCATTAATAGGTTTATGTGTTTTTACTATTTTAAGTAATACTGTTCTTGAATCCATTTTAAAAAGCATGTCATAGCATTAATAGTCCAGAAAATGATTAAATAGCTATATTTAAATTTAAAAATAGAAAACTTTAATTTACATAATCAAGTTTAATTTTCCTTTCCTGTAACATTGAATTATAGGCTAAGAAAAATACTAGAAAAACCGATATTTTATTTCGATATCGTTAGCTGTGCCAATGAGCGTTTTAAAAGAAATGGAAACAAAAATGTTAACAGTAAAAACTAGAGAAACGAAATAATCAGAAAAACATATAATTGATTAGATCGGTTTCTTCCTTTATAAATAAACAAAGCCTAATATTGACAACTGATAAGCGGAACAAACTTTTATTTGTTCTTAGTCAACTCTTTTTACGAGCTCATTTACTACCGATACAATCATGGTATTAATGCTCTGAGATATAAATATACCAATGCTTTGAATTAAGGTTTTTTTTATTGTTTCTTTATCGCCTGATAACAGAAATTTACAATATTTTAACCCTCATAATTGAGTATCTATAAGCCCTTTTCTAAAGACAATTGTACGTGTCAGCAAAATTCTTCATAGTTTTGTACGCAGAACGATTACATTCATTCTGAGAATGGTTAGCATGAGGCAGGTGACTGGTCATAAATTGATGGACTGTTTTCTTAAGCAGCCCTTCAATATGTTTAGAGAGAATTTAGCTTGAAAGGAAATAAACAGTGATGTGTTTAGTGATAGAAGAGAATGAAAGAAAAATAACCTTGTTGTGTTAACCTGCGGTGGAAAAAGTCTAATATTTATTATAACCGTTAAAAATGCATTAAACAGCAGATATGTGTGCCTCGTAAGATGTTCAATCGAAATTGAACACACTACACCGCAACCAACCGCAACAGGAAAAGTTTAAAGAAAGTTTTAAAACTGAGAACTCGTATTTTGTTTTCTTTGTATATCAAGCAAGTAATTGTATTAATCTTGAACAAACCAACATGTGTTTATATACCATTAAGAGAAATCTTCAAGTTGATTTCAACAACATTCTCTCACACGACTCTAGCAAACGAAGTTTAACCGCACCCTTCGAACGTTGTACACAGCGTATAAAAAAAGCTTTAGAAAATGGTTCGAATATTAACATACAGAAAAATAGGCACTCTGTTTGACTTCCATCTTGTCGAGTAATAAACATTCTCATGGAGAGGTAAAAGCACCTGAAGCATTCAGAGAGCTTTCTCGTCACTTTATTGCCATCGACAGTTTTGAAACGTGACTATTATTAGAAACATGCCGTTATGTTCACTTGTAATACGATTTATAGACCCTTTTATCTACCAGAGTGATGATTATTAAATCTTATAAAACGCTACGTAAAACTTACGGAAGTGCACGTTTTTATCACTTCCTTGATGTGGTCCTAGAAAGTACTAGACAGCCTCTATTTAACATAAGACCTAGGTGCGTAGAAAAAGTTGATTGATGTTTTTTAATTAAAGTTAAAAATTAAAGAAAAAAGTCTTGTAAAAGTTAAATGCACTCTGTTCGAGTATTTTATAAAGATAAAATTAACGAACGATTATGAAGCCTACCTACCTAATGTTTTAGCTTAGTAAAATGACTTATTTTTCTAGTTAAATATATACTTAACTCCACTTTAAGTAAGCCTGAGTTCCTAACATGTTTTTAGCCTCGAATCTAAGAGACCAGTACCTTATCACAGATCACGTTTATTAATTCCCTATCCATAAAAAATCTAACTATATTCGTAATCATCAGAAAGAAAGGAATTCACGTAAAATTTTATAATATAAAATAAATAATAAGTTGTTACCAGAATAACACTAGCCAGAAAATTTTAAAAAGAAACAAATATTCTAAAATTTATTCAAAAGTGAAATAAAACCAATAATATGAATATTTTCGTTAAAATTAGCCTCAAATAACTCTCATACATAATCAATATTATTTTATTTTTAAAATGAACTATATCATTTCTTTTGAATCTCACTTCTCTACAGGTCTTGAGCGGATGTAGACACTCAAAAGCTCATCGATTTCACTCTAAAATATTCAGTATTAAAATAGTGAAAATAATAACCTTTAACAATTTTTTAGATGTAAGTCTCTTTTAATGGAGAGGCTTATGTCCAGTAGTAGACTATTAAGAACAGCTGTACTATATCACAACTTTCTATTGTACAGAAACTGTGCGTTTGTTTAAGAAACCGGAGGTTCCTCCTCCTCCAAATACAGGAACCGCCTTAATACACGTGCCGTGTCAAGGAGGGCTGCCTTCTGTATCAGACCCTTGATTCAGCTTTCTAATGTAAGCCTCTTAAAGTGTTGGTCGAGGCTTTTGGCTATCTATTCATTAGCAGATACGACTATCGAAACAATGATCACCGAATCCACATTCCACATATCGACAATCTCGTGAGATAAATCCGAATATTTTATTTGTTTTTCTTTTTCAACTTTCACGAGATTCTCGTCCTAAGGAACGGTGATATCGAAAATCATTGCGCGGCTCTTTTCTCCTCTTCTCTTTTGTCCTAAAATCTTTTTTAACATCCGTTGTGTACGTAATTTTAATATTCTTACATTGCGTCAAAATGTATGTAAAAATATATAACTCATTCCGCTAACATGTACTAGGCTTACATGATATGAAATATATTAAAAATAAGAATCGTCGTGAGGAATAAAATAAATAACCATTGGCTTTTGACCAAGTTAATAAAGTTCTCGTTTCTAAGTAGATTAGTTGTAAAGTCTAAAGAAGCAATAAGCACTCTTACTTACTGGAAATAAGTTGGAAATGAACATTGCAAGAAACCGCCGTGTTATAGGAGTGTCGGTTCAATGCAAAGTTTTTAAATAATATATCCGTATTGTGTGTATGCGCGATTTTAAATTTTATTATACTCTACTTTTTGGGTACAATGAAATTATAAGATACAAATCTAATATTCAACTCCCCAGTATCAAGGTCGGACCTTAAATAATAATCATCATTTTCTTGGTTTGATGGATGATTGAATTTAACATACTATCTTCGAAATATATGCACTAACATGGCAATCGGTAGATTTCATAACATCATAAGCCAGTTTTTCATTTGTAGATCTATTATATTTTCTTAATTAAGTATACCTCTACAATAGAAATTGTATATTATCACAGTTATAAGAGCGATTTAATTTATTATTGATTTACTATAATTAATTCTATAAAGGGTTGATTATAGTAGACGTATAATGGAATTGTGTGTGTGTGTCTGTGGCTTATTATTTTTATTGTGAGCTCTGCTATTATAAATCCTTAGTATTATAAATGCAAACAATAATAAGGCTCATTGCTTTTGCTCATTGGTTATACGTTTATTATTTATAAACGTTGATTTGTAAAACAAACATCGTGTTAAACGATACTGATTTGAAAATTCACATTTCAGGAAACTTCGTTTCCTTACATTTACATAAGATCAAATATATTTTTGCAGTTTTAATCGAGAAATGCTTATTATAAAATTTCGATTGGCGTTCAGAGGGATCTATGTGAAAGCATCGATTCAATTATTTTAGCAAGCCTTGCCTTCTTGAATGGCTGTCACTGTCCCTTAACACGAACCAAAAAGACAGAATGAAATTATCTTTGATAATGCCTAAGGTGAGACCGGTTAGGATTTAAGGTAATTAAAATAGTTTGATTCTATAATATATTTCAATAAGTTCCATCAAGTGCCGACAATCAAGAGTTAATTTAAAGAATAAAATAATTTAATATTTTTGAAAAAAAGAGCAGTTTTCATTTGAATGAAATTAATTTCTATATTGCTTTTGTAACTCAGTAAACACAATTTCACATTTTATGTACTCTCTGTAATTATGTAATACTATGATGTGAAAATAAAGAGTTTTCTGGCTATATATGTAAGCAAGTTTTAAATAATCCACAGTTGAAAGATATTCGGTTTATAAGTAGATTGTCATTAAGTATTTTTTGAAAACTACTAAATTTTTCTATAATATTTAAGAGCGAAATGTCTGATAATGGGAACTATAATTTGATTATTTAGATATTGACATAAAACCTCATTATTCTTGTTTTAGTTTTTTTAATATATATTTTTTCGTAAATCGAAATCTTTCGTTTTTTCGTACCTTTATTCGTATTTAGGCATTTGATTCAATAACGACTATGTTATTACGGGGGTATTGTTTCGTGAATTCTTCATGACAAGCCGGGAGCCGTCGGACCTTTCTCCTGTCACTTCTAATACCTGTTAATTTGGCAGCGATTTATTTTTAAAACTTCGGCCACAAGTTGTATGAAATAGATTTTTTGTTGTTTATATCAAAGTGGTAATTGTATTAATATAACTCTTATTAACTAGGTTTTACCATGATTTATCTTTAGTATTATTATAATACATATTTAAAACCATATTAACACAATTTTATCTGCGAGTTGAAGTAAGAAAAGTTACCTAAGTCTTTAATTAATCATTTTTAAGATACAGGAGGTAAATTAGTAGACGAACACCTGTAACACATTTTTTTTTTTTATCACTAATTCTGTGTTGTAATCATTAAAAGTTAGTAACACTTAGTTAAATTAATTCAACTGTTTGTTAAACCAATTTGATCTACAGTAAGCTGTATTTGACTTTCGAGCAAAATACGAAATCCTGAATCTTTTTTTAAATAATCAGTAAATATATAGTGGACCGATTTATTTAAAATGATTAACATAAAAGTCCCTAGCCCATTATGCCTATTTCGAAGTTCATTTTACCCTCCATTTTATACAACCGTATTTGGATCAAATTCAAATAATCTAATAAACCCTACCCCACGTATGTTCAAAATAGCAAAGAAAAGTATCGAATGTGCTGATTCTTTTTCAAGCTCTTTACGTTAATTTTGCATGAATACAGCTAGTAATATGTCCAGCAGTGGAATGTTAAAGAGTGTTGATGTGTGATGAAATATTTAGTCTTCATTTTTGTTAATCATAAACTATTAAATATTAATTAATCTTCTTTAATCTCTATAGATTTTTTTAGTTACGAACATATTAAAATCATGTAACTTCTGTATCTGTATATATTTAGAGACAATAAGAATTAATTTATTATAAATTAAAAAAATTAAAAATGGTTTAATTTGGTAAGAGACATTCCCATTTTAATAACTGTTGCATATTAAATTATACTTGTGAATTATGAGTAGTTAAATATTAATTTAGCTTCAAATTAATAATTGAATGAGTCAATGGGTTATATAGATCCTATCACATAGGTCAGTAAACACCCTCATACATCGATCACCTCATATATAGACTATTGCTTATAAATAACTTTATTTGATCGTTATTTTATTTCTCCATGCTGATAAAAAGTGTTTTATTCAAAAAAGAGATAAATGTCTTTATTTTTCTCATAATATTAGAAAAATCTAATATTTTAATCAAGCTGTTATTTTTTTTTAATAATTATTTACATGTTCAAAAGTAACTTTAACAAGAATAAACTTTTATTTTTATTGGGAACGTTGGAAAACAGATCGAGTTCAACTAATCTCTTTTAATTTATTTGTGTGTGTGTAGAACTTAGAAACTCACCTGCAAGTTTCCGACGTCCGTAACTGTTCGAGTATTGCACTGAAACACAGAGCCGTAGTGCGCGTGTTGCGCGCTGTGACGGTTCTACTGAAATGGCATCAGGAGTTCTCACTCTCCGGTTATATAGTCATGGGGTAAAGCCAAAAGCTTACCGGTTGGTGCTACGCTTCTACGCCGCGCCCCGCGTAGGCGTGCGTAGGCTTCGGCCTACGGCATGCTAGCATGATAATTATGTGTAGCAAATAGAGGATTTAATTATTTTCAAAACTTTTGCTGACGAACTTATATAATCATTATTAACATGTTATCAGAGTTCGTTAAAGTAGATTAATAAAATTAAATAGATTTATCATCATTATTATAAAATCATCCTTTAACTTATAATTGACGAAAGTTATAATACAAAAGACATAAGCTGTTTAACGCTACGATTAAAACAAGAATTCAAAAATTGAAGCCCTACGTAACGAGATCAAAGCATTAAATTAAACAGACTCAAACGAAAGTCAAAATAAAGTTCAGATACACCGCTTTGAACGTAAAGGAAAATGTTTAACGTACTCTAAAATTTCCAGCTTTAAATTCTCATTCTGTCATAGATTTTTTTTTCTCTTAAAAAACTTACGTATTACCTACCTATATTTTTTAATTACCTTTAAATTTTCTTATCTATACGAATAAATAAAATTCGAGTGTCTGTTTGTAATATCAAAATAACTGCTTTTTACTAAATGCATACACGGTACATATACCAAATGAAAAACTAAATTTTGGTTTACCTGTAATCTCAGGAACGGCTGGACCGATTTTGATAAGACTTTCACTGGCAGTAGCTGATTATATAAGGAATAACTTAGACTATTTTTTAGCTTTTCCCCACGGCGTTACCTGCGGTACAGCAATAAAGGCGGATAAATCCGCGGGGCAAAGCTAGTAATCCATAAAATTTATACAAAGTGATCGCGTAGATAACATAACTATTAAAAACTTATCTCTAATTTAAATAACCCAATTTATAATAACCCATTTCGCGCACGGAAAAAAAATAATAAGATAATTCAAAAGTGTAGGATAACACATAAATAGATATAGGTACCTACATAATTTAAAAATGTGTTACATAATTAAAAACATAAAATGAAAATGTTGCTTTACCTTTGTACAGAAAACCAATAGTTAACATAAACTGGAAACAAATAAATCCTACTTATATCACAAACTAACTGAGTCCCGTGGTGTTACCCACGGTCATTGTTGTACCATTACAGACTGCACGGTTGGTCGAGTGGTTTCAGCGGTCGCCATGCCGCTTGCTACTGCGCCAAGTGTCTTGGGTTCAAATCCCACGCGGTACAACACTTTGTGTGATCCACGAATTGTTGTCCCGAGTCTGGATGTTCTTTTTGTTACCGTTTCATGTATGTTTGTAAAGTCCCCCACGACACAGGATGTTTATTCCTAATGTGGGAGTTGTCTTTAAAAAAGAAAAAAAAAATTACAACCGCAGAGCAAAGTTTATCTAAAAAAATAACCTAAGTTACTCCTTATTACATCAGCTATCTGCCAATTAAAGTCTCGTCAAAATCGGTACCGCCGTTCAGAGATGAAAGTGTCCAATTGGTCTGAGATGGCACAGAATAGGAAAGAATGGCGCATTCTACTGTTGGAGGTCAAGTATGTATGTAATTTAACAAAGTTTAATGTATAATCAAATTTTTTTATAAAACTTGTATCACAAATGACGTATAGTGTTAATAGAAATGTCATTTAATATCATACTTGACTATTGAAAGTCAATGACATATTGGTTATTTTAGGCTCCATCTTTTTTTTTGACTAGTTAGGAAATCCCTTCTTAGGCGCTCTGCTGTGGGTGGACCCGGACCAAGTTATTTCAGGTCCCCCCCAGGAACGACACCGCGTCTATAAACGCTATCCTGGGGGAATAGAGTCCATCTAAGAACAGATTTAGAATAAAATAATTTTTATATGTCCGTGATTGTGATAATGTTATGGCCCTAAAAATGGAACTGAAGAACGGTTGATGTTTCAAGGGTTGGTATTCTTATGTATACCACCTTCTTTAATCAGACGTTCAACCTCTACTGCTGAATCTAAGCTGATATTAGTACATGGAACTAACGGCCGTTTTCAATAACCCATGTCCAGTTTTAACTAGAGATAGATTATTGAAAACGGTCTGACTGATCTTAAATAGTTTTTGTTTGTGACAATTTAAACTAGTAAAAAAATGTATCCTGCATATAAATGAAAGTATTGAATCAATTATATTGAAATAAAAATCGGGCAATTGCGAGTCTTGCGAGTTGAACTCAAGGTTCCGTACCATTATCTAACTAACTAACAAAAACGAGCAATAATTCACGTTTGTTGTATGGGAGCCTTAAAATATTTGTTTTATTCTGCTTTTTAGTATTTGTTGCTATAGCGGCAATAGAAGTACATCATCTTTGAAAGTTTCAACTATCTAACTATCACGGTTCATGAGATACAACCTGGAGACAGACAGACAGCGAAGCCTTAGTAATAGGGTCGCGTTTTACCCTTAGAATACGGAACCCTAAAAAGATATATAGACTATCTCTAGTTTTAATTAAAAACAGGGTATTGAAAACCGTAAGGTGTATCGACAAGTTTTGCCTTTTCTCCATTTAATGTAGATCGTCACCAGTCTTCACCTAGACGTAGAATACCCTATACTGCCTTTGACTAGACACGGTCTCGATCACGATCTTCCAATTCGGCTAGACTCTCTGGCGCTGCGTAGAGATGTCGCTTCGCTGTGCATCTGCTACCGCATTTATCATGGGGAGTGCTACGAGGAATTGTTCGGATTGATCCCTGCCGCATCTTTCTGCCATCGTCCTACGCGACAGAAATTTCATCCCCATCATCTAGATGGTTGGCAGTCCACAACTGTGCGATTTTCCCGAAACTTTCTGCCGCGCACAGCAAAACTGTGGAATGAACTGTCGCCTGCGGTGTTCCCGGACCAATACGACCTTCAAACCTTCAAGAACAGAGCTTACTCCTTCCTAAAAGGCAGGCAACGCACTTGTAACGTTTCGTGATATCTTTGTCAATATCATTCGAAAGAATCTGAAAAAAATGAATATGATATGACAGTGAAACCCCAAAATAGCACATTACAGAGATTTTGGTTGGGAGCGTCGATTTATAACCAGTCATTAGTTAGGCTGAGCCTCATTTATTAATCACCAGTATGTATGTACCACGGGTAGGTAGGATTGACTTGGAATAAAAACATACAAAACGCAGATTTTCCATACGTTACGACACGACTCATCTATACTAATATTATAAAGCTGAAGAGTTTTTTTGTTTGAACGCGCTAATCTCAGAAACCGCTGGTCCGATTTGAAAAAATATTTCAGTAATGGGAAGTTTTATGCATTCATTTTAAGATGTTTTAAATTTTTAATATACTTACAAGGTTAAGTAGTGTCGTGGGCAATTAGTAACACATATTTAATTTGATTTTTTTTTTGCCGTTTGCCGCTTATTCAATTAAAAAAAAAAATTCATATCTGTTTAAAAAGACAAAATTACAGTCAAGAATAATGTAAAACACTATCAACACCTAATGCGTTGGCCTTAAATGCCACGGTTAAGGTCAAAAGTTATCCTTCTAATTGTAAAGAAGCTTTTAGACGAGACTACACCATGATATCAATTCCTTTTGTTACCCTCGGGATGTATGATCTTGAAGGGATTGAAGCACAAAGCTTCGTCACCCTTCCTTGTTAACCTGCTCGACTAATAAAGTAATTTGTACATTCTAATAAACAAAGAATTTTATAAAAGTACCTATTACTGTTTTGCTACAAAATATTTAGAATAGTTTTCAATACTCACTTAATTTTTTTTTTTATTGCATAGGGGCAAACGAGCAGACGTATCGCCGCAACACCAGAGGCGTCACAAGTGCGTTGCCGGCCTTTGGGGGATTGGGAGAGGGAAAGGGGGAGGGTATGGGGCTCCGGTATCCTCACTCACTCGGTGAAAACAGCGCAAGCGCTATTTCACACCAGTTTTATGTGAAACCGTGGTATAACTCCGATCGAGCCGGCTCATGCATGCCGTAGCGTGACTCTCCCACGATTCTATAAGTTTTGTTTTTTATTGGAATTTTATAACCTTTTAACACTCCAACTAAAAATTAAAATCATATTGATGTGTCTAAATAAAAACAATACATTTTATGCGTGTTTAAAAGAAAATTTCGTAAGTAGTATGAAATATGTAACAATTCAATGTTTTATCTAAGAAAATGCAGAACGCTGTAGGTATATCACAACTACTTTGGGTACAGTAAAAAAACTACCTAAAGTACATGAGAACACCACCTAAAGAATATGACCCATTGTTGTGATACACATTACAATATCTGCGTAAACGTATAGGTATAGGTGCAAGTCTTGCAAGTAAAATCAAAGGTAGTGTTTGTTCTATTTAAAAAAATGTGTAAGTTATTCAATCAAAAAAATGAGGTCTAAGTATTAAAAATACTTTATATTTTAACACATCTTTTTTTTATTGAATAGTTGGCAAACGAACAGACGTATCACCTGATGGTAAGCGATTACCGCCGCTAATGGACACCCGCAACACCAGAGGCGTCACAAGTGCGTTGCCGGCCTTTGAGAGATGGGGAGAGGGATGGGGAAGGGATTGGGGTATAGGCCTCCGGTAAAATAAGTATATTATTTTCGTATTTTGTCATAATAATCGAAAAAATTTGATTGAAATGTACAAAACTACAAACTAGCTTAAATAGTTTTTAATATATAAAATTCTCGTGTCACGGTGTTTGTTACCAAACGCCTCCGAAACGGCTAGACCAATTTTCATTAAATTTTGTGAGCATATCGTGCAGGTCTGAGAATCGGATAACATATATTTTTCATACCCTAAATGATAAGGGTAACCCACCTCTATATGTTTTATAGCAAAGCAACGTTTGCCTGATCAGCTAGTATATAAAAAATAACTCTCTCAAGTTGTGTTTTACATAAAATGCTATGGAGAATGAATACATTCATTACATAAGTGCAAGAGACAATAAATGACTCACATGCATAGTAAGTAATGACCCATATGTAAACCTTGATAACGGAATGTATTTATTTACTGTTTAAGTACTAATTCGACTTTATTACTATCTTAATAGCTCTCCTATACGTATATCCTTAAGTCTATCTGTCTGTGATGCTTCCAGGGCTACACTACTTTAATGAATTTTGGCATAGAGATACGAGTATTTTGAGTGTTGAGAAAGGACATAGGCTACATTTTACAGCGGTAACTTACACACAAGCGGACGGAGCCATGAGCAAACCTAGTAGAAAATATATTGTATGTATTTATTGGCATGGTTGCCTGTAAGATATTGCCATGGAGCGATAAGGCCGCCACGTAATAAAATAAACTGGTGTACAATAATGATATTCGTTATTATTTTTATTATTATTGGCGTATCAAGTTTCATTAGAAACTAACTGTGCCCGCTACTATGTACACGTGACATTTGGATTTATAAGTTATTTTTCATTTTCACCGTGAATACATTCTCTGCACTACGACAAATATTTCAAAACCAAAATCAGCTAAATCGGCCCAGCCGTTCTGGAATTTTAGCGAGAAAAACGAACAGCAATAGATTTTTATATAAAAGAAAGCTTTTTATAAACAGTGACCAACCCTTTTTGGAAAGCTGAAATTGTAATTGAGCGAGAGTGATTCCAGTTGACCTTTTTAAACCTACCCGTAATTTTCTTACTATTTAAACTTTGACATATTTTGATCGTCTTATCAATACGTGTGTGGATGTTAGAAAATATAATATTTACTCCGTGTATTGTATGTGTGTGTGTGTGTGTGTGTGTTTGCTACCATTATTTTCCAATAGGTATGTTTCAAATAAGCATTTTTGAGGATAGTATAAATCTACTAACAATATGTAGTTTTTTATGAATTTCCGCAAAACTTTATTCCCGACAGTTTTAACTCGGTTCTAAATTAGACTGGTTTTATATAGTTATATTTTATGCAATTCGGCATTTGAGAGCGAACTTTCGGCATCCTTTCATCCTTTCCTAATTAAATTAAAATCATTACAAGATATAATTGATATCATGACTATGATTTTTGAAGTAGCGTTTAATTTATTAATAAGTAATTATTTTATGAGATATACATTCTAGAAATAAATGACTAAGTTTTCCATTGTAGTGCTGTTAAAAATTGTCACGAAAGAGGTCGGCGATTTTCAAAAATTACACAAGTTAATTCAGAAAATAAATTTGAAAAAAACAAAATGTAGTGTTAAAATATAAAAATACTGGCATTTGCCCGTGGCTTCGTTCGCATTTAATAAAAATTGTCCTATGTTACTTCTACCTCCAAGAATGTGTGTACAAAGTTTCATGATGATCGGTTAAGTAGTTTTCATTTGAAAGTATGACAAACAAACTTACTTTTACCTTTATAATATTAGTGATAAAAATATTTGTATGTAATATCAAGCTTCATAATTATTAAGATTTTATAATACTTGGATCTTATGACAAAATAGAATGATTAAGATATCTAAAGATTCAACCAGTTGTCAAGGAGTGATAGTAATATCATAAGAACTATTTTTAGTTTAATCAATTGTATTGTTTCTGTATATAGCTATTACGGTGTGTGAATAAAGAGCTTTCTAGCTTTGTATATAATTAGAAGTGAATTTATATAAATTGAACTTTAATGCCTATCTAAACTCTAAAAAATTTTGTTTGACTACTTATGAATTAAACAAGAACTTTCTAATTTATGGTTGTTAGAGAACGCAAAAATAAATTTTTTGTTTTTAATTTTTACGCACTAACAATATTGTATATTTTTAATAGTAAAGTTCATGAACATTTGTGATGGTAAAATCGTCACTGCATATAGTTAAGTAATGAAAACTTTCCATTTATGATAACCCGGAACTAGAGTACTACAGCTTATTGCATAGTTTAAAATTTGGTACTAGGTCTCGTAATAATTCAGAGTTAGTGAACTTATATAATATAGAGATAACTTTTATATAAATTAGGCATATAAGTTAGGCATTCACAACAGGTATGTGATACAGTTTTGCCATGATCAACTTATCTGGTCTGCCTCAAGCTTGTAATAAAACCAAAACGGCCACGTATTACATAATTATCTAAGTTCGTTTAGTAATTTAAATTTTTATGTTAATATAAGTGATAATTTAACTGCCTCGTTGGTCTAGTGGTTAGCGTAAGCGACTGCAAATCAAGAGGTCTCGGGTTCAATTCCCGGGTCGGACTGCTGTTGGGTTTTTCCTACAAGAAATTCCTAATAGCAGCCCGGAGTATGAAAGATGGCGGTGTTTCCTGCCCGTGCTTCGGAGAGCACGTTAAGCCGTCGGTCCCGGTTGTCATGAACATCTATGGCAATCGTTATTGGGAAGTCAGTGCCCTCAAATATACTGACAACTAGTTCAACCTTCGAATTCAGTTCGCCCTCAGGGTTGCGGAGGTCAGATGCCAGTCGCTCTGTGTAGAAACTGATATTCAGGTAAAACCGGTTGAACTGGTAGCCGACCCCAAATATTGGGAATAATAAAGGCTAGGAAGATGATGAATATAAGTGATAATTTCAAACATAACTTAGGCATTATGCCTTTTAACCTTATTGTACCAAGATCTGTTTTGTGTATTTAATGCTATTGAAAAAATTATTTCTGTAATCTCTTGCCGCTCGACTGTTTTATTTCCTGTAATTGATTAAAGGTCCCATGTGCACTTTTAATTATGCCCTTGTCTTCGCTGATGGATAACACGTTGCCCTACACTACGACAAATTGATTTTATCTAATAAAATCTGTTTCTCATTAATCTTCACACGGAATGAGATTATTTTCGATGTATACATACATATATATAAATACATACATATACGTATACATCTCAAAATTGTATAACACAACTTTTTCAATTCGTAGTAAATCCATCAAAATAAAAAAATATGTTATAAATAGGATATTGTTTTTATTATAGACTAGCGGAGCCCCGTGGTGTTACCCACAGTACAAAAACAACAGCGGGTAAGGCCGCGGGCCGAAGCTAGTCTAAAAAAAAAGTGGCATGAGCTAGTCCTTATATCATCAGCTATCTGTCCGTCAAAATCTGTGCAGCGGAAACAGCGGAAAACAGACACACAGACAAAATTTGTAAAAATGTTATTTTGGTATAAATATCGTGTATGCATACATATGCATTTAATATAAAGCGGTTATTTACAATTACAAACAGATACTCCAATTTCATTTATTTGTATAAAAGATATAGACTAGCTGAGCCCCACGGTGTTACCGGTCGTACAACAACAATCACAGGTAATGCCGCGGGGCGGAGTTAGTCCAAAAAGTAGCCTAAGTTACCACTTATATCATCTGGTACCTATCAGTGACAGTCTGTCAAAATCGGTACAACCGTTCCAAATTAGCTGGAACAAACCAATAGACAAAGTGAAAAGGTGTTAATTAGAAGTAACATACAGACACTTCAATTTTATTTATTTGTATAGAAGGCTGAGAATACGTAACCTATTTCAGTTATTCACAGAAATATAATGATAGCGAGACTTTGTAAATAAACAGTATTCGATGCTTATGAAGAGCTCCGAGTCAACCTTAATATAAAAAGTTATACAAAATCGAACATTATGAAATCCTCAATATCAGAATGGTGATGTGACGCTGACTACTCGAATAACAAATGCACCTACTTTATTTGACGTCCGATGTCTATGAAAGTAATGAGCGTGGGTAGTCCCTTGGCCGTTAAGAATGAGTCAGTCCTGTTTGGGGTTCCGCACCTCGAGAACAAAACGGAGCGTTATAGGAACATTTTTACATGACATCCTCAATGTGCATGGTTGATAAGTAAAAAAAATATTAATAGATAGAAGTAAAAACTTATAACTTAGAATGTTATTTGTTAAATTAAAGTGTAAAATTAGAAATTTTTATAATGTTTATATTAAAATCATCAACATCAAACATTAGCATGTCGGTGACCCGAACCCATGAGTGTTCCCGTACTAAAAAATGCTCAACGCGGCTTAAGGTGTTTTCACTTCAAAAACTTCTTAAACAGTAATATTTATTTTAACCAATTTAAGTATTTCACAAAGTAAATAAAACACGCGTATGCACCGTGGTTTGATGGTTTGATGGTATCTTTATCGTCACAAAAGCCCGGTCCAAGATGATTACAATGATGATAAGGGATTGTTTCAGAATAACAAAGTTAGATTTATCAAAAGTGAACATTTAAGTTTGACTATTTAGAACCCACAGTGGGTGAGTCAGACTCGTACTTGTCACTGCTTTTTTAACCCTTAGAATCGCATCTAGGAAATCATACGTAGGAAGTGCGGTAGCGTGACAGGTCGACGACTTTTAACGAGTCATAGTGAAACTAATAAGTGAACTGAAGAGAATTTATTAATAGAAAATATAGTAGTAGTTGTAACGTTAGGTAACAAATAGAAAGGATAACATTTGCGTCAGTAAATTAACTGACTGCACGGTTGGCCGAGTGGTTTCAGCGGTCGCCATGCCGCTTGCCTCTGCGCCAAGTGTCTTGGGTTCAAATCCCACGCGGTATAACACTTTGTGTGATCCACGAATTGTTGTCCCGAGTCTGGATGTTCTTTGTGTCCGTTTCATGTATGTTTGTAAAGTCCCCCACGATACAAGATGTTTATTCCTAATGTGGGAGTTGTCTTAAAAAAAAAAAAAAAAAAAACTATAAGCCTGGCGTTGTGATTGATGAAGTTTCGACCCGATGATTATCATTTTCGAATCGAAAAACTAGAGTCATGTATCGTTTCGAAAGTGCCTGAAAAGTCCTACTTGAAATAAAAAGTTCTTGATTATGATTAAAATGGTCACCTCGTCTCTTTAATGTCTTGTCGGCGCAGTTGTAGCGCATGCGACTGCTGTGCTTGCGATCTCGGGTTCGATTTCCGGGTCGTTACAAATATTTGTATGATCTGCAAATATTTGTTCCGTAGTTTGAGTGTTTTCTATGTATAATACGTATATATTTACAAAATAAAGGTATTCATATCACTTGTCTAGTACCCATAACACAAGTTCTGCTTAGCTTGCGACTAGATGGCTTGTAAATTTTAAAAAAAAGTTGTATTTTCGAACACGTTATGTGATAAAAAGTTCTGTTAAAGTGTTCTATGTGCCTTTATCCTACTAATATTAGAAACGCGAAAGTTTGTAAGTATGTAAGTGAGTATGTTTGTTGCTCTTTCACGCAAAATTTACTTAATTAATTTTGATGAAACTTTGCAATAATATAGCTTTTACATCAGAATAACACATAGCCTACAATTTATAAAGATACTAGCTTCGCCTCGCAACATTGCCCGCTGTTATTGTCGTAGTGCGGGTAGCACCGCGAGGTTCAGCTAGTAATAAATGTTTGTGAAGTCCCCCGTAAAACAATATATTCCTCGAACGGCAGTTGTTTTTAAATAAAACAAAAAATTAAAAAAAAAACACTTATCAACATATTAGAGCTTGTTCTATCTTAACAAAATAATAATGGCACATCACTGACTTCATTTACTACTATAGATCTAAAAGACTTAAATCATCCAGGTTTTGGTCTTAAAAATAGTATTTTAAAACAGCTTCACAAGATCGAAATTCACATAACAGCAGTAGCTAATAAGCTGCACTTCCCGTTCAAGTTCTGATAGAATGTGTCCTCAAAACAAGCAGTGAATAATAAATGAGTTTGTATTACAAAACAAATATTTTAGTACGCTCTCAGTTTTTTCATTATGAGGCAATGAAAATTTGTGTTTGTGAATATTGTATTTAGAATAACTGTAAATATTCACGATTTCAACATTTTATTTGAAACAAGTGCATCACGCAAAGTGATGATAGCAGATGTGGTAAAATATTCTATTTGTATTATGGAATAGTGGGCAAACGAGCACACGTTTCGCCTGATGGTAAGCGATTACCTCAGACAACATCGGGGTCGTCATAAGTGCGTTGCCAGCCTTTGGGGACTGGGGAGAGGGATGGGGGAGGGGTTAGGATATGAGCCTCCGTTATACTCACTCACTCGTAGAAATAAAGCGCAAGCGATGTTTAACACCGGTTTTCTGTGAGGCCGTGGTATCACTCCGGTCGAGCCGGCCCATGCATGCTGAATTGTGGCTCTATCACGGCTCTCCCATACAGAAAGAGATAAAATATTTCTGTCATTTTTTCAAAATTCTCTATTTTTTCTAATTATACTAAAGCTAATCTGTTAATATGTATCGCTGTTATTGAATACTTAACATCCCTTCTAAAAGAGAGCTAAATATATCTAAGGGATAAAATAAATTACTAATTTGGATTTCCCTTCCTCCCCTTATATCCCCCTAATAAATTTTACTTTACCCCTACAGTAAAGAATAGGAATCAACGTTCAGCCAACCAGCATCTATGTCCTGAACATAGATAGTCTATTCAGTAAACACACTTAGATTTCGAAGACTTCATTACAATATTTTTCAGTTAATTAAAACATAGTACATTTACAGGTAGTTCACGGATTTAGGAAATGGGTATAAAATGCGGGTAAATATTGCTTCGTAGAGAGCCGTAACGCCTGCAAAACTACGCGTAGGCTAGCAATGCTACGCAGCTACGATAATTTTAGTAACATCCCATGATAACATTCGTAACTAATATGTGTTGAGTTTACAAAGAGCGATAAATATAACCCAGGGAGTTTCATGCCTCAACACATTTTAACAAATATATTTAAATATAGATAGCACAGTTTGTTTACTTTTATACTTGAAAAACAAATTAACAAATGAATTATAAAAAAAATAACAAAACCTTGTTTATCATGTGTTTCATTTCATCTTTGGGTCGGTGCTGAACTTGAATTAAGCACATTATATTAAAACGAAACTTTTAATCACCTTTTCAAAAAAAAGGAAGTTCTCAATTCCTACATGCATATAATTACTTTACGGGTAAGTTCAAAACATATGTTTGTTAGACAGTTCAGTATAATAGTACTAACTCAAAACTACTGAATAATATGTACAAATATGTGATTGGCTATGCTGACTGCGTATTTAAAAGAAAATAACACACTCATTCTTAGCATAAAAGGTCTTTACACAAATAAAATTACTGGCAAACGAAAGTATTATTTGTGGACATGGCCGTTTTGTCCAATATATGTCTGAAGTCCTAAATCAACGGTTATTGAAATCGAGATGATAAAATTCATACTGATATAATAAATTAGAAACTAACTTTATCTGTCTTTCTGTCTCTCTGTTACACTTTCACGACTAAAGTGCTGGATTAAATTGGATGAATTACGGTATATACATCGACTGGACCTTGGAGAAGGACATAACCTTCTTTTGTCGCGATAACCGACATAAACGCAGGCGGAGTCGCAGTCTATAGTTAGTAATTTATATTTTAGTACATTTCTGAACACTTTATGCAGTGGACTGAAGTACATTGCGATATTGGAGTATTGAGAATACTCCAATATAGAAATGTCTCTGATAGTAGCAATTGGTGTTAAATTTCTACTTGTAAGTAACTCACAGTATTCGACTATTTAAAAGGTAATTCAATGTTTCATGTAAAAACGTGACCTATTGTAGGGTTTACAAAAAAAAACTGTGTTTATTTAGTTCTCAAAAACATAGACGCTACGTGACATAAATTTGTAACGACTGGTCACGGAACAGCAGCAGCTACAGCTGCTGTAGTCTTTAAAATATAGGTTGATCTCCGTGACAGTTACCACTGTCGTTTAAGAACTTACGAGGTACAGTTTAGGTGTGAATATTTTTATGTATTACACTTCATCTATACTAAATTATGAAGCTGAAGAGTCTGTTTGTTTAGTTGGTTGAAAGCGCTAACCGGACGAAATAATGGTCCGATTTGTTTTTTTTTTATTTCAGTGTTAGATAGCCCAGTTATCGATAGGCCAACTTATTATCACGTTATAACGAAAAGGAGCGAATCCTACTAATATTATAAATGCGAAAGTTTGTGAGTATGTAAGAGAGTATGTTGTTGTCTTTCACGCAAAAACTACTTAATGGATTTTGATGAAACTTTACAATAATATAACTTATACATCAGAATAACACATAGGCTACCATTTATAAATATACTGGCTTCACCTCGCGGCGTTGCCCGCGGGGTTCAGCTAGTTATCAATAATATGGCAAAAACGGTGGAAAATATTTCTTTCGAGTGCTTCCATTTTGTGCGTTACGTTAAATTTTTACACAAACAATGTATTAAAGAATTGTTTCCCTTTAAAATTTAAAAAAAAAGTCTACGACAGCCTATGTCTATCATTTTGTGGTAAACAAATTTGTTCACTCTGATAAATCTTCACGTCACAACAGGAGAAGCAGACGAAATTGCGTGGGTCATCTAATTTATGATAAAACTGACACGTAAAGAATGAAATTAAAGGTGATACAAAATAAAATAGCTTATATTTCGTCAGTTTTATACTTAGCTGTCACAGAGAGCTATATTTTGAGTACTGAAATATTTTTTAATAAATCAAATCAATCAATTCCAATGAAAGTAACATTAATGAACCTCCTCGTATTTAAATCTGAGTATCAAAAATAACAGGTTAAATGCAACATTTAGTCTGAACAATAAATGAAAATGATACCTCATTATTTTTGTTTCTATGAATAGGGATTACATTGCATCTTTCAAATATAAAATTAATGTGGGAGACGCTTTGTCATTTTAGTTGGTTTGATCTCAATAACACATTATCATGTGTAGACTGTGCGATGGTTTACACAAAGTAGAATTTTAAGTGTGGTTTCATAAACTGTACCTATGCTTAGAATTTTACAACATATACATCAATGTGGCCAGGTTTTTTGTTCACGCATCAATTTGGACATATTTTTAATCGAATCAATCTATACACTAAAAAAGTGTATCTTTATAATTTCAAATTAATAGCGATAATATGAAATTATATATTTCATTTTAACAAAAACATCAACAACCCATAATGTCCACTGCTGGGCTCGGGTCTCCTCTCAGGGGAGGGTTAAGGCCATACGTCCCCACGCTGGCCAAGTGCGGGTTAGGGAGTGGCAAGACAACGTTGTGGACGTTGACAACGTTGGTTTGGCGCCTAAAACACATATTTTAAATATTTAATCTGTCTGTTTCTTTTTTCCGACTAATCTCTGGAACGGCTGGACCTATATTGATGGAACTTTCACTGGCAGATAACTGCTGATATAAGGAGTAACTGAGACTACTTATATTTTAGACTAGCTCCGCCTCGCGGTGTTACTACTTCAATGTTTTTGTAGAGGTATAACACCAATGACACCACTTGAGTAGAATATTCTTAGCAAATTAATCTATGAGTAGTGATTTACTTAGCTCTATGAAAAACAACACTTCCAGTGATCGGATTACAAAGACTGGAATGTTCCGTGCGGCCGGAAAATGGTCAGTAAAACTTCATTAACTCTCTAAGTTCATATAATTATATTAACACAGATGAGTACCAAAGGGATCAAGGGAAATGTAGCCGCTGGCGTACGATTACATGTTTAACAGCTGTTTCTAATTTAGATTTACAAATTTTCACTTAAATAACTCAATCGATAAAGTAGAAATAAGAGTTGTGTACCTTTATTATATTTGTGTAACTTTATTATATTTCGAGGTCATGTTGCATTTAAGTATACAAGTAGAATGGGGTTAGTGTTTCTAAATGCCAAATACTATTTCTTTTTATTGTATAGGAGGCAAACGAGCAAATGTCACCATTTTGCTTTCCGAATATGAATTTAATTAAGTACGAATTAGGCAGGCCTAAGTTAGGAAAGCCAAGCCAAAGCCAAGTTCGGCCCGAACTGATTCTTTGGCATGCCACACTCAATTCCTAGTCGGGTTGTCCCTAAATGCATATGAAAGTATATACTTTCAGTGATAGGTAGCTGATGATATTTAGGGTAAGTTAAGCTACTTTTACGCAGTATGTCGCTGTGATTCTCGCAGGCGTTGTTGTGGTGGTACAACATCAACAGCAGGAAACACCGCGTGGAGCAGATAGTAGGAGAACTAATTTTCAGCATGAATGGGCCGGCTCGACCGGAGCGATACCACGTCCTCACAAAAACTGATGTGAAACTGCGCTTGCGCTGTGTTTCACCGAGTGAGTGAGGATACCGGAGACCCATACCCCAACCCTTCCCCTCATCCCCCTCCCTATCCCTCAAAGGCCGGCAACGCACTTGTGACACCTCTGGTTTTGCGGGTGTCCATGGGCCGCGGTAATCGCTTAATTCCATACAAAAAAAATATTTATTTATCTTTATTGTATACACAAAATAAAACAGTACAACAAAATAAGTTACAAAGTATGTAAGGATGTATAACAATTGGTGGTCTTATCGCTCAAGGCACAACCATAGCACGGACATTAGGTAGTGTAGTAGCTTACCCACAGGTAATACATTACAACACGGTTATTTAAAAATATCAGTAGAGATCCATATACAAATATTACACACTACACAACACGAGTAGTATATAAGACTGCCTCGGTGGCGCAGTGGTAGTAAATGCGACTGCTGTGCTTGAGGTCTCGGGTTCAAATCCTAGGTCGTACCAACTGTTTGTGTATGTATTTACGAAAAAAAAGTAGAGGTATATGTATTCATATCAGTTGTCTAGTACCCATAACACAAGCTCTGCTTAGCTTGGGACTAGATGGCGTTGTGTGTTAAATGTCCGAAATATTTATTTGTTATTATTATTATAAGCCAATAATTACAGCGCAATATGTTTAAAAATGAAATTAATTCTACTAAATTTATAAACACATAATCGTAACTAATATTATAACGTGAGCGTGTTTGTTTCTTTATCTATTACGCCTTATATTAAACGACTGTCAAAATTGTTTTACCTATGGAAAGTTATATTATCAGCGAGGACCATACAATATAAAATTACGTACGTAACCTGTTTTAATAACTATAATACGTAATTAAAATGTAAATATTTATCCTCCAGCTATTTAACCTTCATGTACCAGTTCGTAAATCTTAAACCGAAACCCGCAGAGCATTAACGGATGAACAATTCCTTTAAATTAAATAAATGAATAAATTTTCAAGGATTGTACTTGACTGATGCGCAGAATTCGAAAAGGTCACAAAATAACCACGACGGATTTAATGCCAGCGTATATATAGCTTTTGAAAATTATTTAATCAATCAAGTATATCCCCAAAATATTATTTACATTTATCTTTTCCTCATACGCAGACACGTATCATTACTATTAGTATGGAATAAAAAAGACGTCACGTATCAATTGAATTACTACAGGATGAAATCAGACAGTCCAATATTTGGCGACAAGTCTTTGCTAATGGAAATCATTGGTTTAGCTAAAGGCAGGTAAAGACGGTACGAATGACGTAATCATATTTTATAAACAATAATAAATAAATATTTCGGACATCTAACACACAACGCCATCTAGTCCCTAACTAAGCAGAGCTTGTAATATGGGTACAAGACAACTGATATACATAAATATTTACTTTTATTTGTGAATACATATTTTATGTATATACATATTATACATAGAAAACACCTAAATTCCGAAATAAATATTTGTAGATCATAAAAACATTTGGTCCAACTCGGGCATCAAACCCAAGACCGTGGAAGTCATATACAAATGTTATGTAGGTTTTAAATGAAAAAAAAATCTGTTTCTTTTTTAACGCCTACATAATTATGAATATACTAGTTTACCCGGCAAACTTCGTATCACTTTTTCTATCATCTTCTACATTATCGAAAAAAAACTTTTAGTAAGCCCGTGTCAACTTCCCAAAGGGCTGCAGTGTATAGAACTAAGTTTACTAAGAGAATGTAACACCTCCTTTTTTAATTTTCTTCTATGCAAATCTTGTCCTGAAAAAAGAAAGTTAATTTGGTGCAGTCGATCGAAAGCTATGGGCGTACATACATTTTTGTGATTCATTTATATTTATGAATCTTTTTAATATACCAAAAAGAAATGAAATAAAACTATTTTTCGATTCCTTGAGTTGCGCGAGCTTTATCTAGGTGTTGCAACATGTTGGAGGAATTTTGAATTTGGATTTATTTTCTTCGCAAATAATTCGCGCTACTTGCCAGCCGTTTTGAAATATGTTTAAGTTTTGTTGTTTCTAAAGTTAATTCAGTAGGTACCTACAGGATCTATACGAGAAGCATCCTTCATCCATCGGCTTGACTGGTAAAAAGTATTTTTAACAAAACTAACTTACAATCTAATTACCATGCCTTATTGCCTATAGTAAAAATATTTCAACGTTTAATGAATTAAAAAACTTCACTTATATCCTATTTGTACATATCGACGTAGGTGCCTACCTAATTTATTAGGATGCTACCTTAAAGTGGAAACTTAAATGACCATCATAAGTCCCCATAAAATGATATGATGAGATGATTGATAAATAAAGTGTTTTAAGAATATTATAAAATTATGTTCATTGCGAACATCAGAAATAATGTTTTCGTTAACTCTCGAAATGTCTGTACCCGACGCTTTGACCCTAAACTTTGGCGTTTGTGCTTGGTCTCTGATAGTAGTTACTAACAAAATATATGATTCTATTTATATTATATTATAAATTTAAATTTCTAAAATTTATTGTGTAAGAAAACCTTATGTTTTCGTCAAATTTTAATCACTATTTCACATTAAGGGTAGCTTTTTGACCAATTGACCAAGAGATATCCTATAATTATGCCACGTTGTACTCATGAAATTTCAAGTTCACCTTTATGTAGAACAACTAGTTTAAAAATAATTTAAATTAATACAACAGTTGATCCTGAACCTGAACTGAAAAAAAAGCAGACAGAAAGAATACTATAATCAAAAAATTGATACTTTTGGATAATTAGGTACTATTAATTTGCTTCATCTTAAACACAGATCACCCCCAAGAGTGTGAGTAGATCTGTGGAGTGATCTGTGATCTTAAATTAAAATGTGTTGTCGTAGTGGTGGCAGCCGACGTACGTTATGTGTATGTAGGTACTAGCTGCTCGAATACCAATGAGTTTCTATCATACTAGCTTTTGCCTTCGGCCCTGCCCGCGTATAAGTCGGTTATCGCGGTGGTTCTTCAAACTGATTTAACGTTTTTAGTTATGAAGCGATTTAAATGAAACAAAAACATGTTCAAAAAATGATAAGTGGAGCAAACAGCAACGCATTTGTGAAAACCGGATAAAAAACGGTTAAGCCGTTTCTGAGATTAGCCTACACAAACGTACAGACATGACAGACATTTTTCAAACAATTCTTATAATCATTGTTTTAGATTATATTACGTTTCAGTTTTTCTTAAGTATATTCCATGTAATATACGATTATATTAAATGTATTGATATGTATATATATCACCGTACCCAGATGTATGAATGATGGATGTTTTATGAATTATTTGAAAAGATGGTGCACATGAGTTTCTCACCAGCTCTTCTCATGAATGCAATACCCATCGGAGCTGGTACTTGGATTGATTTCAATTTAAACCTTTGAGTTGAATCGAAATCAATCTAAGCTCCGGTAATTCAAATCATCTCAGTGCATTTAGTATTAGGAGTTTTGTTTTATATTTTTATGTTTGTATTTTTGACGTGTTCAAGTGCCTTTTGGGGCCTATGGAAATAAATGATTTGAGTTTGAGTTTGAGTTTGTACTGATTTTGGCAGGACGTCCCGCTTTTTGGAGTTAACTGACAGGATGTCCAAAATTGAAGTTAGTTAGCTGACGATTTAATTGGCAGGTAATTCACGTATTAGGGATCATGCAGCATGTAGTAGAAGAAAAGAAATTTTTTTATTGCGAATGATGCTCGTACTCATGTGTTGTAATTTGAGATTAGATACGATACGATTGACCATATTGATTAAGACTTACATTTTACTCCCCAGCCATCCAACCTGTTATAAAGAAGTTTTCACTTCAAAAAATAAAACTATGTTTTTAAATACCTACTAATACTCTATGACTCAAGAAACAAAGGAGTCGTACAGAATATAATGCAACAGAATACATAAATACGGTCCACGAGGAGCATACCTATCATAAAATACGAGTGGATAATTATGTTAACAAACTCCATATCAACATACCGCAACCAACGCTAATTTTAATAATAGTAAATAGCAACGACATTATATATATTTTGTCAGTGATAACAATGTCATTTTGTCAGTGGTAAATAGTGACAAGTAAAGCCATCTGACGAATTAAAAGTAAGACGCACACTGTATTAATTGTAGTTAAGCTGTAATCTTGATTATTGCGTTGTTGCGGCATAGATGGCACCTGGAGAGGGCGCGACGACCTTCGATAATTTTGTATAGAATTAAGTACCTACATTAGTATATCTTGTCTTTGGGGGTGCGGCTGCATTTTATTTTTGTTTTTGTAAAAAATTTTGAGCAAATTTAATAAAATAAAATAAATATTTTGTGGTCCGTAGGGTGGGCCTGGAGATCTGTGACACAAGCTTCGAGCCTAGCACGGACTCCGGCTTTCACCCAGGAAATTTTAGAAGCTTTTTAATTTTTAACTAGAAATCCTGTAGCTAAATTGTACCTTCCTTGTGAGAGAAATAAAGTTTATTATTATTATCTTTATTACACTTAAATAAACATATAAATTACATTTATTTATTATTATTATTATTGAAATGTCAGAGATAATTCGATACTCCATTCTTTTGCCACAAAAAACGTATAGAATTTTTAAAAATCTTTAGGCTTTTTATCGAATAGGGCAAACGAGTAGACATATCGCCTGATGGTAAGCGATTACCGCCGCCCATGGACACCCGCAACACCATAGGCGTGACAAGTGCTTTCTCGAAATTCAATAATATTACACTATTACTTTCTAATATTCCCATTACAGCTTGAACAATATATTGTTGTATATTGACAGCACAGTTACTGGAAAAAATATCAGCTGTGAAAAAATTAAGTGTTGAAACAACAAATTACATGCACTTTTCTCATAATAAAAAGAGAATCGTTTTTATTTTGTAAAGGCATCTATGAAGATAATGGATCGGATTCCCATTTTTAACTCCCAGACGGCCTGAAACTAAAAACTCTATAAATCTATTAATTTTGTTTATGGTTGTAGTTTTTGGCTAAAATCGAGCATTCTCATTGGCTGATAATGGTTGTAAAACAGTCTTATGAAAAGTTAACAATGGCGGGGGTTTTGTCACATCCTGTTATGTGTTGGGAGAGTGCATGGCCTCGACGTTGATCCCGTTCTAAGAGATTTTTCTGTTACGCCGCTGCTGTGTATATATTATTGACGGCGTTAAAATTCGTGATGGTGCTCTTAAAAAGGCCATGGATTTGATGAAAACGGTAAGTCACATAATGCAGTTTATTTACGTGAACATTTGTTTGGCTTTTGTTTCTTGTTTTGGTGATATTGAAACTGGCCATTACATTAGAAAAAATATCTTTTTCCAGAATTTGTTTGCACGTGGGAGGTAAGTCCCTATAGTTACTGATAAATATATAGTGTCCAGTTTCGGATTTACGAATTAAGAATCACCAATAAGTTGATTTGTCAATACTCGGATGGTACCCGGCAACTGAGCGTTGTTACGCCATCTTATAGTCCTCCAAATGTTCCGCATATTTTGCAGCTTTACGTTAGTGCAAGAAAGAATTAGACGCTGAAAGTCATGCTTTAGTTGAAAGAAAGTTCAATGGAAGTTTCCTCGATATACATTGGTTCAGTAATAGGTATGTCATTTTCACTATTGCATTTCATGGTAGAACCACATGTTCTATTGATTTGTTATTGTTTAGTCGGCGCAAAGATTACATTATGTTGTATTGATTGCACGGTATTGATACTGTTGCATTTATGTACGTATTTTAACCTTTAATAGTCTTGTACATGTATCAATTTTCTTGTAGTTGTAAAGTTCCGAATCGGATAACCTATAAATTTGACAAGCCGTAAGTCCAACGTTCAAACAGCTTGTCATTTCTATACGCATAATTTGCAGAAACAGAATCTCAAGGTTATTTTTTCATGAAAAAAATAGTTAATTGTACAAAACTAACGCCAGAGGCTTTTATTGAAGTGTGTTATTTTTAAGTATTAGTGTTTACTCACTAATACTTACATATTGCATCAGTAATCCGTTATATATATTTCCGTTCAATTACGAAAGCAATTATATTTCACTACTGTATTCAAGTAACTTCCTCATTCTTTTTTCTTGAAATATTTTGCATACTATCTGTTGCTAGTTATATAACCTCTAAACATTTTGAGGGAGTTCTTATCAATACTTTTGTTCTTGTTAAACCTGTTTTAAAACAGATGTGAAAATATGTTGTCTAAGTAAATTAATAATAAGTTATAAACTATGTACTGTAAAATTCTTTACATTAATGTTGGTCCCATTTCTAAATGTTTGTGGCTTGTTTTCTTAAACAAAGAATATGCAAGGTATTTATTTTTGTTCCGAGATAAAAAAATGAGTTTTTTTTACAAAATATTATGAATTAAAAGGAATTAATTACAAAAATAATAACTGATGTTATCATGTGCTTAATTTCCGAAGTATAATTAATCATTTTGAGTATAATTTTCAATAATTTTTAAAGTGTGTTTAAAGATTTTAAAGTTTTTTTTACTGGATTCATTTATTTATTTCTACAATACACATCAATTATATAGAATATAAAAATTAGTGTTGCAGTTTAAGTTTATCAGGTATTTGAAATTTTAACTTTGTTTAAATAACAGTTAAACTATAAAGAATATTCTTGACACAAAGCTCAAGAGAATTATTTAATTTACAAATTCCATCAATTTAAAAGGAACTCTGTCTGTAACACTTTCGTGGTGAAACTGCTGAACTCATTTGGATTATATTAACCTTGGAGATCCTTTATTTCTTGAAGAAGGGCATAGGCTGCTTCACTCCCGATAACTGATATACATCGGGTGAAGCTGAGAGCAAAAGCTAGTTTTGTAAAAGGACAATAAATATTTTTAACATTGAATTCTTAGCTCTCAAGTGACACACATACACAATGGTGTAGGAAATCTATAGATTTTGCTACATTTCATGCTGTATATTAAGTTTCTTAAAGATAAATGCAACTGAATATTTGTTATTAAATGTGAGTATATTATTAATTCATTATAAGTGAATGCTGCCAAGTTTTATGTACCCTATAATTCATTCAAGCGCTGTATTGTATTCTTCAGAACCTTGGACCTAACTTGTCACAATAACTTAGTGCTTTCTTAATGAACTTTTCAACAAAAACAGGTTAGATAAAATTAGGACCGTTACATTGTAGATAAAATAGGTTCATGTCTAATTTAAGATTTTATTGAAAAACTAGCTGCAGCCTGCAGTATTACATTTACCTTCAGTTGGTGTTGTAAAAGGTACAACCTAGCAGCCCACAAACTGTGGGTAGCTTCCCGAGGCTCAGCTTTTTATAACAAGCTTCCTCTTGTATCACTCAATTGCTGAAAAATATATTGAAATCTGTTAGGTAGTGAAAGATCTAAGCAAACTGACAGTGAAAACGACTTTATTTTGTACTATGTAAAGATACAGTACATAAATAACAATTATTTAAAAAACAACTCGATTTAAATTGTGCACATAACTTTGAATGGACAACAACACATAATAGATAGCCATTTTTATTAAAACATTGTTAAGTACATTTGGAGACCTTCAAATTTCAGTTTACTTTTTAGTCATTACTGCTATTTCAGCATGAGATAAGGCAGTTTTTAAATGTACATCTATCTGCAGTAGATAGCTGACAAAATCCAATGAAATTTGCAAGACTGAAAAAATTTAAAAACTTAATAATTTTATTAAAATTAGAGGCTGTTTTAGTATGAACTAGCTCCACCCACTTATGTGTTGGATATATCACGGTAATTATTTTCGGATTAAAATAAAGCCTATGACCACTTACAAATAATTGGCCTTTCTATTGGTAAATTCATTTTTTAATTTAGGTCAGTACTATTATAAATAGGTGTTATTTGCATTATAAACTGGTTCTATTTTAAAGTAGCTAATTATAAATACTCAATTAAGGAATCCGTATGTTTCGTATGTTGAGAAAATGCGTGATACATATTTTTAGCTTCTATTTACATAATTTATTGAAATTATTCGATAAGTGTCAGTAAAACAGTTAAATTAAAATAAGATATCCAACAATAAATATGCAATTATAATCATCATCTTGAAAATAGAAATCAATTGCTGTTCATCTGTCTGCTAAAACTCGAGAACGGCATATTATTTCTTTAATAACTATAGTTATACATTTCTTTGTAGGTGTTTAATCTTTTTCTTATTGCCAAACTTATTCAAGACATTTAAAACAATAATTACTAGGTACATTCTTTTTTTTGTGTTTGAGACCCTTCTTGAGCACTCTAATTTGATCACTAAATGGCAGTGATAAGATTTTTGTCAGGATGACAGGAGTCAACCATGTGCGCTTGATCTAATACAGATATAATTAAATTTAATAGTTTTTAATGCACATCATCAGAATAAATTAAAAAATTGAATAATTGCATTCCCAAGCAACTGCCAAAAAGAAAAAAAGTATGGACAGGAGAATACACAATTCATACATAAATATTTTTATGTATTACAGTTTGAAACAAATACAAAGGAATATAACAAGTGCTTGAATAGATCAAAAAATTATATGGAATGTGAAAACTAACTAAGCCGATATATTGTACAATTTATTTCACTATCCATGATACATGTAAGATGTTTTTTTCATAATAGATTTCGATTGGAACGTGTAGGTATGCATAGGTTATACGATAAATATACTTGACGTGTTTCAGGACTATGAGTTCCTAGACTTATCTGATGTAAAGGAAGCAGAATTGAACAAACTGCAGTGCGCACTCTACGAGCGGATACCGGACAACTCGGCGAGTAGTCTCGCCAGCGGTTGGCGCGAACCTGCTATAGGTATGCACAACTTACGTTAAATTGTTGTTTAGTATTTTCTGTTCCTCAATTGGAAAATGATTCCATACTCGTAATGGTATTAGTGAATCGATCTGAAAACAAAGGCTGTAGATAGTTGTGCTTTGACTGTGATAAAAAACGTTGTTAGTAAATATAAATCAAACTAATGACTTACTAAGTACATAATTTTCCTATAAAGAATTACATTGCAAGCCAGTGTGTGTTACAAAAATTAATTTCACACATCAGCCGTATTCATTTGACGATAGGGGCAAGATTGGGTGACTTTACACACCTTAACATCATCAATATACTATCCTACATCAGTTATAGTTTTTGGAGCGGTCATTTAATATTCTTTTATATGTATGGTCATTGTTATCCTTCTCTCTGCCAATACCGTTTTCTTCGAAATTACGAGTATCAACTGAAATTAACTTAACAAATAGATTTGTAATCCACTCTTTTGATCAAATACCTAAACCTTATATAAAATTAAGAACTATTTCTTTGCCATTACTGGAGAACCAAAAAGTTTACTTGTCTTTTATTATATTCTATTAATAATTTTGACAATGCCATTAGATCCATCATCGTGTTCATCGAGCTCGGTGGGACCACCGACCGTGTCGAGCAGCGTGGACAGCCTATCGGGCGGCGAGTGCGAGATGGCGCCCCACTCGCCAGCGCGCGGCGCCGCTGCCCCGCCGCACGCGCCCCATGCGCCGCCCCCGCCCTACGCGCAGCCGCCGCCCGCCTACCCGCCCCCGCACCATAACCACCACTGGCCCGTTGCGCCGCCCAACGTGTACGTGAGCCAAGTCACGGCCAATGTCAACGTGCACGGGTACATGGGCCAGTACTACCAACCTCCGCAGCCGCAATACGCGCCTCAGGCACCCGCGGAACGCGCAGCACGCGCACCTCGCCGTGAGCGCCGCGGTAAACGCGCACCATCTCCGCCTCAGCCACCGCCATATTACCTGCAATATCCGCAATACTACCAGGCCGCACAAGCTCAGGGCGCACCGCTCTATCACTTGCCAATGTATCAGCCGCTCGTTTACGGACCCTATGCCTATCCTCCTTACTACTCTGAGTATCCGATGCCCGTGGAGGGTGACCCTGACAAAGTTGCCGATGAGTATCAGCAGGAAGTAGTGATGGAGCAGGAGGCGGTGGACGCGTATTACGCGACCGCGCATTATGCTCCACCTTACGGCCCGCCGGTCGATGGTGGTGTCGAGTACATGCCGTCCATGTATCTGCAGCCACCCCCGCATCCTCCACCGGTACCCATTCAGCAGCAGCAGCCGCTTCAGACGACTCCGCACCAGTTTAATGTACATGCCAAAAACTTCGTTCAGGGTCAGAGTCAAAATAAAACCTACACTCCACCTGAACCCAAGCCACAAGAAACGAAAACATCACAACTCCCGGCTACAGCGTCGGTTTCAGCGTCTACGACCAACGTCGAGTCGATGCCTATTAAAGATCTGAAAATCACTAAAGACCCGAGCAGTCCCAAGCAGGTTGATCGAACTCCGGACGTCCCTCTGCCAAAACCACCATCTCCGAGCGAAACGGCTCCCGTCGTTACGGCCAAGATTGATATCCCTAAAACGACATGGATAGCGACCGAGACCAAGGTCGAAACAACTAAAACCAGTCAATCTCCAGTGTCAAAGACCTTCCCTGCGGCGAGCCCCGCCGTTAACCAAGTCAACAAAATTCCTCCTACTACAGGAAAAACTCCTAAGGGTCCCGCCGCTCCATTCTCCGGAAAGCAACCGACAAAGCCTGTGGTGCCTCAGACGGTCGTTCCTGTCCAACAAGCTGCATCTACTCCTAAGGCTCCATTTGGCAGTAGACAAAAACGTGACGGCCCAGCTAATCGCTCTCCCTCCAATGAGAACAGTGAGACGATCGAGAGAAGTGCTCCTGCAGTCGAACACATCAAACGGGAACCGCCCTTGCCTCCGAGCAAGGCCCCGATGCCGATCTCGATAACACTCCATTCAACCGGGGCACCGCTTATCGTGACAAATAAGGCTCCATTTGGACACTCACGTAAAGGTCCATCGGCTCCCGAGCCACCACCAGTGCCTCAACCTCCTCCGCCTGCTCCCACGGCGTCAGACTTCCCACCGCCGCCGACACCTCGCAACCGCGGTGAACCCGCGCCTGCGCCAGTTCTACCGCCTCAACCGCAGCCCGCCCCCGGCAAGTCTTGGGCTAGTCTGTTCTCCAACAAAGCAAGTGGACCCGCCGCTACTGTAGCACCCGCTCCGGCACCACTTCCTGTACCTGCAGTTGCACCCGAAGAGCCCGCTAGTCCGACGACGGCGAATCCGCCGACCGTACCGAATGTACAGAAACCAGTCGCTAAGGTTCCGCCTTATGATGCTTCACCACTCCAAACGACAACAGTAGATAAGAGCTCCCCTGCGCCACGGCCTTCTACGACAACGGCGCCACTTCCACTGTCGTATTCGGAGAAAACTTCAGTCAATGCTACAGCTGGAGGCGCTCGCGCCGCACCGCCTGTCTCAGAGGCGCGTGAAGCGTCTGTGAACAAGGAACCGACTCCGGCTGTGCTTGCGCAGCCCTCGCCCTTCAGTGACGATCCCAACTCGTACAGAATGGGAGGTAAGGTTCTTAAAATAATTATCTTTTTAAAACTGGTCTATTTGTAAAACAACAGACAAATTGGCAAATATTGTCTGTGAATAAGAAATCTGTGTCATTTTCTAGTGTCCTTTGATATTCACCCATTTTAACTTAAGCTAAATTTTGCAGTACCAAATCATCTTCAACATCTTATGCTTTATATTGATCTTATCGAAACTTAGGTACATATCTCTGGTTTTTATGTACCTATTGTCTAATATGGTCATTATATTTGCAGAGTTTTTGGTCAAGTACCAGCTTGACAACCGACCGGTGTCTCTGCTGCCGCGTGGTCTAACTAATCGCTCCAACTTTTGCTACGTGAACGCGATACTGCAGGCTCTAATAGCTTGCCCGCCATTCTACAACATGCTGAAGGCACTCCCATACCAAACACGACGTGGAAAGTCCAGCACACCTGTCATTGATTCATTGTAAGTAACAATAAGCAATGAAGTGGTCCCAAATATTTACATTTCATTAGTAATATATTATAATTCACAGTGCTACACATACACAGTTGTCCCTATATTTAAGCTTATGGTTAGTGAGATAAAATGATGTTACGTATCTATCAGGGTGGAGCTGTGCTACGAGTTCAGTCCGCTCGCGAGCGTGGGGCGCGGAGGACGCGGCGCGGGCTCTGCTGGCGGAGCTCCCTCCGTGCCGGCCGGCCCGCCGCTGGAGGGAGGCGCGGGCCAGAGGGTGCTGCGGGCCCTGCGCCCCTTCCCCGGCTCGCAGGAGGGCCGCCAAGAGGACGCCGAAGAGTTCCTCGGCTGTCTGCTCAACTCGCTCAATGACGAAATGCTCGAGGTGAGACATTTTTATTTACCTTATGGAGTTCAAGAAGTAGACGTTTAGTGTTTTGTAAATTAAGTGACGGATTGTCGCCTACACTAACTAAGCTATAGGTGTAGAAAAAAGATGAAACGTTGTAATAGTTGCGTGCGCTTCCTTGACTTCCAGTTTACACTTTTGTATTCTTATAATTACGTCCATAGACTGCAGAAACGAAAGATAAAATGTTAGGTGTACCTCGAAAATATATAGTATGTATTTCGTGCATTCTACTCGAGTAATAATATTAAAAGTGCAGCGGTTCTCGCTCTTGGAGACGTCGATCTGTAACATTATTGTATGTGAACAGCTAATGAAGCTGGTGGAGGGGCCGGAGCCGGCGGGGGCGAGTGGGGCGAGCGGCGCGAGCGGCGGCTCCGACGACGACGACTCGTGGAAGGTGATGGGCCCGCGCAACCGCGGCGCGGTGGAGCGGCGCTGGGCGGCGCGGCGCACGCCCGTGGCCGACATCTTCCGCGGCCGCACGCGCCTGCGCCTGCACCGCGCGCCGCACCACGACGTCACGGACGCCGTGCAGCCCTTCTTCACCTTGCAGCTCGACATCGAGGTGAGTCCACTTTTTTCATGACGTTTCCAGGCTCCAGCGATTTTCATGACATTTGAACTCGGTTCACACGACCGCTCGTTGCGAGATCTATCTAAAAACGGTGGTAATTGTAATCTACATAAACGCACGCCACCGCCTAGCGTAGCGCGCTGTACGAGTTCTATAAACCTGTACGGTTGATCCCCACGGTTTGCGACGGACTGACGCATAGATCAAAGAAAAATGAGTCGCGGAGAAAGTATTGTCTATCGAAAGGAGATATGGACGAAATCGAAATAAAAAGATGTCATTTGGAATCTAAACTCTAAAGATTATTCGAATAAAATAATCAAAGGGTAATAATTAGTTTTAATTTTCTGAAGTAAATTCTTACTCCTAACGTTTGTTAGGCGTATTTCATTTTATCTCATATGGTAAATGTGTGTACCGGTAATAGGCATGCATACTAGATAATATTATTGTATAATTTAAAAAAAGTGTATTGTATGTGTGCTGTTGGTATACCCAAATAAGTAAATAAATTGTTGTTGATGTCGTGTCGTGGCAGTTTGTACGCGTACATATTCTGTCATGTAAATGCTTCCACCGCGCGGTCATGTGAACTTAGCTTTGTATGCAGAGTGTTTCGAGGGCGAAACAAGCCATGGTCGGTCATCCAGGTACTAAAAAGTTATTATCGCTAATTGTCCTAGTCACATTAACAAAAACGTCTGCAAATCCCTGCATTGATATTCAATGTGTGTATTCACAATATTAAGTAATTTTATGATGACTCTATTTTTCGTCTCTGAACAAATATAATGTTGCAAATGTTGTCTGAATTTGAAAAAAACTTTTTTAATATCCCTAGTTCAAATTAGGACATCGATAATTAATTAAATAATTTTACACTGACAGCGCGCTAACAGCGTGAAGGATGCCCTGGAGCTACTAGCAGGGAAAGACACCTTGGAAGGCGTGTCGGACGCCTGGCAGCAACTGTCCCTGGAACAACTACCCGTGGTGCTGTTACTGCACCTTAAATGCTTCCAACTTGATGCGGACGGTCACACGGCTAAGATCGTTAAGAACATCGATTTCCCTATCGACCTGAAGATCGATCCAAGTAAGCAATAAGAATTTGTTCAATTTAATTGTCGTAATAAACCTAAAAACCCCAGAACCAAAACTAAACTATGCTTAATAAATTATTTATTTATTAAACCTGGTTAGTTTCCCTTGAACAAATGCCTTAAATTACTCAACGGATTTTAATTCAGTAAGTTTATTCTAGAATGCCCTTTTCAAATGTAAATGATATTCTAAAGTTAGATCATTGTTATCTTGAATAAACTTTGTTTTGCGTCAGCAATGTCGTAATATATTCACAGCCTGTTTAAAAATTCAAAACAACGTTAAAAGTAGCAGTAGGGTGGGTGGGTACACAGTACAGAGAACATAGTACTTGATGCAGCCAAGCCAAACAACGAAAGCTCTAAATTACAAATTTGTTTTTCTCGCATGACTAAGTGTTCTTTGGTCTTTAAATTCATATAATTTAATCTACATTTGAACATATTTAGGTAAAAACTGAAATAGATACAAAGATTTCTGAAAGCATGGATGCCTAAGAGTAATAATAGGTATCAACATCTTGATTACTAGATTCTTCAATTTCATAAAGAAATATCAGCAAAATTTAAATAAAGAAAAATTATCTAAATACGGTATTCACCGCGTTTTAGATTACCGACTGGGCATGAACCTCCTTTGGCCTCTTGAGTAATGACGCCTCGTAATGATAAAACCTTAAAGTTTTCAATGATGTTTTTATTTTTCGTCTCTGAAATGACAATAAATGTCGTTTTATATGTGGTCAATCATAACTGAGTCTATGATTCTAGTTAGAAATAAAACAGTTTCCTCTTTATTTTCGATATTAATTTTGTTTTTAATAATTTATTTTAGAAATAATGTCGTCCAAGTTGAAGTATACGAGTAAGCAACGCGTTTACAAGCTGTTTGCAGTCGTGTACCATGAAGGCGTAGAGGCTGTAAAGGGACATTATCTTACTGATACGTTCCATGGACAAGTTGGGTGGATCAGGTAAATAATATTACACTAATGCCCAGTTCCTATATTTGAAAAACGATCCGTTCTAGGTACGAATAGTAGTATATTATACGGGGCGTAAGCTAAAATCGTTCCTATAAAAAAGTAATTGGGGAACGGTATTTACGACTCGTAGTCGGTTGTAGAAAATTTTTACACGATGACGATTCGTTAAATATAGGAACCGGGCATAAATTAACTATCGCTATTACTAAACGAGTTATAATATATTGATATGCTATATACTTGATATTCATTAATTTTTCTTAATGTTTATTACCATGGGACAAAAGTGAGTGTAAAAAGAAAATTTCAAAAGTTGTATACCTAAAAATCTATTTTTATGAAGTTTTAAAAATTGATTCCATTCATGCCCGCTCCATTTGATTTTACAAAAAGAAATTGTTAAACAGAATTCCTTTGAACTATGATGTCTTTTATTTTTCGTCTCCAATCGTGATAATATTACGGTAAAATGTGGAGCAACGTTAACTGAGGTTCGATAGGAACCGGCGAGCCCGGGAGTGGTGCAGAGGTGCAGGAGTGCGAGAGGTTGTTAACGTGCGGGTTGTCGCGTTGCAGGTACGACGACTCCACCGTGACGCAGGTGGGCGAGGGCGCGGTGCTGAAGCCCAAGGCGCCGCGCATGCCCTACCTGCTCATGTACCGGCGCCACGACTCGCTGCCGGCGCGCGCCTCCCCCGCCCCCGCCGCCGCCGCCCCCTCCGCCCCCTCGGCGCAGGCGCGCGACTGAGCTGCCGCCTCCGCTGCCTGTAAATAGTGATTCTCTGTGGAACGTAGTCTATTCGTATCTTTCTCCTCGACGATATGGAATTGTGGTGTTTATAAATTTTTAAAAAATATAAAAAAATATTGTAGGAAAATAGTGCCCGTTCAAAATACATATTGTTTCTGTCGAGGACGAATCTGCCGTTCGACCGGTCGCCGGGCGGCCCCGTCGGACGTGACGCTAGTCGAAAGTATCGGCACCCTTTTGTAGATACGAAACTTGTTTAAAAATTTCGGTCGTCGATATTTTACCCGAACGCCGAGCGGCGAAGGAAAAATATGTACCTTGAATTGATTAGTGTTAAGCGATAAATTAAAGGGTCGAGAAGTGAACGCTGACTGTATTCGGTAACGGTGCTTAGACGGCCTGACGGTGGCAGTGAGTGAAGTGTGCCGTTCGATACTTGTGATAATGGAGTGTTTGTGGACGATGTCAGCGAATAGTTTAGATGGACCGCTCTATTGTATAGATATTGTTAAACCGTGTATAAGTGTTAATTATAAATAGAATATATTATTATCTCGCCGTTGGTATGTTGTGAAGAATGACTGTTTTTAATGTTATTCGAATTCATTGAACTCTATGCTTACTCTGTTTGAAAATATTCAAAAGGTAAGATTGCACTCGCGACTCCGGAAAAATTATCCAAATAAGACGCTTATCCCGTCAGGAGAAATGGGTGTCGACCTACGGTGTTACGATCAAACTAGCTGACTTTTGGATATTTTAAATTTACGTATGTATTACAAAGTTATGTTATCAACATTCAAAATGTGACTCGTATATGACTGCAAGGTAAGTGAGATAGCATAAGTGCTATAATTTATGTTAATGTCCATTAGGTGTAGAATATGAATTGATTTTTGTATGTTAGTAAAAATTACATTGCTTTAGAGATACTAGCTAGTTTGATATTACAAGTTTATGAATAGCTGTGCTATCAGTTTATTTCTATTAATAAATAAGTGATCCGATGACCATTGATCTCACTCATATTGTTGTTATTTGGAAATTATCACGAGTTTGGATGTATATTTTCTCAAAATGAAGGAAGGCAATATACTATGCCTTATTAGGTATTCGGAAGCTAATATTATGAAATTGACCAAAAAGTATGGATATTATTTGAAATTACTGCTATTCTAGCTTTTCTACTTAGTGTTTGATGTTCTAACAGTTTCTTCAAATACACTTCTATTGTGTCCAAATTATAATGAAGGAGTATTTAATCTTATAATTAGTCAATTTACCTATTAGTATATTGGAATGAAATAGGTTTAGTTTTGTATAATAGATTCTAAAACAGAGTTATATACTAACTTACTAAGCTTTTTAAATGTATAACTTGGTTGTTAATTTGTTTATTTGGGATTGTGGGTAGGTTAGGTTAGGCTGGAGAGATAGTATATGGATCCGGCGAACAGCTCAGGATGAATAGCTTATTTAAGTGGTGGACAATAGTGGGGATATAACTTTGCTTATGAATCAAGATAACTTCACTGTGATCTGTCATTTCATCCAAATAATATTGAACTTATAGTTCAAGTTTCTCAGACTCGCATTGCAGACTCCTGCTGAAAAATCTGTTCCGGGAGAACAGACAGTTCCAGCTGTTACTTATCTATTCAAATGATTAGGCTTGCATTATAATAATATTGTATGGATTATGGTTTTAATTTATTTATTTCGACCAGATTGGCTATTTATGATGAAACACAAAAATTTAGAAATTTTTCATAAAATTTAAAAATAAAATTACCTATTAGGTACTACACCTACAAAATAGGTAATATTAAAATATCTATATTATTTCTGATTCTAGCCACTTATCTAGAAACCGTTGATATGCCTCTATAAAAAGTCTCCTATATTTTATAGATCTGTTGTCTACAACTTGACATAACCATATACATTGTAACCAATGTAATATTTTTTTGGTGTTATCAATTTCTACTACTTGTAGTACTCCATTACGTATAACTACACCTAATCGGGGTCACAGTATTTTAGTACTATTTACTAATTCATTGTATTAATGGCTGTTACTAAAATTGGTTTTATGCAATTTAATGTAATATTTATATTCTTACATATTCTAAATAAGTCGCTAATACTCGTATAGGTATTTATCAATACAACCCGATCGCTTTGTACCAATATCTTGATTCATAAAGAAACTGATTTGGCTTAGAATGAATGTTCCTTAGTAATTTATTGCAGATATCGTAATATTTATAAAATAATATCGATGCAGCTGCTTGCAATGTATATAATTATAACATTTAATGTTCCGTAAGAATAAAACGAATTTATTCATATATTTTAATAAAAAGAGTAATGAGTATGTAGTCTAGCGTAATTGCTGGTCCAATCCCACATAATTTATTTGCACAAGTTAACATTGTCCTAGGTTTTTTTAAAATCTGTTCCTCTCGTAGTGCTATTTATTTGTCGTGTGTGTAGTGTTGACGTGGCGTTGCTTGTTTGAGTGCTTTGATTTGGTGTTCTGTTGGTCTTTGATTGGTTTTAAGCACATTCTAAAATATTCACTTGTCGGAGGCCTCGTTTTTTTCTTTAGATTGTGTTAATTTAGCTCTTAGTTTATGGTAATTTAATGTAAATAAGTGTAAGGTGTTTTCGAGTTGAGTCCTCCATTATATTTGGTGGAATCTGTATGCGTAAGACTGAGCGCAGGGTCCCCGAATGTCTGTTATTTATGTTTTACTGTGTAAACGAGCACACGTAGCGATTAAGGTTTTATAGTAACAAAGCTGCCTTTTAGTTAAGTGTCTGTGTTGCATATTTATTATAGTAACAAACTTTGATTAAAACTTGCATAATCTTGCTTGTCCTTGAGCACAGGTATAGCTTCTAATTTACAAATGACTTATGTCCAAATATATTTGTTTTCACAGTAAATGTATTACAGGAACCATAGTACTTTCGCATAATCTATATGGAAATGATGAAACATGGTTCCGCTTTGGTGGATTGAACATAAGTTATGGAACCAATTTTTTTTTAAGAATTGAGGTATATTCAATTTAGATATGTGATCCTGGTATTGTAAGTAACTATTACAAGTTAAAGGATCACTTAGTTGGCTGTGACGTAGCTCTCACTACTCCGTAGTAACAAACTGTCACACATACGTTTTTTTGCAAGAACAATTTGTAACAAGAAAAAAGCTTCATCACTAATACGGTAAATTGATAGTAGGTACTATACTGTCCCTGTATTATATATGTAAATTAATTTAAAAGAAATAATATCAATTAGTGATGTTCCTCTGACTAGAATTTAAAATAACGGATCAAAGTAGTTGAGTTAATTGAACTAATTTAATTTAAAATAAACAGCAGCTATTTATTTTATGACGAAACATAGTCACAATATTATATACACTTTATTTGATATCACTTGGAGTACCTTGTTGTTATATATAAACCATTCTATATTTGTTTCTCATGAAAAGAATCTTTGTAAAGTTGTTGAGTCATGAATGCTACATTTGATTGGAATATGAGAGCCTATCACCTCAATGTTAAATTAGAACTTAGTTTTATAAAATAAAATAATTATCAAAGCTGGATGATCTGCTCTCTGCACTTTATAGCACAAATAAGCCTGTATAGCCCTATCCAAATAATGACCGAAATCCCTGTATTAAAACTGAATGAGATGAATCAAATAAAAATAGCCAACATCTAGTTTATTTGTAGTAGGTGTATTTAAATCTATCTATAGATAATAAGCATTTTAGGATATTGCATGATGATTCATTATAATTTATATCATCATTATTTGCATGGAAACATTATTTGTGATATTATTTATATTTTATCTAATCCCTTGCACCCAACTTTATATCAATTAACTTTAATATACATTGCTATTTTTGTTCTTATTTGATTCTTCGAATTGTACACCATTTATTGCGAAAATATGACATTTCTAATGCCAGTGAAAGCCAATTCACTGAATTTTTTAATCTTTTACCTTAAATATCCTATTTATTAATTGAATAATGAATAACTACTTGCTTTTCTCGCATTACTCTAAAGTCTTAATTCAGTTATGTCACAACCATCAAGTGTGTTTAGTTTACTATCTGCACTTACATCTAAGTCCAATCCATTTTTTATTATTAATTTGCAGAGAAAACACGTAGAAAAAGTTAAGTTTATATTATGCCGTCACTCTTTTAAGGCGGTTAAAGGTTACTTGATTATAACCATCTATAGATATAAAAGACAATGCATCTAATAATAAATGGTAGTTATTCTAAAATATAGTTATTTTGCTTCTCTATTGTAATATTTATTCATAAAATCACGTTAATTTATATCTTTTCTTCAGTTTTGAAAGTATTTCTTAACTTAGGATTGGTCTTATATGGACTAGGGGCAAAAGGTTATCAATGTTGTTTATATAAAATACACCCACCTTTCCAAATAAACCTAGCATGATATATAAATCAGCATAATACAATATATCTTTATAGTATATTGGTTATTGGCTTACCTAGATAGTTTGTTTATTCAAAATTTATTTAGTGTGCATTGTGATTCACCTTATAAAATTTATATGACGTCCATGTTCTAGATAGTCACTTATGTCATATCATAGAAAGGGGGCAATCAACGTCACTGAAAATACAATTTTAATCAATCAAAATATTCCCTTTCGGTGATCGTAGGTTTGTTTTCAGTCATCTAGTCCCAATAATATCATAGGAGCTATCCTTAAGTGCAATGAATATAAATTATATTTATGAATGTAAAATCTATCGTTATCATCGATAAAATAATTACAAATGCATTATTAGTCTCAACACACATTTGCAATAGCCAAAAATATATAAATCGATTTTAAAACTACGTACAATGAATATATTGGCGGTCTATCTACTTAGATTGTAAACATTTTAATTTAATGGAAGATGTATGTAGTATGCTTATCATTATTATTTTTATATGAGAAGTTCATTATTTAAGTTATAGTTAATTTTAGAAATAAGATCCAAGGCTGTATTAATAGGAGTGTTTTTTCCCCAATCAGTGTAAGCTGATTTAACATTGTTTGATTTATACTGTGTAAAAATACTCCTGTTGGTCATAATAGATAATGTGCCCTAAAAAAGACAAAAAAAAATGCCATTTTAATATAGTGCATTATATATTATGATCAGCTACCTAAGTTGTTATGTGGATATGTGTATGACTAATTATAAAATAATCCTTTATTTTGGTAACAAATTGGTGTTATGAAAAAATTTTGTGAATAAAATAAGATGTCATTCAGATAAAATCTTTTATTTTAACGAAGATCTAAAAATAACTACAAGATTCAAAAGGCATTTTTGAAGTCGTATAAATTCATTTTTCTTGAATGATGTTCTGAAACAAAATGTAAGTGAATTGAACATTAGGACAGTGTATGCAACTGCTGTGCTTGAGGTCTCAGGTTTGATTTTCGGGTTGGATCGAATATTTGTATGACCTGCAAATATTTGTTTCGGACTTTGGGTGTTTTCTATGTTTATAATATATGTATTTAGAAAAAGGGTATATTTGTATTTATATCAGTTGTCTAGTACCCATAACACAAGCTCAGCTAAGCTTGGGACTATAGTTTGTCTGATCTATGGTGATTTTGACAGATGTATCTGACGTTCTGCAACATCAGAATGAAACGATTGAAATTAAATTGATGTTATTAATGCTTAACTTTTGGAGACATATATATGGATAGTTGATATCAAATTATTATATATCATTTTGGCACTCTGTGGCCCTTTCCTGCAAAAAGGTAGCCGGCCGCTGATCTAAACCTCTAATGTTAAATATAAAAGTCTAGTGCATTTTATACCAAATTCCAAATCAATTTATACACCTGCTTCTAATATTCAGCCATAATAATGTCTAAATTTAGCTCAATTTGAGAAATACACCTTCGATTCTCAGCTATATTAATTGTGGAATATAACATGTAGTTAACATAATTCTTAAAAACAAGAAAATAAATTATTCCTGTTTTAAAACGATTACCGATGCTTTATATTTTGATGATCGTTCATTTGTAATCGTAATCGAATATTTTCAATAGGGCTATAGACACTATGGAGGGTAGAGGTAAGGAGTATCATGTACACGGGTGGCGCCACATTAGCATCAGAGTAAACTTCTTAAAATCAATACACACACTTTTTCATAAAATTGAATGATAAAAAATCAATAAACGTACTATTCACAGTTCAGAAAATAAAATATATTTACTACATTATTTTGTAATACGCAAGTAGTGACAATAATGTTAATTTTTTTAACTTGGCGTACTTCAATTCGTTCACAATTGCTACATTCATACCATACCCTGTGTCTACACCAGCGCCATTCTGGAAGGTTTTTGAACTGTTATTTACAGCTTATGCTGGACACTTATTTCAATTTTCTACCATATGAGATAACACTCCTTATCTCTACCCTCCATAATAGACACCTAGGCACTAAACGTCAACTGTCAAAATCATTATTTTAGATCGGTCAGACTATAGATGGCGATTTGTAATAAATGTCCGTTATATTTATTATTATTTTTTAACTTGCAACAATGGTTTAACATTATAATGTCGTGAAAAAAACTTGTTAACGATTATGATAAAGATACTGCTTAGAAGTAAAATATACGTACCCTGACCCTACATTTGAAGATTGCGAAGAATAGTAAAACTATTATAATGGGGAATACTTGAAATACTACCACCAACCAGCCTGCTATCACTTCGCTGGATGCCCAAGAACCTGAACTTGTAGCAAATAGGCCCTAAAATATAAGAGAATAAAATATATTTGAATTCTAAACGGGCATGGGTTAAGGTTGGTTTTCCAGTATACCACAGCCATTCATAATGGTATGGTCCCATCAAATTGTCCAAGTCCATATGAAAGTATATTCGGTACTAACATCATAAACGTTTTTTTTTATTTTAGTCAGTCTGTTCAGAGTAATCTCTGAAACGGCTGGACCGATTTTGATGGGACACTTGTAGATAGCTGATGATATAAGGAGTAATTTAAGTTACTTTATTTAGACTAGTTTCACCTCGCGGTGTTACCTGCGGTACAACATTATCGTCGGGGCTAAGCTTGGCAATATCATTACTCAAAAAACATATACAAATACTATTATAAACGAGACTATATAATAAATATTGCACGAGTTTTTATGCGATTAGCCATACTAGAACAGTTGCTTATTGGGCTATAATATTATACATTGCTCAAGAAGATATGCAGCGCTTAATGTGCAACTCACTCGCCACTTAACAAAACCATTGCACTATTGGCCCAGTGGTTTAAGCGATCGCCACGCCGCTTTCTACTGCGCCGAGTGTTATGGGTTCAAACTCCACATGGAACAACAGTTTGTGGGATCCACAAATTGTTGTTCTTAAGTTTGGGTGTTTTGTATTCGGTTCATGTATGTTTGTAAAGTCCCCAACAACACAGACTTTATTATGTATTCTTAATGCGGGAGTTATCTTTTAAAAGCAGGCAAAAAGCAAAGCATTTAAGACAAATAGTAAAAGAATCATACTGCATTAGTGTCTGAGGAGTAATATGTGAGCAGAAAGTGGCAAGTCTAGCTAGTCTACTTGCATCATGAGAGTAAAGCAAGAAAATAATATTTATCCGTACCATCATCACCGCTGGCGACAGTGCCCAACATACTCTAATGAATACACTGGGATACTCTCCGACGGCGAAGTATACATCTTCGCAAAACGTGGTCTGTCCATAAATATATGTGATAGCAGTGGTCACCATCGCAGCGATCAATGCACGCGGTTTCGACGCCGGCCATAGCATGAGAAACTCCATTAGATACAGGCCACCCTGAAATGCATTTACGAACAAACGATTGAAATGGGTAGTTTATAGTGATTGTTAACTGCTCTACTAAACGCACATTAGGTACTACATAAACAATATTAGATTACCTAACAGGTACTTAGCCAACGACGACAAATCGGACCAAGAAAAACTAGATAAAATAGTCCAGAACGCATCCCTTGCGAAAGTGAGGTACCTATTGTACCTCGCTTTACGCGTAGGATGCGTTCTGGACATAATTTATAACTTTATTCTTTTGACGGTTCTTCTATAGATATCTACTAATTATAAAGAGGTAAAGTGTTTGAGGTTGAAGGGGGTTAGTAATCTACTGAATCGAATTTGAAAATTCTACCAAAGGCACCACACTGAAAGTTATGCGTAAAGGGTCGTTCAGAAATATTTGAATTTCGAATGTCCTATTTTTTTTTTATGTGAAAATTTCCTTAGTCGATGAAGATAAATTTTGGCGGGAAATAGCGTGTCAATATTTTTCAACTCAATATAAGTTCGTTGTCTGTCTGCAGCAAAAATGGAATGAACACGAAAAGATTTTAAAAGTTTAGTCTCGCCGCAAGACTGCAGTGGTCGTCTTCAAAATGACTTTGGGAGGGAAGTACCACATTTGAGCACTGCAAGCCGTTGATTTGCGGAATTTCAAAGTGTGTGTCAAAGCTGCGTTATAAATAACTTAAATGTAAAAAATATTTTCTCAATATAAGCTGACCTGGGTGCACAGAGTAATGACGCCAATGAAACAAAATAGAATACAAATCGCGACGAGAAATGCCCACGTGATTTTCTTGATAGAGTGCCCAGTGAACGTTGACATCAGGGTTTGAACCAGCAAAGCCTGTAATCAGTTGTATCAAGATTAGATGAAAATGGAATATTGGCCAGTCTCAGGAATAATAATCTCCATCTTTATAGGTAGGAAATGTTTCATTTGAAGTTTCATTTTCTCTTTCATTGTTTTGTTAGGGATAATATGCATAATTTAAATAATGAATTAATATGTAGGTACAATTAAAGTGAACATAATTACGTACTTTCAAATATTTTTATTTATTATTGGTATTACGATTGTCTGAAAGAAATCACCGTAAGCTATAAAACCGCCAATTATTACGTGTATAACTTTGTAACTTATCTTTTGTTATGTTTTATGTTATGCATAGAATTCTTCTTTTGATAGTATATACATAGCTAGTATAAAGTCGCTTTTGTTGTTTGTTCGCTTTGATCTTTTATACTACTCAATGGATTTAAGTGCAGTTTTAAACATAGATAGAGTGATGATTGTTGATAATATAATTTAATCTACAAGATGGATTTTCGCCTCGAGACTGATTGGGCATGATAACAAAAGTTATTGATAAGCGCTCTGATATAGACAAAGTACAGAGCCAGCAAATAGTTTGATACTTACCGCAGTGGTTAATGATAGTAAAAATAGCATAAAAAATATAAGAGCAGACCAAAATTGGCTGCCTGGTGTTCGAGCTACTAAGTCTGACCATAGAATGACAGCTGACGATGGCCCTGCAACAATAAAGTGGATTTGTAGGTAGTAAATGATTTAAGTATTGATTATTTTTTATTATTTGTTAAGTGTTGAACTCAAAAATATTCATGGTTACTGTTTAAACCGACCGATTTTAGAGAATTTTAGTAGCCCATATTCCAAGTAACCATTATATGAAACACATAAGACCTAACTTGATATTTTCAAAATAAGAGTCAACACGGGAAATATCACCAGGCCCGGACGCCGGAATGATTGGCAGATTAACAGCTCTTTCTTGATTCGGTGGGTGTTGGTGGTGCATGGCCGTTCTTAGTTGGTGGAGCGATTTGTCTGGTTAATTCCGGTAACGAACGAGGCTTTAGCCTGCTGAAAAGGCGTCGTCATTTAGGTGTGCGAGGCGAGGCCTCGCGTCTCGCAAACTCACTGGCGACGTATTAACATTCTTCTAAGAGAGCTCGTCGGCTTCGAGCCGCACGAGATTGAGCAAATTATGTTACTTTAAGATTTTATAAAAAAATTGCCAAATACATTTTTTTTAAACTTTCAAGCGTACCTAATCGGTAGCCTGAGGCTAATCACGTCATTCACGGTTTAATACCAAATAGGTACCTACTAATTAATAACTTCGAGAAAATATATACCAAGTCTAATATTGGTGGGCGCATCATAGTCTTTGCTCAAAGCACCATGAGTAGCCCCGAGAATGAGCGCGGTTATCATACAACTTGACTTGGCGACCACAAACGAGAGCATTGCAGTGGTCCCTAGTTTGTGTTGGTACTTGGGACAGTACGACCCCAGCATCACAAGTGATCCCTGGCTAACTGTCATTTCTATAAGACTGTATTCCATTGCCTCACGCCATATCTGGGAATAAATATAAAACTTGTAAATGAATGCTTTTATTTTTCATATACCTAACCACAGAAATATCTATATGTTGGGGAATGTAACTTGCAAAATTGGCATAAAAATGTTTTGATGCCCGCAAAGCGCCCAAGTGTGCAATCATTCCTCAAGCGTCCTTTAGTAAGTGCGCTGATTCATCAAAAGTACTGCGACCGGCGCCCCTAACACTACTGCCCAGTATGCACCGCACAACCAGCGCTTTAGCTAAAGACGCCTCTGCGTTACTGTAATAGTTTAGATATAGATACTGGATAAATTAGATAGTATAGGAACACCCAACTACCAAACTCTGGCACTTACTCACTCCTATAGAGGATCTCGTAGTGAACAATAACTTTTGCCTTCTGCTAATAAGCAATGGCACCATCAGGTCGACAAAATTGCTGTTGGCTGTGTGACTGTTTTTTTTTTTACATTTTTAACGCCGATAATTTTTACCACCATTGTATGGTCTTTAAAATATACATCATCTTTGCTAAAACCAGTGTTCAATTATTTCCCCGGTGTCTGAATCTTTGTATTTATTATTGATGCAACTTTTGATTAACAAGTAAATTTCTTTCTTTTTTTTCATAAATAATTTATATTATACTAACTTGTGCCCCTTCAAACATGACACCCCAGTCGCATTCTTTAAACATGCGCCCAGATCCTTGTAGTTGTGAAACGCCTACTGCGCTGGACACCAATACGAAAAATGTCAAGACATCCTTAAACAATACCAGCTGGAAACAGAGACAATGGGTACCTATATTAAATCCCGACAAGTTTTGAGCAGTGATTTACATCGATTTATTCACAAAAGTAATCATCTAATCTTTACATACCTAGAGCAGGTATAAAATGAAGTCCGCTGTCTGTTCGCTTAGATCTTTAAACTACCTACTCAACCGATTTTAATGCAGTTTTCAACAATGAATAAAGTGAAAGGTTTTTATGTGTAATACATGCTTATGCGTATGCGGTTGATGTTTGCGATTGCCGATCAAGAGGTCTCGAGTTCGAGTTTTTCTGGTTATACAAATATAGCTCGGAGTTTTGAAGTTAGGGTCTGAACCCCCGTGCCTCGGAGAACACGTAAAGCTGTCGGTCCTGCGCCTAATCTCTCCCCGATCGTGTCGGTTAACCGTCCCATCGGATTATGAGAGAGAGGGAACAGAGAGTGCACCTGTGATTGCGAACACACTTGTGCTATACACACTGTAATATCTCCTGCTATCTGATAGTAGGGGATATCCGGGAATTTCAAAGACTTCCGATAGTGTTAAATAATTCACAATATTCTTTATACCTAGATAAACTACATATAAATTAGAATTAGCCGTAATGCCATAGAACAGGTACTACGGTACCTACCAGTACAGAAGTCTCAAGTGGCAAAATGATTTAAGTAAATAATGACTTACGCGTTGACACAATTAAGTGCAATTTCGGTCGTACATCGTTATGTACCTGACTATTTTCAACTACTACTTAATTGCTTCACTTATGTCACATAGGTGATACTTATTCAATTAAGTTCTTATTGTAATTCAAATGAATGAGTCTTGAAGTTTTGTATTGTACACTGTTTTTTTTATATTCTTATATCTAATGATTGATAATGTTATATTTACCTTTGAGTAGCTGTATATTCGTTTAATAACGATAAAGTATATAAGAAACCAACAGATGATGTAGTACGTGGTCAGCTCCCACGTCACCTTCCCCAGTCCACTGAACAGAGCATCGCGTTTCAGGTCCAACACATAGTTGCTGTAAGTGTAACATTAATGAGTTAATAACCATTAATATAAGAGAGAGGCGCTCATAGCCCAATAGCACTCGGTGATTAGAAACAATCACTGAGGGTAAGCAACGACGGCGCGGTCAGTACCTGGATGGGTGACCGCTGGTGGCATGTTAACATTAGCGTCTCCGTGATTCGGAGGTGCCGTTAAGCAGTCGGTCCCGGTTGCTGTTATAGGATAACAGTCGTGAAGCTTAGTTGGAGGCCTTTGGGCGGCTTAAAAACATCCAACGGCAAGATTACGTAGCCACAACGTTGTCTTGCCAGTCCCAACCCGCACTCGGTCAGCGTGGGGACGTATGGCCTTAACCCTCATCTGAGAGGAGACCCGAGCCCAGCAGTGGGACGTTATGGGTTGTTTATTGAATATAAGAGTCAGCGGTAGACAGCGATAAGTTCATTTAGTACAGTGCCGATAATGTTATGATAACGTATTTACTACCAAAGTGATCTGTAGACAGAATATTTATCATATCCACTTTTTTTAATAAAGTTTACGCCTGACCGGTTTCGCCTTATGGCATTCTCAAAGTTAGCATTGTGGAATAAGTACAAATATTGGATTAGAGTAGAGTTGATTCTAGAATGTATTACAACAAGTTCCATGAAATACCGACAATCGAGAATAGGTACAAATTACAAAAATAAAAATGCCTTATAGACGTGTTTCGAATATTTTTAATGGCATGCATGCAATGCTTTAGAAATAAATCCTGTGTCGCGGGTGACTTTACAAGATACATTAAAGGGGCACAAAGAACACCCAGACTCAGGACAACAATTTGTAAATCACACAAAATGTTGTTTGTTGTGGCGACCGCTTAAACAAGTAGGCCAACCGTGCAGTCAATCAAATTATTTAAGAGAAGCAAAATAAAATTATCGGTATTCCCTTTTTACCGGATTTTATTTATGTATTCAGTAATATGTATCTCTAAAAACTTGCTCTAAGTTAATTAAACCTCTAACAACTACTTAGAAGTAGAGATACTAACAAAAAGAAACTCTGCGAAGGTGTTTCACTTCCTGGTGGTAGTGGCCTATGTCTGGCGGCACATGGAGGCTTGGCTGCAGCAGCACAATGTAGCCACGGCAGGAAAACGTGGAACGAGTGCACCAGCAACGCAAGGAACCAGGCCGCGGCCGCACTCGCTACCAGAGCACTGAACAGGCACACCGCAAGCATCGCGAAACCAACACCTTAAGTTGAATATGACTTTGAGAAACCTTATAGTATTTTAGTCTAAAATCGCAAGGCATAACACTGATCTTGAGTAAAACAGAAGAATATTGAATTTGATAACAAGTAAATATATGACATTTATTTTTGTAGGTTTATCTTTTACAGATATTTTTAGAAGTCGGATTTACACCTAGGAGGCGCGAACATTTCCTAAAACTCACACTGGATGCCGAAACAAACCACAGAGGTGTACTTTTTTTTAAGTCCGCGAACATTGTTTATAAAAGCTATGTTATTGCAATAGTTAAATATACCATAGTTTTGAGTTGACCTGCCCATACAGACGGGCCTGTCCACACGTGAAATGAAATAAGTTTATTCTCATCGTTTAGATAGATGTACTTACTGTAAAATATTCTTACCTCTAGCCATTGGCGCTAAATCCCAGCAGTTTATAACACCTTTCTTAGTGACGACCCCCAAAGCCAATTCCAAATAGAACAGAGGATAAGCTATAATAATACTGAATATCTGGTAGAGAAATAAAAAGGGAAGTAGTCTCCGGAAGTCGTGCACGTAAGGGTGCCACCACATTTGGAAGATGCCGATGCATGATGAGAGGACCAGTTGCCGATAACTTATGTTGTTGGTCCAACGGTCAAATAACTGTTGAAGTAAGAAGTCAGTCAGTATTAGGTATTATATGAATAAACCCAGTTAGACCCAATCTTTTTTGTGTCTAGTAACTACCTACTGATGTCATAAGTGTGTTATTGAACCATTCCTCATTCAGTTAATTCGTTGAATTGAGTTTGAAATATAAATATCCATCTGCGGTTTTGACCACTTGAATATGTGGTGACCTTTCTTAATTACAATTTGCAGCGTAATATTTCTAAATGTTTACACTAGACATATTGCCTACAATCTTTTGCTTTTATTAGAGATCTTTCCAACGACATAAATTCCAGGTTGTTGTTGAAACTTATTTACGGCCAACAGCATTTATGCCGAATACTTTATTCGGCCTATTTAGGTACTTTAAACAACCACCAAAGTTTAATGAGAATTTTGGAGGTAAAAACTTCTATTTTATTAAACTATCGTTATGGAAATATAACTTTTATGTAGGTTTACCTACATAGCAAGCAATTAAAATAATTATTATTAAAAAAACGTAAGTAGACAATGTTACCAGCGGGCCTTCTGTGGATTCTGAATCGACTGTTTCAGAAATTGTTTTTGTTCTAGTACTCTGAAACCAAAGGTATAAGTAATACAATACAGGTATTTAATACATATCCCTAAATTAAGGATTCGTAAAAATCCTTGGTACGTCAACGTACTTACTGTGGTATCCGTCATTATTAAAAGTCAATATCCAAAGAAATAACAATCATCTAAAATATTTCTGATGCTAGATAAAGGTAATGATTATGAACTTGGCACGCTTTGTCAAAACTGTTTCCTTTGCTTATCTCACGTCTATGATGTTACTAAACATTCATCTGATGCAATGAGGTACGTTTCATGTGTTTCGTGATTAGTCTTTGATCAGCTACAAAAGAGTTTCTACCTAATTAATTTGTCAATTTCTGAGGTTGATCGTAATTTATAAATGTTATCAAGAATTTAAACCTAAATGTGTTGATCTATTTTATAATCCATCTACTATGTCCTGAGATCAGAAAGCCTTGACATCTATATCTACTTATGTCGAGAGTCGAGACAGTAGACAACGTCGAGAAACTTACGACAGATCTCAGCGCGGTCCTACATACCGCACTTCGAGAGTCGAAGCTTGACGTCGCTACCGTAGGGATGTCTTTTCAACTTACCGGAACCCCAAGTTACCGTTCCAAGGACCGAGCGGAGATATTTGCCGACTTCCTCAAAACGCAGTTCCGACCGAATCCTGTCTATAATATGCAGCAGGTAGCACGAGGTTGAGAGGAAGCTACAGCTATACTTTGAGCTGCCCATAGCCCCGTACCGAGAACCCCATCATCTTCTCCCCTGGCCAAATCCAGAAGATAATTCACCGAATGCCTTCCCGGAAAGCGCCCCGTACCGATCGGGTGACCAACGAAGATTTGCGTCACCTACATCCACGAGCAATCGCAACGTTGACGCGTCTCTTTAACGGCATTCTCCGGACACTTTTCCACCACATAGTGACTTGGCAGAGTCATTATGCTGCCCAATCCAAAAAAAACATCCTCCAACAGGGAAGCAACCGCCCTATTATGCATATCTCGACGACGTCGAAGTTGTTCGAGAAATTGTTACTGTTGCACATAACGCCCCACCTTCAACAACGTCGTTGCTCAGGTTCGCACGTGCAGAACGTTTCATTCTGCGGCCCGTACTATCGTCCTGATTGCCGCTCCACGCAAAGCTCGGTGTGTACTTTACCGTGGGAGAGCTATGCTTCGGCGTGAATGGGTCAGCTCGACCGGAGTGATACCACGGCCTCACAGAAAACCGGTGTGAAATAGCGCTTGCGCTGTGTTTTACCGAGTGAGTGAGGATACCGGAGGCCCATACCCCTCCCCCCATCCACTTTCCCATCCCCCAAAGGTCGGCAACGCACTTGTGACGCCTTTGGTGTTGCGGGTGTCCATGGGCGGCGGTAATCGCTTACCATCAGGTGATACGTCTGCTCGTTTGCCCACTATTCAATAAAAAAAAAAAAAAAAAAAGTACACGGAGCACATTCGCACCCGACTGACTTATGGTGCCCCGGCCTAGTTCAGCCTCGTCTCACCGGCGAGCCGTCGCCGGCTGCATGCGCAGCAGTCGCTCGCAATACGCACCCTTGCCCTCCACTTTGTGCGGAACAGGACGATCTCCAGGGAGGGCGCATGAAGAGCCTGGATGACTTTGTTGGAGCCTGCTGAATATGAATACATTACTTCGTTTATTGTATTGGAAAATACCTAAATACATAAAGGTATTATAGCAGGTTTCAGTACGCATAACAAGGGTAACAGAAATAAAAAGCTGATATTGTTAATATAACAAGTTCTATATTTTATAACTTCAATTATATCTAGCTTTACACAGTAAATTCGTGACAGCTAAATAAATTAACTTATCGCACCAAATTAAACTATTATTTGGTTTACAAACGCTAATAAAACCATGAATAAACAACGAAGATGACATAAGTAGCAAATAAGTTTCGTCTTTACACAGGTGTGTGTACAAACTCATTTTCTCGTTTAACTCTAGTTGATATCTAACCTTGACAAAAACACACGAAGTGATCTAGTTGAACTAGATTTAAAACATTAAAGAAAAACCCAGAAATATAAAAATTAATCGTCACTAGGTACATTATTGCATTGACAGAAATAAATACAATTTGCAGGCAACAAGCTGTTATCTTATAGAGTTTCCAGTTAATTTAATACCCTAAAATTGACGTTTTGGTATAGTTTTAATTAGGTAAAGATAATTAAAACTACGAATTCTTTATGGTAGGCAGTAAAATTAGTTTTAGTTACTAGGAAAAAAGTAATTGAAAGTAGTTAACAACTAACCACACGTGCTTATGTACTTAAGATCAAGCTTAATCGAGTTTATTCTTGTCTACACTTCTGTGTTAGAAAACGGTGAATTAACTAAGATTTTACTGTGCTTTTAGACATAAAGTAAACACGCACATAACTTAATAAGTCTCCTGGTTATTAAATATAAAGATTGCGACTTTCGCATTGGTAATGATCAGTATAGTATTGAAAAGGACGTGGTAGGTAAATAAATGAAAAAATGAGTACGAAATAATGATAGATTATATGTAGGTATAGTACCAGTCACAGATTCAAGCCTCGATGTGTGTGCTTTATTTGTCTATAGTTACGATAATTTTAATGTCCCATTGAACCTATTCTGTTCAAGTCTGAGACTATGACTAACTAATTTAGGTTTCAACCAAGTTATTGGTAGTTTGCTATAATTTTCTCATCTTGTTTAACAAATTCAATCACATCAGAAACACGGATCAAGTTCAGCCTTTATTTAGCAATGAATTCAAGATATACGTTACATATAAAATTGCTGTTCGTTTGTCTCGCTAAAACTCGAGAACGACTGCGCCGATTTAGCTGATTTTGGTTTTGAAATGTTTGTCATAGTGAAGGGAAGGTTTAAACGGTGAAATACAAATGACACGTGTACGAATTAACTCAAGTAACGGGCACAGCTAGTTACGAAATATGTTGTTTTAATGTCACATTGAATCTATTCTGCAATAGTCTGATTACAGTGTGTTCAATATCGTACAACGTAGGTACTTAACATTTAAATTGGACTTCACAATCAAACATACTTTAGCAGCTGGTATCGTAATTCCTAGTGTGCATAAGAAAGGTCAGAATTCAATTATTACCAAAGCTGTTTTCACAACCCAAATCAGAGATTTATATTTTGAAATTCTCATTTAACTTAGTACCGTGTAAACTTAAGATATGAAATGGAAAGCCCTCTCAATACCTTCAGGCTAAGTAATAATATGGTTTATTTGCTCACCAAAACCGAAATACAATAAAAATAAAGTTATATAACGTCATTAAAGTTAGACAATTTCGGTTGTTGATCGCTGGTGCCTAAAGTAGGTATAAAAACCTATGTTACAGGACACAAGGTCCCTACTCCGATCACTACTAGTTATTCCAAAATAATCTGTACTTATAATATATAAAGCTGAAGAGAAAGATTATAGCTCCGCTAAGACCAATGTGAGCGCAGCACCGATGAAGAATGTTTCAAAAACAGGGAAAAATTATCACGCTACGGGCAATAGGAGACGCCAACAAGTTTGCGTGGGTCAGCTAGTATATTGTGTAACCTCATTGAGGCGCAGAATGCTAAAGAGAAATATCGACCTTTCATTAAATTTTAGGTATCAAGCGATTTATGGGAAGATCCATAATTATTGATTCGGTCAACAGATAACAGACGCCAATAGTTTTGCCTGCGCTGATACCTGGCTGAAAACATACTGAAAACTGGATCCAGACTCGCCTCTTTGACTCGCAAGTCAATTATCAAGATTCAATAAATTGTAGTCTACTAAAGGAGTCCTATTTACTAGAATGAATAAAAAAAATTTATACAAAAACGTATAAACGCATTTAATCTTGCCTGAACTTTCAAGCAGCTAAAACATACAAAGCACACACATCAAATTTATCACTTGGACATTTTCCGGGCACTAAATTCATTGTGAAAGCCATATACTACTTGAAATCATGAAAAAACACCCGGAACAAGAAAAAGTTGAGACATATTTGAAGTTAGGGTATGAAGGGTTGAAATAGTAATCACGCTCATTTTTCTGTTCCTCCAACAGGATACGAACTAGGACAAAGTATGACAGCAATGAAGTACAAAAACTTTCTTGTTTAATAAATAAAAAAATATTGTCAAAGTTGTATTTGTATCAATATGACGGAACATAATTCTGTAGTTTATATATATCACCACACAATTATTATGTATAAGTTTAGCTTCGAAATCCTGTCTTAAATATTTTAATTTTTATAATATAATTTACACTTTGTGTAAGCGCATAATATGTTTCTGGACCTTTTTCATCAGACTCAATAGCTCTCTATAGCTAAACAAAGTGTTAATGGTCTTTATATCCCAACGCAAAACTATATCAGATACGTTTCTAAATCTGTTCAATATGTAATTATTTACATTTTAAACACCATTGATGTAAATACTATGCTCCATGAGTTAGCACTACCATTATTTCTGTACAATAAACAATTACACTATAGGTCATGAGCAAGGGGTCTTTACCTATAGTGCAGGGTATGCGATATGAGGACCCACAAGAAGTGCTTCACCCGAAAGAGTTGAGTGTCTTCACAGATGGATCCAAAACAAGGTCAGGCACTGGCTCGGGAGTATTTTCCGAGGACCTAAACATACACATTTCAAAGCCACTAGGAGCCCACAACACAGTCTTCCAGGCAGAGTGTATGGGCATAATATTGGCTGCATATGCAATCACTTCCAGGGGAGTGACGGAGTACCCCATCCGCATACTCTCCGATAGCCGATCAGTCCTGCAAGCCCTGCAAAGTCATTCGACAACATCAGGGCTAATTTACGAATGCCACAAAGCCCTGACAGAGGTATGTACCACAAACAGTATAACTCTCCAGTGGATAAAAGGGCATAGTAACTCGCGCGGGAACGATGCAGCGGACGCACTGGCAAGAGCTGGATCGGTAACAAGGGCAATAGGCCCTGAACCAATACTGCCTCTGCCATCTGCTTGGCTGCGAAGGTCACTGCAACTAAACACCAAGGTGGAACACCAAACGTATTGGTCCAACCTTTGTACCTGCAGGCAGACCAAGGAGGCCCTCCCGACGATCAACCCCAGATTGTCACGGAAGCTGTTGCAACTTAAGAGGCCGCTGCTTCGACTTTTAATAGGAGCAATAACTGGTCATGCATTACTAAACAAACATCTTTTCACTCTAGGTGTAACAGACAGTCCTCTGTGCAGGGCATGCATGGAGGAGGAGGAGACAGCCGCCCATGTCATTATGACATGTCCTGAGGTGGCAGAATACCGGGCGAGACACCTCGGATCACCGAGGTCACTCCCAGAAGTCGTCGGCAACATGAAGGGTCTGCTAGGCTTCCTGGAAGAACTGGGGTGGCACGTATGAAGCCATCCCATCACGCAAAATAGGCGCAATGAAGACGTCGAATTGCGGAAACCCAGCCCGCGAGTTTCAAGATTCAAGGGTATGCGATGCACACGGGCGTAGCGGTGTTAGGGGACACTTTTTCTGAACCTGCGCGCACTTTCTTACTTACGCGGCACTTTTAAGGCTTACTAAAGGAATGATTGCACACGGGCGCTTCACGAGCTAGAGACGGCTCTGCTCATGAGAGCATGTCTTAATCATACTATGGTCATATATAGATGTGAATTAGTTTTAATTTAATTATAGGGTCAAAATTTCGATTATATGTAAACAAGTCACTGTAGTTAGACTAGAAAAGTGTTAAAAATGCAATATACAAAGTATCTACAACCAAGAATGTAGGCGAGATCCAGAATGCCGAAGAAGCCAACTGTATGTTATAAATGGCGCCCTATGACTATAAGAGATGATGATCACCACCCAACAATGGATAGTGTAATACATATTATATTGATTGATTTAAGTACATTCATATATGTACGTTTTAACTATAGCTAGCTAGCTAGCTAGCTATATAAGCTATATTGTATACTAGCTGAACCCCGCGGTGCTACCCGCGGTACGATGATAACTGCGGGCAACGCCGCGAGGCGAAGCTATATCTTTATAAATAGTAGCCTATGTGTTATTCTGATGTATAAGCTATATTGTGGTAAAGTTTCATTCAAATCCATTCAGTAGTTTTTAAGTGAAAGAGTAACAAACATCCATACATACATACATCCATACTTACAAACTTTCGCCTTTATAAGTAGTTGGGTACTTCCACCCAGCCCTAGCAGCATTGAGTATAATATAATTAAGTGTACATAGTTAGAATGTTTGCATTCTAATTTGACAGAACATAACAATTTTACTAACAAGACTTAAGGGGCCATCCATAAAGTACGTCACACGTAAAGGGGGGGGGGGAGGGGGTCGACAAAGTGTGACATGGTGTGACAAGGGGTGGGAGGGGTCCTAAGTTTCGTGACATCACATTTCAAAATCTAATATACTCGTATCTAGAGGTACTAATTGCGTAATTTGAAATATTAATTTAACTAAAAAATATTTCCAACTCTATCTTTAGGACAATACGGTTTCAATTGTTTTGTTGATAATCAGTATTTAATCTTTTTCATACAAGGTCTGATGTAGTTCTGATTTTTTGCGTATTCAGTATTCGATCCGAATTTATAAGTGTTGATTTCATAAAAAAAAGTACTTACCTAATTTAAATGGAAATAAAACTAATTTCGGAACTGCTGTTTTAATTTAATAATTTTTCGATGTGAAATTGCAAAACATGTGACGTCACACTAGGGAGGGGGGGGTCTCAGAAATGTGACCACCTGTGACAAGGACGGGGGGGGGGTCAAAAAATCATGAAATTCGTGTGACGTACTTTATGGATGGCCCCTAATAACATGGTTCGGTTATATGCCGTAGAAGTGCTTGAAATTTCAGCTAGGTATGAAAATACTTGTATGAGTTATATTTAATCTTAATTTCGTTTATCTAATACTACCATCAAAAAGATCATTGTATGTTTCGACAAAAAAATGGAGCAGCAAAATATAAATTTGTCAAAACAATTTATGTACTTTGCATGTAGGAAGAACTATGTTTATCAGAACTGTTCTCACCAACTGGAAGTATGCGAAGCCTTAGTTATTGCACGGGTTGTATGAGACGTTTTGCTTGGAGACACGACGAGCACTTTGAAAAGTCTTACGTGAGGTAACACTGGCAACACTTATGCATCATATTTTTGAAACTCGACACTTTACTAATCACTTGAGTGGGCGCGTCTAATCTATCACTATGACGTCACTAGCTCGTAGAGCGTGTTCCTTGGGAGCGTGTCGGCGGCGCGAGCGGCGGGGGCAGGTCCGCCTCGCGTGCCCTCACAGGGAGAACAGGTCCCCGGCCGAGGGCAGCGGGGCCAGCCCGCCCGTCACGTCGGGCAGCCGAGACACGTCTGGTAGGTTCTCTATGTGCGACTTCACCTCCGCCTTCACTGCGTAGATCTTTTGGAGTTTTATGTTGTATTCCTGGAACAGCGAATCTTTAATAAATATTTACGCTTGAAGATTATTAAAGCAATCACCATTAGGACTATTTTTTACATAGCTATACCTACAGTAATAAGTACATTTCAAAATTATTTATATTTTCTACTCTACCATAAAGAAAGAATAAAATAATAAAAAGAAAATAGAAAAACTTTTGTCCAGTGCTGAAGATAAGCTTTTCTCAAGGCTCTTTAAAAAAATCAAACTAGTGCCGCCTGCATACAATGGCTTTTTGGTATCTTCACAAAGCCTAACTTGTAAATATTGTATTACCAGCTGATGTATCATGTTGACTCTTACAACATACCAAGCTTACCTCTAACCTAGTCTCTGCTTGTTTGGCCAGGTCTCGTTGCGACTGTGCAAAGTCACGCAACATTGCAGCCACCTTCCGTCGCTTCTCCAGCTCCTCACTTAGCCTCAGGTTGTACTCAGCGAGGAGTTCAACCGCGGAGTTTACCACAGCACTCAGACTTAGTGCAGATTCCTTATCTACAACATAATGTAGATTTTACATTTCACTTATCATGAATATGACGAAAGATAAATACTTTTTTATTCTACATCGAAGTAATAAAACTCATAGTTGGACAGTGACGCGGCTTGAACCAGATGTAATGTACTAGTGGATATATAGATGCTTCATAACGCTGATACCTCTTAACTCACGCTGCGAAGGCGTTCCTCCCCCGATAGCAGTCTGTCCTAACCATAAGATCTCTCTCTTTACCACAATTATTTAAATAGTTTCTAAAATCAACTTTTGTTAAATTATACTTATAAAGTTTTATTGTTCTAAATAACTATATTAAGAGTTAATATATGCATGATTAAGATTTGCCGAAATTTTTCATACATTCATCAAGACGATGTTTGCTTAGATATGCATTGCACAAAGGGCTCAAGTCACCTACACATCTTAGATCCAACTACCAGTGTCTAGGGAACATAAGAACATACAACTTACGGGCATAAAGTACGTCAAAACACAAGACAGCCTACAAAGTTAGTCAGTTTTTTATATATTTCTTTTAACTGCTCACTGGATGACACTTTTTAAGTAGCTATTGACTAGAAACTATAATAACAACACAGAGTAAGATCCTTCATAGTCCAAATAAGTACTCCTTCTTAAAAGGCCGGCATCGCACTTGTCTCTGGTGTTGCGGGTGTCCATGGGCGGCGGTAATCGCTTACCATCAAGCGATACATCTGCTCGTTTGCCCCCTATACAATACAATTAAAAAAAAAAAAACAAATTAAAACTAGTTTAAATTTTTTATCTAATTAGAAACTAAACCATATTTAGTTAAATTCTTCATTGAAAGTCTAAATTACCTACTAAAGGTACCCATTTCATTGTGAAACTTTTAGTATTTAAATTCCGATTAATACATTAGGTTGTTCGAATTGATTTTATTGTACATTTATATAAATGTTTAAAAACACAACTGAGATAAATACGAGTGATATTATATTCTGGTAAATGTATTGATGGCTTGAACTATGTAAAAAGTATTTTGTAGAAAAGAATCGTGTGGTACATAGCAAGGATTGCGTGTAGTGAACTAAAGTCCACACTCAAACGATAGAAATGAAACATACGTTACAATTTTCAAGGACAGATTTATTTCAATTTTATATTTTTGGAGATCTAAAAATAATCTTATCAAATATACTACAAGTTTAATTACAACGTCGATGCGATAATATGGTGTCATTTTACCTTCTAACTTAGATAATAATTGGACTTCGGAAACTTCAGGCGGTAAGGATGCAATGCGCTCTCTCACGGCCTCGTCGCTTGAAGCACTCGATTCTAATTCTAAAAGTGCCTGGAAATATATAAAAAAAGATCTTTTTAATAAAGCTTTCTTGATGGGAGCATGTAAGACGCAATTTATGAAGTAGGTAGATCCATGTGATTGTGGTGTAGGATGAAAGTTTTCAATGAGTGATTCTTACCCGTAATGACACACAAAGCCGAAATGGCACGGCTGATCCATTAGTTCAAAGTCGCTCAGCATGAAGAGAAGAATGCTCGAAATGTTCCTCTAAGGGATCGTAACAGAAACGAGGTGATCCGGCAGAGTACTAAGGATATCGACATAGCCCACAGGATTAGCAAGCTGAAGTCGCAATGGACTGACTAATTTGCCATACAACCGATAACTGTTGGGGTTCTTGAGTTGAGACCGCGTCTCGGCAAACATAGTGTAGGAACGCCCACAGGCTGGATGGTGTGAGTCGAGGATCGAACTAAGTGATGTGCAATTGGAGAGGCTATGTCCAGCAGTGAACTGCGCTAGGCTAATCATGAATACAAATCTAACAACATGATTATGATAGTATAAAATACATACCTTTATAAGTTCTTCGGGCTCTGGTGGATCTCCGGGTGGCGTCTTAGGACTTAGTGTAGTGTGTGTTTCAATATGTCCATCTACTTCCTTTGTCTCACTTCGACGACGCTCCTGTTTAGCCTTCACCTCTGCTTTTGGTTTTTTCTGTACTACTTCTTTAGGGTCCACTTCTCCACTCTTTCGCTTGCTTGCCTTTACAGGTATTGCGTCAGCAGGGTCCACTATGTAATTAACATAATTTTGGTGTGAAAAATTACATAACTTAAACACAAGCTAAACAAAACAAATGGTAACTGAACTTTTTGTTGTAATTTTAAGTAAATAATAATAAATCTTTATTATTTGTCTCTCACACAGAATATTTACAATTTCTCTATCCTAAATTACCTGTGTCTGTGTGTCTATCTGTTAACACAGAAATTGTTAAATATTCTTTTCGTGAGTTAATATTGAATTAAAAAACCAAAAGTCAATGTAATTGGGATTTTAGTAGAAATCGAGACACAACTTTGCAGTGAAACCATAAGAATTTAATACTATATACATAAAACTTATGTACTAATTAATTCCTTACGTTATTTGATTATGGTCACTCCCTGGAAAAACTGACATTAAGGCAAAATTCGTTGAACTAGTATCCAACCACAAATAATCTTGGAATTGATAAAACGTTAGAAAGAAGAAGACATTAGCAGATTATGGTGGTGATATTATATGTATATATAACTTACCAGCCTCTTTGTATTCTTGGATTTTCTGTGCGTCATATACACCTCTTTCTTGCCAAATTGTCAATATTCTATGTAGCGAATGTTTAGTCTTTGTATTGATACCGGTCTTTGCCATATGTTTGAATGATTCCACTAGTACCTTTCCAAATTCCTGTCCATATTCTGGACCTTTCTTTTTACTGTTCTGTATAACATCATTTGCTAGGTACATAAAAGTGAGTTGCTTGCTGTCTTTTGCTGTAAATAATAATCAAAGAATGAAAGTTTGAAGATCCAAAAGTTCCATTTTGAAAGTATATAATGTGATTGGCCCGCACTGAGATTTTCTACAATTACAACACCACATGTGGTCACTATTATGATGCAGGTGATATAAAATAAATTCAGTAGGCTCCATAACCCCAAGATAGATAGAGCCTGTACTACAGTAACTAAACTACTGATATAAATACTTATGTATTACTAAATACATACATATTATATTACATACAATATACCCAGATAGATAGAACAAATGACTTGCTTATTACACAAATAGCTTTTGTGGCTCCACCCAAATAAAGGTTGATTGCAGTGATTCTTTGAACTTTAAACTCGCAGGCTGGGTCTCTGCAACTCGACGACTTCAGTGCGCCTATTTTGCATGGAATGTTGTTGTGTTGATTCTTTTAACTAATATAACTTTTTTATTTGTAAACTGATTTAAATGAAACAAACACTAAATGTAAATTGGAGCAAACAGCAATGCCTTAGTGAAAACCGCATTCAAATCTGTTAGCCATTTCTAATTAATATAAAATAAATTAAATTAACTAATTAGTGTGCACAAATGTACAAACTCACAGACAAAAAATCTAAAAATCATTGTTTTGGATTCCCATAAAGCCCCTTATAATATTTTTTCTTTTATATCTTCCACGCACAGACAGCAACCAGTGAGGATTTTATTATATGTATTGATTATCTGTTCTTGTGGGAGTGAAATCGTCGACGACATCTGGCTTAGCAGTCAGGATCACTGATTTAATGATGAGTTGTAGCAAATTTCTAATGTTTAAAATATTTTTCAAGATAATGCAATCGGGAAAAATCGTAACTCGATTTATATGCTAAAGATATCTAAAATGACTTCGAAAAACCAGCTTTGATTATATTTTTAGTTGGGAGAAACACATTGGGTATGAAAATGTACTTTCATAATTATTTAATTTTATATTATGTAATATTTTTAAATCGGCGTGAATGAATTAGGTACTTACGTAGGTACTAACTCGATCTCTATACGATAGTGATTAAATTTTCTTATAAGTACATACATACTTTAAACAAATATAAAATACTATATATTTCCACAATCGCAAAACATTAACAAACGGGACAAATAATGGGACTCGGAGGCATCAATAAAACAATAAGTATTAGTTTTCTTCGAAGTTTATTGATTTGGCAATTTTTAGCACTAAAATGAAAGGAAATACAAATATATTATAGGTTACCTTTTAATAGCTCCTTATACCAAGTTTTGACGACAACAGCGTGATGTTTTCTGTGATGTATAAGCCACAAGGATAAAGTTTGGATACTTTGTTGGCTTGAGTTCAATTCTTGAAGCTTCCTAACTAATGCATTTTCAGTAAAACCAGCCATGGTACTGAAAAAACTTATGAACTATAACGCGTAAGGTGCCACAGACAACAACAAGACACACTCGATGACATTAGGATTACCTAACGCCATGTTTAAAAACGTACGTTCCGTTTTATTAGATATGGTATAGAGTTTCAAATATATTAATTTTAAATCGCTAATTTGAATCATTCTGTAAGGATTTTAATAATAATGTTTCAGCATTCTGTTAAGTCACAGACTCTAAAAAATAAAAGTTTTAAAACATCAAGTGTTAATACATAATCGGTGCAGAAAAATACCACCTGCAATTCGTTACTTACCGAGGAATACCATAATGTAGATCTCCAAAAACACGAACCCCATTTTACGCACGGAACACAAACCCGTCAATATTCCAAAATACACAATTAATGTATAGGGGCGATCGCATTTTGTTTTTTCGAAATATGTAGACAGATCTCGGTCATCCCAGACTTACATCATTTAATTTCATTCGCATTTTTAATATTTTCTGTGGAGATCGTTTTTTGTTTTTTCGAAAGACGGTACCCATTTCATGTCATCCATATTTTATATATTTTGGAACGAAGTTCCTTATGGCGCGTTGTGTAAGGGGGCTAGACGGAAAAATTGTCACGACACAATTTGTTGACACGACACAATTTGTTGTCACGACACAATTTGTTGTCACGACACGACGACGACACACACAGATATTTTCGTTTCGTCTTTCTATTTCGAACTTCGTTCCATCCGGGTGTCCCTTGACACCTCTCAAGTTTTTTTTATCATTAATTTCATCACGATGAAGACTTGAAGACTCGTAGACTTATAATTAAAGACTGTAAATACTTCACATTGGCAGACATAGCTGATCCGAGTGATCCGACTACTAATTTCATCTCGGCTATGACTCTTGAAGACTTCAACTAATCTTCCCAAAGTGTATACTTATTTCTATTGTTGAAATTTTATTTTCATTTTTAAGGTCATAAAACAGACAACCCGACAAATGTCACCGACGATTATTACAAAAATTGACTGCGTTTTGTGTTTTTAACATATTATGTCGAGCTCTAATACTCTTCTTTGAAAATGGCAAACTGTGCCTATGTCGGCAATTCTGCCAATATCAAATGCGATGGAAATATTTCGTATCTATTAAAAGTTTTCACGTCGGGTTACAAGTTCTAGTACTGTAAACTTTTTCTAATGTTAGGTAGCATACAAGAGACTCACAAGTTAATTTCATTAATTTACGTGTTATAAAAAAAAATAATGGACCATAGGTACATTAATATTATTACACGTTTCTATATCAAAGTTTTTAACGTATGGAATACTAATTAAAATATAAAATAAATGTTTCGGACAAATATATCAATTTTTGCAAAGTACTTTGTTGCGATGACAACCGCAGAGAAATCGATGACGTGTATCGAAGTGTCTTGGGGATTTCCATACGGCAAAAGTGATGGTGACATAATACTTACATTTTATTGTTCGTATAAACATATACCTAAGCTAGTATTCCACGATAGGATGTACCTGACAGGTTTACCTGCACCCGTCAGATAAGCTTGAGTAGAGTAGAGGACTTACCTGCGCAGTTGTGCAACATACATGCTGCAGTTAACCGGTAAATATGTAAAATACGTCCGTTTGAATATCCCATTCAAATTGACGTTGTGATTAAAAATTAGAAATGAATTGAATTGGGGGATCAAAATGGAAATGAAATCCAAAAAAGGGCATCAGTGTGGGCGTAGAAATAAATCACATCTCCAAGGGATCTCATCAGAGGATTCCAGTAGTCGGAGCCTAAAATACTTAAGCGAAAGTGGGAAGGTTTTTATCATTTATCCCCGCAAAGGGACTAAAGGGGCTTATGAAACCTGGAGCTCAAGTTACAAGTGCTTCGCACGCAGTTTTTTTAATGGAATAGGCGGCAAACGAGTAGACGTTTCGACTGATGGTAAGCGATTACCGCCGCGCATGGACACCTGCAACACCAGAGACGTCACAAGTCCGTGGCCGGCCTTTGGGATGGGGGAGGGTTTAGGGTATGGGCCTCCGGTATCCTCACTCACTCGGTAGAACACAGCGCAAGCGCTGTTTTACACTACCACCAACACCTACTTTTCAAAGTAAACTTAAATTCTATATGAAATAAAAATCAAACGAACAAGCACATTTCAATGTCTAGAAAAATATTATTGAAAAAATAATTACATTTAAGATCATTGCTCACGTATCTGCAGATGTATTCTTAGCATCGGTGCGGCGATGACATTCTTTACGAGCGCATAAGAGAAATGTTTAAAAAAAATGCTTTAGCCGATATGCATTTTTTGTACCAATTGCAACCCGTGTTAGACAATTGGTATCTATAAGTTAAACTTTTAAAAATCTATGGCAGATTTTGCATTACACAAGATTTTGTACATTGTAATCTGCCATAGGATTTTAAAAGTTTGTTAGTTAGTTTATTAGTTGAAATCACACTGTAATCATTACAATTAATTTAAAGGTGTGAATTCAACTAGTCTATAAAAACAGTTTTATAAGTTTAAGTGTGTGTTATCGTCGTAGTTCATTGTCTTGGTCAACAAAATTAGTGAAAACTAGGAGTCGATTCTATCACAGGATTTAGATTAAATATTAACACAAGAGATTGCCTAGTAGCCCAATTTATTTCGTACTAGCTGAACCCCGCGGTGCTACCCGCGGTACGATGATAACTGCGGGCAACGCCGCGAGGCGAAGCTATATCTTTATAAATAGTAGCCTATGTGTTATTCTGATGTATAAGCTATATTGTGGTAAAGTTTCATTCAAATCCATTCAGTAGTTTTTACGTGAAAGAGTAACAAACATCCATACATACATACATCCATACTTACAAACTTTCGCCTTTATAATAGTAGTAGGATTGTAATAGGTATCGTTTATCTTAAAAAAGATTTTAATAAATTCTAGATTCAACTTTTATTATTGCTACCACAATGAAATCGATTCGTACATTAACTAATCTAAAGCTTGTTTACGTACCGCGAATATTTAAAACGTGTAAGCACTTGTTGTGACGGATGATAGCAGACGATACAATCGACCGGTCTTCAACGTGGGTTGTTCTTTCTTTATACACCTGCGCGAACGCAACCTCTCAGTTTAGTTACCAAAGGCTGCGACGCACGCTCCTATCACACCGGTCGTTGATACTCGCGCGAGAATGATATCGTACTTCTAAATAAAAAACATTATTTTTACATAGATCCGAGGATCTAAATATATCTAATACGCTTCTAATATTTTAATTTAAAAAAATTGTGTTAATTGTAAATAGTGTAGAATTTAAAAAATGAATCAAATTTTTGGTGTCGGTATTCAGAGTGTGCTTCTGATGTCGCTGTTTATTCTGGCGAACACTCAAAGATCTGCCAACAATTATCGAGATGTTGGTGAGTAATATTTAAATAAGTTTATTTACATTATTATAAATAAAACACGCTAAGAATAAGTTTATTATCTAATACGCGTTATAAATACAACAATATTTGATCTATATTATACTAATTAATTACAGCCGTTAGAATTAATTACGCTCAAAGTTCCTATGTAGAAAGTCTTTTGATTTGTTTTATGGGCCATAGTGTCCATATTTTAAGTTATATTGGTACATTTTAACCTACAAAGTTGGCAAGAATATATTAAACTAGTCCTATGATAGGAATATGACAACTATTTTTCAAAATGGAAGCCAAAACTCCTTTAATAATATAAATTGCTTTAAAATAATATAAACGTTAGTTCTGTTATCACTGTTATTAGTTTTCGATTCATATCAAGCAGTCTGAATTTTAATAAATGCATAATAATTTTCCGATTTTATTCATTTACCTAGGGTTTATTTCATCAACAATAGCTTTTAGTAGGTAAGTAGTATACTGTTTGGACATAGGGCTCTATTTAGAGAAGTGTATTATCTTTATAATTTGTTTATAACATTTATCATTATTGCCAAACGATAGATAGGAATCTTTATAATGACCCAAGAATACCTACTTAATTATTTACTAATCACAGCACTATAAATTCTAAATATTTGCTAAAAGTATAAAATTTGAACATTTTACTCTAACGTCCTTCTACAAAATTTGTAAAATGAGGTTAAATGTTATGAAATACAATTTGTTAAATATATTTTCACAATACAACTTGTTGCTCTAAAGACTTTTTACGTTTGTCTTGACGACGAAACATATTTGTTGAGTTCAAAAAATGCAGTTAGAGGCATAACTTTGATTTAATATTATTTAAGTTTGACCTAAAATTTATATTGTTATTAGGTCACAGTCACCTACACTTATTTCTAAATTCCTAGATAAGAGAAAACAATAACATTGATTCATTAAATACAACGTAAACAGGCAGAAACAGGCAACAGATTCATTAAATATTTCATCGTATTCTATGGCATAATTAAATTTAAAAGAGAAAAATAAATTAGTGAAACCTTGATAAACGCCAATCTAGGCATTGAATAAAGTTATCTGTGCTTGCGTAATATTGGCCAGTTATAACATAAGAATGTTTAAATACAACATTTTGATTGATAGTGGTTTCAACAGCACCACTTTTACTTTCGTGACAACGCTGTGGATGTGATTTCTCTTTCGGAAGCAAGCTATTCTGACAGATACGTTCGTTAATAAGCAGGTTCAATATTTGCATTGAATTTACATACCAAAAAAGTAAGTCTAAAACTTTAGTTTGCAAGCAAATTTTTTTGAAAGCAAAAATCATCAGATCACTATCTGAGAAAAATATCTTTTTGTACCTAACACAGACACACTTTGCTGAGCGGACAAAGTAGTCATTTTATTTTTATTGTATTATTGAATTACTTCTCTGTAAAAACTAAAAATACTAATATTATTTAATTTCATGTTGTTTTGCTTAATATTTATTAATAGTCCGTGAAGGTCATTATTATATGTAGGCTATAAGTATTTTATTCGGTTCTGTCTGTTGTTTTCTTGATGTTGTTAGATAAAACAAATTGTATTCTCTCCTTTTCTTATTTCGTTTACCAATGTTCAATTAGTCTCTTTAAAACTGTCGTACCTTAACGTCATTTTGAATTCATTTAAATAATGCGCATTTTTATTGTTCCAGTCGTAATTGAATCATAATTATTTATACACTTTTAATTTCCATATCAATTATTTATGTACCTACTTATGTGAGTACCATTTTGGATTACTTTTTTAGGATTATTGTTAGATGATTTGACTTATTGTTTTAAAAACACCATAATTAAAAGAAAATTGACAAGGCTTGCAATTTTATTTTTAATCTATCAAATTTACACAACACCAACTAGACCCAAACTAAGCAGAAATTGTACTATGGGTACTTTAGACCTTTCGTCTGATGGTTAGCAATTACCGCCGCCCATAGGGGGGGGGGGGGGGGAGACTCCGAAACAAATATTTGCAAATAATACTAAAATTTGAAACACACCAATCTCATACGCTACGCTGCACCACCGAGGCTTTTTGTGTCACGGTACAGTAGCCGAAGTGAACTTGTTACCACGTACCTAAGCTCGCTCTATGACAAGGAATACCATTGACAATTTATTATTAACACGGCATGTTGAAGACCAAAGACTGGCAGAAGCTAGTAAGCTTATAAACTCTCTTAAGCCGCATCATAAACATGATGAACATGTTGTTTTAAGTTACAGTTTTATGTGCCCCTTACAGGGTCGTTAAAACCGTTGTTCGGTGCATCGCACTGGGAATATAGGACACGATTTACCGGTTTATTCTCTCGCTCCAAGGACTGGCTGCAACATGTCATTGTTCCCGATATTGAATCTCGCTTCACAATTCTAGTGAATAAAATTGTAGGATTCACAATTTCAAAATTATTTAGCTTTGAATACAGATCTACATAATATGAGATTATCTTTAATATATTTAAAGTTGGTTTATGTACCCTTGCTAAACTTCTATGTACAAACTGCTACTATGGTTTTGTTTTTGATGGTCATAGAATTTTGATAATATTTATTTTGCCCGGGCCATTGTTATGAAACACCTTATTCATTAAAATCGGTACAGTAGTTTATGCGTTACGGTGAAATATACAAATGTAACCATTACTTACAAAGAGTAAAGGGTGCTTTTGACTTCGTCATTGTCGGATAAAGACAGTTCTAGTAAGAAGACCTAACCATAAATCTAATAGTTTATTTCTATGGTTACATATCCTCGTCTCTACACCTGTCTATTTATATCAAAATGTACATTTACTAAGAAACGATTAGCACGTCATTACTGGAACAATATGGCGGTATGATAGTTCCTCATTTAAAATCATATACCTAATACGTACCTCTATTGTTCGAGGCAGTCAACAAAAGAAGTGTTAATTTTATTGTTTCAAATTATTCTAGTACATGAAATTGTGTTTCTTATATTACGAGCCTTATAACAGCAAAATCTGGGTTTCTTTATAATGTAATAAAATCTACAAAGAAATATTGTCTTATTTTTAAGCCACGAAGGCCCAAGACAACAACATATCTAATCAACAACACACGTGCTTTCTATTGCACTGTGAATTTAGCCATATTTTTAGACTCATGTTTATCCGATTCTGCGGCAAATATGGCCAATCCACTGCCACTTCAGCTTGCTAATCCTGTGGGCTATGTCGATGACCTTGGTTCTCTGCCCTCGTTTTTCATATTTGCCGCAGAACCGATAACCGTTGGGGTAAACGGGTTCTTAAGTGGACACCGCATCTCGGCAAACGTAGTGTAGGACAGGCCAGGTGGAGTGATGATTTGCGCAAGACGGCTGGCAGGAGCTGGATGCGAGAAGCCGAGGATCGAACTAAGTGGCGTGCTATTGGAGAGGCCTATGTCCAGCAGTGGCCTGCGATATGATGATGATGGTGATGTTTATCCGAAGCCTAGGACGATTAGTTTTTTTTTTAAGTATAGGGTTGTGGTACTCAAATCGTATAACATTTTAACTTTTGATGGCGTGGTTTAGAAGGTTTAGAAGGAAACAACTTGTTATGGTGCAAAATGTAATTTGTCAGTTAAGGTTTAAAATCTAATTACTTTGCCCCCATTTCACTCTCCTCATAAAAGCACTGAATAAAGTAAGGAAATGTATTTATCAAACGAGTTTTTATTCCAAGATGTCAAAAAGTCTGAAATAAATGTATATTATAATCAAATCACATTTATTTAATACTTTTCTTAGTTTTAAGTTTTATAATACAACAAGGCACGTTTGCCATTTAATTTATTTTTATTTGTCTTTCATGTCACAGACTAGAAATAACACAGTCTAAATTATTTATAGTATGAATATATATTTCAATAAATTCTACGTATAATGTAATTGTTTATCGATTCATGTTCTAAAATAAATGTTTAAAATCAAATGAACTGTGATCTACAATCGTCGATTGGCAATATCTGGTTGAAATAAACTGTTGCCATAAAATACTTCCGCATCACTGCGCCATGGTTAGATTTGATACTCTTCCTAGTTGCGTACTAATGTAATATGTATGTTTTTCGCATAAATAAATATCGCAACTTTTTGGAATCCTTCTACAGTTTTAAACCAGTTTACTATTGACTAATACAATTACTTATTTATTAATGATTTTGTTTTTATAATAAATGGTATCTCAGGGCCTAAGACATGATACATTGGCCAGTAATACGGAAAACTGAAACATGAGTGTTTGTTCGTGTGTATATTTCACCTTGTAAGTGAGAATGCCAGAGGCTTTTACCCCAACCCCTCCCTACATCCCCCTCCCCACCCCCCAAAGGGTTATTTTAAACACAGACATATAATTTTATACAACTGAAAAATGATAAATATATAAGGAATAAGAGTTTGTCGTTACTCGGATACTAGTTATAACATAATATTACATTTTTACGATTATTGTTAGATCTAGCAAATAACAAAACAAATAACTAGACTTTTATTATTGTTTTTTAAGAACATTAAGTTAATAATTTTTAAAAATACGTTTTAATTTTTTTTCTAAACTACCTTTTCATGAAATAGGCGGCAAACGAGCAGACGTATCACCTAATGGTAAGCGATTACCGCCGCCCATGGACACCAGCAACACCAGAGGCGTCACAATTGCGTTGCCGGCCTTTGCGGGATAGGAGGGAGGGAGGGTTGGGGGTATGTGCATCCGGTATCCTCACTCACTCGATAAAACACAGCGCAAGCGCTATTTCACACCAGTTTTCTGTGAGGCCGTGGTATCACTCCAGTCGAGCCGGCCCATTTATGCCGAAGCGTGGCTCTCCCACGGTAAAACAGTAGGCATATCATCTATAGTAAAGTGATGATGTGTAGGATGATCTAGAACTTTAAGAATTTAAGTACAGTGACATAATTATGTAAATTAAAATGAGTTGATTTTCGTTTTATTGTCTATACTAAAGGTCATTTGAATATCAAGAAATTACCTTTTATTTGTTTTTTGTTTATTGAAAATAGTAGATTTTTGATTAGGTAGTGTGACTATTTGATGAAGTTAAATGCAATCAGGCACTTAAGACTTTTTCACAATTTGTGTTTATTTTTTATTTTTTAAAAGACAACTTCCCCGCATTAGGAATCAATCCTGTGTCGCAGGGAAGTTGATTAACATACATTCCTACCGTGGGAGAGCCACGCTTCGGCATGAATGGGCAAGCTCGACCGGAGTGATACCACGGCCTCACAGAAAACCGGTGTGAAATAGCGCTTGCGCTGTGTTTCACCGAGTGAGTGAGGATACCGGAGGCCCATATACCAAGCCCTCCCCCCATTGCCTCTTCTCATCCCCCAAAGGTCAGCAACGCACTTGTGACGCCTTTGGTGTTGCGGGTGTCCATGGGCGGCGGTAATCGCTTACCATCAGGTGATACGTCTGCTCGTTTGCCCACTATTCAATAAAAAAATTGTGATCAGTCAGGGGTTCGATGTAAATAATAAGTTATTTCTTACAAAGTTCGTATTAAGAGACAATAATAATACATGATTGAACTTTGATGCTAATTAACGTTATAATTTCGGTGTGCAACTCAACATTGCGTGTCTATCGACAATATTATTTTAACCATATTCTGGACTGCGATGTCCATGAAAGTTTCTCCATAATATATTCAAAGTTGAACACATACCACGTTATTGGTCAGTGTATATCTGACCGCCATAAATGTGTATGGCATGTACTAGTCTTTTTTTTTGGTGTTTTGTATTATCTACTTATTAGTCAAATCACGAATTTCTCGGTCAAATACTCTAACGAATTATTTTGTATTCATAGTCGATATATTTGTGTTTTTTTTACCGTGGGAGAGTCACGCTTCGGCATGCATGGGCCGGCTCGACCGGAGTGATGCTACGGCCTCACAGAAAACCGATATGAAGCAACGCCTGTGCTGTGTTTTACCGAGTGAGTGACGATACCGCAGGCCCATACCCCATCCCTCTCTCCACCCCCAAAGGCCGATAACGCACTTCTGACACTTCAGGTGTTGCTGGGTGTTTATGGGCGGCGTTTTACCATCTGACCATCACACAATTCCAAAAAAAAACAATTTGGATATGGTAACATAAAACATTCTGTCCGTGTAGTGATAGGCTAAGAATATAGAGTGTCACCGCCTCTATTCATCCCGAAGGTGTCATAAGAGCTGACTAGGAGAACAAACAATACACAGGACAACAGCACCGCAAGATAGGAACAACATGACACAAATCCAAATACCAACGTGATATATTAGATTAGATTTGTTCCGTGGGAGAGCCGCGCTTCGGCATGAATGGGCCGGCTCGACCGGAGTGATACCACGGCCTCACAGAAAACCGGTGTGAAATAGTGCTTGCGCTGTGTTTCACCGAGTGAGTGAGGATACCGGAGGCCCATATCCGAACCCCTCCCCCATTCCCTCTCCCCATCCCCCAAAGGTCGGCAACGCACTTGTGACGCTTTTGGTGTTGCAGGTGTCCATGGGCGGCGGTAATCGCTTACCATCAGGTAATGTGTCTGCTCGTTTGCGTCCTATTCAATAAAAAAAAAAAAAAAAAATTTGCTCAAAACCTGTTGTCCTTTTTTTTTTTTTTTTTTTATGAGCCTGCCAATAACTCTACTCTGCCTGGTGAAAAGCATAAGCAGAATCCAAGAAAGACTGGTGATCATTATTACTCATTAAGAATGTATACAATGCAAAAATGCAGCTGGTGACCCTCACTATGGCAGCCTATGGAGATGCTTTTGCATCATGGAGCCGTCGATCTCGCACTGACAAACGAAAGTCGACATCATGACTGTTGTCATTTTAGGCTGGTTTTCTGTGAGAGGGTAGCACCACCCCGATCGAGCCGACCCGTTTGTGCTGAAATCAGTGTGGCCTTTAACTTGATATATTGATATAGGTACCTAGATATAATACATATTTTATAATTTACTAGCTGACCCGACAAACGTTGCTTTGCAATAAAAAGGAATATATATTTTAGGGGTTGATCGTAGAGGATTGAAAATTCAGGATTGTATGAATTTTTTAATGCTGTATCATAAAAAAAAAATTTAAAAAAAAATTAGGGATGAACTACCCTTAACATTTAGGGGGATGAAAAATAGACGTTGGCCGATTCTCAGACCTACCTAAAATGCTCACAAAATTTTATGAAAAACGGTCCAGCCGTTTTTGAGGAGTATGGTAACTAACATTGTGACACGAGAATTTTATAAATAAGATATACACGTTTTATACAAATGTTTTCTTTGAGTAAAATTTTCTATCTACAATATTGAGAGTACTTTCCGTTCAGGAGACATTACAAAAATCCAGCCTGTATAATATATTAAAATAAATATAGATGTTTACGGTATTTGTATAACCTTTTTGTTAAGTATTGTCATACCCTAATGTGAGCAGGTTAGTGTTTACCAATTAGGTCATGTTAAGCAGTAGGTCTCGATTGTTATCATAGAATAACAGACGTGAAGCTTAGTCGGAGGAATTTGGACGGCTTGAAAAACATCCAACGATAAGATTGTGTAGCCACAACGTTGTCTTGCCAGCCTTTAACCAGCACTCGGCCAGGGTAAGGACGTATGGCCTTAGCCCTCTCCTGAGAGGAGACCTGAGCCCAGCAGTGGGACGTTATGGGTTGTTGTTGATGATCATGACATTTTTTATATAACTTAAGTATTATTTTTGTGTTACGTGTACAGTCTATCTACCTATTCAACTAAGTACCTACTTATCTAAGTTAGATTACATCACAAAGTTGTGTCATGGTGTCTTCCAATCGCGTGTACAAAAAAACATTAGTCCTTCCACAGATAATGAAGGCACACAGATTTTCAAATGCACGTTATTATATACCATTACCAAATTACTGATAATAATAATTATAATGTGTTGTTTCATTAAATTGTACTCCCTTTTATTTTTTTACTAGCTTTCGCCCGCGGCTGCGCTCACATTTAATGAAAAGTATTCTATGTTACTTCTAACAGCTCCAAGAATATGTGTACAAAATTTCATGATGATTCGTTAAGTAGTTTTTGCGTGAAAGCGTAACAAACAAATTTACAGTCACATTTTCACATCTTTAGAAATAAATAAAATTGGAGTGTCTGTTGATAACATTAATATGTATAACCGCTTTTTACTACATGCATTTGTATGTATGCACAGTACAAATACTATTTTTTAAATTTTTGTCTGTCTGTCTGTCTGTTTGTTCCGGGTAATCTATGGCTGGACCGATTTTGACAGGATTTTCACTGGCAGATAGCTAATTTAATAAAGAGTAACTTAGGCTATATTTTTGAGACAAGCTTTGCTCCGCGATTTTAAAGGTACAATAACCGCAGGTTACATCACGGGACCCAGCTGGTTTATAATAATTAGTATTATACTTACATTAAGCACACGAAATAAAAATAGTTTGTAAGGCCCTACATGCACTGACAATGCCATCGTTATATAAAAAGAGAGAAGCAACTGCAGGTAAAAGTCGTTATTCGAGTCTACCAAAAATAAGCTTTATATTAATTGTTATAAGGTTTCATAAGCTGTTATGAACATTTGAACCATATTCTTCTTATGTTCCGTCAAAATTTTGCGAAATAATGTCTATCTAGAAGCAAAACCTACCAATAACACCTGTTCGAAAAAATAAGCCAATATTGACTGAGATGAACCTGATAGTGATTTCTATAAAGAATTTAGAATGAAAGGTAATGTTTTTAGGAGTCTATGTATATGTTTGTATGTGTCACGGTAGACTACTGAACTTATTTTAAATGAGGTTTCAATAGATGCCTTATAATGGCCCGGGTAATACGGGCTACATAAGTGTTATCAAAAGTTTTACGTAGTGTGGCTTATACTTTTTTGTAAAGCTAATACAAAATATTGATACATATTATATAAATAAATCAATATTCCGGACATCCAACACATAACGCCATCTAGTCCCAAGCTAAGCAGAGCTTGTGTTATGGGTACTAGACAACTGATATAAATACTTATACCAATACATTATACATAGAGAACACCCAAACTCCGAAACAAATATTTGCAGATCATACAAACATTTGGTCCGACCCGGGAATCGATTCCGAGACCTCAAGCTTCCACAGCAGCAGCAGTTGCATACGCTACCACTACGCCACCGAGGCATTCGAGGCATATAACTATCATAGGTATATAATAAATACCAGTCAAATTACCATAGAATAACATCAGTGTGTTCCATATAAGAATGTTTAGGGCCTCCGAGCAAACCTGTAGGTACGTAATATTAAATATTTAATTTACGTATGTATGTTGATTGCATGTTAAATAAAGTTTTTTGTTTAACAGCAAGCTGCCACAAGGTATTAAAATACACCAAATAATTGTTTTGCGTTTGTAAGAAGTGCTACATCTACACGAGTTTGATCTGTTGTAACACTCGTAACCTTATTCAGCCTTTCACTGTGCAGTAAACGTTCAAGTTCAATTTCAAGGCTTGCTGGCATCTTTGACATTCTTGGCTATGTACTTTTAAAACAATTAATATTTTAATTGATTTTAACACTTATTTAATTTATTTAAGTTTGTATGTTATTTAAAACCTCATGTCTTCTAAAATTCAGTCAGTTCTAATATACTTACAACCCGTCGGAAAATGTGTTGTTTCATGAATGCGTTTCACTTCTAACGCTTCAATAAATTTCCTAACATCACCTACCGAATTGTGTATATTATACCTACATTAGATTTACAATGTTGCATAATATATATATACATATTTATACACATGTTTTGGATCCCCACGTCGAGACTGGCCATCATGAGCGATGAGCCAAACATCCGTATTGCGACACTTTCCAAACATGCTTTTGTGAGGCATCGACCGCGGTCACAAAACATGCTGATAAAAAACTACAAAGATGTTATATACTATCTTTTCCGTCAAAGAAAACACGTTTTTCTTTAACCTAGAAGTAAGATTACCTAATAGGTATAACATAACTTTGAATTGTTTGACCTTACGACCTGTTTCTTATCTTGACAAAGTTTGAGACGATATTTCACCATCCTGTTTAATTCCTAAGCTTATGGAATGGTTATTGTAGGTTATGTATTTCTGTATTTATATGTAACAAATATTCATATTGCCTCAGTGGCGCAGTGATAGCGTATGCGACTGCTGTGTTTGAGGTCTCGGGTTCGATTCCCGGGTCGGACCAAATGTTTGCATGATCTGCAAATATTTGTTTCGTAGTTTGGGTGTTTTCTATGTAAAATATCTATAGATTTACATGAAAAAAGTATATATCAGTTGACTAGTACCCATAATACAAGCTCCGCTTAGTGCGTTACCGGCCTTTGGGGGATGGGAAGGAGGATGAGGGAGGGGTTTGTGTATGGGCCAACGGTATCCTCACTCACTCGGTGAAACACAGCGCAGGCGCTGTTTTACGCCGGTTTTCTGTGAGGTCGTGGTATTACTCCGGTCGAGCCGGCCCATGCAGGCCGAAGCGTCGCTCTCCCACGGTAATATTGTTGTTAGATTAGTTTTATCTCAGTAAATTGTAAGTCAGGTCTAGTTGTGGTCGTTTGTTTATGTTGCATTAACTGCAGAATGTCCTTTAATGCACAATACCACTTCAGATATATTTGAACCTGTCCGTACGTAAGAGTGTTACATCACGATCTAAAAGAGTCTGGTTGTGGTAATGCTTTGCCAGGGTCTGTCGAAACTCGAAGCCTTGTGATTTTTAACCGCCTTCAAAAAAGAGGAGGTTTCGATTAGGTGAACCGATTTTGATGATTAATTTTTATTTGAAAGCTGGTGCTTCCCGTGTTTATTTTAAGGTTTGAAACATAAGTGAAAACTCTATATAGCCCTCTTAGCCAAGCTCTTTCCACAATCGCTAACGTCTCTCTTCTATTGTATTATTGGCTGATATTTTGTACTAATGGGTTGCTGGCTGAATCGAAGCCAAGACCTCATGCGCAGCAGTCGCATCCGCTACCACTGCGCCAATAAGGCAGGCAAAAGTCATGGCAGGCGTGGATAGTGTTTTTGTTTTTTTTCTCTTTTTTGTTTTTTAAAGACATCTCCCGCATTAGATTGCTTTAGCATGCATGGGCCGGTTCAACCTAAGTGATACCACGGCCAAACAGAAAACCGGTGTAAGACAGCGCCTGCGCTGTGTGAGTGAGTGAGGATAACGGAGGCCCATACTCCAAGCTCTCCCCCCAACCCTCTCCTCATCCCCCCAAGGGACAGCAACGCACTTATGACGCCTCTGGTGTTGCGCGTGTCCATGGGCGGCGGTTATCACTTATCATCAGGCGATACGTCTCCTCGTTTGCTCCCTATTCCATAAAAAAGAAATAAAAACCTAAAGTATTTTTTAGTTTCTGTTCTTGTCATATCAAAATTAGTCTTGTATGTAATATTATTCGACACACCATGTCATGTAAAATGTTTCGAATGAAAAAAGTTATGAATAGTCTGGATTTTGAATCACACGCAATTTTAATAGAAACTAATAAAATAAAATGAAATTTATGCATAATATTCATTATTGAATATTTTTCTCTAAAACGCAAGACGACCTTGACACACTATTTTACGCATTGACATAAACTAGAGAATACCGCCTACTATAAAATCGATTAATGAAGCTATAACACTCAAATGAACTCGATTGCAGAATACTGATTAGTTAGAAAACAGGTAAAATCCTATTAAATAATGAAATTCTGAGATATCTAGATTCTGCAAGGTATTCATATCAACCTATAGCCCTCAACTGCTGAACAATCTGCTCCTTCAAAGGCTGCTTCCAATCACGTCGGGGTCACCACTATGCAATAGCGGGGGTGATGTCTCTCCAACACATGTTCCGAGTCTGGATGTTCTTTGTGTTCGTTTCATGTATGTTTGTAAAGTCCCCCACGACACAGGATGTTTATTCCTAATGTGGGAGTTGTCTTTTTAAACAAAAAAAAAAAAAAAAAACACAAAGGGAGGATTTCGCATACGCTACCACTTCGCCACCGAGGCAGTCGTAAAATGATAGTTTATTAACTTATATAAGTGTAAAATACTTCTAAAAATCCGTAGAAGATTTCTTTAAGGAAACGTCATGTACACATCGTATGTTAAGACTCTTCGTGATCAGATCCCAGGCCAAAAAGAATTCGGTACCCGCCCATCGTATGCAATGGTAGCCCATTCATACCCTAGGTAAAAGAAACTGAAAGTAAAATATAAGTATATAATAAGATTATTAAGGTAAGATAAGTAATAACTATAATACGAGTAATTAACAAAAAAAAAGTGGTCCCTTAAATATTCCTACCGAAATAATTTATTCTGCTTGTATAATTAAGCGTTTGAAACTAACAAAATTTTAATCATTTTCATAATAAGTGTCCGTAAAGTAAAATCCGGATATGAAAAATAATATTTTGCTTTAAAAAAATAAAAATAGAATAACAACTGCGTGTTACTTCACAATTAGTGTCAATTTGCATGTTTATTTAACTGACTAATTAAAAAAATAATAATTAACTTTATTTTATAATACGCTAATATAAGAAACAGAGCATTGATAATAGTTTTTTACAACTACCCGCGTCAATACGCTCATTAAAATTATTATTAAACACTGTAATAGTGGATGCATGGAATCGAGAACGGATATTGCGCAATTGCATAGTTGTACAAAATTATTATAATATTACTACGAGTTGAGTATATAAACAATGTATAATCCATCTAAAAATTTTAGCAAAGTGATAAAAGGAAAACAAGCCAAAAGAAAATATTCCAATTGATTTGATAATGTTACAATGAATGAAGGAAGCCCTAATGACTTAATCGAAGTTGCAACGGTTTTAAAGTTCTACAATGGTAATTGTTTAAAAAAAGTTGTCACCAATTTTAGTCAGAATTTAGTAAGTGACGATGATGAGATAAATAGATGTCCATTGTAGAATATTAACTTTACTAGGGTTTTAGAAAGCGGGACGCCTTGTGTAAGCAACAAACCAGTTTCTGCGGTGTGCTTTGGGAGAGGCCTTTGTCCAGCAGTAGATTGATGCTGTGGTTGATGAGGATTCATCAGTGTACATACACATACATATGTAATTTACAGACTTTTCATCAAGTGGCTATGTCGAACTCAGAGCGAAAACCACACACTGTCTCGGGTACTAGAAGCCGGGGTACCATGTGCAATAAAACATAGAATTTCATGACTGATGACACTACTATCATTTAAAAAGAGAAAAACAGGGTAAACATCTAACTTTAGTAAAATATAGTTTCGCTAGTGGTTTAGTATGGCAGTATTACCCGTCGGAAATTTAATGCGTTTCACCTCTCGCTTCCCCACGCATCGCCCCGCCTTCGCCTATCTAGTACCGTTGCCAACGTAAGCGCTAACGCATGTGTATTATTCTTGCTTTCGTAATTTCATTCTTGTTTATTGTTTCTCTGTTCAGTGAAATATTAACTCTCTAGTTTGCATGACGTCGTTAAGCTAGGTTCGCAGATATTTTTGACGTAGTTAGTTAGCTAACTTTCATTAAATAACTTAATGATAATATTAGCTTAAGTACGGATTTAATTCGTTATACCTATTCATTGTACTGAAAAAGAATTCAATATTGTTTTCACTTATTAAAAATACTCCAACCATCAAAATACTTTTTGTTATATATTTAAATTCACGCCGGAAAATGGTCTGAAATCTTGAGAAAACTACCTATGCTCTTAAAACATTGTACTAAAATATCAAGTCTAATTAAACTATTTCTAATCAAATTAAAATCACAGCTTAACTAATAAACTTAAGCTTATAATCAACCTTTGCGTGTAACTAGAGTATGTGTGCAATGATTTATTATCTGCGTATAGCATTGTACGTACAATACCGAGCGGACCATAGATAAATACACCACCTTCGACCTTCGCGTGCTGATCTGCCTTTCATTATTAAAGTAACAAGGAGCTTTAAGCTTTGCACATCCATCATTGTATTACAACAATAATATACATTCAATCTATCTAATTTTATCAAGAAATAAATGTTGTTAGTCAATATTTTTGACTTTTCACGAAATGTTTTTAGGTTAATCGCTTTAAAGTAGCTATGACTTCATAAGTATTTATGGATTTAGGTAACTCGATACGAAGTCTTGGTAACATGTAACACAAATAGTTAAAGATGCAGTCGGTAACTGCGTAATCAAACTAGGGTTTAAAATGCAACGAGCCTTATACCACGCCTCGTTGAATATGTTGTCCTTGTTGTGAATGGTTTAGTAGGTCAAGTGATATATGTTATTATTTACTAAGTATATAGGGTCAGGGATGTCAGTTCTCGATTTTGATCGCTTGTCAGTTAAACAATTTCTAATAACGGGATTTCAAATCTTTTCCTCTCAGATTTTGAATTAGATTCTGTAAAAATATGAAACACAAAATTATGACAGACTAGCTGAAGCCCGCGGTGATACCTGCGGGCTACAATAACATATACAATAATAGGAACTACAATAACCGCGTCCAACACCACGAGGCGAAGCTAGTATCTTTATAAATTGTAGCTTAAGTGTTATTCTGGTGTATAAACTATATTATTGTAAAGTTTCATTAAAATACATTTAGACGTTATTACTAATATTATAAACGTGAAAGTTTGTGAGTATGTAAGTAAGTATGTTTCTTGCTCTTTCACGCAAAAAACTACTAAAGGTATTTTGATGAAACTTTACAATAGTAAAGGTTATACACCCGAATAACACATAGGCTACAATTTATAAAGATACTAGCTTCGCCTCGCAGCGTTGCCCGCGGTTATTGTCGTTCCGCGGGTAGTACCTCAGGGTTCAGCTTGTAATGAAAAACTACATTGATAATAAATGATAATTTTAATAGTAACTTTATATCCATAACCTTTTATCTAAATTTTCACTCCTGTCATTGTGCGTGTGTGTATTGATTGTACTCATCACAAGTCTTAACACGTTCCGTTGTAGTTAATTATAAATCACAGTCGCTTACAATACATTAAAGTCTTTAACCGCCTATTACAACGTAACTTCCCAGGGTCATTTATTGTTTGCTATGGTTTAATAAGACGACGATCATTATGTAGTACTAGATTGCTGTTGTAAAGGTACAACTTCAAAATCGGGCCAGCCGGTTGAAAGATCAGCCCGAACAGACAGACACTCAAAAATTCTAAAACTTGTTTTTTATATAAGTATTGTACATACTTTTATACGTATTTAGTGAAAAGATGTTCATTTAAAATGACAAATAGACACTTATATTGTATTTGTTTTGTTCAGATTTACAATATGTTATCTAACAACACAGTAAAGTTAGGCCTTAGTGAAAACGTTAGGTAAAGAAAAGGTTGGGTTTAACACTAACGCCAAAAAACTGCACTTAAAAAGCGACAACACAGTAACGTCTTTTGAATTGAACGTGTTTTTATGGGTGGTTAAATCTACTTACTGTTAGGTAACACATCCGTTTTCCGCCATTGGTCAATTTTATTTATTTATTTTTTATTATTTAAAAGGCAACTCCCGCTTTAGGAATATACATCCTGTGTCGCGGGGGACTTTACAAACATACATGTAACGGACACAAAGAACACCCAGACTCAGGACAACATTTTGTGGATCACACAAAGTGATGTCCCACGTGGGATTTGAACCCACGGCACTTGGCGCAGTAGGAAGCGGCGTAGTGACCGCTTAAACCACTAGGCCAACAGTGCAGCCCTCCTCCAAATTTACCATTAAAGATTATTTTACTTCTGTTAGGAAAGGTATATTAGCGGGTTTATAAAAGTTTTCTGTAAAATAAAAATCATATAATATTTTGTACATGTGACTCACAACACACACACATACAAGTAGTAAGTACTGCTTAGTTTGGAACTAGATAGAGTTCCAAATTAAGCAGTACTTCCTACTTAGTTTGGAACTACTTACCTGTAATATGAGTACTACTCGCTTTTTACATTTTATACACTGAAATTATCAAAACTCCGAAACAAATGTTTGCAGATTGCATTTGGTCCAACCCGGGAATCGAATCCGAGACCTCAAGTTCAGCTGTCGCTTACACTACACTGGTGCCACCGAGGCAGTCGAAAATGCATTAAATTATGTTACAGTCTATGATCATGGACACATGAAAGGGATTTTAATGTTAGCTAGAAATGCTAACGATGCCACGATAATTTAATTGGTCATTTCAATGTTTTTCAATTAAATAAAATACAATAAGTGTAGTTAAGGTTATGTGAAGTGTAATCAAATATATAATTGACGGTTGTGATTACATTTTATAATCAATCATAGTTAAAACTAAATAAATAATTTTCTTATAGGTTATTAATGATTATTAACTTGTAATCATAATAATGGAACTCGTAATAATATTTTTTTTGATTACAACTTTTGACAGTACTTTGAAGCTACCGGATTACTACTATGTTTGTTGAATATTTTGTAATATTTCTTTATCGGAATGTTAAAACGTAAAACATTTAAGAATTTAATAAAGCGCCTTGATGCATTGGTATTGGACCTTTCTAGTCACAGTTCTTTAGCCGTATTTAAATAAGTATCTGAAATATATAAAATCAATCAATTTATTTATTTATTAAACCAATTACAACAGATAACAAACAAGGCATTATTTTTTAGAATAAATATAGGTTCAGTACAGATTGGTAACCTGCCCTAATCACACAATTTGATATTCAAGCTAAGATTAATAGGAAATTAATTTTAAGACAATTAGACCCAAATAGATACCTACAATGACAAATGGTTTTACTTCAAATATTTATATTTATACCACCCTGTCTGGTCAGCTTGGTACAGTAGCTCCAAAACCTTTCGAGCCTTGGCAAGGTTTTGGAGCTAGCTACATGATGATTTATTGAAGTAACAACATGAGTACGCGAACGATGTACAGCGCGGCAGTGTATATAGTCCATTCGCTCAACTATGGTCTCTTTGATCTCGCCGCCTTCTCACGTGTGGTAGCCGCCATGAAATCAAAGGGCCCGCCTGTGGCGTACACCCACAAGTAAGTATGACTTGTCAGCTCACACCGTTGTATGAACTAATATATTCGTATTTTTAACAATAACCATAATTGCGTGCGGATGTACCGACACTATCTAAACGAATGGACTATACTTAATGTATACGCAATGTCTCCTTGTGCAATTGTTTTGTTATGTTTCACAAGAAAAATAATGTATAACGTATTAAAATAGTGTTTACTATGTGCAATAACATAACATCTTACTTAACGAAAAGTGACATGGAATTACTGATATGCGTGCTTATTACCAACCAAAAGAGTTACACGGTCTACAAACAGCAAGAATTGTAAGTAAATAATACTAATCAAACTAAATATGTATTATTTCATAAGTGGGGGAAATTTTTCAAAACACTAATTGCTTGTTAAAAGTAAGTGATAAATTAAGAAATCGTAGCTCGGAAACAGTGCGTTACGATTGAAATGATTACGTAAATTGAAACGTAGAATGTTTTACTTTTTAAAGTACTCTAACGAACTAGATGCTTGGCCGTTGCGACAGAATGCGTGTATGTATTAATTTAAAGATTTACTAAGAAATGCGAGACTAAGTCGGTGTGGCAAAGATTAAATATATGAGTTATGAAAAAAATGCATATATGTGTCTTTTGAAATATTTACATTAAGGGTGGCGTTGCGACTTGCACGGATTTTCAGTTCAAAAATTAAGAAAATTCCAAGATGGCAGGGGTCAATGACATTACAATAATATTTACAAAACTAAAGAATAATAATTACGAGGTATAGACAACCAAACAATACACTAACTAAACAAACAAATAATTTATTTAGTAACCACCCCGCGGTACGACATTTAACGCGAGTTACATCATTTTCATTTAATGATTAGCTTGATTTGAAATTACAAATAGACACATCAATTTTATTTACTTGTATAGATGGGGTCCTAGACTTGGCTTTTACGATAAATACCCATCTGAGATATATAAGTATATAATTTATATAGAAATAGTAAACTATACTCCTCCTCGTTCTCCTCTCAGTCGAAAGACTTACACTGCTAGACGTGATCCACTTTTAAGTCTCTCCACAAAATACACAGGTAAAAATGGTTCGTTCTGTCAGAAGATATTGGCCTGTAGCAGTCCAATAGAATAAATATATTTGTATAAATTAGTATTCAATCTGTTATATCAATCTTAAATTCTTTTATAATTACCTTTCTAATTTATTATTTCTAGGGCTCACAATTATTTTTTTAAGTAATTAGACGTAAATTTGAATATTTATAAAGCCATAAAACACTCGTAAACTGTGGTCTGTTAAATAAACGTGCATGTATCATCAAAGTTAAGTATTATTTCAGGGTTAATTAAATTTATACCTTATATTTAAATACACTTTGCAAATATATTTTGCATACCTTTATGTAAATGTTAAAAACATAACAGTATTACCAAAGCAGTTAGAATAGAATTCTAGTATGGAATTTCCAGTTAAAACTAAAACGCCAGTTGACTTGCTGGATTTTGGCGACGACTGAGATAGGTGGCGATTCGTCTTGATTGTGAGAGTGACAGGCTGGCCTGAAAATTTCTAAGTTCTATACATTGAAAGGTAGTAGACTCACGCTAATTTCAGCAGGAATGGACCGACTCGACGGGGGCGGTGCTACCCTCGCACAGAAGATCAACCTAAAATGACAGCATTCGTGCTGTCGTGTTGCGTTAATGAGTACGAGGCCGGAAGCCCAATGATGCAGAAGTATCAGATTAAGGCAGCCATGGTGTGGGTCACCATGCTACATTGTTTCAGTGTGTGCATTCGCAATGAGTATGGTGACCACCACTCTTAGATTTTGCTTATGTTTTCCATCAGGAAGAGTAGTGACTTTGGCAAGCTCATATTTTTCTCCATTAGTTTAGCATTAGCTTGTTTTATAATGTAAACGCTTGAGATGACCAAGTTGTTGCTTATGATGAACTCTGAAACGATCTAAGCTCTCTATTCTATCTAATTTTTATATGTGTATATTGTTGGTGTGCCTAAGATAGTTAACATCACGTTTAGATCAATAGGAGTCGAGCATGATTGAAGAGAGACACAGAAGAAATTGCTTGTATTCGCTAGTAAAATCGTGTATAATTTTACATAGACGTCTTATCCATAATGAGCAAAGGATTTAAATGACATCATTAACAAGCTAATATGCCTTACATCATTATTATAATTTCGTAAGTGATATATGGGCGTGGGACTTTTTTGACAAATAACATTATTCAAATTGTAAAGTAGTTTTTAAATGTTTAAGAATAAGTTTAGGTCTAATATATCATTTTATAGGTACCTATTGTTTTCGTAAGTTTCATATTTTAATAGGGTTATAAAAATAACGTTATCTAATGTTATTAAATACCGACGTAATTTTAATGATTTAGGATATTACATAATTTAAATTTACTGTTTTATAACTAAATTCATTATATTGATTACGTAACTTTTGTTTTAGACTGTAACGGAGTAGCCTAATTATTTAAAATTCGAATTTAATTCAACGACACGTTCGGAAATTTAGATTATACTAGTCATCGCCCAGTGATCGAATTTCTACCATGATTTATTTATTTTTATTGCTTTCGGCACTCTTCCTCATTTGTTAAATTTAACTGTACCAAATTTCATATTTCCCCGTTTTCATAGTTTTAATAAAAAAGGCTACAATGTTTTTGCTTCACGTATTAATATATGGATTCCTTAAATAGACTGAATACTTAGGCGTGTCTACACATAGCACATTTTCATATTTATTTAGTCAAATATTGCGGGTATCGCCTCACTTGGACTAAGAGTTGCTTAATATGTCTCATAGTATTTTTCTAAAGACAGCATTTAGGTAGAGTAGTTAGGTCATATTTATTAGTTAGTTTTTAAAACGTAATTGCTTTATACGGCACGGCAGCTTTTGCCACATTTATCCATCGCTGCAAGCATGCCCGGTATTTTATTTATTGTGAAATACTAAATATGAATAATATTTTATCTAAAGTTATTGTCTGACTTTAAAAGAAACGTTTCTATGTAAATTATTTTATTACAGTATTAATTTTAACGAGTAATTTAACGTTAAAAGAAATAAAAAAAAACTGTTTCTGGACGAAAAATGTTCGTGTCATGCATAATCTAAATGAATAAATTATACAATATTATTATATACAAAATATAAACTAAAATACTTAAATTCGTTGAAATATTTTTTAAAGTTCAATAGTCCAATAAGATTTTATAGACTCCATAAAAAAATCACACAGTACTTGCCAAATCAAAGCGTTAGGTTTCATCGCAGTTTCCATTTAAATTGCGTAACTAATAATTAACATAAAACGTATCGATTCGCAAAAAAAACAAACCAAAGTCAAGTTTTTTTTTAACTGACGTATTGTTTTTTTTTGAATAATAAAATAATGGTCAGGGTTGCATTTCGTCTAGTGAACGAGCGCAAGTAGTACCTATTTAAAAATTTGTTAAATAGATGTAGTATATAATAGATATTATTAGTGTAGTTTGTATCCATTGGTCCATATGATCTCGACAACAGTTACACAAAGTAAAATAAAATACAAAAAAAAAATTGTACAATTAGCAATTTGCAATCTCCTCCGTCTACCGTAGAAGATTTAAGATGAGATGGGAAGTTATCTACATTGTAAGATTTTGCCATGGTTCGTAATTGGTGTGAACTTTAGTTTCATTTATATATTACGTATATATATATTCACTTTTTAACAATATACCTAATAAGCTGATAAAAATATTTAAATTATCTACATGTACATATATGTATAGATCAGGGAACCTACCCAATGTCTATGAATACTTTTATAACTTACAGCATACGAATGCTATTGTCTGTTTATTATAAAACAATTTAGCTATGAGCCATAATCGGAACAGTGAGGCCTATATAGTACCAAATGGTACTTACTTAACGTTTGGTAGAGCACATTTTAACTACACGCACTTTTTTTTTGTTTCCTGAGGTTTCAAAAGTACAGACTCCTCTACGTTGTATTATTTAAAAAATTAAAATATTACAAACTTTCAAAGGGAATGTTGAAATCGTACATTAACAACAACACAACAATTAACATAAAAAAATCTTTTTTTTTTCAGGTAAGTTGACGTTTCGTTTCAATCAATTTCGGAGCCCCTCGATGGTAAAGTATTATTTTATTACTTATACTTGTACTTGCAGTAGGTTACTTAATTCATACCTTATTTTCTAAGTTATAAATAGAAGGAAAATGAAAACATCAAATGTATTTATTTTTTACTTTATATAAAATAACGAAAAATTTCAAAGTACCCATGCCCATGATCATAGAATGATGACACTGCGCAAGTATATTTACTTACGTGTGGGCTTATAAATACTTTAGTCATGATCTTATGAAATACGTAAAGAATTAACCAAATCTATTAATGTAGGTACTGAGAAAATGTATAGTTCTGTAAATAAATATAAATATTCCGGACATCTAACACAACGCCATAGATTTGGTTACTGCTAAGCTAAGCAGAGCTTGTGTTATGGGTACTAGACAACTGATATAAATACATATTTGCTTTATATTTTTTTATAAATACATACATATTATACATAGAAAACACCCAAACTCCGGAACAAAAATTTGTAGATCACACAAACATTTGGTCCGATCCAGGATTTGAACCCGAGACCTCAAACACAGCAGTCGCATTCACTACCACTGTGCCACCGAGGCAGTATGCGCTAAAGTTTCAAGAAGTTATTTTCCCATAATTTGTTATTATAAAACCAAAGACTTAGAAACAAAACGAGTAACTGTATAATAAGCATCACATACTGAATATTTCTGTCACTAGTTCAGGCCACTTTCACAGCAAGTCCCGAGTCTCGAGACACAGCTGGAGCTTAATTAACCTTTACGTAACTGGAGCAGATTGCACGAAGAAATCTGATCTTTATTTCAACTTATTGTACTGAGATTTTAAGATTCAACCGTAATGCAATACCTATTTGAATATCTTCTTCTTTTTTTGATGAAATGGCAACCAGCCGGATCACTCGGATCAGCTATTTCTGCCAATGTCAAGTATAATATAAAAGTCTTCGAGTCTTCAAGTCGTCGTCGTGATGAAATTAATGATAAAGAATATATAAAATGTGGATGAAATGAAATGTGGACAGTCTTTCGAAAAGACAAAAAACTATCTCCTTGAATATCTTGTTACTGAGAAAATGTAGTGAAGAATTTCACATACTTTCGGTTTGATTGATGGGATTCAGTGCAGCGTGTTTATTATTTTAACCATCAGAAATCACTCACTGTTGTATATAAAGCTCACCTATCAACGTTTACGACGAACCTTCTCAGCAACCAAATCCTGTTTGAATGGAAGTTTAAATAATATTTGTGATTAATTTAATTTTATACGATGTTGCATCTTTTAGAGAGAATTTGATGTTAACGAATTGCATTATATCTGCTTTTTAGTAAAGTCCGAATGAAGTTCGCTTATTCCACTTACGATAGAAGTCTTTTGAAAAAAATACCGTTTACTAAATTATGTAGGTATTTCGTTGTAGGATGTAAATATGGAGAACTTAGTATTCATTTTATTGTTCGTTTGCTGCTTTACTCGTCTCTAATTTAGTTTACAACAATTTCTGAGTAGCCGGACTAAATTTACATCGAAGAGTAAAACCACTGTAAATATACCTTGAAATGCTGTTTATTCTAATTACAGACAGTTACAATTACCATAAAGTGCTCTGTCGAGGCACGCTATTAATGTTAGGTGTAATATACAGTTTGCTTGCACGGATCCCCGCTGTACGATAGCTCGCTAGATATCACCTAGTTACATTACAGACGTGAGTCGACAACACGGATGTTGCAAAATTATTACAGCATTCCCTACAAACCTAAATATACCTTAAAACTTTAACAGAAGGTTTAAAGTTAGTTTTTCCGTTAAGTGTTGATAAAATGATTACCCATTTGCGTGGAAACTACGGATAAACGGTTTGCGTTACAATTTCGTGCAATATTTTTAAATTTTTATCGCATCGCGTACATAGAACTGTTTTTCCTGATTCAAATTTGAGTGATTTTCTTACAGGACAGGATAAGCGATTTCTTTTTGAATTAATATCTTATTATGAAAGTTTGTGAAGTTTTTGATGTAGTTACGTGAGCACTGAAACGATTTTACATAGTCGTATGAAAATTAACACTTCAGTAGATTGTGGTCTGTATTAACACATATCACAAGGAAATTTGCTGGTGAAACTATATTTCATTGAAGTTTTTGTTAGTGGTTATGTAATATTATATATTTCTATTAGTCCACGGGCCCACGTACAAGGGATTTAAGTGATTAATAACAGGCTTAAAGTTTATACACAGCTTCGTTTTGACGAGACCCAAAATTTTTATTATTGGACCAAATTCTGATAGTGGCAGGAAAAAGCGGGGTAGGGAGCGAAACACGTCGATTTGATGAGTGTCCCAAATTAATAAATAACAGTTTCTAAAAATCAATACTTCGAGAAAATACGATGGAAAACTGAGAAAAACTTGTGGCATACAAAACTAAGTATATATAGTCGGGCATATATATAAGAAGTTATGTTGGTTTGTGTACGCTTCAAAAACTCAAAAAGTTCTGCACCGATCGAGCTGAAATTTTAGAATGATATATAATCCGCATCAAGGATTGTTTTATCTAATTTTTGCATCAGTCACATATCCGCGACCGCGAAAAAACTAGAAAAAACCGACATAAACGCGGGCGGAGCCGCGGGCAACAGCTAGTATATATAATATTTATGTAATAAATCGAGTTATTCCATCTATATTTACCACTCATTATATCTTACTTTACTTAACCTATGACGTCTTTCAGTATGGAGTAGGCACTGTCTAAATTTGATGTATTATGTTGTAGTTTACATGTATTTACTACACAATGATGCAGAAGCATCACTATGCCGCCATGCTATGGGTCACCAATCTGCATTGTTGCATTTTCTGATATACATATAATATTTCCTAGTTCTACTCATTCTTCTTACTTTATTTTAACAAATTCGTTTAAAAATCATTTTAAAACGATCCTCCTAAGAAGGGTAATAGTGCAAATGTTGTCAAAGAACCTGCCGAGATCATTTACAACATCTCACCTTGAAATAATTTACATAACATCAGAACAGTAATCACGGGTGAAGAAATGAATGAGGTTGTGTCAGTAACCGACCGACCGACAGAGCGACCTAACTCTAATGTTAAGATCCACTTTTAAAATAAAATAAAATTGATATAACTTGATTAAAAATAATTTAATATAAATACCTATGAGTGAAATTTCCTTGTGCGATGAATAGATAACCAGAACATACTACGAAATGTAATTCTTCAATCAATTTAATTATTTTATGATTGACGATATGTCAAACATTGAATAGCACTTCGCAACAACCATACTAGATAAAATAGGTTAACGATAGACTTGATTAAATAAATATATACGTACAAAGAAGTGTTGATTTGCTAAGAGTTAAGACCTAATCATTTTAGGTAATCATTTTTGCCTGCGGCTCCGCCCACGTGTATTTCTTTAAACGCGGCAAACCGTAGTCTATGCTTTTTCTCAAAAATCAAACTTTGATTTTTACCGAATTTCATTGAAATCGGTGCAACAGTTTAACCGTGAAACCGTAAACACAGACAGACAGCCAGAATTTATAATATAAAGTATGGATTTATCAATTTTCAGGTGCAACTTTTACTTAGAAATTTATCGAGTTCTAGGGACGAAATTTATAGAATCTCATGGCTGATATGTCGATAATTAATTTGCAACCCGACTTCCATCTCAAAAGTTGAGGTCATAAATGTTATGTCAGTAACGATGAGGATAGTATCTGGTGAACTTTGCAGGTTTACCAGATTTTAAATCTGTTATCAAATGACATTGAACGTGTTTTTTATACTTACAGATTTTAAGCGATACCTATCACCATAGACGGGCAATGTTTACGTTTTCGAATGTGTCGCTTCAATATTATATTTTTTTTATTATATAGGAGGCAAACGAGCAGACGTATCGCCTGATGGTAAGCGATTACCGCCGCCCATGGACACCCGCAACACCAGAGGTGTTACAAGTGCGTTGCCGACCTTTTATGAAGGAGTACGCTCTTTTCTTGAAGGTCTCATGGTCCGGGAACACCGCAGGCGACAGCTGATACCAGTTTTGCTGTGCGCGGCAGAAAGTTATATTATATATTATATTACGAACTAACTCACTTATCTACATACGTACGTAAATACGTAAAGCAAAAATGCTGATTCAGATATGGTAATGATAAATCCTATCATTTAATTTTTAGGCAAAGTTCATTTAGATAAATAAGATGTCTATCTAGATAAAACAAGTTTGGTAACCTTTAAATAGGTGCTATCCGGGAAAGGACACTGTATAAATACACTATAAACCAATCTACTCATTTCAGCTAAGATATAAAGTCTTCTATTTATGTTAAGATGGTCACATCGAAACGTTTTGCCTTATCTCAGTACACATTGCTAATAATTAACATGTAAATATTACTAGAACGTTCATAATTCACGGGGCTATAAAGCTGTAACTTTATTGTATTATTGCTCAACATGCTATATTGGTAAAGCATCGTTTTAAATTATCATTATTTATGTACACAGAAAAAATATCCAGGATTTCTATATTATACGAGTATATTTAGCTATATAAAAATTGTTTTTGACACGATATATAAATCGCTTTAGGAATTATCTTTATCTATTTACGACTACGGCGAAGCTAAAAGAAAGATACTAGTTTTGGCAGTATATGGTCAACCGTATTGCCCTAACTACAGAACTGATATAAATTTCTCAAAAGGTTTTACGTGGTCGGATTATAAATTTTAACTTTTTCTTGTTTTGATCAATTTTCTCTTTGAATTTCTTCATTTCAATATGCAGAAACGGTGCGAGCCTTGATACAACTGGTTCATTACATAAGTGTATTCTTTTTATTACGTTTACTTTACGACTTAGTTCTGTGATCAGTGTGATATCAGTGTGTATATTTAGAGCCTGTATACCTTACACAGCGTGTATAGCTCTCAATAGTCAAACCAACTTTCTATACAAGGAAGAGATTACATTGTGCAATAGGCCCTAACTAGAGCAAACACAATATAGTTTACTATCTGTACACAATAAATCGAAGACATTCTCTACAGCCACCTGGCCAATTACTACTAAGCTGAGCGTTCTAACATATTTGTAATTCCTTAACGCAATTTGTAAAGATTTTTATATACTTGTAATAATATCTATATTATTACAAGTATATAAAATAATATAGGCTATATATCTCTACGCTAACACTAATAGGTGCGGAGCATCAATGAGGAATGTTTAAGAAACGAGGAAAATTTTCACGCTACGGTCAATACAAGACGCAAACGAGGTTGCGTGGGTCAGCTTAGAGTAAGGCCTAAAGTACAGGCAAACAAATTATTTCAATAATATGACTGTTGCAAAATACTATTGATAGACCAGCAAATCACTATGGTTTTACAAAAAAAAATAGACTTAGTAAGGGGTTTAGTATTTCTTCGTGTGATAACGATCGTACAGCTGATAATACTGATATCAGTTAGCTATGCAACAGTTGCTCAATTTTCTTCAAGCAAAATATAAACCAATAATTCAGATCTCACTATGATAGTTCAATAATAACTTACTTACATTAAATTGTTTGCAAAGATAACAACGAAATGTTATTTGAAGGAGTATCGATCAATCCATCCCTAGCAAAGATCGTTTCGAATTGATCCGAGACGAAAAATCGATTGGAAAGCGTTCTCACGTTAGTTACATCATAGTTGCAAAAATCAAATTGGGTTGGCACATCCCTGGCTGCTGTTCGATCGTTACTGGATGTAGGTTTCTCTGTAAACATAAGCTCCAATAATCCGGTCAAGTGCAAGATGTCACACATGACCAGTTCAGCCCGACCTAGTGAAATCAACATCACCGTATTATATGAATGTTGAGTAATAAGTTGTATAATTCACTATAGTAATATACATATGTATGTATCATCTTAGATGTTTATCCAAAACTGCTGTAGATGGAGCCACAGACACATATATGTGACATTAGATCATTCGATATGCTTTTATGCCGCTAACATGCTTTTAATACGTGCTTCTTACGTATGAACTTATTTAACTAGAATCCTTAACTATTAAAAGTTACATAAGACTTTGACTGCCTCGGTGGCGCGAGTGGTAGCGTTAGCGACTGCTGTGCTTGAGGTCTCGGGTTCGATTCCCGGGTCGGTCCAAATGTTTGTATGATCTGCAAATATTTGTTTCGAAGTTTGGGTGTTTTCTATGTATAATATGTATGTATTTACAAAAAAAAGTATATATGTATTTATATCAGTTGTCTAGTACCCATAACACAAGCTCTGCTTAGCTTGGGACTAGATGGCGTTGTGTGTTAAATTGTCCGAAATATTTATTATATTATTATTATTATTATTTAAAAGAAAAAGAAATGTATGAGCAGCAGTTATTTATCTAATTATGTGTGTATTAAGAAGTATGGTATGGTACAAGTGGTATATTTATCAGCAAGTTATTTCCAAAATAAAGCCACCTGTAACATATGTTTACAATATATTTCTTACTTTTAACACTAGTGGTTATTACATTACTATTTTTACCATGTTATGGCCACGACGGCGTTACATATAATTGTGCGACACTAATGTTTATCGAAACTTGTTTTTTTCGAACGTAACTAGGAATTTTTCAGTGTATTAATGCAAAGAAAAGAGTATTATGCAAGTAGGATAAAAAAAATTGTAAGGTCTATACTTTGGCATATAAATCATAATAACCGTATTCACCACTTTTTCTAAGATGGCGGCTGAGAGACAAGGCTTGCAATCTCACAAAATTTTATTAAATTTTACACTAATACCTCCCTCATATCTAAAAAAGAAAATCCTCAGAGAAATGCACGATAAGCCCTAAATGTTTTAACATTTCAATGGACTACGTGTAACATATTTTATGTTTTGTCGAGCGTTTATATTTTGATTAGTAGCATATTTTACAAGCTTTCATTTAGTTTCACCTGTCCCGATGTTTGTCTGTAATCAAATCTTGCAAGTTAAATTTGATCCACTTCCTGATTTCCGATTGAGCTGAAATTTGAAATATACATTTAGTTCTGATGACAATGCAATTATAAATGATTGGTATTATTATTAATCCAAAATGGCCGTGGTAACAAAATGGCGGCGTACATATTTCAATTCTCATCATACAACCCACCCAATATGGGTATCAAAAGAAAGGGCCTAAAGTTATTATTTTTATTAACAAGTTATAAACGCTTGTTTTTTTTTAATATTTTGAAATAAACCACTTCTTTAAGATATAGGTGTACGTGAGTTTATTAACCGATTTCAAAAAAGAAGAAGTACGCGGTCAGTACCTGGATGGGTGACCGCTGGTGGTATGATACCATGAGCGTCTATGTGATTTGAAGGTCACTTTAAGCAGTCGGTCCCGGTTGTTATCATGGGGTAACAGTCGTGAAGCTTAGTTGAAGACCTTTGGGCGGCTTTAAACATCCAACGGCAAGATTACGTAACCACAACGTTGCCTTGCCGTCCCGAACCCGCACTTGGCCAGCGTGGGGACGTATGGCCTTGACCCTCTCCTGAGAGGAGACCCGAGACCAGCAGTGGAACGTTATGGGTTGTTGTTGATGATATATTTAGTATTTATATAAGTATGTTTATCAGCAGTGTGGTTAGTAGTTACCACAGTACTATGGACTACCACTATTATATGGACTATGTCTCATAGGGCCAAACTGCCGTGTTTGGGATATGTGTGGTTATTATATTGTCTTATGGCAAACAGAGAATCGTGAAAAGGAGGCTAAGTTCTACTTTCTGCGCAGTTCTGTCTCCAAATCCTGATCAGTGGGTCAAAGATGAATTTGAAACTACTTATAATAACTTTAAATTGTAAACTATCCCAACAAACGACTATGTTATATCATTAATTACTAAACTAGTTGGTAAAACTCATTAATATTTATAGTAAAATAAAAAATATTCAATTACATAAACAGACTTGACTTGCTGCTTTAAGTGCTTATCTTTTAAATGGATACTTTTAAAGTGTAAAGTGACACTCTACGTGAAATTTTAAAAATCCCGAGTCCTGTTTAAGTTACCACACGGCATGCTCGATGATAATTCTAGTAATAGATGTTAGTACCTATATAGGTACTAAAGGCCAACGAGGTAGTCAATATTGACTGCGACTGTCAATATTGGCGCAGTGGCAGCGCACGCGACTACTGTGTGCATGATGGTCCGAGAGCTGGCACCAATTTTTGGGTAGGTATTTGAGGCAAGCTGAAAACTTGTCAGATACCTCTCCTATTATATCCCAACGGTGCAACATATATAAATTGCGTAGTGCCTCAAATATATTTTTGGGGAAGAAAAAAATTTTTTTTTTTAAATGTAGGGCTTGATTTAGCCCCGCTACTCACCAGCCAACTCTGCAATCGCTAGTTGGGATATAATAGGAGAGGTATCTGACAAGTTTTCAGCTTGCCTCAAATACCTACCCAAAAATTGGTGCCAGCTCTCCTACTATGAGGTCTTCCCGGGTCGGACCGGTCGTTGTTTCAGAGTTTGGGTGTTTTCAATGTATAATATGTATGTATTTACAAAATAAAAATACCCATAATATGAGTTCTACTTAGTTTGGAACTAGATGGCGTTGTGTATTAGTTGTCCGAAATATTTATTTAATGGTACTTTATTCTGGTATTATTTGAGACCCATGTTTCTGCACTGATAAACCGTTTGGACCGGGTGTTAGCACGGTACGATAGAAAACTTGCATTAAGCAATTATTTTCTATTTTCTTGTCTATATCACCCTGAATCGTATCCCCTTGATCTGGATAGTAAAAAGGTGGTACTTTATAATCTCACCCTTAAGTTCCCAAGCTCGGCGCACTTATAACTCAGTAACTAGAACCCATAGCTAGTGGTATTTACTTGCTATTTGTACATATCATAAAAAGTACATATTTTCTTTAGATATTTAGTGCTAAATGGTTTAAACTTCAAGATAAGAAATATAAAACAACACTCAAAAACAAGAAGCCTCAATCGCACTTAATTATACTTACATTACGATGATGCTTGCATAACACATCGTCTGATATTTAAAACACAAAAAATGATAAAAATTACATTAGCATAATTTCATAGTATACATGCTCCACTTTCCTCATACAATAGCTGAACTTAAAAACCGTATCGGAGTGCCCAGCGTTGCACAAGGGAGGATTATTGCACTGAAAAGAATATTTTTTATGTCGTTTTAACAAGGCCGTCGATGCCCAGTACGGTATTGTCATCTACATACTGCACAACTCGTCCATTGTTATCGACTAAATTATACTTCGAAACGGATATTCGCTCTGAACTATGCCCCATTTTGTAGGCTGTGGAACTTGTTTCTGTGTCTATTTATTTCAAAAATTCTTTAGGCCAACTGAAGGTGATTTATTTGTACTAATTGCGTTAACAATAATCGTAAAAAAACTATATCGACAGTAAATGCAATTATTAAAATGTTAATGACCTAGTAACAGTTATAAACGTGTATATGTAGGGCGTTTTTCGGTTAAAATTGCATATGAAATGTATCAAAGTTGCCAAGGACGGTAAAAGTTGTTGTTAACCAGTAATTTGACCTAGTTTTTAGCTTAAATTCGACAGAAGGGTAGTAAAAGAATTGCAGAACCTATCGACTTGAGCAAGTATTGCGTTTAAATGCTCCAAGTGACAGGTAAGCTTGAAATATCTGCTGAATCCAATGCCTGCACGTTTTTTTTAATTGATTTAAATATCTTTGCAATAGGGTAGTTGCGTTTGGGTACGACAGTCATGTGGGTCTTATGAATATTGTCATTAAACTTTGAACGAGTAACGTTTTCAATAAAATTTGATTGAGCAAAAGTTTCAGGCATTTCACATTTTGATAACTAACTAATTAAACCCGGTTCTCGTTTTTTAATTGCTTTTGACAACCATATTAATAACTAACTAATAACTGGACAACCGTTTCTTTTATTTTTCATACATCTTTATATTTCTATAGACTCCCATAATTATAAGTCGTAATGCAATGTAAATTATGGTCTGTTTTATGATATTACAGTTAAATAAATGATGAATAATTATACCTAGATACGTTTTGCACATCATGCATAAAGATACATAGATGTTTATTATATAAATATTCACCACCAACGTCATTATAATGAATACAAATACAACAACAATGAATACAAATACAAAAGATAGAATTAACAAATTAATATGATGAAATTTTCAATATAATTAAATTTTTAAAAATACACCGCCAGCGTTTTGATTACCTATGCATCCTGTGTCGCAGGGGACTTTATAAACATACATACTCGTACAACGGACACAAATAACATCCAGATTCAGGACAACAATTCGTGTATCACACAAAGTGTTGTCCCGTGTGGGATTTAAACCCACGACACTTGGCGCAATAGAAAGCTGTGTGACGACCGCTGGGCCAACCGTGCAGTCGCGAAATGACCATTTGCTTTATTGGCTATTTCAATCTGTGAAGTTTCTATGTTATATGTTCACACCTGTGTGTGGTATAATAATTATAAGTAATATTATGCAGTCATCACCGGATCAAACAGAGCGCCTTGAGAACGAGATCACTTTCACTCGAACCGGATATCATCAACGTATTATTTAGAAATAAGTACCTACTGTTTATGCTGTGGAATGTGTTACTTTAGCGGCTATCGGATATGGAACCCTTGACTTGGCAGACTTAGAAACTCGAATATATTTAATTATGTCTAATATAATGTAATTAAACTTGACTGTTCTTTACAACTATTTTTACAAAAAATAGACGCACAATTATGCTTGCACTATTGATGGCATATTAATATGAAAGAAAGATGGGAATGCATGATATGGGAAGAAAGAAATGTTAAATAGTTGCTTATCCACCCGTAGAGTTAACTAAAGCTTGAATAAGTTAGGTGCGCGTACCTGTAATCCTTCATACCTACTCGTACATACAAATAAATAAACTTCTTTATTTTGCCTGGTTATAACGTCTTTTGCCGGGAGGTCCGAGCCCTGTAACGGAAATACGCATACGTGTATTTATATAAGTACATACATGAATATTTACTTGCTAAATATATAATCATAATAATTAAAAAATATCTAATTATGATCATATCAGTTTTAAGAACCTGTAGTACAAGCTCAGCTGGTTGTAGATAGTGATGTGTATATGACGCAGCAACCAAATTGTAAATATAGTATAATAGTTATAGTGTAAGTGTAATAACGTTCAGATCGATTTCATAGATATTGTGAAGTTGTCTTGCCAATATAGTGAAATCTAAGACCTACTACTAATCGCATATTTACTTTAAGCAAGATGCAATTCTATTAGCTCCTAATTTAGATGCTTGCTACAAGCAAATATCAAGTCAGCAAGTCTTTCTTCATCGTCTTTTGCTATAGTAAAAACTAGATAGGTATACAAGTTATTTGACGGACTTATTAATTAATAGATATTTGAAACTACACCTCCTAACTTACTTTCTCTTATATCCACACGTCAATCAAGTTGTCGATCTGACACTAGATTAAATCTCTATGCCAAAATGTTTGCACAAGGCTATTAATAAAGTTAACTAGTACCAGAGCTAGTACACACTTTAATCATACATAATTCACTTAGGTATGCGAAAACTATGAAAATGCCGTGGGAGAGACACGCTTCGGCATGAATGGGCCGGCTCGACCGGAGTGATACCACGGCCTCACAGAAAACCGGTGTGAAATAGCGCTTGCGCTGTGTTTCAACGAGTGAGTGAGGATACCGGAGATCCATACCCCAACCCCTCCCCCCATTCCCTCTCCCCATCCCCCAAAGGTCGGCAACGCACTTGTGACGCTTTTGGTGTTGCGGGTGTCCATGGGCGGCGGTAATCGCTTACCATCAGGTGTTGCGTCTGCTCGTTTGCCCCCTATTCAATAAAAAAAAATCAATCAAAATAAACTTCGACTTCGAATGATATAGATGGTTAAACTCTTCTTTGTTTGAGAAATAAGTGAATTTATCATCGAAACCATCGGTTTTAAAAAATAATAAACAGACTTCTGGATATTCAGGACATGTAATTGTTCTTCAAGATCCTCAGGTAAAGATTAATCATCATAGGGCAGTTTGGGCAATTACTGTTAGGTAAAAATAGACTTCGAATGTCTCTTAACTGAATAACAAACTCACTTTTGCACCCCTCTTACACCGAGCTCATTACACTCCGAATAGACAATATCTGTTAGGTTAGTACGAGTATCATACAAAATATTTATTATATATTGAGCTCCTACCGCATTTAAAGAGTATGTAAGCATGTGTATGTGATCCAGGAGCTAAGGATTTTAAATAAAGAAAATAATAAATATAAATAAGAGTTGTAAATATTTATTTAAATTTTCTTCTTTCGACAATAAGATAAATATTTTAGTAAAAAAGGCAATATTAACCATTATTATTTTCGTTCATAAATGCCTTTACTTGCTCTTGATACATCCGATGTTTTTCCTCTAATGTTCTTAAAGCACTCGAGGGTCGAACTCCTCCAATATTAACTAAGAAACTTATCTGCACAGGAGTAACATCTGGTCTTTCAGTGTTAATACCCTTACTTTCAGATCCGGACTTAATTCTTGAGTTAGCTTTGCCACTATTTCGCCTATATGTTTCTGTTTGGTTTTCTGATTTATGTTTTACTTCGGATTTTTGTTTCTCATTACCCCTGGAAGCTGATCGTTGTTTTCTTCGTTGGTCTCTTTCTAAACTTCTTTCTTTTGTCTTCTGTGCATCCGCTGACTTTGACTTCAAATATACGTTTCTAACTGATGCATTTCTATCATTATTTGATCTATTAACTAAATAAGAACTAGTAGTATCTTTTTGAGGATTTTTTGGTTCTTTGTCAGAGTTACGTGCTTTTGGAGATTTACTTCTTTCAGTTTTCTTATCAATTTCAGCTTGAACTGTTTTCTTGTAAATTTTTAGACGATTTTCCATTCTAACTTTTTCGGAGTACCTTTGAAGGCTCCTGGCTCTCTCCAATCTCGGTTTTATTTTCTCCACATCCGGGCCTAAGCCACCCAATTTTAAATTATGAACTAGGGGTTCAAATGATGTTCGTCTGGTTGGACGCCGCTGATGTGAAACTTCCGAAACACTCCTAAGGTTTTCAGGACTTTCGTCATCATTGTTAATGGGAGATTCAAGACGTACTTCTTCAAGATATGGCAAATCATCCAAGGAATTATCCATGTAAGCCTGAAAATTTCTATTTAACAATTTTTCGTAATAAATATCGTTATAGGATTCAGTATTATAAAATTCAGTAACTTCATTATTCGCATCATCTTCTATACTTTCTCTTTCGGTATCCCCATACTGGGGTGATAATGATCGTATTTCTGTTTTATTCGTATTTTTCTCAACGTCAGGCGGAGAAAACTGTTTTCTAAATATTTCTAAATATGTCGGCCGCTTTGTCTTTACTTTATTTATCAAATAACATTGATCGGGTTCTTTCTTCTCCTTTACTTTTAGTTTTCGTGACTTATCTCCTGCGTTTGTGCTTCTTTTTTGCTCTTTGGATACCTTTATCAGTACATCATTTTCATAAAAAGGAACAAGTATTGTATCGACGTTTTCATCAGATGGTTTACCTTTTATCTTTGTTTTTTTTTGGAAATTATATTCTAAACTGTCTATTGAAATGTTGCTATCAGTGCTATCGTGTTTCTCCATAATTCTGTAGGATGATTTCAGTCTTTTTCTGCGGCTCATAAATAGATATGAAGACTTGTCCATTACGTCAAACCAACAAATGTCAATTAATTACTGTTTTATTCATTGTTTGGCCAGATATAATATAAAAGCTTTTGACCTTAACAACTAATAATAATGCGTTTTTTATGCATTACAGAACTCATTATCCTTAAACTGAAAATGTATTCATGTAGTTTATTTGTGTTAGGATATTACGTGATAAATCGTGCAACCGTCAAAACTTGGGGCACGTAGAAGACTTGGCAGGAAGCCAGATTAGAGTAATGCGCAAATTGCTTTACGTCCCAGTCTTCAGAACCGTTTCGTTGTAATGCCATGCACGTACACGTGTCATTCACAGGCTGATAGAACCCTCAATATCATTTCCAGTTGTTGACCTATATGGAACCTCTTTTTTAGAGCAATCACATATATGGGTTTGTGTTATAAGGAATAAAAAGTCCTGTATGATAAGCGTTCAATGTGCTAAAATCCTGTTCTTGATACTTTGCTAAAAAATTCAGATATTTAAGTCGTCGTGATTTAAATCAAGCTATAAAATAGATTTTTATTTTCATGCACTTATATAAACTATCATTGTGTTTAATATTCTTTTTAGTAGCAGGCAGTCCAGTAGTCATAACGTGCGAAATAACAAGTAATTAAACTTTAAATATATTTTTAAAATATCTATAGATATCTTCTATTAAAAAAAGTACTAAAAGTGAAAAGAAAAATGTCATTCACTTGTATCTGCTGGTAATCTAACGCGTTTTCGCTCTTTGATTTGAATATTGAAAGTAAATAGACTCAGGATTCAAGGTATGGTGGCATTGTATGGGTACAAGAATGTGAAAGATTATGCGAGTGAAAAGTCATTTAGAATTTTAGCTCCAGCAAAAAGTATTACTTACTAGCTGTTGCCCGCGGCTCCGCCCGCGTTTATGTCGTTTTTTTCGTGTTTTTTCGCGGTCGCGGATATGTGACTGATGAAAAAATTAGTTAAAAACAATCCTTGGTGCGGATTATATATCATTCTAAAATTTCAGCTCGATCTGTGCAGAACTTTTTGAGTTTTTGAAGCGTACACAAACCAACATAACATTTATATATTTATATAGATATTCTTCTGGACACAGACGTCGTGTCCAGAAGTTGTTATATTTACTGAAGACTATTAAACACTGTTGATTATGTTGAACAAATATTATTGTGTCCTAAAATATTTTTCATATGAACAATATTTTCAAAGAATAAATTTTCGAATACAAATTAGTTTCCAAAGGCTCAATTTAATTTTAGAATAACAAATTTTTGAACCTAAGTCTATTTAGACCTCATAAACTTACTCTGTTAATTTGTATCAAATTGCAACATTACAGACAAAGATAACAATATCTTTGGTGTCTCAACCGCTAATGCATCGTTTAATTACAGCATGAACACAATAGAAAACTCTGTTGGCATTGTTCCAATGTCTGATAGCGGATTGGGAGCAAGCTTTTGGCGACCTGATCCCGGATTTTCACCATATAATGTCTACTTTATGCATTTAAACAGGACTTTTCAAGCTATTATTGATTCCATACATATAAACCTGATAAATTCTAGAGCAGTAGCAGCGTATTGTCATTAAAAAAATTACATCTATTCGTTTTAATTCTAAGTTTACAACTCAATAAAGATCTAATGCTTTTCCTAACGCGTCTTGAATCAAACTAGGATTCTTTTGATAGTTAAATTTGAGTTCATAATTGCCAATTGGTAAATTGTCCAAACTAATTGTAAGGTCAATATGACCTATAGATGTGTACTTTCATGTTATTGTAAGTCTGATATTGCACGTAACTAATACGTTATTGAAGGTTTATCAATTAACAATAGCCTTTAATAGTTCCTTGTTGTTGTATCTTGAAAGATAAAACAATTTATAAAGAAAAAAAAATACATTAAACTTTTACTTAACCAAATTCTGTAAGACATGTTTATTATAAATAATAAGCACAATACAAAATAAATCTATGCTACTAAAATTCTTCGTATTTTTTTCCAATAACTGTGATGAATATACATATATATTCGTACTTAGTATCTACCGGTAGGTATAACCCATCTCATACACTAAACATTTCAAAATTAACATACATTACGCAGGCACACGCTTCACTTCATGTTGACGGGAAAAGAGACTGTTAGAATTATCACACACAATACAAAGCAAAAGTCGTTATATTTTTATTGGGTTCCTATCGGCGGTTAGTGATCCAACCGAAAGAATACAGAGATGCATAATATTCCAACTCATGTTTTAGTTAAAAAGCAATTCTATTTTAACGTGACGATTTAAAACTGAAGTATCTTTCAGTTACAGAAAGAAACTGTCTGTGCTTTCACAAAAGTATATTTATATTATTCCTATGGCATATGTGTACTTGCAAACGTGAGATCCTGCGCCCTATTTCCAGATCTCATTAGCAAAATTTTCACATAAATCAGGTATGGATGTATGATTATGTGTAAATATATGTTAATTATACGTCTGTTGTGAACTGCGTATATTTTATTTGGATTAAAAAAAGGTTACTTGAATAACCTCTACCAATTAAAGACTGACTGAAAGAGAGAGTGCCTTAAGTTAATAACCAGGGCACTCTCTCTCAGTCAGTCAGTCAGTCAATTATTTTTATTTTTTAAGTAATAATAAAATATAGAATAGAAAACACGTCTTAACCCTTGATATTAAGAATAATAAATAAATAATATATATTATTTATAATAATTAATATTTCGGACATCTAACACACAACGTCATCTAGTCCAAAGTTAAGCAGAACTATACAAATAAATTTGAAATACATTACATTACAAAAAAAAATTGGAAATACATACATATTGTACATAGAAAACACCCAAACTCCGAAACATATATTTGTAGATCACACAAACATTTGGTCCGACCCAGGATTTGAACCCGAGATCTCATACACAGCAGTCGCATTCACTACCAATGCGCCACTGAGGCAGTTATATTGACAGCAATCGTCATCGTTGGAATAGACAGTCAAGTAATTTTGTTAAAAGCGGGTTTTGTTACATATCGCTAAAGGCTAAAGGTAGAATTACACTAGATTAAAAATACCAATCATACTAAATTATTATCATCATTCATCATCAACAGCATCTACAGAAGGTCTCTCTTGAGCAAGATGATTTTGGTTGAGATTTTCCTTCTCTTTTCTAGTTCTGTTATCCTTCATATGTAGTTTTTTCTCTTTTTGCTTCAGAAGTCATCCGTGGAACGAATAGGGGTGGTGATAAACCGTTTTTCTAACCCATCAACACTCGGATAAACTATTAAATGTGAGCTAAAACAGATTTGAAGCGATACGACACATTAGTGAGTTCCCACCTTAACAGTGTTACCAAGTTTTCAGATTGCATCATAATGATTTTCGATTCGTATAGGTATATCATCAAGACTCACATTACCATATAGATTGAAATTAGATGAGATACAAAAGCATACGACATTGTACTTGTTGAAAGTAATGTTAACTGCTTCGTGATTTAAGCGATCAGTTCCTAAGGTCAAAACGGTAGCACAATCTGATAGGCCTTTTGATAAGAAAACCCTCATTACAATGCAATAAGGATTAGTTCAATATCATGTACGCAAGTGTAATAACTGTTAATGTGATAATATCTATGGTATTCAGAATATTGAAACCGGAAAAATAATCTATGACGAGTCAAGAGTCATAGTTGTACTGAAGCACGTGTAAAGGTTAACAAGTTGCCAGTTTAAATAATGCCACCACAAAAGGTATTTTCAAGGACATCCTAATAACTATTTTACACTAATGGTAGGTACACTTGATACTTTTTTCTGTTTTGATCATTACATTAATATTCTTTTTTCTTTATTTAATTTATTCGATGTCTTAAGTTTTTATTTGTTTTGAGTTATTCTTGAATTTAACTAAATATTTATTTCTTATGTCATGAGTAATCAGTGAACTATGCGGTATTTAAAATATTAAATTATACAGCTTATATTTACGCACATATACACTTCTTTTAATGTAGAATTCTTGAAGTTTTTAATGGAGTATTCATTCGTGTTGTGTTATTTGCCTGGCTCTACGGATTAGGACTAATTCTAAATAAAAGGTATCTCTTGTCCTATTCTAATCTTTCATAATATATTTAAACTTATATCATGAAAAAGCGGAGACAGCGTAAACAAAGTGTCTTGTCATTCGATTTCATAATATTAGTTGGGTTTAAAAATAAACTATCTTACTTTTAGGATCACTTAAGCACGTTGTTTCACGATCTGATTTAATTCGTAACATCACACTTCTTATTTTGGCGACATAAAAATATTACTAAAGGAATAAATAATGTTATTTAGATAACATGGATGTACGATCACTTCGTCCAAAAGACCATGGATATTTATAAAATAAATATAAATGTTTTTTATTAGGTTTCCCGCCTTTTATTGACAGATTTGCCATCATTCGATATTTGAAAGATTGCATGTATGATAGGTGTATCATGCTATTTTTGTTTATCGCTATTTAGATCAATGGTAATAAAACAAAACCATTAGATATTTATTATATGAATGAACTCGGAAAAAAGGAAGGAATATAAATCAATAATTTGATGCTACTTTCTTACTTTCAAAACTATCCAATTACCATTACATATTTTTACCTGTCTTTACCCGTTTGGCCAGACAGCGTAATGATAGATCAAAACCTTCTTTCTACGGTGAGGTGCTTAGCAGTGCTCTAATAAAGTCAGTTGATGTTGATGAAAGAGATCTTCGAAGAAAGGATGCGATTCATTTATAAAATTGAATTGCATCAGAGATTCTACAGAGATAATATTACTTACATCACATTATATAATTACGAAATAAAACAGGTTTTATAATTTTAATTTGGCGACGCTCTATGTTTATGGAGTATTAAGTAGCTTGTATCATTTGCGCTTGTTCAAAAAGTTATCCACCTTTATTATTTTTAGCAAAAATGTTGTTATGTTAATCGTAGCAGATTAACATTATTTTCATATATCTAAAACTTAAGATACAACACGGTACCTACGATTATCGGTTTACAAATTGTCCAAGCAAGAGTTGCCTATGAAAATACTTGATTTTTAGAGTGTGTGAGTGACTCACACAGTGCAGTTTAAAAACTTAATTTAGGTATAAGAATTGGAAAAAATAAATTAGTCGAAAAAGTGTACCAAACGAGGGCAACTCAATATATTTATGTATTATATCTTTTTATATGTTTCTAAAAGAGAGAAATTGGTTTATAAGTAAAAATATAATAAAAATAATAAAAACATTGGAAAGTCTTTTGAAACATATGAAAAACTGAGTGTTTCTTATGATTTTATTTCATTTTTAACTGAAAACCTTTTGTAGAGTAAGCTAGTACCTAATATAATTTACCTATGCTATTTTTAAGACTAATCGTGTATATAGATAGTTCCATAAAAAATAAACAGATTTTCTCTAAATTTATCAATTGACATTTTCGATTCGTAAAAAAATAAAAAAGTACATAACGATTAACCTTTCATCAAATTTAAAACTTGTTAATATTTATGTTACCTATAAAAAAAGTACAACAATAATTAAATGTTGTAACTTTACATAAATTCTTAATTAATTTCTATAAAAAAATGATAAAGACATTCATCGATGTCATCAATTTCACATTACCCAAAGGTCAGAAATGTTGCATAGAACAAAAAATTATTAAAATTAAAATATTTTTAACGCTTGAAATAAAATATTATTGTGTATAGTTATGTTGTAAGAAATAGGCTCGTTTATCGATATTATTTAACACGCGGATACTAATAATTCTGGCAACATTTTGTAAATTTTAGAATTACACACGTTAGATCCATAAACAAAGTTGTTTATGACCTGCAATTGGAAAGTGGAATCTACACTATGGATACGTATTTCTACTATAAATTCTATAAGCGGCACAGGTTAACAAAAATGGTGTGGTTAAATTTCAAAGAGCCACTAATTCAATAATTCCAAATCTATCTATCTGTATTTGGCTTTATCAATTAAATCTAAACGATTTCACTGTAAATATTTGCTCATTGAACTTTTCAGAAGCGACCGTGAATACTCTTGAAATGGAATTCTAATTTATTGCAATAGTTCTATTATTTGACTTTCGACAATTTTTATTTAACCTCGTACAGTTTTTGAGAAAAAACATAGTGAAACTAAACGTTTGTAAGGTAATCTAGATTTTTTTCTGTGCGGTTTGTAAAACTACATTTTGTATCGCAAATTGTTTTCTTACTCTTTAAACGTACCGTAACATAACTTTCCGACTTTGAAAGTTTAAGTGCTACTGGTCCATCCTTATGAACCTTATTGATCCATGAAATCATTGTAATACCTTTAAAACCTGTAGTTTCTATCATAAACGTTATAAGTTTTCCGTAACTTATAGCGTGTTATAAAGTCTACAACCTCCTTCGATAAATGCAATATCTAACACTACAAACATTTTTAAATAAGTTGTAAATATTATTATCACAGTCATAATAGTATTTACTGATGTATTTAAAGACCGTCATTTACCAATAAGTACCATAGAGGTTCTTAAGTACGCACAATTTTTTGAAGTGTTTTTTTTTCTAAGTTAAATACAGTTCACAAGGTGATATGAATTAGGATAGTTTGGGTAACTTTGTCCATTGAATCAGGCCAAGGTTAAATGAAATTGATGTCAATTTAGATAACAATAGGCGAGATGTGAGAGGCATTTGCAAAGACTTCAGGTACCTACACGTTTAGCAGAGTTCATTTTCTTTGACAATAATGCCTCAACCTCTCATGGCCACTATTGTTTCTTTACCGTAGTAATTGCCATCCTGTAGACTCACCATTCCGTTTGTTTTTTTTCTTTATGTTATGGTATACTCGTATGTGGGGGAAATGGTGTAATGTCCCTTCGACACAAAGGGAAGATCCTCCGACTAGGCTAGGTGATCATGTCTGGCGGGTCACTGCCCAACAGTTGATGTTGGGATATATATGATAATCGGCGCGAAAAATATTTATTGCGCGATTCAGGATTTGTAGTTACTCCGTGTAGTGCGTTACTTCGTAGTTCAGTGTATATTCGGTAGATGCCGCTGTAGTAGGTTATTGTTGTGTTATATGTGGAAGTCGCCACAGTATAGTCTACTATGAACACACGTGTTTCCCTCCCATTATGAGTCTGCCGCCGTAGTTTGTATCACCATGCTGATGTCTGCATTCGCAATGAGGATGATGACCATCACTCTCGGATTCTACTCATGCTTTTATCAAGCAGAGTCACTTTGGCAGGTTACATATTAAAAAAAGTTACTTGATGGCAAGTTAGCAGTAAGGGTGGAGGATTCCCCTTCAATAACCACTCACTAGGTTAAATGCCACCTTAACATTGAAGAAATAACAATAAGCCTGAATCTATGGTCGTATAAATTTAGTATTTGCGTATTAAAAGGTTACGAATTTCAGTCGTTTCGATGGAACAATTTGGACCCTCAAAATATAGATTTTGAACTATGACAGCTTGAACTATCGACGGAAACTCTCAGGAAAAAAAGAAAAAAATTAAAAAGCTATAACCCGATTACCAAAAATTTTGATGAAATTTATTTAGTCTATGTCGCTCGCATTACAAGTACGAATCTATTGACACCTTATTCATTAAAATGCGTTCAATAGTTTAAACGCTACGATGTAGCATAGCTCATTAGCTTCGCTGTAGTCAGGTAAAAGTAGTAAAAGAAATCATAATAATGTATCTTTTAATTTTCTTTACAAAATTTCGAAAGCGAATTACAAAAATGTCATTATGAATCAATCTGACAGCATCTACTAAGTTCAAGTTCAAATCTACCATTTCCGACGGATTATCTTGTGAAACACGGCCTTAAGCAATACAAAATATTTTAAAATTGATGCCTCTATTAATGGGAGATCGTTACTACCTAATAGTCAGCTATTAATTATAAAGAAAAACACCGGTAACTGAAAAAAATCCATTAGTATTGCGTTTATTTAAATCCTACCGCATACTATTGCATATTATTTTATTCTTTCAAATACACATCTTTTCCCGTGCCTTTTTCAAACTGGGGTTAGCTTTTAGTCTACTATGACACGGCTGAACTCTGATTACGTGCAGCTAGTGAAAGAAAAAAGAAAAAAAAAATGTTTGTTCTGACATACACAGAACAACACATGGTTTTAAACAGTTAAGATTATGGTCATATATAATCTGTGCGACCCGCGTTAACATTTGTTGGGCTTCTATCTCTTTTGTCTATGATCAGGTAAGAGAAAACCGCGGGAAAGTATCTCGTTCTAAATTCCCCATCTCATTCACTGTGTTAACAGACCTTCACAAGCTAAATATACAGCGACATGTAAATATTGTAGAAAGGCTGTTGAGGTATAATATCTTGGGTTCCAACTTCCCGTAGGATTAATGATTGCCACAGATGTTTCTATGATAACTGGGACCGAATTTTTCATATGCTCTCTAATACTTTGACGGTGTTTTGTAGATTATTATATAGATAGATTATATATATAAATATAGATTGACCTGGTTATGATTGCATAATTTTGCGATGTTACTCAAGTATAACTTAGCATCGAGCCCCTCTCTCAAACACTGTTACTAACTAAATTAATGTTATTAAATAAAAAATCACAATAATTTATACGATTAAACACGAGACACGCCCGACCGTTGCATAATTTTTGCAATATTTTACGGATTGTTAATCTGTGCAAAATCTTGTTAACAAATAAGTTCCGGCAATCGAATCCATGTAACTATTAGTTACGAGACAATCAATCGATTAATTTGCTTGAATGCACTTGACCTACATACATTCGGCTTGATCCGATTGTTTACTAATGACAGCACTGGTTACATATACGAAAATCAAAACCGGCTAGATGTGTATCGAACCGAGTAGTGTTGTGTTCCGTAGTATCTTTAATAATCTACTCGTAAGTTACTCCACTCTGAAGATGTTGTATGTTGGATGAACATTTATTTATTCTTTACACTCAACAGATAAACATAAATAAAATACAAGGAAGTGTCATGTACAAAGGCGTGCTTCACCAACGCGCAAAGGCCTCATGTTCAAAGGGTTCAAGTATGTTTTATTTATCAATAAATGTTTGTGTGTTTATCAACCAGCTAGTTACCATAGTCCTGGATTTGTACAGTAGTTTGGCATAAGGCAGCCGTGTGTGAGATATATAATGTCATTATTACTACCAGTACCAGGATCAAAACTGACCAACATATTAAAATACTAGTGCTAATTCTGTTGTTGCGTCACTGTACTCCGAGGAATTCTTCGGATTGATCCTTGCCGCATCTTTCCGCCATCGTCCTACGCGACAGAAATTTCATTCCCATCATCTAGATGGTTGGCAGTCCACAACTGTGCGATTTTCCCGAAACTTTCTGCCACGCACAGCAAAAGTGTGGAATGAGCTGTCGCCTGCGGTGTTCCCGGACCAATACGACCTTCAAACCTTCAAGAAAAGAGCGTAGGTACTCCTTCCTAAAAGGCAGGCAACGCGCTTGTAACGCCTCCGGTGTTGCGGGTGTCCATGGGCGGCGGTAATCTCTTACCATCAGGCGATACGTCTGCTCGTTTGCCCCATATATAATAAAAAAAAAGAAAAAAAAAACTGAACTAAAATTTCTAAAATTATTCCTGCTTAGGGAGCAGGAATAATTTTAACGTTTAAACGTATTTAGATAACGTCTATTTTTAGTGTGACACATATAACTTTAATCAATCTTTTTACATATTAAAACTTTTAGGATATGTTTAACCGGTTACAGATAAGTTCCTGATAGCTTATCTAATAGATAATTTAATGTATTTTCCATATATATACTGCGTGATCTGTTCTCGGTGAAAGCGCTTTGGTACCTTAGTGATTTTCGGGCTAAGTTTAGAAATTCTCGATAGACTGATCGTTTGTTAACCTTACTTTATATACGGCGTGCTAGTGTGTAACTCAATTATACAACAAAAATTGGAATATCTATCAGAAATCAACAACTTTTTTAACGATGAAAAACCAACCAACGAGGTTAGCAACCTTTCGTCATTAATATACCGACTATTCGATAAACATCTGTATCTAAATACCTATTTTTTTTTAACTAAAACCAGTTACCAATACGTCTTGAATATTTTGTTTTTATCCAAAAGAAAGAGGTTAAGAACCTTTAATAGGAATACATGAAGTCAATAAACAGATAAAATTGGCTATATTTCATTTTTTATCCAATTTGTGTAATATATCTAATAACCATTTGATGATAATTAGTTATTCTAATGTTAACAAGGCTATTAGAAGCTGGAAAATTCGATAATCTTTATGTTTGGGTGGAAAATATTATAAACACAACTAGTTTCGTTCAACGACCTTCAGACAAGACTAGCTAAAAAGTCTAACTAATAAAATGACATTCATTCCATATATATAATTTTTATTACTTACTTACTGCCTCGGTGGCGCGAGTGGTAGCGTAAGCGACTGCTGTGCTTGTGGTCTCGGGTTCGATTCCCGGGTCGGTCCAAATGTTTGTATGATCTGCAAATATTTGTTTCGAAGTTTGGGTGTTTTCTATGTATAATATGTATGTATTTACAAAAAAAAAAGTATATATGTATTTATATCAGTTGTCTAGTACCCATAACACAAGCTCTGCTTAGCTTGGGACTAGACGGCGTTGTGTGTTAAATTGTCCGAAATGTCCGAAAAAAAATTTATTCTTCTTCTTTTGATGAAATGGCAACAAGCCGGATCACTCGGATCAGCTATTTCTGCCAATGTCAAGTATTTATAGTCTTCAATTATAAGTTTTCGAGTCTTCAAGTCGTTATCGTTATGAAATTAATGATAAAAAATATATAAAATGTGGATGACATAAAATCGGCACCGTCTTTCGAAAAAAGAAAGAACTATATTCCCATTGAGACAAACTTCTTAGCACTCCATGGATTCACCGTGCGGGTGCCGGGTCCATCGTGTGGCAGAGGGAGAAACTCAAAGCAGTTCCCAGGACTTACGACCTGGATGTAGGTTTAAGGAGGCCCCCTTTAAGATGCGCATCAACGCTCACCTTCACTGTTCGAGTTTCCCGCCCTACCTAGCCAAATTTGGTAGGAACCTGTTAGTGCAGCCTTGGATACTCGTTCTAAAATAGAACTTACTGCAGATCTCGACAGGCCAAGGTCTTTCAGAAGGTTATAGAGAGATTTAGCTGGTATACCTCTCGCTCCTACTTCTACCGCGTATAAATTAACCACATAGCCATTTTTGTTAAGTTCAGTTGTTAGATCGTAATATTTATTTAATTTTATTCTATGGTCTTTAGGAATATTAGTTTCCCACGGAACAGTAAGCTCTACTAATATTATGTGTTTAATTTTTTTATTATTTACTAAATATCGAAAAAAATCTAAGCGCCTGATATTCAGCGAATACTGTAACTTACGTTAATATACAATTTCAGTTCGTAAAACATCTTCATAATAATTTCTTAAAAGAATTCAGTTCATAAACATCTATAGAATCGAAGGATTTTCAAGACCCACTCTATGTGCTGCTTTAGAGATGCAAAATATCTCCAGAAAATCCAGATAGACACATTTCATTATATATTGTCTGTTAATTAATCTGTACTAATATTTTAAAGCTGAAGAGATTGTTTGTTTGTTTGAAGACGCTAATCTCAGGAACCGCTGGTCCGATTTGAAAAGTTCTTTCAGTGTTGGATAGTCCATTTATCGAGGAAGGCTATAAGCTATAGATCATCACGCTACTACGAGCGGAGCACCAATGAAGAATGTTTCAAAAACGGGGGAAAATTTTCACGCTACGGGCAATAGAAGACGCAAACGAGGTTGCGTGGGTCAGCTAGTTACTTTGTATATTTTTTACATTTAAAAATGTTGACTCTTGAATTCTACACATGCTTTTCAACAGGCAAAGAATAGCCTTTTGGCCGCTACAACATTAATTAAATAAAAGCTTTCAAGCATCTTCTATAGAAATAAATAAAATTAAAATGTCTGTTTGTAATATTAAAATAACCACTTGCTTATTAAATGCATATGTAAGGTTCAACTTTTTATTAGTCTGTTTGTTCCGGCTAATCTTTGGAACGGCTGGACCGATTTTGACAGAACTTTCACTGGTAGGCAGCTGATGATACAAGGACAACAACATATAGATACAACTTGGGCTACTTTTTTAAACTAGCTTCACTCCGCATCGTTATCCGCGGTACGACAATAACCGCGGGTAACACCGCGGGGTTCAGCTAGTAAATCAATAAATTGACATAAGTTAATCTATACTAATATTATAAAGAAGTAAAGTTTGTGTGTTTGTTAAATTGTAGGGGGTAATCTCGGGATCTACTAAACCGATTTTAAAAATTCTTTCACCCATAGAAAGGCACATTATTGCTGAGTGTCATAGGCTATATAAAAAACCGAAAAATAATAAGGGTTTTACGTGGTAGTCGGTTTTGCAAAGTGAATCGGAGAAATTTCAACGAAAGGCCAAAGCAGCGGACGGCGCGCGATGGCTTCGGGCTTAATTCGGTTCGCGTTCGTGCTAGCTTCGGGAGAAGGAGGCGTGGCCTTTTATATCTGAGAGGTATAGTCGTTCCAATCGTTTATTTAACTTTTGACAGATCACGCACATAAAGTTTTGTAATAATTTTTGACATAATGTACAACAGGGAATACTGTACTTCATGGATTGGCTCCGCCCACTTAGAGATGTGGCATTCGTAATTAATTACCGCAGACTATAAAAACAGTTTTGAAATAAATCGATTATCGATTATATCGCAAGACAAACTCTTGTTTGTCCTTTGAGTACTTTATTTTTTGGCATTTTGACAGTAACGAAGGGAGAAACGATGCGCTCATCTCAACCAAACGTGAGAATTCACAAATAAATCAATACGGAGGAATATAAATACTCAACTCGACGTATGAAAATGTGGATTAACACTGACAACAAAATGGCGCCGCGGTCCGGCTCCGCGTGCTGTGTTGCCGTTTAATAATCGATAAAAGTACGAAATTATCTATAAAATAATGTGTGTGTTAAATCGATTAAAACTTCTTCATGCATAAAATCGATCGATAAAAGAAATCGAATCGGTAACGGGTCAGGGTATCACTATTTGATTAAGTATTAGACCTGTCAAAAGTTAAATAAACGATTGGAACGACTATAGGTACCCGCGCGGCTCAGGCACGTGGTCGGCTTCTTACGCAGCGTACGTCTCCGAAATTGAATTTTTCGAAACGTAATTAGTACACTTTCGACATCTATTCTATACTAATATTACAAAGAAGTAAAGTTTGTGTGTTTGTATATTTGTTAAATTGTAAGGGGTAATCTCGGGATCTACTAAACCGATTTTAAAAATTCTTTCACCAATAGAAAGCCACATTATTGCTGAGTGTCATAGGCTATATAAAAAACCGAAAAATAATAAGGGTTTTACGTGGTAGTCGGTTTTGCAAAGTGAATCGGAGAAATTTCAACGAAAGGCCAAAGCAGCGGACGGCGCGCGATGGCTTTGGGCTTAATTCGGTTCGCGTTCGTGCTAGCTTCGGGAGAAGGAGGCGTGGCCTTTTATATCTGAGAGGTATAGTAGTTCCAATCGTTTATTTAACTTTTGGCAGATCACGCACATAAAGTTTTGTAATAATTTTTGACATAATGTACAACAGGGAATACTGTTCTTCATGGATGGGCTCCGCCCACTTAGAGATGAGGCATTCGTAATTAATTACCGCAGACTATAAAAACAGTTTTGAAATAAATCGATTATCGATTATATCGCAAGACAAACTCTTGTTTGTCCTTTGAGTACTTTATTTTTTGGCATTTTGACAGTAACGAAGGGACAAACGATGCGCTCATCTCAACCAAACGTGAGAATTCACAAATAAATCAATACGGAGGAATGTAAATACTCAACTCGACGTATGAAAATGTGGATTAACACTGACAACAAAATGGCGCCGCGGTCCGGCTCCGCGTCCTGTGTTGCCGTTTAATAATCGATAAAAGTACGAAATTATCTATAAAATAATGTGTGTGTTAAATCGATTAAAACTTCTTCATGCATAAAATCGATCGATAAAAGAAATCGAATCGGTAACGGGTCAGGGTATCACTATTTGATTAAGTATTAGACCTGTCAAAAGTTAAATAAACGATTGGAACGACTATAGGTACCCGCGCGGCTCAGGCACGTGGTCGGCTTCTTACGCAGCGTACGTCTCCGAAATTGATTTTTTCGAAACGTAATTAGTACACTTTCGACATCTATTCTATACTAATATTACAAAGAAGTAAAGTTTGTGTGTTTGTATATTTGTTAAATTGTAAGGGGTAATCTCGGGATCTACTAAACCGATTTTAAAAATTCTTTCACCAATAGAAAGCCACATTATTGCTGAGTGTCATAGGTTATATAAAAAACCGAAAAATAAAAAGGCTTTTACGTGGTAGTCGGTTTTGCAAAGTGAATCGGAGAAAAAACGGTCGAATGAAAGCGTTTCTTACGAACGCTGCCTTAACTATGAAAGATATATATTTCAGTTCTAGAGAAAAGATGTGGAGCTTGAAAATGCCTACAAAAAAGTCAGCGAATCTTTATGAAAATAAGTAAACTCATCGTGCGTGTGTTTAAAATAAAATACCTTTCCCTTTAACAGCATATGATTTGGACGCATGGTTAAAGAGATAATACGATATAGATTATCGGACAACGAACATCTAGAATACGCAGTCGAAGTGCACCACACAGTAATAGATCAGCTTTCAATTATGATCCTAACATCGATTACGCTAAGCAGAGCGCAGTAACAATTGGAGCAATGAGTAAAACCTGTCCTAAGTGTTTTGCAAAAAAATGGAGCGATGAACCGAATGGTATGTGTTGTACTGCAGGTAAAGTGATTCTTCCTGCCATTGTAGAGCCACCAGAGCCTGTAAAAAGTCTCTTGACAAATGCTCATCCACACTCTACGCATTTTTTAAACAATATACGGAAATATAACACACTATTTCAAATGACATCGTTCGGTGCGAAAGAAATTCGTGAAGGAAATTTTATGCCTACTTTTAAGATAGAGGGCCAGGTTTATCATTTAATAGGTAGTCTTCTTCCTTCTACAGGTCAAATTTCGAAATTTTTACAGATCTATTTCATTTCTGATGCGGACCAACTTTCTTTGCGATCAAACATGAGCCCCACTTTAAAAACCGATTTGATCAATGAGTTACAGACCGTATTAAATAGCCAGAACGAATACATACGCAGTTTCAAATACAATTTACAAAGTAACTCCTCCGACAATTTAAAATTAATAATTCACGCCGATCGCACACCACAAAATCAACATCGAGGAAGATACAACTCCCCTACAACAAACGAAGTTGCAGTACTGTTAGTAGATGAAGACAAAGGACCCCGTGATATAGTACTACATTGTAAAGATGGCCAGCTAAAAAGAGTGTCCGAATTGCACCGCGCTTACGATCCCCTGCAATATCCTTTAATGTTTGTGAAAGGAGATGATGGCTATTATCTGACTATACAGCAACAAGGTTCCGCACAAAACAAAACAGTTTCCTGTATGCAGTTCTATGCACACAGACTTATGATCATAGAGAATCGTTTCAATACTTAACATTATTACCAAGATTTGTTCAGTCAATACTGCGTTGACATGATGGCTAAAATGATATCAGAAAGATTGAATTTTATATCCCGTAACCAACAAAAGTTAAGAGCTGACGATTATATACATTTAAGAGATGCTTTAAATAGAGATGCTAATGTAAATGCTGCAAATATTGGTCAACACGTTATCTTGCCCTCATCTTTCACTGGCTCGCCGCGCTACATGCACGAAAAAACCCAAGACGCTATGACATACGAGCGAAATTACGGAAGGCCTGACTTATTTGTTACCTTCACTTGCAACCCCGAGTGGGAAGAAATAAAGCAAGAACTTTTTTCTGGACAGCGATCTTTCGATCGACACGACATAATAACAAGGGTCTTTCATCTAAAAAAAAACTTGAGAGGTGTCAAGGGACACCCGGATGGAACGAAGTTCGAAATAGAAAGACGAAACGAAAATATCTGTGTGTGTCGTCGTCGTGTCGTGACAACAAATTGTGTCGTGACAACAAAGTGTGTCGTGTCAACAAATTGTGTCGTGACAATTTTTCCGTCTAGCCCCCTTACACAACGCGCCATAAGGAACTTCGTTCCAATGAAGAAACTTATTAAACTATTTACAAAAGAAGAAGTTTTCGGAAAAGTCAAATGTCACATGGTCAGTGTCGAGTGGCAGAAAAGAGGCTTACCTCATTGTCACATGTTGATTTGGCTAGAAAATAAAATACAACCTGACGAAATTGACAAGATTATAGTTGCAGAGCTACCCGATGAAGATAATGATCCGGCGTTGTTTGATATTGTGACAAAGAACATGGTACACGGGCCGTGTGGGGAACAAAATCCAACGTCGCCGTGTATAAAAAATGGTATTTGCTCAAAAAAATACCCACGCCTATTTGTCACTGATACCCAAACCGGAGAAGATGGGTATCCTGTTTATCGACGCCGAAACGTCGATCACGGCGGTCAGGTGGCCACTATGACTATTCGTGGAAGGACTATTATAACAGACAACACATGGATCGTCCACACTATTATACCTGGGCTAATAACAAATTTTCCCGAAGAAAACGCGGGGAAGATGTCGCTGGTCATCCTGGAATAAAAAAAGATCCTGCTTTGGGAAGAGTATATAGTGTGCACCCTTCTCAGTCGGAGTGTTTCTTCCTTCGAGTTTTGCTTCATCACGTACGTGGCCCCATCTCATTTCAGGACTTAAAAACTGTGAACGGAGTTGTCAAAGAAACATACCAAGCTGCTTGCCGTCAGAGAGATTTGTTAGAAGACGATAACCAGTGGGAAAACACTCTACGAGAAGCCTCAATTTCTCAATATCCTTTGAAGTTGAGGGAGTTGTTTGTGGTGATATTGTTATTTTGTTACCCATCTGAACCACTCAGTTTGTGGGAAAACTTCAAAGACGATTTATGTGACGACATAAGACATAGAATACGACAGCAGAATCAGAATTTCACTTTACCCTATAATGATGACATGTATAATGAAGGTCTATTACAAATAGAAAATAGACTCTTAGAACTAAATGAGAAAACCTTAAATGATTTTGGTTTACCTTCTCCAATTCGGCCACATAACAATGCATCGGACATAATACTGATACGTTCGTACGATACCAATGAGTTGTCAGTTTTTATTAATGAAAATTTACCGAAATTAGTCAGAGGCCAGAGACAAGCTTTTGATGCAATAATTGACAGTGTGCTAAATAACAGAGGTTTAATTTTCTTTCTTGACGCCCCGGGAGGCACTGGCAAAACGTTTCTTGCAAATTTGGTATTGGCAAAAGTAAGACAATCTGGGAGAAATGGACTAGCCGTTGCCTCTTCGGGGATTGCCGCTACTCTGTTAAATGATGGGAAAACAGCACACTCCACCTTAAAGCTACCTCTGACAGTCTCACTAGAGCAACAGTCAGTTTGTTCCATACGTAAAAATGGGCCACTCGGGAAACTTTTACAAGAAACATCTTTAATTATATGGGACGAATGTACCATGAGTCATAGAGCTCATGTTGAAGCAGTAAACCGAACACTCAAAGATCTCAGAAACTCTGATGCTGTAATGGGTGGCGTTACTTTTGTTTTCGCGGGCGATTTTCGGCAAACACTGCCTGTAGTAACAAAAGGAACACGCGCCGATGTCATCAGAGCATGCTTAAAATCATCTCGCTTATGGAGTTCGGTTGCATCTCTCAATTTACGAACAAACATGAGAGCCCATTTGAGCGACAACGACGATGACGACTTTCCGCGTCAACTACTCAATCTTGGCGAAGGAAAAATTGTCTCTTCTAACACCAACAGCAATGACATTAAACTTGACGAGACATTAGGACACATATTGCACAGGTTGGAACATCTTATTGACGCAATATATCCCGGTCTTGAAAATTTATTGGAGAGAGATTATCATTGGCTTTGTTCTAGGGCAATAGTGTCACCCGGAAACGATACTGTGAATGAAATAAATAAACTCATTTTAGAGAAAACTCCCGGTCAGGTCAAACACTATAAGTCTATTGATACGGTGTGTAATATTGAGGATACAGTGCACTATCCCCAAGAATTTTTAAATTCTTTGAACCCTTCTGGTTTACCTCCTCACGACCTTGTGTTAAAAGTTGGCATTCCTATCATGCTATTAAGAAACTTGAGCCCCCCCCAACATGTGTAATGGGACAAGGCTGCTTACAAAAGATTTACGGGACAATATAATCGTGGCGACCATTCTCACAGGGCCAGCAGTGGTACAACTGGCTTATATTCCGGGGGTACCCATGATTCCCACTGATTTACCCATACGGTTTAAAAGGTTACAGTTTCCAGTGAAGATCTCTCTGGTAAAACATTCTCTCTGGTGGGCATTGACCTGAGAAAGCAGTGTTTTTCCCATGGGCAGTTATATGTTGGCTTATCTCGGGTTGGAAATCCTGATAGACAATATATTTTGCTACCAAATGATAACATTACGTCCAATATAGTTTACAGAGAAGTTTTGAACAATTAAAATTACCATAACCGAACTAACTTTTCCCGCAACTTGGTCCTCATGGAATTCGTTTAACGCAAATCCCGTAGAAAATGTTTTTTCTTTCCGACAGAGTTACTTTCGAATTTTGTATTAGCATGCAAATTCAAACTATACCTACGTATAACCCTCTTTTTGGCAGTAAGAAATTAAAACGTAACACACTAAAGAATTATTAACATTATGCCCAACGAAGTGGGCACGGGTCAGCTAGTTTAAATATAATCTGGAATACCGTTTTATTAATGAGCTCTTATTTTATACAAATACTTATGTAACACATAAATCTATCACTTTTTTTCATTTACTACGAAAAGGTTAAGAACCTTATTATATAAAGCGAAGAACCACATAAATTTAGTTCTTTAAACTTTTTTAAGAGTCTTATGACGTGTAACATATACTTAAACATACATTTACATAGAAATCGATAATTTTAACGAATTGCAATAAACAACGTCAGGTTTTTTTTTATTAGAAAGAGAAAAGAGTGGGTATTAATTTTTTTTTAATGTAATCTATACAAATAAATAAAATTGGAGTGTCTGTTTGTAATATTAAAATAACCGCTTTCTACTACATGCATATGAATGTATATACGGTACACATACCAAAATATATATTTTTAAATTTTTTGTCTGTCTGTCTGTTTGTTCCGGCTAATCTCTGGAACGGCTGGACCGATTTGGACGGGACTTTCACTGGTAGGTAGCTGATGGTACAAGGAGTAACTTAGGCTTACATTTTTCAGACTAGCTTCGCCCCGCGGCGTTACCCACGATACGACAATAACCGCGGGTAACACCGCGGGGTTCAGCTAGTGGTACATTTACCAAAATATTTTTTTTAAAAATTTGCTGTTTCTTCCGGCTAATATCTGGAACGGCTGGACCGATTTCGACGGGACTTTCACTGGTTATACTAGGAGCTCAGATGATACTAGAAGTAACTTAGGCTACTTTTTTTGACTAATGTCGCCCCGCGGCGTTATCCACAGTACGATAGTCACTGCGGGGTTCAGCTAGTTTGAAATATACATTTAGTTCTGATGACAATGCAATTATATATGATTGAAATTATTATTAATCTAAAATGGTCACTCAGTAAATGAAAGGGCATAAAGTATTTTTTTTATTAACAAGTAATAAAAGTTTTTTTTTTAATAAATCTCTTGTTTTATTACACACACAGATACTCCAATTTTATTTATTTATATAGATTAGTATGGATATGAATGTGTCTTTCAGCTACAATGGTCAATGCTTCTATAAAGAAAACGTGCCTGCAAGTATGTATTTATGTTCTAGCTTTCGCCGGCGGCATGGCTTCGCTCGCATTTAATAAAAAGTATCCTATGTTACTTTTAATACCTTCAAGAATGTGTGTACAGAGTTTCATCATGATTGGTTAAGTAGGTTTCACGTAAAAACATAACAAACAAAATTACATTTTTTTTATATTTTTTTTTATTTACTACGAAAAGGTTAAGAACCTTATTATATAAAGCGAAGAACCACTGAGAAGATACACTGTGTATTAGTATGGATAAGTGTGATAAACTATAAAAAATACAAAAATAGAACACAATATGCCATGAACTTTATCTTTCTTGATCTAATTAAGATTGTATGTCTTTCATAAATGGACACAAATGAAAAAGAGCTTTAATTACTGAACGAGTACACTGCGAATATGAAGGTAACAATATGGACAGGCAAGATGGCTATCTCTTACGATTAATTTGTGCATTCATTTAGGTAAATTAGTTGGGTCACGACTGCCCCGTTGCTCTAGTGGTAAGCGTTCGATTCCCTGGTCGGACTGCTGTTGGATTTTTCTTACAAAAAATTCTTAATTGCGGCCCGAAGTATAAAAGATAGGGGTGTTTTCCGTCTGTGCCTCTGTTGGGGTATGGTCGTCCGGTATCCTCACTCACTCGGGGAAACTCAGCGCAGGCGCTGTTTCACACCGGCTTTCTGTGAGGCCGTGGTATCAATCCGATTAAGCCAGCCCATGCATGCCAAAGCGTGGCTCTCCCACGGCAAGCAATGTTATTCCTGATAGTCGCAGACGTTCGCTGATACTTAATTACTAATTGACATTGTCAGTTAATATCCCGATTGAAGCGAAGAGTATTCCCTTGAGGAGGTCCGATGTGTACAGTGAGATATAACATGTCTATATTGATTAAGATAAACATCTCTATAGATCAATAGTTAAAGGAGACTTGATCAATGATATTAGATGTTACTGTAGTTCCTTTTTTTGATTATCATCTTCTTATAGTTTAAGAGTCTTTAACATTCCACTACCGGACATAGATTTCTCCTTAATGGAATATGGAAAATGGGTGTCGGCCGATTTTCAGGCCGTTTCGGAGGAGTTTGGTAACAAAACGTGAGAGAATTTTATATATTGGATGTAAGATAAATGATTAAGGTTTAAATAAGACTTCAGCACGGGTAATCCACAAACTGAGCCTGCGTATCCGTTTCATGTAGATGTGTATGTTAAGGCACCCGTGACACAGGGTACGTTAAAAAAATGATTGTTTGTTATGTTATGTTTTCATATCATATCAGTGTAACCTACAATCTTAAATGTTATTAATCCCTTTTATTTTTATACTAGTTAGTATTATAGAATAAGCCACGATGGGGCTAACTTATTACTTTGTAATAAAAGCCCCTAAATGATTTAAGATTAAAAAAAAATACTAATCAATATTGATATTTATAAAGAATATGTTATTATATTTTAACTAGCTGACTTACGCAACCTCGTTTGCGTCTTATATAGCCCGTAGCATGAAAATTTTCGCAAAATAAGTAACTTTTCTGGTTGATTTTTACACCTTGTGTTCGAAAAACCCAAATATCGTATGGAACCCTATTTTTTTCCAAAATAAAATATAGCCTATGTTACTCGTGGCTAATATAACTTTCGAATAGTGAAAGAATTTTTAAAATCGGTCCAGTAGTTTTTGAGCCTATTCATTACAAACAAACATACAAACAAAGTTTTCCTCTTTATAATATTAGTGTAGATAAATAAATGCCCTGTCCTGTCCTGTCTTGATCGTGTGATGACGGATTGAGAATACGGAGTGTCACGTCACAACGTGGGTGTCGACCTATGAGATGCTTAGGGGTGGTGAACTCCGTACCTTACGACTAAGATGCGACTAAGGTAGCAATAAATGCAGGATTACATCATTGCAAATATAATCATTGAATATTTAATTAATTAATTATGTAAATAGACACACACACTACGACGGCGCAATGCGCAAGCGCTGCCAGACGACTTCCATACTTTTTTTTATTACATACATTTTTATTATCATAATTATCTAAGAAACAAAACTAGTCACACGACAAAGTATTATTACAGAATACATTATATTACGTTTCTTATGTAATATTACATAACAAAACGTTTAAATTCCTACGTTTTTATATTAACAGAATAATAATGTATTCATTTTATTCTGTTTTTTGTAAATAGAAAAACTTTTAACAATGCCACGTTCTTGTTTAAAAATAAATTCGTTAGTCGTTTATTTAATTACGGCGTGCGATATCGCTGTCACCGGTTTATTTTTTAATGACAGGATTCAATTGGAACAGTAGATATATCATCCATACTAATATTATAAATTCGAAAATAACGCTGTCTGTCTGCTACGCTTTTATGGCTAAATCGCTGCATCGATTTTAATGAAATGATACTATGATTCTTGAGGAAGGACATAACCAACATGTATGTGGGCGGAGCCGCGGGCAATAGCTAATTAATAAAGTCAATTATGTTAATATTTTTAATTTTAGTTCAGTTGAGAGTCGATAGTAAGTCTAGCTACTCCCTACAGTTAAGTCTGCGTTTGTGGCCATTGTGCCGCTCATAGGAGTCATAGCACAAAACTTTATTCTACTATAATTTTTTTTTTCCAAAAAAAAGCGTATCCAATTCAAAAAGAATCATTAATACATTTAAAAACCATTTCAGAGATAAGCGCTGTCAAATTTGTTCTAATGTCAAAGAAACTATGTCATAACTTGTGCTAATATCTAATATAATTAATAATAATAAAGCTAAATAAATGTTTCATGTCAATTCTGGGCGATTTGACACTAATTAATGAAGCAACTGAACTTTAGGTCATAATTAAGTTTATTCTTTACGAAATTAGATCGAAGGAGTTGCCTTGAGGATATTGGTTAATACTAAAACCGCCGTGAACTTCTTCATTTTATACAATAGAGTTGAAGATTAATTACACTATTGTGAAGTTAATTCATGGCTTTCTGATATATCTGTCCGACTTAGTAAATCGAACTGATGATTTATTTATATCTAGATTGAAATTCTCATTAACAGATAAGTTTTATTTAATATTAATTAAGGAACAAAAATGCAATAAGTAAAATAAAGATTATTATATGTTACTTCATTATCATAATAAATATAGGTTTTAAATTAAGTTTCAGATTTATATAAATTGAGCTTAATTATATTATTAGTTGTTAAAGCGAGCTTCTTATATAGAAACTATAAATCTCAAGAGCTTATATTTCTCTATAAGCTTTGAGGTGGGGGTAAAAATACTTTATCACCTATTTTTATGCCTGTAGTATATTTAGCTCCGTGTGTAATAACCCAATACATACACGAAGGTTCCATTCCGGTCTCGAGCATTATGAATCGGAGAGACTATAGAGGTGTCTATAGGTAGATGCTAAGTGAAAAGGCGAGAATAGCAGTATGACGCTTGCGTGTGTGTAGGCGAATAAGGGTGAAAGTATTTCTAAAATAAACAACGACCAACATATGATACTTATTAAAATACAAAACAATCATCAAGCTCGCTCGTGCCGTTTCGAAGAAGCGCTACCACAAACACGATGACACGAGGTAGACATATAAATTGTTGTTCCACTTGTTTAATCACTAAAATAATTTCATATAATGCTGTTTTTCTTCAAACTACTTTTGAATAGTTCAAGTCATTACGAAATATCATAATAAAAGTAACAGGTACATGTTTTTTGGATGCGCGGTGAACCGGCGACTAACAATTGAATTGACTTTTATTGCTATTTGTCAACAAAATGAAAGTGACAGCTTGACGTGCAGACATAGACTGTCATTTTCTATATTCTCGCATCGTTTACTTTTTTTTTTTTAATTCTCGATGAAATTCTAAAGATAAAAGTGTAGGTCCATCATTGCGGGTTCTATACTAATATTATAAAGCTGAAGAGTTAGTTTGTTTTTTTGTTTGAATGGGTTAATATCGCTAATTTAGGAATCCCTGATCCGATTTGAAAAATTCTTTCAGTGTTAGACAGCCCGTTTATCGAGGAAGGCTATTGGCTACATATCATCACGCTAAGACGCGGAGCACCAATGAAGAAAAAAAAACTTTGGTAAATTATTACAATACGGGCTATAGCAGACGTAACGCGTGGGTCAGCTAGTGTCAGATATGACTGAGAATGTTATCATTCTCATCATTAACAACAGCCAATAGTAATCCATTGCAGGATATAGTTATGCATGTACTTAGAAAGGAGATTTTGGCCTAATACAGACGATTTGTGTCAAGTTATCCTTGTCTTTATGGTGCAGTTATCCAGCGTAGTTTGCTCCCATAACCGGCTCTCACGACATCCATGTGAGGAATAGGGTGATGACACTATTCCAAATTCGCTATCACACGTTCAAAAAGGATACATTTGTAATTAGTTATTGATGTCGTTGATTCTAGAAACAATGCATAGATACATAATATACTAAAAGTAAGCGCTGTCTCTTTTTGTTGCCTTTTTAATGATCATGTTATGTAAATTATTAACCTCTGTTTGAACTTATCAAAGCTTCTCAGTTTTATGAGGTCAAAGTTTTTTAGACTATTATTACATAGTTGTCCAAGAATCAATTTAGTATAACAGGACTGCTTATAAATTATTTGGTTTTTTTTGTGCAAGCCATAGACTATTAATAATGATTTTTAGTTTTGGCGCGTATTTGGACGATGTTCTTTTTTTCGCTACCTATTCAAAATGTATGTTATCGATCTTATTGTTTAAGAAGTGGGTAGTAATTTTTATAGCATCTTAACGGATCCGTCAAACGTTGTTTTGCTTTAAGGATAATAAAAAATATTTAGGGTTGGATCATTCTATTATTGTATGAAAATAGATAGTCATAGAGTTAGTTGGCCGCTTCGCAGACCTTACCGAAATGCACACGAAATGTCATCAAAATTGGTCCAGTCGTTTCAGAGGAGTTTGGTAGCAAACACCGCGATACGAGAATATATTAGAGAAGATAGAATTGATATTTACCTTTTATAGGTGGACATTGCGTACAACAGCCCAATTAAGAGGTTAAGTCCAGAAATAGCCCTTTTTTATATTATAATAATAATTATTATTATAAAATAATAAAGGTATTATTATATTCCTTCCAATATGTAATTTGGAAATGACACGAAATGATTAAAATCCCTGGTGTTATTATTAAGAAATTAATGAATTAAAATACTTATTGAATTGAAAGCATAAGATAATTAAAAATAAAAAAAAATCGTTGTCATCCGATTGTTTATGGGGATAAAATGACTCGCTCATCTATAGCGGTACCTTCCGTACAATAATACCTATTACATGATCGCGTTGATGCCCGTACCCATTATATGAAGAAGTGCTACAATTATACCGGTATTGTAAACAAATTTCTACGACCTCAAGCATCTCCCTACAATAGAACATTAATATCCTATCATTGACCCTTCTAAAACAATTCAAGGCGCAACACATGCGATGGTAGCTTCAATTCCATCGGTACTCTGTTTCAGAGCCCTGTAATCAACATGGCTGAAGATACGCTTCCGTACATACACTGATAGGAATACAATTGAAGTTGCAGTTGGCAGGCCTATATCTCTATTGTTTTCGTATCGTGGATATCTAACAATGAAACGTAACAAGAACTTGCTTTATCTAGTTAGTGTTGCATGATCTTAAATTGTTTGATTATATCGCTACATATTGAATCGAGAGAGAAAGTAATGCAGAAGTAAATCATAACATGGATTGTTATCGGGGCTTCAAAGCTCGTTTAGAGGTAGGTATAGATTTTTGGGATCGTTAATAATTGTGATTATCTTTCTTTTATTGAATGTTTTTTTTTGAAGCGTCGGCGTCGTCGGTAAGTAGCGTTAAGATTTTTATCTAGAATCTTCATCTCATCTTTATCTGTAAACTTTTAAAGGTAATTATAAGTCATAAATACGATGGTAACGTAGGACATTTTTAATTATTAGCTTCTAAGTAGGTATCTAAGTTTAAATAAATAAATGTTTCGGACATCTAACACACCACGTCATCCAGTCCCAAGCTAACTAGAGCTTATGTTATGGGTACTAGACAACTGATATGAATACATATATACCTTTTTTGTAAATATATACATATTTTACATAGAAAACAACCAAACCCCAAAAAACATTTTATCTCACCTGCGAATCGAATCCGAAACCTCAAACACAGCAGTCGTATATGTTACCACCGCGCCACCGAGGCAGTTAAAATATAAAGTAAGTGTTACAAACATTTGCAGATCATACAAATATTTGGTCCGATCTGGGAATCGAACACGAGACCTCAAGCATAGCAGTCGCTTGCGCTACCACTAGCGCCACCAAGGCAGGCAGGCATTAATAACATCTGGGTTTTTCTCACATGATTAGTGCTAACGTAATGATTCTCTAGCAATTTAACTTTTACTTTGCGATTTGCTTTTTAATTTTGTTTTTAGAAATACATTTATCTTCTTATAGTCGGCGACTTTGTTTCTTTGTTTTCAATATGTTCATTCATCATTAGGATGTACAATAACTCATTAATTTCACTGTAGATAATATACAGGGCACTTTTTAGGTTTCTGCACGCCTTCATATAACCTATAACAGTGCCAAATTTAATACTCCCCTATTCTTATAACTTTCTTACAAAGTAAAATTAAGAAACAACGAACTCTCGCGATGACAATGGCTACAGGAAATTACCGATATAATCTTCTGCAGTCGCTGTAATACCGTAATCGTAAAATGGTTAAGATTACCATGGCATTCCTTTGTAATAATACCTTCTCCATCCACAAGGCGATTGTAAGAACAAGCGCCCCATAATTTACACTACAGCATTGCAAGTTATAGTCGATGGTTTCAATAATAACCGTTTACAGGGTAGGTAATAAATGAGTTAAAACACGAAAATAATGAGACGACGTAACCTCCAAAAATTCAATGTCTTTAATTTCTGACAATATTCATTATGTAGTTAACCTTACAAATAAATTATTCAGATTACCAAGATTTATCACAAGAATCGGTGTAAATTGTAATACTGTTTTTTTCTTGATTTTTGCAACTTTAATAGCCTACTTCTAGATATGGGCCTTTTTTAGAAAGCAAGCCTCGGCTTATTGCAAGTTTTCCTTTTCTCTGCAGTTGTTTGATGTTGTCTAGCATCGTATGCTCCATTACTGCACGCAAGTGACGAAAAGGTGTTGAGACACTCCGACTTCTTAATCCGGCACTAATTGGAGAATCCATCCTCGCAATAGCATTATTAAATTATCAATAACAATATTCTAACATGGGTGAACCATGCATATATGAGTACCGGTCGTAGTCGGAATCCTATTAAGCGGAACTTCTTCCTTCTGGTAAGAGACTTTAAAGGACGGCACCCCGCTTGTGTTTTTTGAGTTGCAGCTGTCCATAGACAGTAGTTGTCAATTTTCATCAGGTGACCAGTTTCTCATGTATTTTACATTACTAAACTATTAGCAAGTTGCCATATTGATTATTTACGCATACACAATAAAATGGATGAATACGATAACATACAATGTAAATACATATTTATTTGCATATATCAATAAAATACATAATTAATAAGAATATCAAAAATCAAAATAGTTTTATAACCTAATATTAGTTAAAGTTAAATCTACTAATATTTTGTTGTTTATCATAAGTAACAATTATTCTAAGTTCAAAAAAATTAGACAATTCCCTTCTTTTATCTTTCCCGAGAAGGGAGAATCAGATAAAAATGACATCGAAATAAATCCAATATGGCTTCTTTCTTCTTTTAAAACAATTATTCGCGCAGTCATTTTTATCTGTATTCTCTATTCTCCACAGGCGTGCACGAACTCGAGCGACAGAACAAAATCACTAAGCAAATTCTAGAAGCCTTTATACAAAAGAAGCTGGGCCTGAAAAATAACAGCTACAGGGCTCCATCGGTGTTCGAGATCTTGCCAATGCCAACAGTGGTCACTACAAAGAAGCCTGAGCCTGTCGATGAGTCTGACGAAGAAGCACAAACTGAAGAAAATCTAGACAGTAAAGAAAGCCAGGAATATAATGACAGTGAAAGTCTGCAGAGTGTGGAGAGTGAACAGATTGATTCAATATATAACACCGAAGGCATGTATATTTTTAATTTTTAATTTACGAGCTTTCGCCCTCGGTTTCGCTCGCATTTAATAAAAAATATCCTATATTACTTCTAATACCTCCAAGAATATGTGTACCAAGTTTCATGATGATCAGTTTAGTCATTTTCGCGTGAAAGCGTAACAAACCAACTTACTACCCGTGGAGCGACAATAACCGCAGGCAACACCGCGAGGCGAAACTATATCTTTATAAATTGTAGCCTATGTGGTATTCTGATGTATAAGCTATTTTTTTGTAAAGTTTCATCATAATCCATTCAGTAGTTCTTGCGTGAAAGAGTTACAAACATCCATCCATCCATCCATACTTACATACTTTCGTGTTTATGTTAGTAGGATTTTGTTGCTGATTTATTTTTTATTAATCGTGTTACGTTGTACTGTTAGTATTGGAAATACTGTACGCAAATTGCTTCTAATATATATGTATTATATATAATATATATATATATATATAATAATAATAAAAAGACTACACACTTTCTCTATGAAAGAAATAATATAATAAAGAAAAAATTGTAGTTATTTTTCTATTTCAGATAATCATTATGTGTAGGTATCGAAGTTTTATTTTTCATACATAATTATGTTAATTAGCGGTTGAGAAATATCACCATTGTCTTTTCAATGCAGCACTAATGCATAATAAATACAAAAAATAATTATAATAATTAAAATTTATTTTCGTTACTATGTCCCAACATACATCTTTAGCTATTTAAACATTTATCAATATGGTAAATAACTCGCAATGCGCCCGTAAAGGTGTCAAACAAACCGCGACCCAAATAAAATATTTGAACAAAACGTTATGTCAAAGTTTGAACAAACATTTGTGAGCAATATATTTCTTACTACTCGTCTATTTCATTGCGAAAAATCATCATCATGAGATCGAAATTTCGAAAGAAACAGTCGCGATGGTCACGCTGCGGTCTCTTCAGTGCTAATATTTGTATGCACCAATACCTCTATTTGCATTACTCTGAGTATTTCAATATCGTTTATGTGTAAATACTTATCATATGTAATAATAAATGTTTTTACAAAAATATATATTTCTGTATATTTCAATATTTTTTGTTAGTTTTTAAGCGGTCATCTTGCCGCACCCTACTGTCGCAGGATGAACGTTATTGAATCGTATAAATTGTTGTTCCGGGTTTGAGTGTTCTTTGTGTTCGCTACATAAATGTTTGTGAAGTCCCCCACGACACAGAATATTCTTATCAATAGGATAGGGTATAGAATGAGGCTATCTTTGTAATACGTGCTAATCTATACTAATATTATAAAGCTGAAGAGTTCGTTTGTTTTTGCTTGAACGCGCTAATCACAGGAACCGTTGGTTCGATTCGAAAAATTATGTCAGTGCTGGATAGTCCATTTATCGAGGAAGGCTATAGGCTATTTATCATTGATCGTTAATAAAGCTAATACTAATAGGAGCGGAGCACCAATGAAGAATGTTTCAAAAACGGGGGAAAATTTTTGTTTGGTTTGGTTGCGTGGGTCAGCTAGTCCATGTTATAAAATCCATAGTTCACAATCTTCTTTTGGGTAGTCAGCGGTATGTAATAACCCTGAGTATTATTATTATAACAGATAATGTATTACACCGTCAAATGTCTTGGTAATCAATCAATCAGCTATCCTACTGATGGTTTACTTTAAAGGGCAACCGTGACGCTTGCAATAGGAGACCTGTTCGACCTTGGGACTAACTTCCGATGTACCAGTGATGTAATTTTTTATGGCGTTTTTACTCTAAGATACTTTCTTAGAGTCTAAACGCATATATAATAATATTATATGTAATATATACGCGCAATAAAGGCATTTACATACTACGGATATTTTGACAAGGCTTGGCAAACCAGTGATAAATTATTCGTTGCTTGTTACTGACCTCCCAACTATTTGATCTTTAATGACTTCACTATTTACAACGACAAAAAAGCGATCCGAACGCATCCGTGAAATTGAAGATTTTTGCTCATCCCAGGATATTTATCCTAAATGGGAATTGAAATTAGTACCTCTAGCTTAGCACTTGAGATCACTAACAACTACGACAGGCCAGTTAACAGTTAAAAGTTTTAACATTACAAACTGTAGTAGTGGCCTCACCAATCATAGGACGCTTACGTATCTACGCTTTCCAAGCCTTTTTGAACCACCTAGTGCAGTTTGAATTTGATTCACTAAAAGATGTTACATTTCTTACTCTGGCAACGGATTTATTTCTGTTATTAGTTTGCATGTTATGTGTTATGTTATGACCGTGGGAGAGCCACGCTTCGGTATGCATGGGCCGGCTAAACCGGAGTGGTACCACGGCCTCACAGAAAACCGGTGTAAAACAGCGCCTGCGCTGTGTTTCACTGAGTGAGTGAGGATACCGAGGAGGAAGCCCATACCCCTACCGAACCCAGTGAGTGGGGAGACCCCAGTCCCTCAAAGGCTGGCAACGCACTTGTGACGCCTTTGGTTTTGCGGCGATATGTCTGCTCGTTTAGCCTATATTACATAAAAAAAGAAAATTCGATAACATTCCTAGGGAGGGTTTTCGTCATGCAGGCGACCGATCATTTAGGAACCTAAATTTACAGTGTTGAACAATGCGCCAACAATAATTAAGATTAGGAAAAAGGTAATAACTAAAATGTATACTGGCTGGTCTCCGTGACATCGTTGAATTTAACACAAAAAAGTACACTTAAACCAGCCTTAGTTATTCTTTGTAACATAAATTATCTGCCAGAGAGAGTGCCATAAAAATAGGTCCAGCTATTACACACATTAGCTGGAACAAACAGACAGATGGACCAATAAAAATTTGAATAATTGATTTTTTGATGTAAGTACCGCATAAACTTTCAGCATTTTTTTAAAAATGACAACTTCTTAACTAGGAATAACTCTTGTGTGGCGAGGGACATACATGAAACAGACACAAAGAACACCCTGACTTGGAACAACAATTTGTGGATCACGCGAAGTAGGGAACGGCGTGGCGACCGTTAGACCACTAGGCCAAACGTGCAGTCAAGTTAGTGACAAGCTGTCAATTTGAAATCACAAACTAATAATTGAGTTTTATTTATTAGTATAGATGCTTGATAGTATAAACTACATATGTGTAACATGTAACAAAAAATAACGTAATTCAAATTTATCTTTTTTAATATTAAAAGTTATAGAGTTCCTAATTGTTTATAACAAAATTTAAAGATTTAAAATGCGTAACTAAAACGCTAAATAGTGAATTAAGTAGCATTTTTAGAAGCAATCATTCTATTAAATGCTTCATAACATCGTGTTTTCCGATAACACTTGACATTTAGAAATCAATTTTACAAGTTCAATGGCTGATGGTGACGTAATAGCGTCCCTGGTAACTTGCTGCATAATAAACTTAGGATCAAGTAAAAATTATAATTTTATAGAATTTTCATACTATAATACGGTAATTAGTAATTACCCGTGGATAAAATAAGTTATTTGATTGTGTTTAAAAATTATGTACACGCGTTAGAAGTTATACTTCTTTAGCGTATGGAAAAAAAATAACTAAAATGAAGTAGTGATTAACGATAAATATTAAAATTAATCAAAAATATTTTATTTAAATAAATAATATTTATTTATTCACACTGTTTAATTGTACTGTTACGAAACACGTGTTCTAAATATAAAAATACTAGAATATACAACTTGAACATAGTTATCGATTTTCATGCCACCTAGAACTAACTTCACGATTTAGAATTCAGGTGTCGGTGTGTGCGCGCATCGTAAAAATTCACTCTCATCATTTTTCTCCATCGCGCCAAAAGAAGTATAACTTCAATAATTATATTATACGTTTTACACACTGACACAATACTATTTACCTAAAAGAAACATATATATTTATTTTCTTAGATAATGAATTAAACAGTACAAATTCAAATTTATATCCTTATCTCAGTTTTGTTTAATTCTATGTGATACATCTATACTAATACTAGCTGTTGCCCGCGGCTCCGCCCGCGGTTATGTCGGTTTTTTCGTGTTTTTTCGCGGTCGCGGATATGTGACTGATGCAAAAATTAGATAAAAGCAATCCTTGATGCGGATTATATATCATTCTAAAATTTCAGCTCGCTCGGTGCAGAACTTATTGAGTGTTTGAAGCGTACACAAACCAACATAACATTATATCTTCTATTATATAAAATTCTCGTGTCGTGTTGGTGCGTAATCGAACTCCTCCGAAACGGCTCGACCGATTTTGATGAAATTTTTTGTGATTATCCGGTATCTATGAGAATCGGTTCTTATCTATTTTTCATCCCCCTAAATGTTAGGGGTAGTCCACCCCTAAATTTTTTTTTTTTTTTTTTGACAAAATTTTTAATTTCTATTTTTTTATGATGCAGCATTAGAAAATACATACAACCCTAGATTTTCAACCCTCTACGATCAACCCCTATTTTTCCATCGCGATTTTTATTATTCAATTTTATGGCAAAGCAACGTTTGCCCGGACAGCTAGTATATATATATAAAGCTAAAGAGTTTTGTTGTTTACTTGAACGCAATATCTCATAGACCATTTATCGTTACGCTAAGACCAATAGGAGCGGGCTATAGTAGACGTAAACGAGGTTTCGTGGGTTAGCTACTTAAGCTAGTATGTAATATAACAATAGTTTTATGGTTGAATGTCTATGGGTAAAGCGCATTCTTGCACGTGAAACCTATTAAGATATTTATATCAATCTGCCTGATAAATTAACACTACTGATTAACATTTTTGCATATTTAAAAGTTACTGGTCAACAAACCGTGGGAGAGCCGCGCTTCGGCATGAATGGGCCGGCTCGACCGGAGTGATACCACGGCCTCACAGAAAACCGGTGTGAAATAGCGCTTGCGCTGTGTTTCACCGAGTGAGTGAGGATACCGGAGGCCCATACCCCAACCCCTCCCTCATTCCCCCTCCCCATCCCCCAAAGGTTGGCAACGTACTTGTGACACCTCTGTTGCTGCGGGTGTCCATGGGCGGCGGTAATTGCTTACCATCAGGTGATACGCCTGCTCGTTTGCCACCTATTACATAATAAAAAAAAAAAAAAAAAAAAAACTCATAAGAAAAAGACTGCGCGGTCGGCCTAGTGGTTTAAGCAGTCGCCACGCCGCTTTCTATCTCGGCAAGTTGTGGTTTCAAATCCCATACCGAACAACACTTTGTGTGATCCGCAATTTTTTTTTTATTGAATAGGGGGCAAACGAGCAGGCGCATCACCTGATGGTAAGCGATTACCGCCGCCCATGGACACCCGCAACACCATAAGCGTCACAATAGCGTTGCCGACCCTTGGGGGATGGGGAGAGGGAATGGGGAAGGGGTTGGGGTATGGGCCTCCGGTATCCTCACTCACTCGGTGAAACACAGCGCCATTTCTCACCGGTTTTCTGTGAGGCCGTGGTATCACTCCGGTCGAGCCGGCCCATTCATGCCGAAGCGTGGCTCTCCCACGGAAAAAAATATTAAAATAAATTAGCAAATTATTGTGCAGAGCCTGGGCGTTTGACACAGAATATATTCCGAATATGATAGGTGACTTTTAAAAAGATAAAAAAGAAAAGAATAAATCAATAATGGGCCAGTAAAACATTGTAGGAATTCAGTTAGTGGTAGAGTATATATATACTCAGTGTCACCATTCTGCGGTGACACTGAGTACTAAGAAAAAACAAGTACAAATTGTGTTTTTTTCTTAGGTAGGTTCAAAAACAATAGATAGTTTTCTTATGTATGGCCCTGTTAAAATAACTCTACTCTGCTGATGGAAAGCATAGGCAGAGTCCTTGAGTGGTAGTCACATGGTTATAATGCAGCAATGCAGCATGATGACCTAGCCTAGGAGCCTAGGCCTGCATAATTGGGCCAGGTTTCAAGTTTTCATGACGAAACTACGGTCAACACCTTTTAAGGCATATATACTACTGAATAAAACTAAATAAACGAGTAGCCAATGACTCCGTACGAGCCTGGTATTTAACCTTACTGTTTGACAAAGGTTTACGAGCACTTGGGACCATCTTTGTGTAGAAGTTTGCCAGGATTTCACGCATTGACTGGATGTGACTTTAATCCTGCCTTTTTTAAGAAAGGTAAACAAAGACCTTTTAATATACTGATGAAAAAACATGAATATCAGAGATCTTTTATGCAGTTTGGTGATCCAGCATTGTTTACCGATGAGCACACACAACAAGATATTTTCAAAAACATCCAAAAATTTATCTGTGAAATTTATAGTATTCCTGGTATACTCGACGTAGATACTGCCCGGCTTCAGTTGTTTTTAAATAACTACAGCGTATCAAATGTCAATGAAGATTTTAATCCCAAATCTTTGAAAAATGTTGATGCAAGTAATTTACCACCATGTAAAACTGAGTTATTTCAACAATTTCTGCGAGCTAATTACATCTCAAGCATATGGAATCATGCTAATAAAAAAAAAACCAACCATTTTTACTCCTGAACACAATGGTTGGAGAATTGAAGAAAACCAGTTCAACTTTCATTGGTTTGATGGTGAACAATTACCAGGAGAAGTTAGTGAATCTCTTCAAAGATTAGGTACTTTACTTAAACTTCAAGTTTAAAATTTAATATATTTGTAATTTTATATTTGTAATACTTAAAATTGTTTTTTGTAGATGAAGCTGCATGCGCATAGTGCTCTCGCCCTCATACTTCTGGCTGAATAATTTTTGTCTTAGGGGCTGTTTGGTCACTCTAATTTGTCTGACTGATTGAATATAACTTTTAAATAAATACTTCAATAACATATTAAAAAATCAGACATGTAAAAATAACTTAAGTTCATATATTTTTTGGGTAGCTTAAAAGCGTCTGACAAAAGTTCTGGTCCATCAAAAGTGTCTGACACTTATGATATTACTTTAAAATAATATTCTACATGACATATATAAAAATCAGCCCTGTGAATTTAAGTTAGATAATTCTTATTTTTAGTTACCTTTCTCACCTGGTACCTGCCCAGGTGTCACTCGGCAAGTTCCACAAAGCGCGTAGGTATTCAAGGCACACGAGACGCTACTGAAAACTTCAGGTTTCATCCGTGTGAAAATAAGTTATGTCTGATTGGTCTGGGATCTTGGACTATAATTACGTTTCGAAAAATTCAATTTCGGAGACGTCCGCTGCGTAAGGAGCCGACTACGCGACCGAGCCGCGCGGGTTCCTACCTCTCAGATGTAAAAGGCCACGCCTCCTTCTCCCGAAGCGAGCACGAACGCGAACCGAATTAAACCCGAAGCCATCGCGCGCCGTCCGCTGGTTTAGCCTTTCCTTGAAATTTCTCAGATTCACTTTGCAAAACCGACTACTACGAAAAAGCCTTTTTATTTTTCGGTTTTTTATATAACCTATGACACTCAGCAATAATGTGGCTTTCTATTGGTGAAAGAATTTTTAAAATCGGTTTAGTAGATCCCGAGATTACCCCCTTACAATTTAACAAATATACAAACACACAAACTTCACTTCTTTATAATATTAGTATAGATTCATAAACCATGGATTGACAATTAAATATCAATATAATTTTATTGAAACTATAAAGATATGAAGACAATAAGGAACAAATCGTGCTTAGGATAACATAGATGGATACATTTTTAATGTACAACTGTACCATTAATTTTTATTGCATTAATTTCATATAAGCCATATCACTTAGAAAATCGTAGTTCAACAGGTAGATAATGATTAATCACAATCTCAAGTTTATGAAATTTGGATTGTTATATTTTAACTCAAGGTTCTATTTTAAGGTCGTTCGAATATAAGATAAACTAGCTTACAATTTTTGGACTGAAACTTCTTTAGAATCGTTGTGATTTCAAAACCGGATGCAACGGAAAAAACGACAGGTAAAAGACACAAATACAAAAAGTCGTCTGTAATTAGTGAGCCAGAGCGAGAGAGCAAATGTCGGTTTCATTCTTTTGTCGATTTACTGAAGTTTCACTTCTATCGTGTGTGAATCGCACACATACCTTTTTTTTTCATCTAACTTCTAAAGCGCCAGATTGATGGCAAAGTGCGACTAAAACTGTTCACTAAATGAAAAAATATGTTCGGCTATGACACCTTTTACCTGTATTATATCTTTTGGAGATTAACACTAAGTAACTCTCAAACAGTAGATGGTGGTTGAGTATCCGTCAGCCTCCAACTAAGCTTAACGACTGTTATCCTATGATAACAACCAAGACCGATTGTTTAACGTGACCTCCGAATCCATGAGACGCTCATGGTAACATGCCACCAGCGGTCACCCATCTAGGTACTGCGTCGTCGTTGCTTACCCTCGGTAATTGTTTTTAATCACCGAGAGCAACTGAGCTATGAGCGCATCATGTTATATACTTGTATACAAATATTCATTTGGTATGGAATGAATAGCTTAGGCACACGTCAAAATCGATAGATAAACATTATACGAGTATATGTGAAATATGTAAGGAACTATGTTAACCAGGTATTGTTTATTTGTAACGTAAGTTCTGCCCCGTGCTTTTACTTATGTAGTTATTTTAATGAACTGCTTATTACATTAACAGTTACCCAACACGAGTAGCAGCTATTACAACATTAGTGTTATAAATATGGTAATTAATAATTAGATTTTCTAATATCCTTAAACATTCCATACATGGTAGACCGATCCCCAAGCCGGGCAAAGGTCACACCACGATAACAAGACCACTGATAAACACATATTTTATACATTTCCAAACACATATGTACATAATACATATTACAGGTAAATTATACCTAGACAGAAAAAAATATCGTGCTTACTACACAAAGACTTGTCATAGGTGGGAGTCGAATTCACGACCCCTCTTTCAGCAGTCAGGATCACTAACCTGTAGAGCAACGGGCCTGTCAATATTAAATATATTTGTTTAATATTTTCGGCCATCTAACACACAGCGCCATCTAGTCCCAAATTAAGCTTAACTTGTATTATAGGTACTCGACAACAGATCTAAATACATAAATACAATTTTTCATATCTATAGACGTACATATTATACACAGAAACAAATATTTGCAGATCATACAACATTTGATCCGATCCAGAAATCGAACAGGAGACCTTATACACAACAGTCGCGTATACAATATACTCAGTATTAAAACCTACCATTAAAGAAAAACCATACAAAACTTAAGAAATGTAGGTACTCAATTTAGTAAATAAATTGACATCTGGATACTGAGCAATCGGGGAGTTGAGCAGTCTAACCATTTATATTTGTTTATACTTGTCGATAAGTTGAGTACCCATATAAATTGATTTTATTATATTAGTATAGTAAAAAAGCGAGTTTTAAGCCTTTTGAATTATTTGTTATTGAGTGTTGTAGTGTACAGTATGTGTGATGTACCACTTCAGAGCATATTCCCATGTAAGTAACATGTAATTTTCTTTTGAGAAAAACAAATTCTTTACCCACAAATATCATGTGTCACTGGAAGGTTGCTGATGCTTAAAGCACAGGTTATCCTTTTTTAAGCATCAGTAGATTAAATATTTTGTTAATATATTGTTCTCTAGCTCATATCTACAATAAACTTTATTGTTATTTGTTGAGCAGCCTAGCTGCGTGTCTAGTAAGATCTGCGAATTGCAAACACTAAATTGTATAATCTGTCAATAAACATAATTTAATGTCACGTTTAACGCTTGTAATATTTATAATGAATTAATTTTTATAATATTGTGATTAAAAGCTTTTCGGATTGTATTATAAATAATAGTTTCTAATTCATCATTGTAAGTGTATTATGCAGAATTATTTGCGTATTTCATAACATTTTTGAATTTTATTCTATTTACATAATATTATACACATTTTAATATATGTATAACTAAATTGGTTATATCTAATATTTTATTGCTGATTCAATATAATTGATAATGAAGTAGGTATGAATAAATATTTTAAACGTTTTCAAATATTATGACATTAGAATAATAATTGTTCTCATTTATATGAAGGACCAGCCGAACCCCGCAATGTTACCCTTGGTTATTACAGACAGACAGACCGACCAAAAGATTATTTTTTGGTATATGTACCATGTATACATACACATTTAGTTTTGGGTTCGGTTTCCACCTAGAACAAAAAATAATTGCGTGGTGAGCACGATAATGTGTTCAGTATGTTGGTATATATATAATATATAAGTATGTTTATCACCAATCTGTTTTTTTTCTATGTGTATGTGTGCATACACAGCATAGAAAAAAAAGAGTTAATATGTATTAATATCAGTTGTCTAGTACACATAATACAAGCTCTTCCTAAATTGTGACTAGATGGTGTTGTGTGTTAGATATTCGAAATATTTATCTTATTATCTAGTACAGGGTCCGCCTAATGCAGTATCAAACGGTCACATTATTTTTAATATTATTATCGAAAAGGCAAGAAACTTAAGGAGGGAAACAAAATTGATTATATTTTTATCAGTTTGTTATCACATCTTGGATTCTTTAATCAGTTCTTACTTCTTTGCACTTCGTATTTAATCCAGCTTTGAAGAGAAATTGCAACATCTCTTAGGAAGCCTTTGCAATCGAGCGGTTCTTAGTTCCTCATAATCTGAGTTCTCACCAATCTTGCTATTACCCACAATGATACCGGTGTCTAGGAATTACGAATGTTATAACTTTTGATACGGCATTTCAAATCACAACACACGGCACAATAAAGTTTTACAAATCAGAACAAATGAAATACACTAAGGCTTGTTGGCGAGATGCATGATTTAAGTACTTTAATATTAATTAATTTATAATTTAATTTAAAAAAACATTTAATTAATACATCACACATCACTAACTCCGATTCTCTCCAATAAAGGAGTCTTTAGTTGTAACTTTAAATCGTTAGCTAAAAGTCTGTGATAGTCCTGTCAAAATCAGTCCAGCCATTTCAGAGATTATCCGGGACAAACAGACAGACAGGCAGAGAGACAGACAGACACACAAAAACTTTTTTGATATAAGTGGCGTATATTCTTTTAGATGCAATTAATTAAAAGCGTAATACTTCAATTTTATTTAATTGTATAGACAGCGGCCAAAACTGCCGCGTTGGTCGAGCTAGTGAATAACGTAAGCGACTGCCGATCAAGAGGTCTCGGGTTAGATTCCCAGGAAAAACTGCTGTTGGGTTTTTCTTACAAGAAATACTTAATAGCATGAGATAGCTACCAAAACGACTTACAGTTTAAAGTTTTGAAGAAAATGCTTTAAAGTTATGACAAAAATCTTGTCTCGACTTGACATTTATGTTTCCAAAAAATTAAAGGTTCTTCTCTAGTGGTAAAGCTAATTATCACACTCGGCTCTTGTAATACGAACTCCCACAGCGTGTTTTTTCACCATTCTCTTCTTTATGAAATCACTAGTCGCTCACTTACAACACAAACCGCAGGAACCGCAAGTACATTGATAAATTACGCAATTGTGTCATCTTTAATAGGCCTTTACAAGTGATTTGCAAGTGTGGAGTTATTAAATATTGAATCGGCACTTGACCTTTATTGCAACTATTTATGTAAAGGTCATTCCAAATATCAAAAATGCCTAATTCCTAAGTGATATATAATTACAACGACTCTGGTGATGATAGAGCACCAAACAGAATCACTTCCACGTTTGAAGTATTTAAAAAAAAGTTTTTAATTCATTATTATAAGTGGACTGGAGTGCCTTGTAGCAGTTGCCTTGGCGCAGTGGTAGCGAACGCAGCTGTTGTGCATGAGGTCTCGGATTGGATTCCCGGGTCGGACCAAATGTTTGTATGATCTGCAAATATTTGTTTCGGAATATGGTTGTTTTCTAGTTTTTCTTGGTGTATTTAGGATTCGACTATCGGAACAATGATCACCGTGTCCACATTCCACGTATCGACAATCTCGTGTGATAAATCCAAATATTTTATTTGTTTTTCTTTTTCCACTTTCACGAGATTCTCATCATTAGGAACGGCAATATCGACAATCATTGCGCGGCGCTCTAATCGATCTATCACCACAATATCAGGCTTATTGGCAACGATAGTCCTGTCTGTAATTATTATTATTATACATATAAATGGAGCTACAATCTTTTTAAATGCTAGTCCATTTGTTTTTTATTACACGCAAGAAGATATTTTTATAAGCAGTATTTTCAGTAGTAATTACTATATAGTTACATACCTCTTTTTACAGAGGAGGTTTTGCCCTACTATACCAATATATCCAGACAGTTATTACAGGATTTGCATCAAGTTTTCCTTCTCTTTGCAGTACGTAGTTTGGTTTCTAAGTCAGTTCTTACGACGAACCACAGAACGAATTATAGTGTTGACTCTCCGTATGGCTAATCTCAATACATAGTTATTAATGCCACCTTCCATTTGTTCGATTATTATTATTAAATCAATTCTATGGCCCTGTGCAACCCAGGCTATATGTAATCAATTATTTACATCGCTAGTATTCTGTAATCTAAACTATGGCCTAATCTACGTTTGCATAATACCATTGAACATACCACAGCTAATGATACTAATTCATCCTTATTTCGTTATGTGCAATCATTAAACTATTAATTTTAAATTTAATGGTGTAGTAACTAATTTCTTTTATCGTGTAGCCAATTTGTAGCAAAAAGTTAAAACAGTGTAATAGTTTTGAAGTACTCCTATAATTGTCTTAAAGTTTAGAGTTACTTTTTTATACTTTAATTGTTATCCGTACTATTATGTGTTATAATTTTATGAATTTTAATGAATCAAACTATCAGAACATATTCATTATTTTGCGCGACTTAAACTGCCTTTTTAATAACTGCATTCGTATCGTTTTTAATCTTCGCAAGTATGACCATGTGTCTGCTTTACGTTCCCAATTGCAGTGGCTCCCAATTGGACAGCGCCATAACTTGCGTGCACTCACTTCTCTTTTTTCTTTCCTTAACTCCCCATCATTACCCGAATACCTCGTACCCCCCGTCTACTATGCTCCAATCATGATCGAAACCGAAAGTGTTATAATTTTATGAATTTCAATGAATCAAACTATCAGAACAAATTCATTATTTTGCGCAATTTAAATTATAAGTAGTACGCGAAAACTTCATTCTAATTATTAATCATAGATTAGTTATTTTGAAATGCTATTGCTTGAATGTGACGGAACAGAAGCAAAAGAATTAACACTATATGTAGGTGTAAAGGCCATCAAATGTACCAATATGTTACATTGTCTCGTTAAAGGCCTTTTTGATTGACATTGATGACTTTTTCATTCAGAATTGTATCGTAACAAGACATGCACACATCAACAGCATTTAGCAGTTCACTGCTGAAGATAGACCCATTTTTAGAAAGAAGGTTTTAGGCCTTTTAAACAATGCTGTCTATAAAGGTTGATGTAGGTTTAGTGTTAAGTATTACTGGCAGGAGCTGGAAACGAGAAGCCGAGGATCGAACTAAATGGCGTGCAATTGGAAAGGCCTATGTCCAGGAGTGGACTGCGATAAGCTGATGATGATGATGATTACTTCTTTGCAGTGCTGTTGTTCTGTGATTTGGCTCTCTTCGTCAGTTATCACGAGAAAACGGCATGAATAGAAGTGGTTACACTCTACATTTTTAATTCGACACCATGGCGGTGAGAATAAGACTTGTTTCTATTTCAAAAAAATCGTTTACAAAACTTATGTTGATATAAATCTGTGAGGGATTGATATTTAGCCCAATGCATAAACAGTTTCCTGGTGTGCAATTAAGAGTAGGTACCTATTTTTGTCTATTATCTACAAACGCATTAGGTATGTTAATCGAATTAAAAAAAATTGGACTAGGTTCTATGCATTTTCCCTTTAACTAACGAGGTATTCATTAATATATAAGTATATAAATACTACGTATGTATCTAATATAGGCAAGCGTCGCATTTTGCAGAAGAGATTTAAAAAAATCAACGTTTCTCTCTAAAGTCCTATAGGCTTTGCTCTATCTTCAATAATTATAGTTGAATTAATAGTACCAGTGGTCGAAATCCCACCACAATTTTTGGATCTGTTATACTCCTCTATTAACATAACGTCCGTAAAATGAGGTACAAATTATTTGCTTCACGTATTAGTACCTATATAAGTTTTACGATTAAGGGTCATGAAATTGAGTGCGTGTGATTCAGACCATCATTGAACTGAATTTTATTAGTCACGACTCACGGAGCCTTCACTTTCCAGATCCGTGTACGATTCTTACCATTTAGATAAATATAAAAGGCAAATTATTTTCAAATTCTAAAAATTGTTTTTTTTTACTGTTGGTGTCGCGTCACTAATAAAAAATACTCTAAAATTATCTTATTTTTTCTTATTTATTGTTTTTTTTTCTCTCACTGCAAAGAGGAGGGAAACTGGAAACTAACTCTATACCAGAGTGGTTTAGTAGACCATACCTCCTCCTCCTCCTCCTCCTCCTCCTTGTTGAGGCCTATGTCTATTAGTCGACTATTGTAGACTGTAGATGATACTAATGATTCAAAGATGCAAATTTTGTGTGTATGTATTTAAATAAAGACCTCCTTTGTCCTGGGTCGGAATCTACGACGCAAGGGTCGTAGATTCCAGACGCCAAGGCTTAGCTGTCAGGAAATAAGGTTGTTGATATATATATATATTGCTTACCATTGGGTAATTCGTTCATGTAATTTACCATAACAAAATTAAAACATATAAAACACTACAATTTTTCGAGTTAATCGAAGAAATCCATTTTAGTCATACCAACAAATAATACTAAAAGAAAAATGATGATCATGTTCTCCTAGCCGGCTACGGCGGCCAGTCTTAACAGAGACCAGCCACCTACGTAGGAGATATTATAGTGCACAAGTGTGTGCTTGCGCACAGGTGCACTCTCTGTTCCCTCTCTCTCTCATAATACGATGGGATGGCTAACCGACACGATCGGGGAGAGATCAGGTGCAGAACCGACAGCTTTACACACTCTCCGAGGCACGGTAGTTCAGGCCCCAACTGCCAAACTCCGAGCTGTTATTAAGGATTTCTATAATCAGAAAAACACTTTTGGTCCGACCCGAGATTCGAACCCGAGACCTCTTGATTGGCAGTCGCATATGTCAACCGCTAGACCAATGAGGAAGTTAAAAGTAAGATAATTAGGTATTGATAGCTTCAGTAAAGTGTGTAGTGTCTCAAGTCGACATCAGTTATCGTCTTTCAAGGTTCAATATATTATTTCTACACCCACAAACACCCTCAAGGTCGATAGATTTTAATTTGACAGATATGTCTTCCATATTTTTAAGCTATCGACAAAATGACACAGCAAAAGTTAAAGCACTTGTCTTTGATTTTGAGTGTTGTGAGTTTACGTCAACGATAATTGACATTTACACTGATATTAATGATGTTATTGGATTTATTGTATAAGAATATACAAAGATACTTCATTGCATATAATTTCAAGAAATAAAATTACTCAACTAGCCACCGAGTAATCATATACGAGTATTAAAAAAAAGAAACCATCAGTTTTTATTTAAGTGTAACGCAGGGTAAATTAAATGTCAAAAGCCTCTAAAAGACTACTCCTGGACATTGGTATTTTCTTAGAAATGAAGTTTCGGTCTAATACACCGCAATGGCCGTAAGGTTGGTACAGTTTCTTTCAAATTTTCATTCACTTTGCAGTGATTTAATTCTGCACAGTTTGTTGCCTTAGCCGGTTCTTAACACAAGACACAGAAAAGCACCAGAAAAGATTCAGTAAGATGTTATCTTGAGGTAGACGGTATCTATTTAAAATACCACATAAATGACAGTTAGTAGATTATTTCAACTTAAATTTCTTCTTCTTGTATTTTCTTGTTCTGGAAAGATGAATTTAAGAATAGAACACGCTTAACCATAAACTGCTACCAGTTTACATTAACACTATCAAACAGTAGTGATAATAATCACAAATTTTAACAAAAGAAAACCGCCTTCAAGATCTGGACCAAATTGAAATGGAACCACTCGGGAAGCACCAGCTTTCAAATAAGAAACATCAAAATCGGTTCACCCAGTCGAAAGTTATGAGGTAACAAACATAAAAAATAAAAAATACAGACGAATTGAAGTCGGTTGTGGTGTCAGCGGTCGCCATGCCGCTTGCTACTGCGCCAAGTGTCGTGGGTTCAAATCCCACGCGGTACCTACAACACTTTGTGTGATCCACGAATTGTTGTCCCGAGTCTGGATGTTCTTTGTGTCCGTTTCATGTATGTTTGTAAAGTCCCCCACGACACAGGATGTTTATTCCGAATGTGGGAGTTGTCTTTTAAAAAAAAAAAAAAAAAAATACCGGATATTTGCTTTTAATCGACTGACATTTAAAATATAATATCATACAAAATTTGTTGCATTTTAAATTAGGTTTAGTCATGTTTGACCTATAACATAATTAATGACATATTTGCAGTTCCATAGTAATTTATTTGAATGGCAATGATATGTGTTTCTTCATATAATATTAAGGCCTACGTGACCTGAAGTGCTTATCATTATTTTGATCATTCTTAATAATCAAGTGAAGAAGTGCCGGCCGTAATATCACGTCATTCAAAAATGTTACGCAAGAATTGTAGCAATGCCTAGAAAACCTCAAAGAATAAAATTCGTAATTTCGCCTCAACAAAACATTTAAAAAATTAGGTAATTCTAAAGAAGTGAACATGGATTTCAAATTGAGTCGTTGCCCATAATGAGATATACTAACGAAGTGGTCAAAATAACAAAATGCGATTGTAAAAGACAGTCGAAGGCCGCTTGTGCTTTCCATCGGTAACTTACATGAACTTCAATATTACATAACAACCATGTTCATCTGTTCAATGCAAGTCTAATACCTGAACCAATAGTCAGAGTTATTTTGTGGTGTGGGGACTAAAGAGCCAATGCGACGAGTTAACTGGCGATAAAGACATCCAAAGACACCTGCAACTAAAAAGATACAAATGCATTGACACATTTTATACTCCCCGAGAATCAGAGAAAAAGTTGGTTTGGAGCCCACAGCTTGACATTAGAATCTCCTTCGATTTGCAGCTTCTTGTCTTGCGCAGTTTGTTCTCTTAATCGCTTCTTACGACACCCATGGCATGAACAGGGGGAATTAATGAGGCTCTGTATTCTTAATCCGTCACTTAATTGACAAAGAAATACAAAGGGCTCGTGGGAGAGCTACGCTTCTACTTCGGAGTGATATCGGCCTCACAGAAAATCGGTCTGAAACAGCGCCTGCCATGTGTTTCCCCGAGTGAGTCACATGATGAGGTATAAGCTACAGGTATCCTGTGGCTCATACCCCAACCCCTACCCCTATCACAACGCACTTGTGACGCCTCTTGTGTTACGGGTGTCCATGGGCGACGGTACCATCAGGCGATACGTCTGATCATTTGCATATATTCCATAAAAGAACATTGTATCTCCTACATTTTGGTAAGGTGATAACACTTCGGTCTAGCAGGGCCCGTTTGTGCCTAAGCATAATAGGTAAATTTTAACCATTATGCTTAGGCATTACTCTATCGCTATAGATTAAGTTTACTGTACAACATGACTGCACGGTTGGCCGAGTGGTTTCAGCGGTCGCCATGCCGCTTTCTACTGCGCCAAGTGTCTTGGGTTCAAATCCCACGCGGTACAACACTTTGTGTGATCCACGAATTGTTGTCCCGAGTCTGGATGTTCTTTGTGTCCGTATCATGTATGTTTATAAAGTCCCCCACGACACAGGATGTTTATTCTTAATGTGGGAGTTGACTTTAAAAAAAAAAACATGATGTATTACCATAGTGGTTTTTGAATTTTATTGAGGCATGCCTTCAGTCCTCATCTAGGGTCCTTAGTACTTCACCAATTGCAAAGCTTAACGTGCTCATTGTCGAAAGCCAGTTAACGTGATATAAACTCACACTAGGCTCCCAAAGTGTAGGTGTGTGTCCTTTGCTGACATCAGTCAACAATGAAATTACAATATGTTGCATTGTAGTCTTTTACACACTGAAAAGGTAAAAACGATTGCGTTGTAGTAGCATCTACGCGTTTGAATTGTTATTTGAGTGTGAAGTTGTAAAGCAACGTACACTTGACCTCATAAAACTATACTTGAAACGGATCCTAAACCATTTACTATTCTCTGTATTTAGTTTTTTGTGTAACTAAAATAGGTAACATACTTTATTGCACTGCTGTACAGTCTATACACTTTTCAGTACCTACCCAGTTCATTAATATTTATTTATTATTTACATATTACATGCACTCTTAGTTCTTAATATTAAAATATACAAGGATATATCAAAATTATGAGGTTATTATTTATAATAATTCATTATTTATGTTGTTTTTAAATAAATAGAGAGGTTTGCGTTTTAACCAACCCAAGTGCTTTACTTTTCAAATAAAGTAAAGTTTACAAATGCCTTATTTTACCCAGAGTTATATTATACCTATTCGTTTAGGCTGAATATAAAAGATAAATGGTTCTAGTTAGTAGTTTCGGACTCGATGGAGGAACTTTATTTTTTTCACTTCAATTCAATTTATTTAATAAAACAGTTTACACCGCGTTCAAGGGGCGAGGCGGTCTTCCAAGTCGGTGTCTAGCGTTGCTTTTCCATAAAAAAAAACTTAAATTCAGATGAACATAGTTTTATATAAATACAAATAAAGTTGCCAGCTATGACAAGTTTGTGTTAATGGAGAGTTTCATTAATAAAGGTCAAAAATACATACCATATCAACATAGGTACTAAGAATTTCTTGACCCGTGACGTTGAAAGATGTTACCGTAGTGGCAAAAAGTGCAAAAAAGAGCATCGTTAGAGCTTGCTGACCTATTTTCGCAGCGTTCCGTTCTCTCCTAAATATGCAGGGTTGTTTACACCGACGAAAATACTACCTCATTTGTGACCATTTCACCACTGGCAGACGTTAAATCATTGCTGTCCAATTATTTAAATAAAACGGTCCTTTGGATGTTGTAGATGTTCATTTTGAGTTTCTCGTAATGAGGACGTCAAAGCAAGAGACTAACAATTTGTGTTTAATCTCAAAGCAAGTAAAAACTGCAGTTTGAATTTTATTTTCACTGACTGTCTATAAAGAAATTTGTTCATATTATAAATAAGTTTTGAATATTCGAATGTTTTTTTTACGATGGTAAGCGAATACCGCCGCCCATAGACACTCGCAACATCAGAGGCGTCACGAATGCGTTGCCGGTCTTTGAGGGATAGGGAGGGGGAAGGGGTTGGGGTATGAGCCTCCGGTTTCCTCACTCACTCAGTGAAGCACAGTGCAAGCACTATTTCACACCGGTTTTCTGTGAGGCCTTGGTATCACTCCGGTTGAGCCGGCCCATTCATGCCGAAGCCTGGCTCTCCCACGGTAAAAGGTTTTAATGTATTTTCCCGAATTTTTTTTTGAGTATTGTGCCAAATACCGTGGTTCATTATCTTAGATATTTCTAACATATCAAGAAGAAAGAAATTAGAACATGTGAATTAGAAATACTAACATAAAATTCCATTAAAAATTCACACAACTGACAAATGGTTTAAGAGCTCTACGAATTCATCCTGTACAAAATTTCCTGATCGTTATAAAAAGTCTATGTTCATTCAATGCTACACATTAAAAGTGCTAAAATGAAACGAATATTCTTCCGTTTATAGAAACAAAATAAAGAACAAATGCGCATCAAGTAAAACTGGAATACGACCAACGTACCCGACTACTTTTACCTCATGTTAGTATTGAGACGAGGAAATATGTATTTTCAAAAGTTTTCGTAAGTTATATTAAGTAATATGTTCTCGGCCTCGAACCGACTTAAAACCGCGTGCGTCTCTATTCCCGCGCCAGTAGCCGGTTAACCGGGTCTAACCACTCGCGGACAAGGTGTGTAAAGTCCTAACAGTAAACAATGTTGTGTAAACAACAGGCGAAACTCTAGTTAATCTAACAACTTAACTTAAAAAAGATGTTACGGAAGTCAAGGTAAAGATGCACCGAATTGAGATCTTAATATATTTATTTTTTAAATCAATAATTATTTAATTAAATTCGGTTATCCTTCAAAATGTTTTATAATGAGTTCATTGGAGCACGAATTGTTAAGGTCAGACATAAACGTGATATGCCTATTAGCTCTTTGTGTCTAAATTTTTAGATACGAGTACCTATCCTCGTTATGAGTAGCAGACGAGCTAGAATATTTTATTATATTTACAAGCTTTATTTAGTTTCACCTATTCCGATGTTTGCCTGTAATCAAATTTTGAGCTGAAATTTAAAATTTACTTTTAGTTCTGATAAAAATGCAATTATATATAATCGGTATTATTATTAATACAAAATGGCCGCCGTAACAAAATGGCGGCGTACATATTTCTGAACAACCCACTCAATTTAGGTATCAAATAGTAGTATTTTTTTATTAACAAGTAATAAAAGCTTGCTTTAAAAAACCTTTTTAAAATTAATCACTTGTTATAAATATGACGAAAATTATGGTGAGGTGCAAGGAGGTTGCACTTAGAATACATTTTGTGTTTTGTATTTTGATGAAGCTTGACAAAGTAAACAGAAAATAGTTTTAGATAACGCCTATTATTAGTTCTTTAGTTTTGTACACCTCTTAGAATCGTAGATGTACAAAACAATGTTTTTTAACTTCTCTTGAACTTCCGTTCCGTACAATAAGTCTATAACACATAGGAAAATGTACTTCGCCACCTCAAACACGGAGCAGAACAGTTCACCATAGCAATGCTTGTTATCTGTCCAGCACCTAGTTAATTGCAAGAGTTTTTCTCTGCAATCGTTAACGCCTAAATCCCGTATGTTGTATCTTAGACAAGCTATTAGCCAATGATCCACGAGAAAAGAAAATAGGCGTTAATGATTGCAGAACGAAAAACACTTGCAAATTGGCTGGGGGAGCAGGTTCCATAGTCTGCAGATAAAATTGCGTCTCGTGTCTTTGTGCCTCAATGTCGGTCCAATTAATATATTTTTAAAGTGACCTAATTGACAGTGTAAATATTCAAGAAGTTTTATTCTACCATTATACAACTGGTATCTAGTAACTTGTCTTAATATTCCGTTTTTCGAAAACATACCTATATTCACAATTAATTTAGCAATTAGTACTTGAGGCTAAATTATAAAGTGATCGGTTTTTTTACTTAAAAATTTCTATATTTTTGAAGTGAAACTTCTTTATCGGGGTTGTCAAAAAATTTAGTGTAACATTTTTTCGTTACGCGTAACTATTATCCGTTACGTTACGCGTCACATTTATCCGTTACGCTATCTTTTTGAAGTAAAACTTCTTTATCGGGGTTAAAATAAAATGTTTTATCATTATTGAGAGTAGTTATATATATACAATCCTTCAAAAAAAATTTATAAAATAAAACAAAAAACATTTTCAAACACAAACAGGACCAAATTAATACTACAATGAAATATCACATTACAAACAATATTATTTTATTTAGTCCACAATGTAAATAACTACACACATCACATTCCACAAACTTACTTCTTTCACACCACAGATCGCGAAATATTTACTCAGGTCTCGCTCCTTAACTTTATTGCACTTGAAATAAGAATTGTCACGAATATTGCTGGTTTATAAGTCTTTTGTTGATATTTATTTTTTGAAAAATAACGTCATAAAGAAGTTTCACTTCTTACGAGTGTACGCTAGTACACGCAACTTTTTTTTAATAGTATCTTTAGGTTAAGGTCGTAACTTAGAACTGTTAAACCTCTTTACGATAAAATTGCTAAATAGACTTCCACTCTCAGCCTCTTATGGTTTAGATCGGAAGTGCTTGTGGATCTTTAAATGCTTCAAGTGCTGTAGAGGTGTGGTATTTTTGGAAGGTGGTCTGATGAAATAAAATAACCAATGATAGGCTACAGCCTACAACTTCGAAACATAAAATCCGTTTAAGAAATTCCAAAAGACTTTTTTAAAAGTACAACTAGCTATTAACCCTTAAATCTTTTAAATTCTCGGATTTACTCGACTATAGCATATGCCATTAAATTTTCCTCCTGAATCACTATCCCTATTGGTGAAAAACCACATTAAAATCCATTGTGTAGTTTTAAGATCTAAGCTTACGAGAAGAAGAGGCGATTTCATTTTATAAAATGTAAAAACATAATATATAACGTTAACATATTTATACTTATATTGTTTTATAATAAGAACAAGTTTATTGTTAAATTAGCTGATCCTCGCAACCTCGTTTACGTCTACTATTGCCCGTAGCGTAATAATTTTCCCCCGTTTTTTAAACATTCTTCACTGGAAATGTAGCCCTCCTCGAAAAATGGACTATCCAACACTGAAAGAATTTTTCAAATAAAACCAGAGGTTCCTGAGATTAGCGCGTTCAAACAAACAAACAAACTCTTCAGCTTTAAAATAATATATTAGTATGAATTAGTATAGATTGATACGATAGCACTACCTTCTATGCGTGCTATGAATGCGTTAGAAGGCAGACTGCCTTCTAACGCATTAAAAATATTTTTTAAACTTTAGTAAAACCTTGAGTTACTCTAACCCGCAGAAATCAAAACATTGCACAATACTTACATTTAATAACAATAATCTTGACACCCTTCTTTATTTATAGATGTACTATTGCATTTTTGTTTAAACTTATACACCGTAAATAAACCTCACGCAAACCGTATTATGTAAATTACTTAAAATACGCAATCATACGTAACAGTATATCACGGTAAAATAAAATGCAATAAACTCAAATATTTTACAAGCTTTTATTTAGTTTCAGCTGTCCCGATGTTGGTCTGTAATCAAATATTGCAAGTTAAATTTGATCCACTTCCCGATATCCGATTGAGCTAAACTTTAAAATATACTTTTAGTTCTGATGACAATGCAATTATATTATAATCGGTATTATTATTAATCCAAAATGGGCGCCGTAACAAAATGGCTGCGTACATATTTCTGAACAACCCATCCAATAGATACCCATTATCAAATGAAAGGGCTTAAAGTTATTTTTTTTATTAACAAGTAATAAATGCATGTTTTAAAAAAACTTTTTAAATTAATCACTTGTTTAAGAATCATAGCATTTCAATGTGATTTCTATATTTTTTTTTTATTAGGTTAATTATTTCATTAAAATCACACATATAAATCATGTCAGGATGAATTACCATAGCTATATGCTATATTCCTAAATACCTGACCCCTTTAACCCTTTTTTTTAGAAAGTAGGTAAATCAACCAAACTAAAATAAGTTTCTCTGCATATATCGATACATTATGACGTCAGACTTTGCTATCAAAGAATATGTACTTTAAAGTTTGAGTTTACAGTTCAAAATAAAATAAATTCGGAACATGTCATTTAATATTACGTACAAAAAACTTATTTTAAGTACCTATAGGCAAACATTTAGTTTATTCATCATATTGGCGTTATTACGTGTAATTTTAAAGGAATTTCATTAAATTTATAGGTCATCTAATTCCTTTATTTATAAAAACACTAATACAGAAGTTATATTTACTCGATTTTAATGAGATTGAGGCCGCCTCCGCATCTTACTGTTGACGATATTTTAGTTTAATTCAATCAAACCTTTACACTACTTGTAATTAATTATATTTTTATAGTTTACAAACATACGTCATTAAATACTAATTGGTTTTCTCCTAGAAAATACAAGTATTTTCTTCTCTTTAGATCCCTTTCCCTTAAGCTTAAGTATTTAGGCTTTGCGGTTGTAGAATGCCTTGCCTCCCTTCCCCCCCCACTCCCACACACACACATCACTCCCTTTAATGATCAGGCCCTTAATATATTTATGTATATATATGTCTGTATATCTACATAATATATATGCTATACAAATGAATCTTGTTATAGCCTAAATAATGTACGTTTTCTTATACCATTTTCTTTGCCATTTCTTTTTACTATAATGAACATGACTCATAACGTCGAACACAAGAAGTGTTTTTCAGGAGAAAACACTTTTAAACCCACAACCAACACTTTTATAAGAAGCGCTGGTTACCACTTAAAATACTGCGCCGTATGTGCTGCTACAGTAGTATCGCAGACATTTTAAAATTCAGGTTTTCTCATAATTATGTTTATATTGTTTATTTTTCACGATTTTACTTGTTCTGCATTTTAATGTAATTTTTTTTTATTGTTATAGGTAGGACCAAAAAATATGCCAGTGGTCCACCGTTTGAGCCCGACATAGAACCAACTTATTACAATAGTAAGATATACCTACGATTATACAGTATTTTAGTACTTTACTTTTGCTTTTTTTTTGTGCTGGTTTTCTGGTTTTCTTATTCTTTTTGCAGTTCTTTTTCTTCTTTTGTTTTCTTCTTTTGATGAGATAGCAACCAGTCGTATCAGCTATTTCTGTCAAGTGTTGAAAGTCTTTAAATCTTCAAGTCTTCGTCGTGATGATATTAAAGATAAAAATATAAAATGTGGATGAAATCAAAAGACGGCACGTCTTTTGAAAAAACAAAAATCAAACTCCTTTGCATATGTCATTGTTGATTCCAATATATCATGCGTGGAAATCTAGTCTATTGAAGTACAGGTGTCACCTTTTGTCACAAATTGGAAATGAAGTAAGCAAGAAAACGTTTGTAAAAATATAACCCGACGTGAAAACTTTTCAGAAAATTTATATATCCATTTTTACGAACCAATTGATACCTCAATCGTTAGAATCTCTTCCGTAGATTACGCACTAACTTAGAACAAACAAACATACATAGACCACCAAAACTATTACCGTTACTTTTGATTTTGCCGTAGTCGGGTAAATAAGTGGTGTGAATTCCGTGGGCGAGTCACGCTTCGGCATGAATGGGCCAGCTCGACCGGAGAACTCACAGAAAGCCGGTTTGAGATAGCGCTTGCGCTGACACCGATTGAGTGAGGATACCGGAGGGCCATGCCTCAACCCCCCTTCATCCCCCTCCCCATCCCCCAAAGGCAACACATTTGTGATGTGATGTCTCTGGTGTTGCGTTGTCCATGGGAGGCGATAATCGCTTACCAACAGACGTTATATACAGATACGTCTGCTGGTTTGCCCCACTATTCCATAAAATAAATAAGATTACAAAACATTGTTTTCTAGACAACTATGACAATACACTAAAAAAAAAGTATAAAAAACGTTGACCATGCGGAACCCTTAATGACGTCACATAAACTAGAAGACTAGAGCTTCTTTCCAAGCTAATGAATTACGTATGAGAGTTTTTGGCACATTTCCAACCGCTACCAAATTATCCTTAGGGAGTAGCAGATACAATGTTTAGCTTTTATGAAGACCGTTTAATATTTTCGTGAGCGGATTATAAAACAGGGGAGGAAAAAGATCATTGACGCTAGAAGTACTTCCACTTCTATATGAAAATGAATCCCTATTTTTTTAATGTAAGATCTGCCAAAGTGACTCTACCCTGCCTGATGGAAAGCATGAGCAGAATCCAAGAGTGGTGGTCACCATCCTCAATACAAATGTGTACAATGCAGTATGGCGACCAACACCATGGGGGTCTAGTAACATTCTTTAGTTCTCTTGGTCACGACATTTACCCGTAAACGACTGGACTATTTTAACAATTCTTTTAGTGATAGATAGCATATTTAACGAGGAAGGTTATAGGAATTGTACAGATTTCACAAACATGTTCAGAATTGTCGTGTCTATATTAGATTGCCACACATCGAGTCAATTTATTAAGACCTCATTTGATATTGTGTATCATTTGTGCGCAGTACCATCATTAATTTTTATACATATTTTTAAACAATCGTGTTTCATAGCCTTTAATAATCCACTGCTAAACACAGGCTTCTCAGGTTGATTTTTAATAGATTTGTATCAGTTTTCCTTCTCATTGCAGTGCTATTGCAATGCTTAGTTTGCTTCCTCAGTAGGTTCTTTGACACCCACGAGATGAATTAGAATGAGAGGCCTATGTCCAGCTGAGGACTAAAATCTGTTGGTGACAAATAGGTATTAAATATATACCTTTGATATGCCTGACGATTCAACTGGGTCGAGCTGGCCGTGATTAAAGGCTGCCTTTTTAATAATTTTGTTTTATGAGGAGGTATATGATACATTTTAAGTTTTGCATAGTCCCTAATAACAAGGACAAATTGTACGAATTTCATAAAGTTTCTATAAATACTGTAGATATATTACATATATATGTTATATATCTACAGTATTTATAGAAGCTATATGAATATGGGTACATTAAGTAATGATACATCTCATTGAAATAACAGCATTCGTCGTTTTATTTTAATTGAAACACATTAAAACGCGGAAAACCAATGACATTTAGATCAAGTTTGGACTCCGAAAATGTAATTAGTACCATTTGTACTTGTTTCCTTTCGTTACAAATTTTTATGTATATTCCATAAACAAATGAATATGAAAATACAAGAAATGATAAATGTTTTAGTTATTATTAAAAAAAACCCATAACGTTTCGGTAAGTTTTCCAATAAGACGCAATTTTCAATGCACCTGTTTGTTTGTAATCAACTATTGTAAGCGTCCTTCTTATTGTTTTTAAACGATATTTGTTTTTTTACTAGCTTTGGCTGTGTATATCGTTAATCGCGTTAATGAGTCCTTCCTTTAAAAATCAAAGAATCTCCATGCCAAATTTCATTGTAATCGGTGCAGTGGTTTAGATAGACAAACAGACAGAGTTAGTTTCGAATTTATGAAATTCGATTCGAATTATTTTAGTACGAAAATTTTAATGACTTAATATGCAATCATAATATTTTTTTATTATCAATATGTATTTCGTAGTCGACATTTTTGAAATTGGTCGTTATTGATACTTGAAATCATCAATGTAGTCCAGTTGAATGGGAAAATGTCTTAACGAAATACGCATTAAGATGGGTCTTCGGTTCGAAAACTTGCAAATGTTACAACACGAGAGATAATTATAGTTGGATGTAAAAGTCAAGGTCATTGTGGTCTTCCTCTCGAAACGCTTCAGTTAAATTCGAGTATCTGCACGCACTATTCACGAGTAGTTTAGCTTTATTGGATTAGTATTTAAGTACCTATAATTGTTTGGCTCAATAATTTTGAATGAATTGGTATAATTATTTCACAAGAAGTTATGAAACTATTTTCAGATGACGATAAGATTAAAAATTTACTTAGTACATAAATCAGCTGTCTGGTAGTGAAAGCCCCGTCATAATTGGTACAGTTCTTCCAGAGATTTACAGAGAAAGATACAGACAGCCAGACATAAATTTTAACAATGGATTTTTTATGCAAGTAGCGTGTATGCAAGTCATCATCATCATCAGCCTATCGCAGTCCACTGCTGGACATAGGTCTCTCCAATTGCACGCCACTTAGTTCGATCCTCGGCTTCTCGCATCCAGCTCCTGCCAGCCGTCTTGCCCAAATCATCACTCCACCTGGCCTGTGGACGTCCTACACTACGTATGCAAGTGCATTTAGTGAAAAGCTGTTAATTTGAAAACAAGATGTGGAGAAAACTGTAGGAACGTCTTTAGATCGTCCACGTTTGATATATCAAATGCGTTAGAAAATGCGAAGAACCTTTGTATGTACAAACACCATTGACGACCATGACAATCACTGTCTCAAGTCTAGAAAATCTAAACACTTTATAATTATACTTTCATAGAAATATATTACAACAAAAAGTCTACAAAAGAAATTAATAATACAATTCATAGAAAGGAGGAAGCGACTGAGTACTGTGAAGAGCTGCCTTAAGACAGTATAAATCATTACATGTATTACTTTCTTAGAATAAATGTAAATGAAATTAAACTATTTTTACAACGAGCCTTCTATAATACAAAGAAATATTACGTAAATGTTAACAGTTACTGACATCTTACGTCATCATTTACTTCCGTTGTCATTGTGAAATAATAAGTTATGAAAAAATAATAATTATATTATAACCGCAGTGTTACAGTACAGTATTAAATATCTGTTACGTGATACTTTAAAGAATTTTAATTAATAATTTTTTGGTCTTTTATTCGGATATGCTCTGAAAATATTAATTACTTAATTAATCTCAATTTTATGATCTAATAATCTCAATAAAAATAATTGCGCTTATGTACTTAGATATTTAACTTCACCAAAAATATATTCTAAAAATTTGTTAAAAAGAAATAATAATGACATTAATAATATATAAAAAATCTATTTAGGTATATATTCTCTTCGATTTTATTTTGTATCCCAAAATATTTTGCCTGGATAAGCAGAGCATATGATATCATTTGATTATAAAAACCTCAGTATATGTTTTAAAATGAATATCTCAATCGACTGGTATTTCGGTATCCCCTACGGAAGGTTTGTGACTTGTTCCTATCGAGTATGCACTACGTCCCTATAATTTTAAATGTCGTCGTTTACATGTCAGTATTAGTCGAACTCCCTAGTGTTGACTACACAACAAATCATCATATTGGCAAGCAGAACATCAGGAGGAAATGGAGCGTAGGAACATTAACCAATGCACCAAGACATAATTTCGTGTATAAAGTTGAGAAGCAAGTAGTTCATTTCAAATTGGTAGGGACAGACCAGGTGCATGAATACCATAAAAAATGTTGATCTTATTTGCCGACTGCAAACAACTGCCTTTTTATTCTTTTTTTTAAACTGGCAACCAAGATGCAAGATATAACGATATAATGTATTCTCTTGCTGTTTTATTCTGTGTCTCATATCACATACAAACTTATTTTATTTTTAAATACCTGAAGATATACTTCTAAATATAAAATACAAAGTAAGATAAGAATTAGTTGTCTAATAGCTTCGATATTAGCTATACATTCAGGTGAATAAGTAATCACTAAAGTGTGTAATGCTATTCTCTACATAAGATACGATATTCAATAAATTTTGCATGTAAAAATGTTATTTTTTCTGAAATTCTCGCACTTAACGGTATAAAGTTTTAGTATATGCATCGGAATTGAGCGTTATCAAACGTAATAATGGTCTCCTGAGGAATATATTCCAAATATTCTACCAAAAATATGACATGAAACTATTGGTCGCTTGAGTCGTTTTCATGCGTTATTATTGGCAGGATATGTAGGTTCACAGACACTTATGTTTTAAAAACTAATTGTAATAAATTTTAACCTGTGGTCACTCTTTCAACGTTATTAAATAAGCAGATTGATGGACTAATGTTTGAAGATAAAAACCTTTTAATTTAAATATTATTACCTAGTGACATAGGCGTCAAAGATGAAGCTGGGCATAGTTATCATTAATTACACGAAACTACTAATAACTATTCTAATCCTGTGCTGAATTAACATTTCAAACATATAGTCATTCTACTGTTCCGCTTGATCGCTGTTACCTGCCGCACACAAGACTAGCTTGTTCAACGAGAACAAAACAAAGAGATCTTTTCGTTCTCCGATGTATGCAAGCATTTTTTTTTCTTTTATTTGTAATGTCCTTCTTTACAAAAGTAGCGTTGAGCCTAGGTCTTTGGTCTGTTGGCCTTGTCCTTTCTCGGTTAACGACTTGACTATCGAGGCAGATATACTTAATTCCAACCGTGAGATCCACATCTCGGCTAATCTTTTTCTTTGTCAGTTATTTTTCAAGCTATTTAATGGTATGTATTTACCTTTATAAAGTAGTTGTCGTTGGTAAGTTCTATAAAAAAACCTATTCTCATAAAGTAAAACACCAGATTATTAACTGAAGTAACAGGATTGCCTGTGACGTTCCAAATATTTTGATAATCCTCTTGAACGCAAAGACACGCCGTTGATTTTACAAATTTAATCCAAATTGTATTAACCTGTACCCAAATATGTTTGCTCTTATAACTGCAGATCCCAAAAATATTGATTTTATTTGTAACTCTTTACTTTTATAAGTGTCGTGTCGTATTGTTATTATTACAGTGTATAGTATTTACAGTTAGCGATGTTTCTAGCTTGTGCTAGATTAGACCAAAATTCAATATTTATAAATAATTAGTATTATCATCTATATTTATATTTGTATATTAATAACACTTTGTGTACTTGAAATCTTATACCTAGCACTGACTGTGGTTACCGGTGGATGGACGCTCATGAGGCCGTGACCACGATCTAAGTAATATGATCTGAACAAAAGAGTCACACCTCACATCTTACATAATTATATATCATGATGTATACACATTTAAAAATGTAGTACCTGGAATAGCCTCTAAAAAATTCTAACAATGAATCCTAGCTAAATCGATTTATCACCACTGAAACCCCCTCACACTAAATTTCATGAATATCGTTGGAGCCGTTTCTGATAATCAGATAATTATATTGCAAGAATTACTCGTCTAAAGGTATTAGATATATTATAGTAATTTTAGAACAAAAAGTTATCTTATTTATCCGTTACAATTTCAGAGTCTCTCTAACTTTCAATCTTAATAAGGTCTTTTAGTGACAACTGTAATACTGGGTTTAAAATCGAAAGTGGTACGGAATTTATGAAATTTTATTTAAAAATGTTACTAACTATTGTTTTTTCTATAACTATCTAAACTTCGCGATAATGAAATCTTAGTCCTATGTAATAACTATGGGTGTTTCATATTCTTTAGTAACTTCTTCAAACATTCAAACTTTCTAGATTTGAAGTTTGCGTGTTTGAATGTATGCCATCAGTAATGTAAGGTCGAATACTAAATGATGAAAAACTACAAATGTAACTCTTTTATCTCGCATGTTTAATCTTAAATCAAATTACTGTGCACACCAGTTCTACACTATTACAACGACCTACACCGTACACCTTATAACAGCTTAGTTACACAAACCTTGTAAGATATAAACTTCTCAAAGGTCAACCGACATGAAACTTCATCGTAGATGTTTGCGCCATCTTCATTAGATCGCGCTTGACCACAAATATGCGGCTTTCAATCCGAAGGTTGCATAAAGGCTTTACGTAGTTTATCATTGTTGTACGCCTTAGTAGAACCGGTACGATCGCGGAGAGCGCATGCGTGGCCGGCCGCGGGCAAATTCAAATCTCGAAGAGCTTTTCTCGTTGCGTGTATTTTACGTACTTAGCCGTTGCTTGCTAATGAGGTGTCAGTGTGTGTGTGACAGTTTTTAATTGGGTGTAAGATTATTTTAAAATCTTAAATATTATGGGATACCACGTTCTTTATTTGAATTTTTATTAATGTTACTCACGTTTAAAAATGCTTTGGCAGAAAAAAATAAGTGTTAAAATATTTCAAGACGAAAAAATATATTTAATCTTAGCGTTTTAGAATCTTTAATTTGACATTTTTATGTCTTTCTTAGTAACAAATAAATATTTATGGTATGCTGTATTGCATGATTAACGAAAACAACCGGTTTGATATGCATGTTAGACGTGTCTCAATTTTTCGTAATAGCTAAGGATGGGTTTGTAAATAAATAATGAATAAACCTACCCGGAAGCTTTAAATTTTCTTAATATTCATAACGTAACGTAAAAAAGATTAATAACTAGCCAGAACGCATTTATTTATTTTAAATTTATTTTAAGGACATTACTTGTTGTTTGTGTATTTTTTTTTTGCGTCGGTTAAATTGTGAAATCTAACAAAAACAAACCAGATCCAACACATTACAGAAGCAAATGATTGATTTATAAAATAACTTACGTGTGTACATGTATATTGAGTTAAACAAGATCTTGAGTCATAGACAGAGTATAGGCGCCTCAGCAAACAAATTGCCTCATCTACAAGTAGATAGGTATGTAGGTAATACTTTAATTGAATTTGACAGAATTCCCGCCAATTTTTGTGGTATTTTTTTTTCTTAACTACAATTTCTCGAATAAATCGATAAGTGTGGTAAATTAATCAAATTAATATAATTTAATTAAGATTATTAGATTTTAAATTCATTTATTAAGGTATCAATACAGAATTTTATTACTAACATATTTTTTTTTACAAATAGTACTCGTAACATCAACCGAATTGGATTACAGCGTAGGTCATAAAAACTATTGAACTAGGATTTGAAACAAATACCTATGTGATATAATAACATGCAAGGGTAAAAAGTTGTTATACCTGATCAAGATGAGTCATCACATATTGACCTTCTGATATTTTGTATGCATATGTGATTGTTCTTGTTGCAACTATCAGAGTGAAGATTTATACTATCGATTAACGACAAAACTTATAAAAAAGATAAAAGAAAATACTGTAAAAAAATAAAAACTCTTTGTTGTAATTCGTAGTTATGTGTAACGATAATTTCTTTTTTGCAATATTTGCCGAATTATTTTGTAATATCGCCATCTAGGGTATATTAATAATGGTAAATAATATTTATTTAAATTTGGAAAAAAATAAGATAATAAATTGATTAGTTCTTTCGTATATATACCTAGACAAAGAAATATTTTGTATTTTTTAGGTTATTCTTTTTATTTTTAAAAATACACTTCATCACAGATGTCGTAACAGGGATTTGTAACACAGTCAATTGTATAAATTGTTGCATAAAGGAAGAAGAAACCTCGAAAGTGTGGTATGCATGACTGGCCGAGGTGAGAATGTTAATTTTATTAATCTTGATTTTACCATTCAATGCTACACGTTAAATAGAACGCTGTACCTTATTTGCAGAGGTTATTTTTAGGACTGGCAACACATAAAAAAAGACGTTGCTGTGCGGTCTTGTTATAGTTAATATTAAATTTGTGTTTTGCTATGAAGCTAAGTAGAAAATGCATAAGTAATAAGTAGCTTAGAAATTACATAAAAAACAATTTACAATTTATGTTAACTGATTCATGAACGATTTATGGTATTTGACATTATTATTCTTAATATATATATATATTGCTGCTGTGTGCCTAGAAGTAATCATTGAACTCGTAATAGCGGAAGTCTAACTTGTTTATTGGATTCTCAATATAAGCAGATACGTTATGCAATAGAACCGCGTGGCGCACCTTGAAAAAATCTTCTCGTAGTCTCTTCTAAAAATACTATTTCGATAAGGTTCTAAAGTGGAATTAGAGCATTTGAGCCTGATTTAAGTTAATGAATTACAAGTCTGCCTTTATTTGTCTACTGGTTGACCGTTTGTCATACGACTGGTATAGGCTTGATTTTAAAATTGCCTTCTCTCTGCAGTGATGTGTGCCCTGCGTAGTTTTCTCCCTCAAGAAGCTATGACTTCCACAAGATGAATCGGGGTGGTTAAAGTCCGATTTCTTAATTTATGATCACACAAATGTACAAAAGAAAATACTAATTCGACAATATTGTGATGAGACTCGCAATGAAAACAACGAACGGACAGTCCGCGAATAGGTTTCGATGATCATTGTTATTTATTTTAAAATTATTTAGTTATATTTAAAACAATGATAAAAAACACCTATGTTCCTTTGAAGATAATATTTTCCGTATAATATGATATTGTAATTCAATTCGAATAAAGCAGTAGAGCTAAAAACAACAAAGGATATCAATACGACCAATTTATGAAAACAAACTGCCTTGGAATTTGAAATAGCAAAAATGTAGTATACTGGTGTACCTACCTATATACTTTGTTGCTTTAGAAACGTTAAAAAATGTGACATTTGCGAACGTGAGCTTCGAAGTTTATGATTCAAATTAATGTGCAGTTATGATTCGGTAAGGTCATAACCTTTGAAATTTTAGTTACCAAATGTTATATATAGACAATAACATACGTATTTATACATAGACGCAACATACATTCTTCAACTTATTCTTCTTTTGATGGCAACCAGGCGGATCAGCCATTTCTGCCTTAAGTCTTCGTCATGATGAAATTAATGATATAAAATGTGGATGAGATGAAATGAGGACCGTCTTCCGAAAAAACAAAAAACGATCTCCCTTTAAATTATTGTTAATGACAAAATTTTATGACGTCTTCAGACCCTCCTTGACAACCTCGTTGGAAACTAAAAATAAGTAAGGCAAAGGAAACAATTAACATGATAACTTTATCGATCAATCGTGTCATCGATGAAGGTTGTACTCTAAATACCATTATGTTCAAATCATTGTATTTAAATATTATATTAACCAGGTTGCCTAACATGGAAATATAGGATTATACTTATATGTAAATGCGAACTTGTCGCTAAAACGAGCAAAAACCAAAATGCATAAAACAGCTGGTTGGAAACAAATATTGTTGAAGGTCATTTCGAATGCGACGTTCGATAAAACTGGTGGAGTGACATTTTGTTTTAAAAAAAGTGCATTATATCGCAAGATTAATTCGATATATTTTAAAACTAAATGATATTGAGACCAATAGGGTTGGTGATGATTATTTAACAAATCTTTGTAGAACTGTTATAAGTATGATTTTTAATTAAGGGTCTACTTCTCACGACGCGAACATTTTAGAGCAGGAAGAATAAATGGTCATATAAATAAAAAATACAAACATTATATGGTCTCACGCGGAAACCACATTCTTGTCCGCCCATGTAATATTTAGAAGTATAATAATAATAATAATTTAATGCAGTAAAACCCATATTACGAGTATTATAATTTTGTTTCATTAATTCAGTTTCAATTTTGCCTAATGCCAATACCTTGTCATAAAAGAAACATATTATTATACTGTTTTAACAAGATGTTCGACCTCTAGGTACCTATAATAATAATATTTATACCGATGAAATTACTATTTACTGATATTAATAGTGTTTTTATATTTTTAAACTTCTGTAGGTAGGTACTTATAAGATGTAAATATAGTTACCTACTAGGGTACAATGTTGGAGCAAATACAAAAATCATAATGTTGTGACCAAATAGTAAGTCTTCTAAAAACCTTACGTCTATCTTTGCATCAAATAAGACATCGTAAGAATACAACAGTTAATTTAATAATTCACACGACTGCAATGTAGTTCAGTTTATTAAAAACTAGCTTTTGCCTGCGACTCCGCCCTTTAAAGATTCGTTATCGAGGTGCAGCGGTGATTCTTCAAACTGTTATAACTCTTTTATTTATGAACCGATTGTGATTAAACAAACTCTAAATTTAAGTGGGGCTAACGCCAATCCATTAGTAAAAACCGCATTCAAATCGGTTAAGCCAACGTGCAGACAGACAATTCTAAAAATAACTGTTTTAGTCTATATGTTCTATGTAAAGACAGCGAGCAGTTACGATTTTAATATATGTATTGATGTATAGGTGAATTCTGAATTTTCTTATTCTTAAAATCGCATATGTTATAATACGTTGTGACCTCAGGAATATACGATCGTATAGATATAAATAGTTTTTACAAAACTTCAAACAAACAATTACCTGAAAGAAACACACACAATCAAATCTTTATAATTACAGCCATTCTGCTTTCCTTACTCAAAGTTTCACAAATTGTGTTTGAAACACATACTGCGCGTAATTATGTTACATAATTTTTTTATTTTGTAATTTTGTCGACTTACACAATGCAAACGAAAATTGTAATATCATGAACAGGTACACGCAAAAGCAGTTAGATTACTCGAGAGATTATGTGTTGCATCTGACGGTTAGACATGAACTAATCTATCATGTAGTACAACACAACCTTAGAAAGCAACCTACATTCTTTGAAACGTTAATACATTTTGCAACATGAAGTTGGCAGGTAGAAATTACACGGAAGAAATAACAATTAAACTTCAATTGTACAGGAAATTAGTACGAAAAACACAAGACACATTATCAAACAATCTAACAAGAGACAAATATATTGCAGTATTGCATGTAACAATATTTACAGATTATTATAGGACTAACAGTTCGCCTAAGTTTAGTTATTAACAACGCGTACAACAGAGGCATGTCAAGACACTAAGCAATTAAATTGTTTACGAGTATAGCAACAAAAGCAATAATTCCTAGTGCCTGCTGGAATTTATATTTATGAATAAAGCTCTCCGCTAAGAACCATTACAATAGCTGCAATCATAATATCGTTAAATTCTAAATTCTGATCACTCTAGGTGCACTAATATAAGGCAAACGTTTGTTATTGTATATGTTGCGATGTAACTTCTCCAAGCTCAAAGGACTGAACCAATTCTGACAAAAAACCTTTAGAATAGAATAGGCTGAAAGTAGTACTGCAAGGTGCAGCTAGTAATTTTAAAGCTTACTGATATAAGACGACAAATGTACCTTACTTATTTCTCTTTTAAACTTATTTTTAATTCAAAGTACCTAATGAAGATTAACTATACTGTAACTATTATATAGTGACTTAGGACGACTTAAAAATTAGTTTGTGCCTCAAATTAAAGGGTTATAAATAGGGCACAAAGCGCAACGTGGTGTATAACAAAGAATTTTACCTAGGTATGCCACAACTGCGTATACTAATTACGTACTATATTACTGTCATTACACTCCATTAGTTTAGGAAATAAATCGATAACTCTAAATAAATAATTATAATTAAGGAATTCACTCTTAAAATTAGATCTTACATTATAGATCTCGTCACCTCATTAGGGCAAGTGAGTACGACTATTACATAGTACCTACATGAAGTTGTACGCAATATATGTGTACAGACATTTTCTTTAATCGAACCAGTGATAAAGTGAATCAAAATGTGGCAGAAACAAGTTGTGTGCGTTCTTATGCTTATGATCACCTGGATCGGCAGTACGGCAACAATCGCCTATCAGAACCAAGTGGGAAACGGACTCGGGAAATCAGGTAATTAAGTTTTGTTTGTAATTAATTATATCGAGGTAATCGAAGAATTTCGGACTGATTCCTGCTGCTTCTTTCCGCCATCGACCTACGCGACAGCAATTTCATCCTCATCACTTAGATGGCTGGCAGTCCACAAGTGTGCGTCTTTCGCGAGACAAAACTGTGGAATGAACTGTCGCCTGCGGTATTCCCGGACCAATACGACTTTCAAACCTTCAAGAAAAGAGCGTTGGTACTCTTTCTTAAAAGGTCGACAATGCACTTGTGACGCCTCTGGTGTTGCGGGTGTCCATGGGCGGCGGTAATCGTTTACCTTCAGGCGATGCGTCTACTCTTTTGCCCCTAAACAATAAAAAAAAAACTGACGTCTGACGTTTTTGTGTGTGCATGTGAAGCGCCGGATTTATTTTTCCTTTGAACTTATTACTGTAATTCGCCTTCTTTTCTCTCTCTTTTCTTACTGTAACCTATAGCTAAATATGAAGTCGAAGCTCCCGAATTGCAAAGACTATATATTACGCATTTCTTAGCAACCTCAATTCATAGGTATTTTTATTTCAATACTGAAATTCCGTCACGAACATGTGGGAATACCTCGTCAAATATTTGTCATTGGACCATCATTATTTATTCCAAAGAATGATCAAAGGAATGCTCGTAAAATAAGGCTTTATTCGTTCACAATGCAATGTAAATGCGATAATTTAATTCAATGAGCGTGGCTTTAACTTTTTAAACAGTGAAATCAACATTATTACAGAAGCACATTGAATTCTTATTATAAACCAAAAACTACATTAAGTACCCAACATATTTCTCTATTTAGGGTTGTAAAATTATGTTTGAAATTAATTTATTTGTTATATATAAATGTACTAACTAACCCACACTCTGCTGCGTGTCTTTTTATTTATCCTGGGCTCCTATGATATAAGAGTGATGGTAACTATCCATTTTAGGCACGCCAGCAAAACACATTAAAAAAACGTGAAAAATTGATTAGATTGTGTCAAAGTTTATCGTGAGCAAGAACGCGACACGAGAACTATTTATGCAAAAAAGTAGCAAATCCAAAATATCTATGTCACGTTTTTATTGCCAAATTCAAACTTTCTCCACTCGCTTATTGTTTATATTAAATAGGATGCGCTTCTTTGCTTCCTGTTACACACTTCCGTCTCTTTTCACGCAAACACCCTCAAATATTGTAAGAAATTAGAATAAAAGATAATACACATTAAATTCCATAGAATACGAATAATTTCTTCGCTGAATCCAAATCCATAACCTAGTTCTAGGCGGAAGAATATGAGTATTCTCGGTGGCGCAGCGCAGTGGTAGCGTATGTATTGTGACTGGTATCTCATGACATAAATTCCAGGTTGGACCCGCAAATATTTATTTCAGAGTTTGGGTGTTTTCTATGTATAATATGTTTCTATGCATTTATGAGAAAAAAATCGACGGGTTGCACTCCGGGAGTGCCGGCAGAAGTGAAAACTTGAATATTAACGTTGTGCATTTTTGATATTTTGGAATGGTTAGAGAATAATTTTGTACGAATTGCTTTCATTATCAGTATAAAAGTACTATTATTTATGTGGTGGAATACAATATTCATTTATTGCGCTATCGTACACAAACATGACAATTTATATTACATACACACACGAACATTCGCGCAAGCGCCCTGCGCCGCCTGTCTTCTCTCCATCCGTCTTACGAATTTTCGATCAGGTCACGTGACCTGACGCGAGTTTTGAATACGTCCTCTCTCCATCCGTCTTACGAATTTTCGATCAGGTCACGTGACCTGACGCGAGTTTATACATTTTTACCCATTCCAAAAAAGTACACAGCGCCGCTAAAGAAGTTTTCACTTCAAAAATAAAATAATGTATTTATTAATATCAGTTGTCTAATACCTACTCATATCAAAAGCTTCGCTTAGTTTAGAACTAGATGGCGTTGTGTGTGGTAAAATATTATGACCTAGAACTTTTTCGTTGGTGGTTATGGCTGTCTGTGTCTGTCTATGGCTGTTTTTACTTACTTCGCCTCCTTTATACTATAAAAATGGCGTTCTTACTATAGAATGTATAACCAATTGACATTGGTTAAAATGACAGTATTTTTAATGAATTTCGTAACTAAAAGCGAAAGCCTGATATCGCAACGACTGCACAAATTTCGTTCGTTGACACAGTTTTCTATAATTTTTAAATATATCGAGTACAATTGAATCTGGCTGGTTGATTGGATTAAAAAGGTAATCACGTCACTGATGCAAATCAAATTATTTTTGGTAAATGTTACTAAAAATTAAGAAAATATTGCCTTTTGTCTTTTACATAAATAACTAACACAACGAGTTTTAAATGTTACTTAATTCATGGTGTGAATAATGGTCATATTGGTGACCAACGAAATTATGGACAAGAATTTGATGTTTAATTTTTAAAAAACACATTAAAATAAAAGAGAAATTAGTAAAAATAAAAGACAGAATACCCATATAATGAACTACTTAGGGATAGATATCAAATTGTCTCCACGTGGTAGAGGCGCTCTGATATCAGCACGAACGAGCCGGCTCGATAGAGAAGGTACCCTCTCACAAAAGCCCAACCTAAAATAACAGCAATCGTGTTGTCGTATTTCGTTGGTTAGTCCGAGGCCGGAGGGCCAATAATACAGAAGCATCTCAATAGGTTGCCAAAGTGTAGACCATCATGCTGCATTGTTGCATTGTCTGCAGTGGTGGATTTACCACTAGATTGAGTAGGCTGTAGCTCATGGCGGCGAACTTTAGGAAGCGTCAATTTTATTTTTTTCATTATAAACAAAAGCAATACTTTGTTATAACATAAACGGAGAACAGAAGCCTTGACAGTTTAACAAAAAAGAAACACTGTATTATGCAGTGTACCACATACTCTCAACATTAACACTATTTGAAAAATTACTAAATGCTTAGCAAAATATGTCTTTGTAAACATCTCAATAGCAGTTGCAATGTTAATCAAAGTTTAGTATTTTTTTAAATTTTCTTAATCACCGCTGAGGGAGGCATGACGTCCTAGGATGAGCCGCGCCGCATTTTTCACGGCGGCGAATTAGATTCGAGTAGAAAAGTGGTCCTTTCCGCTACCTCTTGCTGCTCGATGTCACCGATACCCGAAACCCGAGCACTGGCATAGCGAATCGGCTCAGTAAAACGGACAGGCGGGATCAACTCACTCCTAAATCCATGTGCAGGTAATTCCCGAAGCAACTTTACGCGAAATAAACCTTCATTACTGGTAACGAATCCCACAAGGATATTGCGGCCAACGCGCCTCTTTAAAGGTCGCCCCTCGGGCTGTATCTAAACTGTTAATGGCATTACGTATTACGCCCAGCCAGGGTGGGAAGTCTTTGTTGAAGTATCTGTAGTGGCATGTCCGGGAACGGGTTTGACCCTACACGCGGCTCAGACAGACGATAGGCGCAGGCCGAGAGGGTTACTGGTGATGCTATTTATAAACTGTAAGCCGTAGATGGCTCGAGATCTGTTAGGGTCCAGAAGTTTCATTTTTAAATTACATCTGGTACCTCGGCTACTAACACGCGAGACATCGTGTGGGTTTAATTGGTCTCAGTATAACGTAACCACATCCCAGGTAATCCGGGAGGGGTATTTGAACGGACGGACTGCTTTACTATTTCTTAATTCCATTCATTCTTATCCCTAAAACAGCATGGTGATGTTTACCACAGTTTACTTATTATCTCATACGTAAATCGGACTTACTCTATGAAGTAACTAGCTGACCCACGCAACCTCGTTTGCGTCTTATATTGCCCGTAGCGTGAAAATATCCCCCGTTATTGAAACATTTTTCATTGGTGCTCTGCTGCTATTAGTAATAGCGTGATGATATATAGCCTATAGCCTTCCTCGATAAATGGACTATCCAACACTGAAAGAATTTTTCAAATCGGACCAGCGGTTCCTGAGATTAGCGCGTTCAAACAAACAAACAAACTCTTCAGCTTTATTATTAGTATAGATGACAAAACGTGGGCGTTTAACATGATTCGTTTAACCCTTTAGACATGTGGGCGTGAGTATTTATGATTTGTTTCGAAACATCATAACTATCTAGAGACATTTTTAACATTTATTGAAAGACATAGTTTCTCAACATTCGAGTTATGATGGATCAGTTAAATGCCATTTAAATCATAGTAATTGTTAGTAATATTACAACACGCATTGTAATGTATGTTGTTTGCTAAAGTCGTTGTAAGTGTAAGGTTTGTTGGCAGTTAATGACCGAGAACCAAAAGATTGCTTATTTTTTACAAACACGTGTAGAAACTACATTATCAACATTATTAACTAATGTGTGTAGTGTGTGTCACGAATTTGTGAAATACGCATTTTCCGTGGGAGAGCCACGCTTCAGCATGAATGGGCCGGCTCGACCGGAGTGATACCACGTCCTCTCAGAAAACCGGTGTGAAATAGCGCTTGCGCTATGTTTCACCGAGTGAGTGAAGATACCAGAGGCCCATACCCTAACCCCTCCCCCTCCCTCCCCATCCCCTAAAGGCCGGCAACGCACTTGTGACGCTTTTGGTGTAGCGGGTGTCCATGGGTGACGGTAATCGTTTACCATCAGACAGAAAAAACCTTAGTTCTTAGGCTTTCATTCGAGCAGATATTCTCTGTAAAATCAGTTATGCTATACTATTATAAATTGTTTAGGGCTATTACTTGACTTAAGAACTAATCCTCTTTAATCCAAATACAATTGATCGTGAAATTGCCTCGTTTGGAAGATTTAACACTTCATTGACTTTATCGTGGCCAATTATATTTAAAAAAAACTGTTAAGTTAAGCGTAAAATTAATTATTATTATTGATTAGCTAAGACCAATTATATCTCAGTCTGAATTAAAGTGAGGGAGACACATATATTTGGTTTTCAATTTGTAAATTATAAATCTGCTAGTATGAGAGTAAACTGAATATATTAAAATGCAACATTATTGCGTGTATTAACACACACACTAATAAAACATTTAGCATTGTGCAAGCAAGTGATTCCCTTATTTAACAAAGTTGCAATAAGTAAAACTTCGATAAAATACCAACTTTACTGCTTCAACGATGTTTAATCTACGAGTATACTAATATTATAAAGCTGAAAGGTTTGTTTGTTTGTTAAAACGTGTTAATCTCCGGAATCGCTGGTACAATTTGAAAAAATCTTTCAGTGTTAGATAGTCCATTTATCGAGGAAGGCTATAGGCTATATATCATTACACTAATACTAATAGGAGCGGAGCACCAATGAAAAATGTTTCAAAAACGGGGTAAAATTTTCACGCTACTGGCAATAGAAGACGCAATCGAGGTTGCGTGGGTCAGCTAGTCTTGAATAAATCTAGTATTGACGAGTACTTTTAAACTCTCATTAAACATAGCCCACAGGCGACTGTTTTTTTTTTTTTTTTTTTTTTTTTATTGAATAGTTGGCAAACGAGCAGACGTATCACCTGATGGTAAGCGATTACCGCCGCCCATGGACACTCGCAACATCAAAGGCGTCACAAGTGCGTTGCCGACCTTTGGAGGATGGGAAAGGGGATGGGGGGAGGGGTTGGGGTATGGGCCTCCGGTATCCTCACTCACTCGGTGAAACACAGCGCAAACGCTATTTCACACCGGTTTTCTGTGAGGCCGTGGTATCACTCCGGTCGAGCTGACCCAGTCATGCCGAAGCATAGCTCTCCCACGTTAATCAATAAGTCAATGTTGATCAATACCTCTCAAATAAATTTTAATACGAAGATATCAGTATCTTTTAGTGTTAAACGTGACTCCAACTAAGCTATTACCTTCATCATAGCCGTTACTTTACTATCAAGAAAATGCAATGGCTTATGCAATTCACGAAACGGATACACTTTACTCGAGATAGCTTCATCCGTACATTGCAATCCAAACATCCGCTTACTAGATCACTTGCTATTACAACCACACTAATATTACAAAGGCGAAAGTTTTGGAGGTAGGTGTTTGAATATTTACTTCTTACTTCTTCACGCTTAGGCAGCTAGATGTGTTTTGATTAAATTTTGTATAGACGTATCCCGAAAAAAATTACTGTTCCTCAAGTGAGTAATGAAGTCTTGTTAATTAATATTTTTTTGCGGAACTTAGTAGATGCCAAACTTGCATAACTGAAATCAATTACATATATTATAGCTTAATGTTTAGACCAGGAAAGCAGTTTATTCAGATGTACACGCGACAATCGAAATCCTTGGCCTATAGTACGAACTACACAACACTATCTAGTCCCAAGCTAAGCAGAACTTGTGTTATGGGTACTAGACAACTGACATAAATACATCTGTACTTATTTTTTTGTAAATATATACATATTAAACACCCAAAAAATACATAGAAAACACCCAGACTGTCAAACAAATATTTGTAGATCATACAAACATTGGGTCCGACCCGGGAATTGAACCCGAGACTTCGAGCACAGCAGTCGCATACGCTACCACTGCGCCACCGAGGCAGTGAATGACCCATTACCAGAAAATTAAATCTATTAACAATAACAATTTTAAAACATATAATAGAAACAGTGTTTGTAAGTGTACTGAGCAGCAGGTATTTCGTTTGCTGTGTGTATGTACACAGCTACAAAAGATAGGTAAAACAAGATGTGCCCCTGCACTTGTAGACAGTACAATGTCGACAGCTGACCCGGTTACTATTGATAATCCTATGTTCAAGCGACAATTCAATCGCATATATAAATTTCTAGACGTGGAATAAAATTATAAACCTACTGTCTGATTAATGTCGCTTCATACAGTTCTGTTTTTGATAGAAACTGCGATGATGTAACTGTGATTAAGAATTTTGGCCTTTTCGAAAAACTGTGCTTACGTAATCCATGAACGCATTAACATAATCATCATAACATAAGGAAAATATATATGTTTAGTTGTCATTTTAATGTCGGCCCAAATTAGAACCCATGTGGTATGATGTTTTACCTCCAATAATATACAGTGATTCCTAATCTATGTTTGAACAACTTTGTACATAAAATAAATATATTGTATTGTAAAATAGTCGCCGTTTCTTTATCGTGGGAGAGCCAGGCACAAATAGGCAAGCCGGAGTTTTACTACGGCTTTTCAGAAAAACGATGTCAAGTTCACTGCATGATTGGCTTAGTGGTTTAAAAAGTCTGAGATAGTAAACAGCAGAAGGTGCCCGCTTCAGTGCGGGCAGGCGCTGGGAAGGGTCCGGTCGTGTTAATAACTGCAGTTCCCGGACCCCTCCCTTCTCAGGCGCAGAGTGGCACACCGTGTGGTTTTAGTCGGTCCGATTCCGACACACCGTCCCGCCGCAAACCCCGGCGGGGTGACAACCCGAGAGGGTTTCCACACGTAAAAAAAAGTGGTTTAAAAAGTCACTGCATCGCTTTCTACTGCGTCAAATATCGCGAGTTCAAACCTCACATGAGACAACACTTTACTATAAATTGTTGTTTTGAATCTAGGTGTTCATTGAGTCCATTTCATGTTTGTTCGTAAACTCCTCCGCGCCACAGGATATATTCCTGATACAGGAATTGTTTGTTTTAAAGAGAAAAAAGTAAGAATAAGGTTACTGGTCCTAAATGCTTCCTCTGCGTAATTGTGGGAGGAAGACAAAAGACTATAACGAACTTGTAATTCTTTGTTCCAGGTGTTCTGTGCCATAAAAACGACCCTCTTTAGAGTTTCACGTCGATTCTCCTTCTACAATCGCAAACAGTTCTATTCTCTTGTCTTATTGGCTAATATGTTTTTTTGAGCACGTCACTTAGCGTTCAAAGACGTTATTCCCATACATTTGTTAGTTTTCTATTATGTTTGCAGATGTCAGACGGCAGGGTCTGATGATTGCCAACTGCAATATCACTATTTGTATTTGAAGTGTAAATAGACACTAATAACCGTAGGCTGTATATTTACGGTGCCATTTAAGGTATGCTAACATTTACAGAAGAAGCTACTGTTACTTCCGGGTATTGCTAGCAACAAAAAATCCTTTAAATACTTCAATTAAGTAAAATCTTTTTTAATCTATACTAATCGCTCAATTTTCATGTTAATCATTTAACCTCAATTTAATCAATTTATAAATCAAATATTACGTGACCCAATTCCGTATAGAATAAATGTTTTTAAACATGTGTCGTGTCTCCGATTAAATTAATCGGATTTGAAATTTATGGACTTTTTTGCCCACTTTTGGTATTGATTACGCAAAAATATAAAAAAAAAATGAAAGTATTACACATACATTTACAACTTTTGAAAAAGGAATTTCAGTTTGATTTTAGAACGTGATTTGAATAAGCTATAGTGTTCGATGTGTATTTTGACAATGGTTTCTTTTGTTTACAGAATGTTCGAGTTGTAGCGATGATGAGCTCGGAGTCACGCGGTGGACGATGCCTCTACTCAAATCTGGAGAGAAGAAATACTATCTTGGAATATTCTTCAAGGTAAGAGCAATTTCATATCTTATTAATTCTATTTAGACCAGGTACTTCTCTTAAAAATTGCTGCTAATTTCATTTTTTTATTCTATTATTCTGAAAAAAAATAATTTTAAGATTGAATACTTTTACGTATTTTTTTTATTAATCTGTGGTCCATTCAAATTACTATATAGTCGTTCCAATACTTTATTTAACTTTTGACAGATCACGCACATAAAGTTTTGTAATAATTTTTGATACAATGTACTACAGATAATACTGTACTTTATGGGCGGGCTCCGCCTACTTAGGGATGTGTCATTCGTAATTAATGACCACAGACTATAAAAACGGTTTTGAAATAAATCGATTATCGATTATATTAATAAAACATACAATAAAATTATTGTGATTATATTTTATATCAAATCACGTAAAAAGCTTTATTATTTTGCATTAAAATGCCCTAAATGTCTCTGTTTCAATGCATAAATAATTTGCGTAATGAAAACAGTTCCATCGTACTCGTACCTAGTAATGGGATCGAATGTATTCGCCGCAAATTAATGAATCTAAAATAATTGTTTAGACTTACTATAGTTGGTTCAAATAAAAACTACCTGCGGTACCTACTTGTAATGAACAGGTACAAAATGTTGAAATTCGTAGTAATTTACGGATTAAAAATAAAACAACCAAAAGAGGTACTGTAATACTAATTTTAATTATAAAGAATCGTCTTCTTCGTATGACCAGGAATCATCATCACTTGAGTTCTCAGTAATATTGATTATCATTTCTTGGATAGATAAATTGTCGAATGCAACATCCCGATCCCAATCCGACATTATCACCTTCTTTGTTTTTTCTACAACATTCGCCCAGTTTTCTGGAGTTACTTTTTCACACGCATTTTTCAGTAAATTCAGCATTTTTCTTGCGGTGAAAGGAGGAGTTGTATTGTTCCTCGCAGCATATCCTTTAACTTGTGCCCAGATCATTTCAATTGCATTATATTGGCAGTGATATGGGGGAATTCTGAGGACGGTATGCCCATGCTCTGCTGCCATTTCATCTATGACGTATCGTTTTGGCAGCTTCTTTGTTTTTAATATCTTTACTAACTCTACTTTTAGTAGGGACTCATTCACCTCTTCGCCATTGTCACGGAGCCAGTTTATAATTTCATGTTTTTTGTTGGCCTGTGTTGGTATTTTATTAATTTGACGAGAGTGATAAGGTGCATTATCAATAAATATTATTGATGGCTCTTCGAGTGATGTAAGCATTTCTCTGAACCACTTTTCATACACGTTCGAATTCATCTCCTCATGATAATCTCCTGTTTTCTGGGTTTTAAAAGCTAATAGAGCGCCTGGCACAAATCCTTTTACTGTTCCTGCATGACAAATAATCAGTCGTTCGCCTTTTCCCATTGGTACTGTAGAAGTGGAGCCAACGGTGTTGTCAGTCCAAGTTTTTGACAGCGTATGATTCGCATTGAGCCAAGTTTCATCTGTGAAAACAACATTCGACCAATCTTCTATTTTTTTTGCTTGTCTTAAAAAATCGCATCTATACAAAGCAATATCATTGCGTTCCATTAAAAATTTTCGTTTGTCACATTTTTGGAATAACATTCCAATGTCTTTCAATACCTTTGTCAGAGAAGATTTTTGACCACGGAACAAACCACTATTTCGAAGAGATTGTGTTAGTTTTTTTAATGTTGGAATCTCTTTTCTTTGGTAATAGTCGTATATATGACGACGAATAGCATCAGCGTCAAAATTGTCAACGGCTGTAACTTTACTAGGCGGATGTTTTTTCTTAGGTGTAGATAGCTTATTCTGATCCATGCCACTGCTGCCGTAGCCTTCTTTTGTTATTTTTGCCACTGTTGGAGCACTAATACCTAATGCTGCTGCAACACGGTCTCTAACTTGAGTCACTGGTATAAGAGGCCCACCATTACGGCTTTCCTTTTCAAAGTATTCACGAAGTCGCAAGACAAACTCTCTTGTTTGTCCTTTGAGTACTTTCTTTTTTGGCATTTTGACAGTAACGAAGGCAGGAACGATACGCTCAACTCAACCAAACGTGAGAATTCACAAATAAATCAATACGGAGGAATATAAATACTCAACTATATTGAAGGTTACTCATTGAAATACTGTAGATTATTTTAAAATAGACATAGAGAGATTTAATAAAGATCATCAATAGTTTAACAAATACAATATTAACCACTGAATTACAACACAATACAATAATACATTTTGAAAATTCAGTTCCTTTTATATATTTTTTCATGACATAGAACCGTCATATTTGAACAACATTCTTTTAATCCATTTCTTCTTTATTTTGACAAAGGAGGTCGCACATTGAAACACATAGAAATATGAAGTACGAAATTATCTATAAAATAATGAGTTTGTTAAATCGATTAAAACTTCTTAATGCATAAAATCGATCGATGAAAGAAATCGAATAGGTAACGGGTCAGGGTATCACTATTTGATTAAGTATTAGAGCTGTCAAAAGTTAAATAAACTATTGGAACGACTATAGTAATAGAGATACTCATATTATACTCCTACGAATATAGAAAAATTGACAGTTGCCGCCATTTTCAGTAACAAAGAATTTATATGTAAAGTAAATTGGTGCTGTTAATAACATCGATTTAAACTTAATTACAATGAATACATAAATACATTTGAATGCAATAAAACAATTCCAATTGATTGGCAGTAAGGAATTGCATATAGTGTTTGACTTCAGAAACCAACCTTCACGACAATGTTTTGTCACCAAGTCAATTTAATTCATCGAGAAATGCTGTCATTAATTATGGTGAATATTTATCAGCTTTTGTCAGTATTGCTTGCGAGAATGTAATTTTTAATTAATTGAGAACAATTTAATTCTTAAATCTTAATTATAGCCATTAGCTAAAATATAGCGAACTTATAATAGAGGACATCGCAAATAATTAAACCGCACATCTTCTCAAAGTAACTTATACTATACTAGCTGACCCACGCAACCTCGTTTGCGTCTTATATTGCCCGTAGCGTAAAAATTTCCCCCGTTTTTGAAACATTCTTCTTTGTTACTTCGCTCCTATTAGCAGTAGCGTGATGATATATAGCCTATATCCTTCCTCGATAAATGGACTATCCAACACTGAAAGAATTTTTAAAATCGGTTTAGTAGATCCCGAGATTACCCCCTACAATTTAACAAACACACAAACTTTACTTCTTTATAATATTAGTATAGATTTACCGTAAAGAACCCATGCGAAATATATACTTCAATTGATTGGTGCAAAATAAATACTTGTGTGAAGATAAGTCCATATATAGAAAATATAACGATACCTTGACATATAGGAAAAATTTCCGTAATGTACCATAAAACAATATTGACATTTTGTAAAGGTAATAATGAGGTTATTGTCATGTTACTGTTGATTGTAGCTGAACTTTAGTGTAAACTTTTAACAATGGATACTAAAAAACCTTTGCACTGGGCAGACAGAAATTTACTCTGGTCTTAACAGTACGATCTATGCTGCCTTGCACACTGTTCAGAACAGGTACAGGAGGTTCTGTTACTCGCAGAATACCACCTAATAGAGGTCACGACCTTCAGAATTGATGACAACAACATAAGAAGGAGGACTGAAGAATCTTAACATACCGACTAGATTCCTGAATCAACCAATCTGTGGCATGAGTTGTCGCCTGCGGTGTTCCCGCACCAATACGACCTTCAAACCTTCAAGAAAAGAGCGTATTCTTTCCTAAAAGGCCGGCAACGCACTTGCAACGCCTCTGATGGTGCGGGTGTCCATGGGCGGCGGTAATCGCTTACCATCAGGCGATACGTATGCTCGTTTGCCCCCTATATAATAAAAAAAGAAACATACATGAAACGTACACAAAGAACACCCAAACTCAGAACAAAAATTTTATGGATCACACAAAGTGTTGTCTCATGCAAGGTTTCAAACCCACAATACTCAATGTAATAGAAAACGGTAAAGTGACTACTTATACCACTATGCCATCCGTGTAATGAAAAAAAAAAAACGAAACACTTAATAAATTATGTGGTTAAATTATTAGTTCAACTCTGTGCATACGATAGTTAAATGCACCTATTCAAATTACTCGTACTTTCTCGTTATTACACGTCAAATCATCAAATAATCAGTGTAAAATTAAACTTAAACTTTTACAGTCTGAACTCGATGGTTCACTGAATGTGTCGAAGTGAATGGTTTCACCGTGTCGGAAACTTTTCTTCAAAACTCTTCAAGCTGGTCGTCTCTTGTGCAGCAACTTCTTCCAAGTTTTACTGCAAATAATAAAAATACAGACACCTCTATATCTCATAAGCAGGCACATTTAAGAAAATCTAAGATTCATGTTTGTATTCTTTGAAAATTTAATTGTGATTGTAGATATATGTAATCTACTATAATGTAGGTATATGTAATGCAAAGTAAACATATATTGCAGTGAGAGGCGTAGCCACGTGCAACTTACTCCGAGACTCTCTCGCGCTGACATACCCATCTATTTTTGAAGTGAAAACTTCTTTAGCGGCGCTGTGTACTTTTTTGGAATGGGTAAATATGTATAAACTCGCGTCAGGTCACGTGACCTGATCGAAAATTCGTAAGACGGATGGAGAGAAGACAGGCGGCGCAGGGCGCTTGCGCGAATGTTCGTGTGTGTATGTAATATAAATTGTCATGTTTGTGTACGATAGCGCAATAAATGAATATTGTATTCCACCACATAAATAATAGTACTTTTATACTGATAATGAAAGCAATTCGTACAAAATTATTCTCTAACCATTCCAAAATATCAAAAATGCACAACGTTAATATTCAAGTTTTCACTTCTGCCGGCAATCCCGGAGTGCATTTTTTTTTACAAATAATTTCGATATCTTTTAATTATCTGCCTTGGTGGCGCATTGGTAGCATATGGGACTGCTATGCTCGAGTTCCCGGGTTCCATTCCCAGGTCGGGTTTCGTAGTTTGGGTGTTTTCTATGCATAAAATGTATGTATTCACAAAAAAAGTATATATGTATTAATATCAGTTATTTAGTACCCATAGCACAAGCTCTGATTAGTTTGGGACTAGATAGCGTTTCTTAAATGTACGTAAATATTTATATTTATTTATTTATATTTAACTTATGCCATCCTTCCCGCAACCGACAACCAACCGCTTTTGGTGTTGCGGATGTCCATGGGCGGCGGTAATCGCTTACCATCAGGTGATGCGTCTGCTCGTCTGCCCCCTATTAAATAAAAAAAAAAATTTTTACTCTATACGAATTTGAGTAAAAAATTGCCAACAGTATGGTTTACTAGTGCTGAGAACTATTAAGTGAAAAAATGGCAACCCACGATTTAAATCATTGTTAATGGAAGTCTATAGATGTTAAACTTATAAAATCCCCGAAAACCATTGGCACCTTGCATACCATTTAATAATATCAAGACATCTCTTACGTTAGATACTTTCTACTTACTACGTTTTGGCAAATGTTAGTAACAACCGAAACACGTCAGAGGAAGTGCGAATTGCAGAATATTCGAGGGTGGAGCGAAGATCTTCTCCTCCATCTACATTGAACCTGTTGCCACCTTCCTAGACATGATACGAATCAAATCATTAACAATCTTAGGAATTATTTCATAACAAAGCTTGCTATATCTACTAGTATTATTGAAGATTTAGGACAGACGATAGAAACGTATTGCATACTTTAACTTTCTAGGTCAATAACAAGAAATATTAAAACAAAACTCACAATCTAAGTTAAACTCTCACGATTAATCGTTTACCTTCACGGCCGATTCGTCGAGATCGATTCATGAGTTCGTAACACTACGTAAGATTACTGCGCGTACGCATCACTCGGTGACGTAACGAGTGGCGCGAATTGATGGATTGAGCGACTACTTTCTCTTTTATTCGACTTGTCCGTTGTAAGTACGAAAATTTATATACTCGTTTAGTTGCTTCAGATGTCAATTTTAGGAACACATTTTTACCCGCAGCTTGTGCAAGTATAGATTTTATAAAGTCAGACTACCGTTTAAATATTATTTTTTATATTTCCGAGATGTAAAACTTTTTACCGACTTCAAAAAAGGAGGAGGTTCTCAATTCGATTGTATTTTTTTTTGTTTGTTACCTCATAACTTTCGATTGGGTGAACCGATTTTGATGATTCTTTTTTTATTTGACAGCTGGTGCTTCCCGTGTGGTCCCATTTCAATTTGGTACAGTTCTTGAAGTCGATTTTTTTTTGTTGTTGAAATTTGTGATTATTATGGATAAAGTTACCAACATACTCTGTAACTAAGACAAGATCTTGCAGAGTCTGATTAACATGCAGGGTCCATGTCTGATAGTGTTGTGGAGTTCTTATCCGATTCTACTATAGGATCCGTGTCTGATTTTACTACATAATCATGTCTGATTGTCTCGTAGATCAATGTCTGATTGCCCTGCAAACGTCCATGATTTAGTTTAACTTTCTTTAATTGTTTTCTTAACTACTTCATTTTATATACATTGAATATGGAGTAGAAGTAAATTTATCAAACTACAAAACGATATGTCCATGTTAACATAATAAGAGTGGGTAATGACCTCGTGCCCCAAAGAAGACATCATCGTTTCTATGTTCTAATAGAATACGAGTAGTTACTAATCGGAGCTTTGTGTATTTATTACCGTTCATAAATGGGCTTTGGCAAGGGTCATACAGTCTTGTATTTACATTTTAATTAGATTCCGGAATGTAACACTTTTTACCCAGTTCAAAAAAGGAAGAGGTTCTCAATTCGACTGTTTTTTTTTGTTTTTACCTCATAACTTTCGACTGGGTGAACCGATTTTGATGATTCTTTTTTTATTTTAAAGCTGGTGCTTCCCTTGTATTCCCATTGCAATTTGGTCCAGTTCTTGAATTCGGTGTTTTTTGTTGTTAAAATTTGTGATTATTATGCATGAAGTTACTAAAATACTCTGTAACTAAGACAATATTCTGATTGTCATGCAGGGTCCATGTCTGATAGTACTGTGGAGTTCGTATCTGATTGTACTATAGGATCCGTGTCTAAGCTTTGTGTATTTATTACCATTCATAAATGGGCTTTGGTAAGTATCATACCTTCTTGTATTTACATTTTAATTTGAAACTAACGTCACAGAAGTACCTAAGGTTTTTTGTCAGTATATGTTTATACATACATATATCTGTATATTGAAATTTGTACCTTGCTTCAATAGAATTGAAACTTTAGAGGACGTTAAATAACGTTGTAAGCGCTCATTTTGAAGAGGATCTGACCTTTGGTTCAGTAGGTAAAGGTCAACGTTTGCAACGGTCCTGAGAGTAAAGGCTTGACTGCACGGATAGCATAGTGGTTCAAACTCCACGTTGTTTATCAGTGTTGTTGGTTCAAACTCCACACGTGACAACACTTCGTTTGATCTACAAATTATTGTTCTAAGTCTAGGTGTTCTGTATGTCTGTATCATATATCGCATATTTTTGTAAAATTCCATGCGACACAGGATTGGGTGCACATGCGGGAGTTGTCTTTTTGAAATTAAAAAACGAAGGCACTCTTAACACCAATAGGCATAGATAGAAAAATCCGTGTATAATATAACTAATTAGGTAGGTATATAAAACATTCTGTTATTGTTTCTAAGAAATACCGCTAAGCTTAATTTATGTCATGAGTCATATTTCTGTATTTCGACATTAAATGACATTGATATGATATTGAATATGAATAATATTATCTCGTCCTAGTCTGGTCAGCGTGATAAAGCAAGCGAAAACCAACTTTCTAAGGAGATGTTTATGTACAGCATTGGATAAATTAATGATAGTGATGATTAATAAAACAAATATTCCACTGCACGCAAATATAGATATTTAAAACCATTACTTTTAATTTTCACAAGTTTCAAATACCCACAGTCGTTCACTTAATACAAGTCCAGCGACAACTCTTAAATCAAAATCCATCAAGACGTTTAAACTACAGACCATGCCCAAGACATATTTCTACACATAATAAATACAGTGTACTTTGGTATAAAAACAATGGTAAAAGTATTAATTGGACCTTTCGAACGAATACGTCACCATTGACGTTGAAAAACATAACGCACTTTAACAGAAATATATCCATTAATATTTGAGCCTGTATAAAGTTATCGATTTCCGCATTCAAACACCTGAAACTGGCTATTGTATGAAGGCCGTAACAGCTGTGCAAGGGAAAGTTCGCAAGTTAGGTACCCGTTCCTTGTACATGCAATTTAAACATGATATAAGTCTTGTTCGAGTTGTAGTTGTCTTGTCCCTGAAATTTAATAGCAAATATCTACATAAGGAGAAAATAGGCCAGTTTAGAATAATCTGTAGGCGGTATCAGTCCACGGGCACTGAAGTTAAATGATAACGAAAGTATATGTATTAATGTTCGTATAATTACACACTTAACAATTATTATAAACACGGTAGCTACACGGAAGAGTAGAAGTTAAACACGCACACAAGTCAATAGAATTTAGTAAAGATATAGTAGAAAGATATAGTTGAATAGGAATGAAAATTAGAAATTACAATATATAAATTATGATAGCGTTAAGCGTCAAGCAACAATATGGTAGCGGGAGCCCGAGAAAACTAGCGCGGAATGTGCGTCGTATGCAAGCAGACAATGCACTGTCTGGTGAGAGTTGGCTCAAAACGAAGCGGCGCGCGCGGCGCCGCGCCGAGTTAACACGACGTTTGCCGATGGCCACACCTCCGCTATACAGCTGTTCCGCTACAGTACTCCCCCCCGAGACCTTTCCTACGGTCGATAAAAATCGGGGAAACGTACCCTTCTACCGCTTCTTGTGCTCTTCTCTTGAACAACAGCAGGGGGCGTAGGTGGCAATGTTACCTCAGGTGAAGCGACGTCTTGAGCAGTGAAAGCGGGTTTTAATCGATCCACTGATACGTTGTCTTCCTTACTATGGAACGATATGCAAAAATATTTTGGACCTCGTCGTAGTACCTTGTAGGGACCTTTATACGGCGGCTCCAATGTCTTCCGCACGCGATCTTGCCGTACAAATACGTGGGACGTATGTTGTAGCTCCTTGGGTACATAAAAGGGTCCTTTTCTATGCCAAGACGCTGGTTTGGGAGCAAGGTTGGCCATGTGTTGAGCAAGACGAGGGACGAAACTGGTAATATCCCCCAGCTTATGGTCATCAGTAGGTGCGAGGAATTGGCTAGGTAGGCGTAATGGCTCGCCGTAGACCAGCTCGGCTGCAGAGGCTTGAACGTCTTCCTTCCAAGCACTTCGCATGCCTAGAAGAACCAATGGAAGTACCTCCGTCCATTGGGTGGTGTTGTAGCACATGATAGACGACTTGATTTGGCGATGCGTCCGTTCTATCATTCCGTTGCCCGAAGGGTGATATGCAGTGGTGCGAAAATGCTGTGCGCCGACTAACGAAGTAATGGCCTTAAACAAGCCGGACTCGAACTGACGACCCCTGTCTGTAGTTATCTGCGATGGGCAGCCAAATCTTGCTATCCACCCGGATAGCAGGGCGGCCGCGCATGCATCAGCAGTCTGGTCTTTCATGGGGACCGCCTCACACCACCGTGTGAATCGGTCAACGATGGTGAGACAGTACCTGAAATCATTAGACGGGGTTAGTGGCCCTACGATGTCGAGATGGAGGTGGGAAAATCTCGACGAGGTAATAGGGAAAGGAGAAAGTGGGGTAGAGGTGTGACGGGTAATTTTGCTTCGCTGACAATCGAGACAGCACCTTGACCACTCTCCACAGTCCCTGCGGATCCCTGGCCACACGAATCTTTGTGTGACTAGTCGCACGGTAGCAGTACATCCGGGATGACTCAGACAGTGAAGTGCATCGAAGACTTGCTTACGTAAAGCCGGTGTAACATAAGGCCTCGGTGTTTGAGTTGAGACGTCACAGTATAGTTTGATGTCTGAGCCTGCCGGAGTAATAGGTCTTAACTTTAACGACGAACCATGTGAGAGCTGTGCTTGAAGTTCGGAGTCCGTTTCTTGCGACTTAGCGAGTACAGTGAAGTCGATAGCTTTTGTAACCTCTTCTACGCGGGATAAACTATCAGCGACGACGTTTTCTGATCCCGGTATGTATCTTATATCAGTTGTAAACTGAGCAATGTAGTCAAAATACCGGAATTGCCGAGGAGAACAATTTTCCCTAGGTGTTTTATAAGCGTAGGTAAGTGGTCTGTGGTCTGTAAATACAACAAAATTCCTTGCTTCAATCATGTGTCTATAATACTTTATAGCTTCGTATATAGCTAGTAGCTCACGATCGTAAGTAGTATATTTTTTCTGAGCCGTATTCAATTTCTTTGAAAAGAAAGCAAGGGGTTCCCATTCTTTGCCATTACGTTGTTGAAGTACAGCTCCTATGGATACGTCGGAAGCATCGGTTAGGATGGACAGCTCAGCGTGAGGCAGAGGATGCACAAGAAGAGTGGCGTTAGACAGAGCTTTCTTGCAGTCATTGAAGGCGGCTAACTCCTGTTGCGTCATATGTACCGGCGCTGATCCCTTGAGGGTACCTCCTGCTAGCATAGCATGTAGCGGCACTTGAATTTTAGCAGCACCCGGTATAAACCTTCGATAGAAATTCAGCATGCCAAGGAACCTTCGAAGTTCTTTTATTGTCTTGGGTACCGGGAACTCCTGGATGGCCTGGACCTTGGTGTCCAGGGGCTGAAGGCCAGCAGCAGAAACTAGATAACCCAGATAAGTTACCTGTGGCTGTCCCCAGACGCACTTACTTTCGTTGATTAGCACGCCATAGTCAGATAAGCGTGTCAGTAGCGTTCTCAGGTGAACCTCATGGAGTCCAGGGGGTGAAAAAAGGAGCAAATCGTCTATAAACCCGTAGCAGAAGTCGAGACCTGTAAGCACTTCGTCTATGAATCTCTGAAAAGTACTAGCAGCGTTGCGTAAACCAAAATTCATATATTTGAATTCAAATAATCCGAACGGCGTGGTTATCGCGGTTTTGGGTATATCAGGCGGATACACGGGAATTTGATTGTATGCTTTTACCAAATCGATTTTAGAAAACATGGTGCATCCAGTGAGCTGATGGGCAAAGTCTTGTATGTGTCGAACTGGATACCTATCGGGTATAGTACGGGCGTTGAGTGCACGGTAGTCGCCGCATGGTCGCCAACCATCGTCCTTCTTCTTCACCAGGTGCAGGGCTGATGACCATGGACTTTCAGCTCTCCTAGCTGTACCGTTAGCAACCAAATCGTCAAACTCCTTCTTAGCTATTCTAAGACGTTCGGGATCTAAACGTCTAGGTCTACAGGCTACCGCTGGTCCAGGTGTAGTCTTAATATAGTGTACAGTTGAGTGCTTAATAGGTCTAGGTTCAGAAGTGGTACCTGCAGGACGGGTCAGCTCCGGAAACTCTCGCAGCAGTTCGTGAAATTTAGTAGATCCACTCACAGTTTTTATAGATGCCACGTCGTCTGGGACTCGTTGTGGTGCTCCGGACACGGTGAGTGACGTGGTGCCATCAATAAGCCTGTGATTACGACAGTCAATTAACAAATTATAAAAACTTAGAAAGTCGATGCCTATTATCGGTTTCGATACGTCCGCGATCGTGAACTTCCATTTGTAGTCTCAGCGAAGTCCCAGGTTCAGACTCAGTTGTATGGGGCCATAGGTATTTATAATAGAACCGTTTGCAGCTGTCAACCCATACTTAGACTTATAACATGGAGTCTTAACTGCGGATCGAGGAAACACACATAGATCTGAACCGGTATCAATAAGGAATAGCATCTTGGATCGGTGCTCGAGTACAAATAGTCGGCCTGTACCATTTGGGCAGTCAGACGCCGCTAATTCCGGCTGCCCTTGGAGTTTTCCGCTCGCCATTCACAAGGCTGTACGCATTTATGGGCCTTCGCTCCGTACGTGTAATGATAAAAACAGTGCGGGTAATCAGGGGGCGGCTGGCGAGGCCGTGAACGAGATCTGGAACTCTTGAAGTTCCTTGTCCTAGTACGACTATGTGAACGGTTACGTACCTGGTGTTGTGCGTCCAACCGAGTAGTGAGTGACGCCACTTGCTTAGTAAGTTCACTTATCTGAGCAGCCATCTCCTGTACGAGTAACGGCGGACTCGTTGCTGAAACACTCGCCAACTGCTGGGGCTCGGCGGGTGCTATGTCGTGTACGGTGTCGGCTAACTCCGCCAGCTTCTCCAAAGAAAGTTCGGGCTGCGACGCTAAAACTGTTTGCAAATTATTAGGTAATCTACTAGACCATAATGTTTTTAAAAAATCGTCAGGCATGGAAGGGCCTGCTAGATTCTGTAGGTGCCGTAGAAATTGTGAGGGTTTTCTATCACCTAATTCCTCATACCTCAACAACTGTTGTACCTTACGCTCACGCGACGCTGATAAACGCTTTATTAGTTCCATTTTTAATTTTACATATTTTTCATTTGCGGGTGGATTAGTAATAACGTCTTTTACCTCCATTGCATAGCGAGGCTCCAACGCGCAAACGATATGCTGAAACTTCGTAGAATCCACTGTAATATTCGCTATCGCAAACTGGCACTCCATTTGGGCGAACCACATTTCAGGGTCATCGGGCCAAAATGGAGGTGGACGTACACCTACCCGACACGCTTCGGTTCCAGAAAAATCGTCCTTTTGCGGCATTCTTACGGGGTCACCAATGTAGGCGGTATCAGTCCACGGGCACTGAAGTTAAATGATAACGAAAGTATATGTATTAATGTTCGTATAATTACACACTTAACAATTATTATAAACACGGTAGATACACGGAAGAGTAGAAGTTAAACACGCACACAAGTCAATAGAATTTAGTAAAGATATAGTAGAAAGATATAGTTGAATAGGAATGAAAATTAGAAAATACAATACATAAATTATGATAGCGTTAAGCGTCAAGCAACAATATGGTAGCGGGAGCCCGAGAAAACTAGCGCGGAATGTGCGTCGTATGCAAGCAGACAATGCACTGTCTGGTGAGAGTTGGCTCAAAACGAAGCGGCGCGCGCGGCGCCGCGCCGAGTTAACACGACGTTTGCCGATGGCCACACCTCCGCTATACAGCTGTTCCGCTACAAATCTATGGTTCAAGAAGTTTTGGTCAGATTGAGATCTAATTATTATACCATACCATAAGCAGCTTATTTCAAATATAGTTTTTATCTATTTTTTGAAACCATAATGTGGTACATTTAATTTCGAAAGTAACTCTATCTGTTGATCTATCTGTTTATCTGTCTGTGCTAAACTGCTGAACCGATTTGTATGCATTTCGGTTTAGAGAAAGATGGGATTTTAGAAACGATATAGTCTACTTTGTGCCGCAAAAATCGACATACTCATAACATACAGCAGAGCCGCGGCTAGTCAAATACAAAATACCAAACTTAGAAATATAAACTTTACACATATTTTGTACAGAAAAACAAAATAGATAAATGAAGTATAGATACTAAAGATAGCGTTCATGCGATCGCGATTATCTGGCTTTACAAAACTTACATTTACACTAACTTAGATAAATATGCAACAAACAAAACATTTGCATACAATCCGTTCGTATGAGAATAAGAGTATTAAATCTGATTTACAGTTTGATAAGTTTTTGTTAATATTTCAGTTTTCAATGATATAACTGGCTTTCTGTAGGTATTTAATGTGAAATGTCGTTATGCACGCATTAGAATGCATTTTACTTCCCACCTTATACAACAGATTTTGTGACTATGAAACATCACTTCAAAAATGCAGATTCATACCGTTCGCGTATTTATTATGACGTGTTCTTCTTGAAACTCGCGGGCTGGGTTACCGCAATTCGACGACTTCATTGCGCCTATTTTGCGTGGTGGGATGGCTTCATACGTGCCACCCCAGTTCCTCCAAGAAGCCTAGCAGACCCTTCACGTTGCCGACGACTTCTGGGAGTGACCTCGGTGATCCGAGGTGTCTCGCCCGGTATTCTGCCACCACAGGACATGTCATAATGACATGGGCGGCTGTCTCCTCCTCCTCCATGCATACTACTAAATGTATTTTGATGAAACTTTACAATAATATAGCTTATACATCAGAATAACACATAGGCTACAATTCATAAAGATATAGCTTTGCCTCGTGGCGTTACGTGCGGTTATTGTCGTACCGCGGGGTTCAGCTTGTTTGCTCATATTTAACTTAGCCTTCCATTCATTGGAATCTATATGATTATATTAAACTTCATGATGACTGAATTAACCAGAATATTTGAAACAGTTAATAACTAATGAAACCGTGGATCTAACATTTTTTGTGGCATTTCTCTATTGAAAACCAACCACCCTTAAAGTTTGGAATTGCAGAAGAAAAGGTTCATAAAAAGTATAGTAATTTTGAAATAATAAACGTTGAGAATATTATTTTAATATTTTTCTTAAGTTTGTATCTTTTTCTGTAGAAAAAGGCGTACTCCTTCTTAAAAGGCCGGCAACGCACTTGCAACGCCTCTAGTATTGCGGGAGTCCATGGCCGGCGGTAATCGCTTAACATCATTACTAAGTAACGAATTAATGATTTTGTGCATTTTTTTTTATGTTTTAACTGTCAAAATGACTTTGCTTTTCTGATGGAAAGCTCGAGTAGACACCAAGAGTGGTGATCACCATCTTCAAAGAGAATGTGTACAGTGAAGCTTAAATTTCGCAACTAAACGAAAAGCAACCCTCATTTCACCTTTACTTGGCGTCTTCACAATGTAAACTGTGGATTTATTTCTTCTAAATACACAGAGTTGTATTAAAAGAAGGGTCGTGCCTACCTCATAAAAGTTGGCTTATAACTGTACCTTTGATATTATATTTTATTATTAATACATGAAGATTTATCTTTGCACCCTTTTTAAACAAATATCGCGTATATGTAGAAGAAGAAATGCAGAGAACTAAAATGATTACATAAAAAAAATATTGCGTCGGTGGTGCAGTGGTAGCGTATGCTACTACTGTGCTTGAGGTCTCGGGTTCCATTCCCTGACTCGGATCAAATGTTTGCATGATCTGCCAATACTTATTTCGGTGTTTTTTTATATATCAAATGTATATATTTACTGAAAGAAAGATTATTTTGTATTTATTTCAGTTGTCTAGTACCCATGATAAAAGCTCTGCTTAGTCTGGGACTAGATGGCTTTGTGTGTTGTATGTCTGAAATATTATTTAAATAATATTTACTATGTTTATACTACAAAGTATATACTCGTATCATGGTACAAAAGTTTGTAGGGTGATAGTTCCAGTTATAAATAAAATTAAAGAAGACATTGAAAATGGTCGGCATTCCAGTAAAGGTGAATTAAAAGATTTATTAAATACTATAAAATGAAGTCGGTTCTGCTATCTATTCGCTTAGAACTTTAAAACTTTAAACTTTAATGCAGTTTTCAATGTATAATTTCCCTAATGTGCATGTAGCACCTTATAATAAAAGAAATCCGGGCACTTTAAATACTTACGTGCGAAGCCGGGCCATGTCGCTAGTAAAATATTATCAATAAAAAGTTTTTTTTTTATTATATTGCGGGCAAACGAACAGACATATCGCCTGATGGTAAGCGATCACCGCCGGCCATGGACGCAACACGAGAGGCGTTGGCGGTTGTAAAGTCTTTTCAGGTATAATTATAATAACGTGGCCAAATACCTTTATGATATTACATGTGAAGTGTTTTTGTTAATTTGCTCTCTTTACAAATAACAAAACAACATGTTTGTTTTTAACAATATCTAAGTACCTAACGGATTTCTAAACTAGTCAAGTATTTTCTCCAGATACATCCATTTTTACTTTGGAATAGAGTGAAAACGAGCAAACGTACTGATGGTAACCGATTACCGTCGCCCATGGACACCCGCAACACCAGAGGCGTTACAAGTGCGTTGCTGGCCTTTTAGGAAGGAGTACGCTCTTTTCTTGAAGGTTTGATTATTAAAACTATAAATAAATTCAACCTTTTTGCAATATTTATCTTTGATACGTACGTATAATTATTTATTGAGAACACAATTATTAGGTACATAGCAATGAAGTAATATAGCCTTACTATGCTTGCTCGCACGCAGCTATATTTGAAAATGCTTTCTTAGAAAATGAACATTAAACAAAGTCAAATTAGAACAGTTCAATCTCTTGTGTCATTATATTGTAATTAACAATTTCATATAACAACCTGTGTATAGTTTATGACAAGATTGAAATATTTGTTACAATTGAAACGTACTCTACCGAGAACTACACGCGGTCTTTACCTAAATAAATTGTTCAAAGAAAACTGAAGTAGACGAATTTCGTTATCGTCTTAACATCTACGATTTAAATTCCCAAAGGAATAGTTCTCGTTATTCTTATGATTATGGCTATGTTCTCCCTCGAGTATCTATTATGGTGACCTGTAAAGAGATCCACGGTGGGAAAAACATTACTATGGCCTGAGTTAATTGAACGACAAAATAATTACACGACGACGCAACTCCCTGGCGCGAGGCCTGCTTCTGGCAGCGAGTTTAAGGAGAGTCCTCCCTCCCGCTAGACACTTATGCAGTTTTTCTAATTTTTCTCGATAATTTCATAGGCGCTCCTATTAAAGTTTTTTTTTTGTTTGTTTGTATACACACTCTAAAGAATTTAAACGCAGATTTAAAAAAAAGAAGTTGAAAGAGCGTGAAAATTCTATAAAATTACGAATACATAAAAATTTAAATTATATACCATGTTACTTTATTTTTTTATCTGAGAGACGAAACATAGAGAAAAGAAAGTAATCTAAACTGTTCAATTAGAATATATGTAAATATTCATGGACATATATCAATTACACTACGGTATTACTTTCATTGATATATTAAATACCAGCTGACCCACGCAACCTCGTTTGCGTCTTAAATTGCCCGTTGCGTGAAAATTTGCCTCCGTTTTTTAAACTTTTTTCATTGGTACTCCGCTCCTATTAGTAATAGCGTGATGATATATAGCCTATAGTTTTCCTCGATAGATGGACTATCCAACACCGAAATAATTTTTTAAATCGAACCAGCGGTTCCTGAGATTTGCGCGTTCAAACAAACTCTTCAGCTTTATTAGTGGTATAGATTGGTATAGATAAATGCAATTAATGATCAAAGCAATCTATCAAATTAATGAAGCTTACATATGCCGTCATATACAATCAATATCATAATAGATGGCTGGAAATATATTATTTATTCATTTAATTAATTAGGCACTAACACACACCTAATATAAAATTACACATCTACCTCGCCGACGTACATTAAACACAGATTACATTAATTATGTCGTAAAACATATTAGTATCAATAATACTTCTTAGTAACTACATTTTAAAAAAAATGTTGAATTAATTTGTTTTGTCTTGCAATTGCAAAGTCTATGACAGAGTGACTAATTAAATCATGTCAAAACGCACATTATACAACAAATGTCAAAGCAAAGTCAGGCTAAAAAAGGTCGGTATTATCAAAAATCGCGTTAGAAGCTCATGAATTTTCAGGCAACTTGTCAATTTCCAGAATATTAGCCCGGCGCCAGTCGAGTGCAAATAACGCGGTCCACTGCAAAATGTACTGGAAACTTTGCGCTGACCACAGTCCTTTGCACTGCACGCTCCAAATACAGTTTACCCACGTGATTTAGTGAGCTTATAGACTGAATTTACATGTTACCTTGGCTAACACTAGAGGGGTGTTATAAACTGCACCACGTCGCGTTGCTATAATTCACAACTTTGTATTTAGATACTTAACAGAGTTGTCGAGGAGTGTATTTTAAAAAGGCTTTAGATTATTGTTATGAACACTGTTTATTTTTTTCTTTGTTTTTTCTTTCAACACTTTTATATCAAGCATGCAATGTATCAGGATGTTGTTGATATTTGTAATACTGTTGTTACTGGTATTTCTTACACTTTTGAGAGGTTCCAGTTAATATGTCGCTAGTGGCAAATTCTATCTATATATATATCTACTTATGCAATTTTATAGACAATGAAAGTTTTATGTTTTTTATTAATTACCAACTTTGCTTATAAACTTGAACCTCCATAAGTAATCTGTGGAAAACGTAGTGGGTAGTGAATTTATTAAGTTTAGATTTTCTAATAACAACCCTATGTACATTTTATATACTACTGTTTGTGTTCCATAATTGAATAAATAAATAAACAAATATTTGGTTGATTAAAGGATGTATTTGATATTTTTCTTTGGTAATTATACAATTCACAGTACGAGTAATTTAATTAAATTCACCATCCATTAAAGATAGATAAATTCTTAGTTACCTATAGACAAAATGAAAATACTATACTATAATCATTGTTACAAATAAATTATACAACAAGATTATTGCGATTAAAGTTCTCGTTAAGACAATTAAAAAACTCAAATAAGGGGCAGTTGAAATAAACTATTAAAGAGTCTTCCATTCACGTCGTAATACTCTCAATAGTGGTCTTCGAGATGTTTTAGTGTCATGTTCTTTCAGAAAGTTGTTAGTAGTTGCTAAATACTTATTTATTTGTCCCCTAAGTTTCTAACTGGTAGCCTGAGTTTTTACTCTCTTTATGGCGCAGTTATAACGTATGCAACTGAGTGAGTGTGAATCTCTCGAGTTCGATTCCCAAGTCGTTCATCAAATGTTTGTGTGAACTACAAATATTTGTTTTGGAGTTTCGGCGATTGCTATGTATAATTTGTATGTATTTACAAAAAAAGTATTTAAGTATTCTATCAGTCAAGCTAGTTTTCGTAGTACAAGGTCCGTTTAGTTCGAATGTCAATGTGTGAGAAGACATTGTGTGTCAGAAGTTTGAAATTTTCTAAATTTCTGTCATATTCGAAAGGACCATACGGACGGACTTCGAATATCGAGTTGTATCGTATTGGTTGACTTTGCACAACTTTATTCGTTTTCTCGAAGTTTAATTAATGTTGGAATAATTTCACAACTTCAGTATGCACCAATAAAACCACAAAAGATAATTTTATATTAAATGAAGTGTGCACAGTAAAATAATACAAATAGTTATTTAAGTTAATATGTTGCGACAGCGTAAAAGTATTAAATGCATTGCTTAAAAAAATAAAGGTAACTCAATAAAAATTCAAATTGTGAAGATTACATGGCGTAAGTGAGGCATAGACAGTGAGAAAATTAAAGAATTCCAATGCGACAAGATTACCTCACGACACACCGCATTTATTATTAGTAGATTGCAGAAGCAAAGCGGCCATATCGTTGTAATTTTGCATCAAGATCCACAGGGTTGGCACATCCGCGGCCATGTTTTAGCCTACACTGCATTGGAATAAAGTATTACGAGGTTTCAATTTACGTGCAAATGACTATGTTGCATTTTGATACAACAGTGTACCTTACGTTTTATATTTCATGAATACTGTAGTTGTATGTCATTAAAACTAATATCTGGTGCAGTATGATATAATAAAATATTTGATTATCGAACTTCTTGGCGTGGTTGGCGTACTCGACTAGCTGTTAGCGTATGCGACTACAGATCAAGAGCTCCAGAGTCGGGACAAAACCACCTGTGCTCCGTCCGAGCACGTTAAACCGTCGGTCCCAGTTATCACGAACAACTATGGCAATCGTTATTAGGAAGTCATTGCCCTCAAATATATACAGACAACTAGTTCAATCTTCGAGTTCAGTTCACCCTCAGGGTTGCGGAGGTCCGATGCCAGTCGCTCCGTGGAAAAACTGACATTCTAGGAAAACTGGTGGAACTAGTCGCTGACCCCAAATAATCTTGAGAATAATAAAGGCTAGGCAAAAGATAATAAAATCAGCAAGTTTGTTTGTTGTGCCAACCCTAGAAATATAACAGTTACGTCTAGACCGTGAATTAAATTTAGACTTTCTCTAGAAACTAACACTAACTAACAAACTGACATCCGATTCGTCTCTGTGCTATGCTATCACCTTTGAAATCCTGCGGAATTTAATGACGACATAGTAAACAGTGATTAATTTTCTAATAAAACCTTGACTCAAAACTAGTTATTTAGAAATCTCTTGACTACTAATTCAGATGATAAATTGATTGTTTTGTCTCATGTTTTATTTAAAAGGAAAATTTCTGCTTTGAACACCCTCTTTATCGTGTGGTCCTTTCAAAATAGGAATGGTGATGCCGCCGATGATAGAGTATTTGTATAACCTTATTGTTTTTCAATATTATCTGTTTTAATAGTGATGGCCAGAATGTCAAACATGTCCCACTGTAGTTAGATGCATGGCAACCCTAATCTATTTGACATAAGCATCTTCAAGCTATATTAAACGCTTACTAATTCCATCAAAGGAAAAGTCTTCGATGGTTTGCAGATTTGGGTCACCCTCGAATTGTAAGTGGTATTTTTTTAAAGAACAAAAGAAGTATGTTAATCCACTTTTAAAACTTCAAATCATCATAAATCTTCGAGAAAGAAGTCAATGAATTATAATGCAATATTAGTTTTGTTAAATCCTTTATTTTTCGATACTAATATTATAATTATATTCAGCCATGAACAGATCACCAATATAGATTACACATCTATTTAAATACGTTATCCTGTAACTTGAAATAAAAATAATATTATTAGAAAAAATCCATTAAAAATAAAACCTATTTTTCATCGATCATTTATTAGATAGTAAGACACGGCGTCATTAATTAATTGCTTACATAACAAATTAAGTAGATATAATGTTTGACATTTAAAAACCTGTCTTTTAACTATATGGTAAATGGAAACAATTTAAATTGAAAGGATAATAATAAAATTCACTATTGTATATTCAAAATCGGTTCACTCAGACAAAAGTTATGAGGTAAGAAACATAAACAAAAAAATACAGTCGAATTGAGAACCTCCTCCTTTTTTGAAGTCGGTTAAAAAACAAACAAAAATGCGCATCTGAAATATTTCCTTATATAATTGTACAAATATTACATTATTATTTAAAAACATAAATTATTTCTCATTGACCCACACATTTTTCATTGTATAATTCACATATTAACGTTGCAGCAATACTTCATAATCCCACATTCCACCAAACCGCCAAAATATGCAGGTCAGTTCCGGCTGTAAACAATTGGTAATAAATAACAACTTCCTTCATTGTTCTGTAATTTTAGAACTTATAAACTAATTTAGTTGATAACCATACCATGAGAATAGTGTTTAATTTCTTTTTGTATCTTCATTTATAATGAGGTCTCTCGAAGCCACTTGAACACGAAGAATTTCGGATAATTATTCATATTATATGTACTCGTATACATAATATATTTTCTTTAACATGTAATCTTTGAAATTGCAACTGTAAGCTACGAATAATTAATACTTTAGAGAGAAAGTGTTATAATATTAAATGTCAAGAATGTTCTTCATCAAATTGACGTAATTTTACTGTTGAAATTAAATGCAAGGCAGTAAGCAGGTATGGCACTACCATAACGTTAATTAAAGTGAATTAGTTCTAGGCCCCACGAAAAATAAAAATGATAACTAAGTTGGTGTATATGCAACTGTAAGCTACGAATAATTACTAGATACTTTAGAGAGAAAGTGTCATAATATTAAATGTCAAGAATGGTCTCCATCAAATTGACGTAATTTTAATGTTGAAGTTGAATGCAAGCCAGTAAGCAGGGGGCAGTACAATAACGTTAAGTAAAGTGAATCCAAATCCAACACGATTAGTTCTAGACCCCACGAATAATAAAAATTATAACTAAGTTGGTGTATATAACGAATAAGGTAGTTGACTGTGTCGTAAATAAATACCGATGTCTCCTTGATTAAAACGAACATTACAAAACATCTCGTAAAGTTTAATTATTATAGGTTTTCATTTCTTTTACATATTTTAATCAAATAAACACTGAAATATATTGCTCAATTGACTAGTTTAACACAGTGACGTCACAAGTTTGTATTTAGTACGTTTTTCATACAAAGTTATCGTTTTGTCAGATGATAAAAAGTGACTGATTTGACTGAGGTATCAACTACGTTATTATAATGTTTGCATTTATACAGTTCCCTTTGATGTAGGCGGCATTCTATACTGCCACTGCCTCCAAGTTGTCTTTGAAAGAACAAACTTAAATAGCCCATCTTTTTAACAGACTTCATAAGAGGAGTAGGTTCTCTATATTTTTTTGTTGATTACGTTTTACGTCAGTCACGCGTCACAATCTTATAATAAAATATTTCGAGATTCGCTATCGAAAGCGAAAATACTTACCTACCTACATTAAGCTACAACCGAACATGCAATGCGATGCATTCGCTCTTACATAAATTGCGGTATGTATAATCTCAGTCAATTTAGTCTGCGGCGTCGATGCAGGGCTGCAAATATCCGCTACCCCGACCATTTCCGTAACTATTAAATGGGTATCTGAGTGAATATCAAAGGCACGATCTGTTTACCAATAACATGGCGTGAAGATCATTAATCTTGTGCCAAATGCAGTGAGCAATGCCAGCTAAATTTGTCAGTAAAGTTATGGTATGCAGTAAAATACCGAATAATAATAAAATAGTCTGTTTCTATAACTTTTTGACAGCTATTTTTGAGATGTGGGTTGATTATGGTCTTTAAATCATAGCTGTTAATATTATATGTCAGACAACAGCGACATGAAAGATTCGAACATGTTATCTTAAATACGCTATCTTCTTCCTAGCCTTTATTATCCCCAAGATAATTTGGAATCGGCTACTAGTTGAACCGGTTTTGACCCGAATATCAGTTTTTCCACGGAGCGACTGGCATCGTACCTCCACAACCCTGAGGGTGAACGGAATTCGAAGGTTGAACTAGTTCTCAGTATTTTTGAGGGAACTGACTTGCCAATAACGATTGTCATAGATGTTTGTGACAACCGGGACAGACGGCTTAACGTGCTCTACGAGGCGCGGGCGGGAAACATCGCCATCTACCATACTTCGGGTTGCTATTAAGAATTTCTTGTAAGAGAAACCCAACAGCAGTCCGACTGGGGAATAGAACCCGAGACCTTTTGATCGGCAGTCGCTTTCGCTAACCACTAGACCGACAAGGCAGTGTGTCTTAAATATGCTATGGTGATCTTAAACGTGGAATGTGTTTTATTAGACTTAATTACTTGCCTTCCAGATAATTCTATCCAGCATGGATAGATAAACTTAGGTCGTCCTTGCCCGTATTATGACCAGATACAAAGAACCGTGTTCACTTAGCGACGGTTGTTCGATGATACAACTAAGTCCTTATATTTTAATTTTCTAATGCGTCATCATTCTGACCAAGACCTAAATATTCTCGACCGTGTTTAGGTCTAAGCTGTATGCTTTAGTCTTGGAGGTAATTATTCGCAATACGACCCGGATTTAAAACACCTTTGAAACCGATGTGCTGAATCATTTGTCGTACAAGCTAAAAGTTGTCTAACAGAGAAAGTGGGTGTCGTTACGTAACCTCAATAATTGTTGACCTACACAATTGACATATAAAATATTGTGTTACATTCATCATTAGTACGTTACTATTATCAACAGTATTTAATAGTCCACTGCTGGTTGCTGCAAGCCTCTCCTTCGTAAATAGGTTTTGGCCTTCTGCACCGTAATGGTCAGACGGGTTGGTTTGTTTCAGGTTTTCCTTGTCCTAGCAGTGACGTTAACCTAGTTTGCTCCCTTAGTCACCTCTTAGGACACCCTTGGGATAAATGAGGGTGATGAAATTTTGTATTCATCCTTTTGACTGCCTCGGTGGCGTAGTGGTAGCGTATACGACTGCTAAGCTTGAGGTCTCGGGTTCAAATCCTGGGTCGGATCAAAAGTTTGTGGAATCTACAAATACTTGTTTCGGAGTTTGGGTGTTTTCTATGTATAATATGTATGTATTTACAAAAAAAAAGTATATATAAGTATTTATATCAGTTGTCTAGTACCCATTTTTTTTTTTTTTTTTTTACGTGTGGAAACCCCCTCGGGCCGTCACCCCGCCGGGGTTTGCGGCGGGGCGGTGTGTCGGAATCGAACCGACTAAAACCACACGGTGTGCCAACTCTGCGCCTGAGAAGGGAGGGGTCCGGGAATTGCAGATATTACACTACCGGACCCCTCCCAGCGCCTGCCCGCACTGAAGCGGGCACCTTCTTCAAAAATAAAATCTCAATTTAGGCGACGCACGGCACACGCGTACGTCGCCCCCTCGCGGTTGGCCTGTATTGCGGATGGAGGGGAAAACCCATCCCGTCCATCCGCGGCCACACTCAGGGCGGCATGAGGCGCTGATAGGCGCGCCTCCGCCGCCCCGTGCGCCGGCGGCGGATCGGGTCCGAGTGGATATCGTCCTCTCGGGCCTTCTCCGCCGCCTCCTTCTGCGAAATTACGTCTTCGCAGAAGGTCGCGACCGCGGTAAAACTGCTTTCGCTACCGGCCATGGACAGTACGACGGCCGGTAGCGACAGATCTCCTCCGATGACTGCAGTGAGGGCCCGGCGCTGCTCCGCCCAAGCGGGGCAGAACTCCAGCGTATGCTGGGCCGAGTCCTCACTGCAGTTGCAGTGGTGGCAGGCGGGACTCAATTCCCTCCTAGCGACCGAGTGCAGGTACTTCCCGAAGCAACCGTGCCCGGAAAGCACCTGCGTCAGTCGGAAGGAAAGAGTCCCGTGCTGCCGCCCTGCCCACTCGAGGATGACCGGCTGGAGCGCCTCCACGGTGGCAAAGCCAGCGCGTGGAGCCTCCAGCCGGGAAGACCAACGAGCCATCGTGGCTCGGCGAGCGGCTTCACGCCAATCGCGTACCTCTTCGGGCGGAGGACGATACCCGTTCTCCGCCCGATATTCAGCCGCTCGCCGATAAACTTCGGCGAGCACTTCCGCCTCCAAATCCCACGGGGGTGTTCCGGCCAAGGCGCACGCCGCCTCCGTCGACACGGTGCGGTATCCGCGTATGGCTCTGACCGCCAATACCCTCTGAGGCCGCCAGAGGCGTGCCTTATTCTGGGCGGTCAGAGCCGGGACCCACACCGGTGACCCGTAAAGGGCCATCGACCGGACCACCCCCGTGTAGAGGTGTCTTGTTTCGACGCTGGCTCCACCCAAGTTGGGCAAAAGACGCCCAAGGGCGGAGGCAGCGCCGACCAGCTTAGGGCCAAGCTGTCGGAAGTGCTCGTCGAAGAGCCACCTACCGTCGAGGATCAGGCCCAGATACCTCATCTGGGCCCGAACCGGTACGAGGACCGAGTTGACTTCGATGGAGGCGCCGGGGGGTGGACCACGACGGGGCCCGTGAAATAACAGGGCCTCCGTCTTATCCAGGGCCACCCGCAAGCCCAGCGCCTCGATGCGCCCAACCACCAGAGAAACACCCCTGGTGGCCAGGCGCGCCGCCTCTTGGAAATTGGCCCCCCGAGCTGTGACCAGTGTGTCATCGGCGTAACAAATTACGCCCAGCCCGGGGGGCAGACGACTCCGAAGGACCCAGTCGTACCCCACGTTCCACAGGAGTGGTCCGAGGACAGACCCCTGTGGAACGCCGCACGACATGGGTCGCCGTCTCAAGACGCCATCTCGGTCCTCGTACACGACGGTACGCTCCTCTAAATAGTCTGCCACCAGCCGCCTCAGGTACTCTGGCACCCCGTGGTAGTGGAGTGCTTCCCTGATGCAGCTGAATGGCAGACTATTGAAGGCGTTGGCGATGTCCAAGGACACCGCCAACACCACGCCGCCACAGCCAACCGCCTCTTCGGTCACGGCCCTAAGGCGCATCACGGCATCAACCGTCGAACGCCCCTCTCGGAACCCGAATTGGGCGTCCGACAGGTCGGGCCCCACCTCGCTGAGATGCTGGACGATGCGGGCAGAGAGAATCCTCTCGAACAATTTGCCCGCCTCGTCCAGCAACACGATGGGCCTATAGGCCGCGACCGAATCGGCTGGCCGTCCCGGCTTCTGCAGTAGGACCAGCTTCCCGCATTTCCAGCACTCAGGGAAGCGTCCGGACGCCAGGCTGGCATCCAAAACCTCCCTGAGGCGGTCCGACATATGGTCGAGGGCTCGGGCCATCACTCGGGGTGGTACCCCGTCCGGCCCGGGGGCGGTGTTCTTGGAACGGATCCTTAGAACAGCCGCCCCTACCTCCGATTCCCTAACGGGCGGCACCTCACTCCCTCCGTTCCCGTCGTCTCTGGCCGGACCGGCCATCGACGGGGGCGTGTGCTCCGCCCGCTGCGGGAAAAGGCCCTCGACCACCTGCTGCAGGAAGCTGGGCTGGAGAGTCTCGGTAAGGGGGGGGCCCGCCGTGCGGAGCTTTTGTCGCACCGCACGATATGGGCGACCCCAGGGGTCACGATCGAGACTCTCCAGCATCTCCTTTCTCTTTGCCTCTTTGGCGCGGCAAATGGCCAGCTTCAGAGTTTTCCGCGCTTCGCGGTACTCCTCATGAAGCCGGCCCTCCTCCCCGTCTACGCGGTGGCGTCGCCGCCGGCATCGGGTGTAGGACCTCCGGGCACGAGTACAGGCCGCACGGAGGTCCGCCAACTCCTGGGACCACCAGTAGACCCATTTCCGTGGAGGTCGACAACCCCGAACGCGGGGCATGGCCGCATCGCAGACCTGCGTAATCGCAGTGCGAAAGCGGCCAGCCCCCATGTCGACCTCCTCGGCCGGGGCCCGCGGAGACAGCCAAGACTGAATAATGGCCGCCTCCTCTAGCAGGTCCCTGTCGAGTTTGGCAACTGCCCACCGCGGAAAGCGGGAGTTTGCCGCGCCACGTGACCCCTACTGGGGCCCAGGGACCGGGAGAGCTCAAATCGGATATACAGGTGATCCGAGAGCGTCTCAACCTCATCCAGGACACACCAGTTCCTTACTCGTGCGGCAACAGCAGGGGTAGCGAACGAAAGGTCCACTATCGACCCCCCCTGCTGTCGCACGCACGTATTGGTGGAGCCTCTGTTTAGTAAACAGAGGCCCACCGAGGCCGCCCACTCCACCACAGCCTCGCCCTTGGCGTCCGTCGCTGGGGAACCCCACGCAATGGACTTTGCGTTGAAGTCCCCCAGCACGAGGACGTGCCCAGACGCTAGTCGCCGTATCGAGGTCTCCAAGTTGTTGAGGAAGACCTCGAAGTCGCTCAAACTCCGGTTGGGGGAGAAGTAAACACCGTAGACGGTGATTCCCCCCCACTCGGCGGCCACATATCCAGAGCCCTTGTCTCTAAGCGACAAGGGCGGGGAACGAGCCGCCGAGGAGCCAACGACTGCCACGGAGCCGTCCCGGTCACCCATCCAGTTTGGACGGGAAGGGACGTAATAGGGCTCCGCGACTACGGCAACACCTATCGACCACTGCGCCATGGTTTGCAGGAAGAGATCCTGCGCCGCGGCGCAGTGGTTCAGGTTCGTCTGGACAAGGAGGTTGGAGACTTGATCCATTTACTGGATCGTCTCTACAACCTCCTCCATGGGCGACGACGTTGACGCACGAACGACGTCGGAGGCTGCCAGGGTCGTCTGGCTAGCCTCCGACGCCTGCTGAGAAGCACGGGGGGGCCTGCAGCCCCCCTGCCCCATCTGGTGATTGGCAGGCTTGTTGCCCGCCGCACACACGGGGCAGTGGGGGGCGGCAGAGCACTCTGCCGCCTTGTGCCCCGGTCGACCGCAGCGGAAACAAAGTCCGCTGCAGTCGAAGCAGCTGGCGCACTTCGTGCGTGTGTGTCCCGCGGCAAGGCACTTGTAGCACCTCATCGGCCTCGCGGCCAGGATTGTAATCCTGGCACTCACGAAGCCGACGAGGAGCCTGCCGGCATCAGCCAAAATTTTGGCCGATGCCACGGGACAACTTACCCACACGGCGCCAAGCCCTCCTGGACCGGGGCGGATGGTGCCGACCCTGACGTTGTCCGCGCTACAGCTCGTCTTCATCTGTATTGCAGCGCGGACATCATCGACCGTCACGGAATCGTCCAGGCCCGAAAGGCGCAGTTCCGCGCACTTTGTGGGCCTGGCGATCCTGACACCATCCATGTTGGCAAATACTTCCCGCAACTTCTCAGCAGCGGTGTCCGCCGTCTTTGCGCCATCAGCCCCAGGGAACTCGAGAATTCGAGCTCCCGTTTGGGCGCGGCGCAAGCGGACACCGGCCGTTCCAAATTCACCGGCGAGGCTGTCCCGGGCCTTCTTAAATTTTTGCGAATGTAGTAAACAGGTGTAGCGTGTACATGTATGCTGATGACATGTGCCTACTGAGTGCGTCTAAAGATGTGTATGAAGCTATGAGGAACGTTCAACACGACTTCGAGAAAGTCGCGCGGTGGGCGCATGACAACAGTATAATATTGAATATCAACAAAACTAAAGTCATGCATGTTTACTCACCTTACAATCGTCGCGCCAGAGCAATAAATAAAGAGGAGATAGTAGTTGTTGGACACACATACGAGTGCTTACACATAAATAAAATAAATTGTAAGTGTGAAAAGTTACAATCGGTTGTAAGTTACAAATACTTGGGATTAACGATTGATACACATTTTAATTGGAAATTACATATTAGTGAAGTTAATAGTAAACTTAGATCTATTTTAGGTAAATTTTATGTTTTAAAAAGAATTATTAACAAACATACGTTAACAGTGGTATACTATGCTCTTGCGGACTCATTACTTAGCTATGGACTCAGTGTGTACGGGCGAACGTTTCAAACTTATGTAAAAGAGATAAAAGATCTTCAAACAAGGCTTATAAAGTATCTGGCTAACGAACAAGACAAATTAATGTGTAGCAAAGAATACGAAAAACTATATCCTTTATGTAAAATTCTGCCAGTAGATAAAAAAATTGAATATTTAATAGGCATAGAATACTATTTTAATGACAAACACAAAAAAGCTGTAGAAAATATATACAATACAAGAAGTATAACAGAAAAAAAACTAAGTAAACCTAGAGTAAATAATTATTATGGTGAAAGAATGTCTTCATACGTGGTTCCCCATGTTTTTAATGAAATCGGCCTACTGCGACAACTACCTAAGTTGAGTTTATGTCAATTGAAGACACAACTAAGGGCTCTTTTGTTAGAGAGGATGGGTGTTGTTGATGTGTGAGGGAATTTGATATTTTGTAATTTTATAATGTACTAGTGAGAGTTGTTTAAATATATATGTAGATAAGAGCGCGTCTCGCCAACAAGCTTAACAGCTTGGCGAGTATTTGATTTTTTGTCATGTGTAAGATGTTGTTGTTTATATAAATAAAAAAAAAAAAAAAAAAAAAAAAAAAAAAAAAAAATACGGCCGCATAGGACAGCCCGCCGGTTGTCGCCTCCGGTGTCAAGGTGAGCACTACAGCCGCGGTCTTTGGCAGCTGCAGTTTCCGCGGCTTTTTCGCAGTGGCCCTTGCCACCGGCGGCGACTGCGTGGCAGAGGCTGCCTTTTGGGCAGCCTTTCTGGCCCGCTTTCGGGACGTCTTCGACCCCCCGACTATCTGCCAACCCTCATTGGAGGGGGCAAATGTGGAGGGGCCAGCCACAGGCGTTGGAGCGGGGAGCGGAGGAACCTTCGCTCCAGCCCTTGACACCGCTTTCGGCCCCAGCCTCGGCGCAGCCGTCTTGGCCGTAGCCGGAGCCCTGGCCGCCGGCCCTCGGGCGGCCGCAGGAGCCGGCGCCGCTCCCGTCGCCGACGCGTAGGTTACGCGACCCCCTACCACAGGAAGGGGGGTCGCCGCCGACGACGCGGCCCTCCGCTTCGGCGCCGCAAGCGGCGGCCGCATAATAGGGGCCGCAGGCAGCCTCGCCTCCAGGCCGGCCGTACGACCCTCTATCATTCGCCGGCATGCGTCGAGGATGGCAGCCAGCTGGGCGTCTGTAATCCCAGTGCCGGCAGGGGACGGCTGCGGCGCAGATGGGGCCTGCTGGGATTTGGACGCGGCCCGCTGGGATGTTGACGGGGCTGGGGCCTCTCGCTCCGCCCGGAACTGGGCGAACTGAGCGCTAAGCTCAGCCACCTGCCCCGCCAGGCGGTCGTTGGCCGACTGTAGGCGGGCCACGTCCCCAATTAGGGTCTCGACGACCCCCGCCACGGCAGAAGAGGAGTCCTTAAGGGCCCTCACGAAAGAGCCCTTAAGGTTCACGGACTTGGTGGCCACCTTGTTTATTATGGCCACCGCCGCGTCCGCTGTCTCCTGCAGAGAGACCGATGATTGGGGCCCTGAATCCCCATCCACCGGTCCCCTGATCTTAAGCAGGAGACCACTCATCTCCTCTTCCGCCTGGAGCTCGCCATCAGCCCTGGCCCTTCTGTAGGATTCCGCCTTCGAAAAGGCGGAACCCGACGAGGCTGTGGCGGGGGTTCGAGACCTCCCCCTCTGGCTACTCCCGATTTTGGGCGGCAGCATCTCCAGGGATGTGTCGCTATCGCCGCCGTCCCTGGAGTATTCGCGTTTGCGGCTGTCGATAGGCTCCGTGTCCATAGCCTCCGAGGAGGCACCGGCTGATCCAACCGACGAGTGGCTGGACCTGGAGCGAGTACGTGCCGACGTTCTTCGGCTCCCAGCAGTCAAATCGACGTCTGGGAGCCCCACCGAGATGGGCGCCACAGAGGCAGCGTCTTCCTCGGCAGACGATTGCTCGTCTGCCTTTCGGAATTGCCCCTTGGTATTCCTCCGTTCCTTCCTCTTGACCTTTTCTTTTTCTTTTTCCGTTCCGTTAGGCTTGCCAGTGTTCGTTGTGTTGTTTTGTGTCGTTTCTATATTTGTATTGTTATTTTCAGTTCCCATAATAAAACCCACGAGTTGGGGAGAACTAAAAAGTCCACCCGGGCAGAGATCCCCAATACCCGGGCAAGCCTATGTACTGTGGAGGTCGGCCAGTATCCACAGGTTTTTTCGACTTAGCTGTCGGGTGTTATAGACTATCCTTGTCATGGGCCGGCCAATCAAGGCAAGCCCTCCGGCCATCAGGTTCTCAGCGTACCCTCTTGGAGCCACCAGTCAGGTCGTTGTTGAGCCCCTAATGGTTACGGAATGCGAGAGGGTGGCTAGCCCTCTCTCACAGACGGGACTAACACTCAAGTGCCAGCCCCTCTGATCTACTCGCACTCCAACACGCCTTCTGCTAAAGCAGAGGGACGTTTGGAGTGCCGCGCGACGATTGAGCGTCACGCCCTTCGCGGCAGTCTGCAGCCAGACTCCGTCTGGTATCCCGTTTGGTCTGGAGTCTCACCCTGGGCCAATCCGGCATGAGTAGCTCTACCCGGCACAGCCCCAGAGATCATTGACCCACGCAAGCCCCACCACGACGACAACGTAGGGATACTTTGGGGGGAGTTGTCTAGTACCCATAACACAAGCTCTGCTTAGCTTGGGACTAGATGGCGTTGTGTTAGATGTCTGAAATATTTATTTATCTATCACTATAGACTACTAACTAACAGACTATTAAATAAATGAAATGTGTGCAGAAAGAAAAAGATAATAGAAATGTATGTATTACTACTCCTAGCCCATCAGCAGCTATCCTATCGAATACTTATATAACGAATATTTATATAATGCAAGGGCCGGCTCGACCGGAGCCTCACAGAAAACCGGTGTGAAACAACGCCTGCGCTGTGTTCCGAATACCGGAGGCCCATATCTCAACCCCTCCCCCCATCCCTCTCTCCATCCCCCAAAGGCCGGCAACGGGCTTGACGCCTCTGGTGTTGTGGGTATCCATGGGCGACGGTAATCGCTTACCATCAGGCAGTACGTTTGCTCGTTTGCACTCTATTTCAAAATAAAAATGGATGTATCCGGAGAAAATACTTGACTAGTTTAGAAATCCGTTAGGTACTTAGATACTGTTAAAAAACAAACATTATGTTGTTTTGTTATTTATAAAGAGAGCAAATTAACAAAAACACTTCACATGTAATATCATAAAGGTATTTGGCCACGTAATTATAATTATACCAGAAAAGGCTTTACAACCGCCAATGAGAACTTTCGAACTTTCGCCGATCGTTTTTTCTGAGCCTAATTTATGAAGGTATGCACACCTCCGTAATAATGATATGTATTCATGTGACGTAACTACGACCTGTGTAATTAACCAGTTGTAATGTCCCTCTGATTGCAAGCATGTCTAATATCCGCAGTGATTTGACGTTTGAGAATTCCCTGGTAATTTAAATGAAGACGCTAAGCAGATCAATTTTTCATCTCAAGTCTACACCTGTAATGAGGATAAGCGGATGTAGGTAAATTCAATTATAAAATATGTTTTTGTGATGATTCAATTTAAAAAACTGGTTTGAATCGTGTTACGAAACCGCAAGTTTCAAATCATAGTATACGTAAGGGCTTATCCTGTATAGATTTTGTGACTTTATAGTTCTAATAGTAGAAAATATAGTGTAATATGTCTACAATTACATTAACATAATAATTCATTGAATAAAATCAAGATTTTTGTTCATTGAATCATGGTTCTTCAAATGCTCAGTGTAACGTAATGCAGATGTTTAACAGTCATGAGATATCAAAGAATTTATCCAGAGACTTGCACTCTTCCAAAACTTAATGGCTTTTCTTCCTTAAAAAGTTAGTCCATACTCCTTTAAAACGAACGTTCTGTGTAGGTACTGAGACATAGAATCAGAGAGTTTAGTGATAGCTCAACATAGGTGAGCTTGCATCACTTTACCGCTCCGCTAAACATTACCATATTAACATTATTATACATCGGATACCAGCTGTCGGTGCCGTATTGCACATGTCGTCACTTCACTTATCTATATGCTTATTATACTCAGCACATCTTTTAGTTTAGTATAAGCTTTTTATACAACAAAAGTCGTTTTGCTAGTAGATGTGTTAAATCATAACAAATTTTCAGAATTAGTGATGTCTCTGAATTAATATTAAAACACAGTACAAAAACACACTAATCAAGGCAATTCTAGGTATTTAATCGTAGATCACCAATTTTGCTCGTGTCTTATACAATACACCGTGTTAAAAGATTAAGTCATAACCTTGAAAACCCATCAACAATACTTCTCTAAAACATGAATTTTCAAAACAGCCAGAAAACTATGTACATATGACCAATTATATGGGCAATGAGTATTGTCTCGTCACCATTAAAACGATTTAGGTTCAGTAACAACAGCCATTTTCTAACTACAAGTGTGCGGACACTCGGTCACCCACCGCTTTACTTTTGGTACTCCTACCCTACTTAGCATGCGGCTTCCGTATCGCGCTTGCCAATAGTCCATCATTCGAACATTGGTACCGAGCCGCCAAGTTCATCGTTTCCATTAAAATTCTTATTTATTTTTTAAGAATTAAATATTTCAAAATGGCCTTTTTAAAAGGTTTGATTATTCAAGTATATATCATCTTTTCCTAACTAAAGACTGTAATGATCCACCTGTTTCGTGAACTTTTCAAGCCCATTTTAATTTTAGAATCCGTTATCAATTATAATTTTATATATTTAAAAGTAAATATCTCATTTTGTTTCTTACAGGCGAACTGGTTTAAGGCGCAACAGTACTGCCGGTTCCACGGCATGCATCTGGCATCCATCTCTTCTCAACAGGAAAATGATAAACTCGAGCAATATGTTAAAGACTCAGGTAAATAATATATCATACTTCATCTTTATAATTAATACCTAAAACTAATAACATTCTTTGTGACGTAAGATATTTAATGTACCCCATAAAACCATAAATCTGAATTAGTACAACTTCAGGTATCATAGACATCCATGCCTCTAACGTGTATTTATGCAACTGTTGTATAATAAGTGGTATTAAAAACACGAATGTGGATAATAGTATCACATGAGTGTGTTAATACCTGATTATGTATACAAGACTTTAACTACACCCATGATAAGAATCGTCTATAAAAAGTTCTAAAAGTTATACATTTTTGCAAAACTAATATGGAACAAAAATGGCGGGATACGACGTGAATTACAAACAGATTTTTTAAATATGGCGCTGTGGTAGTGAATTGAGAAAGTGCGCGTGCCTGACACTGTTCTTTTTTTGAAAAAGGAATTGCATTATGAAATTTAGTACAACATTATAACACTCGTTTGGATGATATTATGGTTACTATAACACACGGAGATGTTTAATGTTGACAATAGCTAGGTTTTTCAAAAACTTTAACACACCTATACTATAACTTTTAAGAACTAATTTTATTACATTATTGATTGAGATAATAAAATAACAGAATTCATTCTACTGTTTTAAGAAAAAATGTAAAATCTTATTTAATATGTAACCTATGTGCACCATATAAAATTTTAGAACAGAACCCTATGGTTCACTGGCAAAAAATGCCATGGACATTAAGTTCGCATATTTAAAGATGTACCTAAAGTTTATAATAAATAAATAAAAGTAGTTAAAATTCATCATATTTAAATCGCTTAACTTCTTTTTCCAGGATATGGTAGAGAACACTTCTGGACATCCGGCACCGATTTAGCGGAAGAAGGCAATTTCTTCTGGATGGCCAACGGAAGACCCCTTACATTCGTGAACTGGAACGCTGGGGAGCCAAACAACTTCCGCTATGAGAACGGAGAAGAAGAAAATTGCTTGGAACTGTGGAACAGAGACGACAAGGGCTTAAAATGGAATGACTCTCCATGCTCCTTCGAAACGTATTTTATTTGCGAAGTGCGGTCTGATTGATGACCAGACTTATAGGTTTAAGTGTGTGATTGCTTTCTTGTTTCTTAGTGTGAATGTCGCCGTTTAAAAAACATTTCTGCAGCAAAGCCTGATCAAATAGAATGCCAAAACTACGTAATAGTTTTGCAATCTTTATCCTGACCAATCATACCTACATAGAATAAGCAATGATACTAAAAAGAATTTATTAAAATAATTTGCATGTGAATATAACAAACCAAAGCGTGTTAGGTGTCCTCCTTTTTATTTTTCTATGAAATTTGAAAATGGAACAGTATCCAGAATAATGTTGTAAAATTAATTATTAGGAATTTTTCGGCGCTTTTATCACAGTACGGGGCACCGCCATGTTTTTAAAATTAATTATCCGCACATTGAGGCGGAGTGAGGTTCCGTGCGAACCTTATGTACATATTTGGTCAGTATAGCTAGATAACGATTAGTTATGGTTTTATTTATTTTTTTATACACGACTTAAAGTCGTTTCGGTAAGGGTTTGAAAATTAAACATTCTGTAATTTTTTATTGTTATGGAACCATCACTGCCTTATGAATACGTTATGTGAAGAAACCTCCGAGCATGAGCTCAACGGGATACGCCGCGTCGTGCCCATAGTCAAAATAGTGGGTAAATAAACTATAGTTACCTTAGATGTAAATGTATAAAATAGTCATAAGCACAGACAATAAAATTTTTGAACCGATTTTGTTGTTTTTTCTTAATACAATGACCATAAGGTACAAAATTGACTACAGCCTAAGGGACGTACCCATACTACGTAACTTACATTTTGGAATAATTTTGTTCGTAGATTATATGTCATCGACCCCGTCTCCGCCCGTGATTCATAAATATAGTATATAAAAAGTTATGGTTGCCATATACGATATTGACCAGATCACGAAAAGTTAAGCCTTCGCACGTCCCTGAGTCCAATAGTGGTATTTTGAAGACAGTCTCCCCCTTGCGAACATATAGGTACTTACCTAAGTTCGCAATACTTTACTTTAAAATAATAATAACAATAAACCGCTTTATCGTTTATCATTTCATTAAAAATGTAACTTAATGCTAAGCGTTGGAGAGCCACACTTCGGCATTAATGGGCTAGCTCAACCGTAATGATACCACGGCCTCACACAAACAACACAGCGCACGCGCTGTGTTTCATCGAGTGAGTGAGGATACCGGTGGCCCGTACCCTAACCTCTCCCCCCATCCCCCAAAGGCCGGCAACGCACTTGTGACGCCTCTGGTGTTGGAGGTGTCCATGAGCGGTGGTAATAGCTTACAATACGTTTGCTCGTTGGCCTCATATTACATAAAATAAAATAGCTACTTTAAGTGGTAATCTTTTACAAGCAACCATACAATAGAAATGAAACGATATTAAGTAAATGTTAGTCTCTGGTGTATTAGAGACCGGGTTGGAAAAGGAAATTCAAGCAGTTGGGGACGGAAGAATGGAAAACTTCCACGAAATTTGCTCACCGAAATGACGCCGCTTGTTTTTTGTAGGTGGCTGCTTATGACGATGATATTGTATGGATAAGACTAATTAGTATGTTGGTTAAGTGTTTATATTTTTTTGTGACTAAATATTCCGTTTGTGTGCGGCATACAATCAGTGTGCAGTAAAGTTCTAATAACTCATTCGTGATGCGGAATCAATCAGCAGTTTCGATGCAATTACCTATGTCAATTGGACGGAATTAAATTTTCTATTGTTTTCAAGCAGCAACGATGACTCATAATACACACACTTTTAGAATATTTATTAAAGTGTGTACTCGTATGAGTACACACTTTAATAAATATTCTAAAAGTGTTTCAAACAATAATGTTGAATCGTGTTTCTGTTTTAATAAATTTTAATAAAGAATCTAACAATGTATTCAATGTACCTTATTCCGCATTAATGATTTTCCATAATTGTACTATTTTTAGACATGTATACTATGGGATATATATGGACAGGATATACATATATCCTATGGAATTAAATGATTAGTGAAAAGAAAATTTGTCTTAAACGGACTAATCCATATAACCACCAAAGGTACATTTAAAAGACACCGAATGGTTTCCCAAACAGAAGTGAATTAGTAACAGTCATTAAATATCTACAACTACTATCAATGAGAGAAAATCGTATTAATTAATTTATAGAATCCACGGCATTCGTGACACTTGGCACGGAAAACGACATCTAATTCTGGATCCTTTTTGAAATAGGCCATTGCACTCGGAGATGAGGACGTAGTGTATAAGAATAACACATTCTAACAATTAACCATCAGGTGTTTCAATATTCTGTTACAAGAAAAAATATATAAAACTACTACGTAAATACTTTTGATTAACTTTATATTATATACCAAATCTGGATGTATATATAATATAATAGGTCTTTACCTATGAAATTGCGTTTCTTCAGTACTGGTCATTTCAAATAAAAAAAAGTTTGTAATGGCTCTGTATTCTAAATTCAAATTAATTTTGTTTTAAAACCATGACATTCTATTTACAAACTCAGTCTTTTGTTTTTTGATTAGCGTTGTATTTTCATTATATTTGAACATTTTTCGTCATAATGGATACTTTAAAAAATCATGTAATTATGGAATATGAGTTCCGTCGTGGCACCAACGCGACACAAACGGCACGTAACATCAAAAACGTTTACGGAGAGAACTGTAGAAACGAACGCACAACTCTTTATTGGTTTTCCCGGTTCCGTTCTGGTGCTCGTGCTCGTCCGGAGACTTTGGTTAACAATTAAAGGCGATTGTGGAAGCTGACGAAACTCAATCTACAGCTGAGCTAGCAGCAGCTTTTAATGTAAGCATCAAAACAATATTGATCCATTTGTGACAAATTGGCAAGGTAAAAAAGCTTGATAGATGGGTGCCCCACGACCTTAACGATCGCCAGCGCAACGTACGCGTCGAGACCTGCCTTTCGCTGCTCAACAGGCAAAGAAATGAAGGAATTTTGAAATGAATAGTTACGTGCGACGAAAAATGGATTCTGTTCGACAATCGAAAGCGCTCAGCAAGTTGGTTAGACCCTGGTTCAGCACCAAAGCAATGCCCTAAACCAAAAATGACCCCTAAAAAGGTGATGGTCACTGTTTGGTGGTCTAGTGCGGGTGTGATTCACCACAGCTTTTTACAAAACGGCATGAGCATTAATGCAGATGTGTACTGTGAAGAACTGGAGAGAATGATGGAGAAGCTTGCACATCTGCAACCAGCTTTGGTCAATCGGTCGTCCCCACTGCTCCTTCACGACAACGCGCGACCCCATACTGCGCAACAGACAGTCTCCAAGCTGCAAGAGCTGGGGTTGGAAGCTCTCCCTCATCCGCCATACTCACCAGACCTTGCACCTACCGACTATTACTTTTTCCAAAATTTATACAACTTTTTAGTGGGTAAAAAATTCAATTCCCGAGAGGCAGTACAAAATGCCTTTGAAGAGTTTGTTGCCTCCCGTCCAGTTGATTTTTACAAGAAGGGCATCAATAAACTGCCAATGCGTTGGCAAAGATGCGTCGATTGCATGGGTGATTACTTCGAATAACAGAAATAAAAAAGTTTAAAAAAAATAAGTACTTTCACTTATTGCATACAAAACGGCAATTTCATAGGTAAAGACCTAATATTTTTTTTTTAAATACAACTTCCACATTAGGAATAAACATCCTGTGTCGTGGGGGACTTTACAAACATACATGAAACGGACACAAAGAACATCCAGACTCGGGACAACAATTCGTGGATCACACAAAGATTTGTACCGCCTGGGATTTGAACCCACGACACTTGGCGCAGTAGCAAGCGGCATGGCGACCGCTGGAACCACTCCGCCAACCGTGCAGGCATATATGCAAACGGAAAAAAAAATTACAGTATTTGAAAGGCCAATGGAATGGAACTAACTATTTATTAATCTGTGATGGAACGCAGCATTTAAAGAAACAAAGGAAGTAAATAATAAATAAATAAATATTTCGGACATCTAACACAACGCCATCTAGTCCCAAGCTAAGCAGAGCTTGTGTTATGGGTACCAAACAAGTGATATAATTACATATATACAATTTTTGTAAATACACCCAAACTACGAAACAAATATTTACAGATCATACAAATATTTGGTGCGACCCGGGAATCGAACCCGAGACCTCAAGCACAGTAGTCGCAAACGTTACCATTGCGCCATCGACACAGACGGTCAGAAAGACAAGAAAAAATGTACACAATGTACACAAAAACAACAATGATGCCTAAAAACATTGTATAAAGCAGAATTGGAAATGGGTTGGCCACAAACCTATTATTTTTTTACCTTCTAATAAGTATCCTAGCTAGATCAATTTATCGCCCCCGAAACCACCTGCATACACAAATATCATGAAAGCCGTTATTGAGATTCGGATTATATCTATACAGGGTGTAAAAAGACGACTACCGAAAACGAAAGGGGCTGATCCAGCACTCCAAAACTTATTGAAAAAAACAAACAGTAGTCTTTAAAAAAAATTGTAGCTTGAAAAAACAATGTGTCAAGATTTTTATAAATTTCAGAAGCCAGCAATGTACAACTTAACGCGCCCGCGCGCTCTGTCGCGGTCATTGCACTCACCCGGCCAGCTGTTTTGATATTAAAATACATTAGGTACTGTTTTATTGATTTTCTTTGTTTTTTGGTTTTCTAAATGAGATAATTAGGTGGTTTGGGTCCTGTTATGTTTTACTATGTGTATGTAAGCAGAAAAAAACATAAAACGACTTAGATAAATTAACATTTTTTTTGAGTTTTTTTTTCGCTAAACCTATTTAGTATCATGGTCTGATTGCAACCCCCAAGTTTTCGGTAGTAGTCTTTTTACACCCTGTATATATATATATATAAATGTTATGTTGGTTTGTGTGCGCTTCAAGAACTTAAAAAGTTTTTCACCGATCGAGCTGAAATTTTAGAATGATATTTAATCCGCATCAAGGATTGTTTTTATAAATTTTTTGTATCAGTCACATATCCGCGACCGCGAAATACACGAAAAAACCGACATAAACGCGGGCGGAGCCGCGGGCAACAGCTAGTACATACATAAATACGAGAATTGCTGTACTGTTTACACACTGTACATATAATAAACTTAAAGGCTTAGTTACGTAGATTCGTGTATTTAAAATATCTCTCTCTCTCTCTCTCTCTCTCTCTACTATACATAATAAGTTTATGTTTCTAATCTAATTATTTTAGAAGCGATAAAGGCGCAATGTGTAAATAATAATAATAATATCAATTTATTTGCATAAATGTGGTACAAAAGATGGTAAAAAAAATAAAAATAGGCACGATACACATTTCGCCAGTTATAGGCATACAAATATAGTGTTGCAGTCTTTCATACAATAGTTAATTAATTGCTTAATTACCATTAACTATTACTAAAACAATTTAAAAAAATTACGTGTTACGTTTTGAAATTATTTACAAAAACTACTTAACAAATTCAATACACACCTACAATGCATTTCTAAAATGATAAGACGGACACGCATTTTTTTGCTACAGTACCTACGTACACGTTATTATTAATGTGTGTACGAGTACACTAACGTACCTACACACACTTCGCGATCTGGATATAATATATCACTTCGTGTCGGGTATCAAACTCATTTCCATGTTGCTTCCGGAATCTGGTGATACGCTGCCTGCACGGATAACCACTGAAATGAAGCTAATCTTACTACTGATAAATATGAATATCTATAATAACTGCCTCGGTGGCGTAGTGGTAGCGTATGCGACTGCTAAGCTTGAGGTCTCGGGTTCGATTCCCGGGTCGGACCAAATGTTTGTATGATCTGCAAATATTTGTTTCGGAGTTTGGGTGTTTTCTATGTATAATATGTATGTATTTACAAAAAAAAAGTATATAAGTATTTATATCAGTTGTCTAGTACCCATAACACAAGCTCTGCTTAGCTTGGGACTAGATAGCGTTGTGTGTTAGATGTCCGGAATATTTATTTATTTATAAAAATTTAATCACCGAAATATAAGTACGCTCATAACTTTCAATGGACTGCACTAAATTGCATAATTTAATAGGAAGGCACTGTAAGGAAGCTCTCAATTATTTATACCGATCTTGCCAGTTTTAAATAACTCGTTTTAAAATAATCATCATCATCATGGGGTGCCATCTTCAAAATGAAGTTTGGAGGTCAGCAGACGGTATCCCTCGCGATCATGAGCGGCCTCTTTCAGTTGGTGATTTTTTCCAGTCCAGTCCAGAACCTGATGTGATCTATCCACTTCCTTCTTGGCCGACCTGGTGTCTTCCTGCCAGGTATTTTTCCTTCTAAAAGAAGCCTCAGGAATTCATGTTGGGTGCCCCTTTGTATGTGTCCAAAAAAGGCCACTTTCCTGTTTACTTTATTAGACGTCAGTTCCTTCTTGCACTTGGCTCGCTCTAGCACTTTGATGTTGGATGTAAAGCTAGTCCACGATATTTTGAAATAATCCTGGAGAATAAAAATATATACTACAGAATAGTTTCTGCAACACATACAAAAAAACAATATTTTTTACGATACAGGCACCGTTTTGTTTAAATTTTCATTGGAGCGAAAAATTTACGCCTCCTTACCTGATGGCATTTGCAATTTTTATGCGACCAGAACTTTGCGGACGAAATATGTAAATGAGAGGACTCAGAATATATAAGAGGGAGAAGGAAAGAGGACTCAAACACGTGGTTGCGGACATATTAATAAAGAAGTCACGTGCAATATGAAGTTTCAACTTTCAGTAGAGTTCACGTCTTTTAAAATTTATATTTTGTTCCTGTACTGTACTGTATTACGATGAAAGAAAGGTGACGTAAAACTGTGTAACATACTTAGCGATTTTTTTAAAGACCACAACTGCACTAGGAATAAATCCTGTGTGTTCATAAATTAAATTTATGAACACATGGTCATACGTGCAGTCAATGATAAGTAATAAGCGAAGTATTTGTTGAAGGTATTATTTTAGTGGTATGGTGGGAAGTTTAACATCTTGTAGTCTCGATAAAAAGAGCAGTAACCTAAAGAAATACTGTCCAGTACGAAGTTTCGTAAATAGACATGGAAATGAATTGAACACTCAAATGATTTTTGTTTACACTCTAATTCTACTCTCGATGATGAACGATGATTATTATATATAGAATCGGTTATTTAAAATTCTTGTTTATAAACATTAAACATGTTCTACGGGTATGTAGCTAAGCTAAACATAGACATACACGTATATCTATAGATAAATTGGCTGTCTATGTGAGTGAATGCTATTAAGGTATAATAATATTATGTACTTTTAAACATAGATAGATAGATAGATAGATAGATAAACGCTTTATTGTACACCTTAATATAAAGAAATAATATTACAATAATACAAAAACAGTGGTACAATGGGCGGCCTTATCGCAGGCTGCGATCTCTTGGGTCCGGTTTGCGTTAATAACAGCGATCCCGGACCCCTCCCTTCTCAGGCGCAGAGTTGGCACACCGTGTGGTTTTAGTCGGTTCGATTCCGACACACCGCCCCGCCGCAAACCCCGGCGGGGTGACGGCCCGAGGGGGTTTCCACACGTAAAAAAAAAAAAAAAAAAAAGGCTGCGATCTCTTCCAGGCAACCTTAAGATGGACCATACTAAGTAACTCGTAGTTTGTTGTGCACATTTACAAATAGCGTATAAAATTAATACTGCCTACATATATGTATATTCACACTAACATACATATATAAATATGAACACATACATACATACATAAATATGAATACATACACACATACATACATAAATATAATACATACACATATACATGTCCATAAAGAATATAGATAATTACATAGACAGATAGTGATCCTTGACGAGTTTCTTAAAGGTATTCACTGACTGTGCCTGCCTTACGGCTTCCGGTAAGGAGTTCCACAGGCGTGCAGCTTGCACTGCGAACGATTTATCAGCAAAAGTTGTGGAGTGTGTTGGTATTTCTAAGGTTCGATTTTCCGATGACCTTAAGCATCGTATATGTGTGTCATGAACAAAGGTAAAACGTTTCTTTAAGTAGGCTGGTGTAGTAGGGTTAAATAAGGTGTTATATAGGAGTGACAGGATAATGTATTCCGGCGAAGTCGGATTGGGAGCCACTTGAGTTTTGTACGAAATTCGGAAACATGATCATATTTGCGTAAACCAAAAATGAATCTGATACAGAAATTCTGGAGTCTCTCAAGTTTATCAAATTGGTCCTCGTTTAGGTCAAGATAGCTAACATCGGCATAGTCGAGAATGGGTAGAAGAATTGATTGGTCAAGTTCAACTTTAGTGGCAGTTGGTAGAAAATTACGTAATCTTCTAATATGTATGCAAGAAAGTGTTACTAAATTTAGTGTGAACCTGATAACATGAACTGGTTCCGAAAAATTTTAGCGCCGGCTTTCATCGGATTCCTCTACACGTCTATGCGATATATGAGTCCGATTTAGATCAAGTGAACTGATGAAACGAGAAGATTATAGATAACCCGTAGAACAAGTGATTTTTTTTTTTAATAATAGTAATAATATTTATTCAAACAAAACATAATTTTACAAGTTTCTCTTATACTGATACTACATAAAAATGGTGACAATAGATAACAGGTCGCTGTTGACGACCGTACTAATATAAATTGTGTTACAGTCGTTAGCGCCTTTCACCCAAAATTGAGTGCAGATTGTGTATTACCCGTACCAGTTCTACATATTGCATCTTAGCTTACGTCTGGTTATTTCCTAAGTCTCCAAAACCCAAAAACCTTTATAAAGGTTTTTAACCTGCTCTGTTGCCGGATCAATCTATCATACCATATATGTACTATGATCCTTCCAATTCTAAAACCAGTTAAAAGATGTAGACACAATATGGCGATATTGATATTTTAAAATATGAAGTGGGGAATATAAGGCTATTTTGATTTAAAATAATAAATATACTCATAATACCTGTGCACATTAAATTCATAATCTAGAATTTAAATAAATACTGCCAATAACTTAAGAGTTTACACTCGTAATGTTGTTAGCAGCCAAAAAGACTATGTAATCTTCTAAAATATTTCTGAATACTTATACCTATACACACATAGCTATCTAGGCAGCCCATCGAGTCGCCTCGTCATATCCGGCGCGCGCCCCCGGCAATCTGCCCCTAAGCCGTACCGCTGTTTCGTTGATAGCGTCCTTTATCCACACCAATTTAGACCTTATTGCCATCGTAAAGAAGCCCATGTTTTAGTAACGTCTTTAGTAAGTTTATTGCAGCGTAAGGGCTACTTGACTGATTCGTACAACTCGGGGCAAAAGATGTACCTATTTAGATTACAGATTGCCTATATAGAGCAATAGGTACGCAGTATTAGCATGTTTTTTTTTGATTTCTACGCCAAATTATATATTGAGCTCAAAAACCATTAAATAATACTTTTAAGAATCATTAGGTTCCATAATGACTATGATAACTATGATTGTTCTATTTTAATTTGTATTATTTTCATAGGTTTTAATAAACCTCTCGAAAAAATCTATCAAAGAAAATCTTATACGAATCAAAATCGTACTGAAATACCGTGTTTTTATCATTCTCAACTCTACTATATTTATAGTTTATTACTATGAATAAAAACTTTCACTACAAAACCGTACTTACCACTAAAAAGGAATTCGTCTTTTTCCCTTTTACATTATATTTTCATAAATCCTCCTATATGCACTTGGGTCAAAATGAGGTTATTACGGGATTCCCAATATCGGTTAGACTTTTATCATTTTCAAAAAGAAAACTCTTTTATCGTAAAGAGTGAGAGGGGAGAGAGTGAGGTGTTTTTCAAGATATTTTAGACTATAATAAACTTGCTTTAACCAACATCTGTCAAGAAAATATTTAGAACAATGAACTCTAGTACTCTATGCATTTACACGATTAAATGATATTTCTTAATGAACTTGTGGAGGAACGGGTGTCATATTCCACCAACACAAAGGGAGGAGGCGATGTGATCATGCCTGGCGGGCCACTGCCCAACAGTTGTTGTTGCGATGTTGAACATATGATAATTAGCGCGTGAACTTCTACTGCGAGATTCAGGATTGGTTGTTTATTCGTGTTATACGTTGCTGCGTAGTTCAGTGTGTCTGCGGTAGATGGCGCTATAGTGTGTCGCTGTTGCGCTGTAGGAGTATGTGGAAGTCGCCACAAATTCATATAACATTATTTCCTACTTTGTAGTGCGACTAATTACAAGAGAGTATTAATTTTTAAGTTTTGTTTTTAGTGACAATATACGTTATTCGAACTGTCTATATATGATGAAAGGAGATTTACACAAAGACGAATTTACATCTATACTACTAGTAATATCATAAAGATGAAGAGTTTGTTTGTTTGTTTGAACGCGCTAATCTCAGGAACCGTTGGTACCATTTGAAAAATACTTTCAGTGTTGGATAGTCCATTTATCGAGGAAGGCTATAGTCTATAGGTTATATATATCATCACGCTAAGACCAATAGTAGCGGAGCCCCAATGAGAAATGTTTAAAAAACAGGGGAAAATTATTACGCTACGGGCAATAGTAGACGTAAACGAGGTTGCGAGAGTCAGCTAGTATTTGATATAACAGCGCTACAATAGACTTTAACGGCTGTAAGAAAAGCACTCGTGTAATTGATGCACTACGTTTTTGAATCTACTTACATAACTTAAAGCAGTTTTATAGGTTAACTCAATTTAGTACTTATTTATGTTTATATTTAAATACTAGCGGTCGCCCGCGGCTCCGCCCGCGTTGATGTCGGTTATCGCTGCAAAAAGCCTACCCAGGAAAGACACGGTCAGCAAAATGATTCCCAGGTCAATTCACAGACACCGACACTAACATCGACGACGCAGTCATTATCCGCAGGCTGCACAGATAGTCTTTCTGTGGATGTTAAAGTTGTTAATGAGGAAAATATTTAAATGTAATTAATACCAAGAGTTCACTTCTGCCGGCAGTCCCCGAGTGCAACCCGTTGTTTTAGGATAGATAACTAAAGCGATTATTGTAGAGCTTCTCTATAAACAACATTTGACGTTAAATTATTTTCAGGTAACAAAATATACTGATGGTCGGGAGCCCCGACCCGTAAAACATATTTTAATTTTGCCATAACTTCAAAACCAAACTTCCAATTTTATCAATTATAATTTATTTTGATAAGGATTGATAGCATTAGTGAATTAAACGCGTTTAAATGTTGTCCAAAAATAATTCAAGATTTTTAAATCAAAAAATGGTTGTTGTGCCTCACTCGACATAGATAGGTATAGTGTGTCGCGGACTTTTTAGTAGATATTTATAAGATCTACGATTAATTAGAACATTTTATGGTTCTATTTTTTATAGCTTAGGTAGCGTACGCAAAATAAGTAACTTTTCTGGTTGATTTCTTACACCTTGTGTTCGAAAAACCCAAATATCTTACGGAACCCTATTTTTTTCCAAAATAAAATATAGCCTATGTTACTCGTGGATAATGCAGCTTTCTAATGAAAAAAGAATTATTAAAATCGGTCCAGTACTTTTTGAGTTTATTCGTTACATACAAAAATACAAATCTTTCCTTAAGAGGTTTCCTCCTAGAGAGATTCCACACTAATATTATAAAGATAATATTAGTGTAAATAAATAATTTCAATTTAGATTTAAAAATAAATATCCATATCTAAAGCAACTTTTATTGCATTGTTCAGTTCAGACGAACTCAGAATCGCATTATACGGTAAACTTTAAGTTTCACATGGGAAATCAGAAAAACCTTTGAATGGCATTTTATGAGGTTTTCTTAATAAAAAATGTTCTTGTTTGCCGAACTACTGTAAATAATATACATACAGGTAGGTATATTTTGAGGGAAATGTGTGCATAAAAGTGTATAAACATTAGTATGGAATACCTACTGATGAGAATGTATAATATTGAAAATAAGTTCGTGACAGTTTCACCATCTTGTAAGTTTGGCTCACTATACTTAGGAGACGTCAATATACCATAATCAAAAATATATACATTGTTGTATGATATGGACCCGTACATAACTATATGTACAATATTTGTTTGTATTTGCGACATCATCTACACTATGTGACTGCCTCGGTGGCATTGTGGTAGCGTATGCGACTGCTAAACTTGAGGTCTCGGGTTCGATATTTATTTCGGAGTTTGGGTGTTTTCTATGTATAATATGTATGTATTTACAATAAAAAAGTATATAAGTATTTATATCAGTTGTCTAGTACCCATAACACAAGCTCTGCTTAGCTTGGAACTAGATGGCGTTGTGTGTTAGATGTCCGGAATATTTATTTATTTATTTACTATATAAAATTTCTTACACTGCTTTTTGCAATTTTCCTTCCCAATCTAATCTCTAAAACACAAGACACTATTCTATATGTGTGCCCAATCTCGTTATTTATTTCCATCCCATGATTGCCTGTAAGAGGTTACCTTTGATTCTTATTAACCTTTTTAGGGATCTGTACTTCAAAAGGAAAAAAGGAACCCTTATAGGATGTTGATGTTGTCAGTCTGTCTGTCAAGACCCTTTTTTTCAGGAACGCGTGAAGGTATCAAGCTAGAATTCATTTCAAATATTCAGGTCTATCAAATGTCCCTTGGAGCTGCAAAAAAATCAAACTTCTGAGCCAATGCAAAGGAATCCAAACCTACAGGGTACTTCCCGTGAACTCAAAATCTTGAAATTTGTTACGGAGCAACGTCTTACAGCATAGATAATGGAAAAATTGCGAAAAGCATAAATTTTAGTTACATCGTACATAAACCCTACATGACGCATGACTTTTTTTTATGGTAAGCAAATTAGTTCACGCTGTATAACATTACTTTACATGCAATAGAACAACTGTATACTCCTCACCTGACCTCAAAGGCTTAGTGACACTTAGGTTGCAGATTTTCATAAGGCTGCCATTTGTTCTGACCTAGCATTAAGTAATTTAGTGTATCTGGTTATCTGGTGTACAATAAAGAGTTGGAATAAAGTGTATTTTATACGAACGCAGAATGAAATTTTCAAATCAAATTTTCATAAGATAATTATAACTGAATATTGTAAGTACATTTTATAAAAAGGATTACTATTTACGTGAACTTTTAACTTATGTTTTAATTAAATAACTCCAAAAATGTTCGGGACGCCGTTCTTCTATTTTAATTTCTGATTATTTTCTCCATCTCCAATAAAATCAGTTTCTTAACGGTACATAATTATAAACAAATATACAAGTCAATTCATTATCAATACAACATGTACAAAATATCACGCGATAGAGTCATTAAATAAGAAAATCATAAACTAAGTACTTAATTGTACTATTACGTACAGTGGACCAAACCGATTCATGACCCCCCTTAGAGTCATTTTCCTACAATTATTCTATACCATTAGGTTGAAATTAGCTTGAACATACATTTCATAAGTGACGAACCATTATCATTCTACTAGACACTGACAAAGCCATGACATAGACATAGACGTATACTATGATAAGTATTGCACGAAAAAGTTTGTTAGCCAGTGAACGTCCTTATCTATAGGTATATTAGGAAAGATTTAATTGTATATTTGTTTGAGACATAGGATTGACTTTATTTCGAACTAGCTGACCCCCGCAACCTCGTTTGCGTCTTCTATTGCCCGTAGCGTAAAAAATTTCCCCCGTTTTTTAAACATTCTTCATTGGTGCTCCGCTCCTATTATATAAACGAAAAACGCAAATATCTTACGGAACCCTATTTAATCGGTCGGTAAAAATAAAATCGGTCCAGTACTTTTTGAGTTTATTCGTTACATACAAAAATACAAATCTTTCCTCTTTATAATATTAGTGTACATAGTGTAGATAATGGGTAGACTTGAGGTAGGAGGGTAGAGGTACCGTAAAGGTAGCATAGGGTACTGTAGAACAAAAATAGATAAGCATTTATTTAACAGAACGAAGTCTGTCGAGACAGCTAGTCATACATATTAGTAAAATAAAACAGTAAAATTAGAGACCTTTGTTTATTTCATATTATTAAATTAAAAATAATGGCATTCACTTCGTTAAGCGAATAAAAAAGAAAACTTCTCAATAGTTAATTTTTGGGTTATAATGGTTTCAATTGTTTGGGTCTGTAGGATTACTGCTAAACCTAAAACCGAGTGTAAGCGCCATGGTTTTCAATAACGTCTAATAATCGATTACGCATAGACCCGATTAGACGACTGCAAATGTCACTTCCCCTCATGAAATCCCAGATTTCGTTACAATGCAGCTCGATTGCTTCTTTAGTCCTCTCGTTCCTGTTATCCCACATTTGAACCATCAAACCCCATAAATTTTCTATTGGGTTAAGATCTGGTGACCTAGACGGCCATGGAATGAGAGTAAATTCATCTTCATGCTCCGTAAACCAATTTGAGACAATTCTGGCAGTATGCACTCGACAGTTATCATGAACATAGGAGAATACTGGCACATCTTCACGGGGGTAAACTGTTCGCAAAGTCGGTAACATTGATTCTTCCAATAAATCGACATAGTTGATAGCGTTATGACGAGGAGAAATAGGAACAAGTTCGCCTATGTTTCCAGCATCCATCCATGCCCACATGTTAGCTGAAATACGGCCAGATGATTGGTTAGGCACTACGTGGTCTTCTGTGTATCGCGTGTTATCGTAACGCCACAAAGTTAAGCGACCATGTTGAGAAGAGCGAAATGATTTTTCGTCTGTAAAGATGGTGTTTGTCCAGTCGAAATCTAAATAATTACGTGCAAAATTCAATCTCACAGTTCTGTGTGCATCCGTTAAATGAACTTTCTTAGCATGATGTCTGTAATGCAGCCCAGTGCGGTGCAAATTATTTCTAATAATTCTAGACAAACGTCGTAACGTGCTGCAAAATAGCGGGTACGAGTAAAAGGATGTTCTTCGTAATGGTGTTGCATTTCCGTTCTCTGTTGGTTTGTGATTCGACGAACCCCATGATTATGTCGTCGTCGGTCTTCAAGGATACCCTCTTCAGCGTGCCGTCTGATCCAGGTTCTGACCGTGTTACGACTTATATTTAACTCACGTGATATTTCTCTAACGCCGCAACCTTGCTCACTGAGCACTACAATCCGAGCTCTTTGTTCTAGCAAATTGGCCATTATACGATTCGTTTATACATATAAATATATTCTTAGATTTTTATTTTAATATTTTCAGATTGACTACTACTTGACATCTTACACATAAAGTCATTTCATTTTACAAATTATAATACTTTTTCTTCGCAATGAAAAGAGTTTGGATTATAAACGATTACATTATTTGAAATTCAAATAACTGCTGCTGCTGTATCAAAAATATATCTTGTTCAGTGGTGACAAAGGTTTAAATTACATTGACATTTAACCCTTAATGACGCATTTATGTTTATATCTAAAACGTACTATGTGCAAATAGCGAAGAAAACCTAACTACATTTATGATTACAAAGGAATAATTGTCAAAGTGGGTCACCTTTCAAGTTGGTCGATAGTACTTAGATTGCATCTGTTTGGTTGAGATACGGGCGTGTTATTAAAATGTCATTATTCTTCAACGAACGTTTATGACATTCTGGTTAATCGGCGTTGAAAGAACTTGAATCATCTTCATCTTCCTAGCCTTTATTATTCCCAATATTATTTGGGGTCGGCTACCAGTTCAACCGGTTTTACCTGAATATCAGTTTTTACACAGAGCGACTGGCATTTGACCTCCGCAACCCTGAGGGCGAACTAAATTCGAAGCTTGAACTAGTTGTCAGTATATTTGAGGGCACTGACTTCCCAATAACGATTGCCATAGATGTTCATGACAACCGGGACCGACGGCTTAACGTGCTCTCCGAAGCACAGGCAGGAAACACCGCCATCTTCCATACTCCGGGCTGCTATTAGGAATTTCTTGTAGGAAAAACCCAACAGTAGTCCGACCCGGGAATGAACCCTCTTGATTTGCAGTCGCTTACGCTAACCACTAGACCAACGAGGCAGATTGAAAGAACTTGAATACTCATACGTAATAGTGTTCTAAGCTTGTCTCTTATGCAAATGAGAAACAATACGCTTCTCTAAACAATCTTATACAAAGTAATCTTAGAAAAAGTATTAGCCAATGGCACACGAGAATTTAGGCGTTAACGATTGCAGAAAGAAGAACGCTTGCTACTTGGCTAGGGGGACAGGTCGTTGGTATGAAATAAACTGTGTGTGACGGATAAGCCCAGTCCGTCTGGCTTACGTGGTAAAGAAAGCTTAAGCTCCCTTGCTACAGGAGGCCTAGGTCTAGGCTCTTGTAGGCATAAACTATCTATACGAATATTATAAAGCTAAAGAGTTTGTTTGTCTGTTTGACAGATTAGCGCAATCTAGATAGGAAGACAGGAACCGCTGGTCCAATTCTTCCAGTGTTAGATAGCCCATATATCGAGGAAGGCTATAGGCTATATATCATCACGCTGAGACCTATTGGAGCGGAAGCGGAGCACCAATGAAGAATGTTTCAAAAGCGGGGGAAAAAATCACGCTACAATAGGAGACGCAAACGAGGTTGCGTGGCTCAGCTAGTTGAAAGATAAAAATAAGTAAAGTACTTTTTGTAAAACGAAATATAACAAAAAATCAATTCATTATCTATAACATTATATTTTTCTCAATAACTAGTACAATAGGTGTACCTTCCACACGATACTATAACTGTATTGTTATCTATACTGTACCAAAAGTTTCTTTCACGACTTTGCTCTACTATATTTGGAGTCTTCTCAATAAGTTTTCTACTTCCATTCGCCTAATTCTTTGAACTATTGCAAAACCGTCTCTAGAATCCACTCAAAATTCGTCATACAATATATTGTACTGAAACAACATTAGGGAAAGGGTTCATGTCATTTTAATGAAAATAATTTATTTATTTCCATAACTTGTGAGGAGATAATAAAACCTTCATTGCCATGTATGCATATATAGGGTGTTTTTTTAAGCTAGATAGAACTTTAAATTGTAAAAAGTAACACAAAAAATTAAATTTTGATGAAACTTTTTTTTTTATTTGTTTCAGTATACTCTGACAAATCATCATGAATAGACTCACGCTTGAACAACGCTACGAAATTATCCAAATTTACTTTGAAAATCAGCTCATTTTTGAAGAAATAAGGTCCGATGATGCCACCAGCGTGAAAACCGCACCATACGGTGCATTTTTCTGGATGTAATGGAGTCTGTAGGGTCTGTTGTGGATTGGTCTCACTCCATATGCGGCAATTTTGCTTATTAACAAACCCGTTAAGCCAAAAATGCGCCTCATCGCTGAACACAATTTTGCGATAAAACAGTCGTCTATAAGTTGCGCGAATCGACGACTGATTTTCAAAGTTAATTTGGATAATTTCGTAGCGTTGTTCAAGCGTGAGTCTATTCATGATGATTTGTCAGAGTATACTGAAACAAATAAAAAAAAAAGTTTCATCAAAATTTAATTTTTTGTGTTACTTTTTACAATTTAAAGTTCTATCTAGCTTAAAAAAACACCCGTTACTAACATGCAGTTGACATAAATACATAATTGATTATAAGACTGACATGTCTGTCTGTAGACACAATCAGGAGACGATTAAGACTACCTCGTATTCTCTGTAGTAGTGAAGTCGCTCCCTTTCGCCAAATATCGTTGCAAAAACGTGTATGAGAGTGATTTTATACAAGACTAGCTGCTGTTTCCCGCGGTTATTGTCGTACCGCGGGTAACGCCGCGGGGCGAAGATAGTCTAAAAAAGTGGCCTAAGTTACTCTTTATATCATCAGCTAACCTATCAGTGAAAGTCCCGTTAAAATCGATCCTGCGGTTTACAAAGATTAGCCGGAACAAACAGACAGAGACAAAAATATTGTAAAAATGTTATTTTTGTACATGTATAAATATGTAAACATAAATATGCATTTAGTAATAAGCGGTTATTTTTATTTAAATATTGCAAACAGACACTCCAATTTAATTTATTTGTATAGAAATACTAGAACTTACTATACTGACCTATTATCGTCACCCACGCGCTCACTCTCTATTTACATTGTATTAAACAATAAAGTACCTACATTTCGCCACGTAAATGCGCTGTCTAACTACAAATTTAAACGTTACGCAATCATATAAATGAAAGTGATAATAAAAATGGCAAAATAAATAGATGTAACAAATTAATTGTACGTTTCCCTGCAATATGACCGTTCGGTGCTCGTTAAAAGTCTCATCAACCACGAAACGAGTAATTTTACTCTCGTCCAATGGCCCGGTCCCTACATTTCATCGTTGAACGGTTCAGCGAAAATGTTACTCTTTTGCAGATATACACGTGTTTTGAATGTAAATGAGACTGTTTGATGTTTGTGTATGATTTTCTACATTTCAATATAATTTCTTTTTTTTACCGTGGGAGAGCTATGCTTCGACATGAATGGGTCGGCTCGACCGGAGTGATACCACGGCCTCACAGAAAACCGGTGTGAAATAGCGTTTGCGCTGTGTTTCACCGAGTGAGTGAGGATACCGGAAAAAAAAGAAAAAAAAGAGTTGTCTAGTGGTTAGTAACCCTGACTTCTAAGACAAAAGCCATAGGTTCGATTCCCATACAGGACCAATAATTATGTGATGAAAGAGCACATTTGTTCTTTATCTAGACGTATCTAGAAAAATAAAAGTATGTTTACAAGCAATCTAGTTAAACAGCAGTTCATATCGTGGGAGAGCCACGCTTCGACCGGAGTGATACTACGTTTCACAGAAAACCGGTGTGAAATAGCGCTTGCGCTGTATTTCACCGAGTGAGTGAGGATACCAGAGGCCATACCCCAACCCCTCCCTCCACCCCCCTTCCAATCCCCCAAAATTTGGCAACGCAGTTGGACGGCTTACCATCAGGCGATAGGTCTGCTCGTTTAACCATTATCAATAAAAAAACACAGGATTACCGTGTATGAGATGTGTGTAATTATTATTAGGTACGTAAATCTTTATCAATAAAATCAGAAAAAAACATTTACCTACTAAAAGGTAAACTCTCAACTGTAATACATACATAGGTGTACTGATGGAATCAAAGGGTACTAAAATTCATAGTCCTTCTTTGACTGCCATAGTGATACAGCTGAAAAGTGGAACGAACGGAGCGGTACTATGCACCGTAAGTGCAACACATTTTCATACTCGGAGCCGTATTCTGAAAATGTTTTGGTTCAATATTAACTTCATGACAGCACATAACGATATTTTCAAACCACTTCTTATACTTCCGTAACTTCGCGGTGCAGACCATGGGCAGCTGGGCCGCCGACACTCTTAGGTTTTTGGAGGAACTGATAATAAGTCTTTGAGGGGGCTTACGCTCTTTTCTTGGATATTTGAAGGTCCAGTCCATCCAGAAATACCATAGAGGATAGTTTTTCCCTAAAACGATTGTCTTTTAATACCTATTTAAATAGCTAATTTTATGATTAAGTGATTTGTCTGTATTTCTTGTATTATACGAGTACTATAATTCTGAAATTGGACTGAGTTAAAATAAAAACTACGATTCCTGCGAGTCATGTTGACCCGACCAATCCTCTAGTACTCTACGCGAATGTTTGATTTTACTGCAATGCAACATTGCATCGTTCGTGCCTCACTACCATGGACAATTTGTACGTGAATAAGACTTCTATTGCTCTCGTTTCATTCGATCGAGACACGTACACGATTCGGAGCCTTTGTGCCTTTAAAGGCTTTACTACCTTCAAAGCAAAACAAGCCGTTATATTTAGCGTCCATGTGTCGATGAAGAGTATGTTTATAAGTCAGTAATTTAGTAATTTCGTCAATTAATTTGCATACGCCTATTGTTGATCACAGCTGGACATAAGCCTCACTCTTGAACATCCAGTCCTGTATCCATCCAAAGGAAATTATTTCGTAAGAAAGCAAGTAGTTGTATCATTTACATAATCCTGAAACTTAAATATCACTTCATTACATCTTCAAATACCTATAAAATGCGTCCAAGAACAAAGAAAAACTGTCTTTTAGTATTTTTCCCTTATAAATTATATCCCACGCATCTTTGATTTATAGTTTTGAGACCGAATGCTGGCAAAACTTGTCACGCCTATTCCTCAAGCTACTGAATTGGGCCCATGAGACGCAGATATAAATGTTGTTTTTTCGCCAACACAAGTAGCTCCTCAAATATTTAAATATGCTCACTGCCTCGGCTCTCCATCTCATATTTCTTTTGGGTAGAACTCCACTTCTACGTCATAGCATCAAAGATTGTTATAATGACTTAATGTGCTATATGTGGTTTGAGATTTCATTATCATCTATATATATAAAAATGTTATGTTGGTTTGTGTACGCTTCAAAAAATCAAAAAGTTCTGCACCGATCGAGCTGAAATTTTAGAATGATATATAATCCGCATCAAGGATTGTTTTTATCTAATTTTTGCATCAGTCACATATCCGCGACCGCGAAAATACACGAAAAAATCGACATAAACGCGGGCGGAGCCGCGGGCAACAGCTAGTATTATATAAAAATTATAATAACTACTAAAAAATTGGTGCGTGAAAACAAAACACCAAAGTCAACCAAAGCTAAAATAATCAGGCTGAGACATATTTTATAACCTCTGATGGAACAGTTGCCTTCCATACAAGAAGTTGAGAAGTTAAGTTCATTTGTCTTCAATTGAATCTATTTACCTTCAATATTCATATCAAGAGCTGAACGGGCCGGCTCGACCTGGCCAGTACTACTATCTCTACAAGAGATCTATCTAAAATGACAACATTCGTGCTGTCGTGTTTCGTTGGTGTGTGATAGACTGAAAGCCCAATAGGCACGGACACAGAAGCAACTCAATATGCCCCCATAGAGTGGGATACCAATACTCTTGGATTTTACTCATGCTTACAATCAGGCAGAATAAAGTCACTTCAGCAGGCTCATAAATAAAAAAGGAAAATTCTTAAGCAATGCTCGTGGCAGGAGAATACGGTAAGATTGATACTGATTTCGTTTTGTATTTCAAAGCAATAAATTTCTTTCTGGAACTCTCTACAGGTGTGACTATACGCAGTTAGGTACCTACACCACGCAATATGACACATCATTTCCATTTTTGAATTTACATTTACACGAAGAGTATATAACAATATACGAGTACTAATACATAAGAATAATAGAAACTAATTGGCCAGCCTTATGTCTCGCAGTATCTATGAGTGGGTACAAGAAAGGTATTTTGTTAAACGAATGCTATACAAATATATAAATAACTAGCTGACCCGACAAACGTTGCTTTGCCATAAAAAGGAATATATATTTTAGGGGTGGATCAATAAAAATCGCGATGGAAAAATGGGGGTTGATCGTAAAGGGTTGAAAATTCATGGTTGTATGTATTTTCTAATGCTGTATCATAAAAAAATTAAAAAACTATATTTATCTATAAATTAAAAAAAAAATTAGGGGTGGACTACCCTTAACATTTAGCCCCCGAAATGTTAAGAGTAGCCCACCCCTACTTTTTTTTTTAAAATAGATGTTGTCCTATTCTCAGGCCTACCCAATATGCACACAAAATTTCATCAGAATCGGTCAAGCCGTTTCGGAGGAGTATGGTAACTAACACGAGAATTTTATATTTTAGATATACCTTTTTAATTTTTTGTCTGTCTGTCTATGTTTTCTGCCAAATAGCTAATGATTTAAAGAGTAGATTAAGCACTTTTTAGACAAATTGCACTGATAAGAACTTTTTAAGGGCGATACTATTTCGCCCTTAAAAATTTATTCGCTCGTACAGAAGCTAGTTTGCTATAAATAATATGAATATTTTAAGTGAAAGACTTGCACAGAATTCGAAGGGTTTGACCTTAACAGTGAATGGTAGTACTGACCTCATTGTGGTTGATAACAGAATTTATTTCCAAAAGTTGGTGCCGAGCACTGCCATTCCTGACTTTTGTATAAACAGTGACACAGTAACATGTTCACCTATATTTAGTCCTTTTTTGATGATTTTATATAATAACATATATTATTAACATTAATAGAGAGATAGTTTAAAATGGGTCAGTATATTTATTACGTGATTTTTTTTTATGGAATACGAGGCAAACGAGCAGACGTATCGCCTGATGGTAAGCGATCACCACCGCCCACGGACACCTGCAACACCAAAGGTGTTACAAGTGCGTTGCCGACCTTTTAAGGAGGAGTACACTCTTTTCTTGAAAGTTTGGAGGTCGTATTGGTCCGGGAATACCGCAGGCGACAGTTCATTCCACAGTTTAGTTGTGTGAGGCAGAAAGTTTCGAGAAAAGCCATCCAAGTGATGGGGATGGAATTGCTGTCGCGTAGGACGATGGCGAAAAGAGGCGGCAGGAATCAGTCCGCACAATTCCTCGGAGCACTCCCCATAGTAGATACGGTAGAGGTGGAGGTAGTACATCTTGACTATATATTGAGATATATTTAAAGCTTTAGTTTAATAATCTGCCTCAATATCCAAGTTGAATTCTACAAACGTAAACCTTATTAGAAAACTAAAAATGTATGTTAATGACGTCTCTCAACGCCAAGTAAACTACATACCCTTTCTCTTTCTGCTATTCGGTGTGGTTCATTCGTTTAGTCGGCTCTTACTAAACCGACGGGATGAAAAAGAGTGTTGGCAATCCGTATTCTTATTGTCTTAAAACACTGAAACAAAACTTCATCAACAACCCAAAACGTCCCACTGCTGGGCTAGGGTCTCCTCTCAGGCGAGGCTTAAGGCCATACGTCCTATAACTAATATATAATAGTAATATTAACTTATCCATCATTTTTACTACTCGATTGTTAGAATGTAACATCAAAGAATTTCTTCGATTTATGGAAACTGTAACAATAATTCTTTATAACTATTACATTTGTGGAGGAAACTGTGGAGGAACGGGTGTCGTGTCCCTCCAACACAAAGGGAGGATCCTCCAACCAGGCGAGTTGATCATGCCTGGCGGGCCACTGCCCAACAGTTGATGTTGGGATGTTGTATATATTTTTTATTTTTATTTTATTTTAAAACTTCATGCACACATGTACAACGGCGGACTTAATGCCCAAGACATTCTCTACCAGCCAACCTTTGGGAGATGTGGAAATTTTGTGAGGCAATATACTCGTATGATAATCGGCGCGAGAACTAATATAACTATATACACTATTGTGCGATTCAGGATTTGTAGTTGTTCCGTGTAGTGTGTTACTTCGTAGTTCAGTGTAACTTCGGTAGATGGTGCTGTAGTAGGTTATTGTTGTGTTATATGTGGAAGTCGCCACACATTCGAAATTAAAAGGTCACTATTTGTCTGATGGAAACATAACGTGTAAAATACTAACAAAATACGTATAGTAATATTTTATAAGACAACAAGGATAGGCAGATTTACTTGTGATGCCCGCCTGTAGCTTTGTTGTTACCATTAATAAATAAAGAAGGCCCAAATTGGATTTCGTTACCTGTTTCCGAGGCCAAATAGAGATAAAAATTTAGGAAATGAACTTTATTTATTTATTTATTACACTTCATGCACTTCAGACATTATCTACCAGTCAACCTTTGCCCCTTGTTTAATGCAAATAAAATAAGAACTAGGTGCATTTTGATTATTTGTAATGTATTAACAGGAATATTTATTTATTAATTTATTGACGCTCTCCTAGCCGATTACAGCCACGGCGGCCAATCTCAACGGAGACCAGCCAACTACGCAGGAGATATTTTAGTGCACAAGTGTGTGCGCAAACACTGGAGCACTCTCTGTTCCCTCTCTCTCATAATCCGATGGGACGGTTAACCGACACGACCGGAAAGAGATCAGGTGCAGGACCGACAGCTTTACGTGCTCTCCGAGGCACGGGGGTTCAGACCCGAACTTCCAAACTTCGAGCTATTATTAAGTATTTCTATAATCAGAAAACACAATAACCCTTTTGGGCCGACCCGGGTTTCCAACCCGAGACCTCTTGATTGGCAGTCGCATACGTCAACCGCTTGACCAATGAGGCAAGACACATAATGCATACGTTAATATACATACACAAATACTGTTACTTGTTGTTGTACTGTAGGGGGGCGATGTTGCTCACGTCCGTAGGAGTTACCACCTTTTACTAGGCCCACCCTACACGTGTTCCCCGGGTGGTGCTAATCGAGCGACAACGCCGAGTGTTGGGCGGCGGTCAAAAAACCTGATCCAGCAGGACTAATCATCTTGCAATTGTGGCGGTAGGAAATGACCTTCACAAACCGTTATCCTATGGTCATATTTCGTAGGAACGGTGTCCTTGGCTTCATTGCCCGGGGCAAGAGGAAGAACACCTCAATAAAAAATTACCCCTATCCTAAGGTGGGAACGTGCCAAGAGGATACCGATAGGTGGCTAGTGGGAAACTAGTCGCTAACGCCAACCTCGGTGTACCGGGCAATCTCCGAGAGTAAAGAGCCTTCTCATAGGGATGGGCGTCACCCTATGAGCGACCGTCTAGCGACCCTACTCGTGGGAACAAAAATGACTGAAAAAAATGAAAACACAAATCCCCCTCCGACTCAACCAAACCGCAAAGTTTATTTGCAGCAAGTCTTCCATAAAGGCTTATTAGAAACCAGGCCTAGAGCGAACTCCTTTCCTGGAACCACAACACCTGTTATTGACCAGTTAGACGAGATACAGGAATCCGCACCTTGCGACAATTTACATGTGGAGCAATCAGGTACCACAGAACAAACTCCACCCCCTTGGCAGCGTGTGCCTGGAACTAAGAAAAGAAAACTATCAGATTCGCCTCCACAATCAAGTACAAAAACACAAAATCGATTCAATGACCTTCCGGTGGACGAACCGGAGCAATCTGCACCAAAGCCACCAAGTAAGCCTCCACCTATTGTGCTTTATGGAATAGATGATGTAAATCAGCTCTCTAAGCTTATAGAAACTGTTATCAATCCATCTAACTTCAGATATAAGATTGTAAATAAAAATCTGCTCCGCGTTATTGTAGATGAGATCGAAGACTATAAAAAAGTAGTGGACTTAATAAGAAAAAAAGGCCTGATTGGACATACATTTTCTAGAAAAGACACAAAATGCCACAGAATAGTCATAAAAAACTTACATCATACTACTCCCCATGAAAACATTGTCGAAGAAATAGAAAAGACAGGAAACAAAGTCAGGGGTGAAATTATTAACTCTAGGTATGGAATTGACAAAATACCTACATCCACATTCTTCGTTAACTTAGAACCAGGACCCTGTAATAAATCCATAAAAGATATCAAGTACATCTACCACCAACGTATAAAAATTGAGGATCCGCGAAAATCCAGAACAATAGTGCAGTGTAAAAGATGTCAGCAATATGGCCACTCGAAAAATAACTGTATGAGGCCCTACAGATGCGTCAAATGCGGCGAAGGGCATAAAACAGCAGAGTGTCCGAAAAAAGACCGCAGCACTCCAGCTAAGTGTGCTCTGTGCTCATGCGACCATCCTGCTAACTACAAAGGGTGTCAAGTTTATAAAGAAATTCTAGCTCGAAAAGTCAACAGGTCGGATCCAGTAACAAGATGGAGTACAGCTAGCATTCATACTACAGACAAAAAACCACAATCTGAACTTAGTACGAGTATTTTAAAACACAATACTAAATCATTGGAGGCTCACAAAAATCCGGGGAATAGATCATACTCTGAAGTAACCTCCGGTCGACCAAATGTTGATTCACCACATAGTTCAGAGCTATTATCGCAACAGTCTTCAATAGAAAGAATGCTAATGAAACAATCTGAAAAGATAGATCTACTTCTCCAACAGATAGGAACATTACTGAACCTATTGACAACAGTAATCTCCAAAATGAGCCCATAATGACATCCCTCCGCGTAGCAACCTGGAACATAAATGGTTTGGCACCCAACATATTAGAACTCGAAGAAATTGTGCATAGGAATAAGCTGGACATAGTCCTGATTTCGGAATCACACGCTACAACGAAGAGCTCATTCCGCATGAGAGGCTACAATATCTATGCCACCCCACACCCTGATGGTAGTGCCCACGCCGGCTCAGCAATAGTGATCAAATCCAACATAAAACACTCGCCCATAATGGCCTACTCAACGGTGTTCCTGCAAGCAAACACAATCATAGTGGAGGACCGGGCCGGTCCAATTACTTTCTCCGCTGTATACTGTCCCCCGAGACACAAAATTACTGAGGAAATGTTCTCACAATTTTTCCGCTCACTTGGACATCGGTTTATCGCAGGAGGAGACTGGAATGCAAAGCATACATACTGGGGCTCACGATGCACGGTAACCAGAGGCCGAGCATTGAAAAGTGCAGTGGAAAAGAGCAAATTGCAATCCTGGTCAAATGGCAAACCTACCTACTGGCCAACTGATCCGAACAAACTTCCTGATCTTTTAGACTTTTTTATTTCGGGAGGAATAAGCAGCTTGTACGTGAGAATTGAATCAAGCCTGGATGGATCCTCTGATCACACTCTGGTCATTCTTGACATCAGCAGTAGCGTATTAACACGGGAAGAGCCAGAATCATTGTTTAACCAAAGAACTGACTGGGATGGATTCAGAACGTACCTTGAAAATAACCTAAATCTAAACATCCCCTTGAAAACTCCAGATGACATTGAAAGAGCATGCAAACATGTCACTAATCAGATTCAGGTGGCTTGTTGGTTGAACACTCCCGATTTCGGGTGTTATCGGAGGATACCTGTCCCAGCTCTCGATATCAAACTGAAAATCAGCGAGAAGCGGCAGTTAAGACGGAAATGGCACCTGTCCCGACATCCTTTGGATAAAAGAAATCTTAACCGTGCCACCAAAGAACTAAAAAGTATGCTCAGGGATTCAGTAAACACTAAAATGCAGCAAAAAATCTTAATGCTATCCACTACAGACACAGGTAAACACTCTTTGTGGAAGGCCGCAAAAAAGCTGGAAGGATCTGAACAGCACAGTCCCTCGATTAGATCGCAATCCTCTTTGGCAAGGACGGATGACGAAAAGGCCGAACTCTTTGCTTCTCACTTGGCAAGTCTTTTTAAGCCAAACGAAGGACATGGGGATGATCGCGAGATCAATAATATACTTGATCAGGATCTGCAAATGAGCTTGCCCATAACTCCAACTTCACCCAAAGAAATTGCCAAGGAAATAAGATGTTTGAACCCAAAGAAGGCCCCTGGGTTTGACCTGATTACTTCCAAGATTCTGAAGGAACTGCCAAAGAAGGCAGTGACATTCCTGGCTATCTTGTTTAACGGTATCTTTAGGACTTGCTATGTTCCTGAGTTATGGAAAATATCACAAATAATCTTGATTCACAAACCAGGCAAGCCTGCACATGAAGCCTCGTCCTACCGACCAATTAGCCTTACTCCTGTTTTGTCAAAGCTGTGGGAAAGGGTTTTCTTAATAAGATTAAAGGTGTTCATGAATGAGTGTAATGTCATTCCGACACATCAGTTTGGATTTAGAGAGTCACACTCAACGATCGAGCAGGTTCACCGCGTGTGCCACGCAATACGCCAGAGTTTTGAGAGGATGGAGTATATCTCCGCAGCCTTCTTGGATGTCCAACAGGCTTTTGATAGTGTCTGGCACAAGGGATTGCTATGCAAAGTAAAGGAAAAACTTCCTCATTCAGTCTTCCCAATCATAGCCTCTTACTTAACTGACAGGAAATTCCAAGTGAAACATGGAGATGCACGATCCAGTCTACGCTCAATTGAAGCTGGAGTACCGCAGGGATCTGTCCTCGGACCTGTCTTATATAACATCTACACATATGATCTCCCAACCTCAACAGACGTAATTGTGGCGTCTTATGCCGATGATGTTGCCTATCTTGCTAGCGCTAGGGATCCAGTGTCTGCTAGTAATAAACTCCAAGTTATACTACAAAACATGAATACCTGGCTTCAGAAGTGGCGTATCCGAGCTAGCGCAACAAAGTCAAATCACGTCAGCTTCACCTTGAGAAAAGGCAATTGCCCTGTTGTAGCTTTAGGCAATGATACTCTACCACAAAGTGATTGCGCAAAGTACCTTGGTTTCCACCTAGATAAACGGCTAACCTGGAAGACACACATTAAGCAGAAACGTGATCAGTTGAACCTTAGGTACAGGAACTTACACTGGCTGATGGGTCGAAACTCGGTACTCTCAGTAGATAACAAACTCCTCCTTTACAACTCCTTATTAAAGCCCATATGGACATATGGCATTCAACTGTGGGGTGTGGCCAGCAAGACTAATATAATGTGCCTCCAAAGAGCACAAAATGGCATTCTGAGAGGAATGGTTAACGCTCCCTGGTTCACTCGAAATGAGGAAATTCACGAGTACCTTAATTGCCCTACTGTAATGGATGAGATCATCATGGGTAAAAAACGTTACGCTGAACGACTAGCCATGCATCCAAATCCGCTGGCTACTGGATTGTTGGACATTTCCAAAAACATCAACAGGCTAAAAAGAGGGCATATTTTCTCATAGGGTAGCAGTGGTACTGACTCCTGCACCACAAACGCCAATTTATCACCCAACTAAACTGATAATAGTCCAGTTAGGACTGATGGCAGTTCCAAAATATAAAAAAAAAAAAAAAAAAAAAAAAAAAAAAAAAAAAAAAAAAACAAATACTGTTTTACTTTGGTCTTTAATGTAAAACGTTCGTGGCCATTCTGACTTCGAGCTGAAGCTCATATCAAAGAAGACGTGTGGGAGGGACAACGAAGAAGGAGGTTATTAGTGGCCCGAAGGTTTCTATTGTAACTAATAAACGAGATCCAAAGTATTGAGGTTAAAACTGTGTATCTTGAACAATAAAGCACATCGATCGCTTTAACGTCATCAACACGCGTTGAGTTCACAAAACAATAGGTACGGATGACGTCGCCCGTTCGGGATTGAGATATTTTTAAATCCCGTAAACAACTGTGAAAATAACTTATGATGCTAAAAAACATTTTTGTGCTTATATAAAAAAGTATTGTTTTCACTCTCATTGCTGATGAGAGTCTCATCATATTAATTGTTGTTTCGAAAACCCACGCGTTGTATTTGTGAACTTATACATAAGGTATGTTATACAAAATATCTCGAAAAGTTACCTACACTTTTCTATTTGCAAACAATCAGTATGGCTTCAGGCGCAGCAAAAATACTGAAGACGCCGTCTTGGATTTAATAAACACTATTGCTGTAGATACTAATGATAAGTTGAAAACAATAGGCATCTTTCTCGATCTTTCAAAAGCATTTGACACTGTCTCTGTCCCACTCTTGCTAAAGAAACTAGAACGAATTGGCATTAGGGGTCTACCTCTCAATATTTTTGAGAGCTACTTAACAAATCGAACTCAGAGCGTTACTATCGGTGGTTATACAAGTGGACTGGAACATCTTAACTACGGCGTCCCTCAAGGTAGTGTCCTCGGACCTACCCTGTTTCTTATTTACATTAACGATTTGTGTGGGCTGTCCCTTCCTAACGTTAAAATCATTTCCTATGCAGACGATACAGTGTTACTGATTCGGGGTGTGAGTTGGGAGGAGGCTCGTTCTTTTGCGGTATCTGCACTTCAAACCACTATGAATTGGTTAACCAATAACCTGCTCACACTTAATTTAGACAAAACAAAATTTATTACTTTTTCTCCAAGAACTTCATCACAGCCATCCTCTTCTTTTGCTCTTATTGCCCACCGGTGTAACCGGGATCAAAACTGTGATTGTATTAGTATTAAGCGCACAGATTTTATAAAATACCTTGGGGTGTTCGTAGATAGTACGTTGTCATGGAGGGAGCAAATTAGTTCATTGGTACCGAGGGTTCGAAAATTGATATTTGTATTTAGACACCTACGGACATCTGCCGACCTGCAAACACTGAAAATGGTTTACTTTGCTCTCGCTCATTCTGTTCTAACATATTGCATTGTTGCATGGGGTGGCTCTGGGAGGTCCTTAATATTGCCTTTGGAGCGGTCACAGCGGGCTTTGCTGAAGGTTATGTCACGTAAACCTATTCGTTTCCCAACTGTACAGCTATATGCTTTATGTAAGGTGCCCACGGTTAAACACACGTATTTGCTGAACACTATGCTGCGTAAGCATTCGGAATTACCATTTGACGCGGTATCTGTTTCCCGGGTACGGAGGTCAGACCGAGTGTGCCATATTAAATTAGCTCGATTAGAGGTTCTTAAGCGCCAATATTATTTTATAGGCCCTACTATATATAACAGATTGAATAGAATATTGAATGTTTATCCCCTTACAAGTAGAGCTTGTAAATTGATTACGAACGAATGGCTTCTTACTCTGAACTATGAAGAGCTAGAAGTCATGGCTAGCCCGCATGCTTGGAAATAGTTCTTAAAGATTTCCTCAAATACATTATTTCTGCCTTACATAAATACACACACACACGCACGCACTCGCACACACACACGCACACACACACACACACACACACACATACACAAACATACAACTGACACACTCCTCTCTCTGTGTCTAACACATACTCATAATACACATACTAATTTAGTTTTAGTAAAGTTTGTATCCAATGTATCCAAATCATCTGTAGTCAGCAATTTTAGTTAAACTTCATTTAATTTGTATTATTTATATATTATATTTTCGATGTAACTCTGACGGCCACGGACCGGAGGAGGCGTTAATGGCTGCGACACAGTTTTTAACTAATGCAGGCATTCTCGCACATAATGTTACTGTTTTCCTTTTCTTTTAGTTTCAAATAAAGATTATTATTATTATAAAGATTATTATTATTTATCAAATTTTATATTATATTATGAAGTAGCTGAGCCCCGTGGCATTACCCGAGGTACAACAGTAACTCCGGGTAACGCCGCGAGGCAAAGCTAGTCTAAAAAAGTAGCCTAAGTTACTTCTTATATCATTAGCTATTTGCAAGGGAATGTCCCATCAAAATCGGTTCACCCGTTCAAGAAATTAGCCGGAACAAACAGACAGACCGACGGACAGACAAATATACTTAACAAATAAATAAAATTAGAGGTATATGTATCGTGTATATTTACGCTGCACATATATCCATTTATTCAAAATCGCGGTTATTTTAATATTACAAACAGACACTTTAATTTTTATTTATTTTTATGTATATAAGAGGTATAGATTTCAGTATTTAGCCTTGTGATTGTCTATCGGAATACTGAAACAAGTTTACAGTTATAATTTTGTCAGCTGATCGACTAACTGACTGGCAACCTAAAATTAGTCGGTTTGATCGAGCTCCTAAACATGAGCAAACATAACAATTTACAATACGCAAAAGTAGACATGCCAAAAGTTTTTAACTAAAATAAAAAAATATCACAATACAATCAAAAGGAACGGAGTATCAATGAAAAGTGTAACAAAAACGGGGAGGAAATATTCCTTTTAAGGACTTCCATTGCGTTTTCTGTGTAAATTATTAAAGTTTCGAAAAGTAATTTACGATAGAATTGTCCCCCCTAAAAGTTCTAAAAAAGTCCGTGACATGTTCATGACTTTAACGTTTTATGACAAACAAATTTGTTCACGCTATATAACATCACGCTACTGGCAATAGCAGACGCAAACGAGACTGCGCGGGTCAGCTAGTAACACATTATTATTTATTTATTATTATAGTGTTTGGAGCTTCCCTTTAAGCAAGTAATGCCTGTGTTAGGAAGCTCCGCTCTTCCATAGCAAAGCAATACAAATACATAACATAACACAAACAGCAAAAAATAAATAAACAAGAAGTAGGCACAGATGCATGAATTATCACACACCAGTGACACACCACTCGCACCACATTTATTAAAGTGTGGTACAAATGTAGTACAAAAAGTAATTTTACAAATTTAAAAACGTACCTACTTCGCAAGGGTGTATTTAGCGTTAGGTATGTACTTACTAAGCAAAATGATGATATACACATACCTATATATATTTTTTTGTAAATACATACATATTATACATACAACCCGAGACCTGAAGCACAGCATTCGCATACGCTACAACTGCCTTGGTGGCGACCAAGGCAGTTGTATTTACAAGTATGTACAAGTATATAAAAGATACATCAATGTAACGCATTGTTGTGGAACAGTAGTGGCGTAGAATAGTGTGAAACATGTAGGTACAAATATTTGTTCTTTTGCAACCGCCGAGCAATATGCAGAGTGGTGTACTTGTGGTATTGTGTTCTGCGCCGTCAACGCCCGCGCGATTGTCATAGCTTTGGCTTTCTTTCTTTGTATTGCACATGTACTTACCGGTAGATACTACACACTGATAGATAGTTAAGTTATTAGGTCGTAACAATGTAAAGTATTAAAAGATGACGCAACCTCGTTTGCGTCTTCTATTGCCCGTAGCGTGAAAATTTTACCTCGTTTTTGAAACATTCTTCATTGGTGCTCCGCTCCTATTAGTATTAGCGTGATGATATATGGCCTATAGCCTTCCTCGATAAATGGTAGTCCATTGGATAGTTCCAACACTGAAATAATTTTTCAAATCGGACTAGCGGTTCCTGAGATTAGCGAGTTCAAACAAACAAACAAATATAGTATTAGTATAGATATAAAATTTTCGTGTCACGCTGTGCGTAATTGAACTACTCAGAAACGGCTCTAGCGATTTTCGTGAATCTTAACGTGCATATCGACTAGGGTGGAGAATCGGACAACATCTATTTTTCATCCCCCTAAATGTTAAGGGTGGGTCCAACCTTATTTTTTATATTTGGCATAATTTTTTGTTTTTATTTTTTTATGATACAGTATACAAAATACATAAATTTAAATTTTCACTCCTCTACGATCAACCCCTATTTTTTATTTATTAAATAATCACTTTAATTTTCTTGCTACAACTTTTTTTTTAAAGTTATGTTTATTAAACTAAAAAAATTTTTCCTACAAATAATATACATAGCTAAACAACGTTTGCCGGGTCTACTAGTATATATGTATATAGATAGGTCAACTTTATATTTGCAACAACAAACGTATCGGCGCGGAAGATGCAGCTATAGCAATGCGACATCTCACAAGAAGTATTACATTCCAAAACTGCAACAAATTAAGTTTAAATTTTGTTTTGAAATCAAAAGAGAAAATAAGTAATATATTTGCTTTAGACGGGAGCTCGGGAGGCCTCTCTTTGTATTGTACATACAAAGATAACGAAAAAGATGCAAATTGAATAAACACGTGAATGTCGATGATACAAATCTGCACTTCCCCTAACAAGCGCGTAGTTCCGTCACCATTGCCACGACGCGCCCCGCAACGTAGAACATATTTTGTCAGCGTAACCGTATCCACATTTTGATGTGTACTCAAATTATGTTAGCATAACTTAAGTGTAAAAATATCTGTAAAAGATTTACTAACCCAAATAAATATCATTTATCATCATAAACGTGACGCAAATACCCACGCTTGGCAGTAATCGGAGCCTTTGAGCGACACTCGAAAATATTTCGCTAACTTGAGATGAAGATTTAAAAGGCGACTATGGGAGCAAACTACGCGAGACAACATCGTTGCCTAAAGAAGTAAACCTGAAAACAAACCCTATACCAATCCGTCTAGCCACCGTGGTCTTCTAGACCTGAACCTCTTCGATCAGCAGTGGGCTATTGAAATTTGTTGATGTGGAAGAATTCCTAGTGATTGAAGAACACAGAAGGTTGTTTTTTTTATTAATTGTATAGGGGGCAAACGAGCAGACGAATCGCCTGATGGTAAGCGATTACCGTTCCCCATGGACACCCGCAACACCAGAGGCGTTACAAGTGCGTTGCCGGCCTTTTAGGAAGGAGTACGCTCTTTTCTTGAAGGTTTGAAGGTTAAGCATGTTGGAGCTGCTTGATAACTCAAATAGGTCTTAGTAAATGGTAGAATGCGATTATAAGAAAGCTCTGTAAGAGCTGTCCAGTCCTCAGTCCCAGTCTGTCTTCTAAAAGATCTTTAGAAACGTTTAAACAAAAAAACATACATCTTCATACATACGAAGAAGAATGTTTTATGCTATGTACTTAATACATATTTAGTACATAGCAATGGGTATGAAGCCGAATTATTTTATACAATATCTCTTCACGGGAATCCTGGGAAAGGTTCCATATGAAGACACACAATCAAAGTAATTGAAAGAAATGTCGCTCGGTAGGCTGATCCGGCTCGAGGCGGCACTATTCAGCTATCGTTTTGCGAATCCCTCCCTCAAAGGCTTCAACCCATGATTATCGACCACTCCAAACTTGAACTGTGACCTTTTGCTTGCATAAGTCCAATTAAATTTCCATTTGTTCGGTGGAACACATTTTTCGCTTGAATTTCAAAGAATTCTATAAACTGATTTGGTTGCGCCGCGGGCGACTATATCTGTAAGTGGCTTATTTACAGTTCTTTGTTCTATTTTATATAATCACTAGCTGCCGCCCGCGGCTTCGTTCGCATTTAATAAAAAGTATCTTAAGTTACTTCTAATACCTCCTACATTACGTGTACAAAGTTTCATGATGATCGGTTATGTTTCCCCGTGAAAGCGTAACAAACAAACTTACTTTCACCTTTATAATATTACTAGCTGACCCACGCAACCTCGTTTGCGTCTTATATTGCCCGTAAATTTTTCCCCCGTTTTTGAAACATTCATCATTGGTGCTCCGCTCCTATTAGTAATAGGGTGATGATATATAAATGCCTTCCTCGATAAATGGACTACCAACACCGAAAGTATTTTTTCAAATTGGAACAGCGGTTCCTGAGATTAGCGCGTTCAAATAAAAAAACAAACAAACAAACTCTTCAGCTTTATTATTAGTATAGAAATGTGATTACAACGTGTCCTAAATCATAATAATCATTGCTTTTTTTCAATACGATAAGTCGTATTAAAATATCGATTAAATGAACTCTCAAATAGAACTGTCTTTACAATTGTACTAAGCTTACAAGTCAACATTGGCTAAAAATATAATCGCACGTGCGTGGCTAAAGCTGAAAATAATTGTTTCCCGTCGTCATTGTGATCTAACTATCTACAATATTGGCTTAGAGCGGACCGTAAAATACCAAATTCTCCATGAAACAAAGGTCATACCAAATCTCCCTCCTACAAGTAAGTATTATAAAATGGCGTCATCGGTATAGAATTATAGTGTTTTGATCGGCAGGTATGAGAAAGGCAGAAAGGTTAAGTCGTCGGCGACGTCGCGGGGGACGGCACTCTCCTCCCCCTGACCTTTAGAGTGGAGTCCCGCGGGAGCGCGTAATCGCGCCGCATTACCTCACGACATATCCCTGAAAAGGTCTCATAACATAGACGAAGGACGGCTTTGGGTGAAGTCGAGCGGCAGACTGGGCACACCTGTGTAGGTAAGCCGCATCCCAGCGAGTCCACCGCGTACTGCTGCAGCCGGGTGGGCGTCGCGACGGCGCGTCTCGCCACCGCCGATGTCAGACGCACCGCTAGATATGTGCCGCACACGTATCCGAAACTAAACTAATTGTATCCACAATTAATAACAAAAAGCTACGTGTGTCCTTAGGTAGTTGTAACTTTTATAGTTAAAGCTGCAATTTTAGTTTTGTAATTCAGCGGTAAGTAAAAAGCCTCGTACTTTTTAACTTAATGTGTCTTATCGACGGTTCGTGCAGTACTTTCAGTTGATCAGAATTAAACAAAGTAAGTGTAGCAAGAGAGTGAACAGCTTCACACAGTTCTTATAAGCAGTAGCGTATACAGCCTCATACATAAGTAATTTAATATGACTTTGAAAAATAATTCTAATTCGAACTGTGGTTCCAGAAATTAGCGCGTTTAAAAATGTGATGGAAACAATAAATACATTTTTAGCTTCTTTTATTATACATAGATTGAGAATACATAGACGAGGACCCATCTCGAGCTCTGCGTATACTATCCGCGTCGTCCCTCCCTATCCGAAGTAACGCGCATGCGCGTTGGGCGCTATTAAAAAATGAATTCCTGGTTCTCGCACTGCGAGGCACACGTCGGTGACGGCGGCTGCGTGTCGTACTGCGGAGTGTACGCGGCGAGGACCGCGCCCGAGCGCCGAGCGTGGCGAGCGAGGCGAGGCAGGCGAGCGCGAGTGTGGTGGATCCGGGGTGTGTGGGTGTGGTCGTGCCAGTGTGTGCAGTGTCGTGGTGATGAGCATGCGGTAGGCCGCGCCGCGCCGCGCCGATGCGCCCGGGGTGCTAGCGGCCGCGGCATGGCCGCCCATCTCAACACGCACCATGAGCGACCTGCAGGCCACCTTCGAGTTCTCCATCGAACTCTACAAGTTCTACAATGTCGACCTCTTTCAGAGAGGGTGAGATTCTATTAAACTGATTCACTTACTGATAACGACTGATAAAACAGTTCAAGTACTACGAACAAGCTCATTAAATTGATGTATATTATTAAGTTAAACATAACATTTTACCAATCAAATGTCTCTTCTCGGCACATGAATGATTTTAAGTCATCGAACACTTTCCATTTGTAAGTGAAAAATAGTTAGTAATTTAACGTAACCATTCTTTTGAAGCAAATATTAGGTGCTTAGTTTGCGATAACCCAGTAAACTACGATACGAGGTCTATAGAACGTTTTATGATCAAGACAAATGGTCAGCGGTATAATGGTGTCTGTCGATAGATTTCAACCTTATAGCCTTGCGGTTTAGGTATCTATTGAGTATATGTATTTGGGCAATTAGCTATTAAAAGTGCTAAGGAAAGCACAAAACGAATTTGGTTCATCAAGAACCAAAAGTTAATACAAACGTTCCTTTAAACTGTTACACCCAACAGTAAAAGTTATCTAGCACCCACATATATACTTTAATTTCTTACTATCTTGTTAATATAAATGTAAAAAAAATATTTTCAGACTTTTTCCCTATTTTCTTATTATATACCTACATCGACTACGTATTCATAATACGTTGTAAAGGTACTCCAACGTAATCCTTGTCAATCTCATTAAGTAATCCTGACCAAAGAGCCATTTTTTCTTTGTCGTTATAACTAAAAAAGTAAACAAATGACTGCCTTGTGATTTGTGACATAAGAACGTTAACCTAGTTTATGATATGGTAATCATCACTGAGTAGTGACGATAGAGGAGCCCTCTGGTGTCAAATTTTGGAAATAGGCTAGAGCTGTTACAGACTTACTTAGTAGAAACTAGACAATTATTTTTAAATGGTTACCGATAATAACTTGATAGGATTGTAAATCCTAGTTTTTCATACTATAAAAAATGAGTTGAGTTACGTAGAGACATAGATTAGGAGATTGTTTTACATTATCTAATGGTTATGGATATTATCAATGATATATAAACATCGCTCTTGGCTGCTATTAAATAGAGTCAAGAAAGGTATGTAAGACTCGGGTAGGATTCATGAAAACTGAAGAATGTGGTATAATGGGCCAAAACCTAATTTAAGGAGATGGATTTTAAGAAGATGCTAATGTTCAGTCGTAGACATATAGAGGATGTTTCTGAACATAATGATGATGGAGTTCACAAAAAACGTGATTATTTAATATTGCGATCCTTAAAGGTGCTCATAGCCTAGTGGGACTCGGTGATTCCAAATAATTACCGAGGATAAGCAACGACGATGCGGTGAGTACCTGGCGTCTCCGTTATTGTTAGGCAGTCCGTCCCGGTTATCATAAGATAACAGTCGTGAAGCTTAGTTGGTAAGATTACGTAGCCACAACGTTGTCTTGCCAGTCCCCAATCCGCAGTTGGCCAGCGTGGTGACGTATGGCCTTAACCCTCTCCTGAGAAGAGACCCGAGCCCAGCAGTGGAACGTTATGGGTTGTTGATGTTGATCCTTAAAGACTGTAACCACTTACAATCTGAAAACCAGATATCTAGACAAATAAATAAAATTTACGTATCACTGAAAAGCAGTTAATTTTAAATTAATAGCTTTTCACTAAATGCATGTGAAAGTATATACGGTAGTTACATCAAAAAAAGCAATTTTGTTGTTCCGACTAATCTCGGGAACGGCTAGACCGATTTTGAAGAGCCTTTCACTGGCAGATAGCTGATGGCTTAAGGTGTAATTTATGCCACCTTTTTTTTTAGACTATCTTCTACCCTACTTCTTCTCAACTAGTAAATAACATATTAACGTATTTACTGTACTGTGGTTTGAAAGGTAGACCAACAACCGCGATAAACACTGCGGGTTCAGCTAGTTTCAAAATAAATAAACCGATCTTATTAATATTAGCAATCAATACACACAACGAAAATAAAACCTTCTAAAAATGTGACTGCCCTTACCGAGGTTGGTTCGCGCAATTATGATTGAGGAAACGAATTGCATAGCCGTCGTTCAAACCCCTTCAATTAAACGAAGGGTTGTATTGAATCATAACTCTTAATTAGGAATCGCAGTTTGCTTCCTACGAATATTATTTGATAAAAACGGAAGAAGTCCTAAGCCCTGTGCGATTTTGTCTTTAATTGTATAAATTAACAAAATTAGTAAATCTGGAATAGCCTTTTAGCATTATCATCAACAGCCTTCACTAGTCCACAGCTGGGCATAAGGCTCTGCTAAGAAGGATATTTTATAATTTTAACTCGTTTAAAATTACATTTATCGTCGTAGCAATTGTATCTTTGCATAAATTGCGTTAAAAAGAAACAAAATTAGAACTAAATACTATACAAATAAATAAAATTGGAGTGTCTGTTTGTAATAGGTATTAAAATAATTTATTTTTACTAAATGCATATGTATGTATACTCGTACACGGTACATATACCTATCAAAATGTCATTTTTTTTCAATTTTTGCATTTCTGTCTGTCCGTCTGTCGGTTTATTCCGTCTAATACGGGTGTACTGATTTTGACGGGAATTTCACTGAAAGGTATAAGGAGCAACTTAGGCCTAACCTTTTTTACATCATAATTATAATAATTTTGCATTTCACAATTGTATGGAAGTTAAGAATAAATTTATTATTCATCATGCATGCTAAGTCGAAAAGTACATAACACAAAATTATAATAACCTCACTTGTTTGACGGGGTGGAAAATGCTTTCAGATCACCGGCTCCTCGGGGACACAGGAATGTGTGGTGTTTCCACTAAAACCACCCCAAGGGGCGACGAATGACAACGACCTACTTATAACAAATTACAATGTCAAAGGTTAAGATACGCAATTTTTTAAAGACGTCGGACACAAAGAACACCCTGACTTAGAACAACAATTTGTGGATCACACAAAATGTGGGATTTGAACCCACAACACTTGGCGAAGTAGGGAACGGCGTGGTGACCGCTTAACCACTAGGCCAAACGTGCAGTTAAATGAACGCAACTTATTCGTTACATACAATACAACACAGAACTGTTCAAGTCAATTCACACAGAGATACATTCTCCAATCGCGTGACTCCAAATTTATGATCAACTAGCTGAACCCCGCGGTGTTACCCGCATAGTAGTATCGCATAGTCAAAAAAAGTAGCTTAAGTTACGAGAGAAAGTCCCATCAAAATCGGTCCAGCCGTTCCAGAGATTATCCGGAACAAACGGACAGACCGACGCACAGACAAACATTTAAAAAATTGTATTTTGGTATATGTACCGTGTATACATACATATGCATTTAGTCAAATGCGGTTATTTTATTATTACAAACAGACACTCCTATTTTCTTTATTTGTATAGATGTGTTCTGACCTACATCGCTAAATTATTGACGTCATAAATATTTTATACCCCATCCTCTTTTCTGAAACCTTATATTTTCGTGGTTTATCTTTCTTGCACTTAAATTGTAATAATTTTTACGTGGAATGTAGTATTTTCTTTTGGATTTAAGGCAGGGAAATCAATTTAATCAAAATAAATTCGAAACTAACTTTATCTGTCCTGTTATACGGATAAACTGCCAAATCAATTTGAATGAATTTCAGTATAGAGATAGATTAGATTTATTGTCGTATCCGCGGGCAAAAGCTATGACTAAATATGACACTGATAAAACCATTTCTACGATAATAACGAAACTGACTCCCTCTCTCTCTGTTTTAACTTAATTTTTAATTAGAGTGTGGCGACTTCCACATACAACACAACAGTAACCTACTACAACGCCATCTACTGAAGATACACTAAAACAAAGTAAGGCACTACACGGAGTAACTACCAATCCTGAATCGCGCAATAGAAGTTCTCGCGCCGATTATCATATGTAAAACATCCCAATATCAACTGTTGGGCAGTAACCCGCCAGGCATGATCAACTCGACTGGTCGGAGAATCCTCCCTTTGTGTTGGAGGGACCTGATACCCGTTCCCACACAAGAGCAATGCAAAAGTAATTGCTTGTGCTCGCTGTCATTCGCTTTTAATACTTTAGGAGCAAATGGGATTATTATTTATTTAGTTTGGAACTAATCCCATCCACACTCCCACCACTGTAACTCCGTATACACCAGGATCAACAGCAGTGACCCATGAAAACACCGAGTTGTGACACTCGGGAAATCCAAGGGAAAATTAAACTGTGTTCTGTAACTGGCAAAAAATATTAAATTTTCAATTAAAAGCCAAATTTAATTATACAAAAAGTAAAAACAATATCTTACATTACTTGCACGTTATAATATACGGGTCTGTCGTAAATAATGGATAAGTCGTAAACTGGAGTTGGTCCGGCTATGAGACTATTAGAAAATCGTATCTTTTTGCCAGGGTTTCTAACCGTATGGAAATGGCGTAGACTTTTATGTTTTTTTATAAATTTCGCTACTCTTTGCATTCATTCCGTTGCCATTTCGTTAAATTTAGGTATTTCTGTGTCATTTTTTTTGTATTATAGTCTTGAAGATGTGTATTATTTAGTTTTAGTACTGTTTTAGGCGTTTTTAACGTTGGTCATTTTCAAAATTGACATTTTAAGATTTTTTATGTTTTTGTTTTACTTAGGGTCAACTTTTGATCATTTACTGTGTAAAAAAAAAGTACGGCGCTATAGCTGCCCATGATCTTAATAAATTATCTAGTATGTGTAGATTCTAAAAAGGTATAACAATGCATACTTCACAAGTAATATTAAGCTACATGAGCGAGATCAATATCAAGGTGAGAAAATATTTTTTTCATGTAATGTTGTAAATGGTTATAAAACTTCGTCATAATGATTTATTTCTGCCAAGATTCTTTACACAAACACTATGGGGCCACTATTAAGGATATTCAAAGAAAACTAGATAGTTTTTTGTCAAAAAAATTTCATGCCTCCTCATTTCATAAAGGTGTTTAATTTTAAAATTGATGTGCTCTAATAGTTACATGCGACAAACATGTTACAAGTTTATTCGTAAAAAGGATCATCAGGTAAAAAAATGAACAAAGACAGCAATACAAAGGGTCTCCCCGCGTGAAAAGGACATTGTTACTAGGCACACTGCATGATGCACCGTCCCTTTCACACTCACGATGTGTGAAAAGGTTAGCATGCGTTTAGCTAGGGCGCACTCCTGATACATCTCTCAGTGTGATTTTGACCATCGCATGTGCTCTCGTTTTCATTACTGTCGTCAATTTGTTACTGCTTTCTAATATCGGACTTAGATTTTCTTTGTGATTTGGACTTGTTAACCTGGTGATATTGACAACTCAGCTCTCATTTATGGGCATCGTGTTGTGCTATCGATTGCACGTGTTATTTTGGAAAATTTTGTATATCATGCCTCAACAATACACGCCGGCCGAATACGTAAACATGCATTACATTTATGGTTTATGTGATGGCAACGCCAATAGAGCTGCTAGAGTTTATCGGGAAAAATATCCAAATGCCCGGCATCCTGACTATCGTGTCTTTATGTGTAAGCCGGTTATGTGCGCCGGATTAAGCGATCGTTTATTAGGCGATGTAGAGCGTGCATAGCTGCCGGCGGAGGACACTTCGAACATTTAGTTTAAGTTGTTGAATAAATATTTTTACGTACTAAAACAACCTAGTTTTCTTTTGAATATCCTTAATAGTGACCCCATAGTGTTTGTGTAAAGAATCTTGGCAGAAATAAATCATTATGACGAAGTTTTATAACCATTTACAACATTACATGAAAAAAATATTTTCTCACCTTGATATTGATCTCGCTCATGTAGCTTAATATTACTTGTGAAGTATGCATTGTTATACCTTTTTAGAATCTACACATACTAGATAATTTATTAAGATCATGGGCAGCTATAGCGCCGTACTTTTTTTTTACACAGTAAATGATCAAAAGTTGACCCTAAGTAAAACAAAAACATAAAAAATCTTAAAATGACAATTTTGAAAATGACCAACGTTAAAAACGCCTAAAACAGTACTAAAACTAAATAATACACATCTTCAAGACTATAATACAAAAAAAATGACACAGAAATACCTAAATTTAACGAAATGGCAACGGAATGAATGCAAAGAGTAGCGAAATTTTAAAAAAACATAAAAGTCTACGCCATTTCCATACGGTTAGAAACCCTGGCAAAAAGATACGATTTTCTAATAGTCTCATAGCCGGACCAACTCCAGTTTACGACTTATCCATTATTTACGACAGACCCTGTATAATGTACCATAAATAGGACAGAATGTTATAAAAGATAATTTTAATAGTATTTCGAAAATAGGAGCACTAAAATTAGTGAAACCTAAAATTTCATTCAAAGAGACGGAAACGAATGTATTTCACCAATTAACATATATAAAAAAAACTGACATGCCGTTAAATGGACCGTTAAACCGAATTCTACTTCTTTCATGATGTTTTGACTTCGTAAGTCGTCAGCCCACAAGGTCACTCTAAATTTAACTGTTTTAAATATATTTCATGATGTTTACTCTCAAGCCACGATGTTTTACTACTGAATACGTTGATCATACGTAGGTGAAAATAGTTGTAAAAATACTGAGTAAATTAACTCTTTTATGCTGAATTCAAAACAATGATAAAGCATACGAGTATTGGCTGAAACGCCGATGAACACTTATGCCTTCTTAAAAAATAAATATGTCAAATTTATAATGTGATTAAGTGTGCAGTAAAATGATATATTTAACAATCGACTAAACGTTTTACGGACATTGATAAAACAACACGAATATATGTATATTTCAAACCGTTAAATGACAAACTCCTACGCATTACGTCCAGATTGTGACCTAGTTGTATTTGTGGAGTGATTCAATTTCAAAAAATCGTGGCTTTAGGTAAATCTGTAAAATTTACACGTGCTCTAAGAATTTCACGAATTAAAACATTGACTTTGTTGTGGAACATCTATTTTAAAAATATTTTCAGAACTGGCACGAGCTAGCAAATGGAACTGTTCTTATTAATTATAAATCAAAGATGGTATACGTTTTAAATTTTCTTAGAACTGTAGTTTTTAATAAAAAAAAGTTACTGGGGATCTATACTGAAGGGTATATAAAGCTCATTGCGGCCACGCTTACTCGTTCATAGTTATAATAAAAATAAACTTGGCTTTGTTTTCAATTAAAGTGTCAATTCTCTTCAAATATTTTCAAAAATAAAAATAAAATGGCAGTATAATGGTACGAAACGGGTATTGATTAAATAAAAGTACTCGGAAGATTTAAAAAAATAACACAATATTTATTAATGACAACACTTTTATAACAATAACTCACTAAATCACTTAGTCGCACTATAAAAATCGCTTCAATGTTAGTCCGTTGTAACGTGAAACAATACTGGCCCGTACGGCTAACAGGCTCCGTTTTTATAGGGCTATTGAAATACCTGGAATGGTCCCTGGGATTTGTTAAACCTTTCTGGACCAAATAGAATCTCCTACAATCAGTAATCTATCGTTATCCATTACTTACAGCGCCATCTAGCGTTGAAAATATCGGAATTATTAATCATAATCTCAACGGTCGTGCGCTACTTGATACTACTAGATGGCGCTGTCCTTAGAATCTCGAATCATCTAGATATTACAAGACCCATTTAACTCTATAGCGCAACAATAACATCAACCAAAACTTAGGCCGTATAAATGATAATATGATCTTAAACGAACTAGCTATATTTAAGAATCTTTAAGCTCTTTCATTCTAACGCCCTTTGTGGACCTAAACTTGGAATTAGAGATGTCAACTTTAAACATGGCAAGGTATTTATTGAAATCATCGTTTATTTCCGACTTTACGCTTACACGAGTTACACGGTAGGGAAAACAGAAATCAATAAGCGATGTTTTTTTTATTTATTTGTTAGAATTTATTTATATTTTACTTCATAGAAAGTAGGTATATATTCTTATAAGCAAATTTATGTTGTATCAAATGTAGAAATGATCAGTGAAGTTGTAATCATACGTGGCCCCAGTAAAGTCTAGAGTAAATGCCCTGCCTATGAATCAAGTTTTACAAAGATCCTCATTTGTGACCGGTTGAATTTTGACTTGTAACCTCAAGAGCCCTCTTACTTCAGAATTGAAGGTCGAATTTATAACAAGACAATTTAAAAACCAATCTCAACAACATATTTTCCTGGTACTGTTTTAACTAATCTTTTATTAATATAGTAACAATATTACAAACTTCCAACGGATGCTGACAGTTACGTCTGCACTAAACAATTAATGTCTGTCATAACTTGGTGAAGCGTGAACTCATATTTCATACTACGCGTGCATAATCTATTAAATTTATTCGCTGCTCTCCGCTAATGTACTCTCATATGCATCTCATATGTACTCTCATATATATATATCTCAAACTTTACCTAGTAATCAGCAGTATATTTAACTAAAATTCGAAATCGTTGCTCGAGCTATTAGCTGTTTTTGGCAACCAGGTAAACGGCAGTTTCATTACAAATATGATGTTTATTTGGTAACTGAGATAACTGGCATGTTACAAAAATGGTATAATTTTGCTCATTTTTTTTCTATCTATTTTTATATATTTACAGGCCTTAAAAGGACAAAGACAATGAACACAGTAGGTACATTTTCGTAGATACATATACGTACAACGTATGTATTAGGTATTTTTATTTAAAAAATAAGTATTGTCCGTCAAGGATTGGCGTATACATGACTATATTTTTGATGTAAAATTCAATGTAAATTTTTTTTTAGGATACTATCATTACCATTGACGGAAGTGCGGTTCCTTCTGGTTAATCGAGGAAGGGTTCCACTTATAACATTTAAAGAGTTGCGCAATAAGTACCAGAAATATGTGCATTCCTTGTTTAGCTAACGACATTAATTTGTTCCTGTGCTTCTGAAGCTTATACTAAATACATTACTTTTAAAAAAATAATTCTAATAATAACAAAAAAGAAGTAGACGGCAACATATCACGTAATTTTCATAAATAAATTAACAATCAACCCACTCTAGAAACTCAACAAAAGCTTCTAAAATATCCCAACAATATAATGTAAGGAATCTGTCGCGTATGTCCTACCCACTCATCGCTGTTATTACTTAAAAAAATATAGGTACTGATCGTAAATAATTATCTTTATTTACGTGGGAGTCTTAAAGTTGCCCGCTTATCTGCAGCTGACGCGCCTACCCGGTCGGTATAATATGTTCACAAAGTATCTTATTCTATAGATACCGACATTTATGTTTCGATGATGAAATGTAACAATTTAGAAACAAACTGTTCCTTGACAGTTCTGAAAGTTTTTAACACCAAGGAACCCCTAAAATTTTTCATATGTACTTGTGGGTACATCTTTATCTTGAATGAGATTGCTTGGGTCAAATGCTTGCGGTCCTAAACCAAAGCAAATCATAAGCGGTATCATGAGAAAATTTTCAGGCATATAGAGATTCAGGTAATATTTTCAAATTTCAAATTCAGGTAAAGGTAGAAGCAAATAGTAGATACACGAGCAGGTGTTTTGTTATTTTAAAAGAGACGCGACGTGCATCGAAATATTAAGCTGAAAAGTAAGTATTTCCGAACGATATATTTATAGCTATTTATTGTGATGTAATAAAGTATTTGAAGTTATGACCAAGGAGTTTTCATTTTAGGGAAACTGTTTGAACAAGAAGTCCTAGTCGGCCAAATCGGACCAGACCTATCCTTGTCGGCCATCATTGCTGCCATGCTGGCGGGTGAGGAGGGCTGGGACGCAGTGGTCTTTTTCTGTGAGGCAGTAATGCTCCAGAAAGAGATCGCTGAACGGGGTCGGGATCCCGAGCGTAGGCGACGTCGCCGGCGACACTAGGGATATGAAATAACTTGGTCCAGGTTCCCCCTAGCTGGCTCCTCAGTTGTTCAAAAGAGAATCTGTTTATAAGAAAAAAAAATGTCTTTACGTAAGAGATGACCTAGTTTGTTTTAAGCGAGGGGATGTACATACGAGAACGGTGTCTATAAATAATTTACATCTAAATCTTTTTTAAGTGAAACTAGTTCCGTTTGTTCATTTGTAACGATAACACTACCAGTGTGAAATAAATAGTCCATATGTGTGTCTGCATATCACTTAAATACGAGTAACCAAGACGTATAATTGTCAGTGGTTTACGAATACATACTCTCAAAGTTACAAAATAAATATTTGACGGTAACTCTTATTCTGTATACTAGCTAACCAACGCAACCTCATTTACGTCTCTTATTGCCCGTAGTGTAATATTTTTCCCCGGTTTTTGTAACATTCTTCATTAGTGCTCCGCTCCTATTGCTCTTAGCGTGATGATATATAGCTTATAGCCTGCCTCGATTAATGGACTATCCAACACTGGAAGAATTTTTCAAATCGGACCAGTGGTTCCTGAAATTAGAGCGTTCAAGCAAACAAACTCTTCAGTTTTATAATATTAGTATAGATAAGTGCATATAAGTAAAATGTACATCTATCTATACTAATAGCCTAAAACAGTTTGTTTGTTTAGTTAAACGCGTTAATCTTAGGATGAGCCGATTATCGAGCAGGGCTATATCATCACGCTACGACTAAAAGTAGCACAGTGTTGTTAAAATTGTTGCAAAAACGAGGGAAAATTATTCCTTATTGAGAGTTTTTATTGCGTTCGCTGCGTAAAGGGTTAAAGTTTCACCAAAACAATGTATTAAAGAAGTGTTCCCCTTTAAAAGTTCGACATAAAAGTCTGTGACAGCATTTGCCTTTCTTTTAAGGTTGGCTCACTGTACCCTTTCTTATGCTACATCACGTTACGGAAAATAGGAGACGCAGAAGTGATTACGAGGGTCAGTTAATCTTATTATACTTAAATCAATATTAGAGAGTGTGTCGGTACCTTACTCCGATCTGTAAAAGCCTTAAGACAGATTTTTGAAGTACTTTTCCCAATGAAAGATTTAAGCGACGTCCAACAAATAAATACTTTTAAAAATCTTCAAAATATGTTCAGAATTAGATTGCATTTTTGTGGTTTACTTGGGTATATTTTATAAAACCCCATGAATCCCTTGCATGTTTTAGCACACAGTCATGTGGAATGGAACTTTTAACATATATGTGTATAAAATTTAATGTTTCTATTTAACTCTTCGTTGCATTCTAATTTACATGGTTAATTTTTCCCACTTAATATTATGAATTTGAAAATTTATGATGATGCATGTATGTTACTCTACCACGCAAAAACTACTGAACGAATTACGATGAAACTTTACAGTGTAATTTTTTTTTTTTAAAAGACAACTCCCGCATTAGGAATATACATCCTGTGTCGCGGGGGACTTTACAAACATACTTGTAACGGACACAAAGAACACCCAGACTCAGGACAACATTTTGTGGATCACACAAAGTGATGTCCCACGTGGGATTTGAACCCACGGCACTTGGCACAGTAGCAAGCGGCGTAGTGACCGCTTAAACCACTAGGCCAACCGTGCAGTCAAAGTATATATATAAGTATTATAGTTTATACATCAGAATAACACATAGGCTTAATATTTACGGCGATTTATTTATTTCTGGGCGGAGCTGCGGGCAAACGTTAGAAAACATACTTGTACTTTAAAAAACAGTTATTTCTAGTAGATGTTACTAATATCGTAGCTTATTATTCTTCAAAAGTCTTAGTAAATAATATTAAAACAGGATTTATCCATGATTTACCTATAAAATAAATCGTTTTAAATACAATAATATAAGAGAGCAACCAGTCAAAGATTTGCTTTCAAAAATTGAACCCTAAGCTTAGAACACATACGAGGCCCTTTAAAACAAATTCATTCATCACTACGTAATCTTATTAAGGTGTATTCTATCGATCAGACACATGGAGCTAAACATGTTTATTTCCCCTTTTAACGGCCGTCTGCGTTTTGGGGGAGCGACACTACACGATGGCTAAATTGATTTGGGTCGAGACCGATGCGACAGGTGTAAATGAATTGTACCGTAAAATGCGAGATTTTGCGAAGGTCACCTAAATGTAAGAAAATGAATAAGAATTTTATAGAGATAATAAACGGAACGCCTAAAAATATAATTAGAGCAATCATACATTTTGACTGCCTCGGTGGCGTAGTGGTAGCGTATGCGACTGCTAATCTTGAGGTCTCGGGTTCGATTCCCGGGTCGGACCAAATGTTTGTATGATTTGCAAATATTTGTTTCGGAGTTTGGGTGTTTTGTATGTATAATATGTATGTATTTACAAAAAAAAGTATATAAGTATTTATATCACTTGTCTAGGACTAGGCTAGACTAGGAGGGACTAGATGACGTTGTGTTGTTGTGAATATTTATTTGTTTATGCTATATATCTGGCAACTTTTTAAAAACACCATTTTTTTTTATTATATAGGGGGCAAACGAGCAGACGTAACGCCTGATGGTTAGCGATTATCGCCGCCCATGGACACCCGCAACACAAGAGGCGTCACAATTTTGCTAACGGCTTTTAAGAACAAGTACATAGCTATATTTTCGTATATTCTGTGTAATTTACACCCAGTTGTTATAATTACTAACGGTGACCTTTCTAAATACACAACTGTGCACGTGTATAGGGTACTTTAGACTTGTATACAATTTGACCTTTATCTTTAACCATAAAACTTTCATCCACTTCGAGAAGTTTAATGGGTAACAGACACAGACGACAATAGAAGACTACATAATGGTAAAATTAATTAAAGCAAACTGAACAAAACAGTACGCACTCGACGGGCTTGTCATGGTGGGCTTATACGAACAAAATCAAGAGATTTGAAAAATTGATTTGTGAAATACTGTATACATCCCGGGTCGCACCTAAAGTGTTATTGAGGTTTTCTAACTATAGAAATACTTAATAACAGCTCGGAGTTAGGAAGTTGGGGTCTGAACCCCCGTGCCTCCAAGAGCACGTAAAGCTGTCGTCCTGCGCCAGATCTCTCCCCGGTCGTGTCGGCTAACCGGCCCATCGGATTATGAGAGAGAGGGAGCAGACAGTGTACCCATATTATAGCGCACACACTTATGCATGATAATTTCTCCTGCGTAGTTGGCTGGTCTCCGTTGAGACTGGCCGCCATGGCCGTTATCGGCTAGGAGAACATAATTATTATTATATTCCGAATATCTTGTTCTGCATACATTATAATTTACCGATAAACCAACTTATTCTATAAATTATATTGAAATATCTTCTTCCAAGTTATGTACCCAACCTACGTTGCGGTGAGCTTTAAATCTTATATTTTTTACGCGGGTCGACCGCCATCTTACTTTCACAACCTACGCAATATAGAAGTTCTGTAGACAGTCTATTGTCTGGTTTTCGGACTTTCTAAGGTTACAATTGCCAAAGATTTTCGTCTTGAAATCAATGTTTATTAAGATTTAAATTCTCACACAATTTTCTAAATACAATATCATCGTACCAATGATATGATACAGGTATATGTAATTTAATTTCATCTAATTCAACTAACTAAGCAAGGCATACAGTCAAGTAAGTCCGTCTATTATTTGAAACTAAACAAGTCTGCGGCTTACTTAGAGATTGCCTTTCTAGGTCACAACCGAGGTCTGGACTAGAACCCGTGACGGGCTGTATAGATCTGACACACTGTGATGAAGTAACAACTCTACATATAATATCTGTATTTAGCCACAACACTAAACAAATAAGCGCGGGAGAGCTATGCTACGTCATGAAATGTCCATATAAACCGAATAAATCTTCTTCTTGAGAGCCGGGTCGGACGTTCGAGCTGAAATCGGCGTAGCTCAACTTCCTATATCCACCTTTAGTTGTTTTTCACCGAGTGTGTGAAGTTACCGGAGCTCGATCCAGGCTAGGTTTTCCCAAAGGACGCAAAGGTCAGCAAAGTGCTTATTAAGTTGCAACTGTCCAAGGACAACAATAGTTACTTACTATCAAATAACTCTTTTTGTTCCCTCTACGCAGCATCAGTAAGGAAACTGACTTTCAAATGAAAAAAACCGTATCGAAATCGGTCAATCCGTTTGAGAGCTACAATGCCACAGAGAGACACACAGACAGACAGATATCGACATCAAACTTATAACACCTCTCTTTTAGCATCAGGGGTTAAAATTATCAGTCACGGCATGCAATAGAATATATCTTAAATCAAATTATTTACATTAATTTGAATTTGAGCCAATGGGAAACACGGTGGACATATTTAATTTGAACCGGGGCCCGCTATCTCCGGCATGGCTTACTGCAAGATTTTGAATAATCTGCTTATTTAATACTCAGTCTCTCGTTTCAATTTCAGTGCATAATCTAACTGAGTAGTCTAGGTGTCCTAGTATAGCACTCTTCCACTCGGAAGGTTTGGTATTTACAGATCACAAATACATATATATGTACATGTTAATAATATTGGGGTAATATGACTTACAATTTGTGAGCACTTTGCGTTTAAACGAAGTTCTAGTGTCTACCAGATTGGGATAAAGATGGAAAGAAGCTTTATCTTCGTATGTTCAAACTACATTCTAAACAATAGACTAAACCTTTTACATATAAGAATAGGCAGAGATTATATGAAATACAACCGCTATTACAGGCAGAAATGCACGTAATAAAAACAGTGACGACCACAACCAAAAGATGAATACAGGCTAAAAGAGCTAAGACACAGTCGACAAAGTATTTGTAGACCTATCGGTCATTAACGCAAAAAGGCCACTTTTGTCAGGATTACCAGAGTCTGGGAAAGAAAAATTCTTAACTGCGTTCACTATTCTGTTTCCAGATTATACCAAGTACGCGTGGGCCTTCGCGTATCGCCCAAGGTGCCGGTGCATATCGAGGCATCAATCTCCAGTGGCAGTGCACCTGCCCGCACCGGCCGTCCTGCCGCCAACGCATCGCTCATCGGCGGTCTGGCAGCCTCCAGACCCTTTCAAATCATGTACAGAAATGAAGAAGTTACGCTTAGAGACATCGTGCATTTTAGAGCTCATTTACTAGGTAAGAAAGAAAGTAATTTTGGTGACTTTAAATATCTAAACTGACAAAAAAACGTACTTCTTACTCGCTTTCGATACGAATCTTATCTTTGTATAATGAGAAATAACTTCAATGATATCTATAATAAACGTATCTTAATTAAGGTATAATGAAAAGAGTCAATCAACCTTTGATAAAAAAAATAAATTAAATAGTGGAACAAAAGTAAAACCAACTACCAACTACCGAGAGTATTAAAATTGGTTAAAAAGGGGTTTTCTAACAAAGTGGGCAGTACAGGAGTGGGACCCTAGTAGCTTCATTAGTACAAGCTAATCTAACAACTTCGCCTGCATTGTAGCACAAACTAATCTTATACAGACACTTTATTTTTATTCTGATACAAGCAAATACGGACTATAAAAACAACATTGCTAAAATTCTTCATTTATATCTTCAGTGGATAGTCGGAATCTCAAAGAATCTTTGGAGCGAGCAGAATGGAGTCTTGGAGTAGAGCTGTGGTGCAGCGAGGGTGCGCAATCGAGCACCCTAGCTCCAGTATCCTGCCGGGTTCTGAAGCTGCACTTTCAGCCTTCACATGGTCTTCACTATCACTTGCCGGTCCTATTCGACTATTTCCATCTATCGTCAGTCTCTATAACTATCCACGCAAGTCTAGTTGCCTTACATCAACCATATATCAAGTAAGTAAATAAACTTCCGCATTCGAATGGTATCGTTTTCTTTTAAATGTCGTAGGCGTCATCGTCCTCAGCACGAACATAAATAAAACAAGATAAAGAAACCCAGTGTCGAAAATTACTTAAGCATTAAATTCCAAGAAACATAATTTTGCCACACTTTATACCCGGAATTACGATTATTATCTTTTTAATCCAGTAAAGTTGGCGTCAAGTCGTCAATTGTTAAGATTTAAGTTCCCTTTACGTTCATATGTCTGCAGAATTAACGCTTTCATAAATCGCAAACTTGACATTCAGATTGTATCTGTGGCACTCCATTGACTTCTCCCTCAATAAATTGCCTGCTTTATGCCTTATCTTATTCCTTTTATAATTTTTTTGTCCATAATAAAAGGAACCCTTTAAAACATGCAAGCATAAAATGACTTAAAAATGTATTATTAAATTAATGTTAAAATTATTTTAACTATTGCTTTCAAAGGAAAAGTATCATGCATTACGTACAAAGCTGGTGAGTATTCAGGACATTGTTATACTGCTTCTGAATTATCTGATCGTTTACTAAAGGTCCAAAAATGTTATTATTTGTAGTACACCTCGTTCGAGTAAGCAATGGGGTAAATTGATGAAAGGATCAGGCTCTAACTTTAATACCTCTGGAAGCTTCGAGAACGTGCTTTTTGGTTCTTCCGGGAAGTGTGCAGGGGGAAACTCTAGCAAAATTGCACATGCCAGGTACGATATACCTAATCTTGTTTAAAATAAAACTCGAAATGTAACAAAAATTAAATGTCTTCTTATTTTATTAGGCAAGTCCATGCAGAAGTATGCGGTATTCTGTTAGGGTCCCTTGAAGGGTTACAAAGTGCGCTTGCAGTATGTGGATCGACTGGAGTTTTGCTCACTCCAGAAGAGTCGTCCTCGAACTCCGTTGTAGGAGAGGTGGCACAACGCATAAAAGATCTGACAGATTTTGGGAAGGTAAGGGTCCTTTCACAACTTAATTTATTAAATACTAGCTGAACCCCGCGGTGCTACCTGCGGTACGACAATAACCGCAGGTAACGCCGCTAAGTTCGCTTAGTATATAACGATCAGCTTCGGCTAGTATCTTCATAAATTGTATTATTGAAAAGTTTCATCAAAATCCATTCAGTAGTTTTAGCGTGAAAGAGCAACCAACATAATATTAATAGGATTAGAATAAAAAGAAAAGATATATGAATATGTATAGTTATGGTATTTGTTTTAATACATACTACAACGATAATCAGAATTTACAGAAATCTGATTGTGGTGAGGAAGAAGAGTGGGCGATGAGTGCGGCTCACGATATTGCTCGACTCTGCGCTGAGGTCACGCTGCGCTGGCGAGCTTTCCTGCACCACACGACAGACCGGCCACACGTACACCACGCTCTCGCTGCTAGACATCATGCTTTACGGTAAATATTATTTTCACAAATTGTAAGTGTTAATTTCTAAAGTGAGTGACTTTCACCTGAGTATTAAGTAATAAATTACGTAACTATTTATTTTAATATGTAATTTACGGATCTACAATACAGTTCAATAGAAGATTTAGGTCTAACTTTCATCGTTATGTTGAACAGACATAGTTTGCTGACCTTCAGTTGCTTGTTACATTTTATAGTACAAGAGCCGGTGAAATTACACTTACACCCATCTGATAACGAGAAGGGCGTTTCTTTTTATTTTTTTAATTAATGAACACCTATGATGGTTTTCCTTTCGAAAACCTGTTATAACATCTTTAAACTTAACTCCAACGACTTGGACTATTATTTTTATTATTATTATTATTTATTTACTAGCACCTCCACCATAATCGGAGCCTTTTACTTACAAATCCTTTCATTCTTGTTTATTCTCATGCTAATTCCATTCTTCCATTCATAGTTTTTGTTTTGGTCTTTTTTCTTTTGTTTTAGTCTTTGCTTTGACTATTATTTATAATGTTATTGTAATAATTAAGTAATTAAGTATTCATAATGTGTTTCAAAGTTAGGTCAAGACAATTTAAACAAGTTTAGTCCTGTCACAACATAACGCAATCTGTTACAATACCACGGCTAAAATTATAATCATTCAACTAGTAGGTAAATTGATGATCGACCATAGAGGCTTTAGTTTCGTCCAACTAATCAGTAACTATACAATTTCCAGAATAAAACGTTTCTCCGAATGTTTCTTCGTATTGGACAACCCACGGCACTCGCTGGCCGGTTGCTACGATAGTAACTATCAGTCGTATCAGAGTATAGGAGAAGTAGCTCGGAGATCAAGATACCTGGCACTGTTACCTCCGCTACCAGTTCACTGCATCGCATTGGATGGAGACCCACATATCATGCCCATAATTTTTGAGGATAGGTAATTAATTGATACTTTTTTTATTTAAATATGCTTTAAAGTCTCTAAAATTAAAAAAAAAAACACTATGCTTATTCTAAATATGTACTCAACTTTCAGGCTTGTATTTATGCTACTATAAGGAATAATCATTTTCAGGTATCAAGATACAGCAGAATTTGCAAGACGTCGCTCATTTTTAAATTCGAATGCTAACAAATCTGGCAGTGGTAAGTAAAGATAACACAATTCGTGAAAAAATAAATCAAATACTTAACTATTCGCTTATTGTTTCAGATCCTTTCCTCTGTTCGGACCCTCTTGGAGAGGATTGTGCTTGTAGCATTAGCTCTCTTATGGACTCTAGAAGGCCTTCATCTGAAGCTTCTAGAGTTACTCTTACCCTCCCTAAAACAATAATGGATGTACTTGAGCCACAATTTAACACTCCGAAGTCTAGTGCGAATGTCGTTCAAGCAACTTTGACATTAGCTCCTCAAAAATCTGCCCGCGGGTCTCCTAAGAGAACTTTAGTTAAACAAAATGTAGTGGAAATGAATAAACCACATAACAAGCAACTAGAACTAACGGGAAGGAATAGATACATAGTTCAGAATAATCAAATCAGTGAAATCCAGCTTCCACCGAATAGTGCGTTTGCTTCATGCTCTATACAACAAGGGCAACAAATGTCTCGATATTCCACTTCAACATTGCTTGACATAAACGCAGCTAAGCTTGCATCGAATGTCTTACCGGCAGACAAAGAGGCAAGAAGTAACCAACACGAGGGCATACGGCAAAGACATGAAATTACGAGTGGAGTTAGTACATTACCGGCTAGACATAGCAAATCTCTAGATCAACTTAGAGTATCACAACTAACACCTCTCAATACAGCTCAAACATTAACAAAGAATGTTAGAAATAATTCTAATACTTCTGTTAATTATCCGAAACAATATTTACCACCACAACAAATCAAACCAACCACATTGCCGAGAAGTGTTACAACTAGTGCTTACCCAACGAATACGACAGCTAGATGTAAAGGAGATGATTATAGAAGAAATATAAGTGAGTTTAGAGAAAAATATAAGAACCCGAACAACCCTCAAGGAGCGAACAGTGAAATGTTCCATAATGTAGGTTATAAGTATGATGGAGGGATAAAAGGTAATCCTAACCAGGTGTATGGCTATACTTTCGGTAATCAGGGTAATATGCAAGTGAATAATGTTATTCGTAATCCGTTAGAATTTCAAAGAGGCTACAGTGTAAATTTACCCCGTCCCATGTTGCCTCCACGTAATTCTTACCCACCGGTTAGTGGTAAAAATCAAGTGACTGATCAAAGTAACTTAGTTTCTAATAAACACGTACATAGATCGAATTCTACTCACGTGTTCCATCAAAAGGAAAATTCACATATAGACATTGAAGCTGCCCGTAACCAGCTTAGGCACGAGCTCAACTATTATTTACAAAAAGGCGACTGGAGTTATGACTTCAATACGGGCAGTTTAATACAAAACTATCAAAAAAAGTCTAGCAAAAGCAGTGATGATAGTGGGTTTGTAATGACATTAGATAGAAGCAGCGACGGAACTTCGAAATCGACCTACTCCAAAACACCACCATCTACACCACATTCTACAATGCCATCTATAAGACATAAAAAGAGTCGATCAAAAGAATCTAAATTAAATAACAGTGGAAAAGAACCCGCAAAATTAAATTCCAGTAGAGATTCGTTAAGCAGTCATCATTCTATCAAATCCAGAGACAGTAAATCAGATCGCCATACATCAAAATCTGAGCGGAGCACACCAAAATCTGATAGAGCAACGCCAAAATCTGATAGAGGAACTCCAAAATCAGGAAAATCTACCCCCAAATCTGGCAGAATTACTCCAAGATCAGGTTTAACAACTCCTAAGTCCGGACGAGCCACACCAAAATCTGGTGCCCAGACCCCAAAAAGCGGTAGATCAAGTGGTAAGCCTGAAAAAAGAACTAAATACAAAGCTTCTGAGAAAATGACACAATTAATGTCGGAAGCTGCATCATCATCTAGCAACGAAAGTATACCCTTTGAACTGCGAAGACTAGAATCATCTGCTAGTGTTCCGTATAGCCTAGATCACGGGCCGGAACTATTGCGGCACTGTAGAAGTGCAGCATCTGTTTTAGACGAACCTAACCTAAATAATACATTTGGATCCGAATCTTTACCTAATTTAGCACCTCCACCCGCTTTTGAGTCACCACCACTTGATATTGGAGACAAGGACTTTAAGATTTTACCTCCTGAAAACTTTTCTAATACAGAAGAAAAACGTAGCAGAAGTAACTCGACATCGAGTTTAAGTGAACAGAGTGGATGGGTATCGAGTGGAAGAAGTTCAGGGCCATCTTCCCCTGATAATGCTAGTTGTCAATTAAATAAAAACTATCCTCCTGTAAACCCCTCAGTGTCTAAAGTCAGTAATAAAAATTATGAGGACACAAAAGAAAATCGAAACATTGAAAGCGAAGTTATAAGTGATTTTAAAAGGACTAGTCTCAATGGAGATCAATTAAGAGAAAGATTGCTAACACTAGCAGTAAAAGTTGCTCAAAATAATTCAAATGAGAAAATTGAATGTTGCGATAAAGAAGTGTGCGAAGAATGTACTATATGCAGTGATTCTATATGTACAGACAGCCAATGCGAATATAACAAATTGATGCACAGCAATGGCGTAGATGCAGAATGTAACTCTGACACCTGCACAGCAAGTTGTTTCCAACAGATGGCTGACATGAATGGTAGTAAAACAAATCAAAGACACAACTCTTTCAGTGCTACACAAGGAAAGACGTACAATTCATCGGGTAGATCTCAAAGTGAGGGAGCTGTCAAAAAATCTCAAACAATCAGTGACAATCTACACCCTTACATAAGAAAAGAGTTGCCTAATAAAACACCGCAACAGACACAAGAGCAACCTCAGTCTAAATCTTCAACAATACACAAAACGAAATTAAAAGATAGAATAGAATATACAGAGAAACTAATTGCCGCAGAAATACTGAGTCTGGCAGTAGACCGTTCTTGCAAAAGTCATAATGGCAAAAAAGTTAGCCCAGCAGCGGCTGTACAGCAATATTCGAATAAAGCTAAATCTGAGGTGAATTTAGCACGGTTCGTAGGTGACAACGACTACGAGCATCTTCCACCACCACAACAGTTTAGAGATGCTCCCCCACCACCTGACGAATTCAAGGTAACGATTGCTGGTATTATTTTATTATCTATAAATAAATTACTTACAATCCTTAAAGAAATACAAGTTTAAAATATTTGACAAACAGATTTTATTTGTGTTTTGTTAAAGGACCCTCCATCAAAGTCACCCAAGTTAAGTAGACAAAGCAGCAAAACGTCTACTCCTTCAAAAACGCCAAAGAAGCAACAACCAACAACGCTTCAGTTAGATAATCCTTTATACCACGTGTGTGAAGGTATGCGTTAATATGATCTGTATATTTTAACAATATGTAGCTTTTGCTACTAACAACATCGCTTGGCTTACAACAGGTATAATGGAGAGGCGAAAATTACGTCCACACCAATCAATGAATTCTACCAGCACGACTCCTGGTAGCACGCTGAATAAAAGTCAGAGCACCGGGGAATTGGCTAACAGAAACGATGGTGGAAACAACATTGGTATAGCTATAAAACATATTTCTAAATAATGCTTTACATATATTTTATTATTTTGAGAAAAATGATTTCTTTTTGTATGAAGATTAAAGATATCCAGTTAATTTGAAGTATTGGGTAGTATTAATCTTTAAATGCTGTAAGATTAGTACATTAATAGTTGTATTTACTACTTTAGTATATAGCATTTAGAACCCATTAATGAGGGAGGTTATTTAATAAAACGTACTTTTTCAAATTAATCGTTTTCTCATCAAAACTCTTTTGACTTTTCTATGACTTCATTTTCAGAACGAGAAAGCAACCTAGTCAGCATATTCGGCCTAGCAGAGTCTGAGAGGCTATTCATTAAATGCCGAGAGGAGTTTAGACAGAGCGTCAAGTATCCTGGCGCTATATACTCCGATTTTCCTCCCATAGAGAACCCACTGCCATATTTCCATATCAGCGATGAATATAGAATGTTTAATCCTGAAGGTAAGAACAAGAAAAAATACTTAATGTGTAACAGTTTCAAAGTAAGAATGTTTAATTTGAGAGAAACAGACAGAGGCATAACAGACGATGTATGTGCAAGTCAATAGTATAAATATACTGACAACTATTTTTTTCTCCTATTGAAACCCCCATGGGCCTTCACCCCGCCGGGGTTTACGGCAGGGCGGTGTGTCGGAATCGGACCGACTAAAACCACACGGTGTGCCACTCTGCGTCTGAGAAGGGAGGGGTCCGGGAACTGCTGTTATTAACACAACCGGACCCCTCCCAGCTCTTGAAACACTACTAGACAACTAGTTCAACCTTTTAATTTAGTTCGCCCTCAGAGTTGCGGTGGTCTGATAAGTCGCTCCTGAAATATACTATTATTTAGGTAAAACCTGTTGAGCTTATTAACTTACCTATTCCCAAGATAATTTAGATGCCAACACCAAATCATCTTAATTGTGGGAGTCACTTTAATGCTCACCAGGTTTATTGTAACTAATTTTGACTCCTTAGGCTTTTAATTTTTTTTAAATAAAATTAATTACTCTACAGGCCTACATCTAATTATCTGTGTGCACGGCTTGGACGGCAATGCGGCGGACCTGCGACTCGTAAAAACTTACTTAGAACTAGGTTTGCCAGGAGCAAGATTAGACTTCCTTATGTCCGAGAGAAACCAAGGCGATACTTTCTCCGACTTTGAAACGATGACAGACAGGTGAGTATTTCTTAAACACTTGTTAGGCAAGACAATACGATTGAGAAGACCTGATTTACGCAAAAACCTTTCATATAATGTGCGTTTCTTCCTTCCTAAAAACAGCAAGCACGTACTTTTGATATATTGCCTTCATTGTAGCGTTATAAAAACCTTTATTTAAAGAAGGCTCTTATAAATTTAAAATAACTTCTTATAAATCTAGAGCTAAAGTTATCTTTTTAAATCAATGTACCATATTTTGACAAATGCAATGTTTTTACAGACTGGTACAAGAGATCTTAACCCACATTCAAAATTCAAGCGATCCAGCTAGAATTAGTTTCGTAGGTCATTCGTTAGGGACTATCATCATCCGCTCTGCATTGGCAAAACCACAGATGAAACCGTTTCTTGGAAAATTACACACATTCCTGTCATTAAGTGGACCTCATCTTGGAACACTGTACAACTCTAGTGGCTTAGTTAATGCTGGTAAGTATACTACAATATCATGTGATGATTTGCAGAATCTGTTAAAGTTCTAAGAAAAGTCATGTCCGAACTGACCTGCGAATGAAATTCTGAGAAGTCTTGTGAAGCCTTTCTGGACGATATCATGTCCTGTTAATGACATACTAAGACCCTACAATTACGTATCTGGAATGAAACAAAGTCTAAAAACTAATCAAATCAAATATTAGGTACTTAGCGACTACGAAATTTAATAAGTAATATTAAATGATTTCAGGAATGTGGTTCATGCAAAAATGGAAGAAGTCTGGCTCATTGCTACAGCTTTCTCTCCGTGACAGCTCGGATCCTCGACGATCCTTCCTGTATCGTTTGAGTGAAAGAAGTCAGCTGCACCAGTTCAAACATATACTCCTATGTGGTTCTGGTCAAGATCGTTATGTTCCACTACATTCTGCCAGACTCGAACTGTGTAAAGCAGCCGCAAAGGATACTTCGCTCTTGGGGCAGGCTTATAGAGAGATGGTATGTTATATTTAAGTTACAAAAGTCAATTAGTGACACAAATTTCACTGCTTCAGGATATTTGTACCCTAAGATGCTTTCTATAAAACTTTTATATGTTTTAAAATCAGAAACGAAAATTGAAATGATGAATGTTATTTATATAACAACGTCTCACATAGACATGTGTCTACGTCGTTCTAACTATAGTAGGAGAGCTGGCACCAATTTTTTGGTAGGTATTTGAGGCAAGCTGAAAACTTGTCAGATACCTCTCCTATTATATCCCAACTCGGGACTGCAGACCTGGCTGGTGAGTAACGGGCTAAATCAAACCCCACATTTTAATTTTTTTTTTTTATCTTCTCCAAAAATATATTTGAGGCACTACGCAATTTATATATGTTGCTGTGTAATACTTAATGAATACGAAAAAAATAAGCCAGATAATTTAATCGGGGTTTTAACATTGCCAGACGCGTGCAAAAATATTTTGAAAAAAATTATAAAAAATGTTTTTGAGGCAGCTTGAAATTTTAATGGAGTGTTATTTATAACTAAAAAATAAGATTCCCAAAAAGACAGATCATTTCGGTGGGCTTTCTACCTGCCAGGTGATCAAACAAATAATGAATTGGTACGAGCCTGTAGTGCTATAGACAAGCTGTAGTGTGAGAGAAAGCGCATAACGACAGCTGTCTTCGTTCTTGCTTGCCGCGTTACTATTGGCTCTGGCGGTGCCACGTGACTTACAATAACCCATGAGGTTTCTAGTTAATATTTTGGAGTAAAAAATATAAAATTTTCTGAATTTGTACTAAAAACATTTTGCATAAAAGGGATTGTATTGATTTATGGACATTAAAGGAGGACATATTTTTTGTGATTTCTTTTTAATTTTCAAAAATTAGTTATTTTGCCAATTTTAATGCGAATTTGAACGTAATAAACTGTTTAAATATTTGATATTTCCGCAGAAACATTTATTTTTTGAAGAGAATTAAAAAAATATATATTTTTTCAACAATTTTTGTTCCAAAAATTTTTTTACCCCTACATTCCGTTCCATTTCCATTCATAACCGTTCCCCCACAAAAACTAAAAATTGATTTCTTTTCTCGGGCAGTATTCTAAATCAAAATTTATACGGAAATTTCATTTTTTTTTTTTATCTTAAAATTAATAAGGGTTACGTATTAAAAAAAAGCAATAATTAAAATAAGTCCCGTGACCTCGCCAGAGCCAATAGTAACGCAGCAAGGCTTGTCTATAGCACTACAGGCTCGGACCAATTCATTATTTGTTTGATCACCTGGCAGGTAGAAAGCCCCACCGAAATGATCTGTCTTTTTGGGAATCTCTTTTTTTAGTTATAAATAACACTCCATTAAAATTTCAAGCTGCCTTAAAAACATTTTTTATAATTTTTTGCAAAATATTTTTGCACGCGTCTGACAATGTTAAATCCCCGATTAAATTATCTGGCTTATTTATTTTCGTATTCATTAAGTATTACACTGCAACATATATAAATTGCGTAGTGCCTCAAATATATTTTAGGGGAATGAAAAAAAAAATTAAAAAATGTAGGGGTTGATTTAGCCCCGCTACTCACCAACCAGGTCTGCAGTCCCGAGTTGGGATATAATAGGAGAGGTATCTGACAAGTTTTCAGCTTGCCTCAAATACCTACCCAAAAATTGGTGCCAGCTCTCGGACCACTAGTCGTTAATACTTTTGGGATTAAGAACAAACCATAATCTAAATCTATATATATATCTAAAAATGTTATGTTGGTTTGTGTACACTTCAAAAGTTCTGCACCGATTAAGCTGAAATTTTAGAATGATACTCGTATATAATCCGCATCAAGGATTGTTTTTATCAAATTTTTGCATCAATCACATATCCGCAACCGTGAAAAAACTCGAAAAAAACGACATAAACGCGCGCGGAGCCGCGGGCAACAGCTAGTAATATATAAATAATAAATTCCAGGTACACAACATGGTGTCCCCGTTGGCAGCACGCTCGTCCCGCGCGTCGGTGGTGCGCTACGACGTGCAGCACGCGCTGCCGCACACGGCCAGCGCGCTCGTGGGCCGCGCCGCTCACATCGCCGCACTCGACTCTGACCTCTTCATCGAGAAGTTCTTGCTCGTCTCAGCGCTCAAATACTTCCGGTGAAGAGTTGCCGTGCCTTCACACAATCACTTAAAGCCCGGCAGACAATTCGGGGTGTAGGTTTATTTTTTTCGGTTTCATTCCAAATGGACTTATGAACCTTCAAAAGGAGTATTTGACTACCTATTATAACACTAGGCTCGTTAATCGGCACGGAAATTAAACTTTCTTTGGTCTAAAAAAAAAAGAAACACCCCAAGTTAGGTATAATAACCTATACCTACACAACGTTTTTGTTCAGTTTCACTCATGTAAAGCAAGAGAAGACATTCGGTACAAAAAACCTCCAACGCTTACACCACGATCAATAAAATTAAGTCATGATAGTAATGAATGCAAAACGAACAACCTTATCTTGTCACGTGCAACTTTGATCAGAAGCAATTTATGAAGAACTGAAATATAATAATTTATTTTCCCTCCATTGTAAAGTGGGATGTACTAACACAGTGCTATTAAAATAGACTACTATAACTACTTACGACGAACTATTTTATTCGAACACATAAAAATTAAGTCAGAATAGAGTAAGGCTATGTAGAAGTAAGATACAGTCACAATCAGGCACAGCGTAGTACTCACATAAATCAATTTAAAATATTAAAAGCCACAAACAATCTATTACACGCTAATATTTGGCTTACGCTTTGACATTATATTTAAACACAAAAAGGTTGTTTGACATTCTAGTGTTTGTAGTTTTAATTTTAAGTTGTATTTTTATCCTAGGTATAAATATGGTTCTTTCTGACTACCATCGAACCTCACCTTTATACGAATTTACTGTAAGTCACTGTTTGACAACTGCATTGAAATTGCAAAGGAGTATGATAAAATAGGTTAAACTTTTTTATCTTTCAATAAATTAAAATTTTAATTTCTACTACGTTGAAATATTGATATCAAATTAAAGCTCCTGATGTATTTTTAAATTTATGGACATCGTCATTACAATGCCTAATAATAATAATACTATATTATTAAACACTAACAATAAACACTGTTCCCTAAAAGTTCCCAATTTGACTATACATTTTTCTGGGCTTATTACTTGATATCCTCACGTGTCCGGGGATAACGCTAATACTAAATTTAGTAAAACAGCTAATGAAAGTTTTAGTTTCCTTGTAAAGTTTTAATTTATTTTAATATACCAACATAAATAACAAGAGCTTAACATTTCTAAGCTCATTATCACAAAATGTTTTGAAACTACCATCTGCCTAAACACCCATGTTAGGTACCCATGTAACAGAAATATCTTAAACAAAATACTTCGAAATTATTTGATTTACTAACAAACTTTCGGATAAGCGTGTGATATGCTAACTTCGATATAAACAATGATAGACACATAGAGTGAGTCGAGTCAACAGAACGATAAAGCAACAATTTTAATTAAGTGAACTATAAGACGGATCTTTACACCAATTAAATAAGACTTTAATTTTAGCAACTGTAGATATCTATTAATAGTTAAATGTTATTTGTATATTATTGTTGTCTATGAACAATATCATTCTTAATAATTATAAGGTGGTACGGATATAACCACAACTTATTGACACGATGACAGACGTTGAACACATACCAAAACACGAGTAGTCATCATAAACGAATATTGTTCAAATCGTCCAAACGCAATTTCACCCCACGACGTTAATTGCGTCGTCATCTGATTATTAACTAACATTATAGAATTTGCTGATAGTATAATGACTAACAAGCTAATACCTATGCCATATAACAAAAGGAAAATATGTTATCTAAAAAATGTTGTCTATGTCCATCTTTTAAAAAAAAGCATGTACTAACAAAGAAGACTTTTATCCGTTCTTTTTTTACTGATACCTACTTAAACACCGATGACGAAGAAGAGCTTGTTGCAGCACATTAGGTTTGTTACGATGAAAGCTTAAACTCAAGTTATCTTCGTACGTAGTAAGGACACTTACTTTTATATTGTATTTGCACTACTTTTACTACTGAATTTTTAAATGATTTAACTTGTAGTTTATATTAAAGTAACTTTTTACTTTCATAGTAGATGTTTTAAAAGTAAATTTAATAAAATTTACTAAACTATTTTCTTTAAAGATAAGGCAGTATTTTCGTTGTTAAATTAAAATTACCCCAAGGATAAGGTTTGATCGAGTTATGATTATTTGATTTCAATGAATGTGAGTCGCTCACATGAAAAATTCTGATATTTAGTTATGCAAAAAAAAGTAATTGAAACAGTATCACAGAATATTTAGTGATGATTTATTCTTAACTAAATTAAACGATCCTATCATAAAACGATTGAATATACTTATGCTAGTATAAGTAGATTGTATTATAATACGGGGCAATTCAGAATTCTTTTAATCTTTATACATTTTCAATTATGATACTCTTAAGACGATTTACATAATAAGAAAATCGTTAAAGTGAAAAGAAGAGATGAATCGCAGGCCTATATTATTTCGAGATAACATGAAAAGAACCTGTTTCAAAAGTTGTGTGACTCATGTAGTTTATATTGAATCTATATTTCTAGTTTAATGTTTATGTTCCTGGAGCTAATGGATTATGCAGTAGGCCTCCGACGTTGGCCGTAGCCTTACATAATATAATATAAAAAAGTAGATACCTACCTAAACGTTAGATGAAAGTTGTAAATTTTTAATCGAATGTTAGACTGATCTTTAAAAATATATGATCATGGAAATATTTAATAGGTTTCATAGAATGTCTTTTCTTATTGGTAGTGAACATAATTTGATAAATTACAGTTATTATCTCGCTCTGTCCACATCTGTCTTTTAAATTAATCAGTAGGTAATGTTTTATACAGGGCTTGGAAATCTGACTTAATTTAATTCGGTATAATGGTGTACTTACTACTGGGATAGTCATAGTTATAATAACGCTCATGTCCTGGTTGGAGGGCAATTTTAGGCACTAGTAACTAAATGATCTATTTCAGTCACTTTTTTTTTCTTATCATTTTTTTAACCATAAAGAAAGGAAATAGCGGTTTCTGGTCCTAAGATGCGGATTATAAAATATGAATCGAATAATTGTGATTAATCTTAGTCAGCGATTTTTTTATATTACTTTTGTTAAGCTTATTCGACAACCATGAAGGGTCTGATGGCACATCACAAATAATTACATATAGACTATTGTTATCTGTTTTTTTAAGCTAAAACTATGTACATTAATTGAAGTGCCCTCCACAAAGTTCATGATAGCCGTAACAAGAAATAGAATACTACAATATAGAATATATATAGGGGAGTGTATCAAGAGATGGGAAAGAATTGTGTAAATATTAAATAAATTAAATTTTATTTGGAAATCGTATGATAAATGGCAATGTGTCGATGTTATACACTTATAATAATAAATAAATAATGCCTAATGTGTAATTTATTTGGAATAAGTTTAAATATTTTTTGACTGAAAAATGTTTTCATATCTCCGGCCCTTTGGGTAGACAGAAATTAGGAGTATATGGTACTTCAATTAAAAATTTCCCTGCCTCAGGAACCGCGGAAAGTCTTCAGAGGAGGATCCTTGCATATGATTTTAGATCTAACTGGATAGATGCCGAACCTAACTACATCATATTCGATCTTCTATCGACCCAATCACTAAATGTTGTTACCCAATTGCGTTTAGGTACTACCAAGCCGATAGATAGTATCTAACGCTCTTTACTGCAGTAATTAAACTGCCACTAGAGCTGCCCGCTTTCCGGCGAAATCTACGCTCCGAATCGGGGTTCTTGCAATCTGTTTATCGGTCTCTTTCTGAAGCATTAAAACTTCACAATAAGAGACCGCTGCGCAAAGATCCCTTCACTCGACACTATGGCAGTAATTATTTCTGTCAGGGACAAATCTCGTTTAACTCGATCAAACAGGGCTTTAAGTGCAAAAGCGGCAATCCTAACATAAAACTTTGAATCTTACAGCACAGAGTAGGAAAATTATGTACCTACCTACCGGTGAAAAAATTGATATGGTCGGTAAACACATAGCTACAAAAAAAATTAAGATCTATAGTAGAATTTGCTGGAGCCATCTATCATGATCTGTACGACATGAATATAGCGCTTCAAGCTTTGAGTTTATGTTAAATGTGTTCTAGAGTCACAGCGCCCTCTATCGAAAATTAATAAAAGGTCGATGGCGAGCTGAAGGCCGTAGTACGCACAGCATAGTCATATCTTGCATTTTAGCATGTAGGGCGCTCCATAAGTCAATACATCCAATCTACGCTGCTTTGAGTATTTAACGAAGCTTTTCGATCTGTGCCTTGTGCGTATGGAGGGTAGAGATACCCTCCATACTTGTGCGGGAGCAACTCTGACACCTTTAAATGCAGAACTCGAAAAATAATACTTCAAACACAGGTCGGCCCAGCGATGCTTTAGCTTATAATATTATTTTGGTTCGTTCAACTGCAACTGTAGCTTTTAAATCCAGTCACGAATTATTTTTAACAGTAGATTTTGCAACTGAACGTAAATAGATATGCACCTTGAATGATTTCTATGTCAATAGTCTCAATCTGCAACAATATCACTGAGTGAATTTTTTATACGTTTTATGGTGCATTTAAAAAAATTAAATTCAGGTGACAACAGCTTGCATACTGTTTACTATTCATGTAATACTAACACTATTGTACCTGAATATCAGATTTTTAAAAAGATTGGCCTTGAGTTTTTTTGCCTTACGCACTTTGGAAACTTATAGTTTTAGATCGATATAAGCGGGCAGTAGATTTTGATGTTTTCACCATATTTACCTTGACAATCCAGTGCATACTGTGGCGTCTGTTTGTGTCGATCTATGATTTTTAACTATAGCTTCAATTTAACGTTCATAAATGTCACTATCTGTTATTGAATAAATGATTTTGAATTTGGATAATATTAGAAATATATATATTATCTAAATATCATTTCATTTGATTCTAAAATCCAAAGAAAATAATCTTTGAACCTGGGAGCCTCTATTTGGCGTTACGATTGAGGATTGATTGTAGATTTCAGTCCCAAGCGCCTAACCCCAATTTGCAGTCAATGTGAGAATCGAGTCACTGTGAAAAATATTCCACACTGTGACTGCGCCCAATAGTGAAACGCTTATAAAAAATTGTTACCAAAATACTCGAGACCACAATGATGCAATTCCACCGTTTCTTTAAAAGTGTACTAATATTTTCATGGGCGTACCCAAGTTCTGGTCCAGGGGGGGGGCAAATCGGGTTTTTTTAAAAAGCACCTCGTTAAATAAATGGATATGAAAAAGGCATTGGCACGGAATCAGGTGCACCCTCGGAAGGAAATCCCTAGAACCCCGACGTACCTCGGGCCACCTATGGTTTGTAGACGGCCCACTCCTGTGTAGGAACCCTGATGCTCTTTTTCTATTTTAAAAAGGGGCGCGAGCACTTTGCTCAGGTTGCGCCGCTACCCCGGCTTGCTTCTGCTTATGGAGTCCTCCAAATGGAGTCCTCCATAAGCAGAAGCAAGCGCCGGCGCCCTAGTCGTCTGCGGTACCTGGCCCGTTCCCGGGCCTGGCGGACGGTAAGAGTTCTAACCTCGCACGGTCCTGCACCGCCATCTTCTTCGCAAGCATAACTTGCTCGCTGAAAAAGACGGCAGAGTTCTACGCGCTTTCGCTACGCAACAAAGTCGCACTCCGATGGCCGCCACGACTCGCCCTACTCCGGACATTCTGCCAGGGTGTGAAATGCCGTGTCTACGGCCTGGTCATCGTAGTGGTGGCACTCAGGCGTTGGCTCCCTGCGGATCAGACACAGGTGCTCTCCGAAGCATCCTTTCCCAGTGATCACCTGTGTCAGCCGTGATGCCTCTCGAGCCAATCCTCCATAACGAGTCTTACCTCCGCCATAAAAGCGTGCCCAGCACTCGGTTGCCCAAGTCATTCCTTCCATTCCTCCACAAGAACCTGGTGGAATTAAAATTTCTGGTCTTCGATTTCTCGAGTCTTAGGTCTCCTACCTGAAGGTCAGCACTCGTTGCGGACGTCGCAAAAACCCGATATTGCTGGCTTTCAGGACCATCGGGCCCCCTCATATTTTGCAGCAACCGAGCCAAGCACGCGCTGCGCCAGCTTTGGAATCAGACTTCGGAAATGGTGTCCCATAGGCCTTCGAGTGCGAGCCAATGTGGGCTTACATATAGACCGGTGGAAAAACCATATCAAAGCAAAATAAGGTGATATACGAGTATCTAGGCGGCACAAAAACCTGTACTGGATGCTAGGACGAAACTACAAATTATTACTGGACAACAAATTTCTAATATATCAGACGATAATATTTTGCTTCCGAGAATTATTTGTAGTGACTAAAATACATTCCAAATGAATGGGCATGTCAGCTGTCCATAAAAACTACATAAAGCGACTCGGAAGATTTGATATCTTAGGACTATGATGCGTAGTTCTCCTCGCTAAAGAGCACGCTCTGATCGTCACTACGCTCGAACATCGCATAGCCCTAGGACTGATTCCGATTCCGATGCCGATTGCCGATCTTACAACAACACAGAAAATTAATCTGTCTTTGTCCGTAGTCGATCTTAGTCACGTTTTTACGCGTCTAAGTGTGCTTTATATATAATCGAGAGAAGAAAATAGTAGGAACGTCAACATCTAGGGGGGGGCAGCTGCCCTCCCCTGCCCTACCCTGGGTACGCCCATGAATATTTTTAATCCAATTTCAATTGATTAATTCTAATCGACTAAAATAATATACTAACTTCACTGACGTTTGACAACACTAACTTATCTTGACAGTTTGTCTGCCGCAGCCCGCAGTCGAGCGAGGCGTGCGTGAGTAAAGAAAGAACAGATACCGACAGATACTCAGTTAAAGTGGGCGTGTGGTGTTGTGTAAAAATATCAGTTGAGTTTTTGTTTTAAATTGGGTGTATTTTATAATTATACAGAAAAATAACATTTTAATTGCAAATAACTAATATTTTCATACATAAAGTAAGTGAAACAAGGACTTGGACGTGACATTTCATGGTATCATAATTGTATATAGGCAATGCAGTGTTCGTTATCGAATAGGGTTTTCTAATATATAATATTTTATTTAGCTTACAATGGGGAAATTACTGAGTCTGTTGTCGCGCGATGACTCGAATTGTTGTTCTTCGCCGCGTTACGATATATTCTTAGATTTTGAGAACGCCGCGCCCACGGATACCGAGCGCGATGTTTACGAAGAGGTGCAGCGGGTACTTTTGGATTCGGAGAAGATTCTCGAAGAGATACAGTGTTACAAGGGTGCTGGGAAGGAGATAAGAGAGGCAATAGCGGACCCCTCGCGGATATCCCAGGAGCGGGCATGGCGCGCAGTCAGGCCGCTCGTCGAGAAGCTGCTCCGTTGCTACAACCACTCCCTGCAGCTGCAACGGGTGAGTCAATGAGTCATTCTATGCGTAAAGTGTAAATATTGTACTATACTAGTCAATGGAAATAAGAAGCCACACTTGGATTTGATGGTATCTGTACCATATCGCAATAAATGTTTTATGTTGACTAAAATATGTGAATTTGTTGTGATTGAGAGTGTAATATTAATGGTTTTTAATGTGACAGAAATTGTGGGTATTAATTCTGTTGATACCCATAATTTTTGATATAATACAAACATCACCAATATATTTAATCATTATAATAAATAAGCAAAGTTAATTCCTTACATTATTTAAAATAACATTTTACCTACTCTATTATTAAATAGAAACAAAATAATCATAAAATGTTGTTGAAGTATTGACCATAACTAACATGCTTAGTTTTTTTTAAATCTACAATGAAACTTATTACCTACTTAAGAAATCTTCTAAGCCGTTTTTTCTTATAGGAATCAAGTGGTAAAATTGATTCTCAATTAACTCAATCCTAGCACATTAATCATACTTTTACAATAAGTGTTGTAAAAAACAAAAATTTCTATAATGTCCATGTGGTTACGGATTCCAAATATGAAGCGAAAATACCACTATTCATTACTGGTTTAAGTGAAGTCCTGTAAAGCTGACTAAGAGAACAAACTGTGTAGGATAACAACAGTACAAAGAGAAGGAAAACTCGTAACAAACCATATGCCGACCCGTCTGGTCAGCGTGATATAGTGGGCAAAAACTCCTCTATGGATATGTCTAAACATTGAACTGTTGATGATAAATCTAAAGAAAACAATTTCTATTACCTCAAACACAAATAAATATTGTATAATAACAACTGCATGGTTGGCCGAGTGGTTTCAGCGGTCGCCATGCCGCTTGCTACTGCGCCAAGTGTCTTGGGTTCAAATCCCACGTGGTACAACACTTTGTGTGATCCACGAATTGTTGTCCCGAGTCTGGATGTTCTTTGTGTCCGTTTCATGTATGTTTGTAAAGTCCCCCACGACACAGGATGTTTATTCTTAATGTGGGAGTTGTCTTTTAAAAAAAAGAAAAAATATATTTTTATTCATATGCATTATTTCTGTATCTTTCAGATACAGATATGTGAAATATATGAGTTGTTATTGGCTCATGTCATGTGAATATGCCACCTATACATGTACAGATAAGATTACATGATGTCATACTGATAATATCCCACACTGATAACAATAAACCAATATATTGCTTTGAATATCTCGTGTGTACTAAATATTCATGTAAACTATCATGTGACTATAGTTTCTTGTTAAATTTTTTTTATGTATGACCCTGCCGAAATAACTATACTCACCACCAATGGTGGTGGTCACCATAGTTATTGTGAATGCAGACAATGCAACATGGTGACCCACACTATGGCATGTAGTAATGCTTCTGCCTCTGGTCTCACACTCACCAACGAAACACGACAGCATGAACACTGTCAATTTACATTTTACACTGTGATTTTTTGTGCGCGGGTAGTACCGCCCTGTTCGTGCCGAAATCAGTGTGGCTCTACTACCTTGTAACCTAAAGTTTCAGTAAACTAATTGAAATTGAATGATCCTATCTACCATCTGATCTTTCTTTAATCTTTTAAATAACAACAAGCTAAGAAATTATTACATTACATTAATTTAAAAACATCTTAGTTTTGCCTTTTCTTATAAATAATAGACTGGTAATATAGACAAATGTTATATTAATAACTAGCGACCCGCCCCGGCTTCGCACGGGTGCAATGCTGATACTAAATTAAATACACTACAGAAAAACTATGAATGTTGTATATAAAAACATAGCGGCCCGCTCCGACTTTGCACGGGCATTAGAAACCTCTAAAATTAGGAATGTTGCCTTAGTATATGATGCATGTATTATACATATAAACCTTCCTCTTGAATCACTCTATCTATTGGAAAAAACCGCATCAAAATCCGTTGCGTAGTTTTAAAGATTTAAGCGCACATAGGGATATAGGGACAGAAAAGGCGACTTTGTTTTATACTATGTAGTGATATACTTACTCATATTTTTATTGTACACAGCATTTTATAGATCACTAATATGTGAAGTAAAAACTTTGTACCTCTTTTTATGAAAATGAAACAAATGTAGAAGTATGAAATTTGGCATAGGTAAAGTTTATATAGAGGAGCAGAAACTTAAAAAAGCTTATAATTTAATTTGACTACTAGGCAACCACTAATAATAGTAAATTAACTCTCGAACAATGCAAAACATAATACATAAAATCAATAAACTATGACCAAAGACTGTAAATAGTACCTATTATTAAATTACACATATTGTTAAATGCAATTAACCCCTAACTATCTACTTAAGTACTTATCGTTTGAATTAGATATCAACAAAATATTTATTTACTTAATGCTTTACTCCTAACAACTCAAACAAAAATCATAATACCTATTGTCAATACACATTGTCACTTTCCATCCAAAACATAACAGAAAAATAACTATTAAATGGATACCTAAATTACGATTAAATGATTGGAATCTATGGGGCATTTCATGTTAAGCGGACAACAAATAAAAATGAGGTTATGGATTTTGTATTTTGGATACTTTTTTTTTTTTTATTGAATAGTGGGCAAACGAGCAGACGTATCACCTGATGGTAAGCGATTATGCGCCCATGGACACCCGCAACACCAAAGGCGTCACAAGTGCGTTGCCGACCTTTGGGGGATGGGGGAGGGGTTGGGGTATGGGCCTCCGGTATCCTCACTCACTCGGTGAAACACAGCGCAAACGCTATTTCACACCGGTTTTCTGTGAGGCCGTGGTATCACTCCGGTGGAGCCGACCCATTCATGCCGAAGCATAGCTCTCCCACGGTAAAAACTTATTATTTGCCTTAATTAATTTGTAAAAAAAAACAAAAATGTATTTTTAAAAGCTTATAACTCGGCAACAAAGCGGCGTACGAAAAAAAATGTGTGTACACATCCACATGTACTAGAAGTATAACTGACCAGAGTATAAACAAAATTCATGCCCCAACATTAAAACGAAAAACCCCATGCTTTAGCATAAATCACCCACATGCTAGATATAATCATCATCACAGAAAACCAGTGTTAACAATCGTTTCATTGTTTTTCACCAAGTGAGTGAGATTACCGTAGCCGAAAACCCATGGGGTGGGATACTAAAACGCGTTGTGGCACCGCATCATCGTCACCAGGAGAGTGGTTGGGGTATGGGCCTCCGGTATCCTCACACACTCGGTTTTCTGTGAGGCCGTGTTACCACTCCGGTCGAGCCGGCCTATGCATGCCGAAACGTGGCTTTCCCACAGTAAAAAAAATATTTCAGTATCCATCCCGCTGTCCCGAACGATGACATAAATATAATATGGGTACCTAACAGTAATAAAAACAAATGAAAAACAATAAAATTTGCACGAACTGACCTCTTGATTGGCAATCGCATATGCTAATCGCCAGACCAACGAGGCAGTCCTTTCATATGCAGAAACCTTGTGTTCCCCATTAAATATTAATATATTTATTAATAAATAAAGGGATGCACTCAACTGTAAACGCAACTTAAGCATGCTATATAACGCACTATTTTCCTCCTCCAATATTTACTTGCATTGTGTACAATACAAAATATTTTTTACAGCATTTTCCTCCATGATTGATTTTCAAAGCGTTTAGGAAGTGATGGGTTATGCATTAAATTACCATAGTTTCTATATGGGAATATTTGTATGGATATAGATAAGAACGTAAAGGTTTATGTAGAAGGTGTGCAGAAAGTGTACAAATATGTCATAATTCTAAAAAATAAACGACTACACACAACTGTAAAGCTCTAATATATATTTTTAACCTGTCGTCTTTTCACATGATTAGATAGTCGGGACTCGCTCACGAAGGATTTCATACCATTATCTATAAAAATGGCAAAAGAATCACGTTTGTTGTATGGGCCCTTAAATATTTATTTTATTATGTTTTTTAGTATTTGTATTTATAGCGGCAACAGAAATACATCATCTGTGAAAATTTCAAATATCTAACTATCACGGTTCATGAGATACAGCCTGATGAGTAACAGACCCTGGCCTTTTGGGTACGGAAGCCTAAAAACGATCGAAATTTGTCAACCAGGCCATCTCTAGTATGTAATTATTTTTATTCTTCTTCTTCAAAAGTCCATCTCAGAGTTTTAGGAAGACTAAGCCTCTTAAAAAAGGATAAGTAGGTCGAAATTACGCATGGTTCTATAATTTAGTAGGCTACGGGGTGACCGCTTTTTGTCAAGCGAGCCTGCCGCTTGATGACCTTATTCGTCTAACAAAGCCGAACGCCTATTTTTATCTTGTTTTTTAATCAATATGTTTCTAAGTAAACTTAAGATCATTTTAATTTGTTGGCTAAGTCAAAACCTTAAGGCAGTCAACTGACTTTACGATTTTGTAACGTAATTACCGAAGACAATAGATTTGTAAGTTAAACAAACTCCTTGTTAAGTGCACCATTACCTAGTTGTTTGTTCACGTCAACCCTATGCTGGCCATAGTCACTATTTAATGGTACGTATGTAACAAATAAAGGTGGGATACATCAATGAATAATATGGATATATTCTAGAGTATCTCTGGTACAAACATCTTATAAATTTATTTTGCAATCGTTTCATCATGAGGCCATATTTGGCTACTATGTGTATTTACCTAGGTTTCTGTAAGCCTTTTTACAACACTTGACAATGTGATCACGAAATCTTAGATCAGTTTTAATATAAACCCCTATATCCTTAACTTCTGTGACCCTTCACATTGGCGTCTACCGTACCTATAGTTGTATGAGATAGTTGCGCGTAAGCGAGAGTAGGTGATTGTCAAGCACTTTGAGGTGTTAAACTGCAAGAGATTGTCTGAAGCCTCTTGGAGTCCTTCAAGTTATTTATAGGGAGGGAGACCTTGAGATCGTCTACGAACAGTAAGCGTTTTGCATCTTGGACTACTCTGGGTAAATAATTAACCATTATGAGGAATACTAGCGATTGAAGGTTGCTACCCTGACTCACGCCGGACCTTGTGAAATATGGGTTGCTACCTCCGTATTCCACGTACTGCTCTAAGCAAGTGTGAAGTGTAACACAGCGCAGGCGCTGTTTCACACCGGTTTTCTGTGAGGCCGTGGTATCACTCCGGTTGAGCTGGCCCATGCAGGCCGAAGCGTGGTTCCTCCGCTGGATGTATATGGTATGGTATGGTATGGTATATGATAGGTACATTTATAATTAGTTATTGTTTCATAAAAACGTGTCACATGTTGCAATGCGTCACGATATTGTAAAAGGATAATATCTTATATTATATGCCATGTATACATATCTATATATGTGTATAAACATAATAATTATAAACAATAACCAAAGTTATGTCTCTAACGTTTCATAGATTGAGGAAAACCTTTATTGAATAAAATGTACTTATCATTTATGACTCTATTTAGTACCTACTAGACTTTACGTCCATACTAATATTATAAATTCAAAAGTAAATCTGACTGTCTGTCATGCTTTTACATCTAAACTTCGCCACCGATTTCAATGAAATATGTCATGGAATTTGGTTCTTGAGGAAGAGCATAGGCTACTCTTTGCCGCCATAACAGATATACACGCTGTTGGTGGGGCGGGCAAATTCTAGTAATATGATAATATAAACCTAAGATCCTTCTTAAATCGTAGTAAGAACAAAGGGTACAAAAATAAATCAGGTTGTTATTGAATAAAACTACAGATGAGTCTAGGTGCCCGGATACACACATACAAATGTGCGTTTACATCGAGCAACGTCTGTATCCAACGGCAGTAAATACTAGGGCTACTACATAAAAATCAATAAACCTAAGGTTATTTAAAAAATCAGGTGAAGGTTATGTAAAGTAAAGAGATAAAAAATATAAAAACAGATTATAATTATCAATCGATAAACCTAACAAAAAATTGACTAAATATTAAAGCGGAACAATCATTTTATTCGTTCAACTGTAATATATAATTTACTTATTGCAGTTATATAAGTACCTATTTCTTTTATTGCACTTTACTTTCTTATGTATTATTATTCATTATCTTATAATAACAGTCTATAGATTAAAATTACTTTTTCTCCAAAATTCCACCTAAAAATCATTCCTCCAAACATTGACTGATAATACTAGGTATAGGTACTGTAAAAAATAACGATTTACCTTTTATTGGCAGTTTATTTGCCCAGTTTTCTAAGGTCTGCAGCAACCTCATATATTAGTGCCCTTTAACAACCCCGCCCATCTTGCAAAACTTCCAAACTGTGATAATTCGGGCAATCCGGACCGGATGACAGCCCTAACAAGTTCCAATGGCACCCAACAGGCCTAACTCGCTGCTTAATATCTTTTCGGCACTGTACGTACGTGTTTCCGGCAAGCGAAACGTACTACAATAACATTCGCTCCTTATGTGTTACTCATACTGTTGCCACTAACACACGTCGTACTGACATCGCTGCTTTAAAATAAACATGAGAATAGAATTCTATGTAATTCTCATTACGAGACGAACTGAATGAAGTCTCATTCGGTATTTGGTTGTGCTATTAATATTCCACCAGAGCAAGCTTCACTATATTTGCAAACCAACTTTCAGCTTCCATATATAGGCACAGGTACATAGACTAAATTTAATATCAGCTCGGTGATTTAAATTTTCATTGTCCAGGCCGAAACTTTACAAAGGGGCCTTTGTTGATCCTTGTCGGGAAATCGCCGAATTACGTGATAATCGATCTAGGCGACACTAATTTACCTACAAAGCATCGATTTAATGAAGGGCAACTCATTATATAATGTTTTGTTGGGACTTAGACCTTTTTTCAAATTTGAATCTATATGTATCTAACTTCACATGCATAAAGAAAGTACATGTTAGATAATACTAACATGTACTTACTTATGTACTACTTAGCCGAACATCTTGGTTTTTTATGGTTTAGGAGAACTAGCGAGCAGACAAGGTGAAAAGTAACTGACGATGCCCATGAACACCTGTAACAAGAGCGGTGCCGTCCTTTGAGTCGTTCCACGAAGATTAGACACTTGGGCCTTCGCTAGGTAATGCACTGAATGTAGTATGTCATGTTTTCTGTGAGGTATCACTGCGGTTCAAACAGACAGATGCACATAGACCTTATAATGTGTAACATCCGAAATCAATTAGGTACTTTACAGTAATACCTAGTTTGGGAGTTAGGGTTAGTCTAATTGTGTGACCTTTACCCTAAACCTTGTGCAAGTAGGTACCTACCCATCTGACGAGCGTGGTACTGGTACAGTAGGCCTAAGCCACCTTTCTATGGAGAGCTCTATAACCAGCACTAACGAGGCGGTACTACCCTCACACAGAAGACCAACCTAAAGTTACAGCTTTCGTGTGGTCAGTGGGAGACCGAAGGCCAAATGAAGCTGAAGCAATGTGGCTCACCATGCTGCATTATTGCATTGTCTGCATTCTCAATGAGTATGGTGATCACTACTCGTAGATTCAGAAATGTAAAGTTTGATTTTAACTTTAAATAAAGTAACTCAGTGATTGATTATAATTATCTTAACAATGTTTAGTTTACGCAAACCAGTTAAACAATAGTTGGTTTCAAGATCATCTACCTACATCTGTTCCACGATTTATGAACAAGTAACTTCTAATATACACACTGGTTGTGCGATGATTGGAGTACGGGAGGAATAATAGGTGTAATAAATATATCAACGGTTCACGACTGCTCGCCAAGGTCTCGCACCCATGCTGTGCCTCTGGCGTCTTTTCTATCCTGGGGAGAATAATTTTCACAATCTGTATCATTCTTATTTTAAAACTATAAATAGATTAAAATAATTATAAAATCTACCTAACACTAATCACTATCACTGTCGAAAAACTATCGACTAACGCCCCCTTCATATATAGTAAATATCTCAACTCTGTTTTTCATAGGTCAAAAAGCAGTGTTGTGTTTTAAAAAATAAGGATTTTCAAAATACAACATTGTTTTTGGAGCCAATCCTACTCCTTCTCAAGTTTTGTATGGAAGACTAGATTGAACAATATCCTCAACCGAAGGCAAAAAAAAATGGAAGTCCAAGAGTGGAGACCTAAATTCTAGTTAATATTCTCTTAAAATCTTGGAAAGGAAGAGATTTTTGTTTCTTCCCAATGGTTAAAAATATGACCAATTGCTGACTGATATGTGCCATCTCATTAGTTCACTTGAGTGGTGATAAACTTAAATCCTTTTTTGTCCTAAGCCAAAATCAAGGGTTTTGGTAGTCTATGTAAGTTTGTATATTCTACCGTAGCGACTAAACTATTGAAGCTATTGTGATCATTGAGGTGTTTACTCAACTGTCAATAGATTTGCAATAGTCTTCCGGATGATAATGGTTATATATTATATATAAGTTTTATACAGTTTTTCCGTAGTCGTGTTATTACTTTTTCTTTGTATGATATAGGGAGCAAAAGAACAGAGGAGTCACAAACGCATTGCTAAACCTCTCATTATTAAGTTTTATTTGCATACATAAACTACTGATTGAGCATCACTGAACTTTGTATATTAACTAAAACATTATTTAATTACGTACGTATGGTTTTGCGGTTTATGTATTTCAACGCTTCGTAGTTGAATATAATGATAACATATGTATATAAAAAGCATATAATGAACCTTACGTAACTGTAACAGAATGCACTTTGATATTATTATAAGTTATTCCTATCCATTAATGTAGTCATGAAACTTGTTCTTAATCATGTTTCAATATACATAGGCATGTAATTAATGGTAATTAATTTTAATAAATGAAAAATAGGGGTAATATCTCTCCGGTCTAGGAATTCAAAATAAGAACTGTGTAGATCCGAAGTAGCTTGAAAATAATCACAAATTTTAACAAAAAAAAACTACTTCAAGAACTGGACTAAATTAAAATGGGACACGTGAAGCACCAGTTAAAAAAAAGAATCATCAAAATCGGTTCACCCAGTCGAAAGTTCTGGGGTAACCAATATAAAAAAAAAACAGTCGAAATGAGAACCTCCTCCTTTTTTGAAGTCGGTTAAAAAGAAAGACATTAGCAAAAACTACACATAGGTATGTTTACAGCTGAATAACAGACCCTATCCTAAAACATAAAATGTTAAGGTTCAGTACTTTAATCTTTGGGATTAATTTAGGCCGTTGGAGCTTTAAGGAAGCAATTTATTTGAAACGCACACTAACTAGTTCGAATCCACCAATGATAGAAACCGATGCTTAGTCACTCACTTTCGTAATCATCCACGTTCCTTTAATATCCATTGCAGGACATAGACTTTAGAAAAAAGGTTTGATTTGGAAAATACCTCGCTGGCCACACAGACCTACAATCCTTATCTAACATATTTATTATCATAACCTTACAAAATTATATGTGGTTGTATTTGGAAATATATATATATTTTTTTTATTTATTGAATAGTTGGCAAACGAGCAGACGTATCACCTGATGGTAAGCGATTACCGCCGCCCATGGACACTCGCAACACCAAAGGCGTCACAAGTGCGTTGCCGACCTTTGGGGGATGGGAAAGGGGATGGGGGGAGGGGTTGGGGTATGGGCCTCCGGTATCCTCACTCGCTCGGTGAAACACAGCGCAAACGCTATTTCACACCGGTTTTCTGTGAGGCCGTGGTATCACTCCGGTCGAGCCGACCCATTCATGCCGAAGCATAGCTCTCCCACGGATAAAACATATTGCTATGTTAGTAAAACACTTCCATTTTTCTAAAATTATTCGACTCTCGTAAAGAAGAACGACGAAAGTATCCTCGTTTTGCAATAAAATAGAGGAAGTACCCTAGTTGTTCATTATTCAATTTATGTAATCGTCGTAATCGCTCCATTCCACTTTCTAAGCTGTATTCTAACTGCAAAATACAGCGCTGCAATAGTATTAAATAATTTAAAAAAATAATGTTCCAACTTTAAAACCGTCATAAAGTTATTTCTTACTTTTTTATGTTACTGGGCTCTATAAACAGCGGTTTATGGTCAAATAACGCAAAAAAAATGGCGGGTATCTTTGTAGAGATATGACATAAGCCACATAAATAATTTGAACCGCATATTGACAGAGCTGAGAACTGATGTAATTTCTTTGTTTCTGTTGTCCATGTGTTAACATTTATTTAAAGACTAGTGTTGATAGTTTTATCTCTTGTATTTTGGACTCATTTGTATACTGCAAGTACAAGTGGGATATTTTGAATTTTGATACGTCGATATCAAGTCATACAATATTTGCTTATTCTGGCGCCAGGAAATACAAATATAGTTATGGTTCCTATCTAATAAACTCCTAATTTTAAACAATACTTCCTATTTTAGGTATTTTTATATTAAACTTATGTGGTCTTTATTGACGGAATGGCATTTATCTTCCTATTCTATACGTATTGAGTGACTGACATACAGTCTTGAATTGAAAATGTAGTAGTACACTACTAAAAAGTAAAAAATACTTACCTAAGTCGAACATTTCTGAAGCTCTGATTGTAATCGTGAATCATATAGGTATTATATTTTATCAATAAAATAATGGTAAACAAATTACTCTCAAACTTTGCAAAAAGATGACTAAGAAGCAAAAGGACTAAGGACAGTCTGTAGTGGAAGCTTATAAGATATGTATGGACAGTAGCAAATTTAGGGCTGTTTTCCCTGCCTACAGTCCCAATCCCGCAGAGAGAAGACATAAGTTATCTAACATTTATATATGTGTGTAATAATAAATGTATAATTAAATGTGTGTACTGAGTAGTTTGCCTACGTTGTGACATAAATATAATACGTAACGGGGATAAACATGATCATGCTTGAATGACCAAGGGTATAGCAGATCGAAATGCCAACCTATCTAAAGGTTAAAGTAGTAACAATTTACGTAAGCTTCATTAAACTTATAAAAATAATGAGTAAACTAGAATATTCTGCCAGGCATAGACATTACATACGTCACTCATGAAAAGCCACTTGATATTTATTAGATTTATGTGTTGTTTAAACACAGGACTGCACAGGTCTAGTCATTGTGGAGAAACTTGAGGAGCCCTATATCCAGCAGTAGGTCTTTAGGCGGAAATGATGATTATTATAATAAATAACAGTTAAAAATTGTTTATTTTCTATTAGGTATCTAGAATTTGATAGATGTCAACAATTTCTGTGTATATTAACTGTTTACACCATCCAGATATTTAAATAGTTAATTCGTTTTATGTACTCTTCAAATTACCCTTGATTCATTTGAACTTGAAATACAAAATTGAAATTCTGAATGAAACTTTTTTTTAAGTGATGGCTACTTCCCCTAACGTTTATCACATGTGACAATCATCCAATCAGAGCGATCACAACTCGTGAGAATGCTACGATAACGCATGCAGCATCCTCCGAGGGCAATGGAACCATCAATTTATTCGCTTATTTACATGATGTGATTTATAAAACATAAATTAATAACAACAATGCGTCCGGAGCAAGGGTTATTTTTAGTTTGAATGTCATAGTTCAAAGTTATAAAGTCGCTACGAGTTAAGAGGGCAAGCGATTGTAATAGTTAAAGATATGTAAGTACACGTAGAGGCCTTTCAATCACAAGTAGTTACCAATGCTTACAAATACCTATACAAATAAATAAAATTGGAGTGTCTGTTTGTAATATTAAAATAACCGCTTTCCACTACATGCATATGAATGTATATACGGTACACATACCTAAATATATATTTTTAAAATTTTTGTCTGTCTGTCTGTTTGTTCCGGCTAATCTCAGGAACCACTGGTCCGATTTGAAAAATTATTTCGGTGTTGGATAGTCCATTTATCAAGGAAGGCTATAGGCTATATATCATCACGCTACTATTAATAGGAGCGGAGCACCAATGAAGAATGTTTCAAAAACGGGGTAAATTTTTTACGCCACGGGCAATATAAGACGCAAACGAGATTGCGTGGGTCAGCTAGTTTATAAAAATACTTAAGTTACGACTATTGTAAAGTTAGTAGAAGGCAGGTTCCCTATAAGAAGTTAAAAAATGTAATAGAACTCTGTTATAACTCTATGAAGTTCCATACTGTTGTGATTGCATTGTACTTAATACCAGATAGTTCAAGATTCCTGGGCGGAAACCAGTATTCACTTTGACAAATGATTAACAGTTTTCCTTAGGCTTCAAGCAAGTTTTGTATGTTATGTCAACAACAACAGCTCTGTTTAGGTTTTTTTATATAATAGCTGGCAAACGGGCAGACGTATTGCCTGATGGTAAGCGATTACCGCCCATAGACACCCGTAACACCAGAGACTTCACAAGTGCGTTGCCGGCCTTTGGGGGGTGGGTATCTCACTCGGTGAAACGCAGCACAGGCGCTGTTTCACACCGGTTTTCTGTGAGGCCGTAGTATCACTCCAGTCGAGCCGACATATGCATGCCGAAGCATGACTCTCTCACGTTTCAAGCGTATATTTAATTAACTATAGTCAACTGATAACCCCATTTAAAAGATTTATGCCATTATTCAATTTATATAATGTTATCTCGGAAGCAAGCTCGCAAAAAGACGGCAAGATAAAGAATAGTTTTTAACACATTTTGTTTATAATATGTTTCATTGTATGCGTGTGTTTTTAGTTTTAGAAACTAAATTTGTACATTTCACTCGTAACTTAATAAACCCTATTCAAAAAACACATTTATGTTTTTGAAAACCGCATTCAAACGTCTAACGTTTGAATATAAATATTATTTTAGCCCAGACATGAGATTTACCAAAAGAGCCTTTAGGAAACATTTATGAATACTTATTACAAGCCAATATTTATTATTTCTCGAGCCTAAACTGTATATGAAGACTCTTTAAACCCACGCAATCACTTATTATACCATTCTAACACACATTTATATACAAACCAAAACGTTCCTTGCAGCCATTGGTTCCTCGAAGCATCTAAACACGCCTGATAGTTATTGCAACATGTAACTCTCCAGATTGCCATTCCTAACCGCAGCGAACGATCCATTTTAGTCAGACAATGACAACAAACGTCAAGGATATATGAGTAATAACTGAGTTACTATCAAGTTTTGGATGCACACCTTTTATCTCTATCTAGATAGTGGCAATGAAAAGAGACAACACGGTATTAGTGGCATGACGGTGGTATATTGTTGAATATAGATCCTTATAAGGCGTTGGTGCGGTAACAACGAACGGGCGCGCTGCGGCATTTGCAACGCGATATCTCGTACAGAAGATAAATATTCTGAAATCAAAGCGAGCAATAATACCAAACTTGAATATGTATTTCTTTTCAATACAGCTGCTGACTGCTCTGTTATGAAACAATATCATCGTCAGCTTCAAACGGTCCACTGCTGGGCCGTTAGATCTTTCCATAAGAAGGAAGTTTTGGTTTAGTATACCAAGCTAGTCAGACGGGTTAGTATAGGGCTTATTTCAAGATTGACTTCTCTTTGTGATTCCATTGTTCTGAGTTAGCTTGCCCCCTAAGTCGATTTTTAGGACACCCATGGTAGTGTGGTGTGATGATACCCCGTATTTTTGATCCGCCAATACACGGAACGAAATGAGACAATTAATGACATCAATATTTTTTTATAATGTTCTTGTCGTCCTCGTATGTTTGTGTAGATCGCTTGAAATGTTGATTCGACTTCTAATGCTCAACAGTGAAATATTTATCTATACAGATACAATCAATACCAACGTGACATAATATCTGTGCTCTCATATTCTGTGGCGGTAGCGTGATATTATCATCATCATGCATGTTCAATTTTATAAAAACAAATATTTTCTTACATTTATTTATTTACTGAATTGTGCAAATCATCAATCATGATTTGGCAGATCATTTCACGAAATGTTGGGTACATAATGTATTTACATATATCATTTTGTATAAAACTTGGCTACATAGATAGCTGGCTTACAATTTAAATGCATTGAAATCACTGCATGCATAAACACGATAACCGGAATCACTCAATTCTACTAACCTAACCTATGAAATAATTCTACATACAATATTGACCTTAATGTGACTCTCAATACATATATATATATTTATTATATAGGTGCATTTATCGAAGGACTCGCCATTTCAGGCGCAAAATGAAAAATATTTAAAGGAATTTTTTAATCTGTATCTTGTGTTTCTTGAGGAAAGTATTGTCCAGAATGTCTGTATGTACTTAGCCGTTGGAATCTCAGAAATACTGACAGTGTACTGACAATATAAGTGTTGATTTATCTGATTCTAAAGGCAGTGTTTGATCTGAATAACCCCCAAGATATGACATTCTTTGTAGAAGCTCATTGACCACATTATTTTCACTCACTTTTTACATTTATTTCCTTTGAGGATACTTTTACGGCTACCTGTAGTCAATGATACGTCCTATTTCTATAATTATAACTATATTTACAAATATGCTATGTTCCTGTATGTGTTATCTGTATGTTACAGATCAATCTGTTACCTGTCTAAGAAACATTTCAGTAATATGTACTAGACGGTCTAATCAAAACCCTCACATTCTTAAAAAAATCTTTGTCACCACTGACTTGTCAATTGGACAAACATGTAACTTTATAACCTAAAAAGCAGGATTTTAAGAGGCACTCATTATTTCATTATTATTGTATTTTCAAAGCAAATAATATCTCAACTATTAACTTAATATTTTTACTCAATCAGATTTCACAACACTTGATCAATCAGATTTCATTAAATAGCTTTGAATAAAGAAATAATCTTAAATAAAAAAAAATCTCCTACGCAGTATCAGGTCGAAGTTATCAATTTATTGTCATTTATCAATTATACTGGCACGCGTGAAGCACTTAATCGCGTAAACATACGCCAACAATGCCTTATATAATTTTGGAAAAGAGCTGATACTTTTAGTGCTAGACCGATATTAACCAAACATAGCTAAGAACCACAGAAAACGCATCGAAATCAGTCGATGCCACAGACAGACACACACAGACATCGATGTCAAATTCATAACACCCCTCTTTTTACGTCGGGGGTTAACAATGTCACCAGAATACCTAATACCACTTGTGTGCAAATAAATTGAGAAAAAAACAGAAAAAATAAACAAAAGTTTACAAACTTTTCACTTCTTTGTTCATTTTTTATAAGTAATAGGTACGCGTTGCAGCTTTAAGTTAAAGTATTTACTCGTACCAACGTTTTTACGACGCCGGTCGCCAGCTGCTCTCATGAACCTCACGTACTAAGATATCTACTTATTTTCAAGCTTGTATAAAGTTGACAGGTGCAAGAAAACTATGAATAGTTACTTCTTTTGTTACGAATGAAATACGATCACAATAATGTAAAGTACAAATTAAGTTTCAAGGTGTGCGCTATATATAAAAAATTGCACAGGCTATTATCCTTAGTCATTCGTACTAAGTGAATAAGATAGTTGGTATTTATTGTTCCAATACCTGTTACTGATTGCACCTGCGCTTCACTGTTGTAATATCCTGTACAGAGTATTCATATAAAAAGTTACTAATTTATGTAAAACTAACAATCCGTCCTCGCTTCGCACGAGATCGTTACGGAAAATATAATATAGCTTATGTTTCTCAGAGATGGTCGGTTTTTTTCCGACGTCTTCAACAAAAATCATTATATGTTAGCCAATTTACTCATAAATTTAACAAATTATATACGAAAACTTTCCTCAAGAATTAATCTATATGTAAGTGAAAACCGCATAAAAATCCGTGCAGTAGCTTTTGAGTATATCGAGAACAGACAAACAGACAGATGCGGCTGCAAACTTTGCTTTTAAAATTTAGTGAAGAATGCTGGATATTTCGGGCTGGAAATAACTAAAAGACTCAAAACAAAAGGTTAACCTACTTTTATTTGGTTATGAAGATAAAACGGGATTTAAATATTATGAACAAATGAATATAATTAAAAATGCGATGAAGATGCCTTGCTTATTATTACTTACACACGGTCCTTTCTTCCGTTTCCTATTATCTTGTCTCTTGGACTACGTACTACAAAAGCATATAATCAAGATTCTGTACGAATTAAGTTTCTTAATTACTCTAAAAGCAGAATATAGCTTTTGTCAACAACGACGATGGTGTGGGTAGTCATGATGTCGCATAAATTATAATAAACGAACTTCGCCGACGATGAACTCACACTGAAAATTATGCCATGTAAAAACTGTTCACATTTCATCGGGTATGCTATGGAAATGAGTTCAAAAGTTGAGTTTCGACCATAATTTATGCAATATTGTGGAAACATAGGCAAGTTTTTGACGTTTCGTGTATAAGAGTGTTTCTGTAAGCAAAGTTGTGTACGTTTGAGCTTTGGCATGCCGGCATTATTGCGTTAATTTCGTATTGTTAGATTTCAATATAAACGCTTGTGGGTTCAATGCCTTAATATACGCCTCTACGTGGGTGACAAATTGTTTCATATATCGTGTAGGCTGATGCTAATACCTTTAAAGGATTACACAGTAATGACGTACCCCCATTATATCCTTCAATAAATGAAGTGGGTGAAGTAAAATGAGTTTCATTGCAGCAGTTGTAGGTAGGTGTTGATGCATGCAAAGACGACCTAATAAAATTAATTTATGCAAATTCGTATATGAAACGTATGTGTAGGAACTGTCTATAGACAGATAGATCGGTGGTCGTGATGTGGAACCAAAGTAAATGGTGCATGGAGTACGTTGCACTCGGAAACTGGAATTCATACTTTCTGTTTATTACGTGTGTAATGTAACTTATTTAAATAATATTTGAAATGATTTTAAACGTCGGAACGAAATGTGTATAAAAAGTACAATTATAACGATCGCGATCATTACAAAACACACTGAAAAAATATAAAATGCACAGTTAAGTGAAACTAATGAACACAGTACTACGAAACTAATTATTTCAAAACGAATCATAATATATGAGCTATGATCTAAGATGTGCCAGAACTATATTTACTAATAACCGCAAAAAGTTCCATCATTCACATAACTCAATCAACTGATCGGCTACATCATGCCGAAGGTTAGTGTTGTCATCCCAACTAATAAATGTAATTTAATACTGCGTTAAAAACTATACCACTTGCCGAGTGCTAGAACTTAAATCACTCAATAAATGCTAGTATATAAATCTAAATTTGATCCCGTATAAAGAAGTAGCACATTCATGAAACATTTAACATAAATAAGTAATTCTATAAATAGTGGAAATGACACCCGCGCTCAAGCGTGTAACTAAAATACACATCTGCTTGAATGGGACGACTGAATTTATTGCTCAAATCTCGCAATTGGTCGGTAAGTCGTGTTAATTTAATTATGCCCTCCACTGCTGATCATGCGTGTGCTCTTAATTGTGCCACGGTTTTATGACTTGTTCAAGTACTGCTAATTTATACATTAGACAATTTACTTAAGCGATATTACCGTACAGTAGTCATGAGGTGCATTTAAAACAGTGCATTACCCTAATTTCTTGCTAACTAATGTCCTAGGTAAGGATTTAGCTGGTAAGGTGTGTGGCATATTTCAAGGCTGGGTTGATTTATGTTAGAAATGCATTTGACTGACGTTAAGTGGTTACTGGTATTATAAACTGCAGACACCACAAATGGATAAGTAATCTAAAATACTCGTTTCCCCATAGAAAAAATAACTAACAGAAATATAATCTGTTAATAATGCTATCTATATGAGTTTAATAATCAAATTTTACATTTGGTTTTATGCCGGTAAGCAGTAGAATTGTCTGGTCAATTTTGTGATCATTGCAAGGCGTATGAGAAGTGTATTTTAAATTTTGATTCATCGTAGGAATAAAATATTTTATTAGCTTTAGCTAAGAAATGAAACACATACAATGGAAAGATAAAGTAATTTTTTAATAAGAATCACATCCTTTAATGTTAGTTGCAATTCTATTTCGAAAAACTAATCTTATCTCTTATCACTGTATCTGAATAAAAACCAATGATAGTCAATTGCAATAACAATGTTCTATCCTTGTCTTGTATGAACAGATAAAGGAGAAATTTAATCGACCTGCTTCCAGAACTAGGTATGTATATTTAGGTCTGCAACACAGTACTACAAAAAATACTCAGATAATATGAAAATAACAAAATTACATTGTTTTGTTATTTACAATAGATTGCATTTATTATATCCAAAGTGCACAGTTCGAGTAATTAATTATGTAATACAAAAATGATGATTAATATGTAAGTACTTTATGATTACCAGAGATAGCAAAAAAATGAGATATGTTTGAAAATCCTTGTTATTTAACACAAATTAAAAGAATTGAATGATTTTAAAACTATTATTAATGTTTTACTATATCTCTTTTGAACTGAAATACAAAACTAAAAGTCTCTTGCATGTTATCATTAATTGTTGGTAGCTCTGAAAAATATTTAATTCAAGTGTCAAAAGTCAACAGTGATATGTCATCTGCAAGTAAATGAACGTAGAATATATCTGCTGCCGTTATCCAAAGACTAAGTAGTAGTAACTAGGTGCTCAGGTTACTATAGGTACTTCAATATCTTTAAATCTCATCGATCTATTATACACTCTCAATGTTAAATCTGCAGGCTAAGGGAACACAAAGTGATATTTTTGGTAGTAGAGATACTTCAATTAAGAATTTCGCTGTGACATGTCATTTGTATTGCAGGTTACTTCGCTTATAATCATGTAAAATATATCTTCTATCTTCTTCTAATCTAATATATAAAATTCTCGTGTCACGGGGTGCGTAATCGAACTACTCCGAAACGGCTTGACCGATTTTGATGAAATTTTTTGTGCTTATCCGGTATCTATGAGAATCGGCCAACATCTATTTTTCATCCCCCTAAATGTTAGGGGTAGTCCACCCCTAAAATTTTTTTTTTATTTTTTAGACAAAATTTTTAATTTCTATTTTTTTATGATACAGCATTAGTAAAAACATACAACCCTAAATTTTCAACCCTCTAAGATCAACCCCTATTTTTCCATCGCGATTTTTATTGACCCACCTCTACAACATATATTCCCTTTTATGGCAAAGCAACGTTTGTCCGGTCAGCTAGTAATATTAATATTTCTGTAAAACATATCGTTAAGGTGACATTCAGCCACATCATTTAAAAAAAAATTGTTATGATTATGAAATGATACTCGTCAATGCTATAAAAAGAATGTTATGGGTTATTAAAGTTGCACGACCATTTGCAAACTAAGAAATATGAAATTAAAGCAGCTATTTTCCTTTTATCTGCAATAAATAATCTGTAGGTATAGTAACTGCTACTAAATAAATGTTAACTAATAACACTTTTTTTAGGGTTCCGTATCTCGAAAGGAAAAAAACCGAATCCTTATAGGATCACTTTGTTGTTGTCCGTCTGTCTGTCAAGGCTCAAGAACCTTTTGCTCAGGAAAGCGTGGAGGTATAAAGCTGAAATTTATATCAAATACTCATGTCTACTGTCTCTTGGAGCTGTAAAAATGAAACTTCTAAGCCAACGCAATAAAAAAACAGCTGTTTATGCTGCAAATTTTCGACACTCGCAAGGGCTTCAAAACCTACTACATAAAGGAAAAAATGCGAAAATCATACATTTTAGTTCATATGATATACCTACAGGTTTGTACGGAACCCTCGGTAACCATACTGCGCAAAACTTTTTGATTTAATTATATAGCATAATTATGTCATCCGAGCCATTCTTGCGAATCTATTGACACCTCTCAATCTTATTAAAATCGTTTCAGTAGTTTAGACGCTACGGTGGAACATACAATGACTGCCAAACCTATTATCCTTCCTTTAAAGTTTTCCGCAGCAGTAATAAATAAGGAAAATCATAAAACGTATAGACGTGATGTGCAAATATATGTTTTAGCTTTTTAAATATCCATTTAAAGTATACATCATATCGGACAAATTTCAAAATTAAGCCGCATAAAAAAAATATACTCAACATCCACTCAAACTATGATTCAGAACATTTTAATTGGAGCGAGTGTGAATCACACATTAAAATTAGTACATGTTCAGACCACAATTTTAGTAATCTTTCCTTTCATTAATTTTAAAGGTATGTACTAGAATTGTATCACTATAACACGGAAAAAAACACAGATAACGATGACATAGACAAGAGTCATAACTCAATGTTAATATATAAAATTTATAATTCAACACAATCTATGCTAGAAATATAATGCACCTCTTTTTTAGTTTAAACGTGTTTTTTTATATAGGGGGCAAACGAGCAGACGTATCGCCTGATGGTAAGCGATTACGGCGTTTTAGGAAGGAGTACGTGTTATCTCTAAACTTTCAATTTGATTTGAATATTCTCGATAATAAGAAAAATTACGCTAGAACCCTTAGAAGCTGACCACGGACAATAAATATAAGTAAAATTGCAAAGAACAGCATATAACTAATAAATAGTTTTCGTATCTATTTAGAAAGCACGAAAGACCATACAGAAATATCGGGGTCACACTCGTATGAGTTTATCTATGGTATAAATTCAGGAGTAATGGTATCGTCGCGTGACTGAAGGCTAAAACTTCACTTGCCTCTCATTTTCATTATTCACGTTTCCTTACTTAACGGATAACAGAACGAACACACTGACTGGTTTCCGTTGTCAAAGGTTTTGAACTTTTTGTGTTTGTAATGTTGCTATAGCATAATATTAAAATAACGAAATAACTATATACAATAAGTTGGAAATAATTAAAACATGTATAATTAAGAAATAAATTTTAAAAAGATGAATATATTGATGAGATTAACTCAAACTCTGAAAATCAGTTTTACATTGTGTTTGCCAAACCTGTAGAAGTTGGCGGGGCACATTGCTCCTAAAAAAGATGACTAAGGGGATAAAAAGTTCTCGACTGTCGACCACGTATGTACCTACCGAAAGACGGAGAGTGGTTGAGCTCCCCATTGCTGAAAATCACCGAGAAAACGTTGGATAACGGTAGCAGAAATGGTTATTGTGTTTTAGGCAGAAATGTCGATGATACGTTTAAAAAATCTGAGAAATCTAAAATCGTTCGTACGCGGGAGGTACCGAGCACCAACCATATTTATTTTTTGACGTGACAACGTCTTATAAATTGGTTTGCAGGGTGACACTTCAAGAAACTGCGTTACGCTCCGCTCACGTTATGCGCTCACAATGAGAGCGAGTGAGAGGCACGCGTCCCTTCCACTCGGGCATGGTTAGCCCGCCTAAGAGCGAGAGAGACAGACATAAAAAGTGAAAGGCACGCCTCGAATTATATTTAAAACGTTAAAATTAATGTTTTAAATATAATTCTTTGTATAAATAAATGTTTTAAATTGTTACTATTATTTCATCCTTCTTCCTACTATACGAATGAATATTCACATTAAAATTATTTTACCACTCAAAGTCGTTGTCACGTAAAACTTTCGCCCGCATACCGACTTTACAGGCAACCAATTTTTTATGGATTAGGTGGCAAACGAACGGATGTATCACCTGATCGCAAACGATTACCGCCGCCCATGGACACCCGCAACACCAGAGGCGTCACAAGTGCGTGGCTGGCCTTTGGGAGGTGGGGTTGAACTTGAACTTCCGGTATTCTCACTCACTCGGTAAAACACAGCGCAAGCGCTATTTCACACCGGTTTTCTGTGAGGCCGTGGTATCTCTCCGGTCGAGCCGGCCATGCCGAAGCGTGGCTCTCCCACGGATAATAATTATATAATAGTGAAAAATAAGACAATCTGATGCCACGATTTCACTTTGGGAAAGATTTCACGTTTGTCCCGTGACCTTATTGACAATGCACGCGATGTCACCCAACGTTACCTGCGACATCGGGGGCCATGGAGCAGGTCGACGCCTTGTGAGCTTAACCCGCGAATTTTGTGGCCTTGCACAGTCACCTTTTTTTGAAAGCTTTTGATTAATGAGGTTGTGTGCTCAGCTGCTCAGCAGTCAAAGGATCTGCATTGTAAAATTTCAATCAAATCGTTTCAGCGGTTTAACGTAACAGACAGAAAGAGCTACTTTCAAATTTATAATATTAATTAGTATGGATATCAATTTTCGAAAATTAAAAGTGTAATACGTAGTTCTTTCACTAACAAGAAATAACTATACCTACAATAATGTCAATTTAAGGGCTTTTTAAGGAACAATTAAATTTCCATCTTATAAAACTTGGCATGGCATAACGAAATAATAATCTTTTATTAAATTATAGAGTATTTGAAATTCATAGTTCCATGGTGTGCTGTGCGGCTATTATCTACTACTTTAATTACCGTTAAAGGTATTACATTGTCAGCGATGATGATTATTACTGACACTTAGTATAATGCGTTAAATTGTGTAAACGTAATTACAGTAGACAGGAAACATTAAATAATTCCACAGTTAACGAAATTATAATATAGGATAGAAGGACAGAAATGTGTAATGTGTGTGTCTTTGATATTTCTTTGTACCAATTGTTTTTTATTTGATATTACCCTGCCAAAATAACTCCAGCCTGCTTGATGGAAAGAATGAGCAGAATCCAATATTGGTGGTCACTACCCTCATTGTGAATGCGGACAGTTTATTTTAATAGTCCTACTACTATTATAAAGGCGAAAGTTTGTAAGTATGGATGTATGGATGTTTGTTACTCTTTCACGTAAAAACTACTGAATGGATTTGAATGAAACTTTACCACAATATAGCTTATACATCAGAATAACACATAGGCTACTATTTATAAAGATATAGCTTCGCCTCGCGGCGTTGCCCGCAGTTATCATCGTACCGCGGGTAGCACCGCGGGGTTCAGCTAGTAATACATATATTGCAGCCAATGATGCAGAAGCAATAAGACGTCATAGTCTGGATCATCATGCTGCATTGTTGCATTGTCTGCATTCGCAATTAATATGGTAGCCAATATTTTTTACGATATAATGAATGATGAGAAAAATAATGTTGCTAGTAGTCTAACAAAACACATTATTTACAATAAATCACAAACTTCAGAAATAAAATAACATATTTCAGTGTATATTTTAATTAATCTGAAGGTATTACGAGACATATGAGTCAGAATCGCTTCGTGTTATAAATACCTACCTCACTATTTTAATACAAACCACTATCCAAAATAGTGCATGCATAAAGTAAAACCAGCAGAGTACCGAAGTGAAATTCAGATAAGCCAACGAGAGTGGATCGCTTAGGAAACAGGAACCGAGAGCAAATGATAAAATAATCGGAACGCTCGCTTGGTCGTCCCCGTACCCAATAAGCGTTCGATGCAGTCTAATCAGTTGTGTATGAACGCTTCCTGACATTGTTTTAAAACGGTCCTAGCGGCCTCCGGTTTCACTAAACAATTTGTGTTATATCAAGTCAAATGTACAATACCGTGGGTAAAATAATATAATCAATACCTATATCAAAGTATTGTCTCTGATAGGTTTACTTTTCAAACCGTCTCTCTATAGATTTGTAATTAGTAAAAGTTTATTGACTGATCGAAAGACACTAAAGATACTGAGTACAAGGTTGGACTTAGGATATTATAAAATAAAAACATCTTTAACTTCACATTTCGCATTTATTATACAACAAGACAGACCCCGACAGACTTGTTACTTCAAACGTTATTGGGGCCTGTCGTAGTCCAATAGAAATAATAAATAAATGTTGTATTTTTACTATTTTCCTCGCAATTTTTCCTTTTTTTTTCCCAATATTGCGTCAACGAAAATATTTAATAAAAAATTATTACTAAATTAGTCGAGCAGTTACCGGGTTTTACGCTTAGCGACACATTTAGCGATTTATTTTTATTTAAATAGATTAATTGATGGATAAAAGCGTTATTATATGATACTTTTCGTACCAGAGATCGTTACTTTTGAATTCTGGTACACAATCAGAGAATACATTTTGCAACTATATTATTAAAATCAGATTTCTTTGTATGTCATGATGCAGATGTCAGTCGTGACATAGGTTTGTATCGTGTCGTTTTTCGTTTATAGATAGGATATAGAGATAACGATAATGTAGATATATAACAATTAGCGTTTAATGTTTTTGAAGTCCTAGGATGTGCTGTGTAACTTCAAATACTCAACCACTATAATATCATTGTTAACTATGGTATTTGGCATTTTTACGTATATAACCATTCTTACATTGTTTATCATTCGATAATTATTTAATTAAGTAAGAGCATGACGACCTAATTATCCGATTCAGTAGAGCGAGAGCCAAACCAAGAACGATTACATTATTTTAGTAGTTTCATAATTTCTCATTGCTTCGTTCTCATAATATTTAAAGATAGAATACTACACATACTACGAAATCATTAAATTCTAATAAAACTGAAGGACCAATCATTTATTTAATACTAGCTGAACCCCGCGGTGCTACCCGCGGTACGATGATAACTGCGGGCAACGCCGCGAGGCGAAGCTATATCTTTATAAATAGTAGCCTATGTGTTATTCTGATGTATAAGCTATATTGTGGTAAAGTTTCATTCAAATCCATTCAGTAGTTTTTACGTGAAAGAGTAACAAACATCCATACATACATACATCCATACTTACAAACTTTCGCCTTTATAATAGTAGTAGGATTATAATGAATAAAACATTCGATCTCGAATTTTATCCGAAAGTTATCCGCAAGTTTATATTCCATTCTCACCCCGCCAACGGGTACAGATAAATTCTAATGTTGAAATTGCAACTAAAATAAAAATGAAGTGACCAAACAATACAGTCACAACCTTTTCTGTATAACAAAGGATGTTCCATTTGGGCGACTAGGACTTCACACTTTTACACCTAATCTATAACTGGAAATCAACAAAATTATACATATACCATATTTACCTGCTAACTGTAGTTGTTTGATATCCAACATCCAGGATAATATTTCGTTTAATTACCAATTCTCCAATCTAAATGACTAATTACACCTAGGGGGTTTAGTTAAACTACGTAGGTAAGGAAATAGAACATTCCTAACATAGAGGCGATAGTCGATTAGTTGAATTTTGATACCGATGTACACCGATATCTTTTTTATTCCGATGGTTTAAATAACGTTGATGATAATCTAGTCTCCTAATTTTGTCATCGAGACTTACATGATGTGCTATTGTTCCCTGGTTAAATTAAAAATTAAATTCCAAGTGCTGCTATGCCCAGTCCGAAAACTCTTTAATGAAAGCACTTTAATTAGAAAAGTGTCCCTGGTTCGTTATTTAAACTCTTATGCATAAGCGAAACCTGCTTCCGAAGTGCAAGTGCTAAATAATTTTTTACTTACTTTATTTTACTGCATTGTTGCATTGTCTGCAAAGAGTATGATGGTCACTACTCTTTGATTCGGCTCTTGCTTTCCATCAGGCAGAGTAATATCACTTTGGCAGAATCATACATAAAAAACACATAGTACACGTGCCTAATCCGATGTTTTACAGACTACATTCTGGTATAGACGACGTACATAGTAGGCGCTCACAGCCCAGTTGCACTCGGAGATTCGAAACAAGTACCGAAGGTAAGCAACGACGACGTTGTCAGTACCTGGATGGGTGACCGCTGGTGGCATGATACCATGAGCGTCTCCGTGATTCTGAGGTCACGTTAAGCAATCGGTCTCGCTTGTTACCATCGTAAAACAGTCGTGAAGCTTAGTTGGAGGCCTTTGGGCCCCTTAACAACATCCAACGGTAAGATTACGTAGCCACAACGTTGTCTTGCCACTCCCCAACCCGCACTCGGCCAGTGTGGGTACGTAGGCCTTAACCCTCTCCTGAGAGGAGATCCGAACCCAGCAGTGGGACATTATGGGTTGTTGATGATGACATAGTTGCAATCAAATTTATGTTTAAATAATAAAATGTGACCCTTCTAAGTGAAACCTCGTCTCCATTTATGATCATAATTAATATAGTCATGTTTCTATTGTCGCAGGTGGTACCAAGACTTCTGGGGTCACTAGTAGGCGGCAGCATGAGTCCCACGCAGCACCTCGAACAACAACAAGCACTGGTCAAACAGTTTGCAGAAATATTAGAATTCGTTCTCAAATTTGACGAATACAAAGTAAGTATAAATGTTTTACCATTAATGTATGTAGTATATTCATGCTAAAATAAACCCGGCGATGCTGGTATCACATAAAACTGAACACCAATCTAAGGCTTAAATCAGCTAACTTGCCTAACTTTAATATTTCCCACCTAAGAGCTTCCTTGCCTACCTATCGTTCCGTGCGGTAATTATACCGACTCCAATTTACTCCACATCAATTATTCAGTAGTTGTTGCGTGCAGTATTCCTACCTCGGCTCTTAATTCTGCTAAACTTGATTTCTGTTTATATTATTTAACATTTTTGATGCGAGAGTGTTAAAGTTACTCAACATTGCTATTTGCGGGTAATCTACGATCTTATCTAATCTTATCGTCGCATTATCTGTCACATTTTTTATTTATTTGTAGTTAGAGTTGATGTTTGATACTTTACAGTACTTATCGTTAATTATTACATTTAAAAATAAATATTGATCAACGTTTTAATGATATCAGGATATCACTAAAGCCACGTAACAGTTCATTATGTTTATATATATAAATAAAGATTAATAATTCGTTAGCTGATGTTTAGCATTACATTACACATATTTTTATTTGTAATAAAGTATAAGTATTTGTTTTGATTAGAAAACCCTCGGCAATTCTCAACAACCTAAAAACCGCAAGCACTTAATCGAGTAATCATGCTCATAAAATCGACGTCATCGGGGTTAAAAACGCACCAATATCAACAGGCAAAATTTACTTTAGGTATCCATTCCAAAAATATTTTCTTAATCCTAGGAAAGCAAACGAGGAATTTTTTGATAGTGATTAATCAACTTACGTAAGCCATCAACAACGCCAACAGTTGTGTCCTTAATGTACTGATTTTACGCTTATTATTTGCAATTGTCTGACAGTAGCAGCAATGGTGTATTAACTGTTAGTCGAGCCCAGTGGTATAACATGAATTTACTAAATATTTTACCTCTACATACAAGCTTCAAAAATTCCAAATTCATAAAGTCTTGTTGCACGTAATTTGGTTAAAAATGCGTACATATAGATATATTATTTCGAAAGTAATGACTGTCACAATCACGTAAGACGCGGTAACAATACATATCTTACGTTTAATTACCAAAAAAACTTAACGCTTATCAATTTATTGCATAACTGGAATTTTTATTTAGTTTAAAATTCATACAAGTTTAAAACAAAAACATATTTTTAAAGTTTTCATTTCATTATATAAGCTACATTTAAAATCATATACTTATACAATGATTCAGTCAATATCTAATTGCATTTGTAATTTAAAATGAACAATACTTGACTAAATGCGAATAAAAGTGTATACGGTGCTTAAATCAAAAAATCTTTTTTTATTTGTCTCTTTATTATAGCTAATCTCTAGAAGGACTGCAACGATTTTGACAGGACTTTCACTGGCAGATAACTTATGATATAAGGCGTAACTTAGGCAATTTTTTAGACTAGCTTAGCTCCCTGGTATTACCGCGGTTGTTGTCATAAAGGGACAACAAAAACCGTAGGGCGCAATTAGTACATAATAATATAATGACGCAGACTATGCTCATGAAACTTCTCAGAAATAAAAATTACTAGTAATGTTTACCTTAACCTTTATTCATCTATACTAATAATAAAGCTGAAGAGTTTGTTTGAACGCGCTAATCTCAGGAACCGCTGGTCCGATTTGAAAAACTACTAATAGGAGCGGAGCACCAATGAAGAATGTTTCAAAAACGGGGGATAGTTTTCACGCCACGGGCAATATAAGATGCAAACGAGGTTGCGTGGGTCAGCTAGTTGTACATATAAATAGAATTATTAACATAGTAAATCAAGTAACAATACTTTAACAATGCTCACTTATTGTTCAATAACAAACAAAGGGTTACAATTCTATAAATATAGTTTATAGAGTATAGAATCACTTCCAGTACATGTATTCGTTTCTAAAAGGGCTTAACTCTTAAGTATGGAATTCAATTGGAGACCTTTTGACCCCAACCTTGCGATGCCATTGATCCTAGTTTATCGTCTGCCATCAGTCTCGTCATGCAGTAGCTCATCTGGATACTTGACAGGTCAGGACTTGACTAGACAGCTTAGTTGTAAAATTTATTGCTGAAATTTATTTCTTAATCTATTCGTAACCTTGTAATGTCGTTCATTCGTCTTCGTTCTCAGTTCATCGACGTCTGTCTGTCTCATAAAACACAAATCAGTCTAGACCTTAGGTAGGGCAGCACTTTATTACTCAATGCTATTGCAAACTTGAAGTAAAATTTATTTCAAATCGTCTATTATTCTTCTTTTTCCGACGTTCTATAACCAATTATATCGTAAATTCGGTTTTTTTCTTTTTTTTATGGAATAGCGAGGCAAACGATCAGACGTACCGCCTGCTGGTAAGCGATTACCGCCGCCCATGGACACCCTTAACACCAGAGGCGTTACAAATGCGTTGCCGTCCTTTGGGGGATGAGGAAGGGGATGGGGGAAATGGATGGGGTAGGGCCTCCGGTATCCTTACTTACTCAGTTAAACACAGCGCAGGAGCTATTTCACACCGGTTTTCCGTGAGGCCGTGGTACAATCATTCTGGTCGAGCCGGCCTCCGGCTCTCCCACGGTTAATGAAGTAGGTACGTCTTAAAGCATTAAAACATAACTAGGTATACCTATGTCAAATATCTGTCTACTACTTGTCACGACGTTCTTCTTACTTAAGTAAATAGTTGGGTTACGGCTCCATTTTTACTACTAACTACGATTTACATACTCAAGGAATAAGATAGAGTAATAAATATGAAAACAGAATTTGTAGCAAACCTGCCTTCTAGGAAAGTCTTATGTTCAGCAGTTGACGGTTAAGGGCTGTTGATGATAGGATTTTTAGACAAATCCAGTAGATGCACCAGTACAGTGTCACCTTGACTCAATTTGTATTTAATTGTTTAACAATATTCATGAAGAATGTAAATATAAATGACATACAAAATATTTTTAGGTATATTGAACACTACTTTTTTAGATAATAAATTGGGCCATCTGTCTCACGCCAATGGAAACAGAATTGTATTCAATTACGATATTTACGAGTATGTAAGTTATGAATAAGTAAAGTACATATATCAAAATAACGGTTTCCTGGATGTAAAGAATCTTTAACTTTAAATACATTTTCCTGTATTTATTTTCACAATTTATGTAACTACTAGCTGAACCCCGCGGTGCTACCCGCGGTACGATGATAACTGCGGGCAACGCCGCGAGGCGAAGCTATATCTTTATAAATAGTAGCCTATGTGTTATTCTGATGTATAAGCTATATTGTGGTAAAGTTTCATTCAAATCCATTCAGTAGTTTTTACGTGAAAGAGTAACAAACATCCATACATACATACATCCATACTTACAAACTTTCGCCTTTATAATAGTAGTAGGATATTGGATCGACTATGAATGTACGTGAAACTAATGGGGTATCCCATCAAACAAATGTCTAGGTGATGTCACTAAGTTCCTATTAAAGAGTTAAAAGTAGTGGATGAGACATTTTCGAAGCATTCATTCGCAGACAGAGGGCGAAGATGACTATTATGAATGTCTAAAGATAGTAATATAATAATATGTTCCTGTCTTTAAGTATTCATTGTTACTGCGCACTGAGCTGATATGTAGTATTACTAGCTGACTCGTGCAACTTCATCTGCTTCTCTCCAAAAGAAATATTTTTTGCCCAATTGGTAAATTGAGATATAAACTATCCTATCTTTCAAGTTGAATCAAACTGCACACTATGTGCGAATTTGATTAAAATCGGTTCAGTACTTTCGGAGTTCATCCCGGACAAACATCGTGACACTGGAATTAAATATAATAGATTACAATTTGTTTCAACGAATTGTGATAATTTGTCTTCTTAAGACCTGCCATTTGATTAGAGAATTCTATTAGGGAAGCGCAGCATTTTATTTTTACTGACGACAATATCAGCGTCGCTCCATTGTAAGGTCCAGTAATCTTGATCACCGTGGGTGAGCCACGCTTCGACATGCATAGGCCGGCTCGACCGAATTGATCCCACGGCCTCACAGAAAATCGGTCTGAAACAGCCGAACAGGAGGCCCATACCCTCCCTTCATCCCCCAAAGGCCGGCAACGCACTTGTGACGCCTCTGGTGTTGCGGGTGTCCATGGGCGGCGGTAGTCGCCTTCCATCAGGCGATACGTCTGCTCGTTTGCCTCCTTCAACACAAAAAAAAATAACCTAAATCGGATTTCTTAATAAGGGATTCATGACGGTTTTGCACGTGATCTTGTTTGAGGTCCATCATCTTAAATATTACTGTATTGTTTCCCTACCAATACTAACAGTTTCTCAGAAAGTTTTCTTATCTTATACACTTCATAATTTTCACTTAGAAACATAGCAGTTATTCATGGGTATTATTTTCGCAATTTTGCTTTACTTATAGTTCATCAACCCCCAGTAGTCGACTGACTGGCTATATGCGTCTCTTTAGCAAGGCAAGGTTTTGACATAACTAAACCACTTTTGGTCAGACGGGTTGTAATAAGTTTCTGTCAATTTTTAATTTCTTTTAGCAGTTCTGTTGACTTGCATAGTTTTCCCAATTAGCTGGCTCGTACGACACTTGTATATAGGTGATGGTGACATTCCATATTCTAAATCCACACACGGATATTGATGATTTTAGTCGTACTTTATCCAATCACATCACAGCCAGAAACGAAGCTATCTGATCATTAGTCAGACACAACTATGAGACTCAGGACGCTTGGCATTGTTGTAGAAAGCGAGGCTTGGCTTGACCTCGACCGCACTGAGTCACGGGTTTTATGTAATACATCGTTTTTATTTGCATTATTTTGTAATTGGATTCAGATAAAATTCGATAACCTTTGAATAACCGATTCGTGTATCGAATTTCAAGTTGTGCATGAAAAATACGGTTATTGTGTTTTGTCTTTGTTTATAATTTACTTTATATGTTGTGGGTTTCATACAGTAGGATGTTTTGTCTACATATAAACTTTACTTCCGTGCAAAATCGAGCAAAGCCACCGCCATATCGTTTCTCATAGGCAATATTGTGTATTATGCCTATCACAATAAATTAACGTTTACAAACCCCACTTACTTTTATAATATTTTAGGACTACCAAGCCAGAATGCCTAGAATCTATTCTCATCCAGTATAAATATTGTGTATTGAGCACGGTCATTTGTCCTTTGTTTTGGTGTAGTTAATCCATTAGATGTGGTTAGTTTAGAAGTCTACAATTACGTTCACATATTTAGGAAAATATGTGTTCAGTTGATGGAAAAAGGCTTCCCCTTTATTACGCAAGTGCTAAAAAATTATAGTCTACTCCTTAGGGAGAAAACGTAACTCAAGTGATTCATCTGAAGAAACCGTGGTAGAGCCACATTTGGGTATGAATGGGCCGGTTCGACCGAAGTGATACCACGGCCTCACAAAAAACCGGTGTGAAATGCCGCTTGCGCTGTGTTACGCCGACTGAGTGAGGATACCGGAGGTCCATAGTAAATAGGTATTCATTTAAAACTACAAACTCTTAAATTTTCTAATTTGGATAGATTTATATATATTTTTTATTTAAAAGTAAGGAATACTAATAATAAAAATTTACACATATATTTACTAAGTACCTAAACAAAAAAGAAATTGTGATTACAAAGTACAAAATAGTATGATAAATAAACACTTACCTCTATTTATCATATCATTATTCCTCTTTGAGAACCATTATGTCTAAACTCAAGTGGAATCAGAAGTAGTATTTATATGTGCAGTACTTTTATTACGTTGTAACAATTTAATAAAACATAGCTTGGAACATCTTAAACGATCGTTTGATCGCAAACTAGCTGTCTAGTAGTAGCCCATTATTAACCAGACTGCTAAGGTGTACATTTTACATATTTTAGACAAATTAGTTGCTGTTTTGGATGGTAATCGCAGCCATGACCTCTGGCCAGCTGTCAGAACCTTTAGATAAATAAAGCTTTAGAACTTATTTTTCCCTCAAATATTATCTGTAGGTACTGTATAATAACTTTATTTATCAATAAATACTTTCTTGTCCACGCAGATGAAGACACCGGCGATACAAAACGACTTCAGTTATTATAGACGAAGCGTATCCAGAGGTGGACTGATCAACGCTGAACTACCCCCGGGCGAAGACCCTCACATAACAGCTGAGGTTGCCAATAGAATGTCACTGTTCTATGCACAAGCCACACCCATGCTCAAAGTTTTGTCTGAAGCAACAAGCCAATTTGTGAATGACAATCAACAAGATTTGGAAAATACGACGGAAACATTAAGTACGATGGCCAAAGTTTGTCTTCGGATGTTAGAAAACCCGTAAGTAAAACATTATTTAACTACCAAAATAAGTTGCTTGTTGTTGCTCAAGTACATTTTTCGACAACAAAAGAATTTCAATTTCCAAAACACATTAAAACGCATGTAGGAAAATAAACTCAGAGAGTTATAGACACAATTTCCTTTGCTGTTTTGTTCCTATCGTTCACAATTCGCTAGTTTCAGCACAATATGAACGATGCCGTGATCAAAAACGGTTACAATGTGCACTAGTTCTGAAACTAGACCATCGCAAAATACATTGATCCCAAATTACTCGCACTAACTATTATTAGTTCACATTTTGCCTGTAAAATCTGTTTAGTCAAGACAATCAAGACTATTTTTACTCTTGCTTCAATATAACCATTATATTCGAATTTGTTTAGTAAATCGGATAAAAGTTAAGTTTTCGGAAGTTCGCTAGGTCTCCTGGGATTTGGAGTTAGTACAACAATGAGCCTAAGAACTTCCAAACTTCTTATATAAGAAGCGCACAAGTAACTCGAAAAGTATTCTGTAATCTGTTAATAGAACGTAAATATTTATATAAACCAAATTCCCCGTAGTTCTAGACAGTTATTCGGCTAGTTTCACCTGTCCATTTATCTAAAAGCTTTAGTCTCCACATAACTTGATAATATACCATCTTACAGAGAACAGAATCCGTTAATGTGTTGGAAATCTAATCCAGTGTACACATACATCCGCGGTTAGTCCGCTCCCTATCCTTGTAACAATGAGAGCGTATAGATTACAAGGATCGTGTGTCGTACACGGACACGCTCGAGATCTCAAATAATAGAGATAAATCAACTGTCGCTTGTGAAGACACGTGCCTCTTGAAGACTAAGGACAGGTCCGCATCTCAGGCATCATATTGAGGCCATTATCAATTGTTCATGTTTTATACACCTCTTAACCAGATGTTGATGCTCTAAAGTTAAACTGGTTAAGGACAAGAGAAGACATGATATATCTTGATGAACTTGCTGTAGTTAGAAGGTGGTTCAGGTCTATTATATTTTGGAATATATCTAAACCTCTGTGCATATTCTATACTATATTTTGGTGAAAGTGTATATGTGTATATATACTGCTGCTGATAAATATTTCCATAATATTTTAGTATACACTGTGTTAAATAAATTCATTAGCTATCACAGTGCATACTATCATTTGTACATGGTCAGTCAATTGATATATTATTTTTATATAGACTATATTATCTAATGTACAATAAAGATTATTCTATTCTAGAGTATCATCCTAAAAGTCTTCTAGTATAATTTCATGAAGTAGTGCATTACCGCATTTTGTCGTCCCCAACATCTCTTAAACAGATTTTATCTTAAAAAGATAAGCTTTCCTCCCCTTGTCTTATTAGGGTGAAAACCGAAAATGCAGTATTATCTTCTAAATAGAAAGCAACTCAGCATATTGCTTCCGAGAATTCTCATTCAACTATCGGAACTGTATCCAAATAGCTCTGACAATAAATCTCATGTCATTGTATTTCTACCACATGTCTGTTGATAATAAAAAACATATGTTTTGTTTATCACGATGAAATCATTTTATTCATTACACATGGTTATTGTATTCGTACCATTCCGTAAGCATCGTAATCCTCAAACGAGATGAGAAGGGTTTATGTGTCATGGACTTATGGTGTTGCCGAATTCTAAACTTGTCGGTAATATATTGCCATAACAGACTCCTACACAATTATATTCTCCTTTATAATATTTACCATCAATATATTTTGAAATACGATTTTGGATTGTGCAGTGTCTGAGAACACTTTCCAACAGACGTGGAATTAAAAAAGGGCATTGGTACTCTTTTGATTTTGAAATTTGTTAATGTAAAACACAGTAATGGCTGCTGTAAACTTTTGTCGAACAAAAAAATAACAATTTAATTATTCAATAAATAACAATTTCCTCGTTGAGTTTCCTTATCAATAAATAATTATAGCGACACAAGCGAAGCGCATGATTTCGACTACCTCGCCTCTTTGAACTGCCAACTGAATGTTTCCGTGTCATAGAAGTTTCGAGTCCTTCCTAATCGAGTATTAGTTGAGTCTAGTATAGTATAATAGTACTAAACTCAACTAGTAGTTACTAGAGTCTATTAAAATACTGGACTCAAAAATTATACTGAAATTTTGATGTAAAATATTATAAATATCCCATATACAGATTAACCTTAAACTAGTAAAGGTGATATGAAAACACAACTTAGCAAATCTTTTCCAAAAGAAAATTTATCAAGTTGTTACTCTTCATCTTTGGAGTGTTTAATAAAACGTATGATTTATCTCCTGACACATTTAGTTATTGCAATATTAAATGAGATATTTGTTGATTAATGTCGTAATATTTCTAACTGAAATATCGAAATAAATTTCTACGATAAATTGCAATTAATATAAACAAATTAGTTTCACCAAAATGTCGTAGTACTTATTATCTTAATTTCTCCTCTGTTACCTTTGGATTGGTGTTGTTGGTATAAATCGCACAGATTCGCAAAAAGTGAACTTTGTAAATATTTTTTAGGATGAGCTTATCAAGATTGCAGTATGAATGTGTGGAGCCTCAATAAAGGCATAATTTTATTTGTTTTTTTATTTGGAGATGTGCCCTAAAATAAATATTCTTTATCTCTAATATTGTAAAGTCTCAATGCGAAACTGGTAAGCCTCAGTTTCGCATTGAGACATTTGCAACACAGTATTATTATATTTCAAATCAAAAAGAACATCTTAAATGAAAGTTAGTAGAGAGAGCGAACGATAGCTGGTTATGTCGCTATGTATGATTTCCCTGTATCTACACTTTGACTATTTGTTAAACAACCACTATTTTCTATAAAGAACAAGTAAAGGAAACTCTTCGTTTATAAAGCGTTCATAAAAGTACAGTTTAGTCCACACACTTTGGTGCATGAACTGTACTGTGTACGGGACAGATGCAAAGCGTGGGCGAAGTGAGCGACCCGAATCCAAGCATGGTGCTGCAATCCCAACATTGATTTATTACATCGTAAATTCTATAAACATAACACATGTGACCCAGAACTAACTTTTCTTATTTATTAGAAAACACGTACGTGACATGTTGCATTATACAGGCTGTGAAAGAAAGATATAATTGTAATTCAATTTCGCCTATTCTATATGGAGTGACTTAAAGCGCCATGAATTTTAAAATAATTGGCCTGACCTACTAAGTAGCACTTATATCTATGTTTAGGAAAATCATTTTCCAGAGAAAATTAATTAAGAAATGCTTTATTGGACACACTATAGTGACCAAGTAGGAAAACCATAGGACCAACTTATGTCCTGTCTACATTTTGCAAATATCCAAAAAAATACTAGGTACTCCGTTTCGTAACAACTGTAAATAGACAGAATAATATAAGCGCCACATAAAATTTTGTAACTTTTAAAATAGTAAAACCATAAATATCGAAATCCGGGTTACGAATTTATGTTATACGCAATATGAAAGAAAATTTAGTGACCTATTTAACGCACTACATTTAAAATATGTAAATGTCCTTTTTCAGGAAACTCGTGGCACAATTCAGTCGCGAAGAGACGTCACTTTTAGTCCTGCGTGTAATGGTCGGATTGATCATACTTTACGACTGGGTCCATCCGTCAGGTGCCTTCTGTCGCTCATCGTCTGTTGACGTCAAAGGATGCGTCAAGTTTTTACAACAACAGCCCCCAACAAAAGCGGAACCTCTCCTCAACGCGCTCAGATATACGACAAAGCATTTAAACCATCAGTCGACACCAAAGAATATCAGGACATTGTTGGCGGCGTGAGGACAGCACTCGAGCCTTGCATGTTGCTGTGGGGAATGATGCGACAATAATTACCTGTGGGGATATCTCGTATATACCTTTAATTTGCTCCTTGCGATACTAAACTAACATACCACTCTCATCAACCACTCATATCGAATTTTCATAACGAATCCTCGAAAACATGTCAACGATACCCATCTTGTATATTAGAAATACAATGTGACGCTAAAAAACAGTGACCTTCTTCGCCATTTATAGACGAGAATGTGAAGGGTTGCCTAAATGACTTTGAATTTGAATTCTTGCGAGTTTACGAAAAAAAGAACCTAATTATTTTAGGAACCCTAGAAATTCGATTAATATTACGTGAAGATAAAATATATGAATTATAATTATTTTTATGTACAAGCTTGAATAAAATAAGTATACAGCAAGTATCCCTACAATCCCACATTTGTGCATTCGTGCAAGGTTTCATTAAATCCTTTTGACACAAATATTGCTGTCGGTCGCAACTTGTAACGATAGCTTTTACAACTATGTTAAGGAAGCTTAGACACCTCTAATGTGTAATGTAACTCAAAAAAAAAGTATTATTTAAATTGTATCCTACTATATGAAACTGCCTTGGATCGTTTAATTGGTTACCACATAATTTATTGTTCAATTTATTCAAGAATACGAATTGTTATTGTTTTGATGAGTATCCTTTGCGTCGACGTAGTAACATTGAAAGTTATTTATAGGCATTAAGTCGTTCTTAATATTGTTTGAAGTAATAATTATTTAATACTAATTTTACATTCAAAACACTAGAATGGCAGAGGATATAAATATTTTGAATACTCATCAAAAAAAGCCAGTGTTGGACGCTATGAATAGTTATAATAAATTTTATATTGTAGAACAAATTTTATTAGTCCGCTTGCATATCTCTTTCTGGAGTTCAGTAAAAGTATTTTGTTCCAAAGATTTATAAAAAAAAACATTAATTATTATTCCACATAAGTACATAGATTGTTTGAATTTTTAAGACTGAGTTAACGACACGCAAATATTTCATTCAATTATTTGTTTTATACAGTTCCAGAATCCTAGTTAAGAAATCTAATGCCTTACTGAATAAGAAAAGGTGTACCTAGAGCAAAAATATTATGTAAATACCTTTTCTAAAATAATTATAAATCGTTAAGTATGTCATGTTAACAATGTTGAATTTATTCGTGTACCCACTGCCTTGATGTTAACTAACATAATAATAATTTTAAACGGAATTTATAAGTATGATATGTTTCACTATTGTGTATGTATAAACTCAAATTTAAGTATAACTGTTATGGATGTATGGTTTATTTACAACTTTATAGAAATATACAAACCTATTGCTTCAAGTATCCAACTTGTAACGTGTGAGTTCAGCAAATGGTACAGAAATATGAATGTAAATTACATATTTTATAATTATATTTAAAAGATCAATGTTTAGACTTGTAACAAACATAAACGTTGATTTTATTAAACTTCGTTATATACATACCAATAAGACCTCAACTTATTTGATGAAACTGTAATTAGTGTTTCAATAGTTTTTTTCTGTTCTTAGGCTGTCAAAAAGATGCGTATACATGATCCATGTTAGAGCCCTAGGGCACCCAAGAAGTTAGCCTATGCATAGTTACAGTAGCACAATATTAATAAGAAATGCTCACTTCAAAAACCACCAGGTTGATATTGATAAATTAAGGTACCTAAGCACTCCTAACCCTAGAACTATTTGTTTAGTCGAAGAAAGCACGTTTCTGTAAATCAGTCGTATTCACGTAGTAACGATTATACGCTACGTCGATGACATTTTAAATGTTAAAAATATTATGGTTTTGTCCAGGTTTCCAAGTAATAAGAAAGAAAGTTTAAAGATCATTAATTGTGTACTTATTATAAAGTTTAATTCGTCGCTTAGAACTGGACTAAATATACGCAGTCTCAAGAATTTTTGATATGCAATTGCAGCAAGAATAGGACATTTTTAGATTCGGCCGGTTTCGACTAAACCGACAGTAAAATAAACTTATTTCGTTACAACGTTAAATCGTTTTGTTACAACTCTTCCGCTATGCATATATCGATAACATAGCTATCAATAATTCACTCACGCACAAATACTTGTCTTTTGTGTACAGCATATTAGTATTTTAAATAATCTAATTGCAATTAGAATAATTAGTTACATTACATGCACAGTCAGCACAACAATTGTTATAGTTATTATATTATAATATAGTATTATTGTTGACATTTGTCTTGTAATTGCGACTGTTGCTTGCGAGATTCGTGTCAGTGCGCACTATGAATTGCATTTATTGTGAGGAATTGAATGTTTGAATAACATATAATATCGTACCCTAACACTGCCCAAATTAAGAAAATTTGATATAATATTTTTTTATAAATGATAAGTTTAAAAGATTCTAATTTACTATAATTCAAATCACTCCATGTTGAGTCTAAGCATACGCTTAGCGTTCAACAGTTAGTAGTATGTAGTTGGGCGAAACAAAAGTATTGAGTGCTTAAGATTGTAGGAGATATGGATGAATAGATAAATCTATAGAGCCACGATGAATATATGTCTATACTTATTTATATGTTATTAATTCCACATTTATTACAGCACTGGTAATTACGTTGCAATTTAGTCAATTCTTTAGTAAATTCTTCTAGTAACAACTAATAAGTAAATAATGTAATATGTAATAGTTATGAAAAACGTTGTATGTAATTATTTGAACTGCAACATTATTGTTATTGTTTAAGGTGGTTTTGTATGATAGACCTATTTTTTTAGTTATCATTTATTTATTGTATATAATAAACACACCAAAGTTATAAGTAATAAATAAACTTGGATAGATTCTTGTAACATGATGTTTTATTTAATAAAAGATAATGGAACAATCAAACAAATTTATTCTTAACTTAAAAATAAAAAATATGTACATCAATCTCTATGTGTTGGCGGGGCGTGGCTTGAGGATGAGTTTGCCTGTGTCGTCACACGACATGTTGAAGTCGTTCAGAACGGAGCGTGTCCGCGCCGTAATGATACTCGGCGCTACTACCTTTCTGTGTACACCCACCATGAACAGTAAAACTGAAAATCATACACTCAGTCAATAAATACCAACAAAACACGATAACAAATTAAAGTGATAAAACTTGAAAGTAGAATTTTAAAATTATAGCTTGTCAATAAATACCCTCTTAATCCCTCTAGTGATAAGCTAGATTGAAGATCAGAGACTGGTCATTATATTAGACTAAAATAAATCTAATTTTATTTGGACTAGTGATTGAAAGTCAACCATAAAATTCATGTTTTTTTTTCTTTCTGCACTCCTTCATATAAACGTTAACTGTGCTGAATTTCATACTCCGCCGTTCGCATAATTTTAGTTCTCCTAGCCGAGAACTGCCACGGCGGCTAGTCTCAACGGAGATCAGTCAACTATGCAGGAGATATTATCCTGTCGGTTAACAGTCCCATCAGTTTCTGAGTGGGGGAACAGAGAGTGCACTCATGTTTGCTCATAGATTATTATATTATCAAAAAGATGCGTAAACATTTTTTTCAATAAAATTAATAAGCTGTAATTAAATACAAACTCAGTGCTTAAATTTCTCTTCAGGTTTGAAGGACAGGACAAGTGTCATGTTTTTTGTGCACTCATTGTATTATTATCAGTGCTCAGATATAATGGATTAATACACAAATATCTATTTTTATTAACTGAAATTTTATCATATTTATTCAAAAAAAGAGTAAAAATCACTTACCTAGGAAGGTGGAAATGAAAGCAAAGAAGGGATGATTCCATAGAGACTGTGTTAATGAGACTACTGGAGTCAGTGGGTCCATGAGCCAGTGATATGCGGCAATAGCTGTGCATACCGACACCACTGTCAGCACAACTGAAACATTAAGTTATATATTTTAAAGTAAGGTATTGCACTATTGTATTACACCTATTGACGAGCCTGTAAAGTTGGTCTAGTGGTAAGCAATACTGATTGCTAAGTCGAAGATGGGTTCTATTCCCATACAGGACAAAAATTTTGTGATGAGCATGATGGATTTGTTCATACAAAATATATATTGTAGATGTTAACATCTAGACCAATATCATTCTTTGTTTTGAAATAAAATAATTGGGGGCTGCAATAATGCACATCAAATGACTGGGTGAGCTGATTTAGAATTTAGATGATTCTTTTTTTATTTGAAAGCTGGTGCTTCCAGTGTGGTCCATTTCAATTTGGTCCAGTTCTTGAAGTCAGTTTTTTTTTGTTGTTAAAATTTATAGGGAATAGTAGTTTAAAGTATGATCCCTAATCTTTGTGGTATCATGAAGTAGTTAGTGCCTTAAGCACACACATACCTATAAGCTTCAGTGACATGTTTTTGGAGGCCAGGTACTGGCTCTATGGTTCACATAACCACATTAACAGACTTTAACAGTCCAATGCTGGACTTAGAATGGTGGTTTATATTAAGTAATTTGTTTTTTTTTATTTTATTTACACTAATATTATAAAGAGGAAAGATTTGTATTTTTGTATGTAACGAATAAACTCTAAAAGTACTGGACCGATTTTAAAAATTCTTTCACCATTCGAAAGCTACATTATCCACGAGTAACATAGGCTATATTTTATTTTTGAAAAAAATAGGGTTCCGTAAGATATTTGCGTTTTTCAAGAAACAAGGTGTAAAAAATCAACCAGAAAAGTTACTTATTTTACGATTTACAATAATATAGCTTATACATCAGAATAACACGTAGGCTATAATTTATAAAGATACTAGCTTAGCCTCGCGACGTTGCCTGTGATTATTTTCGTACCGCGGGTAGCACCGCGGGGTTCAGCTAGTTGATCATAAAATTATACTTTTTATGAAACAGAGAGAGTTTTCTTATTTGAATATGAGAATATGATACATGGTACATAACCTAAGGAATTATAATAGAAAAGGTAGCAATTACACCTACTTCTCCATCTCATAGTAGCAGGTTGTAAACATCCTATTACCTCCGTCAGGCGACGCTCGAAAGCCTTTAGGTCTGAAACATACAAACAAACAGTGCTTATATCATTCAATCTTGTTAGAATCAAAAAGGTAGAAACAAAAACAATAAAATGGTTAGTTTGTAATGTACACGAACCGTCACAAGCCGTTTGTTCCAACGACATTTTATTTTCACGAGAACCAATTATAAACATAGATCTTGATTTAATGTCCACCTACATATTGAAATAAACTATTTATCAGTTAATTCTAATTAAAACATAAATTTGATAGCGAAGACATTTATCTTTTTTTCAGATTTTTTGACGTAATTCACATCAGTGTTGCCTTGACTTGATAGACCGGTCTTATTTACCGGCGAATAAAACGACGATGCCTGTCTACATGCCGAAAAACAGAAATAAATATTTTTATGTAATTATCAATCCCCATTTCATAACATAAAAACGACCTCGGCTTTTCTGGTTTCAGTGGTATCACACCTGTGGAACCAAAGGAATACTTTATACTATTTAGCCGGTTAGATTCCGAATTTACAACACACGGGTGATGGTTCGATTCGAACTTCCGAAGTGCCTGCTTCGATCCTCATTTATGACCTCTTTTTTTGTTTATTTATGATTAATTAATAAATGGTTTATTATAATATCTCCAACAAAACTGTGAAGTTTCATTCACAGTACTGTCGATAAGAGTCATGTTTCAAAAGCACTTTGTCTACATGAGTTAATCTTATTTATTTCCACAGGCCACATATACATAGATAAGTTGGTCACTGTTTTGTTTAGTAACACTTACAGTGAGTGGTTCCAAAGTCCAACATCAAAGTTTGGAAAAGTCAACGATCGAGCTATTGAAATACTAAAAGTAAGATTATCTTAGAGTTTAATATTTTACATGAAATTGAATAGAAAGACAAGGAACGACATATTTAAATAGTTTTTTTCAGTATTTATAAAGGTGCCAACCAATTAATAAGTGTTAATCTTAGTTAGTAATTTTAAATGACATATTAATAATCTAAGGTGGAAATATCATATTTCTTTTGTTTTGCAGAATGTTTCCTATAAGGCAAATTGTGTCAAATGTTAGAAGAGTAGTGCCTAGTTTTAGGGCCATGTCAAACACTGGGCCACTTACTGCACTAGAAATAGATGATGAGGGTATAGCAACTCTTACAATGCAGAGACCACCAGTAAACAGCCTTAATCTGGAGCTGTTACAAAGCTTAAACAAGGCATTTGATGAAGTAGCAAAAAACGAATGTAAAGGTCTAATTTTAACATCAGTAAGTATATGAACACCCTACTTTTATGTATTTATAAAGCCATCAACACTAACAGTAAACCTTTGTTAATCTATGAATTTATTAATTACAGAGCTCTCCTACAGTGTTCTCAGCTGGCTTAGACATAATGGAGATGTTTAAACCAGATTTGAAAAGGGCGGAAACATTTTGGACAACTTTACAAGAAGTTTGGATCAAACTGTTTGGCTCCTCTTTTGTCACAGCTGCTGCTATCAATGTAGGTTTGAAATATTTGCAATTTTACTAGTATTCACTGTTTTGTTTGACAATATAGTAAATGATATAAAGGGGGAGCCACATAGGCGGGTTTTATTGGTCAATAATACTGGATAAATAACTGCAATATCTGTTTATAGTACACTAGCTGACCGATGCAACCTCGTTTGCATCTTTTATTGCCCGTAGCAAAAAAATTTCCCCCGTATAGTGTGTCGCAGACTTTTTGTAGATATTTATAAGATCTACTTTAATTAGAACATTTTATGGTTCTATCTTTTATAGTTTACGCAGCGTACGCAAAATAAGTAACTTTTCTGAATAATTTTTTACACCTTGTGTCCGAAAAACCCCAATATCTTACGGAACCCTATTTTTTTCCAAAATAAAATATAGCCTATGTTACTCGTGGATAATGTAGCCAATGGTGAAAGAATTTTTAAAATCGGTCCAGTAGTTTTTGAGCCTATTCATTACAAACAAACAAAGTTTTCCTCTTTATAATATTAGTATAGACTAGATGACCCACGCAACCTCGTTTGCGTCTTATATAGCCCGTAGAATGAAAATTTTCGCAAAATAAGTAACTTTTCTGGTTGATTTTTACACCTTGTGTCCGAAAAACCCAAATATCTTACGGAACCCTTTTTTTTTCCAAAATAAAATATAGCCTATGTTACTCGTGGATAATTAGTTAGCTTTCGAATGGTGAAAGAATTTTTAAAATCGGTCCAGTAGTTTTTGAGCCTATTCATTACAAACAAACATACAAACAAAGTTTTCCTCTTTATAATATTAGTGTAGATTATACAACAGGACTACCACAAAGTTACACATTGCAGCAATAGAAGTCGCTTGCCATAATTACACATTCAGTATTATCAACTGACAATAACACCTATGTGTTCAATCCACGAATTAGATGAGACCCACGTTGTTCAAAATATTTTTGATCAACAAAAACTATGTCTGTTCATGTTTATTATGTAATATCAAATTTAATATTTTCAAAACACTACAGGTCGCATGCATGAATACTTGATAATTGCTTTTATAATACAATTAAGGTGTTTTAGTAGATTAAATTTAAAATGCTTGCATGCTAGTACATATTAACAAAACTTGCATACACATACCACCTTTACATGTTGAATGCAAATAAATAAAAACATATACTATAATTATTATAAATGAACGAACAAAGGGCCTTTGAGTTATAACAAGAGCTAAAGGCACTATTTGTCAGAATTTTATCTACTATGTTCACCTTGAAAGAAGTTTTCCCAGGTGTTATCACCAGTCGGGGTTCCAGGGTTTTCTCCTAGTACCCGAGATGGCGTGCGGTTTTAGTCGGTTCGAATCCGACATGCCACCAGGAGGTGGTATCCGAAAGGATTTCCGCATGAGGAAAAAAAAAATGTTATTACCAACTTGAAAAATTTTCGACATAAGCACCTATTTATCTTGGAATTGATTCACCCAAGTGAACTTAAGCAACTTTTTAATCAGCTTATGTAATTTAATCACATCATTTAAAGCATTAGGTATAATAAAACTTAAATATACCTACAGATAACTCAATATGTATTTGACTTTCATAAGAGCCATAAAACATTAACTGATAAAATTAACAATAGATAGAAAACAAATATATAATGTAATGTACAAAGGGCTGCCTTATTGCCGAAAGCAATCTCTTCCAGGCAACCTTAGGATGGATTAAAATGTATCAGAGAGATAGTAGCAGTTGACAGTGCAATATTTTTTTTAGATTTAATTAAATTGTTATGAATACAATACATACACACACATAATATACACTAATTAACACAAAAATTTAACTATATCTCGACACAATATGAAGAACCTACTAATCAAACTCATATTCGTGTCTGAATCAGTTATGACCATTAAAACCCATTGTCTTAAAACTAGTTACTGTTTTCGCTTGCCTGATATTTATCGGCAATGTATTCCACAAGCGTACAGCTTCAACCGTAAAGGACTGGCCATAGGATTTTGTGCACATTTGTACAGAGATACATAAACGGACATCGACATCAGGTATCACAATAGGCGGTCTTATCGCTCACGGCGATCTCTTCCAGACAACCTTTGGTACGGATATTATGAAATTATCCCTTTATCTTGGTGTACGGCATACAATACCGTATGTGAGTGCATTCTAGTCGTTTTCTCAGAGCTCTAATCCGAAAGCGGTTATTTTTACAGAAAAATGCAAGAGGCATTTTTTATAATGAGTTCTATTGACCTCCGAGATTGCTCGGTCGTGAGATATTTGCTATTTATAACTTTTTTAGCTGGCACGATAGTAATTCTGATTTTTCACATCTTCATTACAACGACGTATTAAAGGTATATACAAAAATTCGTATACAGATTGGGTTTAGAAATGCCTAAAATTAATTGAGTATTTGAAAACAGATATCAATATGACGCTACAGAACAAAAAGCGCCCCTTTCCGTAAGCTTTAAACGAGTCTTCCTAAAGTTATGTAAGTTAGCGTGGTTTGTTTCTATCCAAAGGTGGCAAAAAACCACTCTAACTTACATAATTTTATAGCCGTATTCGCTTTCAGCTAAGCGAGTATCCATTCCTTTCTGAGTAAGTATATGTTAGACTACCGAAATGCATGCGAAATGCGTTGTAAATGCACGAATGCTTCGAACATATACTTATCAACAAAGTATTGTAATTTGTACTATCTACTTTTGAACAAAACTGTATTAAAATAGATATTGTGCTATCGCGAGCTTAAATTTTCCAAAAATATGGCGAAGTGCGTTGTAAATGCACGAATGCTTCGAACCTCTGCAGCTGCGAAGAGATATCGCCTTAATGTAATCCTCTATCGCCTGTATCTTGGGGAGTACATTTCCTCTACAGGACAACGCGTGATGGCCTTCGAAGTCACCCTTTTAAAGTGGTAGCCATACGCTCTCGAACGCAACGTTTCGGTTCTTCCTTCTTGTGTCGAGCGGTCCAAACGTGGAACTCACTATCGCCGCACGTGTTTCCTCCCATTATGATACCGGGTCCTTTAAGCGAGGTGTGAAAAAGCATCTCATTAGGCCGCCATAGTGTGGGTCACCATGCTGCACAGTCCACGTTCGCATTGAGGATGGTGATTAACACTCTTGGATTCCACTCATGCTTTCCAAGGAATATAAGTAGAAAAGTAGGCAGAGTGCGATCTAATGTACAAAGATTTAATAAAGTCTACTTGCTACTGACTGTTTAAAATTGTTATGAAGTCAAATAAGTGCCACAGTAGGCATCGTGGGTCACCATGCTGTATTACCCACATTTGTTTTGAGTATGGTGGCTACCACTCTGCACTGCGGCACAACAGTGACCTTGGCTGCTATTCAAAAAAAAATCAGACTTGAAAAATTAAGTGACAGAATAAATAAAAGTTATTTAATGTTTCAGATGTTTTTCAAAATCGTTAAAAATAGTAGTTCTATGGAAATAAGTGCATGTTGTATTGTTGATTATTATCAGATAAGGTATGCTAATAATCTATATGCTTGTTCAGTGGGAACGGAGCGCGATATATGGAAGGGAAGATAATCGGCAAAAAAATATTCGTCCGCGACAAATATTTCTTTGAATGAGAGCACTGACGAATTGAAAGTGACACAAGCTTCTCATAAAAAAAGAAATGAAATTCTACTCGACAATTTATTTTGGGAGTATTTTCTATCTCAATAAAATAGTTCCGGCTGACTCTACCTGGCTGTCCAGATGAATAATGGCACACTCAAATCGTCAGATTATTGAAACACCAATAAATGTGAATCATGTAATTAACCCTTATTATCAAATCATCGTTTTTTTACAAACCTGATTAACTGCTCTAAATGCTGGACTCTGTGTAGGGCTTATAAACCGTGGAGGTTCTCAACAGGTTATAAGATTCAACCGCGCTCGAGTCAATCCCAAAATCTTTTTTAGGGCTCTACTTAAGGATTAGTACCTATATCCTTTCTTTCCTTAATTTTTATATCCCAAAACTTAAAATGATTATTTTCACTTGCAACCTTTCAACCCCACTTTGCGGTTCATGTGAACAGGGTCGGACGTGAAGCTACGGCACAATGCCACAACTAACGGTCCGACCGGGACTCCGTCCAGTAAGGACTGCCATGCGGAGTCCGAGCATCGAGCCCTGGTCGGACAGATCGGACGAAACCTTTCACCGCCAGTATTGATTGCGGCAAATCTGGCGTTGATCCCCCACATAGCGGTTTTTTTTCGACGTAGTTAAGCAGTAACTCCGCTAGAAATAGTTACTAGTGAATGGTATAGCGAAGTTTGTCTGCTACAAGTTTTCGGGGAGTTTGATATCAAGCGCCCAAGGAGCGGCGTCCGTGGCATTCTTTTTCACCAAGATAACACGCCCGTTCACACATTTGCTAGAACTATGGACTATTTGTCAATTTCGAGGTACAAATGTTACCACATCCTCCGTACAGCCCAGATTTTCCTCCATGCGATTTCTTTTATTTCCCACGGTCCGAAAAAATGCACTGCAGACCAGGCCGTCAAAGAATTTTGGCCGTTATTTCACGACCTCCCGCAAGACACGGTTTTAAATGTTTAGAAAACTGATTCACCCGAATGCATAAGTGCATTGGGATTGGAGGGCGATATTTTAAGAAGCTGTAAATAAACTTTTTTGTATTCCTTGCTATTTTTTATTTCACTAACTATTTTTGGAACAGCCCACGTATACCATAACTATATAGTATACTATAATAATAAACTTTACTACCTACTCTACATTCTTATTACATTTAGCATAAGAAGAACAATAATAATATTATTAAATAGTAATGGTTTATAGATTATTATTTTTTAAAAAACAAACTTACTTACTCAAATTACACAACAAGGGCAGATGGAACGTACAGAACAAATAGTGTGACGCTGTTTATATTTTACCAGTGCGTGACAACTGGCACTCTAGAGACACGTGCATCTCTGTGCGTGTAACGATACCAGAAGCAGAAAAAGTCCCCATTTTTCGTTAATGTGTAGAAATGAGAAAAATGGATATTTTAAAATGTAAACATTATTTAATTCTTGTTTGTTATTTGAGTTACTGTTACATACAATTTGAAAATTCTCACATTCTCATAACACAACATTTTGAAGGCTGTCAATTGTTGTCTTGCCTGCTTTCCACGAAATCCTTTCGTCGTTCCATTCGTCGCGCAAAACAACATTTGACTACATCGGCAAAAAACATAAAACTGTGATCTTAATTACTTTCCAGTAGGTAACTACTTGTTAAAAATAATTTTTACTTAATACTCTACATCTCTAATATGGTAAGTATCTGCAGACCGTTGTTCTCATGAAATGAAAACAGTACGTACATATGGCGGATTGTCTACTACGGATTGACAGTACTGCCGCAAGATTGTATTAGCTTTTTTATTTGTATTTGCTTTAGTAGATTCACTTTAAGGAATATGTCCTTTACGTTCCGTCTGCCTTTGTTGTAAATGTGATTGTATGTGTAACAATATTTGGTACTAAATATCTGTTTCGGGCACATTTATAGTATTGTTAAATAGTTTAACAGGAGTTCACAATAAGTTAATCAAAATACTCGTCTCCAGGGTCATGCTCCAGCTGGAGGCTGTCTATTATCCATGTCTTGTGAGTATAGAGCAATGGTTGGTGGCAAATATACCATTGGCCTTAATGAGACAGCCCTGGGCATCGTCGCACCAAAATGGTTCATGGACACTATGACAAACACAATCCCCAAGAGAGATGCTGAATTAGCTCTCACCACTGCGAGGATGTTTAGCGTTGATGAAGCCTTAAAGGTAATAGAAACTTTAATAGGTACTAGATGAATTTAAAAAACCTAATATGTATTAGAACATTATAACCACTAGATATGAATTCTTTCAAGTTAAAAGCTTTATTTCTACCGTCATTTAGTGAAAATATGCTAGGTAGAGGTAGCCACCCATTTCTCGAGTACTATTTGCAAGAATTTTTGTTTATTATAAATAACGTTCGCAGGTGGGCCTTATCGATGAAAAAGCAACTGACAAAGCAGATGCAATTGCGAAGTGTAAGACCTTCATCGAGAAGTTTGACATGATTCCACCTCTAGCCCGTGCGTTTACCAAACAGAGAATTAGGGCAGAACCTCTAGCATGGATGAAGAAAAACCGCGCACTAGATACTCAAGAATTCTTGACCTTCCTCCAAAATCCTATGGTCCAACAGTCACTGGAAATGTACATTATAATGATGAAACAGAAAGCAGCTAAGTAAATACACTCGATGTTAGTACTTTTATTGAAGTGCCTTTTTTAGTTTTGTGCTATTATTTACTCTGCTAAGTCAAATGAAATTAATATAATATACACCAGTTAAACGTGATTTATTTTGTGAAACCCACCTTACTACTTAAGTATCACTATTTTTTGTTTTGATAATTTTTTAACTGACCTTGGCAATTAAATTGATTGATTGATCTTGGCAGTGATTTCGGCTTTTCAACAAGTGCATTTAAGTTATTTATTAAGTAAGGTAAGGTAAGTTCAAAGTTAAATTTATTTTCTTTTCTTTTTACAAGGATATTGCGTAAAAATATCCCCACCCACTAACATACTTGAAACACAGGACGGTATAAGTCACCTAACGGTAAGTGACTACCACCGCTTGCAGGTACCCACAAGGATCGCCCCCGCGCCTAATGAATGACAGCTCATTTCGCAGAAGAATGCCTTCGCTTAGACACATTTCGCGAACCGGGCGGCTTTTATTTTAAGTTTTACTTTCTCCTGCAAAGATAGTGCGTAATTCCTTATACTGACGTTCCAGACCGTCGCGGCAGCTAAGGATAAAGATGGATTGATGAACTGTGCCTGACAGCTCTTACTGTCGCGCTTAGGGGACAAGCATTGACAGTCCTAGAGGTACTGCCTTAATCGGGCAGCGAATACAAAGAACTGTTGGATGCGCTCGAATCGAGGTACGGGGAACGGCATCGAACATGTTTTCCGCGCCCAGCTAAGTCGATAGAATCCAACGTCCCGGACGTTAAAAGACTAAAACTGTGAGCGTTGCAAATCGAATAACTCTTGCGAAAGGCGTACCTTTCGGCTGATGTGGAAATGGTAGAGTCGAACATCGTACAAGTATTCGTAAATGCAATCAGAGATTTGGAGGTTAGAGCTGCAGTGAGGCTCGGCCACCACACTTCACTAAGGGAAGCACTGGCACACGCCCTGGAGATCGAAGCGGTTCGACAGGATGTCCCGCAGACCCACAAGCTACGTGAAATCCCAGAAGAAATAAAAGAAGCTAAGTCTTCTTTTAAGAAGGGTTCTGGGATCATATGCTACAGATAAGGTGAGAGAGGTCTTCTGCAGCTAAATTGCCTGCTAAAGAGCTCTCAGATGTCCAGGTTACAAAATATAGAGGACCGCCTGGAGTAGCTGATAAGGAAACGTTGCGAAAAGAAGTTTGTCGATCTAGGACTCACGTTTCAGCAAGATGAAAGATGATGTCATCAGACAATGCAAAGGATATGTCCCGTGGAGAAAGAGTACTCCGACACCAAACTCAAAATCAAATGACTTGACGATGAAGGACGTCAAAGTTACTCTTTTGGGACCCTGTGAAGATGAATCAATGAAGATAGCACAGAGGGTTGACGTTGACCTCAAGCAACTCATCCCATGGCAAGTACAGGGTAATGTTAAACCTGCTTGGAGTCATATATTATCTACAAGCGCTATTGTCAAAGCTAATTGGGCGCAATGGGATAGTTTAGTTCTACAGAACGAGATACTATACCGAAAATGCGAGAGACGGCAGAGAGTTCCACCTGCAGATAACTGTACCAAGAACCAAAGTGCCGGACGTTCTACGTGACAAGATGACACTGTTAAAAGTATGCGAGGGATTCTATTGGCTTCGCTGTCGGCAAGATGTACAAGATTGGTGCCGTAAATGTACTACTTGTACTGCTGTAAAGGGTCCACAGATGTGAAATGCCAAGGACACCAGAAACTGTATAATGTTAGGAAACGAATTGCAGTTAACGTAGCGAGCGAGAGCATAAAAACCAGATACGATTGGCGTTTAAATTCAAACAGTTTTGAAGAAGGTGCACTGGTTTGGCTACATAACTTAACCCGTAAGAAAGCAAAGTGCCCTAAATTACAAGCCAAGTAGGAGGGTCCGTACAAGGTGATGACGGATGAACGACGTGACTTACATTCAAGAAGAGCATTTAATGTAGTGCATATCGACCGCCTGGCAAAATATAGCGACAGCAATAGTGATGCTCGGGACGAGCATCTCTAAGAAGGGAGAAGTGTTACGAAGAAAGATTATTCGCAAACAACGATCGAGAACGTTCTAAACTATTCGCGAACAACGATCGAGAAAGTTGATTTTTGAGGCTCGGAATAACGAACCTTATATCGATAGACAGCATCGAATATCGATTTATTGTTGCGCGATTGTTTACAATGCGTATCTTTGGTACAGGGCACCCCCTCGAATGTTCTACACGTTTCTCGAAAGCGCTAGTTAACATGAACCCTCGCGGGCCACAGTCAGTTCCGGCAACGCACGTGTGACGCCTCTGGTGTTGCGAGTGTCCATGGGCGGCGGTAATCGCTTACGGCTTACGCTTAAGGCGATACGTCTGCTCGTTTTCCACCTATTCAATAAAAAAATAATTAATTCTCTGATCACAGGGTCATGCTCCAGCTGGCGGTTGTGTATTGGCCACGTCTTGTGAATATAGAGTAATGGTAAGCGGCAAACATACCATTGGCCTTAATGAGACAGCCCTGGGCCTCGTCGTGCTGAAATGGTTCATCTTTACTTTCACAAACACGATTCCCAATAGAGAAGCTGAATTAGCTCTCACCACTGTTAAATTGTTTAGTGTTGATGAAGCTTTGAGGGTAAGAATTATTGTAATTAGAGTAAGAGTTGTAAGAATTAAGACTACGATTTATGACTTCGTACGTCCAAGTTATAAGCGTACCTACTATACTAATTTAGTTGGAAAACGCCAGGTAAATGGACTCATCTGTTTATCAAGCAATTATCTGTTTTGCATTTTTTTTATGATCAGGAACGTTCGCAGGTGGGTCTTATCGATGAACAAGCAACTGACAAGGCAGATTCAATTACGAAATGCAAGAACTTTATTAAGAAGTTTGACAGGATCCCACCTCTAGCCCGTGCGATTACCAAACAGAGAATTAGGGCAGAACCTTTAGCATGGTTGAAGAAAAACCGCGCACTAGATACTCAAGAATTCTTGACCATAATCCAAAATCCTAAAGTCCAACAGTCACTGGAAATGTACATTACAATGCTGAAACAGAAAGCAGCTAAGTAAATACACTCGATGTTAGTAGGTACTTTATTGTAGTTCCTTTTTTTAGTTTTGAGATATAATTTAACCTCATAAGTAAAATGAACACCTGTTAAACGTGATTTATTTCATGAAACCCACCTTCCTACTCAAAAATCAATAGTTTTTGTTTTGGTTCATTTTTTCTTGACCTTGTCAAAAAGTTTATTGATTGGTCTTAGCAGTGATTTCTGCTTAACAGGTGCATTAAAATTAATTATTAAGCGCTTTTGCTTGTAAATATATTACAAAAATGGGAATATAAATTAATATAGTCCGTTCGTTAGATGGAACTGAACAATCGTTAGAAGCGTCTTGATCGTCCGCTAATTATAGGCTTGTCACGTATCCAATGTGGCGCCCTCTGGCGGACAATAAGACTAAGATTCATATTTATTTAATTTCTGGCTTTTGGTTTTTACCCTTTTAGTTTCTTTTTACAAAGAAATTGCGTAAAAACGTCCCCATCCACTAACATACTTGAAACACAGGACATTAGCGGTCACCGGTCACAAGGATCGCCCCCGATCGAATGAATGCTCTCCCACGAATTACTCAGTACAAATACATATATGCAGTTCAGACTGCCTCGGTGGCGCAGTGGTAGTGAATGCGACTGCTGTGCTTGGGGTCTCGGGTTCAAATCCTGGGTCGGACCAAATGTTTGTGTAATCTACAAATATTTGTTTCGGAGTTTGGGTGTTTTCTATGTATAATATGTATGTATTTACATAAAAAAAGTATAATATGTATTCATCAGTTGTCTAGTACCCATAACACAAGCTCTGCTTAGCTTGGGACTAGATGGCGTTGTGTGTTAGATGTCCGGAATATTTATTTATTTATATTTAAGAATTTAATTATGATTTTCTTAAGTTTTAAGGAATTCCCATACCTGTAGAATACAAAATTACGGATTTATAGCCGTATAATATAGATTTCTTAATTCACGGGTGTGGCTCTCCGATGAGTACTTCCGATATCTTGCTCCAAAGCTGGTTGTCGCAGCTTCTTTTTGGGGATTTTGGGGAACATTTGCCCAATTTGGTTGGAGCCAGCGTCGCAACAAGACTGCTCTACACTGGGGTTCTCCGGTTAACAGCTGTTTTATCGCGGTCGTAAACGATAAACCTAGGGTTTGTGTTGTGTTACACAGTTATTCGGTATCGCATATTTACAACGTTTTTACACTATTTATAACCGTGTGTTGATATATGAACACGAGAGCCAGATACATGCCTCCCATTTGGGACTAATTACATCTAAATAAGCCGTAATGATACAACATAATTTGGATTTTAAATGGAATTTTGTTTTTAAGGATAATAATGTTGGATAAGTATTGCCGCACCTTATTACAAACACATTCAATATGTTTCCCCCAGTTGAATTGACTATCTATTACTAGACCAAGGTTAGTATGTGTCGTGACAATTTCTATGGGACAGTTACACGCATCTTTTCGACATTTATGCAAGCAGCTGTGAGTGTGAGCAATTAATGCAGAACTGAAAGTTTGCCGCTGATACGGTGATTTATTAACTAGCAATTTTGTTTTGTTCGAATTAATTACCAATCCTGCATCATGGCACCGTCTCAGTAAAGTATCAAAATCTGTTCGTATCTTTGCAAGTGCCTTTAGAGGGTCCTTGTCAGTCGCTATGATGCCGGTGTCGTCAGCAAACTGGTAGCATGTACACTTTCTGATGCAGTTTGCATATCGTTCGCATAAGATACAAAGTGTAATGGGCCTAAGACCGATCCCTGGGCAGTGTTAGTACAGTCGACCAAATTGAATCATGACCCACTTTGCCAATTATTCCTTTGCAATCATAAATGTAGTTAGGTTTTCTTCGCTATTTGCACATAGTACGTTTTAGATATAAACATAAATGCGTCATTACGGGTTAGATGTCAATGCGATTTAAACCTTTGTCATCACTGAACAAGATTTATTTTTGATACAGCAGTCTTATTTGAATTTCAAATTATATAATCGTTTAAAATCCAAACTCTTTTCATGCGGAGAAAAAGTATTATAATTTTTAAAATGAAATGACATTATGTGTGAGATGTCAAGTAGTAATCAATCTGAAAATATTAAAATAAAAATCTAAGAATAAATTTATATCTATAAACGAATCGTGTAATGGCCAATTTGGTAGAACAAAGAGCTCGGATTGTAGTGCTCAGTGAGCAAGGTTGCGGCGTTAGAGAAATATCACGTGAGTCAAGTAAGTCGTAACACGGTCAGAACCTGGATCAGACGGCACGCTGAAGAGGGTATCCTTGAAGACCGACGACGACATAATCATGGGGATCGTCGAATCACAAACCAACAGAGAACGGAAATGCAACACCATTACGAAGAACATCCTTTTACTCGTACCCGCTATTTTGCAGCACGTTACGACGTTTGTCTAGAAACAATTAGAAATAATTTGCACCGCACTGGGCTGCATTACAGACATCATGCTAAGAAAATTCATTTAACGGATGCACATAAAACTGCGAGATTGAATTTTGCATGTAATTATTTAGATTTCGACTGGACAAACACCATCTTTACAGACGAAAAATCATTTCGCTCTTCTCAACATGGTCGCTTAACTTTGTGTCGTTACGATAACACGCGATACACAGAGGACCACGTAGTGCCCAACCAATCATCTGGCCGTATTTCAGCTAACATGTGGGCATAGATGGATGCTGGAAACATAGGCGAACTTGTTCCTATTTCTCCTCGTCATAACGCTATCAACTATGTCGATTTATTGGAAGAATCAATGTTACCGACTTTGCGAACAGTTAACCCCCGTTAAGATGTGCCAGTATTCTCCTATGTTCATGATAACTGTCGAGTGCATACTGCCAGAATTGTCTCAAATTGGTTTACGGAGGTTTAAGATGAATTTACTCTCATTCCACGGCCGTCTAGGTCACCAGATCTTAACCCAATAGAAAATTTATGGGGTTTGATGGTTCAAATGTGGGATAACAGGAACGAGAGGACTAAAGAAGCAATCGAGCTGCATTGTAACGAAATCTGGGATTTCATGAGGGGAAGTGACATTTGCAGTCTTCTAATCGGGTCTACGCGTAATCGATTATTAGACGTTATTGAAAACCATGGCGCTTACACTCGGTTTTAGGTTTAACCAGTAATCCTACTGACCCCAAACCATTGGAACCATTATAACCCACAAATTAACTATTGAGAAGTTTTCTTTTTTATTCGCTTTACGAAGTGAATGCCATTTTTTTAAATTTAATAATATGAAATAAACAAAGGTCTCTAATTTTACTGTTTTATTTTATTAATTTGTATGACTAGCTGTCTCGACAAACTTCGTTCTGTCAAATAAATGCTTTTCTATTTTTGTTCTACACCTACCCTACGCTACCTTTACGGTACCTCTACCCTCCTACCTCAAGTCTACCCATTATTCGAAATAAAGTCAATCCTATGTCTCAAAGAAACAGACAATCAAATCTTTCCTAATATACCTATAGATAAGGACGTTCACTGGCTAACAAACTTTTTCGTGCAATACTTATTATAGTCCATAGTATACGTCTATGTCTATGTCATGGCTTGGTCAGTGTCTAGTAGAATGATAACGGTTCGTTACTTATGAAATGTATGTTCAAGCTAATTTCAACCTAATGGTATAGAATAATTGTAGGAAAATGACTTTAAGGGGGGTCATGATTCAATTTGGTCGACTGTACAATGGATTATCAGGGTACCTAGATACCCCACCGTACATTAAGCAACATTGTAAGAAGTACACATGTAAGTAAGTACCTATAATACATCAGCGGCAAAAAAAATAGTACAAAATGAAAATATGATCTAACTTTTTTATATTACAATGTGATTGTGACTTTGACTGCCTCGGTGGCGCGAGTGGTAGCGTAAGCGACTGCTGTGCTTGAGGTCTCGGGTTCGATTCCCGGGTCGGTCCAAATGTTTGTATGATCTGCAAATATTTGTTTCGAAGTTTGGGTGTTTTCTATGTATAATATGTATGTATTTACAAAAAAAAAAAGTATATATGTATTTATATCAGTTGTCTAGTACCCCATAGCACAAGCTCTGCTTAGCTTGGGACTAGACGGCGTTGTGTGTTAAATTGTACGAAATATTTATTATTATTATTATTGTTATTTTGACCACACGTATCGCGTCAAAGGTTTACTATATAGTCGTTCCAATACTTTATTTAACTTTTGACAGATCACGCACATAAAGTTTTGTAATAATTTTTGATACAATGTACTACAGATAATACTGTACTTTATGGGCGGGCTCCGCCTACTTAGGGATGTGTCATTCGTAATTAATGACCACAGACTATAAAAACGGTTTTGAAATAAATCGATTATCGATTATATTAATAAAACATACAATAAAATTATTGTGATTATATTTTATATCAAATCACGTAAAAAGCTTTATTATTTTGCATTAAAATGCCCTAAATGTCTCTGTTTCAATGCATAAATAATTTGCGGAATGAAAACAGTTCCATCGTACTCGTACCTAGTAATGGGATCGAATGTATTCGCCGCAAATTAATGAATCTAAAATAATTCTTTAGACTTACTATAGTTGGTTCAAATAAAAACTACCTGCGGTACCTACTTGTAATGAACAGGTACAAAATATTGAAATTCGTAGTAATTTACGGATTAAAAATAAAACAACCAAAAGAGGTACTGTAATACTAATTTTAATTATAAAGAATCGTCTTCTTCGTATGACCAGGAATCATCATCACTTGAGTTCTCAGTAATATTGATTATCATTTCTTGGATAGATAAATTGTCGAATGCAACATCCCGATCCCAATCCGACATTATCACCTTCTTTGTTTTTTCTACAACATTCGCCCAGTTTTCTGGAGTTACTTTTTCACACGCATTTTTCAGTAAATTCAGCATTTTTCTTGCGGTGAAAGGAGGAGTTGTATTGTTCCTCGCAGCATATCCTTTAACTTGTGCCCAGATCATTTCAATTGCATTATATTGGCAGTGATATGGGGGAATTCTGAGGACGGTATGCCCATGCTCTGCTGCCATTTCATCTATGACGTATCGTTTTGGCAGCTTCTTTGTTTTTAATATCTTTACTAACTCTACTTTTAGTAGGGACTCATTCACCTCTTCGCCATTGTCACGGAGCCAGTTTATAATTTCATGTTTTTTGTTGGCCTGTGTTGGTATTTTATTAATTTGACGAGAGTGATAAGGTGCATTATCAATAAATATTATTGATGGCTCTTCGAGTGATGTAAGCATTTCTCTGAACCACTTTTCATACACGTTCGAATTCATCTCCTCATGATAATCTCCTGTTTTCTGGGATTTAAAAGCTAATAGAGCGCCTGGCACAAATCCTTTTACTGTTCCTGCATGACAAATAATCAGTCGTTCGCCTTTTCCCATTGGTACTGTAGAAGTGGAACCAACGGTGTTGTCAGTCCAAGTTTTTGACAGCGTATGATTCGCATTGAGCCAAGTTTCATCTGTGAAAACAACATTCGACCAATCTTCTATTTTTTTTGCTTGTCTTAAAAAATCGCATCTATACAAAGCAATATCATTGCGTTCCATTAAAATTTTTCGTTTGTCACATTTTTGGAATAACATTCCAATGTCTTTCAATACCTTTGTCAGAGAAGATTTTTGACCACGGAACAAACCACTATTTCGAAGAGATTGTGTTAGTTTTTTTAATGTTGGAATCTCTTTTCTTTGGTAATAGTCGTATATATGACGACGAATAGCATCAGCGTCAAAATTGTCAACGGCTGTAACTTTACTAGGCGGACGTTTTTTCTTAGGTGTAGATAGCTTATTCTGTTCCATGCCACTGCTGCCGTAGCCTTCTTTTGTTATTTTTGCCACTGTTGGAGCACTAATACCTAATGCTGCTGCAACACGGTCTCTAACTTGAGTCACTGGTATAAGAGGCCCACCATTACGGCTTTCCTTTTCAAAGTATTCACGAAGTCGCAAGACAAACTCTCTTGTTTGTCCTTTGAGTACTTTCTTTTTTGGCATTTTGACAGTAACGAAGGCAGGAACGATACGCTCAACTCAACCAAACGTGAGAATTCACAAATAAATCAATACGGAGGAATATAAATACTCAACTATATTGAAGGTTACTCATTGAAATACTGTAGATTATTTTAAAATAGACATAGAGAGATTTAATAAAGATCATCAATAGTTTAACAAATACAATATTAACCACTGAATTACAACACAATACAATAATACATTTTGAAAATTCAGTTCCTTTTATATATTTTTTCATGACATAGAACCGTCATATTTGAACAACATTCTTTTAATCCATTTCTTCTTTATTTTGACAAAGGAGGTCGCACATTGAAACATAGAAATATGAAGTACGAAATTATCTATAAAATAATGAGTTTGTTAAATCGATTAAAACTTCTTAATGCATAAAATCGAGCGATGAAAGAAATCGAATAGGTAACGGGTCAGGGTATCACTATTTGATTAAGTATTAGAGCTGTCAAAAGTTAAATAAACTATTGGAACGACTATAGTCTTCTTCTTCTTAATAAATGGCAAACTGTGCCGATGTCGACAATTCTGCCAATGTCAAGTGGGATGGAGATACGTGGGTTTTATGGAAAGAAAAAATAGAGCATAGTAATAATAAAATTGCAACTATAAAAATTTTCCAAAGTTAGCAGTTGACTGATTGTGGGGCTTTTGGTGAGATTATTACACTGTAACATCGTTCGTATGTACACAGGTCAAAGTTTGATATCATTGCATCGAATGAATATCATCAAGGCTTGAAGGAGCTTGGGGGATGAGAAGGTTAGTAGGGATGAAAAATTAATAGGGATGGGAATTTTTAGTTTGGGTAGGTATAAATAAAGGTCTAGGGAAGGGTTATTTTTGCCGCAACTGAAGAAGATGTGGTCCAGATTGCCCTCGTCCAGACCGCATTCGCATAAAGACGTGTCCCGCACCCGAATTTTATTCAGGAAGACAGGGGAGCTACAGTGGCCTATGCGGAGTCTGCATATGGTGGAGATGACAGCTTTGGCTACTTTTTTGGATTTAAAAAACCAGGGTTTTGGTGGAATGCAGGGCTGGATTGCATAATAATGCCGACCTTTACGTTGTGAGGAGCTATTCCACTCTATCTGCCAGGATGTCATCAGTTCTCTCTGAGGTAGCCTTAAGAGGTCGTAGTGTTGGTGTTTCATGTGTTTCGGGTCTGCCATTAGGGAAGTAGCAGCACTTCTGGCCAATGAGTCAGCACACTCATTGCCCACAATGCCACTATGGCTGGGAACCCACACCAATTGAACCAGTTTAGCATGAGTGAAGCAATTGAAAAGGCTTTTTTTAATTTCCAGGATCAGAGGGCTGCGGAGTTTACAGTGAAATGGATCTTGTAGCAGGGCTTTAAGGCAGCTTAATGAGTCTGTGAATATAACTGCCTTATAGATGTTATGGGATTCAATATACCTGCATGCCTCTAATATAGCGACGGATTCTCCTGTAAATACTGAAGCCTCTTTTGGGCACTTGAACTGCAAAATAATTCTGGAGTTTTGATAATACACAGCTGCTCCAGTGAGACTATCACTTGTCAGTTTAGAGGCGTCGGTAAAAAACCTCTCAAACCCAGTCCAGTGGTCATCCACATGGGCATTAAAGGCGGAATTAGCAGACGTAGATCCCTTGTGAATTCCAGTATCCAAGAGAACATTCGGCTTAAAAGTTACTACATTGTATTCAAAGGAGAAAAGGGGGAGGTTAATAAATTTCACAGCAGAATTGATAAAAGGACTGTAGAAGCGAAAGGATTGTAGAATCAGTGGGGTTTCTTTGTGGGTCCAGTAAGGTGAGGTATTGCAAATTATATTCAAATCATTAATTTTTTGGAGAAGAGGGTGAGTGGATTTACATGCAAATTTTAAAGTAAAACGCGAAGCAAAGTAATGTCTTCTTATAGCCAAAGGGGGGTCTGCGCATTCTACCTGCAGAGCATTAGTAGGGGAGGACTTCATGCAGCCAGTTATTATTCTGAGGCACCTAGATTGTACTCTGTCTAGAGAAGCTAACGCACTTTTATTACAGGGAACCAGTAAAAATAGCCCATAGTCTAATATGCTGCGAATTAAAGCGTTATAAACGAGCTTCATGGTGTATGGGTGTGATCCCCACCAGACACCAGCTAGGGCCTTTAGAATTGGGATGGTTCGTTCACATTTTGCAGATAAGTGGTTGATGTGGTGAACTCCGGTCAGTTTAGAATCAAGATATACTCCTAGGAATTTATATTTACTAACAAAAGGGATTTCCTGCAGCTGTACCTGGACATCTATCTGTGGCAGAGTCTTTTTTCTTGTGAAGACAACAATGGCACTTTTCTGAGCAGAAAGACTTAGGCCGTGATCTGATAGCCACTGCCACAGAGAATTAAGGGAAGTTGTGAGTGATGTAGCTGCATCTTGGATGGAGAGGTTAGTTACATACAGTGCCAGATCGTCGGCATATTGTAGTATACTGCAGTTGTTGTTTAAGCATGAGCCCATGTCTGCGGTGTACAGATTGTATAGTAAAGGGCTCAGTACAGAACCCTGTGGTAAGCCCCTCCAGGTCTTTCTCTGTCCAAACTCTTCACCTAAGACTCTTAGGACTAGAGTTCGAGACACAAGCATGGCACATATGCAATGGATCATCCTAACCGGAAGTCTCAGCTGATGCAGTTTTTGCCTGAGAATGGGAAGTAGGACATTATCATATGCGGCAGTTATGTCAAGAAATGATGTTACGACTGATGCATTTTGGGATAGAGAAAGGCGGATGTCAGTTACCAATACTGCAACACTGTCCATGGAGCTGAGCCCTTTGCGGAAGCCAAATTGGTAATTTGGTAGTAAATTCCTTGATTCTACAATCCATTCGAGACGGTTTTTAATAAGGTGTTCTAGTAATTTAGGTAGGATTGATGAGAGAGCGATTGGCCTAAAGCTATTTGGGTCACCTGCATGTTTCCCAGGTTTTAGGATGGGAATGATTATGTGGACCTTCCACCTATCAGGGATCCAACCATTGGTATAACAAAAGTTAAGGATTTCTAAAAAATAAGTTTTTGTACTAGGGCTAGCATTGGCGATAAAGGAGTATGGAATGCCATCAATGCCAGGAGCAGAATCTCGCACACTGTTTAGGACCATGTTCAGGTCTTCTAGTGAAAATGGTTTGTCATGTATATCAAAAGACTGAGGTGGAATACTGGGTTGGATGACTTCTTTAAGATGAGGAACGTAAGGGGGGGCGATTTTATTGAGAAAAAGTTCTGCAGTGGCAGAGGAGATAGGAGAGGAGACAGAGGGTGAGCATCCAGAACGGAATCGGTTTATGCTCTTCCACACTATTGAGGATGGAGTGGAAGGGGACAAGGAGGAACAGAAGTCAATCCAACCAGTGCGCTTTTTGCGACGGAGAAGTCTTTTAGTCGACGCGTAAACGTTTTGGTATGTTAATAAATTTTGAATTGACATGTCCACATTATATCGCCTTTCAGATTCCTTCCTTAGCTTTACAGCCCTAGTGCATTCACTGTCCCACCAAGGGGGCGAGGGGATTTTGCCTCTGCTTGAATTTTTTAGTCTAAAGCAACTGTCTGCACTTGACCTAATTGCATCCACAAATGCTTCACAACAGTCCATCACCTGGTAGCGATCTTCATAGGATAGGGATCTGTAATCTAGACTAGGTAGGGTTATAATAATGTTTTCAAGAATTCGGGAGTAATTTTGCCAATCAGCTTCTGAAAGGTTATATTTTAAGAGGGGAGGGGATGACTTTTTCAGGTAAGTTGAATTAGGAAGGGATAACAAAATTGGATAGTGATCACTACCATGGGTCAGATCTGTGCACTGCCAACTGGCAGCTGCAGCAATGTCCAGTGAGCAAATGGTCAAGTCGACACAGCTTTTGTTTTGCCCAGGGAGGCCTCTACGGGTGGAGCAACCATTGTTGAGAACACATAAGTTAAGATCATCAATGATCTCCACCATACCTGATCCAAAGGAGTCGCAGTTATCAGACCCCCATCTATAGTGATGGCAATTGAGGTCACCCATAAGTAATACTGGGCCCTGTAGGTTCTGAAGCGTATCTCTTAGTATTGGAAGGAAGCTTTGATGGGGGTGAGCTATGTAGATCGAGAGCACAGATAAAGTACCAACTTTTGCTGCGACCATGCTGACATTATCTGGGAATGGGGGCAAGGATAGGGGTAATAGGGGGACTTTGTTACTGATGAGGAGGGCAGCACCTCCATAACCATCAGGCCTGTCGCATCTAAGTAAATTGAAATGAGGGATATGGAAGTTGAGACTTGGTAGAAGCCAGGTCTCAGCGAGGGACATAGCCAAAGGCTTGTATTTATTTAAAAGGAATGTGAGGTCGTGTTTCTTATGAAACACACTCCTCACATTCCATTGTAGAAAGACTTGTTGGGACGCCATTGGTAAGTTTGGTTAGAAGATTTATTAGTGTGTTAGCAGCGTTGGACGGTATAGTGGAAGGTGATAGAGGTGATTTGGGGGTTAGAAGAGATGTTAATAGTTGGATTAAGAGGTCAATAGTTGATGGGTCAAGGGACGGACTGTTGAGGGCACAACCATTAGGTTGCGAGGATTGGGGAGAGTGAGTAATGGATTGATGAGCGACTTTGTCATAGGATTGGGGAAGTGAGGAGCGAGGTTTAGGTAGGCGGGCAACTGATTTTCGGTAGGACTGGGAGTGATGAAGGGGTTGGGCAGGCTGAGTGGGTTGTATAGACTGTGGTGAATGAGTGGGCTGTGAAGATTTCAGGATGTCGGCATATCGGTGTGTAGGAGAAGGAACTGCCTTGCTGGCCTCCATATAAGAAATATTTCTTTCCGCCATTGTCGATTTAATTGTCCTCTGCCTATTATACTCCGGGCAAACTCTGCTAGTAGCAAAGTGATTACCGGAGCACAAGACACAAAAGGCTTCCCTCTCTGTTACCTCACAACCATTTCCGGGATGTTCATGACTACACTTACTGCATCTTGGCTTAGATCTGCATATAGATTCAACATGTCCAAACCTGCAGCATTTCCTGCATTGGACAGTGGGGTAAATATACTGTTGTACAGGGAGAGAGTTATAGCAGCAGAATACTTTTTTAGGTAGAACCTGGCCATCGAAAGTTAGGACACAGGTTTCTGTTGGCTTCCAATCCAATTGACCTTCATCGAATGTCTTCCTATTAAAGCGCCTAACTTTTATTATTTGTCCACAGCCCTGTGGTACTGAAACAAACTTCATAATATCTTCCTCAACCATATCGGTGGGGATGCCAGATACAACACCCATTCTGGTTATGTTGAAGGTGGGGATGTTGGCAGAATATTTGTTTGCATTCAGAAGGGGATTAACTAAAAATGTGTTTGCATCCTTAGGGGAGGCAAACTGGACAGATACTCGATTTCTGCCTACTTTCTTGATGCCATCTCTGACAACATTGTGAATATTGTTTTTGAAAAGAAAAAGTCCGAAAGAGACAGGGTGGATGGTTGTGCCAGAGCCTATTTGGCTCTCGACACGGGAAACATGAACTATGTAAGGGCCGTTGTCAGAAGCCGTGTAATTATCACGCCCAATCTGGCTTTTCATATGCTTTGGAGGGAGAGTGGCACTAACCTCATCGTCCACGGGGCGTTTCCGAGAGCTTGCAGCCTGTGGGATGTTATTATCTTGCGTTGCACTGCAATTCACATTTGCAAACTGCTGTAAGGGGTTAAAAGGGGTTGAAGGTTGTTCCGAAAAGAAAGGAGTAGGTGAAAAGGGAGGGGTGGTTAATGCAGAAGGGTCATCGGGAGGGTCGGGCGGATCAGGGGGTTTATTTCGGGTCATTGCGACCCCTTTTCACTAATAAACACACAAACAACACACCCTAACCAATAGGACAGCACAAAATAACAAAATAAAAGGACCCACAGTCACAAAACCACTTGAGATTTTTAGAGATTCTAACCACACGTGCTAACCAATCCTACGACGCGGCCGTCTTTTAAAGAAATTCCTCTAAATTTTTCCAGTTTTTTCATTAAATTCAGTTTTTTCGGCTTTGTTGTTGTTTGCTTCCTTAATTAGCGAGATCGCTGCAAGTTTTTGCTGCCGGAATGTGGAGCTTCCACCAGCGCAGCGCTTTCGCTTTTTTCTTTTTCAAAAAATCCCTTAATAATGTTTATTTTATTATAGAAATAAAATCTTGAAAAATATTACTTGACATTGACCTGTCATTATTTTTTTAACGACTATAGTCGTTCCAATCGTTTATTTAACTTTTGACAGATCACGCACATAAAGTTATGTAATAATTTTTGATACAATGTACTACAGGGAATACTGTACTTCATGGACGGGCTCCGCCCACTTAGAGATGTGTCATTCATAATTAATGACCACAGGCTATAAAAACGGTTTTGAAATAAATCGATTATCGATTTTATCACAAGACAAACTCTCTTGTTTGTCCTTTGACTCAAAGGACAAACAAGAGAGTCTTTGACAACAACTCAAAGGCTTTGAGTACTGCATTTTTTGACATTTTGACAGTAACGAAGGGAGGAACGATACGCTCATCTCAACCAAACGTGAGAATTCACAAATAAATCAATATGGAGGAATATAAATACTCAACTCGACGTACGAAAATGTGGATTAACACTGACAACAAAATGGCGTCGCGCGTCGGCTCCGCGTCCGCTGTTGCCGTTTAATAATCGATAAAAGTACGAAATTATCTATAAAATAATGGGTGTGTTAAATCGATTTAAACTTCTTCATGCATAAAATCGATCGCTAAAAGAAACCGAATCAATAACGGGTCAGGGAATCACTATTTTATTAAGTATTAGAGCTGTCAAAAGTTAAATGAACGATTGGAATGATTATAACGTTACTACGTAAGCATAGTTTTACCTATGTCGATTATGCTTTTTAAAAAAAAATTTATCAATTACGACTTTACATCCTCCACAGATTCACGACACCTCATTTGTTAGGGTATGATAAGTATAGTCGTTCCAATCGTTTATTTAACTTTTGACAGCTCTAATACTTGGTCAAATAGTGATACCCTGACCCGTTACCGATTCGATTTCTTTTATAGATGGATTTTATGCATAAAGAAGTTTTAATCGATTTAACACACTCATTATTTTATCGATAATTTCGTACTTTTATCGATTATTAAACAGCAATACCGGACGCGGAGCCGACGCTTTTGCCATTTTGTTGCTGGTGTTAATCCACATTTTCATACGTCGAGTTGAGTATTTTTTATTCCTCCGTATTGATTTATTTGTGAATTCTCACGTTTGGTTGAGTTGAGCGTATCGTTCCTCTCTTCGATACTGTCAAAATCCCAAAAAAGGACATACAAGAATAATTTTATTGTATGTTTTATAAATATAATCGATTTATTTCAAAACCGTTTTTATAGTCTGTGGTCATTGATTACGAATGACACATCTCTAAGTGGGCGGAGCCCGTCCATAAAGTACAGTACTCCCTGTAGTACATTGTATCAAAAATTATTACAAAACTTTATGTGCGTGATCTGTCAAAAGATAAAAATAACCGATTGGAACGACTATAGTTTTAAAGTTCTCATAACTTCTATACGAACAGACATACATACATACACACGGGTCAAAATCATAAAAACATAACAAAACAATCTTCAAATAACCTTCAGTATTTTTTTCTGCTCACACGTATATGCCTCCTTCTTATGCTTAAATGTGTATAATCTAATTGTAATTTAAAAGAAAGTAACAGATTTATTTTCTTATTTTATTACCTATTTTAATGCTATTTCTAGGAAGATTTTTTAAGTGGCAACACTCAACTCACTCAACATATTTTTTTAAATGGCTTCACTTTCATAATCTACGTGTGACCTTTTTTATTTGATCTGAGGTGAAATGTTATTCTTTCAGACTTTTTGTTCACTTTTACACCATGTAAACCACGCCTCTTAAAATACATCTTTCAGGTTATCATTTTCACTTGTTTTAATCTCTGTAAGTTGATCTTGATATGTTCTGATATTAAAATAATAAATAAAATACAGGTATTTATATTTATTTTATTTATTTATTTATCTTTATTGTATACACAAACAAAAAAAAACAGAAATGATTAAAAGTATGTAAGGATGTATAACAATTGGCGGTCTTATCGCTCACGGCGATTTCTTCTAGACAACCATAGCACGGACATTGGGCATTACAAAATCTAGAGTACCTTACACACAGGTAACACATTAATATTTAAAAATATCAGTAGACATCCATACACAAATGTTATACACTATTCACACCTACACCCTCACTAACACATATACACACTGAAATACATATTTATATTATAACCAAAACCAAAGTATTCACAATGATATGTAGTAATCCCTCACCAGCTTTTTAAACACAGTCAAAGTTTTCGCTCGTCGGATATTATCAGGCAGGCTGTTCCAAAGCCTTACCGCTTGCACAGCATGTGGGAATACTATCCGAAATAAAAGACTTTCTTATCTTCATTTAATGCGTGTATTCGACAGGGAAGCGCACACGGGAAGGGACCACAGACAATATATGCGGGGTTCACATCATTCATATATCCAACACCCCCTCTCAATTTCAAGTCTACTATAAACAATAATTAGTTTTCTCAAATATTTACTACTATCATCCAAAACTTGAAATTGGAACAACTTATACATTTTACAATGGCAACACTAATTTAATGACAATAGACAGCTGTCACAATCTGACATAACATGTGTGACATTTCTACTATACAAACTTATAACCTCATTTCGACACAACTTGCCTATTTCGATCAAAACAAATTTAACTTATATCTAATACACTTTAACTTATTACTACACAATGCTTTTGTTAAACAGTCAGCCACATTTTGTTCACTTTGCACGTATTTAACTTCAATTAACTTCTTGTAAACAATGTCTTTGACAAAATGAACTTTTATGTCAATATGTTTTGATCTCTTCGTATTTTCATAATTACACATCATACTTATAGCACTTTGATTGTCTACCATCATCTCAACACTGCACTTTTCAATACAGAGTTCACTTGTTAGTCCTTTTATGTAGAGAAGTTCAGCAACACACATTGCACCAGCAATGTATTCCGACTCAGCTGTCGACAAAGCCACTGCGGTCTGTTTCTTAGACGCCCATGAAATAAGATTTTTCCCATGAAAAATCATGCTGCCACTGGTACTCTTGCGGTCTAGCTTATCACCCGCCCAGTCAGCATCTGAATATGCTAAAATAGTATTATCTTCATTCTTCATATACATTAATTTTAATTCTTTTGTTCCTTTTAGATATCTTAGTATTCTTTTTGCTGCTTTCCATAACTCTTCATTGTATTTATCTAAATATCTACTTAGATAGCTTGTAGCATATGTAATATCAGGTCTAGTCAACATTGATAGATAGTTTAGACATCCAACTAGTTGTCTGTAAGGTAATTCTTCGTTTGAAGGTGTTTGTTCAGTTCGGAAAGCCTGGAAACCATTCATCATTGGAGTATCAACGGCCTTACACTCTTGCATACAAAATTGTTGTAACATTTTATCAATAAATTTTTCTTGTGATAATGTTAATTTGTTTTTCTTTCTTTCTATATTTATTCCCAAGAAATCTTTTACTATTCCCATATCCTTTGCCTTAAACTCCTTTTTCAGATTACTAATCATCTCTTCTATGTTTTTTTGTTTCTCCCATTAGTAAAATATCATCAACAAATAGTATCATCCAAATGTCTTTTCCGGTATACAAACAAACATCATATTTTGATCTTTTCATTCCTGCTCTCTCACAAAATGTGTTCATAGTCTCGTTCCAACATCGTGGTGATTCTCTTAGTCCATAAAGAGCTTTATTTAACTTTAAAACTTTTCTTTTATCTGATATTTTTACTCCTTTAGGTACTTCAATGTAAACTTCTGTGTCTAATTTTCCATTGAGAAAAGCTGATGGAATATCCAACTGCCTGACCATCCAGTCATTTGTGACTGCATGTGACAACATTAGGCGTATTGTTGTTATCTTTGCTACTGGTGAATATAAATCTTGATTTTCAATTTCCTGTTGAAAACCTCTTGCGACTAACCTTGCTTTCCTAGTACCATCTTGTTTTGTTTTAAATACCCATTTTGTTTCAATAATTTTCTTTCCTTTTGGTAAATTACATTCGGTCCACACTTCCAGTTTTGTTAATGAATTTATTTCTTTGTCAATTGCTTCTTTCCAGTCTTTTTCTATAGCTTCTTCATATGTTAATGGATCTTCCGATATTAAAGCAAAAGCTGCATATAAATCTACCTCATAATCACACAACTTTTCTGGTATTTTCGGTAATCTTTTAGGTCTTCTTTGTACTTCTGAATATTCTGGGGTGTATACGCCTTCTTGGTCACTATCTTGTGTTTCCTGTTCTTCTGTTACTTTTTCTTCTTCTTCATTAATTGTATCTTCTAAGTATTCTACTTCTTCATAATTTTCTGTAGTATATTTCTGTTCTGTTTGGTTTTTGGGTTTCTCTTCATATTTATAGTTAGACTCGTCAAACTTGACATCTCTTGACGTTATAATGTCATTTGTTTTAGGGTTCCACAGTCTATACCCTGCTGGTCCATATCCGACCATTCTCATCTCCGTTGCTCTAGAATGCAATTTATCTTTTCTTGGCAAGTTCACTACCCAAGCTTTACTTCCAAAAACTCTTAGCTTATCCAACTCCGATTTGGTGCCTAAATAAATATCAGCTGGGATTTTACCATAGAGTGCCCTTGTAGGTGATCTGTTCAGTGTATATGTTGCACATTTTAATGCGTTCACCCAGAGATACTTTGGTAAGTTACTTTCTAGCAACAAAGCTCTTACTCTGTTCATGAGAGTACGGTTCATTCTCTCTGCTACACCGTTTTGCTGGGGAGTATAATTACATGTAAATTCTTGTATTATACCATTACTTTTACAGAATCCTTTTAATGCTTGATATTCCTTTCCATTGTCTGATCTTATTCTTTTTATGTTATAACCCTGGTTCTTCATTCTAATCACATATTCTTTTAGTACTTCTGTAGCTTCACTTTTATATTTTAATGAGTATACTTCTGTAAAATGTGAATAGTCATCTATTATTGTCACAAAATATTTTTCGCCATTACAACCTTCTACAGACAGGGGTCCTCCTATGTCTGTGTGGATTAACTCTCCTATAGCTTTTGACCTCGGTCTACTCGCATCTTGAAACTGTTTTCTTTCTGCTTTGGCCTGCATGCATATGTCACATATATTATTCGAGAATGGCAAGCCCAAGATTCTCAGTCCTCCATGATTCAAATGGCCTAAACGACGATGCCACAAATTACTTTCTTCTTTACTTATCAAGGCTTGATTATCTTTTATAGTGAAATTTATGAGAAACAAATTTCCACTCGATTTCCCATGCATAGTTCCACCATTCTTATGCTTTAAAACTGCAGTATTTTTTCTGAAAACTACTTCGAAATCCTTCTCATTTAAACTTTTGACTGATAACAAATTTAACGTTAATTCCTTTACAATATGAGCTTCTAATGTTACATCATGTCCTTCTTTTGATTTTAATTTTAATATCCCTTTTCTGTTTATATGCATTACTTGTCCGTTTGCTACTCGTATATTTATCATTGGTATTTCTACTATGTTATGCATATAGTTAACATATGTCTCACTGACCATATGGTGGGTTGCTCCGGAATCAACCGCAAAACTTATTTTCTGATTATCTCTTAATTCTTCAGTTGGAAAGGCAACCAATGTAAACTTTTCTTCTGTTTCTTCAACCAAATGGGCTCTTCCTCGGCCTCTATATCTTCCAAACCGTCCTCTATATCTCTGTGATCTGCCGCCACCTCTTCCTCTACTTGGCTTTGGACAATCTCTCGCATAGTGGTTGGGTTCATTGCAATTGTAACACTTAAACTTTGTTTCTGTTGTAAATGCCTCTCCTTCATCACATCTGCTTTCTGACATATCCAGTTCTGCATCTAGCAGTTTTCCTTTGACATAATCCATTGTCAGGTCTATATTCGTGGCCTCCAATGCTGTCACAATAGTTTTGTACTGGTTGTCCATGCTCAGTAACAAATAGCATACCTTTTCTGATTCTTCTAACTTTTTCTTATCTGTCTCCAACTCTCTGAATATTTTTTCTATCTCCACAAAATGGCTCTCGAGACTTTGTCCACTTTTAAGTTTTAAATTGATCAATTTCTTGCGCCAATATAAATCTGATAATACACTTTTACGTTCCAAGGCATTCTTTAATTTTAATATCATGTCTGCTGCACAAACCGCATCTTTTATATATTCAATGTGCATGTCCGTTAAACATTGAACAATTATTGATTTAGCAACAGCATCCTTTGCACAAAACTTCTCGTCTGTGTTTCTTTGTTCTAATGCCTTTTTTGCATCGACATCTATTGCTTCCCGACACTTCTTTTCTTCCATTATGCATGTTATTCGGAACAGCCAATTTGAAAAATTTCCGCTTTTTAATTGCGGGTGGTACTGTAGTGACGCCATTTTTTATTTCTTCAAATTTTTATTTTCTTTTAGCACTGCCCTATTCCTACAAATTCCTACACAACTGCATCTAATCTTTGTTAAATATCTTATTTGCGCTCCCTGTGTCCTTTCTGGGCCCATAACCTGTGGGAATACTATCCGAAATAAAAGACTTTCTTATCTTCATTTAATGCGTGTATTCGACAGGGAAGCGCACACGGGAAGGGACCACAGACAATATATGCGGGGTTCACATCATTCATATATCCAACACAGCAGTGTTGGGCATTAATCAATTAATTTTTCAATTGACTAATTAGTTGATTAAAAATTTAATTGCAATTGGGTATTTGAATAAAAATTTTTTTTGTGATAAATGGAAAGATCATATATAAGTTTTATAACAAAACTATTTTTTTATTTTCTTTTTCGCTATATTTCAAAAGTTATTTCAAAATAAAAATTAAGTTTTGAATCCAGTACCGAAGACGCGCCGACAGCTCTCGAATAAACCCGAGCGCGTGTGACGTCGTAAAACACAGTCGCTATGTCACCGGAAAATAACAAGATCCGTAAGTTTATCAATCTACTAGGAAGTTTATAAACTTAGGTTATTTTATTTAGTTTCTGGGAGGGGTCCGGTCGTGTAATATCTGCAGTACCCGGACCCCTCCCTTCTCAGGCGCAGAGTTGGCACACCGTGTGGTTTTAGTCGGTTCGATTCCGACACACCGCCCCGCCGCAAACCCCGGCGAGGAGACAGCCCGGGGGTTCAATACGTTAAAAAAAAAAAAGGTTATTTAGTTTACTATAAAACTAACTATAAAACTTTCGTAGCTCTGTGGTAAATTTTACTTCTTCAACAAATGTTCTAGCATTTATTATTTTACGAGTGAGTTCAGTAAGTTTATCAATTTACGAAAATGTGGACGTAAAATATTACAATTTATCTCCTATTTAGAATCCTACGAAAGTTTATAAATTTCCTAGTAGATTGATGAACTTAGGGATCTTGTTATTTTCCGGTAACGCTTTAACATTATGACGTCACAAGGACGGTGACCAATTCTGATGCGTTTATAGTCACGTGATTTTTATTGAAATTTTAATTGCTTATAATTTATTGAAAAAAATATTTTTTTAAGTTTCTTGCATCATTTATCAATATTATTAATAATAAAGTTTTAAAATACATAAAAAAAATCATTAGTTTTTTTTTTTTCAAATTCCCAATTGAATTAATCGCAATTAAACGTTTAATCGTGTTTTACAATTAAATTATTTAAACTAATGTGCATCAATCGTAAAGAACAATTAATATAATTGTAATTAACTTTTTAATTGATTTGATTGAAGCGATTAAAACTAACAATTAACTTTTTGATAAATTTTAAGCTATTGCATAGCTTCTATCGCGGGCCTTGAGCGTGGAGACCGAATCATGAAAATTGCGTAACGAAAAAAAACCCCGATTCCGACCGGCACAACGGTGATACTTTTTAGTTTTTCCATCTATCGATAAATACCAGAACTTATTTATTTTTATTTTTATTCTTGTTTTTGTTTTTAAAAATAAAAATAAATATAAAAATAAAAATAGGAATAAAAATAAAAACAAAAACAAAAAAAATACTGCATAAATAAAAGAAATATGTATATAATTATAATTGCATAAGTTGATAAAAATGCTATGCAATAACTTTACCACGGCAGTCTCCGAGTGCCACACGTCTTTTTTTTTGATAAATAATTTTCCACACATACTCCTGGATCGCCTACTTCGTCACATCGTGAAGTATTAGGGGGGGCACCTCGACTGAGAAGTATGACGGTATCGAAGAACTCGACTTCACGATGTGACGAAGACGAAGACTTCGTTCCAATAACCAATGAGAAATATTATATGTATAAATATTTTCAATGTTATACACAGATTTTGTTTTAATTATGTATTTGCGCTTAAATATGTAATCGGCGCCGTCGTACCTAAGATGAGCCCTGAGAGTGTGAGCGAGACGGCAATATCTTAGTGATGCGCTCGCGCACACGCGCCGCGTGACGTCTCGTTCATATGAGGACGGGCAGTACCTTTCCTGTCCTATACTTATATATTTCGCCGCGATAATATTTGATTTTGTTTTGTATACATTGTCATTTGTATACACTAATTAATTGTTAGTTGTACTTTTTCACAATTACAATTGATCAATTGTTAGTTTTAATAGTGTCCTTTCACGATTAATCAATTGTTAGTCATTAATTTTAATTGCAATTAAAATTTGCCCAACACTGTTGCACAGTAAAAGAATTGTCCGCAAACTGGGTGGAATGTGTTGGCATTTGTAGTTTTAAATTCTCCGATGACCTCAGGTCTCTGCAATGTGTATTTTTTAAGAAATGAAAACGTTCTTTGATATAAGGGAGTGTGTGAGGATGAAACAGAACACAGTATAAAAGAGTAAGAATATGCAGATTCCGGCGAAAGCGTATTGGTAGCCACTTGAGCCTAGATCGAAACTCTGAGATATGATCATATTTACGTAATCCAAATATAAATCTAATGCATAAGTTTTGGAGTCGCTCAAGTTTGTTCAATTGGTCTTCGGTGACATCCAGATAGCTGACATCGCCATAGTCAAGGATGGGGAGCAGAAGTAATTGTGCAAGCGTAACTTTAGTATTTGTTGGAAGGAAGTTCCGTAGCCTTCGCAGAGATCCTGCTACAGCAAATAGTTTGCGACTAACTTCCCCGATCTGAGGGTTCCAGGATAGGTACTTATTCATACATATTATCACTATATGGAACAACCGTCCCATCGCAACACAACTGGTATTTGCTGAAAGTTAATTTTGCAGTGCAGCCTGGAACTACCCACTAAAATTACTTGTGTTTTAGTTGGGCTTATATTTAATTCATACTTCCTACTCCAGTTGCAATCAAGTCTTGATTAATGCCGTCCACCGCTTATAATAATATTTAATATCTACTTTTGGGCACACTTAAAAATATGTTTAAAGTGTGGTCACTTTAATTATCTGATCACTCTAGGGTCATGCTCCTGCTGGAGGTTGTCTATTGGGCACGTCTTGTGAATATAGAGTAATGGTAAGCGGCAAATTTACCATTGGCCTTAATGAGGCAGCCCTGGGCATCGTCGCACCGAAATGGTTTATGTTCACTTTGACAAACACGCTCCCCAAGAGAGAAGCTGAATTAGCTCTCACCACTGCTAAAATGTTTAATGTTGATGAAGCTTTGAGGGTAAGATTTTTTGTTACACAAAGTATTTTGTTTACAATTCTGGTATATATTAGAATTATGACCTACCTACACAGTACCTACATTTTACCGTAATTTAGTTGGAAAGCGCACGTACTCATCATCTTAACCCAATGCCCATCAACTTTGCAGATGGGTCTTATCGATGAACAAGCAGCTGACAAGGCGGATTCAATTGCGAAGTGCAAGAACTTCATCAAGAAATTTGACAGGACCCCACCTCTAGCCCGTGCGATTACCAAACAGAGAATTAGGGAAGAGCCTTTAGCATGGATAAAGAAATACCGCGCACAAGACACCCAAGAATTCTTAAACTTGCTCCAAAATCCTAAAGTCCAACAGTCACTGGAAATGTACATTACAATGCTGAAAAAGAAATCATCTAACTAAATATACTTACTCGATTTCAATAACTTTATTGAAATGCTTTTTTTAGCTGTTTTTTTTTAATTTCATTTGTTACGTAAAATATAATTATAGTCGTTCCAATAGTTTATTTAACTTTTGACAGCTCTAATACTTAATCAAATAGTGATACCCTGACCCGTTACCTATTCGATTTCTTTCATCGATCGATTTTATGCATTAAGAAGTTTTAATCGATTTAACAAACTCATTATTTTATAGATAATTTCGTACTTCATATTTCTATGTGTTTCAATGTGCGACCTCCTTTGTCAAAATAAAGAAGAAATGGATTAAAAGAATGTTGTTCAAATATGACGGTTCTATGTCATGAAAAAATATATAAAAGGAACTGAATTTTCAAAATGTATTATTGTGTTGTAATTCAGTGGTTAATATTGTATTTGTTAAACTATTGATGATCTTTATTAAATCTCTCTATGTCTATTTTAAAATAATCTACAGTATTTCAATGAGTAACCTTCAATATAGTTGAGTATTTATATTCCTCCGTATTGATTTATTTGTGAATTCTCACGTTTGGTTGAGTTGAGCGTATCGTTCCTGCCTTCGTTACTGTCAAAATGCCAAAAAAGAAAGTACTCAAAGGACAAACAAGAGAGTTTGTCTTGCGACTTCGTGAATACTTTGAAAAGGAAAGCCGTAATGGTGGGCCTCTTATACCAGTGACTCAAGTTAGAGACCGTGTTGCAGCAGCATTAGGTATTAGTGCTCCAACAGTGGCAAAAATAACAAAAGAAGGCTACGGCAGCAGTGGCATGGAACAGAATAAGCTATCTACACCTAAGAAAAAACGTCCGCCTAGTAAAGTTACAGCCGTTGACAATTTTGACGCTGATGCTATTCGTCGTCATATATACGACTATTACCAAAGAAAAGAGATTCCAACATTAAAAAAACTAACACAATCTCTTCGAAATAGTGGTTTGTTCCGTGGTCAAAAATCTTCTCTGACAAAGGTATTGAAAGACATTGGAATGTTATTCCAAAAATGTGACAAACGAAAAATTTTAATGGAACGCAATGATATTGCTTTGTATAGATGCGATTTTTTAAGACAAGCAAAAAAAATAGAAGATTGGTCGAATGTTGTTTTCACAGATGAAACTTGGCTCAATGCGAATCATACGCTGTCAAAAACTTGGACTGACAACACCGTTGGCTCCACTTCTACAGTACCAATGGGAAAAGGCGAACGACTGATTATTTGTCATGCAGGAACAGTAAAAGGATTTGTGCCAGGCGCTCTATTAGCTTTTAAATCCCAGAAAACAGGAGATTATCATGAGGAGATGAATTCGAACGTGTATGAAAAGTGGTTCAGAGAAATGCTTACATCACTCGAAGAGCCATCAATAATATTTATTGATAATGCACCTTATCACTCTCGTCAAATTAATAAAATACCAACACAGGCCAACAAAAAACATGAAATTATAAACTGGCTCCGTGACAATGGCGAAGAGGTGAATGAGTCCCTACTAAAAGTAGAGTTAGTAAAGATATTAAAAACAAAGAAGCTGCCAAAACGATACGTCATAGATGAAATGGCAGCAGAGCATGGGCATACCGTCCTCAGAATTCCCCCATATCACTGCCAATATAATGCAATTGAAATGATCTGGGCACAAGTTAAAGGATATGCTGCGAGGAACAATACAACTCCTCCTTTCACCGCAAGAAAAATGCTGAATTTACTGAAAAATGCGTGTGAAAAAGTAACTCCAGAAAACTGGGCGAATGTTGTAGAAAAAACAAAGAAGGTGATAATGTCGGATTGGGATCGGGATGTTGCATTCGACAATTTATCTATCCAAGAAATGATAATCAATATTACTGAGAACTCAAGTGATGATGATTCCTGGTCATACGAAGAAGACGATTCTTTATAATTAAAATTAGTATTACAGTACCTCTTTTGGTTGTTTTATTTTTAATCCGTAAATTACTACGAATTTCAACATTTTGTACCTGTTCATTACAAGTAGGTACCGCAGGTAGTTTTTATTTGAACTAACTATAGTAAGTCTAAACAATTATTTTAGATTCATTAATTTGCGGCGAATACATTCGATCCCATTACTAGGTACGAGTACGATGGAACTGTTTTCATTACGCAAATTATTTATGCATTGAAACAGAGACATTTAGGGCATTTTAATGCAAAATAATAAAGCTTTTTACGTGATTTGATATAAAATATAATCACAATAATTTTATTGTATGTTTTATTAATATAATCGATTTATTTCAAAACCGTTTTTATAGTCTGTGGTCATTAATTACGAATGACACATCCCTAAGTAGGCGGAGCCCGCCCATAAAGTACAGTATTATCTGTAGTACATTGTATCAAAAATTATTACAAAACTTTATGTGCGTGATCTGTCAAAAGTTAAATAAAGTATTGGAACGACTATAATATATTATAGGTACACCAATTAAAATTGATATACTTTATGAAACCTACATAAATTAGTATTAATATTTATGGTAACGATTTTTTTTGGCTTCTCCATTTAATTAAATTGACTTATTGGTCTTGGCAGTGATTTCTGCTTTCCGATACTTAGGTACACCTGCGTACACGTCGGTTTTTATGACAAAAAGTAGCCTAATCTCCAGAGTACGTTACCCCAGCAGAATGTTAAAAAAGTAGTACTTTACTTTTAGAGAGCTGAGAATATAACAGAGAATTAGAGCGACATGAGGATAATTAGTTACAAGAAGCAAATTTAAGCATATAGTAGCTACTAGCTACCTAGGTTAAAAGTTATTCGGGAAAAACAGATTTTGCTGCAGTAACGCTTAAAACGTCATCATGCTAAAATTTATTTTCGTGAAATCGCTGGGAACCATATACATGTATCTTTGTTACGCTTTAAATGTGAATAGCATTTGTATGTGTTGTGGTTCTTAAGGTTAAGATTATGATTTTGAGATTGCCCAGATCTAGAAAATGGCTCAACGCCTCTAATAAAAAATACCAACAATAAACCTAAATTTGCTTACTCATTAGGTATTGGTTTGATGAACAGCGATGTAACTAAATGACTTCGAAAAAAAAAAGAATTTGTTAATAAACTAGAATCTACGTGGGCAGTTCCAAAAATAGTTTGTGAAATTAAAAATAAAATATAAAAAATATATTCATAAATAAATTTTCTAACATAAATTTGCACCAATCAACACGACGGCATTTTTGCTCAGAATGAGGTATCCATCGCGATAAAAGCTTCCTAACTTTAAGGTGTTCATGCAGGATGGTGGTGTGGAGGAACGGGTGTCATTTCTCTCCAACACAAAGGGAGAACCTCCGACCAGGCGAGGTGATCATGCCTGACGGGCACTGCCCAACAGTTGATGTTGGGATGTTGTACATATGATATATAATCGGCGCGGGAACTTCTACTGCGCGATTCAGGATTGGTAGTTTCTTCGTATTGTACGTTACTTCGTAGTTCAGTGTATCTTCGGTAGATGGCGTTGTAGTAGGTTACTGTTGTGTTGTATGAGGAAGTCGCCACAGTGAAAAGGGGCCATCCATAAAGTACGTCACACGTAAAGAGGGGGGGAGGGGGTCGACAAAGTGTGACATGGTGTGACAAGGGGTGGGAGGGGTCCTAAGTTTCGTGACATCACATTTCAAAATCTAATATACTCGTATCTAGAGGTACTAATTGCGTAATTTGAAATATTAATTTAACTAAAAAATATTTCCAACTCTATCTTTAGAACAATACGGTTTCAATTGTTTTGTTGATAATCAGTATTTAATCTTTTTCATACAAGGTCTGATGTAGTTCTGATTTATTGCGTATTCAGTATTCAATCCGAATTTATAAGTGTTGATTTCATAAAAAAGTACCTACTTAATTTAAATGGAAATAAAAGTAATTTCGGAACTGCTGTTTTAATTTAATAATTTTTCGATGTGAAAATGCAAAACATGTGACGTCACACTAGGGAGGGGGGGTCGCAGAAATGTGACAAGGACGGGGGTGGGCTCAAAAAATCATGAAATTCGTGTGACGTACTTTATGGATGGCCCCAAAATTGCTATTGATCCAATGTTTAAATCAGCCTGTATCTCTCGATGTGTGTGTCTATTCTCTCGCAATAGCCACTCTACACTGATGACGTTTTCATGAGTTACTGCAGTTGGTGATCGGGTCGCAGGGTCATCGTTTAAGTTCTCTCGACCACGTTTGAATTAACGAAACCAATAAGTAATTGTTGCTAACGCAGGAGCAGACTCTCCAAAAGTAGCTTGTAGATTTTCTTGAGATTCCTTGAAGTTTAACCCTCGTTTGTATTCATAGAAAATCATAGCACGAAAAGCTTCCCACGAGTCGTCCATTATTGCAAACAAAAGAAAAGTGCCAGATAATCTTTAATCATGTTAAAAAAACTAGACATAGGTGGCCTGTGATTTTTACAAAGGAGATTTTGTAAAAATGTAAAAGCTGTGACATGTAGCTTGGTTCACCTTTATAACGTCTATAAATTTAGATTATATAACTCACGCAACATGAAGCTTAAAATAAATAACTATACTTTTTTTAATAGTTAATCATTACCTACAGGAATGAAATTGTTAATACTGTTGGTGTGATATATGGAATAAGAGTTGCAGTAACTTAAATAGCACAAGAAAATGTTTACATATCTTGGACATCTACAGGTATGTTCAAAAGTCTGTACCAGCAAAGTTAAGTATTATAAAAAAAGTTGCGTGTACTAGCGTACACTCGTATAGGTAAACCGCCGTAAGCGTGGCCTTCCTGATGGTTTGCGGGGCGCGGGGCGGGTGATGCAACCGGCTATACACGATACGACGTAATGACTCGTATCTTGAGATTTAATTGATCTTAAGATTGATATACATATTTACACCTATGATATATTTTTAATGAGTTTTTTTATTTTAAGTATTTTTTAAAGTTTATTTTTACATTTATTAGAACTAATATTAATAAACAATGGTCGTTATATATTTTATTTATTTATCACAGACATAATAATTGAAAGTAGGAAATAGAAAAATATATACATATTATCATTAATCAGAACTTTCTTCATCACATGAACTTTCTTCATTTGAAGATTCCGATGACGTATCTTGCGACAGTTCAATAATAAATGGTCTATACATATCATCGTAGGTCTTGTCTATTAGATTATCTTTTTGCATATAATCATCTTCTATTTTAATCACATGTTCAACACATTTGGCCCATTGAGCTTGAGTATAGGCAGAAAAAATTTGTTCCAATTTTTTCGACTTTTGTGATAAATTGGTAGAAAGATCTAATGAAGCAAGTTGACCTTTGACGTGGCCCCATACCAACTCTATGGGATTCAAATCCGCATGATATGGCGGAAGTCGCAACACTTCATGCCCGTGACTTTTTAAAATTTCGTTAATAACAATTTTTTTTTCGACATTTGTAGTTTGGATCAGATTATACAGTTGTGGTCTATACATGTTTGGACTGCATTCAATATTGTGCTTTTGTAACCAATCAAGCATTGTTTGCTTTAATGCTGATTTGGTAGGCTTTTTGTCAATTTCAACATTGTGATACGAAGCATTGTCCAATACGACAACTGAATTTGCTGGCAAGTTGGGCACTAACTTTTCTTCGGTCCATTTTTTAAAGTTGTGGAAGTTCATATCGTCATGGTAGTCTCCCGATTTACTTTTAGATTTAAATATGAGAAGACTACCATTGACGAATCCTTCCTGTCCCCCTGCATGAACGACTATTAGTCGTGGCCCTGCTCCTATTTCTTTCAAGTGCCCTCTTTCTTTATGTTTTCTAGACTGCCAACATTTGGAAACTGTGTGAGAAGAATTTACATACGTTTCGTCTACGTAAACAATGTTCTTGCCTTCCTCTCTCAGTTTCTTTATTTTCAACAAATACATTTGCCTCTTGTTTAAAATATCCATATTTTCCATTAACAATAATCGTTTTGATTGTAATTTTTTCCATTTAAATCCGATTTTATGAAGGTAAGTTCTTAAATATTCGCGACCACAAGATAAAATTCCCTCATCCTTAAGTTCTTTTATAAGTCTTTTTATAGTAGGTACTTCTTTTTTATACGCATAATATCCATGAATCTTGCGCCTTACAACGCCTGCAAATAAATATTGATTAATTATTTACTAATAAGATAAAATTACAGAAGAAATTGAAATTTAATTTATTATTTTAGTTAATTATTAGATACCTTCGGTAAAACTATCTACTTCTATTTTTGGATTTCGTTTTCTTCTTTTGCTCGGTGACTTAATTATTTCTTCTAAGTTGTGTGAAGATCGACTCAATGATAATACCTTTTTAACGGTTGACAAAGAAAGTGGTCGCCTCTGATATAGCTTTATTCACATTCATGTCTGTACCTGAACAAAAAAAAATGTTCGTCAAACAATGTCTAGCTTTACTATAATTTTAAAATGATGAGACAATAAATACTATATAATTAATAATTAGTAATTTTACCTTGTAATGCAGCTTGGTCTAATTTCATTTGTTTAATAAATTTGGCAACATTTAATAACATAATTTTTGATTGTCTATTTAATTTTTTATTACGCAGAGTAGGTAGGTTATCCTGATCCATGTTGCAAGATTAATATTATCGTGTGTAGCAGTCGCTACAAAAATTTCACGCGCGGACTGGCGTTCACGTCAGTCACTGCCGGCCGACACCGGCAGACTAGTTGATTGGCTGAGCGCGCTCCCGCCCCGCGCCCCGCAGACCATCAGGAAGGCCACGCTTACGGCGGTTTACCTATAAGAAGTGAAACTTCTTTATGACGTTATTTTTCAAAAAATAAATATCATATGTTGACGTAAAGTATAACGACAAAAGACTTATAAACCAGCATTATTCGTGACAATTCTTATTTCAAGTGCAATAAAAGTTAAGGAGCGAGACCTGAGTAAATATTTCGCGATCTGTGGTGTGAATGAAGTAAGTTTGTGGAATGTGATGTGTGTAGTTATTTACATTGTGGAGTAAATAAAATAATATTGTTTGTAATGTGATATTTCATTGTAGTATTAATTTGGTCCTGTTTGTGTTTGAAAATGTTTTTTGTTTTATTTTTTAATTTTTTTTTGAAGGATTGTATATAACTACTCTCAATAATGATAAAACATTTTATTTTAACCCCGATAAAGAAGTTTCACTTCAAAAAGATAGCGTAACGGATAAATGTGACGCGTAACGTAACGGATAAATGTTACGCGTAACGAAAAAATGTTACACTAAATTTTTTGACAACCCCGTTAAAGAAGTTTCACTTCAAAAACATATTAGCTGTTTCAGATTTATTTTCAACGAAACAAGAAAAGTTGCACTTTGAAATACTTCAAGAGAAACGTTAATAGAATCAAGATTGCATCTTCTTCCAAAGAGCTTTCTTCTTAAAAATCGTCGCCCAACAAAGCTGCTGTTTCCGGGTCAACAGATTCGTTCATCGCCATTTGCAAATCAGTCCACTCCTCGCGCTGATTGTCTAAGTAGTAGTTGATCTCTAATATCCTGTCTCTATTGCGTTTAATCTCGTTGCTGCAAATAAGAGTGTAATGCTAAATAATTTTATTATTATAAACGTATAACCTATGCGATGTAGAAGAAAATTATGATGGTAGAAATTTTTAGCCGTTTATGAGACAATCCATAAGCTACGCCACAAGTTAAAGGCGGATTAAGCGTGTGGCAGTTCTAAGCTTCGTAGCCCATTTTATAACCTAACTAGCGACCCGCCCCGGCTTCGCACGGGTGCAATGCTGATACTAAATACACGTTGTATATAAAACATAGCTGACCCACGCAACCTCGTTTGCGTCTTATATAGCCCGTAGCATGAAAATTTTCGCAAAATAAGTAACTTTTCTGGTTGATTTTTACACCTTGTGTCCGAAAAACCCAAATATCTTACGGAACCCTATTTTTTTCCAAAATAAAATATAGCCTATGTTACTCGTAGATAATGTAGCTTTCGAATGGTGAAAGAATTTTTAAAATCGGTCCAGTAGTTTTTGAGCCTATTCATTACAAACATACAAAAATATGTACAAATCTTTCCTCTTTATAATATTAGTATAGATGTCACTGGTATCTAACTTATAATAAATGTAAAATTACAAAATATATCCTTTTCTCCTCTCTTTCCTACCTCTCTTAGTGTGACGTATCTACACTAGGAGAGGAGAATCTCAAAAATATGATTAGCTGTATTACTGTGGCTGTAATAGGGACCAAAAGTCAATAAATTCATGTGACCTTTATTATGGATGGCACTTAAATTCTGTATTTTTATAATAATAAATAAACAAATGGTTCATTACTCGGTAGTTCCCTGCACCAGTTCGTCTCGCCAATAATTCGCCCGCGAAGTTAAGAGATCTTCGCGCTCATCAATAAATCTCATGTGGTTATCCGATGATTGCGCTACCAAGTTCATCATATGGTCACGGTCTGTCATGGCCTGTGAGAAACGAAATAAAAAGCTCTTTATATTAATTTTTGTAGTTGTTGTAAGGTACCCCGTGTAACATCGCAGATTGCAGCTAGTCTTAAATTAAAGTAACTTAAGTTACTGCTTATATCATATCATCAGATAACTATTAGTGAAAGTGCCGTTAAAATCGATCCAGACGTTCCATAGATTAGCAGGAACAAACTGAGAGACAAAAATTTTAAGAACAGATTTTTAATGTAATTTAATATTACAAGCACTTCAATTTTATGTATTAGTATGGATGTAATGTAAACAAATAATTAAATAAATGTTTCTAATCGACTTCAAAGAAGGAGGAGGTTCTCAATTCGACTGATTTTTTTATGATGTTACGATTCTTTTTTTTATTTACAAGCTTTCGTGTGGTCTCGTTTTAATTTGGTCGAGTTCTAGCAAGTCGGTTTCTTTTTTGTTATTTTTTATCGGACATCTAACACACAACGCCATCTAGTCCCAAACCAACTACTACTATAAAATTGATATAATACATGTTTTTTTTTTCTTAAATAATATACATACATATTATACATAGGAAACACCCAAAACTCCAAATTACTTTTCAATTTCTTTAGACTGTCTGTATAAATTAGAACTATCCAATGTGAAAGGAAAGCAAAGAAGTAATTAAGGCGTAACAGTTAATAAACCACATTTTTACTACTTATTAATAGGAGGATTTCTTTTATGGTATAGCGGGCAAACAAACCGATATATCGTCTGATGGTAGGCGATTACCGCCGCCCATGGACGCCCGTAACACCAGAGGCGTCACAAGTGCGTTGCCGGCCTTTGGAGTATGGGGAGGGGGAAGGGGTTGGGGTATGGGCCTCCGATATCCTCATTCAGCATCCGCAGGCGCTGTTTCACACCGGTTTCCTGAGTGGCCACTATATCACTCCGGTCGAGCCGGCCCATTCATGCTGAAGCGTGGCTCTCCCACGGTATATTAGTTATATTATATTTTAAGTGCTGGATAGCTTATCTGACAATTGGTTTGACATAACTTAAATGGGATACGTCACATTATTTGTCAGATCTACAGTCATCATTAGTCACCTGTCACCGGTTAAAGATAACTATCCCAAGTTATCTGTAACCGGTGAAACGAGGTTTTAATATTCTCAACTATGGATCCAGATGTTCGACATTGTCCTTAAGAAAGAAAAAATTTTTAAATTTAATTATTAAAATTATAACCAAAATACAACTTATCCTACATACCTCGTACAATTCAGGCGATGCGTCAATAAGCATGTTCTTATTACCCAAATGTTTGGATAACGTTTCAAACTGCCTCATCGACCATGTGCCGTCGTGCTCACGCCATGCACCGAAAGCGTTTCGAGAGATTTCTAGTAGCTTCGTTATCTTCTCTGTCATGTTCACTGCGAATTGTACACGGGACTCCTGACACAAATGTATGATGATATCCGTTAAGATAATAGAATTAAAGCCACTCTATTGCGATCCATTATTTTTTTTGAGGTTTTCTACATAACCGTTATGGCCACAATCCCGAAAGACTGCTGAGACGGGTAACTCTAAAACTCAAATTAATTAAGGGTGGTTCTTTAATGAAGTCGTAAATTTTCTGAACACAATTTGATAAGTATATTAATCATGACTTTCAAGACAAGAACAAGTAATATTTTAAAATTAAATTATTTTTCTTTGGTATTTGGGGTACAATGGAGGGACAGAAATGTTTATAACGATCAAATTGCTCAACGTACCTCGCACTGTTCAAATAACTGCATCTCAATTGTCATAAGATTTTTCCACAGATCATACAATAGATCATTGTACCGTTCACCGAGGTCTACAATAATTGGTTCTAACTGCTCTAAAGTCAACTGCTTTGCTTTGAACTTCGCCATGTGCTCATTCATTTTGTCGATAAAAGGCTTTTTCTTCACCTCATACTCCCCTACTTTACTGAAATTTTATCGTTTATTGACATCATATAAATTATGTATTATATTTTTATATAACACCTAATAGCCTGCGAAATTGGGTTTCCAGGCTCTTTCTAAAACTTTTTCTTGGTGTTCAGAATTTATCCAGAAATTTAACCAAATGAAGTGTGTTCCTAAGGAATAATTATGGAATCTTAAAGCTGAATATGGGAAACATATTTATGTGTATCTTTAAAAAAAGAGATCAGCTTAGCTTATAATTTGTTACCTACTTTTAAAAATACTAACGTAATTTACAACCTAACATGTAGGTAAACTCGAATGGAATGGGAATCGTTAATCGTATATTTTAAAGACATCTAAGGACGAAATGTTAGAAATTTATAAGTAGATTTGAATTTACGTGTATTTGCAAGTAGCAGGTAGCAGCAGTAGGTACACATCATTAGGTGGATTACGGTCTTTGGAATAGCATTAGTTACATTCATTTTGATGCAATTAAAGTTTTTAAAAGAAACCAGCTAAAATATACTCACTCTTTACTCGTTTTTACGCTGGCTTCCAAGGCGTTGACGACGAGCTCTTTGAAAAGCCTTATTTCCTCCTGTCTGTCTTTTGTGGCTCGCTCCGCAAACTCCACTAAATTAGCCATGACTTCTACGTATAGCTCCTTGTATCTGAATATTAAATTGTTACTGTCGTAACACAGCTAAGCGTGTAACACAGTCAGGCACAGACACAATTGGGAATTTGAAAAAAAAAAAAACTAATGATTTTTTTATGTATTTTAAAACTTTATTATTAATAATATTGATAAATGATGCAAGAAACTTAAAAAAATATTTTTTTCAATAAATTATAAGCAATTAAAATTTCAATAAAAATCACGTGACTATAAACGCATCAGAATTGGTCACCGTCCTTGTGACGTCATAATGTTAAAGCGTTACCGGAAAATAACAAGATCCCTAAGTTCATCAATCTACTAGGAAATTTATAAACTTTCGTAGGATTCTAAACAGGAAATAAATTGTAATATTTTACGTCCACATTTTCGTAAATTGATAAACTTACTGAACTCACTCGTAAAATAATAAATGCTAGAACATTTGTTGAAGAAGTAAAATTTACCACAGAGCTACGAAAGTTTTATAGTTAGTTTTATAGTAAACTAAATAACCTTTTTTTTTTTTAACGTGTTGAACCCTCGGGCTGTCTCCTCGCCGGGGTTTGCGGCGGGGCGGTGTGTCGGAATCGAACCGACTAAAACCACACGGTGTGCCAACTCTGCGCCTGAGAAGGGAGGGGTCCGGGTACTGCAGATATTACACGACCGGACCCCTCCCAGAAACTAAATAAAATAACCTAAGTTTATAAACTTCCTAGTAGATTGATAAAGTTACGGATCTTGTTATTTTCCGGTGACATAGCGACTGTATTTTAGGACGTCACACGCGCTCGGGTTTATTCGGGAGCTGTCGGCGCGTCTTCGGTACTGGATTCAAAACTTAATTTTTATTTTGAAATAACTTTTGAATTATAGCGAAAAAAAAAATAAAAAAATAGTTTTGTTATAAAACTTATATATGACCTTTCCATTTATCACAAAAATTTTTTTTATTCAAATACCCAATTAAAGTTATAACAAAAACATTGATATTTGTAACAGAAACTGGATCCTTGTGAGATAGCTTTGGTACTGTGGCGACTTCCGCATACAGTGCAACAAGAAAACACACGATATCGCGATGCAGGATTGATAGTTTGTCCGTAAGTAGGTATAGTACGTTACTCTGTTAGTGTAAATCCGGTAGATGGCACTGTAGTGTGTTTTCTTGTGGCGCTCTTTGATTATATCTTAAAAGTACCATACCATGCCTTTACAAAAAGCCGAGGTTAAGCAATTCTTCCTTTACTTTTTACCAAGTGAAGGGGTGCAGGGAGACCCTCAAAGAATGGTGAAAATGAAGATTTATGGTAATAAGTGTATTATAATAATTGTTTGTCCACTGTGGAACATAGGCCTCTGGTTTTGACTGACTATACTACGTTGGCCAAGTGATTACGGATTGGCTTTGTTTAAATTTTCCAAATAATATTTATTTTTTCTATTTAGTGTATCGGGTAAATTAGGTTAAGAAACTGTTAAGTATGGAAGTCGACGGATGTAAGAATAGAGGACGTCCAAAGAAAATATGGCTGGACTACATAAAAGAAGATATGGCCAGGAAGTGAGTAAGTAGTGAACTGATGAGTGATGAAGGGGAATGCACCGATCCCACATAAAGTTGGGAAAACGGTAGAGAGATGATGATAATGAGTGTTTTAATTAAATTATTTTGTCAAAATGTCTTCCATTACTTACTGTTCATAAAAAGCTACTAATTCGCCTCCAAATGATAACAATATAGTTCCATCGGGATCTTTTTCAAACATTTTCTCTAACAGTTCAGGACCGCTGAGGTATTCGACAAAGGACATAGCATAAAATTTAACTTGTGATTCGTATTCTTCCTTAGCAAGTCTTTGGTTTTCGGCTTTTTCATCAGCTTCATCCAATAAACGGATTACACCTCTGAGAAGTTAAAAATTAAAAATATATTAAGAAGCAATTTTGTTTTACATGTTTATATACAAATTAGATGGAAACTCACTCATTTTCTCACTCTTCAAATAAATCCACACGATGGAATTAGATTAAAATACACACTCGTTTTACTACGTAAACTATTATTTTAATATGGTTTATAGCTATTTAAAAGACCGTTTTTAACCACCAAGCGCCCTAAGTGAATCAGTTCAATGGTGTATTTCATATAGGATGTTAAAAAAATTATGGTTTAAGCGGTCGCCACGCCGTTTTCTAATGCGCTAAAGTGTTGTGGGTTTAAAAAACATACATTCTAAATTCTAAAGAAAAAAGCGCGGGAAACGTCATTTCGAACGGGTGTATTTTTTGGTGTTATAAAATTTTAATAATTAATTTGTGTTGTATTGCGTTACAAACGATGTGTGAGTAGTTATTTTTCTTCATTATTGCTCGCATAATGGAGGATGATGGAGATTACAATAAAAATAAGCATATTTACACAAATATGCTATCAGAGACGGATCTAGTAAGCGAGCAGGATATGTTAGAAGATTATACGGATCAAAATAACGAAGGTCTCGTGATAAGTAAAGAAAGAAAGTGTGAAAAAAGAGCAAGAGAGGAAGCGGATATGGAAGAAGACTGGTCAATAGTACAAAAAAAGGAGAAAAAGACAAGATATGCAATCGAAATATTTATTTCATGTAAAGAAATGTTACCTAAGCAATTCGCTTTGGCGAGATTGTTCAAGGAAGAGGGTATCACAGATATAGTAAAAATAAAATATATAAACTCTTACAAAATACGACTAGAGTTCAAAGATGAAACGATTGTTAAGAAGTTAGAATCTTCCGAAACCTTCCTTCAAAAAGGGTGGAGGATCAACCGGGCTATGGTTTTGAATACCACATACGGAGCTATAAAAAATGTTGATATTGATATATCTGATGAAACAATATTTGAGAGTATTTCTTGCCCAGAAGGTGTGCACTTACTGTCAGCGAAACGTCTTAAAAGGCGAAATAGAGACGCCTCGGCAGGCGAAGAATCGTGGATTCACAGTGAAGCGGTTCTTTTGTGCTTTAAAGGTTCATATGTTCCCTCATATATCGTAGTAGATGAACTACGGCTACGAGTCGAACCCTACATATTTCCAGTGACTCAATGTAGTAAATGTTGGCGTTTTGGTCATTTGGCTAAATTATGTACATCTAGACAAATAGTGTGTCCAAAATGTGGAGATAATCACCCTAACTGCGACAATATACATTTCAAGTGTGTTAATTGTGGTGGAAATCATATGGCATTATTCAGGTCGTGTCCGGTGTATGTTAAAGAGAAAAAGATCAGAGACTTAATGGGTCAATTTAACTGTACATACCGAAAAGCTCTTACAATTTACGTGCCCCCTAGTGTATCTACGTACGTTGATATAAAAAACACCGCCGACAAAAAAATATTCACACCTGTCAGTGAAGCTAATTACTGTAATACGCCCACATACGCTAACATAGCCAAAACACAAGCCTTGATACATGAAAAACAAACGACTAGACAGTTCCATCACGTGAATAAAAAGAAGATCTACAGGGCAAGTACACCAGCAAATCTTTCATCGCCAGAACCTATTTTGGAGGAAGTCGATACCTGTGTTCCTCCTAAGACAGCCTCGTCAGATAAAAAAAGCAGGGAAGTTAATTTTGATGAATTCCTTTTAAGACTTAAGGAAATTGTATTTTTAAAAAATGTCTCGTTTCAATCTAAGCTCCATAGTATTGTTAAATGTTGTGTTCAGTGGTTAATTTTAGTGGTAGTTGAAAACATTGCAGACTGGCCAATATTAAAAAATATTCTAGATTTAATTAATGTATAAAACAAAATTAACACGTAAACTTAATGTTATCCAATGGAATGCACAAAGTTTACGTCCCAAATTAACCGCATTTGAGAGTTTGTTAGTTCAAGAAAAGATTCACATCGCTGCCCTAAGTGAAACATGGTTAGTGCCGGATAGCTTCCTACGTATAAGTGGGTATAACGTATACCGTACGGATAGAATAGATGGTTACGGTGGCGTAGCTATTATTACACATTCCTCCATTAAATCACAGCTACATACTATACAAATAACAAATGCCCAGATAGAAATCGTATCCATCAAAATTTTTAACTGTCAAAATATAAACTATATATACTCAATTTACTGTCCCCGTCAGCACACACTACTCAAAACGACTGGGATGAAGTCTTTTCCAAATGTAGCAATAACACTATGGTGCTAGGGGATTTAAACGGTCATCATAGGAATTGGTCATCGAAAACTAACAGTAGAGGTACACAGATCTTTGATACATTACTAGAACATCATCTCATTATATTAAATAATGGCAGTCCGACGCGAATGAAGCTCGTTAATGGCACTCTACAACATTCAGCCCCAGATGTGTCATTGGTATCCTCTGACATAGCATTGAATTTCGATTGGGATCCGTTAAATGAAACACTAGGTAGTGATCACCGAATCATAAGGATCTCCTCTGATACAGGGGTAAGCCAGAACATTGTTACTCGTAGAAATTATAAGAAAGCTGATTGGGAAGCTTATCGGATGTTTTTATCTGATCACTTTAAATATTTTACTTTTTCGAATAATTTGCAAAAATGTTATGATTCTTTTGTCCAGTCTATTAATTTATCTGCTGATTTACACATTCCGTATATAAAAATAAGTAATAACCCTAATACAACATTTACTCCTAAACCTTATTGGAGTGCAGAATTGTCGAAGTGTGTCGCTGAACGTCGCCTGGCGTTAGCGAGATTTCGACGTAATCCTATCCCCGAAAACTTAGATATATTAAAAGATAAAATACGTATAGCACAGAAGTCCATACGCAACGCTAAAAGAGCCTCGTGGCAGTCGTTCTGTTCTTCTTTAGACGGAAAATGTTCCTCGAGTGAGGTCTAGAGAAAAATGAGGTGGCTGAAGGGGTGCAAGCCTCGCGGAGCGTACATCGATCAGGTAAAAGCCAAGCAGCTCCTACATAATTTAACACCAGATTTCGTGAGGAATGAGGAGTTGTATTTTTCACATGATAACCCAGAATTAGAAGTAGAAATTTCCTATCAAGAAATGGACAGAGCGATTCGAAGTAAAGATACCTCGCCTGGCCATGATAATATTTCATATTCCATGATAAAACAGTTACCCGATAATGCAAAACAGGTATTAGTAACATTATTTAATAATTTCCTTGAAAATGGTTTCGTACATAAACAGTGGAGGGAGGTAATTATTGTGCCAATCCCGAAACCGGACCGCGATCCGAATTGTACGTCGTCATTGAGACCAATATCAATGATTTCTTGTGTTTGTAAAATATGTCATACCATTCTAATGAATAGATTAGAGTGGTTCATCGAGAAATATCAACATATGTCGATGGCAACTACTGGCTTTAGAAAGTGTCGTTCTACAATAGATAATTTAACAGATTTAGTTTTATCGATACAAATTGGGTTCTCTGGGAATCTTACAACTATAGGCTGTTTTATAGACATAAATGATGCATATAATAATATAGATATAGTAAGTTTGTTGCATATAATGGACCGTCTAGGTGTAGGACATAGAATGTGTACATATATTTGGAATTATCTTAAGGAAAGAAATCTTAATATTACTTCATTCAATTACTCCGTGTCTCGAATGACGGGACGAGGACTAGCACAAGGTGACCCACTGTCTCCTCTATTATTTAATATTGCTACCTTAGCTATTTGCAAAGAAATTATTAATGTCAGTGTTTCACAATATGCTGATGACTTTGTGTTGTACATAACCGGCAGCAGTGTATCACATATGGAGCAAAATTTACAACAGGCACTGGATTTACTTAGTAAGTTACTTGCAAATATAGGTCTCGAAATATCGGAAACAAAAAGTAAAATCTGTATTTTTAAAAGAGGCTATAAGAAGGAAGTACTCGATCTCAAAGTTAGGGATAGATCGTTCTTTAAATTGGTCTAAACACAAACGAAACAGCTGATAAAGTGATTAAGTTTGTTAACATTTTTAAAGTACTTAGTGGATTGAAATGGGGTGTACATATTATCCAGATGAGACGATTATATATCTCCCTGATTAGGAGTAGATTTGATTATGGCAGTATGCTTTATGATAATGCAACTCAAAATCAGCTCTACAAGCTAGATAAATTACAAAATATAATTTTGAGATTAATAGGAGGATTTATTAAGAGCACTACTATACACATAATGGAAAATGAACTCTGTTTACAACCTTTACACATACGTAGATATTACTTGGCTGGAAAATATTGGCTTACATCGAAATCTTTTACGAAAAATAACGTTATAACTTTATTAGAGGAGTTACAAAATTTTAAAGATAATACGTATTGGAAGCAGAGAAAAATACCTCTATTGGTTTCCATACATGAGTATCTTAAATTTTTGCCGGTACATTTTAGTCCACAATTAGATATGTTTTCTTTGAACACTTGGGTCAGCTATGTGAATCTTTCAAAAAATATAAACGACAATATAGAAAATGTTCATACTGCAAAACGATTTTACACATCGACTAAACTAAGAGAAGTTTGTAGTCAATACATTAATCAGCATTATGACACATGTTATGAAATTTTCACTGACGGGTCGAAGGAAGGTAGTAGAGTTGGATCGGCGTTTTTCGATCCACAAACCAACACTTTTATGAAACTCAATGTAAGCTGTAATATGAACATAATGTATGCTGAACTTATTGCAATAAGTGAAGCCTTAGCATATATTGAATCATTTAATGGCGGCAAGTATGTTATTTTCTCAGATTCGAAGAGCGCCCTTCAGCATCTAGCTCGATGTTCCTCGAAGATTCGAGGAACCCCGATAGCTTATAATATAATGCGTTCTATACAAAATCTAGAAAGTAATAATAAGTATGTAACATTACAGTGGATACCTGCACATATTGGATTGACTGAGAATGAGACTGTAGATAGACTAACTAAAGAATCTCTTGTTGATGGTTTAAATTTTGCATGCGTGCCATATTATTCTGATTTATTGTATATAGTTAAAGATCGGTGTTACCAACTATGGTCAGAATACTTTGATAAAAGATCGCTGACTAAAGGTATTTGCTACCGAACCATTCATGCCCAGTTCCTATATTTGAAAAACGATCCGTTCTAGGTACGAATAGTAATATATTATACGGGACGTAAGCTAAAAAAGTTTCTATAAAAAAAAATTGAGGAACGGTATTTACAACTCGTAGTCGGTTGTAGAAAATTTTTACACTATGACGATTCGTTAAATATAGGAACCGGGCATCAGCCTACTATTATGAAACATGTTTGGATCGATCAAGCTAATATGAGCAGGTCAGACATAGTCATCGCTCTCAGACTTAGATCTGGACATATCCCACTAAACAGCTTTGCATATTTAATTGGTAAGGTTGGTTCTCCCAACTGCTCAATTTGTAACAAAGTTGAAGATGTATATCATATTTTGATGGAATGCATCCGAAACGAAGCTGAAAGAAAACAATTATTTCGTAAACCTAATTTTAATGTGGGTGAATGTAATAGCATTCTCGCTCTTCCTTGCACGGAGAAAGCGAGAACACTGTATGATATAGCTAAAATATGTATGTTATATAGTTCATAAGTTGTATTTTTATGAGGGCGACATAATCACTTCGTGACTAAGCCCTCATTAAACAAATAAAGAAAAAAAAAAAAAATTCTAAAGACTCTCTGTCTGTTATACTTTCGCGACTAAACCACTGACCCGTTTTCAATGAAATTTGGCATGCAAATACTTTGATCCTTGAACGAGCACATAGGCTACTCTTTATCATAATAACTACTTAAAACTTAAGTCAGATGTTCCTCAGTGAGGTGATGGTTACCTGAATAGTGCTCTTCCATCCTCTCTCTGTTGATTGGTGATAATTTTGTAGTCAAGGTAGGTGACACGAGGCAGACCCGCATTCAGAAAGTGATACGACATGGGGTCATCACAGCATGGATTGCCTTTAAAGCTGACCGAACGCAGTTTACGGAATCTACGTAGGTACGCCATCTAGTTACAAATAAACGAGTTAAATTTCACATGTTTTAATAACTGTTTACAAAGATTATTATCTAATCAATCCGAAATTATAAATCATACATAAGGATGTCAATATCAAGACGATCACAAGATACATTTCGAAAACCAATCTCCAGCTTATGGAGGACGGAGATCGAGCGCAAGCCCGGGGGTAACATATGAGGTCATCTGTCACCCCTAGCAGAAGCAGGCCAGAGTGGCAGCGCAACGCGGTACCGAAAGCGCGCGCTCTACTGAAGGCAGGAATGGAACATCGGGGTTCGCACTCAGGAGAACCATTTGCAAAACGTAGATAGATGGCTCGAGGTAAGTCGGGGTTCCAGGGATTTCCTTTCTAGGATACACCTCATTCTTCGGCTACTAGTACCTGAGAGGGCGCGCGTGTGGTTTTTGGTCGGTTCGAGTCCGACATCACTATTAGGTGGTATCCGGGAGAAGACGAAAAAAAATGTTATCGGTTAACTTTATAGGGGACATATTTAAGTTTTTGCAATGTTTAAAAAATGTTATAGTCTTTATCATATACTTTGTTAATTAAGACCTACCTACCTTTATTACCTGTATGTGACCCCGACTAAAAACATGAAAAGATGTCAAAAGAAAAACCTGACCTCTTTATAGTCTTCTATCAAATTATCACCGATACTGAACACGAGTAAGTTCTCCAAAGTCTCCATATTTTCCAACTTCCTTATTTTATTATGGAACAAAGATAAAATTTCTAAGTTAACTAAAGCATCCAAATTTTCAATCTTTTCGATTTTGTTAAAAGACAAATCCAATTCATTTAAGCTGGTTAGTAATTCCAATTTCTCTATTTTTTCTATAACATTATGAGCTAAAGTTAATTTAGTTAGTGAAGTTAGCATCCAGAGGTGATCAATTCGGAGAATATTTTGAAACTCAAGACGAACTATCGTCGCCTCGTCTAGATGTACACCTTCCTCAGCAAATAATCTTCCAGCTTCTTCAGTGGGTCCTGAATATGAAGAAACGATAACTTGCTCACAAGACCATTTCATTTATTATACAAGGATTTCAAATTGTCTTGGTATAAGAATATTGTATTTAAGTAGGTTTCATCATCAGCCTATCGCAGTCCACTGCTGGACATAGGCCTCTGCAATAGCACGCCACTTAGTTCGATCCTCGGCTTCTCGCATCCAGCTCCTGCCAGCCATCATCATCATCAAGTACCTATGTTTAGTGATATTTAAACTCAATAGACATATTAAGTTGTAAATTAATGAAATTTTATGGCGAATCCAAAAAATATAGAATTTAGTAAGAGTTACTATAAAATTCGAGACAAAATCGCAAAACTGCATCAGTGTCTAGCGGGGGGTACTCTACTTAAACTGGCCGTCAGATCTGCGCTTCGCGCGAGCGGAGTATACGCCTGACGAGGAAATATATACAATTATAGTATGGAAAAATACACAACTGAGAATCGGACTGCGAATCTAACACGAAGGGTTATTTATTCTACAATTAAAAAATGTGTTGTATTAATCACAAGTGGGTGACACTGCACAGAAACTGATGTATGTTATTGCTGCTGCTTGCTTGCTATATTGAAATAAACAGGTTGTAGGTATATTTACCATAGTCTAGAATACAGCGTATAAGCATAGCATTATCTATTACGCCAGGTTCTATATCCGGATGAATTATAAGACTATTCAGTGATTTCTTCTCGGTTTTTTTCTCCTCCGTTTCCATGTTTCTATTTTACTGAAAAATACAGTATGCAACAATGTTAACGGGATTAATATATTTAGTTCAAGTGAAAAGTTAGATTTCTCAAATTTCTATTTCTTTGGTCGAAGTAATCACATAAATAGGCCGTTTCCATAGTTACAGGATATGTTTTAATACGCTTTTATAATGGCCGCCATAGACTTTCAACTAATTTGATCAAATAGGCTGTTTCCATACAGTTTGATCCAATTAGCATGAATATCTATGCGAAATTTTGATCAAATTTAATGAGTAACCAAATGGCTTGAAAAAGTATGAATTTTCGTATTTTTATTTAATCCGACAGTTTGATCTGTGGGGAAACGGGTATCATGTCCCTCCAACACAAAGGGAGGACCCTCCGACCAGGCGAGGTGATCATGCCTGGCGGGCCACTGCCCAACAGTTAATGTTGGGATGTTGTATATACGAGTATGACAATCAGCGCGAGAACTATTTATTGCGCGATTCAGGATTTGTAGTTACTCCGTGTAGTGCGTTACTTCGTAGTTCAGTGTATCTTCAGTAAATGTGCGCTGTAGTAGGTTATTGTTGTGTTATATGTAGAAGTCGCCACAGATCTAACTGATTAAAAATTTGAGTGTGTGTGGTGGTGTGGACACACACACTCAAATTTTATTTTGCGTTTGTTGTGCGAAACACTTCCGCACAACAATTGAGCGCTCTCTGTTGTGCGGAAGTGCATGCGGAAATGTTCCTGTGCATAATGTGAAACCGCAATGTTTTAGAAGAATTCGCACAAATATATTATATCAAAATTGTTCCTGTTGTTAGAACATAAAAAATAATAATAATAAGAAAACTTTATTTGGCTTTATATTACATACACAGATACTTATAATTATTATTGTCTGGCCGCTGAGATAATGCGTTCCTGACAGGTTGTGATCGAATGGGCGATGGGCTATTCACATTTTCTAATTGAATTGGTCGTCATCATCATCATCGAATCATAGATATTTATCATCATCGCCTATTATAAATAGTAAGAAGTATTTTATTTACATTTAACCAGTTTCTCCTTAGCAACTTCGCATGTTTCAGGAATAATAGCCTGAGATGTTATTACTTTCGACAATTTTAGGTCTTTATGGCGTTTCCCAGTCGCAAGAAACCTCAAAGTTGTGCTTAATCTTTCATGTGGTGATATAGATTTTCACATAATAGTATTGTGGAGGAACGGGTGTCATGTTCCTCCAACACAAACTCACTCCTCCGACCAGGCGAGGTGGATCATGCCTGGCGGGCCACTGCCCAACGGTCTATGTTGGGTTGTTGTATACATGATAATCGGCGCGAGAACTTCTATTGCGCGATTCAGGATTGGTAGTTTCTTCGTGCTGTGAGTTGCTCCGTAGTTCAGTGTATCTACGGTAGATGGCGCTGTATGTGGAAGTCACCACTATATCTTTATTTGCAATTAATGGACTAACTAGCGACAGAAACTATATATATGTTTCCTCATTCATTATCATTCGCAAATAATTATGCCAATCTGTACGAGAAATATTCAATTCATTTAACAAGTTTATATGCGTATATAGTCTCTTTTCATGAGCCACTTTTTACACCATACAGTACTTTTTTTTTGTAGGTCTTCAAAGCAAACAATAAACCAATTATTGCTAAAGTGTCTGTAGACAATTGTAAAGAAGCACAAAAACTCTTCGTCTGATTTGATATTGAACTGACGCTGCTTTAAGTCTGCGTGAAGGTGTGTGGTCGCTGGTCTGCCAATTTGATCAAATTGTTTGACCCGGCCTATTTGATCAAATTACTTGAAAGTCAGCGGCGGCCATTACAGTAGGTACTTATTTACTACATCGTCTGCACAGTCTTCGCACACAGGAACAGGGAGTAGGAATATTACGAGATGATATTTAGTATATTTAAAGAAGTAAATGAGTAGAAATTTATATGTTAGTATTACCTATCCTAATGAACTATTAGAATCAGGAATCCTAAATACCCTGAAAGATATACGATTATGATAAGATTTATGTATTTAATCAGCCTACAAAGCGACAAATTACCTTAAAACCGAAGTTGTTGACCAGTTGTTGGCTGGCCTTTCATTTCTCTTAAAATCAAAGGCAAGTCAACTAAGTAAAATCTAACTAAGATTATTTTGCTGAATTACATAGTATATTTATAATTCACTGTATATTTTAGATAGTTACGGACCCATTTGATGTTATTAACAAAACCAAAATTATTGTGTCGTTAGTTTTCTAAACATTTAAAGTTACCCGTTTCAATACTATCAAAATCTCTAGTTTCTGAACGTTCCACATTTCAAATGACTGTATTTGACAGCGGAGCTTGTTTTTATCTATCTTGTCTTGTGAATTACTTTTTGGTGACAAGAGAAATCGGTGAAATAATTTTGATAAATACTTGATTATTTTCGTAAGATGTCTTTCTTTGGTGTAGGAAATCCTTTTTCTACGCCGGTGGGCCAAAAAATAGGTAAGAGTGAAATAAAAATTATTTATTAGCGTTATTCATATTAGAAAATGATATCGAGCCAAGTCACTGTACTACTAAAATGTTTCTTATTGTTGCGCACTAGAAAATCATCCTTTTCTTTATTGTTAGCTAACTCGACTAGTGCAATTCTTTAAGGAAGTACTGTAGATAGGTCATATCTTTAAATCTTAATAGTTACCTTGACCGTAACATAATGTGATAATACGTAATAAATGATTATTTTCCAGAACAAGCTACAGATGGATCTTTACCGTCGGAAAACTGGGCTCTTAATATGGAAATATGTGATATTGTGAACAGTAGCACAGATGGGCCCAAAGATGCCATAAAGGCGATCAGGAAGAGGTTGACACAGAGTGCAGGCAAGAATTACACGATAGTGATGTATACACTGACTGTGTTGGAGACCTGTGTTAAAAATTGTGGGAAATCTTTTCATGTACTGGCATGTAACAAGGAGTTTATATCAGAATTGGTAAGTACCTTTAACTAATATATTTTAATTTTCTTGCCTTAACTTAATTCATTTTAACATATTGGTAATTTTTTACTACTTCTTATTGTTGATTTAAATATTTCACTATATTAGTAAGTGGATGGTCCACTAGTACTTAAATGATTTAATGAATATCAAGAAAATAAAATTATATATAATACATTCTGATAAGTTTGACTTTAGAGAGAATTTCCTCTCATTTGTTGGATAATTTTCCAACTTACTAATTGGATAAATCTATACTAATATTATAAAGAGGAAAGGTTTGTATGTAAGTATGTTTGTAACGAATTGGCTCAAAAAGTACTGGACGGATTTTAAAAATTCTTTCACCATTTGAATGCTACATTATCACTGATTAATATAGGCTATATTAATTGTAAGAAAAAAAAAATACAATACTAATAACTGCAGGTAACACCGCGAGGTTCAGCTAGTAATAAATAAATCTTATATCAAGCTGTAGGGTTGTATTCTGCTTACCCGCAATGATAAGATAAATACTTAAAATTAAATCCTACTAATATAATAAACATGAAAGTTTGTGAGTATGTTTGGTGCTCTTTCACGCAAAAACTACTGAATGTATTTTGATGAAACTTTACAATAATATAGCTTATATATTAGAATAACACATAGGCTACAATTTATAAAGATACTAGCTTCGCCTCGCAGCATTGCCTGTGGTTATTGTTGCACCGCACCACCAAGGGATTCAGCTAGTAAATTACATATTTCACAACATTTTTATTATATGTGTGCTAGTTTGTGTGAGTGAGTCAAATTGAATTTTACTTGCATATTATCATGATCAAAGATTAAACAATACAAGTGATAAGATCATACCTTATCACATAATCTGTTGATGTCAGTGAACTTTGAACAAAACATTTATATTGTTTCCCTGATAATATTTATTTTTATTACAATTTATGAGAAACTTAAACAAAATCTTATTTGATTTGCCCAATAAAAATTGTATGGCTGTTTAGTAATATAACTTATTTAGAATTGTTTTTTTTAGTCCCTGTAATTGCACTTACGTAAAACCTTTTCTCTTTAGATAGAAGATTTTATCCTATGCGTGTAATGGGCATCATCATCCGCTTATCACAGTCCATTACTGGACATAAGTCAATAAATAAATTGCATGCCACTTGGTTCGATCCTCGGCTGCTCTCATTCAGCTCCACCTACCCTGTGGATGTCCTACATTTCATCTTAATTACATAATAATGACATTTAATTAATAAAATAACAATCAAATTTGTCTAATCTTGTATATAAAATTTGTCTAATCTTAATATATATAAATCTCGTGTCACAATGTTTGTCCTCAATGGACTCCTAAACCACTTAACCGATTATAATAAAATTCGCACACCATGTGCAGTTCGATCCAAATTGAGAGATAGGATAGTTTATATCACAATTTACTAATTGGGAAAAAAATATTTCTTTTGAAGAGAAGCAGACGAAGTTGCATAAGTCAGCTAGTCTTGTATATAAAATTCTCATGTCACAATGTTAGTTACCTTACTCCTCCAAAACGGCTGGACCATATTTTCATGAAATTTTGTGAGCATTTCAGGTAGGTCTGAGAATCGGCCAACATCTATTTTTAAAACTACCCCTAAATGTTAAGGGTAGTCCACCCCTAATACTTTTTTTATTAATTTATAGATAATTTTTTTTTTTTGCATAGAGCATTAGAAAATACATACAACCCTGCACTTCCAACCCTCTACGATCAACCCCTATTTTTATATCGCGATTTTTATTGACCCACCCTTAAAATATATATTCCTTTTTATGGCAAAGCAACGTATGTCTGGTTAGCTAGTCTATCTATATAAATAAAAATGAATTACCAAATAATATGTATTCGCATAACTTTAGATCAGCTGCACCAAATTGGATAATTCTTTATTTCCCACTACCCATGAGAGTCTGAACCGAAATTTGAAAATATTCTCGAAAAAAAGTATGGCGGTGCCAAGTTCGCCGGGTCAGCTAGTGTTTAATATTTGCTCTAGTTATTAGTAAAATTTGTCCTCATATGTCTTGAACTTGAAACTCGCGGGCTGGGTCTCCGCAACTCGACTTCAGTGCGCCTATTTTGGGTGGAACACACAAAATAGGCGGACTTTCTTTTTATATAAATTCAGATCCAATGCACATACACAGCCCTCATACACATAATACCACAAGATGCTATTACTTAATAGATTGTAATCCAAGCCATTGCAATAAAATTTGTAAGAGACCTTGCATTCTGTTTCAATATTAGATTACATGTTGAAACTTGAAGTCTATAATGGAAACATGCACAATACCAACATATTACATACCTAAATATCGAATTTAATAACTATTATCCCTTATAAATGTTTAAATATTTTTATGATATATTAATAAAACAAAATTAAAACGACACACCTGCAAACACTAAACAAACTACACTATATATAAATAAGGAACTTCGTTCCAAAAAAAGAATTGAACTAAATTAAAAAAAAAACATTTAAATTGTAATGAGTCATAGAGCCTATAAGAAGTTGACACTTATTAACCCAGTTGTGTAATCTTCCTGTGTATCTACACACCTATGCACAAGCATATTCATACTTTATATGTATGTACTACATATTTCGATTTTCGATAAATTGAAAAAAGAGGTTTGTTATCTGAAGTCAAACAATTTTTGCCCTACCCAGTACCACCGTACGCACACGTTATCTACTCTAACATCCTTAGTTTAGCTTGATCTCTGTGTCAGGTGGCTTCAAACCCGACGAAGTAACTTGGAACAACCAATTTTATTTTGTGTCGTCGATATTTGCCAGTTCTGTAATAAATGATGAGTGCAGCACATTATATTTTTTTTTTTTTTTTTTTTTTTTTTTTTTTTTTTTTTTTTTTTTTTATATATCTGCAGTCAGCCATTCGGCTTTTATCAGATTTGAAGGTCATTTCGAGATCAGTTTGAGATTCACACCCTCTGGTGTGTAATCTCTTTGTTTGTCAGGCTTATACTGACGCTAGCGGCTTTCTTTTTAGTCTATAGCTAGACTCTGAGGACTCTAGGAGTGCCACAGCTAATTGATTGCTGTGTTGTTGGAGTCTTGCCTTATATTTTTTGTATGAGTTTTCTATAACGTCTTCAACTGTTGGCACCTGTAGAAACTCATGCACTTCAGTGTTTCTCGTAAACCAAGGTGCACCGCTTAAGATTTTTAACGTTTTATTTTGAAAGCGTTGCAATATTTCGACATTGGAATGACTTGCTGATCCCCAGAGCTCTATCCCGTACGTCCAGATAGGTTTTAGGACGGATTTATAGATCAACAGTTTATTTTCTAAGCTAAGAGAAGACTGTCTGCCTATCAGCCAGTAAAAATCTTTAAGTTTTCTGTTCGCCTGGTCTCTTTTGGTTTTTATATGTTCTCGCCAAGTAAGTCTTCTGTCGAAGTGCATTCCTAGGTACTTTACGACACCTTTTTGGGGCAAAATGTCACTGCCTAGTTTCACAGATGGACAGTCTCCCTTTCTCAGACTAAAGGTTATGTGGATTGACTTTGCAGAGCTAGCTTTGATTCTCCATTTTTTCAGCCATGCCCCAATTTGATCTAGGTGATTTTGGAGTTTTACGGATGCCGCAGTCCGATCCACGTCACAAGATAGAACCGCGGTGTCGTCAGCGTAGGTTGCAGTAACAATTAAGTTTGAAGTGGGTATATCAGCAGCGTATACTGTGTACAAGATAGGACCCAGCACAGAGCCTTGGGGCACTCCCGCCTCTATGGGATAGAGTAACGATAAACAGTTTCCAGACCTAACCTGGAACACTCGGTCTTCCAAGTAGGATCCGAGAAGCATGTATGCAGGGTGTGGTAAGCACATTTTAAGTTTACATAGGAGTCCCTTATGCCATACTCTGTCAAAGGCTTGTTGTATGTCAAGAAAGACAGCAGAGCAATACTCCCCTCTTTCCAAGGATTGCCGAATTGTGTGAGCCACTCTATGTATTTGTTCAGTTGTTCCATGGTTCGCCCGAAAGCCAAACTGGTGCTGTGGGATTGTTCCCTGTTCCTCCAGCATAGGCAGCAATCGCCGCAAGAGTACCCTCTCAAAGAGTTTAGATAATAATGGAAGTAAACTTATTGGTCTATATGATGTTACTTCAGAAGAAGGTTTTCCCGGTTTACATATCATGTGGATGATTGATATCTTCCAAATGAGTGGAAAATAGTGCAACCTCAACACTGAGTTGAACAGAATAGTGAGTAGTACAATTCCTTTTCTTGGCAAGTGATTCAGAACCTCCGCTGTAATTAGATCAAATCCTGGGGCCTTTCTCTTTTTCAATTTTTTAATGGTATTCTGTACTTCAGCAGGAGTACATAGTCGTAATGGAAGAGACATTTGCTGATCACTTTCGATGATTTGATTGATTTCCTCCTCCGCACTCCCATTGTCGTGTTCATGAGGTTTGAATACATCCTTCAAAAACTCCGCAAATACTTCTACCTTATCAGCGGGCTTTCTGGCCCATTCACCATTTGACTGTCTTAATGGAGGCATGTGTTTTTGTGGCCGATTTAATGACTTGGTTATTTTCCAAAGAGAGTAATCATCTGCTTTATATGGTGATAAATTCCTTAATTTTTCTTGCAGGGTGTCATTTTCATGTTCTTTGAGCATTCGTTTCAGTTCCTTTTGTGCTCTGTTGAGAGCTCTTTTATCGTGGGCGTTCCTACTTGTGTGCCACTGTCGCCTTAATCTCCGCTTTACTGTTATCATTTCTCGTATTTCTAATGTGGAGTCGCGGTTTTGAGTCCCATACTTTAAACTTGGAGTAGATATCCAAGCAGCCTTTTGAATTAGATTGGTTGTGTTAATAGCTGCCTTTTCTATGTCTTCTTCTGTTTTAAGTGGGATGTGTAGATTTGCGTTTTCCCCTATAAAGTGTCGAAAGGTGTTCCAGTCAGTTTTACGATTGTATAGTGTTTCGGGAGGTTCTTTCAAGATAATTGTAGTGCTTATTGTGCAGATCACCGGTGTATGATCGGAGCTACCGTCCAAGCAGGATTCCATGTGTGTGTACAATCCTGACATACCTTTCGTGATGAAGAAATCTATCAAATCGGGCGTCTTGTTGGGATCAGCTGGCCAGTAAGTTGGCTCACATGTTGTTGATACCCTAAGCGAATTTGAGTCTATTGCCTTCTTCAATTCTCTGCCTCTGGTTGTGGTTAGTCTGGAACCCCAGAAGGTATTTTTAGCGTTCCAGTCTCCTCCAGCAATATATCTGTTACCAAGTATGCCAAAAAAATCATTAAACATTTGCTCATTAATTCGATGCCGAGGCGGGCAGTACACCGCTGCGATGTTAAGTGAGCCGTGCCAGTCGTCCACCGATATCACAGTACCCTGCAGATATGATTGCTTGAAGCTTAGAAGAAGGTGATGTTGGATGTTTTCTTTTATTATAATTGCTGACCCAGCGTGTGACGTTCCATCTGGATGGTTAGTGTAATAGATATTATACCCTCTTATCATAATGATTTTGTTGTCCGTCATATGTGTCTCTGATATCAGGAGGACGTCTATTCTGTTATTATTTAAAACTAATTCTACTTCTTGGCTATTAGGAGATAGGCCATTTACGTTCCATGTAGCAAGTCGTAGAAATCTAATCATTTATTATATTGGGCAATTATAGTTGTAAGGAGACCCATTAAAGTACCCATTTGCTGAATGAGAATATCTATTTTCTCTGATTGCTTAATGATTATCTGTTCTATTGAACTTGTTGGTTGAGTATTCTCTTTTTTCTTGTTCCAATATGTCATATTTTCAGAATCTTGTGATTGTGAGCTTGTAGGCTGCCGCCCAACATAAGGGCTTGGTTTTAGTGGCGGGAAGTCTTCTATTTGGAAGTCAACAGTATTACTTCTTGGATGCTTCATTGGAACTTTTTTGTGGGATGTATTCATTTTTCTAGCACGGATCTCTTTGTACACTTGGCACCCCTTGTAGTTAGCAGGATGGTCTCCAAGGCACAAAGTACAGATAGCAGGTGTATTTCTATCTTTCTTTGGGCAATCTATTGTTCTATGTCCTTCTGCACATTTAACGCATCGATAGGGACGCATGCAATTGTTTTTCGTGTGTCCATACTGTTGACATCTAATGCATTGTGGAATTTCATTTGTTTTTCGTGGATCTTCTATTTTAACTTTTGTGTGGTATATGGTATCTATACGCTTAAGTTGAAGGTTATTTGGACCAGGTTCTACATTCACGAAGAACATATTTAGTGCTTTCTTGTTTCTTCTAGAAACTGCGCATACAATTTCTCCTCTGACTGTATTTCCAGTTTTTTCTATTTCGTGAACAATGGCATCTTTTGGAGTTGTGTGGTGCAGGTTTTTAATCACAATTCTGCAGCTCCTTTTGTCTTTTTGTGTGAATGTATGTCCTATAAGTCCATTCTTTCGAATAAGGTCAATGATGTCTTTGTATGATTCACTTGTCTTTGTCATTACTCTCAGCTGGTCTTTTGTTACTATTTTGTAACTGTAACAATCACTAGGTACGGAGCTATTCAGGAGCTCTGTCAGTTTTGAGACATCCATAATTCCATAGAGAATTATGGGTGGTGGTTTACTACTTTTCTTGGATTGAGTTTGGCTTTCTATTGACTCAGTGGGTTCATCAGGCACATCTAATGGGAGATCACTGTATCTGTTGGAGATGTTAATGGAGGTTGGTGAGTTTTGAGATGGCTTATTCTTCATTCCTGGAGGCGGTGGGCTGGCAGATATTTTTTTTCTTTTAGGGTTTCGTTGCATCGGTACTTTTTGCCATTCAGGGGGGCATCTGTTATCATCATGATCCATGATGATAGTCTCTGAAGGTGTTGGTGGAGATTTTTTTTCCTTTGCAGTGCCTGCTGTACTTCCAAGTGAGGAAGATCTAGGTCTTGAGATAAAGAGGCTAGGATGAAATGCCTGTTGTACAAACTTTTTGGTGCTGCCAGTAGCATTCTCCGTCACAGGGGCCTGGTCGCCTACCCCAGTGCAGACTTCGGTAACCAACTTCACACTCGCAGGCCCGGGTACCTGCGAGCGCCGGTCGTTAGCCGGATCGCATGACAAATCTATTTCGCTTTCGTTCATGTTTCATATTATAAGTTGGGATATACGCACATCACTTTCCCAAGGTGGTGCGGTTGCACTTTGCAGAAGGGATTTAGTCCTCCCGAGGATTGCAAGTACCTCGATACAGGATTTTGCCGCCGCCTGTTGCTCGGCGTTGCTGCTCAGTTAGCACCACCCAGGGGACACGTGTAGGGTGGACCTATCGAAAGGTGGTAAATCCTACGGACGCGAGCAGCGTTGCCCCCCTTTACACACTTTAGCACATTATATAAATAAATATATTTAAAGGACCATAGCTGAGACTGATTACTTTATTTAAGTTTTTATATATTCACATAACTTTAGTATTTTCTATTTGGTAATGTCAGCATTACCAAATAGAAAATACTATTATTATTAGATTGATATTAAATTGCTGCTATGACGACGTCAGGCAAGCCAGAAAAGTCATATTATTGCCACACTGTTTATTTTTTATTTATTTTTTTTAGTTGTTTTTAAGGACAACCAGTTGCTGTTACATTAAATCATAAGTAAATTCACTAAATACTAGTTCAAATGTACAACATTTTAAGATAATAGTAACGAGTGAAAAGAAAAAAAGAAATATTAAAAAAAAAACAAAAATGAAATAAAACAACAAAAATAGAACACATAGATTTTTAATGACACAGGATTCATTCGAATGTCTTAATCATCTGGTAATGCCAGCAATTCTTATTGCATAACAGAATAGGCGAATCTAGTTGTGCAATAAGAACTGCATTTGAAGTGATGACTATGAGTTTACATTTTCATATGAAATGGAATGATCTGCATGCTAATAGATTGCATCAGCCAGTCCCAATATACTCGCAACTGCTCAGTTGCAATTAGCTGTTTACATGTATTAGTATTGTTATATAACAACTCTCGTATGTTAGATTATATTTAAATTAAAATGCAAATCATGCATTCAAATTACATAAATGAGAAAGTCTAATCCGTGATGAGCAATAATGTATCCAATAGATAGGTAGGTAGAGGTGATCATACACTAACATACCTATTATGAGAGAACCAAACCAATGATGATATTACTAATTATTTAGTCCTACTGACATAACATTAGATACTTGGGAATTATAAAATTCAAATATTCAAAAGATAGAAAGACATATTATTTAAATAGTTGGATTAAGGCATGTAGACAATAGTTGAGCCAGGTCCAAATCGCATATCTGTAACGGTCTGCACATACTGGCGGACGGGACGGTAGAGCATATTCAATTCATCAATGAATATTTTTTTACTATTTCAATTTAAAATAAGATAAAAATGTAGATGCTTCGAGACCAACTTCGGAGCAACGCAGAGATTTTCACTCCGCGGCATTGAATGTATAACACTTTATAACAATATATTTAAAGCTTATTTTCGAATGTCTTAAAATATCCTTTACGCTGCATTCCTCTCGGTCTTCACTGGCACTGATTCGAACTAGTGAACTTAGATATCTCCTTTTCAAGGTCTTGAGGGGCCAACTACTAGTTCACCTTATGGTGAATGACAACGTGCATGAACACTATAAGGTATCTCAAGTCAAGAGTCACGAGGGCGTTGCTGTGTCTGAGTATCCATTCTCAGTATAAAGGGAAGGACAACCTTTATATTCTGGTAACCTCATTGACTCTGTGAAAGCAACGAAAACATTGCTTAACAAAGGATTTCTGTGAGGTCGTGTCCATTCCGGTCGAGACTACCGGCTCATTTCTGCTGAAGCGTAGCTCTTCCTCTAATTGTTTAATTTTAAGAAATAGTTTTTTTAAACCAAATCTAAGTAAATTAGATTGAATGCATCCCTACATAAGTTTAAATTGTTCGCGGACCAATTTTACTACTCCCGCGGACCACTAGTTGGGAACCGTTGATCAATAATGGCTTCAATAGAAGAAACGGTATTCAATGTTCATAGTCGGCCTTTGTAATGTAGAATTAACTAACTGTACAAGATGAAACTTCTAGCAAGCGTCTGGGGCCTCAAATTGATTATACGACTGTTATCAACTGAATTAATGTCATATGCAATAACCCAGCCATTAAAATGAGTTTGCATATTACAGAAAACTATTTGTAACATTATAGATGTTCCACATAATTATATAAACTGATGTTGTAACATAACCTGCTCTTCGTCAATATATTTTTGTCACTATTTGTAAATTCGTGATTTAAAAAAAGAATAATATATTTTCTAAGAAATTATTTTAGTATGTAAAATGTAAGATAGGATACATATTAAAGACATTTGATATACCATCAAAATATATGAGAATAATTAAAAATATAAAGGCATTATAAATTTTCCACTCACAGCCTGCCTGTCTTGTTTTATTTAAATTGAGTATTGATAAAAGAAACCCATGCGCTATAGACTTAGTGTAGTCCCCAATCGTCGCTTAAGGGTCGTCGTGGCCACATCTAGGGGAGATGTGGCCTCTGCAAACGGCCCGAGACCGGTGGCACCCTGGTACGGCCAAGGGGTGTCGTCTAAGGCGGGTCGGGGTTCCGACTCTTCTCTCTCTGTGTAGTGTGGTGGGAAGTTTGACAGCGACCCGCCCCGGGGGTGACTCTAGTTACCCCGGGCAGTACCTCATTCGTGAGGTACGGCAGGGGGACTTCAGAAACCACTAATGCGTTCCTGGAGCTTCTCCCGACTGCCGAGGTAGGCCGCCGCGGGGGTTAGTGGGTAAACCGTTTCGTCGGGAGTCCCACACACTTCCTTCGTGTGTGTCCCCCACCGAGGTTAAGGTGCAAAAAGCAATCCCAGCCAGCGTAGCAAAAATGTATAAAAATAATATGTTTATTTCACACTAAAGTCATAAATAACATTAAAACATACAATGCAGTAGAAATACTTGACAGTTTGACTCTATATAAATAGTTACTGGTACTGATACCCAAGCTAGACAACCTATATTTTGAGAGAGAGAATTCAGTCGCATATTTTGTGCCAATTTATTTGAAGGTGACGCTTATTGTAATTTGAAAACAAATTTAAATATCAGTAGTGACTTAGTGTTTCATGTATGTAATTGTGTTTGTGCGTGCGTGCGTGCGTGAGTGCGTGCGTGCGTGCGTGCGTGCGTGCGTGCGTGCGTGTGTGTGTGTGAGTGTGTATGTTATCTAATAAATTTGAAAAGTATCAGTAGTAGAAAGAGGTTTATACCATAATAAAAGCAATATAGTGTACAAATAAGCATGTAGTACGGAATATTATGATGACATAATCGATTTCGACTAAACAGAGCTTACACGTTAAACAGTACATTTCTGTTCTCCCTATTTTTATATTTAAACCTGTTATCCGGTACTGATGCTAGTCAACAGGAAGATAATATTTTATAAATAATATTTATTATTCTATAGTGTTAGAATTAAAGAATTTAAAATGTCAGTTAAATCATATTGCGATGTCAAATAATTTTATGAGTCATAAATATGTAAATGAAGTACTGACTAAAAAAACGAAAAAAATTAAAAAATAGAATTTAAGATTAACATCTAAATTGTAGACTGAGTGCGTAAAAGCCTCTCGAAGAAATTTTTGAAGCAGCATACAATTTATTTTTTCACACATACTTACAAGTTGTGGCAAAAATATTGAAAACCGTTTCGTATAAACCTATTTTATTCTTATACAAATACGTTTTATTGTGTGTGTGTGTGTGTGTGTGTGTGTGTATATAATAAGTGTAAGTTATATATCAACTGTCGACTTGTGTTAAATGAAGCTGTTTAATACATATTTACTACTACGGTATAGATATAATTTACGTCTTTACTACAATTGACGTTACACGACTGTATTATCACTTAACATAAGAAACCTACTAACTGAATACTATTAACTTCTTGGTTATAACAACATAGCTTTATGCCGTTTATGACTGCTTATCCTATTGCTTTCAACGTCATGCAGGATAGGTCATTTGGTCATATTTGGTAAGAATTACTGAAATTTATTTATATAAAGGAAAAATATGTTAAGATTGGGGAATAAGAGAGGCTTATGTCCAGCATAGGACTGCAATAGCCTGATGATAGATGAATGGGGAACATATTTAGATCCTTGCCTATAAGGTTATAGTCCGGCCACTCAGAGAATGCGTTTCTGACACTTGTAAATTCGTCATGAGTAGTGATGTACCATGAATATCATTAATAATATTTGGTAACAGTATTTATAGCATTCATTATGCATAATTATTCAATTTAGATATATTTTATATTTCAAACACAATATTAACAAAATTGTTGATGGATGAATTAAATTTAATCGTAATTTCTGAATGAAACCAAGGGAAAGAAAATAAAAATACTGTATTTATTGAAAAATATATATTATGAAATACATAGTTTTAAGATTTCAATAATGTCAAATCAAAATTTAATCCGACTCCGATTCGCTTGAGGACTCGCTGTCATCTTCACCAACATGTATTATCATGTTATTATCAATCATAGTGTCTATACGAATAACGCGGTCAAAGTCATCAAATATCATTTTTTTAGTTTTTTCAACCACCTTCATCCAGTCATCTCTTGTGACTTTTTCGCATGCTTCTTTTAAAAGCGTCTTCATCTTTTTTATGCCATATGGTGGAGAAGAATTATGGCGGGCGCATAACCTTTAATTTGAGCCCAGATTAGCTCTATGGCATTGTACTGGCAGTGATATGGAGGAATTCGAATGTTTGATAGCTTATGGTCGTTGACTAATTTCATCAGCTCAGCTTTTAGCATTGACATATTTGCGTCAATGCCACTTCTTTGCAGCCAAGCCACCAATTCGTCTTTTCTATGAGCTTGCGTAGGTGCTTTATTTATTTGCACCGAATGATAATGGGCGCTATCCATTATTATAACTGAAGGCTCTGGAAGGCCAGGTAGCAACACATCCTGGAACCACTCCTTGAATACAGCCGCATTCATTTCTTCGTGGTAGTCAGTAGTAGTTTTTGACTCAAATGCTAATAAACCATTTTCCACAAAACCATACTTCGCACAACCAGCGTGGCATATTATGAGACGTGCTCCTTTACCGATTGGCACTTTCGTCCAAGAACGAGAAAGCTCGGGATTGGTGTTCAGCCATGTCTCGTCAATGAAAACGATATTGTCCCAATTATCAATTCGTTTTGCTTCTCTTAGAAAAGTAATTTTTTTTACCAGAAATAAAAAGGGATAAAACTAGTTTTTCATTTATTTTTAATTCACTTGACTGATATCACGACAATTATTTTCATAACTTTGGTTTGGTCGTACTTATATCGTATTATAAACTATATTAAATATGTAGGTATTAAGTACATTATACACACTCTCGAATAATTTCTCCGATGTCCCCAGGAACTTTAATGTCGTTCGTATAAATGCCCAAAGCATTTCGGCACATTTCCCTGAAATGGTGACAACATTCGACTGTACGAAATCCTTACATACTTTGTAATTCATCTTGTTCTACTGTTTTTTTGTGTATTCAATAAAGATAAATAAATAAAATTATATATATATATCATATATATATCAAATTAGAACGTTTTATTTAACAATATATCGACCGACAGAATATATTACGATTCCAAAAATACTCAGTTACAATTCAGTATTATTTTGCCTCATCACTACAAGAACAAACTATTGACATAACCTTGAAACAGCGCAGTTTGACGTCGTTAGACTTTTAAAAATTATTGTTCTTAAATTAATTAATTGATTAATTGTTAATAACTTTAGCCCAAAATAAAACGTTTATTGTACACTAGCTGAACCCCGCGGTGCTACCCGCGGTACGATGATAACTGCGGGCAACGCCGCGAGGCGAAGCTATATCTTTATAAATAGTAGCCTATGTGTTATTCTGATGTATAAGCTATATTGTGGTAAAGTTTCATTCAAATCCATTCGGTAGTTTTTACGTGAAAGAGTAACAAACATCCATACATACATACATCCATACTTACAAACTTTCGCCTTTATAATAGTAGTAGGATTGGCATGATTATTCAATTTTTAATGTTATTACTCATTATTAAGGTTAATAAAAGATATTTAAAATTTTGCCATAAATTGTACGCCAGTTCAAAGTTACATCGCCCATTGAATCACGACCTGTCAGGAACGCATTCTCTCAGTGGCCAGACTATAACCAATCCTTTACTTAGCAAAATGGGGGGGTTATCATATCTGTTTACCTCTGAGTGATTGTATCTGGTCTGCCACATTTAATTCACATTTACTTGATAACCATAGTTACAGGCTTTACCTAGTTTGGGATCAGATCGTCCGTTATTATTATTATTTATCGTTTTTTCATTCCAGGTAAAACTAATTGGGCCTAAGAATGATCCACCAACAGTTGTACAAGAAAAAGTTCTCAGTCTTATCCAGTGTTGGGCTGACGCATTCCAAAATCAGGCAGATTTACAGGTAATTTCATCGAGTCTATTATTTAATGTCAAATTGTTTTCAAGAGATGCCAAATATTGTGACTTATTAAATATAAAATTAGGTATAACGAGCGTAAAGTAGTTGTAGCGCAAAAATGATTTTTTTTTATGGAATACGAACAGAGGGCAAACGAGCAGACGTATCGTCTGATGGTAAGCGATTACCGCCGCCCATGGACACCCGCAACACCAGAGGCGTTACAAGTGCGTTGCCGGCCTTCGGGGGATGGGGGAAGGTGTTGGGGTAGGGCCTCCGGTATCCTCACTCACTCGGTGAAACACAGCGCAGGCGCTGTTTTACACCGGTTTTCTGTGAGGCCGTGGTATCAGTCCGGTCGAGCCGGCCCATGCATACCGAAGCGTGGCTCTCCCACGGTATAAATATGGTTTTCTAATGTAGAAACACATGTTTGGATAATATAACTAGCTGACCCACGCAACCTTGTTTACGTCTCCTATTGCCCGTAGCCTAGCCCTATAATCGAAAATCTTTTATTATATATATATTTATTCACCTTTCCTGGACTACGACAAATATTTTAAAACCAAAATCAGCCAATTCGGTCCAGCCGTTCTCGAGTTTTAGCGAGACTAACGGATAGCAATTTTTTTATGTAAATATAGATTATATTAGTGTATATAGAATTCGTTTTGTTTTATAATAGACTAGCTGACCCACGCAACCTCGTTTGCGTCTTCTATTTCCCCGTAGCGTGAAAATTTTCCCCCGTTTTTTAAACATTCTTCATTGGTGCTCCGCTCCTAATAGTAGTAGCGTGATGATATATAGCCTATAGCCTTCCTCGATAAAAGGACTATCCAACACTGAAAGAATTTTTCAAATCGGACCTGCGTTTCCTGAGATTAGCGCGTTCAAACAAACAAACTCTTCAGGTTTATAGTATTAGTATATCTATGAAACAACATGTTTGTACACACTAGTCATATTACTTATAGTGGAATCTTCGATCGAATAAACTAATGAGTTTGTTTGATCGAAGACTGGAATTCACTGATACGCTCAGCCTAAGTGACCTTTGAGAAACGTTGTGCTAAAGATAATAATCGTGTGATAGCATCTCTAAATTAGATTTCACGCAAAATGGGTAGACACGATAGAATATTTATATAATTTTGTTAACAACCTTGATAAATATAACTTGTTTTACTATAGTCTGCGAAGGCTTTAGCCCAAGTGTAACGGATGAACTGGATTTATTTGTCGCGAAGAGACGATCTCGATACTCCGTTTAAATTTGTTTTTAGGATATTTAAAAGAAATAATAATGAACATCTGAAGTCCTACACGCGCGTCACCCATATTTATAGAAATTCATTAAAAATGCGTTCATACCGCACCCAATAACGTTAGTAAATAGGTTTTAAAAGAAAACGAGTTATTTTTTACATGACTATAATCTGTATATAATTTTATAATCTGTCCAGTACGTTGACATTAGGGCCTTGAAATATGCATAGCCCGACTACAGCGAAGTCAAGACGAAGTTTTTGGCAGTCTATGTACGTTAGTTTGTGCCACCGTAGCGTCTAAACTACTGAACCGATTTTAATGAATGAGGTGTCAATAGATTTGCTATAATGGGCCGGGTGGTTACATTATAACAATTTTTTTGAAGTGAAAACTTCATTAGCGGCGCTGCGTACTTTTTTGGAATGGGTAAAAATGTATAAACTCGCGTCAGGTCACGTGACCTGATCGAAAATTCGTAAGACGGATGGAGAGAGGACGTATAAACTCGCGTCAGGTCACGTGACCTGATCGAAAATTCGTAAGACGGATGGAGAGAGAACAGGCGGCGCAGGGCGCTTGCGCGAATGTTTGTGTACGATAGCGCAATAAATGAATATTGTATTCCACCACATAACTAATAGTACTTTTATACTGATAATGAAAGCAATTCGTACAAAATTATTCTCTAACCATTCCAAAATATCAAAAATGCACAACGTTAATATTCAAGTTTTCACTTCTGCCGGCACTCCCGGAGTGCAACCCGTCGATTTTTTTAAACCTTTTCTTAAAGCAGTATATTTATTATTATACTTACGTTCTCAGTCAAGTATTTCTAACGCGAATAATATTATCTCACCTTCTGATATTTGACACGGCAGACGCCTCGCCTAATCTCATTATACACCTTCAACTTGAGCAGATTAAAACGTAATACAATTAATGGTAGCCCTTGCACTTGATAGTTGAAATGTGTATTACTGTTTTTTTAATCATATCTTGAGGATGATTCATTGAATGATTGTATTTAATTACAATAATTTACGCAAGTTGGGGGCTATCATATACTCCAACCTTGTCCAAGTTGTGACGTAATAATTATACGGAGTGTCACCATCTCTTTTCGTCCCATCTATGTCGTAACGGTTTTTCTTAAAGTTTGTGTTGGGTAAGTTGGGAACATATCATCAACAGAATTCACTAGTCAACTGCTGGCAATAATTCTCTCTTAAAAAAGAAGGTTTAGGTCTACTATGTCTACTATGTCACACTGGCCATACGGGTCTATAGGATTTGCTACAAATTTCCTTCTCTTTGGAGGTTTATTTCCTTAATCGGCATCAAGTAAAAGACAATACATTACCTGAATCCGGGTTGCGTGTACCTACATATCAGCAAAATTTGTACTCAAAAGAGACAAAATCGATACGAGGAAAATGTAAAAATAAAAACATTTATCCTGTACTGTAAATCCATTAGATTGTTATCGAAAATGGTCTTTATTGCTTTACACACAACGTAAGCTTTCCTTATTTTCAAATTAACAAAATCGTATCACTGATTCGGAAAATTATATCAAGTACGTTTGAACTCAAAGTTCTCTATCTTCGCCCGCGTGTATGTCGGATATATTGACTGCCTCGGTGGTCTCGGGCTCGATTACCGGGTCGGACCAAATGTTTGTATGATCTTTGTGCGTCTGATCTCCAATAGAATTATGAGAGGACCCGAACAGAGAGTGTACCAGTTTGCTCACACACTTGTGCACTATAATACTCCTGCGTACTTGGCTTGTCTCCGTGAAAACTACCGTGGCCGATCTCGATCAGGAACGGTGAACGTTAATAAAACTTTGGTAGACAAATTTCCCTTTCCCTTCTTATTTCCAACGAAGCGTAATCTATTTATCATCAATAATCGATTGCATGTTTATCATTTTTCAAATGCCATTAACTCAGAATTGGGTTAATGTATGTATGTAGTACATTTACATTATATAACTTTATTAAAACACTCGAGTTTTAGGTAGACCTAAGGTCAACAGTGGAGGTCTTTCGGCTCGATGGTGATTTTTATTAAAAGACCGGCTGTTTGCATTTGATCCCACCCATTTGTCGCTCAACTCCTAAGGGTCTTTGTATGATGTTACACGGAATATAGGGTTTCTTTTCTATCTAATACGAAAAGGTTTGTCATCTAGTTTTTTCACACATAGTACTAGGAACGGTGACGTATTACATAGCTCTGGTTAAAAGACTACAATCCTTTTGAAGATTTGCAGCAACATATAGATAGTTGTAAGTATAACTGTATGTTGCTGCAAATATATTGATGCTTTATATATCCATCTTATATCTTAAAACGAGCAATTCTTGTATGTATATAATCTGAATCACGGAAACGGCTCCGACGATTTTCATGAAATTTAGTATGCAGGGGGTTTCAGGGGCGATAAATCCATCTAACGGGGATTATTTTTTAAAAAAGTTACCGAAAAAAAATTACCGAGCAATCTCAATCATCCAGGTGCTTTTAACCAGGTACTATTAGGGATACAATTTCCAAACATATTTTCTTAGTGGGTGTAGTAGGTACCTAATATCTCACGAAAAGCGTTAACTGACAAAATTAAAAAAATTGTAGCCTGTTCAGAATATAGGTATCTACGTTTATGAATCATTCAGTCAGACTAGTAATTTAATTTGAATAGATTATGTTGTATTTCACGTAATTTGATTAATCATTTTTTGATTATGTCTGTTGATAAGCTTGGAATGTTACGTATTTATATTGAGCATCCTTCAAATTAACATCGTCAATGATGTGTATAGTCTTGTTAATTGTACTTCGGATCTCGCATAGCGGTCGTATTACGAACGTTTGCAATCTCATTTCACTGACCATTATAACTTGAGTTGCCTTTTGTATTCACCTTTGTAACCAATATAATGCTATATTCAGTCAAACAGTTAGGTATATTTCTAGAAAGAATATTATATATAAATTGCGCCAAGATATAAAACAAACAGTAGTAATCAACTATTTGTTTTGGGTATGAATCGAACTCATGATCTGTGGTTCATTAAAGCAGCAGTAACTTGACAGGCTTTTTAAGGAAATATTTATAATTTTACAACGATAAATTTTGATTAAATATTCTCTAATATTCGTTTACGCCTTTTACAATCATACATCGTCAGTATTAGGTACAACCTTTTTATTAGTTACTGACACTCACTGTTGCCGCTCACTTTCAGAGTAGCTGTCTCTCCATTTCTGCCTGTTTTCAGCATTGCGAGCACATTTTACTGCAGTCGATTCGGTCGTAGCTTCAAACACGAGGTTTGACTCGTAGTTTGGCACGTCGGGTTTGGGAAAGCGGGGCCATCTACTACCTTAGGCCCCGTAACGTTAACCTCACCTGCACGTGGTACGCCCTGCTAAATAACGAACGAGGCTCTGGCGACCAAATCGTGGCGATATAACCACACTACTGCGAGAATCACTAAATTCGGTACTAGGCACCTTTCGGATTTGGGGGATACCTTCGTTCAGCAGTGGAAGGCAATAGGCTAAAGAAAAGAGCATTAACCCGTAGGGGATCCCAGGGTCTTGTGCCTTCCACACGGCCTTGCACGACAAGTTTCTCCATCGAGTCCTCTTTTCTGGAGATGTGCAATATTAAAATAAATCTATAAAAAAAGCTACATACCATTATAAACTTCAAGATACTTTATTTAATTGTACTGTTTTTTTAATTTACAGGGCGTTGTACAAGTGTACAATGAACTAAAAACTAAAGGCGTCGAATTCCCGATGACTGATTTAGACGCTATGGCACCTATATTTACTCCGCAAAGGGTAAGTAAATTATATTTCCTATTTTTTCATATTGAATTTAAATCTTAGAAAAGTAATTTTAGTCTCAGAACGTAATTAGTTCACCACTATACAAGTTTGATTCCACAGTAATGGTCTAACATGACAGCATGCTCAAAATAGTTTGATGTTCATTACATATTTTTATTTCTTTTTCGCATCTTTTTTGTGTCCATATTAATCTGCATCTAAAATTTAATGATACCGAATGATGAGGTCATTCGGTTATCATTAAATATTGGATAATTAATGCTATTTTTCTTCCGAGAGTTCTATTTTTAAGTCTATCTGTCTTTGAATATATTTTTAACCACTGACCTGAAAAGGTGTTACAGAGTGTGCCGGACGGTGGCGAACCCACTTTGGGTTCCCCACAACGTACCGCTATGCCGCACAACTCACCTAGCCGCCCACCGATGGAACAAATTCCTTCAACGGTGAGTTCTTCTTATTGAAAAAACCTTTATTTCACATGTTATTAGCAGTTATAAGCTAACGAAATTAGCTTTTTCTTTCAAACGTCTTCGTTTATTGTTTTATTATATTACGTCTTTCAGAGAAAATACTATCTTAAAGGGGGCTCCCTTAAACCTACACCTAGGTCGTAAGTCCTGGGAACTGCTTTGAGTTTCTCCCTCTGCCACACGATGGACCCGGCACCCGCACGGTGAATCCATGGAGTGCTAAGAAGTTTGTCTCTCTCTTTAAAACATTTTTGTGATCTAGAGAAACAATCATACCACAAACTGTCTACAGTATATTTTAGTGTGTATTTAATATAGTTTTACTTAGGTTCAAACTGCATAGGAGAGCGATATTTAGGCAGAAATGAGCCGGCTCTTACCGGAGTGATTCTACGGCCTAACAGCAAACCGGTGCTAAGCAATTTTTGCATTTTTTTTAAAGAGAGAATGACCACTGGAGCCTTGAAAAGATACCCTTTATCTCTTCACTTGCAAGTGTTCCTATGTCAGATATGAGTCTAGCAGAAATAGTTTAGTGTCACACATGAATTTGAATGGAGCCGACGTGGGAATGTTTCACAGAATCCTATCGGAACCAAATAGCGATGTTGCGAAGGCTCTGTTCAGAGTCATGTCGATTGTTCTTAGACGATAAGTATGTAGTAACTTGTTCAGTATACGATAGCATACGCTATTAGGCAATAAAGTTCAAAAAAAAAAAATTTAAAGTGTCTGGGCGGTTTGCCCTCCCATACAAAAAAATCTGGTGGATCCTAGTGGACATTGTGTTTACAAATAAATCCTATAGTGGACAAACAGAACCAAAATCGGTGTGAACAAAAAAAAACAAATAAATCAGGAATAAATAATAAAAATAAATAATAAAGGATTTAAACAGGGGATTCTAGTGGACAGAGCTAAAAAATCTTATCATATCTATACGACTTTTTTGTTTCAGGTGACTCTATCGGAGAGTCAATCGAACAAGCTCCGCGCGGACCTGGCCGTGGTGGACGGCAACATGACCGTCATGAACGACATGCTCAACGAGCTCACCACTCAGCCGCACACCGCACACCATGACAGTGATATTGAACTACTTAATGTTAGTATTTATTTACATATAATTTTATTACAATATTTATAATAATTTTAAAAGAAGATTTGAGCAAGATAGTTGATAGGATTTGGATGCGAAATCGATGTAAGTGGTGTCCAATTGGAGGGGGGAATTTGATTGCAAATTGCTTTAATTCTAATGTGAGGACGTTTGTTGTTATAGTATAATTACTATCTGGGACGTGCTTATTTTGTTGGGCGTATTTTGATGTTTTTAGTTAACTCACAAATAATGTAGTTTTCTGTTAATAAAATAATTTTCGAAATATTTTCAGTACATCCAGAGATCACCTCCTACAACTTAACGAACTGTTATATCAAAATATATATTGATGATGATGATACAAATAAATAATATTGAAGTGTCTGGTTGTAATTTTAAATTCATCAGAAACATCAAAAAATTAATAATTAAAAAACAACTATTTCTGTTTGATTTACCAATTTTGACGGAATTTTCACAGATCGATAACCGATTGAGTAGTCTAAAACAGTGACGACACAAGTTCGTATTTAGTACATTTTTCGTGCAAAGTGATAGTTTTGACAGATGATAAAAATGAAGGAATGTGAGTAAGGCGTCAAGGGTAGTATTACCGTATAATAGGGAGCGGTGGTGTCGTGTGCGTGTGCAGGAGCTGGCCGACACGCTGCGCGCCATGCAGAGCCGCGTGGCCGAGCTCATCGCGCGCGTGGCGGGGCAGGGCGCGCTCACGGCCGACCTGCTGCACGCCAACGACGCGCTCAACAACCTGCTGCTGCGCCACGCGCGCTTCCTCAACAACCGGTACGTCCAACAGCATCTCGGTATTTTTTTTTATTTTCTGCCCCTCCCTCCCCTCAGAAAAAAACAAATTTGCTTCGTGCTTTTATTTACGACTAGTTAAGACTAGTAATCAATATTGCTGGATTAAATGGACCAAAATATTATAATTTTTTTTTGTTTCAATCAGAAAAAAAATTGCGTGATATTTGCCGAGACCCCCCCTCTCCAACGTAAGATTAGATGAGATTTGACTCGACCCCCTCTCCCCCTTAAACACTTCACGTAATTTATGGACGCCCCCTTGCCACGTCCTGTGCCGTTGAGCTCGCTCGCTACTCTCTACATTACAGCTTCACACTAAAGCTCGTCATAACATTACTTCACTGCACGGCACTTCTTTAAAACATCACCGATTTCACCGCCGTGGACCACCTCTGCCGACGCTTCCGCAAACATTTGCTCTATATAGCCTTTCGTGAGTCTTCTATCATTGTTTGGAAGCAACATTCATTTAGTTTGTCGATCGATCGATCGATAGATGGCGTATCTCACAAATTCTAAATCGCGATATCGTTTGGTTCACATGGCGGCTTAACAACATTTATTTTTTGTTAATGCGTTTAAGGCACATGTATTGGTTCTATAATTGGGTATTTGAATAAAAAATTTTTTTGTGATAAATGGAAAGATCATATATAAGTTTTATAACAAAACTATTTTTTTATTTTTTTTTTCGCTATAATTCAAAAGTTATTTCAAAATAAAAATTAAGTTTTAAATCCAGTACCGAAGACGCGCCGACAGCTCCCGAATAAACCCGAGCGCGTGTGACGTCCTAAAATACAGTCGCTATGTCACCGGAAAATAACAAGATCCGTAACTTTATCAATCTACTAGGAAGTTTATAAACTTAGGTTATTTTATTTAGTTTCTGGGAGGGGTCCGGTCGTGTAATATCTGCAGTACCCGGACCCCTCCCTTCTCAGGCGCAGAGTTGACACACCGTGTGGTTTTAGTCGGTTCGATTCCGACACACCGCCCCGCCGCAAAGCCCGGCGATGAGACAGCCCGAGGGTTCAACACGTTAAAAAAAAAAAAGGTTATTTAGTTTACTATAAAACTTTCGTAGCTCTGTGGTAAATTTTACTTCTTCAACAAATGTTCTAGCATTTATTATTTTACGAGTGAGTTCAGTAAGTTTATTAAATCAATTTACGAAAATGTGGACGTAAAATATTACAATTTATCTCCTGTTTAGAATCCTACGAAAGTTTATAAATTTCCTAGTAGATTGATGAACTTACGGATCTTGTTATTTTCCGGCAACGCTTTAACATTATGACGTCACAAGGACGGTGACCAATTCTGCTGCGTTTATAGTCACGTGATTTTTATTGAAATTTTAATTGCTTGTAATTTATTGAAAAAAATATTTTTTTAAGTTTCTTGCATCATTTATCAATATTATTAATAATAAAGTTTTAAAATACATAAAAAAAATCATTAGTTTTTTTTTTTTCAAATTCCCAATTGTGTTACAATATACAAAATAGTGAGATACGGTGGTTTTATTGAAATCACCTCAAGTGACGCGACAGTGGAGTCATAGTGCGCCCTGCGTACAATCATTTTCCTTTTATGCAATTTAATATAATAAGTTATTTATGAATGAAGTAAAAAAGGAAAAGCTACGAGTTAGAATTCATTTACAAGTTCAATTTTAAGTCTGTTTTACAGACCGCGTTTTAACTGCTTTTTATACGGTCATAAAAGAATATGACTATGATTTCTCTTTATCATTTTTTTAGTATGTGATAAAATATGTAACATTTAATGCAGTGTGACGACACGTCGCCATGCACAAATGCGCATGACGGAACGCGTCTCTCTCACGCTGGTTACCAAAGTAATTTTATACTCAATATCACTACTATCTTCTATCTATCTCTACATCTACCAATCTACTGTCCCGTACTGTATTGGACAATTAATATGATTATTTATCTTTTTTAAATATAAGAGAAACATTTTTGTAATTATCTGTCTGTATTTGCAGGACCGCTGCGACCGGTGGAGCAACCCCGTCGGCCATCTTGGGAGCTGCTATGGGAGTGCCCGGGACCAACGCGGCCGTATCAGGTTAGTATAATTTGTGTACCCCACACAAACACTTATTGTAGAATCCTATATAATCTTATATACAAATAATAGCTAACGTAACTTTGTACATGAAGGTATATTAAAAAAAAACTCAAATTTTTTATTCAATTGAGTTTGTGATTAGCCATTATAATTTGTATTAAAAAAGGTATATTAGTGGCTTACAATTGTCACGATGTTTTTTTTTAAATGTTTATTTCTTTACGTAGCATAAAATGAAGTTGGTGCCGCTGTCTGTTCACTTAGATCTTTTAAATTACTTAACATATTTTAATGCAGTTTTCTGCAATAAATAGAGTGATTCAATTCATATGTGTAATAATGCATGCATATTATAGTAGAGGATATCCGAGAATTTCATAGACTTCCGTGCGACCGGATCGAATCACTAGTAATTGATAATTATAAAATTAATTTACAATAATTGATAATTAAAATGTGTCTGACATTACAGCCCAGAAGAATGACGACGATGCTTTGATTGACCTTAGCGACGATGTGCCCGATATTGCCAAACTGAGTAAGTGTTGCCATTTTATATAATAAGTACCTGGTTGAACGAGATTTGCTTGCTATTTATGTAATACCAAGCAAAGTAAATTAATCTTAGCTAGTAAAACACGCTCAGAAGGACTTCAAGAAAACAAACAGCTACAATACATATTTCATTAAATATATCCACTTCTCTGGATGGTTCCGTTACAATATATCTGTTCTTCACATTTCAATGTTCCTTAACCTCTCGGGTGCGGCAACACGGATCCATGTTTGTCCCGTCGGTGCGGCAACACGGATCCATGTTTGTCCCGTCGGTGCGGCACACACGGATCCATGTTTTTCGCAGTTAACTTGCATTTTAATTAATTTTGGGTATTAAAGTTATTATAACGAAGTCTAGAAAGGTTTGTTATGCATTTGCTTTATACGAACAACATTTTAAAACATTCGTTTGTCAAGTGCGCTTCAAGAGCCGTAAAAAAAACGAGTTCCAATTTCAAAGTTGACGATGACGCAACGCGATCTGTCAAGTGCCTCTTAAAACTGATTTTTTGCCGATAAGGTGATTTTGAAGGTAGTTTGTTGTTATATTTTACTTATTATACTTATTTTAGGAACCACTATCAATACGAATTGAGGCATAAATTATGCGTAATTTTGAATAGTGTTACTCAAAAAGTTACCGAGTCTATTACCTATTAAAAAGGGCTTACTCATTTGAAGGTTTTTACGCATTTATTCTTATGTTTTTATTGATAAAATGATATAATTGCGATGAGAATCTTATATAGAATATAGAATAGCAACAAAAATGTGTTAGAAAAGCTAAATATTTAAATAAACACTAATTTTTTGCCTGACGAGCGAAATTAGACGCACACATACAAAGGGCTCCCACGCCATTACTGTTCTACATCATCATCAGCGTATCGTAGTCCACTGCTGGACATAGGCCTCTCCAATAGCACGCCACTTAAAATTGTATATCGCCGTTGATTCGTGTTTGCACGCAGCCTAGCGGGAAGTCCCGGAACTATTAACACCCACACATACACAGTAGTGACGGACAATGAACAAGACGTAAACTGATCTTTGTTTATGTTTTACTATATTATTTTGTATTGACCATACATAGACTTTGTGTGTCACATAATGGAACGATCAGTTTGTTCTCTTTAGCATTCAGTCATTTTCATAGAGTTTAGAGAATTCTCAGAACTTAAAAATAATAAATGAAAACTGGTCTAGCAAACGAGTCCTTTTTTTAAATAACTTGATAAATAGGTTGTTTTTTTTATGTATTGTTCCTGTCTTTTGCACTAGTTAACTAAAAAAATAAATTATTTAACTAAAAAACACTATTTCTTCATATAAATACTACGTAATTTGGTGTTCGGCGCAAATAATAGTTTGATTGTAAAGTGACAAAATAGCGAATATCTCGACAGCGAAATGTGATTTTTACAAATATGTTTCTCAATGAATTTTTACTGCAGTTATAGTGTTTTTTATATCAGTAGATAGCTTAGTTATCGAACTTTATGAGGATAATAAGTAAAATGAATAATAAACCACATAAAATATTAAAATCATGTTTATTAACACAATAGGTGCGTAAATTAATACTTGGCTCAATTGTGAGTAAATAATAAAGCGATAACATTAGTTTAGTAATAAAATATGGCATAACCATGTACGCTTGTTATCCATCTTTTGAAAAATAATCACTTTTATAACCACCGAGCATTGTTTTTGAAAATATTTGATCATTTTCGTACACCGTGTTGCAAAATTTTGCACTTTCGCCGCACGGTGCATGGAACCGGAAGTACCCGTTCCCGCATCCGAAAGATTAATCGAATGGCAGGCTGTCTCTGAAGCCTGTTTGATACCGACCGTTACATATTATTTCTATCGGTGTCAAATGTGCAACTATTTTAAGTAACTACCCACAAAAATGTGAGAAATACTAATAATTTCTAATGAAACGTAACAGCTAGATTGATTTATCGTCCCCAAAACCCTTGCACACTAAATTTCAGGGCAATAGAGCCGGTTATGAAATCCAGATTATATGTAAATTCAGATTTTATATGATGTAAATTATAAAATAAAATATTTATACAAGAATTAATCGTTTAAAGTTTGATCCAGTAGTCTTGAATGACGGGTCCGATCGTGTTAATAACAGCAGTATCCGAACCCCTTCCTTCTCAGGCGCAGAGTTGGCACACCGTGTGGTTTTAGTCGGTTCGATTCCGACATAGCGCCCCGCCGCAAACCCCGGCGGGGTGACGGCCCGAGGGGGTCCCCACATGTAAAAAAAAAAAAGTAGTCTTGAATGACAGTGGTAGATTCGATACTCTTTTTCTTGTAGTTGTGAAATGATGCCTAATGACACTATAAGTATTATGTGAGGAACCATTAACACATTAATTACACTAATTAAAGTGCATGCTTACTCTCACTCGTTCGACGCCATCTTGAAACGAAGTAGGAAAAATATTTGCGCCAATGGCCGACGTAGTGTTACCATGTAAATAATAATTCTTCATTAAACAAAAGGTTACCAATTTTCTATCTTTGTATATGCTAATGTTAAATATAATTTATACATGACAAATTTAAAATAGTGTTAACGACGATGTCTGTGCTAGTATGAACTGTGTGACAGACACCGACGCCTTCCTCCAACAACTAAAACTATCTAATATATATAAATAAAAATGTAGGGAAGGGTGTCCATAGAGAAGTCGCAACAGACAGAAATATAGGTCTTAACATTAGTACTGCCGCGCAATTTATGAAAGCAGTAAAGAACATATGAACGGTACCTACTGCGTCTATGAATTGCGCGGCTCAATACAAGCTGAAAAAAATTTTGAAATAAATTAAAAGTGTAGTGATTCTTATTGTAGCTTACTGAGTGCTGTAAACTAGTATATATTTAAATTAGTAAATATTAATATACTAACTACTAATTAAACCTATTCGAACAAACGAAATGTTTAACATCAATCGAGTCATAGGCCTTAAACGTAAACGTACGCATAAATTGTTTCTCCACTAACATTTCACAATTCTTTACAAGATATTTTTATTGTCCATATTGTCATAAAAAAACAGTTCACTACTATCTTACTAACTAAGCTAATTAGGATACACCTTTACAAGATTTTGAAAAAAAAAATGTCTTTAACCACAATCATTCCAGGTGTGAAGGACGCGCAACCCGACAAGTCCCCCAGCAGCTCCAAAGACGAGTTCGACATGTTCGCACAATCACGAAACGTTACTTATGAAAACTCCAAAATTGGGTAAGTACTGGATTATTTAAGTAATAAGAGTGTGGGGGAACGGATATAATGTTCCACCCAACACAAAGGGAGGATCCTCCGACCAGGCGAGGTGATCATGCCTGGCGGGCTACTGCCCCATAGTTGATGTTGGGATGTTATATATATGATAATCGGCGCGAGAACTTTAATTGCGCGATTCAGGATTGGTAGTTTCTTCGTATTGTAGGTTACTCCGTTGTTCAGTGTAATTTCGGTAGATGGCGCTGTAGTAATAATAATAATAATAATAAATCTCTTTATTGTACACCAGCTTATATGATTACATAGTAAACTTAGAACTATTTATGAAGTATGTACAAGTGGCGGCCTTATCGCTCCATGGCAATATCTTACAGGCAACCATGGGATGGTAAGAAGAGTAGGGATGAAAAAGTAAATGGTAGTTGCTGGTGTATTATTGCTGTAAAGGAAATTAAGATACTGTTTACACATAATATAAAATAAAAGCAACACATAGTGTGAAGGATTATACATACATACAAATAGTAGAGTGAAACATACAGACACTCCATGCAGTATAGCAAACTATGGGACATTGACATCTCTCAAGTAATATTGCTTTACCAGTCTCTTAAAGACAGTTAAAGTTTTCGCATGTCTTATTGCGACTGGTAGGGCGTTCCATAAGCGAACTGCTTGTACAGAGAAGGAATGGTCAAGGAATTTGGTTGTATGTCCTGGCATTTTCAATATCAAATTCTCTGACGATCTCAACGGCTTAGAATGTGAGGCAAGTAGGAAGTTAAACCGTTAAACAGTTAATATGTTATGTTGTATGTGGAGGTCGCCACAAGAGCTTTAGTCGATCCTCATTTAGGCAGAACTGTAGCTGTACAATGGGAACCGACTTGCTGATAAACATAATAAGTATGTTATATGTATTTTGTAGACAAATTACACCTCCCAATTAGGGAAATTTGGAGCTTTTTAGAGCTACATAAAATACTAGCTGAACCCTGCAGTGCTACCCGCGGTACGACAATAACCGCAGGCAACGTCGCGAGGCGTTATTATAGCTATATCATTGTACAGTTTCATCAAAATCCATTCTGCAGTTTTTGCGTGAAAGAGCAACAAATATACTCACTTACATACTCACAATCTTTCGCGTTTATAATATTAGTAGGATTCGTGCACAATTTAGCATTTTTAAACACATGTACAAGAGTGTAAACGCTGTATCTATAAATATGAGTCGAATAAACACCTTATTTGCTAAACAAATATGAATACAGCGGAGGGTCTGTCTTAACACATGCCAATACGGGTGATCACCTGGAGGGTAAAATTTTTAAAGAGGGTAGCGTATTAAGGGTCCTTTCCTATATCAGAATGTGAGATACGTTTTGACTAAACCATCTTTAAACAATAATGGTTACTTTGACTAATTCTCAGTGGTAGCAGTTATGCAGACAACATGGAGGAGCAATCCGCCAGTCTCGTGTCTGCCGCCAACCAACGTTCCACTCAATCGCAGATCTCTTTGGTATGCAATTTTACGATTAAATATATATCTAGCAAAATGTTGATTGTGTATTGTTAATTTAATATGTACTTTTAATTTCTTTTTATAATATTTTTTGATTATATTCTTTTATGTTCTATTTATTGATAATTTATTATGGTCCAACATGTCCAATTCATAAACACCACAATGTTCATTTTAAATGGTCCATCCGTGTTAATAAAAAATTGTAACGTATCGATCATGTCCGGCCCCTGACCGACTGAATACCAATAAATTGTCGCTTTAAAAAAAATACTTGGTACCTTTATAATCAATATGCTAGGCTTAATTGACTATAGTTGTAACATTGAGATTAGATATCTAAATGACTGCGTGTAATAATCATAGATGTCGTGAATCTGCACCCGTACACCTGCATCTGTTATATCATTGAAAATCGGGAACATCACCAGCCGACCGGTTGTAGTTTTTCTAACAATTCCAACTCAGAAAACCTTCTGATTTGAAATACCACACACGTGTATGCAACACAAATTTACCAGAGTTTGCACTATGGTTTTTGGTATCCAATCGTACCCAAAATCTTAGTCCCAATGCACATAACGTCCTTTGATGGTGCACCTAATGTTAAAAGTAGCCTTCAGAAACCTTACTCGGTAAAAAACAGCAAAAGAACAGCTTTTTGCGAGACCTTGGTATCACTCCTGCAAAGCAGTCACATTTGTGCCTAAACATGGTCCTTCGAACACGGCTTTGGACACATCTTTCTTCTCCAAACCACATACTTTATTCGGACGATGATTCTTCGATATTCTAAACGACCACTGAACTTACAAACAGTTCCTTATGTATTACGGTCTGCTATTGCTTCCACTATCTCTTGTCACGCCTTCACGACATCCCGATGTCACCGCTTTACACCGTCTATTGCAAGTCTATATTTCCGTTTGTCTATGTTTTCGAAGCTAAATTTTAAAATTTCAAGTCTCCTGTCACAAGATTTTGTATCAAACACATTGAATTTAAAAAAAAAATTAGTCACTGTATTTAATAAGGACCTTTATTTTTTCTTCCAACTTTTTACTTTATATTACTTTTGACAGCCAACGGGCATGGATGAAAGAGAGATCGATGAGATAGCCGCTTGGTTAGCTCAGGAGAAGGTGTGTTTTATATTTATTTATTCTTTACCTTTTTATCATTTCATTCGGTTATGCTTTCATTACACCGTTTGTTACAATATATCTTAATATTATATACATTGTAAATACTTGTGCTTTGTAATATGTGCCATTATTTCATTAAAAATATTGTGTTTACCATATGCACAAAATTATAACTGCAGACTTACAATCTCAATTAAAATTATTTATACGAAATTGAGTTTGTTTGTTACGCTTGTACGCTTTTACTGCTAAACTGTTCAGATGTATGTACAAAATATAAAAAAGACAGATCTTAAGTAACGCTGAAAGTTATGGACAAGCAAATCCGCAGGCGAAAAGGATTTTTGCCCTCGACTTCCTTAGAAGAAGGTAGAAGACTTAGAAACAATCAAAATCAGAATACTAAATACATATAAATATAGTCAATGGTGTAACCTCACTTATATACTACAAATGGAGTTTAAAGAATAAAGATTACTTAACGACGACCACTCGAAATATTTAATTTTTTTATTGATTGATAAATTTATTCTTGCAGACTTTGAAGGTAAATCTAAAATATTTAAATTATTCAAAGTATATAACAATAGTAACAGCACTTTTTATATTCATTTGCAGAATGTGCACTCTCATTCAAATCATGTCGTGCACTGTTCAAATGTGTTCATGATGAATACTATCGAAACTTTGAACCATTATAATATATCATCAGTCAACATAACTTATAACATATTAGAATATAGATAATAAAATGTAATTTAACCTAATACTCACATTAAAAGTTAATTAATAATTACAATGTAAATAAATAGTTATTTTTGCAACGTTTGTGTAATAAGGGGTATTAAAATACGAATGTGGGTTTAATAGTGTCACATGAGTGTTTTAATACCTAATTATGTACACCCATCATATGAATCTTCTATAAAAATATATAATAAATCCTCTAAAAAAATGGCGGGATACGACGTGAATTCGAATAATAAATATTCGAAGTTCTTTTTTTAAAAACGGCGCTGTGGTCGTGAAAGGCTCGTGCCTGACACTGTTCTTTTTTTGAAAAAGGATTTGCATTATGAAATTTAGTACAACATTATAACACTCGTTTGGATGATATTATGTTTACTACAACACAAGATGTTTTCATGTTGGCAATAATCTAGCTGTTTTGAAACTTTTATAGAGGATTTATAGCGTGGGTGTAAATAAAGTATCTAACAGAATCTAAACCAACTAAATAATATTATTAACCAGTTTTATTAGGTAAAAGTGATTTTCATTATAATTTTTCTGTGACTGATTATTAGTTTTAAATTATGTTAGTAAATCTATGGAGATCCATACAATACTAATTTAGTCTCTTGCTATAACTGTCGTAAGTTCTACCTGTCTAAAGAAGAGTGGCAGGAATGTATGAAACTTTTGTACCTGCCATGTGATGGTAATTTTTTTTTAGAACTTAACGTTAAAAATATATTTCAGTGTGTAGTTTACAATTCGATACATAGACCACTAAAGTTGACATCATGAAGCTGGCACACACAAATGCCAAGATTGCTTAATAGGTACCATATTTTTGAAATCTAAATTTCTTGATCCATTTTGGTAATGAATCAAGAAAATCGTGAAAGATGTTTATCAACACATTATTAATGTTGTTAACTATCTATTACATATGACTAGCTGTACAGGATCTACCATTACTTTACATAAAGAGTAATAACTGTTATTTCCAATCTTTATTCAATCTTGCAATAGAAAAATATGTCTAATCACTAACGTCAAGAATTTATTTGATCACTATTAAACGGTTTTCTATTATTACAAAACCGTTGTGGCATCACTTAACAGAGATTTTGGGAATGTGTATGTAAGGGATTTCCGAGGTCGAACTGATTGGACGTCAAATCGCTCGTGCACTTATAGAATGTGTTATTCTAGCTAAGCAAACAATAGCATACATTTATCAGTTCTATATTATTGAGAATAATGTTCAATTTACATTTAAAAGGACGCGAGCAATTTGTTTCATCAGAGTTGACACTTATTGCTTTATGATATCTAACACGTTGTAACTGGTTCAGGCCGCTTCTGAAGCCAATGGAGCTCAAGAGAGCGTGACGAGCAGCGACTTCGACAAGTTCCTGGCTGAGCGTGCGGCTGCTGCAGACACGCTCCCCCCCGCCAACCCCCCCACCACCAACTCCACCACTACCACCCCCCGACATCGACAGATCAAAAAGGACGAGCAGGACTCTATGTTTGCGCTCTGATTAGCTAAGAGGCTTATTTAAACACCCGCCATTGATGCAGCGATTAGTTGTTGGGTCGAGGTAACGTTGGCTAGCTGTTAACTTCGAAAAGAATATTGTACTACAAATAACGTTAAAAAAAACTAAATGGTTTTTTAATTTTTAAAGTACCATATAAGAAAAATTGGTATATAATAAATTAAGTTTGCCAAGAAACCAAGTAGTATGTTAGTTGAAAACGGACTAATACGATTACTGTTGTAATTTAAATGTAACGTTACAAATAAACACTCCTTTCCCCCCCCCTCCCCCTTTCATGAACGTTATTTTACTTTAAACAACAGCACTGTGTTATTTTCAACTTTAAACTTGAAGTTAATTAATTTCTAATTATTATTTCATGATTGTGAAACCTAAGTAACTTTATCAATTAGACGTTACTAAATAATTTCAAAGTACATGCAATAATCTAAAATAAGATAAAATATAATAAATTGTAATAAAAAATTTAAATGTGATAAAATTGATTAAGGAATTTACTTTAATGAATTGACCTATTTTATTTTGTTGTATGGCAATCTTAATCTCACAAGGACCAAACTTTAAACCTTTTTGATTATTGTGATTAACCTCTAAAATATAGTAACTACTGCGTATCAAATGTCTCACTCATATATATAATATTATTAAATTCGACGTACTTTAATATATGTTATAAATAATGTATCGGCATTTGACTTGATCAAAATTGTGACTTTATATCAGCTAGACATAGCCAAGCAAATTAATTAAAGTTGTGCAGTCCGTGTCTCGGCCCAACGCTGTAATAGGACCGCGCTCCCGCTGCAACAGAGTGTGTGAGAGTGAGTTTGTTTCACAGCAACTCTATCGTCACGTGACCGCGTGCGGCCTTGCGATTGGTCCGCACTAAAATCTCCACCAATCACAGTTCGTTGTCGAGAGAGAGTCGATGTGAACCAAACTCACACTAGGACCTCAGCTGACCGCAGCACGTAGCCGTTAGACGTTCACTTATGTTTGCATCGAACCGTATTTATACCGCGTCGATTTTCTAATATAATCGTGATACACATATACCCGATATGCCGTTTGGTGCCTGGCTTTTTATAGCGATTGAAATATTTTAAGGTGAGTAATCGATTTCATCTACTTATAAATTGTTACTAAAATGTTATCGTTCGAAGTTCTTACATTCTAGATGTTCTAATAATATTCGAGTTCTCTTCAACTTAAAATACTTCAATATAAATGTTTTTGTAACAGCGCGGTGTGCAATAACGTTCATATTACGGCCGCGTAAATTGAAAATGTATTACATTAGGATAGGTTTATAAATAAGGAAAATTTCTTTAATATATTATGACTTTGTAGAATTCACTACACCACGGGAGCATTTAATACAAGACCACTGGCGTATTATTCGATAACTTGTACGGGTGACTTTTCAATTGTTTTAACTTTTTTAATAACATTTGTTTTAATAAAGTTCTTGAATTTATAATGAATTGTTTAAATATCCTATGTAAATGTGCAAAAGATAAATTGTTTTTAAAAATACGTATGAGATAACACACACATACGCACACACAACCTATGCCTACAGTCATAAAGCGATTAAAAAGTCATCTACATATAAATAGTATTAAAAAGATCGGAGGGTCATAATTGTGATATATATTGTTTTATATAGATGTGTATATCGTGGTACATTTATTTACTAGTTTTAGTGTTTACTAAGAGTAAATCAAGATTATGTATTTCTATATTAATTTAATACCTTCAGCGCAATTTGTTTTTGTTGACTAATGTTATGAGAGAATAAAACGAATTTGAAGTGTTGTTTACCTTCGAATAATATAAGAATGCTAAAATAGAAACCTGACACGAAAATAAACTGTAGCATTTTTTACTATTTTACCATGTAGATTTCATAAACAACAATATTTAACAGTCCATTGCTGGACATTAACCTCTTAGAAAGGTTTAGCAGATATCAATCATGATTCTAATAAGGGAACGTTCAAGTATTACGTAACGCATCTTTTGAAGATTTTTGACCCCCCCCCCCTCTCCCCCTTGTAACGCATCGTAACGTTTTTTTGTTAGACCCCCCCCCCTATCTAAACGCTACGTAACACTCAAGTGTCGTGTTTATATTTTATAATTTTTTTGCTTTACACACAATTGTTTTTCTCCTTAGTTTTTGCTAATAAACTCTATAAATAACCGCCCCTGTAACGCATCGTAACGTTTTACGAGAAATATTGCGTTACGTAATACTTGAACGCTCTTTAATATGTATTAATGAATTTACAGTTTCACTCTAATGTTCTTATCAGATCAACCTGTTCTCGACATAGCAGATTTTATTTATGTTTAACGGTGATAAACGATCGTGTAAACTCTATTTACAATGCAAATAAATTCTTCTGTAATGTTATGTGCAATATTAAATCTGCAAAAACATCTTGAACGGTCGTTGAACACCGTCTTTGTTTTGTTTTTAGACATGTTTTCACATTCTAAAGAACAAAAGTTACCCTAAACTTAATCTATGTACCAAAGTGTAATCCATTCACTAAACAAGTCATTCCACATTGTCTCAATTAAATGTTCTTTTGGTATTTATGTGATAATTAAAAAGAACAAGCTTAAATTAATAATTTAAAAGTGTTATTTTATGTTGTAATCGTTGTATTTAAGATAATAAAATAATTACCACATTCTTTTGTTTTATTTATTGTCTGTATACAAAACCACTTAATAACATCCTAAGCATGTCCACTATAGAAATAATGTTTATTTACTTCATTCAAAAAGTATCCTATGAAAGCCCCAGACAAGCTAAATGCGTTTGCTTCACGTACTATTCTGGTGTTAATAAGCCATAAAGCATGACATAAAAGCAGAACCTACTGGAAAGAACAAAACTTAATTTTTAAACACAAACTATAAGTATTTGCCATCACTAAATATATAAAGCGGCCTCGGCTCATTATTGACCAGAATTCTGGCATTCCCAGGATTCCGGTACTCCAGTACTCATCGATACCACCTCGCAGAAAAATGCCATTCAACGTTATTTTCGCAACGAAGCAATATATTTCCGAAACGAACGTCTCCTCCTATTCATTAATTCTTGAATAGGTAGAGATGCCCGTTTCTGAAGCTATTCATCCTCGCTCATGGGCTTCCGAATCCTCAGGACCCATGAGGATTTCGAATAGCTGCATATCGACGTTTGGTCAACCGGATGACATTTGCTGTACCCTACTATCGCACCAACATAAGTCAATCTTCGCCCATGACGCGTATGCCTTGTCTCGCTAACTCCCTCCGACGAATTGGATATCTTTACTGGTTATTTGGCTTCAATTAGGTCCAAATTAAGAGAGTTAATGGAATGATTTTTATTTTTGTAAAATTTTAGAGTTTAAATGCGTCTTTTAACTACTAAGTACGTTTATTAGCTTTAGTTGTAAATGCATGTAAGATTCACATCTAGTAGATGTAAATCGGAGCAACAATATATTAAATATTATCTATGTATGTAAGTGAGATTTTACAACAATTTTGTAAATGAAAATAAAAAAAAATCCGTGAGAACCTCACCTCGACCTCCTGACCGACCGTCGTTTCCCCGAGTCGTTTTCAGTCAGTGGGACATCAAATATTTCTGCTTTTATGAGACCATCCCACCAACAACGTACATAATACTTACACAACAAGCACAACAAAAAAAAAGAAAATAAAAGATTTTACATAGCGCCCCCACAGGCTACAAACTTTTTAGTCGGCCGATACCAAATCGGTGTAGTGTGCTGTCATACATGTTCATACTGATTCCGATTGTACTATCGACCTATTAAAAACTTGTAGTCTGCGCAGAGCCTAAACGCCTAAATTCTCGTGGGTCATTGGGTAATCTTAAACAAAGTCAAAGCCAATGAGAGAAAGAAAAACGCTTGCAACTTGTCTAGGGTAGCTGGGGTCTCGAAAATAAGGAATGTTAAAAAAGAGTAAATAAGTTTTAATTTTGTTTATTTATCAATTTCTGTATCCACAATAGATACAAAATTGCAGATTTGGCAGATACAATTGAATATTTACATTAATATAGACAGAATGACCAAATATACGTCGAAAATTACATTTTCTCAGATCATCATTTTAATTTATGAAAATATGTATTACTCATTAAGTGAGAACAACGTACTTACTTGTACTATTCAACTTAAGAATTTTAAATAAAAAATTCGCTACAAAAATACAATAGAACCATATTAGATCCGTTCAAATAATCTATTTGTTGTGATGAATATAAATGTACAAGCGTAGAATAGAATACAAAAATAACATTTCACTAACAAACTCTTGTTCGATGCAACTAATCTTGTACTAAGGAATGTGAAAACATTACACCATTATGATACAGAAATTATAAATACATTCATATTATACATAAACTAAGTCATGCTGCTGTTTATGCAAAATAAATTATGCTTTTAGAAAATAAATAATTGGTAAGCGGGCACTTGTACGAGATCCGGCTCGCAGACATGATACATGCTTGGAGCGTTTATCCAACCGAGTATTGCATCGTCTACATACAATGCGCACTATAACATAATCAAGTACAACCCTTAACACAATTTAGAGAACAGTCAACAGTCTAGCAAATGAAATGCAAACGTGTTAGTTTAAGTATAAAAGTAAATAATTATAATCTATACAGTTATGCTATGGAAGTCTCATAGGAGTGTTCTCGCCGACGAGCGCTTATAATTCGTCTCTGGACGGCAACTCGTCTTCGTCCTCGTCTTCGCCCTGAAATAGAAACCACACATTATACTTAAAGTTCAAAATGATCACAATCTAGTGCTGGGACATTAGAAGCTCCTTAAAAATTAGGCAACGGCCTAATAATTCAGGGTAATTGTGAACATTAAAATAATACACGTTATCTTTCGGATTACAAAGTAACAGTGAATAAAGGTTAGAAATTATCTAAGTTCAGAAACATTATGTAACGATACAATATCAGTCTCAAATGTTCGGCGATGATTCATGAAGTGACGGATGACACGTCTAAAAGATTATTATTTAGATTATATTCCGTCACTTGAGGAACAATTCTTTCTAGTTCGCACAAGTGATAATAGTATCACATGAGTGTTTTAATAAATAATTATATACAGTTGCATACAAAACTATCTATCCCCATATACATATACCCATGACATGAATCCTCTTTAAAAAGTTCTGAAACCATGGTGTAATATCGAACACAAATGGCGGGATACGACGTGAATTCGAATAACTTTTTTTTTTTAATACGGCGCTGTGGTAGTGCAAGCGCGTGCCGCTTAATGTTCTTTTTTTGAAAAAGGAGTTGCATTATGAAATTTAGTACAACATTATAACACTAGTTTGAATGATATTGTGTTTGCTATGAAACAGGATGTTTTAATGTTAGCAATAAGCTGGCTGTTTTGAAACTTTTATAGAGGATTTATAGCATGGGTGTAAATAAAATCACTAACATCACATAAGATGAAATAATATGACTATTATTTTAGCATTTATGACATAAAAATATTGTCATACTTTAAATATCTACAGCGCTCCTTTTTATTTTTAACTAACGACCCAGTACGGATTCGAACGGTTTTTTAAAAATTCTTGGATTACCTGTACTATAATATGCATGTGTTACATATATAAACCTTTCTCTTAAATCACTATCTATTGCTGAAAAGTACATCAAAATCCGTTGAATAGTTTAAAAGATCCAAGTGAACAGATAACAGAAGCAATGTAATTTTATACTATGTAATGAAGCAAGACATATACTCGAAACATTTAGTAACATTTTGTATGAGAATATTTGTTTTTTAAAAAAATATATAGGTCACATTTTTATCTGACAAGTTAACATAATAAATTCTTTGATTTAATTTCTATATCACGGTTGAGTTTGCTACAAAATAAATACTGTTTTTGATAACAGAGTGTGGTGTGGCTCCGTATAAGTGGTACACGTATAAAGGGGACTGATATCTGTTATCTCGTTACATATATTATTTTTATGTCTTTTCTATTACGTTAATTAGAATTGTTATTGTGGTTTTAATTGGTATATCAGTTTTTACTTTTATGAGTGTTACGTGGTATACCTAGAAATTTTTGGGTAGGTACAACTAACTTGGAGACAGAGGAAGTCGTTGTTGTGCAAATATCTCAAATAGGTCTAACGCCGCATTTGTATTAGGCTTACTTAAGATAGTGATGAAAAGTCCTACATCGTACACATTAAAGTTATATTTGCACATCAACGAGTTCTTTTGGTTCCGATAGTTATTAATACTTCCTTTGTTGCGGAGGTCAGATGCCAGTCGCTCTGTGTAAAAACTGATATTCAGGTAAAACCGGTTGAACTGGTACCCGACCCCAAATATTGGGAATAATAAAGGGTAGGAAGATGATGAGTTATTAATACTTCCTGCATTACATTTGCATGAGGCGGACTTAATGCCGAATTTAATGCATGTTCTACCAGTAAATCACATGGGAAAATGTACCATAAGTAGAATATGCACTATAATAAATATGTACAATTATCTATTTTACATTGGTTAACAGTACTCAAAGAGCTACGTATCTTGAACACTATAGAGGAATTGAAGACAAAGAAAACCATTACGTATAGCTTAGGAGACCTTGTAACAGACACACAACGCCTTAACAGCACCTCACGTACTGTCAGAGCGTTGTGTGTGTGCTCCCATCATCAAGGGATGTACACAATTATTATTTTTATTTCAGTATTATAGTGGTGGCATTATTACTTACCACACTAGGGACGGGTTCAGCCGCTTCACCGTCAGTCTCGATGAACTTGGTCATCGCTGCGAGCGTCCTCTCACCATTGTAGTCACGCACCTAAAATAATTGAAATTCCTTTTTTAATTAAATTGTCGTACATAAACAGAGAACCTATACTAATATTATAAGCCGAAGAGTATTGTTGCATGGTTAAACGCGCTAATCTCAGACCGTACTGGAAAATACTTTTAATGTGGAATAGCCCAATTATCGAAGAAGGTTATAGGCCATATAACATCACGTTTATAATTCGTTTGTGAGACGCAATCGAAGTTGCGGAAAGCAGTTAGTCGAGGATAAATAAAAAGTGTAATGAGGGCAAAGAGAGTTAGTCAGAAATAACTTTATTTTATTAAAAAAATGTATTTGAAATCGTGTTTTATGTGTACTCTAAAGTCATATATATAAGACACATGATAGCAAGAATATGGTTTTGTAATATATTTAACAAAATGAAGATGCACACAATATGCCCGAACCGATATACAACCGCTCATTTGCAAGGGGTTGAGCCTTATAAGAACCACAGAGGAGAATTTCCAAATCTTTCAACTTTTAAACAAATTATGCGTTTTAAGAAATATATTTAATAAAGTACAGACCTGGTTATCCTTGGTGTAATATTTGATGGTGGGGAAAGAGGTAATCTTGGTGTGTTCCAACTCATTGACGGTGGCGTCGATCTTAGCGATGACGACATCATCGTCCTTCTCGAAGTGTTCACCCAGTTTGTCGTAGATGGGAACCAGCTGTTTGCAGTGTCCGCACCTTTTGAGAAAAAAAAAACATTTTATGAGTTTATTGGTAAAGTTAATGAACATACGAGTACAATGTCCCGCTTTATTAATAGTCATCCTTAAAGCCTTAGTGTAATTCAGACATTATTTGTCAAGTCTGGGTGTTTTTTGAGTCCATTTTATGTATATATGTGGAATCCCCGCGACACCAGACAATATACCCAGCGAGGGATTTTGCTATTAGAAAAATAAACACAAATAAAGAACTCCACAGTATTGATACCTTTAATATGAATACTATATTAAATTGAATGTTGTACAACCTTTGCAAATCAGTTCGCAAGTATACTCAACTACAATACAGTTGCCAAGAAAACTCTACGGGTATCTAAACGTATGATTTTCAATAAGATTTATCTCTCTCTCTCTCTCTCTCTTACAAAAAAAAGCTTTATAAAAAGTAATAAATAGGAGACCTTTCATGTATATTAGAATACGTGGTTGACAAAACAGTTTTTTGAAGGTTCAAATTATTTCGACGTAAAATAAGATCTTTCTATTCCCATTGTTCATTTCTTAATACTCAGCTAAATTTAAGGCCTACAAAACCTGACCATGAAAAACGTCGTAATGTTGTAAACTACAAAGGATCATTAATGATTTAAACAAGTAGGTATAAACTCCATAACTCCATACATTTTATAGTATATAATTATATTTAATATGAATTCACAATTCATTTTTGGAACAAAACGGTAACAGCCATTACACAAGCAATTTGTTCAGTAATATCTGTAAATATGTTGCGATGTATTTACATAATGGAACAAATGATCAATTTCCAGGTCACCGCGTAAATGACAACGGATTAATGCCAGCTCACTGAATACAAGCTAACGAGGTGTTCAGATACATTATTTATTACACTTGTGTAAACTATAGGTACTGTCATTTTTACCTGACTTGGAAAAAAGGTTTTAATTTAGTTTTTTTTATTTGATTTGCATTTTTCGGTTTGAGAGGGTGAACAATCCGTTTAATCATCATCATCTCAATCAAAAAACGTCCCCATTGCTGAACGGCCCATGTTCAGCAATGGGGACGTTTAATAATGGTAACGCAAAATATTCGTTATAAGAACTGGTCCTGTTCTGCACACACCTAACGGTTTCCTGCGACCACTTTGCAGGGGGCATATCTAACTAACCGTTTGATCTTACCAGCACACCGTTTGAAAAAAAGTAAATTTCATGAATGTGGAATATACTCTAAATTCATCATTATATAGGCGTTTTAATATCGGTAATACTTTTGAATCATTAATTAAAAGGAATTGAGATATCTAAAATCTCATCGTCAAATCTTATCTTTCCATTATTAAATTCTCATTACACTATAATTCACTTTATTAACGCATCGAAATCATTTCGCAATTATCGATATTTTACGCTACAGTATATGAAATTACATCATAATTTAACTTCAGCTGGCTGTTATTGAACTCGACCTAGAAACTGAAACAAGCTGCTTTAATAACGTTGTGTTGTCAGCATCAATAATGTTTGTACTGAACAGTGGGGGCGCACTTGTTTAAATAAAAATGGTAGCATGGGGTCATTGAGACACGCGTGGCCTTCTTTGGCAAGTGCCTTTTCTTGTAACATTAATCTTTTAAAGACAGTCTTTTGTTTCGGTGTTTTAAAAGACAACTCCCGCACTAAGAATATAATAACGTGTCGCGGGGGATTTTATGTATCAAATATTAAATAAATAAATAAATATTCCGGACATCTAACACACAACGCCATCTAGTCCCAAGCTAAGCAGAGCTTGTGTTATGAGTACTAGACAACTGATATAAATACTTATATACTTTTTTTTTGTAAATACGTACATATTATACATAGAAAACACCCAAACTCCGAAACAAATATTTGCAGATCATACAAACATTTGGAATCGAACCCCAGACCTCAAGCTTAGCAGTCGCATACGCTACCACTACGCCACCGAGGCAGTCGTATCAAAACACATCGTACATTTGGTAAAAATGTTAGCATGATTAAAAATTAATGTCAATACTGTAAGTGTTATAGCAACTGTATGTACTTGTAACTGTGTAAACTAGAAAAAGGTCATTAAAAGACAAATACTAAGTGTTGTTGCACTTAATATGAATTAATGAATGTTGAATAGGTCAAAATAACAAAGAGGACTAACACACAATAAGATTAATTGTAAATACGGTACAATTGAATTTATATTCACTGTTTACTGATAGGTACAAAGCCTAACTATTGGATGTTTTTTTTATGTAATAGGAGGCAAACGAGCAGGCGTATCGCCTGATGGTAAGCGGTTGCCGCCGCCCATGGACACCTGCAACACCAGAGGCGTCACAAGTGCGTTGCCGGCCTTTGGGGAAATGGAAAGAGGGATGGGGGAAGGGTTGGGAAGTGGGCCTCCGGTACCGTCACTCACTCGGTGAAACACAGCGCAGGCGCTATTTCACACCGGTTTTCAGTGAGGCCGTGATATCTCTCCGGTCGAGCCGGCCCATTCATGCCGAAGCGTGGCTCTCCCACGGACAAAACGGAATATATCAATGAAATACTTTTAAGTTATTGTCAACATGATTATATTGAATACATTCAGGAATTAATTATTACGGAGTGTCACCACTTTTATCTATTACGTGGACGTCTTATGAGAGTAAGAGCCTACTAGCCTAACTTTTTTTTGATAGCCTGCAGAAGTAACTCTGCTTAGCCTGATGGAAAGCTCAAGGAGAATACAACAGGATCACCACTCTCATTATGAAAGCAGACAACGCAGTATGGCATCGCATGGTTTAACTACGAAGAACAATAGTGGAGAGAAGGAAAAGTTGAGTCCGACTCTTGTGGGTGTTTTTGGTTTATATCAACCCGTCTGACCAGCGCAGAAGACCAAAACCTCCCACCCTCTGCATACTAAATTTCATGAAAATCATTGAGTTTTCTGAGACTCGGATTATGTATATACAAGAATTGTTCGTTTAAACTTAGTAAATATATAGCTGTGATGACAAAGGCGTGATAAATAAATCCAACTTGCAAGACAAAGAACAATAGGATAAACTGTAAACAAACTCCATTCGCCAAATCATAATTCAACACAAACAAAATATTTTGTGTATAGATGAATTATTTATAATCAGTTTAATCACTCATTCAAGGTAATTCTTAACCATTCAAAAGCAATTCAGTCGAACAATAGAATTTAGTTTTTATCAATTATTAACTATTGTTGGGGATAATCGGGGTATTTAATAATATTATTTATCTTATTTATTATATATAACTGCCTCGTTGGTCTAGTGGTTAGCGTAAGCGACTGCAAATCAAGAGGTCTCGGGTTCAATTCCCGGGTCGGACTGCTGTTGGGTTTTTCCTACAAGAAATTCCTAATAGCAGCCCGGAGTATGGAAGATGGCGGTGTTTCCTGCCCGTGCTTCGGAGAGCACGTTAAGCCGTCGGTCCCGGTTGTCATGAACATCTATGGCAATCGTTGTTGGGAAGTCAATATACTGACAACTAGTTCAACCTTCGAATTCAGTTCGCCCTCAGGGTTGCGGAGGTCAGATGCCAGTCGCTCTGTGTAAAAACTGATATTCAGGTAAAACCGGTTGAACTGGTAGCCGACCCCAAATATTGGGAATAATAAAGGCTAGGAAGATGATGATTTATCTTATTTATTATGTTATCTTCATTGTACACATATAAACAGAACAAAATAGAGTTACAACATATAAATGTAACAATCAGCGGATGCCGAATATTATGATAGTGTGGATAACGGTTTTTATTTCTAGAAAAATGGCGTTCGTTTGCGCCTAGCATTTTGATAATATTCGTTTTCATCTAGCTATATTGTATACTGTACCGGAAGATTTCTATGACTTCAGTATAATTTAATTCAGTGGTAAAATAATCTACACTAATATTACAAATCTTTCCTAGATTTCTATTTTTGTATGTAACGAATAAACTCAAAAAGTACTGGACCGATTTTAAAAATTCTTTCACCATTCGAAAGCTACATTATCCACGAGTAACATAGGCTACATTTTATTTTGGAAAAAAATAGGGTTCCGTAAGATATTTGCGTTTTTCAAGAAACAAGGTGTAAAAAATCAACCAGAAAAGTTACTTATTTTATGATTTACAATAATATAGCTTATACATCAGAACAACACGTAGGCTATAATTTATAAAGATACTAGCTTCGCCTCGCGACGTTGCCTGTGATTATTGTCGTACCGCGGGTAGCACCGCGGGGTTCAGCTAGTGCTATATAAATGGCTGTCCAAGCTTCCATACACCCAAAATTGACAAGGATTGTATTTATCCCAGTAGCTAGACATAGGTCTATTTTTAGAAATGAGGGTTTGGCCTACTTTGCCACGCTGCAAGCGACAAGAATTCCTTCCCTTTGCACTACTGTTTTCCTGGTAGTATGCTCCTTGAATCACGTCGCCCATGGCATGAATAAAATTAAATAATTATTTAAAATATATAACACACAACGCCATCTAGTCCCAAGCTGAGCAGAGCTGTTTTATGGGTACTAGACAACTGATATCTTCACCAAACTCCGAAATAAATATTTGCATGTCATACAAAGATTTGGTCCGATTAGGGATCAAACCCGAGACCTCAAGTACAGCAGTCGTAACAAAGGATAAATCAAGTACTTACCATGGAGCGTAGAATTCAACAAGGACTTTCTTGGTTTCATCAAAAACAACTTCATCGAAGTTGGAGGCGACGAGCACCTTGACGGGTTTGGCGGCCCAGTCTTCGGGCAACGCTTCGCTAAGCAGGTGCTGTTTCAATGTACCAGCGAAGAAGGATTGGATGAATTCCTGAGAAGAAAAAACATATTAATTAATATTTTTATACTATCTTATAACATGCATTGTGTTTTAAGTAAAAGCTTGTACATCATATTTTTTGTAATACAAATATAATTATCGTGTCACGTGGTTGCTCACGGTGAACCACCGAAACGATTTAACCGATTATAACGTTTTTTTTAAATGAGTGTTTTGTGCGCGCCTAAGATAGGATAGTTTTAATATCACGCTTAGGCCAATAGGAACCGAACATGGTTGAAAATAGACGCAGACGAAATTGCGTGAGTCAGTCCCACTAATATAATAAACGCGAAAATTTGTAAGTCCATACTTATGGAGACTTATGAATGTATGGATGGATATTTGCTCATGTAGCTTATACATCAGAATAATACATAGGCTACAATTTATAAAGATATAGCGTCGCCTCGCGGCGTTGCATGCGGTTATTGTTATAACGCGGGTAGCACCGCGGGGTTCAGCTTGTAATTCTATAAAAAAAAGCTTTCAAGTGACAGTACACAGAATAGGGTCAAGTGTCGTGTAGGGTCAATGATCTTTATAACTTTTAATTATGTCCCTTAATGACGACTTTATTATTTCTAATTACATACTTAAACGAAGCTCAAAGTACTATATCATCTTATGATTATCGCCAACAGTCATTTGACTTACAGAATCCTACTACTATTATAAAGGCGAAAGTTTGTAAGTATGGATGTATGTATGTATGGATGTTTGTTATTCTTTCACGTAAAAACTACTGAATGGATTTGAATGAAACTTTACCACAATATAGCTTATACATCAGAATAACACATAGGCTACTATTTATAAAGATATAGCTTCGCCTCGCGGCGTTGCCCGCAGTTATCATCGTACCGCGGGTAGCACCGCGGGGTTCAGCTAGTACTAAATAAATATTCCTTGTTCTTACAGAGACACGCAACTTTTGACTGGCATCAGGCATACATCTAAAATATTCTGCACGCTTGGCGATTCGCCACGATACACTGAAGGAATAATCCTTCGTTCGTGGAGATTACCAGACGACAGAAGCGCGTATACGTAGCGTTTCTCCCGCTTATAGAGACGACACATTTTTTTTGTCGTCAAGGTGGAAAAACCCCTTCGGATCTCCGGCTCCGGACTGAGGAGCTAGGTATGTGGTGAGTCCACTAAAAGCCACCCCAGCGGTCGGACTCAGGCGCCCTGCTCTGGGGAGGACCCGGATCAAGATATTTCAGCCTAACCCCCTCCCTCCCCGGAACGACACCGCGTCTATAGACTATCCTAGAGGAAACTATAGAGACGACCCCTAACTATGCCCACTACTAAACATATGCGGACTTGATTCAAATATATAATTCAACCACTTTGACTCGTATACTCCTTTACGTAAAATTTACAAAAGCGTACAGAATCAATTAAATATACGTGACGAGCGGTCATGAGAAGCGTGACTGCAACATTATCAACGGTTTTACTACTAAAAATTATACGCTCACACGTTGATCGGGGACATAACAAAACACACTTATGGGAACCATGTACTTAATCATTTAAGTAGCTGAGGGCCGAGTGTAACTGATAACGAAAACTGGGTTCTTTTAATAGAAATTAACTCGATAGTTACGGTAACTGCGTTCGGCGTTACGATTGGCCTACATTGAAATCATCACCAATCACAAACACCTAACACGCTTGTCGAGATCATATAAACCTACTTATGCAACAAGGAACCAATCCACTAACATGCCAAAACCTAAATAAGAACCCTATTTATAAGTAGTTTAGGATAATTCTTTAATTTTGCATGTGTATGGATTGGTTCCTTGTTGCATAAGTAGGTCCATATGGTATCGATGTAAAATGAACGGGAAGGGATTTATCGAAATATGATAAGTAATAACATAAGACAAAAACTGTTTTTGAAAGAAATCAGAAAGGAAGTGGCCACGATGGAGATACATAGCAAATGACGTACGGAGAAAAGGTCAAAATTCAGACGAATAATTTACCTTTTCTCTCAATGTCTCAAAATCTCTCAAGATCTCAATGTATCAAAGTTAGCTGATGAACCTTTACAAATAAAATTAAACTAATAGTAATTACACACGGGATAAATAAATACCGTAGAGATTGGTCATAATGTTTTTTTAAAGACTACTGCCGCACTAGGAATAAATCCTGTGTCGCGGGGGATTTTATAAACATACATGTAACGGACACAAAAAACACCCAGACTCAGAACAACAATTTGTACATCACACAAAGTGTTGTCCCATGTAGGATTTGAACCAACAACACTGCTAAGTAAGAAGCAGCACAGCGACCGCTTAAACCACTAGGCCATGCGTGCAGTCATAATAATAGACTTACAAACAGCATCTGGTTAAAGAAAATATTCCTCTTTCAAATAATACTATTGTTATTTTATTCAAAAGAGTTTAAGACTTTCTTAGTAATACTTAGACGTCGATAAACCATAACTGATCGTAAAATAGCGTTAAAGAAACGTAATTGTTTCTGTTTGTTATAAAACATTCTCGAGCAATAAGTTTAACGAGTGTATCGGTAGTTATCAGCACTGAATTTTTGTTACATATTAATATTTTAAGAAAAAGAATCAAAATTACACATATTTCCTAAACAGGATCCTCTGATGCAAGGACTCCAAATTAATTATGTCATAATGCGCATTATAACGTAACGAAGACAGAAATAAGCTGTAACAATTCTTTCACGTAGTGTATTGTTCAAATTCTATATTTGATAAACATCTGATCTTATCTACAGTGCGATAATATTTTTTCCTTTATTTATCTTTGTTACAAATCGTCCCAATTAAAAATAAAACCGGGGGTTCCCTACAAACCTGTAGGTATATCATATGCTGTAACTAAAAATGTATGCTGTTTGCAGTTTTTCCTTTATCTGTGCTATAAAACGTTGCTTCGAACCAATTTTCAAGATTCTTATGCGAAGTACCCTCTAGGTTTTGATTCAATTGCGAGTCTCGAATATTTACTGCATAAACGGCTGTATTTTTTGATTGCGTTGACTCAGAAATTTGAATTTTTTTCACAGCTCTAAGGGTCAGTAGACCCGAGTATTTGATATGAATTTCAGCTTGATAACTTGACAGTCAGTCTTAACAGCTTGAGAAGAATGGTCTCGACAGACAGACGGACAACAAAGTGAAACTATAAGGGTTCCGTTCGTTTCCTTTAAGGTACGGAACCCTAAAAATTGAGAGCAGAAGAAAGACAAAAACCCTACAATATTTGATATGATAAAATTTTTGCGACATCAAACTCCATCCTTTTATGTAACTAGATCAGTAAATTTAAACACGAAACGATTTGTAGAGCTTACATAATGGGTACCGTCAAAAAAAATTCTAAGTTAATTGCTTGCATGCAAAGTTCCATATAGAAGATTCAAAACAACGCTTTTTATGCCCAGTTCCAATATTTGAAAAACGATTCGTTCTAGGTACGAACAGTAGTATATTATACTGGGCGTAAGCTAAAAACGTTCCTATAAAAAATAAATTAAGGAACGGTATTCACGACTCGTAGTCGGTTGTAGAAAATTTTTACACGATGACGATTCGTTAAGTATAGGAACCGGGCATAAGTAAATATTTTTAGATCGTAATACATTATAATAAACGTTGATCACAAAACTGCAGGAGGTAAATGGATGACGAATACAAGCCGTCAGAAAAGAGGTCGACTGACTGACGAACACGTCATGTTATCAGCATAACTTTGTGTGGTGTGACTACAAGTATGATTACTGGGTGGCAATATGATCTTATTCATATCACTGTAATGAGATGTTGTAACGCTACTTATTACTGTCTGTTTATTTATTTTCTTCGCTAATATAGTAAACTTTCTTCTTTTAATTACCATATATTTATACGCGAAATTTACTCGAAGTGAAAGTAAAAACTGAAATGTTTAATTACATACACGAATTACACAGCCGCATTATTTTAATTATTTTTTAATTCATTGACGAATTTGAGTACATTTGGACGAGATAATCACATGACATTTAATAACAAGTAATTGATGTTACATGTTAATGATTTATTTTTAGTGAAATTTTGAACAATCTTATAAGAGTTACATATATTAAGAAATTGACAGTAGGCTATTTAACAAAAATTGACTTACCTCAATGGCGTTGGCGGAGAGTTCGTTGCTGACGGGTTTGTACTTGGCCATATCTTGCTCCAGAGCGATAAGACGAGCTGATGGGACCTCATCCTTCTTCATGCCGAAGAACTCAAGGATTCTGGATCATAGAGAAAAAAAATTAAATACCTAATTCAGACTACTTAGTTTTTTTGAGTAAAGTTATGGTGTCTACGATTCTATTTAGCTTATTTTTATTTAAAAGGGACTCGCATTATGAATATACATCCTGTATCACGGGGGAGTTTACTAGCATACACGAAACTGAAACAAAGAACACCTAGACTAGGAACTACAATTTGTGGGTCAAACAGTGTTGTCCCATGTGGGATTTGAACCCACAACACTTGGCGCAATAGAAAGCGGCGTGGCGACCGCTTAAACCACTAGGCCAACCGTGCAGTTGAATGATGAGATTAATGTATCAGATAAATAGTTATTTAAATACACTGCCACAACCGGTTATATGTTACGTCATTTACTTTATTCGACCCCGATTTCAACATACTATTTTAAAATACAGGAAAGTTCAAGCCCACAGACAGTTTAATTCGAAAGTAAACGTATAATATAGTCCTTATTTCTTATGTCACGAACCTGCTAAAATTATCACAATCAAGTGTTTGATCGTGTTTTCGACATGAAATTTTATATCGCCATAATATGAACGGGAAAAAAACACTTCGGACAAATAGTTTCGTAAAATAGAAACCGTAGGAGGAAAAACCTCGGCGCTGTAGGAAATCACATGTTTTTAGTTTTAGTTTAGTAAGCATTTTTTTAGTATTTAGTAAGTATTTTTACCTCTGGTGTTCATCCTCATCGGCATCAATAGCAACTGACATGATCCTGTCACGGTAGGTCTTAGAAACAGGTTTGAGTTCTTCAACGTATTTTTCAAAGTCGCCATTTTTCTACACAAACATTAAATAAACATTGTAGGAGTTGAATAGAATACACTTTGTAAGGTTCATTGCCTAAGAGTACAATGAACTTTGCTTTTTTTTGTCTACGTCTAAAGTCGTGTTCTTTTTGCGTGTGAATAACTAAGGCGGGTTAAGATAACGGATATTATTGACCTTTTAATGACTTTTGATGGCGTTTCTACTATGTTTGTAACTAGTTGGGACATTTAAAGAAAAAGCAATCCCGTACTAGGAATGTATACCGGGTAAAGTATCGGCGGGGACTTCATAAAGCAAACGGACCTAAAAAACTAAATGATATTTATTTTGTAAGTATCTCGGACTTTACAGCTACAAGGCCGTTCCTAAGAATCACTCTGGGAAGAAATGCCGAAACAAACCACAGAGGTGTCTTTATTTTTAAGTCCGTGAATACTAATTAATTACAAAATAATAAAATCTATGCGAGTATAGTATAGGATTCGGGTTGGACTTTTGAAGAAAGGACCATAGTCTTGAGTCTGAGTCTCGGCCTGCCCATGCAGACATAAAAACATGCTTACAAGTATACATGTGAAGATAATAAAAGCTTTTTAAAAACACACACGACTCAGAACACTAATTCGTAAATCACTCAAAGTGTGTATACCACACTCAAAAGAGGTTATCGCTTAAACCATTATACCACTGGTGCAGTAATTTTCGCTATAAAATTGTTGTAGAACCTATAAAAATCTATACCCGTTTCAACAGAACATTGTCGTGTGTTGTAGAGTTCATTAACCGCCGCACATGGTCGATAGTAAAATAACGGTGAAAGTGCACATCGATAGGTCATCCGTACATTCGAATGTACTAGTCATAATCATAACTGTCAACTGTCAAGTACATGAAAGTACGTCTTGTCAAACCACTTTCGAGATTGAAACTGCATCGAAAGTTAAATTCTACGAATTATATTTTTTAAACTAGCCTTTGCGGTACGGCTCTGCCCACGTAAATGAAGAATATCGCGTTGATTCTTCAAACTGATGTAACTTTTTTTATTAATGAACCGATTGAAATGAAACAAACAATAAATGTCAAGTGGGAAAATCACAGTGAAAACCCTATTTCAATTGATAAAACCGTCTTTGAGATTAGCGTGCACAAACAAACAAGACATACAGACAAAAATTGTAAAATGTTTTAGGTTTTATTGCGTTCATAAACATCCCCCTGCAATGGTTTTTCTTATATATCCTTTCATGTACAGACAGCAACCAGTTACAATTTTATTATATATATTGATTGTCCTTGACTGTCCTTCAGTGCTACTGCGTATAGTAGGTACATCTGTCTCAAGAAACGTGTTATAAAAACAGGTTTCTTGTATAGTAATGGATACTTGTCTAGTGTATCGTATTATTAAACTATTTTTAAACTTGGTATATCGAAAATTACGTTAATTACTTCGAAATAAGAATAGGAGTGAAAACATTTTAAAAACTATTCACACATTAATTTTTTTTTCTTTTTTGTCAGGGATAATGGTTTATAGATTTTTATTTCTCCTGCACCAGAAAAATAGTGTTTCACATGTACACATATCCTGTTTTATATAACAAAAGAAAATATGAAAGTAATTTAAAAAAATACAAATACGACAAGTAGAGGTTATGTTATCTGGTATAGAAAGGTGAGTTAAAACTTGGACATATTCCCTAACAAGTTGACCTACATAAATATTTATATATAAATGTTATGTTGGTTTGTGTACGCTTCAAAAACTCAAAAAGTTCTGCACCGATCAAGCTGACATTTTAGAATGATATATAATCCACATCAAGAATTATTTTCATTTAATTTTTGCATCAGTCGCATATCCGCGACTGCGAAAAAACACGAAAAAACGCGGGCGGAGCCGCGGGCAACAGCTAGTATTTATAAATATATATATCACAACCAGCACACAAAATTGTTCCAATATTGCCTTAAACACTTTACTACATAGAATAAATAGATAATTAAGTAAAATAGTTGTTTTTTTTTACATACCTTGGATAGGAACAAGAGAAGGTGGTACTTGATCTGTCCACCGAAGATCTTGGAAGCTGTCTCGTGGGAGAATTCAACAATTGTGGGCATGGCGTTCACAAACACCCAGGTCTTGAAAACATCCTCGTCGAATTTCTCAGCATCAAACTTAACACGGGGCTCCTCGAACTGTACAACAAATGTCATATATTTAGAGCTTAGTAGTAGAAATTTTATTTTAAAAATACTTTTTTCTAAAGGAATAAACTAAATCATTTATTTAGGGATCTGTGTCAGTTTCTGATTAATAGTGAATTAATTATATTATAATTATTTAATTTTAGTCAGTGTCAAATTAAAATCAAAATAATTTATCGACCATGTTGATAAGATGTTAAATTACCACCCATTATTTATTATCAGTTAATAAATATTATTAGGCATTAAATACAATGTATTGGACAAATTTAATGCAACTTAAAATATTATCTATCTGCTAGGATGGAAGGGTAGTAACCTTTCTTATCTCTGTTTTATTTGATAAATAACTTTAAACTTAATTTTAATAATGATTTAAAAAAAATATATATGAAATTTTAATTAATACACCTGTTCAATTTTTTTTTTTTTAATTTGCAAAAGAATAATCAATGGCATTCACTTGTTTAAAAAACTTATTACCCTTTCTCCCTCCACAAGGTAACTGCATAAAATGGTAATACTGAAACTTCTGTATAATATTGTGCAATGAAAAAGTTCATGTCAAAAAATCCTTATTCATAAACATTATTTGTTCAGCAAAAATTTGGTGTTATTTTCAACTTTAAGGATGATTAACATTTAGTTAAATAATGTTTAAGAATAAGGGGGTAAGTGTGAATTACTTTACAAATGAAATAAATATGAAATATACTTACGTTCTTGAAGAGAACAACATCTTCATCTTCAGCTTCTAGTTCACCAAACAGTTTTTCATCAGACACAATGGCGAAGACTTGGTCGTCCACAGCACTGGCAACATTTGAGAAGGCTTTAGCTTTCTCACTGTTTGAGTCAGAGAAGAAACCAAATACAATGACATTGTTTGCTCCAATCAATTCTTTAGCCTGTTCCGCTGATGTCACTTCAATAGCTGGAGGACCAGTCTTCTTCTTCAACCAAGTGATGATGTCATCAGCCTGGCGACCACCTGCCAAACAATAACCACAATTACCACACTTTATAATTACTACACACACTATGGACAGCTAATATTAAATTTTATGACTGGTTCATGTGTTTTTAAATTAAACACACTATAAAATTTTACAATTAGCATTACTACTAATTATTAAACAACTGAGAGCTGTAATAAGGTGTGACAAATACATTTCTATCAATATTTAACAATTTATTAATGGACCATGTAAAGATCGAATTAAAACATGTGATAATTTCGCTTCGCCTACCTGAGTAATCAACAGGGCTGCCGTGCCTGAAGAATTTAAGAGTAGGGTATCCCCTGACACCATAGCTCTCAGCAAGTTCCTGTTCTTGCGTGGCATCTACTTTAGCGAGCTTGATAGGCGATTCTTCCTCAGCCAACTTGGTAGCGGCTTTTGCGTATTCTGGAGCGAGTGACTTGCAGTGTCCGCACCATGGTGCATCTGTAAATAAGTCAGTGTGTCACAAAAGGTATGAACTAAACGTGCCGGCACACGCGCTTGCAGACCGCCAGCCGATGAATTTAAAATAAATATTATAGCAAAAATCTAATTAGAATAAGTGTTATACTGCACATGTAAAAAATAAGTCATACATCTCAAACAAATTCCAATAAAACTTACAGAATTCCACTAAGATGAAGTTGTTTGCCGCAATAACACTATCGAAATTAGATTTACTTAGTACGAGTACATTTTCTTCAGTGGGTACTTCATCGGCCAAAGCGGCACCCAAAAGGGCTATCGCCGTAAAAATAATTAGTTTCATTTTGAAATAGTCAGCACTCCACAAGCCTGCTCCGAAGATGAAACTCTACAAAATGCCGAAATACTGCCACTTCATTCACTCCCGTCTCACTTGACGTGGCAGCGTCGATCGTGTGTTATGCTGTGATTGGTTGGTTTGATACTTTTTAAACAAAGGGTGACTAAGATCAAAATAAAGAAAGGATTGTAAAAGAATTTAATATTCTACAGACTTAAAAAAAGAGATGGATATTAATTTTATAAATAATATGGAAAGATTAAGCAGAATTATTATTTTCAAATTATGCATTGTTTATATCCAGACCAAACAACTTTTACCTTATTTTTCTTCTTGAATCCACAGTGATTTTTCTGTCTGATGGAAATCATGAGCAGAATCCAAAAGTAGTGATCACCATACTCATTATGTATGCAGACTATGGAATAATGCGGCATGGTGACCCACACTATGGCGGCCTATTGCGGAAATGCTTATTTATCATTGGGCCTCCAGCCTCGTAGTCACCAACGAAACACGACAGCACGAATGCTGTAATTTTCGGTTGGTCTTTTGTGAGAGGGTAGTACTGCCCTGGTCGAGCCGGAACGTTCGTGCTGAAATCAGCGTGACTCTTCCTAATAAATTCAACAAAAATTACAAGTGCGACACGGGATAACCCTGTGCCGCACTCTTAATTCATGAGCACGTAAAACATGCACCTATCAGCGTCAATTCGTCTTGAATATGAAGTCATAAATTCTTTACGAAACCTGAAGGTAGTCCTGCAATTCTCAAGTCCTCAAAGTCTTTCCATTAAGCTTTTCAATTAAAGTTATTAAGAGAGCGAAAAGCTATTATTAACTTTCGATCATGTGCTTATTGATCAGTCAATCTAGAAGTAGATTATTTGTGCCTCCTAATCCAACTCCAATAAGACTGCATCGCTGCTCTTAAAGTTGAGCTTAGCAGCTGACATGAATAACTTCAAACGAAATGCAATTAAAATTATTCTTAGCTTGTATTGTAATGTTATATGTATATCCAGTAAAATTCGCCAATAGTTTCAAGTCTAGAAACATGAATTTAAAGAAAAGTGCACACCCTCAGAAGTCCGCGTCTAATAAAACACCTGAAATTAAATTGTAAACTCGGATGATAGTCACATATTTAAATAACATTTCTCCTGTAGTGAGCCTATCGTTTCTTACAGAATTACTAAGCCTCTGAAAGTGCATTTAACACAAAGCTCTTTAGTGTGCCAGCTGGCAAATGAATGAACTTTTGAATTGTTTCTCTTACTATCCTTTAAACGCACCTGCACTTTGTACTCACAAAAATTCGATCTGTCAATGTCAAAATTGGTAAACAACATTTGTTGACAAACTTAGAAGTTTTTGTAGTATTAATTTTGAACGTTTATAGATTAAACAATATCGAAAAGTTAAATCATTTTATCATACAATATAATAAAGCATCTTGTTTAATGCAAACCTCAACCATTCTATATAATGATGCAAAATATAATACCTACGTTGCAATGTTATGCAGTAGCAGTAAAAAATTATAGGCAGTGATAAATTTTTAACATGTTATGTTTAAAAGATTCTAAAAAATAATAATTAAGTAACACTAGCACCATATTCCAGCGTGAGTATGTATATTATTTAATTATTGAACTTGACACTGCATTGCTAATATTGCGCCCAATATCTTCATAAGAACAATTATACAATGGTATAGATTCTTTGAACATAATGTACATTACAAATACATTAAGTACACATTTATAAATAAATTTAAACAATAAATTTCTTCATTCTTATAAGAATACTCGTCTACTTATAAGAAAAAAACTTACGACATCATAATGGCGAGTCTCCCAGACAGAATTCACAGATATATTCTGTATTATAACAATATTCTATGTTCCACGTGATAGTTATAAATAACAGATCCGAACCATAGTAAATTACAAAGCTGGCATACATACCACACTACGGATATTTATTTTAGCAATTTTGATATAGGACTGTTTCCAATTTTTGCATTGTCCTTCCTCATGATCACTGTTCAATAGTTATCTTATTGGTTTTGATAATTTGTAAGCATATCAGACAATAAGGTATGTTACATTTTAATATTTTTATTAATTAAATAAATATTTTTAATAATAAACAGATGTGACACTCAGTTTAATAAAAATTATATAATACATATTATTAGTGTATAAGCTTAGTATAATATATATTCTTTTTTCATGAGTGATTGTGTTTTTAATGTGACTTATAATATACAAATAAAAAAATATGTATGGAATATAAATATAAAATGGAAGAACAATTTAACAGTGTGACAATGAACTACATAAGTTATTATAAAAATTTAATATATAGTGAAAAATGTGCTGGGTGAAAAAAAAAAGTGAAGCATAGAAGGTTGACAATGTGCAAGTAACATAAAAGTGGTACTCGCTACACTTTGCATATGTATATAGTCATTTTGCTGATCATAAGATAGGCTGTATGCTTACTTACCATCTTGGTAACATAAAAATATCTATTAAAAAAAAAACACATTTAATATATCATTAATAATATTACTTTAGCAACTAGGCATTACAAATTGCTTCCAAAGCATAAATTTTTATAGTCATAACACTGTAGCGGATATATTACTACAACGTAATAAATGTGTTAAGAACATACTGTAACATGCCACATTCATGTCAGCAAAACATTCATATTTGATATTTATGAATACACCTTCTTAAATTTGTATCCTGTTTTTATTACAGATGCCAGAACTCACTGTGACATCAGAAATATATGAGGAATATGATTACAGAACTAAAATAACACCAAGTACGGAAGGAAGTAAGTCGGTTAAATTTATTAGACTACTAGTTGACCCACGCAACTTTGTCTGTGTCCCTTATCAAACATACTTGGCTCCTATAGGTCTAAGGGTGATATTAACTATCACACCAGCAAACCTTACCTACATGTAAATGGGTAAGATTATTTAGTAGTTCATCATGAGGAACAGCATGATACGAAAATTATTTACAGAAAATTTATTTATAACTATGTATATTAATGCTCAATATATGAAGTGTCAACACCCCTATTCATCCCATGGGTATCGTAAGAGGCGAATTGAGTTTCGCCTGTCCTATATTTTCGGCTGTCGCATCTTTCTGCGAAGTAATCATTTTGCATACGAAAGCATTTGAGAGTACCCTGGAGAAAAAAATTACTCGAACCCTAATCACCACCGACAAGCTGTGAAACGGAGGTGCTCCTATAGCCTCATATATATGTGGTGGTCACAGGTGGGTACTTAGTGATTTCCCCTCCGTCCATAACAGGGCCCAACCGAGAGGTGATAACGTCCACGCATGCCTGGACATCGTGTTTCCTAAATGAGAGTAACTATGTATGTGTGTTTTGACTGCACGATTAGCCTAGTGGTTTAAGCGGCCACTACGGCGCTTGCTACTGCGCCAAGTGACGTGGGTTCAAATCCCACGTGGGACATCACTTTGTGTGATCCACAAAATGTTGTCCTGAGTAAAGTCCCCCGCGACACAGGATGTATATTCCTAATACGGGAGTTGTCTTTTTAAAAAGAAAGAAAGAGTTTTTTCCCTATGTCGCGTTTTTGCGGGCAGGCGCTAGGAGGGCTCAAACCTGTGAGATACATATTCGTCTTACGCATGGCTCATCGTGTGGTTTGTGGTTTTAGTCAGTTCAATTCCGACGCACCACCCACTATAGAACTCGATGAAATGACGACCCGAAAGGTGTTCTAAGCTTAACCTCAACTTCATCTTGACCAAGGTTTGGCCAATTTGGTTCATGAAAAGCACATTTTGCTTACCTACTATTTAATTCATTATAGATGACTGTGCGTTAATCACCTTTCTTTCAAAATCAGCATCTGTAAGTTTATCAACATGATCACTATGATCAGCCTATTCCAGCTCACTGTTGGTTCTCGGCTTCTCCAATTGCATTTAGCTGGATGCGAGAAGCCTAAAACCGACGGCGTAGAATGGGAGAAGCCTATAAGAATATAATTTTAATATGTTTTTTTTTTCAGATGTTATTTCAGAATTTCCGTTTTTGTTACCCAAAGATGGTGACGCTGCTACTTTTGATAAAGACGATGATTTAGTCCTAGAAAGACCGCAAAAAGAAGTCATCAAAATAGGTAAGGTTTCGTATATTGCAAGCATATTTCGATCAAACTGTTTATGCGAAGCAAGCGAATTTATGCTATAGGTACTACTCGTAGCTGACCCACGCAACCTCGTTTGCGTCTTATATTGCCCGTAGCGTGAAATTTTTCCGTTTTTGAAACATTCTTCATTGGTGCTCCGCTCCTATTAGTATTAGTAGCGTGATGATATATAGCCTATAGCCTTCCTCGATAAATGGACTATCGAGCACCGAAAGATTTTTTCAAATCGGACCTTCGGTTCCTGAAATTAGCGCGGTCAAACAAACAAACAAACTCTTCAGCTTTATTATATTAGTATAGATTTTATTCTAAGTAAAGGGTGTTGGAGCTTTGCCGCAAACTAAAGTTTAGTTAAAGTTAAAGAACGTTTATTTATGAATATGGGTGTTAATGCTTATAATGCAATATTTAAATAATGTCCCCTTATAGGCTCATATTTTTTACTTTTTGTTTTATTTTATTACAGAACATAGTTCAAAGACTAAAATCGCACTAGTCGGCCTTCAAGTATGGCGGGGTGCTTTTCTATTAGGCGACTGGTTGATCCATCTCGGCTTGAAGGGAGAGCTCACGAACAAATGTGTATTGGAACTCGGCGCTGGGACGGGACTTACTAGCTTTGTAGCAGCTTTGTATGCCAAGAGAGTTGTTTGTACTGGTAAGTTAAATATCCGTTAGCAACAAAGGGTGATTCCATAAATTATGTCACATTAAAGAGGAATAGACATCGATAAAGTGTAACAGTTTGTGATAATGATGAAACGTCAAACCCCAGGGGTGGGGTTTATCCTACTAATGTCATTAACGCGAAAGTTTGTGAGTATGTTTGTTGTTCTTTCACGCAAAAACTACTGAATGGATTTTGATGAAACTTTACAATAATGTAGTTTATACATCAGAATAACACATAGGCTACATTTATAAAGATACTAGCTTCGCCTCGCGGCGTTGCCCGCGGTTATTGCCGTATCGCGGGTAGCACGGCGGGGTTCAGCTAGTTATTTTATATATATGTATATATATATTTACCGTGGGAGAGCCACGCTTCTGCATGAATGGGCCGGCTCGATCGGTGATACCACGTCCTCATAGAAAACCGGTGTAAAATAGCGCTTGAGCTGTGTTTCACCGAGTGAGTTAGGATACCGGAAGCCCATACCAAGGGTGGGTATGGGCTCCCCCCATCCCACTCTCTATCCCCTAAAGGAGCGTTCAAGTATTACGTAACGCAACTTTTGAAGATATTTGAACCCCTCTCCCCCTGTAACGCATCGAAACGTTTTTCTGTTCGACCCCCCTATCTAAACGCTACGTAACACTCAAGTGTCGTGTTTATATTTTATAAATTTTTGGCAATACACACAATTGTTTTTCTCCTTAGTTTTTGCTAATAAACTCTTAAAATAACAGCCCCTGTAACGCATCGTATAGTTTGACGAGAAAATTGCGTTACGTAATACTTGAACGCTCCCTAATGGTCGGCAACGCACTTGTGACACCTCTCGTGTTGCAAGTGCCCATGGGCGGCGGTAATCGCTTACCATCAGGGTTTACAGGGTCATACGTTTGCTCGTTTGCCCACCCATTGTAAATAACAATAAAAAAAAACAAAAATAAAATACGGTACGACAATAACCGCGGGGTTCAACTAGTTCTGAATAAAGTGGATTTAAAGGAAACCGAACACATTTCCGGCGAAGGTCTTTGTTATACAATATGTAGTGATATTAAACTATAAAACTATGTATTTCAGATATAGACCTGGGAGGTATCTTAGATCTTATCAAGTTAAATGCAAAGTACAACAGGAACTTAATAAAGTCCACTTTCAAAGTGTTGTCTCTTGATTTCACTGATACGATGTGGAAGCCGCCTGTGCTCGACGAAATAAAACATTCGGATATTATAATTGCTGCTGATGGTATGTATTATATATTTCTAGTTTGTATGGAGCAAAAAAAAAAAGTTGATATAAGGGTTGGCTTATTGTGAAAAAAAACAGATTGCCAAGTAGCAGAATATAAAAAAAAAAAAAAAAGTTTGTATGGAGCGATAGAATCTCGGCGATATTATCGTCATGCCACTATTTCTACACACGGCGATTCCGTTAAGAGTCGCGACGATACACTGAAGGAATAATCGGCAGTTCATGGAAACCCGTGGAAATTCAGAATCGGTTCCGTATAATTTCAATACCTCTTTTAATCCATTATTACGCAACGCCGTACACAAGTTATATGATAAGGGTGAAAAAAACCAGAGTTGCTACTCCCTCCCCTTCGCATGTACTCGGTTGGACAGCTTACAAGTGAAGGCATAGCGCTGAATGTTTTATGCCTTAGCTTTTTAAAAAGGTCTCCTGGTGGTTCACATGACCCATCAATTTTCTACATAGGCCCGTAGTCTTAGGAGTTTGTTCACATGCAAGCTGAGAGTAGGCGTAGATATAAGTGATACGTGGTTTGTTGTTCTTACTCATTAAATTTATAATATTCATGATATAAATTGACCACTACATATTCACACATAGCTTGTAAAACATAAATATTACCATCTTAAATGTTATAATCAATTTTTTTTGTCTGTAGTTATTTATGACGACGATGTAACAGCGGCATTTATATCGACTATACAAAAGATATTAAACACTCAGCCACCGAAAACCCTATACATCGTATTAGAAAAGCGCTACGTGTTCACCATAGAGCACCTGGATTCCGTCGCGCCTTGCTATGAAACATTCCTGACTCTTCTCGATAAAGTCAAAACAGAGAACCAACATTCCACGTGGACCATCCAACAATTACCTCTAGATTTTCCAAAGTATTTCACTTATGACCGCGTCAAAGACCTAGTACTCTGGAAAATATCTTCATCTAAATGCTAAAAGACAATAAATAAATTATACAAATGTTAATTCCTTGTTTTTTTAATTCAAACAACCTCAAAAATTAGCATGATCTTTATTCCAATTTAGTGTCCCAAAGTTCTCATCATTAATTGCTACCTATTGTGGATAGAGCAACCTATTGATAAGATAAAAAAAATAAATAAACGACAGACAAACGCTAAATAAATTTAAACAACGTACGAACTGTGTATAAATAAAAACATTTCAAATAAATTATGCCATTTTTGTTTCAACTTTAAATGGTGCGGTTCATTAATCTCACTAAAGACAAAACCTTTAATATCTAAACTTAAAATTATTTCTGTGTCGGCCAAAATTCGTTATATTTAGTTAGAAATGTTTTTCTTAGTTCGGAATTTCTTGCTTGTTGGTCCTTCTCTTTGCTGAGGGTTTCCACGCTCTGTCCTACACACAGGTCTCCTGTAAAGTGGATGATCACCACTTGTGTGTTGAAAGTCACATTTTTATCAGGATTCTGCTTGTTATAGTTAATATGTGGACCAAACTCCATCGAAAACGTCAGATCATCTACAATAGAAAAACGTTTATATCTTCGTAATATTTTTCAGACATCTGACACACAACGCCATCTAGTCCCATACCAGACAGAGCTTATATTACAATAAGTAATAGACAACTTATACTACACTAATACCTAAACGCCGAAACAAATATTTGCAGATCGTGCAACATTTGGTCCGACTCGAGAATCGAACCCTAAACCTCAAGCACAGCAGTCGCACGCACTCCAACGAAACTCCAAAAATATTTGTGGAATTTTATCGAATTGTACAGAAAACCTCAGCAGTAAAGAGTAGACCACTCAACAACTTTGGTCCAGTTTGATAATGAGAGTGCGCACTTCACTAGTTGGAAGAAGGATTCGCTCCTCGCCTAGACGTGATGATTAGATATAAGTACATACATATATTCAACAATTGTTATTTATGGCACAGACATCTTAAAGTAGATCTACCCACTAAGTTACGTAGATTAACGAACCCTTACCGGCATTATATTCCTCGCCGCCTCGCTCGGTGGAGTCTCCTGTACACTCTGGTCCACAGCGGCCATCCTTTAAGATACCGCGCATCGTTGTCAGTTTACTAATTGCCTTCTCATTGCTCTTACTATTGTGTTCATTCTTGTGCTTGTCTATGTTGCGCAGAAACTTTTTCATCTAAAAATTAATTAGACTAGTGGTTTCTTAGGTTTAAAACCACGATTCATATTTAACTTGTAATAGAAATCAAATTTATGTTAATTAAAATGATGAAAGTTATTGATAAATGATTAACATTTTTATGGTTCATATTAGCCAAATTTCACTTGGAAAAACAGATTTTTTCTTACCGTCTTAGAAATCTTTTTAGGTGGCTCTGGATAGGACATTTTCGGCTCTCCCGGATTACTACCGACGACATAAAGTGTGTTTTTTGGAATGTCGAAGTCAGAATATACTGAAGCTTGCTGTCCGTCGATGAGCTCCTTTTGCCGTGGACCCGTTGTCGACTTACTATTAGTAGGCATATAAGACGATTTTTCTACGTTTTCCGATTGAGATTTCTGAACTTGTGTCTTATTCTTCTTGGCGTTTCTTTTTCGCTGAAGAAGTTGATCATCCTCATTTGTGAGACTCTCTTCTGACGTCGAAGGAAAAACCTCGTTAAGACTCAACACTTCCAAGTTGCACTCCTCGAGGTTCAATGGGTTGTTAGCGTCGGCCACTTGACACAAGTGATCAGTCGAGTGTATACTTATAAATGACTTTTGTCCAGAACACAAAGCACCTTCTTCACTCGATGCAGAAGCTTTCTTAGACACAGTCACTAGAAATAAAACCATTATGATGATATGCCGAAGTCACTACGATATACAATATAGTAAACATACGCACCAGCGTACGTGCAGCTCTCGGTGGCGTTACAACTTATTACTTCTCCTACAAATAAACAGTTCATTCATTTGAAATATTTCGAAATTACGAACAAATAAAAATGGATGTCATTGTTACATCATGTACACATGTTACCTTCGTCCTCATTTCTGTCGGTTGCATGTATGTCTGTTCTACTTTTATCAGATAATTTGTGTGCATTCTTCGAATGTGACATATTTAAACAACAAATTTCAGTTTGCGAACTTTGTCAAATGGCTTTCCATTTTTCTCTTCATTTACCTCACTTGACAGTTCCAATTTTAATATATTTTTTTAATCTGAGTACATAACTATAAACATAAGATACAAACATAGATATACAACCTTACAATACAGTTAATAAATAACAGCGCATGTTAGGCGGTTTCTTTTCCTTTCTCTATGCCAAGAAAGGTCAATGACCTTTTAGCACACCTTTAGATTATTCAACGTGCAGGTTTGCAGGTACTCTAAGAGGATAAGTTGCAGTTGAACTAGCCTTAAGGCTACTTCAACTGCCGCGACCTGTGGGCGGTAGGCGTCAATGTCGGTGTTAATTACCGCAGCAAAATATCTGTAAAAGATTTACTTACAAAAATAAATACCATATATCTTGACAAGTATTTTTTTACCAATACTTACATATTGTTAGTCGACTGCACGGTTGGCCGAGTGGTGTCAGCGGTCGCCATGCCGCTTGCTACTGCGCCAAGTGTCTTGGGTTCAAATCCCACGCGGTACAACACTTTGTGTGATCCACGAATTATTGTCCCGAGTCTGGATGTTCTTTGTATCCGTTTCATGTATGTTTGTAAAGTCCCCCACGACACAGGATGTTTATTCCTAATGTGGGAGTTGTCTTTTTATAAAGAAAAAAAAAGAAAAAGAAAAGAAATAAAAAAAAAAAAGTATAAGAATGCGCAAGCGATGCTGGTGACGGATTAATAATACGGTGTTTTAATCCCATGAGCGTCGTAATCGTTAGTAAAAAAATCACAAAGCAGTCATTACTTCTTTGAGCTGCACGATGGGGCTAACATACTTATTACTTTTTTAATAAAAGTCCTTAAATTAATTAAGATTAAAAAAAAAAACTTCAGATAAAAAGAAGTAAAAAATATAGCTAATTTAAAGCGTTCGGTGACGACGACGCGAGTTCCACGATTTCTGTTCACCCAAGAAGTGCTAACGCGCCTAAAGAAGTTTTCACTTCGCAAATATATCGTAGTATATTGAGGAGGGATTCATTAAAACAAATATTGAAAATAATGTTATATTTCATTTCATCATAAGTACAATTTACTGAACATATACTCAAAATGGAACAATATAAAAATAACAGTGTCAATCAAATCAGCGCTGCAAAATGGAATTATGTTTATATTTATAACTACATTGTAAAAATATTGAGTGTTTATTGTATAATTATCATAACTATATTAATAAGTGGAACCATCTTAGCTGTAGAGAAACTATTAAGATGAACAATCCATATTGATCATTGCTTACACTTAAAATAGTTGTGAACACTGACGATATTAGTCTTGCCCCACGTAAGAACAGTAAATAGAAATGAAGTAAGGCATAAATACACCCTGCAGTCTTTTGTAATTAATTCATTCCGAAACAAACACACACTATATTTTTAACTATATTGATTTGATTAAAGATCATATTACCTATTTAAATAATTAAGCTAGATTTCCAAGTTTGTTGTGGTTTCTATGGTCTAAATCAGTCATGTACATGTAATAAATTCTGTCTATTTGCTTATTTTTTTGGTAGTGACTTGACAACACAAGTATGGTAAAATACGTAAAAGTGAATTGTATTTAGAAATATGAGCAAGAAATCATAGTTTACAGTATTTAAGTGGCCATAAATGTATATTCTATTGCAAGACTTTAATATAAAGCTTTAATTATGTTACCTTCAAGGTTCTTTTATTATTTAAAATGCGGTTAAAATTAACAAATGACTTTTTTAATTCCTTATAAATAAAATCATAATGAAATTCGACCTTCAAACCTTCAAGAAAAGAGCGTACTCCTTCCTAAAAGGCAGGCAACGCACTTGTAACGCCTCCGGTGTTGCGGGTGTCCATGGGCGGCGGTAATCGCTTACCACCAGGCGATACGTCTGCTCGTTTGCCCCCTATATAATAATAAAAAAATAAAAAATAAAATTAAGCAAATAGACAGAATATAGCTAAAAGAAACTTACATTTATTGTTCTACATACAAGTGATTAAGACGTACAATGGTGAAATAGTGAAATTCGTCACCCATAAAGTCTATTTTTGCTTGCACCGATCAGAAGTAGCATTACGACTTAAACAACTTTTTGTTGCTTTGTATGTCGTGTAGTTTTAATGAGATTTTATAGAACTGATAATCACGACAGCCGGAGTTCTTCATGTCTCTGTTGTATATGATCATATTCTATTTGAATGAGAAAGGCACATCCCTTATTCAAAAACTGTAAGTATTCGTATTTGCTGTATAACCCCCAACTCCAACCAATAAGTTAGACCAGAATAAGTTCGTAACAGACGCTCGGTACAGACATGAATTTTTTAATATTTTTGGTCTAGTATTAGATCTGACAAAAAATCTGATCTAAAGAAACTCGATTTCTTCTCACACAACATTATTGAATAAAAAAAGATTTTAAAATAAATTATTTCAATGTTATATGAACTAAAATACTGTGGCAAGGTTCTCATAGCGTATTTCAGTCAAAGGAACCGTGGTTCCCATCCTTCTACCTTCAGATAAGGTTTCGAGTGACAACACAAAAAGAATCGCAACCTTCAACACGACAGATAAAGCGCGGCGTTACCTACCGAGATCAAATAAAACGAGAGGAAACTTATCATACGACATAATTCAGTAACGTACCTATTGTAGTCCATCATATGGCTACTCGTCGACTAAAACTAAAACATCGGCAAAGATGAGCCGTAACTAAATTTAAATTCACCTACACACAAGACAAAATTTGACATTAAAAACATTCTCGTTTGATATGGCGTCAACGTTAAAGATTATGAATAACAAACACGCGTGCGATCAATGAATTATTGTACAGATTCGCATCCACTATCCACTGTCCACTATCCACTAGAGCCAGCGAAGTGAGCCTGGCCCCGGCTATACGGAGCTCTTCCTGCTGCGGGAGCGCGAGCGCGAGCGCTTGCGGCTGGCGAGCCTGTTGGCGTGCATGTTGGACGTTTTCCGGCGAACGGAGGGCGAAGCCTCCACGCTGTTGAGCTTGGCGCTCGAGGGCTGCGGCTTCTGCTCGATGACGACGGGCTGCTGGTACTTGCCCACCGCGTTCCAGTGCTCGCGCTGGGCTCTCAGAGATTCTCGCATCTTTTCTTTGGCTTCGGCGTTGTCCGCCAGCATTTGGTTGAGCATTTGTACGGTCTGGTATAGCGCGATCGGGCTGAGAAGTCCGAAGTCGTGGAGCGAAGCCATGTGCAGTACGAAGTTTCTGTATAGATTCTTCTCGAGGAGTTCTTTGCCTCGCATCTGGAGGAACATTTGGCAGGCGAGAGGAATCTGGCAGTCGCCGACGTAGTTGTACTTCATGACGTGCAGATTCCACATCTTCATGAGTTCTTTTTCGCCCTCGTTGACGTCCGTGAACTCGTCGATCATCATCATAGTCTTCTGTTGCAGCCACAGAGGGTCGGTTTCGCTCTCCGAGTCTATGTCTAGCTCGTTGGGGTACACGGGCAGGCACGTGATGGTGTGGTGATACAATCTAAAACAAGATATAAAGTGATATGAATTAATACTTTACCTAAAAAAAAAATTGTTTTATATTACTATTAAAAATTACAAAAGCAATGATATCAATTATCAATACAGAACGTGACCCTAACCTGTTGTGTCCTGTAAGATACGGCCTCTGTGCATCAACTAACTCGGCATCATCAAGCTCCAAGAACTCGGCGAGGCTGTGCCTGTGCGGGCGGCGCCTGGCCCTCGCTCTCCACACGAGCACGTGCGTGAGGGAGGTCCGCCTCGTGGGGCCGGCGCGGGGCCCCGAGGCGCTGTTGGCGGGCCCCGCGGAGAGCCCCGAGGAGGGCCCCGCCGAGGGTCCCGCGGAGCCTCGGCCTTGTGCTGCGATGAGGTCGTGCGGGGAGCCCGTGTACGAGCCGTCGTACAGCTCGTTTATGGACACGTCTATACGAGCCCCGCCCGGTATAGGCTGTAAAATGAGCTCAAGTAAATAAAAAGTCAAATACTAGAAATTTGCCAAAACAGTATAGTTAAGTGATATATAGTCCATTCGTTTAGATAGTGTCGGTGCACACGCACACAATTGTGGTTATTGTTCTGAAATACGAATATATTAATTCATATAACGGCTTAAGCTGACAAATCATATTTACTTGTGGGTGTACGCCGCAGGCGGGCCCTTTGATTTTGTGGTGGCTTGCCGTACGTATGACGGCGGCGATAAGCGAATGGACTATACATACTAGGATTTATTTTTAAGATAACTACTGCACTATGAATACATCTGTGTTGCAGAGGGGACACACATATATAAAACGGAAACAGAGGACACCCAGACTTAGAACAACAATTTGTGGATTGCACTAAATTTTATCCTATGTATGGTTTGAACCCACAACACCCGACGTCGTAGAAAGCGGCGACCGCTTTATCCACTATGCCATTTTAGCAGTCAAAAAATTCAAATAAATAAAATTGGTATTGACACAAATACACAAAATTTAATAAAACAGGAGTAGTTAGACTAGGGGTCCGTCTACCATTTATAAGACACCGATTCCAAATTATTCATACTTTAATTATGGCATAAGTCAAGCAACAACATTAATAATAATAAACATGATTATCTACTATAATATTTTCCTATTTTGTATAATTTATTATAGCAAGTTCTAACACGGAGGGGAAGACCTCACTATCGCGATAGATGATACTTATCAATTTTAATTTTGTTACTAGCCGCGAAACACGAAAACTCTCGGACACACATATACATACTAGCTGACCCTCGCAACCTCGTTTACGTGTACTATTGCACGTAGCGTGATAATTTTCACCCGTTTTTTAAACATTCTTCATTGGTGCTCCGCTCCTATTGGTCTTAGCGTGATGATATATAGCCTATAGCTTTCCTCGATAAATGGACTATCCAACAACAAAGAATTTTTCAAATCGGACCAGCGGTTCCTGAGATTAGCGCGTTCAAACAAAGTCTTCAGCTTTATAATATTAGTATAGAAGTGTCGTACGTCACGCCTATTTACCAGTGGGGAAGGCAGAGACAATTGATCTCCACTTACAACAGTTCTGACACACCGCCTTTGGTTCGTCAACATTCATGAACGTGGACCACACGGCCCTTGCTCAGAACATCACCTATTTAATCGGTTAATTGTCCCCTTTCATGATTCTTTTATCATCCATCCTCTCTATATGGTTAAACCACAGTCACGCAAATAAACACTCGTAAATTTAATATTAGTGTTTTTTTATTGAATAGGGGCAAACGAACAGATGTATCGCCTGATGGTAAGCGATTACCGCCGCCTATGGACTCCCGCAACACCAGAGGCGTCACAAGTGCGTTGCCGGCCTTTGGGGATGGGAGGACAGGTTGGGGTGTGGGCCTCCGGTATCCTAACTCACTCGGTGAAACATAGCGCAACACCGGTTTTCTGTGAGGCCGTGGTATTACTCTGGTTGCCCATTAATGCCGAAGCGTGGCTCTCGCACGGTAATAATAATAAAAGTATAGACAAAGTACTACTTACAAAATATGTGAAATTGAATCTGGAGTGACAGAGCTTGAGGTGTTTGAGGAGAGAGTATAAGGTACCACAGTTGAGAGAGCACCACGGACAGTGCAAGTCATCGCATGCCTCTGTCTGTTGCCGTGAGTTGTTGTTGTACAGAAACTGATATATTATTTGCTGACGTTTAGCTTCACCATCTGTTTGTTCTGATTTCTGTTTTTCACCTAAAATATTCAAAATAAATACTAAATATGAATGAATATATTACTTACATTAATTTAACATTAATTTTTGTTTGCTTTTCCTCCGTATGTTTCTCTTCGGTTTGTTTCTTTCCACGTTATTTTAGCAACGGAGCTTTATATAATTGACATTACAAGTTAACATTAACCTTTATTTGAACCTGACAATAAGTTTTTTAGGTGACAATTGACAAAAAAGATTTTTCAGAACAGTACTTTAAACCAGATAGGAAATAGAAATCGTAAGTTACTATGACTTATGTTAAAGCGTGTTTTGGTTTTGTATCCTAACATTTTGGCGGTTAAATTAATGGCAAATGATACTATACCATTTTTGGGATCACTATTTATACTACATTTGGAAGTAGATTGTCTGTCTTTGCTTGATTCTTTTTTGTGTCCATTTTCACTAGTCTGTTGGTAAAGTTTGGGTCTGTTCACAAGACCATTGGTGGGTTCCTGACTCCAGCTTAACTTCAGTTTGAGAAGGGGTCGTACTTTGAATATGTCAAAAGGATTGGCCTCTCCTGGGATGTCATGTTCCTGTAATAAATTAAACCAGTTAATTTGCATAAAACATGTGAATAACCGGAACTGTATAATGATATGTACATCAGTTTTGTTAATGTATTTTATGTAAATATTTTTAGGGTTAACGGCGTAGCCTTCAACACATCTGTAATTGTACATATCTGTTTAGGTACATAGTTTTTATTGACTGAGAATGTTGGAACAACACAGAGTAAGTATTATTAATACTTTCTGTATTTATAGATAGCATGGTTATATGAGGGGTCACTTCATAGTGGTTTTGTTCCGAGTCTAGATATACTTTGAGTCCTTTTCTTGTATATTTGTAAAGTATTAAACAACTTTAGAACAGGAGGAGGTTCTCAATTTGTTGTTTTTATGTGAACCAATTTTGATGATTCTTTTTTATTTGTAAGCTAGTGTTTGCCGTATGGTCTCATTTAAATTTGGCCCCGTTCCTGAAGACAGCATTATTTTTGTTAAATTTTATATTATTTTATGGATTTACTTACGGACAAGATACGTAATGCTAAGGGACGCAGGATACCCTATATTCCTAGTGCAAATAGCTGTTAAAATTTTAAAGGAGAAGTTACTTACGCCGGGTATAGTTTCCCATTGAGCCATTAAAGCTTTGTGAGGCGACTTGGCTATGGTAGCGCTCCTTCCGCCCGGAGTCGCGTCGTGAAGTATCAGATCGTACTCTCCGTTGGTTAATAAACAACGATTATGTTTGTCGTACACTATTAGTTCACTACCGTACAATTTAGTCCACTTGGTACTGTCACTTGAGTTCATGTCTGATGATGATTTGAGACGTTTTGGTATTGGTTCTGAAATAAATCATTCAATCATTCGCTAGGAAGCACATTTAGAGTTATATATATCACTAGCTTTCGCCCGCGTATATGTTGTCGGTCATGAATAGTACTTAGGCTATGTCCCTCCTCAAAAATCAAAGGATCTCCATTGTTATTTTCATCCAAATCGATTTAGCCGTGAAAGTGTAACAGGCAGACTTATTTTTGAATTTATAATATTATATTAAGTATGGGAAGTATGGATCGTGAAACACGATAAGTACCTACACAAATTTGAAGTATTTTAGATGTTCATTTTTCAAACTTGTAGTAGTAGTATTTTTCGAATATAACATAATCAAATTATTAAAATCGCTTGTTTATCGTCTTGCAATCAGTTCAGTAGTCGCTTGCAGGTGTACTGATATGGGTACATAGATAGAAATATTTATCTGATCGAAGGTGAAAAAGATAAATTTTCTCTGCATGGAACCGCATCAGAAGAGGTTTTACGAAACACTAAATATTCTAAAATTTTAACATTCATATGTGAACGACTTTTGATTCTAATCATGAGTTAAAGTGTTAATATCGATAATTTTAAAAATATGTTATAGTGAATTTGTTATGATAGTATTTACTTGTGTAGCTGTATTTACTTTTATGGGGAACATATAAATGAGTAATATAAACATTGAGTTCATTGTAGATAGTTTTCGCAGTGCATATTTCGCCAATGGCAAATGGTGATATTTAGGGTCAGCGCTGAAAACCGCGCGAAATAAAATAACGACGAGTGAAGTCTACGACAGTTGTTATTACTTCGTTGTATCAAATACAAGTTGTATTCTTAAGAACTTTAGGTTGAATTTAAATTGTCACTGAATTAGTCTCATCGCAGTCACTCCGTCCGTCGGCGCTGATGCTTAAACATTCCTACTAAATCATCATCTTCATCTTCCTAGCCTTTATTATTCCCAATATTTGGGGTCGGCTACCAGTTCAACCGATTTTACCTGAATATCAGTTTTTACACAGAGCGACTGGCATCTGACCTCCGCAACCCTGAGGGCGAACTGAATTCGAAGGTTGAACTAGTTGTCAGTATATTTGAGGGCACTGACTTCCCAATAACGATTGCCATAGATGTTCATGACAACCGGGACCGACGGCTTAACGTGCTCTCCGAAGCACGGGCAGGAAACACCGCCATCTTCCATACTCCGGGCTGCTATTAGGAATTTCTTGTAGGAAAAAAAAACAACAACAGCAGTCCGACCCGGGAATTGAACCCGAGACCTCTTGATTTGCAGTCGCTTACGCTAACCACTAGACCAACGAGGCAGTCCAACTACTAAATACAAGGGTAATATTTTATACAACTACTAATGAACGTGGTTTCGCTCGCGTGATTTGTTTGCTTCGTATTTCTAACTTTGAATATTCCAGACTTCTGTGTAGTCATATTTTACTCTCCTTTAAAGGTGTCTGTCTGTTGATGTATCAGTCTCTCAAGTTATTAGATATGTTACAAATTTATCTGGCCTTTGATTTCATCAATCCTCAAAAACCTTTTAACATATGCTGGAGTTTAAAATAAGGTTTAGGCTTAAAATATCACGCTGGCCGGACAGGTTAGTTAATGGTTTTGTTTCAAGTTGTCCTTCTCTTTGCAGTGATGTTGTTCATAGTTTGCTCCTTAAGTCGGCTCCTACGACACCTACCCATTTCCCTATCTATGAATAGGGGTGGTCATACTCACTATTCTTAATCCATTACCTCATGAATTTTATCATTACTACCAGTCTGGAGGTACAGGCCAGTTAAATAACTTAATATCACATTAAAATCAAGACCACTATCCTGACTGCTACTAAAGATTTGATTTCCACTTATGTTGAGCTCAATTTTTCTGTTTTTTTTTTGGAATTGCAGGCAGACGAGCAGACGTATTACAATGTTTGCTAGCTCAGTAAGTAAGTCCCAATAAAGGGGTAAATATTACTTAAATACAAATGTATATATGATTATATAAGTGTGTTACAGCAGTTGGTTACCATAGTACAGTATCAGTCAATAATAAAATCATACAACTATGTGTGTCATTATTAATAATTCAATTTTAACTCTGAACCTAAGACTACATATAGTAAACTATAGATAGTTCATATATCACTAAATGGAATTTAAAATACAATAAAAACTTACGAGTCAAGTAGATAACATCAACTGCTTATAATAATCCTCGACTTAAGCCTCTTCTTTAAAAGGTTATTATGATAAAACTATAAATAGTTATATATGGTATAAATGGGCCGGCTCAACAGGAGTAATCTCCATGGCCTCACATAAATATATGTTTAAAAAGACAAACATACCATCACTATCACCATTGGTTATTTCACTAGTGCTTGCACCATTTGTCCCCGTACCCGATACTCTTGTGACTGTAACCCTCAGCATGAGCATATAAGACTTCACATTTGGCCCCTGTGAGGGACTGAATGTATCGCTGGAAATGCTCACTGCAGATGCCATGGCCGGAGGCTCAGATGTTGAAGGGTTCAGTGGTACTGAGCAACTGCCAACCTGGTTGGGTGATAATTAGGTTTAACATTCTTCCTAATTGAGTAAGTTAATGTCTTGTATTATACTTAAAAAATAAAAGAAAAATCCTATTGATTCAATTAAATTTTATGGCATTTAAAAATAAATTAATATTTCAGATATCTTACTCACATCACAATCTAGTCCCAAGCTAAGCAGAGCTTGGCTTGTGTTATGGGTACTAGACAACTGATGTAAATACATACATAATTTTTTGAATTTGATTTTAATTTTCTTTTCTTTTAATCCAACATCATAAACAGGCAATTATAAAATTTCATATTTGAAAAGATGTTGTAATAATAACAATATGATATTAAAAAAATATGAATATTCAGTGTTTTTTATTACATTTAAGAAAGCAATGTGTGTGTGTTAAGCAAAAGGAATTAAACCAGTGTGCTATACTTACAGAAACTTCAACTATAGCTGACGAACTTTCTTTTCTTTTTTTATGACAAATTTTCAGCAGCAGTGTCTCTACTTTAACTTGGTAGTCTCTTGAGTCGTCAAGGTTTTTGTCATAGAACCCTAGGAATGTTAAAGTCATGTAACCTCCTAAGCTATTGGGCTGAAGTTCTGTACTCTTTTTTAGAGTAACCGTTTCTAACAATGTGTCCACTTTGAAACCTATACGGCTCTTATTACTTCTAGACATCCTCCTCTTCATGTATGACAGGGTTCTATTCAAGAAAATTGGCTAAAATGAAAGTAGTATATAGTATTTGTTTACGTTAAATTATACCATTATTCTAATAGAACATAACATACCGAAAGCATATTGCGGGTTCGTAGAAATCTGTATATTTGTGTAGGTTCTGAAAATTAGTTTAGTATCAAAATTAAACCACATTCATTAGAAACTCTTAACTTACACGGCTTCAACATGATAGCTTACTTTCAAATGCTTGTAAAAACAATTCATGGTCAGCTTGCAAGTGGTCAATTTTGGAGGTTTTAGTAGTTTCACTGTCTTTATCTCGCTTCTTGGGAGGCATTTCTAAGGTTTTTATCTAAACTATTAGCGAAACCGCCAAGTTCATCGGTTCGTTGACTTGACAGCGTCAGGTTATTAGGGTTACCATTGTCAAGAATTTCCTATAAAATATTGAACTAATTTCACCAAAAGGCATGAGTGAATGAATATGAAAATTTAATTTTTTTCATCCAATTTGAATAAAATAATAATGATGGGTTTATTTTAAACAACAAACTACATTTGCTTAATATAAATATTTAGGACATCCAACACACAGAGCTTTTTAGTAAAATAAATCAACAAACATAAACAAAAGTTGAGAGATTACTATTATAGATGGCACTACTGGTAGCTTGTCAAGTAATGCGAGAAAAAACTATTTCTTTAGCCAACAATGTACACTGATCTGCATTTCTAAACTGTTGCTTATTCGCCACTAATGTCAATTATTATTTATTTACGTTATGTATAAAATGAAGTTAAATTATGTTTTATTATTTTATTAATCTACAATGCGAACATGCAATGAAAATAAGGTTCTTAGGAAACGTATAAAAGCCATTCAAAGGAAAGCAATTGAGAAAGGCTTGAAAGAAGCGCAATTGAAGCAGTATGACTATATTTGCGAATATAGCAATAATGTTGGAACTAAAAGGCAAAACCGGAAACTATTTGCCTTGATTTTGTTTTCTTTTATATTATTAGTTATAAGCATCAATTTTGTGAACAATATTCTAAGTGCTAGATGTTTATTACCTAGTAATTACTTCGTGTGGGAGGCAACCCGGCCTCTTGCTGATTGCAGTTACTGTGAGAATGTTACGAAACCAATTGTACTAAGTAACATCACAAGACAAGAATTCACTGTAAGGCCTTATTACAAATACACACGTTATTTTTGGAAAATTTATTTGAAAAATTAATATCTTTGGTTTTAGAAATATGCCTACACACCAAGGCCTGTTATTGTTAAGAATGCTGTGCGACACTGGAGAGCGACCAAAGAGTTTAGTTTTAATATGTTTAAGAAGCTGTATGAGGAAACAGCTGGTAGTTACGAAAGTCTTGAAGAGGGATGTCAATTTCTTAATTTTAAGACTGACATGTTCAGTTTGAAGGAAGTGTTTGAAATGCCCGAGGCTAGGGCGAAAAATGAGCAGGGCCAAAGCCCTTGGTATGTTGGATGGTAAGTTTTGTAATTAATTATATAGGCAGCAGCGCTAGTCAATATAAACTGGTGAATGTCATTCTGTATCTTTTGGTGGAAGTGTGTAGTGTTCAAAGAGACTATGTCTATAACAATGTCTATAAATCATCATCATATCCCTAACCTTTATTATTCCCAATATTATTTGAGGTCGGCTATTATGACTATATTAGACTATGCCCCTATGGTGGTAGTTTCAATGTTGTATTTTTTTCAGGGGTAATTGCCATCCCGATATTCTGGCAAAAGTAAGACAATACTATCAAGTGCCACATTTTTTACCTGAAGATGCAGAATATCCTGCAACAGAAAATATATTTTTTGGGTATGAAATTGGAGCTGTAATGCATGTAGGTATTTTTTTTAAATAAGCTGTAAAATTACTCAGCATCCCTACTGATATTATTCCTTGTAGTGATAGTAACTGTCCATCCGTTGCTTTACTGTGTTTGCTAAACTGCTCAACCAACGGTATGGATAGAACTTGATTCTTGAGGAAATACATGGGCTTTTTTTTGCCTTTATTAACTGACACATACACATTAAAAGTTAGCAAACCAATATTTTAGAAGTTAATGTAAACAAATTGGCCTAGTCTCCACTCTTTCATTCAGAAACCTTACTTACGTTTTACAATGCAATAGGGTTAACAGTATAAAATAATATTAGTTTTTTCTCAACTTGAATATGATGTTTGTTTATATTCACAGTTGGATTATATATCAAGACTGATGTGGCAGGGGCAGGTCCAAGGTAGCAAGACTTGGACTCTAGCTCCGGTGCCAGAGTGTGACCATGTGTGTTCCAAGTTTGAGTATCATGTTGAGGCTGGAGACGTTGGTTGGTACATTGTTTCCATATGCTAATGATAGATAACAGGACTTTTATGAGGACCTGTCTTGCAGTGTCTGTCTGAAGAGGCCCTCATAGCCCAGTTGCTCTCAGTGATTAGAAACAATCACCGACATCACGGTCAGTACATGGATAGGTGCTGGAGGCATGATATCATGAAAGTCTCCGTGACCTTTGGGCGGCTTAAAATCATCCAACGTCAATTACGTAGCCATAATGCTGCAACATTGTCTTGCCAGTCACCAACCCACACTCGGCCAGTGTGGGAACTATGGCCTTAACCCTCTCCTGAGAGGAGATCCGAGCCTAGCAGTAGGACATTATGGGTTGTTAATGATATCTTGTAGCACCGATATGCAATTGGAGCACTATTTTTAACACCCTTTTATTAGCTTCATTCACGTGTGTTTGTATGTAACAGACTTAGTTCTTAAACCACTTCTTTTTGTTGTGGTATACAGGCAAACAAGTAGATGAAAAGTGACTACCACCCCATGTACACTTACAAATTTTACAGGTGCTTCATTACCCATTGAGTCCCCTTCTGGTAACCTTACTATACAGCTGACGTATCTTCGCGCAGAAGATTGCGCAATAACTTTTTGGTATTTATTTAATTTGGACTAAATGGTCACTGGTTTTCTCCACAAGTGTACATGCGCTAAAGTTCGCAGAACCTATATTCAGACTTGCCAAGATACGTCGTCCGTATACTTCTCATTGAAAAGTAAAGGTTACCTGTAAAATACCTTTTAGGAAAGAATTTGTGATAACTGATTTTCTGTGAGACTACAGTGTTCTGTAAAATCTTATTAATCATCCATTATTACATTTTCAGTGTTGTTGGACACTCGCATTTGGTATCACGCAACAAAGATACCTAAAGGTCAGTTCTCACTCACCGTGCAGTCTGAATATGGATGATATAGCAGCTATGCAAAGTGTAGTACAAAAGATGTGTTCTTTTTAACATATTGTGATGCCAAATTATACATTATTTATACAACTATTTATACTTTTTTTATATAATGCATGTATGTGCCATTTTGTAATTTGCAATATATAGATGAACTATATACTTAGCTTTAACTTGTTTGCAATATTTTGACTAAGATTAATCTTATATACCAAATATTTTCTATTTGACAAATATTTAATAAACATTTAAAAACTTTAGTTTTGTTATTTAATGAAAAATAAACAGTCTTTAAAAAATACTAAGAAATAAATATTCAAAACTTTTTATTCGTCTAAGTCTATCATCCAATTTTATGAATAAAAGATTGTACTGAATTTCAACTGCTTATAAAAAAAAATACACATAATTATCAAACACCAGTGGCGAAGACTTCATACAACTCATTTCTTACTAAATAATAATGTCACAAGAAATTCACGGTATGTATTTGATACACCATTAGTTTTAACTAAATGCCTTATAAGCCATTATAGTTTTGAATTTCGTAAAATTGCTCTAAAAATCCCACATACGATTTTTACAATTAAGTACGTATAAAAAATACAATTTTCTTAGATACAAATTATATGTCAGATCATGGTACTAGGCAGCTCCAATGTCGCTTACAATGCCAATGAGAAGGTTTAATGTTAGGTACAAAGAAACAGAAGAGTACTCTTTTTAGAGAATTAATATTATAACGTCCACAAACCTGTTCAAATTTAAAAACATCGTGATTTTTTTTACTCTGGCTTTTCTTTTACAAGAAGTCACTCTTCGCCACTAATTACTACACTAAAAGTTATAGGCATATTTAAGATCCAGTCATAAGATATTCAGTGCAAGCTTTTACTCAAATTATATTGTAAAAGTTCACATATAGAGATCAGGTTTGAAACTCGGGGACAATAAGCTCACGAGAAAACAGTTACATCGTTGTGATTCCTACAGCAGTATTGTATTTACAGCTCACTGAACCCAAATGCACAAAATGCAAACTTACAATAACAAACAATAAATAATTTCACATGTTTTGACCAGATAGATGCCAGTATGAATGGACAATTTTAATTGACATGGCATATTGATTTTATCACAAAAATATGGTACCATTACATTGTACCGATTGAAATGGACACATATACATAATTTTATATTGCAACTACCCATTCGTCTGATAAGAAGGTAGACACAGCAATGGACAGAGAACATTGAGGATTATGATGCATTAAAATAGTTGCCAAACGCCGAGTACTGCGTCCTTGATAGCTTCGATGTACTGTGCTGGTACCCAATACACCCAATACCTGGATGCTTCTGTTGGACCGAGCTGGAGTCCCTGTTAAACAAAACTTCATAAGTGATTTCTTATTTTATTTGTAAAAAAATAGTTTGTGTCTTATTCAGTGAGTCACGTGCTATATCGTGACTGAAACTTAAAAGTAAATTATTATTGGTTAAAACATTTTCGGTTGCTCTGTAGCAGAAAAACAAAAGTAGTTACAATAGTACAAAAGAATGCTTATGTTAATTGTAACAAAACGTAAATTACTCCTGTACTAAAAAAAAAAATAATTTTTATACATACCATGATATGATATTCTTCATGCTCTTTGATTGGTTCTGATGTGATACCTGGAATATATTTAAATAAATAGTGTCAGGTTACTGTAGTCCAATACCTAGGTAGATATTTATAAAACTTCAATGTATACTCTTAGGCCTTTCAAACACTGCTCCAAAATCACCTAGCAATGAGCATTGGGGGGTGTAAATTTACACCATCATGGAGATTTTTACGTATGTAATCTACCACTAGATTTACTTCGTTTTCTATGTAAATAAGCGCGTGACCTCCAAAACTGCGATTCAGTAGCGTTTTCTGTGTTGCACTATGAATGCTTTAAATACAGAGAAATATTTACAAGCAACATATAAAATCACAAATACACGTGCTGTCTGTATTGTGCTTTACTGAACAACAAATAAGATAATGGCAATCTGACAAAACAATCTCAATTTCAAAAGCATTATTTTGATAGATCTGAGGAAGAAATAAGTGAAAAATCTCATTTTATCGAATTTTTCGCCTTTATTTTTGCAAGCTGCAGTGGTCTAATTTTATCTTATCGAAACCTTAACTCTTAAACAAGTCTTTGCATCATCACAGCATCTTTATCTTATAAATATAATGGTTATGATATTGTTAACATGGCATGTGGTGTAATATGTGTAGGCTGACTTTAAAGAAAGAAACAATGGACACTAATAAAATTTATCTATTCCTGTACAATGGGATAACTATATTTAATGGGACATATTGACGTGATAAGTTTACCTAATTTAGGTAACTTTACTTACTTTTGATGGAAGCCATAGCAAGTTTCTCAGTGCGCTCCTTGGTACCAATCCAGAGTTGATCTTGGTCATGTTTGAATGTGAGGCGCACTTTGCCACCATGTTTATTTAACATCCCGCTGAGAGGTACTGGTGGTAATGGCTCCTATAAAAGATCAAGCAAAATTGCATTTATTTTTAATTTGTTACTGTAAAGCTTTAGACAGTATTTCATAAAAATTCAATCTAGAGACTGCTGTATTCAATCAACATAGAGACCAAGTATATTGGAATTTTAAAAAACAAATATCCAAATGAACTGTATATGATGCTCATTTTATCATAGGATCAAATTAAAAAATATTTAAATAATAATTGTACATAAACTCAAAGAAAACAATATCCAAATAGCAAAAGAAGAGTTCACTTTCAAGACACAGAGGAAGAAAATAAAAAAGAGCAGTCAGACAGGGCAACCCATTGTCACCCGAAACGGAAATAATACAAGAACAAAAAGCTGAACGTAATTGAACCTTTCAAATTGAACTTTAATTTATAAATAGAATCAGCGCTGGTCATGACAGTACCTTAGAATAATACATTCGGTTTATCAGTTTTAGAAGCTATATTCCAGAAACTCAGTTGGTCAAACACCGGAATAATGATAAGGAATTTGAATTTAAGCCACTTAAAATTTGTAGATGATATTGCATTATTTGACTTAATGATGACAGTGAAAAGAATGATAAATGCTTCAAAAAGCAAAATCAGGACAAATAGTAACAGTAATAATATCAATCAAAGTCAAAGGAAGCAGTATAGACAATGTAGAAAGCTACACAAACTATGACAAATATTATCATTCAACAAAAATAGTAACAATTAGGAGGTAGACAGAGAATCAACATTTAAAAAGAAGAAAAAAAGAAATTGTCAAAGGTAACTAAAACCTGAAACAAGAAAAGGCAGTGCTAGATACCTGCATTCTACCATTCTCACATTCGGATGCCATACCTGGACATACACTAAGAAGGTAGGTAACAAATAAAATAAATTCATGTCAAAATTCAAAAAATAAGAAACAGATATGAGAGAAAACAGAATTAATGTACACTCTAGAACATTCACTGAAAATGAAACAGACATGGGCAGGACACTTAGCCTGATACAAAGATGGACGATCAAAAACAACAAAATGAAAAGGCCCCAAGGAGAAAAGACAAGTAGATTAAAGAAATAGCAGGATAAAAGTGGCTCCAAACTGCAAAAGAAAAGAAATGTGGAAAGATTTGGAGAAGGCCTATTTTATTTTTGTAAATGCATACAAATTATACATGGAAAATATTCAAACTCTGAAACCAATATTTGCTGATCATACAAACATTTGGTCTGACCTGGGAATCGGTTAACTCGGTGGGTTAACTTCTGTGAATTTTCTTTCAGTTTCAATAGTGACGTTATGTGTATACGTGTATGTTTTTCTCCTAATTCATACTAATATTATAAAGTCAAAAGTAATTCTGTGCGATAGACTTACACAGCTACACAGCTGCATCAATTTCAATTAAATTTGGCATGAAAATGATTTGATTCTTGAAGAAAGATATAGGCTAGTCTTTAACGTGATAAATACCATCCAAGTGACAGACAAAAGCTAGTTACATTATAATATACTATTATAGCAATATAGTTGACTAGCTGACTGACGCAACCTCGTTTGCGCAGCGTACGCAAAATAAGTAACTTTTTTGGTTGATTTTTTACACCCTGTGTCCAAAAAACCCCAATATCTTACGGAACCCTATTTTTTTCCAAAATAAAATATAGCCTATGTTACTCGTGGATAATGTAGCTTTCGAATGGTGAAAGAATTTTTAAAATCGGTCCAGTAGTTAAACAAACATACAAACAAAGTTTTCCTCTTTATAATATTAGTATACATGAACAATATTTAAAAAAAATTGAGGTCAGAAAAATAATCAAATCAAATTTAAAAGCAGTTTGTAATGATACTATACATTATGCATACCTTTACTCCTTTGATTCCCGGCATCACATCAGGAGGAATGCCTTTATCCAGAACTTTCCTGTGAATCTTCTGCATACAGAGTGGCTCCTTACTTGACTGACTGCTAGCTTTTTCTTCCGCTGTCTCCTATAACAGTGGTTACAATGATAATTTAGTACTGTGTTAAAAAGTATATAGTGTAACTTTACAAGTGAATATAACCCACCTGTGGTCCACTTTTCATCGCTAAAATGTCATCCATTTTGGATCCAACAAGCATCACTTTTCCTCCTTTCACAACACCAGCTTGTCTGAGTGTCATGCTGTCGCGGGCCATACCCTTAATTATTAATTTTTGCGCCAACTGCGGCACTCCGCATATCCTCTCCAGGTGTGCTTTTAGGTCTAGCACAGTCGCGTCATAGGCAAACGTAATGTCATGTTTTGCTTTATTAAAAACTATAGTAAATTCGATCTGTTCCGGAATCTCACAAAGCTCCGTATCCTCTGTGGTGTCAGATGTGCAGGCCGCACTCTCTGCGGGGGCTTCTGTGTGCGTCTTTTCATTTTCTGAATTTGATTTGGTTTCTACAACACCTTTTGTGGCCCCATTGGCTAGTAAATTAGGATCTCGATTTTCTGTAGAATCTCCCTTCTCTGAAGCTGAAGATGATCAAAACGTGAGTTAGCAAAATTTCTAGAACAAAAGGTCTCGTTGTGCTGGTCAACAAAGACTGCCAATTTCATTAAACCAAGTAACATGAATGATAACTTACCAATATATTCCATAGTTTTGATTTAATTGTGAATTTGAATTAATATTATAATAAAAAACGCTGCCGTATCTTAATTGTTTTGAAAAAATAATTAAAATGCAGCCGACTGGCTGACGTGAAGCAACAAATTTCTTGCACAGATAAAATATAACTAAAATTAAGGTAATTCTGTTGCGTTCAGAAACATAAACAACATTTTTGTTGTATTCGATAGCAATAATGTCTTTTAACATTTGCCAAGTCTATGTCAATCGATCAATTTCACATTTGTAATTATTTCTGTTAAATGTAATAAAACAATAAGAAAAAAAACGAATAGACTTTCTTTTAAGACTGTTGAGAATATGTGTCCTAAATTTTCTAGGTCTCTTTAATAAAAAAATCTAATCAGACTTTATGGCAAACATGTTTCGTTTCCATGGCGGCCAATTTACAAACAGTACAATTGCGGTAAATGTCCTAAAATTATTGTATGTTGGCTTTTGTGTCATAAAATGAGTTTTAATGTTGACGATCCTTTAGCTGGAATTTTAAGTGACGGTAGTGACGATAGCTTTTTTGATGATGATATATTAGGTAAGAAGAAATCTACAAAAAAGAAAAGTACACCTACGGCGGAAAAGAAAAATGCGCTATTTGATTTAGGCGATACCGATAAATCGAAACCTGTTACTAGCAATATAGATAAGAAAGAAGCTTTATTCAATATTGATTCAAAAAAATCTCCAACACCATTCAAGCGTATTGATTCGTCAAGGGAGTCCATAAAGTTTTCTGAAGCCGAATCCAAAGCTAAGGCAGGGTTTGATAAATTGGATATAAGTAAATCACCAGCAAAGTCCAAAATCAGTGCGAGTACAGATAAAATAGATATATTAAGCGATCTTATTGAACCGAAAAAAGCCACAAGTAAACCAATAGAAAAAGGGAAGAGCTCGCAATCCTTACTTGACGATATCTTAGGAAGCTCTACAACAAAAGCAGGAAGTTCTAGTCAAGTGTCGAGACCAGCTACTGCAGTAAAAAGCCAAGAATTCGACATTGATTCTATTTTAGGAAAAGGTGATTCTAGAACTACGGTTTCGCAAAAAAGTTTACCCCAAAAACAAACTCTTAAGGAGATAACCGAAAAAAAAGAAGAGATTCCGCCACGGAAAACCAAAAGTAGCGAAGACTGGTTGGGTATATTTCAAAGTAAAGAGGAAGAAAATGATTTCGAAGATGACGCTGGTATACCATCATGGTTGGTTGGAAGTGATAAGAAAAAGAAGAAGACTGAAGAAAAGAAGGCTGTTCCTAAACCAGAACCTATTAAAGATATAGCTAAAAAAGAGACCGAAACAACCGCCCAAAAAGAAGAAACAGCTACTATAGAAGTGAAAACTGATGTAGAGCCACATGTTGAATATTTGGCTAAGTCATTACCACCTACTACATTACATGGCAGTAACGAAGATATCACTGCTGAAGGAGCTGCCTTATATATGCAACAACAGGAATCCCAGATAATGATGGCATTGCAGTTGAAGGCACAAGAAGAGAAACTTGTAGCGCTACAAAGTAAGGTTACTTACTTTTAAACTTTTCAGATTTTGTAATAGGTAATACGAATGCACTGGCCTGCTCAGTAGTGCAAATTCTCTGCTCCTTAAGATAGAAGATTTTGCATCTACCGCATACCTACTTTTTGCTATTTTGAAAGGATCAGTAACTTAGAAGTAGTTTTTTTTTCTTTTTGTGTCTCTAGGCTCTGCATCCACTTCCCCGAGCCATACGAAGTGTAATTTATTGAATACATTTTGTTGTATTTATTTAGCTCTTTCCCTATACTAGTTTTTCGGAGATAATTAAGAAAAGACATTAGCGCAATATGTTACTAGATAACCTAAGGCAATTAGTAGGTTAATCACAGCGAGCGAATTTATTCGACTGCATGAATCGCGTCGCGTACCTACCGATTTAAGCAATCATTTGACCACATTTACCGTGGGAGAGCCACGCTTCGGCATGAATGGGCAGGAGGAGTGATATCACGGCCTTACTGAAAACCGGTGTGAAACAGCCTGCGCTATGTTTCACCGAGTGAGTGAAGGTACTGGAGGCCCATACTCCAACACCTTCAGCCATCCCCCTCCCCATCCTCCAAAGGCCAGCAACGCACCTGTTTACGGCTCTGTTGTTGCCAGCTTAAACTTACCAGCTGATACTGGATTCTAGTAATAGTAAGATCTGTTCTGCAAAGCTCGCCAGAAGGAAAGTCAACGAGTACAGCGCGAAGCCGCTCAAGCACAACACGTGCAGTTAGATGCGATGTTGCGTCGCCAAGCTGACAACAGACAACAAATGCAAACCATTATTGCCGCCCATCAAGAGAGAATCACGCAGAGAATAAAGGTCTGTAACACATTTAAATGATTACCTACCTAATTATTTTCTGGCAAAAACTTTTTGATCTAAACACTACTTTTATGTTTACATTTCATATTTATTTGTATTTAGATTTTGCCTAAAGCCAGCGGTACTGATTTATCAATTTATAGTTACGTTATTGTTAGCTTAACAGTTTCAAAACTAGTTCTTGTTTAGGCTTTGTTAGGCACGGAAAATGCTGAAAATGAAGATACAAATTATCCTAATGAAGATTTAGAATCTGGAGATCGGAAGGAAACTCCACATTCTCGTGAAAAGAAGCAACTATTGCAACTAGTGCAATCATTACAAGAAAACCATGATAAGGAAATAGATTTGATGGAAACATCTTATAGGTAAAGTATGTTGTTCATATATAAGAATTATACTATGCAGATGCTAGTACTAATACCTACTTAGGTAGATGAGTTAAGTAATGTCATTAATTTGCTCGTAGTCTGCCAGAAAAAAGCTCTGAATTTATGGTTTTACTTCTTAATAATTTTTATAACTCTAGTTGTGTTTATAGTGAACACTTGCAAATAATGTAGTGTGATGTAAAATAGTATTATAAATAACACTTAGCATACGATTTTTAGTTGTAAATATTAGTACGAGCATGAAAACTTATTAAAGTTATGTAAGGACATTTAAGTATGATTTGACTTTTCAGACGACAGTTAGCCTTTTTAGAAGTATCCCTAACTCAATCAGAAGCACGTATGAAAGAAGAAACTGATAAGCTAGAAAAGTTCTACACAGAAAAAATGAACTGGATGGAAGAACATCATCTGCTTTATAGAAAGTTGTGTGAAGATAATCTGACTGCTCTGACAGATAGACACAAAACAGAAAGCGAAATGCTGAGACACCAGCATTTAGACAATGTTAAGGTGTTACAAGAACATCACGCTGCACTTATGGAAAACATTAAGTAAGTTAAAGAAAAGAAATAGTTCGTAATATTGGATACAACGACATAGGACTCAATAACAGAGATTTTTTCCCTTATATATAATCGATTAATAACTTTAGTACCTAGTAATACATTAATACAGTTGAAAACAGAAAGATCTGTAAATGCTGTTCTCATCAATCATCAACAACTCATTATGTCCCACTGCTGGTCTTGGGTCTCCTCCCAAAGGAAGGCTTAGGCTATACGTCCCTGCGCTTTTTGTTTTGTCGTTTGGGGACTAGCAAGACAACGTTATGGCTACGTATCTTGCCGTTTGTTTTAATCCGTCCATGTCGTTCTACATAAAATTAATCAATTCGGGGTTTTAAACTAATAAACAGTCTCTACAGCTTACAATGTGCGTGTGTGTTTAATCCTTCCCTTGAGTTTTACTTAAGACTTTGATTAATATTATATTCTATTCTTTTGTCTTATTTTACAAAATTGTAGAATTATTTTCTGGAATTTATAACATGTGTCGGTGTTTCGTTACGAGACTATTTTCTTTGTATATTTGTAGAAATGCCGTTAAACACGAACAAGTACTTATTCAAGATTCCGCCAGCTTTTCATCAGACCTGACACAATTGGTATCAGACGTTAAAGAGAACAAGGTTCATTGTCAAGAACTTGTAGAAAAGGTTCAAGCGTTAGTAGAAAATTCTGAGAGAAAGACTGATAATAGTATACATGTGAGAGAAACGCAAATAAACGGTAATTTTCTAACATTGTTTATAAAACGATTCCAAAACTGACTTCAAATTAAAAGATATGCATGTGAGAGATCTGAATAAAAGTACAATTAATACTGGATGCGCGTATATTTCTTTTGATTGCAGATTTAATTCAGCAGTTGACGAAAGAACGTGATAACTTTGAGACTGAAAAAACTGAAAATAGAGAGACTATTAAAATGTTAGAAGCTAGACTCAAACAAATGACCTCGGTAACTAAAGAAAATAATGTTAATTATCAAATTGCATTTACATTCAATAAACGCTTTTAAACTTCTACAGGCAGTCGAAGAAGAATCGAATGCCTTAAAGCAGAAGAGAATGGAATTTGAATTTGAAAAAGCTACGTTCAATAAACAGACTGAATTTGCTAAGAATGTACTCAAAAAACAAGATGAAGAAATAAAGGTATGATTTACTTAGAATTAGCTTGATTTGAATAACGTCAAGGTATTGTGTGTTTAGAAGGTAACTATTGACTGTTATGGAATGTATTAAAAATGGTTTCGGTAATGTTTACCGGACATTTAGATAAAATATTCTAGAGTTGAAAGCAAAAAAAATTGTTATGCATGCGTTAGATTTTTACTCTCAGATTTATTTAAAGTGAGTTGAGTCTGCCCACTAATTCTAAGTAAAGGTACAATTTAGATGCTGAGAGAAGATATTCAGAAAGAATACCAAGAAAAGATTGCAAAAGTTGATGAACAGAATATGAAAATAGTAAAAGAAAGTGCAGTACTAGCGAGAGAGAGGTCTTCAGTGCAAAGTTTAAAACAAGAACTTGAGGTAAGATCACAACACTTTTATGTTAAAATGAGACCACCACAAGGGGGATTAATAAGAATTGGATTTATTCTTTAGAAAATGAAAGCAGAACTTCAGGCCCAATTAGAAGAAGTTACAGACGAAAGGTCGAAACTAAATGTTGAAAAACAACAGCTACACATGGAAGAGCAGAGAATTTTGGCTAAGTAAGTTCGTCAGTTCTTCACCATGCTTAAATCATTATTTCTGCATTGAATGATCAAAACAGTTTTATTGGTGGTTTAAAATATCGTGTTGCCAATTGCAGGAGCCGTGATTTAGATCTACTCGCCAAGACAGCCATTGAGAAGCAAGCACAAGCGGAAAAGAAATATTCAGAAGCAGAGTTTATTCAAAGAAAATACGAAGAAAGAATTCGTAGGATACAGGAGCATGTTGTACAACTAAATGCCAGAGAAAAACAGATCGCTAGAGAAAAAGTGACACTCTCTAGGGAGAGGTTGACTTTGCACAACGAGAGGAAACAAATTGAGGCTAGACAGCAATGTTCTTTATGTAAATCTAGCCAACATATGACTCCATATTATGAACCCTCATACGCCCTACCAGAGACATTTATAAACGCATCAGTTACGAAGGAGTATAAAAGTTCTGAAATGACGACTGCCATGAATGCTATAGAAAAAGAAATGGCGCATTTAATGGGACGGAATCTCAGTTTGAGACATAGCGCTGGAATCGGAGATTTGACTTTTCGTGGGACTAGACTTGAGAGTGAGGGTAGACACGAAGTGCCAATGCAGGCGGAGGCGACTCAAGTTGAATCTGTCACTTTTAAAGTAAGTGAAGTAGCAATCGTTTTTAACATTGTACCTTATTTAATTGCCTTTAAGGTTCAAATTAGAGTTCTTAAGTCTTTAGTCATTGCTACGATTGACCTTCATTACTTTTTGAATTTGGAATTTCCCAGAGGAAGTCTATATATTAATACTGGTACTGGTATACGTTTGCATGTTCTGAAATCTTTTCTGCTTATTTTCCAGGAATACATGGATCCGAAATTTATGATGCTTCGTTTGGATGTACAAAAAGTTTTAAATAACTTAGATCAGAGTAAGAAAGAAACCACAGATATGTTTTTAGAGGACCATAGCGATTGAGTACAAATAAATTAAGAAATAATAAAAGACTGAATATGTATTAATTGGTTTAATTTACTTTGATGACTGTTATAGAACATCTTCTGTTGTTAGATTTATGAACAGAGTTATCAAAATGTACACAAATGCCTACATAGCTACATGCTAACTTATAAATATCTCATTGTAAAAATATAGGTACATGATCTTTCTTAAATCGTATTTATTGTTTTAGGTACTAGGGTATGCAGTAACAGGCGTACATTTATGAATACATTTCTCTTAATAATGGCTCCAATTTGTTTAAGGTTATTCAGACTTGACTTCCAATAAAGCATTTTGTATAGGCATGCCACAAGAATCTTTACGATTTCCACAACTTGCGAGACTACGAGTTATTGGAAATCATTTCAGAATAGTGTAACACTTATCGCATATTGTATACAATTCTTAAATATATATCCTACATATATAACTACGCACCCAAGTTTAACGCTCGCACAGTCTTTCATAATTATTTGATTTAAGTAGATACAGAATAATATCTTTATGGACGGCCTGGCCTTGTCGATATAATATAATTTCATTTAAATTCTCTTATTCAACAGATCTAAATAAACCCAAATAAATTACATATTTATCTTAAATTAAACTGAAATAATTGAATGTAGTATGCACCTTTCAGATGTCAGCAAGGAGATACTTGACTACTAAGGCTTAAGAATTATTAAGTTATACGCTATACACAATATTTACAACAATACTACTTCTATGCACGTTCGCGTCTCTATAAAACTATTTCCTATAGCATACTGCGAAGAGATGGCACCACACTGCCGAATCGTATCAATTACTCTTACTCTATCTCTTTCTAATTAGACACTTCATTACTTCTCATTTCTCTTACAGTATGTCTTGAAAGTAAAATTTATAAAAGGTGTTATAATTTATTTTCTAGTTTTCAAATACAAGAAGACTATCGCTTCAGAATCAAAAAGCCTTTCCCGATAATTTCATTGATTATCTTATCACAGTAATAATATCATTTAACATCGAAAAATATAATTTTATATGTTGATAATAATAGAAATATATTGTTAAAACATGTCCAAATAAATTGAAAATTTAATGAAAACAATAACAAGATAATTGATTTGATAAGAAATAGAAAATACAGTTATTTTACTAATGTGTTATGATCTGGTGTCTCCGGGTTGCTTCTGGTATTTAACTTCAAGTAATTGCGGGTAGTTTTCGACAATCGACAGCAGGATTCCGTCTATATAATTGCGTAGCTGAACGTTTACATCCTGTTGTTCTTTTAGCGCTTTCTGTAACTGTAATGAGGTTTAAATTAGAATAACCTGTAAACATTCTCGATTAGTGGAAGAAAACAACAAAGAGGAGACGTATTTAATAAAGTTTATATTTTCATCCTATTCCCAAAAGCTTCTGTAAAATATTGTGCCACTTGTTTTCAAGCTTTCAAGTTAACAGTGGTGATTAATCTGTTCGAGTTTCTTTGTATTAATCAAAGAAAAAGAAACATGAAAATTTCATTGCACATTCTAACGATAGTTGACATAAGCTTTTTATTTAAATTAAACCCGAAATTCAAACTGAAGTGCCTATTATTATTTAAGCAACTCAAAATTACATAGTTTGATATAGATTTAATTTACAATTAGCAAATTTGTTTATTAGGCCTTTCTGTCTGAAATGCCCAATACAAAAAAAGGTTTTGGTGGAATTCTCGTAATTATCTCAATTGTAAATACATTATTATAATTTTTTTAATTTATACATTCGAATTTCACGTTTAAAAGTCAATTTTAGAGAGCCGTACAACGATCTCCTGTTTGTTTTTTCTCTGGGTAAAAAATACAGAATATTTTTGTTCAGGGATCACATCCAAGCATTTTGTGAGGGCAGTGTGGTGCGTGCTTTAGATTCTAGTACCATATATTTCCCTATAATTTAATATATATTAGGTGTGTTGGAAAGTATGAGTGCAGGCAACCCTATAAAGTATGAAAAAGGTACATTTTAGTCCCAAGTCAATTACTTTAATAATAGCATGCAGTTGTTAGCGCTTGTTCCCAAGATTTATATACTACACGGGAAAAGCCATGGAAAGTGTTAGTTTGTGTTGAATATCGATAAATATAGCTTTAATTTTTTAAGCGTGTAAGGTTAATAGAGATATCTTTCATCTCTTTCTCTCACACGTGTGCAGTTACCAATTTACGAATGTACAGTTAAGACCCTCCCAATCTAGTATATATAGCGTCTATGGTTTATCGTATAGAGTACAGTCATGCACAGTTAGTAAAAATATCGTACCTTTTCCATCTCTATGTTGAGATTTGATTGTGTTTCGTTACCATCGAGCTGCAAAAATGCATACATGACAATATAGGCCAATTGCTTAGCAAATAACTGCATCAAGTAAGTTTTTTGTTCATATAAGCAAAGCGTCGCAATAAATAATAATAAATGTTCAATATGAGCGTCAATGAGAGTATAAAACGTGTAAGAGATAATATCGTTGTCGTATGAGCGTGACTTATGAACATAATCAAAGACTTGCACAATTTATGGATGAAAAAATCAATCGAAGAAATTAGGTATACTTTAACCTAGACGGCTTGGAGTGCAAGTGCGAAGCCATAGATCAGCCAGAACACAGTTCAATATCGATACTTAACATGAACATAAGCCGTACTTAGCTAATTGCGTTCGTAATTACTTTGAGCAATTTTTTAAACAATTTTTATACTAAGAAACAAATTTGTAATAGTAAAATAACTGAAATTTGAGGATGATTCTGATATCAAATTGAAGGCAAGCATTATAACGAAAATAGTTAAATAAACAAGATCTGATGATAGCCATTTTAGAAGACAAAGTATATACCACATTTCCGTATGTGTATATATCAACCACTTCAATTAATTTATCGCCCAAATGATATACATTGTTTGTTTGTGGAAATGGGAATAAGATATCAATGAAATCATGACCTCAATAATGAAATGGTACGAATAAATGTAAGCTCATATGTAAACAGTCGGTTTCATTTATTAAGTGGCAACATGCAGATGTGTTAGTCGGAGAGACTTGATGATTATTATCAAACTGCCCTTAAATACTTATTTTTATTCGACATTTGAATAATCACAAAAAAAATATACCATTAAAATGAGCAAAGTGCTACTAAATCCCATTTAAAAGTATTCAATGACTTTAGCTATCGACTGTACAATGTTAGTAAAATTTATGGTAATGAATTAGTTAAAAACGTTAGAAACTTTGTCTTCTAGGCAAAAATAAGATTCGAGCAAATATATTTCATATTTTTTTAAAAAGTATTGATTAAAATAGCACATACAAATTTTCTTGTTAGCCTTTGTAGCTAAGCTAAAAGCTTGTGTTAATAATGGGTTTACATCGTCTAATTTTGAATGTTAAGTCTGATGCCTTAACCAGTATACTGATGCAGCTTTTGTGTGCAATAAATCTACGGAAAAGCTAAAAAAAATCCTTGCAATGACATGTATCTATCATCTTCCTATTTATATGGGTATGCTGTCTGCTTTAGCCTGCTTGCAAGTAAAAATGATTTTAGTGCAAGATATGCACGGTATACTGCAGGTGCTTCATTGGTATGTTGTACTTACTTCGTCATCACTCATCTGAGAAAGTTCGTGCGCGAGGGAGTTGGTCCCTACGAGAGGGCCGCTCACTCCGTCCAGCAGGCTGCGGCCTTCCTCCACGCCACGTGTTAGGATCTGCGCCTGAAGCTCCTCTTGTGCTTCTGAGAGTGCTGTAACAATAAATCAGTAAGTCGTTAAAAGTTCAACTTTGGCCTCGTTGGTTATTAATTCAATATCATTAAAAACAAAGCATTCAACGATGTTATGTTGCTGTATTTGTACATGTTTAAGGATAATAAAATTAACAGTATTAGGTACGACTATTATTGTGATTTATTGTATTTTCCGTTATTAGCTATTGAAATACCAACACTATTGTTTTCCTTCAATTAGAAGGACAATACATTTAAGTATTTTTAATAGTAGAGATGTATCGGTGGCATAACATAAAGTAATACAAAAATCTTATTAAATAAAGAAATTAAATATAGCATTTGAACTTCTGAAATTATTATTTTCATAAACTACAACGAAAGAAAGGTTTAAAAATGTATAACACCCTTCTCAATTAGTATCTCGATAAAGTTTAAAGGATTATTTAAAGCAAAAGTCTACCTGACTTTAGTACACGAACGTTGGTTATTGAACAGTAATGTACCTTAGTCATGTAAACAAAACATATAGTTACCTACTTCATTTTATGTTATAAAAAAAAAACTTAATATTTTCAGAATTCGTTTTATCAATAACGTTATCATATAACTATAAGTGACTTTGATTTTGCGTTTCCAAGTAGGTATAAAAAGGTCATAGTCATGATATTGACCGCTAAAACATACGAACGAGTCTGATAAAAGTGTTTTGTGGTTATCTTCATACCTATTTTTCTTTTCTGCATTACTAAATCTATAAAATATACACGATCTTCATGAATTTACAGAAACCTTTAAAATCTAAGTAAGAAATGATATACAAGTTTGAACTTTATTCAAAGTGTCTAAAGTCTCAAATCAGGAGGCAAAAATCTACTTATTTCCAGGTAATAATCAACTATTTAATAGTTTTAATAACAACTTTCTTAAACACGGGTCACAATTCTATTATTTTATTTCAATAATAGTAAGGAGAGTAAATATTGTTTGTTGCTAGAAATTTGAGGTTTGGGGCACTGATTTTTGTAGTGTTACACATGACAAGGAAGTTTTATCTTAATCGCTTTATTGGACTCACGAGAAGGTTGTTTATGATTGATTACGAATCACAGACAGACCTACGTATCTAAGATTGCAGATAAAATTAAAGTATCTTGATACACCGATTGAGTTAGTAACAGTAAGCGTTTTGGCGACGTCCACCTACAACACAATAGTAAGCTACTACAGCGTCATCTACCGAAGATACACTGAACTACGAATTCTGAATCGCACAATGGAAGTTATCGCACCGATTATTATCATATCTACAACAATCCAACATCAACCGTTGCGCAGTGGCCCGCCAGGCATGATAACCTCGTCTGGTCGGAGGATCCTCTTTTTGTGTTGGAGGGACATGACACCCGTTCCTCTACAGCATCTTGTAGTAGATTTGTTGTCATTGTCAACAACCTTTAACAATCCACTTCTGGATATAAACCTCTCCGTAGAAAGCAGGGTTAGTATAGTTTGTTTCTAATTTTCCTTCTCTTTACTTGTCTTGCGTAATTTAGATGTTTTGTATTTAAGACTTAACAATTATAGATTACTTGATACTTAACAAAACTTAGCCTAAGGTAAGCTTAGATATACTGCTTAGATTCCTATTTAGAATAGCTATTTAACATAGATGATATAAATCATTTCCTTTAATTAAGAAAATGCACTTACATTTATTCTGTGTTCGGAGCAACGTGAGTTCTTTCCTTAATTCATCGAGGCGGGGGTCAGGCGGGGGCGGTGGGACATCTCTCAGTCTTTGTAGTTCTTTTTTCGTGGAGGCCAACATTTCTGCAGCAGCTGCAGCTGCTTCTCGTTCCCTTCGCTCAGCTTCTCGAGCAGTGCTTAAAGCGGCTGCGAGCTCAGCCACTTGCTCTTGCGCCTCACGGTGTGCTCGTGCAGCCGCTTCGGCGTTAGCTCGGAGGGTTTCTGCTACACCACGTAGGCGACCAACCTTCAGAGTAAACAGATTATATGACAATTTATATTATCTTAGTTGAAATACGATAATCAACTGATAATTCCCTCTGTCATAATGGATTCTTGGAGATTGAGTTTTGTAAAATTTTTCACATGATTTAACGAACTCCGTAAATAATTTTAGACTAAGCTCACGAAAAGACCTTAGACCAACGGCTAGTTACAATGTACAAAAATAACTTCTACTCGAAGAAATATCAACATAATCTTTAATCTGCCCTTGACATTAACCTTTATGACTGATCGATAACATCAAATCGCAACAATAGAGATTGTTGGGCTGTAATTGAAAAAGAGATTTACATCTACGATTTAAGTTAAGTGGGTGACAATTATTTAGATGTAAGATAATGAAATTGCAAATTTTAAAACTTTCGATTAGAAAGTATTGGTTTTACATTTTTAAGAAATCATGATTTTCTAACTACTACTAGTCTTAGATCACCATGATTTTTTTACCATTAATATAATAGGTACTAAGGCTAGCTTAGCTCTAATATATATATCTAGTTTGCACTGTTTGGATTAGAAAAAAACAGGTTTAAACTTTAAAGGATACAAGCAACTGTCGAACTTTGAATTCTCCCAGTACTGAAACTTTTGCTTGTAGATGATCATAAGATGTTCACAATACGGGTAAGGCTAATTTTGAACAATAGATAATCTTAGCTTACCTCTTGTTTAAGCTCGGATGCCTCAGCTTCAGCAGCACCAAGTCTGTCGGTGATAGCGGATAATTGCGTGTCACGATCGCGCTCCACCCGCGAAATTGCTTCACGACTTCGTCGCTTCTCCTCGGCTATGGTTTCCTCACATCGGCATTCGATCTACACATAATTGAACAAATATATTGATAACAGGCTACATATTAAATGAAACTGTAATAAATACCAAATCAATAACAAACTACCAATTAAAATTGCGTGTGACATTTTTTTTTGATCGAGTTAGAGACGCAGATACAACACGTAAGCGTTAGACTGCACTGCTAATATAAATCGACTTCTGACTGGCATTTAGGTTAGGGCTGCCATACGTCCCGGTACACCGGGACATGTCCCGGTTTAAAGCGGCGTGTCCCGGTGTCCCGGTCATCAAGTTATTTGTCCCGGTATACACACAATTCGTTGTATCTCAAAAGTTACACGTGTAACTGATACCCGACGACTGATGTCGATTGACGTGGAGTCTATTGTTCTGAAAATTTTCAAGTATTTTTCCATATTTACTGTAAGAGTGGAACGGCTTGAAGATTTTTGTGAGCATGCAGCAATAGACCACAACAATATACTCTCACATTCCAGAACCCGGTGGCTTTCACTACTTCCAGCAATTGAACGCATACTAAAGTTATGGCTGCCACTGAAAGAATTTTTCGCTAATGAAGCAAATGCCCCAAAAACTGTAGTCGATTTTTTCGTTAATCCCTTATCAGAACTTTACACTCTTTTTGTGCACAGTCAAGCATTTCTGATTAAAAAACAAATAAAAAAGATTGAAAAATCAGTTATTACTAAGTATTATTGATGTGAAAAATGTTTTAGAGGATACAAAAAACAGTTGAGTGACAGATTACAAAATAAATATTTAGGAAATCACACAAGACAAGTTTATAACAAACTAAAGAATGAAGGCACAATTAATACAAATCAATCCAAAGCATTTTACAAAGAAACGGGAGATTTCTTTAGCACTGTATGTGCGTGCTATCCGTTATCTCGAACAGTGGACAGAACCGATGACAAAATTTGATGTTTTCGCTTGGATGATTTTAAATAATATTCCTCAATGGCAACAAGTAGAAGAAACTACAAGATATTTAAATGAAAAAGATATAGCAGTAGATGAGTCAATGTTTGAAGAATTTATGTATTTAAAATCATTTATGGAATGTGAAATGACCGATGAATGAAAAGCTAAAGATATGCAAGAAAAACGGAAATACTTTTATGAAAAATCTGAAGAACTGGAAAGAAAAGTAAATCTTCTTAAATTGTGTCAATATATTTTTGCAATTCCTGGCCACAATGCTGACGTGGAACGAGTGTTTTTTCGTTAATTTCAGCGCAGTGGACGATAGAACGAAATTCACTCAGTAAGCACAGTGGAAAGTATCATTCAATGCTTTTATAATTATAAAATGACGTGCCTAGAATTTTATAATGATGTTAAAGGGGAGAAGAAGTTATTGGCAAAGGTCAAATCTTCGGAAAAATATGAGTGGGCAAAGAAAAGTAATTAAATTTTGTTAATATGTATTACTTTACTACTGTTTTTTTTTTAATAATCCATGGTTTGCCCTATTTCTGTTCTAAATGTCCCGGTCGGCGTCTCCAAATTTATGGCAGCCCTAATTTAGGTAGAAAGACTTCAACTAACATCAAATATAAATATGTGTGTATTTATTAATATTCAGTTTGAATTACATTTCATAGAGTACGGGTCCTAATTCTTATAAATATCGAAAAAAGTTAGTAAATATCGATGACACGGTTCTAATATATGATATACATGTAAATTTAATCACAAAAAAGGTATTTGATACTTGACATTTTTGTCAGTATTTGTCTTAGTAAGTAGTTTTACATACCTCTCGAATCTGTTCGTCCAGCATGTGAACTCGCGCTTGTAGTACTGCGTTATCAGATTTCGCCCTTGCGTAGCGTTCATCTGCTGTACTTTGCGTATCTGCCAACGAAGTTACTTGCTGTTGCAACAGTTGCACCTGAAGGACCAAACAAGACACCGTTATTATAATGGAAAAATACATTACACAGTAAAATGACTAAGTAAAATGGCGATTTGATGATATCCTTCGTGAATCTATGCATCGATAATTTAAGGTTTAGATTGATTCCGCAATTCAATTAATAATTAAGATTGTCAATGGTTAGCTTTATTTCTAAGATATATAAATCCTCTTAATGTTGAATATTTAGATGCTAGAGTCTTTCTTGAGAAGAATAAATCAATTTGAGGTAGGTATATGACCAAAATAATATTGATTACAAAACATATTAAACGAACAATCCAAAGCTAAAGAAAGAAATAAAAGAATAACGTTCAATGCCAATTCAATCAGTAACAATTTATCCTCAAATAATTTTACGAGTCGTTTCATATTTCTTCAATATAATGATACTAGTCGATAAGTATTCAATTTTGAACGCTATCCAAACAGTTTTTATCACTGCATGTTGTGTTGGTCGCAATCGACAGATAGCAACGCTTTATTGCTCCTGAGGCTTCAAAAAGTATGTTAGTTTAATCAGTGCTCAGAGTTCACAATGGTTTATGTAAGGCAGGTCTGGTATGTGTTCTATAAAACTGTTATCGCCTGCAATGACCGCGATTAAATTAAAACGGTTTTCTATTATAGTCCCTGTTTTATCACGACATTAACATTTTGTATGTAGGTATTTAAAATACCGAGCCTTTGTATATAACGTGCTGTTGCTAGCGTTATTTTCTTACTTCTTTACTAAATTAATTTAGTCTTTACGAGAATTTCTACGATCTATGAGTTGATTGTGGTTTGTTAATTGAAATTCACTCGGCCTATTGACGCTTAATGTTGGATGAAGACCTCCCCCAAGGAGCGTCGGACGACCCGGTTTTGGGTCCTCATCCTTTATTCACATTGGCATTCCAATTGAAATTAACCATATTTAATTTATTTGATTTTCACTTACTGCTATGGATATTTTTGTTGTCTAGTTCACAGTCTAACATGTATTTGTTTTTTAGTCCAATAAATAAAATAAAATGACATTAACTATCTTCTATCTATAATCTCTCTTCCCTATAATATATCTATAGTTTCTAACGTATAGAAGGACACCCTAGTTTAGTTTGATAACATGAAAGTCTGATTCTTTTCAACGAGGGAAAACTATTCCTCAGTTCAAATTAGCAGGATCATCCGGTGTCATAGCCCTTAACCATGGTTTCAAAGAAAACGGGTATTAAACTATCTTTTCTCTCCTTTCCACCAAGCGTATGAAGTTGCTGAAGTCAAAACCCTTGTTCTAAGGGGGGGGGGACTTAAGCTGCGAGGCCATGAATCCCTTAAAAAAAGAAAAGACAAACAGAAAAGCTCGCCTAAGGAATGTGTCGTGTGAGTCGTGTCTATTGTTTTGCAAATATACATATTAAATCGATTCTAATCCACGCCTGTATGTCCATTAGTTAAAGAGTTCTTTGAAGTGATACCATGTTCATTCCGATTACATGTTTATCGTCAACGCAAGTCGTCCTTGAAACGATTCCGGGTAATGTACCGAGTCTGTGGCTAATTAGAGATGGTGCGCCAGATCAGTCACCACCGCCGATATAATTATACAATTACGGATCGATTGATTTCTAAATTGATATCGTCATCTCGGTAACCTGAATATTTGAAATATTTTTGCAGTTTCTCTGATCGAATTATACGAATCAATTAGATTTCGAAATACAGGTAACGTACTCAATGTTTTACACTTTACACATACTCGTATTTAATCTTTTCCGATATGTAGTAATAACATTTGTAACCGTCCATAAAAAAGGAAAAGATTTTCAATTCGAATATCCATACTTACATAAAGCATTTCTTTTTAAATTTAGAACTAAATATATGATTTTAAAGGACGACCTAAGAAGCAATGGAGTGATGAGATTACAGCTGCAGCCGGCAAGGAGTGGACTGAGCAAGCTAAAAATAGAGAAATATGGTAAAATCTGTAGGAGGCCTATACCCAAGAAGGGGTTCCTGTCAATGAAAATAATGAAAAGGAGGATCATAGTTGTGCTCCAGGCGATAGTAAATGAACATAAATTAAATTGAATTTAAGATAACATGTAAAACTAGGTGATGGGAAATAACTAAAGGCTTTATTATTATTTTTGTACGATTTAAAATTAGTAATACAGTTGACTAATGTTATGCTATATACGGACTTCATTACGTTTATCGGAATTTAAATATATACATTTAAGATGCACATCGCAGCAGTTAATGCAGCGATAGACGTTTTCAAAGTGAAACTGTTTATTTCCTCACGAGGCAGAGAAACTTATTTATTTACCAGATAACTTTTACGGCAGGCAATTTCAAGATATATGTAATACCTATTACGTGAATACGTTAATTCCTGTAGACATTAATTATTTACAAGCTTGGCTTCGCACTTTAATACATTACTTGGATAACAATCTTAGCTCTAGTCCTAGTCACCCCTAACTTTCATAATGATTGTTGAACTTTAAGAGTAAAAATGATCAAACAATCGCATTTTTAATATTAGTGAAGACGTACTTCATAAAACAGCTGTAAGTATAGTCAATTGGGTCACACTACTGCATTTAAGTATGTAATCAACTGTATATTTATCTTTATTTATTCTTCGTCTTTCCTACTCTTACACCGGACACTACCCAACACTTTCTCTTACTCATGTTTTCTCTCCATCCAATGGTTGCCTGTAAGAGATTGCCTCCGGGCGATAAGGCCGCCAATTGTACTTCCCTAATTTTAAGATTATCTTGTAATGCATCTGGTGTACAATAAAGTGATATATTATTATTATTATTAAGTATTACACATACAGAATCTATTTGAAATTGTTATAAATTATATTAAAGTTATGTACCAATGACTACTCTGCCTGATGGAAAGCATAAGCGGAATCCAAGAGTGGTGGTCACCATACTAACTGCGAATGCAGCAATGCAGCATGGTGACCCACACTTAACTTTTTATTGAAGCAAAATACGTTAGTGAAATAGCGCTTGCGCTGTGTTTCGCTGTGAGTGAGGATACCGGAGGCCCATATCCCAACCCCTCCCCCATCCCCCGGTGTTGCGGCTGTCCATGGGCGGCGGTAATCGCTTACCATCAGGCGATACGTATGCTCGTTTCCCACCTACTCCATAAAAAAAAGTTAAGCTAACATTGATGAAATCCAATAAAATAATATTTAAAATCACATAAGATTTAAAGCAATTTCTTTTTACTTTGGCATATTTATTTAGCAATTTATTTAAAATAAAAACGTAAATTAAGTTATACAGTAACTGGCAGAACAGTTAAGTTAGGCTGGATAGGCCATATAACGCATAATTTATAGGATATAGAGATGAGATATACATAAACCCCATCAGAAAAAATATATCATACATCATACCAGGAAAAAGAGATAGAATTTAGTTAATCAAGCGAGTAACTCAACATCCATTCCACTAAGTAAATGAACACATACGGATAAATATTAGGCTCGTACAAGATATGTGCGCATTCCTCTTCACTTGGAGCATTTTATGCATCAGTAAGTTCGTTGTGCAGGCGATTAACCTGAACATCTCGACATATACACGAGTAGATATACAGCGACGATCAAGTGACCAATACTGAACACTGAACAGCTATTGAATTTAGAAAGGTGTTTGTATAAGCGGACCATTTATTCAAGACTAGTTATTGCCAGCAGTTTCGCTGAAACTGATGAAACTCCATATAATCATTTATCACTCATTTTATTCCCAGGGGAGCGATTTCCAAATAATGATTTCTCCGTGTGTAAAACAGAACAAATGAAAATTAAAAATCTAAACTGCCGAAATTTCAAGTTCGAAAACAAATTTAAAATTATTGCATTCGTGGTGTCGTGTTTCATTGATGAGTGTGAGACCGGAGGCGCAATGATTCAGATACATGTGCATCATGATGATGATTCAGGTGCATCTCAATAGACCGCCATAGTGTGGGTCACCATGCTGTATTCTCATTCGCGATGAGTATGGTAACCACTACTCTTGGATTTTTCTCATGCTTTACATCAGACAGCCCATACATAAAAAAATTGTCTCAAGTGCTTAAGGCGCTGAGTTGATGAATCAGTCAGTCAACCATGGCCAATAATTTTTGTAGGCATCTACCTGAAGTGACTGGCAGCGGATGGATGCGGACTGCACAAGTCCGGGATAGTTGGCGCTTCTCGTGAAAGACCTTTGTTCAACAGCGGACGTCGGTAGGTTGATTTGTACACATAACATTTAATTATGTACGATTTATTTAGTACCATATCAAATCAAATAAAATACGATTACGTGATGTCATCATATTGTCATATTAAGTTACTTAAAACTAGGATATTTTGATGAAAGTTTTATGTTAACTATATTAATTACTTTCAGTTTAAAAAAAGGCCGAGGAGAAAAGAAAACAAAAGAAAGACACTTCATTCTTTTGTTTTCTTTTCTCCTCGGTCTTTTTTTTCGAGTTAAGATCAAATATAAAAGTCTGACATCCATCTTTGTAAATAAAAAATCTTCCATACTAATGTTTGAATATTACCTCAATAGATTGTAAATATGAAGAAAGTTCAAACCAGAAAGGAATTATGGATTCCTTACTAACAGATAAGTCACAAACGTTAAATTATTATAGCAAAATTATTGCATCTCACTTACACGATTGAAGTATAATAAAGATAGATGATAGGTTACATAAAATTAATAACGATGCCAAGTAAAGGTACGTTTAGATAGGAAGAGATTGATTTAGACTTGTCAAGTGATCAGATGAGCGATGATGATAGCAGCATGACGTAAATTGTTGGGCTATAAACAAATGATGCAAAACTTGGTGCATTTAAGTATTAAATTTTTAAAAGAATCGGTTTTATGTGAAACTATAAAGTTAAGGAAAATATTATCCATTTGATAGCGTTTTTGTTGAAGCAATCGATGTTTTTTTTACTCAAATGTCTATAGGCTTACAGTAAAATTTGTTCCATGTATGTGTTATGATAATTATGATAATATTGAGCTATGACTAACAGAATGTGTGTTAAAGTTTCGAGAAACCATAAAACCACCTAAAATATGCATCCCGGTTACAAACAGATAATTTATTTTGCTACAATTAACTAAATGTTAACTAAATAACTAATTGAGGTTATTATAAACGTGAGTGATCTATTGAACACTTTCTTAGAGCAAAGTTTGAAGTTAATTTGTAAATGCGTTCTAGATTTTAAAAAACAATTATCATTTAAAAATAGTATGCGTAATACGCATATATAGTTTGTGGAAATCACTAACTAATTTGTTTCTAAAATTCCACTATACTGTTTCAAACATGTTGCGGCGCTCATGCGCTGGACCGACCAAGTGAAGTCCATAATTGAAACCTCGGTATCTGAAGAGTTTCAAATATAGTATTTTCGGAACCGCGGAAACAATTGAGTCTGATTAAACAAGATGATACTTCGAATAAATGCCAATAAAGCTCAATTATGAAGAAAATCTATTTTAGTTGTTAGACTCATAGTTACAATTACATTAATGGTACGAAGTCCGAAATCAACAATTTTTTTTATTCAGTACAAGCAATAAATATTAATAACACAATGTATGTGATTTGACGAAAAGTAATTGAATGAATAAGTTTTAGATACTTTAAGAATGTAATACTTGTTAAGAGAAGTATTACGGATGGTATTTCAAGTGATACTTTTAAGAAGTGAAAAATTGGCATCAGGTTTTTAACTCAGTACCTATTTTCGACACGGAATTATTACGCGACCTTTTACTATATTTCTAAACCCTCTTGTTTATAATTTATATAAATTATTATATGCCCATTTCAATATGTTTAAAAATAAAGTTAAACTAAATAAAGAATTATTTTGACAGCTAACAAATGAAATTAAATGCAATACGTTACTTCACTGACACTGCTTTTTGCTTTCATTAACTTTATTGCTCTCTTTAATATTTACGTTCCAAGTAATCAAAAAGAAAATGTATATTTCAGCTTGATTACATCAATATAGATTAATAAACATTGTGATTGAATTGGAGAAAGTGAAATCAGATATTAGAACGATTTCTTTATCTAAACCACTGGCTTATAATGGTAAAGTATTAATTATTTAATCTTTAATGTTCATCAAAGCAAAATATTTTTATTTACCTCTCTTAAATATTTCTATTCTGTTTCTTCTTAACAATATATTTTTTTTAGATGAACGGTTCATCCGTCCAGGTATATTTTAACAAAGTGACCGCAAAATTTCATATTGTTTTAAAAGAAAAAAGAAGAAAATATATTTATTATGTTAGTTAGGATTAGGAAATTTGTAATTAGTAAAGGGCACGATCTCTTGCACATGTGAATATTACAATTTAGAGTGAGAGTATCAATAAAATAATCTTGTATTAATATCTCGATAAACAGCCCGTATAGGTAGATATTAAGTAAACAGACAAAGTAAAAAACATTATCTTGAAGTATAACCGATGACGCATTCAAATTTATCGCTCCGTCGATCAGAGTCTTGATAAATCTACTTCGATCATAGTTTTGAATTGCCAATATTCTGAGAAATGAATTAAAATTAGGCAGTTGTTATCCTTGAGCAGGAGAACAGATGATGGTGATGAAACAGTCATCATTTTTCATTTTTAAACCATCACCAAACGGATTGTATTGTAAGTATCTAGATGGTTTTAATGTTTAGATAAAAATTAAAATACTGTGCATACACACATAAATATTTACATTTATCTAATAAATTTCAACTATGTGTGACAGGTATCTATGCGCGCATGATTACAGATTGTGCATATCTGATAGAAATCGGCAAGGCATTCCATAAATGTACAGCGACTATAGAAAATGATATTGCATAAAAATGTATGGAATTCCTTGGTATCATCAATCTTAGGTTTTCCGAAGACCTTAGGTATTTTAATTGAGTGTCATGAAGAAACTTAAATTGTTCTTTAAGGTAAAGAGAAGTTTTGGATTAAACAAAATTGTACAGATTGTACAGAATCGTAAACGAACATTCCAACGAAACCAGATTGGATACAGTTAGCTACTTGAACTTTTTACGGAAGTAGTAAACATAATGACATTTGCATAGCCGAAATATAAATCGTATGTAAAAAATAATTATTTGCTTAACTTAATTAAGATAAAAGTTATAAAGTTTATCGCATCATTGTAAATGATAAATTATAAGATTGAGGGAAGTTGATTTGTCAGGCACATCACTAGTTAGATTGATTGGTTTTCATGATGAATTAATTGAAATACAAAATATTTATTCTTTATTAATACTAGGGTATACCTACCCTTAATAAATAGTTTTTAAAGATTTATTGATTTGAATGTGAAAATGAGTTTATAACATAATTTTTAATATTTTTTTTAAATAATCGTAATATTAAAACGCACTAATTAAAAATAAAAGTAGAACGAATTGCACCACTTCTGGTTATTAATTACTGCAATTTTCGTTGCAGCAATAGTTAATTATATTTAACTAATTATAACTATTTTAATATAAAGACTAAATATTATTTATTAAATAATAGGTAGGTACTGAAAAGAATTTATTAACAAATAAATGTTCAAACCTAAAAAAAATATATGTTAGACCCTCCCCCCTTTGTTTAAAAATTTGTTTGTTTTATCTCAAGTCAGCGTGTAATTCGTTCGTGTGGCAATTAAATATGGGAAGCAGCTAATTTATTCAAGAACACTGTAGTGTTTTATTAATAAATATCATAATTTTAATAATCATTATCCTATTCCGGATAAAGACAAATACAAAAATAATAATAGTTATCTAGCCATTCTTCAGTTTATTGTAAATATGACGACTTTGTTAACGATGTTTTATTTTCCTAGATTTGCAAAAACAATGGTACACAAAAGGAGTAATCTATGTTATTTTATCTCTCGAATACAACATAGGATACAGGTAGACATTAGTTTATCGAGAGATGGTTTTGCCATTGAAATAATCGCTACCAAAACTTCAAATTTTTTTACAGTTTTTAGTCAGTCCGATTCCCGGGTGTGTCAAGCGAATTTTCGGAAATCTGTGAATGCAGTTTTCTTTCTTTTCAAAAATAAAGAAATGTTTTCTTTGAGTAAAATTCTATCTACAATATAAAGAGTACTTTTTCTTCAGGTGGCATTACAAAATTCCACCCTGTATATACATTTTCATAAATATTAGAAATAAAAGTTACTACTATCAATTGATAACATTAGTCATTCAAACATCAATGTGACAGATGAAATTGAGTAACAAATTATTATTTCAGTATTTATGTTTTAGCTACTAACTGCTATGATAATTTTCGAATTCATGTTAAAATATTTGCATTTTAACTGGTAATACTTAACCAACATCTTGTCAAAGTGACATAATAAAAACGCCAGTCTCGTGAGAAGAATGAAGGAGATAGTTTTTTGTTTTTTCGAAAGACGGTCCCCATTTCATGTCATCCACATTTAATATATTTTTTATCATTAATTTCATCAGGACGACAACTTGAAGACTGACTAATAATTGAAGACGATAAATACTTGACATTGGCAGAAATAGCTGATCCGAGTGATCCGGCTGGTTGCCATTTCATCAAAAAAGAAGAGAAAAGTGAAATAAATCGTCTTTAAAACATAAAGCTGTAATGTAATGTATCGAACTTTCGATCGAGACCCGGCTGAAGGTACCCCCGGTGTCTCGGTTTTACTTTTGTTAAGTGCTGCGCAGACTGGTTTCACTTCTCAGATGTGTTCGCAATCAAGTGAATAGATCAGTTGTGAAGGAAACAATTTCTTGCTTATTTATACTGTGATTGTATTTATTCTCGGAATTGTAGTAATGAAATGAGATTGGTATAATGGCTATGGTTTGAGCACAGCACTCCGGGTTGTTAATATTTTGTCACATTCGAAAATAGATTCAATCTTCCTGATACAGAAATTATTTCAGCTTTTCTAGAGATACGAAAACTCGAATGGTTAGTTCTAATCTCCTTTCAAAGTTGTTGAACTTGAAATTACATTTAGTTCAAACGTGGTCAAAATTATCTACCAAATCACGCTAGTATTTCACTATATACCATATCGTGGCTCAAGCAAGTAGTATTTTTATGGTCAGTAAGAAAGTTATTGCAATTATAACCCGTCGGAAATATCTGCGAACCTGGCTTAATGACGTTAAGCAAACTAGAGAGTTAATATTTCACTGACAGAGAAACAACAAAAATGAGATTGCGAAAGCAAGAATAATACACATGTGGCGGCGCTAGCGTTGGCAACGGTACTAGATAGGCGAAGGCGGGGCGATGCGAAGCGAGAGATGAAACGCATTTCAGCCGGGAGCGCAGATATTTCCGACGGGTAATAAACTAAAAATTAATACATGCAATTAATGAAAAGATTTGGGTGAAAAACTAGTACAAGAAGTTTAAGACACCTTATTAAAAAAACCTTCTAAAGATAATATATCTATTGTCATTGACATATTAAAATACATCTTTACATAAAAAAAAACAAAGACAATTTATGAGTCACATTTATCACTTTTTAGATAAGAATTTTTGTAGGCAGATTTCATTTTCTTAATTAACGAGTTAATGTTTTTGACTAGATAAGACGAACATAACTATTTAAACTAATTAAGATATGAATGAATGATGAAGTACGAAATTATAATTACAACAAGCTCAACTCAAAAATTAATCAACTGTTCAAAAGATCTCGTTTATTTTAATCTTTAAAAATACTGAACGAATTTTCTAAAAGTATTTTGCTAAATAAATTTTCAATAGAGGCACGTTTTGAAGGCAATAAAACTAAATCAATTCATTCATTCCTTTAAAAGCTACTTTATTCTGAGACGAACACACCGAAGCTTAATAATACCTACTATAACTGATTAAAATGTATTGTTATTGTAACTAACGGTTTGTGAACGGAAGAAGTGAATGATGAACGAATGGTGATGACGAATAAAGAACAGTCTTCAATTTCACATTAGAAGATTGGTATTTTTTCACATGAATATAAATATAAGATATGAACTGGTGACGGATTAAGAATACGGAGTGTCACCAAACCTACTCATTCCGTGCGTGTGTTGTCGTACGACCGACTAAAGGAGCAAATTCTGTAGGACAACAGCAATGCAAAAAGAGAAAGAAAACCTTAAAGAAACCAGCCAGTCAGCATACAGGCTAAACCTCTTTTTTAGAGAGGCATATGTACAGCTGTGGACTGATATAGGCTGTTGATGAATTACTTAGAACCATTGCCAAAAAATTATCAAGAAATGTTTCGCGATTAAGCAATTTCTCATGATAACAATATATTGAAGAGCAATTCCAATATAGAAGTATGTATAAGATAAAGGCAGTCCTAATCAGTCACATCAAATGAATCGGTAGGATCTAGAGATAAACGATTATTCTTATCTCGTGAAAAAGTGTAGTAAATATAAAATATATTTGCTCTCTATGACATTACATGATTGAGATTAGGTTAAAAGTGGTCAATATTTCGTCATATATTCATGGCTACAAGAGTTAGTAATAGTTACCTATTAATACTAAACTCATGCAAGTTTGTTAGCTTTCACGACGAAACCTATAAGCCGATTAAAAAAATCTTTAACATTGGCTACTCTTTATCGTAAAAACGGACATACACTTGGGCAAAAGCAAGTAATGAAACTTTGAAAGGTTATTTGACTCCCATCAGGCGGAGTGACGATTTGCCCAAGATGGCTGGCAGGAGCTAGATGCGAGAAGTCTAAAATCAATCATACTGGTGTACAATAGATGGTGTCTATGTCCAGCAGTGGACTGCAATAGGCTAAATATTTGTTTTATATCATTCAAAATAAATAACATCAACTCTTTTAAAATAACGATTAAGTTGAATATCAAATGTTTTTTTAACGTCTTGATGTCCTTCGAATGTTTAATGAATCCTTATTAATCATGTTATAATTAACATAATGATGTCGCCATTTATATAACACATGCAGCAGTTATTCAGGAGCGATTAAGTGTTATAAGAAAAACAAACAGTTTGAGGTCAGAACTGTTAACCTTAGTAACGATACCCGTAACGAGGTTCGTTATCTAAATGCTGTTTGTTGAACCGAGTTTGCGTTGCGTTGCGTTTACACTGTCAGTGTGTTTAAAAATGCAAACACTTCAGAACTTTTGTCACTACTAGATAGAATTAAACTTAAAAGTGTGATCGCAGATATAGCGCGTTACCGCCAAGGTTACCTTGGCTCTTAATCGAAATAAATTAATATTTCTTGCAAATAAAGCAAGCTAAGTCAATTAAATAACATAGCATTGATAAGGATAAGATAACACAAATATATTTATAGTGGACATTTGATAACGAGTTCATTTATTCTCATGATAAATACTTGTACACAAATTTAAATATTCTATTTACCAACTTTAATGGTTAATAACAAACAAAACATTTCTATTCAAATTTTTCATTATTTGGTATCATAGAAACAGCATATCGAATATTTGTGGACGTCTTTATAGGTTTTTTTATGTACGGGGCCGCCAAAGTGACTCTACTCTAGCTGAGGGAAAGCATGAGCAGAATCCAAGAGTAGTGGTCACCATACTCATTGCGAATGCAGACAATATATTATATATTGCAGCATGGTGACCCTTACTATAGCGGCCTTTGAGATGCTTCTACATTTTTTAAACTCCATTTTTTTGTCAGATTCAAAATAAGTAATATTAAAGTATAGTTTCTTATAATAATCCTACTAATATTATAAACGCGAAAGTTTGTCGAGTATGAGTGAATGTTTGTTGCTCTTTCACGCAAAAGCTACTGGATGGATTTCGATGAAACTTTACAATAATATAGCTTATACATCAGAATAACCCATAGGCTATAATTTATAAAGACACTAGCTTCGCCTCGCGGCGGTGTCCGTGGTTATGGTCGTACCGCGGGGTTGAACTAGTCAACTATAAATGGTTGTTTATAAACATCTTTATGTTAAAGCGCATGTTACAAATTGAGTACTAACAGATTATTATCGATAAGTATACCTATACTCTATGGCCGTTTTAGTTGAATACTACTATCACTTAGTTCGTGACTTCCTCGAGAGTTTGTAATAGATGTACGTAGTTTTCGTTGTGTCGAGTTGTCTTGCAACTTTCCAGTATTCGTTTTGCCTCGGATGGATGTTAGCAAGTTGACGGTCGGTTTCGTTCAATTACCATCTGTGGGTGAACGGTTTCAGATGTCATGTTGTCCCGTAATTGATAGGGGCGCGGTAGATGAAGGCAACTTTTGTGTGTCTAAGAACTTTCATAGCATTTCAACAAACTATCGCGTTAGCTTACGCGAAAGCTTACAGTTTAATAAGCAAACATTCAATCCAAGTCAAGACATAGGAACAATCAAGCAACCTATATAAACATTTGAAGTGTCACGTTTAAAGAACGAACGAGCGCTATTTTACGAAATCAATGTAAAACTATTCAATACTATTAAAAATACGGTTTCTACAATACGTAGATATAATATATCTTCTTAACAACGGTTTGCCAAAAGATTTTCACAATATTTCTACTTCTACATTCTTATAAAGGAGCAATAAGATTAAAATTAGAAACGAACTAATGCAATTATAATATTGCAGATATGAAAGGTCAATGTCCGTTGACCTAATGCACCAGTTATACTTAATACAAATTATTATACGTTAGTCGTATGGGGTATTGTATACCATATTATTCGATATGAGCTCAACAAAGTAACATTCAGTTGCGACCGTTGCGTTGTTTAAACTCTGTCCGATTTGATTGATTAATTAGCTACTTTAGTTATCTATACCCTTTAAACATTGCCAGTAATTTAAGATAATAGTGAGACTGTTTACATATTTGCTGGTAAACGTTAAGATTAGCTCGAATATAGCTTCAAGTAATGGATACAAGAATGAAACAGCTGTCAAGTTAATGAACAAAAATGTAAATATATAAAACTGACCCACGCATTACCACACCACTTTGTATGCATCTTTTTTCAATCATACTGGTCAATCATAAACGTGATATTAACTATCCTATCATAGGCACGCCAGCAAAACAAACATTAGAAAAATGTGAAAATCAGTAAGCCAGTGTTGGAGATCATCGTGAACGTGACACGAAAATCATAAATATGTATGTTATAGATTTTCTATGACTGACTGATTGATATCTTTAACTATGTCAAAAACTAATACATACTGAACTTGTTGCCTAAAAAGTTAATCACTAAGGAACAAAAAAATAAGCAATGATACTGAATATCGTCTTACTGTATCTAATTACCCAGCAAAAAGGTTTGATGGGTTCACTTCAACTTTTTTATCGAAAAGACAGACGTGGGTCTGAATATTCTGTCAACTATATTTCTATTTGTTTATATCTAGTTAGGAGACTATTTCCAACTCGTAATAATGCCAATACAGCTTTAATGATGAAATTTAAATATATGATCGAAATGCCGTACTACGATAACAGTAGGTGAATCCGTTTATGACATTTTGAGCCGATAAAAGTATTGCAGAGAAACTATTTGACAGGAAACCTGTGAAAATCATAGAATAAAATACTTTATTGTACACTAATTTCATAGTTACAGTTGAAAATTACAAGAAGATACGTAGCTTAACGGAATGGATGGTATTCTATACAATGCCTAATGCGCAGTTGGTAATGTGCTATCTACGGGAACAGGTCAAAAGTAATCCACTCAAACTCTTCTAATCCAAATGGATCAACATCAACACAGGGGACCTAGAGTGGTCACTGTTCTAACCTAACCTAATTAATTCTGAATAAAGTTGATTTAAAGTAAATAGAACACGTTTCTTTAGCTCGTCATTTTACAGGTAAGTAAGTAGTTATATAAAATTAATAAATACAAATCAAAATCTATAATTTTTACACATTATCGGTAGGTATTCTGTACAATCCCTCCTCGGAAACGTGAATAAAACCTAGGCAAAGTATGTAATGGACAATAATATTCGTAATATTTCATACATTGCCTGGACACCACAGGCATTGTATACATTGCCTAAGTATTATATAAAATACCTGAATTATACAGATTGCCGGTAACATTTCCCCGAGGTATGAATGTTGGAGGAAAAAAAAGGTTCTAAATCATGGTTTATCAGCAGGAATATACATTTATACGTAATTGTAACATTTATGTTATGTACCCTGGACAGTCGACGGCCATGACACAGATAGGAACAACATTGTGCTAAGACGTTTGGCACTCTCCAAACACTTGTTTAAGAAATCTACAATTTGTGCCTAAGCTATTTTTAGCTGTATCGCTATTTAGAAGGGACTTGAGGTTTTATTATCAATTCTTAACAAAAAGTATTATTAAATGTTTACGAATACTATATTAGCGTCCGTTAATCAAAACATCATTGTTATAACTCCTCCATTGTAGAGTATTTACATGTAATATTGTAATAAAACATTATGCTAATTAAAACTAAACATTATAACTTCGTAACACATGCAGAATGCCTTTATCAACAGCGTTAGAGAATAAATTTAAATTCAGCATTGTTTTTATGCCTGTATTTCTTAAAAAGTTAGTAGGTATACGAATGTTGCCAGTGACAAACTTTCATTTGGTTTGGTATTATCACTACGTACTCGGGTTCAACGAGTCATTTCGGCGATTAATGTATGAGTTTATCAAACGTAGTAGGGGTTAAATACTTAAAAACGATATCACCCTTCCTTCACAAGGGACTGTTACTGATGGGGTCACAGAAAGCCACTTTGATAATTAGTTCGTGCATAAATTGCGAGTTAAGTCAGTCACATAAAATTGAAGTCAAGTGTTTTGAACAATAACGGCGCTCATGCTGTCACGATCCATCCCTGTCTCTTTGAATTGTCTTCTTTGAAATGTACCCTACATTATATACACGGATTAAAAGAATGAATCTTTTACTAAAATTGCTTTGAGAAACATCTTGCAATAAGGTACTTAGGTAGACTAATTTTAAAAGATACGTATTGTAGGCAGGCTCTTATCTTTAGTTACACATATTTCATTATCACTTTGTCTTTAATAGTTTACTTTTATTATAAACTATAAGACCGTAAGCCTCTTTTAGAAATAAAGTTTTGACCAATATGGTCTTCTTTTGATGAAATGGCAACAAGGCGGATCACTCGGATCAGCTATTTCTGCCAATGTCAAGTATTTATAGTCTTCAATTATAAGTCTTCGAGTCTTTAAATTTTCGTCGTGATTTCAAAAATATATAAAGCTATTGCCCGCGGCTCCGCCCGCGTTTATATCAGTTTTTTCGTATTTTTTCGCGGTCGCTGATATGTGACTGATGCAAAAATTTGATAAAAACAATCCTTGATGCGGATTATATATCATTCTAAAATTTCAGCTCGATGGGTGCAGAACTTTTTGAGTTTTTGAAGCGTACACAAACCAACATAACATTTATATATATAGATGTGGATGACATGAAATGGAGGTCCCCATTTCATGTCATCCACATCTTCTTCCGAAAAAACAAAAAACTATCTCCGACCAATATATTGTTGATTCTTTAAAATTGAGAAGTCGCATGTCAAATAATCTCAATGATATCTGATAAACCAAAGCAACTTTGATTAATTTTATTTCAGATCTGTAGCCAGTCTATGTTTTTGTCGTGAACCTGCAAAGTGTCTTGTTTGGTCGATCACTTTTATGTATAAACAGAAGCAATCGCGTGACACTAGTGAACAAATCAAAGGCCGCGATGGTACGAAAAGGACGAGTGCCTGTGCTATCTGTGTACGACGAATAAAAAACTGTTTTAATCTATGGTACTATCAGCTAATTCGAGATAGGCGATCAGAGACAGTTTTATTATCACAAACTTATATCAATATATGAAATAATATTTAACATTTGTGAACGAGATTTTTCGAATGTCGTTTTAAGTATTGCATATTGCTTTGTTGTTGCTAAAATTGGTTTTATAGAGAACTCGTTTATGAGATATCTATATCGAACACGATGAGTAAGTAGGTACATTGTGAATCAATTAAATGCCTGGAAAAAACAACCGTAAATGTATGTACGTACAATATGGTTCACGTCACAACTTACGTCGGAAAGTATGACAATCCCAATAAGACAATATTGTATTAATCATAATATAACAGAGTGGAGAACCCTGATATAAATACAATTAATACAAAGAAATAATGACGTTTACTGGGGAAATAGGAAAGGCCTAAACTCAACAATTACGAGTTCTGACTTGATAGTAGTTGCAATAAAACCAATTTATTACAAAATTTGATATTATAACAATGCGATGCACGTGAAATGAATAAAAAGCGGGTTTTTTATCCTTTCCCCGTTTTACATTTACCGATTTGTTTCATTTGACTAATAAATTTTTGAAATTTCAAGTTTTGCTCTTAATATTAACTGTCAAAACAGAACAGTTTCACAACCAAAATTTTGCAAGGACTAAATTGTATAAGTTGATGTTATTTTAGGAATGTAAATGTTTAGTGTATATTAAATTTAAACTAGCTAGGTAATAGGATAATGCTCACTTGATCAGATAAATTGTCACACCATAGATGGGCAGCGGTCTTCTTCCCACCATTTAACCCATTGGTTAGGTGAGGGGTTAGAGGTCCACCCGTAAACAAGTCGTCCGTGAGACTCGCGTCAGAGGTAATTCTGAGTCTGGACTCCGGCGGCGGCCCTTGAGGACCCACGAAGTCAAATTGACCGTCCCACATATCGTACTCCAGTTCAAGGCTATCTTCTACCTCAATCGGTTCACCCATCGTGCCTCTAGACCGATTGAACAAACCCGATTTAAACATTTAAATTCGGTCTTCTTATCTTTGGATATATCCTATTATTGCACACTTACTTAACAACTACAACACTTAATTAAACATTATTTCGTAACCGAAGTAATTTGACTTTCAAAGACGATTAGAATAATTTTGTTCCATATAAAGCTAGAATTATAATGGCACACTTGATCGGAGACAGTACTCGGACTATTCTGTTTAATACAATTATGAAACCGCACTGTATTCACGTAACACTGTTTGCAGCCAGGGAATCACACTGTGTCACATCTTTCACATACAAGGCTTCACCATAAACGGAACTAAGTCGCAGGATCACCAGGTCAAAGTTAACACAAAGTCCTCTAATTGTTGTCGTAAACAAGAATTATGATATCAGGCAAAAGGAGACTCCGGCGAAGTCGATTCAAAATTTTCGACGGTTGCACTGACATCCTTTTAAGAAGGACAGGTTGCGAATAACGTCTGTCACAGATTCGATTGTTTTCCACCAGAATGTTAAGTAGAAATATCTATATCGTAAGTTAAGAATTGAAACTTTTATGTAGACGGTGTGGTACGTGATGTTCGTACAGTATCACATTGGGCACTAACCGGCGCGCGGCGGCGAGCAGTCGGCCGACGCGCCCCACCCATTGACACGACATGATTATCAGCCGCCCGAGCCGCCGCACCATACAAATAAACTTTATTCGCTCCCTGCACATATGCACACCGTCTGATAGATAGTTCCGAGGCAATAACCCCTTTCATAAGCTTCCCCAGTCTCGTTGGATCTTGTAATTTAACGGGCGAGGGGCCATCATGATTGGACTCAGCTTTGCCAGATGGAGAGCCATTCAGTACAACAATCCTCCAAGTTTGTTTGAATGCGAAATTATTCCAAAGTTATTGTAACTCACTTTATAAAGTACAATTATGGATAAAATTACCTACTTCTAATTTAAATTGTTTTACATTTAACATAATGTTCCGAAAATAATAAAGATGAGAAGAGAAATGAATTTATTCAGCTATATCGAACTAATCATTCTTGTGAACGAACGAAATTGCAAAGCAGTGAAATTAAAGAAAGTTGTTGATACTGAAAGTGAGATGAATATGATAGAAAAAAGTGAAGCTATTAAATGGAGGCCGTAGATGTAACCGGCTTTTGCAAAGTGTAATCATGAACCTGCAACTTACACGCATTTTACTTGATGCGGATTTGATTACTACAATAGTCACAATGGAATTGGATGTAAATGGAATCTCTACAAATAATGATAATATATTGAAAGTAAAATCGAATAACATAAATAAAACGATTCATTATTTTATAAAAACGATTTCGTTGAATATTCAAGGTATTTAAGCGATAGCGTTATAAAGATAGATTAATATAAACTGGTCTACAGTATAAAGATGAATGAGAAAAATAGCAAAGTAAATAGTAATTTATTACAATGCAAAATCGAAATTGGGGCTATTGTTCACGGCGTGTGAAATTCGTGGTAGGAAGTTTGAATTGGATATCATTGCGGGTTCTATTTAACGGATAACAGTAACTGTGAAGTAATAGATTTATCTGCAGACATTGTGTTGTTAGACTATTTCAGGATGTTACTTCAGATAACAATGGTGAGCTAACTCAAGTTTAATCAATGTTAAATTATAGAATAGATTTGGAAATACTTTAACCAACTTCTTAACTAGATGAGAAAAAAACGGATCGGAGAAATAATAAGCAAAGAAAATAATATCCTCACTCATCTTACACACCACCATCTGATTCCAAACTATTGTTCGGACTGATCCCTGCCGCCTCTTTCCGCCATCGTCCTACGCGACAGAAGTTTCATCCTCATCATCTAGATGGTTGGCAATCCACAACTGTGCGCTTTGCCCGTAACCTTCTGCTTTGCACAACAAAACTTTGGAATTAACTATCGCCTACGGTATTCCCGGACTAATACGTCATTCAAACCTTCAAGAAAAGATACATAAGCATACTCCTACTTAAAAGGCCGGCAACGCACTTGTAACGCCTCCGGTGTTGCGGGTGTCCATGGGTGGCGGTAATCGTTTGCCATCAGGCGATATGTCTGCTCGTTTGCCCATATAAAATAAAATAAAAAGCCTTTATTATGGTAACCAACCATACCGCTGATACCTAAAATGGTGAATAAATTCTTAAGAAATAGACTTTTTTAATGTTTTAACTCTGATATTATCCGTGTAGTAGTATGTTCGTATGTTCTTTTTTTAAATCTAAGCTTTTCTTCTGCACTAATGAATAATTTAATCATTAAAGTCCGGAACTTTTACGATGATTTACCGAAGTTGCACAAAAACAGACATTCATTACTTAACGTTGTACTTCAATGAAGCGACGGAAAAACTCAAATATTGCCATTCAATGACCGTGAAATGCTTTTATGTTATTACAAACTTTAAATCGTTGTGTAATCAGTATAACTCTATTGGTGTTCTTATTATATTATAAACTTAAAATAATGGACCACGCACAATTGGCCGATTTTAAATTTCAGACAAAAGGTCGAACTACTCCATTGAAAAAAAATTGCCTGATATATTCAACACAGTTAACAATCAAATGAACAATGCGATCTCATACATTTTAACTAGATCCATACAACCTTGGTAAATAGTGTTTGTAACTTGCCAACAAAATACACTATGAATAAATCTAGTAAAAAGTTTAGCTTTACACAGAGCAAGATATTGAAATAGTTTATTATATTCAACTGAACCAAAAAGTACCTACAAAAGTTTTTAAGTTTAAATAAATGTTGGAATTCCTCTGACTGGCTAGTCTTGAAAATGATTTCCTAATGTTGCTTTGTTGTAAAATACGTTTGTGTTGTGTTTAACGCTAAAATGTTTTTCATCTTAGAGTTCCATATAAATCAGAAGGTAAATTCTTGTAATAAAAGTTCAGTCACATTTCAGCTTCAGTTAGCATTCGATCTTACAACTTAACTATTATAAATGGTATTTCGTGAGTAAAATAGTTGTAGTTATGTGATTCGTTTGAGTAAAATTCCCATCATTGTAACAAAATATCCTTTATATTTTGTATTGAAATTCTGATTTTGATGTGTGAAAACCCATTTAATGAAATGGGTTGTGTCACGAAAGCAAAAAACAATTACAATTCTGAGGTACTGAGCTCAATTGTGTACAATATTAGTGCTTTGTTGCTCGCAAAATTAACTAAACAAAATGTACAAGGCAAAGTAGGTGTATAACAGTGCTACTAATTCTAATTATAACATGTTTCAATACTGACGCATAATATGACAATACATATTTGTCTTTATTTATCCTGTGTACTTTTTGTACTAGGATAACATATTTTCTGCATCCTGTAAGCAGCCATTAAGCATTTTTTAAATGTTGTTTGTTAATTAAAATATATTTTATATATTATCAATATATACAGCGTGTTATAATAGGCCAAAATCCTCATACTTAGGCTTAGGTACAGAATTGAAAGTTAAAAGCCGTTGATAAAAAATAATAATATAAAGACACAAATTGATGTTCATCACAGAACTCTGATAGACCACAGGATGGTTACGAGACTCGACAGGACATATCGGTTTTTTTGAGCTACTGTATTTCAAGTTCTGTTGTTCATCCAAGACTTTACCCATCATTTTTCCTTGTTACGATTTACCATATTCTTTTGTCTCACCTAGTAAATTCTCAAGGTCGGCAGACTTCAGGTAGGCGGTCAACCAGAAAGCAACCAGCCAGACACCTTTTGCTATTTAATCCAAATTAAAAACTACAAATATTACAAATTGCCCATTCCCCAAATAAAATAAGCCAGTAAGATCGTGAGTCCCAAAAGGAATTGTTACTTTTTATTGCATTTTTTCCAAATTTTCTCACCGTTTAAAGTTTCCCTAGACTTGCATAAATATTTCAAGACTAAATTCAGTGAAATCTTCCAGCCGTTTCCGAGTTTTAATTAACGACGATTTGAATAGACGAACAGTAGTTAATTACTTATTATATATTTAAATGACAGGAATATAAAATGATTTCTTTTAGTTTATATTATATGATAAAGAGATGTAAATCATGTTCGATTATATAACTATGAATAATGAACATATTATAGAATGTCGCCAATAATTTCTATTACGTGAATATCTCGTAAACTAATGAATTTTTACGTGAGCGGCCAACGACTGTAGTCAGCTAATGAATATTACCAATGTCGAAGTAAGAACAATTACTAAAACCGTTCGTTCTTGGACATAATCAACACATCACTTGTTGATAAAACATTTTCTCTTTTAACTCTTAATTTAATAATAGAATTACTGTTTATTGAATACATTGAGTTCATAACAATTTTTGTTTGGTTTTTTATCCATTGACTAGTTTTAAATTTAACGGAAACCATATTTTATTTGATTCAAACATTAATGTAGAATTGATCACTTTGCATAATTTGATCTTTTTACATTTTTGTGATTATGGCCCACTTAGATCCTAACATGTACCATGGACATCATAGCTATAGAGAATTAATACAAATGTGTACAAAAATCTCATGCTGTATTCGATGCATTCTCATGTGTCGATATCAGCAATTAAATTGTTAAATACACCTCTAATTGGTTGGAATTGACAATCGATTTTACCTTTACTAGATTCTACTGTTATATCAGAAATTACTGTAAATAATTGGTTTGTTGACTTCGATGCATCACAGCTATTTGTGTATGTATGTCATTGTTACGTTTGTATGCCCATCATCTTATCTTGAGATACATTTATTTATTATAATATTTTCTTCTTCGTAAATAGGAAACCTTTAGGAAATTTTATATAATTTTTTTTCCTAACTAGGCTCGAATGCTTTCTGTTCCTTGGATCCTCGTTAAATATTTTTGATCCTACAAAATATTTTAGTAAAATATGGCTGAACTTTTGATTATTTTAAATTATATAACAGTAGCTTATGCAATCGGCCCCGCCCATGTACGTCGGTTATTGAAGTAAAAAGTTATCTATATCCTTCTTTAAAAATCAAAGTACCCGTATCTCCATGCCAAAGTTAATTGAAATCGATGCTGCGGTTTAGCGTTGAAAGCGTAACACAAGTCAGAATTTATTATTTATACATATTTATGTAATAATAATTATAAATTTGCGTGTTATTCAAGTTTAAGCTTAGATGTTTTATTACAAGAGTGACTCCGTATGCTTATATACCGGTTATCGTCGACAATCATATTCTGGTATAAATTATATTAAAGACTTTCAAAAGAATTTCACTTAATATTGAGCATTACGTGATATTTATCGTCACGGAGACTACTGTCGCGTGAACTGTATGCATGTATTTTATCGAAACTTCTCATCAAACTTTTAGCTTGTTTGGTATTCCCCCTGAATCATTTATTATAGGATTAGTCAAGAGGGGAGTTTGCAGAGGGTGCCATTATTGGAGTAACGAATGTTCACATATTAACTACGAGTATAATACTTCTTCTAGTGTAACATCAAACTTTTTTATGCGGAATCATAACGAATAGCGTAGGTTTTATTAAAATACAAATTTGGCATCAATTAATGCATTTATATGCCACTGAAAGATTTTTTACAATTAAAGGAAAATGTATTGAAACTTTTTGAGGCACTTCCAAGGTCTACATAGCTAGATTATTCATTACGGTGATACACTAACAATGTACATCATTCAACAGATATTTTTCTTAATTCTAACAGAATAAATTAGTTTTCAAATAATTAGTACAAATCATTTTTTATCCTCATACTTGTAAAACAATCTATGAGATAAACATTTATTTTGATTGCAGAAAGAATTGTGAAGAATTTGTCAAGGATATTCATAATTCGCGCAAATACGAGTAATACAAGAGAACGTTCAGTCTTATATGTAGTACCTACAGCTGATTCAGCTGAATCCACCGGGTTTTCTATACACTGTATAATCCTTTCAAGAGGTTTCTTTAATAGTAGCTGTTTGTGTACGTTGTTCAAACACTTATTTAATCACGCGATTTAGGTATATTTTTAGATATTCAAGTCAAGATTACCGTGTCCTTCAAAGCGCGGCCTTGGTCCGGCCTTCGTTCCGTTTTACTTTTTTATAAAACAGTGAGAAGTATAAGATTTATTTATAAACGGCCGCGGCAAAGTGTGGATTAATTATCTGTATCATTTGCCGTTGTAGGTACCTGTTGTAGTTTGCGGCATGCGGAGACAGGAAAAGAAGTAGTTGACCTTTGCTAGGTTCAAGGTTGAACTTTACTCTGTATAAAATACCCTAGTAGCATTAACATCATGCTTATAGATGACAGAATTAAATATCATTTGTTTACGAACAAGCTGCGTTTTTTATATGCACACACACACACACACACATGTTTTTTGTGGGAATCCTATTCATATGAAGTCTGAACATTGTTACGTATTTTTAATACAGTGTCCAGTAATGTAACGTAATCTAATCGTAAAAGTTTCAACAAAACCTTTTAATATTATATAACAAACATTCGTCATAGTGTAACATTCTAAACATAATTTTAGATTATAAAAGCTATTTCAAAAACTGACGTGTTTAAATTTAAATGAAACAAGAATAATCAATTTAACGTTTTTTTTTTAATTAAGCTTATACAATACTGCTTTGTAACCGAGTATTTTGGGATTACATCGATCTCTATTTTAAATGTTCACATCAGCAAAAGCGCCCGACTAAGCTATCAACATGAATGAACACATAACTAAAAATACTGCAATCGTAAAATGGCTGTCAAACGATGGAATTTTGAATTGAAATTTAAGCCTAAACCAAAGTACATGTATATTTAAATGGTCAACTGAAATATACTGACTATTCTATTCTGTTTGTATTCAATTTATTTAACGGCCTTTGTAGCACGGCGGCTAATTGAGTGCCATGTAGAAGGTATAGACTAGAGATGAATATTACACTATTTACTAATATTTACTCAAAGTTTGCTTTGCTCTGGGTGTCTTTATTTGTCTATCATAAGTAGTAAATTTTAAGTTACATTAAAAAAATGTTCTGATATACATATTGCAACATCCACTAGCCATTAGCACAAAGTCAAGGAGTCAAGATGTCATTAATAGTTTCAATAGTAGAAATAATTTTATAATACTAGCACAAAATATTAATCTTTTTCGCTACTTAGTTACTGTGGGATAAAAGTTTCTACTTCGCTACACAAGTGTTATCTCGTGCTAATAATTACATGGGAGTAATAACGATCATTACCACATATCTGCCAGATCTAAGATTTGTCCTACTAATAACAAATTCACACCACACACTCATCTTTGCGGACTAAAAACTATATTGTTTTCTTTCTTACATCGACGTGTGCTCCAGATGGGTGACGATGCCCCCATGTCGAGCTGTATTTAGTAATTCCGTGAATTTACCCACAACAGTTTCAAGCGTAGCCGTCGCTAGAAAATTACAGTCCGCATAAAAGCTACCACTGGAAAATATTCACACGAGATCACGAATCCGAGATAAGATTATTGTATTGTGTTTTGAATCTGTTGTTACAAGGTACCTAGAGCTTTTATTTCAATACAGCCAAATTGGCATTTCCTTAGCATTGAGTTACGTGTACAGGTTTTCGAATTATCACTTTCAAGTGTTCGTACGCCTTTAGAATATTCATTTCGTACATAATCTAACCGACTTTTAATGTACACGTACCTAAAATTATACAGCAACTACACACAATGAAGGAAATAAGCGAAGGTCTCTCGATAACACAAAAAGTTACACGAATAATAACTGGTTCATTTTGAAGAAATTACAACGTCGCTAAAATGAGTATACGATGTCTTGAATACGTGATGAATTTGTGTGATAATACACAAAAATTAATTGTAACTAGAGATTATAACGTTGAATGGTGTACGTCGTGTAATAGTTAATGAATGGTTTACATCTCGAAGTGTGTAAGCCTTCGTCATCTGCACACAATATGATTGTATTCGCACGCGTTCATTCGCACCACTTTCCGTTTCACATTACAATGTTTTTTTGTAAAGTACAATCGTAACACGCTCTAAGTAATATCGTTAGATAATGGGCTGTTTTATCGTCATACTCTTGTTCTCTTCGCGATGAGTGTGATAGATCCCCGATAGATAACATCGTTGTGTGAGCTGGTAAATTTATGCAACAACATGTTTCAGAATTAGAATTAATAGTAGGTACATCTAAGATTAACATCTAATTGTGTCGTGTTTGTATTTACTCATTATGGTTCTATAGCGGGGAAGATCGGGTAGGAATTTGAAGTGAAGGTTCTTATCCAAAAAAAAATGCAAAGACTTATGTACACAAAAATAAGCCTGTCCTGGTCTCAAAAGAGTCGACAAAGGGGACAAGTCTGAATAAAGTACGACAGCACTGAAAGAGAAGAAAAACTGGACACACATCCTAGATTGACCGGTCTGGCCAGCGTGGTATGGTAGGCTAAACCCTCCTTTTTAAGCCTTCCTTTTTACGCCTCTTTACAGTAGTAGTAGTAATATAGTCTAATTATGATGGTTTAATCCAATTTTTGTAAACTTTTGTCCGCGGTGGTTGACTTTTCTAAAGTATCCTTTTCTTTTGATATCTAGGACATCAATTTGAGGGAGACATTCAATTGTAATATGCCTTGTGACATCATCGTGTCTAATTATAAATGTAAGATATTTCGCTGGTTCCCGACATCCTTGGCACAGTTCTATCACCCACGTAGAGACTCCCACTGCACGCGAGCTTGCCTATTGTTTAATGTTTGAACAACGGACCAAAGTAGAACAGCATCTAATAGATTGTTAGATTATAGACGTCTATCTACTGTTAGAAAAAAAATTAAGGGAGTAATATTTCCTAAAATACTAGTAGCATACGTTTGCCGCACGAATCTGGCTACTCATCAATGTGTTCTGAGTAAAATACCTCAGACAACACGTTTACATTTTGTAATATCATGATGTGATGACCCCAAACGTGAAGAAATGGTTGTCTAACAATATTAGTTAGGTACTACACATACGAACAAGAAGCCATTATTACATTAAATTAAATTGTTAGCACCTACATGCAACAATTAAAATGGTAACAATAAATTCTTTAAGAACAGCTACAAAACATAAAACTCATTATTCTTTTACTGTGCTACACATATATAAATTAATGTTAAACGGCAAAATCTTTCTACAAAATTAATTTCTTCTCACGCTAATAAATGTGTAACAATATAAAGCAACTGTATACAGTCTAATAGTAGACAATGTACAAGGTGGCAAAAATGTGTACTTCGTGTTTTTTTAATGTTATAAGTGGCATACAAGTAAACGTATCTCTTGATGCTAAGCGATCCACCGCCGCCCATGGACACCTGCAACACCAGAGGCGTCACAATTGCGTTACCAGCTTTTAAGAGCAGCACGCTCTTTTCTTGACAGTTTGAAGGTCATATTGGTCCCGGAATACCGCAGGTGACAGCTCATTGCACAGTTTTGATGTGCGAGGCAGAAAGTTTCGGGAAAAGCGCACAGTTGTGGGCTGCCAACCAATCTAGATTATGGGGATGAAACTTCTGTTTCGTAGGACGATGGCGGTGGTGTGATGTGGTGAAGGATTCCAAATAGAGAGTATCAAGTAGATGCCTATGTCTAGCAGTGGATTGTTAAGCGCTGTGATAATATTGTATAAATAGCAAATATGCAACTTCAGGTTAGTGTTTTTACTAGAACACTACACACAGAACTGCAGCAAGAGTATTGGAAAACAGGATCACTTAGTACTGGTATCTCGTTAAACCACATACCATACCTCCCTCGCTCAAATATCACAGACACCTTCATTTATTATGCGACTGATTTTTTTCTCTATTAAAAAACTATCTTCTTTTTAATGAAGTAATCACATCTGCTGTTTTTGATTTCGAAACTTATTGTCTATGGCAATAAGTATATGCCTTGGTCAATGTTATACAAAAAACACAAGATAATGCATAAGTAGGTAAATTATGTTAGCACCCTATCTACCAGTCCAAAGTACATCTATACTAATAATAAAGTTAAAGAGTTTGTTTGTTTGTTAGAACGCTCAGGAACCGCTGGTCCGATTTGTATATCATAAAAACATGGATAAGTTTTATTTTATTTATGAAAAGCTTAGTGCTTATGGTTATCAAGTTCTATTCAAATCAGTTTTGTATATTATTTATATTGTTATGGCTATCTTTATGTATGTCCAGTTAGAAATTTAGAACTGAAATAGCTGGTAAGTTTTGCTCTAAGAACATTCGCTGGCACGAGCTTTCTAGATTGATCGATTTCAATATGTTAAGTTGGAGGGACGCCAGGTGTGAACATACTACAAACATATTGTTGTTGAGAAGCATGGTTCTCTTTGGAAGAACTTGAAATAAAAAATATTAAGATTATGTTTGTCGCATTAAAATTTAGGACTAATATGGAGAGAAGTGGGTTTCTTTAATTTTTCCTATAAGATTTCGATAGCAGATATCATTCCTGCATGAATCACTAATATAATTTTCTTTAGGAACTCTATTATCGGTAACTAACAACGGTGTTTATATTTATTATCGACGATAAACTTTGATAATACTGGTGAAATAAGAATCTCATTCCAATTTACGAGGAAGTACTTTTTCCTTGTATTAAATAGTTTTATAGCCGCAATAAGATATAGTAATAACAAAAGGGGAGGAGAAGAGGTGGGCATGTAGCAACATAAAGAAACAATGATAATTATTAAAGAAGTTTCAAGACATTCTATATGGAAATTGATTAACTCTTTTATCGTTATCTCTCGGACTAGGAATAATCCTGTGTCGGGAAGGACTTCAAAAATAGAAATGAAACGACTCAGAATAATCATTTGTGGATCACATAAAGTGTGGTCCACAAATGGCGCTTATACCACTACATGGTATTTACGAGTTTTACTCATTCTGTCCACTATTGAACGAAGAAATCCTCGAAATACCGCTAACTATTCTTGGGCATTTTTATACTTCAAAACCTGTTGGGCATCCCTATGGCACTGTCTGAGCTAAAACTAGTTGTTATTCCTTAACATTCCACATAAGTAAACCCAGAGATCCTTAATTGAAACGAATGGGCACTCGCTAAAGTTTTTGTATTCGAATTAGAAAATGATGAAAATGTTTAATTTTTAAAAAATCTCTTTGTTTTCAAGTATTATTTTGATACATTTCGTGAAGGAGAATAATCCAAAAGTATTTGAACTACCAATCCTGTAGAACTCATATTTCAGTATATTAATATGCTCAAATATGAAGAGACTAAAATTAGTCTCTCTTCATATTTGTAGGTTTAGTTCCTTCAAACTAGATATTATTACTTTTCATTTACGGTTTAAATAGCTACGTATAACGACACGTATAACAATATTATAAAATAACCGTCATGTACCATGTGTTCGTAAGCGCGTGAGTACGATATGCGTGATCACACTCAATCATTTGTATATTCAGACAAAGATAACAACAAAAACATGATTTTTCGTTATAATGAGTGTCTGATTTATTGTTTATTACATATATTTGTTTATTTACAGTCATTTGACTGCCTCGGTGGCGTAGTGGTAGCGTATGCGACTGCTAAACAAGAGGTCTCGGGTTCGATTCCCGGGTCGGATCAAATGTTTGTATGATCTGCAAATATTTGTTTCGGAGTTTGGGTGTTTTCTATGTATAATATGTATGTATTTATATAAAAAAAGTATATAAGTATTTATATCAGTTGTCTAGTACCCATAACACAAGCTCTGCTTAGCTTGGGACTAGATGGCGTTGTGTGTTAGATGTCCAAAATATTTATTTATTTATATGCACTGTTAAAACGTTTACCAGATATAAATATAAGTAAAAGGACTTATCAGTTATTTGTCAGTTAAGCAGCCAGCGAAAACCGAAATAGCATACAAGAATTGTTTTGCGAATATTTTTATTACAATTATTTACAAATAGTTATTTATAAATAAATATTCCGGACATTCCGGACATCTAACACACAACGCCATCGCCAACGACAACTGATATGAATACATATATACTTTTTGTTTTTGTAAATACATACATATTATACATAGAAAACACCCCAACTCAGAAACAAATATTAATAGATTACACAAAGATTTGGTCCGACCCAGGATTTGAACCCGAGACCTCAAGCACAGCAGTCGCATTCACTACCACTGCGCCACCGAGGCAGTCAAGTCAGGTTGCTGGTTGCACTAATCTTGAGTCGTATTCATTTCGCATTTATTGTTATGCCTTACGTTTTTCAAAGAGGCTACCTTTTTACTTGCCTAATACAGGTAGGGTAGGGTGGTACGAGACTGTTAAAATAACTTGTATAAATACAGTCACTATTCTATAAAGTAGATATTAACATAAGCTAATACTTCAAATTTCTCCAAGAATGTTCTCGGTCCGATGTTATGCAAAATTCAATGGCGCATTTTCTCCAAAGGCGTATTGTTTTGTTGCGTTTACGAGACACACAATACAGGTGATCGTTTAAATGTTTATTGCAAACACATAAAGTTTCAAATTGTGTGGCATTGTGGATCAGTTTGTTGGCGAAGTATAAATGCACCAACGTCGGCAACCGGTATAATGATCTGTTCCTTGTGTCTACGAGTACGAGTAAAATTTTATAGACTCCATATGATTTTATGTCTTATTTGAAGTTATGAAAGGTTTAAAATATTAGATAAATGTATTACAAAATAAAAGGTCTTGACAAACAGACAGACGAACAGTAAACTGTTCTTATAAGGGTTCATTTTTTTCTTTTTGGGGCACGGAACCCAAAAAATGATTTCAAGTTATTTTATTCTGAAAACTTCTCTTCAGAATAATATTAACTCAAATTGCAGAGACTTTTACGAGTCCAGAAAACTTAAGCAAATATTATATCGCGGTATAAAAAGTTTGTTTATCCTGTGGACTGGGCAGCATAAGCCCAATTCTGCTTAATATTTACATTGAAATTCTAATTTTAAAATAAATCACATATCACAACCGCGCACGCATCTGACCGGAAGTAGCGTATGCGCAGCTAAGGGAACATTTCCGGCGTCCATTACTGCCGCACTAGGTAAGACTATCAAATGAAGCGGCACGGGCTATTGTTCCGACCCCTTCCTTTGGTAATATATAATGCTATTTTAATAAGGTCATTGAACAGAGATTACATTATGGAAGTATTAGTTGTCTATGGAGGAACTCTCACGATGACTATACGATGTAAGTATACCGTTAATTGGTTATAATACGGGCCAAAGTTTAAATGATACATCAACGACAATTGAGATTATGAGATGGGCTCTTTTCAGATCTTCTAGTAAAGAGAAAGAACAAACTCTTTAACAATTAATATGCTTTATTAGGTATTAAAAATGCGCATTTCGCCTAATTTTGTCGTATTATAAACACTGTTTTAATAATGCTCCTACGTAGCACGAGTCCTCTTTTCTATTAATATAATTAATATATAACATAATTAATTTGAACATTTTTTTTATTGAATAGTGGGCCAACGAGCAGACGTATCACCTGATGGTAAGCGATTACCGCTGCCCATGGACACCCGCGACACCAAAGGCGTCACAAGTGCGTTACCGACCTTTGGGGGATGGGAAAGGGGATTGGGGGAGGGATTGGGGTATGGGCCTCCGGTATCCTCACTCTCTCGGTGAAACACAGCGTAAACGCTATTTCACACCGGTTTTCTGTGAGGCCGTGGTATCACTCCGGTCGAGCCGACCCATTCATGCCGAAGCATAGCTCTCCCACGGTACACATCTCACCAATACATTCGATATGCATTGTACTATAATTTGTTCATTGATTTTGATAACGTTTCCAAGTACTGCAGGTTATACTGTTACCGTAGAAAGTGTGAAAGACTTAAATATTACAGTACTCATGGGTATATTCAAGTTTTTATATTTGCAATTGGCTGCATGCCAGCGTGACCTTGCATGGATGAAAATAGCATTTGTACGACAACAAATTTTACTGAAAATATATGATTCATAGTATACTTATTAATAAATGTTACCCACATTTAGAAGACCATATTTACTTATTATGTTTACATTAAAAAAAAGGTTAAAATAAGGAGAATCTTATTTAAACTTAGTTCGAACGATTGGTGCATTTATAATGTTGGTTACTGTATAAATAAATCATTTAAATTAAATATGTATTATTTTAATTTAACATTTTAGTACCTGAACTAGTAGTATATTTTTTGTGATTGTTTTAAAATGAACGAAACCTGAAACCCTCTTCATACTATTTCATGATAATCGTTGGAGCCGTTTTCGAGATTCAAAATATACATAAAATATACAGGAATTGCTTGTTTAAAGGTAAGGTTTAGATTAGATATGGACAGTTATGTTTTCTATGGTTTCGGGGGCGATAAATCGATCTAACTAGGATTAATTTTTACTTACTAGTTACTACCTGTTTTAACATCAAAAATTAAAGCTTTTGTTAAAGGTTACTACATTAAAAGTATCTATTCCTTTATGTATTTAATTACTTACGATTTTATTACTTATTTGTTTCCATATGACGACAAGTTATTAGAACAAGTTGAATAATTCAACCGGAAAGGAAGTTGATGACACGCCCAATGACGAACTATCAACAAACATTGGAATTTCTATTACACGGTACAGTTTTCATGGAAAATTGTCTTCGTACTCATAATAGCGACTGGTAATGCATGAATGAGCGGTGTGATTCATCTTGAAACTGATATAAAAAACTATGTACATATTTGTATAGTTGAAGACTATGGTGAGTAATTAATCGTGTGCATCGGTATTATATTAAGTTTATCGTTAATCCACCACACTTATGGTCAGCGTCGACGGATGAAGTGGCGGCGAAGATATTTATTTAGTAAACTTTAAGTTTTTCAGAATGCATGCATTGATGCAACGAAATTAAATGAGGGCGAGTGACGCAAGCAATGGTTAGTATTATTTTGGAATATTAAACGGAATATGATTAATATGGTTTTATTGTGGACCTGTGGGGGAACTGGTATCATGTTCCACCCAACACAAAGGGAGGATCCTCCGGCAGGCGAGGTGATCATGCCTGGCGGGCTACTGCCCAACAGTTGATGTTGGGATGTTGTATATATGATAATCGGCGCGAGAACTATTTATTGCGCGATTTAGGATTTGTAGTTACTCCGTGTAATGCGTTACATCGTAGTTCAGTGTATCTTCGGTAGATGACGCTGTAGTATGTTCTTATTGTGTTACATGTGGAAGTCGCCACAGACCTCTGATTTGGTGACTAGACAACTTACCTACCATTGAACTAAGCTAGGTATTTGTATGACTCTTAAAAAACTTTGATTTAGTGCCGTAAAATTAGAATTAATTTCGGGAGTAAGTCTGCTAACTTCTTTGTGCTAATTTTCACCTGTAAGCGAATACAGTGTAACTTTACTTGTATTGTCTAGTCAAAAGCCACCTTGTTCTAAACATATTTCTTTTATATTCATCTCATAAAAGAAAGTGGAAATCTTTTATTTTATTTATATTATATAGGTATCTACCCTACGTAATGATCGGTAAGAATGAAAACTATTTTTTGTACTCTGGTTCACATAAACACGTTAAGTATAACGAAATGTCAAGCAATCTCATGCAAAAACAGGTTCTAAAAGAAAACTGCATTTAAACACAACTGAATATCATCTCTCATACATTATAGGACATTTCCGCAGACCATATGTGAGGGCAATTGGATTAGCCTTTAGCTGGAGGTTGAGACCTTATGCCTATGTTATTTCAATAACACATGCGTGTGACGCAATATGTAACATGTATTGATATATCTATACTTATGTATATATAAAGCGGGATTCATGAAATGACGTGTACTAAAATTAGGCCGCTTCATCACTTCCCGCGTTCTGAGTGTGCGCATGTGGTGAATCAGAGAGGGTATGACTGGGGTACATACAAAGTTAATTACTCTTCCTGATCTTTTTTTTTATAAAATATGGTTTACTACTTTCATCCGCAGTTCTGTCCGCATGTATGTTGGTTATCGCGGTGTATAGCTATATCCTTCCTCAATAAATCAATGTGTCGATGCAAAATTTCATAGAAATCGGTGCAGCTTAAAAGCGTAGCAGACAGACAGACAGATTTCGAATTTATGATATTACTAGGTGAACCCCGCAGTACCACAATTGCCGCGGGCAATGCCGCGAGGCGAAGCTAGTATCTTTAAAATTGTAGCCTATGTGTTATTCTGTATAAGCTACATTATTGTAAAGTTCCATCAAAATCCGTTCAGTAGTTTTTGCGTGAAAGAGTAACAAACATACTCACTTACATACTCACAAACTTTCGCGTTTTTAATATTAGTAGGATTATGGATAACCAACGAAATACAAAAAATAAATAAAAATAAAAATAAAAATATGTATTAGGTACTTTTTAACTTATTTATTTAAAAACCAAGGTTTTCTATTCGCTTGCACACATATCTTTTCATGTTGATAATTCGAAATTCTCATAATTTATGGGCCGATTTCGAAAACTATTTTTAATTTGATAATGTATTAATATTATCTAGTTTAACATTGACATTATTAAACATGGAACTGTCACATAATTTATAAGACTTTCATTTATAACTAATTTAAATGCATTTATTAATTAGTGAAGCTAAAACTTTGTATACCTTTTTACGAAAAGTATGCGAACAAAGGAGTATGGAATTCGGCATAGTTAAAGTTTGATTAGAGGACTGGAGTGCAGAAAGCTACAAAAAAGTAATGAATTGTGGTTGAATTTCGACCACTAGGTGACCACTAGTATAAATAACAATCTACATGTATAAATATGTACATATTCTCGTTATGAATACTTTCTTTTCCGTTTAATATTGCAAAATTAATGTAGCACATCTTGTCCCAAACAAGATCTTTATATGCACTTAAAAATATTGTATATCCTCCCTAACTCAATATCTTAATATATATAAATCTAGTGTCACAATGTTTGTCCTCAATGGACTCCTAAACCACTTAACCGATTATAATAAAATTCGCACACCATGTGCAGTTCGATCCAACTTGAGAGATAGGATAGTTTATATCACAATTTACTAATTGGGAAAAAAATATTTCTTTTGAAGAGAAGCAGACGAAGTTGCATAAGTCAGCTAGTCTCCTAATATTTTTTATAACAAACATTGTATTAATAAACAGACGGGTCAGTTCACAATTCGGATGGTGAATGATCACCGCTATACTTAGAAACCTGTAAACTAAAAGTCAAAAGCACGTTGCCGTCCTTCGAGTCCTCTCTCCCAGCAAGGGGAAAAGAGGGAAGAGTGTATGAGCGTCGGTACCCTACCGTGGTATCAGTGCCCATTTGTGTCGAGGCAATCACCGGCCGACCAATCGTCGTAACAATACATATAAAATTTTACTGCTCCACTGAGGAGCAGTAGTAGCCTATGCGGCTGCTGTGCTTGAGGTCTCTGGTTCAATTCCCGGGTCGGACTAAAAGTTTGTATGATCTGTATATGTATAATATGCAGGTATTTACCATAAAATATATTAATAATATTGCGCGAAAACTCGACGAATTTCAACCAGTGCTTTCTTGTATCGAAAATCATTAGTCGCAGACAGAGGAAAGGTCAAATACTGGGAGGTTGACCCATTTTAATAGTGTTGTACAATTGATGTCTTCCGGTTAGTCACTAAAACTAGGAGCGTGTGTAGTGAACAATTATACGATGAAGTCATCCGTTAGGTTGGAAGTAATCATAACAAACAAAATACCTTTTATTGTTTGTTCTCTCACGTGGATAAACGATACGAAACAGGTGAAGTCAAGCAAGAGCATCTCAATATACTAATTCCATTAAGTATTTATGCAGTAACTAGTTACTTTCTCAAGAAGATTGAATACTTTTCTCATTTCTCACTCACCTTATAATTAAGTCCTTGGACATCTTCCTCCAATGAAACATCAGAATACATGTCGTCGGCTGGCTCCCCTCCAGAGCCACAGCCTGAAGAGTTGAATGACGACGACCGGTATAATTGGCTGAAATAAAGTCACTCACCATATTAGGACCAGTTAAGAAGATTGTCTTTAATCCTAAATTTATTTTTAAATTAATGAAACATGCAGCGACATCTATTAGGTAGCATAAAAAGTTTTGTGTTCGCCTGTGCTACATTTACACACAGTTACATTCGTTTTGTTAAATTCATATAGATGGCGCTGAACTCAAACATTTTATAATAGTTGCTAAGCCCAAGGGATAACACTAGATGGCAGCACATAGTTGGTAAAAGAAAATTTTAACATACCTAGCTAAGACATTGGAGCCAATTTGTCTTTTCCCAGAGCTGAAACAAGTAAAAATACATGATAAGAAATTTCATAAAATTGATTAGGAAAATAATATTTATAAAAGACATTATTAGTGTTGTGTTACATTTATTATTTTAATCTGACCTAATCATAGTATTAGACACATGAAGTAAATGTCAAATTGCAGGATTTTATAATAAACAAAAGTTAAGCAATTTTTAAGGTAATACAAAACAACTAATGAAAGTATGATCTCCACATTCTTGTTTTTCTTAAAAATAATTGTGTTAATAACGGGATTCTGTGTAAAATTTTTTTTAATAGCTGTGTAGCTAACTGTTTTTGACATGGTATTCTACTGGTGACGTTTTATGCAAGATTTGGTCGTATCATGGACAAAGATTAGTATCTTCTATGGTCGTATACAGATTATGTAAAGCTTGCAATATCTCAGGTACTTAGATTAAAATTTAAGCACATCAGTATAGTCCATTCGTTTATATAGTATCGGTGCACCCGCAAGCAATTGTGGGAAAGTTGTGATGGAAAGGATATACAAATTCTAACAACGGCGTAAACTGACAAAACATACTTGCTTGTAGGTGTACCCCGCAGGTGGGCCCTTTGATTTTGTGGCGGCACGATCAAGGTGACCGTATCTAAGCGAATGGACTATACATATTAATTCCATTCTTCAAATTAAATTTCTTGTTATAGAAAATTGTGGTTTTATTTCCATTAATTGTAAGTGCATTTTACACCGGGTTAGCACTTAACGTACGTTTCACATATACTCCGAGTGCAATGCTAATCACGTTTGTTAATTATAATCAAGCTGGTAAAAGTATGTAGACGCACTGCATACCAAGTACACTGTTACAGTAGAGTCTACTTTGTTAAGTTGGTAGTACTGCTATCTATGTCCGGTGTATTCAATCTTCATAAACATATAAGTTACAGTTTAACGGTATTTTTTGGTATGGCCCTATCCCTATTTTCATATATAGGGTGTTCCAGTAATAGTGCACTTTTAATTTCAAAAGAAATACACGTATATTTGAGGAAGTTATTATTTTATTGTTGGATTGTAAAGGAAACAAGTTCCGATTAATTATGGAATAAAAGATCCGTCAAATGAATACAGGCCATTCCTCGTTTCATGTAATTTTCTATGACTTTTTACCGATCGACCAATGACGTGTAAGATCTCAGATTTGAGCTCAGGAATTGTTTATGGATTTTTGGTATAAACCCAAGATTTCACAAAACCCAAAAAAATACACCTTCTGGAATGAAAATTCTTCAAAGTTTGAAACCGGTCCCAGCATAAAATTCCAAACATTTGTAGTAAGTTTTCATATTTGTAACGCGTGATCTTTCGTAAATTGCTCCATTTTCAATAATCGGAATAAACATACATATATGACAAATTCAACATGAACAGAGTTGCAACTTGCAAAAAACAATTACACTCAATTTAAAAGTGCACTCCTATTGAGACACCCTATACTTTGTTTTTAAAGTCGAAGTTAAGCCAAAAGCCTGAACACGGCACTTGTTAGTGAGATCGGAAAGTGACGTATGACATTTAATTAATTTATATCAATTCAATAAACAAATACAATAATTAAATTAATTTAATAACATAAACAAAAATAATGTTTTTGGGTAGTTATTTCCGTTTTATTTTAAATGATTAGTTATCATACAATGCCCCGGAAATAAATAACTAAAGGACCTATAGATTGAAGAATTATATTTACCCACACACACAGGTAACATATCCAACAAGAACACAAAAAAAAATAGTTAATAGCTCAAGATTATTATGTACTATTTCTTAGTATTTTATATCAACAGTTTGTTTGTGTAGGTTTACATGCTCGCTACTTAAATGTTACCATAGATAATGACCACAGAGGCTGATGATGAAGCGTATTTTGCCCTAACTTATGTGTAACATTGGAAAAAGATAAGGTCAATATTTAATTGTAAAAGTTTCGTAATTATTTATTGATTTGAATTGAAACAGGGGAAGACTCTAAAAAAACAATTATGTAACATTTCGCGATGGATAACTTAATGTCTTTATAAACCATCCCGCTATTTGTTTCATAGTTGGTAGTAACAGTGATGTGCACATATTAAATAATATTATATAATAAGCGATGTCAAATTCGTATTTAGTATTAGTAGTTCGTAGTAGTATTTAGACTAGTGGTCGCCCAATGGTCTAAATGACTATTAATCTTTTACTTTTTTTAACTTTCTGTATTACTTCCCCATATAAACATTATCTGTACCTTTCCTATTCCTCCGTTAGCATAATTCCTACTTCGTCAAGTGTTGTGGGTTCAAATCCTGTTCGGATTCTGGGTGTACTTCGTAACCGTTTCATGAATGTTTGTAAAGTCCCCTGCGACCCAGGAGGTTTTCGTAAGAAGGGGTGCTAAGATTTTGCTTCACATATTTATGTAAATACATTATTTTTAATCGAAATCAGTCTTTGTATATGTTTTCTTAGAACAATTTATCTCTGACGCAAAATGTTTTAAAGTAAAATTTAAAACTTTTACGGTTTGAATTAATTGACAATGAACGAAATTGCAATTTCTATGTAATTTATGCATTAAATCTCATGCATATTTATTGTTGTTTCACACTGACTTATGTCTTGCATGCGTTACAATACCGTCTTAGATCTTCACTAATTTTAAAAGTAGTAATAAACCTTCCCGCTACTTAGAAACTCCATAGAAATCGTCCAGTTTTTTTTTAATAATTAATGTAATTAGCGGGCAAGTGTCATTGGTATCATATTAATTAACTGTTAAACGAAAGTTACACTAAAATATTTATAATTAAGGAACACCAAGACTTTCTAAACGATAATAGTTCATTGTTTTAGGATAAATCACCATAGAGTTAATATGTCAAATCAAATAAAATACCTCATTTGTCCCACCATGTTTTTACCAGACTACAGCGAAGCCGATAGAATAGGTAATAGGTTCATGTTTATATGTTTCACCGTAGCGCCTTAATTACTGAACTAATTTATAGAATGAAGTGTCAATTGATTAATATGTAATAGTCCGGGTAACAAGGCTATATAGATATTATCGTATTATCGTCGTACTTTATACGTAGTCGGATAATATTTTTTTAAACTTTTTCTTCAACAATCGATCGGTGTCTAGACAACTAATATAAATACATATTTCTTTATTTTTTGTAAATACATACATATTATACTATATATAACAAAAATCAGTTTGTTATTAATGAAAATGAATAAAAATTTTCAAGTCACCATTCTGACATGTTAGAGCTGGGGGTCACTCGGGAAGGTACCATTCACTTTGTATGCCACAAGTTTTTCTCAGTTTTCCAACGTATTTTCTCGAAGTATTGATTTTTAGAAACTGTTATTTATTAATTTGGGACACTCATCAAATCGACGTGTTTCGCTCCCTATCCCGCTTTTTCCTGCCACTATCAGAATTTGGTCCAATAATAAAAGTTGGGGGTCTCGTCAAAACGAAGCTGTGTATAAACTTTCAGCCTGTTATTAATCACTGAAATCCCTTGTACGTGGGCCCGTGGACTAATAGACATTAATTTCAATAATATTATAGTCCGAAATTGGATTTTTTAATCTACACTCTTCTATGTGACATAAAACACTCAAGGAATAGGTAATTGTATTGTTCGTTTAGAAAGAAGGAAATGTTTAAAAATGTATGTGGGTGATGTTCAAGCAATTATTTCTTATAACTTTACGCTACTACGTGCGTATTACGTGTACCTACTATTGTGAGGTTCGTTTTTTCGTAGATTATGTTTTTTGTGTAAAGTGACTAATGTTATTGTAATATAATAGGTAGATAGTGTTATCTGTGCTTGAACAATAGTTACGTACACTTATACTAAACCAGCTGACCCTCGTTTACATCTACTATTGCCCGTAGCGTAATAATTTTCTCCCGTTTTTTAAATATTTTTCATTGGGGTTCCGCTCATATTGGTCATAGCGTGATGATATTTAGCCTATAACCTTCCTTGATAAATCGGACTATCCAACACTGAAAGAATTTTTAAATTGGACCAGCGGTTCCTGAGATAAGCGCGTTCAAACAAACAAACAATCTCTTCAGCTTTATAATATTGGTGTTTTTTGTCTGTACTTTTAATGTCATTTTACAATACGATTTTATTCGCATTATTACTTTAAAGGCGACACGTCTGCTCGTTTGTCCCCTATTTCATAAAAACAAGACATATTCTACAAGGTTGTATGACGTTCTTCGTTCAGATATTGTTTAGTAACGGTTTTGTTAACAGTTGGTTTATAAAGTACCTGTTACTTTGTGTAATTGCGTATTTAGATAAATGACTTTGTCATTGGTGTGAATGTCACAAAATAAATATTCAAATTGGTGTTGTTTTTAAACAGCTGATTGTTAAATAATTATTCGGTTTCAATGTGTATTATTTCAAGAAGTGGCTTTCAATAGACTGGTTAATTGAGGAGTCTTGAAATTCTGGAGAAAAGCAACCCTATGTCGCCCCTTTATCACAATATCATACATCACAAATCACAGGTCTTATGGTTTCACTGAACCGGCTTTGCTCTGCACAACTGCGTAGTAACTCGTAATAGTAGTAGTTTATTTAAAAAAAAAGAATTGCAATAATCGTGTGTAGTATGTAAGCAGATTTAAATATGCTTTGGTGATGACACTGATGCACGGAAAAACTTGAATGAGCTTATGTGGCATCTATACTAATATAATAAAGCTGAAGAGTTTGTTTGTTTGAACGCGCTAATCTCAGGATTCACTGGTCCCATTTGAAAAATTATTTCAGTGTTGGATATTCCATTTATCGAGGAAAGCTATAGGCTATATATCAATAGAAGCGGAGTACCAATGAAAAATGTTTCAAAAACGGGGGAGAATTTTCACACTACGGGCAATAGAAGACGCAAACGAGGTTGCGTGGGTCAGCTAGTTTAAGATAAAGTATGACCTCATATTTTTTTGAATAAATAAACAGTGGAAATAATATTTCAACAACTTTCAGCTGATGAGCAAAGCCGAAGGATCTGTTGCCTCGGTTCTTTTCAGAATTAATTATTATCTTTTTTTCTATTATTATTAGATATTATATAAATATTACTTAAAAAAAAACAATCAATGTACAAGACATTAGTGACCAGGTTTTTTTCTTAGACCATATTTAAAGATACACAAAATCCCAAGTCGAAGAGGCTCTTTTAAAACGAAAACCATGATTTATTAGATATGGCGTTTACTATTTCCGATAGTGATGTCCATAACTATTAAAATTTGTATGTGCACGAACGCATAAAAATACACAGGCCATAACTAACTTAACGATTATCTATTACGCGATGGAATATTAAAATTCGAACGTATGAATTGGCCTTCTGAAACAAGCGTCTTGCATCATTTAGGTCATCAGTTAGCGTACACTGCGAGAGTGCTGCAGTGGCCTGGCCTATCTTGTTTTGAAACGGCAAAATTCGGTCTATAATTATGCCAATTATCCTTGATTGCGTTCGTATTGTAATGGTTTAATGTTAAACTCTCATTTTTTTTCTGTCAATTTAGTTTTCCGGCATTCACCGGAACTTTACAAAGGTTTTTAATAGACAAGTTTATGACTTAGCAGAAATAAATACCTACATACTCGTATATATCCGACTGTCAAAACGATTACTCTTTCGCTTGATTTTGACGTAGTCTGGTAAAAATATTCTTACATTTTGAGCTTAGGTACATAAAAAACAATTCTGTCTGTCTGTTTGTTCCAGTTAATCTGTGAACAAAATTAAAATCAATGAAATAGTGGACAATATTCGATTGAAAAGTGACATATACCGCGCAACTAATATAAAATAAAATATTACAAAACATTGTAACATAATACTTCTGTTGTGTGTCTGTTATCGTTATTATTAATCCATTCCAAAAAAAAAACTTAGCTTATAACTGTAATAAATAATTGTACTTGTAACTGAAATGTGGTAATTGCTGTGTTTTTGTAACATACGATTATTTTTTGTCAATTTTAAGTGTTAACATTGTTCTATTATCATATTAAATTAAACATAATTCGCTTTTGAACTTTAGTTCACACATAATATCATTATAAATTTATTTTTAACTAGCGGGGTTTACCCGCGGTGCTACACGCGGTACTACAATAACCGCGGGCAACGCCGTGAGGCGAAGCTACTATCTTTATAAATTGTAGCCTATATGTTATACTGATGTATAAGCTATATTATTGTAAGGTTTCATTAACTGACTTGACTGCACGGTTGGCCGAGTGGTTTCAGCGGTCGCCATGCCGCTTACTGCTGCGCCACGTGTCTTGGGTTCAAATCCCACGCGGTACAACACTTTGTGTGATCCACGAATAGTTGTCCCGAGTCTGGATGTTCTTTGTGTCCGTTTCATGTATGTTTGTAAAGTCAACAGGATGTTTATCCCTAATGTGGGATAAACATCCTGATGACTTTCTGACTGATGACTTGAAAAAAAACCATTCAGTACTTTTTGCGTGATGAGCAACAAACATACTCACTTACATGTTCAAACTTTCGCGTTTATTATATTAGTAGATTAGTAGGACAGTTTAGTCGGTATGCTAAACTATCCAATCTAATGTTTTTAAAGGAAACCTTTAGTATGTGTTTTTCTTTTATTTTTATTGCGTTATTAAATGAGGGCTAATAATAACAGTAAGTAACTTAGTGCTCTAAACCACAGAACAGAGAATAACTTTATTCCTTTTGCTCTGTGTTCTAAACGGTGTCCGTGTAAATCAGAGGCAAAGGGTTCAAAGGTGCACTATGTTGAACAAAATACCTGTAGTTAGTAAATAATATAATTATAAAAATCTTCACTATTCTAAGCTACACTTTTTACACTAACACCTTATTAACTATCTACTAGAAACTTTACGCTCTACTTCCAGTATATACGACAAAAAACTTGGTCAATTTTGTAACAGAAACGTATTTTTATTTTCAGTCAATGTTAACAAATACAATTCTAGTAAATAAATCGATTTCCATAAAATTGTTGTGGAGAATAGTTTGTGTTTCTCAATTAAGGTTCGTTTTTTCCTAAAACATTTCTATAAAACTAAATAGGTTTTTTTTTATACATGAGCTATCAAAATGATTCTGCCCTGCCTGATAGAAAGCACCAGCAGAATCCAAGAGTGGTGGTCACCATCCTCAATGCAAACAAGAACAGTGCAGCATGGTGACCAGCACTATAGCGGCATATAGGTAATTGAATCCTAAAGAATTAGGTAAATAAATGAAAAATTGGAGAGAGCCACGCTTTGGCATGAATGGGCCAGCTCAACCGGAGTGAAACCACGGCCTCACAGAAAACCAGTGTGAAATAGAGCTTGTGCTGTGTTTGACCGAGTGAGTGAGGATACCGTAGACCCATACTCCAACATTACGTTTGATCTGATTGACAACAATCAGATAACTATTCTAGTATACCTTTTTCATACCATAAAATCTTATACGCCCGAATCTCGTCACTAATTAACTTATTGCTCTTCAAAGAAAAAACAATCAACTCTAACTAGTTTCTAATTTGTATGGTTTATCAAGTGTATCGTTTCATCGGCCAGGATGTCCGTGGGGAGTTGTGGAGAAATCGCATGGCAAATGAAACATGGGTGCGCATGCGCCGTGAAATTGTGTAAGAAAGTACTGCGTTTGTTACCAACTGTCGCTGGTAGCTATAGTAAATTACGTATAGACAACACTTTGTATGATCCACAAATTGTTGTTTTGAGTCTGGGTGTTCTTTGTGTCCGTTTCATGTATATTAAATAAAGGTCCCCCACGATACATGATAATATTTATAAATTTAAACATACACAATCTTTAGACTACTATAATGAATAGTATAAAATATTATCCAAAGGACCGTATTAATATCGGTTTGATATTAATAAGAAAGAATCGCTCTTCTAAATAGAAGGAGATGTAAATGTCAAACTTTGCGAGATGTATGGATGATTGTTACCCTTTCACGCAAAAACTACTGAACAGATTTAATTTACACGTTACATTTATACAGCTTATAGATCAAAATAACACATATTCTACTATTTACCGCGATGACGGACGTAAAAGCATTTCTAATAAACACGCTTAGTAAGAACAATCACCTAATCAGCAATGACAACCTTTTTAAACATACTAATATTGTAAATTCGAAAGCTTTCACGGCTAAACCACTGCACTTATTTCAACGAAATTCGCTATGGGGATACTTTGATGATTGAGGAAGTACATAGACCAAAAGCTAGTTAATTTATATTGCCGAATATTGTTGTGTTTTATGGTATAGACGCAGAGGGAAGGGGGAGGTAAAGGAACAGATTGTTCTTCTGATGGTAAGGACACCTGGCACTCGAGAGTCATAATAATAGATCTCACAGTCACACGAGCTTTGAATAAAGTCAATTATCAAAACTTTGAAGTATCCGTTCAAGTAGTCGTATTACGTCAACATTACGGTGTCGGCACAGTTTTTACACATAATTATAGTTTAAAAGTACTTCGAAGGCAGTGTATTTTGCCTTGAGAGTTAGTTGTTACTCGTATATTTCCTTGATATGATTCGTAGTGGCATTCATCCCTAATGCGAACCGTGAGACGGGTACAATTTAGAATTCTTCTTGATACAATACGGACAAAACGCGATCATGATTTCGTAACCATGTAATTTGCGTTACTTAACTTATCTCGCCATATTTTTTGTTTTAGTTCTTGCTACTAGCGATTTGATTTAGGTCATTTATGAATTCGTAATAGTTAAATTGAAGATATTATGTTTTTGTAAATTCTTTGCATGGTATGAAAAAGATATGATTTTTGTACTAAAGTTTTGTAATGTGTGTAGAGGTCTAAATTGCTTATTTAACACCAAGAGGTTGTCTTTTATTATTAGTTTCGTATTTATGTAATGCTAGCTGCGCCCGGTGCTACCCGCTGTGGGTGATGCAAAGATACAGCTAGTAATACATATAAACCTTCCTCTTGAACCAATGTATATATTGCTGAAAACTGCATAGAAATCCGTCGAGTAGTTTTAAACATTTATTCGACAAAAATCTAAGCAAACAGACAGCGACTACGACTTCATTTTATACTATCTAAAGAAGATGATCGGCCTATATTGTTTATGATTTTAAATTTACAAACCTTAATATCCATTTTTAAGTTTACAACAAAGCGAATGTCTGAATTTGGTTAAAATGATTGGGCGCATGGCACAGAAAAGAAGGTATAAACCGATCTCAATGAAATGGTACCAGGTCTCGTTTGTTGTAAGTTTAACCGGTAACATGCACAAAAACACAGAAAAAAATGTTCTAACAGTAAACTCTGTCAAAAGTAAAAACAAAATTTAACGTTAAGAAAAACAGTTGCTACTTGTTGTAACGTTGTGTTGACGCTGTAAATGTCCACTCGCTCAACAATAAGACATGTTTTTTTTGTAATAATTGTATTGAACTGTACACATTGTATTTTTATTATCAAATACGTGATATAGTCGTACTTATGTTATGATTTATTAGACGATTCCCTTATTTTTGTGTTACCGAATCTAATAACGTAAAATTATATTTATGCAACAGCAAGCAGCAAATAAAACGACCTAATTCGACCTAAGTGTGAAGATGCCTGTGGTTAGATGTTGATGATGAATTATATTTCACTGCATCATACAAAATGACCAGACCAAATTATTATGACCTATGTATTGGTCTTTCGAGCCGAGTTTACCTACAAATGAATTCAAAAAGACTTGTGTTAAAGTAATTCGAAATTAGAAACATAATTTAGAAAGTCAAGGTAATAGTGTAATAATTAAATACTCCTTGTTTATTAACAATTGTATCTCTAACGAAGTAGTAGATTATAATAAATAAGTAGGTACTTAATTTATTACCAGTAATAGTAAGTTTTCTTATAAATATTCGTACCATGATTCATGAAATCATCCCACGAGCACACGAGCTGTCCTTGCAGAACTAATCAAAAAGTTGACCCACCTACGCCTTTTATACAAAACACTAAAAAAAGTTGTGACCACACAATTGTGTAAATTAGTGTCGACAGCTTTACTTACCTTTGTCGATATCCGATATTTTTCACGTTGCTCGTTTTTAGAGTTTATTTGTAAATTTTAGCTAGCGAATCTTAGTTTTGATAAATTAGTATTTAAGTAGTTATTAATAAAAAATAATAACTGAAACAAAAAAATCTTGGATGTTATCAATGGATTGTAGAAAAACTTTAAATCACATTACACATAAGTAGTTCATAAATAAGAATCGTGAGCTAAACGGTTGTAGATTTTATCCAACAATTCAATGAATTCATAAAATATCTGTACAGGCATTAAATTATATATTGTATAGGTCTTTTAGTAGGGCAATGTACGCTAATCAATATTAAAAAACTACCGAATATCCCATTAAAAATAAGATTAACTTGAATGTTACTAACAATATCCAAAAACAATTACTCGTGTAGTGACTGGTTTAGAATAGGGAGTGTCATCACAACCTCCTGGGGGTCGTAAGGGAGCAAACTACGCAGAAAAATAGCACTACAAAGAGAAGAAAAACTTGAAACAAAACCTATACCGATTTATTTATTAACTGTGCACTAGCACATAAAGTACAAAGGCGGACTTAATGCCATTAGGCATTATCTCCAGTCAACATTCAGGTGTTGCAGAAATATGATGCGGTAGGTGCAAGGTATTATATACTACTACTACTATATACTAATAATAAAGTTTAAGAATTTGTTTGTTTGAACGCGCTAATGTCAGGAACCGGAGGTCCGAGTTGAAAAATTCTTTCAGTATTGGATAGTCTATTTTTCGAGGACATAGGCTAAATATCATCAAGCTGATACTAATAGGAGTGGAGCACCAATGAAGAATGTTTCAAAAATGGGGAAAAATTTTCACGCTATGGGCAATATAAGACGCATACGAGGTTGCGTGGGTCAGCTTGTAATGGATAAACCTACATCAGGTGTAACAAACATACACATATACACTACTATAAAGTATATATGCACGGGTACTAGCGTTGAAACTGTATTTCCAATTCACTCCGAAGAAGTTCGCGCACTCTTTTCTTGAATTTAAGGAGGTTAGTGGACATCCTGATTTCGGTAGGAAGTTCACAGATTTACCTGGTCAGTCTAATATAGTAGGCCAAAACCTCCTTTTTAAGAGGATGTGTATGCCCAGCAATGGAAGCGATATTGAAGGTTGTTATGATGTGATGTGAACAACAATAAGTCAAATATACATAAATAACATCTGTTCAAAAATACAATGGTGTGGACCGCAATAAAATTGCCATGCGTACACATTGTTGTTCTGCTGTATTTGCTGTGACAATAAAACAAGCATGTGATTACGTCACTAGCGCACCATAACGGATTCTGGTTGTTAAAAGAATTTAGAAATTATGACGAAATCAATTTGTTTTTTCGTTTAAAAAACTTTTAGGTTATGAATCTTTTGACAGTCTTTGAACCTTTTGGCACCCTTCAGTTATAAATATGTGTGGGATTCAGAGTGGACCACCCACTGAAGGACCAACCATAGGCGAGGTCCAGGAAATGCCACCTTAACACACGCATCGAATTTAATTGAGTACAAAGATTGAGAGGTGGACCTTCAATAAAGTCACTGTCCTTGTTAGCAAAGCGGGAAACAAAGGAGCAAAAGTGACACGTTATTTAAACTATAATTTAAAAGGTATATCTGCTTTAGACCTAAATCTTTTTAACCGGCAATTCCTAAGACAAGCTATATAGCAAGTAAATTCACCCCAAGATTTGGTTTTTTTTTAAATCGTTCGTTTAATTTTCATATTATGTATCTTCAATAATTAAATTAATATTATTATTATTAATATTCGACTGGTGTTCTTCATTCATTGCTTCAATATTTTAATCGGATGGTATAATATCCAAGTTTGTAAAAATGTAGGTATGGATGCATTTTGCACTAAATGCGGGTAATCCAAATACTTATCTAACCTGTAGGGTCGCTTTCTGTAATGCATGTAAACACCGTTCCGCTCCAGCTTTACAGCTAAATAATAACACCAATTAAAAAATATTCACTGATCCGGTCATAAACAACACACTATTTTTTTAACATCACAAAATCATTATGCACATCCCCGGGCACAATGTAAATTAAAACACGTGAATTAAAAAAAAATGAATTCGAAATTTGTAATGGCGAAGGCGTCGCGTACGGTATATTCGTGCGAGCAATCGCGATACACTGACGCATCAACAAACTCAGCGGGACGGTGGACCGGTCAGCGACTACACCGCGAGGTATGAATTATCTACAATAGAACAGACAATGGCTGGCGAAACACTCGCCTTATTTGCTGAAATTATTATGTGGCTCGACTGGACAGTCGCTAATGTCTACATATAAGTTACTCTACCGAAACGGCGTACACCAACTATAAGTTTATTAATTTGTATAAATAATAATTTTCATTTGTGACTCATTGTGCATAATTTTCAAGGCTCTTCAGTTTTTTTTAATGTTGACAGTTAATATATTTCTTATAGTTACTTTCTGATGGAAGAGAAAAAATTACTTACTTCTTTGCATATCAGATTTCATGATATCCATTATTTTTTTGATTAAATCCGTTTTTTAGTTCAGGCTACTCGTATATCTAGCGAATGCTAATCAAGATGTCTCGGGTCCGATTCCATGTAGGGCGAAAACGTTGTTAATTTTATTCCTACAAGAAATTATCATAGCAGTCCGGAGAATTCAAGTTAGCGGTGTTTCACATCCGTGCCCCGGAGAGCACGTTAAGCCGTCGATCCCGGTGGTCATGAACATCTGTGGCAATCGTTATTAGGAAGCCAATGCCCTTAAATTTACTGACAACTAGTTCTATCTTCGAATTTAGTTCACCCTCAGGGCCACGAAAGTCCAATGCCAGTCGCTCCGTGGCAGAAAAGATATTTAGTTAAAACCGGTTAAACTAAAATTAAAGTGTCCTCTCGGAAATTACGTAGTCATTTTGGATGAAAGGAAAGCATTAGATTTTCAGTTTAGATTAATAAGGCGTTAGCATTCAAGATATTCAGATAACAACTTCAGCTGCTACGGCGAAATATTTATTAATAATACTTATATATCTATGTCTCCGTTGAGACTGATAATCGTAATCGGCTCCGTAATCGGCTAATTGGAAATCGGGAAGTGGTTTAAATTTAACTTACAAATTTTGATTACAGACAAACATTGGGATAGGCGAAAATAAATAATAGCTATTATTTGAATATATTTGAATTAATCGAACCTCGAAAACGTGTAGGACTATAATACAGAGTTTGAGTTATTTGAATTCATATGAGCAAAGAGATTATAATGGCACAGAATTAGAACTAGCAATTATAGCTGGTCGTGCAACCGAATCGCATGTTACACGTGTAGATAATTACAAACATGGTTGTACAAATTATAGAGAACTAATAAAAGAGGCACGACTAACAATATGCATAGCTTGTATTACGACATAGGTATCAACATTAAACATATAAACAACATCAACATTGTGGGCAAATCGGTGAAAGAATGAGGTATCCATCACCAAGCAAGCTTCCTAACTTTAAGGTGTTCATGCAGGTTGTTGGAAACTGCCTGTGATCTAATGTTTAGTTTAGCCTGTATCTCTCGACGTGTAATATGTCTACTCTCTCGCAATAGCTACTCTTTCTACCCTGATGACGTTTTCATGAGTTACCGCAGTTGGTGGTCGACCGGGTCTGGGGACATCGTTGAAGTTCTCTCGACCACGTTCAAATTCACAAAACCAATAAGTAATTGTTGTTAACGCAGGAGCAGACTCACCCAAAAGCAGCTTGTAAATTTTCTTGAGATTTCTTGAAGGTTAACCCTCGTTTATAATCGTAGAAAATATAGAAAATCAAACCACGAAAAGATTCCCGCGAGACGTACATGATTGTAAACAAAAGAAGAGTGACCGATAATCTTTAAACACATTTAAAGAAAACTACACATTGTAGTCAGTGATTTTCTAAAAGGAGGTTTGTGATTCTTGGCTATTAGGAATACGAACTCCTGGCAACACTCTTCCAGATAGTCTTTTGTGTGTACGTCTGAATTTTTATAGTGTGAAATGTTATTCTATCAGACCTTTTGTTCACTTTTGTGTAGTTTTTATATGATTTAATTGCACAAGTCGGCATTTTGTAGGTAAACTTACTGCACGACAACTTACGAAATGTAGCGTAGTTTGTTGTATATGTGTGCGTTAACGCGTGTATTTACTTGGAAGTAACTGAGTTTTTTGACTTCATTAAGAGCATAGGGCGTGCGTCATCTACCTTTTTTATTTCATTTTAGTGTAATGCATAAGACATTTATTTTATACCAGGCAGTTAAAAGGCCGGCAACGCACTTGTGACGCCTCTGGTGTTGCGGGTGTCCATGGGCGGCGGTAATCGCTTACCATCAGGTGATACGTCTGCTCGTTTGCCCCCTACATAATAAAAAAAAAAAAAAAAGTTAATTGCAAGAATAAAGGCGTGCTCACAGATTTTAAAGGCCAATCAAAATAACGTTAAGAATATACCTGATGGGAAAATGTGTATGTGTATTGTTTTACACTGGAGATTGTTCTCTGAAAGATTAGATCCATACATTTACGACATAATATCGTGTTGGTAATATTCAGTACTCTCTCACATCTACACAAAACTAATGGAAAACCAATATAGATTGGTTCATTACTATTATGGGTTTGGCTTGTATATATATATAGGCTTGTAATATATATAGATTTAGTAAGCATGGTTTGAACACGTTAGAGAACAACAATTTTTATTTGAAATTTAAAAGTAATCTCATTATTTTAGACTAATATATTTTCTGTTTTTTATCGCTAGTCTATTTTCTGTTTTATCTTAGCTAGCTGTACTAAATACAATGTCAAATATTTGGTTACATCGCGCATCTCGACAATAATATATTAATTCGTTACTAGCTATTGCCTACAGTTTGGCTTGCGTGATTATTTCTTCGTAGTATTTAAAAAATGACGAATTTCCATAGGTTTTCGGGATAGTGGATATAAAGCTTATGACAATCATAAATAGCGTGATTTTCTATTTCCAAAATCGGTTCAGTAGATACAGATATTATCCCCTTTGACTTCACAAACTTTATCTCTATATAATACTAGCTGACCCACGCAACCTCGTTTGCGTCTTTTATTGCCCGTAGCGTGAAAATTTTCCCCCGTTTTTGAAACATTCTTCATTGGTGCTCCGCTCCCATTAGTAGTAGCCTATAGCCTGCCTCGATAAATGGACTATCCAACACCGAGATTAGCGCGTTCAAACAAACAAACAAACTCTTCAGCTTTATTATATTAGTATCGATATAGATTTGTCGATTTAAAGCGTCAACATATCCAGTTCAAAATATTTTATTATATTAATTAGTCAAATGAACGTGACCTTGCTAAAAACTATGTTGTTTTTTCGAGTTGATACAAGAAAAAAATGTTAATTATTAATAATGTAGCATTGTCTCAGTACGAAAAAAAATTTACTTTTGAACCGAAAATAACCGTTTCAAAATACCTAACTACGTTATTGTTACAGCTCTAGTTTCCGGCGTAAATAACGCGTTATCATTGCGATCTCCGAGAATTATTAAGTGATTTAATATTATTTTACGGAGCTTGTTCTTAAAATAATTGTTCGTTAGTTACTGTAACTACACGTGCTAAAACATTAAAATACATAATGCGTTAGAAATCTTGGTTTTCATAAGCGTGTTATGGGATTAACATCTAGTATAACTAGTTACACACTAAACTGTTATATTGGATATTTTGTTAAAAAATGTTTTAGAGATTTGTCAAATTAATTTCAAATAGTAATAGAAATGAGAATAAAATCAATATATTTAAGCTTTAAGATCATATAAAAATGTAAAGGTGTTTTCAAATTGAATGAACAATCAGTCAGAACATTTTGTTTGAAATCTTATTCTCATATTTTTATCCAAATTCTTTGGAGTGACAATAGATTTGTATTAACCAACCTATGTTACATTATTTTGTTTAAAATAGTGATATTCTAATAATTATGTGTATGTTATGAGTAAATCATGAAGTTGGGTTGTAAACGCGTGCGGTTGGGCAACAGCGGAACGCGTCCACCAAGCCGGAACAACGCAGTTCACTTTCTTGGTGAGAATCCGAAGAGCCTCTGACGCGTTGCTCTTATACCGTTTTGTGTTCTATATTCAAGTTTCTAATTAGGAACTTCTAATTTCTATAGATCTAAGTATTTTTAGCACAATAGTACCTTGTGCTAAAAATAGGATCTAAAAGAACTGCTAAGGTAATATAGTATTTTATTATTTATATTGTAGTTGTACTGTATAAAATAGGAGAAAGTTTCTAAAGCAGTTTTTGTATCCGGTAAATAGGGAATATACAAGTATGAATACGTGTGTAATTACTGTATAAATAAATAATAAATGAATATTTCGGACATCTTACACACAACGCCATCTACTCCCAAGTCAAGCAGAGCTTGTGTTATGGGTACTAGACAACTGTTGGAAATACTTGTATACTTTCTTTTGTAAATACATACATATTATACATAGAAAACACCCAAACTCCGGAACAAATATTTGCAGATCATACAAATATTTGGTTTGACCCGGGAATCGAACCCGAGACCTCAATCGCATACGCTACCACTACGCCACCGAGGCAGTCATACATGTGTGTTTAGTCATTTTAAGGTTGTCGGAGTAGTGGAGCTGTATCATTTTAATAATAGGCAATAGTCTTTTTTAGTTAGTTTTCAGTACATCAGTTATCTAATCTGTTTGTGATAACAGAGACGATCGATATGCATAGTAACTGAAACTTAGTTAGCCTTATAATTAGGTTAGGGCGGTCATAACTCTAAATTTCTTGCTGTCAGTAACATGAATCTAACAATGATAAAAGGAATCAACGGTTATACGTCATTTGTGACTTGAAATAATTTGGTACCCCACTCTTAGTCTGAAATATTGATCAATAATAATATTGCAATCGTGGGAGAGCTATGCAATCGTGGGAGAGCTATGCTTCGGCGTGAATGGGTCGGCTCGACCGGAGTGATACCACGGCCTCACAGAAAACCGGTGTGAAATAGCGCTTGCGCTGTGTTTCACCGAGTGAGTGAGGATACCGGAGGCCCATACCCCAACTCCTCCCCCCATCCCCTTTCCCATCCCCCCAAAGGTCGGCAACGCACTTGTGACGCCTTTGGTGTTGCGGGTGTCCATGGGCGGCGGTAATCGCTTACCATCAGGTGATACGTCTGCTCGTTTGTCCACTATTCAATAAAAAAAAAAATAACAATGTCTAAACCTATCGCTTAATACGTTTTTAGTATAATCCAATATCTAATCGATATGTTATAATTGGGACGATCGCGATTGGTATTATCTGGAGCGACAAGCCGTAAATATTCCGAGTATGTATGGCTAATTATATATGGAACTAAGGACGTCATAATGCCAGTGGTTTTTAAACGAATTAACGGTAAAGCGTCTAAGTTATGGTATGGTAATAAAAACTATTACGATTCAACATTCCACGGACTGCATGAAAATAAGCATGATAATTTTAAATTCAGATAAGCAAGGAAGTTATATTCTAAGATCGTTTTTATGACTACCTCGATGATAAGCTTCAAAATTGATTAGTGATTTTATTACATAACATGTATATGACCTATATACGAGTATGTTTAGTTGGAAAATATGTAGAAAATTACACAAACAGAATAAAAACATTTACTGCCGAGGTTCACAGAAAATTATTTTTTCAAATTTAATCTTTTAAATGGTGATTCGTGGAATAGTGTTCGTGGGAAGCCGTAGGATGCAGGCAGCGCAAGACCGGCTGTTGTGGTGAATCATAGGGAAGGCCCATGTTCAGCAATGAACGTATTTTGGCTGAGAAGATGATGAGGAAATGGTGACTTGCATCTTGCATTTGGTCGATATTACACCTCAAATTTGATATTTCATTTCGGTCTGTCATAATTTTTACTGAACCTAAAATATATACTATTTTTATTATTTAATAGGGGGCAAACGGGCAGACGTATCGCCTGATGGTAAGCGAGCAACACTAGAGGCGTCACAGGTGCGTTGCCGGCCTTTGGGGGGTGGGAAGACGGATGGGGGAGGGGTTGGGGACGTCTGGTATCCTCACTCACTCAGTAAAACACAGCGCAGGCGCTGTTCCACACTGGTTTTCTGTAAGGCCGTGGTATTACTCCGGTGGAGCCGGCCCATGCATGCCGAAGCGTAGCTCTCCCACGGTAAATTGCTATTAGTATACTAACTTTATGATATAACTATATGTACTTCAGGACTACATAGATGTCGAGAACTTTCTTACTCTATGGCGATATTTTAATTTCAAGTCCATACAGTTTTACAAACGATGATCTGATACGATTTATAATCACGATTCGATTTTTGAATAGAAATCGCTATGATACGCAAGATTTAAACAAGGTTCTAATTTTTTTCGACTCTTCAATAATTTTCTATGGGTAATAAAAAATCTTATGTTCGACCTTATCGATATTTTACAATAGAATCGAAATTGACGTGTAAAAGGGTAATTGCCTGTTGTAAGCGGTGATGGGTTTTGGTTAGTTAGTAAAAAGGTTATTTGAATGAGATGTGCCGCCGTGAGTGAGAAGACCGCCATTTTGTATACGTAATTAATGGTAACTGTTTATTACTCGAATGGTTATTAAGCGAGTTTAAATAAAAAAAAGCAACAGACGAGGACTCCTTGCACTGGTTTTGCGTTATTAGTTTTCTAAACTAATTGTTTTATTTGTGTATTAAACATCGTACACTAATATGCTGGTATTGGTATCTTACAACTGAACATTCTACGCTACATCATCAATTAGTAGCTTTAGTTACTCAGAATCGCCGATATCCAAGAATTCACAGTGTTTAATTAGATTGATACAGTCTAATTGGGTTAGGAAATGGTCCGTTCTCCATTCAATAGACAAGCTTGTACTTTCTTTTTAATATTTTCTTATAACATTACTTTTCAATCCACAGTTTTCTTATTTTCTAATATTAAATTGATTTAATGTATAAGTGTACATAGAATTCAAGCTGTCAGTCTTTTCATTTTAAGTTGATAATACTGTGGTAGATTATTCCATGGCTGATCACTGTATTTTAAAGAAGCTAACGTGAGTCAGAGTAAAAGAGAATTAATTAGAAAACTGAGCCGTAAACCATACAATGTATGGACGCATTTTTTTTTATTGTATAGTGGGCAAACGAGCAGACGTATCACCTGATGGTAAGCGATTACCGCCGCCCATGGACACCCGAAACACCGAAGGCGTCACAAGTGCGTTGCCGACCTTTGGGGGATGGGAAAGGGGATGGGGGAGGGGTTGGGGGGTATGGGCCTCCGGTATCCTCACTCACTCGGTGAAACAGCGAAAACGCTATTTCACACCGGTTTCCTGTGAGGCCGTGGTATCACTCCGGTCGAGCCTACCCATTCATGCAGAAGCATAGCTCTCCCACGGCTAAACACATTTATTAACACAAGGTCAAGTCATAAAACACTAAAGACAATCCGTGTTCCCGATATTGTTTACTTAACAATTTCTAATTTGTAATTAAACATCTTAACTACCTCTTAAACAATGCCGCACACTGCTTCTTAACGGCTATTTTTCTGTAATGTAAGTCTTAATGTGTAACAGTACTCGTAAAACGTACACTACAACCATTACAGATTTCTCAGGTTCAATGAATGACAAGTTCCCAGGCTTGTCCATGAGAAGCAGAGGAACTTGAGATTCAATAGCTACGCATGTTTGAAGATGAGTCATTGCGAATCCTTGAATAGTATCAGTTAACATCGTTTCAACGTCTTAATAGTATGATTTACAATTACTTGAGTATTTAATATGATAAGTTAATTACAGTATAGATTAAAGAACTTTAATTCGATGTATTAAAAGCTTTAATTGATTGACCAAATGTGTGGCCGTAGCAGTGTCATTATTTGTTACAGTATATCGTCTATGTTTTACAACAGAGCTGCTCTAAGTTAAATTGATGTAAGAAAATAAGAAGTAATATTTGATTTAATAGCTCATTATTGAGAAATATGTTTGATTTAAAAAAGAAAAACAAATTCTAAAAAATGTGTTTTTTTTTCAAATTCACAACCTATACGGACAAAAATGTAACATTTCTAGATGCCCAGATTTACCCATTGTTAATTAGATATTAATAAAACGTGTTTCTTTTCTTCAAGAATGTTATTGAAGATTTTTGTTACTTCTTCGTCTACAGGCTTCTTCTACAACAGTATTTGCCATCCATCATGGTTGCCTGTAAGATATTGCCATGGAGCGATAAGGCCGCCACTTGTACATACTTTATAATAGTTTTAAGTTTACCATGTAATCACTACTACTGGTGTACAATAAAGAGATTTATTATTATTATTATTATTTATTTATCTTCTTTATTAAAAAAATGGAAAACTAATAATAATTTAAAACATAAAACAAACTTTGCAGAGAAAGAGTAATACGACGTTCTAGCATTAAAACCCATATTAAGAGCACCATAGACACACAAAACGGAAGATAGGAAAGTCTTTATATATCGCTTATTACAATAAAAGAAAAAGATAGCTTACTGTCTCATGGAGCCCCATCTTCGATGCGGCAGGTTCTCCTGATGGCTACGGAAGATACAACACAATAGGTAAAAAGCAAACCAAAAAGAGCAAATAAACACAAAACAACACAGAGCATAATAAGAAAACAATTAACAAAATATGAAAAGAAAAACAGTGCAAAAACAATCTATAAAATCAAACGAACACTACACAAAATGATCTACTACAAGTTTTTTTGTTCCCGTCAATTGTGATAAGACTTGACAGTACAATATACATATAGAAAGGAGATCGTTTTATGTTTCTTCGAAAGACGGTCCCCATTTCATGTCCTCCACATTTTACATATTTTTTATCATTAATTTCATCACGACGACGACTTAAAGATTCGAAGACTTATAATTGAAGACTATAAATACTTTACACTGGCAAAAATAGCTGATCCGAGTGATCCGGCTGGTTGCCATTTCATCAAAAGAAGAAGAAGTAGATATAGAAAAGAATTCAAATAAAATTAAATTTAAAGGCGAATTTTTTGCCTCATAGTATTTACTAATGTAAATCTATTCTGTGATATCACTATTCGTAAAAGTTATTTAATATTAAGCAACCGTTTTTTTTTATGTTAGAAGAACCATTCAGTTTATTTGGGAATAATAGGGAATATGCATGTTTTTTTATTTCTTAATGAGATCATTTACGTCTCTATAACATAGAAAATAGTCAAACTAATTTTCAAAGTGAAATTCAAAACACTGACTAAATTTGAGACATTCAAACGCCGATTTGCGCGCGCTTTTGACACGGCCAATGACGTCATTGTCATTTCGTGTTTGTTTACAGTGTTTCAGTTACTTTTCTCACAAAAACTACATAGTATGAATTTACGCACAGTTTCACAAATAAAAAATGTAACATCTAATTTAATAGTCATTGTAAATATCCTGTGTCACAGAAAAATAAATATTATTATTATTAAAAAAAAATCAACGCCGATAATTTCGATGAAGTGACCATCGACGTCACATTTCGTTTCGACAAATAGTGACACGTTTTGAGAGTTTGAATTTCCTTATCTTAATTTTCACGTTTTATTTTGATATTTTCTGGCTTTAAGTAATCAGTAAATGAAAAAATAAAAACCTTTTAAGTATATTGTAAAGACAAGAAAGTAGAAAAAAATGTTTTGTAGTAATAAACATTTTATACATATATATTCCCTGTTAATTAATAAAAAATGAAAGCAATTGTTTAGGAATTACCTTTGCATTGACTTATGTCTTTACTAAATTGCAATGGAGCCCCGACCCTGACAGTGGTCACAGGACTCGCTTGCTAACATGTTTTATTAATGGAATGCGAAAGTTGTATTACCAAGTGGTTATATGATACACATTACAAAATCGAACGAACCTGACTGCTTCAGAATTAGCTACTAAAGTAAAAACACAATTAGTAAGAAATAGGTAGTACCCAAATTACTCAGTCACAAATTTCCATTTTAAACTGACAAATAAATGTTTTAAGACGTGCAATAGATCATTTTGTAATAACTTATCTTGTAAAACTATTATCTAATCCCTCTACAGCATTTTGGTGACCATAAATAAGATAATAGCAGGATTTACCTTGGTGGTGTGCGCCTGAGACTGGTTCGTGTCCAAGAGTGTCGGTTCAATGGATTACCAGGACTTCTAGATCCATTTTCCAACCTGTAATAAGAACAATCGATTATATGTTAGAACAGTGACAGAACTTAAATATATTTATAAAATATTAGCGGCGCCCCGCGGTGTTTGTTACTTTTGAATCAGATATTGTTCACTATTTCATTATTGGTTTTAATTATGTTTAGAACATAATTTTATTAATTACTATCTTTTGTTTTAAAATCAAAACAGCCTAAGTTACCCTTTGTAACATGAGCTATTTGCCAGTAAAAGTTCCATCATAATTGAACCAGTCGTTCCAGAGATAAGATAGCGTACGCGATTGAAGCTCTAAAAAGGAGTTTTCTCCTGTTTTTGCATTATTTTTCATTGATACTCCGCTCCTATTTTTCGTGGCGTGATGGTATATAGAATGCCTAGATAAATGGGCTATGTAATACTGAAAGTAATTTTCAACTCAGATCAGTATTTCCTGAGATTAGCACGCTCAACCAAACAAACAAACATACTTTAGTTTTATAATATTAGGTCTTTACCTATGAAATTGCTGTTTTGTATGCAATAAGTGAAAGTACTTATTTTTTCAAACTTTTTTATTTCTGTTATTCGAAGTAATCACCCATGCAATCGACGCATCTTTGCCAACGCATTGGCAGTTTATTGATGCCCTTCTTGTAAAAATCAGCTGGACGGGAGGCAACAAACTCTTCAAAGGCATTTTGTACTGCCTCTCGGGAATTGAATTTTTTACCCACTAAAAAGTTGTCTAAATTTTGGAAAAAGTAATAGTCGGTAGGTGCAAGGTCTGGTGAGTATGGCGGATGAGGGAGAGCTTCCAACCCCAGCTCTTGCAGCTTGGAGACTGTCTGTTGCGCAGTATGGGGTCGCGCGTTTTCATGAAGGAGCAGTGGGGACGACCGATTGACCAAAGCTGGTTGCAGATGTGCAAGCTTCTCCATCATTCTCTCCAGTTCTTCACAGTACACATCTGCATTAATGATCATGCCGTTTTGTAAAAAGCTGTGGTGAATCACACCCGCACTAGACCACCAAACAGTGACCATCACCATTTTAGGGGTCATTTTTGGTTTAGGGCATTGCTTTGGTGCTGAACCAGGGTCTAACCAACTTGCTGAGCGCTTTCGATTGTCGAACAGAATCCATTTTTCGTCGCACGTAACTATTCGTTTCAAAATTCCTTCATTTCTTTGCCTGTTGAGCAGCGAAAGGCAGGTCTCGACGCGTACGTTGCACTGGCGATCGTTAAGGTCGCGGGGCACCCATCTATCAAGCTTTTTTACCTTGCCAATTTGTCGCAAATGGATCAATATTGTTTTGATGCTTACATTAAAAGCTGCTGCTAGCTCAGCTGTAGATTGAGTTTCGTCAGCTTCCACAATCGCCTTTAATTCATTATTGTTAACCAAAGTCTCCGGACGACCACGAGCTTCATTTTTCAAGTCAAAATTTCCAGAACGGAACCGGGAAAACCAATAAAGGGTTGTGCGTTCGTTTGTACAGTTCTCTCCGTAAACGTTTTTGATGTTACGTGCCGTTTTTGTCGCGTTGGTGTCACGACGGAACTCATATTCCATAATTACACGAATTTTTAAAGTATCCATTATGACGAAAAATGTTCAAATGTAATGAAAATACAACGCTAATCAAAAAACAAAAGACTGAGTTTGTAAATAGAATGTCATGGTTTTAAAACAAAATTAATTTGAATTTAGAATACAAAGCCATTACAAACTTTTTTTTATTTGAAATGACCAGTACTGAAGAAACGCAATTTCATAGGTAAAGACCTATTATTAGTATAGATGTGGTGTTAATGTGATTCATTCTTACAGAATAGTATTGGAAACCACCCGAGGTAAATAACTTCCTTCTGTAAATATTCCAAAGTGGTCAATTACGTTGAAAACATTCTATTTTAAAATGAATTCCTAGATTATCGAATATGTTTTTTGTCTGTGTCACTTACACGATTTCTTGTTTGACAAAGACGAACAACAAAGATTGAAGTCGAGAAAATTGACACTACTTATTATGACTTTGGACTCTTCGTTTATCTGCACGAACAAATAAAATGTTAGTGTCTGTTTGTAAAATCCATATTATCAGCTTTTTTTTGTTAAATGCATATGAAAGTAATAAGATGATAAATAATTTTTCCGGCTGTTTGTTACGGCTAATGTCGCGGCTGGACCGATTTTGACGGGAGTTTCACTGGCAGATAGCTGGTTCAGCTAGTTATGAAATAAATCTTCTTTGCGTTTTCCTTAGTATATATGTAGTACAAAGACAAATAGTTTGGAGGCTCTTGACTAAGGTACTGCGGCATCATCATGTATTCTTTGAAATAGGTTTACGTAAACATGTGATGTTACTATTTTCAAACGTCTTCTATTACTGTCAAGTAAAGAAGACAGCTGTTCTAAACAGAATAAGACGCCATAATGTCCATGTGAAATAGTGTGCCTTATCAAACGAGGCACATAAAATGAAATGTCTAACGGAAGATTTCTTTTACGATACTGCTGACCCACTTTAACATAGCCATATAAAATTATTTCACTTTGTGTCCAGTACCAATTCTGTTTATTCTATCCTGTCTATAAACTGGACGTTGAATCTAAATAAATATATAAAATTAACGTGTCTATTTGTGATGTAAAAAAACAGTGTTTGACTAAATGTGATGTGAACTCGATACTTTGCTTTTACTATTGGTTGGCAAACGAGCCGACGTATCGCCTGATGGTAAGCGATTATCGCCGTCCATAGACACCCACAACACCTAGGCGTCACAGGTGCGTTGTCGGCCGGCGTTGGGGGATGGGGAGAGGGATGGTATCCTCACTCACTCGATGAAACACAGCGCAAGCGCTATTTCACACCGGTTTTCTGTCTGTCGAGTCGGCCCATGCATGCCGAACCGTGGTTCTCCCATTTTTTCCTAACTAAAGTATAAATATGAAAAGTTTACATTGCTTTTGCGAGAGTAAAATAGATACACGGTGGTAATGTTGTCAGTTGATTAATAAACTACAAATATCGATCGGTAACGTTTGAAGTTAAGCCAGTAGCGATGTCTATTTTAGAGTCGATTGAAGCTATGTAAGTAAGCAATATACATGTCAATTTAATAAATTAGGGTACGGGAGTATTTATATAAAAGTTCAATTGCATTTCACATTTACATAAATAGGTAGTAGTTTACTGGTCTGATCAACTAATGCATAAAATCAAGCAGTATAAATTATTTTTCGACTACATTTTCCTTAGGATTTTAGATTTCTCTTAAATTAATAGCTCGAGTCCATTCTAACGATAAAGCTGTTTCGCGAATCCCAAGTTGGATATTAGAAATGTGTTTTTTTAATTTATCTACAGACAAAGCATTACCAGGGAAACCTAAATTGACCGATTCTCTAGGAAAAACCCAGTAATAAATATTTTATTCCATTATAAATTAATGATTGGAAAGCAGTTTCCAAAACATTTGAATATTTTTTTTACCACCCGGTTTCCACCAAATACAAATAATTATTTTTTATTATAACATATTAGCTTTCGCCCGTGGCTTCGCTCGCATTTAATAAAATGTATTTTATGTTACTTCTGATACTTCCAAAAATATGTGTACAAAGTCTCATGATGATCGGTTAAGTAGTATTCGCTAGAAAGTGTAACAAACAAACTTATAATTACATTTACAATATTAAAGATAGAATATAATTAGGTTTTGAATTTGAAACTAACGTGTTAATGGGAGTATCATTGTCCCCCTCTCCATAGCACTCGAAGTTCTCAGCATCTGATATGGAGTTCCCAGGGCTCGAGTCAGCTGTAGGAGCCGACTGCCCGGAAGCTTCTGTGCCGTTCTGAAACAGTATAAGAGAAGATGTAAATTAAAACATTAGTTAATTGTATTAGGTATGGGCACAGTTTTATTTGTAAGTGACTCTACTTTGCCTGATGGAAAGCATAAGCATGATCTAAAAGTGGTCACCATACTCATTGCGAATTTATATTAACAGATCATCAAGCATTTATATAGATATTAACTTAGTAGTAACATCATTAACGTGCCAACGACTGCCTCGGTGGCGCAGTGGTAGCGAATGCGACTGCTGTGCATGAGGTCTCGGGTTTAAATCCTGGGTCGGACCAAGTGTTTGTGTGATCTACATATATTTATTGCGGAGTTTTGGTGTTTTCTATGTATAATATGTATCTATTTACAAAAAAAAAGTAAATACATACATATTATTCAAGTATATGTGTATTCATATAAGTTGTCTAGTACACATAACACAAGCTCTGCTTAGCTTGGGACTAGATGGCGTTGTGTGTTAAGCCTTGTATCCACTTAAGCCACTTGAGCATGCTCGGGCGAATGAGCGGCTCATTTGGCCGAGCCGCTCATTCGCCCGAGCATGCTCAAGTGGATACAAGGCTTTAGATGTCCGAAATATTTATTATTATTATAATGACACTTGGCTTTCGGATTACATAAATTTTACTTCCCCTATTTACAAACGTTAGTCTACTTATTTAATTTCAATTACCTGTAGTTTCCTTGGCAAGTTTCCTGGTGAAGAGCGCGGCGATTTCGTCCTCTGGAAAACGCTAGGCGCCATCATTGCCGTTACAGGCAACTTTAATACTGAAATAGAAAACAATGTCATTGTATAAACATGTTTAATGTTATCATGAAGTAGCAGTTTAACAGAAAACTGCCTCGGTGGCGCAGTGGTAGCATATGCGACTGCTGTTCTTGAGGTCTCGGGTCCGATTCCCGAGTCAGACCAAATATTTGATCTACAATTATTTGTTTCAGAGTTCGGGTGTCGTGTGTAAAAAAGTATATACCTATGTATTTATATTAGTTCTCTAGTACCCATAACACAGCTCTGCTTAGCTTGGGACTAGATGGCGTTGTGTGTTAGATGTCCGAAATTTATGAAAATATTTTTAATTATTTCATATAAGCACGCACTTGTTTCAAATCAATGCTTTAGAATGAGATTAAAATTTTATATTTTCAAGTTTTAATTATTATTATTGTCCTGTATTTATTATTATATTTACTAGAATAATTACCAGTAAAACGTTTGTTAGATAATTATTTCTGTTTGTTTTTTTTAATTATTTTTAAATTAAAATACTATATTATATTATATACAGACTACAATACAATTAATTTATTTACAATTATTATTAATGTTAAAATGTACAGATTAAAATTGTAAAACATATTTAATTTTTATACAATGAAATTAACTTTATTTATTCTTCTTAAATATTCCTGATGTGTTTTCATAAATTGTGATTAAATAATTAATTTGAATTCATTCAAATACACAAAAATATTCTTCTGGTGAATAAATTTTTTGAATTCTTTTTTTTTTCAGGTTTCAACGACATGTGAGATATAAACATTGAATGTTATTATAAGTATTTTTTACTACATCATTCATAAGACATATACCTATTTTTAGACAGGAGGTTTAAGCCTAATATACTAGATAGGTTGATATAGGGTTTATTTATTTTTTTCTTCTCTTTGTAGTAATGTTATGTTGCGGATATTGCTCCCTTACTCGCCATTTACGACAGCCATGGATAATCCGTCACCATACGATACACGGATCTACGACCTAAACAAACCGAATATGCAATAAAACAATAATTAATTTACTAGAATAGGCTTTTATGAATAGCACACTATAAGAAAAAGGTCGTTGACACGTACCAACAGTCACGCAACCAAACCATTGAGAACGAGGTGAAGTCTTTCAAAAATAATAACCCTTGCAAGGTTATACTAGCCCAGATGAGTTATTGTGGTTGTAAATATAGCCAATGATATGGCCCATTTCCATAGTTAATTTATCTTATATGTTCTTTAATTTTCATAACGTTACTGTAACTACAATATCGGATATGAAAAGTACGTGAAGCATCATTAATCGTTATCATTAACAGCCTTGAATAGTCCATTGCTGGATATAAGTCTCGGTATAAGGTTTGTTTAAAGCTTTCCTTCTCTTTTCAGTACGGTTGTACTGCGTATTTTGGTCTTAATCGGTTCTTACGACACTTACGGGGTAAATAGAAGTGGAGATATGTACTCTTTAAACATTATTATTATCATTAAGCCTTTATTGCTGAAACTGAACACAATGTACACAATATTATTTAATCTAACTTATAAACTAACACATCTGTTTCTCCAGTTTAGTGATCAGCGTGTCCTGTGACACATAGGCCTCTTCCAGCTGTTGCCACTCTTTTATGTCTCTTTTTGAGCTTTTCTTGACCAGGTAGCGACTCCAACTTTCCTTATGTCATCCATCCATGTTTTTGCCTGCCTGCCTCTTTTTCTTTTACCGTTATCTGATTGCCACTCTGTTATGATCTTAGTCCATTTGGCTCTGCTGTCTCTTGTCATATGTCCTGTTCATCTCCATTTCAACTGTCTCGCTGTCTTTATTATATCTTCCACCTTGGTTATGGATCGTATTTCTTCTGATCTTATATGATCTTTTTTCGTACATACTTCTTATGCATAATCTGTCATCAAACAGATTCATGAAACATTAATGGATCGTAATGAATGATAATGCATGCTAGATTGTCAAGTAGGAAAAGTACGTTGTAGTACGTACTTTAAATGTGTATTGTTCGATAGCGTTATCATTTTATCAAAAAATATGGATTAATAGGAAGATAAACATGTTGAAAGTACTAGAAAATATTGGGCAACACACGTTATTAGTTTATGAGTAATAAGATAAATTTAATGAAACAAAAAAATAATTTCTTAATTTAAACTAGAAATTGTTTATTAGAAGAGGCGTAAAAAAATGGGGAGTCATTCCAAATAAAAGGTCTTTAAACTTTTTATTATATTTGATCAAATAGATAAAACTGTTTGAATTGTGTGACAAATGGTTATTACGGAGCAATCAAGCAATTTTACAAAACAAATTATTTTAAAAATCATTGTATTGTAGGTACATAACTTAGAATTGAATCAAACAATGTAATTTTTGGTAGTCACGACTTGTGACGCCTAACAATATAGTATTTTAAATAGAAGTTTCTAACTTCTAAGTGCATCTGCATAGTGAAATTTAAACTATTGTTCAGCTCTTCGCCGTATCTGTTCCAGTCTGCTGCAGCTATAAGACAATGTTCTGAGCCGACTGGGACCGCAGTTAACTAGGACCGCGGTCCCAGTTACCAGGTCCATTTAAGCTGGTGCACTGTTCCGACAATACCTCGGTCAACAGTCTGGTCACGCTACTACATTAGCCTTTGTAACATGACTTATGCAACGTATTTCCGCTCGGCTGAGAACCACTGCGGTGAGATTGACCTAAGATAAAAAAGATACGAGGAGAAACTAAGTGAATAGATGCAGTTTTGCATGTATATTATTTAGCAAAAAAATATTGCTAGGCCATGATAGAAAGAAGTACTACAATTCCCTTTCGATTGCACATAATCTTCAATACAAACTTAAGTTTTGAAAATGTAGCTGAAAACTTAAACCTCTTGATTAGCCCAATTTGTAACATCTATGATGATTCGCTTCAATTTGTTCATTATTTTTGCCAATAATCGTAGTTTTATGTGTAGCCTGTTCTTTTTAAATAACTGTAGCTATGGTTTATATTTTATTTATTAACCGACTTCAAAAAAGGAGGAGGTTCTCAGTGCGACTGTTTTCTTTTAATATTTGTTACCTCAGAACTTTTGACTGGGTCAACTGATTTTCATGTTTTTTTTTATTTGGAAGCTGGTGCTTCCCGCGTGGTCCCATTCCAATTAGTCCAGTTCTTGAAGTCGGTTTCTTTTTGTTAAAATTTGTGATTATTCCTAATACGACCTTCAAACCTTCAAGGAAAGAGCGTACTCCTTCCTAAAAGGCAGGCAACGCACTTGTAACGCCTCCGGTGTTGTGGGTGTCCATGGGCGGCGGTAATCGCTTACCACCAGGCGATACGTCTGCTCGTTTGCCCCCTATATAATAAAAAAAAAAGATATCTATGAATGAATGTTCACCCAGTGAAAGTTATGAGGTAAAAAAACATTAAAAAATAACAGTCAAATTAATAACCTCCTCCTTTTTTAAAGTCGGTTAAAATAAATTTTATAAAACAACTTAAATATGCCTACCATATACTGCTTGTTGCAGAAGCTGCCAGTATGAAATCACAAGCCTGGCGACAAACAGTAGACCTTGCCACCAAGCTTCAAGGAGACGAAAGACGTCGATTACGTCACTTCTCACCACCACAATCACTTCAGATATCGACGTCACCATCGATACTTATTTATCACTAACATTTGAACTTATTCATTTTTAAGTTTTCACTGGAATTTAGTTAACACAAAGCTTCTGTTGTTAGTGGATAGATTTAAAATAGATTCACAAATGTACAGAACGCAAGATGTCATCGCCTACGTAAAATAGCCTGAGAATCAGAATTTATCAATATATTCTTATAATTGCTTATTAAATTTGCTTTTATCAAGTTTCAGTTTTTATAACTGGTTTAAAGTTACCCCATGTCCTGTAGCCCTTGTGCTGTGTTTATAAAAAATCATGACGATCGACCAAGTACTACTGAAATGAGAAAACAAATGTTGATTTGCTATTGTCAAAGAAAAACTTTACGTACGTAAAGGCTAAAAACAAACGTCATTTTTCAAGAACCTACCAGAATATCTTGTTGCAGATTTTATTTTAAACGCATACATACGTCACACGTCTGAGTTAGTGTAAGTGTTTTACACATACGTATGTATCTAAATGTGTAAATAAAAAAATGTAATTATATGTTACAGCTTTTTAATCATCACGCACTGATAATCTCCACGCAAATTGACATAGGGTGTTTGCGCACTAGAGTTCATTAAATTTAATAACACTGTTCCGATAAGATCTTTGTTCTTTCTACGCAAAAGAAATTGCGTTATTTTGAGATATACGAGTATTTGCGCAGAAGTCGACACAACCTTTTTTATGGTTACGACCGCGAATAACTAACGTATTAATAGAATAGTTAAGGTTTGTTTTGTTGGAAGATGACGAAGATAAAGCCGTATACAGATAAATGCTCTCATCACAACGCCAGTCACAGGTACACACATGCACTCACACATATGCAAACTTGGTATATTAAAAAATCTAGTTTTCTTCCTAGCTTTTATTATTCCCAAGATTCGGATAGGTATTCAAGTAAATAATAAATAAGACATTTCTTAATAATAAATCTGTCTAGTAGCGAACCTAACGAAGGAACAGACATCTTTAGAGCTTTTGGTAAGGACTATACCTAGTACCTAGAATTAGCATCAAAGACTAACATGAAACAAAAAAATTGTGTATGCTTGACTAGTTTCTTTAACAAACCTCTTTATCAAGCACTGTATAGTTTTTACATAGCACACATACACACTTGTTAACAATGAACTAAAAACTATGTTATGTATTAAATTGTAAGTCTCGATAGATTAACTGTAACGCTATTTTACTTCTACGGTATCTTTAGTTAAGCACGTATTAAAAATAAAACAATGGTCTTCGATCACGTTTAGTTATTGCGGTAAAAATACGCGACGTTCCTAATACCATAGACACCAATGTTGTCTACCCGTGACCATGATCAATTTAGTAAGCAGGTCTAAGCGATTAAATCCCGTTGTCTTTATTTTTAACTAACTGAGCCCCGCGGTGTTACCCGCGGTACAACGACTGTGGGTAACGCTGCGGTAAAGCTAGTCTAAGAAAAGTGTAATAAGTTAGACATTATATCATCAGCTATCAGCCAGTGGAAGTCCGGTCAAAATCGGTCCAGCCGATCCAGAGATTAGCCGGAATAAAAATTAGACAAAAAATTTAAATGTTGCTTTTTTTTATGTAACGCCTATACGTTTATGTGCGTTTAGTGAAAAACTGTAAATTTGAAATGACTATCAGACACTTCGATTTTAATTATTTGTATAAAGTAAGTACTTTTCGTTGTAAAGCACAAGTTATATGTTGTCCTATACAAAAGAGGAAGGAGTCTATGGTCCGTGAGGTTGTCTGTCTTCATACAATTTGGAAATGCAAGTGGTAATTTGTAAAGTAGGTACTCTGGAATCATACTTATCGGGAGTAAAGTAAAATATGGTACAAAAAAATTGTGTTATAATATATTTCAAAGATTATGAAATTGCATTAGAAATAATTTAGTTTTGATTTAGAGTAATTATGGATTTCCATTTAAGTGTCTGTTTTTAACCTATATTCAGAACTAAATCGTTTAAAACATTGTTCAGTTACAAGATATGTTTTTCCAAGTTCTATTGCAATTCAAAACAGACTAGTGTTTTTAGAGTACAGTGTTACTAGCATTACGTCAAATCATTTCATAATCATTGTTTTATGCATTGAGTTTACACGTCATATTTACAAAAAGTTAGATGTTCAGATAATAAAATTTTTGTATAGTAAGGTTTAGAGGTGTGTCAAGACCGTAGTAAGTGGACATCAATTGTCTCTGCCCACTCCTTTGGGAAATAGACGTGTATTGTATGTGTAGACCTGTTTATTGCGTTACGCAAATGTAACACAAATATTGATATAAACAAATCGTTCAAAGTGTTTATGTGCATGCAACTAAAATTGCAAGTTTCCTTGTGACCGATTTACGCAAAAGTACGTCCTCCGACCGATTTGCCTCACTAATGCGTGGATAAAGTGTGCAAAGAAGACTTTTCCTTTGAGTTGAGGATGTTATTTTATATCCTATTTGTAATATTGTATCTATTCCAAAAATAAAACGTTCGACGTAATTTATAATTCTTACTAGCTTTTGTATGTGTGTATCGGTAAATATTAATCTATGATTTTCCTCAAGACTCAAAGTATCTCCAAGCCAAATTTAATTGACATCTGTGCAGCGATTTAACTGTGAAAGCCATACAAACAGATAGACAGAGTTTCTTTAGAATTAATAATATTTGTAGATATGGATTTAACAAAAGGAGGTAACTTGAAAAGATTGATCTGTTTAAATTCATACCAGACGTCCATTCTTCTTATTTATAAAACTAGTCCTTACAAAAGTGCACTAATAAGTTTTATAAAAATATAAGTATGTATAAAATACGGTTATAGCAAGTCCCATCGCACGCGCATATTCCAGATCTAACGACAAAAGCATTTGTGTTAACTTTCTCTATACACAAATACAATAAGCACTTTTGTTACTATTATAAGATAGCACACACATACACATTAGTCAATAAATATCCACTCACGAACTGAATTGAGATCACAAATAATTTTCGCGCTCGAAATGGAGATACATGTTTTTTTTTTCAAGGGTAGTTTGTCTTAACCGACTAGCGCCAACCGCGGCAAGCGACTGCGCTAGCGTTGAATCAAAACAGTTTATTCATAATTATGCAACGTCAAAACCAAGTTATATTGCGGACGGATATTACGACAAATATACGAGATTCTAGTTAACAGAAAAGTATAGTAGTAATATTGTATTTCAGAAATACTGTAGTTATGTAAATGGCTAATAAATACATTTTAAAGTCTTAGATAAAAAACTCTGATGTTTAAAAAAGAAATGGCAGTTTATTTAGACCATTAACAAAAGAAGGTATATAAATAACTTAATTGAAATTCGTGATGTACTAAACCAAGGTATTAAACTAAATGACCTTGACACTAACTCTTCTTTATATGTGAATATTATCGAAATATTATACGCGATTTGCGATTTTTGTTGTACCCTCACATCAACAACAGCGAGATGATTAGTCTAAAATAAAAGCAGCCTAAGCTACTCCATTTATTATATCAGCTATATGCCAGTGAACGTCAAAATCGGTTCACCGGTTCCAGAGATAAGGCGGAACAAACACACAAACAGACAAAAAATTTAAAAATTGTGTTTTTTTATGTAAGCACGACTTTATAGTTTCTTTCTCCATAAACAGAGATAAAAATAAAAGTTCGCTTATGATTGCTTAGATTAGCGCTCAGTGTTATGATTGTATTTTTTTAAATTAGATCATGCTTAAATGGTTTGTTATGTGATAATGTTATAAATTCGAAAGTAATTCTGTCAGTCTATAACGATTTTGCGGCTAAACAGATGCATTGATTTGCATAAGATTTGGCAAAGAGATTTTTTGGTTCTTAAGGAAGGACATAGACTACCCTTTATCGCGATAACCGACATACACATACACGCGTGCAAGCTATCATTTTTATATTAATGCTCGAAAACAAAATTGACCCTAAGAGATAATATAATACACCTGCTACACACAGCTCTGCACCACCCAAAGGTTGACTGGAAGATAATGCCTATGGCATTAAGTCCGCCTCACGCAATGTAATTGACGATGACTGCACGGTTGGCCGAGTGGTGTCAGCGGTCGCCATGCCGCTTGCTACTGCGCCAAGTGTCGTGGATTCAAATCCCACGCGGTACCTACAACACTTTGTGTGATCCACGAATTGTTGTCCCGAGTCTGGATGTTCTTTGTGTCCGTTTCATGTATGTTTAAGTCCCCCACGACACAGGATGTTTAACCTAATGAGGGAGTTGTCTTTAAAAAAAAAAAAAATAATTGCAGGAAGCTTAAATAAATAAATAAATAAATAATGAGGATCAATGATTTATTGAAAAGAAAGGACTGATGGTAAAAATATTGGCACCACCACCGTGAGCTCTGGCAAGTCCAAGATGCAGGTTCGAATTTCAAATAATACCGTTTCTATTGTGATTACCACATTACAGACTGGACCCATTCTGGAATTTACCATACCAATTAACCAAGTATTCCATCAAGACTTAAAAACTAGTATTTTTATAAATAGTAGGAGAAAGTGCTGATCTACATTCCTAGAAAACATGTTCAGTAGGTATATTATTCAAGTGATATTTAATACTTGTAAATGTCCGATTATTATTTGTGATTTCAAAGCAGTTGCTGCTTCTTATCTCAAACTGATACCGTGGTCTTTATTACCAAGGAATTAATAAACTAAGTTAGAAACTCAGATTCAAATGCAAAAAGAACGTGCGGAAAAAAGCTTGTGGAGTTATGGAAAAGTTTTCGAGGATAAAGCACTCTAGTGCTATAAAATTCTATATAATATAGACTACTACTAAAGAATTAAACCAAATTGAATTGGTACCACACGGGAAGCAAATTAAAAAAGAATCATCAATATCGGTTCACAAGTCGAAAATTATTAGGTTGGTAACAGACATAAAAAAATACAGTCTAATTTATAACCTCCTCCTTTGTTTAAGTTAGTTAAAACTGACGAACTTCTTTACTTTTTGTGTTAATATATAGCCTATGACACTCACAAATTCACAACGGAAAGACACATTTCTTTCCGTTGGTAACATATTTTTTATAAAAATAGGTAAAAAAACTTTTTAAGTTAATGTGCGATAGAAGAATCGTTTAATTCGTCGTTAGGCAGTTGGCCCGCAGACGGTGAGGAAATTACTTACTATTTTCTTGCTCATGGAAATTCCAATAGTTATACACTCCATGTTAACCCCACGGTTTTATTTTAGTAGACTAAGTCTATGCATATGTTTATAATTCCCACGACTGTATCTATTTTATTATTTTTTTGGTTTTTAGTACATTTATCTTAAACATTGCAATGTATGTTTTTAACATAAAACCGTTTAACTTAAAAAGTTTTTTTACCTATTTTTATTTTCTAGTTTTTAGTTTTTATTTCGCATTCTGTTTAATTCATTTAGTGCTTCATTATTGCAAGGTTTCTTGCCCGTTAGTTTATTGCAGTCCAACTCCTCTATACGTAGTCCCTGCAAAGATCTTTCATTTGATACCCATATTGATGGGATTGATAAAACCTACGTTATCCGCCATTTTGTAGCGGACGCCATCTTGGATTTCAATTTTTTATAGTATATTGTATTCTGCTTGTTGAGCCCTTTCATTTGATACCCATATTGATGGGATTGATAAAACCTACGTTATCCGCCATTTTGTAGCGGCCGCCATCTTGGATTTCAATTTTTTATAGTATATTGTATTCTGCTTGTTGAACCCTTTCATTTGATACCCATATTAATGGGATGAATAAAACATAAATTATCCGCCATTTTGTAGCGGCGGCCATCTTGAATTTATAATGATAATGAATAAACATAAATGTATTGTCACCAAAATCCAAAGTGTATACAAAATTTCAGATTAAACGGTTGACAGGAAGAGGGTGAAATTTGAATTACTAAATTTGACCCAAGAATAAATAATAAATAAAACAAACAGGGTTAGCTAAATAAAACCGTTTAAAAATAGGTTCAGTGGAGCCAGAGATTACTCCTATAACCTCGCAAACTCACAAACTTTACCTCTTTTTAATATTGGTATATATTTTCAGACTTCCTTGAACTTAGAATAACATTTAAATCTTTTGTCAATTTTAGGACATAAGGGTCTTAGGTATGAATATAGATCAAGTTTATCCACAAAATTTACAATGAAATATGGTTTAACTTGAGGCAAATTCAGATTTTTTCCATGATAAACAACTTGTATTGACGTCCTTATGTGTTGTTGTTAATCTGTTTTCTTTTTATTCTGCTATGGAATTTGAAATGACGTTGTAATATAAGAATTCAGTACCTTCTAGAATAAAGGTTTATTTTAAGAGAACTTAAGAGTTCAGAATACAACAAAATTTGGCTTTCGTTTATTAATACTTACGTAACTCTTTATTACAAGAAAATGTACGAGTATGTGTATTAAATTGATTAAATGTATTTTGGTATCTACATAAAAAACGAGCACAATATATCCTTTGGTATGCTTCAATGTACTATTGACAAACTGGAAACGTGACCCACTTTGCTCATAAATCGTTTGAAACCGTCAAAACGACAAAGATTTCCCTCCTTTACAGTCACTTAGGATGTTTTAAATATTGTTGCGAAGAGAGATTATTCGCGATCAACGTTCGGAATGTTCTAGATTATTCGCGAACAACGACCGATAAAGTTGATTTTTGAGGCACGGAATAATGAACCTTATATCGATAGATATAGCGTCGAATATCGATGGGTTGTTGTGCAATTGTTTGCAACAAGTTCGCTTCGTATCCTTGGTACGGGGAACGCCCTCGTATGTTCAAGACGTTTCTCGAAAGCGCTAGTAAAATGTAAAATATATGTAAATACGAAACCTCGCGGGCCGCAATCAGTTCAGTTTGAACTACAATGCGATAAACATCAAAGCTATATCAGTGATCAACCTAGCGACCTCGGCGACCATTAAGGAATGTTATTCGAAGTGGTTTTTGTGATTGTAAGAGTGTGGTTCATAAAGTATATTTTATACGTCAGAAGGATTATTTCCCAAACCCATCGTACCCTAACATGTAACAATAATATTACGCAAGCCACGTTAGCACTGATCGGAGATCTATGCAGTTTTATCTTTTTCATCATTGCAGTATAGATAATAATAATTATCTTTTGAATCCATGTTCCTTGGAATTAACTATAACTTAATACAAAGAATAGCAACACATAATTCTCTGTCTAATTATATGACAGATAACAAGTTCCTTACCATGGAAATGCAAATTTACACGAATTTTGACCTCGTTCTATTTGAATGTCTGTAAGAAAGTAAGTTCATAGTGGGTCATGTTTCTAATTAGTCGATAGTACCTAATAAGGTTCAAGATTTATTCAACTTTAACCTTTAGGCCAAGAAAGGTTAAAGGTGTATGTATCTTTAACCCTAATTCCGGAAATAAAAATACTTCTTTCGAAGCTACATGTGGCGTTATACAAATTTTCACACGGAAACATTTTTCCTCAAGAATTCAAGTATTTCTATGCCAAATTTCATTGAAATCGGTGCAGTGTTTTGACCAAATGAGACCAGAATGGTTCTGTAATCTCATATCAATTATGCATAATTTCAAAAACATTGTAATTAATTTAATGTAACTGTATGCCTTGATATGTTGGAGATTTGAGGAGGGTATGTTAGAATAAATATCACTATAATACACTTTATTATTAATAATATACAGGTATATAATTATAGTTAAAGGCCTGAATGGGGTATTCTTCTCGAAGACGAGAATTCATAAATACCTACGTGTAATACATTCAATACCTACCAATAAAACTGCCATTGAAAGGTATTTAAAATATTGAAAGGGGACACATTGTCATATTGTTTGCCTGTAACAATATCAATGAAGAAATTCTTTAATTATCTGTACTACTATGCTCTATCTGTCAGCCACTTGTTTTCTTTTATACTTTGTTCAATTTTCTTAACATTTTTTGTGGTCTCGCAACACTCAGCTGGGTTCGCGTTTAGCCAATAGCATTTGAATATTTCAATTGAAATCAACCAGACCGAAAACACATGCATCTAGCTAATTTGCATAACCTACTAGCCTTGAGATCCAATGACTATAAACACGCTATTTCCTCAGGACATTATGACGATGACGATTTTGAAATGTTTAACGTTGGGATAATAGTGCTATTTTATGATTTCATTGCATAGTATAACATGGAGTTGCTTCCCGTTTCTTTTCGCTTAGATCTTTTAAATAAAGATATATTATAAAATGCTATTGTCTAGCCCTAAGATTAGTTCATAAGATTTAAAATTTGTACACCAGAAATGTTAGAATATAAGGAACGTTTTATAATGTGATAACATCTTTTGTACTATATTCTAACAAATAAATATTTATTTCTTTCTTTCTATGCAACGGCTTTTAATATTCGATTTCATCATCATTATTATTAAAGGGATTGATTTAAGTCTCCTTAAAACCTAGGAAAGTACTAAAAGGGAGTGATTTAAGGGGACTTAAATCACCCCCTTTTAGTACTTTCCGTTTCCGTTCCGTTTATAAGTATAAACATACTGGAGAAAAACCGTTTATTTCAACGATTTTTGCGGCGTGTCGTGAAAGTAACTATCACACATTTAATCTAAACTATTATATTAAGTGTGATAGGTACTTTTTAAGGAACAAACAATTTCTCAAACTGTGTTCATAGTTACTAAACCAGACCGCAATAAAAGAATAAATTAGTAGATCGATCACGGTAGGAGCGGTTAGGTGGCATCGACCTCAAATTGCGCAACTATGGACGGTATAAACGTTGCACATTCGTCACACCAACAATATAAAAACTGTGCAAAAAAAATCGACAATTGTTGTATAATAATCATCTTGTTACAAAAACACAACAACGTAAGAAAATTCACTTGTGATTTAAATACTTTCGGATTTTAAACACTGCCCAACGTGAAAGGATGTGGCATGTTTTATTATGGAGTGTAAAAAATAACGCACAACGGACGGATGTATGGGTTGTGATGGGAATTTCTATGCATTACTCATTTTACGATAAGCCATTGCTCGGCCATAAAAGTAAGTGCTTACCCAAAATTCAGTCCAGGTCTCGAAATAAATCCGATGTAATGGAATCTGAAACAAAAAATGGAAGACATTGTTAATTTTATTAAAGAGTGGGTTCTTATACCATCGTGAGTTCTTGTAATAATAGTTACTTTTATCATTGTTTCGAATGGACACAACGGTAAAGTTTGCGTGCTGTAGAAAGGTCAAAATTGCCATGCCTGGTTCACTGGATGCTATTTTTAAGATTAGATCGCGCTTTGTCTTTTGTTATAAGACCAAGAAGTAAAAGCTTACCATAACATTTGTGATTAACCTAGTAATTGTTAACGCTTACTTAATCACAGATCAACCATTACAAAATACCATCTAAATGTAATCACCTAATGATGTAACAAAAAAAATTATAAGATTGCATTTAACAATTGATTAATTTTATTGTTTTTATCAGTGCATTACAAATTGTTACTAAACTAATTGATGACACTTGCTGAAATTAGAGACGTTATTCGGTTAACATCTCACTTGGATAATAGCAACCGAAGCTAAATGATTTCACTGTCAAAGTTTCAATTTTAGTCACGATTTATATCTGTAACGAGGAGTTGCCTGGTCTGTAAGTCGTGCGTGAAGAAGACTTTCTTTTGAGGTCAATACTTTTTGTTCAAATTAAGTAATGTATTGGCGATCAGTTAACATGTAACGAGACCGGTTGCGGTGCGATTGCGATCCATGTCATACGTATCTATTGCATTTCGGTACTAGTAGGTATGTTGTAATTGTTGTTGTGAAATCCGTGGCTGGTACGACTGCCTTATTGAATTTATGAATTACAATTACGTAGGTTTAATTCGAAAGAAATAACCAAAAGAACTGATTTTCTATAAATATTTTGAAATGAGTTTCTAATAGTCTAGAGAACAACTAGGTTCACTTGGTGACATTGGAATAGCAACCGGCTAACTACCATCTATAAGACAATACAATGCTGACGTGAATGGCATTGATACAAATATTAATTTTGTTTTTTTGTTCATTGGGTGCATGGTCGCTACGAATGAAACACAAAACGAATTGTTTTTATTATCAGATCGGGCTATTGTAAACTGCAATTGTTAGGTCGGTGTTGGTAAACAAGGTATTCTAGTAATCACAGTGGCATTTCGTTTCATCAACAAGGGCTTTGTAGGTGAGAGATGTAACTGAGCCAGCAAACAGTTTACGGTCCGTGGGCTAACTGTGGACTCATCCATTGCTACTGGACCGCTCTGATTCACAAACGCAATCACTTGTAGTTCCTCGATTCTGTTGCTTTGTTGCATAGAACAAAAAAGGTTTTTATTTATTTTCCTTTTCGATTTTTACATGATTGGTACTAATTATCATTTGTTCTATTTCTTATCTATCTATATAAATTATCTGTAATATGTATCTCTTTAGAAAAATGTGACTATTTATTTATTTGGAAAACGTAGTGGGCCGTCCACTGGCCGATGAACAGACGAGACGGCGGGACGACTTGCATAGGAGGGCTGGCAGTGACTGGGTGCAAAAAGCAATAGATCGGGCTCTAGACATTATCATTATGTCTAGCAATGGACTGCAACAGATTGATAATGATAACGATGATAATGAAGTATTTATACCAGTCTGAATACTGGAATACGGACATAAGCTCTGTATAGTTTGGGATTCAACTGACATGTGTCAGCTGTGTGACGATATTATATAATTACTACATACAGTACGGTCTTTTCTAGGTAGTTTGAAGGTTATATCAGTAAATATCACATTATGAAAACCTTCCTTCAAAACAGGTATAATAAAACCTCAAAGAATGACGTCATCAAGTGCTAACAGCAATCATTTAAAATTCTGCGACGTCGTTACCTTGATGTCTTCTTCTTCTTCTTTTGATGAAATGGCAACCAGCCGGATCACTCGGATCAGCTATTTCTGCCAATGTCAAGTATTTATAGTCTTCAATTATAAGTCTTCGTCGTGATGAAATTAATGATAATAACTATATAAAACGTGAATGACATGAAATGAAATGGGGACCGTCTTTCGAAAAAACAAAAAACGATCTCCTACCTTGATGTCAAGGCACGGTCTTTATGCGGATATGACATGTGCAATGACTTCTAATAGCAAAAACTACTATAGTCCTTCCAATACTTTATTTAACTTTTGACAGATCACGCACATAAAGTTTTGTAATAATTTTTGATACAATGTACTACGGATAATACTGTACTTTATGGGCGGGCTCCGCCTACTTAGGGATGTGTCATTCGTAATTAATGACCACAGACTATAAAAACGGTTTTGAAATAAATCGATTATCGATTATATTAATAAAACATACAATAAAATTATTGTGATTATATTTTATATCAAATCACGTAAAAAGCTTTATTATTTTGCATTAAAATGCCCTAAATGTCTCTGTTTCAATGCATAAATAATTTGCGTAATGAAAACAGTTCCATCGTACTCGTACCTAGTAATGGGATCGAATGTATTCGCCGCAAATTAATGAATCTAAAATAATTGTTTAGACTTACTATAGTTGGTTCAAATAAAAACTACCTGCGGTACCTACTTGTAATGAACAGGTACAAAATGTTGAAATTCGTAGTAATTTACGGATTAAAAATAAAACAACCTAAAGAGGTACTGTAATACTAATTTTAATTATAAAGAATCGTCTTCTTCGTATGACCAGGAATCATCATCACTTGAGTTCTCAGTAATATTGATTATCATTTCTTGGATAGATAAATTGTCGAATGCAACATCCCGATCCCAATCCGACATTATCACCTTCTTTGTTTTTTCTACAACATTCGCCCAGTTTTCTGGAGTTACTTTTTCACACGCATTTTTCAGTAAATTCAGCATTTTTCTTGCGGTGAAAGGAGGAGTTGTATTGTTCCTCGCAGCATATCCTTTAACTTGTGCCCAGATCATTTCAATTGCATTATATTGGCAGTGATATGGGGGAATTCTGAGGACGGTATGCCCATGCTCTGCTGCCATTTCATCTATGACGTATCGTTTTGGCAGCTTCTTTGTTTTTAATATCTTTACTAACTCTACTTTTAGTAGGGACTCATTCACCTCTTCGCCATTGTCACGGAGCCAGTTTATAATTTCATGTTTTTTGTTGGCCTGTGTTGGTATTTTATTAATTTGACGAGAGTGATAAGGTGCATTATCAATAAATATTATTGATGGCTCTTCGAGTGATGTAAGCATTTCTCTGAACCACTTTTCATACACGTTCGAATTCATCTCCTCATGATAATCTCCTGTTTTCTGGGATTTAAAAGCTAATAGAGCGCCTGGCACAAATCCTTTTACTGTTCCTGCATGACAAATAATCAGTCGTTCGCCTTTTCCCATTGGTACTGTAGAAGTGGAGCCAACGGTGTTGTCAGTCCAAGTTTTGGACAGCGTATGATTCGCATTGAGCCAAGTTTCATCTGTGAAAACAACATTCGACCAATCTTCTATTTTTTTTGCTTGTCTTTAAAAAATCGCATCTATACAAAGCAATATCATTGCGTTCCATTAAAATTTTTCGTTTGTCACATTTTTGGAATAACATTCCAATGTCTTAAAATACCTTTGTCAGAGAAGATTTTTGACCACGGAACAAACCACTATTTCGAAGAGATTGTGTTAGTTTTTTTAATGTTGGAATCTCTTTTCTTTGGTAATAGTCGTATATATGACGACGAATAGCATCAGCGTCAAAATTGTCAACGGCTGTAACTTTACTAGGCGGACGTTTTTTCTTAGGTGTAGATAGCTTATTCTGTTCCATGCCACTGCTGCCGTAGCCTTCTTTTGTTATTTTTGCCACTGTTGGAGCACTAATACCTAATGCTGCTGCAACACGGTCTCTAACTTGAGTCACTGGTATAAGAGGCCCACCATTACGGCTTTCCTTTTCAAAGTATTCACGAAGTCGCAAGACAAACTCTCTTGTTTGTCCTTTGAGTACTTTCTTTTTTGGCATTTTGACAGTAACGAAGGCAGGAACGATACGCTCAACTCAACCAAACGTGAGAATTCACAAATAAATCAATACGGAGGAATATAAATACTCAACTATATTGAAGGTTACTCATTGAAATACTGTAGATTATTTTAAAATAGACATAGAGAGATTTAATAAAGATCATCAATAGTTTAACAAATACAATATTAACCACTGAATTACAACACAATACAATAATACATTTTGAAAATTCAGTTCCTTTTATATATTTTTTCATGACATAGAACCGTCATATTTGAACAACATTCTTTTAATCCATTTCTTCTTTATTTTGACAAAGGAGGTCGCACATTGAAACACATAGAAATATGAAGTACGAAATTATCTATAAAATAATGAGTTTGTTAAATCGATTAAAACTTCTTAATGCATAAAATCGATCGATGAAAGAAATCGAATAGGTAACGGGTCAGGGTATCACTATTTGATTAAGTATTAGAGCTGTCAAAAGTTAAATAAACTATTGGAACGACTATAAATCCAATTATTTTCATTCATCGTGGACGATTCCTCTGAACAAGTGGTTATTATCAGGCTAAAAGAATAAGGAAAGAAGAGACCTGATATAAGTAAATTTAAGAGTAGTTAAGGTATAACCTTCTAACTTCCTACCATTGACATAGATTACGATTACTCACTATACAGTACTGCTAATTTCTTTAATTACTAAGCCTACGACCATTAGTTCAGGCCTTATTAGGTGTAAAACGGATTCATTGCATTTGTGGCATGTCAGTTAGTCACGATTATTATTGAAAAGGATAATAATAGGTTGTGTAGGTGGGCACCTAGGCTATATTTATGGATGACGTATTTGAGATAGTTTGAGAGATATTTTAGTCAATTCTAATGTAATGATAAAGATGGATCAAGCCTCATTCTGTAGCGTTATTTTAGAAAGTATGTAATAGTACCTACTAGTGTCTTTTTGACTGAATTACTTTTTAGGGCTTTAACTATAGTTTGAGACGTTTGTGTGTCAATTAAAAAGTAATTGATGCTGCCATGTTTTGGTAAGTTGGTGTACTATAGGATTGTATTGCGAAAGACTGAATTAATAAAAGAAACTGACCTGATATGGAAATTTTACTTGCAAATGTCGTAGTTACACATTTTCCTGGTAAATATTTGTATAAGAATGGAGTTTTGGCAGGCGTACAGAAATTGTGACTCACAAACAAGTTATTTTTTATTTTTTACATTTATATGCGTGAATCATGTGTTTTTATCATCCAATTCAGGTCTTCATTTGAATTAAGTAAAGTTTATAGGTATTTTACAAAACAATGTCTTTATTAAATTTGCACTAATATTTTTAAGGAAAGAATTTGTATGTTTCGTTGAAGGCGCTGATCTTAGAAACGGTTTCGTTTAAACTTAAATATGTTTTAGATTATCGAGAAAAAGTTATGAGTATTTAATATCACGCTAGTACCAAAAGGTGTGTATCAGGTAAACTTTATTTCTTCTGAGAGATATAAACTAAGTTGCATGGGTCAGCTAGGCTATTTTAAATATAATACTCATGTCATATTACTCACGATTAACTCCGAAACTACCTAACCAGTTTTCCATTTTTTAAAGTGTGTTTTGTTGACTTGCCTGAGATAGGATAGTGAACCTTACACTTAGACCAATAGGAGCATGATTAAAAAGAAACACAAACGAAGTTGCGTGGGTCAGTTTGTTTGTTATAAATGTATACTTAGGAAGTTTAATAGACTTAGAGATACAAAAACTATTACAACTAATGGAGAAGTAATAGTATGAGTTATATTGAAAATGTAATTAGATCAATACGTACACGTGTCGCGTCTTTGTTAGTTTGTGATTAGTTTGGTTGCACTACGTCGAGCGTAACGTAACATATTTTCAAGATTTATATAAAGTTCTTATAAGTATAATGTATCACAGAAGCTAATGAAGCCTTCCTCGATAAATGGACTATCCAACACCGAAATAATTTTTCAAATCGGGCCAGCGGTTCCTGAGATTAGCGCGTTCAAACAAACAAAATCTTCAGCTTTATATATTAGGATGCTGGTTTCCAGGCAGTCACTTCCAAGGTGTCTCAAGATATCCAATGTAGATGATATTTGGTAGACAGACATTTTTTATTCGTTGCTATAGTATGATTTGTTAAAATTATTCAATTGTACATAAGTAAAAATTAAATTCAAAATTATAGAAAAATGAACCATATCGTTGACAGAATGAGTTATGCTGTGTTCAAAAAGTTTAAGAAGTATTTTAAAGAAAACTTCTCAAAAAGAGATGATATTGGAAGAATAAAGAAATTGCTTATACAAATGGATTAAGGAGTTGGAGCAATAGTTCAAAACGATCCAGGATATATACCTGTGACTCAGAACGGGTGTTGTTAAGCAGTCGGAAGGTACTCTCTGAGTTAAAGTATGTATTTTACCAAGGCAGTTTGTCTATTAACGCATTATTTAAAGCCTATTTGAAGATCGGTAATTGTTTTACAAAAATTATAACAGTTTATATTTTATTAAATGAAGTTGATGAATAGTCGTAGATTTAATTAAATATCGCTACGAATCGATATATTAGTGAGTGAGAGTATCCTGCGTAAGTATAAATCTTATTAGATCAGATCTGTCTTCGAAGATATAAATTAGTCTATCTTTATGGAAATGGTTCATATTCGATAGAAACTTGTCCAGGAGAACGATATGCGAAAGTCTACTTATTAAGAAAAACGAGTTCTAAAGGTATAAATGGATAGTCATTCAAAATAGCACATGGTTTTCTGATAAGTATTCTTTGTACTGTAATTTATACTCTCGATTGTCCGCACTTGAAGGAACTTGTTTTAAAACATTCAAGAATTAAACTGACTTGTACTTATTCCAGTAACCTGTGACTAATGTCCTAGGACGAGACTGGTTAAAATTGAGTGAGTGAGTTCAATTCTAGAATGTATTATTTTTACTGTTGCCAATGAACATTGTTGATTTAAATTATATTTTATACTAGCTGACCCACGCAACCTCGTTTACGTCTTCAATTGCCCGTAGCGTGAAAATTTTCCCCCGTTTTTGAAACATTCTTCATTGGTGCTCCGCTCCTATTAGTATTAGCGTGATGATATATAGCCTATAGCCTTCCTCGATAAATGGACAATCCAACACTGAAATATTTTTTGAAAACGGATCCGCGGTTCCTGAGATTAGCGCGTTCAAACAAACAAACAAACTCTTCAGCTTTATTGTTAATATAGATATACTTATTATAATATACTTATATATTACTAAGGCGTTGCTGTTTTAATAATTTTTTATTGAACGAATTTTGGGATAGCAAGTTAAGGAACCTATTAAAAGTTATAAGACAATTGCATAAAAACCTTTCCGATACTTCTAGCATAGTGAGGTATTTTGAGTAGAAAATATATTTAATAAAATCTATTCCAGAAGTCTCATAGATCGTTGGCAAATTGTTGGCTCCACTCCAAAACCCTGGACACATTCGGCTATATTTCACTCAATGCGAAATAGCCGCTCGGCAAATAAATTGTACTATTAATGCAAGCTATATTTGAACAACGGCGTCCAATAGTCTGCTATCTCTTACATCTTGACGAAATGGTAATTTCGAAGAACCATTTTGTTAGCCAGTCATGCCATATGTAATTTACATGTGGAAGCTATGTAATCAAAATGATAATAAAGATTGAAATAAAAATATAACTGCATGTTGTGAAATTCATTGCGGTGCCATACGATAAATTTATTTCACACATTTAAATTTATGATGATGTGTAAACCGCTTCGTAAGTGAAATATTTGATTAATATGCATCAATATTTATAAAACATCGATGTTTCCTTTAATTTTAATGGTATATAGAATTTCATTTGATATGAATGAGTTTTAATTTCTTTTTTTATACCTTATGGTAAGCGATTAGCACCGCCTATATATACCCGCAACACCAGAAGTGTCACAAGTGCATTGCCGGCCTTTGGGGGTGAAGAGGGGTAATTCAACCCCCAAAGTAATTCTACCTATTACAGGCAATATGTAGAATTGTAGATTTTGAAAGTAAGATACCATTGAAAACACAACACTTATAATAGAACACAATTATTGCAACAACAAAAGAAAGTAATAATCTGTACGTTGTTGAGGCAGGTGTTATTTCTTAATTTGATCAGTTCACTTCGATATGAAACACAATGGTGCAACACTGTAAATGAATAATGTACACGTTTTCATAATACTCCTGCATTCATTCCCGGACGGAATATGTAGGCGCTGTATAGATTTAATGACTTACTAAGTTATTAGAAATTATGTGTATGTCTAAATTTCGACATATACCTACTCTGTCTGTCATTAAGAAAAAAAGATCGATCTTGTAAGGTTATTTTGATTGACTAAAAGAAGCTTAGAAGAACTTATTGGAAATAAAATTGTATCATGATGGGATAAAGACTTTTAATTCGGGATCTTGAATTCCGATCCTCATAAGTTTAAAGTTTAAAAGATAACATTATATAAATCTCGAAAGCAAAGAGGTCAATAAAACGAAAAAGAATGAACTTAAAATTAAAAAATAGGTAATGTTACAATGTTCACGGAAATCTCGAAAGAAAGGTTGAAATCATTGATATTGAATAGATAGGCCAAAATGGGCAATAATAAAAAATCGTTCACAATAGTCACTACACCAGTAACAGGTATTCTACTTTACCAGTTTTCAAGCACGTTTCTATAATTACTTCGCTCTACATGAGGTTGTAAGGCTATCGACCCATTAGTATCGATTTCATACTCTATGGAGTTTTGTAGGGCAGCAGAAATAAATGCTGGGAAGTATCAATACCCTATTGTAGGGCATACAAGCAATCCTATAAAGGTTATAGCATTCAAATATAAAACAATATTTCCTTTTGAACAAAACATTCGCACTATTCATTCTGTTTGTTATTTATTGACTTGTGCTCTGTTTCAACGCATTATCTTGACAAACTTTTGTTTTATACAATCGCGGAAGTTGCAAATCTATTTTATATATATATATATATATTATTTTGAAACACGTACTGAAATAGTGATTCAGGAAAAAACCACACGAATTAAATAATAGATTCAGCACGTTTCGGTTTCATATGAATCACATCATCATGAATCTACGAACAAAAGGCTGAATTTTTAAACTTATGTATAAAGATAACTTGACACATTTGTAGGCCGATCCTGCGTAATCGTTGTAACAAAACGGCAGATAAAAATACTTGTGTGTATCATGTCAAATTAATTACACATTGATAGAGAACAGATAAATCTCGTCGCATACTGATTTGTACCCAAGATCTGATAACCAGGAGCTCATCATTCAGGCCAATATACCAGCGTATTATTACTTAAATAGTAGTTAACTTTTTAATCTTATCTGAGACTATATCATTATTTTATCTACAAAAGTACATTGTTTTGTCTTTGTCTGCCTAGAAGTACTTTTGACAATAGATGAGGTAGGTATTTGTTACAAAAACGTATTCACGTTTCATTCTCTACATACATTAAATTCCAGGACGTTCCTACACGCAAAAGACCAGAACCGAGATATTATTTAGCCATGTGTAGAAGACACGTTGTTAAAATAGTGTTTGGTATTAATGACCTAACTGGTATTGTACAGCACTGGCCAAAGCAACATAAGCTACTATATACGACATACAAGAGTTTCAGTAACCTTTTAACTTTAAGAGATACCCTACCTTATTTGGTTTCTTAAAGCAATTCATTTCGCACACACTCACAGAACAGATGATCCAAACCAGTTCGAAACAACTTTTCCACAATGACGTCACTGCGATTTTTAAAATTAAAGATTCTGCGTTGACATGATTAATTCCTTTTCTAAATACAACTCAACCTGACATCCTTATTATTGCTGGTAGGACAGCAAGTGAACGGTCCAATACAGTTTACTTTGTGTTCGACTTTGAATTAAAGCTAAGTGACTCATTGTACTTGCCTTGGTGACTATCAAACTCAATATAATGCAAACTAATAGGTTGTGATATCATAACTATCAGTTAAGATAATATAGATACACGAACAATTTTATTTTTAGCTTTGTAGGTACTAAATAATAATAGTAACATAGTTTGTTCAATGAAAACAGTGCTAATAAGGGCCTAATGAAAGAGCAACAAATTTACTTACTTACATACTCACAAACTTTCTTTATAATATTAGTAGGAATATGTGCTTTATGTATTGAGGAATTTATTGTTATTAATATATTTATGGGTACCGAAAACCCCAATAATAAGCCCATAAAATTACATATGTATCATATCGGTTTAAATTTTTATACTCAGTTAATCAGTGCGTGCACTACAAAAGTATTTGAAAACTGTTATGAAATTTTCTTTTTCTTTTATCGATTTTGTTGGGAAAAACAACTGTAGCTATAATTATTTTAAATAACACAACACCGTCCAACATATATTGATGTTATATGCAACTTTAACGTCCGAAAATAATTTTTCAATGAGCATTTTGGCGTTTGGCAAAATATTTGTTTGTCTGAAGGTCACAACTCGCAGATCACATGATTTGACATATCTTATATATGTGCATATTTGGCAACAGCAGTATCGCTAACTTTTAACTAAACAGTCCTCGATCGATTTTAACATCATACGTGGGTTGAAATGACTTGCCGCAATGTCAGAGGTTTTATAATCTGTATTGTGCATATTAGAATATATCTAATAATATACTTATGATAGATACTTACTTCGTGAAATAGTACATACAGAAGTAAGTCATTATTTGTGCCTAGGTTGCATATAACATACCTAAAACCCTTACTTTGTTTAATGCACAATGCACCGGAAATGTCAGATATAATATCAACTGAAAAATCATTTTGACTCATTCAGTATGATCCGAAATAAATTACACTCAGACACAGAACAAATGATTGTGATTTTCTCACTATTTATTGCAATGGTGGGAATTTAAGTTGGATGTCCACTAGGTTAATAAGCTTGTCAAATACTTATTCTTCTTCTTCTTTTGATGAAATGAAAACCAGCTGGATTACTCGGATCGGCTATTTCTGCCAATGTCAAGTATTTATAGTCCTCAATTATAAGTCTTCGAGTCTTTAAGTCGTCGTCGTGATGAAATTAATTATAAAAATATATAAAATGTGGATGACATGAAATGGGGACTGTCTCAAACGGTGCAAAGTGCAAACAAAAAACGATCTCCAAATATTTATTAGTGGACTTAACAGAAGTGACATAAGAGAGTCTACACTTTCTTGTCATCCATGAACAATGCCATGTTGTATATAAAAAGGTTGCATACTAAGCTATTTAAAAAGTTAATAAATTACAACCAGCGTGACATACAATGTTTTATTGAAAGCCTAACGGAACAGTATGCAGAAGAAAGTCTTGCACTCGCATATTTTAAGATAAATTGAGTCACGTGTACATATATGAAACTTGCGTGACGCTTTTCTTTCATTTCTTTTGAAATATTTGACAGTTAATGAGACACATGTCATAATACATAGCTGTCAATATTTTAAGCTTTCGACGTCATTACTTTCACGTGTACCAAATTAATTTGCCCCGAAATAGATGAGGTGATAAATGGGACATGCTATTACGAGCTGTTATAAATCTTTTAGGGACTTTTTATGGCCATGACACGCTCTTCAGTCATGGTGATATAATTTACATATGCGTTTAGTAGGTTTGGGTTTGTTGACTTCTAAAATATTGGTTTGAATAGAGGTTTTTCTTTGCTTTGACGTATTGCCGGACTTGAGAGTTACCGATAAGTTTTAAAAATAAATCCTGACATAAAATTGACAATTGTATTCATAATTTAGTAAATGGTTGAATATCCTATTCAGTTTTAAACTACCTATAACTACTAAAATGTATTCGATTATCTACAAAATCAATTTCAGAATGCGTTATATGAGGCTGTTCTGCGGTCCTTCAGATTTATTATGTGTATATTCCAAACAAAAATCTTTATATCTCGTTCATTGTTATGGTGAAACAGAGTTAGCTTTGTTTCGATTCATTTATTGAATATCTTACATCACAAGTTTCCTAATAGTTGTTTTACTGAAAAAAATTATAAAAAAGTAGATGATATAACGTACTGACAAACAAAACATACACTCGAGTGATTGGGATCACAGTTATCTCATAGAATATAAAAATTTAGGATAACTGCATACAGTTATCTTGAGTTTAAGATAAACTGATAAGATCATGCTTGATTTTAAACCTAACTTGCAGCTTAAATCATGTTAGTCTTTTTTATTATTTCGTCCCGGTTACCTCTTGTATCATAGTACAAATTACGTGACCCTAGCTTATTCGAAATAATGCATTTTAAGTCTCGTTTCCCTTCCCTTCAGCACCCTTTTCCCTATTTTACCTCTTTAGTTAATATGTACCTCAATTCACCGGCTCAATTTGCTTTACCAGAAATCGGTTCTACGAGTATTTCTAAAGAAGGCAGGCAATGTGAGAGAGTCAGAAAAAGAAAGTCGATACAGTGCGGCAATATATTTTTTAATAAATATTATACAGTTTGTTTTTAAATTGCTAATTATCACTAGTAGTATATTTAAATTTATAATAGGAACAACCTTTCAGTAAATTATGAACCGTGAAAGTTTTGTTTTCACAACGGCTTTCATAAATAAACACGAGGGGATTATACACACGGTTGTCTTATCCCATGCCAAGCAGTCTGCCGTTACACATTCATAAATATTTTTGGAGACACATTTCCGTACAAATGAATCGGTTTAACCAGCGATAACACGACCTTACAGAAAACCAAGAACGGTTCGGCTTGACCAGGGTGGTACTACCCTCTCACAGAAGACCAACCTAAAATGATAGCATTAGTGCTTTCCTGTTCCGTTGGTGAGTGAGAGACTAGAGGCGCCTTAGTGTGGGTCACCATGCCGCATTGTTGAATTGTCTTCATTCGCAATGAGTACGATGACCACTACTCTTTGATTCTACTGATGCTTTCTATCAGGCAAAAAACGATGTAAAGCAAATCTTAAGTTGATCTTCAAACTCAAACAGATCAAAAAGTACCCACTTTCTAATGAACTTAAAACTCATTGATCTTTGAACTAAACCTTGTCGAAAATAACTTCTATGAAAATGTTCCTGCAATTTGTGAAGACGTAATTGTATTCAAAATTGTTTTGAAATAATATCGTGAATGGAAAAACTAGTCCATACTAATAAGAAAATTAAACATTCTAATGGCAAGTAGAACAAGGGCGTCCACAAAATTCACATAACAATAGTTCAAGTTTTGTGTTTCACTATTAACCTTATCGTGTGTTAATAACTATACATACATATGTAGGTACATATAAAGTAAGTTGTATAAATGTTGCAAATGAAATCTGTGGCTCTTATTTATATGTTTATGGCTTATATTGTCAAACTATGAAAGTGACAATACTTTTAAAAGTTGCCACATTTTTGAGAGAAATGATAGTCATATTAAATCAAAAGGCAGCAGTGAATAAAGGAAATAACCTTGAAGTACAAGGGTCAAAGGTGACTTGGATTTGGAAGAAAGAATCCTAATACAAATAACCCAGACGACCAGAAGACTGACAAGAAGGAGTTGCTCTGGACATATTTCTCGAAGAAAATATAGGAGGATTTCTCTGTTAATATTCAGATAGAAAATCTATTGATCTGTTCATATATCTGATACAATGACCCACTCAACCTTACTGTACTAAAGTGCTTTAGAATCAATAATATAATGTAGAGGATGACAATAGTGCTCAATAAATCGTTTTACTTCATTGGTTATAAGTACCACGATAACCTACTTTTATTTGCTATTTGTCTTGATTGAGGAGTCACACCACAATATAAGAATTTATTTATACTAATTGTACATGTTGTACAAAGGCGGAAATATGCCTTAAGGCATTCTCTCCCAGTCGACCTTCAGGTGATGTAGAAATAAGAACTGGTAGGTGCAAAGAGATTGAATTTAGTAAATTCTTCAGTTGATTTTTAAGATATTGAGTCATTCGATCAACATTTTGTACATTACTGTAAAAGTAGTTTCGTTCACTGTAAAAATTGACAAAAAAAAATTAAGTTGGTTGGTGGAATTGTCAGTATTTACACAGACGTATATCATAAAAAACGCAAATGAAATTACCTGATTTACGCTTTTAATTATAGAAATTAGATTTGGATATCGGCCAATGTATTTTTAATCGTGGTCAAAGAGAGAATGATATCTAATATTATTTAGGTTTGATATTTTCTCCGGTTTAGATGTTGTTAAATTTGCAAACGTAACAATTGAATCGGCTTTCAGAGTTGTGGCTTATAATTTTATTTTATAACATAAGTAAAAAGGAATAGAAAGGGGTTAGAGTAAAGAGACTATTGTTGAACTTACGGTTTACGGGAAAGTATGGTTTACAAGATGATCTGCCTGACCGCATATGCATGAATGTTTTATACAGTAAAGGTACATTACAATATTTATATGCTTTTCTTTTAGGATATCCGTGTAAAGCGATCAGGAAATGCGCAGTTGGCATTAACACCATGTTAATATTTGCTAATTTGTGCCAAGATGACGACTTTGTTCTACGTAATGTCAATTGCAGAGTGGATAAGTCGATTAGTGCTGTGGTGTTGATGTAGAAAATTATACCTACATGTATCAACTTACGGTGTATAATTAAGTGGTAGACTTAACATGACAGCTATTGCAAGAACCGACGCGAGGTATGTATTCTGACGTCTTACAACTTCAAAACACCAAATTGTCACGTGACAAGCAAGTGATAATTAAATTTGCACTTGCTTGCTTAACAAAGTACATATAGCATAAAGGAAATAAAGCATATAACCTTTTGTGTCTCATACCTATACGTCGACGGGGCACTCATAACCCAGTTGCCTTTGGTGATTAGAATCAATCACCGAAGGTAAACAACGGCGACGCGGTTTGTATATGGATGTGTGATCGCTAGTGGCATGATAACATGAGCATCTCCTGATTCGGAGTTCACATTAACCAGTCGTGAAGCTTAGTTGGAGGCCTTCGGGTGGCTTAAAAACATCCAACGCCAATATTACGTAGCCAAAACGTTGCCAGGCAGGCCAGCGTGAGAATGTATGGCCTAAACCCTCTCCTGAGTGGAGATGCGAGGCCAGTAGTGGGACATTATGGGTTATTGAAGAACCGTGAATAAACCAATCGTCGTCAACTATAATGGCACTGAGTGGATATATTTAATTTTATTGACGCAAATAGAGGACCAAGCGTAAGTACTTACCCTTACGTAAAAAATAATCTATCTAAGTAGACAGGATGATAAATCGACTTTAGGCGACTTAACAACCTTTCAAATAGCACTATATTTGTTATGATAATCTAAGCGTCTGTCCTTCTATAACTTAAAGTGAACTAGGCTCTGGCAGTCACCAACGTACATGAAATACGAATTCTATCAACCAAATTTCTCTCTTCCTTCTTACTCTTAAAACATTACTTATCTGTATTCATATGTACATATACATGTATTTATATATATCAAGCATATAATTTTAATGTCATCTGATAACAACCATACTTGCTATTGGCCTTACCCACAGTTTCAACAACAATCGCAGCTTAACAAACAATTATATTTTCGCAGGTGGTTCACGACAAAATATTTTTTATATTGTAGTAGGAATATTAATATGATTCTTCATAAAATATTTTCCACGCTATAGTAATTTGAATGGTACATACATTAACATACAATTCACGAACTATATAGATGACAATATTTTTAACATTACAAAGAATGAAAAAATTCAATAACGTTCACCTTGAATCTCTTGAGTGGCAAATCGATAGTACGATAGAAGACAAAAATAGTTCAGTTTGCTTCAGGCAAGCCATTAAATTTACTTTGCAGGTAAGTATTGAATAATACCGATGTTATATTATGAACGAAAAGAGTAAAATAGAAAGGGTTTTCATTGGTCGATTAGGCGACATGGTTCTAATTTAACAAATTTTGGACAACCCCAACCCCTCCCCCATTCCCCTTCCCATCCCCCAAAGGTCGGCAACGCACTTGTGACGCCTCTGGTGTTGCGGGTGTCCATGGGCGGCGGTAATCGCTTACCAGCAGGGCAAACGAGCAGACGTATCAACGTCTGCTAGTTTGCCCACTATTCAACTAATAAAAAAAAACGAAAAAAAAAACCTTACGAAACTGTTATTATTATTATTTTTAAAGACAACTCCCGCATTAGGAATATACATTTCTATATCGCGGGCAACTTCACAAACACACATAGAACGGACACAATGACGGGTAGACATTAGTAGTAGACTCAGAACAACATTTTGTGGATCACACAAAGAGTCCCACGTGGGGTTTGAACACACAACACTCAGCACAGTAGAAAGTGGAGTGGTGACCGCTTAAACCAGCACGCCAACGGTGCAATCATCTGCTGATAATATAAATGGGGCGGTACGGTAAACTCATCATTAGATCTGGGAGTTAGGTAATTAACAGTAAATCTTTAACATTACTACTTGCCACGATATTAAGACCTGGTAATCATATTATAGACTCATTTGAGTGTTCCCCTCCACGGAAATCTTTATTAATAGGCGAAAGATTTATGCGTTATGAAGGGAAACCAGAGTTGGATGCGAGAAGCCGAAGATCGAACTAAGTGGCGTGCAATTGGAGAGGCCTATGTCCAGCAGTGGACTGCGATAGGCTGATGATGAATCATATTATAAGTATGTAACTAATAACATTTTATATATATGAAGGAAGATTAATAAACTGTTCTAAGTCTCTGTCTGTATCTGTATACGACGTATTCACCGTAGCTGTAGGACGGAATTAGTATGTTAGTATTAGTTAGTATAAAAAACAAGTTTTTGTCATATATTATATTTTGGTAAAAGACAAATTTTATTAAACAAAAAATTACATTTTATTTTTGTCCAGCAAACGGAATTATCAGGATATTCTATGCGGGTATAAACAAGACTTTGAAAGGTCAGGAGTCATGAGCTTTAGAAAAAGACTGAAAATAACTTGGAGGTCAAGTATTTTAGTACTTGTCTATGACTATTTACGTAAAACATAAAGAAGATAGAAGAGTGTGTGGGTCGGAATAGGTGATATTGTGTATATTTAAGTCACATAAATATCTACGTGTAACGGTATATTATTTGTAGAATTAATGTGGTTTAATCTATAGTTCACCTATACACAATTCCTCCCTTTGTATGTATGTAATAATATATCTTTGTTTATCCTTTAAAATTAAAAAAAGAAGTGATAAAAATTGGATTTAACCTATTTTAATAATATTTAATGTTAATAGCACAAATAAGTCATAATGAGAACAGTGACTCAAATATTGTACAATGCGCGACAGTAAAAATCCATACTAACTCTGTCTGCCTGTATATTACTATTTCACGGGTAAATCGCTGAACCGATTTGGATGAAATTTACAATGGAGATGCTTTAATTCTTGAGGAAGATCATTGGCTAGTATTTTTTGCGATAACCATCATACACTTGGACGTAGCCGCGGACTAAAGCTAGTTCTGATAAAATATTTTCACCCTTCAGATATAAATTGCGTCTCACTCTATAAACTCTCCCAGTCTAAGTAATACTATGTACCTAATTGAATTTCTTAGTAATTGTAGTAATACCTAGTAATTCTTAGTAATTTTCATATATATTTTAACTTTCGAAGGGATACAACTTTTAAAAAGCAATAGCAATATTTAAACAGATAGTACCTGATAGAACACAACAGTTGTGACCAATTGATCAATTTACTATTTAACTATTCTTCTTCTAAGTCTTAAATTACTTAAGTACTCTAGATCTTTCGATCATGCAGTTTGACGATCTATTCCATTCAATGTACAAACTCAAACAATGTGTCCAAGAAAGTGACAGAGCAAAAGTCAGGCCTGTAACAACGTTTCTACTTATGTGAATGGCTGTAGTTAAACAAAACCTAAAATATATCGGCTAGGCATTTCTGTTCAGAAGCGCTATAAGGAATTTGTTATTAATAGGTCGAGTATATTTATGTCCCTTTCACGTATGTATCTGAAGTCACCCCTAACACGTGATATATTACGGTACGGGAGTTTTGTTTTGTGTATTTTTGCAGTATTGTTAAATTTGGTTATGAAAAATGTAAGTATATATATATACATGGTAGTATTTCAATAGAAAAGGTTGATTGGAGTGGTGACTAAGCAGTAGAGTAAAAGGCTACGGTAGTGTCGTAGTGAGAAGCTTTTCTTTAGTTATGTAAAATTTTACACGTGTTTTCAGCTCTGTATCGAAGAACAATTTTAAGAAACTTTTATGTATGTTTATTTATAGATAAGTGAACCTTGTAAAAGGAGTGTCAATTTGTTACCTTATAAATGTAATGATTATTAGCTTAGTCACTGATTGAAGGTTGTTAGAAATTAGTTAAAAATGATTTGTTATTATTATGTTTAGCCAACAGAATAACTACGTGGGCATGTGTGTTAGGCTTACGACGGGCATAATTGCGGGTTCGAACTATTTCCATTATCCACTTACGTAATGCTATCATAAACATTTAGCCCAGTTTTAGGAATTAAAATAATATTAGTTCGGTATCATCCACATTGCCGGTAGGTACTGTGTGTAAAACGTCATAAAACAATTGCAGGCAAATGAATACAATATAATACATAATATTAATAGATATGATACTTATCATATTGTGATTTAATAAGGAAATGAGGATACTGACTATAATATAAACGTTTATTATGTATGTACCAATTATGCTTAGATACACTTAAAATCAAGTTTCTAACTTCGATTTTTAGTTATTACTAATATTTTTTTGTTTCCTGTATACAATTAAAAGGCCAAGCTCTGCCTGAGAAATAATAAAGATTCATACCTACATCTGATACGCTATAAATTTAGTTATTATTTCGAAATAGTTAAATTTAAAATTATTTCCTTCCTTAATTTTTAACTGTATGTAGGTAGTATGTTTTCTTTCGATATTTTCCTTAGAATAATTACTAACAAATTTATAAAACTACAACTAAATGTCAAATTTGTAAATGCATGTTGTATTACCATGAATATGTCCGTTGAATAACCGTAAAACATATTGCCCGACTATTACGTAACTCTTAAAACGGGGGACGCTATAAGCCACGAACGCATATTACCATGCATGCAACATTCTCCCAAACGGATGTGGGTGTATGACCACACGATGTAAAATCAATGTAAATTTATCAATAAGTTTATCGGTTTTATCGTCGTGAATAATAACTGAACCCAAATAAGAGTAGACCGTGTGGTGACGGTATAAGAACATCATCATCATCACCATCAGCCCGTTACAGTCCACTGCTGGACATAGGCCTCTCCCAAGGAACACCACAGAGCCCGGTCTGTTGCCAAGACGCGGTCTCCATGCCAAGACACGCTTACTCCAGCGATTGTCTGTTCTGCGACATATGTGACTAGCCCGTTGCCACTTCATCCTACCAACTTTCAGACCTATGTCGGTCACTTTGGTTCTCTGACGGATTACTTCGTTACGAATTTTGTCCTTCAGAGAGACTCCTAGCATAGCTCTTCATAAGAACACGTAGTGTTATTACCACTATTCATCCCGAGGGTGTCATAAGAGAGCAAAACTGCGGAGGACAGTAGCAGCACTAAAAAGAATGAAAAACTTGAAACAAACCCCAGTTACGTCAACGCATCTGGCAAGTAGCGTTGTGTACAAGGCTAGTTTAAATTGCTTTTGGCAATAAGACACTAGATATACCTAGAACATTTCATGTTTTAACTTTTAATTAAAGAGTTTTCTATATATCTATATAATATATCCGTTCTAAGGAAGGGGCTATGTGTAGTAGTGGAGTGTTAAAAACTGAACAATCATTGCGGGCAGCACAGGATAAGAATAGGTCTGGCACATTGTCGTCTGCTTGTAGGGATTACAGCATGCATGTTCAAGAGCATATTGATCTCCATATAATGCTAAAAGAATCATTTCAATTCGTCTAGTATTTTAAAGATAGCTATTTCATATAACAAACCACTCGCCGGTTTTGTCACAGTATAGATATCGCGGTTACTAATACATATTGCCAGGCCTGCAGTATCTATTTAAAGTTACGTGTTGCTTTAAAACAATTATCAATATTTTTAATTTAAAACGCCCCTTGAATGTAATTTAATATGAAAATGCATACGTGATAGTATTAGTTACTTAAATGACTGCGTGTTTTTAATATAATATGTCATCATATATTTATAATTAGAATTGTAAGAATAGGTAAAGAGCAGCCTGTCTTTCTAAATTATTGAAATAACTTGATTAAAACCAAATATATTTAAGATCTTAATAAGTTTAATTTCTTTGAAACAGCAAGCCCAAAACGTTGCATATTTTTCTGTCAGAGTTTAAAATCTAAATAAAATTTGCGTGGAATAAAAATAAGGTACGGAGTCTTTTTCTTTAAATAGAAACTCTTATTAATATTTCATTTTCGAAGATTTTGATGTTTCTAATTCTCTCAGTCAATCGATTCGACCGTAAACTGTAATAAAAGGTATTATTTTTTCCGTGACAAGAGATTCGAAGCTAACCCATCAAGTGTTCCATCTCTTTTATACACATGTTGTTGGAGCAAGACAAAAACATGGCATACAACGATTCAACAATCATAATCTCATGGTAAATCATTTGGAACGAAATGCTTGCATACCTACGCCGTACAATGGGTGATAAGAATACTGAGTCACATTGAGAAAGCAGCTTCTACAGGTATTGTGCACACCCTGACTTCTCCATTTGTAGAGAAAGCTCATGTGTATTGGAAATCTTTTTTTTACTATCGACAATTCAATACAATGATACTAAGAGCTGTACAATGGGGATACCTATGCCAGATCTGATTTTTTTATTCTTTACTGTTATAACAGTTACGTTACGTTAACTCTAAGTTACGTTTTTATAACAGTAAGGAACATCTGTAAAGATGTTTGTAAAGGCTACGCAGGATTGTTGTTCTAGGATATAAATAAACCTGAACTTTCCTACTAGTAAATAGTTTAAAGTAACCAGCTTCAAGAAGCAAAATCACTAGGAAGAACAGTGCTTAATGCGCTAAGTTGTCGAATCGCCTAAATCGTAACGACTGAATATCTTTCGTTACTTCTCCTTTCTTGGCATTACGTAGAATGACGTCAAGACTTGAACCATAATGACACGGCCAAAATCTTCATGATGACGTAATAAAGGAGGTAAAGTAGACTTTACAACAACAAGACTTACAATAAAACTAGCAGATTTTACGATCGTTAGGAGAATTATCTCTTAACGTTGTAGCAGACTTTATGCTTTACTGACTTTTTTTAAAGACAGGCCTCATTAGTAATGTATATATCCTGTGTCACGGGGGACTTTACAAACATACATACGAAGAGGACAATGCACACCCAGAATCAGATCAACAATTTGTGTTATCACAAGTGGGGTTGGAACCAACAATACTCAGCGCAGTAGAAAATAGCGTGGTGACCGTCAGTGACATCCGTGCAGTCGATTTAGAGGAAAAAATTACGTATTTCTTTTACTCGATGTTTCTATTAATTTAGGAAAGAGATTAAGGCCACAGGTTGTCAAGAAAGTAATTTAAAAAAAAATAGATAACTCAATTAAGTCCTGATACATATACTGCCATGTTTCCAGTTTAGCAGTTATTGCTATTTTAATCCAGTTTTAAATATAACTTTGTTTTTCATTTCAATGCGTGGACGCAGCAAAGCGGAAAGGCTAGTAAATGAATATTTAATGATAATGTAGTTTACTACATATTTATATTATGTTAATATAACTGGTACTAGTTTCTTTTTTCGTATTTCGATAGCATTATAATCTACCCATGGGTAATTGATATATGCATTTTCTCAATTATTATTTGGTTCGATTTATGCAGGGACCAAACTTCTAAACGTTCCCTCGGGTATTTTGTAAATTAAAGATAGAAAATCTGATGATTGGTATTTTTTTAATAGGTTAGGTTAGGTTTTGCATGGAGTATTTTCCGCCAAAACGCGATTTCAGGATTTTGGAAACAAAAACAATTCGAGGTACGCTAGCTTTCTGGAGAATCTCCAAAAGTGGCTCTAAAAAGTAAAGACGTGTAGCTCAGTATACTGCAACACCTTATTAGTCAATTGGTAAGTAAAGCCACAAATAGGTAACATTGAAACGAAGAAGTTGAGGAGCGTAAGAAAACGCTCGAAAACGTTGGAACAGCAAAACGAAGTCGCTATTATAGATAATGAATGTGAAAATGACTACAATTTCCATCTTATATTAGAAAACCATGTTTCTTTGATTAAATATACCTAAGTTTCCATGGAAGGAAACCGCAAGCGAAGTTAGCAATCTACATCTGATAGAGAAAGTAGGTCATGGAAAAATCTTTACAAACTATTAAAGAAAGTGTGTGCAATATATATTATTGTTCAATTGTTATAGCTTTAGTAATATTATATAGTTATTTGGTAGAACATATCGTTTATATTTAATTTATCGACTTATATAAGTCAGTTTTGTTTTACATTCTGCGGAATGATTTCTGAGGGAAACAGTTTAAGGTTCCTCTTGGTTTACGATTGTTTCTTAACCTTAAATAGAATACCGAAAATACGTTTTTTAACCTACTACGGACGGACATGAAGAATTATAGTTTTATTAATCACTGCGTGTTCCAACTTATCACCTGAACTACTAAACCGATTTTGATGAATAAGGTTTCAATAGATTTTTAATAATGGTCCAAGTGACGTTTGCTATACAAGTTTTATCAAAAGTATTTCCGAAGTCGGGTTATGATTTTTAGAACAGTTTTTTTGTTGGAAAAAACTATTGTTTAGGTCAAAACCTCTTCAAGCACGTTACTACGATGTTAAGGAAGGCATTGGGGAATTTAAATCTTCTTAACTATAGACAGACATATCTTAAAATTGTAACACTTAAATTTTTGGTGACCGTAGTAAAAATAAGCAACATTAATAGTGTTTCAATTTTGCTAAGCAGGTACACAATCTCATTATGAATATCTAATATGCATTTTGTATGGTTTCACCTAGACAGCAGTAATTTAGTAAAATAAGTATCAATACCTACCTATGACGTCACAGCATATTAGAGTTAATGCTGGAAATGTCAGAATCATTTCACATTCACACGGTTTTACGTAAAAAGGTACAACGCAAGTTGATTGCGTAATAACCGGAGCTACCAAAAACCATCGTGTCATCAGCGCGACTTCCAATAAAATGCGTTCTACTTTCTAAGGTTTAATGGAAACTATATAGTGAAGATATAATATATTTTACCTCGTAATTAACTGCAATTCACTCCCAAGTTAGTTCTTCGAAGACAGTCAGATCCAGTATCTAACCATATTCTAGTCATGTTTGTTGTTTACACTCTAGATTTAATTTATAAAGTAACGTAAACGAGGTTAGACAATCTTATTATATATTCAGAATATAACATAATCGGAAATTTTATTTCGAAAGTATTCAATTCAAGTCTGGTCTTAGCAGATTTTGGTCTATTACGTAAGTGGTAAATGAAGTAAAAGGTTGTGCTGAAAACACTTGCCGATCATTTTGGGCTAAATTAAAGCAGATTGAAATCCAACATTTCATATTGTTCCTAGTAGCGAGGTTCCTGGTTCCTTACTAGCAAATTATAAGTCATGCATTGTTTTTTGTGACGAAGAAGGTAGTCGCCCTGCGCGTGGAATTACGCGTGAAAATAGAATAGCGTGCGCAATGATTTCCTAAATTACTACAATAATGTTGTGGAAGTAACAAAAATGTTATTGATTTATTGAATTTTGAAGATGTAGAATTACCAAGACTTCTAAATAATTTAGGTATAATAGAAACAAACTACTACAATAGAAGCAAAAACTGTTACCAGTTTATCTTATACCCGTCCATGGCGAAGCCAAACTAAGTCTAATTTTAAAGCGTCTAAACTACTGAACTGATTCTAATGAATGATGTGTCAATAGACTCGTATAATAATAGATTGTCATAGGTTTTATCAAAAGTTTATACGTAGTCAGGTTATAGTTTTAAATACCTGGACCATTGGGTCACCGATGACTTGTAAGATAATATGGACATAGATAGGGAACGCAGGTCGCTGGCTGTCCGTTGCAATATACTGGCTCGCAGGTTTGCGCGCTGTACTGACACGGTGAAAATTATGCTGTTCAAAGCTTTCTACCAATCGTTTTACACGTGCAGCCTGTGGACTAAGTTTACTCAGATGGTATAGCGACCAGCGTGTCCAATATAATAATGCATTTAGGGTGTGTAGTGCGTCGGGCATGTTTGCGGAGTTTCAGGTTGATGGGTTCGCCGCAATAATGCGAAAACGTTGCGTTTCCATGCTTACACGCCTGCGCTCTTTCCCCAACTGAATCCTGAATATTTTTTCAGATAGGTGGGACTCCCCCTCATGTCCAGGTGGTTATACATCCGAACTAATTGATATTTAATTAGATATTTATAATACTGACACTAGGTTATGACATTCTGTTAATAAACTAACAAAATATGGATGTATTAATAAGTCCGAAATAAATATTTGGATTTGAATTTATTTTTTAAAATAGTTTTATAAAGTTTTTCTTGTGATCATAGTGCTGTCAATCACTAGTCGTTTCGTTCATATTATATGAGATGCCGTATTAATACAAGAGCCGTAGCCGTACATATTTTTTTTAATTGTATTAATTAATAAATAAATCTATGATGGCTTGCCTATCGTTAAACTGTCATGACTATTACCTAAGTATTAAAATAAAATTGCCTTTATCACTTTTTTATCTCTTTCACTTTAGTTATGATGAACTAAATCTTCTCTTCTATATCTTCTCTATAGAGAATATGTCTAAGTATGCGTGCTTACTTATTTCTATATAGCTAGTTATCAGTACTTAACAAGTAAGTAATTATATGTAACTACACCGACCTAGGAACTAATCGAAGTTGGTTCCAAAATATAGTTTTTTTAATAAGAAATCTAATGGGCTACCTGCGAAATAAATTAATGAATAACATTTCTTTTACTCGTAAATGGTCATGATGGCTAAGAAATTAAAAAAAATGTCTCATCTGGTTATCAGATCTGTGTAAGACGATCCTCATCTGCTCAGACCATTAACTCATCAAATCGCCATTAAACTTAGCATAAACGGTTACAAGGCATACAGAAATGGACATACGTTATACGAGTATTTCATTCAAAACAGAATACCTATGTTCAAAAGTCCAGAATAAATACTTTTGCTACCTTAACCAAACATATGTTTGTATAATGTAAGGTAAGTTAATTGGCACTAAAGCGAGAAGCAATAAACTATATTATATTACCCTACCCTAAATTTAATGTGCATCGTTGCGCGACATTTCCTCCTGTTTTGTGTGAAGAGGAATGTTAGGGAGGACTCGGCGTTTTTGTGCGGCTTCCTTCGACACGCTAGACGTGGGAAACCATCGGGTTAACCTTCCCTGACCTTTCTTGACTAGTTATGCCGCCATTAGAAGCAACATTCAGACAAGTTTTATAACCCCGCTGTAGTGTGTCTGCTCTCTACAATTTATTGCTTAACTAAATTATTGGAGATTATCTCATATGTATAGATACGTTTTCTTTTTAATAGAATTATAATATCAACGCCAATGTGACCTAAGAATTAAATTACTCTATCAGGTCAATTATTAAGTAGGTACTCGTTCGTTTTTTTTCACAAGCAAAATTTTTAAACGACTGCAATAAAAGTACTTAATAGTAATTCTGTTTTTATTTTACAGGGTATTCATATTATGAGTTATTTCATCTTATTGTCATGGACTGATGACGAAGTTAATATAAATGTGTGTTATTATTGAACGGTTGAATTCGTGTAAAAATTAATTTTGCGAGAAATATTTACTAGTTTCGTATGACATAGGTATAATTTTAAAACAATCATTAGAGTTGAACGTATTATAATTATTAATAATCCATATTTTTTATGTGCCTATTTTACCTAAACATTTCTTCAATCTAAATCCGACAAAGACAAAACAAACAACTTCATCCATTATTCAATTTGGAATAGTTGATGTGTTTGAATTTATATGCAAAAAAAAAGAATTACATATTTTATTTAAGGTAAGTAAAAGCCGGATTATCAAAATAACTCGTACAAATGTTTAAAGTAGACCGCACTTTCACTGGGCGTTTATGATAGTGATTTAATCCGTAACGAGGGAGCGGGCGACAACTCAACTCCGTACTATTGTTACAACTAAAGACGATATGACAAGGCCTTTCTGCTTGAGTAGTGGCAAATACGCCTTTGCACCAATTTGTTCAACTAAAAATATCTAGATGAAATTTTAATGCAAATTGTGCTAACTCATCGGCCTCAGTACTAGCGGGGAATCATTTCACAATCTGACCTAGATTTTCCGCTATCATGTTAATTTAAAGACTTGGATTATTACAAGTTTCTATATTAACATGAAATTACGATAATTAAAAAGCACATGGCTAGCCACAGGGCACAGAATGCGTGTCCACACATGCACTGCTAGTTAGTTTACAAATCAAAGCAATAGTTTGTAAATATATGGCTACTCGGGACCGAGATGTGTTGATATTTTTCAACATTGAGATTCGCAGTTGAATATTACTGATAGATCCGTTTATTATTAGGTATCCCTGCCATAGTTTTACCTATTTGTAAGCACTTTGTGCACATAGGCATTATTTTTCAAAGGTTAAAGTTACTTTAAAATCTTGTAATTACTGAAGTCCTTTGACATTAAAAGTCTCATAAATATCAATATAATAGAATGGACAAATATAGGCAGCCTACAAAGAAATATATTTATTAAAACTTACTCAAAAATTACTTTACGAACAGATACTTAAATTTTCTACTCTAGAGAGACGCCTATTTCTATAAGTTTCACTGATAATCACGAAATGTTTGAAGGTCTTTAAATACAAGCTAAAGTAACATTGTAGTTAACACCGGGAATGAATTACAACCGTTACGTCCGGATCAGAGACAATGCTCTTAGTATTCACAATGGTTCCGAACATCATTGTCTATGCCATTACTTATATTTTGCGACTAGCAAAGAACGATCAGCAAAGCATGGCACTTTATTTACTGGTATGTATATGATAGAAAAAAAAATAACAAATCCTCTGTCGCGGAGGACTTTACAAACATACGTGAAACGGACACAAAGCGTTGTCCCATGTGGGATTTGAACTCACAACACTTAGCGATGTGGCGACCGCTTAAACTATTAGGCCATACGTGCAGTTTCAGTATTATTGCACGCACAGATCATTTATTATTTCATCTGTGCGTGCAGTTATACTGCCCGCAGTACTTTACATATTTCAACGAATAGAAAAAGTAATGTAAACTTTCAAATGATGATTTGAAAAAGTTGACAAGAGACTAAAAAACTATTGCAAACCGAGTAAAAACATTTACAAGTATGTCACGGTAAACAGAATTAAGTGAGTGAGAAGACTGAACGTGAGTAGATTTATTTTTAATTAATTTTGTATGAGCACTTTTCTATAAATACTTTTACATCCAAAATACTAAATGCATTAAACGGCCTTGCGTTTTACTGTAACAACTTTTGTTTACTGCAAAATGTTATTACCTATATTACGAAAATACCATTATGTACACTAAGAGAAGAATTAAATTACAAATGAGTAATTATTTACATTATAATAACTTATTATAAATATAAATGTAAGTTTGTTTGTTATGCCTTCACGCGAAAACTTCTTACTTAACCGATCATCACACACATCGTACACCTACTCTTGAGGTAATAGAAGTAACAAGAAACTTTTTTATTGAATGCGAGTGAAGCCGCGGGCGAAAACTAGTGAGTAAACAATAAACTGAGTAGTTAACAATAGCATTTTTTTTCAAAAACTATTTACCTATGTATATATAGTTTTTGCAATGCACTTAATAATTTACTCGATTTCGGGGGCGATAAATCGATCTAAGTACGATTCATTTTTAGAAAATTTACTAATAAAAATACAATTACATCCACGTCCTAAATATAAAGTCGTATACAAATAAATCTATTACCTAATTGAAATGTATAATGTTGATCATTTATTTGGAAATCAATACCAAAACGTTATCTTAATTTTATTTTACGCGTAAAAAACACATTAAAAGAAGTAGCTGTAAAAATAATATAAATAAACAACTTTACTAAAACTTTCTCTTAATTAATTCTAAACGCTGTTCTGGTTAACTCGATACATTTCTACTGGAAACCTAGTAACTAACATAAATAGAGAAACAAATGTAGTCAGTAGGTATTAGTCCACGGGCCCACGTACAAGGGATTTCAGTGATTAATAACAAGCTGAAAGTTTATACACAGCTTCGTTTTGACGAGACCCCCAACTTTTATTATTGGACCAAATTCTGATAGTGGCAGGAAAAAGCGGGATAGGGAGCGAAACACGTCGATTTGATGAGTGTCCCAAATTAATAAATAACAGTTTCTAAAAATCAATACTTCGAGAAAATACGATGGAAAACTGAGAAAAACTTGTGGCATACAAAGTGAATGGTACCTTCCCGAGTGACCCCCAGCTCTAACATGTCAGAATGGTGACTTGAAAATTTTTGTTCATTTTCATTAATAACAAACTGATTTTTGTTTTGGGGCTTGCAAAATATATATTTTACATAAAAAATGTATCGGCATACAAATTCGATGGTAATTTTTTTGAGACCTACACTCGAAAGTTGTCAAGATTATGTTAATATTTTTTTAATTTTTTCCTAAAATAATGTTGACACATATTTTGAAATTCCATATTTCGTCTGGCTTTTTTTTTCAATGGTCTCATCTTTGTGATATCCTTACAATAATTACAACTAGGTGATAAAACTAAAATTCCTGATAGCTTTTTATGTATCTCTAACATTCACGAAAATATTTATTAATTTATTTATTTATTAAGCTTCCTGCAATTACATTGCGAAAGGCGGACTTAATGCCATAGGAATTATCGTCCAGTCTTCCTTTGGGTGGTGCAGAGCTGTGTGTAGCAGGTGTATTACATAGTGTATATACATAAAAGTACTATTACGCGACATTAATATTATAAATACAATATGGTTTCTTCTTATTTTTGAGTGCACTGTTTGAAACGTCGAGGACACGTGTACCTGGGCTAAGTGACATCAACTGACGCGCCTTTGAGATGAGTCACGACCAGAGAGATGCATTGGCGGAATGCCGGTTGCCGGTTGTGTAGTTATGGACAATACAACAAAAAATGTTAATGTTATTCCATAATTCTGTGGTAATGACTAAAATAAAACGTATTAATTACTAAAAAAACCTTGAAAAGCTTGATTAGGATTCAAATTGGATGAGTCGCTTGATAAATTTTTGTTTTTAAATAAACTTACAGAAATATGTACATATGTTTCTATATGTTTAGCACATCACGTCATTTAAACAACTGCAAGGTAAACAGAACTGAACGAAAACGTGTTAAAAAGGATGATTTTATTAGAAATGAGATGGATTGAGCTATCAGCAAGAGCGTGTATAAAAAAATGTGTTTACGTTGACGTGTCGTATTTAGACGCGTGGGATAGTGCCGCAGGTAGAAGGTAAACATAGACAAAGTTCCCCATTTTAACACATTACGCTCGAGTGCTTATTAGAAGTAAAGCACCTGATGACAGGTACCCAAACTAACAAGTGGATATTTTTGTTATGACTTACAAATTGCGTATGAATCATAACGATATTTGTTAATGATCACATTTTAGACTAATGTTCATTAACATTAATGTAAAATAGCATACATAATTCTCTGCGATTGTATAGTAGTAATGAATATTCAGCTTATCTTATTCTTTGTGAACAGGTAATACTAATCCTATGTTTTTGAGTGTGGACAGCGTATATTTTAATGCAATATACAGGCTAGATATATATTTCCGTATGTATAGATACGGAATTACCTAAGATAGTTTTACACAAAGCAATTTCTACTCAACTAAGCTGTTTAAAAATACGGACGATAAACTTGATAGAAATGTACATTTCATCTAAGATTTTACGATGAAATAGCTACCACAATGGAAAGTTTAAATGCTATTTACGAAATGGATACTCTCTCTATTAAAACTTCACGTCGTGAATATTAACATAGGCATAGAATACAGTCAATAAAACAAATTCAATTTACCTTTACTTAAGTTATATAATTTTACTAATCTATTATAAATCGCGATGTTTATCGATAGCCAAAGTACACTTACACATTAAAGATATTAAAAACGTGTTGTGAAGACATACCTTGACCACAAATTGCCCGCCAAATCCTGGAAAGGGACAAGCGCCTTTTACGACGCTAAAGCCTCCGACTCAAGGACTGAACACAACACAAGACACAAGAAAAAACTTGTTGTCACTGTTTCGAAACACACCACTTGGACACGAACTTATTAAAACAATGTTAATATGAAACTGACAAAATTAGTTATTATTATATTTAAACGTGTTTAAAACTATATATGTTCACACAATTTATTCACTAATAACTTTACAACAGGATTATTTACGATCGTGCGACATCACGCACACAATCAACACACCTGTGAAATACGCCACAGTTCCGCGGTGACTGAATCAACTGTGGGACAGAGATAGCTAGATGTTGTCAGAGTGAGATAAACTATGACGTGGACGTGGAGGGAGGACAACCGCTAGGCTTCAAGAACGCACGCTGTTCTACTTTCCCGACAAAATGTTTGGAACAAAAATGATATTTTCTGTATTACGACATGAGAAAACATTCAATATCTTGACTAATCCTTATGTATTTTCACTAATCTTCAATTATAGCTTTTTGAAACATAGGTGATACTTAATATATCTTTCATATTTTATAATACTGTAATCATTTATGTACTGGTTTCTTTCGTAAATTTTAAGTAGGTACTTTTCTAATGAAAGCAAATTAAATCAAAACTATAACAATATGTTAAAAAGTTGTTGTTTACATTTTTTACTTTTCACAAGATTACTTTTATATGATAAACGACACACATAGGTACCTAAAATACAAATTAGGGACTTAAAATTACACTTTAGAAAGAAATAAAACATTCATACATGTCTTATTCATTGAAACGCGAATTATGGTCGTATTTCGACCACTAGTAAAATTATATATTATACACAGTTTAGTCCACGCAGACTAGACAACAGCACACTGTGCGGCCGTACCTCCTGTTACCTGGCACCGGCGACCACGGAGCCCCCCCTCCCTTCCCCTCTGCACGCGCTGCATGGTTTAAACTTTTAACTCTATCTAGAGCCGTTATAACTAAATTTCGAAATACGTTACTAAACTTATTTTTCTTACTTATGAAAAAGAATACGTAATAAATAATTTACTTTAACTTAATTAAAAGATTTTGCGAAAAAGTTTTTATAGTGTAAACAGATAGGGAACAGATTTCCAAAAGCAACAGGTTGTTTTGAAAACATAATAAAAATGTAGTAGCGTTAATTTTATTGCTATGTTTTTATACATTTTTTATACGTTTTTAGAACTGGTTATAAGTATAACAATGTTATACTTATTTTACATTTTGTAGTTAGTTAAATACGTAGAGTATGTGCGTCAGTACCCTTTATGGTAGATGTTTAGTATGATGGTTTTTAATTCCAATGAATTTATTTTATTTTGTTTTAAAGTTTAAACTATTATTGACTATGGGACTATATAAAGTATTGAAATATAAAGTATTTCATTAAGTAAAAATGTTAAGCTTTATGTGAATGAATGAGTGTTACCTAATATTATTACTTTCTTTTTAATGAAATGAAATGTTTTTTATAAATTAAGCTCTAGTTTTATGTTCTCCTAGTCGATAACGGCCACGGCGGCCAGTCTCAACGGAGACCAGCCAACTACGCAGGAGACATTATAGTGCACAAGTGTGTGCGCAAACTCAGGTGCACTCTCTGTTCCCTCTCTCTTATAATCCGATGAGACGGTTAACCGACACGACCGGGGGGAGATCAGGCGCAGGACCGACAGCTTTACGTGCTCTCCGAGGCACCGGGGATCAGTCCCCAACTTTCAAACTCCGAGCTGTTGTTAAGTACTTATTTATATAATCAGAAAAACTCAATAACACTTTTGGTCAGACCCGGTTTTCGGACCCGAGACCTCTTGATTGGCAGTCGCATACGTCAACCGCTTGACTAATGAGGCAGTTACAGGACATAGTTTTATATGCAAAGTTTATGTAAGTATACAATTATATATATGTAATATGCAACATAATTTGTTTGAATGAATAAACGTGTTCAATTCGATATTTTTTTCAATTTTTTTTTTTTTTTTGTAAAACTTAATTCAACTTTTATATACCTGTATATAAATGTCACCATTGTTTTTTTAACAACCCATTTCTTTACGTGTAAAATTATTAAAAATAATAATAAACAATATTAAAATTAGAAAACATAATACTATAGCTATTACAAAATTCTTTCTAAACCCAAAATAACTACAACTTTTACTAATTGCCATAGAACACGACTAAACATAGACAGAAAGTATTTCAAACAATACTATGTTTTGCAAGATTAAGATAAAGTTTAAAATAGTTTGACACTGAATTTGCTGACTGCTTCCACTTTACTTCGGAGTGGATTCTTTGATCCTGAGTTTTAGTAACTTGTTTCCTTTGCCGACCTTGATTTTTAAAACGTGGAGGTAAAACAATGCCGAGTCGGTCGCCACAGGAAACTGCTAAATTTAGAAAACTTTGTTATTTGGGAATGAACTGACTTTAATGACTGAATGCCTCGGTTTCGCAGTGGCGAAGCGACTGTTGTGCTTCCCAGCTTGGGTTAGATTCCCAGCTCCGATCAAATATTTGTATGATCTGCATATGTCTAATTTGTATGTTTAAAAAAAAAGTATTTATATCAGTTATCTAATACCTATAGTACAAGCTTTGTTTAGTTTGCGATTAGATGGCGTTGTGTGTTAGATGTTCAAAATATTATTGTTATAGAAATATGCTCATGCTTTTCATCAGACAAAATAGAGTCTCTTTGGCAGGCCTTATTAAAAAAAAAACAACACTGTCTATGGCTGGCTTGCATAGCTTAGAAAGCTATTGTGATCGAAACATAATTACGCGCGTCAAGTAAAGAACCTTAAAATTTTATCGTTACAACAGTTATTAAAGATTTTCTTATATTCATGAGTACAATAAAGCTTTTACTCGCGACTTCTTGTTCATAAAGTATGTCATACAATAATTATTAAATATAGTATGGCCGTTTAATTTTAAACAGCCGTACCATAGGTTATTGAACCTTTCGCCAGTTTTAACTAGAGATAGGCTTTAGAAAACGGTCTGAATTTACCTCAAAATTAATATTTATTCATTTTTTTGACACCAACTTGTCCAAAATTAGATAAAAATGATTCAGTCGCAGAAGAAGGACCCAAACTGTTATGGTAAATTAACTTCAAGTTGTTTGTTTGTTAAAGAACTCGCTCTAGAAAATACATGTAAACTAAACCAATAAGAACCGACACCCAGCAAACAAAATTCAGGTCAGCAGGTCAGGTTTGCATGTGTGTTACTCCGGTAAGTTATTTGTAGTACTTAATAGTTCAGGTATTTCGTTCGCTATGTTTACTTAAATTAGAAACGGAGATATTATTTCACCATGGGGGAGCCACGCTTCGGCATGAATTAGCCGGCTCGACCGGAGTAATACCACGGCCTTACAGAAAATCGGTGAACCGAAATAGCGCTTGCGCTGTGCTTCACCAAGTGAGTGAAGATACCGGAGGCCTATACCCTAACCACTTACCTCATCCTCCTCCCCATCGCCCAAAGGCCGGGAACGCACTTGTGATGCCTCTGGTGTTGCCATCATTACCATCAGGCGATACGTCTGCTCGTTTTTATCAACAAAAAACAATTAACAAAGAGTTTATGAAAAGTACAAATGGAAATTTTATTTTTGAGTGGGATTAGAGGGGGGGGGGATGAAATTCGATGACTTTCATGTATTTAACCATAATAAGGTATGGTTAGCCAAAATATACAGATGCTGTTGTGAACTTTTTTATAACATTTAAAGGTTAATAATTCTTTCATACATTATTTTTGAAAAACTGTAACAGTTTACACAGCGCACGAAATGGAAGCTCTCAAAAGCTCTCTCTCTTTTCCTCCTTTGCAACATTTATCCTTGATACTCGGTTGCTTTTGATCGTAGTGTGATGTTATATAGCCTGTGGCGTTTCTCGATAAATTTTCGATTACATGATAATTCATTCAGAATAGTTACTTGTGTTTAAATAATATACATATGAAACAGAGTTAAACAAAAGTGAAATATTAATAAAATTCTTAAGAAAAAGAAACATTTCATTGTAGTATTAATCTACACTAATATTATAAAGAGGAAAACTTTGTTTGTATGTTTGTTTGTAATGAATAGACTCAAAAACTACTGGACCGATTTTAAAAATTCTTACACCATTCGAAAGCTACATTATCCACGAGTAGCATAGGCTATATTTTATTTTGGAAAAAAATAGGGTTCCGTTAGATATTTGGGTTTTTCGGACACAAGGTGTAAAAATCAACCAGAAAAGTTACTTATTTTGCGAAAATTTTCACGCTACGGGCTATATTATACGCAAACGAGGTTGCGTGGGTCAGCTAGTTATTTATAAAGTGGTTTGTAATCCTTTACATAGTATTGCAACTACTTAAATAATAAACATTTTACTTATGAATGAACCAATTTAATATAAACCTTTCTAAATTCTTTATTTTCATATTGTCAAGTCATTAACAGTTGTCAGTTCAAACCACTATATTTCGTCAGTGATTCAAACATAGCACAAAATTACAACACATTATTCAAATGTGAGTTTTGGAAATTTTAAAGTAATATATTACACCATACCCTAGGAAACCATAAATCATATACTCCAGAGGAAAAGACTTTACACTTAGTAAGAGATTTAGAAGAGATTTCTTTTTATTGAATAAAAAAACCAAAAAAGAAAAACAATATCTCTCAATACCTTAATACATTGTCGATATACACTTTCTTAAGGTATATCTACACTTATCGATATCGATAAAGTTTTCTTTTTTATTCAATAAAAACCAAAAAAGAAAAACAATATCTCTCAAAACCTTAATAGAGTGTCGATATACACTTTAGTAAGGTATATCTACACTTATCGATATCGATAAAGTTTTCTTTTTTATTCAATAAAAACCAAAAAAGAAAAACAATATCTCTCAAAACCTTAATACAGTGTCGATATACACTTTATTAAGGTATATCTACACTTATCGATATCGATAAAGTTTTCTTTTTTATTCAATAAAAACCAAAAAAGAAAAACAATATCTCTCAAAACCTTAAAACAGTGTCGATATACACTTTATTAAGGTACATATATCTACACTTATCGATATCGATAAAGTTTTCTTTATTATTCAATAAAAACCAAAAAAGAAAAACAATATCTTTCAATACCTTAATAAAGTGTATATCGACACTGTTTTAAGGTATTGCTGTATCTTAATACAGTGTCTATATAGAAAATTACATTATGCTGTTAGCTGCTATTTCTTCGTGTGTATCGCCAGAAGTGAGATGGACGCGTTCAATGTCCTAATTATTTTTAAGAGTAAGAGATGCGTCCTGAGCTCTTCGCAGTCGCCATTGTGGCCAGTTTTACACGTGATGTAGATTACGGTATGACTTTTTCAAAAGGCGCTTAATAAGTTATTGTGGATAATTATTGATTGTATATTTCACTCATTAGATTTAACCGTTTAAAGATCGCTTCATCAACCATTAGCAGCTTGTACTAATGATCATAGTACGCAGTTAGATATACGTCACGCTTTACAAAGGAGGTATTGGTCTACTGCCTATTACTACGCTGACCAGATGTGTTGGTAAAGTGTTTGTATCATGGGTCTGGATGTCGTAATAACAGTTGTTCACGGATCCCTTCTATCTCAGGACCAGAGTGGCACACTGCAATGTCGTCACAAGGAAAGTTCCCACACGTTAAAGAAAGCTTTTATGTCATGTTTTGCTTCTCTTTTCAATGGTGTTATTCTGTATAGTATAGTATTGTTTGCTGTCTTAGTCGGCTCACACTCATATATTTCGTATTCTTAATTGGTCGACCTTCACCATAAAGACTTATATCGCTTATCTATACTAATATTATAAAACTGAAGAGTTTGTTTGTTTGTTTGCGCGCTAATCTCAAGAACCCACGGTCTGATTTGAAAAATTCTTTCAGTGTTGGATAGTCCATTTATCGAAGAAGGCTATAGACTATATATCATCACGCTTATACTAATAGAAGCGGAGCACCAATGACGAATGTTTCAAAAACGGGGGAATTTTTTAACGCTACGGACAATAGAAGACGCAAACGAGGTTGCGTGGGTCAGCTAGTGATCTATAAATTGCTTTGTTAAAAGTCCTGGCCTCACAGAAAACCAGTATGAAACAGTGTGTGTGTGTGAGTGAGAATAACCCCTCCTCCCATCCCTTGCCCCATCCCCCAAAGGCCGGCAAAGCACTTGTGACGCCTCTGGTGTTGCGGGTGTCCATGGGCGGCGGTAATCGCTTACCATCAGGCGATACGTCAGCTCGTTTGCTCCCGATTCCATAAAAAAAACGTGTGTTACAGAGCTCCCGAACTCCCATTGAAGCGCTTCTATTTTCATTTTTCATTCTATCTAGCGCATTGAGAAATAGTCAGGTCAATTTCTATTTCAACATTAATAGAAATATAATTTTATTTACAAATAAACTAACAATCCCAGTAACTATGCAAGTACACTTTCTTTCTAAAATATTCGTTCTTATCTTTAACATAAACATGGTTTGCAACTCTTTATTCCATAAAAAAATTACGATTTCTTCTGATATGAAGTTTTCTAATCAATTTTGTTGAATAAATATGAACGTGTTCTATAATGAAAATTGTATTTTCTTATATCCTAAAACTGTTAGACATTTGATTGCCAGTAATTACGAGAACCACCTTGTGTGCTACAATAACGGTAAAGTCAATAAAATTGATAACAGGCGCTTTGGCTACTGGCAATATTATGATTATTCTAAGTATGTACATGTATTTTCCACATATACCTAAATAACACTGCTAGGGACAGACTTGATGCTGAGGTAAAAAACCTAATTAGGCATCAGCTTTAGGTGGAAAGAATTTGCCATACTTACGAAATCTATTTTTTTTTAAACAGTACAATATTTCAGTAGTAGTTAGTAAGCCACGCTGAATTCAGCACGACTGTGCTGGTTCTAAGTGTCACTTTGGCAGGCTGACATTAAATATGAAAAACTAGCTGACCCGTGCCCACTCCGTTGGGCCTAAATTTTTTGTGATGTGATTTTTTTTTCGATCATAATAAAATATGTATTAATAGTGTATAGTGTAGCTTTCTGTTAGTGAAATAATTTTCAGAATCGTATCAGTATTTCCGAAGATTACCCCCTACAAACATATAAACACAGTTAGAAACTTTATCTCTTCATAATATTATGAGCTTTTGCGCGCGACTCCGCCCGCGTGTTTGTCGTCTATCGTAGCAAATAGTAGTCTATGTCCTTCCTCAAGAATGATAGTATCTCCATGCCAAATTTCATAGAAGTTGGTGCAGCGGTTTGGCCGTGAAAGCAAGAAAGACAGACAGAGTTAATTTGAAAAAGGTATAAACTAAAGTTGTTGAAAATAAAATTTTACTTCCAGGTATATAAGAATGATGAATGAAGAGTTTGAGAGTGGAGTCCGCGTCTCAGCAAACATAGTGTACGACGCCCACAGACCCATTGGAGAAATGGAGAGACCTGTGACGGCAATAGTTGGTAATGTAATACATATTATGTATATTTTTCAATTTTAAGTAACCGCTAACTACGCTTTTACCTTTTCATTTCTAATGAATAGTTTATAATAAATTTAAATACAATCAAACACGAAACGGTAAAATTAAATGTTTTAAATAACGCTCGTAACGCATACTTATTTGAGAAAGTGTAAAAGTCATAAAAATTTGGTTGATTTCGCAGAAAGTGGAATTTATTTATAAGTTTTACATTAATTTGTACGTTCATATGTATTGTTTGTTTTATAGTAGGTATATCTTCTTGACCTCTACGATAGCGTAGGTATATCTCAATCAATCAAACCGCCTTGTTCAAACAGTAGTGAACGACGTTGCATATCGTAACCGGAGTGATACGAGACCACACGACGTAATACGTTTTATTTCATTATTCCATTGAATTCAATTGACAACTGGGGGACAGTTTAGTGTCAGTATCAACTCATACAAGTCGCGTTCGTTTACCTTTAAAAACTAAAAGTAATATTGACCGCATAAACAAACGTATAGCGTGAACAAATAAGTGATCAAAAATACATCTTGGAACATACTTTGCGAATATAGCGTAAGTAATGAACAATGTTTAATATCGTTTATACAACAGAAACATATGTTTTATATCAGCTGACGTCTTATTATTGATTCTGTGTAAACTGTAGACAGTAAAATAATAAATAGTTATTAAAAAAATCGCGGTTCGCAACCGAAATACTCTTCACTTGAGAATGTAAACATGGTATGTATAGGATGGGTACTTCGTCGCACTTCACTTCACATTGAAGCGCGGCTGCTAATAATTATAATCTTAGCGTGATGTCTTATAGCTAACATTCCTCGATATATCTATCCAATAATATAAGAATAGGCATAATTGGAGCAGACGTTCAAGGCAAATAGGGTTTTTTTATAAATCTGAACTAGCTGAACCCGTGGTTAACCACGGTACAACAATAACCGCGGATAACGCCGTGAGGCAAAGCTAGTCTAAAAACCAGCCTAAGTTCCTTATTATATCATCAGCTATCTGCCAGTGAAAATCCCGTCAAAATCGGTCCAGCTATAACCAGTGCTGGATTAAGACTACTTGATGCCCTAAGCAATCCACGCCTCTGGGGCCCCCTATCCATAAGTAAACTAGTATCATAAATTACGTACCTTAGAATATGTATGAAGGTCGAAAGACATACGTGGTGCAGGTATGTATACAATAAAAACCAAAGCATTTTTAATTTTTTTTATTGATATACGACTTGCGACTTTTTCGGGCATTAAATTCGCGGAAAATAGTTTTTAAGTCCAAAGTTTTTAGCATATCTGACTCTATGTACAATATTGATAAAGCATCGAGCTTTTTTGCTGTTTCTGGTGCTGGTGCCCCCCCAAGACGTGATGCCCTAAGCAATTGCTTAATTTGCTTAAGGGTCAATCCAGCACTGGCTATTACAGAAATAGAGAGCCGTAACAAAATGAAAGATAGACGCGCAAAAATTTTAAAATTGCTTTATTGAAATTGAAATTTAGTGAAGAGCTGTTAATTTCAAATAACACTTTAGTTTTATTTATTTCTATAGATATGTATACGTGTAAAGTATAAATGTATAACAACAAGGAATAAAAAGATAAAAAAAAAGACTTAGAAATTAGTAAATGTTTGTTTCTGTTTGGCTCTGCATCGCCCTAAGGTCGACTGGTAGAAAACCTACCTAACCTACGGGATTAAGTCCACCTTTGTCACCGATAATGTGCATAAAGTATAAATAAATAAAAAAAAAGACTCCACCAAAATCCAACAATTTTTATACTGTAGTAGTATTCGTATCATTTTTATTATAATGGTATATGCAAATGCTTTGAAATAAATCTTAAAGTAATACTGCCATACTGATAATTCACTAACCATAAAAAGTAAATCACAAGGTACACGCTAGGAAGTAACAAAATAATATCTTAAACCTGATACATTATCTATTTTTATAAGATTAAGTCTGCAAACCTCAGGTCCGATAATGATAGTTAAATTTTCTATCTTTCTGAATTACATAACAGTGGTCAGTGTCAGGTATCTATAATATAAGCTCTAATTTTCTGTGCCCTACTAAAACACACTTAATATAATAAATAAATAAAAAAAACGTCTTCCATTGCGGGAGATATTGCTACGTAATATGTTTACTTGTGGAGACCAGGTAGGTAGGTTAGGTATCAACTTGAGATAGGAAAAAAAATCCTACACATTTATTAAAAACATTTGGCCTGAACATGATCATTAATTTCATCACAACGAAGACTTGAAGACTCGAAGACTTATAATTGAAGACACTTGACATTGGCAAAGACAGCTGATCCGAGTGATCCGGCTGGTTGCCATTTCATCAAAAGAAGAAGAAGTACTATTTATTTTTCACGTTTTTTAAAAACTCGTGTTATTCTGAAAGAAATCTGGAAAATACTGAAGAATCAATTCCAATTCACCTTGTTTATAACCTATCTTGATTACAACCGAGTTTGGTACTGTAATTTAAATTAATTAAATTAAATATAAAAAAAATGAAAAGAGAAACTACTAGTTGTGTGAATAGTCTTTTGTTTAAATGTATGGATATCAGTGGTTAAACATTTTGAAGTGTTTCAATGGAATAATTTTGTGATTCCTACTTGCATTCAATTTAGGCTATATTACTACTAAAATATTTACTAAAATATTAGTAAGGAGTATTTCTGTACGTTTTTTACCTTAATGATTATCCTCATAATTTCGTTTGTAGCCCTAGTTTTTTAATCGGGGATTCAGCAGTTATCTGCTCAAACTGTAGCTATTAGCTAGCTATAAAATTTAAATTGTAAATTTGTCAGAAATCAACAGCAAAGAAATGGATAATGTTAATACCAAAAAAAGAAGTATCATACATCATAATATGTAAGTATAGTAGAATGTAAAAATAATCTTTAAAGGCAACTTAGGGGCGGCGGTAATCGCTTACCATCAGGCGATACGTCTTCTCGTTTGCCCCCTTTACCATAAAAAAACAGTTCGAGCATAACTCTAGAAATAAATTAACGATTCTCGTTAATACATTCTTAATTGTTATCGTTCCAGGGCGCAGTAGAGATTGAAGCAAGAAAATGCTTACCTACTTGAGAAACGCATTTCGTCAGTCGCTTAAAACACATCCGATACTCACAAATACGGCTGTGTACGCCACATTTTATGCAGCGGCCGATATCTCACAGAAGACCTTTAAAAGAATACGTCACGTAAGGAAACCTATATCTAATCACTAAAAATAATTATCAGGAAAATTTTATCAGTTCAAATTTATTTATTTAGCAATTATAAGAAATTAAAAACAACACAAAAAGATTAATGGCAGCGGTGGGATTCGAACCCACGCCTCCGAAGAGACTGGTGCCTTAAACCAGCGCCTTAGACCGCTCGGCCACGCTACCTGTGAATGTTAATCGTGAATATTATCATTACTATCCCGTGTTGATGACGTAATCAAGAAACGTTTGGCACTACTCGTGTATTTGAAATGTTATATGAAACTAAAACAGATTGAAGGAAATCTATGTAATATACATGTGAAAATTAATTTAAAAATACTTAATTATTGTTATGTATTAGTTTGCAGTAATTGATGAGTAATTTATAACGATTAAACAGTATATTTAGCAAATAAGACTATAATTAATAAAAACCTGTAACATACTTCCTTCAGTTCGTTTTAATAACATACTTACATATTAATTGTTCATGAAATGGATATTATAATTTATGTCAAAAAGGATTCATTCCAGTAATGTATGTGTCCGTGTGTAATTTATCTACATAAATACGTATAGGTATACTAACATGTATTTAGAACCAAAATATTTTAGTACTTATGTGACATAAGTTATGTTTATCAGTAGTCTCGTTACTGTAGTTCGGGACTAGACAGCCTTGAGTGAAATGTATGAATGAATGGATTCTTAAGACGCATATATGTATGTATGTACTTTCTTATTACCTGATTTTCTATCTTCGAATTGGGAATACAAATTCTTTCAGATAAACAAAAAACGATTGGGAACGATAACGAGTTAAACGTTTGGGAACGATAACGAGGTTAAACGATCAGGAATTCATACACCCCTTTTTGTCAACAATAAATAACATAAATATTTCGGACATCTAATTAAACGAACGACGTTGTGCATACAAGTTAGTTACTCATTGTATCATCAGCTACCTACCAGGGAGAGTCCCGTCAAAATCAGTACAGCCGTTCCAGAGATTAGCCGGAACAAACAGACAAACAGCAAATTAAGAAAGTTATTTTATGCATACGCATTTAGTAAAAAGCGGTTATGTTAATATTATATATATATATAAATAGATAAATATATATCATGCGAAACGATCATGCTAATTGACCCTTTCAAAACCATACTTTTTTACATGTTTTTTTTTAATGTAACTAAGATAGAGTATAACTAGATTAAGAAAAAATGTTAATAAATAAGATAAACACTATTATTTTCCCCTAAAGTGTAAGTATGAATATAGAAAAGAATTAGTAGTTATTAGACTAGGCTCATTAAGTGGGAGTCCCACCCACAAAAAAAAACTTGAGAGGTGTCAAGGGACACCCGGATGGAACGAAGTTCGAAATAGAAAGACGAAACGAAAATATCTGTGTGTGTCGTCGTCGTGTCGTGACAACAAATTGTGTCGTGACAACAAATTGTGTCGTGTCAACAAATTGTGTCGTGACAATTTTTTCGTCTAGCCCCCTTACACAACGCGCCATAAGGAACTTCGTTCCAATTATAGATTATATATATAATTATAGATATAGATTGAATGAGAGGAATGTAGCATGTAGCGTATCAGTGCGAGCAGCATACAAGAGAGAACTGGTGTGACAAAGAGAAATAGGATCAATAAGGGTGCCAATTATGTTGGTGGCTAGACTGAATATAAAAAAAAAGAAAAAAAAAACATACTTATTATTTCAGGTCGACAGCACTCCAAAATCAGAGTACAAGTTGATTGAGACCGCGAAATTGGCCGCAGTGGGCAGCAGTATTTATGCGCCTGCACTGTTTTTTTTGTATGTGTTTTTCATCATTTTTTTTTTCTACGTCCTTATTTTATATTTACGCAAGTAAAAAAAACTTACTTAGCGACTGACAACAACAACATAATTTTTTTAAATGTACTATTTTCAAGTATTGAGTATTTAAGGTTTGCTTTACGATTGTCGACCTTAAATTTAGAAAGTTAAAACTTATGATTGTGCAACTAAATCTTTGATTATATTTACAGTTACAGATTTCTGGATAAAAAGTTTCCAGGTACTAGTGTCAGGGTTGTGATGACGAAGTTGATTGCCGACCAGGGGTTTATGACACCCACATTACTAGCTACGTTCTTTATAGGTAGGTAAAGTTAATCTATAATACTTAACTAAATGTATGTGGCATGGCAGTACCTAATCTAGATAACGCTAATAAAGTTCATTTACCTTACAATAAAGTTTGAAAACTATAAAGTATATTTAAAATAGAGTTTCATATTAAGCTGAATTATAATTATATTTATAGTATTCAGCGATAAAAGAAGGATGTCCGCAATTGAAGTGATACCTATTGTGCGCTGTAATGCAATGCTGTCACCAATTATTTATTTTGTTTACTATTACTACGTACTATGTATTCTATTTATTAATGTCCAGTGTTCAGTCGGTGAAATGTGCTTTTTAGGAAACGTATAAGCTAGTGGTGGTACCTAGATGAAATCGTACTGCGTTAAATACTTCATAATCATTTTGAGCTTGTTTTATAGAGGAACGCGGACCATTCCGCACCGTCATGCTACAGAAAGATTCCAATTACAATAAATATAAATATATCGGACATCTAATACACAACGCCATCTAGTCCCAAGCTAAGCAGAGCTTGTGTTATGGGTACTAGACAACTGATATAAATACTTATAAACTTTTTTTTTGTAAATACATACATATTATACATAGAAAACATCCAAACTCCGAAACAAATATTCGCAGATTATACAGTATGTGGAGGCGCTCCAACCGGTCATCCTCGAGTGGGCAGGGCGGCAGCACGGGACCCTTTCCTTCCGGCTGACGCAGGTGCTTTCCGGGCATGGTTGCTTCGGAAAGTACCTGCACTCGGTCGCTAGGAGGTAATTGAGTCCCGCCTGCCACCACTGCGACTGCAGTGAGGACTCGGCCCAGCACACGCTGGAGATCTGCCCCGCTTGGGCGGATCAGCGCCGGGCCCTCACTGCAGTCAGCGGAGGGGATTTGTCGCTACCGGCCATCATACGCTCCATGGCCGGTGGCGACAGCAGTTTCACCGCGGTCGCATCCTTCTGCGAAGACGTAATTTCGCAGAAGGAGGCGGCGGAGAAGGCCCGGGAGGAAGATATCCACTCGGACCCGATCCGCCGCCGGCGAACCGGGCGGCGGAGGCGCGCCCATCTGCGCCTCATGCCGCCCTGAGTGTGGCCGCGGATGGACGGGATGGGTTTTCCCGTCCATCCGCTTTAGTGGCCAGCCGCGAAGGGGCGACGTACTCGTGTGCCGTGCGTCGCCTAATTTGAGAGTTCAGTGCGGGCAGGCGCTGGGAGGGGCCCGGTTGTGTTAATAAACGCATTCCCCGGACCCCTCCCTTCTCAGGCGCAGAGTTGGCACACCGTGTGGTTTTAGTCCCACCGGCGGGGTGACGGCCCGAGGGGGTTTCCACACGTAGAAAAAAAAAAAAAAAAAAATGGGTACTAGACAACTGATATAAATACTTATAAACTTTTTTTTTGTAAATACATACATATTATACATAGAAAACATCCAAACTCCGAAACAAATATTTGCAGATCATACAAATATTTGGTCAGATCCGGGAATCGAACCCGAGACCTCAAGCTTAGCAGTCGCATACGCTACCACTACGCCACCGAGGCAGTCAATAATAATATACATACATACAGGGTCTGTCGTAAATAATGGATAAGTCGTAAACTGGAGTTGGTCCGGCTATGAGACTATTAGAAAATCGTATCTTTTTGCCAGGGTTTCTAACCGTATGGAAATGGCGTAGACTTTTATGTTTTTTTATAAATTTCGCTACTCTTTGCATTCATTCCGTTGCCATTTCGTTAAATTTAGGTATTTCTGTGTCATTTTTTTTGTATTATAGTCTTGAAGATGTGTATTATTTAGTTTTAGTACTGTTTTAGGCGTTTTTAACGTTGGTCATTTTCAAAATTGTCATTTTAAGATTTTTTATGTTTTTGTTTTACTTAGGGTCAACTTTTGATCATTTACTGTGTAAAAAAAAAGTACGGCGCTATAGCTGCCCATGATCTTAATAAATTATCTAGTATGTGTAGATTCTAAAAAGGTATAACAATGCATACTTCACAAGTAATATTAAGCTACATGAGCGAGATCAATATCAAGGTGAGAAAATATTTTTTTCATGTAATGTTGTAAATGGTTATAAAACTTCGTCAGAATGATTTATTTCTGCCAAGATTCTTTACACAAACACTATGGGGCCACTATTAAGGATATTCAAAGAAAACTAGGTAGTTTTTTGTCAAAAAAATTTCATGCCTCCTCATTTCATAAAGGTGTTTAATTTTAAAATTGATGTGCTCTAATAGTTACATGCGACAAACATGTTACAAGTTTATTCGTAAAAAGGATCATCAGGTAAAAAAATGAACAAAGACAGCAATACAAAGGGTCTCCCCGCGTGAAAAGGACATTGTTACTAGGCACACTGCATGATGCACCGTTCCTTTCACACTCACGATGTGTGAAAAGGTTAGCATGCGTTTAGCTAGGGCGCACTCCTGATACATCTCTCAGTGTGATTTTGACCATCGCATGTGCTCTCGTTTTCATTACTGTCGTCAATTTGTTACTGCTTTCTAATATCGGACTTAGATTTTCTTTGTGATTTGGACTTGTTAACCTGGTGATATTGACAACTCAGCTCTCATTTATGGGCATCGTGTTGTGCTATCGATTGCACGTGTTATTTTGGAAAATTTTGTATATCATGCCTCAACAATACACGCCGGCCGAATACGTAAACATGCATTACATTTATGGTTTATGTGATGGCAACGCCAATAGAGCTGCTAGAGTTTATCGGGAAAAATATCCAAATGCCCGGCATCCTGACTATCGTGTCTTCATAAGAGTGCACAACACATTTTTGGAAGGACGATTTCCTGGGACCGGCGTAGGCGGGGCGAGTGAAGGACGACCACAACGCCACAGTGCAGCCGAAGTACTGGAAATAGTTGCAGAAGACCCTGGTACGTCCATAAGTGTAATTTCAAGGCGCACCGGTATACCTCAAAAATCTGTACACAGGATTTTAAAAAGGCATGAATTATATCCCTATCATTATCAAAGGGTCCAAACATTAATGCCAAGGGACGCTGCTGCGAGAATAACATTTTGTCGCATAATGCTGCGAAAGATGAGGGAAGACCAAAGTTTTTTTAATAAAATTTTATGGAGTGACGAGTCAACGTGTCGAAAAGATGGTTTTTTGAATCTTCACAACATACACAGCTGGCAACTCGAAAACCCAAGACTTATCCGAGAAGACCGATCGCAATATCAATTTAAAATTAATTTATGGACTGGCATTATTAATGGCAAAATCATTGGTCCATTCGAATTGCCGGCAATATGAAATGCGGATATGTATTTGAATTTTTTAGCAAATACTTTACCTAGTTTACTGCAAGACGTCCCACAAGAGATAAGAAATGAGATGTGGCTACAAAATGATGGGTGTCCAGCACATTACGCTGTTCGTGTCAGGGAACATTTAAATAATACTTATCCAGATAGATGGATAGGGCGATTGGGGCCAATTTTATGGCCTCCACGTTCGCCAGACCTGAACCCCTTGGACTTCTTTTACTGGGGCTGTATAAAAGAAAAAGTATACAGTGAAACAATAAGTTCTGTAGAAGAGTTGCGTGCGCGCATTCAAGTAGCAGCGAGAAAAATTGAAGAAGCCGGTTATGTGCGCCGGATTAAGCGATCGTTTATTAGGCGATGTAGAGCGTGCATAGCTGCCGGCGGAGGACACTTCGAACATTTAGTTTAAGTTGTTGAATAAATATTTTTACGTACTAAAACAACCTAGTTTTCTTTTGAATATCCTTAATAGTGACCCCATAGTGTTTGTGTAAAGAATCTTGGCAGAAATAAATCATTATGACGAAGTTTTATAACCATTTACAACATTACATGAAAAAAATATTTTCTCACCTTGATATTGATCTCGCTCATGTAGCTTAATATTACTTGTGAAGTATGCATTGTTATACCTTTTTAGAATCTACACATACTAGATAATTTATTAAGATCATGGGCAGCTATAGCGCCGTACTTTTTTTTTACACAGTAAATGATCAAAAGTTGACCCTAAGTAAAACAAAAACATAAAAAATCTTAAAATGACAATTTTGAAAATGACCAACGTTAAAAACGCCTAAAACAGTACTAAAACTAAATAATACACATCTTCAAGACTATAATACAAAAAAAATGACACAGAAATACCTAAATTTAACGAAATGGCAACGGAATGAATGCAAAGAGTAGCGAAATTTATAAAAAAACATAAAAGTCTACGCCATTTCCATACGGTTAGAAACCCTGGCAAAAAGATACGATTTTCTAATAGTCTCATAGCCGGACCAACTCCAGTTTACGACTTATCCATTATTTACGACAGACCCTGTATATAGATACAACAGACTGTGGGTATGTACCTGGAAAAACTATATCATATTATAAATATGCTACAAGAGCTCAAACTCCCGTGAAAGTGGTCATTGTATTATTCCAAAATCAAGGAGAAGTTAGTTACTGATTGTTCAAAGTTTGTTGCGGATGATACTTCGGAGCGGGTTGGTTCGCTTCAATAACATGGCGGATCCCGCGACGGGAAAATCATGATAATTAATCTACTTTTCTGAATAACTGTACTATTTTCATTAAGTACTTTTGTCTAGTGTATTTATGTTGGTAAAACAGAAATTTTACAATTTATTTCATTCCGCAGTTATGGCTGTTGTGGAGCGGAGGGAAAATCTATTTGAAGAGTTTAATCAGAAGTTCTTGAGCGCTTATTTAGCGAATCAATCCTTCTGGATACCTGCGCAGACCATCAATTTCTTTTTTGTACCGCCACATTTACGAGTTGTGTATGTCGCCACCATGTCATTTTTATGGATAAACGTGTTATGTCACATTAAACGTCAGGAGCTAAAAAGCGATACCGAACTTAGTAAGATATAATCATAATAGTCTTTGATTAATAAATTTCACCATATAATGCTTTCAGTCGATAAAACTATTACTTTATTGATTTCATATGAATGTAACATTATTATAACCGACTAGGTATTTCGACATAAAGATTAAACAGGAACGTTTTGGTAAATTGACCCATATTTACCTAACTACAAGATATTTAGTCTGTGGGTCTATATATTGACCTCGGATACGGAGTTGAATCTCAGCATATATAAGAGTGCATGCAAGATAAAGCAAACCCTTTATGAACGATTCAAGGTGTAATGGTTAATAATTCATCAATCAAAGAAATCAGTAGATAATTACTTTTAGATGTAACTTCTAATGCCTTGAGAGGGGGTTTAGGGGCACAAATATTGAATTATAAGGTTCTATCTATAATACAGGGTCTGTCGTAAATAATGGATAAGTCGTAAACTGGAGTTGGTCCGGCTATGAGACTATTAGAAAATCGTATCTTTTTGCCAGGGTTTCTAACCGTATGGAAATGGCGTAGACTTTTGTTTTTTTAAAATTTCGCTACTCTTTGCATTCATTCCGTTGCCATTTCGTTAAATTTAGGTATTTCTGTGTCATTTTTTTTGTATTATAGTCTTGAAGATGTGTATTATTTAGTTTTAGTACTGTTTTAGGCGTTTTTAACGTTGGTCATTTTCAAAATTGTCATTTTAAGATTTTTTATGTTTTTGTTTTACTTAGGGTCAACTTTTGATCATTTACTGTGTAAAAAAAAAGTACGGCGCTATAGCTGCCCATGATCTTAATAAATTATCTAGTATGTGTAGATTCTAAAAAGGTATAACAATGCATACTTCACAAGTAATATTAAGCTACATGAGCGAGATCAATATCAAGGTGAGAAAATATTTTTTTCATGTAATGTTGTAAATGGTTATAAAACTTCGTCATAATGATTTATTTCTGCCAAGATTCTTTACACAAACACTATGGGGTCACTATTAAGGATATTCAAAAGAAAACTAGGTTGTTTTAGTACGTAAAAATATTTATTCAACAACTTAAACTAAATGTTCGAAGTGTCCTCCACCGGCAGCTATGCACGCTCTACATCGCCTAATAAACGATCGCTTAATCCGGCGCACATAACCGGCTTACACATAAAGACACGATAGTCAGGATGCCGGGCATTTGGATATTTTTCCCGATAAACTCTAGCAGCTCTATTGGCGTTGCCATCACATAAACCATAAATGTAATGCATGTTTACGTATTCGGCCGGCGTGTATTGTTGAGGCATGATATACAAAATTTTCCAAAATAACACGTGCAATCGATAGCACAACACGATGCCCATAAATGAGAGCTGAGTTGTCAATATCACCAGGTTAACAAGTCCAAATCACAAAGAAAATCTAAGTCCGATATTAGAAAGCAGTAACAAATTGACGACAGTAATGAAAACGAGAGCACATGCGATGGTCAAAATCACACTGAGAGATGTATCAGGAGTGCGCCCTAGCTAAACGCATGCTAACCTTTTCACACATCGTGAGTGTGAAAGGGACGGTGCATCATGCAGTGTGCCTAGTAACAATGTCCTTTTCACGCGGGGAGACCCTTTGTATTGCTGTCTTTGTTCATTTTTTTACCTGATGATCCTTTTTACGAATAAACTTGTAACATGTTTGTCGCATGTAACTATTAGAGCACATCAATTTTAAAATTAAACACCTTTATGAAATGAGGAGGCATGAAATTTTTTTGACAAAAAACTACCTAGTTTTCTTTGAATATCCTTAATAGTGGCCCCATAGTGTTTGTGTAAAGAATCTTGGCAGAAATAAATCATTATGACGAAGTTTTATAACCATTTACAACATTACATGAAAAAAATATTTTCTCACCTTGATATTGATCTCGCTCATGTAGCTTAATATTACTTGTGAAGTATGCATTGTTATACCTTTTTAGAATCTACACATACTAGATAATTTATTAAGATCATGGGCAGCTATAGCGCCGTACTTTTTTTTTACACAGTAAATGATCAAAAGTTGACCCTAAGTAAAACAAAAACATAAAAAATCTTAAAATGACAATTTTGAAAATGACCAACGTTAAAAACGCCTAAAACAGTACTAAAACTAAATAATACACATCTTCAAGACTATAATACAAAAAAAATGACACAGAAATACCTAAATTTAACGAAATGGCAACGGAATGAATGCAAAGAGTAGCGAAATTTATAAAAAAACATAAAAGTCTACGCCATTTCCATACGGTTAGAAACCCTGGCAAAAAGATACGATTTTCTAATAGTCTCATAGCCGGACCAACTCCAGTTTACGACTTATCCATTATTTACGACAGACCCTGTATATAAAATACTGCACGTTTAGCCTAGTGGTGAAGCAGCCGCCACGCCGTTCCCAACTTCGTCAAGTGTTGTGGGTTCAAATCCCACATGGAATAACACTTTGTGTGAGCCACTAATTGTTGTTCTAAGTCAGGGTATCATCATGTATGTTTGTGAAGTCCTCCGCGACATAGGAATTATTCCTAGTGCGGGGGACTTTTTATATAATTATACTCTATTAATATAAAAAATAGAAATCTTTACCATGCGAAGATTTATATTTCTGAAATATGTATGTTAAGAATATTATTATGGCAAATTACAACTAACCTATAGAGACATAACGCTAAGGTAGACTATCCTTAAAAACTTGCTTTCTGTAGGGACTCCTCGCTATAATTTTTAAAAAGTTGAATGTACCTATATATGTGTTATTGTTTACGTATGTATTTTATATTTATTAAAAAGTTGGTTAAATTGTAATTGTTTTATTTAGTTTAAACTATACCCTAAAACTTGCGTATATTTATAACTTCTTATTCCCATGGCAGGGAAGGAGCTCTTCGATAATTGTTTTTAATCTCATATTCTCCATCAATAGAAAATTGCATTTACGAATCTGAAAGGTAAAAATAAAGTTAGTATAATACAATTTTGTAGATTGGCATATGTAAACGGCCGATGCCTTTTCTCGACTCGACATTTCAAATTGTGCCGTCCTCATAAACTAGGTACACATGGTTTTGTGGCAAGAATTTATCAAACTATCACAAATTTAAACAAAAAAAAAACAATGTTTTTTTGCGCGTTTATCACTAAGCCAACGTGGTGCGCCCATTGACAGATTCTATTAAAATTTTCCTGCAGTTTTAGCTCAGTGGTTTAAAACGAATTCAAGAACTGGACCAAATTGAAATGGGACGACACGGGAAGCACCAGCTTTCTTATAAAAAAGATTTCACCCAGTCGAAAGTTATGAGGTAATAAACATAAAAAAATATATAGGTACACTCGAATTGAAAACCTCCTCCTTTTTTGAGGTCTATTAAGAACTAGTTGTTCCTGGGATTTATATGAAACAAAGAAATCATTCTGTAGTAATCTTTACGTATAAAATGTACTCGCTTCCGTTGTCTGTTCGCATAGATTTTTTAAACTTCTCTACAGTGATCCAAGAGCACGGTTTATTAAATGTGTAACACATGCATATAGTAATAAGAAATCCGAGAAAATCAAAGACTTTCGTGCGAAGACGGGCCAGTTTACTAATTATTCTTTACATCACAAAGTCTAAATTCAAAATAAAAACAACTAGAAAAACAATGGTACAAATCGGTACAAACAAGACATTCGTACTTACAAAAGGGAAAATTAAACCAGGCCCAGTGGCTTTACCATAACTTACTTCATACAGCAACAATGCAGCATCAGAGCTGTGTTCAGACGACATGTAGTAGGCAAGTGTTGCATCGAACCGCAGCTGTTCCCTCGAAGTTACCTCGACCACGTCGTATAAGATGTTCTTCAGATGATTTAATCGCTCCTCGTAATGGCTCTTCTAAAAGGCTACTTACGATTTAGTGTTAATGTATTTGAATATGGGCGCATGTGGTGATGAATATGGAGTGTCTACACCCCAACCCTTTCCCCCCTCCCCATCCCCCAAAGGCCGGTAACGCACTCGTGACGCCGCTGGTGTTGCGAGTGTCCATGGTCGGCGGTAATCGCTTACCATCGGGCGATACATCTGCTCGTTTGCGCCCTATTCCATAAAAAAAAACCGCATATGCTGACCACAAGTACCATAAGTCCTCTGCTGACCGAGAGGGTCAGCAGTGGACTCTTAAAAGTTGTTGATTTGTGATGGTTATCGAGACAATTAGGTAATTGAGGGAATCTTTACTGACTGCATACTTATTTGATATTTCATGTTGTAGACCCTTTACACACTTTTACAGTATGTTAACAGCTTTAGTTAAACATAAATACTTAGTTAAACTCGACGTACTAGAGTATGCCTCTTCTGTTTTAATGCCAGATACTTCTCGCCAATTGTGAGCAGTACCTTGTGCGCGTGAGCGAGATGCGCATGAGTTAAGCTTGCGCGTTGCTGCCATTGCGCAAGTTTCATGTCCTGAACGCTCAGCACACTGCATTGCTCCTCATACATTTGTAGTAGGGCTTCATAACGTTTTGATAAGTCTTCGAATCTGTCGATTAAAAAAATCAAAGTATGTAGGTATATATTTTCGAATCATTGGCCAGTCAAAGTTATTGATACGAGTTCTCACTCAGAATATACCCATCGTTCTAGACCTAAGACAAAACAACCATGTAGACAATTTATTATGTAATATTTCATGGTTAATATATTGCCTAAATTCGCATTGGTGGAGAGTACAATGGCGACGGATATTATAACGGACGGATATATACAAACTTGAATGTTATAGGTACTTACTGGTGTTGAAGACATGCAAGGCTCAAGGTAGACCATGATTCCGTTTGATCCACTCCACTTTTTGATACATTGTTATCTAATAAGAAATTATTTATGAAATATTTTCAATAACAACGAGGGCTCGTGCTTAAAGTGGGCAATGGCGTTGCGGGTGTCCATGCGGCGGCGGTAATCGCTTACCATCAGGCGAAACGTCTGCTCGTTTGCCCCCTATACAATAAAAACAAAATAACATAGGTACCTACAGCAATCAGACCAGGTTAATAGCTGTACTGATAACTTCGAGAGTCGTAAAGGTCTTACTCACTTCTTTCCAATACAATAGGTACCTAACTATTTGATATTTATATCAAACAGTTAGGTACCTATTGTATTTTTAAATACGTTATAATACTTACTACTGTTTGTATTGGAACATTTAAAACTTTTATGCTCTGATAGATTGCTATCCCACCATTTTTGTTTATCGTGTGTATGGCTATGTGTATTCTTGCATCGCATAAGTTTCTGTTCGTATTTGGTTGTCTTGTTTAGACTGCGTTCGAGATACCTCAATGTCTTTTGAACATTTTGAATGCTGTTGATGAAGTTTTTTTGATGACCATTCAACTGTAATGGATAGATACTGAAGATAAGTGTTCAAAGGATTATTTTATTGTGGGTACCTACTGTTGGCTAGCTGAAAATACCAACGCATCATATTTTAGTTAGGTATATGAAAGGGTAATAAATAAGTATACTCCATCTGGATGGTGACAGATTAAGAACACAGAATGTCACCACTCCTATTCATTTTATGGGTACCTAAAAGGCTACTTAGGCCACAAAATAAGCAGGGCAATATCACTGCAAACAGAAGGAGAACTTGAATCAATTTCGTTCCATAAAACCCAACATAGTTCAGGTCATGAAGTTGTTTGCTAACTTAGCTGTAATAAAACTGTACTGATGTAAATGTTTCTGACGCTACTGCTGAGATTACAGTATATTAATGGTTAAATAGTTATATTCATTGTTCATTTTCTATATTGAGACTCATCATTGACGACGGCGGCTGTTATTTTTTTTTTTTTTATTGAATAGTGGGCAAACGAGCAGACGTATCACCTGATGGTAAGCGATTATCGCCGCCCATGGACACCCGCAACACCAAAGGTGTCACAAGTGCGTTGCCGACCTTTGGGGGATGGGGGAGGGGTTGGGGTATGGGCCTCCGGTATCCTCACTCACTCGGTGAAACACAGCGCAAACGCTATTTCACACCGGTTTTCTGTGAGGCCGTGGTATCACTCCGGTCGAGCCGACCCATTCATGCCGAAGCATAGCTCTCCCACGGTTACAAGTTACAAGCAAACGTTATTAAGAGATGATAAGAGAAAGTCAATATAAATCCTGGAACTTTCAAAAGCAGAGCAAATGGGTCTCTCTTGAATAGTCGTACACTGTTCTGTCTTCCTCACTTTCTGTTAGAGTTGCTAGCAAACTTATATCATAGCCAATAGTGATTATACACCATCCTATGTAAGGGTGCAGCAAGACGAGCGTATTTTTTTAATTTACGAGTTGCCTAATTTCAGTCGCGTAATTTTGCATCGTCGTCTGAAGAGTTTTGATTAGATATATCGATATATGCTACGAATATTTCAACATCATCAGCCCGTTGCAATCCACTGCTGATCATAGGCCTCCGGGCCTCCCTAAAGAACATGACAGAGCCCGGGCCGCTCCTTTTGCACAGTTTTGAAAGTTATAGTAAGTAAATTTAAGTGGCAATGGGCTGGTCACATTTGTCGTAGAACCGATAACTGAGGGAGTAACAGCCCTCCGCAGACTACAGACTTTTAATCGGGCTGTTAATAAAAACTGTATGGACAGTGCCCACACTACACCGATCAAGCACAACCTGATCGAAATATCAGGCGACTAAAAACTTTGTAGTCTGCGGGGGCTTAGTGTTCTGAAGTTGAGACCGCCTCTTGGCAAACACGTTTGTATGAAATAAAAATTTAACTTACAGGAGCATTGTTTACTTCAATACACTTAGCTTTACTGGGTGAGAAAATATTATTTCGCACACCAACACTTTGCATTTCATAATCGTTGTTAATTTTCATTGTAATAAAAAGTGCTGTAAAGATGTCAAAATTGGCATTTGTTGTGAATTTTTTATGAATATTTGGGCACAACCACGAGTTATTCATAGACAAGTTGTTTTAATTTATCCGAACTTTGGTTTAACAAGAATGTTTACCATTCCAAAACGTCCCGAGTTCGAGTCAATTGTAGTAGTTTTTCAGGGATTAAGACTTAGTCGCTCTGATTAAGACTTTTTATGTAGACGTAGGAGAAAATATTACGATAGACACCTTCCAGAAGAGCTTAGTTTGGGCTCCGTTCACTATCATCATCTGGAGATTCATTTGGAATTATCATCCACACTGATCTCCTAGGGCTAGGGGATTTATTTAGAAGTTATATAGACACAACGTCCATTTGAATCCCCTGTTTAAGTCGAGGGGAATTTATATGGATTTTTTGATCCTAGTGGATGGAGCCTCGGTTTGTAGAGGCTAGCAAGTGGAATATGCCTGATTCATAAAGTAACGTTTCATTATTTCAATGTAATTCATTTATTTCTGTCTCCTCAATTATTTGCTCACGAGTATGTGGCTACCTACAGTACTGAAGGCTTTTCAAAAACCCTACCTGCTCCACGGGATGCAAGTCGATCAATTTTTGTGCTCTGTAGTGGTATTGAGTTTGTTGTTCAGTATTTTTTGTACCCTTTTTTGAAGATAAATATTAGATACTTCGCCTCTGCTCCATGCCTCCGGTTTAGTGGCAGTATGAATGACATAATTAAATAGTTTTGATTTCACACTATGCTCTATAAATCTATATAAATATATCTTACATTAAAATGATCATCACGATAGTAGTAGTACTTTGAAACTTCGGTATCTTAAAATATTTGTACCTAATGTATTTTAGGTTCGTTTGTGATCTGTATAGCAATAAAAACTGAAACGCTTAGAGGAAACCAACACGGGGCGGGATATGTGAATTGTGACGTCATCCGAAACGTGCCCTAAGTAGTGCCGTTTGAAGTTTATGTGTCGACCGTTGCTACTACTGGTCACTGGTAACCGTAGTTGGTTTGTCCGGTGGTGGCAATCAGATACAGACACCGGTCGCTACTTCTGGCCACAATTCGTCACTTGTTTTCCATCAGTCCCACAATAGACGTCGTGGATGGCTTGTATCGCATACAGGAGACAGACTCCGAACGCAACTCTCCATTTGCGCAGCTCAATACAATTGTAAGGAACTTTGTTAATATTGCTTGTGTCTTCAACTGAGGACTTCTACTTTCCAGTTACCGACACCGAACACTTTTTGATCGTCATGAGTATGTGTTAAGTGAAATTAACTGGACACAAAAAATGTATACGTATGCGCAGGGAGTGGATGATTTCAAACTAAATATTTATCGGTAGCTTGTATCTGACACAGGACACAAGTATAATTTTAAACTTCAGTTTGAATCAGCTTTTTTATATTTTTGGATAGTACAAGTCAGAGGCGATCTTTGGAGGTGGCTAATAGGGTAACCGCTCGAGGCCTCTCGCACTCGCAACATTCCAAGTAGGACAAATTTTCAATGGAAACTGTTATTGGCTATGATTTTATGATCAAGCAGAAGTATACCGGTCCAGGGCCTCCTAATGAGACATTCGCCCGAGGCTTCTTATGTCTGTGAAAGTGACCGCAACGTGCACTAATCTGATTGGTAGGTTAATGAAGAAGATGATTGAGAATAGGGGAAAGGTAAGGTGATTATAAAATCAAAAACTTCATAATTTATCAGATGCTTGATTTAACTACAACAAAAAGCATAACGTTTTAATAACTAAATCAGTCTAAAAATATTCTCCTGTGTTATAACTACAACAACTCAAATATTTCATCTAAAAGGTTAAAAATGTACACTACATTCGTGCGTTTGTTTATTGTATTAACTAATATTGCTTTTGACTAGTCTACTCATTTTGTACACAACAGATGCAGTAATAAAACAATTTATTATACAAAAGTAAATATAAATTTACCAACATATATAGTATTATGCCCGGTTCCTATATTTAACGAATCGTCATCGTGTAAAAATTTTCTACAACCGACTACGAGTCGTAAATACCTTTCCTCATTTTATTTTTATAGGAAAGATTTTAGCTTACGCCCCGTATAATATACTAATATTCGTACCTAGAACGGATCGTTTTTCAAATATAGGAACTGGGCAGTAATATACAATTACTGCAGTATAATAATACAAAATAAGTTAACCTAGTAAGTTGGTATGTTACATTTAAAGATGTAACGTTTTGATAATTTTCTTATGTACAACGGAAATCAAAATCAATATTCCAAAGATTTGTACACGAAAAATAAATAACATGATTAATTTGGTTTACATTGATATGGAAGACATCGTTCAACGCCTGGCAACACGCTGTATATAACAAATATAAACACTCAATAATACATTTAACAGTTTAACAATAACATTGTGACATACAAAAGTTATATGCACAGTAATTTGCCTTGTTCTGTATTAACTATAAAGATAACATTAAAAACAAGTGTGTAATGCACCTTATAAACGTAATTATTAAGGCCTGCTCTAATAACATGATTACTTTTAAAAAAAAATAACGATAGTGATCTATATCTCTTTAATTTCTGATAAATAAAATCTGTTTACCGAATTTGTACTAGGCCGTAAGCAACTGCGATCATTGCAATAATGTCAAAAATAAATGAAAATAAATAAGTATCAATATTTATTTTACACTTATTTAACGTGATTTCGTTTCAATTCATTACTTTTACATATTTACAGTGTACAAATTTAAAAAATTGAATAACAATTTATAATACTGTTTATAGGTACTATTGCTTTGTATAGGCACTTCGAATATAGCTGCAAGATTTGCAATATAGTTGCAATAATAACACCACAACAGTAAACTAACAATTCAAAACAATATATACCTACTCTACTGAATAGTAAATAAATTTGGCTCATATTATTTTGGCAAAACAGATTCAAAATGTCTTTTTAAAAGTATCGGTTATGTTGGTAATTTGTGAACATGGTATTCTTTGGTATATATTAATTCCGACTCCGAAATGTAATATGTCGTCGGTCCAATTGTACAATCATGAGCGTACCCAGGTTGGGGCAGAGTGGGGCGCTTGCCCCACCCTTGACCCAGACTCTCACTAGTTTTTTTTAAGTGACAAATATGCTGGTTACGCCCATGAGTATAATGTTACCTGTCGTTATGACAGGGTCATGACGATGTACAGTCTGTCGACAGCTGACGTTTAGATGTACCACTGATAGGGCGGGAAGTATAATCATCAACAATAATCATTCACACAACACTAATATCTTAAAGAAGGTAAGGTTTGCAGTAACAATGCAAAGAAATTGAGCTTTTGGAAAATTTCACTTACATTATGACTATTGAGATCCACAATCACCTGTAGATTACTTAATTCTGTTTTTATAATCTATGCAGTTTTGAGATTGAGATTTGTATCACAATTTATAAAACACATTTCATTATTATACTAGTACTTTTTTAATGTTTAGTAGATTTGAAAAAATATTAGAGTCTTTGAAAACTTTGGTCAATGTTACAGTTATAGCAAATTAATAATTGTGTTCACAATAAAACCATATGTCTAGCTTCCTTCTAGAGAGGTGGAGGAAGGTTTACTCTATTTTAAAAGGACAATGACGCTAGAAAGAGCTAACAGAAATTGAAGACCCGATGATCTTCGTGCCCGGCGTGTAATTGTACCAGTTTCCACAGGCAAAAAATCATTTCATTCACATCAACACTACTTAGGATCTTCTTAATACAAAATAAGAAGTGGTAATGACGCATTTTGTATAAAGATCATGTCATTTACTGTGATGTAATCGTAGATTAACCTTTGCATACAGTGTTGGGTTACACTAGCAAGAACTGGATAGAAATTGGCACTCCTATACTCCTCACTGTTGGTGAAGAAACTAATTTTATAGATTAAGCCTGATTACCTCATTGAATCAGTACCTAATTTCGTTAAAAATATTACCTACCTGGGCTTTCAATGTTAAAATTTAGTAAACTACAGATGATTGTGACTTATGCTACCGACAACATTCGTGTTCCCGCATATATTTAATAGACTTAAGGGACTTAAAGGGATTTGGTGATGTTTTGGAACAGTCGTTTGCCCCACCACGTCTCGAGGTCAAAAGGCTCGAAGTCGCGTAGGACGGAGCTTGGTTCATCGTCATGGTAGTATAGGTTCGATGGAGGGGTTGGCGATGAGCTCTCAGATTCTGTAAAAAAGAAAAATATATTAGTGAGTAACATTCTGTGTGTGACCATAGACCGACTCTTAGAACTTGAAGTTTGGTCTAAAATCCATCACGACATGATACTTGATAGACATATTAATCAAAGCTGGCCAAAATCTTCTTCCTCTTCAAGTGCTGTTGATTAATCATAGTAGGAAAGATTTAAGAACACCAGAAATAAATATTGAGAAGCAAAAATTAAAATGGAACCAACACAAACTCAACCTTTAAAATCTCCTAATAATTGTATACATTATGTAGAAATTACTAAAATTGATTATATGTGATGAATGACCTAATTACAATATGCCATAATATTGTGATATTAATTACTTGAAAAACAGCAACACAGAACCTGAACACTATTTTATAATAATATTATGATTGCATCATGACATTGTTTAAATAATAATGGCAAATAAATCTAGACATAAGTAAGTACCTACGTCTTTGTATTATGCAGCGATTCTGTAGTAAATCAATAAAACATGAAATGCAATTCAAGAACAATGCGAAAATTGTGTTTTGTTAAGGTATTTTATGCGTTGTCTGCATATGTCTTCATCGCAACATAAAGTAGTCTAATTACTTCTCCAAGGTTCAATCTATCTCTGTACCGAAATTCATACAAATCGTCTCAGCGGCTAAGCTGTAAAAGCGTAACAGACAGAGTTACTTTATAATACATATTATTAATGCTAAGCGAATTCGTCTGTCAAAAGTGCTCTTTTATTGTTTATGGTTGAATTTAAACCACAGAACTCCAGAATAATGTTTATTTGGCAGTAAAATCAGCATTTTACAATTCGGTGTAATTGTAAACCAAAGACAAAAACAAGAACAGAATATAGAATAGAGCATAGAGTACAACAATCTCAATTGAAATATCCAAAAATGCATTCATTAACATAGGTCAAAACCGCCTGTATAAGTAAAAACCTATTTACAGCATTGGAATATTAAAGCATTTTGCTGAGTACAAATAAATATGCCCATGATCTAGTACATAAATAGGACAAACAGAAGTGATAAGTGTACACCATTGAGCTATTCTACATCATGAACTGATTCAATTGGTTTCAATTGTGTACAGAACGGCATTATATCAACATTTGTGGCACCATTAATATTTATCTATGTCACTTTGCAAGTCTCAATGGACAAAGTTATTTGACTTGATAATTTATTGTTTGTGAAACTGTTCTTAATTTAAATATCAGATGATCTTTGTAAACTTTCGTTTTTTTTTACTACCAAAATCAATCTTACTGGCTGATGGAAGCAATGAGTACAATTTAAGAATTAAGATTATGTAAGAATTATAATATACACAATATTGCAGAGGGTTCGCGCGCTGTATGAAATTGACAATAGAGATCCTTTGATTATGAGAGAGAGCCAATAAATGGTCTGAAAAGTTGCCAACCTCAATTTAAAGATAGCAACACATGTTAACAAAAACTAGTGATAGTAATTGTGCACCTTTCTATTTGCATAATTCATCGCTGGGAGTAGTGTACAGAGTTTTATAAGACAGTAGGAATAGAAAATATGGCCTTGTATTATTGTTAGGTCAGATTTTTTTCAGACCACCCACATGTCCAGCAGTGGACTGTTAAATGCTGATAATGAATTTTACTGCCTCAGTTGTGCAGTGGTAGCATATTCGACAGCTGTGCTGGAGGTCTTGGATTCCAATCTCGGGTCGGACCCAATCTTTGTATGAACTCTAACTATTTGTTTTGAAGTTTGAGTGTTTGCCATGTATTTACAAAAAAAAGGTATATATATATATTTATACCCATAATATAGGCCCTGCTTTATTTGGGACTAGATGGCGTTGTGTTAGATGTCCGAAATATTTAGTATTAATGATTAAAGGGTGACCTTATAATAATAATAATAATAATAATAAAAACTTTATTTGAAAAACACAACACACAACCAAAATACAGATTTTCAAACACATTAAAAAATATTAAAATAAGATTTTAACAAATACTTTTTTTTTTGAGACTGCAACATTTCAAACGTCAATCAAAGGCAGATTACGTGGCATTGATGACGCATAATAATGTGCACTCTCTCAAACATTCAATAAATGATGGATTTTACATTAAAAGTTTAGGCGACCAACAATAAATTCATCCACACAAAATGTACACAACAAAACAAGCCTCCTAAACTGACTAACCATGACAAGTGGTTGTACGCCGCGCTTAACAAAAAGGTGGACTCTCAGCATACTCTGCGATGGGCACAGCCCATCCCAGTACTGATTTTCAGCGCCCACCGCAGCAGTCAATTTGACGCCGACAGGCACCGCCACCATCAGAGGTTCCATCTGTTGCCATTTCTACTTACAGATTAATTCAAACAATCAATATTTGTCAAGAGATGCTACTATCTATGTGATCCCATGATATGTTCCTTTATAAACACTTATACAGTTTACTGTTCTTAACGACTATACTCAAAGCTACAAACAACAACTTTCAGAGATCAATAGCAAGTAATTAAAACTGTACAAGTAACCAAAACAGAAAACAAGACTCAACCAAACATAAACCTACCAGAAACCCTCACCCCGGGACACATCAGACATATGGAGACAAAATTAATGTGGTAGCAACCTGCTCTTTATGAGTAAAGGTATGAATCTAGTAGTATTCTAACGGTAAGAAATAATGGTCATACCTTCTTCTGTTTGCTGGTCAAGAAGATATTTCCTAAACCTTAATTTAAAAGAGAATATAGAAGTTAAATCCCTAATTGGCGGTGGTATGGAGTTCCAACATCGTGTTGCTGCATATTTAAAGCTACCACGGAACGCAGTAGTTCTATGTCCCGGTATGCTGAGCGCTCCAGCCGATGGCCTGATGGAATACGAGAGGTGGCTACACCTCCAGTCTATCTTCTCACGTAAATAGGTAGGATTACTTTTTTTTATCACACCAAAAAGCAATGTGGCTAAATGCAGCCTCCTTCTAGCTTCCATCTTTAGTATGCTATGGTCGTTTATAAATGGTGTTACGTGATGACGTCTGGGGACATTAAAGCAGTAACGAGCGCAGGCATTCTGGACCCTTTGTATTAGATTCTTTGTTCTGACTAGTAAACAGGGACCATATACCACATCACAGTAGTTAAATTTGGATAATACTAGGGTGTCCACTAATTGCTTCCTTAAAGGTATACTGAGGTAGTCACGGATGTTATATAACATTTTGAGTCTATAAAAACAATTCCTGACAGTGTTATTTATATGAGCTTCAAACCTGAGCTCGGGGTCTATTAGCAGCCCCAAATTATTCGCTTCTTGTACTCTTAAAATTGTCTGTCCATTTATAATAATTTTAGGGTCATTTTGGAGCATAGACTGGATTTGCCCCCCACTACCCAACATCATAAATTTTGACTTTTTTGGATTCAAAACCAATGAATGCTCTACAGACCATCTAACCACCCTCTCCAAATCTTCATTTATCCTGTTCACTGCAGAACCCGTTTCATTGGGTTTAAAAGACAATAACAGTTGAGTATCATCTGCATACATGTGATACCCACAGTTCAGAAAACAATCAGTTATGTCAGCTGTATATAGTATAAATAAAAGGGGCCCCAATATGGAGCCCTGTGGGACGCCCCTGGTCACTGCCAGGGGGGGGGAAGACATAACCGATCCATCCTCCCTGTGTATTTCTACATGTTGTGACCTATTTGAGAGGTAGCTGTGAAACCACTGTATCGAGTTATGGGCAAATCCGTAATACGCCAACTTGGACAATAGCAAAGATGTATCTATGGCGTCGAATGCACGGGAGTAATCTAGCAGTGTGAGTATAGTTCCCTCTCCATGATCCCTAGCTTCCAATATGGTACCTATAACATCACTCAAGGCTGTTGCAGCTCCACGTCCTTTCCTAAAACCAGACTGTTTATCTGGAAGGATGCTATTGTCCTCAAGGTATTTCCTGACCTGTGTGTACACCACTCTTTCCAGCACCTTGGACAAACAGGGTAGTATGCTGACAGGTCGTAGATCCATGGTTGTGCTTGGTGCACTTATTTTAGGTATAGGGCGGACAATAGAGTGTTTCCACCTACTGGGGAATGTATGACTGGTAATGGAAATATTAACAATGGTTGTGATAATGTCCAATGTGTTCGGTAGTGTGAGTGTGATCATGTCTATGTTTATTTTGTCTATACCCGTTGCACTCGACTTAATGTTGTTTAAAATAGTGAGTATAGTACTTTGGTCCACAGGCTTCAGCTCAAAATGTAAGTTTGGGTTGTATCTGTGAAACTCATAATAAGTCAACTTGGACATTACCACCCCACCCTCACTTGGGAACTTTAGAAAATCTTTGTTAATTTTATCTGGATCATTAAAGTGATCTGGCAAGAATTTAGGTTTATGTGATGTAAGTACAGTGCTTTTTAAGTTGTTCCATAAAGTCTTTGGATTATTTATATTCTTATTGATGTTCACTGAGAAGTATACAGATTTTTCATTAAATAATGCTATTTTAGCTTGATGTTTGAGATCCAAATAATATTTCTTTCCTGATAGTGATTTTGTCTGCTGATATGTAGTCCTAGCCTTGTCCCTTAAGCTGAATATTAGTTTAATGGTGTCTGTTATCCACGGGGTGCTCTCCCCCTTAAATAATGTATGCTTTAGAGGAGCATGGTGATCAAACAGCTGCAAAATATATTTTGATAATCCTTCCACCATGTTGTCCACCCCATCCTGCAAAGCCAAAGCCTGCCATGGAACATTCTCCAGATCCATGCTAAAAGGGACCTGCAGAATGCTCTTAAATGGTCTATATGTAACCCATCTGGGTTTGACTTTTTCTTTCCTAAACACCGACTCACATGTTACTATGGAGTGTTGACCTAAGTCGGGAACATAACTCACTACAACATTTCTCACACCAACATCTGTACATATCACATCTATTAAGGTGCTACTATTTCCTGTGAAATGTGTTGGAGTGTTAACCACTTGTTGCATGTTGGTATAGTGTAAAAAGTGCTGCAGTTTCATAGTGTTTGTGCTGCACCCATCCAGCATATTGATATTAAAATCACCTAAGAGAATAATGTAATCATAAGGGGCCAGTGCACTTATGCTGTCAGTTAAACTGTCTATGAACCTGTCAATTAACAACCAGGGGGGTCTGTAGGCTGTACCCACTAAAAGCTTTCTTCCAGCTATGGTTAATGAAAGCCAATATTGTTCTACCTCTCTATGGGTAGGGTGCCTTCTATTTTGCACTTTGATTCCATTTTTTATGTAGTATCCTACACCCCCACCGCGACCATCCCTAATAGAATTAGGTCTTGGAATGTGCCTCAGCCTATAACCTGGCACTGTCGGCGCCCTACCCTCCTCACCTGGCCTCAACCAAGTCTCATTTATGGCCATGATGTCCACCGAGTGCAGATTCATTGCCACCAAAAACTCATCATGCCTAGTCCCCAGAGAACCTGCATTAAAAAGACCAAACTTTAGAAACTTGCTACGGGTCATTATAACATGACATAGAGGTATTAAATTTGCAATGTAACAAGTTAACTAAAGTTAGTAATTGTATGTCATTATAAGCCTTTATTTGCCACATGCAGGCAGTCATCACGCAAACCACAATAGCATTAGATTTTATATAAAAATTGGTATATATTGCAATCAAAACCAAGTGTATGTTCTTGTTTGTGATTTCCATTATGAGTAAAACCCTCATGGAAAAATTGTTATTATAATATAAAAATTTATAGCTCACTACAACCATTTCATTCAGTCTTATTTTTGTTATTACTGGTATATAAATGTGTAAATTTAATTTGTAAATATTTACATGTAAGAAAGGCCTATAATCTATCCTAGCTAAATATGTTCTGTAAATAGTTTTATATAATTTTAGGCAAATAATTATTTGTAAAAGTGTATTCAGTTTTATAATAATTATTGTTATGGCATATATAAATATCAGCAACATCAACACAAAGGTGGCCCAATTCAGGAAACACTCATATGATCTGCACTGTATACTCAATATATTATCTGGTACATATATGTAATATAGTTGGTACAATATCATACATACATACAATATACACGACACGGGTACACAGAGACACTCAAACATAACTACTATTTTTTCACAGTTGTGGCAGCTTCCTTGCCAAAAATCTGTTCGAGATCATTCTCCGAACGAACTACATACATGCGTTTTCCATCAGCTTCCCTTGTCAGCACCCTACCGCGACTCGTCCAGGTGAACCTCCAGCCCATAGCAGCAGCCGCCCGTCGGGTGCGATAGAACAGATCTTTATTTGTTCTTGTGAGTCTCTCGTTCACGTAGAAGCGACGTGCCGGCGCGTCGATGCCGAGGTCCGCCGAAGTGGCCCCGCGTCTCACACGCGCGCTCCGAAGCATCTCGTCCTGCAGCCCGCGCCGCGCCAACCGCACCACGATGCGGCGGCACCGCACTGAGCTCCCCGACGCGCCCGACTCACGCGACCGCTCCACACGGGGGCCTACACGCTCCGCAAACACTATGTCCCGTGCCTCCAAGGTTATCCCTAACTTTTTACCCACCAGTTCCACAGTGTGAATCACGTTTTCACCAGGGCTCTCAGGAATGTTCGAGACCTCAATATCAGAGAGCAGCAGTTCCTGCTCTCGTTCGTTGAGCTCCATTTGCAACTGCTTCACCGTGTGCTCCAACTGGTCCACCACAACTCCGGGTGAGGCAGCCTGCTTCCTCTCCACATCCTCCAGCCGACTCTCCAGGCTGTCGACCTTTTTTCTGGAAGCAGCTATTGCCTGACGCAGGTCATTCATCTCGAGACGAATCTCCCGCAGCTCTGTCTTCACATCCTCCCTCATCTCCCTCACTTCCGATCTCATTAGCCTTAGTTCGCGGACAATGTTAACAGTCTGTTCGTCTTTATCCGCAGAGCCAGTGGCAGACTGAGAAGAGTCATATGAGCTAACGGGAGTACTCTTACTATCGTCTTCACAATTAGGCTGGTCGCGGTCCTTGCCAAGCCCTCCCATGCAGTCCTGGCATTGCCATTCCTTATTCGCCCTTGTCATGTTAACACACGATAGATGATGTTTTTTTGTACACCTGCAACATACAGCTATACTCTTGGCAGAAACGAATTTACCACAGGCCGCACAGTTAGCCATTCTGCCCGTCGATGACTCTGTACTCTTCAAAGGATCAATGAGATATCGGTTCGTGGTCAAGGTATTTCACAGGTTAAGTATAATTCGACAACAGATGGCGCCGCTGTCAACAAATAGTCAATGCTCCGTTTCAGGTTTACTGTAAGGGATTCTCACTTGGCTGTTAAGTAACACTGTCACTGCAGACCCAGGCACACAAGATTAAAGTTCAAACTATAACAAAGCTTACGTTTAAGTTAATATTGATTTTTTATTTTATATTAAAGGGTAGATGTATTTTCTGATCTGATAAGTATTCCTGTTGTTAAGTCTATTTATAATTATAGAATATTAAACGTCTTGAAAACACTGTATATTTATCATTTGAACACACCAAACTTTAGAAACTAATAAATTATAGAAACAAACTGAGTATTTTATTTTCGAAAACAGATGCAAACATAGAACGCAACCGCTACCTTCGACGTCACTTTGACGTATCTTATCTTTATTTAGAAGCTTTAATTATAAAAAACTATATTGTTATTAGAGACAGAGGAGGTTGTTGTATAAAAGGTTGTATCTCAAGTAGGTCTAATGTCACATTTAAATTAGGATTACTTATGATGAAAAATGTATACACCCTATATAGTACACATTAAAATAATATGAAAAGGTGACTTGACTTAGCTTAGCTTTTTTCTTATCGTAGGAGGGGTTTGAATATTAAGGGAATTATTCCATACATATAAACAACATTATTTTTACCAGTTGTGCTTGTTGGTGATGATGGTTCACTTTCCACAATGGCTGATTGAGTCCAAGCTGAAATTGTTAACATTAATATATTATCTTATATATAACACAACTTAATCTATACTAATATTATAAAGCTGAAGAGTTTGTTTGTTTAAGCGCGCTAATCTCAGGAACCGCTAGTCCGATTTGAAAAATTCTTTCAGTGTTGGATAGTCCATTTATCGAGGAAGGCTATAGGCTATATATCATCATGCTAATACTAATAGGAGCAGAGCACCAATGTAGACTGTTTCAAAAAGGGGCGAAAAAATTCACGCTACGGGCAAAAGAAGACGCAAACGAGGTTGCATGGGTCAGCTAGTGTAATATATTAATGGTCCCTATTAATATTGGATTTGCTAAAAGACTATTTTTCAGTAGAGCACTTCAAATGTTGTTTTATTGGTATACAAAACAGTCAAGTGTAAATTTGAGCATCCGTATTTCTTTAATTGTTTTTTGAATGTTAAATCAATATTCGAACAGCACCAGTAAGTAAAGTAGTCTTTTTGCAGTTGATATGGTATTTTGTATCAGTGATAGCAGAACACTGATTCCTAAGTCACAGGATCAACTAGTTTAGGAGTCAGGTTTGACCCTTCAATATAAAATTTAGCTAAATAAGTTTTGAGTAATGTCAAAAGTTTTTGTATTTATAAATATTTTTATTGTAATCATCATAAGAATTTAAAAAATAATAAAACTGTTTATAATTTAATACACACAATTTTGATATACATATTGCTGTCTATTTTTTAAACCATATAATGATACATTGGAGTATTTTCCAATTAGATATTTAGTGAACATTATTTGACATCATGAAGTAAAACATTAATAATATAATTATAATAAAATCTGTGTGATAATCTATTAGGTAATATATTTTATACTGATGTAATCTGTGTTTTTTAGTCACATAAAAAAAATTGTTGCAGTATTTTACAGATTACCTAATTAAAATAATATTGTCACTTACTTTCACTGATGAATCTAATGATTTCCTCATGCTGTGGTGTTAGTACCTGGTGTGGTATTCTTTGGTGTGCTGTCTTTCTACCGTTGGAATGAAATGTTGGTCTGGGCATACTGAAATAAAAAAACAATAAAATAACTTAAAATATTATCGTATTTTTTTTCACAAAATATTTTATGAGTTAATTTCTTACAAGATAACCAAAGTTCTAATTTAATATTATCGATGAGCATCTAATATTATAGGCTTGTCCTAATTTATATAAATATAGAAAAATATCAATTAGCGGTCCGAGAGGTTATGTAAAAACAGTGATGAAATCCACAAGCTAACTGAGTAACTTAAACTACGGTGAAATGACACATACTTAATTATTTCTCCTTTCTCAGATTCTTCAGACTTTCTGTTATGGTCTTTGCGGCAGTCCAATCTTTCTAAATTCTGTGGGAGTCCTGCAAATGATAATAGTTTGCGAAATTTCATCTCACATGATCACTGACAAGTTTTAAGTTCATACGAACGATATAGCGGTGATATATACCTCGTCGAGTTTTGGCTACAATTTTACTAGGTCCTTTGGAAACAGTATACATCTTAAAATTTCACACAGAAATTAAAAAAATAAACGCAAAAACTGCACAAGACTAAAATTACGAGACTATCTAGACACAGATTACTTTATATTAACAACGAGTTGCCACATAAAATTATTCAACTTTCAACATGATTTGTAGTGTTACCATGCTGAACCTGTCATTAGTCGGACTCGACAAAACTGCCAATGAGGTGTTCTTTGTAAATATTTTCTTTTGTAATGATGCATTTTTTGTAAAGAAGTCAGCATTATGTAGTATTACCCATAATTCTTCATTGTGCATACATTTAGGAAGACATACAACGTAAAATTATATAAGCATTTTTAAGATCATACATCTAATGAAATCACACCACTTAAACTTTTAGTATTCGTATTTGTCTTTATAAAAAAAAATCTTCTACAATCGTGGTATTTCGTTAAACATTTACATGAAACTAATTACATAATTTATCAATAAAAACGATTTTTTTATTATTTACAGCACTGGACACTAGATGGCTCTTTATCAAATTTTTATGTAGTGCAACCGAGAAGTACATGCAAGTGTTGAGGCATCAAATACATATTTGATACATCTAACACACAACGCCATCTAGTCCTAAGCTAAGCAGAGCTTGTGTTATGGATGTATATTTATAAATATGTGTTTATATCAGTTGTCGAGTAAATACATACATATTATACATAGAAAACACCCAAACTCCGAAACAAATATTTGCAGATCATACAAACATTTGGTTCGACTCGAGGATCGAACCCGAGACCTTCAAGTACAGCTACCACTGCACCTCCGAGACAGTCGAAAATTAGTTACATTATAATTATTTTACTTTTACACAACTCTTTTACTTTTATTTGCACAACTCTTTTTTTTAAATTAAAAGTAATTCTTTTATTTTAAAAATTTGTTAGGGTGAGCTTTAAAAAAAATAGGGGCACAATTATAATTGGTGTGCGTTACCGTTTATTAAAGTTTTGCCTTAGAGACGTGAAACAGAGTAATTTAATTACTAATGGCAAAATTTGGTAATTGTAGAAATTAGGATCAGAGATAATCGGCAAAAATATATTTTGTTGAACTGAATGTGCAGAAGGATAAATGTAGGTACAGCACCTTACAAAAATAATATATTTATTTTATGTACTGGTAAACGAATGCACGAAACATCTGATGATCCGTCTGTTGATAGACACTTCTCCATGGACATAGGATGGCAAAGAGTTAAGAATAAATTGGAGTTTTAGGTGTTAATTTTTTAAGATCAATGGTTAATCAATTCAAGTTATATGTCTGATCAGGACTTTTCTATTAATTGTCTGCGTATTAGAACAATCTACTACTTCTATAACTTACTACAAAAACGTAATCAAGGAATCATTATGAAACATTTGGTTCAAAATATGACTAGATGCAACTGAGAGTTGCAACAAATAAGTTTTGAATACGCATACACACACACATATATGTATGTATGTATATGTTCCCTAAATTACATATCTAGCATGTACCATTGCCATAGAGTAGTCCCAACCGAGCGACGCTACCGCTAGTAATAAATACATTTTAGCATTTATGGGGTTTTTATAAACTTTTCTTAATGAAAAAAATAAATCATTGAAGTACATCGAAATATTATAGGTAGAGTAAACGATACCGAGTTTGCTGTAATAGAAATTCAATTTCAATAAAAAATTATTGCCTACTTACATTACACTTTTTCTCACAGTTTGCAAAGAAAAGTTGCACTCACACGTTTGCAAATGAATATAAAAAAATATATAAAACTGTAATGTTTTATTACGAATGCGTTCACATTAAGCATACAGGAAGGAACATAGCATGCTGCTAATGCTTTCCGGGAGTGTCAATTTAAAAATGTCGACAATTCGACAATAATAAAATAATTAACCATCGACGAGATCGCGTGCAGTATTTGCCCAGGAAGTTTGCATGTAGGTAGATATTAGTGTCATAAGTGTTTTTTTTATCGGGAAGGAACAGTCGGTGTGGATTGCAAAATGGTTTTTCTTTCTCTATTTTCACGTTGCTTTGACATTTAAGCAGCTAATTAACGTACGTGGCTGGCTCGAATCTGATAATTGACTCGGCACGGTAGACCATAGTCAGTGGTCTCACAGAAGTTTGGTCGACAATCGAATGTGCCTAACTTTGAATAGTTTTCATTACTCGAAATATTAAAAACAATCATTGAAACTCCAAAATCGAGTTCAATATTGTATGCAATAACTTATGAAGCTTTATGAGTTTATGGTACAACCCTCTCACAGAAGACCAACTTAAAATGGTCGTCATTTTTCAATTTGTGCTGTTGTGTTTCGTTGGTGAGAAAACTGAGGCCCAATGATATATATAAGTATATTAAAAGGAAGACATAGTGTGGGTCACCATGCTGCATTGTTGCATTACCTTCATTCGCAATGAGTATGGAGTATGGTGGTTAGCACTCTTGATTGTGCTTATACTTTCCTTCAGGGAGAGTATAGTGACTTTGGTAGGGTCAAGCATTAAATAAAAGCGTAAAACAAAGTTACTTGGCAGGTTTATTTATTTAGATTGAAGACGTAATTAAAGTAATTTTTGAAACGGTAAACTATATGAGGGACAAGGTTGCCTGCCAATTTCATTGACGATAAAAAGATGCAGCTAAAACTAAACTTTGGGTGTCCAACCAGTTATCCCCAAAAACCGGGACATAATAATTTTGATTCCAAAAGCAGGACTTCCCGTTAAAATGGGATGTCTGGCAACGCTGGTGCAATCATACAAACGACGCATATATGTTGTCGTTTGCATAACCCTGGTCCCTGGGTATACACAACAGGTTTTCTGCTCGAAACAAAATTTAGAAACTAAGCCCTCATTAAATAAATAATGAAAAAAAAAATTGGAATCTGAAACAAATTGACATATTTATCAGTACTCAATTGTTTATTTATAATTTGGAGCTTGAATGATGTGGGGTGGTATCGGTTCGTTTTGAATTCAATGCTATGTTTATCTTTATTTGTTTATAATTGCACATAATAACAGATGATTGCACATATGATAACAATTTGGATGACTATTTGATTGATAATTTGCATCTCAGATTTAACCTTCATTCCTTGCGTATTTATTATGACCGAGATGGGCATAAACAATTAAAATTATCAATGTTATAAACTTGATTTTATGCAACTCCGACAATAGCTGATGTATTCGTATAATCTTGGTTTTTATATCTCTACAGGTTTTTCAAAAAATGCAAGAAATCTGCATTAGAGGGAATTTTTAACCGGTATTTTTTTACAGATTTATTAATTATATTTCACCTTCGTATAATAGTTTCTTGGTACTTCCTTCTCTAACAATAGGTAATAATAAGACCTTCCGCTGATCTTAAGTATTTTGATATTTCAAAATTTTAAATTTTGAATGTGGTTGAAATGGAAATGAGCCACTAATTGTTGTTTAATTATGTTTGTAAAGTTCCTGTGGCACAGAGTCTATTTCTAGTACGGGAGTTTTCTTCATAAAAAGGTGTCCCTGCAAAGTATAATTATACAATATATTTTACCGTGGGAGAGCCGGCCGACCGGAGTGATACCACGGCCTCACAAAAAACCGTATAATAGCGTTTGCACAGTGTTTTACCGAGTGAGTGAGGATACCGGAGGCCCATAACCCAACCCCTCCCCGTCCCCTTCCCCATCCCCTAAAGGCCAGCAATGCACTTGTGACGTCTCTGATGTTGCGGGTGTCCATGGGCGGCGGTAATCGCTTACTATCATATGTACGCTCGTTTGCCACTAATTCCATGAAAAAAAAAATTGCCATCTTTTTACGTCACGTCTACTACCTATCTCAACATGTCAAGATGTGTTCGCATGTCTAGACTTTCACTGCTATGGAAGACAACTTTCACTTCGAGGTCAGTCCTTTTGTTGTTCGGTTGAATAAACATTGTTGTTAACTGTTTAAAATTCTCTCCTTTTTTTTTTGATGAAATGGCAACCAGCCGGATCACTCGGATCAGTCATTTCTGCCAATGTCAAGTATTTATAGTATTCAATTATAAGTCTTCGAATCTTCAAGTCTTTGTCGTGATGAAATTAATGATAAAAAATATACAAAATGTGGATGACATGAAATGGGGACCGACTTCCGAAAAAACAAAAAACGATCTCCAATTCTCTCTTTGTTTGATGTCATTATTTAAATGTTTGATAGGTAATGTCATTGTTGTGATAATACTATGAAGCAGTTATATTTAGATAGGAGTTCTTTGTATCCATGTACCTACATAAAACATAGGTGCTGTGCTCGACATTATATAAGTACATACATACATTTATAGATTTGGATTGTAAAAGGACAGTAAGATATTTTCGAGATAATAAACCTTTAAACAAAGCTAGAATTGATAACCAATAGAAGAAGAATGTTTAGTAAATCTTTCGGGATAGTTAGAGTTAGAGAGCACGTAAAAATATCTATAACAACTGTTATTGGGAAGTAAGTGCCCTAAAATACGAGTATACTGACAACTAGTTTAATCTTCGAATTCGGTTCGCCCTCTGGGTTAGGTCCGATGCCAGTCGCTCTGTGTAAAACTGATATGCAGATATAATTGGTTGAAGTAGTAGCCTTTCTTTTTTTTTTTAACGTGTGGAAACCCCCTCGGGCCGTCACCCCGCCGGGGTTTGCGGCGGGGCGGTGTGTCGGAACCGAACCGACTAAAACCAAACGGTATGCCAACTCTGCGCTTGAGAAGGGAGGGGTCCGGGAGCTGCAGTTATTAATACGACCGGACCCCTCCCAGCGCCTGCCCGCACTGATGGGAGCACCGTCTGCTGTTAAAATCTCAATTTAGGCGACGCACGGCACACGCGTACATCGCCTCCTCGGGGTTGGACTCCGCAATACAGCGGATGAAGGGGAAAACCCGTCCCGTCCATCCGCGGCCACAGTCAGGGCGGCATGAGGCGCTGATGGCGCGCCTCCGCCGCCCGGTTTGTCCGCGGCGGATCGGGTCCGAGTGAACGTCGTCCTCTTGGGCCTTCTCCGCCGCCTCCTTCTGCGAAATTACGTCTTCGCAGAAGGTTGCGACCGCGGTAAAACTGCAATCGCTACCGGCCATGGAGTACATGATGGCCGGCAGCGAAAGATCTCCTCCTATGACTGCAGTGAGGGTCCGACGCTGCGACGTCCAAGTGGGGCAGATCGCCAGCGTGTGCTGGGCCGAGTCCTCACTGCAGTCGCAGTGGGGGCAGGCGGGACTAAGTTCCCTAGCGACCGAGTGCAGGTACTTCCCGAAGCAACCGTGCCCGGAAAGCACCTGCGTCAGTCGGAAGGAAAGAGTCCCGTGCTGCCGCCCTGCCCACTCGAGGATGACCGGCTGGAGCGCCTCCACGGTGGCAAAAGCCAGCGCGTGGAGCCTCCAGCCGGGACAACCAACGAGCCATCGCGGCTCGTCGAGCGGCTTCACGCCATTTGCGTACCTTTTCGGGCAGAGGACGATACCCGTTCTCCGCCCGGTATTCAGCCGCTCGCTGGTCGATAAACTTCGGCGCACTTCCGCCTCCAAATCCCACGGGGGTGTTCCGGCCAAGGCGCACGCCGCCTCGGTGGACACGGTGCGGTATCTGCGTATGGCTCTGACCGCCAATACTCTCTGAGATCTGCCTTATTCTGGGCGGTCAGAGCCGCCACCCACACCGGTACACCATAAAGTGCCATCGACCGGACCACCCCCGTGTAGAGGTATCTGGTTACGACGCTGGCTCCACCCAGATTGGGCAATAGTCGCCCAAGGGCAGAGACTGCGCCGACCAGCTTTGGAGCAAGCTGCCGGAAGTGCTCGTCGAAGCACAGGAACAGCAGGGCCTCCGTCTTATCCAGGGCCACCCGTAAGCCCAGCGCCTCGATGCGCCCAACCACCAGAGAGACACCCCTGGTAGCCAGGCGCGCCGCCTCCTGAAAGTTTGCCCCCGGGCTGTGTCATCGGCGTAACAGAACTTAGCTTGTTTGATTTTGCGACACCAGCGCTATACAGATCGTTAATCCTTCGAGCTGTTTCTGCAGCACTGGTGCTACGGTAGAACTTGTACTCGTAAATAAAGCGATATTTTAAGTTTTCCATTGTGCGAGATGAGGGACGCCAAAGAAAAAACCAATAAGAAAAAAAAACAAATGAAGGACAGTTTTCGAAACTCAACCATCTAAATTGATTTATACCTTTGAATTTGGAATTATTAACCAAAGGGAATACATTTCAGATAAAAGTGGCCAGTGCGACAAAACGTCAATTTGATATGTTAGGACCTATAGTCGTTCCAATACTTTATTTAACTTTTGACAGATCACGCACATAAAGTTTTGTAATAATTTTTGATACAATGTACTACAGATAATACTGTACTTTATGGGCGGGCTCCGCCTACTTAGGGATGTGTCATTCGTAATTAATGACCACAGACTATAAAAACGGTTTTGAAATAAATCGATTATCGATTATATTAATAAAACATACAATAAAATTATTGTGATTATATTTTATATCAAATCACGTAAAAAGCTTTATTATTTTGCATTAAAATGCCCTAAATGTCTCTGTTTCAATGCATAAATAATTTGCGTAATGAAAACAGTTCCATCGTACTCGTACCTAGTAATGGGATCGAATGTATTCGCCGCAAATCAATGAATCTAAAATAATTGTTTAGACTTACTATAGTTGGTTCAAAAAAAACTACCTGCGGTACCTACTTGTAATGAACAGGTACAAAATGTTGAAATTCGTAGTAATTTACGGATTAAAAATAAAACAACCAAAAGAGGTACTGTAATACTAATTTTAATTATAAAGAATCGTCTTCTTTGTATGACCAGGAATCATCATCACTTGAGTTCTCAGTAATATTGATTATCATTTCTTGGATAGATAAATTGTCGAATGCAACATCCCGATCCCAATCCGACATTATCACCTTCTTTGTTTTTTCTACAACATTCGCCCAGTTTTCTGGAGTTACTTTTTCACACGCATTTTTCAGTAAATTCAGCATTTTTCTTGCGGTGAAAGGAGGAGTTGTATTGTTCCTCGCAGCATATCCTTTAACTTGTGCCCAGATCATTTCAATTGCATTATATTGGCAGTGATATGGGGGAAGGGAATTCTGAGGACGGTATGCCCATGCTCTGCTGCCATTTCATCTATGACGTATCGTTTTGGCAGCTTCTTTGTTTTTAATATCTTTACTAACTCTACTTTTAGTAGGGACTCATTCACCTCTTCGCCATTGTCACGGAGCCAGTTTATAATTTCATGTTTTTTGTTGGCCTGTGTTGGTATTTTATTAATTTGACGAGAGTGATAAGGTGCATTATCAATAAATATTATTGATGGCTCTTCGAGTGATGTAAGCATTTCTCTGAACCACTTTTCATACACGTTCGAATTCATCTCCTCATGATAATCTCCTGTTTTCTGGGATTTAAAAGCTAATAGAGCGCCTGGCACAAATCCTTTTACTGTTCCTGCATGACAAATAATCAGTCGTTCGCCTTTTCCCATTGGTACTGTAGAAGTGGAGCCAACGGTGTTGTCAGTCCAAGTTTTTGACAGCGTATGATTCGCATTGAGCCAAGTTTCATCTGTGAAAACAACATTCGACCAATCTTCTATTTTTTTTGCTTGTCTTAAAAAATCGCATCTATACAAAGCAATATCATTGCGTTCCATTAAAATTTTTCGTTTGTCACATTTTTGGAATAACATTCCAATGTCTTTCAATACCTTTGTCAGAGAAGATTTTTGACCACGGAACAAACCACTATTTCGAAGAGATTGTGTTAGTTTTTTTAATGTTGGAATCTCTTTTCTTTGGTAATAGTCGTATATATGACGACGAATAGCATCAGCGTCAAAATTGTCAACGGCTGTAACTTTACTAGGCGGACGTTTTTTCTTAGGTGTAGATAGCTTATTCTGTTCCATGCCACTGCTGCCGTAGCCTTCTTTTGTTATTTTTGCCACTGTTGGAGCACTAATACCTAATGCTGCTGCAACACGGTCTCTAACTTGAGTCACTGGTATAAGAGGCCCACCATTACGGCTTTCCTTTTCAAAGTATTCACGAAGTCGCAAGACAAACTCTCTTGTTTGTCCTTTGAGTACTTTCTTTTTTGGCATTTTGACAGTAACGAAGGCAGGAACGATACGCTCAACTCAACCAAACGTGAGAATTCACAAATAAATCAATACGGAGGAATATAAATACTCAACTATATTGAAGGTTACTCATTGAAATACTGTAGATTATTTTAAAATAGACATAGAGAGATTTAATAAAGAGAATTAGAGCTGTCAAAAGTTAAATAAACTATTGGAACGACTATAATAATAAATCAATACATAGACCTCCTCCTCTTTAGAAAGGAGGTTTTATTCCTACTATACCACGCTAGCTAGACCGGTTGGTATACGGTTTGTTTCAGGGTTTCATTCTCTTTACAGTAATGTTGTTCTGCGTAATTTGCTCCCTTAGTCGCCTCTTACAACACCTACTGGATAAATGGCAGTGGTAAACGTCGCCACACAGGTGAACCTCATTGATTTGATGGCTATAATTGGTAAACGTCATTATTATTAGCTATGGCTATAATTGGTAAACGTCATTATTGTTAGCTAAGACGTCCTCACATCACCGACTAGAGAGAGATGGAGCGAGTCATAGACATTGGCTTATTTTCACCGTTGCACTACAAAAGCCCTACAAAATAATAACGAACTCGTCTTGTTGTTAATGTTTACACATCACATTGCACAGTAGTTATCAGTAACCCCGTTCTGCACTAAATACATAAATCACTTTAACTGTAATGTGTTGAGCAAATCTTGATGACATTTTAATAACATAGAACTAGTTTTTTCTAACTGTACACGTGTAAACCAAATTACCAAATTTTAAGCTGCAAATCACTTTAGTTGTCATTTGTAGGACACGAACGTCTAGTTATTGCACCAAATAAATTTTATAAATCTATAACCCGGCTACGCAATATCATTTGATTAAATTTGTATAGCTAATGTCACCCCAGCCATTATTACGATCGAATTGATACCTCCTTTATTAAAATCGGTTCAGTGGCTTAGATGCTACGGTTTAATATGCTTGGCAGTCCACAACTGTGCGATTTTCCCGAAATTTTCTGCCACGCACAGCAAAACTGTGGAATGAGCTGTCGCCTGCGGTGTTCCCGGACCGATACGACCTTCAAACCTTCAAGAAAAGAGCGTACTCCTTCCTAAAAGGCCGGCAACGCACTTGTGACGCCTCTGGTGTTGCGGGTGTCCATGGGCGGCGGTAATCGCTTACCATCAGGTGATACGTCTGCTCGTTTGCCCCCTATACAAAAAAAAAAAAAAACTGTTAAAACTTTACACTTTCTTTTGGCTTTGCCCTAGCAGGGTAAAACTAAAAAGTAATCACGTATGACTAGTGAGTGAAATTGTGGTATGTATTTTTACCTACCAATTATATAATGTACAAACATTTGTTACAAATTTGTCTACTGTCCAAGTGATGTCAAATAGTCACAGATGAGAAATAAATAAGTTGTGTGCTAAAAGGACGACACTGGACGTTAGGCATCCTGGGCCAATACTCTCTTTATTTATTAGGACGCGCGTTCTCCTGACACATCCAGATCACAACAGCCTTCAATAGCACACTGCAAGACATAAGTATCTTCTTTAAAACGTGATAATAGTCCACGCTAGAGGTAGGCTTAACTTTAGAAATGGGTTTTTGGCCTGCTGTAATACATTGGTCTGACAGATTGATATATAATTTATTTACAAGTTCTCCTTATCTTGGCAGTGGTTTTGGTCTTGTGTAGTTGGCTCCGTTCGTCACCTTTTACGACATCCATGGAATGAACTGGAGTGGGGATATTCTGTATTCTTAATCTAATTAAATATTAAATAGGTATATTAATCATTTGTCGTCCTTAACTTGGAGCTTTTCGAACTAGCTGGGAGGGGTCCGGTCGTGTTAATAACAGCAGTTCCCGGACCCCTTCCTTCTCAGGCGCAGAGTGGCACACCATGTGGTTTTAGTCGGTTCGGTTCCGACACACCGCCCCGCCGCAAACCCCGGTGGGGTTTGGACGCAGCAAAAAGGACGCAGCAAACTTACATATCAAGACATACCGTTTCTGAATGTTTATATAAATATATTTTTTGTAAGTACCCACCTTTATCGGGTTAATAGTTTTGTAAAATATTTTGTTCTCATGTAAGTGACTATGTCTTATTGAGAAATAAATATCTTTAAACCGTATCTGGTACCTACCACACGGACTTTTATACTTTATCCGGGTCACTTAAGTACTAAACTTAAATCATAAACCCCTTTGTACTGAGATTATTGATAAGTTTACGAGCGTGGTCTAGTAACATAATGTAAATAGAAAGTTAGGTGCTATCGTCTATGTAGGATAAATATAGGTGTGACAAAGCTACAATATGGGAGAAATTTTAGTGTGTCAACAAGGTGATATAGGCCAAGCTAATAACTACTATCTTATCTGTTGTCAGGTTGGCGTATCGTACTCTCACAGTACGTTTCCATATCTATATTAATAATAAAGCTGAAGAGTTTGTTTGTTTGAACGCGCTAATCTCAGGAACCTCTGGTTGTATAGTCAATCGAGTCGATGAAGGCTATAGGCTATATATCATCACGCTACTACTAATAGGAGCGGAAAACCAATGAAGAATGTTTCAAAAACGGGGGAAAATGTTCACGCTACGGGCAATAGTAGACGCAAACGAGGGTCAGCTAGTACTAAATAATAATAGAGGTTTAGTTTTTTGTTGTGCTTTTATTTCATCAGTAGATTAGGTACGGGATAAAACGACGACACGATACGTGTGAAATCTGTAATATCTTCGAATTTATTAATTTTAATTACATACGAAATGGTTATTATGGGTTATCCCTAAGAGATAGACATATACCATCGCTGACTTTTTGTAGACCTTTTTAAGGTGTACAGTACTGAAGTACATTGTATTCACTTTTCGCGCAAAAAATGTGTTCAACCAAAAGACGTCTGATCTCGTCGTAAGATGATGATATATGTGTATGAAAATACAAATTATTTATTCTTTGTCTTTTCCACGGACACTGTAATACCTTGACTCAGAACAACATTAGAACACACACACACATTTTAGACTCACATACAAAAACAACTCTCTGACACTACGAACTTACACATTGACAATTAAAACATTTACAACAATAACCTACTACAGCGCCATCTACCGCAAATACACTGAACTACGGAGCAACGTACAACACGAAGAAACTACCAATCCTGAATCGCACAGTAGAAGTTCTCGCGCCGATTATCATATATTCATCATCCCAAGATCAACTGTTGGGCAGTGGCCCGCCAGGCAAGATCACCTCGCCTGGTCGGAGGATCCTCCCTTTGTGTTGGAGGGACATGATACTCGTTCCTCCACAAACTCATTCTGTGTCATAACAGTGTATTCTGTAGGCCCATTTGGACTTATATTTTAGGAGAGAGGAGGGCTTGCGTATGTCTACTCTCTAGTTCCCTACCGTATTGCTCTATGGATTTAACCATCAACAGTCAGCGCTACAGAACGCGGCGAAGTGACGGCTTAAACAGTATCTTATCAGTAAATGTTGTATCTTGCTACATTTAAATACGAGAAATATTGAATAACATGAACAAACTTCATGCAACTGTCTTGACATCTTAGCCTATTGTACGCGTATAATATTGTTCCGCGATGCAATCTGATAAACATGAGAGCCGTGACCTCTTGCATGAAGTCACGGTGATGTGGAGAACGAACATCAGTGCTCGATAACAATAAGGTCTTTGTCAAGAGGGTATCAGATATACACAATGTTAATGTTATTTTCTTATACTTACAAGCTTATTACAAGCCTAGGAAAATGAAAAATTCTATTAAACGCTAATATCAGATGTAAATGGTCGCATTTACAGTGCGCATAATATGATTTGCCAGTAATGTTACCAGTGCAGTGAATATAATTAGTAAATACATATTTAATGAGAGTTTGCTAGTATTGTACAATTGTTAATCATTTGTTCATATCTTTCTAATGAATCAATCTATAGGTTGTCATTACTTTACACGAAGAGGCGGTAAATGTTTAATTTACTACAGACAGAATTCTTTTTGTCCTGACAATCGTTGCAATGTCACAGTTTTAGTTTGATTTTATAATACTTTGACCTATTCCAAACATACCTAAAATATATATATTAGTGTCTACTTGTATTTGCAATAATACTTGTTAATATTTTTGTATATTATTTGTATTGTTGGTTACCGTTATGGGTCGACGATGCATTCTGTGTTAATGAGTTTGGTTAGGAATAATGGAGAAGCCTAATCTTAAACACTACAACGTAACTTAGATCGTTATTTATTTGTATTATCTATTTGTATACCTATACTGTATCTGCCTCGGTGGCGCAGAGGTAGCGTATGCGACTGCTGTGCTTAAGGTTGTGTATTTTTCCATTAGTTTTTCCTAGTCAAAACTTTGCAAAACTGATAAGATTTTTGAGCAAGACACGCTAAAATTGATAGGAGACTGCAGTTTGAACTTCATTAAAATTTTATTTTATTTTATTCAATAGGTAGATAATTAGAAAATACAGTTTTAACAACAGTACAATACAGTAAACCTGTCATCCAATTATATATGTACACAACATCGACAGTAGATAATGCTTCGTTATGGCATAAAGTCTAAAATTTACAAAAATACGAAGAAATAAAAGAAAAACTATTTATTATTAGATACAAAGTTACAAACGACATAGATTGCCATAACGGAGGAGAGAAGATTTTAAATTAATGGACGTTCGGTTTCGCTCTTCAGTTCATAAACTATTCAGTTGTCTAAATACTCTTTCGCGAAAAGCATTGCTTGGAAGAACTGAAAAAAAAACTTTTTTAGAAAAAGTTAGTAAAATTTGTGAACATGTTATTTCGGAAACGCCTTATATACAGTTTTCAGGCATGCGAACTATATACTCAATATAGTCGGAAATTCGTGCAGCATTTTCCCCTCAATCACAGGCAGACCAATCGTGTCATTCATTGTAAATTTATGTTCTTACAAAGCTTGTAGATTTTCGGAATCCGGGACGATAAGGTTTAATTACTGGATACGGGACAAGAGGCAAAATGTCGAGACAATCCCGGATTTCCGGCCATCTGACAACCGCCGGGTTGTACCGGCGTATAAGACACTTTATGAGACAAAATAGTTATTTATTAACTTCATGTAGCTATATGAATTTAATATTTATATACGACGTTTTTAGCAAAAGGGTTTTGCGGTTCCTTAACAGCATTACCATTTTCGCTTTCCAACACCCTTAAACCTACATCGCCGAAATCTAACTAAATAAATGCCAATAGATAACCAAAGTTATCTTGCGGTACATTACATTACATTATGAAAATTTAAGATAAGGTAGATCAGCTCTTATCCCTGATAAAAAGTAATTCATCCTTCCCCATACAAATGTGAATGATTAAAATACATGATGTATCTGTTGAAAGTGAAGAGACAGATTAAACAGACAGTAACCATGAACTCACACTCGCACACTCAAACCGCATTACACAGGTATTTCTGGTAATAAACAGCTGATTCATAGCTTACGTTAAATTCGTTAATAAGGTTTTCTTAAAATGACTTCCATTGTTTTTATTATTAAACAATGCATGTTGTTTTGTATGTGAAAATAAGGAAAAAATTAATAAATAATAACAATAAAATATTTTAAAGATATGCAGTTTCCAAAGTAAAAAATATACTGTTGTAAAAAGATAAACTGTTGAACTTCCATCGTCCAAGTTTAATGTCGTCATGTCATATAGTTCTGTCATCTAAAAGAGGATCTCCCGCCAAAACCGCGGACTGTTCAATGTGTCCGTTCAGACAGCCAATCAGAGCGGTTCGCGCCTTACGCCCGCACGCGCGCGTTTATCAAAATGCGAACAGCTCGGGACAGGCGCGGCATTAAATAAATAACAAAATAACTTATACTCGGCCGTAATCGACAACGAAGTCAAAGCACAAGCGACCTTCGCACCGCGAACATATCCTACGCTCATACCGTATACTAATAAAACGAAATATAAAACTTACAATAAACAAAACGACAAAAGCCCGGTCCGGTTTAGATTGCGGCTGATGCACGTATAAGCAAAAAGTAAAACAAAAGTCGGTGGACTTGCAAGTAATGATCAGTTATATTTAACAATATGTGACATTGTGATTTTAACAAGAATTAAAGTGCTTTGTGGTATACGTATAAACTTCTATGTGTGTTTTTGGAGCTGGCCGTGAATTAATTGGCAACTTTCATTTTAAGTGAGCGCCGAGTTCATTATCATTCGCGTAAGTCTTGAAGCCATACATACTGATTATATATAATATCTAGGCTAATGATATACTAAGTTTATCGACCGATACACGTTTATTAAGATAAGAACACTAAACGACATAAATACAATGTTGAATTTTTGTATCATTATTCTTCATTATTTATTGTAAAATTAAGAAGTAATAATAAAATAAATTAATTGATATTAATGCAGATTTGGATGATGATAAGTCGATTTTAAACAATTTTCAAAAAGGTCTACACAGGTGTGCCTTCAAATGTTACAATGTTTTAGCACTTAGGTCAAAAGAGAAAGTTTGAATAGTGCATTGTTAAAACCATTTTATATAATGAACCTAATTTTCAAGCAAAATTGTTTGTGGTTTATTATAAATTATAAATAAAAATTATAATGTTTTTAGTTCCCTACTAGATTAAAATTAGATTAAAAAAGATATGTACAAAATTCGATGGCAAAAGAAACTTCAAAGAGAAACAGAGGTTCTTAATACGTCCCAGTCCTTTTTTTATTTATATTACACGATCCTAACACTTATAGATAACCGATAACTAACTGTTAATGGTGACCACCATTCTTGGATTCTCCTTATGCTTTCCATCAGGCAGAGTACAGTCATTTTGGCAAGGCCATACATAAAAAAATCATTTAGGTAATTGGATTAAAAAATCATGCTTAAATGTAGCTTATATACTAAACATTCCTCTTTAAAAAAAATGACAATATTCTTGAATTTTATACTAAGCAAAATATAATTGATTTAACCGGTTTATCCTAAAACTATATAAAAGTAGATAATATAAACTCGAAAGTTGATGTATCACTACACTTCGTAGCTATTAATTACATTTATAAAATAATTTATATTATATACTATATACACAATATATACGAGTATGCTTACACAAATCAGGTAATAATTGATGTCTGTAGTGACACAGGGTTCCTTACGAAACAAACGAAAAAATTTGGAAGCAGCTTTATGCAGATTTTATTTTGGCTCATCAATTTTCATTTTTATTTGTAACGTGCCAGTTTCATCACAAATAAATTTAAAATATTAAAAAATCACACCTAAAATGTACCTTGTAAGTTTCAATATAATACTAATGACAATTATCGTAGAGATCTTTCAATCTATATATAATTTTCTTATGTGTAATATTTGTTTAACTGATATTTAATTATGCTCAATCATTTGAGGTTTCATTAACGTTGTGGATTTTATAACAGCGTCTAGTTTAATTACTTTGAACTTTGTTACCTATTCTATTTTTTCCTTATATAAATACTATTCTAGGCAGTAGAACCACGCTGATTTCAGTACAAACGGGCCGGCTCTACCGGAGCCGTACTACCCTCGCACAGAAGATCAACGTAAAATGACAGTTGTGTTGTCGTTGGTGAGTGCGAGACCGGAGGCCCAACGATGCAAAAGCATCACAAGGCCGTCACGGTGTGACCGCGTCGTAGCAGTGATAATGCACTCTTGAATTTCTTTTAAAGACACTCGTGTGAATGACATTCATGTAAGATGCTAGATAGAATTTTGTCAGCAGCCTTAAATAGTTCTGTGCTGGACATAGGCCTCTCAAGTTTGTGTCGAGCTTTCCTTCTTTTTGCAGTGCTTTTGTCACTACCAATGAGTAGTTACACCTATTGCCCTTGATAACGGCATCACGCGTGAGTGGCTGTACCTATTTCGCTAATACTTTTAGAATTACATAGCACATTTATCGCAGATGGCTCTAAGTTATCAAACATCACGTAAAAACTAATCAATGTAAAATGTTGCAATAGTAAGGGAAAAGTTTATTGATAAATATTTAAGAAGTATTTGTAACTTTTTTTTAAATTGACATCAATATTGTTCAGGCGAAGAGTCTTATTTCTCACTGGTGTTTAGTTTTACAACATTTATCTTGTCATTTGACGGTTTCACTAAAACAAACAATAAAAAACAACACATTCCTCTGTGTAGCAAGTTTGTATATAATCAAGTAACTTTGATCTTTGATCTTTTCTTTGCACTTTTGATCTTGATTGACTGCCTCGGTGGTGCAGTGGTAGCGTATGCGACTGCTGTGCTTGAGGTCTCGGGTTGGATTCCCGGGTCGAACCAAATGTTTGTATGATCTGCAAATATTTGTTTCGTAGTTTAGGTGTTTTCTATGAATAATATGTATGTATTTACAAAAAAAAGTATATATGTATTTATATCAGTTGTCTAGTACCCATAGTACAAGCTCTGCTTAGTTTGGAACTAGATGGCGTTGTGTGTTAAATGTCCGAAAATATATTTATTTTTATTTATCTAGGTGGAAAACTAAAAATATGAAAATTCATTTCTCTTTCTAATTTTAGACTGCACGGTTGGCCTAGTGGTTTAAGCGTTCACTACAACACTTGCTATGCGCCAAGTGTTGTAGTGAACTTCAAATCCCACGTGGGACATCACTTTGTGTGATCCACGAAATGTTGTCCTGGGTCTGGGTGTTCTTTGTGTCCGTTACATGTATGTTTGTAAAGTCCCCCGCGACACAGGATGTATATTCCTAATGCGGGAGTTGTCTTTTTAAAAAGAAAAAAGAAAAGAAATTATATAACTTTAATAGCTATAGACCAGCTTCCACACCCTTTAGGATTTCAGTGCTGTGCCTTCCAGAACCAGAGTCAAGGACAGTCAATACGTTACAGTAATAGATAATAGGCACAACAATTAACAAGGTCACCAATTAACAACACCAATCATATAGTAAATGATGAATCAACTCGAATAATAATATAATAGATAATGTAAAAATGGTTAAATGACCTGAAAAAAAGTTTTTTTTTCAGTTTGATTATACTTACGTTAAATATCTCTATTACCTTTTATTCTCCATTTCTTAAAAAGTAGAACTATAATAATCGATAACATCGAATAATTGATTAAACATCGATTCTTCATTAACAACCGGTAATAAACTCATGTCGGTTTTTAAGTTGAATAAGATTTTAGATGTTATTATGTGATTCGATGATGAGCTTAATAGTTCAGAACGATTTATGTTTCTCTTATATATTCCTAAATATTTACAGGTTATGTATGAATCATATCCAGATGAAGAGCAAATGATTTTATTCATCACACAATTGATGAATTCGAACTGACGACCTCCAATTTAGCCGTCAGGATCATTAATGTACACTATTATCAACATCCAAGTTTATCTGAAATATATTGCTGAAATTAAATATTTAATTGATGATATTTTTTGGTTTTCCCAAATAAAATTGGTAATATGATGACGACGATGATTATAATAACTTGGTCTTTAAAAGACCAAGTTATACCTAAATGTTTTTAGACTTTCACGACTTTTACACATAGGTACACAGTCTGCCCATGACTACGAGCGGTATCTACATATAAATAAAGTTAAGTAAAAACTTTGTAAAATCATTTATGCGAAATTAATGCAAACCGAGGAGTATGAAACTTGGCACAGTTAATCTTTAACTAAGGAGGATAAGTACAAAAAGCCAGAAAAAAAATCGTTTGAATTTCGTCTGCTGGGCGACCTATGGATGGGTATAAGTCGTTCGGAACGTTTGGAAAATACCACGCTATGTTACATTTTTTTTTTAAATTTATTTATTTAATATCATATACACATTCTACATGCTCAAGTCTGCCAAACTGTAACACAGTTTGTCGGCGGAAGTTCTCGCTTAAATATAGATAATATAGTGTATTCAGATACAAAATTGGTTTTATATTAAAAAACTGTGTTCACCATGTTCACAAAACCACGGTTTATAATAAATAAAAGAAAAGAAAAAGGGAATGTTACTCATTAGTTAGTACTAGGGACATAATGAGAGGTAATATTTGTAAAGTTGTATTTAATGTAATGTATGTAGCATAATTCTATAGGGACTTGTTGACGGAGGCATCAGAATAACACTTTTAATGTCTTTTGGATATGTATATGTGTGTATGTAGGTATACGTATTTATGTATATGTGTGTATGTATGTATATGTATATTTAATTTAGATGTTTTAATTATGTAAAAATTGTATATGTTTATATATCTGTAGAATGCTTAGTATTGTAATATATCTTAATTTAATCTATCGTATTATTAAGTCACGCCTGCCAAACAGTCTTGCAACACCCAAAGGTTTGACTGGAAGAAAATGCCTGTGGCATTAAGTCCGCCTTGTGCAATATGTTTGCAGGAAGTTTGTATATATATATATATATATATAATATCGCAGTTGAAAAGAAGACAAGGCTGTCTTCGTATCACGTTAACAATTAAAAGCAGTTGTTGCACCGTATATCTATTGAAGTGATTGACTGGAGAAGTCTCTACAGCATAACAAACTGTGGTTAATCAGCGGTCAGTAGGGTGATTAGAACACCATGTGGGTGTAGGGGAATTTGATTTATAGTGTTTCTGCAAAGAACAAGTGACACATCGCACATGTATATTTATAACCACTGCCATTAGTCGTAACGTGTTAACTGTATATAAATTAGAACATAACAAACAAATACTAAACATTAATTTTAGTAGCTTAGTTACTAGTAACGGCAGTTTTTTTATTTGTGTAACTTGCTTTAGTTCCGTCCGCGTGCATATCGGTTATCACAGTATGTAATAGCATTGTAAATACTACTACTATTATAAAGGCGAAAGTTTGTAAGTATGGATGTATGTATGTATGGATGTTTGTTACTCTTTCATGTAAAAACTACTGAATGGATTTGAATGAAACTTTACCACAATATAGCTTATACATCAGAATAACACATAGGCTACTATTTATAAAGATATAGCTTCGCCTCGCGGCGTTGCCCGCAGTCATCATCGTACCGCGGGTAGCACCGCGGGGTTCAGCTAGTTTCCTATAAAACGGTTCAGCGTTTTAGCCGTCAAAGCGTAACAATTAGACAGTCAGACTTACTTATAGTGATGTTATACGATTAGCCAAATCTATTTAAAAAAATAATTCTCTTTCTAAGAATAAAAAAAATGATTTTAAGATTGTTTTTTTAACAATCCATAAAATAAAATGAATATGTACGTACTACAAAAAATACAACCATTGTTAGAGTCAAATCTAAAAAAGTCAAGCTTTTATTTTTTTATTAAAATTAATCTACTTTACTTAAAATGAATAAATATTTGTAATCATCGTACCTACTCATTGTTGGCACAATAATTACCTCATTGTTTTTAGGTAACAATCCACATAAAAATATGTTTTTTTAATAATCATTATCATTATTGAGTTCAACGGATAGGTTATCCTTTTTATATAAACAAATCTCTTTTTCTTTATAATAAATATCTATTTCTATTACTCGAATATATGTCGTGACGAAATCGGTAACAACAATAAATTACTTTTAATGTTCTCGTTATCAGATTCAAAAGTGTCATAAATTTAACAATTTATTTATTTATTCATTCCTGCTAACGTCTCTTTTGGTTAGGAATAAAAAACATATTTATATCAGTTATTGGAAATTTTTATTGACCGTTGCACTATTTAGTCATGACACTAAAATTATAAAGCCGATGATGACGACGAGGCTGATGGTGATGATTCTTAGATACATATCATCCAGGCACAGAACACATGTTCGTCCTCACCTTGTCGTTAGGTGAGAAAAAAAATCGACGGGTTGCACTCCGGGAGTGCCGGCAGAAGTGAAAACTTGAATATTAACGTTGTGCATTTTTGATTTTTTGGAATGGTTAAAAAATAATTTTGTACGAATTGCTTTCATTATCAGTATAAAAGTACTATTATTTATGTGGTGGAATACAATAGTCATTTATTGCGCTATCGTACACAAACATGACAATTTATATTACATACACACACGAACATTCGCGCAAGCGCCCTGCGCCGCCTGTCCTGTCACGTGACCTGACGCGAGTTTATACGGCCTCTCTCCATCCGTCTTACGAATTTTCGATCAGGTCAAGTGACCTGACGCCAGTTTATACATTTTTACCCATTCCAAAAAAGTACACAGCGCCGCTAAAGAAGTTTTCACTTCAAAAACAACCTATGTATTCAGTACCATGTATAGTCAGTATGTACCACAAACTATTACAGCTGGACCAATAAGGTCTTAAATAATTTGTTTACTACAGTCATCACTGAAAGTGAAAAATTAACTTAGTCTGATAGTTAATTTTTCCTTCACAAACTGTTGAGAGCAAGTAAAGAAATAGTAAAGTGTCTAACTTAATACGGAATGATAAATACAAAAAAGCGATTCAAACAAGTGATTAATTTAAAAAGGTTTTTTATAACCAAGCTTATATTGGGTAGGTTGTTCTGAAATATGAACGCCTCTATTTTGTTACGGCGGCCATTTTGGATTAATAATAACACCGATTACCTATATATAATTGTATGGTCATTAGAACTAAAGATATATTTCAAATTTCAGTTTAATCGGTAATCGGGAAGTAAATCAAACTTAACTTGCAGGATTTGATTACAGACAAACATCGGGACAGGTGAAACTAAAAACTTATAAAAAGTACAAAAAGAAAACATATTTCGTCACGCTATTATGATGACCTCCGCGGCGTAGCGGACACTAGATAGCAATGTGAAGTGGGTTCAGTGCTCTTTCAATGTAAATATTCCTATGTATGAATGTCTGCTTGCCTTGGTGTATATGTCAAATAAAACATAATTACTTAGTTTATTTGCATTCAATAATAAATCAACAGTAGCAGCTATGCTTACTTTAACTGGAGACCCAATGTTATATAAGTACATACAAACATACATGGAGTCACGCCTATTTTCCAGAGGGTTAGGCAAAGACAATTGATTTACAATATTAATAATAGATCTCTTTATTGTACACCAGTTTTATTCCAAGGTAAACCAATAAAACCTATATTAAAACTAAAGAATAATCATGAATACAAAAGGAACAATAAAAAATAAGTGAAAAAATTCGTCACGCTATCACGACCTTTGTGACGATGTTGAACTAATATGTTCAAAAACTTTATTTGATATAAAAAAAAATTCAAGAGTCTTTATTCAGGTGTTGACTTATTTATGTTCATGGCTAAGTTTCTAAATGCCTTAAAATATTATTTGTTAATGTATAACCTTCTCAATGTTTTTAATTACATTCAACAAGGACTCGTTTTAGCAAACGTAAAATACAAGATGCAATATACAATTACACTATTAATTGTTTGAAATTAATTGTAGCCTTTTTAATGGGTCTGTGAGAGAGCTGTTTCAACAAATCGTTTATGTTACGAACGATAACAAAGATTTGTCTTTAGAATTGCAGAATCTTGATATAAATAGTCATCGTATTGAGAAACAAACAACCTCGTGTGTTATAAACAATTGGAAGAAACTATCATTATATGTCTTTATTGCATTGAATAAAATTGTATTAGGTACTGGAAACTGTAGCAACATTGAAAATAATAATCAAGCGCATATGATGTAGGTATATAAATTGTCAGTTTGATATTGGTTAAGATCATTTTTTGTTTTTTCGAAAGACGGTCGTCATTTCATGTCTTCTACATTTTTTTTTATCATTAATTTCATCACTACAAAGACTTGAAGACTCGAAGACTTAAGATTTAAAGGATTTCAATACTTGACGTTGGCAGAAATAGCTGAACCGGCTAGTTGCCATCTCATCATCAAAAGAAGAAGAAGATATTGGTTAATGTCATTAGAATATTATCCAAATATGTTCAACTATTTTTTTTTTCTTTTTTTTTTTATTGAATATGGGGCAAACGAGCAAACGCATCACCTGATGGTAAGCGATTACCGCCGCCCATGGACACCCGCAACACCAAAAGCGTCACAAGTGCGTTGCCGACCTTTGGGGGATGGGGGGAGGGGTTGGGGTATGGGCCTCCGGTATCCTCACTCACTCGGTGAAACACAGCGCAAGCGCTATTTCACACCGATTTTCTGTGAGGCCGTGGTATCACTCCGGTCGAGCCGGCCCATTCATGTTCAAGCGTGGTTTTCCTATTTATTACTCTATCTATTGATTGTTTCTACTTCAGCCTATAGCCTAATGCCGTCAACTACTAAATTAAGGCTTTCTCCAAAGAGCACGACACGACGGACTGATGACTCGAAGGATGGATGTGGACTGCCCAAAGCCGGGATAACTGGCCCTCTTTGGTGAAAGCTTTCTCATTAGATGTTTATGAGACGAAAATCACGTCACGTACGTCTGCCTTTCTTGGTACTGAAACAGAAAATATAGATAACGTTGGTGAAGTTCTAACAACACTGTAAGTCAATTTCTTAAGGTTTTAACAAATAAACACCAAAGCAATAAAGAAGCTCTCTCTCTATCTCTCTCTGGTCTGTCTCCATGTCTGAGAATCGCTGTTACCAACAGAGTTGCATATGGAGCGATTGTCTCTTTCCACACGAGTTCCTGTCGAGCCAGTGTAACTCAACAAATTGGTACCATGGGTCTTAATTCCGTCTCTGTCTATCTTGTTGGTGCACGTCCGCGTAATCTTTTGTTTTCGGGAAATTATAGCGGCATTTTTTAAATTTAACATATACTGAAACACTACGTGCAGAAAACAAATAGAAATCAAAAGCAGCAGAACCTCAATGATATATTCTTCCTATAAATGAATTCAGCTCGAACGGTCCGGCGCAGTGGCGCTGTCGTCTTTCGTTAGTGAGTGCGGGACCGGAATCCCAATGATGCAGAAGCATTACTAGGCCGCCATGGTGTGGGTCACCGTGCTGCATTTTTGCATTGTCTGCATTTGTAGTGAATATGGTCACAACGACTCTTGGATTTTGCTTTCCATCAGGCAGAGTAAATGAGTAGAGACAGATTGGAAGGGAGAAACATAAAAAAAAATTGTGGACCATCAAACGTATTGGCGTGAAACAAAATAAGGAAATCTGTTTACTTCTTTGTTCCTTAAATTATAAAGAAACGAAAAAGTATTTTTCGATTATCTACTGCATGCTTTGCTAACGTCTTCTGGAAAAAAGAAAGAAAGAATACATAGTGTCACCATCCCTATCCATCCCATGGGTGTTGTAAGTAAAGTTACTAAAGAAGTGAATTATGCAGGACAATATCTCTGCAAAGCGTAGGAAAACTTGATATAAAAATCAATCCGTATGGCCAGTGTGCCAAGTAGACCAAAGCCTCTTTTCTGAGGAGAGGCCAATGTCCAGCTGTGGACCGTTAAAGGCTGTTGATGATAATCTGCTTTTAGTTTGTAAATTAAAATTTTATTAAACGCCTGTCGTTTAATAAAATTTTAAATAAATAATGTAAATCCTCTTACAATACTTATTACGTAGATTCATCAAGGTAATAGGTTGTTTAGCAAACAAAGAATGAGGAAGTTAGTATTTTCAATTGTGGTACGAAAATGTTTAACATGAAATAGTGATAGTCTATGAATCACATAGGTTTTATCGAAATCCACTAACAAGTAATTACGTTTTTAAAGTTTCATTGTAGTTATTTGTGTCATCATTGTTTACGTATAAAAACACAACTATTTAATTGATTTTTACTGTAATTCTTATCATGCAATATACCCCTTCTATCTCTATATATACACACTGTAATATATTTTTCTAAAATCTCAGAATTGCAGCATTTAAGTTCATGTCACACAGTGCTAACGACTTGACTTTGATTTATTATATACAGTGTAAATAATTGTTGCAAATATAAGGTTTATCAGGAAAAAGTTTATCGTCATGGTAAGTACACTTTGAATTTCTAACTTTTTCAATTAGGTGAAAATAATTTATAATACAGTCTACTCCCTATAAACTTTTTAGAGTAGACTACTTTTAAAGGGACAGCTCTTTAATACCTACATTATTTTTTATAAAACTAACCGTTTACGCAGTGCACGTAATGGTAGTTCTCTAAAGGAATAATTTTCCACTGTTTTAGCAATATTTTACTGATGAATATGATTAAGATCCTTTTCCTGTGATAAGTTAATTTGGCTATATCTTCAAAGTAATCGCTTAACCATTAGGTTATACGTCTTCTCGCTTTCCCCCTATTCAATAAATAAAACTCTTAACTAAATAAATGTAGTAACTAAAACTTTATACAATATAATTTGTTAAAAGAAAACCAACGCTACGAACAAACCCGATACCGATAAAAATGTCATTAACTTTTATTAAATACCTGTGTATATTTTCCACTTTAGTTATAATAGTTATTCATCGAATAAATACCACAGAATAACTCTATTAATAACTAATAGTACAATAGAGATAGTAGAAACTAATTTACCGACTCTTAGGAATGTTTACGCGTATATTAAATGTTCAAACAATTTTTGTAATAATTATTAAACGTTTGTAGAAATAAGTATACTGTGTATACCTTTATATGAATATTTTGAAATACGTAGACATAATCTTAAATTAATAAAATTATTGGTGTTTGTGTGGGTACTAATGTCCGGGAATAGCTGGACCGATGGGACTAATTTTGGTCTTGAAAAATTTCTGGAAGTCTAGGTAGGACAGACAGACATTTGATTTACAAATTAGTAACATTAGTATGGATGTAGAAAATACACAGTTTAATGGGTCTGTTTTCTAACTTATTAAGAAAAATACAAATGATTTGATCTGATTGTGATACAGTGCAGAAATTTGCAAGATTTGTCTTTAGCATCCGATTTTATTGAATTGGTTGTCAATAGATTCTTTATGTGGTTGCTGTCCATGGGGGAAATTTCCATAGTCTGGACTGCCCGAGACCGGAATGTTTGGCGCTCCTTGGGGAAGATCTTCGTTTAGCAGCTGACGGTGATTGGTTAATATGAGATTCTTAATAATGCCCCAGGAGACAGGCTCTATAAATGTTACCAAAACTTTTTGTGTGGTTGGGTTATAGTTTTATAAACTTTTTTGTAGTTAGTCAAAATACGATGTGCAAAAAAAATTACGTCTATTCTTTGTGCAAAAATATGCACAAACTTCCGTTTAACTACATAAAATTAATTTTAATTAATTTGAATCCTGACTACAACTGATTACGTAAACAGTAATTACTGGCCTCAATAGAATACGTATATTAAATGAGGATGTTAAGAATAAAAACTTATATTATTCCCTGTTTCAAGTGGAGCCATCAAATGAACAAATCCACTTTTATTTGATAGGTATTGTAACTATTAAATAACTCCCAGCATAACATAATTCCATGTGTGCCTACATATGTTTTTGTTGCTCGCGGAATTGATCAATCAAATCTGATTCGGTGTTATTATTTCAAGGTTGAATACATGCTCAAAATCTTCAACTTACTGAGCTATTAAGGACTGGATCGTTTTGTTATCTAGTATTTTGAGTATAATTATATCTGCTGTCTGACCTTTTTTACATTACATCACATCAACAACCTATAACATTCCACTGCAGGACATAAGCCTCCCCTTAGATAGGAGTTTTAGGCTTCTATGTCAGGTTGCTAGCCTTACATAGAATTACATTTTTCAAAAATAATTATTAGTTAACTTTATCTCATTTTTCAGTTTTTGTACACGCGAATATATTTACTGCCTCGGTGGCGCAGTGGTAGTGAATGCGACTGCTGTTCTTTAGGTCTCGGGTTCAAATCCTGGGTCGGACTTAATGTTTGTGTAATCTACAAATATTTGTTTCGGAGTTTGGGTGTTTTCTATGTATTATATGTATATATTTACAAAAAAAAAGTATATATGTACTGTGTGTTATGGGTACTAGACAACTGATATGAACAGTTGTCTAGTACCCATAACACAAGCTCTGCTTAGCTTGGGACTAGATGGCGTTGTGTGTTAGATATCCGAAATATTTATTATTATTATTATTTATAACAAATATTCATTAGTAAAAATAAGTCCAAAAAGAAAACATACAAATTGAGCATCAAGCTACTTATGTATAGAAAACACAAGTTATTCTGTACCTATTTGTAAAATGTGAAACACTTAAACTAGATTATGCACTAGCAACATACTAAAAAGCCTTATAACCAGTTATATGGTTTCAAACAACTTTTTCTCTGCTAGGATTTTATTTCACAGGATACCTTTAGGCTTTCTTAAAATATTGCCTTATTATAGCCCACCTCGCTTTTCCTCGTAGTTTATGGTATTTGTTTTACGACTCTACTATTTAGGGTCCTATCATGACCTATATTGGCAATTTAACAATAATTATAATTCGAATCTAATTGACGGCTCTAGCGCATCAAATTAAATGTTAAGCTAATTATATTTAAATAGGTACCTTAAAACCATAAAAGTTATAAAGTAAAATATTTCTCAGTTATTTATTAAGAAAATGTTTAATTCTTTTTGAATTTGATAATTATAAAAACAATAATATAAAAAAAAAATGTTGTAATGAATTATTGCAATGTTGTGAGTGTCCATTAGCTGGTAGTTATTTTATTTTTTTATGGAATTGGGGGCAAACGAGCAGACGTATCGCCTGATGGTAAGCGATTACCGCCGCCCATGGATACCCGAAACACCCGAGGCGTCACAAGTGCGATACCGGCCTTTGGGGGACGAGGAAGGGGATGGGGGAAGGGGATGAGGAAGGGGATGGGGGAAGGGGATGAGGAAGGGGATGGGGGAAGGGATTGGGGTAGGGCCTCCAGTATCCTCACTCACTCGGTGAAACACAGCGCAGGCGCTGTTTCACACCGGTTTTCTGTGAGGCCGTGGTATCACTCCGGTCGAGCCGGCCCATGCATGCCGAAGCTTGACTCTCCCATTGAGCAAATGCATCCTTAGTTCCGTTAGCTGGCACGCAATATACCCAGCTAATATGGACAATGAGTTGACTACCACGTCAATATTCATAATCAGCTAGGGTTGACAATAGCAATAAAAAATAATGTTGGCATTGTTCCTACTATTCTTCCTGATTTAAAAAAATCGAAAGTGACAGTCTAATACGCTTTCATGCCTAAACAGCTGAACCGATTTCATTGAGATTTGGCAGAGAAATACTTTAACAAAGCAAATTCTTTTTATCGCAAATGTGGGTGAAGCCAAAACAAAAGTTATACTTTAATATTTATATGAATTTTAATATTCATAACGAATGAGAATTAAACTGAGTTATTTATATACCATACCTTTCAATTGTCTGAAGTTGCGACCAGATAGATACCACTATATGAATGTATCACAATATTGTGTAAAATTATACCAAGTTCGTATCTAGTACCTAATTAAAGACGTAGATAAGAGAAATACACACAATTGGATATTGTTTGTAATATTAACTTAAATAAAAATACTATTAGTACAAAACTTACTGAAATAAAATCGAAATTCTTCTATTGTAAATCTCCATAGTATCTAAAAATATCAAATTATTATCGGAAATCACAATCGTGTGGTTGACAACCCTATGCGCACATGTATTATGATATAAATGCACAGTTTAATGGCTTGTAAAAATGACATTGAAGTTAAACCGCTAAATTACGGTTCATTTTTGTACACACTCGTACACACACAGTGGGGAATTAAAGCGATATGATCTAATCGTTCATCTACGGCCATTACATAGCAATTGGTTCATATGAATAATTATGTAACCTTCACTATTTTATTCATATTTTAGTTCCGAATGTAGGTTTGTACTTTTATCATATCATTCTATTTGTTAGACTAGAACTTTTGTTTAGAGAAGACTTTATTATTTTATAAGATTAACAATATTCGTTTGTAACAATGATGTATATTAATTACACTAGCTGACCCAAGCAACCTCGTTTGCGTCTTCAATTGCCCGTAGCGTTAAAATTTTCCCCCGTTTTTGAAACATTCATCGTTGGTTCTCTGCTCCTATTAGTATTAGCGTGATGATATAGACCCTATAGCCTTCCTTGATAAATGACCTATCTAACACTGAAATATTTTTTTAAATCGGACCAGCGGTTCCTGAGATTAGCGCGTTCAAAATACAAACAAACTCTTCAGCTTTAGATAAGAATATTTTTATAAAATCGAAACCTCTAAATTGTTGTCTGTACTCGAAGATACTTGTATTTATAATTTAGATTGCTTGTGGTTATTTGTTATTAAATATTTAGGATACGACCTGAAAAAAGCACGAGTACCATTAAAATAACGCGTTTTAAATTTAGTGACGTACTAGATCCGTTTCATGTTTAAGTTCAAGGAGGACAATCTCAAAAACTACTCGATACTTTGATAAAAGTAACTTAGTTTTTGAAGACAATTTTATAAGGCGTATTGGCAGTTAGTATTAGATAATAGGTTGGGCTTGAAACACATCACAAATCAATCACTCAGTCTTATCCAAGCCTAAATTATTTAACTATTTTCTTTTTCAGAGACACAGTCTTTAGTCTAAATTAAGAGTTAATTTATTTATTTCTTTCATTTATCATCATTATGATCATCAGTTCATCGCTAGTTCTGGATAAACACCTCTCCAATTGCGCGCTACTAGGTTCATGCTGGCAATAATGAATATTCTTAATTAATATGCTAGATGGCAAATGCGCAGACGTATCGCCTGATGGTAAGCGATTACCGCCGCCCATGGACGCCCGCAACACCCGAGGCTTCACAAGTGCGTTGCCGGAATTTAGGGAATGGGCAGGGTAGATTGGGGTATAGGCTTCCGGTATCCTTCCGGATGTGTTAGTAACAGCAGTTGCCAGATCCCTTCCTTCTCAGACGCAGAGTGGCCGTGTGGTGGCGTCACCCCGCCGCAAACCCCGGTGGGGTGACGGCTAGTGGAGTTTTCCACACGTAAAAAAGAAAAATGAGCCTCCGGTATCCTCACTCACTCCGTGAAACCCAGCACAGGCTCTGTTGCACACCGGTTTTCTGTGTATAATATAACAATAATTGTTGTTGAATACAGTAAACAGTTGTAGACTATTGTCTATTATTTTATCATTCAATACCAGTTTCAGCAACATTTTCTCTATCCGTTTATGTTTATACATTTTGTAACAATTATTTTTATTCAATTGATTCTCTATTATCTATAGCATATAATTTATAACAACAGGTTCCCTGTTGTTATGTGTGACGTAGATGTTTACACCTATAGCTGGGGGCTTACTTGTTTCAGACCATAGGTGTCAAAAAAGTGACAGTTCGTGAACATTTTTTAAATTTGACCCAGTGTGCTAGGGTTAAAACGTCTCGTAAAATCCTTTTAGAGAGCCAAGTTTCTTTAGCTTGCATAAATATCGTAATCAACCTCTTTACTTTCTAAGTCAAATAAAAAAGTAGAGCTTAGGCATCAAAATATACATAACTAGCTGTTGCCCGCGGCTCCGCCCGCGTTTATGTCGGTTTTTTCGTGACTGATGCAAAAATTAGATAAAAACAGTCCTTGATGCGGATTATATATCATTCTAAAATTTCAGCTCGATCGGTGCAGAACTTTTTGAGTTTTTGAAGCGTACACAAACCAACCTAACATTTTTATATATATATATATGCGCATATAGGTGATAAAACTGTTGCTCAAAATGTAATAAAATAGATTAGATTAACATGGATACTTTAACATTAATCAATACATTGAACTAATCTATATTACTGTAAATAAACTTTTTATCAACAATGAGGAAATTCTTTACCGATTTGGTAAGTGAATTCATTTTTAGGATTCCGTAGTTCACGTCTCGGAACACTTATAGTTTCGTTAATGCTCAATCCGTCTGGATGCTCAACCGTCCTCGGCTCAATTTCCAAACTGCATGGATATGTGTATTTACAACACCGACAAAGGTAAAAAATAAAAAGGTACAAGAATGGTTCAGGATTATTTTCTGAATTAAATCTTAAAAATTAAAACATTGAAAGAAATCTGTTGTGTAAAATTTTAATAATAACTAAACTAATAGCAAAACAGCATAATTATGATAGTCTACAAAATCCAAGATTTATTATAGCGCACACCACATCCTGCATAACATAATCTATCGTTAGAGAAGACTTTCTATCACATACGTACATTACACGACCGCGACACAAACAATGGCGATGCACAGATTTTTACTAAATATAGCTGTGAACCATCTACCAGAACGATTTAATTAGTTTTGTAGATAAAAAACTGCATATAAATGATCTATCCGTTTGAATAGACTGACATGGCATTATGGGTAGGTTTTTTTATGTCCCAATCCTTGATAGAACACAGAAATCATACGATGAGATTAATTTTTAACGACGATTTATGTCTCCAGAAGAAGATTGAGGCAAAAAAAATAAAATGTTAATGTAAAATAATCACAAATTTTAACAAAAAAAACCGACTGCAAGAATTGGACCAAATTTAAATGTGTTTGTGTATAAATATAGTCGTATATATGTACGTCTATGTTTGTATTACTATATATATTTATCTCTTCCACTTGCGGTTTATTTAAACTAATTGTAGTATTTATGAAAACCACTATAATTACGATTTCCAATAAGTGCACCTACCTCATCTTTTCTCTGCATCGTCCAATCGATCGACTGGCAGAAAATGCCTTAGGCATTAACTCCGCCGATGCATGTATTTGTGCATAAAGTAATAAATAAAATAAATAATAAAAATGAATCCACACGGTAAGCACCAGGGAGAGCCACGCTTCACCATGAATGGGCCGGCTCGACCGGAGTGATACCACGGCCTCACAGAAAACCGGTGTGAAATAGTGCTTGCACTGTGTTTCACCGAGTGAGTGAGGATACCGGAGGCCCATACCCCAACCCCTCCCCCCGTTCCCTTTCCCATCCCCCAAAAGTCGGCAACGCACTTGTGACACCTTTGGTGTTGCGGGTGTCCATGGGCGGCGGTAATCGCTTACCATCAGGTGATACGTCTGCTCGTTTGCCCATTATTCAATAAAAAAATAAAAAAGAATCATAAAAATCGGTTCACCCAGTCGAAAGTTATGAGGTAACAAACATAAAAGAAAAATAAATACAGTCGAATTGATAACCTCCTCCTTTTTTCAAATTGATTAAAACATGAGAACACAGATACTGTATGCTACATATTTGCATTATGCTTAGGGGAGGTGGGAGCGGGAACAAAATTTTGTGCTCAATTCTCATCTTTATCGATAAGCGAGCAAAAAATACAACACGAAGCATGGCTGTTCACCTGTTTTCAACTTTTATTCATCCCATTGTGCGAACGTGTATTACTTTTGTGTAAGTTTTACTTGTTTGTGTGTTGCAGGCAGTCATGGCGAGTGGATGGGTGGCAATAGTCCTTATGGTAATGAATATGGTACATGGCCATGACAACAACGGAGTCGAAGATATTGTACCGCCTATATATGAGTAAGTGTTTTGTTTTTTACATATTTAAATTTTGTTTTATTACCATTTGAAAAAAATCATCAATCAATGACAATCAAAAACAAAACTGCATTATATAGAAATATAATATTCCTTGGAACTTTATTCCAGTATCAGAGGGATAAAGAAACAATAAAATAACGAAAATTAACACAGAACATCAAATTGTATCCATAAAACTTTGTTCATCAAAATGTCAAATCTAAGTCATAAGCATCTGCCACATAATGCTATTAATCTTATTCTAACATCTATTTGCAATGTGTAAGCCAGGTGTATTCTTTATCTACTCGTAGTTACCAATAAGGTAAGTTGAATTTTTGTAACATATTAATTATTTCTTTGTTATAAATTGTTGTGAAAACTAGGGATACGTAGATGATAGATCTCTTACCAGAGTATTTAACAATTTAGTCGCAGTTTACATAAAAGTTAGATTTCTATTATCCAATTCGCGAGCGCTAATCAATTACTTATGCTAATTTTGTATTGTGTGAATAGAGAGCATTTCTATTCCAATCTTGTTATATGGTTTATACTTTTAGCTATATGTTTTAGCGATATATATTGACTTTGTAAATATGATACAAAATTAAATTGACTCTATCCGACTACGGTAAAGACAAAAGCGTAATAATTTTGTCAGTATATAATCTTGTATACGAGTATATGCTGCCCAAATTGCAGTTCGTTGTCCGGGCCGATTGGCTGATTTTGGTTTTAAAATGTTTGTCGTAGTCCAGGGAAGGTTTAAACGGTGAAAACTTAAAAATAACTTGAAAATCCAAATGTCATGTGTACGAAGTAGCGGGCACAGTTACTATTGTATTTGTGTACTCAATTTAAAAACAATTTTAATGAAGGAGATATTAATATAATCGTAATACTGGCTAAATATTTTTCTAGCTAAATCATGATAAATACGTTTCTCCAATGGTATATGAAAGACAATACACAAGAACCTAAAAAGCTGTTTTTTTTTAGATTCTTGTGTTTTTCTATTAGTACCAAAGATGTGGCTCGTACTATACGAGACATAGGATAGGTAGTTAGAACGATACAATCCCTAGTTATTATCTTAAGTACTTTTATACTGTACTAGAATTTTACTTCAGAATTTCCATTTATTACGAAATTCTCGTTTATTACTTTGTTAGTAGACATGATATTCATTTAAAGTTTACAAGTTGCCTGTTTTTAACAGATCAAAGGTGTGGATCGTTGCCAATTTTTTTACGATCATTTAAAAGGTTGTAAAAAGGTAACAGATAAACAGACATAAAGACTTTCGACACACAAACCTATAAAGAAACAAACATAAATAAAAAAAAAATACCGCTAAGGCTTATCCATATAATTCTAAACTAATATTAAAACGGTGTATGTTTTTGTTGAAAGCGCTAAACTCAGGAACAAGTACTTCTTTAGAATTACAAAAATCTTTTAATAGTGGATTGCCCATTTATCAAGGAAGACTAGAAAATATCGCACTGAGAACATTTAGGAGTCGAGCAAATAAATTGGTTTTTTTTGGGAGACCCAATCGAGGTTTTCCTGGTCAACTAGTATTACACTAATTAATAAACAAACAATTAAAGTACATCATTAACATCAACCGCCTTTAACAGTCCACTGTCCACTTCTGGACATAGGGTTTGTTTCAAGTTTTCCTTCTCTTTCCAATGGTCTTTAGTGCTGCGTAGTTTGCTCCCATAGTTACCTCTTACGACACCCATGAGATGAACAGGGATGGTGACAACCTAGCCCACGTATGGTTAGTCCGTCACCACATTAACTAATGACTTTATCCCATAACCAACGATTATGGTTATTAAGCCATCTGCAGTTGTATTAATAACTAGCTGACCCACGCAACTTCGTTTGCGTCTTCAATTGCCCGTAGCGTGAAAATTTCCCCCGTTTTTGAAACATTCTTCGTTGGTGCTCCGCTCCTATCAGTAGTAGCGTGATGATATATAGCCTATAGCCTTCCTCGATAAATGGACTATGAAACATTGAAATAATTTTTCAAATCGGACCAGCGGCTCCTGACAACAAACAAACAAACTATTCGGCTTTATTATTAATAGTATAGATTAATATAACAGTATTGCGCAATAAGTCGTAATAGGGTTTTTACTTATGACATTTTAATGGTACTTGAGAAGTGCACAGTCTTTTGTGTTTTTATAGAAATAAAAAGACAGTACTCGAATATTGTGCTAGTATATCTGTATGTCTATATTTATGCTACGGGCAATCTATAAAATGCGAAATTATATACTTTGGTAATATGTATAATACCTAAATCATGTGGTTTGTGGTTTCCTGAAGATTAGACTTGTTTTCTATCGAAAATTACATAACTTACCTCATGTATTAAAAATTAAAATCAAAAAATTTTTTGTGTCACATTTACTCACATTTTCCTGTAACACTACACATAAATCTAGTTACTTGAAAGTGAACAGGTCAACAAGGTTAACTATATATATCCAATTAATATAACACTAGAAATATTTCTTTGAATAACGAGGCAGAGTCCCGACCATTAAAGTAAATGAAACGCCTAAGCATTTTTCAAGCTTACCTTACCTTAATAACTTCTAAAGGTTTTTGACAGTACAAAATCAATTATAATTTCAAGCATTACCACGAATAAAAATGTCATATTATGTAAAACTCTAATAGAACCTGAAATACGTAACCCTGTTCAAACTGAGTCAGTAGGTCAATAACCTCTTATGGTATCATGACGTCAAAACAATCGATTCTAAACCAAGGCTTTACTTTACTAGCTTTTGCCTGCGGTTCCGCCTGCTAATATGCCGGATAACGCGGAAAAAGTAGGCTTTGTATTAATCTTGTGTATGAGTTATTTAATTTGAAGAAAGTATTTCAAATTTGAAGATGATAATTGCGAGATAAAGAAAACAGCTGATCACAGTTTATCATAATACTAGCTGACCCACGCAACCTCGTTTGCGTCTTATATTGCCAGTAGCGTGAAAATGTTCCCCCGTTTTTGAAACATTATTCATTGGTGCTCCGCTCCTATTAGTAGTAGCATGATGATATATAGCCTATAGCCTTCCTCGATAAATGGACTATCCAACACTGAAAGAATTTTCCTGAGATTAGCGCGTTCAAACAAACAAACTCTTCAGCTTTATTATTTATCATAATATTAGAGAATGAATTTGATAATAACCTAAAAAAAATAGTAATATTTGGTCTCTTTTATTGATCTTTATAAGCCTATACCTTATGGGCTCCTCAAGAGTTTTCTTTCAAGCAAATAAACTGCAACTAAAATCCTTTTATATCTAATTAACGCAGTAACTAATATTAAACTCGGTTACATAAAGACGTGTGTTAATAAGCGGTTTTAGTAGTTATCAAGTTTAACCTTGGCAGTCTGTATACATACTTGTTTCCTTATCATTTTAGATATTTTCGGTACTAACCATCGCTTTTTCATTACCAGGCCATCATGGATGTACAAGTGCTTACCCGAAGAAGGCTGCATACGATCGGATGAACCCCATTCAACTACAACCAACGTCACCAACCTTATGTTCAGCAGCTTGGACGTCTGCAGAACAGTTTGTGGGCGATTTGGTGGTTTATGGCCAAGGCCGGTGACTGCTGTGCTGAGCACGCAAACTGTGAAAATGCACCCTAATTATCTAAGGTATGTTTGGTTTTTATTTCCTTATCTATAAGAGAACTAACTACGCAGAGCAGCACTGCAAAGAGAAGAAAATCTTACAAAAATACTAATGATATTAAACTGAAGTACTCGAATAGAAGAACAATTTTTGTAGTTACCACACTTAAACGATATAGTTTAACTTAAGTTTGGATGTGTAAAGCGGTTTGAGACATTTTTTTTATGGAAAATGGCAAGCGAGCATACTTATCACCTAATGGTAAACGATTACTCAACTTAGATAAACAGGCGTCACAAGCCGTTGCGAGCCTTTGGGGGATGAGGGTAGTGGTTGGGGTATGCCTATACCCCAACCACTACCACGGTATCCTCCTCCACTCGGTGAAACACAGCGCAAGCCCTGTTTCACACCAGTTTTCTGTGAGGCCGTGATATCACTCCGGTCGAGCCGTCCCATGCAAGCCGAAGCGTGCTTCTCCCACGGTAACATATATGAATATTCAATAAATTTCTGAAACAAACTTCGTTTTTAATGTGTGATATAGACTTCCGATGTAAGCGGTTATAAGCGGCGTTAATTAACGAGTAGAAACTTGATATGCAAAATAAATTCTATTTACGAATAGGTGCATGTGCGCAGTGTAATGCAAATTGGAAGAAATAAATCATCGTAATAAGCCAGAATAAGCGTGTGCTAAATCCATATGCAGAGAATAACAAGACCAATATGAATATGTGAGTCTTTTGGTCAATTCGAAAGACACAAACATATTCATTCTCATTTAAATCGACTATGAGTAATGCATTGTGGTGTTTTAACAAGTGCACAATGACATTGGTATCCTTAGTCCTATTGCTTCAATAGTTAATCTACAGAAAATAGAGCCTTAATATTTATATAAATAGAGTTCTGATTGTAGACAATAACAATAAGTATCTTAGTAGTTCTGTTTATGACAAAAATCCTCCTTTCCTGGGTAAAAATACTAGTATGTATACTCTTTCTCAGTTATTAACCTTTTAAAAAACATGTTTACGATAGTGCTATCTATCTATCACCAAAGATACAAAACAATGTCTTGAATTTTAAAACAGAAAATAGAATTTACTAAGCGACTTTGCTATTGAATAGGCAAATAAAATTCTTTGGCACATTTTAACACTTTTTCTTTCAATTTTTAAAGTATAGTTGTTCTTCAAATAATTACTACTTTAATAAATTATCCCGATTCAGAGTACCTATACAAAGTAATGCAATAGATCGAAGACCTATTAAACATAAATCATTTACCTATTCCAAAAATTGCCATGAGATTTTTTGATGTCTTTCTAACCCATTTATACTGTAGCATGGATCTATCACTACAACCTACTACAATTACTGCTTGCTTCAGTTTTATAGTCATGTTCTTTACAATCCATACTAACTTTATAAATCCAAAAGTTACTGTCTGGCTTTACACAGCTTAACCGTTGCACCGAATTTAATGAAATTTCGCACGGAGATAAATAAATATTCCGGACATCTACTCGTAACACACAACGCCATCTAGTCCCAAGCTAAGCAGAGCTTGTTTTATGGGTACTACACAACTGATATAAATACTTATATACTTTTTTTTTTGTAAATACATAGATACATATTATACATAGAAAACACCCAAACTCCGAAATAGATACTTTGATTCTTGAGAAAGGACGCTACCCTTTACCGCGATAATCGACATATACGCGGATGATTCGCGGGAACAGACATAACGGTTTACTATAAAAGTAAATCATGTTTATGGGTATACTCACTAGTGTAAATATTTGATTTAAAAACCAAGTTATGTTTTAAAACGAAAGCCATAAAATAAGTACCCAATGCATTACGTGTGTTATAGTCAATCAAACTCAGTTATATACATAGATTAATCCGTACCGCATGACCTACTAAACGTATGGGCTAGAAAGTACATTTGCTAGTGAAACTGTACAACTACGTTTTATATCGTTCATTGTGATACGTCAATGTGGTATAACCATTAGTGACTCTAACACAAATGCTTGGTACCATTCAGTTGCCATGTTTACACATGGCTATGATGGCAATTCTTCTTACTTAAGAACTATATTATCCAAAAATTCTCAAATTGCATAAGCCATTTGTAAAATTGGCACATACAGCCAAAAAATGTTATTTCGAGTTCTGTTACTTTAATAAATCCTCTTTTTGATTGATTTTTTATTTCAGGAGAAAAAAATGCAAACGGTAACTTTCGGGTTTATAATTTTTTTTATTGTATAGGGTGAAAACGAGCAGACGTATCGCCTGATGGTAAGCGATCACCGCCGCTTTGTGATGAGTGCATTCGTACAATATGCTATTTTAAGTTTATTTTCCACGCTGCTAAAACACGCAAACTTAAAGACGTTTTGTGGTTAAATGAAAGCGTAGAAAATTATGAATCGCTCTTTGTTTAAAAGTTTCTTATTTAAAACTATCGACATAAATTTGTTACGTGAGATTTTCTTTTCATTGCTTATTTTTTAATTATCTCACTACTCTTAGATTCTGCTGCTGCTGCTGTTTTCCATCAGGTAGAGTAACGTCAATTCGGTAGGCTCGAGCATTGAAAATAAACTTGCCACGTAATTGAATTTTATTTCAATAAGCTGTGTCATCCAGTCTATTATTACCTACAAATCTATTGACATCTCATTCATAATAGTCCACGGGCCCACGTACAAGGGATTTCAGTGATTAATAACAGGCTGAAAGTTTATACACAGCTTCGTTTTGACGAGACCCCCAACTTTTATTATTGGACCAAATTCTGATAGTGGCAGGAAAAAGCGGGATAGGGAGCGAAACACGTCGATTTGATGAGTGTCCCAAATTAATAAATAACAGTTTCTAAAAATCAATAAATATATATTTTACATAAAAAATGCATCGGCATACAAATTCGATGGTAAATTTTTTTGAGACCTACACTCGAAAGTTGTCAAGATTATGTTAATATTTTTTCGAGTTTTCGAGACTGAAATCCCTTGTACGTGGGCCCGTGGACTATAAGTTACTTCAATAGTTTAGGCGCTATAGTATATATAGTTTGCCAAAACTATTACCCTTCCTTTTAGCATTGCTATAGTCAGGTACAAATATATTCAAATCTATTCAGTACTCAACCGTGTGCTAGCACTGTACACTTGTATATTTGTATTGCTATCAGTTTACAAATTAGCCTACAAAGATTAAGCAACTGGAGGAAAACAAACGATAACAATTGTTAAAACTTTTATGAAAAGGACCTAAGTTGATGATAATGGTACACACTAAAAACAATAGCCCGTAAATGAAAGCATATAACCTAGTTCCTCTATTGTAACAACGTATGCATATGCATGAATACTGCATCCATAAATTCATGTCCCCGTATAGATATCTAAAGAACATGCGAAAAGGAAAAATGTTAGGAATATTTATTTCTTTTGAGTGATGCAATTGAGATTGCGAAGGTCAGATAGTACTTATGTGTATATTTAATTATAATTAGTTAACATTATCTTTTATTTGAATTTACAGGAAATAACTAGGTGTATAGGTTATGTTGTCTATGCATTTTCGTCATATAATCAATTCAGAATTCTTGCAATTGCAACTCTATTTCGTTCAGGATTAACTAACCTAAACTACAACAAGCAGCAAGACTTAGATTGCGGTAATCGTCAATGTCGATTAAGATTTTTTGATCAATGACAGTTTATGTATATTAATAAAAATATACTAATGAACTATTAACCATTTCCTATAATATCTAAAGAGCGGTAGAATTACAAAACGCGGACGAAAACTAGTATTACAAAAAAGACTCTGAGTTTTAAATATTTAATTTAACGTTTTTTGATACCGTTTTTTTGCTATTTTCGCACTCGATTTCGATGTGGGCAAAAAATAATAAACTAATATGTTCGCTCATTATATTGTTTTTTCTATTCACTGTTGTGAATTCCCCAAAATTCGATACTCGTGTCGTGTCTGAGTATTTCTATGAAATATAAATATTAACTCCGTAGATAAGTCCTTGTTTAAACGAGTTCGAGGAAAAAAGGTGGTATAGTGATATGTATTTTTTTGGTTAAAAAAATGCAAATATAAAAAAAATATCAAGTATTAAAGTCTTCAAATAACCAAAGGAAATGTTGCATCAGTTGTATACTGATATTTGCTTGTGTTATAAAATAAATATTTAAGTCAGTATGTATAAATAAACAACAAATGAAAAAAGTAAACGAATAATAACAAAATAACTTCTTTAATGATTGATCCTTAAATGAATCTTTGAGATGATGCTAAAATTATTTCAAAATCTTTTTTGAACGTACACGCTATACACATTGATCTTTAATTTTATATTTCAAAATCACACAAGTTGGTCACATTTCCGGAATATTTTCTTTCTTTGTAACACTTTGTTCCTGGAATGTCCCGATCCCGAAATGTTTGGTTCCCGGTATTGAAAAAGCCGGTGCTTATTTCTAAATATTTATTCCAATCATGCTGATTCAATGAATCATGATAATAGTTTTCAAGGAAGGAGATCATTAATTTGACTTTAAATATGAAAATATATAAAGTAAATGTATTAGGTACGAGTATTTACTAATAGTGACTAAGTCAAATGACTAAGTAAATGTGAAGTAAGTGCAGTAATTATTTTATCCCGTACCTACATAATTCTGTAACACTGAACGCGATAGATTTTTTTTGAAGTGAAAACTTCTTTAGCGGCGCTGTGTACTTTTTTGGAATGGGTAAAAATGTATAAACTCGCGTCAGGTGTCACGTGACCTGCACCGCGTCAGAGGTCACGTGTCCTGATCGAAAATTCGTAGGACGGATGGTATAAACTCTCGTCAGGTCACGTGACCTGACGTCACGGCGCAGGGCGCTTGCGCGAATGTTCGTGTGTGTATGTATGTATGTAATATAAATTGTCATGTTTGTGTACGATAGCGCAATAAATGAATATTGTATTCCACCACATAAATAATAGTACTTTTATACTGATAATGAAAGCAAGTCGTACAAAATTGGTAGCATTCGTTTTTCTAGATAGTGGTCCTTTCTCAATATGATTTTATATACTTAAAGTTAATATTTCAGTGATGATATCATAAAGTGATTTACAATAAATTAAAATAACGATTTTCTACTTACACAAAACCTTTTGTAAATCAAAAAGATTGTTTACAATTTTTTTGAAAACAGCGACATCTATTGGATTATCAAAGCTTTACTTCCATTTACTACTTACAATCATAATAATTGGTACTTTATTGAAGTGAAAACTTCTTTAGCGGCGCTGTGTTCATTTCAGGTAAGTTAAAACAACCGTTTGTTTATAGTTATGAGTTTTCACTTCTGTCGGCACCGCAGAACTGAAAACCAATTCTAGTAATAAAAATACGATGTGATGTTTTAAAATTACGACAATTAGTACTCTGAGAATACGTAAAAATTCTGTGGCAGCAACATGCAATACCACATCATTTTTATTGGTATTCTTATCTTAAACCATAACAAATATAAGTATGTCATGTAATATCAATATCTTGATGGGGATTAGTGTCTATTTTGTGATATATAAAATTTATAAACGATCTAAAGCAAATATGATCTTATGACACATTGAATGAGTGTGGAAATTACCAACAAATTTAATAAGTTAAGATATTACACGGGCAAAAAAGCATGGATCTAATTGAAATGGAACCACACGGAAAGCAGCAGCTTTGAAAAAAAAGAATCATCAAAATCGGTGCACCCAGTTGAAAGTTCTAAGGTAATAAACATAAAAAAAAAATCGAATTGAGAACCTCCTCCTTTTTTGAATGAGTCGGTTAAAAGTAGGTTTGTGTTCGTTTTTACTTTGTGATTCATATTTTACCTTTTAATAATTAAAATTTTGACAAAATATCTCATTCCTGTGTTTTTGCCATGTACCTAATGGTATACTTATTTTTTATACGATTTTGCAATATTTTCTTTAACATAAATGGTCATTTTTATTTCTTGAAAATTTATAACATCACCGTTTACTTCTGATAAAACAGAATGGGTAATAAACATGTCGATTCCTTGCTTACCATCATTTTTAAAATGTTATTAACTAAGAAACTTCTCTTCAACTTACAGTATACGCACTGTATACAAATAGAGATACTAGATGCGTATAAAAGAAGTAGTAACTAAAACGTTATGAAAACATTTAAGTTCTAATAATGAAGTAGTAACCGATACAACATTCGCAGTTCCGAAAATACTCTCATAAATGATTTACAGCAACTCACGTCATAATGTCGTAAAATCGAGTTAACAACTTTGACAGTCCGCCTAGTTTGTCTAAAAGTGATGTTGTTGTTGTCGCAATGTCGTAGAGACACAGTAACACAGGTGTCTCGCGTCGGTCTGTCTATTCTTGTAACCAGTGACATCGAGTTGCGTCACCAACTCACGCGCACGCACCGACGTCACGGCGTCAACGCACTCTGCTGCGACTCAATATTTAACGTGGCGGTGACATTTAGACGAAAGGTGACGATATATTGATGATACTAATTTTATATGGGGGATGTGGCTAATTCAAATGAAAAGGAGAAGTATATGTCTAGAGGTGGTCTATATTGACCGTGGATAGTGATGATGTGACCAATTATGTAACAAATAATGGTGTTGTTGAAGTTTAATTTATAGTATTTTTTTAGGGTTGATGATGTTAATGTAGTTCAGATCGATACGGCCCCAATAAACGAAATGTGCTTAACAGTCGTTGTTTTCTAATATTAAAAAAAAACAATGTAGTTACCTATCTTGTCTCTACTTTACTAGTTTAACCCCGAGGTGCTATCCGCGGAACGACAATAGCCGCGAGCAATGCCGCGTGGCGAAGCTAGTATCTTTATAAATTGTAGCCTATGTGTTATTCTAATATATAAGCTATATTATGGTACAGTTTCATCAAAATCCATTCAGTAGTTTTTACGTGAAAGAGCAATAAACATACTCACTTACATGCTCACAAAGTTTCGCGTTAATATTATTAGTAAGATACGATTAAAGGTGTAAAGAAGGGTACTGGATACTATAAATTGACCTTAAGTAGTCCACTGCTCATTCCTTAGAAGGTAGAAAAGTAGTAGCGGGACCTTTCGACCCGCCATTGTTGTTTACAAACAGAATTTCGTTGAAAGCTCATTTGTTATTCACAACCAATTACAATATTAAGACGTTATTGAGATATTATGGTTCGTGTTATCACGCAATCACCCAGTTTACATGCTGCTCCTACCTACACGTTCTCTTAAATTTTCTGCACACCTAAAACTAAACTAGAAATTCCGGTTTTCCGGAGTCTACGACTATCTAATGATAAATAGGTACAACGCACTGCTTAGTTTTGTTTAGCTAGATCTAGTTTTTATTGGATAAGTAAGGAGTGGGACGGGTGTACTGTTTTATATTACATATAATAGGGTATTTTAAGCAGGTTGACGTAACCATTATATTGTGTAAACTCACATGTATAAATTAATTCCATTTAAAATAGGTGTGCTGGTTCGATACGACGTCTGCGAGATGATATTCGTTACTTGTGTGTATTTTATTATTATCCATTATATTTAAGATGTTGAGACACATTAAGTAGTATTCTTAATATTTACTAGCTGATCCCCGCGGTGGTACCCGCGTTGTAACATAAACCGCAGGTTGTAACATAACCGTTTAAAATTGTAGCTTAAGTTACTCCTTATATCATTAGCTATCTGACAGTGAAAGTCCTGTTAAAATCGGTCTTAGATACAAATGTTGATATGACAACGTAATGTCATATCTACATTTGTATCTAAGTATACAAGTATATTAATACATGTTCAAATGTTACAAAGTTCAAAAACTTTGCACCATTTTCTACAAAAAAAATGCAATAAATGTTAAAGTTAAAGTTCATATTGAAGGATGAGTGCAGAAAGTTAAAGCACGAAGTAAATATATGTTTTGGTACATAGATGAATTTACCTTGTGCAATTGCAATAAAAATTCACAATTAGCACCTAGATAGTACCACATAAACAATATTTTCATTTTTAACTCATTTCATTCAGCTTAAATTTTTTCAAGCAGCTAGGAATATAAATCTATCTGTGGGCTTGTAGTGTATATACAACTATATACTACTTCCTTTTCTGTATGCAGGAAATGATAACAACGAGTTTGATAGCTTACAGTAACGGACATGTTTTGATATCATAAAATTTAATATGTGCACTTTTGTATATCGGCGTAAAGCACAGGGCATTCTTTGCCTCAGTGGCGTAGTGGTAGCGTATGCGACTGCTAAGCTTTAGGTCTCGGGTTCGATTCCCGGGTCGGACCAAATGTTTGTATGATCTACAAATATTTGTTTCGGAGTTTTGGTGTTTTCTATGTATAATATGTATGTATTTACAAAAAAAAAGTATATAAGTATTTATATCAGTTGTCTAGTACCCATAACACAAGCTCTGCTTAGCTTGGGAATAGATGGCGTTGTGTGTTAGATGTCCGGAATATTTATTGTCCGGAATATTTTCCAGTCAACATTTGGGTGGTATAAAAATCTTGTAAGATACAGAGAAATATTATTTACAAGATCTAAAGTATTCTCATTTCGATCGAAGTGTAAAAATGAATGTAAAAATGAATCGTATACAAGCTAGACAACGGTTGTAACCTTTTATGGAGCCCCTACATTTTATAACAATAGATTGTCTATTTCCCACGTTTGTTGTGTAACTTTAAATACTAGACGAGTTTTGTGAAGGTTAAATCAGAGTATGTACTTGTAGCTATAGTTAGATGCCTCTACAATGGTAGGGCAAGAAATTGAATAATTTAAACAGACCATAGACTTTCGTACTTGATTCGTCAACGTCAAGAAGAAATAGTTGATTAAAACTTCAGCGTTAAATTTTAAATTAACTAGAGTCTTTTAATATTCAATATTTATCTGGAATGAAGTCAAGAGCCTGGTAAAAGTAAATAAAATTCTCATCTTAATATTATTCTCATTTGAGACTACAGTCTCATAAAAAACATAATTTGGACTTTCCAGGCGATTGCATTAAATTATCGAGATGGTTGAATTTCAAATATCTGCACCTTACAGACGAATAGTATTAACTAGTAACTCTTTCGTATTTGTATTATTGAGACAAGTAAAGCACCTTTTAGAAAGGTTCAGGTAAACCTATCAATAGATTCTTATTTTGAAACAGAAGTGCTCCTGAATTTATTTCTAACCAAACAAGGCTATGCTAATTATGGCTATTTACGATGGTGCGGGTCAAATGTATGCTTACACCTACATTCTATAACAGAACATTTAATTACTAATTGTTCCAAAACACATAACTACTTGTTAATCTTATCTCAATGTTTCCGCCACTTAGGAAATACCGACCCATTGAAAACGTAATAATAACGTACTAAATAAAATTGTGAACATTACAAACGACAATCAGTGTTATTGTTAATTCGTATTAGTATATGATTGAACTTCATACAATTTGTAAGAATTTTACAATACACTATTGTTTAAAATAAATAACCGTAAAACAGACGATATCGCCCACAAAAAGATTGTAAGGGAAGGGCTAACCGGAATAAACACTTTCGATTTCTGGGTGCCATCCAAGAGTTTGACAGACTACTCTAAATATATCCCGTAACCACTTATAGATACCGCGATCTTTATTTATGTAGGTATATGAGTAAAGATACGCTTCAAGATACTCGTACATGAGTAGATATTCTAATCTAAATGTAATTTATCCACTAACGATATGTGTTGCGTGATCTGTATGTTTTAACAAATAAACAGTCTATAAATTTATTAAAACTCTTTAACCATTAAGCAGTCTCCTTATTATATTATTATAACATATTGTATTTTTCTCGCATCCAAGAGGCATTATTATTATCCTACGCTTCGTAAAACAACTAGCGAAGCGTTAAGTCAAGCCACCTTGACACACACATTATATTTAATGGGCTTATATTTCACTTATCATTTTATAAATTTTATTGTAAGTAGGTACATACGTAAGACATCTATAAATCGACTGCGAAATACAAATATGAGTTCTAAGAGAATTTGCCGTCTGAGAATCTTTTGTTTTCCTGTTAAATAGTGTTTTTATTTTATATATTTGATTCAAGGGATACAGATTATACACTTAAACTAATTACATATTTAATAATTGGTGAGTACAACATACATAACAATAATACTCATAAGAAATTATATTGCTTAAGATTCAAGTGTTAAATAGTTGATATTACTCGTAAGAATTAGAATGATACTAAGGGCCAGTTTCGCCAGTTTATAATAAAGTTTTAGGTTAGTTACCTGCTATTTAACACTATTTAACAGATAAAATTTGCTGATATATACTTGTCTAACATATTATAACAACATATTTCTTTCTATTCGATTCTTTCTATGTATGTAACCATAAGAGTGGTGCCTATACGAGTCATTGCTAATGCAGACAATGCAACAATACACCATAGTGACCCACATTATGAGGCCTAGTTGTGTTTCTGCATCATTGGGCTTCCGTACAGGTCTGCACCAAAAATGCTGTCTGGATGGTTTCAACTGATTTCTATGTGTTAAGGAGCTCTGAAAACTCAAAAAATACTCTAATAATTCCAGAACATCAGGTTATTTTGCAAAAAAGGGTTTTTACACTGTTGAAGCTTTAGAGAGACTCTCTAGATGCTTCCCACAAGCAAAAATGTTTTCGTTTGTGTGATTATAGTTTCATTGGGAAAAATAAATGTAAATAGTAAGTTTAAGTAAAAAATAAGTTTTGTTACGCAATTATAAATTAAAAAAAAGTATTTTATTTTTAATTTTATATAAGATGATAACTTGTTTAACATAGACCCACATTGTCAGAAAACGTGTCGTTCTATGACAACATTAGAGTCATTTTCGGATTTTATTTTTTCTGCCGACCTGTGATATTTATTTTTTTGCCAAAATTACTACTCTGGCTGATGAAAAACAAAAGCAGAATCCAAGAAGGGTCATCAACATACTCATTGCGAATGCAGACAATGCAACAATGCAGCATGGTGACCCACAACATGGGCCTTGTGATGCTTTTGCATCGTTGGGCCTCCGGTCTCGTACTCACCAACGAGACACGACAGCACGAACGCTCTCATTTTACGTTGATCTTCTGTGCGGGGTAGTACCGCCCCGGTCGGGGAGCCCATTCGTACTGAAACTAGCGTGGCTCTAGTACCTTGTCGTTATCTAGTAGACAGGTTCGAAATAGTGAATCAATATCTTTTTCAGCAAGAAACTGACCTTAATTACTGTGATAACCCCATGATTTAATGATTTTACAATTACAAAAATGGAATGTAACTTTTCAACTGTGTGTTATTATGTAGAACTAACAGTTCAATTATTGAGCACTGTTCATAAAGAAACAGTCTTGAATAAGGAGTTTCGCTCTTTAAACGAAGGTGAAAGCGAAACGCTTGTTGAATATTGAATGCAATGCCTTACTGTCACACCTATTTTTTGTTGAACTAAATTTAGCGGATGCACCTCATTGTTTGCTCTTGAAAGTAGTCTCAATGTGATGCAAAAAATAACTATGCAACTAATACAACTTTTACTTTTAATACCTTATGGTTTCTGTAATTTGGTAACTCTTGGGTTAATGGCTGAAGAATTTGATCAAGTTAGTATTAGCACACGTAGTGGTATTGAAGCTATCGATAGCCTCTAGATAGAGCTGAATTTAAAAGCAGTAACTTAAATATTTAAGTATATTAATGTTTGTTTTGTGGTGTAATGCAGTATGAATACATGAAAGCCTTTCCATCTTCAATGCTTTATTTTTTTTCCTCCCGTGTTGGTTATGGTGGATTTAAAAAAAAATACTAAATTTTCTGACTATATGAGTAGGTTACAAAATTTTGACAATGTCATGTACTTGAATCTTTTAGTCGCATGATATAACCATTAGCATATTACATTTATGCACGTTGTATAGCTATCGTATCGATTCATAGCAAATCTAGAACACAAACAATACTCTAAAATCAACGTGATCCATAAAATTCGACGTTAAAAACATATAATAATATGAGTTCATCGACTCATTTCTAAGGGTCAACTGCCTCGAACGTTATACCACTTTAATGTACTAATATTTGCCTTTAGTCTCAGAGTTTGACGTTCGATGATGAGGAAAGGAATTGTATAGTTTATGATGTACTGCTGACTCCTACTACCAACTGACATACTCTGACTGATCCTGCAGTAATTAAGGAAAATATATATTTTTCCCAAGACTGTTATCCACTACCAAGTGTTACCCATTGGTAGCCTAGGGCGCAACATGTCGCTGCCGTGGTTAATGATCATAATGAAATTTTGCCAACACATTGAATATAGAAAAGGACAGAGGTAGTTTTTATAACCAAAAAGAAATTAAGTAATGGAAATATACGAGTACTTTTACGCAAACGAAGCCGCAGCCAAAACCAACATATTATAATAAACCGTACAACAGTTTTTCCCTACCATCGATGTAGGTTTTTTAGCATTAATGGTGAACAGCTATAAATAACATATGCAGTGCAAAAGTATACGAGAGTAAATAAAAGATGATAAACACTAAAGGGTGAATGGCCCAGCCGTGAGTACTAACGGTACCTCGACCTACGATCTCGGGATCATTTATTTGACAGTCGAGATCGCCAACTTCGGTTATGGCACATTACAAACCGCCCACTTGTGCTGTTACATCGTGCGAATCTTCTGTTTATGACTGCTTCTTTCGCATACAAGAAATATAAATGAATTGACTGCACGGTTGGCCTAGTGGTTTAAGCGTTCACTACAACACTTGCTATGCGCCAAGTGCCGGGGGTTCAAATCCCACGTGGGACATCACTTTGTGTGATCCACAAAATGTTGTCCTGAGTCTGGGTGTTCTTTGTGTCCGTTACATGTATGTTTGTAAAGTCCCCCGCGACACAGGATGTATATTCCTAATGCGGGAGTTGTCTTTCAAAAAAATAAAAAAAATAAAAATAAAATAAATAAATTCGTAGAATAAGCTTATGTAAATAATAGGTCTTTACCTATGAAATCGCGTTTCTTCAGTACTGGTCATTTCAAATAAAAAAAAGTTTGTAATGGCTCTGTATTCTAAATTCAAATTAATTTTGTTTTAAAACCATGACATTCTATTTACAAACTCAGTCTTTTGTTTTTTGATTAGCGTTGTATTTTCATTACATTTGAACATTTTTCGTCATAATGGATACTTTAAAAATTCGTGTAATTATAGAATATGAGTTCCGTCGTGGCACCAACGCGACACAAACGGCACGTAACATCAAAAACGTTTACGGAGAGAACTGTACAAACGAACGCACAACCCTTTATTGGTTTTCCCGGTTCCGTTCTGGATATTTTGACTTGGAAAAATGAAGCTCGTGGTCGTCCGGAGACTTTGGTTAACAATAATGAATTAAAGGCGATTGTGGAAGCTGACGAAACTCAATCTACAGCTAAGCTAGCAGCAGCTTTTAATGTAAGCATCAAAACAATATTGATCCATTTGCGACAAATTGGCAAGGTAAAAAAGCTTGATAGATGGGTGCCCCACGACCTTAACGATCGCCAGCGCAACGTACGCGTCGAGACCTGCCTTTCGCTGCTCAACAGGCAAAGAAATGAAGGAATTTTGAAACGAATAGTTACGTGCGACAAAAAATGGATTCTGTTCGACAATCGAAAGCGCTCAGCAAGTTGGTTAGACCCTGGTTCAGCACCAAAGCAATGCCCTAAACCAAAAATGACCCCTAAAAAGGTGATGGTCACAGTTTGGTGGTCTAGTGCGGGTGTGATTCACCACAGCTTTTTACAAAACGGCATGAGTATTAATGCAGATGTGTACTGTGAAGAACTGGAGAGAATGATGGAGAAGCTTGCACATCTGCAACCAGCTTTAGTCAATCGGTCGTCCCCACTGCTCCTTCACGACAACGCGCGACCCCATACTGCGCAACAGACAGTCTCCAAGCTGCAAGAGCTGGGGTTGGAAGCTCTCCCTCATCCGCCATACTCACCAGACCTTGCACCTACCGACTACTACTTTTTCCAAAATTTAGACAACTTTTTAGTGGCTAAAAAATTCAATTCCCGAGAGGCAGTACAAAATGCCTTTGAAGAGTTTGTTGCCTCCCGTCCAGCTGATTTTTACAAGAAGGGCATCAATAAACTGCCAATGCGTTGGCAAAGATGCGTCGATTGCATGGGTGATTACTTCGAATAACAGAAATAATAAAGTTTGAAAAAATAAGTACTTTCACTTATTGCATACAAAACGGCAATTTCATAGGTAAAGACCTAATAATGTATCAAACAAATGAAGAAACATGTTTTCCTGTAAAACTTAATCATTTCCAGTTCAACCAGTTTGCATTTACATGTTACTTTAAACATTGTTTACTTTAAAAATAAGGCTCTGTTCTCTATACAACAAAAACACTAACATTACTACTAATATTTTCACTAATTTTCGTTTTGTACATCAACAAGTGAGTGTCATTGTGCAATCAATCCTATTTAAAATATCTAAATTATCCAACATAACAGCGCAATTTACTCGTAGCGAGCTTAATAGCGTTATCCAGCATTTATTGAAGTATTACTATTGTTTAAGGATTGACTTGACCAGCTGTTACAACATTTGATATATTTAATTAGAGAAATAACCCTCAGAAAGGTGGGGGGGGATGGAAAATTATTGGCCTTCAGTGATTGATATTTCATAATATTTTATAAACGTACGCAATAATTAAATAAGTTCAAAACAAGTCGGAAATGTACATATATTTGACAAGTAGTCTCAAATCAAATGGTTAATTATTGGCATTCTATTTATTTCCTCTAGAACATTTACTCCTTTGAAAAACAATTTATTACTTCTTTTAACGTCAACAAAATATATGTTGTTTAATGTGCAGTGAACCCAACACTTTGTACCCTCACTAAACACATTTTACACGACTTAATTAAACGCATAAGGTTACATTTTTTTCTATTTTTATCCATAGATTCGACTTAGAAAAGGTGCCAGTTGATGCTCGTGAAATCATAGCTGCAATGACTCAAGTAGTGGGTTCGAATCTGCTGGCAGAGTGTGATGGTGTAGTCACAGAGATTGTGGAGACACCTGTAATTGTCTACATAACCGTGAAGTCTGCCGATACATCTCTCCATTGGGACACTGAAGAACAATATATGCTTGATCTGTCTTCAAAAGGTTAGTAAGAAAAGGGAGCCAGTATTTTATAATTAGAAGTAGTTTTTAAATTATATTACATAGACAGAATAGGAGATGGCACATAGTAAGATACTGTTGATTGGTGGATAGTTAAATAGCATCATTAAGTACTATTTTAGTTAGTAATTTTTTATATGTAATAAGCTTTTTGTACTTTTTTATGGAATAGGGGCAAACGAGCAGACGTATCACCTGATGTTTTTTTACGGAATAAGGGGCAAACGAGCAGACTTATTGCCTGATGGTAAGCCACCACCAGCACCCAGGGATACCCGCAACACCAGAGGTGTCACAAGTGCGTTGCCAGCCGTTGGGGGATGAGGAGGGGGATGAGAGCAAGGGTTGGGGTATGGGCCTCCGGTGTCCTCACTCACTCAGTGAAACTTTTACTGAAGCTTCAAATGATAACTGACTCAGGAAGTAAACAAGTCTGATTTTTTTTATTAAATCGCAAGTGTTTTGTTATATTACAGAAGGACAAATAGCAGTGTACATCATGGGCGAGACAGTGTATGGTGTTCGACATGCTTTAGAAACTTTTACACAATTGGTTGCACCAGAGGAGTCTCATTACTCCAATGAGAAAAAATGTGGTCTTCAAATAGTCACTGGTGCGAGAATTCGCGACCGTCCCATCTATAAGCACAGAGGTTTATTACTAGATACCAGCCGGCACTTCATCCCGATGACAGATATCAAGAGGACTATTGACGGCATGGCTGCTAACAAAATGAATGTCTTCCACTGGCACGTCACTGACTCACATAGCTTTCCTTTAGAATCTAGTAGAGTACCACAGTTTACGAGGTAAATACAACAATAATACCTAATAAATATTTAAGTGCAATTGACCCGTGACTCGTAAACAGTTCTTCGTTAAGCCGTCGGTCCCGGTTGCCATGAATGAAACTTGGTAATCGAGGCAGTACCCTTAAATATACTGACGCTAGTTTCACCTTCGAATACAGTTCACCCTCTGGGTTGCGAAGGTCTGATGCCTGTCGCTTCGTGGAAAAAATTCAGGTAAAACAGGTGGAACTGTTAGCCGACCCCTAACCTTGGGATTAATAATGGCTAGGAAGAAGTTTTTGCCCGTAACTCCACCTGTGTGTATGACGATTATCGCTGTAAATAGTGTGTTATTTTGTTGTATAAGCTTTATTACAGTAAAGGTTCGTCTAAATCAGTTCACTAGTTAAAAGTGAAACAGTTACAAACATCCATACTATCAAACATCCATCCTCACAAACTTTCGCATTTATAATATTTGTACGATAGAATAGTCAGCAACAACCCATAATGCCCCACTGAGGTTGACCCGACCGCTCGGGTCTCCTCTCAGGAGAGGGTTAAGGCCATACGTTCCCACACTGGCCGAGTCCGGGTTTCAGACTGACCGAGGATAGGATAGGATGTCATTAAATAAATATGTGATAGTGGAATGATGTAAAAAGAGGGAATTCTTTAAACTGCAAATTCGTGTATGTATTGCTTTCATTTTCAGGTATGGAGCATATTCCGCAAAGGAGATTTACTCTATAGAAGATGTGAGGAATTTGATAAAATATGCACAGATACGCGGCGTCCGTGTTGTCATAGAGATCGATGCGCCTGCGCATGCTGGCAACGGATGGCAATGGGGAAAGGTAACACCCTACACAACATCGTTATCTCAAATATAAAACAAAGTCAGATTTGTTACAAAATGCTTAACTCAAGCTCCACACCGACTAGCAGAATTACTATAAAGATTTTTTAAAATTAACTGGAGTGAACTCACCAGGGCCTGATGGACGACCCGTATTAGTAACTTTTTCGAAATTGAGTGAGATTAAATGTCCTTCACAGTACCCGTATTCTCGCTTGTCCGTTCACCAAAAAAAAAACAAAATGTCATAATTTCCAATTAAATTTTGTTTAGTTATTATTATATAGCGGGCAAACGAGCAGACGTATCGCCTCATGGTAAGCGATTACCGCCGCCAATGGACACCCGCAACACCAGAGGCGTTACAAGTGCGTTGCCGGCCTTTTAGGAAGGAGTACGCTTTTTCTTGAAGTTTTTATTTAAACTATCGTTTTACTTTTTCAGGAGTACGGCTATGGCGATTTGGCTGTATGTGTTAACGCGAATGCTTGGCGCCATTTGTGCATTCAGCCTCCTTGCGGTCAGCTCAACCCAGCCAATCCGGCTATGTATCGAGTACTGCGAGATTTGTATAGGGACATCGCTGAAATGGTGACGAAACCAGCGTTATTGCATATGGGAGGTGATGAGGTCAGTAAATCTATAGTAATAATTAAGCTGATGAGTTTGTTTGTGCGTTTGAACGCGCTAATCTCAGGAACCGCTGGTCCGATTTAAAACATTTTTCAGTGTTGGATAGTGCAGTTATCGAGGAAGTTTATAGACTATATATCATTACGCTACTAATAGAAGCGGAGCACCAATGAAGAATGTTTCAAAAACGGGCGAAAATTTTCACGCTACGGGCAATATTAGACGCAAACGAGGTTGCGTGGGTCAGCTAGTATATGTACATATATATACTAAGAGATACAACCTTGAAGGAAGTTCTGTTAAGATGCTCTCTCTACAATGAAATACCTTTCATGATAAATAAAGTTTTCTAAAGAATTCAGAATACGCTAGACTTCGTGTTCAGAAATTTACTTTGGACCTCAAATATGCCAGACCTTCTGGTACCACAACTTATTGCATATTCGTCGTAACTAAAAAGATATTCCAAATTGCACTGAACATCAATTTACACGATGGTTTTCTTTCACATTCCTCTAGGTGTTCTTCAGCTGCTGGAATGCCACGGAAGAAATCACAAACTACATGAGGCAGAAAAATTATGACCTAAGTGTAAATGGATTTATCGACCTCTGGGCTGAATTCCATGAAAAGGCACTGCAAGCTTGGGATGAAGAATTGGAAGCGGCTGGTGGAACGAAACAACTTGTTATGCTGTGGTCTTCAGAACTGACACAGGCTCATCGGATCCAAAAGCATCTAAGTAATGAAAGGTGAGTTTCTTATATGATGATAATTTATATAGTTTTGGTTTTTAAAACATATAGGTTTTTTCAAGGATAGTTAACGTACAAAATAGTTTTTAGTAGTTAGTAATTTTTTTGTGAAATCTTATATTGACTATAATTTAATTCTACATACCTATTTCGGTCAACAATTTGAACTTTAGGTGTGATTTTTTCATATTCGAAATCTAATATGAAAGGGAAAATTGACGAGACGAGAAGGCTATGGTAGGAAAGGCTTGTATGTAAGGAGTATTGCTTACATGTGTACCTAAACTTGATTAAAGTATTGATTGTCCGTGTGTTGATGGATTAAGAATACGATGTTTAAACATCCTTATTCATTCTGTTGGTGTCGTAAGAGCCGACTAATGCCCAGTTCCCATATTTGAAAAACGATCCGTTCTAGGTACGAATAGTAGTATAGTATACGGGGCGTAAGCTAAAATCGTTCCTATAAAAAATCAATTGAGGAACGGTATTTACGACTCATAGTCGGTTGTAGAAAATTTTAACACGATGACGATTCGTTAAATATAGGAACCGGGCATAAGGGAGCAAACTACGCATAAAAACATCACTGCAAAGATAACAAAGATGACTGCCTCGGTAGCGTAGTGGTAGCGTATGCGACTGCTAAGCTTGAGGTCTCGGGTTCGATTCCCGGGTCGGACCAAATGTTTGTATGATCTGCAAATATTTGTTTCGGAGTTTGGGTGTTTTCTATGTATATTATGTATGTATTTACAAAACAAAAGTATATATGTATTTATATCAGTTGTCTAATACCCATAACACAAGCTCTGCTTAGCTTGGGACTAGATGGCGTTGTGTGTTAGATGATGATGTGTTATTTATAACAAAACTTAAATCAAATTCAACAAATCCGTCAAGCGCGGTAAAGTAAGCCAAAATCTCTATGCCCAGTTTCTATATTTGAAAAACGATCCGTTCTAGGTACGAATAGTAGTATATTATACGGGGCGTAAGCTAAAATCGTTTCTATAAAAATAAATTGAGGAACGGTATTTACGACTCGTAGTCGGTTGTAGAAAATTGTTACACGATGACGATTCGTTAAATATAGGAACCGGGCATAAGACCTCCTTTTTAAGTAGAGGCATTAGTCCTGCAGTGAATCAGTAAAGGTAATGAAGATGGTATTGCCGGGAAGGGGTTTTTTTTTTTTTTTTTTTTTTTTATTTAATAGGTGGCAAACGAGCAGGCGTATCGCCTGATGGTAAGCGATTACCGCCGCCCATGGACACCCGCAACACCAGAGGCGTCACAAGTGCGTTGCCGACCTTTGGGGGATGGGGAGGGGGAATGAGGGAGGGGTTGGGGTATGGGCTTCCGGTATCCTCACTCACTCGGTGAAACACAGCGCAAGCGCTATTTCACACCGGTTTTCTGTGAGGCCGTGGTATCACTCCGGTCGAGCCGGCCCATTCATGCCGAAGCACGGCTCTCCCACGGCTAAAACCTCTAACTTCAATATTACAATATGTTTTACAATTTCAAATTCCAGATACGTTATCCAAGTTTGGGAGCCAGTGGATAGTCCACTGTTAGATCAACTTATTAAGATGCATTACCGAGTGGTATCAGTACCTAAGGACATATGGTACCTGGACCACGGCCTCTGGGGTGTGACCAAGTATTCCAATTGGAGAAGGATGTATGGCCACATGTTACCAAGAGCAGACCATGTATTGGGCGGTGAGGTGGCCATGTGGACTGAGTACGTGGATGAAGAAGGAATAGGTAAGTTTTTTTTACTATTTATGTTTTAATGGAGTACTTACAAGACTTGCTAAAACTAGATGTGCGATTTTAAAATTATTGTACTTGTGGAGGAACGAGTATCATGTCCCTCCAAAACAAAGGGAGGATCCTCCGACTAGGCGAGTGATCACAGCCCAACAGTTGATGTTTGGATGTTGTATATATGATAATCGGCGCGAGAACCTCTATTGCGTGATTCAGGATTGGTAGTTACTCCGTGTAGTGCGTTACTTCGTAGTTCAGTGTATCTTCGGTAGTTATGTTGTATGTGGAAGTCGCCACATGATAATACATACTTTTACAGAATACTTAAAGTTAATGATGTGTATGATAAGTTTGGTAGAATTATTGATTGAAGTAGAATTAAGTTTCTGATAACATTGTATTATTTAGTCTGTGTTTATTTTTTTTATGCAATAATAAAGTATTGGGTTATTAGAAGGTATGGCTTAAGCATCAAAAGTGTATAAATTTAAAGTGTATAACAGTTTAATTGATCGTTATTCATGGTTTAGAATTGGTAAAATTACATTTGATTTCATTTGAATGTATTTCCCCGAATTTCACGATTTTTTTCTGCCATTTATAGCTGAAAAACGAAGGCGAAGATCAATATTATTGTCTATATATATATTACAATACATACATCTTTTTGCTTGTAATCTGTATGTTAGTGTTGCCAGTAAACTATATATTATGTTACTTGACACAAAAAATGGCATCTGAGAAAGTCTGAAACGAACGTGAAGAATGATTTATTAACAGTATCTGTCTCTATCCGTCAGATACCCGCATCTGGCCACGTGCTTGCGCTGTGGCAGAACGTCTATGGTCGGATCCTAGTGCCAGCGTGTACTCTGCAGAACGTCGCCTGCAGCGCCAGCGCCGCCGGCTGGTGGCGCGCGGCCTGCGCCCCGACGTGCTGTCCCCCGCCTGGTGCGAGCACCACGACTCCAAGTGCCTCTAGCCGCCCATACCTGTCGGCTTAGTAAACCCTCGTGTTGCTCTCTAACCGTTTCCTTGTAAATAATCATAGCATTTAAAAAAATACTATTACAGAATTACACATTTTTAGAATGAACTAGAAGAAATCATAAACTTATGGTCTATAACATTCTTGAAATTAAATTTACTTGTACTTTTATATTTATAAAAATGATATTGAGTTTTTCTGATTAAAGAAATATTTAATAATCTCTCCCCGACGGTGTCAGTTAACCGTCGCATCGAATTATGAGAGAGAGAGAACAGAAAGTGCACCTGCGTTTTTGCACATAATTGTAGACTATAATATCTCCTGCAGGCTGGTCTCCGTTGAGACTGGACGCCGTGGCCGTAATCGACTTATGCCCAGTTCCTATATTTGAAAAACGATCCGTTCTAGGTACGAATAGTAGTATATTATACGGGGCGTAAGCTAAAATTGTTCCTATAAAAATAAATTGAGGAACGGTATTTACGACTTGTAGTCGGTTGTAGAGTTTTTACACGATGACGATTCGTTAAATATAGGAACCGGGCATTAGACAACATCATTATCACTGTTATTCCACCCTATGGCATCATCAAATTTTGATGAGGTCATAGCGCGAAAACACACACGAGGTGCAATTAAGTTTAATTTAAAGAATGTATTTCAACAAACCGAAAATCTAAAGTATAAATTATATGTTAATTTAGGCATGTATTCCATGTTCTGTAATTGAGAGTGAAGGTCATTATAGTTTTAACATAGAATTCCTTAATTAATACCCCACACCGATGACGTTTAAACCATAGACTTTAAAATTTAGAAATATTTAAACTTATTCCATAAACAATACAACATTCTATGTAGTTGTAATATTTTAAAAAGACATGTGTTTTATCTATGAGACTTTTAACGAGTATTCAAAATATATCAACAATAAAATAACAAAATAACGTAATTATTTAGAAAAACAATAGTTGTAATAAAAATCATTTAATGACAATTTCTAGTTTTATCTTGTTTGCGCTACTGTGACAAAGGTCTTACCACATGGGTCATAACAAAGAGGTGTCAGTGTGTCTTTAAGGTTACCAGTTAAAAAAACACCTTGCTACCTTAATTAAACAGTAAATAAAGTTGATTAAAAATATAACTGGAAAAGCCTGGACTAGATCTTAAAACGAATGTTATCTTTAATTTATTAATTACTACTATTTTGATTTTTCTGCGTTCAACGTATTGGCAACTCGTTAGCATTAAATGTTTTTGTGTGTAACCCACACTAAAAAAATACTAAATGGTATCAATGCCCATAAAGGAAAGAGGCCGATATCCATAGTTTTAAAACGCAAGTTATTTTACCTTGAACTTCTTTTTGTTTTAATCTATATTTGAGTGTTGCCAATAACAATTTGTGCTATATCTATATATTATGTTATATAACACGCTGAGTTCGAGATTGACGAATTGGAAACGTTGGGTTCATTACATTAATATATAAATTAATAAAATAAATATAAATAAAGACTTAGAATTAGGCTAGTTTGTTATAATTATAATTTTAGTAAAAGATTTTCACCAATATAAATTGTTTTCGTTAAAGATGAAACAGATATCCGGCCATTATCCGGTTATCAGCATATAGGATGTGATCTATCCGGCTGTAATTGTTCACCGAATGGTAAAATTAGGCACTTGATGTCCTATTAGTTTTAACAAATTTAACAGTAGGTATAGGTATATTACATTATAGAAATGTATATGCCATAGATTAATAAGCCATTGTCACTTTGAAATAGCATAATCGACACTATCGTGATTTACAATTTGTAAAAATATATATAAAATTGTAATTGTAATAATTTGTTTGTAACAGCTTTTAATTAAAGTGCCTGATTTAACGATAGTCATAATATTTTCTTCCCTACTTTTTTCTTAACCTTTAATAGCTTTATAGGTTAACTGCTAATGAACTTGAACCTCGCGGGCTGGGTCTCCGCAACTCGTCGACCTTAGTGCGCCTATTTTGCGTGAACTGTTAATGAAAAATGTGTCGCTAAATGTTACTTTAAATTGTATTACAATTATCTGTCGAGCTTTACCCTTCGAGGAGCATCACATATATCTATTATAGTGTCGTGTTTTTTCTAATTCAGATTACAAAATGGTTTAATCAGAAATTGTTGCTTGCTCAGCTTTATTTATATAATTTTGAAATCAGCAGCAACAACCGTATTTTAATGTTCAAGATAAACAATTATATCATCCAAATAATCCAGATACATTTCGGGTGGCCGGATATCCGGAATTTGGTCAAGTAACTATCTGTTTCATCTGTAGTTTAGAGCTGTAAAGGTTCTGCTATATGACGTCTTATTTACTGTATTTAGGTGATGAAGTTTCTAAATATATTAAAAAGTGTCAGTATATTTTTAAAGCCATCTTTGGTCATATAGTCATAATATTATTAAAACAATTATCGTACCAAAATATGGCTGTCTAAAACGTAGTTACTTATTCTTATTTTTGTAAACTACTTTCGTTATAAAAAATATGGCTACTGTAAGTAAATATTGGTGCTATGAACAATTATTATTAATCAAGTTTTATAAACAATTTATTATAAACGAACATATCATAATAAATATATCAATGCAAGACTATTCTGTTTAGATAATAATAAATTAGGTATGTTACTTATTTTGTGTAATGTTTGTACGATATGAAACATGGAATATAAAAAAAAAGTGATATAAATATATGACAACTTATAACATAAAATAAAAAAGAATCTGCACCGGTTTTTATTATTTTCCCACCAACGGCTTTTATCCTATAATGGCAACACAGCCAAGAAAATTTATGTTTATTGTTCTTTATAATCCTGTCTCGTACATAATATTTCTATCTACTGTCCAGTCAAGTAACTTTCAAATAACTTACAGTCAAATATTGAAATACTACTTATTTTAAATTGTTTTTATGACCGTAAAATAAGTTCATTTCCACGAAATAATTTTAAGTATGTAACACAAGGTATTGAGGTGGACAGTTGTATCATATCCACATGACCGTGGGAGAGTCACGCTTCGGCAAGCATGGGCCGGCTCGACCGGAGTGATACCACGGCCTCACAGAAAACCGGTGTGAAATAGCGCTCGCGCTGTGTTTCACCGAGTGAGTGAGGATACCGAAAGCCCATATCCCAACCCCTCCACCATCCCTCTCCCCATGCCTCAAAGGCCGGCAACGCACCTGTGACGCCCTCGGTGTTGGGGGTGTCCATGGGCGGCGGTAATCGCTTACCATCAGGCGATACGTCTGCTCGTTTGCCACCTAATCCATAAAAAAAAGAAATCTTACCAGGATCTCGCGATAAATTTATATGGAATTTCCTTTATAGAAAAGGAACTGTTACTAACTGTAATAGTGACAATTCTACTCTTGTAATTTTCTCTGTATCGGGCAGTGGTCCGACCGCCGACGAGAATACAATTAACTATTCGCGATTTTCTCGATAAAGAAACGCACAATAAATTTACATTCCGTGTAAACGGAAGAGATGCATAATATATTAATAGTTGCTCTCCGACACTGTCTCAAACAGTTTTGTCGCTGACCGACAAGAGCTTTCAAATTTTGGGTTTGGTGTAGGAACTTGAACAGTACGGTAGTTTACTGCAATTGACTTGCTCTATTGTCTCGGTGCACACCGATTTTGAAGAAGATGTACGCTAAGTGATAAAATATACATTTATATTGACTACAAATACTATTACAATTTAAATCATAATATTACGTTTGACTACATACCTGCTTTGTGTATTGTTGTTCGTTCCGTTTATTACACGAAATGAATGAAAACGGATTGACTGTATGTATGTATATCTTTTGATGAGGAGATGGCAACGAGCTGGTTCAGTGTTTTCTGCCTATGTCAAGTATTTAAAGTCTTTAAATCTTAAGTCTTCGAATCTTCAAGACTTCATTGTGAGGAAATTAATGATAAAAATATAAAAAAATATGGATGACATGATTTCTGTTTTAATATCAGATTTGTAATAGTAATTAGCGCGAAAATGAGAAAACAAAATAACAAATGACAGACTCCAAATTCAAATGTATTTTTTTTTTATTAAAACAGCCTCCATGGCCAGATTAAGTAACTACAATATATAGTTTGATGCCAAGTTTTAGGCAAAGGTAATTTGAGAAGCCTCAAACCTCATTTCTAAAGAGAGGTCTATGTCCAGCAGTGAACTGTTAAAGATCGTTGATGATAATGAATTTAAGGAGAAATCAGGAACACTGCATTATAAATGCATCCATGCAGAAATTCTCTTAAAATACTTGTTGTCTGGGATGAAATAAATGTGCTTCGCTTGTAACGTAGTAGTGCAGTTAATTTTTATTTTGAATCCGTTACAATATCTAATGATATTACATTTTTGATACAACTAATTCAAATCTAATTAAGGTCCTATATACATTTAATCTTAAGTGTTGAGAAAGTTCGGCAAATGGCAGATTTTTTATCCTCTGTTATTTTTTTAAAGTGTCACTGTCTTCTTGCCAAAATATGATTTATCGGATTATTAAGTAATAAGTACCATATTATAATTAAATACGTAACGTCAAGAAGACCCAAATGCATACAAATTCTATCCAAATACTAATTTATTATCTACCTATGGATTTTGTATTATGGACAATGGCGCAAGCAAACAGAAGGAAAAATTATTAAATCAACCATAAAGTCCAACCAACATACATTATATGTATATGATTATTACATTATTTAATTTATATCATTTTATAAAACACTAAATAGTTCATTTACATTACCTACCTGACTTCAAACTAGACAAAAACATTCTTAATTTTATTATAACATAGCTTATATTAACACTGACTAGAATACAATCACAAAACCAACTTTCGGTTTATATTGTCAACTACTTAAAATACTACAGAAGATTAAAAATTAAACATAAATTAAAAAGAAACAAACAAAAAATTCTGGTTTTACTAGTCGTCTCTTACATTTTGTAATTTTGTATAAGTGATGTTAATTTAAAAAAGTGAAGCTGTCTTAAATGCGCCTACATTATGATCACTGTATTTTTTATTTCTTATTTACAACTTTAAGAGTTGATCTTCGTTAATCAAGTTAAGTTAAAAAAGCGATTTGAAAGGCTTCAAAATAAATCTACATACATTTAAATAGAAACATTATTATTCCTAATTCTATCATTTGCATTCTTGGTACTCAAATCATTGGGCACCAAATCGTGCAACATTTTATCACTTCGAAAAATACTCGTCGCAATATGACTGGCCAATCTCTCAGACTCTCTAATATCATCATCCTTAGAGTGAGATGTAAGATCTATTTCAGTATCACTCTCGCTATCGCTTTCCTTTTCGCGTCTCCTGTAGGCTAGGTTCTGTGGTTCATCAACACCTTGGACTGAAGTCCCACATGGACAATTAGGTTTTGCTATAACTCTCAAATCTGTGGGAACAATTTCAGAATCCATTGGTTGAGACATCATTATTGGTGGGAAAGTAAACGGTTGCTGCATCATTCTCCCATCGTCATTGCCATAAGGCATAGCTGGTAGATCGTGGACATTTGGCGGCAAAGGAGGTAGAGATTCCAAGTTGGAGTTGTGCATGTATGGGTCTTGTCGTGGTGATTTGAGTTCGTGGTTTTCTAGAACATTAGGTGGCTCAGGGGAATCTTTATCGCCTGGTGAATCTGGCGCTTCTGGTGAAGAGTCAGACGGTTTTCCATGACCTGTAATTGAAAAAAATACTGTTTATGCAAAGTGACATGTTTACCAGCGGTGGAGATGTTGTCACGTTTCTTACAGCAAATGACTTATTTTTATGGACTAGGGGGCAAACGAGCAGATCTATCGCTTGATGGTTAGCGATTACCGCCGCCCATGGACACCCGCAACACCAGAGGTATCACAAGTGCGTTGCCGGCCTTTGGAGGATGGGGAGGGGAATGGAGGGAGGTGTTGCGGTATGGGCCTTCGGTATCCTCACTCACTCGGTAAAACACAGCGCAAGCGCTATTTCAAACCGGTTTGCTGTGAGGCCGTGGTATCACTCCGGTCGAGCCGTCCCATTCATGCCGAAGCATGGTTCTCCCACGGAAACTAATTAAGCCAGTTAACATCGGTTTTGAAAATCGATTTAGTACCTAGTATGGCTACTATTGAAATAACCACTAAATAAACTATTTCAGAATCATACATTTTCTTTAAACTTTCAGGAGTCACAATTAAATAACAGTAATAAACTGTTTTTCTGCTATAATGTCGAAATCTGCGAAGTGGTTCTCTGACACATGTAAATACTTAATTAAAAATCGTTCTTTCCTATTTCAATCGCTACATTCGTTCAAAAATAAAATACTTTTCTTGCTGTCTAATAAAGGTTATCTTTTATAAATTGTGTTGTATATTAGACAAGTATTTTTTTTTTTTTAAATATTTCGGATATCGTACACACAACGCCATCTAGTCCCAAGCTAAGCAGGGCTTGTGTTATGAGTCCTAGACAACTGATATAGATACATATATACTTTTTTTTTGTAAATGCATAAATATTATACATAGAAAACACCCAAACTCCGAAACAAATTTCTGTAGATCATACAAACATTTGGTCCGACCCGGGAATCGAACCCGAGACCTCAAGAACAGCAGTCGCATACGCTACCACTGCGCCACAGAGGCAGTCAAAGTATTATATGTATTGTTACAAATATTTGATAAGTTATCACTCATAGTGGTATAGTACAGCAAAACTCAATTGCTTGCTTCCAGTGAACTGTCAAAGGTTGATATAATGATGACACTCGTAGTAAGTAAGTTCGTAAATTCATCTAAATATATTGCTTTATCAAAAAAAGAGGGAGAAAGAGTTAACACACCCGTAAGTGGTAGTGGTGGAGAGCCGAGCCCCAGACAGCGCATCCTCCAGGCGTCCTGTAACAGCTGCAGGCGCGCCTGTTTGCGCCACTTAGCGCGTCGATTTTGGAACCACACCTGTGAATAGATCAAGACATTTCAATTTTCAAAGATATTTTGTCAATTGTCTTTTACTCTTAAAAGTTCTTAAAACTAAATTCTTTCGTTAAGACAGGGTTGGTTCAAATACGGGTCCGGTGGTGTTAATAACGGCAGTTCCCGGAGTTCTTCCTTCTCAGGCGCAGAGTGCCACACCGTGTGGTTTTAGTCGGTTCGATTCCGACACACCGCCCCGCCACAAACCCCGGTTGGAGCCCGAGGGGATTTCCACATGTTAAAAAAAAGCGCTGGTTCAAATACGAATGTATTTTTTTCAACTGTATTCGTAAAACTTATCAGTTGTTTCGTTGTTTTATGAAAGCACTATCATTAAAACATTTCTCTTTTATCATAATATTTTACAATCTAAAAGAAAAACTGCATGTTTTTTTGTTTGCTTTAACTTATTGGCGAGGGGCTTAAAGCTTTATTAATATCCTTTATTGTACAGGGATGTAATCGCAGCTTTCATATGTAACAGCGTTTCGATCCATTAATTTTTTTTACAAAATTAACAAATTTTCTGCAATAATAACTATCCTCTAAACTGATTCATAACAAAAAATTTACTCACACACTTATTGTTAGCACTTTGGCACAGTATGAAATACAAATCACGAAATATTACTAGTACAAAGAGTATTATATAAAGCTTTAATGCATGGTAATAAGTATAATTTTAAAATATATTCCCATCTATGGATCCAATACGCAATATCTCCAAATCTCTAAAACTGTAACACGTTTTTAGAATCAAACTTATTGACCGGAGAACGCAAAAAAGTAAAACAAATTACACGACAGTTTCATTTTGATTCTTTAAGATATCAGAGATACCTTGTCTATTAACTCAGTCTTCCAACTTTGTGCCGAAATCATAAGGTAATCGCTTACCATCAGGCGATACGTCTGCTCGTTTGCCCTCTTTAAATAAAAGCCCTACATATTTCTAAAAACGATGAACATGTCCACCTCAGTTCTTTTTACATTTTGAAGCCGACTATAAGTATCGGTATATGAAAGCAAGACAAATGAAACAACAGCGAATTAGAGATACTATACATCTGCTCGTTTGCCCCCAATTTCCATAAAAAAAGAGAGGCATAAAATGTGAGTCATTCAACCATTTCTTGAGCAATAAAAACTACCTATAAAAAGAAATATTAACCTCTATTGTTGACTAGATCGCACTACTATTGGATTATCCTTATCTTCAAGCCTTCAATATTTCAGCTACTTTAATATGTGACTTTCGAATGGTATTGAATCCATACAATTCAAACTTAATGCGGGAATGTTAAGTTTGTAAATGTATAACGACATTCTTATTGGGTGGACGAAGTTTGATCAAGAACTTTAGTCAATATATATTTAACTCAAAGAACACCACGGCAAAGCAACCGCGGCAGGCTTATCTTTTACAGTAACCGACTATTAGTTTTGTAGCAAAAGTATCAGTTGTCAGTTAATTTTCAAGAGCTTTTTTAATACAAAAGTTATTGAGATCAATACGATACGAGTTCAATACGTATAGGATTCATATATAACGATATAGAAAATTGGATTAAGCATATAAAAAAAAATACATTTCTTATACGTACAAGAAACCAACGTAGTTCATATTCTGATAGAGTTAGGTTTCTATAAAGCTTAACCACGAAGCAACAAATAAACTTCATTAAAGTTTCTAAACATGGTCCTTATACAGATTACCTGTGTTATGTAAGAAATTACGTAACTTCTTAGATTCAATTTACTAGATGTGTTATGAGAATTAGATCTGAAATTCCATAAACACCTGTCCTGTAACTAACACTATATTCTCCCCTCTGTTTTCAAGTACATTTGTGATCACCTTCAACTACCTGATCAGTCTAGTTGATACCCGAGTTCTATTATACATTAAATACAATACTGTCTCCAATACGGGAGTTAAATATCAAGTCTAATTAGTGTCTATTTACTTAACATCAATAAAATAGGTTTTTTTTCTCTACCAAAGTATGTGCGTACTTAATGCAAATTTGTAGTAAACTATATTCTTCATTTTCCACCTTCCAATTAATATAGGACCAAAAAGCAATATACACTCTCAAATAAAGAAAGAATTTGCAAAATAAATTCATGAACAATTTTGGGAACAAACATAAAAAAGTTAAAACCTAGTTGAATTCTTTCTGACGTCAAAACCCATCACGTAATACTTAATGGGCATATTATGACATATTTATATTAATAATTCATGATTTTATAATTAAAAGTAATTAAAAAAAACAGTCTCATAAAACACTTTTGACTTTTTTGTGGGAAATCCAGTTTAGTTATTTGGGGTTCTTTATTTGCGGTAGCAGCTTAACGCCCTTCGTCGCAATTACAATTTACTGTTTAGAACCGCCATATTTTAAGTAACTCATTATATTATTGGCTTTATTCGATATTTGTGATAGATCTGAAAGATGAAACTACTTACCTTCTGACTTTCATAAAATTCAAGAAGCAAAAATTTACGTTTTATTTGTTTATTGCGTTTTTGAACTAGAAAGATACATACAAAGCTTCTTCAAGCAGATGTAACATTATTTTTCATGTTGAAAAAGTAGATATATGAGTAACATTTAGTCCAACAAATACATTTTTATAATTAGAGTATTCAATTTAGCAGATTTGAATTTCAAAATCACGCTGTTCACGCCATCTAAATAAGTACTGGTCAACGAATACTAACTTGCACTCTAGCCTCGGAAAGACTGATCCTCAGAGCGACTTCTTCTCTCAAGAAAACATCAGGGTAGTGGGTCTTTTGGAACAAAGACTCGAGCTCGCTCAACTGCTGCGGCGTGAAGGTGGTGCGGTTCCGACGTTGCCGACGACGTCCAAACATATATTCGGTGAGTAAGTCTCCCGGTAAAGGAGACAGGTATGGACCTGCCATTGAGTTTCTGAGACTGTCGTAAGGTTCAATGACTTCAATGTTTTTGAGTCCAAACAGTTCTTTATATGTGGCTCAACAAAGCACTCTTTACACCACTTTTTTGCTTCTGACAATAAATACTGAGAAATTAATTGTACTTTACAGAAAAAAAATGATTAACTAAACCGCCAATAATACAATACTCTTGTAAATAATTATAACGTTATTTGAATGATATTTAAATCACAACGAGTAAAAGTTCTCAAAAGTTATCGACGACGTAACAGTATAGTTCTGTCAGTAAAGAAGTCCCATATGAGAGATGATCCGAAGAGTACTGTTTGCTTTCGCCAAAATCTCGTTGTGAAAACCACCCTAACTCCACCCCTTCTCTTTAGAGAAGTCGTCGCCGATTGGGCGACGCTACAGGGGTTGAAAATTTCAGCCAATCAGGGTGCGAATAGGGGGTTGTATTAAATAGGTGTAGATTAAGTTATAGCGTATCGCAGATATAAATACTGTATAAATGTGATCAACTTTGGTGAAAGCTGTTAATGAAATATTTAATACGCTCAACGGCAAGATTACTTTTTGTGTAAATTATTTATTTTTACACATTGAATTTTATAAAGAACAGAAATTAATCTTTACTACATCTTGTAATGGAAATATATTTTTATTATTATTTTGAGTTTATGTATATTACAATAATAATCAGGGTGCAACATTATACTTTAAATTTCCACAAATAGATATTATGAACGGTATAGTCTGAAATCTCAAGTATATGTATGTCTTTTGGAGAATGTGCTTATTGTTAGAGTAAGAAGACAAATCTTATTTTATGAGTATAAGCAAATTTTATGGAACCTTTACAAGCTTATATGTATTAAGTTCGAATAATACGGCAACGCACTTGTGACGCCTCTGGTGTTGCGGGTGTCCATGGGCGGCGGTAATCGCTTACCATCAGGTGATACGTCTGCTCGTTTGCCCCCTATATAATAAAAAAATAAAAAAATAAATAAAGCGTATTTTTTTATTCCACTGAAAATATATTGCGCAACGTCGGAGAACTTTTTTAAACAAAGACTAACTAAGATCTGTGTTTAAAAAACTTATTTATATGAATTTACACATAAAATTATCAAATAATTGTAACATTAAAATAATTTGACACATTTTCTAACTGTGCTCGTTAGAGTGTCAACAATTAAATGAAATTAAAAAGATTTTTCTAAAGGGTTTTTGCATTTGTGGTTGTTGTGTGATTATTATGTTCAATCTTGTCAACATTTGGAATGTTACACTTTAAATACAATTTTAGTATTAAAGTTCTTTGAAAACATTATATTTTATATGCATTAGTAATAGAAGATGATAACTATAAAATAGGATAACTTTAATTACTAGCCTCAAAAAAGTCATTAAATTTCGTCCGTACCAATGTACTGTACAACTTACGACATAAACGATGTACTTCAGAGCGGCTCTAATGCCAGTATTGGTGATTTAGGAAAGAGATTCACAAAGACTAGAATACATACATTGACGTATTTAGGTACCCTTGATGTCACTACTACGATAGCGCCAGATTGGCAAAAACTATGTCACAATAATGAACTCCTAAGAAGGCAATTGTTTTAACTACATTATGTTTAAAAATACAAATGTGAAGTTATTTTTTTCCACGGTTTAATTGTCATATCTTTACATATACCCGATTCGATCTTGCTATGATTTCGTATTTGCATGTGATCAACATCTGGACATTCTGGTGTACCACGGGAAAAAAAAAATCCAGTGGTACACCCACTTTTACTACTGAGATGGATCACGGACAATACACTATATAAACGGATCTTTGATTGGGAAAAAACCAGATTGTTCAACTCAAATACTTGTATTTCATTTTTAATCGTAAAGCTCAAATAATTATTTACAAATGAATTAAACGTTTAATACTTCAAGTATGATATATACTTCTTAAAAGTTTTTTGTATTTCATACGTAGATGCCGACCAACAAGAATTGGCCGACTGAGGGAGCAAACTACACATTACAACTTAAATATTAAGAGAAGGAAAACTCAAAAAAATCTACATCAACCCATCTGGCCAGTGTGGACTGAAAAGGTTTTGATGATATAAACGTTAGAAAAATATTGTATTTCGTGGTTCTCAAAATACTTTTCTTTCTGCTATACGTTTTGTATTTACATCATACCACAGACTTTGATAGTAGACGTGATGTGAACAAATTCTCTTTGTTATATGGATATTCGCTGCACTAATGTGCAAATGCAATACTGAAATATTCCATAAACCAAGTGGTTACTTTTAGTAAGTACTGGGTTAAAGGCTAGTTACCATTCCTGGCCTGGTGCCCTCTTTGATCACAAGACAGACTAATATACTTTTTTTATGGAATAGGGGGCAAACGAGCAGATGTATCGCCGCAACACCAGAGGCGTTACAAGTGCGTTGCCGGCCTTTCCGGGATGAGGAAGGGGATGGGGTAGGGCCTCCGGTATCCTCACTTACTCGGTGAACACACACCGGTTTTCTATGAGACCGTGGTATCCGGAGCCGGAAGACGAAGACTCCAGACTAACTTCGAACTAAGTTACTGCAGACTCAGTTATATCTTGTGGTATGACCTACACTCGGTCTCTCGCCCTATTCGTTTCCCTTACGCCAATTTATCTTCTTCTTTTTATCATTTCTGAAAGAAATAACATTCTGAAGGACAGATAGTGTACTGCTGCAGTACACAGAAAAAGGATCCAGTCGAATACCTATGCATTATTTGCACTGCTACGTGTCGCATCTATAACGCTAAAAAAACAAATTGTTGTTGCGGAACATTATATTTACAAAGTCAAAAAGCTGTATTACTAATTGACTTCCTAATTACAACGTAATCAAACTGCACCAAAAACTCTGTGAGCGAGATATTAGTGAAGAGAAAATTAAGTCGCTAAGTGGGTTGCAGATAACGGAAACAGCGATTACGAAGAGTAAATGAACGTCCCGCTCGCTATTCAGGGCTGGCACACGTTTCATAAACCGAATAATGACACTATTTATGTTTTTAATAATAAAAATAAAGACGCTTCGTTTTGATATTGGTATTCGTTAGAAAAAAAAGAAATTTGTAATACTCGTAGAACGCCACTCAAAATACTATCACCAGAATAATAATGTATGAATGATCTTATCCTGTTAATATTCACCTGTGTTCAAAATACTTTTGGACTACCTTGGGCTATACAAAATTCAATGATTGATAAAATATGACAAATTTTTTTTTTGTCTTTTTATTTATCACTTAAAACAATAGTACAATATTTAAAAATAAGCCATAACACGATAAACCTCTAGGGTTTGTGTTGTGTTACACGTACAATTACATCTTGTATTACACGTTAACACGTGGAACCCAAAATTCACCTGTTCATAATACAATATTGTTTACCGATACACCCACATCCAAATTTTTTACAGTAAAAAGGGTGTATGTACCACTTTTAGACTAATTTCCGGATGGATTATTAGACAGCCCTAGGACCAGGCAGGCGGTGCGGGCGGTAGCCGCCCACCGCAACGACGCTAAACGAGTTTCCGCAAACATTTTAATGAATAACACCTCCCGTTCCCTCCAGTCTTCTTCCCCACATTCCCTCGCCTGGGTGCCTTACCTCCCGCACCCCAACGAGCCTGCAATGCGCTAATTAAACATTCGAGCCATATTGTCTCTGTTACGATGTTGCGGGAAATTTGTATTACAGTAGTTCGTATTACTAACTTTATGTACTGAGTATATATTATCAATTTTCATTATATACTGGAAGAGATATTAGCTGATAAGGATTCATTGTAGGTATGGGACTAGCGGGAAAATTCAAACCACAATAAACTATCTTTGAAAAAAAAAAAACATGTGTACAACTGTTACCTATTGCAAAAGAATACACCATTAGGAAACTACTTTCCTGAAATACCAGAGAGTAATCCTTAATGTTTTTGAATCAGTGTGATGTTTTTAGATTTAAATTGCAAAAGTGTAATGAAATTAACTGTTCAAAATGTATCACCGACTTTGATGCGACTAAAGTCAACACCCTGAGAGGTAAGGTCTAATCGATTAATAAATGTCTCATAACATACATATTAATTACATACATAGTAAATAATTAATGTTAGGTCACCTTTAACGTACTCAGTTATAAACAATATTAAAAGATGAAAGAAGTACATAACGTTTAGTTTTTAAGTGGATTCTCCACCGAGAAATATTATAAAGATTATGAAATGTTTAAAAAACAAATACATGGTATAAATTTTGTCTCTTCCTATATTATTAGCACATAACCAGATTTAACAAAATTGTGGGCATTAAAATTAAACGTCTACCAATTTTTTAAATGATCGTTTCAATTATAATCATGAAATTACAAAAAGACGGTCGCTCTTTCATTGTAAAGGTACTTTAAAAGAAGAATAGTTACAACACTACTGTTAGTACTACTTATGTAGACAATTCTAAGAAATGTATAAAGTTAAAAAAATAATAAATGGGCAAAAGGACTTCTCTTAAATTTTCATACGTCTGATTTTCAGCAATCATCTTAATTAGTCGCATGAAAAAAAACTTAAAAAGGAACACGACTCGGTCCAAGGCTCAATTAGTTAATTAATCTTTTTTCCGCGTTAAAATAGCATTTATAAACGAGGCGCAAACCGGTGGGAACCGCCTCCCCAAGCCATCGCTTAGGGTTGATCAAAGAGTCAAAATGTTTTTTTATTCTATCATTAAGCTTACGCGTACTAGGACTGACTAAGAAAATTAAATAACGTTAATTTTTTCCATCCCACAGTTGCCTGGAAGAGATTGCTCTTGAGCAATAAGACTGCCAATTGTACTACCAACCTACCTAGCTTTAAGTTATGTATTTAGTTTTCTGGTGTACAATAAAGCGATATATTAATATTCAAAGAGTCCACGCGTGATCTCTGGTTGGATTCACCACACAAAGTTCTAGTTATTTCAAAAGGGTTTTTTAGGGTAAGAAGGCAAATTCATATTTTAAAACTTATGTATTTTCCAGACACAGACACAATGATTATAAATCTAACTCGTAGTAAACTTACATTAAATTGTTTTAAATGAAGTATGTGATGGTTAATGAGTTAATTGTAATATTAACTGAAATGCTTGTAACCTTTTAGTCGGTCCAGTATATTTATTACTTTATCGTTAGTCAGAGTTTTAAATGAAAATAATATTAATCTTCACAATTTTGACAATATTCTGATACTTGTTGGTGGTGTGCTCCAACTTATTCGAAGAGAGGTGATAGTAGGTGTTGTAAAGTAGGTAGCTATAATCAGAGGCAGTCCACATTCTTCTTCTTCCAAGCCTTTATTATAGGCTGGCAACGCACTTGTGACGCCTCTGATGTTGCGGGTGTCCATGGGCGGCGGTAATTGCTTACCATCAGGCGATACGTCTGCTCGTTTGCCCCCCAATATAATAAATAAATAAATAAATATTATTACCAAGATTAATTGGGGTTGGCTACTAGTTCTACCAGTTTTACCTGAATATCAGTTTTTCCACGAAGTGACTAGCACCGGATCTCCGCAACCCGGAATTCGACAGTTGAACTAGTCATCAATATATTTAAGGGCGTTGAATTCTCAGCAACGATTGCCATAGATGTTCATCAGTTCTGGGGCAGGCACAATCCAACATCCTTATTAATAATAGTGAATCTACCACACAAGATAAACCGGTCAAGTGCGAGTCGGACTTGCGCACCGAGGGTTCCGTAAAACCTATATATATTAGATGATGTAACTAAAAATTTTATGCTTTTCGCAATTTTTCCTTTATCTGTGATATAAGACGTTGCTTTGTATCAAATTTCAAGATTCTAAGTTACGGGTCATTAAGTACCCTGTAGGTTTTGATTCCCTTGCGAGTGTCGAGAATTTGCAGTCTAAATGTCTGTATCATTTGATTTCATTGGGATAGAAATTGGATTTTTTCCCAGCTCCAAGGGACAGTAGACGCTTTTTCTTGGAAATGAGCTCCACTCATTTCCAAGAAAAAGCGTCTTGACAGACAGACGGACAACGAAGTGATCCTATAAGGGTTCAGTTTTTCTTTTGAGGTACGGAACCCTAAAATTGCGAATAGTTCCATACCCTAAACAAACGTGCGTCTCGGGGCGCCCGACAGAAGTGATAAATTAAACTAATCTAAGTTGAACTATTTAATTTTGAATTTTTTTAACTCTACCGCTGCCGTATGCGTGAGAAAAACGGAAGCCAGGCTGACGCCGTAACCCGTTACATAACGAAGCGATTTACCCTCCCTAAAAATGAAATAGAAAATTTGACACTGTTAACTGTCAACCCTATCAAAAAGTTAACAGCGTTTACTTATTTGCAGCAGTAGTCGCACAATACAGTCGCCCGCTCACTGCACACTGCTCTAATTAATACGCTTTCAGTACGAGCTGGCTAGCTGATTAACTAGATAGGTAATTAGATGACTGCGGTCTGTTCCACCGGTGAGCTGTGAAGGGTTGATAGATGTGTGTGTCTGTGTTTACTATTGTTTGATCTAACCATTGCTTTTACATTAGATATATGACAGTGTTCATTCGTCCGACAGTATCTATTTCATATTGGAATAAGACTGTTTTAATATTATGTGAATTACAAAGAACTTTTACTATATTTAGTCTTGTAGGACAGCAGCAGCATTATGACTTTGATGTTATAATACATTTCCTATGAAAATATTCTGGGCCAAGTGGCCAACCGTGCAAGTAAAAGAATGTTTGCGTGTTAGCATTGCATGTAATATCAATTGAATTGTGATTGATTATGCATACATCCATAGATAGACGGACACTACGAACATTAAAACAACAATATCTTCCTACTATGTGTGGCTTCCATATCTCAATTAAGAAGAGAAGAAACAGAGGATCGATTTTCGTAATTAAAATTCTTTAAGTAAAATTAAAATCTCTCTTTCGTAGTAAAGACTACGTTTTGTGATTGAATTGTTGTTTGAACGAAAGTTGAATCGGTGCTCTGCTAGTCTTAGTGATACTATATCCGTATGGTGGCGAATTAAGAATACGGATTGTAACGGACTTAACTAGACCGACTTAGTGACAAACTGCGCAGAACAACACTACAAGGAGAAGTTAAACTTGAAATAAAACCTATATTAACATGTCTGGTCAGCGTAGACAGTAAACGTTTTTCCGTGGGAGAGCTTCGTCATGAAGGGGCCGGCTTGACCGGAGTGATACCACGGCCTCACAGAAAATCGGTGGGAAATAGCGTTTGCGCTGTGTTTCACCGAGTGAGTGAGGATACCGGAGGCTCATACCCCAATCCCTCCTTCGTCACCCTACCCATCCCATCCCCCAAGGTCGGCAACGCACTTGTGACGCCTCTGGTGTTGCGGGTGTCCATGGGCGACGGTAATCGCTTACCATCAGGTGATACGTCTGCTCGTTTGCCCACTATTCAACAAAAAAAAGACAATACCTGCTCAGATCGAGAGTTCGAACCTGAATTACATCGATTATTTTAATTTGAATAATAGAGTTTTTGATCCTCAAGGATTATGTAAAGTATCTAGGAATACCTATGAGAGAGGCCTAGAATCCATTGACAGTGCCTTGAATTTTAAATACGAGTATCTGTATTATACTAAATGTATAATTCGTTATGCATTGTATTCGATGTACTAGAGATATACGTAGGAAGCCATAAATGGATTGCAATTGTATGTATCTCATTATTGTGCAGGTCTCGTACAAACGTGACTATCAATACATCGGTTCTATGAAGGTTGTACGCTAGATCTATATCTAATATATAAAATTCGCGTGTCGCAGTGTTTGTTACCGAACGCATCCGAATCGCCTTGACCGAATTTTATGAAATTTTGTGTGCATATCGGGATAAGGGTGACCCGACCCAACCCTAAATATTTTTTCAATTTTTATCGCAAAGCAACATTTGCCGGGTAAGCTAGTTATATATATAAAATGTTAAATTGGTTTACGAACGCCTCATTGTACGTTTGGAAAACTCAAAATTTCTGCAACGAGCGAGCTCAAACTTTGACACGATTTGCAAATCGCTTCAAAGATAGTTTTATTTCGCATCAGTTTTATTTCCTAACTAGCTGACCCTCGCAACCACGTTTACGTCTACTAATGCTCATAGCGTAATCATTTTCCACCGTTTTTTAAACATTCTTCATTGGGGCTCCACTCCTATTGGTCTTAGCGTGATGATATATTATATACTCTATAGCCTTCCTCGATAAATGGACTATCCAACACTGAAATAATTTTTCAAATCGGACCAGCAGTTCCTGAGATTAGCGCGTTCAAATAAAGAAACTCTTCAGCTTTATAATATTAGTAGGTATATACTCGTATTTCTCATCAGAAACAATAATGTGACACAGCGAAGCATGGCAGGGAACCTATTTAATTGAAATTTCAAGTGACCAAAGATATTGTATTTGGTGTTATCAATTAGGTGTAGGTATTTAATTATTACTAGCTAAGTCCCGCGGTGTTACTAACGGTATAACAATCGTGGGTAACGCCGCGGAGGCAAATATGACAGATAGCAAACGGGTTAATGTTATTAGGTAGTAGCTAGTGGTATATGCAATATGAGAACCATTTATTCATTATATACTTTGAGTTGGTTAAGCTTAGTATAAAACTACTTTTATATATTTTTACCGGCAGCTCAACCGTCTGTTAGTTAATCTGATAACCATACTAATATAATTATTTCGAAAATAAATCTGTCTGTATGTCTATCTATCTATATGTTACGCTTACACAGCTCATCCACTGCACCACTGCATCAATTTCAATGAAATTTTGAATTTAGATACTTTGATTTTTGAAGAAAGACCTAGGCTCACTCAGAATCCCCATTTCCCTCCCCATTCCCCAAAGGCTGGCAACGCACTTGTGACGCGTCTGATGTTGCGGGTGTCCATGGGCGGCGGTAATCGCTTAACATCAGGCGATACGTCTGCTCGTTTGCCCCTTATTCAATAAAAAAAAATCGCGATAACCGGCACTCACTTCGCCCGCGGACAAAAGCTAGTTAACGATATAAAGCCTACTATCTGTACAAACTTTAATACAATGAGATATAAACTCATATGTTCAACCATTTTTTCCATGTATTTTTTTCTTTTATAATATCTTAGTATCTATGAATGTTCCACGTTATTAGGCAAAGAGAATCTAATAGGTACAATGTTAAGCTTTATCAAAACTGTATATTGTTTCAAAGTACATACCCCTTTTCTTGTATATACCTGTTTTAACACAAGTTCTTTGTAAGTATTTGAAGGGTACGTATATTTGAGACAAACATTCATTAATCAAAATATGTTAGGTATCCTCTCATTGCGTACAAATAGCGATATCAAAAGCGATGTAATGTAGGCGCGCGTCGCTTCCTTCCTTTGTCCGAACTCATCCGTTTTGTTTTAACACCCCTTTTAACTTTCATACACTCATGCATGCCTCCTTCATACTTCCAGAGGGGCTAACACACTGGTGAAGAAATAATCCCTAGGGAAAAGTCTCAGAATTTTTATATAATCGATTCTATTCTCACACTTCAATTGTTGAGCTGTAAACATTTATTTCATGACTGTCTCAAAGGTATTAAAGATCTTCTTTTCCTACTTTTAGACTTTGTTCAGCTAAGGACGGCTAACATTTTAAAAAGTATTACCGACTTCAATGCATCTAGATCATTATGAATTGTAATCTATACTAATCTTAAAAAGCTGAAGAGTTTGTTTGTTTGTTTCAACGTGCTAATCCCAGGAACCACTGGTCCGATTTGAACAATTATTTCAGTGTTGGATAGTTAATTTATCGAGAAAGGCTATAGGCTATATATCATCACGCTAATACTAATAGAAGCGGAGCACCAATAAGGAATGTTTCAAAAACGGGGGAAAATTTTCACGCTACGAACAATAGAAGACGCAAACGAGGTTGCGTGGGTCAGCTAGTAAACTAATAAAAGCAGTAACGGATAAATGGTTGATAAATGTCGGAATCCTGAAATAACTAACAGCCGGTTTAAAAGTGCTCTCATATTTAAGATCCGTCAAAACATTGTAATTACAGCAATTTTTGTTTCGAGAAAAATATTTGCATACATTTACATAAATTTAACTTGAGCAGCGAACTTTATGTATAAAACTTAAAGTAAAAATTCAAAACAATTTTCGAAAATAATACTAATCATTAACATATAAATCTTCATAATATATGATCGAATTCGTGAATGCGATAGTTTAGCTACGAGGCACTACCAACGATTTTTAAATTAATAATTTGCTTAGAATAACATATGACGTCTGTTGTGTACAAGCCTTACAGTGTCTCCGGTTGATATATTTATGATTAAGCATCTGGTCCAAAGCGCGTCATTGTCTTTGCGAGGCCCTCTGTGGCACCCCATCCGTCTTGCTTTCACACTACTTCCCCCTTTCTTTGCAGGCACGAGATTTTTTTAATTATGACTTTGAGCCTTTTTGTCTTTATAAACGAAACTCGCTGTGACTTCTTGAGTATACCTGAACGGTGGTATGTAGTTCGATTCCTTTTGAAGTTAAAAAAATATCAATCAGTTAAAATTCAAATTAATAGTATTAATATATCTGTACAGGAACAGGATAGCTGGTGGAACAGTGGATATTTCTCTGTTGTAGGTAATGTTCAGAAAAAACAGGAGTGTGCTGTATTTAAGGTAAAACCCGATTTATTTGTACCTACTATAAAATTATTGTTACACGTTGCCCAAACAGCGATTTTATACTACGCAACGTGTGTTTAGTTCAAGATCGATATTGCACACCACCAATAAAATGTGTTGTCTTTCTATATATATATCTATTTGTTAAGTGTGGAGTCATCAAATCTTGTACGAGCACTACGTACTTTTAATTTATCATATAGATAATACTATCCGCCTTAAAAGACAGAGAAAAGAGCTCTCAAGAGTAGAGTTTTCTTATCGTAATTTATAGAGATTAATCTACACTATATTACTTTTGACAGTGCAACTTATTGCTGTAGTAACACAGCAACTATCTGACCCCACAACTTCTTCTCCATCACCTTTCATTGCTGCACGTTTCTATTGGTCGTAGCCTGCTGTAATCGTCCTTGAAAATGGGCTATCTAACACTATAAGAACTGTAGAAATTGGTCCAGCTGTTCACGCGTAAATCCGCGACCAAAAAAAATATGTATTCACTTTTATTTATTTAGATTAACTTTGCAAGTTCTATATTTCCGAAAGAACTGAATAAACTACGAGTATCTTCCTGGTTAAAGTTAAAACGTCTGAAGAATGAATAGGCTAATAAACGATTCTGAACACGTAATTGATTATTATATGTATGTAATTATTAACACCTGTGATTGATATTAGTCCAAAGGATGTTAGGTACCCGTTTTGGACATCTATTGTTCTTGATGTACTCTTAGAAGAATAAAATCCTCTTTGTAAGCTCTATGGATCTTCATAAATACTGAGAGGGCCTGTTTTTACTCGAGTACGGTGAGGCTAAAAGCAAAAGTTTTTGTCAGTCTATGTAGGTTTGTATATGTCAATAGATTCGTACTAAGGGCCCGGGTAACACAGGCTATATAAAATTTATCAGTGGTTTTTACATAGTCTGGATATAAGTTTTTAAACATTTTGTTGTTGAGTTTACACTTATTTAACAGAGAATCTGCAGAATAGCGATCTTTGATCATCATCATCCTGGGATTTAAAATAACGACCCGGTATCTGAACATGTCCAAATTATAGGTAGGTTCTATTATGGTCGGACGTAAAATAATATTTTGCAAACTTCTGAACAAAAAATGTGCACGTGTTTGAATAAACTGTTGTGTAGTTTCAATAATTATTCTGCCGTAGGACAAGTTAAAATAAATTTTGCAAAATATATCAATGCATAGGAGTACTTATTCGGTTGTTCTTTTGTCTTTCTACAATTTGAATAAAAATTATATTATCGTAAAACCGTTTTGGTCTAACCGTGAAAGTGTACCAAAGCGTTACTTTCGATTTCTTAATATTAGAATGGAAGTATGGATTTTCCTTAGCCTAGTAAACTTTAACTTTTACTTTTATAGCTAAGATATCTAACTGAAAATGTATATTTTGTTTTTTTTTTTAATCAATAGGGGGCAAACGAGCAGACGCATCACCTGATGGTAAGCGATTACCGCCGCCCATGGACACCCGCAACACCAAAAGCGTCACAAGTGCGTTGCCGACCTTTGGAGGATGGGGAGAGGGAATGGGTGAGGGGTTGGGGTATGGGCCTCCGGTATCCTCACTCACTCAGTGAAACACAGCGCAAGCGCTATTTCACACCGGTTTTCTGTGACGCCGTGGTATCACTCCGGTCGAGCCGGCCCATTCATGCCGAAGCGTGACTCTCCCATAATGTATACTCTCGATTGTCTTGTTGAAATACATTCTAGTAAAATAGTTAAATAAGTACCTACAAATGAGTTTGATTCTAAAATGTACTATTTAAATCTATATACACATACGTGTCCAAACTTGTTCCATAACAGAACTTTTCCCATATAATTTAAGAGCTTATATATCCAACGTAGTCACAGGTGTACAAAATATTTCTTAGCACGTCGAGTGAAGCTCCTCGCGTAGCTTGCCTGTGTTCACGGAACTTCTGATTATGTAGAGGAATTAATTTTCAGACGCGACGAAACTGTACAGTAGTGAAGTAGAAGTGGGGTGAGAAGTGGGAGTGGAGGGGAGAAACAAAACTACCTAGCCGCACCTGTACAACGTAAGAACTAGTGTAAATCAGTTTACTGAGATACTATCACGATTTACAGTCCATTTAAAAAGTATATATATACCTATATAGAGCAGACGTATCGTCTGACGGTAAGCGATTACCGCCGCCCATCTACAAAGTTGTCACAAGTGCGTTGTGCTTTTGGGGGATGGGGGGGGGGGGGGGTTGGGGTATGGGAATCCGGTATCCTCACTCGCTCGGTGAAACCGGTTTTCTGTGAGGCCGTGGTATCACTCCGATCGAGCCGGCCCATGCATGCCGAAGCGTGGCTCTCCCATGGTAAATATATATGTATGTATTTATATCCTATATATAATTTATATATATATATATATGTATGTATATATTACCCATAACTCAAGCTCTGCTTAATTTGGAACTAGATGGCGTTGTGTATCAGATGTCCGAAATATTTATAATTTAATTTAATATTTATTTAGTTCTGAATAACCGATAAAAGTGACGTTCTGGTTGCTTTCTAGAATTAAAATGAGTATAACCTACTGTTGTGTTTGGTTGCTTGATTAAAAGATGAATTCAGGATGAACTTAATTTATTTATTAGACGATTACAAAATACAGACGTATCTCAACAGGGACTTTAAAGGAAGTGGCCTTCCATCACAATTGTAGTGACGTTCTACCTATAACATATTAATCACAGTCAGTAATACAGGAATGTGACATCCCAACACTTGTGTCGTAGGTTTTAGAACACTGATAAATATGCTTATACATGATTTTATATCTAACAATATTGACGTAGAGTGTTATTTGAAAGTCACAAAAATAAAGGAAGATTAAACAAAAAGAAGGAAAGGCGAAAGAAAGGGGAGTAAACGTAAAATGGCAAATGTGAAATTGATCCTATAAGAATTAAATACTGCGACACAAACGAGTTAAGAAAGTGAATGTAGCATCTTACACAAATGTTGAAGAAATAAAGACTTTGTTTAAAATGTCAATGATCCTCAGATCAAAGAAAAAAAGCTAACGCTCGGCTTTTATTCTTATTGAAGCCAAAAAACAAGCGTTTACGCACACATATGCTACAAACTACGCTACTTTTCGTTAGTATCGTACAAGTTATCGTGCAGTAAGTTTACCTACAAAATGTAGTTTTGTGAAATTAAACGGTGTAAAAACTACACAAAAGTAAACAAAAATCTGAAACAATAACATTTCAGTGTTGCCAGAAGGTTGAAGGCACCAATTTCACAAGTTATTACTATCAGGCTATTTTTTCGTAAGTGGCTTCATTTTGATGAGACCCACCTTTTTCCTGTTACAAAAAATTTCGATTGTGGTAGTCAACAGGAGTAGCAGGGACAAAAAAAAACTTTTGAACGTAAGACAGGGATAACGTTCTACGCAATTTGTAGGACAATGTGGCTGTTAAATTATATAAAAATTAACTAAGCAACAGTTAAAAAACCAGTTAGATAGTATCATTTTTGATGACCTGGTTATCGATGGTCGGGATCGAGGGATCGGGGGTCTCATTAAAATGAAGCCACTCACGAAAAATTGGCTTGATAGTAATAACTTACAAAATTGTTTCCGGGGATCCCGGACTATTATAGAATAAATAGATCGCATATAAGACAAAATATGTAAAACCAGTGAATTAAACGGTCAATGTGTATAATTGCCGGCAAAACTTATAAATTATTATCTAGCAAATTATTATTCTTAATATTTTGTTACGGTAGATAATTTAATCCAGTACCAAATATAAAAGGATTATTATAGAGATATATTCCATAGATCGGGTGGTGATTCCCGTTAAATACTCAGTGATTAAATGGCCATAAACAACATGTTTAGCGAGGAAAGGGTTGCTTGTGCATACTATTGTGATCTGCCTCTCGACATGCTATTAATACGAAAACAATTCGTCCCATGCCGGTCGCGCGTAACTTTGCACTCAGGGACAAAATACTCATACCTACTGATCGTGTAGCGTAGTATCTTACTTGTGCATTTATTTTTCTTATGTTTTCTATCTATTTCGATTAATTTGTTTTATAAAATTATCAAACTGAAACATACGATATATTTTATTTTAGATTATTCGCAATTGTATTTCACTTTGCAATAAAATGTACTCGTAGATAGAAGCAGGTAATTATTATGCTATTAGTTTAAATAACAATGCCATATAACATAAACAAACTATAAAATCATGAGGATATGGTATTATGAGAAATGCATAAATAAGTAAAAAGTAATAAACAGGATTATTTTAAAGTTAATTTAATCAATAAATATTTATTACCTATTATAAGTAAAAAAATATCAATACTTTTTTAATTCTAATTTTGTATTTACTACATAATATATTTAATAAGATTAATATTTAAATAAATAAATAAATAAATAAATATTTTCGGACATTTAACACACAACGCCATCTAGTCCCAAACTAAGGCGAGCTTGTACTATGGATACTAGACAACTGATATTAATACATATATACTTTTTTTTTTTTGTAAATACATACATATTATACATAGAAAACACCCAAACTCCGAAACAAATATTTGCAGATCATACAAACATTTGGTCCGACCCGGGAATCGAACCCGAGACCTCAAGCTTAGCAGTCGCATACGCTACCACTACGCCACCGAGGCAGTCAAGTTTTTGTTTTTTGTCAAGTTTAGTTTGGTAGCATTTTCATTTAATACTAAAACTACACAAGCATTATCCAAACTGACACATGAAACGAGCACTCGGGCCTGCAGTGTACGCTAAGCGATCCCCAAAGACTATGCATATGTGCGCTCGCTGCAATCAGCGATTGCTCCCATTGTGGCGCAGATTAAAATTTTAGGGTTCACTCGCTAATGTGATTGCACTCTTTTCTCACTGGCTCACTGCGGAACCCGCGGGCTCATTTAATCGCACCCATTATAGGGGCGGTATGTTATTTTTAATCACATTTTCGATTAAACAGTGTCATTGGATTTTTGAGGGGTAATCTGATTGATTGGTTCGTCTGTTGCTATGACTTATGATGGGTTTATGTTGTTTAATTTCAATGTGTTTATTCAATAAAAGAAATATGAATTTTAATATTTGAACTTTATTGAACAGTATTTATTTTAAATATGATGTGATGAGCGCTACACACGGTAGAAGGCGGTAGCTGCTTCAACCCAGTTATTACTAGTAGGTATAACAATCAACGACAACCTCTCGATACTTTTCGTATGTTTATGTCTTGTATTAAGAAATGTTAAATATTAAGTAAATATTTTTTTTTAACTGTAATATAATTGTTGATATTAACCCTTACTTAGAATATGACTTTTGTTTTGCAGATGTGTTAGAAGCAGTGTTGGGCAAATTTTAGTTGAATTAACAATTGATGATTAACAATTGATCAATTGTAATTGTGAAAGATACAACTAACAATTAATTAGTTGTTAATCGTGGTTTAACAGTTAAAAATTGATCAATAGTTAGTTATTTGCGAAATAAAATTTAAAAAACATTTACATAAGAAATATGTAAGGTAGCAAGTATAGGTCTACCTACTTATAAAGGGTGTAAAGGACTAATTTAACGTTAAACTTCCAGGACTTATTCAGACCATCGTTCTCAACAAAATTCCCCAAAAAGTTAATTGTTAGTTTTAATTGTATTACGCGATTAAATGTTTAATTACGACTTATTCAATTGCAATCGATTTAGTCGCAATAACTTTTTAATCAATTAATTGGTTAAATAAAAAAATAAATGATTAATGCCCAACACTTGTTATTTAGGTATACCAACAGCACACATAAAATACACTTTTTTTAAAAATATACAATAATATTATCTAGTATGCATGCCTATTCCAGGTACACACAATATTCACTGTAGGTTAGAAGGTATATGAGATATATACATTTAAATATACAATTTTCTTTTAACTTTTAACACCGACTACCAAAGCACAGTCGGAGGTCGCGTATTCTTTAGGTATAATTTATCAAAAGTATTTAGGTATGTAATTAGTTGGGAATATATTATACTTGTTTGTTCATCAGTTGTCTGGTTAGTATGGGTTCTGACCTGTTTGGAATCAGACGGCCCTGTTTTATATTCATCCAGTTATTATTATAATAATGAGCAAATGGGTTACTTGATGGTAAGTGCCTACCACTTCTCATGGACACCTGCAAGTCACAGGAGCGTTGCTGTCCTTTCTACGTTCCACGGGAAAGAAAACACAAATACAAGAAAAACTTCGAAACCTTAACAAACTAAATAGTCTATTTGTGTTTCCTATAACTTTGTGGCGGCCTCCACATACAACATAACATACTGCAGCACCATCTACCGAAGTTACACTAAACTACGGAGCAACGTACAACACGGAGTAACGTACCATACGAAGAAACTGCCAATCCTGAATCGCGCAATAGAAGTTTTTGCGCCGATTATCATATATATGACGTCAGGCATGATCACCTCGCCTGGTCGGAGGATCCTCCCTTTGTGTTGGTGGAACATGATACCCGTTCCTCTACAAACTTATTTATTTTTAACTAGCTGACCTTCGCACCGCCTTATTTTTTTCTTGAATATTTTCTAATTTGTTTTAATATTTATACCTGCCTTAGTTTCCATACAGTGGTGGACTTGATAACTACAAATCTTGTCCTGACGATAACAAAAACATAATAGAAAGAATTATCCAATTGATGTAGTTATTCGAAAGATATACAATTACATACATTTCAGTGATACATTTTTATTTATATAGATTTTAATAGCTTTGTAATTAGGTTGTTGCATTAAAAACTTAGTTGAAATTTTAAGTTAATTAAAAGAATAAATGTAAATATATTATATCAAACTACAATTTAAAAGAATGCACCAGTGATAATTCCGAAAGATTTCATCTGTATTTTCCTGTTTTGTTACTGAGTTGTGCACAGAATATTGTTTTTGGAAAAAATGGTGTAATGTTGCCACTTATTCGTCACAAACGCAAGAAAAAGTAAACATATATTTTATTGAATTAAAAATTTCTTTTTAGCATTCGAGAACAAATATTCTCTTTATAACCACCACCCTCCACATTTGCTTCGCTAACGGTTTCTCAATTAAGGTTTTCATATTTCAATCTACTCGAGCGATGATTGAATACAAAATTGATTGCATGGCGCGTATTGTTGGGTGCTATCGCCAACTGTAGGTAGGTACTGGCTCCGAACTGCGGTATAGTCGCTCGCAAGTTGATTACATCTACTGATCGATTCACAGATGGAGTTCGACTTCAATGGAATCATTGCGTTGATGCTTTTGATTGTAATTATACCTGGGAAGATAAATTTGTTTATAATGTTTTTCGTAAACCTTTTGTCTTTGTAAAACTTTTAAAACGTTGTAAGATAATATAATAAGTCCAGTGGTCGATCTTCAACAACGGATATTGTTCACTTTATTGGTTTCAATTTTCTTATCACGTGACCCTCTTTTTTTCTAAAATAATCGTAGCCTAAGTTACTACTTATAACATCAGCCATCTGCTAGTGAAGTCCCAGTAAATTCGATTTTGTCGAATCGATTTTTTTTTATTATATACTGAACCCCACAGTGCTACCTTCGGTACGACAATAACCGCGGGCAACGCCATGTTATAAATTGTAGCCTATGTGTTATTCTGATGTATAAGCTATATTATTGTAAAGTTTCATCAAAATCCATTCAGTAGTTTTTGCGTGAAAGAGCATTAAACATACTCACTTACATATTCACAAACTTTCGCGTTTATAATATGGATTAAGAATTAAACGAAAAATTTGTATCTATAGTGTTACTCTTCTGTCAAAGAAAATATAAACTTTCGTTGTCTTAAAATCAAACCACATCATATTACATTATAGTCCACTACAAGACACACTGTCCATCCTCAGATAGGAGGATTTGGTTTATTAATATCAAAACTATTGTTAATCAAAGCGCGTTTTTTGTCTAATAGGAGCAGTAGAACATTCGTTTCTCAACCACAATAAACATATACAGTAATTAATCTGGCTTTAAGGTTCTCTTACATGATTCTGATGAATATTTAAAGGTATTGATGAAAGAAATCAGTGAAAATATTTCCCTAATAAATTAAGGAACTTCAGAGAATCCAAGTTGTTACGAAGACGAAAGAACAGATTTATTAATACCTTTAATGTATAGCTCCAATATTTCGTATCAAAATAAAATCTCTGGGGATTTTCAGTGATTTACATTCGGTTCGTTTTATGTAGTATTCATTCGATATTTTTATATAATGTATTCAATATTCGATATTAATGTATTCAGCGGCACCGGGCCGCAATTTTCATTTTGTAATTTTTACAGAGTGCGCATTCGTTCGGCCAGCGGTGCTCAACATTTTTATGTACCTATTAATTTAATTGTTAATAAGTAAACTATTTGAACTATAACAAGAATTATGAATATTTTTACAGACTGACCACCTTAAAAGAAAACTAGCATACACAACTCCATATATTGTAAATATTTAACTAAGTCAGCAACCCTAACTCTGACTTCGTGCGGTTTATTGGTTTTGCGGTTTGATGCTTTTCGCCACATGCCTAGGGTGTATTCGAGAGACGGTAGATATACAAGAAATATTACGACATAACACACTGCACTTTAAAATATCATTTAGAAAGGTGACGTGTTAATTGAAATAAAACTTACTAGCTAAAAACTATCATCAGCATCTGATATCTTCCCATTTTTAGAATAAATGGTCAATAGGTTTGAATTATGTACTAATGTCATCCATACCTCGAAAAATTAAAAAAAAAAAATTTTTGCAGAGCTTTATTGTCTTGGAACTATAATTGCCATCACAAAGTAACTTCATTTGGATTTAAAGAAATATACAGTCATGAAATTCACTTTATCATAATTTCACCAATAAAATACTCATGATTCAGACAGACTGCATTATCTGAATACTCATCCTTTGTTATGTATTTATCTTGTGTATAGAATAAAGATATATAAAAAAAATGTCATCAACAGACCGTCCGTCCGATTGCCGTCCACTGCTAAACGCAGGTCTCATCAAAGGAGCGCCAACCATTCCCAAAACATGTATTTTGTTTAAATGTTGAGAGCAACTGTCAGCGGCGCGCACAAATTGTTTGTTCCATATAATTGTATAGAAGCCGGTGCGGGGCAGAGCGTCCAATGAAAGTCCAGTCTCGACAAAACGGTTAAATATTTCTACCTTTGCAGATGCGAATTCACACACAAAAGAAATTCATTTGCTTAATATTTTATTTTGTTTATTAATATCATGTCGGGCGTTCTTCTTTTGTTCAGATGTACCAGAATTCTGAGTCGTATGATTCCATTTCATATTGAAATATTACATTGAGTATAACTGAAATAGAGATATTTTTGAATGTAGAGTATTTATTTTTGTACTTTTAAAAATAATGCTTTTGTAGAGCTGTGAAATCAAAAATCTTTTATTATTCTCACTTAGTAATAGAATGAAAGAAAAGCATAAAAAGAAACAAAGATAGAAAACAAAATAAGAAAAAAAGAAAGAACGAAAAGAAGAAAAATGAAAGTAAATACGTTTATTACTTAACTAGCTAACCCACGCAACCTCGTTTGCGTCTTCTATTGCCCGTAGCGTGAAAATTTTCCCACGTTTTTGAAACATTCTTCCTTGGTGCTCCGCTCCTATTAGTACTAGCGTGATGATATATAACCTATAGCCTTCCTCGATAAATTGACTATTTAACAAGAATTATTCAAATCGGACCAGAGGTTCCTGAGATTGGCGCGTTGATGTTATGTTATCATTGTTCGCTGTTCTAGTACTTACCTATGTCAGTTTTTCTGGCTAGGACGGTATACCTATCTAAAAGTAACTATCCAGAATGTAAATAAAGAGTTTATAATACTTAAAGAATCACCATACCAAATTTCATTGAAATCAGTGCAGCGGTTTCAATTTTTAAGCGTAACAGATGGATTATAGATACTATTATTTTTGAATTTACAATACATATTAGTATCATCATCATCTTCCTAGCCTTTATTATTCCCAAGATTAATTGGGGTCGGCTACTAGTTCATCAGGTTTTTTTTCCTGCCTTGGAGCGACTGGCATCGTACCTCCGCAACCCTGGGGGCAAACTGAATTTGAACTTTTGATCGTAGGAGAGCTACGCTTTGGCATGAATGGGTAAAACCACGACCGGAGTAATACCACGGCCTCACAGAAAACTAGTGTGAAATAGCACTTGCGCTGTGTTTTACCGAATGAGTGAGGATATTGGAGCACCAGACCCCAAAGGCTGCCATTGCACATGTAACATCTCTGGTGTTGCGGGTGTCGGTGGTAATCGCCTACCACTAGGCGATACGTCTGCTTGTTTACCCGTTATTCAATAAAAGTATACATATTAGTATGGATTAAGATAAATATTATTAATATGAAAGGTTAAACTTTGCGTTTGGGATCATTCAAATTAAAAATAACACTCCTAAAGCTTTAAATTGAGATAAACGAAACCAAACAAGCTTAAATCGTAGCTTTTGAATGTAAATAAAGGTAGATAATTAATTAATAGTGTACCTGTACTATAAAAGGCTCTATAACCTGATAGACAGTTTAGTGGATTTGTGGTTACATCGCCCTCAATACTATCAATTCATTAGCACTTGTATAAAAGCCATACAATTTGAAGATAGAAAGAGGTTAAATGGATTTAAATTTATGTGACATTCGTGTGGAGTTGAGTGAGTATAATGTTAATGAAACGGATATTTTGTGAGTGTTTTTTTTTAACATGTTATATAATTGTTTCAAATTTGTGAAACTTCTCGAATTATACCTTTCAACCAAACAAATAAACTCTTCAGCTTTATAATATAAGTATAGATTATGATGTTACATTTTTTTTGTTGAATTTCACCTGATGGTAAGCGATTACCGCCGCCCATGGACACCCGCAACACCAAAAGTGTCACAAGTGCGTTGCCGACCTTTGGGAGATGGGATTGGGGGGAGGGGTTGGGGTATGGGCCTCCGGTATCCTCACTCGCGCGGTGAAACACAGCGCAAGTGCTATTTCACACCGGTTTTCTGTGAGGCCGTGGTATCACTCCAGTCGAGCCGGGCCGGCTCGACCGGAGTGATACATGCCGAAGCATGGCTCTCCCACGGAACAAAGACGGTATAACTCTTTAACGGGTGTTAATAAACTTATATGAGGAGTGTAGACAGATCAGATTTATCTAATGACGAACTATCGAACGTAATGATTATTTTTTATTTTAAATTCGGTTGGACATAAAAGACATAAAAGTTTCCGTTTTTTAACTTTCCCGAATAATAATTACATTAGCAATATATGTCTACAAAAGAATATTGATTAAATTGTTTTCAAAAACGTCTCGAGATATAAATGAATTTAATATTAATTATCGTATCACCTATCTAAGGGAGCGATTAATACCGAGTAAGTACTTACTATTGCAGTCATGCAGTTTCTTTTATTAAAACAAATCTGATCATCTCGGACAGGAGTAGTTATGAGTTGGAAACACTTTAAATACTTCCAAAATAAACTTGCACAATTAACACAAACGATGTCTAAAATGTTTATAATTTAGCAAAGAGTTGAATCAAAGCAATCTCAGAGTGAATCGTCTAAAAGTGATTACTTTCAGATCACGCTACTACAGGATTAGTTCAAATAGGGTAACCAAATATTTGTTCACAAGAAATATAAAGATATTTTAATGAAGTAAACATAATATCTTATACTACTGGCATTTTATAAAAGTAGAAATTAGAAGATCACAATGTAAATAATGATCATATCGACCTGAGATAACAATCCCACATAAAGTTAACAAGACAGTTTTTATTGAAGGCATAGCAGTATGTAACACAAACAATCTTCTCATGACACATACAGAAATAGTTTTAAAATATACATATAGACTTAGCTACTGAAATCAAAAGATAACGGCAGGTAGATAGAGTTCAAATTGTATCCATTGTTATGTCTACAACTGGTGTGGTTCCGAAGACTCTTCAGAATTCAGGAAATGCCGAAATCCACCCTAATGCTAATTCAAAAAGCAGTTCTTCTACATACATGTCGTCTCACACGAAAATTTCGGTAATCGCCCCGTATAACAAAGACTGGTGTCATATCGGACTTGAACCGACTAAAACCGTACCAGGAGCTTACCTACGGTTCGTAGATGGCCCCCACCTGAGTAGGAACCACGATGTTCCCTTGCTAAAAAAGCGCTTACGCCTCCACACCGGTTTGCTTCTGCTAGGTCGACCGATAGCCTCACCTGCCACCCACAGGCTTGCGTTTATGGAGGACGGATATCGTTCTGCTACCTCCGGCGTCTGAGTAGTTTGCGGTACCGAGCCCGTTCCTGAACTTTGCGGATACGGATAGGATACAGCGAAGCGGTACGGTCCGCTCTCCTACCTAACTTCATCTACTATAATGCTATCAGTCGTTCGAAGACAGTAGTAATACTCGTAGGAACCAACTGATGTAGTATACAATTTAACAAATATAAAGAGTACTTAAACACAGAAATCTTAGTCACTGATTTTGTGTGTTGAGTCATTTTTGACACCACTTTATCGGTGGCGCAGGTTAGATTCCAGGGTCGGACCAAATGTTTGTATGATCTGCAAATATTTGTTTCTGAGTTTGGGTGTTTTCTATGTATAAATTTACAAAAAAGGTAAATGTGTGTTCACATCAGTTGTCTAGTACCCATATTACAAGCTCTGCTTAGTTTAGGACTAGTTGATGTGTGTTAGATGTCCGAAAATATTTATTTATTTTAACACACAATTAACAAAATAAGTACCTACTGTTAATTAACTTAGAGTTAATACAGAAAAATCGTTAAAATCTTATTTAATTGACTGAATGGTCCTGCCTTTATTCTAGTGTAATTTCAAGTAGACTATGTATCATGCGTGACAAATACTAGGTGTAAAAGTTCTTACTCCATGTGTTTGAAATATAATTAAAAAAAACAGTTGGTAAAAATACTTTCCTAACAACAGAATTGCTTATACATTACAATAATGTATGTATATTATGTTGTAACCCCAAGATCTAGACGCCCGTTTAGAGGTAATATTGAAGTTTGTGCAATGATTGAACAAAAGTTTGAACGAATTTAATTTTTATTGCATTGTGTAGGGTCAATATTGCGTAATATTTTTTAGTCTCTATTTCGCTTTGCCGAAATAAATAAAAAACTTAAAAAAGGATAGTTTATCGTCGAATGTATTTAATTGTATAGAGAATTACCGTCTCTGTGGAATGTAATGGGTAAAGAAAATCAAGAACGTGGTATAAAAATGCTAGTTACGAAATTTAATGTGTAAAATCTAAATACATAGCACAATTCGTAATAGAATATTATTTATCGTTTTGTATTCTAAGCGCCTTTCAATCTTATTGTTCAATAAAATAAATTGTACAATATTATTGTAGCGTCTAGGGGCCGCCTTACAATCGAATCAACTATGTTTATAACATCTTCAATATTTTCTTATATTTGTTAGTGTAGTGTACACTGTGTACTAATACTCTTAGATTTCATGGTCCCTGTGTGCGAACCTATCTTCACCGATGACCACTAGGTACGTCGGGCTTTAATTAAAGGATTGACGGTTTTACTGCATGTACACACATGGCCTGGAATACGGAAAGGTAACCCTCTCAGACCGGACATGTGGTGCATTACGCAGATAAAATGCGTCCTAACCTTTTTTGAACTGAAGTCATTTTATTAACTACTTAGCTTTGGCTTGCGACTCCACCCGCGTGTTTGTTGGTTATCGCAGTAAAGTGTAGCCTATGTCCTTTCTCAAGAATCAAAGTATCTCCATGCCAAATTTGAATGAAATCAGTACAGCGGTTTGGCCGTGAATACGTCATAGACAGACAGAGAGATATTACTTTTGCATTTATAATATAAGTATAGATTTTACAGTTACCTTTCAAAGTTTGCATTCAAAGTTTGTTTAGTTATTTGAAACCTCTTTCTTGAAACCTCGTTATAAGTACGTTTTCAATCAATCCATTCACATAAATTAATTCGTGTTAATAGAATTAACATGACACAGTTTACAAAACTTAACCCGGCTACGTAAAATTGTTTGATAAAATTTATGCAGCCAATGTCAATTAAGTTACTATTACGAATTTATTAAAAACGGTTCAGTAGTTTAGACGCTACGGTGGAACATACAAGCATACATAGTCCCTGTTACAAACTATTACCCTTATTATATTAAAAACCCATTTATAGGATCATGAGTCTTGCAATTATACATCATAGTCACTACATGTTTTAGTCCACTGTGTTTTGGACTTACTGTCCGTGGTAATAACCTCTGCGAGGCTGGATAAATCCAGGTTTGAGCCTGGTTTTGTGCACAAAGTGCCCCTCCCCGGAATACGTGGGGCAGACCGAGCAGAGCTCGATGAGGGATTCTCCAATGGGAATACCCTCCTGGGGTAATTTTTTCTTGCCTTGTGCTGCCATTTTAGAAAGGTGGTGGGCAGAAGATGTTAAACTCACAGCCTTTTTGACAGAATTTAGTGCTCCAGAGCTGTGTTGGCCCATGGTGTGGTTTTGCGCTGTCACGGTTCGGCTATGCAAGATTGGTTTCGGAGAAGGGAACTGAAGGTATGGAATAGAAGGTAATTCGGCCACATGTTTCAGTTATATCAGTTTCTTATGGAATCAGACCAAAAACAGGCGGCAACCTCGGGAAGGATAGTCCTGGCCTTGTTCTAGGAATCATTGCGACCCGCGCTACTCTTAAAACCATTCGTTAGACCCAGCATCGGACTGATGCTAGGAATGGGGGATCACCAAGCAGTCTATGTATAAATTTTTATTGGTTGGCCATCCCCCGTCCTACGTACAGCAGTTCAAAAGCGTTTTGTAGTCTTTTAGACAAATCCATTTTATGTTTATTTATTTCAATGGCGTTGTGGTACAAAAATGTGTAAAGGGCTGAGTTGAACAAGTTACTGTTCTTCTTCTTCCTAGCCTTTATTTTTCTCATGTTTATTTGGGACCTGTTACAAATTCAACTGAATTTATCAGAAGACAAAATAGGTAAGAAAACCAATAAGTAAGGTTAAATAAATTTACGTGAAATAGCAACTCCGCAGTTCTAATTTAGATCTTGAAAGCAAAAAGGGTAAAAATCTGATGTTTCCGCGGTTCACCTCAGTCTTACCAAATTCGGGATGAACACATTTGATCCGACTCTTCGATGAAATATGTATACACAGATATGGGTACCTGTATAACCTCTTACTACGAGTTCAGATATAGTATGACACGGGATAAAATAAAAAGTTTTGAATTTAACGAGTAGTAACATAGTTTGTAGTAAGTATAGAACTAAAATAACAAAAAGATTTTCGCATGTTGCGACCTAAACTGTTTTATATAATTAAGTACAACAACAAAAAAAGTAGTGTACCAATCGCCTGAATCGCTCTATTGTTTTTTGCCTGCAGTAGTGTAAGGAACTTTGGTATGTTTTATAAATATACACTAGATATAGCTAGACGAGATGACAGTGTGGAGGGATAGGTGTCATGTCCCTCCAACACAAAGGGAGGATCCTTCGAACAGACGAGGTGATCATGCCTGGCGGGCCAGTTGATGTTGAGATGTCGTATATATGATAATCGGTGCGAGAACTTCTACTGCGCGATTTAGGATGGGTAGTTTCTTCGTGTTGTACGTTGCTCCGTAGTTCAGTGTATCTTTGGTAGATGGCGCTGTATGTGGAGGTCGCCACAACAGTTATGGTTTCTAGTATATCGTTACAGATCAACCAGGTATTATTAACGCTAGTCGTAACACCGTATTTTGTGAAATTTTGTTATTATTAAAAAGTAAACTCTAGAAACTTCCAATACGAAACGAACTAGTGCATAACTGAAAGCAGTGAAACAAGTAATTAATAAACGTAAACAAAAAAAAATGGAACCCTTTTGTGTGTGATCCTTCCCGGCGAATATTCCTCCGTTATTGTGAGCTCTTTAACAAACTGCATTCGAAATTAAAATTTTTCATTCTGCTCCCTCCCTAGTCCTCCTCAGTCCTCCGTCCTCACAGGAGGATCACTTTTGATTATATTCTCTCCCACCGCAACATAATTGGGATATTTTGTTTGAACAACAATGGCTTGCACATTCATTCGTTTTATGTATTATAATTTTTTTTCCATTCTTCTGTCTACAATTGTACTTACTTTTATTTTCGTATCTCTTATTATATTCTATTTGAATATGAATCATGATGAGTGTACGGTTGTATTGTCGAGTTAATTACGTAAAGTGGTCAACTTTTGATAACTGGGAATTGTGTTCTGACCTTTTGTTATCATACAGAGATAGGGAAGCGGTAGATAAAATAATGGAACCACTCTTGACAAGACACAACGTTTCATAAATAATTATCTAATAATCTTAATATAACTGTTTCGCTTGTCTAGCGGTTGGCGTATGCACTATGCGTCTGCCGATCAAGAGGAGGTGTTGTTGAGTTTTTCTTATTACAGAAGTGCTTAATAACAGCTCGTAGTTTGGAAGTGGGGGTTTGAACCCCGTGCCTCGGAGAGCACATAAAGACGTCGGTCCTGCGTCTGATTTCCGCGGCCGTGTCGGCTAACGGTTCCATCGGATTATGCGAGTGAGGGAACAGAGAATGCATCTGTGTTTGCGTACACACTTGTGCACTATAATATCTCTGAGGCTACGTCCAGAGGACAGTTGGAGGCTGATGACGATATGTTGCATTTGACTAATTGTTTTATTTCTAAACGTATTCCATCTTAATTTTATTAAATTATTTATCTTTATATGTATATAAATACTAGCTAAGCCCCGCGGTTTTTCCTGCGGTTGCGGTATGATAGCAACGCCAGGTTAGCTATATACTAGTGAAAGTCCTCTCAAAATCAGAAGAATAGACAGACAGACAAACATTTTAATTTTTTTTTGTAAGTACTCTAGTAGTATATTATACTTTCATATGCATTTAGTGAAAAGGTGTTAATTAAAAAATATTTATTTTTATTTATTTATACAAACTTCCTGCAAACATATTACACAAGGCGGACTAAATTACAAACATACGAGTACACTTTAATTTTACTTATTTGTATAGATTTTAGTGTAATTGCTCTTATTCAACAATATTATTATTACATTTAACCAAGAATTTGACAAAAGACAAGCTTAAAATTTAATTTATACTTGAAATTCTTTTGCATTACTAATGATGAACCTGGAGTAAAGAAGACGAAGAATCACCCTCCTATACATAACGGCTATAGCAAAATGTAATACAAATATAACACAACATAAAAACAAAACGTATTTTTCGCTTCTTCACCTTCTCACTAAATGGTACTTCCAATTTTTTAGAGGAATTAGGTGTTGGAGCAACAACGTGGCAAGCTGAGGTATGACGCGGCAGCCCGTGACGTCATCAACTAATGCACTACACGTAGGTGATTGTCGCAGGTGAGGTCGCCGCCACAAGATGTATTCATACTTCGCATAAAGTCTCTAGAAGTGACTTTTCTTTTCAAAAACAGCTTATTTAACTACGACAAGTCAAAGTCTCAGACATGATTACGTAAAAGCTTTTGATATTTAAAGAGTCACACCTCATTCGTTACATTAATAGTAGTTTAAGCACTACTGTAAGGTATACAAACATACATATACTTCCAAAACTATAAGTGTTGCTTTCGAATTTGTCGTAGACGGGTACAAACGTCTTTTTAAATCTGTATAGATTTATTAAATGACACACTTCCATGGAGACATCGTTTAGTGCAAAAAAGAATCTTTACGTGTTAATAATAATAATAAATATTTCAGACAATTTAACACACAACGCCGTCTTGTCCCAAGCTGATCCAACTGGTCCCCCCTTCTCCCTTCCTCTACAGGACAACACGTGCCGGTCTCGGAAGACACCGCTTCAGAGTGGTAGACATACGCTCTCGTACTCACCGCTTCGGTTCTTCCTTCCTGTGCCGAGCGGTCAAAACCTGGAACTCACTACCTGCGTACGTGTTTCCCTCCCACTATGAACCCGGATCCTTTAAGCGGAGCGTGAAAAAGCATCTCACTAGGCCGCCATAGTGTGGGTCACCATGCTGCATTGTCCCTATTAGAGGGTGGTGACCACCACTCCTGGATTCTGTTCGTGCTTTCCATCAGGCAGAGCAGAGTCATTTTGGCAGGCAAGACATAAAAAAAAAGCTTGTGTTATGGGTACTAGACAACTGACATAAATACATACGAGTATATACTTTTTTTGTAAATACATACATATTATACATAGAAAACACCCAAACTTCGAAACAAATATTTGCAGATCATACAAACATTTGGTCCGACCCGGGAATCGAACCCGAGAACTCAAGCACAGCAGTCGCTTACGCTACCACTCGCGCCACCGAGGCAGTCAGTCTTAATATAATTATAGGTTCTGCGACTTTACAAAAAAAAAATTAGCCATGATTCATCATGGTCGCCGGACTTTCCACAGTTGAACATAGACCTTTCCTTGAAAAAGTGATGCATTATTATAGTTTATATTTCCATTTCATATCAAAGAAAAACTTTCTGATGCGAGAAACTGCGAAGCAAGACTAGTAAAGTGTTTAGTTGCCTCTTACTTCTCCGCATATATATCTGATTAGCAAGGACCTAAACTCATCTCTGATTAGCAAGGACTAGAGCGCAAAACAGGAGAATTGTAAGAAATCTTCTGAAAATATCCAAGTCAAGTGACTCAACACTCCGTACTCCTTGTGCTGGATAGACCAAGTTTGCTCTACCCTGAGCACTACAATTCATGCTGCTCAATATAAGAAAAGGTGGCAAGCTATCATTTACGGAATGGCTCTGTGTCTGGTCACAACTCGTTTTTGAAATGAAACTTCTTTAGAATCGTTGTGATTTCAAACCGGATGCAACGGAAAAAACGACAGGTAAGAGACACAAATACAAAAAGTCGCCTGTAATTAGTGAGCCAGAGCGAGAGAGCAAATGTCGGTCTCATTATTTTGTCAATATACTGAAGTTTCACTTCTATCGTGTGTGATTTGCACACACACCTTTTTTTTTTCAGTGTGGAATTTCCCTGACTACCACCTGCTGGTATGACTGAACTGCCCCTGGCTGTCATGAATGTGACCACAGCTTCCTGATTTAGTACAATTAGGTCGACTTTTGGCCTAGTTCTCTAGTGTTCTGCTCCTCGGGATCGAACCACGAGCACAAGAACCGAGTGGGGGTGACAAGTGTAGACGACGACGGCCACTGAGCGAGCTATTGGTGATACTTAGTTATGACCGCTATGTAGAGGTCACGACTGTCAGAATTCGGTAAATTTAACGACCCAAAGAGGAGAAGAATAGCTAAACTTTAATTGTTTACTCCAGTGCAAGTATCTTCTAAAGTTTAAGCATCTATGTTACAGGTGCAAGACTGATTACTCCACAGCGTTCGCACCACGCACCATACTAATTAACGGTGTCACCAGAAAACAATAGAAGCTCCCCACATCACAGGTTCGTAATATACTTGCTAGTTATACTTACGACGATGCTATTTCTACGTTTCGAAACAGTCTCAATAGTGAAAAGAAATGTATCTGTTATTTTTGTATGGAATTTCTTTCTCCCGTATTAAAAACTTTGCAGTTGAGTACAATACTATTCATGTGTTTCTTTTTACTAGACTGAAGCTATCAGTTGATGAAATGATCATTTAAATAGCGGTCTTTATAATAATCAATAAAAGTAATCTTAGGTACTTATTATTTACACATTTCACATACCTCATCAGGCATGCCGTGGGAGAGCTATGCTTCGGCGTGAATGGGTCGGCTCGACCGGAGTGATACCACGGCCTCACAGAAAACCGGTGTGAAATAGCGCTTGCGCTGTGTTTCACCGAGTGAGTGAGGATACCGGAGGCCCATACCCCAACCCCTCCCCCCATCCCCTTTCCCATCCCCCCAAAAGTCGGCAACGCACGTGTGACGCCTTTGGTGTTGCGGGTGTCCATGGGCGGCGGTAATCGCTTACTATCAGGTGATACGTCTGCTCGTTTGTCCACTATTCAATAAAAAAAAAAAAAAAAAAATGCAAATCCTATGATAATCAGACTGTTTATTAACATACTTAAATTATACTATACTAGCGACCCGCCCCGGCTTCGCACGGGTGCAATGCTGATACTAAATTAAATACACTACAGTAAAACTATGAATGTTGTATATAAAAACATAGCGGCCCGCTCCGACTTTGCACGGGCATAAAATAGAAACCTCTAAAATTAGCAATGTTGCCTTAGTATATGATGCATGTATTATACATATAAACCTTCCTCTTGAATCACTCTATCTATTGGAAAAAACCGCATCAAAATCCGTTGCGTAGTTTGTAAGATTTAAGCGCACATAGGGATATAGGGACAGAAAAGGCGACTTTGTTTTATACTATGTAGTGATTTACACTCCCATACTAATATTATCCGTTACGAACCCCTGACTCTAGTTTGGCAGTCAACACCACTAGCCTCTCCCCCTAATAGTGGGAATAGAGGGCGACTTAAACGACTTAATTTGACAATGCATTGGCTTAGTGGTTTAAGCGGTCACTACACCTCTTGCTACTGCGCCAAGTGCCGGGGGTTCAAATCCCACGTGGGACATCACTTTGTGTGATCCACAAAATTTTGTCCTTAATCTGGGTGTTCTTTGTCTCTGTTTCACATATGTTTGTAAAGACCCCCCAACGAGTTGTCTTTTAAAAAAAAAGTTGTGGGTTAGATCATTATCATCAACAGCCTTTGGTGGACTGTCCACAAACTGACTTAGGCATCTCCTTTGAAAGAAGGTTTCGATCCACTATACCACACTGGCTAGACAGGTTAGTTTATGCTTTTTACAGGTTCTCTTTTTCTTTACCAAGTTTGCTTCAATGGTCGCCTCATACGACACCCATAGAATGAATAGGGACGACACTCCACATTTTTAATACGTCACCATATGGGCAAAGAGTGGGTTAGATACTTCACTTCACTTACACAGTGTCAGTACATTGTTCTTCGTCCTAGGCTTATCCCAAGATTATTTGGGGTCGGCTACTAATTCCACCTGTTTTACCTGAATATCAGTTTTTCCACGAAGCGACCGGCATCAAACCTCCGCAACACTGTGGGTGAACTGAATTCGAAGGTTGAAACTAACGTCAGTATATTTGAGGGCACTGACTTCTCAATAACGATTACCATAGATGTTCATGGCAACCGGGACCGACGACTTAACGTGCTCTCCGACGCACGGGGCGGTTAACACCGCCGTATTTCATACTCCGGGCAAATTAATAAGAATTTTATATACGAAAAACAAGATATTTCAACTGGCCCGACTCGAGAATCGAACCCGAGACTTCTTGTCTGGCAACTAGTTGCATACGCTAGCCACCAAGATCAACGAAGCAGTACATGATTTTTAAAATTATTCAAATAACTAATACCTTTAGACGAACAATTCTTGTATATATACATAAATATAACATGTAGTTTAGTATGCAGAGAGTTTCAGGGGCGATAAATCGATGTAGCTTGGATTCATATTTAGAAAATTTACCTAAAAATAATACCGTGCAGAATTCGATCATCCAGGCACTCTTCCTAAACATAGAAACAAACACAACTGTTTATTCGCTAAATTTAGGTGTGTTACAGTTATCTGCTATGTATATGGTATGTGTGGGTGGTGAGTCTGTAACAGGGGTGCACAGAGCGACAATTATTGAGCAAATGTAATAGCCGCATTGTGATAGAGAACGCCAACAGACGTGGAGCCGCGTTGATTAGTGCACAACAATGAAGTGGCGTCGATGTTCAACTACAATTTTTTTTGTATCGAAACGTGTTGTATTTATTAGTGACAACTACACGATACACGAGATATAAATTGTGAGCTTTAGATATGATTAAAGTTGGTACACACTACAAGAATAGCGACTGCGATACCTAGGTCAACACTTTATATAATACGAGTATACAAATTGATTTTCTGAGTCTGTCCTTCTTTAGTTTTCGGTATACCTACCTGTAAAGTCTCCGACAACACAGTCCAGGTTTTATTGAACTTGATTACATCATTAGTAGTAGTAGTAAGTTCACGTATCACCTGATGGTAAGCGATCACCGCCGCAACACCAGAGGCGTCACAAGTGCGTTGCCGGCCTTTTAGGAAGGAGAACGCTCTTTTCTTGAATGTTTGAAGGTCGTATTGGTCCGGGAACACCGGAGGTGACAGCTCTCATTCCACAGTTTTGCTGTGCGCGGCAGAAAGTGTCGGAAGTTCGGAAGTTTCTGTTCATAGTTTAATAGCACTACTTTGATCCGAAGAAATGCTGTTATTTTAAGCTCATACATTGTCACTAGCAGTATATCACACCAATCAGTATTTATAGAATGCAGAGTTACAAACATTAATTTATTTATGCAAATAATTAACAATTGTTAAGGGACAGAGTGACGTCGTCTCTATAGATCTTCCAGTCCTTGATTATATTTGCACCGAGCCATAGACACGCCTCCTTCCATCCCCTATTCTATTTTACCTCAATCTGATACGTCCTAACTTAATTAATCGTAACAAGCAATTATCTTCCTTAATCCAACAAACATAAAATTGAAAATGATTTGCTGATTACTAAATATATAAGCACGTAATCTCGTTGAGTTTACCTATAAAATAATACACTTTGAGCTTTGTCTGGGACTCAATGAAAAGCAAGTGATGTTTTAGCATTCAATGAATTTAATTAATTAAAATCGGCTTTTGGTTGATTGAAATATTTTAAGTTTAATAATTGTTTGTTTGATTGCTGTTATTGTGATTTTCTTTATATATATATATATATATGACGAGGTGGACGGACGACCTAGTTAAGATCGCGGGGACTCGTTGAATGCAGGCCGCTACCGACCGGTCAATGTGGAAGTAAATAGGGGAGGCCTATTTTCAGCAGTGGACTTCTTGTGGCTGAGATGATGATATATATATATATATATATATATGACTAAAGGCCCAAATAATGAAATACTAATAAATATATAATACTAAATACACCGTGGGAGAGCTATGCTTCGGCATGAATGGGTCAGCTCGACCGGAGTGATACCACGGCATCACAGAAAACCGGTGTGAAATAGCGTTTGCGCTGTGTTTCACCGAGTAAGTGAGGATACCGGAGGCCCATACCCAAACCCCTCCCCCCATCCCCTTTCCCATCCCCCAAAGGTCGGCAACGCACTTGTGACGCCTTTGATGTTGCGAGTGTCATGGGCGACGGTAATCGCTTACCATCAGGTGATACGTCTGCTCGTTTGTCAATTATTCAATAAAAGAAAAAAAATATATAAACTTATCGTAAGGTAGTAAGTTTGATCCTGTTGGTGACAAGGTGCATCTACGAAATGTAATTAGCTACCTATCTTCGTAAAGGTATCATCTATCCAGCCCAAGGTGACAATCTACAAACATTAACGTTAGTAGAAAACTCGTCGTCGTCGTAACGGTAAGTCACGTGGTCAAAACAAAATATTATCCAATAAAACAACTGAACAGAGGCGTTAGCGATTGTAGAAAGAGAATCGACGCGAAACATTCACAATTTGGCTAGGGTGGCAGTTATATCCATAACACAACCTATTTATTATAATGCACGTATTTGTTATTTAGAATTATTTCAACCAGCAACTAATATTCACATGCAAAATAAAAAAACACCTTTACGTACATTTGAAATGGACAACAATTCATCATTCAAAAAAGTTTACAAACACAAAACATCTCCTTAAAAATGAGATGCTGTATGCTGTTCAAAAACAGTTTCGTCGTATTTTCGGACAAAACAATATCTCGATTTTTTATTGTCCGTGCATACAGGCACAAACTTACGGACATTCAGCCTAACATTCGTGCTGCGAACAATGCGAGCCACGTTACTTGTATTGCTAAGAGGTTCTATTGTTTAATCCCACAATTAGCCGCGAATTCTGCACAGATGAAAGAAACTGACCAAGTCGCCGGCGAAGTGTAGAGCGACGGAAAAGACTTGATTGTTGCACTTTTCGTCAAATTGATCACAAAACAATAACTTATCTGTAATCAATCTTAGTCGTAATATTTTTTTAAGGCGTTTCTGAAAATCAATCTACATTTAATATGTATGCATTTAGGGTTCATACCATACAAAATTTGTATCGGTATTGAGTGCATTTCACTAAAATTATTGTACGACCTTGTGGAGGAACGGAGGTCATGACCCTCCAACACAAAATGAGGATCCTCCGATCAGGTGAGGTGATCATGCCTGTCGGACTACCCAACGGTTGATGTTGTGATGTTGTTTAAATGTTAACTGGCGCGAGAACTTCTGTTAGGCAATTTAGGATTAATAGTTTCTTCGTATCGTTCGTTACCTCGTAGTTCAGTGTAACTTCGATAGAAGGCGCTGCAGTTTGCTTCTATTTGTGTTCTATGTGGAAGTCACCACAATCAATATAGGTATTTACTAGCTGGCCCACGTAACTTCGTCTGCGTCTCTTGTCAATCATGCTCGTCTGTTATTGGTCTATGCGTGATGTTAACTATCCTATCTCAGGTTCGCCAGCAAAACACATTAACGAGAAACGTGAAAATCGGTTCGATTGTTTTGGAGTTTCATCGTGAGCAACAACGAGACAAATAAGTACGTCTAATAAAACTTATGATGCTTTGAAAAACAAAATATAATTTGTAATATGACCAAGTATCAGCATTATTTGTTCCTCGTACAAATGTTTCGGGTGTGTGGTCGAGTCCGAACCCGACGCATTACTGTGGTTACAACATCATAATATGAACATTCCTTCATAACATTAAATAAGAAAAAAAAACTATAACCCAACTACTTAATTTTTTTTTATTAAAATTTATATAGTCTATGTCACCTGGTCCATTATTACGAATCTATTGACACTTCATTCATTAAAATCGCTTTAGTAGTTTAGGCGCTACAGTGGAACAAACATATTAAATAGACTGCCAAACGTATATCCCTTCCTTTCGGCTTCGCCGTAACCGCTTATAAATAATTGATGATATTTAAACTTATTCATAAGTTGTATAAATAAATAACCTTCGGACATTTAACACACAACGCCATCTAGTCCCAAGCTAAGCAGAGCCTGTATTATGGGTTCTAGACAACTGATATAAATACATATATACTGTTTTCTTTTTGTAAATACGTACATATTATACATAGAAAACATGCAAACTAAGAAAGAAATATTTGCAGATCATACAATGATCTGGTCCGGCCCGGTAATTGAACCCGAGACTTCAAGTACAGCAGCAGATACTATTCAAAGTATTCTAAAACAATTGTTTACACACTTAAAAACAAATATAACATTATTTTATTTCCGGTTGTCATTTGTTTCATGTTTTATTCGGTTCTCACATAAGGGAACAATTTATGGAATCCACAATCAAAAATAGAATTTTTAATATGTTAAGCAATAACTTTAATATCTCTTTAGTGAATAAACTTTCTAACAATTATAAATTTTAATGCTTATTAGACTGTGGCAATCTGTATAATTCAGTAGGTATTCTATACACAATACCTTAAACGTTAAGATAATGTATGAAATATTTTTTATTTCATACATTATCTATCTATTATGAAATAGAATACCTAAATTCTGTACAATACCGGAATAGTTCAAAAGCAATGCACTCAAACTCATCTAATCCAAATGATTCAACAACAACCAATCCTTATTTTATGTGTATTATATAGAATACCTAGGTAAAGTATGTAATTGACAATACAATTTCCAATATTTCGTTCACTACCTGAACACCCGAATACCCGAACTATATAGATTGCCGGTAACTTTTGCATAATTCATTAAAAAAATAATACATTATAATACCCATAATGTCCATGTTAGTCCTCACTCTGCTGCTGGACGCTGCAAAGCTGCCTACAATGTGTTCATATTCTAAAGCAAACTGCCGAAACAATCATCAATTTGTCTGCCTACCTAGCATGCATTTTCGTGAAGGTATTTTTATTATATACTATCTGAACCCCGCGGTGCCACCCGCGGTACGACAATAGTCGCTGGCATCGCCGCGAGGTGAAGCTAGCATCTTTATAACTTGTAGTCTAAGTGGTATTCTGATGTATGTATAAGATATACTGTTGTAAAGTTTACAAACATTCGCGTTTACAATATTAGTAGGATTTAAGACCAGCAGTTGCCTTCTAACGTAGTCCGCTGGTCACTGGTAACGTAGTCGCATTTATTATTTATATAATTCTCGGATTTCCTCTACTATAAAGGATTACCTTTATCACTCTATCAATTGCTGAAAACTGCATTAAAATCCGTTGAGAAGGTTAAACGATCTAAGTCAACAGACAGCGGAAGACTTTCAAAGTAGTAACGCAAAAGCTAAATTGAATAATAATTAGTTAAGTATCCTAGTTTTAGGATGTTTAGATATATGCCTTAGGATCAAGAAACCATGATTTCATCGCCTAATGTATTCCTCGCTACTTCAGGAGTGTCTCAGAGTATTAAAAAGTATGTACAGTGGTGAAAAATAGAATGCATCTTTCCGTAAATAATGTCTTAAACGAGTTGTAAGATAAGGATGGAAATATCTGTACAACATAAAATGTAAGTCATAATTTTTATTTTTAGAAATTATTGTTTTTTAAAATAAATCACGTGCAAACTTTGCTGAGATTTAACGCATAGTTTAGCTATACACATACATTACGTATTTAACTACAATATAATAAAGTGGAGTTAAGGAGATTTTAGTAACCTGTATGAGTTTTATTAGGATTCATTGGCATAACATAACCGAATACTGAGAAATTATAACACTTATTCAAAGGTTCATAAAATTTATTCAATATTCATGAGTATAAGTAGTGTCCTTTATTAGTGCAAATACCGATTACAGCCAACAAAATGACAGGATGTAACATGAATTTCTGTTTATTACCCTGTGATGAAGTGTGAATACTTTCGAACGTAATAGTCTTTAAACATAATTACGCCATGTCAAAAGGAAGTAACTTAGGCAATGATGAGCGGCAAATAAATACTCGAATTTACTTTGTGTAGTCAAGTGATGATTTCTAATCGAGTACTACAAAATTAAAAGTAATTTAACCTACAGTAATACTACTCGCTTCTTAGGAGACTGTGTACTATTCAGGTATTGAATATGTACCTCCACAAGCTGCCGAACAAGATTCGTAGTATCCACATTGGTGTGTACTATGTACTCGAACACTTTCAACTGCTGCAGAGCTTTCCAATTATCTCTGTGCTTCACTGCTAAATTAAATAAATCATTTAACATCAGCCTGGATTTCCTCACTAGACTTAGTATATATCCTGCCTTATACGGTGGCTGATCTCTTACTCGTTCTTTAACCTTCTGAACAGATTGAACTTTCTTGGTAGTGTCGTGCACTGTCTGTTGAATGATCACCGCGATTTTCTTTTTGAGTAAGGCATCGTCATCTAGCTCGTATGGATCTGCACTGGGATCTACACCGTGTCTCATTATTGGAAGAAACCTGCGTCCAGTAAGTGAAGTGGAATTCGTAAATGTGGTAAGTTTTGGATAATCAACGGTAACAGCACTAACAGCGTCAGTAGAGGATTCTTTCGCATACGTTGTTTCCGAATTTATTGCTTCTGGCTCGTCAGAATCAGATGGTAGATCGATAAACTTGAGGCTTTTGCATTCATTTGCAAGCAACTGCATGGTACCTAAAAGGTAACAATTAGTCGTACATTTGTAAGTAAAGGGTATTTTTTAAATAATGAAAAAGTGTAAACTTACATAACATTGTAATTACTTGTATGAACATATTATCATCCTTCTGATTTGCAAAAAATAAACTAAGTTATGAAGACTAGCATTCTTTGTCTTATCGCCATTTTCATGACGGATATCGTTTATTGGTTTTATTCGTAATTATTAGCTATAACTAGAAACATAAAAAAAATAATTTACGAGTATTTTAAACAAGAAACGCGTTAGTTATTAAATAAAAAATGTAAAAGTACCTACTACATTCATATAAACTTTATATAAATATACAAAGAAGTTCGTATAACGACATTAATTAAAAATGAACTTCTCTTAAGAAATAATACGGGTTGAAACACGGACACCTGAGAAAAAGGTACGAAACTCTAAAAAAGATGACATCGGATAGGTAGTGCATCAAAATATTGACATGTAGCTTCTTTGAACCAATATTTATTCAACTATTAAAACTCTTTAATTTTTAATAATGATAAATTTAAAAAATCTCAAATTATCTGAACTGAGACACAGAAAACCTAGTTAAAAATGAATTAAACTTCCGTTTTGATGTGTCAACCTTCTTGATAAGAATCTTTATCGGTTGTATCGACAAGATCATATCTTGTCGATACAACCGATATCATCCTACAGGACATCCAGTGTCCTGGGGAACTTTAGGACTGTGGCGACTTCCACATATAACACAACAATAACCTACTACAGCGCACCTACATAAGATACACTGAACTACGAAGTAACTACACGGAGTAAATACAAATCCTGAATCGCGGAATAAATAGTTAACGCGCCGATTATCATATATACAACATCCCAACATCAACTGTTGGGTAGTAGCCCGCCAGGCATGATCACGTCGCCTGGTCGGAGGATCCTCCCTTTGTGTTGGAGGGATATGATACCCGTTCCTCCACAGGACTTTCATTGTTACGACGCGACGGTTTGTCCTCGACAGTATTGTGAATGCCATCTGAGTGAATCTGAGATCATTTTCAGATTCTGACAATTTACACCTGAATAGGTTGAATATTATCCACAAACCTCTAAATATCAATTGTCACCTTAAGTCGAGTGAAATGACACTTCAAATTCTGTCAATGCGAAACCGAATGTTGCAAAAGTGCTGCTCTAAATTCCAGTTATGTTTGTTTCGGTTTTAACAAAATTAAGAAATCATGCCCATCTCAAGGACCTCACAACACAAATAAGAAAATGCCACAGTTTTTTTGGTATAAAGGAATTAAGTCAACCAGAGAAGGTAAAGTACCTTATAGAAACTTTTGTAGTATTTGCTACAGATTTAAAAAACAAACGGAATTTCTTCATTGGATGGGCTACCTTTAATTTTAACAAGACCATTTCCAGCAATATTAATTGCATTGTAATATGTACTACATTACTCCCTACTGGGTATTGACTAGTAAAGATCGTAGCGGGTAAAAGAAATCCATCGATTTACAAATATTCGATGAATCATTCATTCGAAGAAGCGTTAAACAATAAAAAAATATTTCGCAATAAACTACTCGTACATTCAAAGCAATGTACAGTACTTTCCATTGAACGAATTTCTGACTCTTGAAGTAAAATTAAGAACCCGATCGTAGCAGGTTAAAAAACCCATAATCTTCTTGAGAATTCCGCATATTAAATAATACAATAGTTTTAAAATATTCAAAGTAGTAAAGCCACGCTGATTTTAGTACATGAAACGGGCTGGCTTGACTGAGGCGGTACTAAATACCCTCTCACAGAAAACCAACCTAAAACGATAGCATTGGTATTGTCATTAGTGAGTGTGAGACCGGAGGCCCTCCTCTCAATACGCCGCCATAGTGATATATATGTATAACTGGGCTGTCTATCACTGAAATCATTTTTTAAATGAGGTCAGAAGTTCCTAAGATTAGCACGTTCATCAATCAAACCATTAAACAAACTTATTAAGCCGTATATAATTATTATCGAGACTAGCTTTTCGCCCATGGCCACACTCACGTGATTGTTTCTTATTTATTTATTTATACATCATGCACAATTGGTGTATTGGTGGACTTAATGCCTACGGCATTCTCTACCAGCCAACCACTCGTATCATCCTTTTTTGTATCTCTTAGAAACTGCTGGGGCTACTACAGCCAGACTCAGAACAACAATTTCTGGATCACATAAAGTATACTATGTGGGATTTGAACCCACAACACTTGGCGCAGTAGACAGCGGCGTGGTGACCGCTTAAAACACTAGGTCTATCGTACAGTTTACGAGGATGTTCCTATAATAGTTTACTGCTGAGCTTTGAACTCCCCTTAGCAAGGAAGTCTTGAACATACCACATTTTTAATGTACAGAGAAGTAAAATACTTGATACCCCACGACACAGGGAATCCTAGTGTGGGGACCAGAGATATTTGTGGTGCAATAGTTATATTTACTGATAAATTATGCACATTATTTTGAGAAAATACCTTTGTATGAATAAATAATATTATTATTATTATGTCAATTTTTATTTCAGCTGGGTAATTTCTCAGTGTCGCAAGTATCACCTTCTGAGCACGATAAGATGTTAAACATTATAAAGCAGTATTATATGCCAAATCATGTATTAGTAAAGGAGCGGAACCTGGACCTTTCCAACGATTGCGCGCTTGATGAATACTTCCTAAAATTGTTTAAACAAGGTATTTTAATAAGTACTATTTGTGGTTTGTATAAGCTCTTGTGTGCTTCGTTATTTATTATGTGATATATTAAGCATTTACAAGATGGTGTTCAAAATTTCAACGGAAATCATTCTCATCATTTTACTTAAGGTTCTTTTTTGCCTATCCTAATCTTGACGCTATGTATCAATTGCTCTTGGTCTAGTTTAATGATATTAACAATAAATGAGATAATGAAAAATACCGTTTGATAAAGCCTTTACGAAAGTATTACCTGTAGACTTGGTGCCGTAACCCTTCATAAAGTAAAACCTATGGGGCCCCGCATTACTATTTCATACGGAGGGAATATAATAATGAATAAAATTGCAGTGGGTAATGGATTTCTTATGTTATCCATATTTATAAATGCGAAAGTAAATCAGTCACCAGTCCTTCAAACCTTCAAGAAAAGAGCGTACTCCTTCCTAAAAGGCCTGCAACGCACTTGTGACGCCTCTGGTGTTGCGGGTGTCCATGGGCGGCGGTAATCGCTTACCATCAGGCGATACGTCTGCTTGTTTGCCCCTCTATATAATAAAAAAAAAGTCTGTCTGTCTGCTTTCACGGCCAAACTGCTGCACCGATTTCAATGAAATTTGACACTGTGTCTAAATGTAAAGTAAATTTTGAATTTGAACATTGGAATAAATACTCAATATAAATATGCAGGTTTTGGGCGTGAAAGCATGTAAAGGAAAACATGTTTGAAGGGTATGCCAAAATACAAAGGTGAAAGCTGAAAACAGCAAGAATAAGGATAACTTATGAAAATGTTACTTCTCTGCTCTATATAATTATTAAAATGTATATTTTCAGGTAATTCCTTATACCTCACAGCAGAAGACGGAACAGTGGCAGGGCTGAGTGTCAACTTTGCAAGTAGTCCTGTTGATCCACGAAATTTACGGAACTACGCTTTTTATAGACAAGTAAGGAGCTTGTCAAACCATGCATTTTATTAAGCTTTCGTTAAAATGCAGTTGTCGCAGAGAAGTACCTAACATTCATAGACCTATAGAGAAACATACATATATTATTAGCCTAAGTTTATTTTTAATTACTAACACTAGACAACAATTCAAACGTGTACCCGATTGGATAAAAACTTCTGATGCTCTTCTTGTTTCTTAACAGGACCCCAACACAAAAGATTTCCTATATTTTACGGCAAAAATGCAAGAGACGCCAAATCTCTGGGATATATTTAAAGAGTCAAAAATTTTCGAGGTATGATTTTTTTAAACCAATCGAATACTATCTAACATTGTAAAGATATTCCAAGGAATCCTTCAAACTTATGAGAGTTCAATTAGTTCGGGAAATTTTATAGAAAGAACATTAGTAACGAGTGATATTTTTGAAGGCCAAAACATTTGAATTCCTTGCTGTGTCCCTTCTCAAACAGGGCATAAAATATTGATGTGTGAAAATAATGTTATTTCGTTTAATTTTGTACAGAAAACAGTGTATTATCTACAAGTATATACATCCATTACATAACGATAGTGTTGGAATATTTTAGATAAGAATGTTAGCAATACTTCCTGAGTTCCGACGTCAAGGACTGGCCACTCTTCTAGTGGAGAAGAGCAAAGAGTTGGCTCACGATCAGAACTACAATATTGTACGAATGGACTGCATCAATCCACACGAGTTAGTTGTTATAAATATTTGATTCCTTGGAATGTAGAGCTCATAATATGACTGTTTAGCTAAACAAGTAGGTACCTATTTGCTTTCATCACTGTATAGTCAGTGTGTGCTTGCGGTGACGGGTTAAGGATTTGGAGTTTAGTCTTGACTACATAGTTTACTCCCTTACACCCAAAAACTTGTTTTTGGGTGTAAGGGAGTAAACTATGTAGAACCACAGCGCTGTTTTTAAAAAGGAAATACGTAAAAATACTAATTCGGTTTTCGGCCATGTTGGTTTAGTAGGCTATAATCCCCTTTCTAAGCAGAGGCGTTTGTCCAGCAGTGGACTTTTAAAACCTATTGGTGATGATGATGCTCAACTATTATACTTTATCATATCACATTATATTATACATCAACAACAAACATTATTCTTAGGAATTCATCATTTTTGATTTTTTTATTGAAGAAAGGCAATCAATTTAAACTTTGAAAATCCGTTCAGACATCTTTTATTTTATATTTTAGTTTCTGTATATCATTTTTTGTTTTTTTTTTATATAGTGGGCAAACGAGCAGACGTATCGCCTGATGGTAAGCGATTACCGCCGCCCATGGACACCCGCAACACTAGAGGCGTTACAAGTGAGTTGCCGGCCTTTTAGGAAGGAGTACGCTCTTTTCTTGAAGGTTTGAATAATCTGGTATAAGAAGAAGGACTATTGGTATTTATATATTTTATAGAACGTTAAGTAACTTAAGTTGACGTTCAAGTCATTGTACATACAAAGTAACTATTATCGATGTTGCATTTCGAAACCAAACTCATAGGTATATTAAATTATTTTTTCTTCAGCTACAAGATAGCAGAACGATGCATGATGAACTGCATAATCAAGTTTCCCTTACATAAAGTCCGTGGTGCCACTGCTCCATTCATCAAACGCAGCTCCGACCTCAACGTGCTCCTGCGTGTTTACGTAGCGGCGCGTGCGCAACCAGAAGTAAAAAAAGACTTGGATCAAGAGCTAAAAAGATTGGAATTGCTGATTGAATGAGGGTATATTGTATTTAACTCTAATTGTTCTTGAAAGTGCACGACTGTGTTAGTTTTTGAAGAAGAAAAAAATTGTGGAATATTTTTTGACTCAATAGTATTTAATGTAAATTTTTTATGGAATAAAAAGTTCCTCTATTTTGTTATACTTATTAAGTTTTATAGGTTTTCAGTCTTTTCTTAGGTTTTAAATTAGGAACAATAACTTATTCGATTGTAGAGAATTAACTTTTCGTTGTTAAACAATTTGTGGCGACTTCCACATACAACATAACATACTACAGCGCCATCTACCGAAGTTACACTGAACTACGGAGTAACGTACCATACGAAGAAACTGCCAATCCTGAATCGCGCAATAGAAGTTCTCGCGCTGATTATCATAAGTACAACATCCCAACATCAACTGTTGGGCAGTGGCCCGCCAGGCATGATCACCTCGCCTGGTCAGAGGATCCTCCCTTTGTGTTAGAGGCACATGATACCCGTTCCTCCACAAATAAATTTTTTGTAATTCAATAACTATAAAATCAATCGTGATCATCTCATGTACAGCGGCTTATAATCTCCCTGTTTGCCTAATCTATTTGGTGAAATAAGAATGCAGAGAAATAAAAACTGTTTTATAAACTGGTTTAAGTAAATACTGGGGACTGATCCTGCCCACACGCCTACCATTGTAACTCCTGTACACCAGAATCAACAGCAGTGACCCACGACTACATTTGTACTACATTTTTTGAAAGCTAATTTTAAAATATATTGTATCAACCAATTTGTTAGGTGTGCCGACTTCCACATAGTGAAATAAAAATATAATACAGCGCCATCTAACGACAAAATATCGAACTACGGAGGAACTGGTAATCCTATATGGCTATAAATTTCTTACGCCGATAAGCATAAATACCTAAATCTTCAATGAGAGTTTTAACCGTGGGCAAGCCACGCTTCGTCATGCGTGTGTGCTCGAGTGGAGTGATACCTCGGCCTCACAGAAAAGCAGTGTGAAATAGCGCTTATGCTGTGTTTTACCGAGTGACTGACGATACCGGAGGCCCATAAAAAACCCCTCCTCATCCCTTAAAGGATTCCTTTGGTGTTGCGAGTGTCCATGGGCGGCGGTAATCGCTAACCATCAAGCGATACGTCTGCTCGTTTGTCACATATTCCATAAAAAAAAGTTTTCCCTCTTTGTCTTTGAGGAAATAAAAATCATTCCTCCACATAAGTTTGTTAGCCCCATATAAATTAATCCAATATTTGTTATTACGGTCAATGCTCGTTAGGAAGCCTTACCAGGTCTAAAGTGAGAAATAGGTCAGCTCGTTCTGTTACAAAAACTAATGATTTGCCATCTTATGAATAGCTGAATTGATTTTGTCCGATTTCAGATTACTAATGAAAACTTTATTTTTTAATCTGAGTCCACAATAGAATTTATTGAGCTAAGTAAGAATAGATGGATATACACGTTCATATGGCTACTTCACTTAGAATAAATAGTTTCGTGTATTTTGCATTCATTACGTACTTTAAAATTTTTGGAGGCGATATCCGACTGTAGAAACAAAATCAATTCACACAGGTTTTCTGTGAGGCCGTGGTATCACTCCAGTCGAGCGGGCCCATTCGTGCCGAAGCGTGGCTCTTCCAGGGTTAAGTTTCATCTGAATGTTTGTTCTAGAGTCAAGTAAAAAACCACTACACTTTTTTAACAAATTTTATTTAATATAAACATCACAATATAATATGATTGCTTGATTTATAGTGATAAGATTCTATTTTATAAATAGTCGTAAGGAGTATTATGGCTTGGTAGAAGTCTTAGGAGTATTTGTGAAAAACCGCAACTGAGGGTAGGTTCAAAGTTGAAGAAGAAATAAGAAAAAAGAATACGAAACCTACTGTTATCAGATTCTACAGAAAAAGTACGTGGTAAAGGTTCCTGTATGTAAATCCTCGAATAATACATTTCTATAATAATAATTATTTTATAACATTGGGTCAAAACTGTTAGAAAAAACATGCTGTTATAAAACTCAATAATCAAAAAATGAAAAAAAAAAGATTTACACAACAATAGTAAAAAAAAATATCTTTTATATGCCTATAAATTCATCTTATGATTGCATTGGCTCGAAAGACCATTTGTTAAATTCGTTTGTCACACAGTACTATTCTTAATTGCACAAAAGTAGAAGTATGTTAGTATGTAAGGCACGTGTACACCATATTTACAAAATTATGAAAAATAAAGCAATTTTTACATGGTCCGTTTATTATCAAAGTTCCGTTTAGCGTCTCGAGGTACCCGTTAGATTAAACATCTCTAACTGGAACACCTTTTTCGATAACTTGAGATTAACAGTTTATTAGAATTGAAAGAACAGGAGCAGGGTTTCGTAAGATATTTTATAAAGAAAACACATCCCGAACTCTTAATGTTTTAAGTCAAATGCAGAAATTAGAACAGTTATAGAAGATTATTTTAGAAGTAGATAGTATCATAATATGTTCGCGAGACAAACTTACTCGAAAGGGTGGGTTGTGTTTCCATATTTGATTAATCTCTACTAAATATTGAAACGGGTTGATTCATTGCAAAAAAAAAAAAATTTATAGTAATGATGAAAGGTATTTTTTTAATTATCAACTAGCAATGATCACTGGCATACTGTAAAGCGTTTGTAAAATATTGAAACAAATTGATATTTCGAGATGAACTTCTTTTGAAATAGTGCCTGCTCTGTGGTTCATGAAGTGAGTGAGGATGCCGGAAACCCATAACCAACCCCTCCTCAACCGGACCTAAATCGATTTTATAGTTATCAATTTACTTAGTGCAATGTTATATTGACCCTTAATTAAGATGTTTTCAAGGGTCAAAGTTGCATGTGTTTAAAGTATGATCTTTTCAGTGCTTACTACTTTTCAAATTTAAAGAAGACACCATGGTTGTTGACTAAGTACTAAAAGAATAAATTTCTTCCGTGTATAGGTACACAAACGAATTAATAGTCTTATTACTAGATTAATAAGAGCCCAGTTTAATCTTATGACAATAATGAAAATTAACTGTAAATTGTCAATTACCGACGTTAATTGAGTAGGTAAGGCTTGATAATGGAATCTTCTAGAAACTCTTGCGAAAGTTTTAAATGGTCTCCTGGACTTGACAGGAATATAAGCTTGCCGTTTTTGTCCATTTTTTTCAGGCCGAGACGATCCTGAGAAAATAATAAAACATCGAGTCAAACCAAAGATAATCAACTTAAATATGATCTATTGTCCTAAGCAGGGCTGAAATCATTTCTGAAGCCGTTTGAAAATCGTGTCAAAAATTGATTTTAAGTTTTTGAACTAAACGCAAACGAATTTAACATTTTATATACATACATAAGATAAATAAGTTTATTAATATACTATATGAATAGTAGAATGATTAATTAACAACTAGAGTTCAACGGAGTTATCAATACCGATAACTTATTACTGCGTAAAGACGGGCAATTAAATGTGGGAGAGCCACGCTTCGGCCGGCTCGACCGGAGTAATATCACGGCCTCACTGAAAACCGGTGTGGAATAACACCTGCGCTGTGTTTCACCGAATGAGTGAGGATACTAGAGGCCCATATCCCAACACCTCCCCCATCCTTCTTCCCATCCTCCAAAGGCCGACAACGCACCTGTAACGACCCCGGTGTTGCGGGTGTCCATGACTAAGCTAAGGTTTACTTGGCTATACCTACGTCTGCTCCTTAGCCAAGTAAACCAAAAAAAAAGTTAAACAGGTTATACCCACCTCTAAATACAGTCTGGATTCTTGAAGTTTTATCAATTTCTTGGACTGACCGGGCGCATAAAACCCGAACCATTCTGTTTCTCTAGGCAGCACTATGCTGTCTGATTCAAACAACACCAGAACGAAATGTTCTAACTTATTCAAGTTTTCTACATATGTATTGTTGATGTTCACTTCATTGTTTATGTCAGAGAGGAATGTACTCTTGCGCTGGTATAGACCCTCGGCAAGAGGGTCGTGCCAGTATGTGGCTTGAACCAGGCTACGTTGGACCCAGCTGTAAAGAATATCACACGGGTTATAAAAGGTCAAAACTTATTTGTTTTATGACTTATTTAATAATACATCTACCATATTCACACAAAGCCATCTGGTTCCATCAGAGCTTGGACTATGGGTATAACTGACATGAACACATGGTCTGGCGCCACCGAAGGATTCTTGTTTTTGATGTTGTTGTTGGTTTGTTATGATAGGGTAGATAACACCTTAATCAAATTAGGGCCGGTTTTTCAATGGCCAGATAAAACTTATCGGAGAAATAAACTATAAGACGGCAAAAATAAGGACACGTTACTACAGACACTTACTCCTACAAATAAAGTGTCCATAATTGTGCCGTCTTATAGTTTATTTCTCCGATAAGTTTTATCTGACCATTGAAAAATCGGCCCTTAGTTACGTTTTATCATCTGTCAAAACGATAACATTGTATTTAACATTTTCCAAATGTACTAAATACAAACATGTGACGTCACTGTTTTAGATCAAATAAAAAGCTGTATTAATTAGGTATATTTTTCGAGTTGTTTTGTAATATTCGTTTCAATGAAGGAGTACTATTGTACCTACATACAAATCTACTTATGGATCTATATATCGTTACAAGATTAGCTTCTACTAAAAATTTGCACCAGGATTAGGGCTTCATGGGCAAAATGGTCTTTAGGTATAATAAGATTTTCATATTCAGGTTCAACCTTTGTTGTATTTGAAACTGCCCCAAATATATATACAAGCAACCTTCGTCCTACTTTTTTTAAAGATAACTACCGTATTAGGAATATACATCCTGTGTCGCGGGGAACTTTAGAAATATACATGAAAGAGCCACAAAGAACACCCAGACTAAGAACAACAATTTGTGGATCACACTAAATGTTATCCCATGTGGGATTTGAACCCTCAACACTTGGCGCAGAAGAATGTGGAGGGCCAAAGTCACTATATAACTTTTATGTTTTTCTTTTTATCGTTCAGTTTCTAACCATTTTCATCTAAGCTTTGTTTTGGTATTGTAAGGTTAACCCGAGGTTTAGATTGTAATTTATATTTAGCCTCTACTGCTACAGTGGACACAAATAAGGAAAATGTTATGTACATTAAAACAACCTTCACATACACTAGTTTTTATTTGCGGATAGTATTTAACTATGCCATATGAATATTAGACTGTCTCAACTATGAACTAAGTAAAGAATTATTTGAGAAGATATTAATTCTCAGAAAGGCATATCAAGTTGAAGATTTTAATGCATACACACTGTATAAGGACAGCAATGGTTTTGTATTATTTTCAACTTTAAGGCTGTTAGCTTAAAGTTGAAAATAACACAGAACCGTTGCTTAAAGTTAAACAATGTTTATAAATACGGCTTAATTAACAGATTGATCGTATTTTTGGCTTAGACTATGAACTCAAAAACAACAAGATAGTAATGATGCAAGTGTGTACTTTATGCCTTGCGTCATAAAAAAACACACTCGCATTATTACTATTATGAAAATTGCTGCCTGCTGCTGCATAACTGCCTCATTGATCTAGCGGTTCAAGTATGCGACTGCCAATCAAGAGGTCTCGGGTTCGAATCCTGGGTCGGGCCAAAAGTGTTATTGAGTTTTTCTAATTATAGAAATACTTAATAACAGCTCGGAGTTTGGAAGGAGCACGTAAAGCTGTCGGTCCAGCGCCTGATCTTTCCCCGGTCGTGTCGGTTAACCGTCCCTTCGGATAATGAGAGAGAGGGAACAGAGAGTGCGCCTTTGTTTGCGCACACACTTGTGCACTATAATATCTCCTACGTAGTTGGCTAGTCTCCGTTGAGACTGGCCGCCGTGGCCGTAATCGGCTAGTGGACCATCATCAGTCTAATACATTAAAATAACATTAACGTTTTCTATTTGAAAATAAAAATTACATGAAAATATTAGAGATTTTCTTAGAAATACATATTTTAAAACCAACACCTGTACTTTAATAAATTGAAAATTAGTTTGTTCAATTTAATGGCAAAATACAAATTAGCTATATCTTAATATAATAAAGTTTTTTACCTCTTTGAACAACCAAATGGACATTTGTAGGTGAAATAAACGTTCATAACATCTTTTAGTTTAATAAAAGTAATAAAAATAACTAGAGCCATGTTTTTGTTTTTTTATTTTTATTTATCGTTGTATTTAACACAATTTGAATGACATTCGTTTCTGCAACTTACCGATATCAAGTTATTTTTGCGCCCATTCATATTGTTACGAGCTGGGTATTAAATAAATTAAAGTACTCGATTAATTACCAAAAATAACACAATATTTATTAAGAACACTTTTTACAATAAGAAATCACTAAATCACTGGTTAGTCGCACTAGAAGATCTCTTCGATGTTTATCCGCTGTATCGTGAAACAATACTGTCCCTACGGCCAACACGTTCCGCTTTTATATGGCCGTGGAAATTACTCGAAACTACGAAAACATTCGATCGAAGTTTCTAGGCTAAATAGATTACTCTAGAGCTGCTTGTAGCGCCATCTAGCGTCGAGTAATCGTCATAATGCACACAGTTGCGCGCTTTCCGACACTAGATGGCGTTGTCCTCGACAGTTCTCGATTATTCTAGTGGACACGAGATTTATCTGGTTATGGCGCAACACTGCCCCCTCCTAAGACATGCTCGTCCCGAGCATTATCGGTTCCATAGTATCGCGCCAGTCGATCTACATGAACTATCTTTGGGGCGCCTCTTGGACACTTCTGTATCCGGTAGGTAACATCATTGATTTTAGTGACTACCCGGTATGGCCCATCCCATTTTGCTTGTAGCTTCGGAGATCTCCCTTTACTGCGAACTGGATTATGTAGCCATACTAGCGAACACTCTTCGAAGCCCTTATTATTCGCTTTCCGGTCATAACGGGTTTTCATCTTTTCAGACATTTGTTGGCCCGATTGTCTGACATGCTCATAAATGTCATTCATCTTGTTCCGCAAGTCATTCGCGTACTCCGTTATACTTCGCGGGGTATCAGGGGGTATTCCAGTGATCAAGTCTGCAGGCAACCGTAGTTCTCTTCCGAAGTTTGCAAAAGCTGGTGTTACGGAAGTACATTCGTGGACTGCACTTCGGTATGACAGAAGAAACGGTTGGATGTGTTTGTCCCAATCTTTTTGCTTACTTTCAACTACTTTTGCCAGATACCTCTCTAGTGTTTGGTTAAATCGTTCCACCATTCCGTCCGATTGTGGGTGGTAAGAGGTGGTTCTGGTTTTGTGAGCACCCATCACTCGACACATTTCTTGAAATATTTGAGACTCAAAATTTCTTCCTTGGTCACTGTGGATTTCTAAAGGCACTCCAAAACGACAGAAGACTTCGTGCACTAATTTATCTGCAACTGTTGATGCCTCTTGGTTGGGAATGGCAAAGACTTCTGGCCACTTAGTGAAGTAATCCATTACGACCATGAAGTACTTGTTTCCGCTTTCACTTTTAGGAAACGGTCCTGCCACGTCTATAGCAATTCTTTCCCAGGGTGCACCAACATTATACAATTTCAATGCGCCTCTGCTACGTGTATGAGGTCCCTTCACGGCCGCACAACTGGTACACTTGCGACACCAGTCCTCAACATCATCACGACAATGAATCCAGTAGAATCTTTCCCTTATCTTTAACAATGTCTTCTTAACTCCCATATGACCTCCTGAACATCCGTTATGGTAGAGCTGCAGGACCACTGGTATCTTAGCTTTAGGAACAACCATTTGCAGGTGACAGCTGTCTCCTCGAGCGTTTTCCCATTTACGGCACAAGACTCCATCCTGGATGACTAGACTATCCCATTGAGCCCAATAACTATTCGTGGTCGAGCTCAGCGATGCAACTTCGCTCCAGTGTGGCTTAGGAGTCTCAGCTTTAATCCACTCGAGAATTGGTTTGATATCTGCATCCTCTTGCTGTGCTTGCTGCAGGCTTTCCTTCCATTCTTTGCTAAGGTCCGTCTTTATCGTCCTTATAGGAACAGCTTCCTTTACTTCTTGCTTGGCGCAGTGCTTGCAGTCTTCAGGGCAAGGTCTTCTTGATAGAGCGTCTGCGTTACCGTGAGACTTTCCACTGCGATGTTCAATCATGAAGTCATATTCCTGTAATAACTCAATCCATCTCGCGACTTGTCCTTCAGGATTTTTAAATTGTAAGAGCCACTTTAATGCAGCGTGGTCAGTTCGGAGGTGGAATTTACGCCCAAGCAAATATTTGTTGAAATGTTGCAGTGTCTTCACTACGGCCAGTAGTTCCCTTCTTGTGACGCAGTAATTCCTTTCCGGCTTCGACAAAGATTTACTGAAATATGCAATAACAACCTCTTGATCACCTTTCCGCTGGGATAACACCCCGCCAAGCCCAGTATCACTTGCATCTGTGTCAACTATAAATTCATTTTCGGTGTCTGGATACCCTAAGATGGGTGTGTTGCATAGACGTCTTTTTAGCTCTCGAAATGCAATTTCACAACTTTCATCCCAGCAGAAATGCCTTTTCTCTTCAGTAAGTTTATGAAGGGGTTTGGCAATATCCGCAAAGTTTTTCACAAATCGCCGATAGTAGGAGCACAAGCCCAAAAATGCTCTTACTTGGGTCTTATCTCTTGGAACTGGCCAATCCTTGACGGCAGCGATCTTTTGCGGATCTGTTTGGACACCCTCTTCCGAAACCACATATCCTAAAAAGCTAACCTGTCGTTTGAAAAATGAACACTTCTTAGGACTTAACTTTAGGTTGGCACTTCGGATTTTCGATAATACGCGCTCCAGGTTTCGAATATGTTCTTCAAACGTACGGCCTACAATGACAATGTCATCCAAATAGACCAGGCAGGCATCTCCAGTTAATCCGGTGAGTACTGATTCCATTAGTCTTTCAAAAGTTGCTGGCGCGTTACATAATCCAAAGGGCATTACTTTGAACTGCCACAATCCTTTCCCTGTCGAAAATGCAGTCTTCTCTTTGTCCTTGGGATCAATTTCTACCTGCCAGTATCCACTTTTTAAATCCAAGGTGCTAAACCACTTAACCCCTGTTAGCATGTCCAGAGTGTCATCTATTCTAGGTAGTGGATAGCTGTCCTTCTTCGTAATGTCGTTTAGACGGCGGTAGTCAACACAAAAACGCATGCTGCCATCCTTTTTCTTTACAAGCACTACAGGTGAACACCATGGGCTGGATGAAGGCTCTATAACGCCATCCCTGACCATTCCATCAATCATGGTTTGCACTTCCTGTTCTCGTGCTACTGGTAGTCTTCTTGGTCGCTGACGAATTGGCAACTCACTCCCAGTGTTTATTTTGTGTTGAACCAAACCAGTCTTTCCAATATCAGCGTCATTAGTAGAGAAAATATCAGTGTACTTAACTAATATTCTCTTAGCCTTGTCAATTTCTTCCCTAGACAAGACATCTCGACAGTCTTCTAACAGTGTTGACACGTTGACTCGTGCATCTGTGCTAATATTCGAAGTAGTCAAGTCTTGGCATCGACGCATCCAATCCACATCTTCGCAAGTGCCAATTAGTGTGCCCTTATGAATCACATGTTGCTTGTCACTAAGATTTAGCACACGTACTGCAGAGATGTTAGTGGTACTTACTAGAGTTCGTGCGATCTTCCATGGAAGATCATTATCTACCCTTTCAATAAGGACACACCGATGCATTCGTCCAGAATTCTGAGGGAGACTAACTGGCATGATTGTTTCTGATCTGGGAGGAAGAACAACGTTCTTTAAGCTGTACACTTTTCCTGATGATGCTCCTTCCATGAACAGTTCTTCTTGACTACATCTCATTACACCTTGGTTGATGTCGATCTCACAACAATTGTTCTTCATGAAGTCTAGGCCAAGGATGCAATCGTCAACTATATCGGCCACGATGACGTTATGCAGGTAAACTTGGTTGCCCAACTTCAACTCCACCTTCTGTTCGCCTCGGACGGGTATGCGCTGACCAGTGGCTGTTACTAGGTTTATTTGCTCACGGTTACATGCAATGTCTCTCAGGAACCGATTTGCAAGTTGGGAACTGACAACTGTGCGAGAAGCTCCCGTATCAATCGTCAGCTTACATGACGTTCCGTTGATTTCGCCTCTGATGACCAGGCTGTTCCCATCATGAGTCTGCGAGATCGAAATCCTTGGGGCTCTTTGAACACCAGCCAGCACCCGCCCCGCAGTCCTGGCGTTTACTCGTTTCCCTGCTGTTGTCGGGCAGTACTATCAACCGCCCTATTCTCCTGAGACCGCTCGTATTCACTTCCTATGCTTCGCTTAGGGCAGCTGGACCGAAGGTGACCTTTTTCACCACAGGCGTAGCATCTAGGGCTGTACCCCTTAAATCGGTCCCGCGGAGGTGATGCCACAACCTCCCGGACCCGATGAGACCGATGGTCTTGTCTCACAGCTTCCACCTCCAAAGCATGGGCCAGAGCGTCCTTGAGAGTTTCATGGTGCCCAAGTCTCACAGCAGCTCTAACTTCGAGGTCACGGATGCCATCGATAAAAGCTTGCACCAGATTCCCGTCAACGAGCGCAGGTGCAGACTGGTATGCCTTACGGACCAGTTTCTCAACTTCCAGAGCCCACTGTTGCAAGTTTTCACCGATGCGTTGGGCACGATCCTTCAGCTGTGCACGAAACACGTGCTCCAGATGAGCGTCACCATATCTTGCCTCCAATGCCTCCAGCAGTTGCTCATAGGTTACCTTCTTACCGAGGGCTTCGAGGACGGTTAGAGCCTGGTCTCGAAGACCCAAGGTGAGCGCGGTCATAGCTTGTTCCTTTGTCCAGCCGTTTGCCGTCATAACAGCCTCAAACTGAATCTTGTAGGCTGACCACGAAGATGTTCCATCAAACGGCGGTACTTTGAACCCCCGTACCGAAGGAGCAGCAGTTACTATAGTCGCCGCTCCGTCTCCAACTTTAAGGTTTCCTAAGGCCTTCTTCACGTCAGCAATTTGAGTTTCGGCCTCAGTGATACGATTCTCGTGTTGAAGAACCTGATCCTTCACTACCTTGATTTCTTTGCCGAAAGTCTCATGTATGCCTTTTAACAAGAGCATCTGTTCCTCCTGGCGGCGGGCCTGCTCCTCCTTGTCCCGCTGCAGTTGCTCTTCCAAGCGGCGGGCCTGCTCCTCCTGGCGGCGGGCCTGCTCCTCCTGGCGGCGGGCCTGCTCCTCCTGGCGGCGGGCCTGCTCCTCCTTGTCCCGCTGCAGTTGCTCTTCCAAGCGGTGGGCCTGCTCCTCCTGGCGGCGGGCCTGCTCCTCCTGGCGGCGGGCCTGCTCCTCCTTGTCCCGCTGCAGCTGCTCTTCCAAGCGGCGGGCCTGCTCCTCCTGGCGGCGGGCCTGCTCTTGGAGCATTGCCATTAGGGCCGTGATATCTGGAGATGCTGCCGATGTGGACGGCGTGGTTTCCATAGCTGGCTGCTGATCTTCCGATGTAGGCAGTTGTGCACTTCCAAATCGCCTCTGATCAGCCTCTTGCTGGCGCTGACTCCTAGTTCGGATACCTTCCGTGTCTTCCTTTGGTAAAACCGGCATACTTTAATCCCGCTTCTGACACCAAATTGTTACGAGCTGGGTATTAAATAAATTAAAGTACTCGATTAATTACCAAAAATAACACAATATTTATTAAGAACACTTTTTACAATAAGAAATCACTAAATCACTGGTTAGTCGCACTAGAAGATCTCTTCGATGTTTATCCGCTGTATCGTGAAACAATACTGTCCCTACGGCCAACACGTTCCGCTTTTATATGGCCGTGGAAATTACTCGAAACTACGAAAACATTCGATCGAAGTTTCTAGGCTAAATAGATTACTCTAGAGCTGCTTGTAGCGCCATCTAGCGTCGAGTAATCGTCATAATGCACACAGTTGCGCGCTTTCCGACACTAGATGGCGTTGTCCTCGACAGTTCTCGATTATTCTAGTGGACACGAGATTCATCTGGTTATGGCGCAACAATATCAAGACTTTATTTTTTAAAGAATATGTAATTCACTTATTATAATACAAAATATAGTTTTTAGGATTTTAAGCATACAGGGCTTGGTATTATTTAGATCTTTCGCTTGATTAAGGAATAATATGTGTACTGTAAAGCACAAAAACACAATAAGTAGTGAAAATATAAGAGTTTCTACTAGTAACTACAGTACGTTTTTCTTATTTAGGTTTTATGTCTATTAACATCTGTTATCTTTACACAATATAAAATGCAGTCACTTCGGGTATCTGTTGCATAAATCTTTTAAACTACTCAACAGATTTTAATGCAGTTTTCAACAATATATACAGAGAGAGATATTAAAGAGGAATTTTATATGTATAGTTATAATATACTAGCTGTTGCCCGCGGCTCCGCCCGCGTTTATGTCGGTTTTTTCGTGTTTTTTCGCGGTCGCGGATATGTGACTGATGCAAAAATTAGATAAAAACAATCCTTGATGCGGATTATATATCATTCTAAAATTTCAGCTCGATCGGTGCAGAACTTTTTGAGTTTTTGAAGCGTACACAAATCAACATAACATTTTTGTATGTTATGTTATAGATGTATTTTTTGCAAGACTGCCTCGTTGGTCTAACGAGTAGCTCATGAATTTTTGCAAAACTGGTGATCAAGAGGGCTCGGGTTCGATTCCCAGGTCGGGCCAAAAAAGTATTGAGTTTTTCTAATTATATAAATGCCTAATAACAGCTCGGAGTTTGGAAGTCTAAATCAATACCACTATGCCTAGGAGAGCACATACAAGTGTCGGTACTGCGCCTGATCACTTTCCGGTCGTATCGGATAGCCGTTCCATTGCATTATGAGAGTGAGGGAACAGAAAGTGCACCTGTGTTTGTGAACTATAGTTTTACCTACGTAATTTGCTGGTCTCTGAGACCGGCCCCCGAGGCCAAATGTGGCTGATAGAAAAACGGAGAATTTCAAAGTGCCGTGCAATGTCGGGTTGGGTCGCTAGTTTAATTATAATATACAATACTATAGAATAAGGACACAAACATAAAGGAGAACTAAAAATAATTTCTGCAGCTATTATCCTGGTGTGTGTAAACAAGTTTTATCATGTTTTAGTTTTAATGAACGAGTTCGAGATAAACCACAAAGCTATACATTGTTCTCGTCCCGTAAAGGTCGGGCAAAGCGACCTTAATTATTATTATTTATATTTAATATTATTATCCATACCAATCGCATTTTTTTTTAGATCATTGAATTTCATCATCATTAGGATTTATAGCATGGGTGTAGATAAAGACAATAAAGAATCAAGAAAAAAAAATTGAGGCAAATTAAAATTTTATGCATATTGCCTATTATGATTACCATTGCCCGATAACACCACGATTCTAATCTGAAGGAGGGATCAGATTACAATCGTTGTGATTTCAAACCAGATGCAACGGAAAAACGACAGGTAAGAGACACAAATACAAAAAGTCGCCTGTAATTAGTGAGCTAGAACGAGAGAGCAAATGTCGGTCTCATTCTTTTGTCGATTTACTGAAGTTTCACTTCTATCGTGTGTGAATCGCACACACACCTTTTTTTCTCTCTGCTTAGTATATTTACGTATTTCTATACACTATATCTATTTTTATAGTAAGGATTCTTAAAAATTACTCTATGTTAAGTATATCCTAAGAAAACAAAATAAGTAGTATGATACTCACGCATTGTATGCTGCGAAATTAAGTAGTTCTCTCACATAATCGCAAGGACCTTGCTGTAGAACTCCACAGTGTGGTAGTCCATATACTCCCTGGTGCTGACCTCCAAAAGATATTAAATTCTTCACAGTCAGTTTCTTACCACAGCGTTGGACTAGCGCTCGGCTAAAAAAGTATGATATATTAACATATTTATTCAGTATATAGAAGAGCGTTAGGACACAGTTATGGTCGCTGAACCAGCGAAATTATCTAAATCTTTTACAAATATCCAAAGCGGCTTTGTCAGGATCACGTCAAATATGGTCAGGCAAAGGGGGTAACAACGAACTGTGAAGATGAGCGCTGACGCGTAGCAATAATTACTGATGGACCCGACAAACCTATGGTAAGTCGATGAACTGCTAAGAAATTTGGTTCTTAGTAGAAAAACTTACAAATCTTCACTTACAGTGGTACAATGCGACTCAAATAAGAATAGAAACATCAATGACCTATGGAGGTCAAATGTCCCTTGAAAAGTACGGTCTGCAACGAAACCTTATTTGCGTATCAATAATGTTTTTTCAAGGTTTTTAATAATGTTCTTTCAAAGGATATTTGACCTAGGTTGACTGGAAGGTAATGCCTATGCCATTAAGTCCGCCTTGCGCAATGTAATTGCAGGAAGCTTAAATAAATAAATAAATATTTGACAGACAGAGGTCATTGACGTTCCTATTCTTATTTGAGTCGCATTGTACTAGCGTTAGCTCGCGGCTCCGTCTGTGATATGTCTGTGTTGCGTTACTTCTGAATTTATACTGTTAGTAGTACGAATAGTTGAATTGTTAGTATACTTTAAAGAAAAACAGCTCCCGAATTAGGAATATACATCCTGTACCGCGGAGGACTTAACAAACATACATTAAACGGACACAAAGAACAGCCAAACTTGAAACAACAATTTGTGGATCATACAAAGTGTGGTCCCATCCATATAGGATTTGAACCCAAAACACTTAGCGCAGTAGAAAGTTGCACGGCGAGCATTTAAACCACAAGGCCAACCGTGCAGTCGGTGCTTTTTTAAACTTGCCAATGTAGGTTACAGGAGGTACAAAACCTCTTTAATGCTTCATAGATGCTTACAAAAGTTTGCAATATTGAGTAACCATTATTTACATTCAAAGATGAGCTAATGCTACACAAAACTTTAGACATAATGAACTTTGTAACAGAGTATAAAAAATACACAAAGCAATAGTGTACACAGTAGACAAAAGGATACTAAACTAAAGCCAGCCTTGTCTATGAGAACAAGTAGATGTTTTGTTTTTGTTTTATTAAATTACCACCAGTAAACAAAATTATTCCAAACAAATGATTTTTGAATGTATTCTTACACCATAATTAATGCTTGGTTCAGTAAAAATCTAAAAGAAACTATAAAAGATGCTGATTATTTTATATATGCAAAAACATCTACACAAATAAATCCTTTTAAGTACCTACACTGTAACTTAAACAAAAGAGTGTAAGAGCTTTGCTTACTTTTGCTGACAAGGGGGTTGGGGGTTAATAATTGTAATAAATCCGCTTACATAATAATTGAACGGCCCCTATCCTATTCCTACTAATATTATAAACGCGAAAGTTTGAAGTATGTATATGAGTATGTTTGTTGCTCTTTCACGCAAAAATTACTGAATGGATTTTGATGAAACTTTACAATAATATAGCTTATACATCAGAATAACACAGGCTACAATTAATCAAGATACTAGCTTCGTGGTGTCGCCCGCGATTATTGTCGTACCGCGGGGTTCAGCTAGTTGCGTAACATTTTAATATTCATTATTGGACAGAATGTTTACGAGTATGTCGCCGAATGTCTGTTATCCCGGTAAATAGCAACCTATCTCTACGAGTAACAAAGGATCCCCACTGTAAATGTCATCTAAACCAGTTCAGCGGTTTAGCCGCGATAGTGTAACAGGCAAATAGTACACACGCTGGCTTGGAATGTCCGTAAGCAGCCTGTGTGTACAAATGTCTGTGTAAGAAAGTAGACTTAGAACCCATCAGGGTGGACACCATAACTTTTAACCGTACCTATATATATAAACAATAAACGAGCTGTGACACTAAGACGAGTCACAGGACGCAGAAAAAAAAAACAAGCAAATAGTTACTTTTGATACATATATAACATTAGCTTTTCCAAGCGCCTCCGCTCGCATGTTAGTCTATGTCCTTCTTCAAGAATCAAAGTAGCTCCGTGCCAAATTTAATTGAAATCGATGCAGCAGTTTGGCCGTGAAAGCGTGAGAGATAGACAGACAGAGCTACTTTTGCATTTTAAATGTAAGTTAGATTACAGGCATAGAATATAGAAGGGATAGTAATAATTAATGTTATAAGGTACTTTATATATTATACATATATAAAGAAAAAAAACAATAGGAATTTCATCTTACAGAAACTGACTTCCTTGAGAGAATCCTATCGCATTAAAACCATCTTTGAGTTTAGGATCTTCCGATAGAATCTTACATGCATACTCAACTTGAGTGTTTGGGTGCACAAAGTAACCACTTTCAAAATCTTCTATAGTATTATTTCCAATTCTCAGGGATCTAACATATACACCTGGAATTTGTGATTCAAGGAATTTCTTAAATCCTGCCAAACTGCCGGAAATACAGCATGTGTCACCTACAAATGTACATACAATTAAACATTACATATTGTATTCTAAAACAATACATGATGGTTGGGTTAATATCAAAATTCTCTATAAATATTAATCATTAAGAGTTTAGACACTCTAGAATAAAACTTCAAATGGGTTTAATTCTAGAGTTTATAAATTCATATATATCTTGAGTGTATGGATTGAGCACTTGATAGAACTTTTTGAATCCTGACTAGCTTCCCCTTTGGCAGTTACTCAGCCTGCTCTGCTTAGCTTGGGACTAGATGGCGTTGTGTGTTAGATGTCCGGATTATTTATTTATTATCTCAGTCTATAATTGTTATTTTTTTAATTATACGATGATTGAAGTAGTTTCTTAAGTCAATATACTTTAAACTGACGGTTTAAATTTACGAAAAAAGTACATAAAATGGAATATAGAACCTCCTCTACTTTGAAGACTTTTAAAAATAAACTGCCATCTCTGGTAAGATAATCAGTTTTTTTCTTGCCTAGCACTCAGAAGCTTTCCTAGCCCGTGAAGCGCCCATGTGCAATCATTACTTTAGCGCCCATTAGTAGGTAAGTATAGCGCCCCTAGTGCGCAGGTTCGTCGAAAGAGTACAGGGTCCCCGCTTGCTGTACATTTAGGTAAATATTAAAATGAATAAAAATACCACCTTCAGTAATAAAGTAAACACATTTTAACAAATATGATAATCTTGTCTACGTAACGTACTACTCGTACTAAAGGTTTACGTACCTATATCTACGTGTTTTTTTTACTTTATTACCTATTTTATTTTTCCCCCAAAACCTGGTTGATGGTTGGTTGAGTTTCCGTACAAATATGACCTTTAAAATAGTATTACTGGTATTGCCAAAGAAAACTAACAATTTGGAAAACAAAACTTACAATGAATTAACTATTTTTAACTTTAAAGGTAGGTAGGTTTTTCGCAGTAAGTGATGACCATCCCCATAGGAGGAACTTCCCGGGAGGAACGCTCGGCGGAACATGCCTAAACTGAGAAGTAGAACCCTCCTGCCCTAACACCGCTCTGCCCTTGTGCACCGCACACTCAGCACTATGGGTAAAGACGTTCCTGCTAGCAGTAAAACTTTGCCTCTTGATCAACTTAATGTTGAACTTAAAACAATAGGTGGTAAGGAAATAAAACAGTTTTATATATTCTTAGAAGTTTATTTCATTTTGGTATTTCAATATATACATATATAATAAGTAATAATAAATAACTTTTTTTTACATAATACTTATCACATTTTTAATATTGAAGGCCTATGTCATTGATCCCCGCTGTCTTAATATAATCATTAACATGATTGTGAAAAATAATATGTAATTCTTTTAATTTGAATTCGCTACTGTTTCATTAAAGACCATGATATAAACCAGTATATGATGTACTGTCAATTTTCATTCACAAAATAGATTTATTCCAATTCGAATTGTTCATGCTACAACATAATACCAACATAATAAATAGAAAATTAAAAAAAATTGAAATTTCATAATGTTCAAATTAAAATTATCAACATCAAACATTAGCATGTCGGTGAAGCGAACCCATAAGATTTTATTCTACTAAAAAGTGCTCATTGCGGCTAAAAAAGAAAATTTTATTGACAGTTAAACAAACGTCAAGCATAAAATATTGCAATTTTAATAACCGCCCTCACTACCTAAGATTCACTTTTTTTATTTATTAAATACATTTTTAACCTGTGTTACACTAAACATAAATAAAAACATTCTAATAGGTTTATAGGTTCGTTATTATCTATGGACCGTGTGGACGCATTTGGCGATATGTATGAGTAAAGTGTACTAGTGCAGTTCATTATATGGCCAACAAATAATAATGAGGAATTATCTTATAGCAACCGCTTGCATGCTTCACAATAATGAACCAGTCATCAAATGTTTTTGTATGTTAAAGCTTACCAAATTTCGTTTTGTGTCTGGGGACACACCCTGCAAAAACTAAACGAAGTAGTCTTTTCTTTTTTGTTAATAAACTATTACAAAAGAAGCATTAACATTTCGAATATGGAAAACTATTTTAATGAACATAACAAGCTGCAGCTTTTAACTTCTATCAAAAAGTTAATGTCAATGTTTAAAAATGTTTATAAATATACTTTTATTTTAACAATTAATGGTTTATGGTATGTTGGTTTATTTTATTTTAGCTTAAAAATGTAGCTTAAAATACAAAACGTGTTGACAAATGCGAATAATTGTGTTTTTAAACAAAAATAAACCAACAAATCATGACTAAAGAGTGCATAGGTATGCATTCACTCAATATTATTTCTCCATCTTTCAATTTTCGTTTACACAGAAGGATTTATTGCACATCTTAATTGTTTCATATCGTTGTTATTATTATTTCGACATTTACTTTCAAAATGTAAACACACAAATCTTGTCTTGAGTTTGTTATGCATAGTCACAGTATTTTTTTAGGACCATTAGTCACTTAATTAAAAAATAGTCTCTTTGCATAATACGATAGCGATCGTGTAAGCAACTATCTTCATTGCGTAAAATCGTTTAGTTTGCGCTGTAGATTGCGTGTCACTAAAGAAGTCCCACAAGTGCAGAGTTAATCTGTTATTACTATTGGAAAAAAGTAATTCCATGGATTGACCGCGACTTGTGACCACACTTCCTTATTAGAAGACTTTGTAGATTGTCTTTTCAGGCATAAGTATTTTATGGGGCTCACAAGTCCTAATTTCCGTATTGTACTTTTGCGGAACTTATTCATTTCATTGCTTGTCGTAATCTTGTCTTAAAATCTCAAGGATCTGACAGGACTAAATGTCGATAGAAAAGTAACAAAATATATTATTTATTATTTTTATATTTTTTTATAAGTATGGTATTTGAACTTTATGATAATTTTATAGGGCACTGACAGAGCTAAAACCTCCTTTCTTGTTTATGTTTTAGACGAAAGCAAGGCTTACTTTACGCTCTTTTTTCTCACTCTCTTGAAAATGTTACGAACTATATACAAAATTTTTGTGTCAAATAAATGTTTAGTCCTTACATTTAAATCTTAAAGCTAAAGTTTTAAACTAAATAGTTCTCATAACCTACTACAATCACAGTCTTAGAGTAAATCACTATAGTCTGTTACATTACTGAATCACGTTGGGATAAATATCTTTGGAAACAACCAATTGCTTTGACGTAGTTAATGACACACTAAATTCTTTAAGGCAACTAAATTACTTTAAAGTAAGATCTATTGGTTTACTTAAAACCATGAATAATAATTAGTTATTCGACAAAGCATTTGTGTAAATGACGTATCTCGTCTGCATCATACGCTTGAATAGGCAGGATTCGTAATATTCCATTACATAAATGCCATTTATCGAACAACTTACTTTGACTAGTTATAGACTTTGTACAAAATGTTACAGCAGCATCATTTTGCTCAAGTCATATCCCACTTGTCTATTTAAATCTCGAACAAATATACCATTCACGTATATTTACATGGTGTGTTTGATCTGAGATTCAAAAAACTGCACACGGTGTGATTGCTACATGTCTACTAGACGTTAAAATGATAACAGGTCATTGTTAAATATTCACAGAAATGGCAAACACAGAATTTAAATGTTATTTGAATTAGAAATTGTTTTTGACGTGATTCCGATCTAGTTAATAGCTAGATAGTACAGCCTCATTTTATTGCATCACATTTCATATTAAGCATGTTCTAAAAGCCCAATTAAAAGTAATGCAATTGATGACTAAGTACAATTCTGTACAAGCTTTGTAAAACATTATCTGAACGTCTTAAAGTAAACTAAATCTTATATTTAATCCTTAATTTAGTGATCAGATCTTGACTGTATTATAGTATTCTCATAGAGTCTGTGTGCTTTATGATATTGCGTCCCAAACTTCGAACCTTCTTCGCTGGCTCGAAATAATCGCTCGAGTCTGAAGAATCTGGTTCTCTGTGTCTATGGTGTGACCGAATCCTCCTTGCTCGTGTGTCTGAATCGTACATGAGAGTATGATTGCTTCCCACTCTTGATCTGAAGGTGATACGGTAAGGCGTACTGCTTTGTACATCCGACATTGACCTAATATGTCTTCTGAGTTTTGACTCCTTTGTGAGTGGTGAGAAGGTTATCATCATCTCTGACTTCGGCTCTGACGACCTGAAAAGAGGAAAATAAATATTTTAATAAGGATTGTACAGCTTAGTGTAGGAAATTTTCGTTTTTATAGTTTATTAATGTAAAAACTCATTTGACAACGATGTTTGTAAATGAATTTACATTACATTGAAGTTTGATAACTACTTGAGGCAGTCATAACATGATACGAGTATTTTAATTTACTCAGTATATACGCTGTGAAGTAATCTCTATAAATAGCCACCTTATCATTCAACGGCATAGTTTCTCAAATAAATTATTTATAGTAAATTGTGATGTCAGAACATATATTATTCTCTTTACGTAATTGAACAAATTAGTACAACACTGTTTGATTTAGCGGGTGTGGCAGTTCACGAGTGGAAACAAAACAAATGAATTTATCGACGCTATTAATTTGCCTACAGCATTATATCGCTCATGATTCTATGGTCAATATTTAGAAATAGAAAAAACTGGAAACATGATGGGTATAAATGTGACAGTGGGGTGAATGGTTCTACAAAATCCTCAGATAATTCATAGTATATAAACCAGTAAAGTATTATCAGAGAAAAATCAAAGATCCAAAGACAAAGGACCAAACAAACGCACTTTCGAACTTATAACATTTGGTAGAATTTACTAGGACTTTTTTTTACTATAATTAAGCAAGAATACGTATTTACTTCTGGTTACTTTAACCGTTTAATGGACAGGATATTGTTTTTCATAATACCTATTGCTTTCTGCCGTCAATAGTTCCGCTTAGATGATAGGTAGCCTTATGCGGATGGTGGTCTACCTTCAATGTAGCGAATGTAACAAATTACATAAAGCTAGGTAGTCTAACTTCTTGTCAGTGTACATATTTCCTTTTAATAAAACTAGTATCAAGGTAATTTGAAGTCACCACAAAATAAAGAATTAGATATCTATAAAATCGTGTATCATTGTAAACCTAAAACCAGCGAATTTTTTTTCAAGTCAGAAATATTTGAATTAATATAGAAATTCAAATCACAAAAATCACAGTGTTGTGACACGGATATCCGCAGAAAAGAGCTCAATTATAACTTAGAATAGAACTCCTTAAAAAACTCGACAGCGATTGCCACAAATAATAGTTACTTTTTTTTTCTTTATTTAACGCACATATATTTTTAAATATAAAACTGAATTTCAATGTAATACCTAGACATTCCCTCAAATAGTATCCTCTTCACAATAGTCCACTTCGATGCTTGACGTATTTAATGTTGAGGCACGACCTTAATGTCGCCGCCAGTAGTGATAATTGCAGGCTTAGGCAGACAGTAAAAGTGAAATGTACTACTAAGTACGGATACAATTAGTTTCAGCACAGAATTGATATAGAAAACAATTCCATTTTTTGTTAAAACAGCAGTTACGCAACATAAAAGATTGCAGTAAGACCGTCGTATCTACAAATTGTGACTAGAACCTAGTAGCTTTATATTATACCTATACACATCATAATAAACCATATTGACTTTTGTATTTAATCAATAAATTATAAAAACGATGTAAATAAAATAAAGAGGTATTAATACAAGGTGATTTGTGAGACCTCCTTGAGTTTTTCTTGATAATTATTTATAATGTGGAGGTCAAATAAAGCAGGTCGTATATCGTATATACTTACACAACGTCTCTATATATAGTGATAACAGGTAGTGTGAACATGTCTATGTTCAACAGTTCCTTAACAACTTTATTCGTTCGTTCGTCAAATATGTATTTCACATCATTATAATATCATCAATGATGGATTAAGAATACAGTGTCACCACTTCTTTTTTTTGTGAATCTTCTTTTGGCGCATGAGGGTAAAATTTTAACGGATGAAACGCGTCACGAAGATGTGCAGCGTTTTTGTCGAAGAAGAGGAAGAGAGCGATTGAGACCGATTGAGAGAGAGTGAGAAAGGGCGAATTTTAATTTAAATTCTTCATCTGAGATTTTATTCTATTTTTTTTAAACAATATAAAATAAATGTATCTTAATAATTCTCTTTAATTATTTTTATTAATAATTAGTTTGCCAAAGAAGTTTCACTTCTGACATGTGTGCTTTATACGCACGCACTTTTTTTAATGTCTCTGATCCCCTTACCCCCATATGTGGGTGTCGTAAGAGTCGACTAATGGAGCAAACTCTGCAGGCAAAAGCACAGAAGAGAAACTTGGCACAAACCCGAAACCAATCCGTTTAGCCAGCATAGTATAGTAAGCCAAAACCTCATTTCTCAGGTGAGGGCTATGACCAGCATCGGACTTTCAAACGTGTTTGATAACGATGACATAATTTTACATTTTAATAATTTATCAACAAAATTAATGTGAAATATCATTGAAGACTCATTGATACTGTTACGAGCTGGGTATTAAATAAATTAAAGTACTCGATTAATTACCAAAAATAACAAAATATTTATTAAGAACAATTTTTACAATAAGAAATCACTAAATCACTCGTTAGTCGCACTAAAGATCTCTTCGATGTTTATCCGCTGTATCGTGAAACAATACTGTCCCTACGGCCAACACGTTCCGCTTTTATATGGCCGTGGAAATTACTCGAAACTACGAAAACATTCGATCGATGTTTCTAGGCTAAATAGATTACTCTAGAGCTGTTTGTAGCGCCATCTAGCGTCGAGTAATCATCATAATGCACACAGTTGCGCGCTTTCCGACACTAGATGGCGTTGTCCTCGACAGTTCTCGATTATTCTAGTGGACACGAGATTCATCTGGTTATGGCGCAACAATACGTTACTAATACGCATATCCGCATCTATGAATACTCGTATCCGACACATCACTACTCACTCATAAACTTTTTTCTAGATGGTTCCTTTTCATGAGTAATATTTTATTCGACATAAACGCAAATAAGTTCGTTACTATAAAATTTTATAAATTAGGTACCTATCGTATTGTATAATGAGTAATTACCTAACCTGCGCTATTGAATTCGTTAATGTGCCCAATTTACTGTATACGAGTAAATTACACTTCAATTATATGATCATATATAATAAATACATTTCTTGAGTACCTGTTTATATTAAATTACTCTTCGAAATCATAGGATTATAAACATTCTAAACGCCCTCGCTAATATTCTTAAGTTAACTATTGATATTGATTCAATGATATTTAGTTCATACGACACGACGTTTATCAATCTCCCGTTACGCCTAATATCATTGTCTCTTGAAGCGATTGTTTGTTTGTTTGTTTTTCCGAACTTAGCCTCTTGATTGGGCCGTTGTACGTGGGTTTGCCATCTTCTTGCTCCAACCATCCCAGATCATCCTACATGTTCACTACGGAAGTGATGTTGATTGGAGGAGGTCTCTGCCACGCTTCTACATTCTGTGAGAACGTGCGGCGTTTCTTCTGACCCCATGCATCCCCTGCACAGAAGGCTGCCGTTTGCGCCTATAGCAAATGGGTGCTTGTTTAGAGGACAATGCCCTGTCAGGATACCTATGACCTTCCTGAGATCTTCCCTTTTCAGTCTAATCAGTTTGCTGACTAGCCTTTTTGATGCTACCAGAACTGCACTCTCCATTCGGTTTTTTGATTCATCTCGAAACAATATAAAGTCCAATAAAAAAAGAAAAAATGCAACTCCAAATTTTTTTTTTCATGTTGTGTAGTGCGTGTTTGCGCTAAACTTGGTCAATTATAAATAGATGCAGATGTTAGTTCTCAAGAGCGCAAGAACTAATAATAAATTAATTTAAATAAGTACCTGATCAAGATATCTGATCGCATTAAATCAAATGACTTAACTACTGCACTGCAAGACTACACCACTTTTGACCTTCAATGTCAACTAAGAGTCAAGACAAAGTAGTATGTTTGGATTGCCTTATTCATCAACTGTTTTAAACAACATAAATCTTCCTTCTTTTAAGGAATGGGTTAAATATTAGTTCAAGTAGATACTTATACAATCGAGTAGAAACAGTTTTCAAATACCGATCTAAATTACCTTTTACTCGAGGCTAATTTAACTTTATGGTAAAAATGTCCATTATGTTGGTCAAAAATCCATAGCTAGTTTAACCAAATGGCGTCAAGACTGACAATCTTAATTATGTTTGCTAGGTAGGTACCTGTAGTCGTCGGGCCTCATTCCGAATGTCGTTTACACAATTTACAAGCGTATTATTTAAATTATGACACTACTTCACTAAATAAAGTTCTTAATGACATGACTCTAAAATGTGTTTGTCATGGTTGTTTAATCAATTGATAACATTTGTCATTTACTACTAAAGAGGACGTGAGTAAATTTTTACATGATTAGAAAACGGAGAATTTCATTTTTATAACGTGTCCAAAAAATCGCATAATAGGCTACTAGTGTTGCTACTATGTACTTTCACAGGGTATACGGTTTTATACTCTTCTAATACAATTCAATACGTTACAACTAAGAACCTACTCTATTATTTTGATGTTTTAAAAACTTAAAGTATTTTTAAGCGCGGGTACATGCATTCCATTTTCAAAGATAATAATGAAATACTAACTCGGTCACGAGTTCACGACGCTTACGTAGTACTCCTTTGCTACAAGGGCTAAGCTAATTGGCTGTCGCATGCAACAGTGGCAGAATGTTTTATACGCCTTTCAAATACATTTCATACTTTTTTACGCAAAAAAAGTTGTGGCGTTACCCTCAGGGATGCCCAGGTGGCACCCCTGAGGGTAAAAGGTCGATAGTCACTTGTCATCAGAAATATGACCTAGCTGCTGGTTTCTCCTTTTAATTCTCCGACTGCGACGCTTTAAACTTCACGTAAGTCTCTCAGTAGAGCTAACTTAACTTGTGCATTTATAATAAGTCACCGAGACTAAGTATATAAAGAACAGGAGGTAATCAAATTAAGTAAGTGTAAGGGACTTATCATTTTTAATTCTGTACAAAGTAAGTTCTTGAAGGGCAAACCTTGTAAACTGTAATGATGACATTGTTTGTTTATTAAGTCTGATTGCAATAAATATATTTTATTACAACATTGACCGTTGTCTACTAAACACATGTTCGCAATGCAAAGTACCAACAAGTTCGGTCACGGTCATACATTGTGTGATTTATATCACTGCGTGCGGAAGGCTATTATAGCTTGACAATGTAAAATACTATTGTAAATTTTAAAATGTAGTCATCTTGTAATTAAAGGAACACATTTTGTATTCGTAACACTTGGATTGCGATGGTGTAGCGAGTTAAACATCTAATACCGTAATCATTGAAGAGTAAGGTATTTATATTTAACCAATGAGTCTTACTCATTCATGATGGCGTACGGAGCCGAGACGTGGACTCTCACCATTGGACTGTTTCACAAATTTTCAGTAGCTCAGCGTGCGATACTGAGTATTTCTCTGTCAGATAGAATTCGAAACGAAGTTATTCGGCTGAGAACTAGAGTAACCGACATCTCACGGTGAATCAGTAAGCTGAAGTGGCAATGTTATGTCTCCAGATGAACTGATGGTCGGTGAAGCGAGTCGAAATGTGGGTGTGGCGATTAGGTAAAAATAGTGTAGGGCGCCCTGCGGCTCGTTGTACCGACGATTTGAAGAAAACGGCTGGTAGCAGTCGGGGATAATTGGAGGAAATCTTCGTTCAGCAGTAGTAGTAGGAAGTAGGATAATTCGGTGCAAGATGTATAAATTGAATATGAACACAAAAGAATAATTACAGTTTAAAAAAATAATAAGCTACTAAACTTATATGTTAATAAAGGAAATTCCTTGAATTGAATTTGTTGTCTGTATTATTATATATAATATATAAACTAGTACAGACATTTTCTTTGATAGCGCTGTTTCTTAGTGAACAAATATGTAACTATTTTAAAATGCTCATTCATGCGAACGGTCAACGGTCAATAGCAGTTACACATGGGTTTAATAAACTAATTTATTTGTGCCTTGTCCTATGTTTTAAGTATTTGTGTGTAGACATGTTACTTGCATTTCTTCATCTATTCAACTGAGTAGGAACCTACTTATATTTACACTTGAACTCCTCTTTTTTTAATGTACTGACAGTGCACCATTTGCCCAAATGTCATTTTGCGGTGTAATGCCGAATGTTGCCAGTAACAACACCATGGCTGCGGCTGCCTGTTCAACAATATCTTTGTAATATCTTTAGCATGCTATAAAAAGGTGATGTTATTTTTAATTTCATAACCATTTCTCTGAGTGTTAATTTACATTCTTCTATTTGTCATGGCAATTCCTTTCTTTGTTTTGTACACACTCTGTTTCTTTTTGACGTTAGATTTAGATTGTTTACGGTCGTTGAGTTATAATTATTTAATAAAAAAATGTCTGTCTATTGTATTTTAAATTATTTTGACCTTGATAATGACCCTAAAATTGATGTTATCTGTCATTACGTTTTTTATGTACTAGAAGATAGTACAGGGACATGTAATGTTTTCGGGCCTTATCATAATGTGATCGAGTGGGGCACTTCTGCAGCCGATTGATAACCCGAAATTCGACTATTTACTCAATGTTATTCTAAATATATAGAGAAAAATACTCGTATACGTAAAATATAAACCTCATTGTTTATATTGTCATATAACAATGTATTTCATTTACTAAAAAAAACGAATGTAAAAGAAACGCAAATAAAAATATTGACGAATCGAATTCATTACAGTGCATGAAACAGGAATATAATACTGTCTCTGTTCCACTTACTACGAGTACGCATATACATATTGTACTGAACAATATTTACAAATAAAACAAAAGCGTGACAATATCGATGTTTGTTTGAGTGGTTAAGAGGTTTTCATGAAAAACTCTTTGTTTTGAATGTTTGATACATTTATTACAACGCCTGAATGATTAAATTATCTGAGTATTAATTTAGTTTTAGATGTTTGGAAGTCTTTTATAACTTAAGAACACGCAAAGGCATTTTAGATTTTGATGCTGCCAGTCAAGTAGGAATGAAACTTTGTAGGTAGGTTTAAAGTCAATATAAAAATGTGTGTTTTGAATCTGATCTCATGTTGATCTCATAGTGTATAGTAAAATTCTTCATCATCTCAGTCGAAAGATATCCACTGTTGGACATAGGCCTCCAACCACTCACACTCCGTCTTCCAGTAAGTGGTTGCCACTAGAACTTTTTGGCCCCATCGGCCGTCTTGATTACTTTTTAATTCAGTTAAACATTAAAGAGTATTTTTTATCCAAAAGTATTATTTGTTAAATAGAATATACCAACATACTTACTAGGAGCAAAGTCAACATGTGATAATAACGTGTTCCAAATGGATTGTAGGTCAATGAAATATATTTTACACACTTACTACCAGTCAATTACAAAATTTTGGCACACAACTGGGGTAAACAAGTCTCTTATAAGTGTTAAAAGTAGGCCCTACATTATTGTTCCGTAATTCAGATTAAACAATTCATGATAGGTATAATGTAATGTAAAACAGAGACGAATATTGATCAGTTAAATTATTCACGCAATTAGTTATACTCAAAAGCCCATGTGCAAGAACGTAAATTAGGATTACTTATCCATAGTAGTAGGTAGGCACATATTTTTTTAAAATATTGAAACATATTTTTAAAAAACGTAAGTAACGAAGTTTAAAACTTAGGTGTTTTTAAAAATGGAAGGAACAAAAGAAAACGTCAGTATTGCCAACGTTTTTATATATTATACTCAAGTAGATACATGTCATTGTGATATTAAAGTCTATATTTATTGTTTCCACTTAAAATATTGATGGGTAGTGAGGCCCGGTGAGGAGAAGGTCATCAAAGGTCGACGGCATAAGGAAGGTAAAAATAAAAAAATGAAATTTGGCTTTAAATACAGGTAGAAATGTTTGTGTTTACTTGATACGGTTTTACGAATTCAAACCAAAAGTTTAAATATTTAAATTACCTATTATATTATTCTTAATGTTGAAAAATTTAAGGTTAAAATCTTAACCAATTTATCAAATCAACTCTTTTTGTTATTACATCTTAAAATGGAGCCTGTGGTCGTAAATCATACGCACATTCTACTTATCACTACAGCTAGTCTTCTTTTCTTAATTAAGTTAAACATTTTAGAACAAACTATAAAATCATCGAATACTATTTTGCAAGACATGTTGCAAAACATTCTCAATTCAAATAATTCCAAACTATTCCATTTAAAACAGACATAGGTACGAGCGATGACGTGAATCTTATTCCGAGATCCACTCTCGGTTGTATAAATAAATACAAATTGCCGAAAACAAAGCTTACAGTGATGTGCCAAAATGCCATTATGAAGAAACGGCTATCGCATTCAAGTGAACCGTGACTTTTGAATACATTTTAGTATCACTAAATCTTGTTTTAGGCGTTATTTCTCCATCACCCGTAATAAATAACATTTTAGTACCCACACTAGAAGTTTTAGATCTTTTGCCTGTGTTAAAACGTCTCAGTATTTTATGCTTCTGACCTTACGTCATCACGCCATCGAAAGAAAGAAGAATAAACACGATTCATAAAACAACAGATCAGATACAAAACCAAATTTAATTAAAATCCCCGATTGGAAAACTCAACAATTGCAAAAGACCTAAAAACTGAGCAAATAATGTTTTTAAAGCTTAAGTTTACATGTAACGAACAAATCATTTAAGTTATGTGTCACTGAACTGATCTCTGATCTCTGTATTTACCTGCTCGTCGTTTATGATTTTTTTATTCGTCATGTTGCAGAAACGCTTAAGTCTTCTCTAACGCCTTTAATACAAAATTATTGATTGATATCATTGTATAGGTTCCATAGAATTGAAAAAAGTAAAAAGAAACCAGTTGCGAAAGACTATGAAGTTCTAAAAATAATTTAATGTAGGCACTACATGTTCGTATATCGTATACCAGGAAACTACGTAGGTATTTTCTTCATAAATGTATTATTATGGATACCTACTTATATCGGTTTCGCTACATTCGCTTGAGACTATGGCAATATTTCGGATAATACAGTTTTTATTATATCACAACAAGTCTTTTCATTTTACATTAAATATGTCACACAGTAAATACGATTTGCAATTGTTTTTCAATATTTTGTAATAATTTGGCACCAAAAAACAAAAAAATATATGTCTTGTTTTGTGACCTAATTCCGACCGATTCACACTTTCATATTAGATTTTGTCAGATTTTGGGCAGATATTTAATTCGGATATTCAGGAGTATATGTTAGGATTTCAGGTAGGTTCTACATCTTTCCTAATTTATATAACCCAACATTAAGTCCATTGATTCGTGATCACTGACTATTTCTTAAGTCACTTGAATATTTTTTCCTCGAATAACATATTTTTTACTAAGTAACTTAACACATGGTAGTTTGTTAGTCACATTACTGTTAATATATTAATTGTAACGGTTGTAACCGTTTGTTTTATTTTAAACCATAAATATCCCTACCATCAGAAATGACTCACATTTATAAGTCATGAGCAAAATATGAATCAATGTCAATAATTATGTGCTATTTATTACTTTTAATAATAAGTTCTACGAATTACCTCAAATTACGTGAGGTTTTTCATTGTCGGATGTTCGTGATGATGTTTTAATTTTGTTATTATTATTTATATTTGTTCAACCCAGGGTAACCTATCCCCGTGGTTATTAAAAGTGGAAGCATTTAAGGTTTTAGACCACCAGTGAACACATCAACCGCGTTACGCGGCAAGAGATTTCTAGCTTAAGTAAAGACTGACTACCTAGACGATACAGCTGAAAATGAATCCCGGTTAAGGTAATAAGGGCTATTTTACTGCGCAGTGACTATGCTTACGCAACTAGTCTCAAACACCACACGACATCTCAAGTCGAGTTCTCACAGTTAGTCTTTTAAAAGTTTATGTCACAATATATTTTACAAAATTCTGTGCGGTTTGCGCTACCAATAGGGGTTCAAATCAGAAAATTCAATCAATTTAATAGCCTTCGCATCAAATCGACGGTTCCTCGCGGAAAACAAGGAGGCCATGCGGTTAACAATTTTAACTCCTGCCTAACAACCTATCTAGGCTTACAAATTGGCAATAAACCGAGTTATTCCAAATTTATTTGTTGAGTGTGTGAATTAATATATGTTCCAAAATAGTCTCAAACACAATTTTCAACTAAATCAAACACCAATAAGAAGAGGTGGTGTTATTAAATCGATTATATTGATATGAACGGCACGAAACAACATTTCGTCACAAAGCTATAAAGACGTATTTATGTACATATCTACCTAACTATTTTATCAGTCTAGAATTAAGTAAAGAATTTAAAGATATTAAAGCTGATACAAATGGTATATCAAAATTTTTATTTTAGAAATTTAAAAATGTACAACAAGTCCTATCTAACATTAATAATTTGGTTTAGCATCGTCTTACGTAAGGCATAATGAGTACATTGGTAACATATTTCAATTAAATTGAGTAGATTAAAATCAATTTGAAATTCTGGCAACTTCTGTGACGTCATATATGGATATAATATTGACGATTAATATATATAGCCAAGTAAATAGATAACACGCTCCCTACGACACAAACCATGACGTTTACAAAAATATACAAATCAAATATCTTAATACTCAATATTCCCAAGAAACTGACGTACCTAATCTAGGCCTTGAAATAATTTGATTTATTGGATGCGAATATGAAATTATTGATAAAAAGGAGTTATCTATCGGAAATGACTCGTGAAAAAGTAATCAAAATAATGTGTTCTTAGTGTGAATAACAGATAAAGAAGTAGAAGCGAATATTACTGTTGTAGAATGAATGAAACAGGATGTTTATGATACGTGGAAAGTTGTGTATGTAATACCAAGAAAAAGGTTGAAGGTTTTACATTTACGAGTTATACATGAGATAGATTCCGTCAACAAAACCGTGGAATGAGCTGTCGCCTGTGGTGTTCCCGGACCAATACGACCTTCAAACCTTCAAAAAAAGAGCGTACTCCTTCCTAAAAGGCCGGCAACGCAATTGTAATGACCATCAAGCGATACATTGCTCGTTTGGCCCCTATACAATAAAAAAACAAAGCAAGCTAGCGTTAGGGAATTTCGTGTTACGTTACATTATTAAAAAAACATTTATAGGTTTTCGTGAGACGTGTTACATTAACTTAGCTCTCTCTTTTCTGTATTCTATGAAAGTAAATTTATACAGAGCAACAAAAGGATGTAACGGGAAGCCGGGGAAACGCACTTTCGGAGTTAAACCAAATGCGCATACGATACAAGAGTTTACCATCAAATGTTAAGTCTCCCATAGGTCTTAAACGTAACTCATAATTTTCGGCTATTGTAGATATTGGAGGTATTATTAATAATCTTGTAACCATAGGAAACATATAAATATGTGCTTGAATTTGGTTTAAAATTAAATGAGAATGGGAGTAAATCATTCCATGACGTCAAAGCCAGCACTGGATTTTGGCTGTTAAATATATCAAAAAAATATACACGTCCAATAGACATTAAATGTCAGTCAGATGTTAAATAGCTTTCTGCCAATTGTTGCAGGTACCAGAAGTTTCATCCCATACAAATCTATATCCGTACTTATTATAAATTCGAAAATAACTCTTTTTGTCTGCTACGCTTTCATGGCTAAACCACTGAACCGATTGGGATGAATTTCGGTATAGAAATAGATCAGACGTCGGAGAAAGACATAGGCTATTTGACGCGATAACCGTCATATATGCGAGCGGAGCCGCGGACTTAAGCTAGCCGTAAATAAATCATGGCTATTATCTTCATGATTCTCCTTTATTTTTTTATTTACCTATTTGTATATTATTTTTAACAAATAAACATTACTTAAAAGTTACAATAATACAATAAAACGCGTTACGAACGTTGAACTAAATTTAATCACACACTTTGGCAACACGTGTTTTTGTTTGAATGTTATGTCACCATTTAATCTCCTCAAATGATATTGATCATATTGATAATTATAAATCAGGTGATATTACTCAATTTACTTGGACTCGGCAACAGCTAACTTGAGTTAAAGGTGTATGAACCCTACCCCGAGTGAGCAACTGTCATCTATTTGTAGATGCATATTTTAATTACGAGTATTTTTACCCTTAAATGTATTCCCTACCGTCTTAACTTTAATTCCCAGAGTCCCTGACTGATAATAATTGGCAATAAGCTTTATTTACGTCAGTTAAATCAAACTTAGTTCTGAAAATTCCCTTTGGGAATACAAGTACGTTGTGAAATAACATATATCAATAATATAAGTTACGCAACAGCTGATAATAAATTATTCAAGATTATTTAGTTCCAACCTTGATCGCAAATGCTTATTGTGCAATTTAAAAAAAATATACATTTTCTTTCCTTAGGTGAATATATAAACATTCTCAGACAAATTAGCATAGGTGTAATAGGATGCAGCCTTCAATAATGGCAGAATTCTTAGTTGAGACGTGGAATGCCAACAAAGTATTGTTATTTTATTTGTATTGACTATCGGTAAACTATTGCGTGTCTAAAACATGCAACGCTTTTGGATTTAGAATTCATTCGACTTCAGGGCAAAAACGATCTCTATTGTAACAGCTGTTAGCATTGGCTCAAAAAGACATCTATTCATGTCAATTATGTATTTCTAAATAGCATGAAATTAAAAAAAAACTTCTGAGTTTAGTTGTTTTGTGTTCAGTAAGTAGTACAAAGTAGTACAAACGTAACATTTAGCAGGCAGTATTACATAAATTAAAAAATAACGCTTAGTACCACAGACATTGCGTTGATTTTTTGTAACAAGTGTTGACATTCCAAAATAATAATTGATACATAATTAACGTAATGAAAACTATATGTATACACAGATTTATTTAAAAATAAATGTTTCAAACAAAGTATTATACCTAAATAGATTGGTCCTGACGTATTTACCTGTCTATTGTTCGTATACAAGTTGAACGCAAACCAGTGTGCGTGTCTGCGATTTTCAAAGGTAAAGCCGTTTAAAGAAACAATGCAATTACCACCTAATAAATAAGGACAAAGAATTAAGAATCAATATTTTTGTAACCTTCTTATCTAAGACAATGAACATCTTCAGCGAAATCAAACGATTTACTGTTTTTTACTGATTGACTTTTAGTCAATCAGTAAAAAACAAAAACCGAATCTGAATTTTGTTATGTACTTTTGTGATACTTTTTATAAATGTCGATATACTTGTCTTTAAAAAGCATTATCGGATTCAATGCGAATACGCCATAATTAATTATAATAAAACTCAGAACCAGAAACCTCGAAATCCTATTTACTATTCTCAACTTCTTATAGCTTGAAGATTTTCAAAAAAGAATATGGCTGTTTATAAATTCGTTCCAGAGATGCAAATAGCGTCATAATTCCCCGCCTAAAATAACCGTAATACATTTGTAAAATGAACGGATTGTGTGCTGCTACAGATTATAAATATACTTTATGTTTGATTTGACTTTCAAGATCGCCCACATGTGCTTCGACTTTTTTTTCTTTCTCGAGCTTTTTTAAGTAGGCTGTTGCCAGGAGCAATAAAACAAATGCGGTGGGTGCCAAATGTTGAAGTGTTCTATAAACGTGTCATTACAGCACATTTACGTTCGACTAATTTGGGAAACAAGCATACTTTTCATGTCATAGCAAGCAGATATTTGGAAAAATCAAAGATCATACTCTTTAAAATTATCTTTCTTAAAGATGGTAATGAGAGTATTTCATTAATAAGAACATTTTTTTGTGAATGAGTAGTTAAATTGTTATTTCATATAAAAAATAGGAGGAGCGTTCTTCTGTTCTTGTGCGAAAGGATCGAATCGAAGATTCACAACAAACTTTCAAAGCAACGAATAATTGAATCAAATCATAAAATCATTTGACAATAAAGTATATTTCACACATATTTTTTCTATTATTATCACCTTCGGTTGGCTGTTATCAAACCGTACAGTGATTATTTTCTTTCTATCTCTTAATTTATTCAGATTACAAATTTATAACTTTCAACTTTCCTTGTGATTTTTAATCATGGGAATCCTTAAAAGACTTCATGAGGGTTTTCCCTGTACTGTTAAACAGATTCTTGATATTTTAATTGATCGATCGAGATAATGAACTAGGAATGAGAAATACTCGTACATCTTGATGTTTTACCCGACTAAGGCGTAGCTAAAAGAAATAATTTTTGCAATCTATATGTACGAGTATATCTTTGGGTGTTCCACCGTAACGCCTAAGCTACTGAAACTACTGAAAACAAATGAGGTATCAACAGATTTGTAATAATCGCCCGGTTGACATAGGCTATATAAAATCTTCCGGATCCCTCCCGTCTCAGGCCAAAAAAAAAAGGCTATAAAATCAAGATTTTATTTTTTTAAATTATGTTCCATTTTTTCGTTCTAATGTTTATTTGAATTAGGTCTTATATCAAGTACAAATGACGCCTTTATTTCCTTATTTCGAACAAATATTTAAACCTTTATATATTTAAATATGATATCATTTTCAGTTTGTTTTTTTTAAAGCGACCTCTACGCATACCGGTCGATGATACATCCGTGAAGGTAAAACTCGCTTTATTTAAATGCCTACCTACAAGGAACTATCAAAAATAAATTAAAATTGTAATATCGAACACCTTTGCCTTTTTTATGTATGAGCCCACCTAAGTGATACCACGGCCTTACAGAAAACCGGTGTGAAATAGCGCTTGCGATCTGGTTCACCGAGTGAGTGAGAATACCGGAGGCCCATACCACAACCCCTTCCCCCATCTCCCTTCCCATCTCCCAAAGGTCGGCAACGCACTTGTGACGCCTCTGCTGTTGCGTGTGTCCATGGGCGGCGGTAATCGCTTACTTAAGTGATACGTCTGCTCGTTTGCCCAATATTAAAAAAAAAAGTGACCGGAGCCGGCTCGACCGGAGTGATACCACGGCCTCACAGAAAACCAGTGTGAAACAGAGCTTGTGCTCTTTCCTTCTCAGGCGCAGAGTGGCACACCGTGTGGTTTTAGTCGGTTCGATTCCGACACACCGCCCCGCCGCAAATCCCGGCGGGGTGACGGCCCCATGGGATTTCCACAAGTAAAAAAAAGGCCCCTACCCCTCCTGGGTTGCGGGTGTCCATGGGTGGCGGTAATCGCTTACCATCAGGCAATACGTCTAATCGTTTGACCGCTATTCCTGATGGAAAGCATGAGCAGTATCGTAGTGGTCATCATACTCATTGCTAAATTAGATTTCCACTGTGGGGGAACGGATATCATGTTCCACCCAACACAAAGGGAGGATCCTCCGACCAGGCTAGGTGATCATGCCTGGCGGGCTACTGCCCAACAGTTGATGTTGGGATGTTGTATATATGATAATCGGCGCGGGAACTTTATTTGCGCGATTCAGGATTAGTAGTTACTCCGTGTAGTGTAGTTTGTAGGTACAGTGCGTTACTTCGTAGTTCAGTGTATCTTCGGTAGATGGCGCTGTATGTGGAGGTCGCCACATTAGACAATGCTGCAATGCGTAACCCAAACTATGGCAATCTTTTGAGATGATACCACATCCTTGCTTTGCTTTCTATTGCGCTGAGTTGGCTACAAGGGATTAATCCCGACGTGAAAAACACTTAGCTGGATCTACAAATTTTCAGTATCAGTGTTGCTTTGTATATTTGAACTGCAAGAGTTTTTTAGGAAACACAAAAATACTATTTTTATATTTGTAATATCTGTGTACGCAATCAATCATAATACGAACTCAACACAGTAAACTCGATGTGATGAATGTTTTAAACGGTCTGGTTTACACGAAATAGTTATGGCGGTATAATTCGTATGATTTTCACGGTCACACGCAAAGGTAGACGCGGACTAATATTGTGGACGGAATGAGGCAGTCGAGCTGGTAAGCATTGACCTTGGTAAGAATATCATATAGGGTGGGTGTAAGAATATAGGTCAATATTCTGTTTTCCAAAGTGTTCATACTTTTGAATGGAAATTTTTACCCGACTGCTAAAGAAGGAGGGTTATGTTTTTCGAGTGTATGTATATTTCTTTGGCACGCCCTCGAGAATAAACGGCTTTTCGTATTTCTATGTGAGTGGTGTCAATAGATACGTTTCAGTCGTGAGAGTGACACAGGGTACATCAATATTTAAAAAAAAACAATAAAGAAGATTCAGTCAGATGTTGTTTTTAAATTGAAAAATTCATAACTTGTTTTATATATTATGTTAATATTTCGTTTATGAATGAATGTAAATACATAGTAATGCAGTGCAGAAATACATTTTAAAAATGGAAGCAAGTCTCAAGTCCTTTCTATACGTAAAAAAAATCTGCACTTCAAGAAAAGCTATAAAGTCTATGTGTTTTGATTGTACATTCGTATCCCCACCGTTTTTATCAATTAAATAATTGTTCAAGAAAAACCGGACTTGGCGGAGTTTAACTCGCTCACCGAAGTTTCTGTATTTACTTAGATGTAGATAGTACGTTTAGGGAATAAATATATCTATTTGAAAGCAGCAACCTTTCTTCACACTATTGTACCTATACTGTCTATGTCCTGTGTGTACTTTTCCACAAGAAGAAAGAACTATGTAAATGCTTAAATACAAAACAAGATTATTATTGAACTTCTTTGACTTTTTGTTTTTTAAAACATTAAATGGCGTTCTAGTTTCCAATAAATGCAGCTAGTTGAACATTTTACACAAATAAAATGGTCGACAGTACCATAATCTTAGATAACAAAAACGAGTACAAAATACGTCCAGAAATACGTACAAACGTGGCACTTAGATAAGCAAATTAATTGTTGATTAAAATTAATTTCATCACAAATAGAACGTACCAAAGTCGATAGTTTTACTCAAGCGTTTTATCAAAATAATGTAATTGTAACAGATAACATATTTACAATATTCATAAGCAACTAGTGCAAAACTGGCGGGAAAGTACGATAAAAAACAAAAGTAATCGAAGGAGATTCAAATTGTTTAAACTTGGAAGCAATAGATTAATGGTTCAAAAGACAAATCATGTAATTCAGACTATTTGTTTCTTGTCTGTCCATCCTATACTACAATCCAAATCTAAAAATGTTTTAAGTGAACACACTTTTATCTACATTGTTATCACTAAATGCGGCCATGGTCATTTCACGGAGATACTTAAGAATAAAATATGCGTTTAGTTAATTAAAATAACCCACATAAATAATAACGTACAAGCTAAGTTATTTATAAACTAGGTAAGTTGTTGATAGTGTGCGTATCGTTAAAGGATACTAATAAATTGGTATTGTTTTGTTTGTACACACATTGTAGAGTAGATCCAATCGCACGCTGATATTTCCTACTTTCTTGTTATTAACACTGAATACAAATATAATAAAATTGTAATACAGTTTATTGCATCAAATACATAAGAGTATCTACAAAAGGCCAATAACAAATGGCAGCTTTATCGCTTAAAAATAAATTCTTAAATGCAACTTTAAATAGACGCATCTACTGATAGACGAATTTACGGGTAATTTTCGTTGTTTGGTCTATTTATATTATTTCTTTTCTTTAGAATACTGATGTAATTACCAAGTAATTAGGTAATAAGACTAATAAGTACTCTAGTCTCTCATCTATGGAACTCTATGGAGCTGGAAGGTTGAGCATTGTGTGAGCTCGGCTGGCGCGTTAGCCAGATGGATACAGTGTTTATATGAATAAATACTACAGGAAAGAACCAACATTGAATATCAATTAAAGCTATTTTCTCGGGACATTTTCCTTTTATCGATCATACTTTAATATTTTGTCGTTAACTAGCTTTACCGCGTCATGCAATCGCATATTGGAGTTGAGAGACAAAACCGCCACGAAAATCAAGAATAAGTTTTGAATATTGTGCAATAATTGGAGTTCAATTGTTGTATAACTTTTTGAGTTTTTAAAGTGTATATTTTTTTAGAGAATATAGAAGATTTCAAGTAATATGTTAGCTATGTTTTATTATCTTAAAATATTTTAATACAAATAAATCAAATTAATCTTCCCAAACTGAACATAACTGTAGTTGTGACTGTCGGTGACCGTTGTTAACGTTCACCATTTTGAAGTACAACCCATGAAAGCAACCCACAGAGGCACCTAATCATCGAACAACCGAAAAAATAAGTTTTATGGATAAGCAAGTACTTTGTAACTGGAAAGACTAATTGGTTTTCAACACAACGGTAATTAAGAATAGTAATCGACTCATTTTAACGATTCATATACGTCAAAGCATCCACAATTCCAAAACCTAACAATGTTTTTTTTGAACAATGAAACTCAATCGATAAACTAGTGCCCATTACAATTGAAAAACCCGCCTGATTCTCGGTACCTATAAAGATACCTATACTTTACAACCCTATCTAGACTTATTGACCAGTTAACTAGCAATTTATAGCCCTAATGGCCTTAATAGAGAAGCATTAACTTGATTATTTTTTTTGAAGTGAAAACTTCTTTTCTCGCGTTGAGCACTTTTTTGCTGAACAAAAAATCATGGAACTCGCGTTATCGTCACCCAACGCTTTTCATGAGCTTTAAGTATAATGTGTACTTAGTGAAATTTTTGGTGAACAAATTATATTATTATTTTCGAATTATTTTTTGTTTATAAAGAAGTGTTTATGATCAAGGATTAAAGTTTAAATTGGTTTACAAACCAAGAATAATTTCAAAATAAGAATATAATAGCTCGACGATGTTAGTTATCCTACCTATCGGTAGGCCGCAAAGACTGCCGCGCATTTGTTTTTTGTAGTTGCGAACTGTTAAAGCAAAAGGACTCCTACTCAGACAAGTTATGGTTTGATGAGCCACGATAATTTCTTTTGTATCTGTGTACCTATTACAGTATCTATAATTTGTATATATTTAGTAATATGTATTGTGGCTTATCAGCAGCATTTTTCTGGTTTCCGTGGTTTGCCTTGTATAGGCTGAAACGGCTGTGCTGTTCGTTAGATTATGTCCAGTTATTTTAGTTTCATCAGTTCAATAAGTCCAGTTCACATTCAATTGTTTTAAAATTGAATACCGCTCTGACCGCTAATGTACTTTGTAAAAAATCGGAGGATAACGCAATGTAGTTTTGTATTAATTTTTTGAGGGAAATTACAAGGATGTTACCTCTTACAATGTTTAAAATGAATTCTCAAAACAATATTTTATTAAAATATTTGTGATTAGTTCTTCTAATTATCTAATTAATACAAAATACGAACCACGAAAACGAGACCATTCGCACTTTTTCTTTTTTAAATTAGATATTCCTGTATTTATTCGATCTTTTGCTTCCTCTGTAACTTTTAAGTATTGTCTTGCTTGCCTATTTATCTTAGCCTATCTCTACATTAGACTTAAAAAAGATTTCTTTTACCTAATAATTTAAACTGTTTATTAACCTTTAACAAATTGTAAACTGTGAAAAACGTATAAAGAATGTTGGCGAATAAATAGTATTAATAACAAACAGTACACAATAGCGTGTAAACTTTATTTTGGCACGATTTTTGAAACATTTAGAGTTGCGTAATACCGACTGAAAGGATAAAATCACGTCAAAGACACTCTTATTTTATTACTACATCTGGTTGCATACGTATTCGGAACAATCAATGTACAAATAAATAAAGTTAAAGTATCTGTTGGTAATTTCAATTTAACAACTTTTCACCAAATTGCATCTTTGTTAGAAGTGTATAAATTATACTGTACTTCGTACTATGTAAAAAAAAGTCCTTTCGTCTTTTTTTTTATTTCGGTTAATGTCTAGAACGGCTGCAAGAAATTTGACGGGACTTTCATCGAAAATAGCCGATGACATATGAAGTAGTATGCTTCTTTTATTTAGACTAGTTTCGTCCCGCAGTTTTACCCGCGGTTAATGTTGCAAAGGTACAAGAACAACAGCGCGGTACACAGTGCAGTAAGGTAGTTATAATTTTGTTAATGAAAATTAATAGAAATAGAATACTTCATTCTACATTTTCAGATCTCTAATAAACTAACATACGAAAGAAGGGTTATCATAAACTAGTAGTTCCTATTACATTGATAGATAATAGTCGATAATCTTCGAAGGTCTCATAAGATTTCCTTGAATTAGGTATGTATTATCTTATTAGAATCGATAAAGTTACCTTTAAAAAACAAGTACCAGAAAATCAGTATATCCGTTAACTAGCCTAAATAACTAACCTAAAGTAATAACAATTTGGCATTACCGAAACTGTATTGTGTACCTATGTAAATATGTGGACGTCCCCTAGTCTAGTGGGTCTAGTGAGTAGACTGATTCTTAGGGAGTCCCCCACACGCCCTTCGTGTGTGTCCCCGTCTCCCACGGAGGGTATGGTGCAAAAAGCATCCAACTTTATAACTAACAGAGTATTAAAAAGTTATTAAATAAGATAAATCTTGTATTATCTATGTTATTATAGGGTTCACCAATCTAACATCTGATTTGCATCAATCAAAATGAACTTAAAATTAGGTACATTATTACCTAGTAGCTTATGGAATTCACAATCGAAAATCTGTTTCTTTGACCATTGATGTCAAAGTGAATGACGATGAACAACCCATAACCACACGAATCAATTTGTAATAAATTACAATTGTAAAGATGATCGATCCATAGTGTAGAATATAATATTTGCTACCTACTTCTTCTTTCGTATCACGAGGTTTGGCCATCGTACTTCATAATAAACAAAAAAGTAAAAAAAAAATTAATAATGTGTTCCTTCTATTTAAATTATTTACTGAACTAAATATTTACATATTTAGGTACCTACATACATTGTATTTCGTAATTTTTAGGACTAAGCACCTATTCCATTATTACTATGTTATGTATGTTGGGATATTTTAAAAAACATTGTAAGTAGGTATATACTTTTTAAACTTATTTTATACCTATTCTAATAATTTATTGGTTTCGAGTGCTTAATTGGTTCGTATTCAATCATGAGAATATGACGAAACATTAAAATCTAGGTACCTATGTATGTAAGTAAACAATAAAATGATACAGTCTACGGTGACGATTAAGGAAATAAAATTACAGCAAAAGGTAACAAGTAGGTATTCCTAGATTGCGAGATTAATGTTATCATGATCAATTGTGAACATGCACTCAGTTTCTTATCTTTAATATTTATAATCTGTCAAGAAATGTGTGTATTACCATTATAAGTACGTAGAATCAATCTATAACCCCCTGTCAAACTAATGATAGATTTAGTTCATAATTATGTTAATGGGAAAACCAATAGATATTAAAAAAATAATACGATGCCATAAATAATTGAATAAAATCATATCAATCTTAGAAACTTGTTATTCTATTCAATAAAACTATCAAGAGAATAAACAATGTTGTTCACCTTTCAAAATTTATACCTAATAATAAAATATATTAAATAAATAAAAACTTGAGAGGTGTCAAGGGACACCCGGATGGAACGAAGTTCGAAATAGAAAGACGAAACCAAAATATCTGTGTGTGTCGTCGTCGTGTCGTGACAACAAATTGTGTCGTGACAACAAATTGTGTCGTGTCAACAAATTGTGTCGTGACAATTTTTCCGTCTAGCCCCCTTACACAACGCGCCATAAGGAACGTCGTTCCAATAAAAAAAAGGTACTTACTTTCCGGTTAAATAGTCGGATATTTGGCTGACTTTCCAAAATATTTGGAAGAACAGCATGAGCACCGTGTGGTTAATCCAAGTGTAAAGCTTGTAACAGCTCTCCATTGCGCTGGCGTCTCCAGTATCACGCTCCCACAACACTTTCGGAAAAGATACCTCACTCATCCGTCACGCGTCTAGCTCCAAGGTAATTCAAATTTGAAGTAAAAACAAATCACTAGTCTATGCCGCACTACACCGAATACAGTTTAAATAAAAAACAAGTGTTCTTTTTATCGGCGGGAAACGTGCGGTACGGACTGAGCACTAGAGTGGTTTGGTGCTTACTGCTTATCAATCGAAGTCGAACGGCTCTCGACCAAAAATAGCGACGATAATAAAGCGAGCTACAATAAGTTTGACCGCGCTCGAACGCCGGTGCGCGCGAACTGATGGCCATGAGAATTCCACTACAAGTCGGCTCGTCGAATGACGACAGATGACTCAGTTGTATCACGTTGCAGATATCGGGTATTTGTTTCTCAGCTCGATTTGCGAGGAATGCAAGACAACACCCAACTGAGACCGACACAATGTGTCAAAACAATAAAGACACTTTGTATTTTTTTAAATCCCAAAGCGATTCACGAATTAAGATTCTCAGACCATACAACCTTCTAATGCAATTCTAAAGCTATGATATATATTGTTAAAGTAATACACTGATGTAAATATGTATTCTTTTTTTCGCCATTAAGGCCTTGTTCCATATTATGTGTAAGTACGTGCATCGTGCATTTATTAATTAACAAACTATTATAAATATGACTTATTGTTACTTTCGTACTCAAACAAGAATCACGTACCGTGCATTCCAAGCCGACAGCATATCGACGCGTTTTTTAATTTTTATATTAGGACGTAGTAAACCAAGCAAACTAATAACATTCGACAATATAATTACACTTACACCAGTTTCTGTACGATTGTATAAGCACGTGTACAAATAAACATCACACGGTTGTGTAACGAACAATTTAGTACATTACCAATATTTTAAAAGTTGTTTTACGTAAGAGTATCCTCAATACAAATTGTTACATAATTTTTTTTTTAAAGGATTTAATATTGCGTGTGTTCAAGCTACCTAAAATACCGTGGGAGAGCCACGCTTCGGCATGAATGGGCCGTGTCGACCGGAATGATACCACGGCCTCACAGAAAGTCGGTGTGAAACAGCGCCTGCGCTGTGTTTCACCGAGTGAGTGAGGACACCGGAGGCCCAAACTCAAACCCTTCCCCCGTCTCCCTCCCCATCCTCCAAAGGCCGGCAATGCACTTGTGACACATCTGGTGTTGCTGGTGTCCATGGGCGGCGGTAATAGCTAATACCTCCAGGCGATAAGTCTGCTCGTTTGCCCGTTATTTCCAAAACCCGATTGGATCTAACCTGTCTGGATTTTTAATTCTCAATCGTGTCCTGCAACTACTCGTATCTGAACTGAACAATAGTTTACCCCGCGTTTTCCGATAGTTTCCGATCATAACATTTCTGTAAAATTAATTTATTTTAAGGAAACTCTACAGCTATTTTGTACGTTACAGTGATATATTTGTTATGCAGTCAGCCTCAACTGGCAGCATTTACAAAGAGTTCCACGGCAAGTTGTGGCAGGAAAACAAAAAAGGAAAGAAAAAATAATTAATGTACGCTGCTTTTAAATGTTATACACAAGTCGCATATTACGTCATTTTTGATATGATTTTAGTAAAGAATAAAATGTTTGTCACTAAGCCCATTGTTATACGTACTGAGTATTCTGGACATTACTGAATTTCTACAATAATTTGTGCGGTGAGATGGCGTCGAGAATAAGGAGGTATGTCTAGAACGCTTTTGAGGAGTACTGAATTGAATACAAAATAAAAGAAAAATCCAAAACTCCACGCAGATTGTCAAGAAGAAGAAGAATACACATGTCCAGCATTATTCTTCTATCGACTAGAGGTAGTAAGTTATAGTGTTGACAGTCCTTGATATATGTACTGTGACGGTTATGTGTTTTGTAATTCATTCATTTCATTCATCATTCACTAGCGTAGTCTATAGGGTATTTTTCAAGACATCGTGAAACTACCAACTTTGAGTTTACTAAGTAAGGCGGTTGCCACAATAATCAAATATTTAAGAGGAAAATTAAATAAAATTTTCCCGATATCGATACATAAGCCAGTATCATTTTTCTTTTTTTTTTACGTGTGGATACCCCCTTTTGACGTCACCCCGCCGGTGTTTGCGGCGGGGCGATGGGTCGTAATCGAACCGACTAAAACCACACGGTGTGCCATTCTGTGCCTGAGAAGGGAGGGGTCCGGGAACTGCTGTTATTAAGACGACCGGACCCCTTCCAGCGACATAAGCCAGTATCTAACCTAACCAAGAAAGAAGATACAATTTTATGTAAGTAGAACCGATAAATAGTGTTTCTAAACATGTTGATCTATTTGCTGGGTGCAAAGTAGGTGAGAGGTAGAGTCACGAATCAATCGCAGCTCGCATCGGGCCAAAAATCAATTGTTGGTAGACCAATTGTCAGTTTTTACATCTATGTGCCCGTGAAATACAAAAAAACATAACCTAGAATGATGTAAATAAATGATCTAAAAAGAGTAAAACAAGTATCACAATACTAAATAAAGTGATCAAATAATTATGTAGGTTTCTTTAAATTAGTCAAACAAAAAAAAAAGTAGGGTATTTAACCCAATGGTGTGGTGACAAACGTGGTTTTGGTAGAACATCTTCGTTTCGGCATTTAGTTCAGTTAGCAGGCGCCATTTTGGAAATTTACATAGCTAATGTCACTATCACAATTCTGATGAATTCAACGACACCTTATATGTCAAAAACCGTCCAACCGTTTGGGCTGTAGGCATTCCAAAGAAATGGACATCGTTTTTTGTTTTTTCGAAAGACGGTCCCCATTTCATGTCACCCACATTTTATATATTTTTATCATTAATTTCATCACGACGACGACTTGAAGACTCGAAGACTTATAATTGAAGACTATAAATACTTGACATTGACAGAAATAGCTGAACCGAGTGATGCGGCTGGTTGCCATTTATCAAAAGAAGAAGAAGAAATGGACATACAAACCCACATACATACAAATGCTCGAAAAACATTTACCTCGTTCTGATGCAATCGTGTAAAATAAACTGCACATGCTCCGCTAAACCTGGTGCGTAGTTAACTTCAAGAACAATAGCAAAAATAGTGATTACAAATTCTATAAATTTCCACTAGCAAGCTGGAAACAAAACAAACATTTCTTTAGTTATAAAGGCAAATACCTTACGAGTACTTTTCCCTTCGATGTCCTTCATTGGTTTTCGAGAAGCTTTCTTTGTGATTGCGGTAGTATATAAGAGTGGCAATATGTTTACATCTGCCACTCACACACAATCATAATCTCCACTTGTAACATAACGACTGGGATCAATCGGCAAAAATATTCATAAAACATTTTTTTTTTTATTTCAAACAGCTTTTATTCAAGGATTTTTTTTTTAAAAGACAACTCCACATTAGGAATAAACATCCTGTGTCGTGGGGGACTTCACAAACATACATGAAACGGACACAAAGAACATCCAGACTCGGGACAACAATTCGTGGATCACACAAAGTGTTGTACCGCGTGGGATTTGAACCCAAGACACTTGGCGCAGTAGCAAGCGGCATGGCGACCGCTGATACCACTCGGCCAACCGTGCAGTCTTTTTTTTATGGCGTCGATATCACTGAATTTTGACAAATTACACGAGCTTCAATAGTGTAACTCATATTTTCTGATCTTTGATATTTATTGTTTTTACATCCTTGTTATCCAGTTTTCATAAGTAACTAGCTGAATCCCGCGGTGCTACCCACGGTTATTGTCGTATAATCGATTAAATTTTGTTTATTTCTTTACTTTTCGTGAAACCAAGAATTAGGAAGTCCGTGTCATATGTCAACATATGATTATTAAACTTCAGGTAGTACTAAAAAGCATCCTAAGTTACTCCTTATGTCATCAGCTACCTATCAGCCATTCCAGAGGTTAGCCGGAACAAACAGATAGACAAAGAAAAATTGCAAAAAAAAAAATTTGGTATATGTAGCGTATATAAATATGCATTCAGTAAATATCGGTTATTTTAATATTACAAATAGACACTACAACTTTATTTATTTTTATAAATACTGGTATTTAATAATCCAAACACCAGATTCTGGTTCCAATCAAGTTTTCTGTACGACACACACGAACATGAAAATAGATCATGATTACCCATTCATCGTCTTCCTGGCCTTTATTATTCCCAAGATTATTTAAAGTCCGTTACTAGTTCAACCGGTTTTACCTTAATATCAGTTTTACACAGAGCGACTGGCCGATCTGACCTTCGCAACACTAAGGGCGAACTAAATTGAAAGTTTGAACTAGTTGTCAGAATATTTTAGGGCACTGACTTCCCAATAACGATTGCCATAGATGTTCATGACAACCGGCACCGACGGCTTAACCTCCGATGCACGGAATCACGATTACCTATTAATACAATTAAATACTAAAGATGATTGATGAACTAGCAAATAGTACTGCATAATGGGTTCAATTTAGTTCAGTAGTCCAATTACCTTCCCATTATAATAAAATTAACTTACATTATGTAGTTAAAGTAAGTCGACTTTCCTTTTCTGTCCGTTTTTGTACCACGTTATTTATTGTTGGTGCTGATGTTTTCAAGTCAAATAATTCGATTCTGAAAGGTTCCTAGAATTGACCTTTAAGTACATTTCTTCTTATTAATTCCTATACCTATTATGACTGCCTCGGTGGCGTAGTGGTAGCGTATGCGACTGCTAAGCTTGAGGTCTCGGGTTCGATTCCCGGGTCGGACCAGATGTTTGTATGATCTGTAAATATTTGTTTCGGAGTTTGGGTGTTTTCTATGTATAATATGTATGTATTTACAAAAAAAAGTATATAAGTATTTATATCAGTTGTTTAGTACTCATAACACAAGCTCTGCTTAGCTTGGGACTAGATGGCGTTGTGTGTTAGATGTCCGGAATATTTATTTATTTATACTAATAGTAAATTAAGTACTTTGCACACAATATAGCTTAGAACATAATAAAAAATCCTACCCCTTTGGGTATATACTCCAAAATAAGGTCAATTATCATCGTAAAAGCTTGTCTTGTAGCTTGAACATAAAAACATAATCGTTTTGCCAATATCTTCCTTCACAAATATGTACATAAATTATTCTTTCTATTATAATATGGTCAGAATGTACAATGGCGGGCTTAATGTCACAGGCATCTCCACCAGTCTACCGTCAACGGATGTTGCGGAAATGAATAAAAAGGCAAAGTAAAGATACTAAAGCAGACGTTAAAAACCCACACAGAAAGCACCAGCTTTCAAATAAAAAAAGAATCATCAAAATCGATCCACCCAATCGAAAGTTAAGAGGTAACAAACATAAAACAAAATACAGTCGAATTGAAAACCTTCTCCTGTTTTGATGTCGGTTAAAAACAATTGATAGAAAAGATAAAGAATACCAAAATACATACATATAAACATGACGGATAACATCTAACTCATTTCTTTTTTCATCATTTCCGTAATAAGTAAGTGTTCAAGTTTTTGTTTAAAATACAATCATTGTTGATTCAATGTTAGTCTAAATGTCTTTACTCATGAAAAGGTTTTATACAATAAGTAGCCAAGGCCTATGCTTAATTAAATAACAAGGTACTATTAACTTTATCATTAAACATACAATTCAGTGTGGAAGTAAAAAAATATAACATCAAGAATCCACACCCATTCCATATGCAAATACGATAACGTAAAACTGTCTTTAAATGAACTTTATTACTCAGTGAAACAACGTTTTAACAACTTGACTTGAGGGCTTGGCATTTTAATCTACAAATAAATAAAATTGAAGCGTCTGTTTGTAATTTCAAATTGACAGTTGTTCACTAAATGCTTAATATGAAAGTATATACGATGATACGTGTTTCAAGAAATTTTGGAATTGTTCGAACTGATACCTGCCGCCTCTTTCCGCCATCGTCTTATGCGACAGCAGTTTCATCCCCATCACTTGGTTGGCAGTCCACAACTGTACAGTTTTATAGGAACTTTCTGCCTCGCGCAACCAAACCGTAGTATAAACTGTCGCCTGCGATATTCCCGGACTAATTCGACCTTCAAACCTTCATAAAAATAGCGTACTCCTTCTTGAAAGGCCAGCAACGCACTTGTGACGCCTCTGGTGTTGCGGGTGTCCATGAACGGCGGTAATCGCTTACTATCAGGCGAACCAATTTTGATGGAACTGTCACTGGCAGATAGCGGATGATGTAAGGAGTGATTTTATTTAAGACTAGTTCTAAAAGTGATAAAACCGCGGGGTACAGCTTGTCTCGAATCAACTATATAAGGTCATATTGACGTAGGAACCTAGATATTGTGTTGTGTGTGTTATAAGTTCGTGGTGTTCGTGCGTCCCCAGAGGCCGGTCAATGCACCTTCCGTTTCCGAACCATACCACACCTGCAGATGTTTTTATGAGTAGTTTATTTAATTATAGATACCATCCACAAGGGCAAGCTTTTCGATTCTTTTTGGAATTGATGTATAAAAATGAAATCATGATTTCATGAGTGATTGGAGTGTGAATTTTTCAGTGTTCTTTCTAAATGTGAATACAATATGATTGAATTTGTAAGTAAAAGTAAGTAAAAAATCTGAAAAGGAGTCGATTTACTCTTTTTCAGTTTTTTTTTCTATAAGTGGTATTACCTCTATTTAACCGTCTAATTAACTATTAATAATAATAATCTCTTTATTGTACACCAGATTACTTATAAAGGTAACACAAAACTAGGAGGTGCAATTGGCGGCCTTATCGCCCAAAGGCAATCTCTTCCACGCAACCATGGAAGAAATTGCAAATATCAAAGAATTCACTTAATTCAATAACAGCAAAAAAAACTCAGTTGCATAATAGATGTAACACCTAAATTTAAATGGAACTGGCTATGATGGTAAAGGAGCGGGAAGTAGCGATAAGCCTGCATTGACTGACTTCGAGACCGCGGCCTGATAGTTCACAGCTGGACATAAGGAATCTTTATATAAAAGAGGTTAGGTTTAATTTAATAACACTGGCCCGATGAGCTGGTAAACAAACATAAAACACATATTTTCATATAATTGAATAGTTCATACTTTTGTAACCAGATATTTTTCATTGCGAACAATAATGAGAATAAACTTGAGCTAATCTCATGGCTTAATGGTACCCATCTTAATTCTTATCTTTGGATAACTGTTACAAGGATTTGAAGCTTAAAATCGGATTGTTGAGAATTAGGGTAATGATAATGACGGTGAAACACGGCGCAAGCGCTATTTCACACCGGTGTTCTGTGAGGCCGTGGTATCACTCCGGTCCAGCTGGCCCATTCATGCCGAAGCGTGGCTCTCCCACGGTAAATTAGTTTCAATGCGATCGATTATTAACAATGTTTTCAGTACCTACCATTTTGATATAAAAATTGGATTGTAAAAAAGCGAATGATCTTACACTAACGGTTCATTTGCTATTTGAAATCCATCGATTCTTCTGTTGTACCTTGAGACTTAAAGTCTACATCCCAATAGTATAAGTATAAATAGTAGTAGTAGTAGTAATAGTAGTATAAGTATAAATTTAGGTAACATCAAAGTTCTGTATATAGTCGATTGTGAGACTTTTTAGGGCTCCAACTACCCGTAACTATTACCACGAGATCTTTGTATGGCGACCAGTCCAGTTCAGTCTCCTAAGCAAAGTTGCAAGTGTTATAAATAAATATTTCGGAAATCTTACACACAACGCCATCTAGTCCCAAGCTAAGCAGAGCTTGTGTTATGGGTACTAGACAACTGATATAAATACATATATACTTTTTTTTCTAAATACATACGAGTACATATTATACATAGCAAACACCCAAACTCCGAAACAAATATTTGTAGATCATACGAACATTTGGTCCAACTCGGGAATCGAACCCGAGACCTCAAGAACAGCAGTCGCATACGCTACCACTGCGCCACAGAGGCAGTCGAATTATGTGTCGATTCTCTTTTACTATTGGCTAATATTTTATTTTGACCACGTGACTTAGCGTCGTAGATGATACTACGACGTACGTAGTTTTTTATTAAAGTTAATATTGGTTTGCGTTTGTAGAACGCAACTTGGCTAGGGGATCAGGACCGACGACGACTTTATAAACTAGCTAATCCACGCGGTTTTATCAGAGTGTAAGACCGCAGGGCAAAGGTAGTAATTTATAGTATAAGATATATGTTGTACTTTGTCCCAGTCTAGATATCGGTGTGTAATATGTCCTAAATGTAATACAATTATTATCAATAACATTATAAATAAATATTCCGAACACACATCGCCATCTAGTCCCAAGCTATACAGAGCTTGTGTTATGGGTACTAGACAACTGATATAAATACTTACTTTTTACTTTTTTTTTATACTTTTTTTTTTGTAAATACATACATATTACACATAGAAAACACTCAAACTCCGAAACAAATATTTGCAGGTCATACAAACATGTGGTCCGACCCGGGAATCGAACCCGAGACCTCAAGCTTAGCAGTCGCATACGCTACCACTACGCCACCGAGGCAGTCAAAGAATACCACATTCCAGAATATACATTCTATTAATAGGTATTGTGTTAGACATATGGCTCAATTACATATGAGTATACACCAACCTATGTCTGAGGATCACCAGCCGCTTGTATTTATGTAATTATTTCAAGGTTAATAAATAAATAAGAAATTATTCTGGTCAGTGAGCAGGAAATAATTAATCGATTACAAGTTTAGTACTAAAACATAAAATTGCTGAAGTTTCTAGAAACTGTTATCAGTCGTCGTTATGATAAAACGACACTTAAAACACAACATAAAAATTAAGCACTTTAATACGAAGGCACTCTTACCTTTCGTTGCTGCTGTACAACTTCTGTTGTGAGCTCACGAGGCAATGTTAGATACTAGGGACCTGATGAAATCAACCTGTGATCATCTACTGCTGAATCAAGGTTTCCTTTAAGAAGCACCAACTATCTCGGTCTTGGGTAGTCCACATACCGCTTCTACATTCGCTGCCAGCCACTGATCCCTGATCACAGTAGCGATAAGTACATTTAAGCTACGAGTATTTATCTGGCTTCTCTGTTATAAGTTAAAAGAGTTAGTTTAATTTTTTTTTTTACCGCCGCCCATTGACTCCCGAAACACCAGAGGCGTTACAAATGCGTTGCCGGCTTTTTAGGAAGGAGTACGATCTTTTCTTGAAGGTTTGAATATCGTATAGGTCCGGGAACACCGCAGGCGGCAGCTCATTCCACAGTTTTGTTGTGCGCGGCAGAAAGTTTCGGGAAAATCGCACATTTGTGGACTGCCAACCACCTAGATGATGGGGATGAAATCTTAGTTATTGGCATAGTTAGTCACTACAGCCTGTGTCTGTGTCATCTAAAGTAAGTCGTCACGCAAAATTACTTGATAGAAATTTGCAAAAATTATATTCTATCTATTTACATTCGTTCAAATATTATAAATCCTAAAATAACTGTCTGACTGTCTGTCTATTACCTACACCTTAACGATTAAACTGCTGCACCAATTTCAATGATTCTTGATGAAGGACATGGGCTACCGTTTACCACGATAACGGACATGCACTATTCGAAATGTACTGTTCAACTATGAATTTATCTTTCTTTGAATTTAACAAATAGACAGACGGATAGTCAAACATTTAAGACAATGGTAATTTGATATCTGAATCGTATATACTTTCATATGCATTTAGTAGAAAGGTGTTAATTTGAAATTACAAACAGACACTTCAATTTTATTTATTTGTAAAGATGTATGTGACTTATAGGTTATAGCTGAATTACATCATAATGATTGCGTAACTTAAAAGAGTATCAGTAGAAATGTAATACTTTGTCGGTCAAGTATTAGTACATGTGCTGTGATTATTCAACACCCCTGCCACTAAAGTTGCCAAATCCAATTATAATCAAGTGTAAAAAGTCTGTGGTTTGGAGGATTTGGAAGAAACCTCTTTAGTTCAACCAAATTAAGGTTTTGTTATTCCATTTTCATGTCATTGGCCGTCTTTAAATTGAAACATTTCTATCATCGTCCTATCCAAGTCTTTTCATTTTCATCATCCATTCCATTCACACTGCCTCGGTGGTGCAATGGTAGTGAATGCGACTGCTGTGCTTAAGGTCTCGGTTTCAAATCCTGGGTCAGACCAAATGTTTGTGTGATCTACAAATATTTGTTTCGGAGTTTGGGTGTTTTCTATATACAATATGTATGTATTTAATAAATGAAGTATATAAGTATTTATATCAGTTGTCTAGTACCCATAACACAAGCTTCGCTTAGTTTAGGACTAGATGGCGTTGTGTGTTAGATGTTCGAAAATATATTTAAATCTTATTTATTCATTGGGAGATAACATGAAACCGCGCAAAATGACTGGCAGGAGCATGATGCGAGAAACCGAGAATCGAACCAAGTTGCATGCAATTGGAGAGACCTATATCTAGCAGTAGGTAACATGGGCATATCCCACTTCAAACCACTGCTGTCTCAACCCCATTCCTGATACTAAACTTGTGGTATTACGGTGTCTTTCTCTTCTTACCTCACTTACCTTTTATGAAGTGTTCATGATCGAGCTATATTTTAAGCAAAAAGCCGTGAAAATGATAAGGCCTCTAGATGTGTCAATTCAAAAATAGACTCGATGGAACGATCGTAGTTCAGATACAGGAATGCTGCAAACTCTTAGCACATGCTGTTTTCTAGTTCAAATTCTACTTATAAAGAACAAAATACACATTTAATAATAGCAGTCAATGTTAAACGAAGGTGATTCTCTTAACTCCCTACAGAATAATTAGACATAGCATGCTAAACACATCCAGATAATTATTAATTATTTAGTCTACATTCGGCGAAATGGAACGCAATTCCCCTTGCGTGTCCTGTTATAGATTACATTAATTAATTTATGTTAGTTAATGACATACCTAATTATTTATAGTTATTACTCATGTGGTGATATCAATTGTTATATAACTACTTATAAAATAATCTGTGAGTAATTTCACCTTTCTGTTTGAACTTTTGGCGGGTATTTTTTGACATCGACATTTTATCGTTTCTTCAATGATTTATCTTCTCTTCTCTTAGAAATTAAATGGAGATCCGTGAACTATCTGCTGTCCGACTGGACATTGGATAAGCAACTATCCGTAGCGTCACCCGGATAGATGGATACTGACGTGTAGATATCAGAAATTAACATTTACTACCAAATAATTGATAGTTGTTTATTACAGGTTAGCAACAGTTAGAATAGATAATTATTATCGCAACTGCGACCCGCATATTGAAGCCGCTTTTGATTATTACTAAATATTTGACCGATTATCTGTTTATCCAAAACCTTTGGGAGAGACTTGTGTCCGTTCAGTCTCAGTTTCGTAGATGATGATGATAATTCTAAATGATAAAGAAATACGTTCTTGAAAGTTTGACTTGTCGAATCGGTTCGGAAACACCACAGAAGGTACTTTGTTCCATAGAATGGTAGCGAGGCGATAATAAATATTTTTATCTGTATTTCAGATTCCTATTGATGAGTTAGCTCTATTTAATGTGAAATTAAGGTAATATAAAGAGATAAATCCCTCGTTTTTCCTGGTACTTACGACCGACTCTTTCAATATTGGGTAGACGACAGCAAAAAATAAAATAAAAATAAAATAAATATTTTCGGACATTTAACACACAACGCCATCTAGTCCCAAACTAAGCAGAGCTTGTACTATGGGTACTAGACAACTGATATTAATACATAAATACATTGTTTTTGTAAATACATACATATTATACATAGAAAACACTTATACTCCGAAACAAATATTTGCAGATCATACAAACTTTTGGTCCAACCCGGGAATCGAATCCGAGACCTCAAGCACAGCAGTCGCATACGCTACCACTGCGCCAACGAGGCAGAAAGAACACAAAGAAAGCAAAGATAAGAAAAACCTGAAAACTATTGGGCACGGCCCATACGTACTCGTCAGAGGAGTAACTATAATTAATATAACTGTGCAAATATTACTATACATATATTTATATATTTTAGAAGTTACATTTCGTTTTAAAACTCAGTAAGTTAAGGAAAATGAAAGCCTTATTATTTAATAGTCACGTAATTGTTTAATGACAGTACACGAGGAATAATGAAATAAAAGATAACAAGTCTTAAATTGTAATAATTTCTCATTTGAGTTGTAACTATCTTGCAACTGAATTTTGAAACAGTTTTCCTCAACCGATTATGCTGATATATTTTTACAGTTAGATAGCTATCTATCTATCTAAATATATCTAAACGGCATTAATGACAATGCAAAAACATATAAAATTTAATATTACTTGATACTGATTAATGCTTCGCTGGATTGATGAATTATTGTCGCAATTATTGGTCGCATTGAAGAGAAATAAGGCACCAAACTGATTAAAAAACGGCCACCAAGACCAGACTTTACCTTATTCATTGGTGCTAATTCTGTTGTACTAAAATATCTACGAATAACACCAGAAATCAAACTATATTAGTGTTTCGTCAAGTCAAACGACGTTCAAAAGATTGGCTAAAAAAAGATGGGCTCGACACACCGACGAATCACGACAGCTGCACGAATGCTGTCGTTTTAGGTTGGTCTTCTGTAAAAGAGTTTTTCGAACCAGCCCGTTCGTGCTGAAATCTGCGTGGTCTACTGCTACCTTTAATAATTGATGAATTCTTGACGTGATAACATTGCTTATTTTTAAAAAGTGTTCAATAAATGCACATATGTGTTTCTATTCTAATTTTACGTTGTGTTGTATAGAATATTCTCTCCCGCAGAGCAATACCGTGTTTGAATATTTATGGCAGTAATCTAATACAGTCTCGTCCGCTACGCCGACATAACTCAGCAATTGTTCAGTTTTTATTGCAACGTATTCTCAATCTAAATATTTACATCCCACATCCATGTATTCACAGCATCATTTTAACCGAAGGACGTCCACAGCTGGACATACGCCTCCTCCAAGGCGCTCCACAAGAACCGGTCCTGTGCAGCCAGCATCCATCTCGCTAAAATTTACCAATTTAGTTTCACAGACTACTTAATATTTTATAATTATTAAATTGTTCCCATTTACCGTGTAAAAACCTGTTTATTATTGTTATATAGTTATATAGGTATATAAGATATGGACAAAGTATATAAGTTATTAGGCGTATAGATAAGTTACATCTAGACACAGAATTAATGATAGTGCTCTTCTTACAATTATTTGTTCTGGTCGGGAATCGAACCCATGACCACCGACATAGCAGTCAGGGTCATAAACCGCTAGTCCAACAGGCCAGTCAAAACACAGACCATACCAGTGTTTGTATCTGTAGGTAGTGGTTAATGTTATCTAATCTACAAATATTATCGATACACGGGGATATCGATCGTAAAATTATTTTCCTAAATAAGTTTAGTATTTTTTGAGATAAGCGTATTGAGATACACAAACATATTTGCGTAGATATTAGAAGTTAGCTGAAGTCGCTAAACGACATTCTTTAGATACATATAAATAAATAAAATTGGAGTCAGTTTGTAATATTTTTGTTTGTTCCGTCTAATCACATTATGTACTACATAATATGTACCGTGTATATATATGTGTGTACATATATATACACTGCACGGTTGGCCGAGTGGTTTCAGCGGTCGCCATGCCGCTTGCTACTGCGCCAAGTGTCTTGGGTTCAAATCCCACGCGGTACAACACTTTGTGTGCTCCACGAATTATTGTCCCGAGTCTGGATGTTCTTTGTGTCCGTTTCAAGTATGTTTGTAAAGTCCCCCACGACACAGGATGTTTATTCCTAATGTGGGAGTTGTCTTTAAAAAAAAAAAAATATATATATGCATTTAGTAAAAAGCGGTTAATTAAGTATTAATTAATCGGCATATATCCTACTTGTCCCTGTCTAGCTCACTCTCATTAGTATGTAGTAATAATATTAAATCTTCATTTCGGGAAAATGTTTACATTTATAACGAGAAATAATAAAAAATATATTAAATTGAGTCCTGCTTGAATGACCTTCAAAGTGTCTAGTGGGAGTTTATATCACTCGATAAACTCGATCGATACGATGTCTGCGGTCAGCGTAACGATTGGCCCGTGATTAAATCTTTACCACCAATCGCCAAAAGTGGGCAATGAAGAGAACTATACTCTAACGACACATGACGACAGCCTCTTGGGTAACAAATGAAATGTACAAAAACATTTATTCTGCAATTAGGTAACATGAACACTTTTGCAAAGTAACCTTTTTTTGAGCAGATGGGTATATAGCCTTTCCTACCCTGACTAGTTCTGAGAAGAAAGGACGAAACGAACTCAAGGATCATCATCTCTTTTAAAGTCTATAAGAAAAAGTATATATATATGTATAAGTATAACAACATCCTGATCCAATTGTTATATTGGACACGCAAACCAATAAACGATCTCTGATTACAATTAATTTATTTTAAACTTAATAGACTAGTATTTTATTTCATATAATAAAAAAAACAGGCTTTTAAACACATTAACGTTAATTTATTCGTTTTGAAATAATGTGATGGTAGTGTTTACAATCAAATTGTCGCCGTTGTTGATACTCGCCGTCATCACGATCATTGATCAACTAATAAAAAAGAAAAATATACATTTTAATGAAGTTAAAATAGTAAAAAATCATGTTTCCATTTACCTTATGCAGGAATGCGAACTAAACGTTGCAATGAATAATAAGAGACATAACAATAAACTATAGGAAATGACTGAGATAAAAAGGAAAGATTTTGTCTTTTTGAAAACAGGATGCGTTAGATAGCAGTCAAGAGATTTGAGTGTAATGCTTTGCAGATGATTCATTGTCATGTCTTTTGTAATGTGTTTTGAATAAGGAATGTTTTGAATTTTCGAAGGCGAATAACGAGGTCTCTGGATACGTTAAGCCAAAACGTATTTGGCAATGACAATTTAATGGAATCTGAAACTTATTACGTGATCTCGTTGAACCCCCTTAGATATATTTATATGTACAATTGTGCATGGGACGTGTAAATGTACATAAGTTAGTATATGAATATTATTGTACAGAAGAATTTCAATTCATCCGTTATCATGACTCTAGTCTATATCTATACTAATATTATAAAGAGGAAAGGTTTGTATGTAAGTATGTTTGTAACGAATTGGCTCAAAAAGTACTGGACGGATGTTAAAAATTCTTTCACCATTTGAATGCTACGTTATCACTGATTAATATAGGCTATTTTAATTATTGTAAGACAAAAAAAAAACAAAAATAACAATATGTAAACTAATAACTGCAGGTAACACCGCGAGGTTCAGCTAGTTATAAATATATTTCAATTGAGTTATAATTTTCAAACTTTTTCTTGTTATTAATCTACTTAAAAATTGTAACTCACTGTATATACATACATATTGTGCTGTTTACCTACAAACAGGGGATGGGGTACACAAATACAGGTATTGAAATTATTGCTAGATCCCTATCACCGTTTCTGTTTACTTACTTAAACTATATACTTATATACTACGCACTAAAATATAACTTGTTGTACAATAACCCGTCTTATGTCGTTCATAGACGGTTTAGTTTTTGGCATTTGTATTATTTAAACACTGACCTTCATCAAAGACACGTCAGTATTTGTATTAGACGCAATAATTTGTTTATTTAGATAACATCACTTATTACTTGACTGCACGGTTGGCCGAGTGGTGTCAGCGGTCACCATGCCGCTTGCTAGTGCGCCAAGTGTCGTGGGTTCAAATCCCACGCGGTACCTTGTGTGATCCACGAATTGTTGTCCCGAGTCTGGATGTTCTTTGTGTCCGTTTCATTTATATTTGTAAAGTCCCCCACGACACAGGATGTTTATTCCTAATGTGGGAGTTGTCTTGTAAAAAAAAAAATAAAAAAAAAAAATAAATTACTATGTCATCGTATTAACCATTATTGACTTTGGCGTTGAACGTTGTCGAAGGAGATCGTTTTTTGCTTTTTCGGAAGACGGTCCCCATTTCATGTCATCCACATTTTATATATTTTTTATCATTAATTTCATCACGACGACGACTTGAAGACTCGAAGACTTGATAATTGAAGACGATAAATACTTGTCATTGGCAGAAATAGCTGATCCTAGTGATCCGGCTGGTTGCCATTCATCAAAAAAAAAAAACGTTGAAATCGACTGAACCATCTCCGTCCCCATCCCCCAAAGGCCGACAACGCACTTTTGACTACTCTGGTGTTGCGGGAGTCCATGGGCGGTGGTCTGCTCATTTGGCCCCAATTACATTAAAAAAAGCCATGAGTGAATCGTATACCTATATGTTTTACTACAGTGACCTGTGTCTGTCAAAAGGAATAAGTTTTCCCTTTTTTAATTACAGTTTTCAGCGATGCTTACTGAGCTCAGCGCATTCAATCAACTCTTCAGCTTTATAATATAGTTCCCTTTCTTATATGCTCTTTAATACACCAGACACAACCCTCTACTTTTCCCGATCTTGTTTTCTCTCCATTCTATAGTTGCCTGTAAGAGATTGTCTCCGGGCGATAATGCCGCCAATTGTACTTACTTATCTTGTATTAAAACCCATTATAATTTACCTGGTATACATTGAGTATTATTATAGTTAAATAGTAATAGATACCTACTAAGTACGTATTTATATATTAATCCTTTTAAATTAGACTTTTTTAACAGATTTTTTTTATTTTTTGGTTCTTGATTAGGGTAGTCAAAATTTATCCTTGTTATTTGTGTCTAAAATCGCATTAGAAATAAAAAAAGAAATACTATTTTTATAATTATGATGAATATGTGTTTGGCTGTCGACTTTATATTTGCTTTTACGTCTGAATTGCTCGGCTCATTAAAAAAATGGAAAAGACGGGATAGCAATGTTAAAAAGTTGTTTATAAGGATGAATTGGGCAATAAAAGAAATTAGTCAAGCAGGTCAAACAGGCTTCTCTCAAGAGTCCCAGCAATACAATTGAAACTCTTTTTAAAAACTTGGCAATTATTTCCATGTATTTTAATGTTGTCGTTCGTGTTTACATTGGCTGGATAGTTACTTTAATAAAGCCTTTGCATGTTTAAATCAATAACAGTAGCCGCAATTACAGCACTAGCTTTAAACTACCTATAAGAATATGTCGCATGTATTTTTATGAATATTTATGGTGTCCTTGTGGCATACCTACATAGAATTCCATTACATGTCATGAGAGATAGTGACCTTTTAATTTGTAAGTTTAAATTAATCTTGGATCTATAACGTTATGCAAAGATACCCAAATTGGTTTTGAACCATACATTTTTGGTTAGGGTTTTACTGGATGTAAAACTAGTAACTAAGAACCTTTTATACAAAGCCGTCTGATGCCAAACTAGGCAGTGTGTAGTATAATAATTAGTTAGTTAATAATCAGGGGGTCTGTACAGTACAGGGTGTGCTATATTGATGCCCCGTGCACGATATTACGGGCGACGGCTGCGACATTACAAAATTTAAGCTTAGCGAACTTTCGCTAGGCTTACAGAAGGGCGCTAGAGACTTATGACTGCACACGGGCGCTTCAAGTGTTAATAAATATACGTATATTATGAAAATGTGACTAGGTATATTAAAGACAAAATATACTATGCATTAACATAAATTTATATAAGTATCCTATCAATCAATCAATCTATCCATCATAGTACCTACAAGCTATGCTTAGTTTGAAGTAACATGGCGTCGTGAGTCAGCTGTCCGAATTATTTATTATAATTATATACTCCACGAGTTTGCTCAACAGTCAGGACAACTAACCAATAGGTCAGGCAATTAAAAATGGTAGGTTTTCCTGCTTAACTCACATTAGATTTGAGAAATACGGGAAAAAAAACTGTTCTGTTTCCCGCGTACAAGAGCAAAAAAACCTGCAAAATATTGAAGTACAAAATAGTCTGTATATATCTACTTGTATCAATAGCTAAGTACGTATCCATACTAATATTTATTCATTGGAAAGTAACTTTGTCTATCATTCTGTCTGCCTGTCAAGGTTTCACGGCTTAACTTTAATTTTAAACTAACTGACCCACGCAACCTCGTTTGCGTCTTCTATCGCCCGTAGCGTGAAAATTTTCTCCCGTTTTTGAAACATTATTTATTGGTGCTCCGCTTCTATTAGTATTAGCGTGATGATATATAGTCTATAGTGTGTTTGGGCTAGGCGGCGTACGGGAAACTACGTCACATCTTTGAGTCGCAAATACCACAATTATTAAAGACCAAGGTATTTAACCAGTGCGTCCTACTCGTAATGACACACGGAGCCAAGACGTGGACACTCACCATTGGACTGGTCCACAAATTTAAAGTGGCTCAGCGTGCGATGGAGCGTGCGATGCTGGGTGTTTCTCTGTCTGATAGAATTAGGAACGAGGTTATTCGACAGAGAACTAGAGTAACCGACATCGCGCGGAGAATCAGTACGCTGAAGTGGAAATGGGCCGGTCATGTCTTTAGACGTACCGATGGTGGAGCCGAAATGTACTTGAGTGGAGACCGCGATGAGGCAAATGTAGTGTAGGGCGTCCTGCGGCACGATGGATTGCGATGGATTGACGACCTAAAAAGAGTGGCTGGCAGCCGATTGATGCGGACTGCCCAAGACCGGGATGGTTGGCGCTCCTTGGGGGAGACCTACGTTCAGCAGTGGACGGCAAATGGTTGAAATGATGATATATAGTCTATAGCCTTTCTCGATAAATGGACTATCCAACATTAAAATAATTTTTCAAATCGTACAGCGGTTCCTAAGATGAGCGCGTTCAAACAAACAAACTCTTCAGCTTTATAATATTAGTATAGATAAAATTTAGCACGGATATGCCTTGACTCTTGAGGAAGGATATAGGACATAGAATAAGGATATAGAAAGCGGCAGATAAATAATTATAGATTAGGTAATGTATCATCACCACCTAAGGAATTGACAGATACGGCATTTAGCTGTTTAAACTCAGGATACGTGAAGGGGAAGACGAACCTAATCTGTCATCATAATGATGATTTACTTCAGCATTTTGTTAAATGTAGTCCAACAAACTTAGAACAAGAAGCTATGTTTTGATCCCAATTGATGTCATTCAGTGTCTTTAATTAAATGACTGCAACTGTGTATTTTGGAGTTACGACGTCTTCGTAAGCTTGGCCCTCATATTAGAGATTGATGGTTGAGTTACATCGGTACCGTCAAATATGAAAGGAAGTACTTTATGAGTTTTGAAATTCGTATACATTGAAGTTTTTTCTTTTTTCTTTTCTTTTCATCTTACTTACTACATCACTATCTAAAGTGATAATAAAATACAAATGCGGTGTTAGACCTATTTGAGATATTTGCACAACAACGACTTCCTCTGTCTCCAAGGTAGTTAGTATTATAGAATAAGCCACGATGGGGCTAACTTATTACTTTATATATTATTTAAGAGTATAAAAAAAAGATTTTAAAATAAATTGGTAAATTATGAACTCTAAAGTAACTGTATAGTATCTGTCTGCTACATCGATTTCAATGAAATTTGGTATGGCGATATTTTGATTTTTGTGGAAGGACATTTTTCACTGCTATAACTGACATCCACGCTGGCGGAGCCGCGAATAAAAGCTAGTTTGAAATATAACTGTAAAGGTGGCATTTTGTTAGCTATGTAAGAATTCTCTCTATTTTGACAGTAGAAAAACGGAATAACAAAAACACCACACAACAACCATGCACATTTGCAACATATGCAAAAACACAATATGTAGGCTACCTTCTAGAATTAAACTCACTTGTACATATTCCATTATTTAAAAAACCTTTATTTAAATTACATACATGCAGAGACTTTAATAAAAGACCCTCTGATCTGTTGCAATTGTCGAACGTCGCTTGTTTATCAACCAGCGACAATTACCTTTAAAAAAACGAGAAAGAGAATAAACTATCTATTCTCAACAAAGTAAAAGCCACATTATTTTGACACTGTCTTTACAAACCTTGAACAAACCGAAAGATAAATACTGGTCTTTGTTTGGTCTATTGATAAGCAATTGAATAAAAGGGGAAGAACCGACTACAACTAAACATAGTTAACTTCTCTACACATTTGAACGAAATTTGCTTAAGAATCAGTAACCAGTTGGTCTAATTTAACTCTCCAATTCAATTTATAAAGGCCATCAGCTGAATTTGAATTCTTGCATCACTAGTGAGTCACTATCCGAGTTCTACAATGGCATTCGCGCCTATATAACCCACCATAGAGCTCTACTCGTGTTAATAACTAACTAACCTAAAAGCCGACTTCGTAAAAAGATTTGATATTTATATAGCTTAAGTCACCCGGGTCATTATTGGGAATCTATTAACAACTCGTGCATTAAAAACGATTCAATAGTTTACGGTGGAACATACATACATACATAGACTTCCAAATCTATTACCCTTCCATAGGCTTCGCCGTAGTCTGGTCGAAATTATGTACTGTTAAACAATTGTTCAACCCTATTTAATCTCTTTAGAGGTTTTTGTCTTTCAAATTTCCAAAAATACTCTGCAAGTGGGTGAAACTGTTAAAAAGTAAATAAACGAATTTAGAGAATCTGCTGATCAAATGCCAATCCGTATGAATGAGATTTTGGCCAGACGTATCGAGTTTAATATTAGTCATAGCTTTCCAAAAATTAAGAAATACTTTTATACGAAAAGTATTAATAATAAAACCGACGGACCAAACAAAACTCATTGAGAGACGATGGAGCGTAATGGAATAATCGGCCAGTTGACAATGGAGACGCAGGCGCCGACTGATGAGGAAGCAATTGACGCCGACACCAGTGACCCCTGGTCCAGATTCAACATACGTTACACAAATTTAAAGAAGTTCAAAATATTTTTTTTAGCTGATCAAAGTTTATGGCAGATTTTAATATTTTTTTGACAGCATTCTTAATAACTTCTTTTAGAGGCGTGATCGTGGTACACAATTAGTGAATGATATTTTGAATGCTATTTCACTAATGTAATTGAATTGTTATAAATATCTGGCATTGATCGGTCTATAAATGAAACGGTTTAATGCGAAAAAATATAGATTGACAATGATATCAGTGTATTTGTACATGTATAATGAGGATGTTCTCTTGAGACCAGCCATCTACGCATTAGATATTATAGTGCACAAGTGTGTACGCCAACATAGGTGCACTCTCTGTTCTCTGTGAATCTATTTGAAGTGATGTCTATATTTAACCCCTTTTTGAATAATTTGGTTCTTTTTATGGTATAGGGGGCAAAGGAGCAAACAGTACACCTGATGGTAATTGACTGCCACCACCGCGCTGCTGCCCTTCCAGTCTCTCCCCCCAAAAAAGGAAGAAGTATGGCCTACAGTAACCTAACTTTCTTCATCGTGATAACAGCTCCGGTTGAACCTGCGCCATCGGTACTGAAATATGACTCTTCCCCAATTTCGCTATTAAAACTTTTATTTTTCTTAGTTTCTCTAAACTATAACATATGAACTCAGTTAAAAGGTTCACATTACATTGTTTAGATTATTAGTGTTCAGCGTGTAATATTGCATAGGTACACTTGCATCATTTTGAGGTACTTTCCCGGTTATTATAAATTTGACGCAAACGTACATTTTAGGATTTCACAATAATAACAAAAATAATGTACCTAATGTAGTAGTTACTTTATTATACCATAAATTACGGTCTTTTATGTTTCAATAAATAAATTCAATTTGATTCAAAAGTAATAATGTTTACGATATGAACCGTATTTCCACTGGTTACGTCATAGTTGATATCTGTACGATGATGTCATATTTTCAAGACTGTTCCAAAAGAGTAATAAAGGATTAGTCACATAAACAATTAATATCATAATACAATTAAAAATGACAAAAAAAATCGACGGGTTGCACTCCGGGAGTGCCGGCAGAAGTGAAAACTTGAATATTAACGTTGTGCATTTTTGATATTTTGGAATGGTTAGAGAATAATTTTGTACGAATTGCTTTCATTATCAGTATAAAAGTACTATTATTTATGTGGTGGAATACAATATTCATTTATTGCGCTATCGTACACAAACATGACAATTTATATTACATACACACACGAACATTCGCGCAAGCGCCGCTTGTCCTCTCTCCATCCATCTTACGAATTTTCGATCAGGTCACGTGACCTGACGCGAGTTTATACGTCCTCTCTCCATCCGTCTTACGAATTTTCGATCAGGTCACGTGACCTGACGCGAGTTTATACATTTTTACCCATTCCAAAAAAGTACACAGCGCCGCTAAAGAAGTTTTCACTTCAAAAACCCTGAACCCCGACGTACCTCGGGCCACCTAAACGTAACGCTTTCTAGATGGCCCCCTACTGTGTGGGAACTTTATTAATTCCCCTGAACTTAAAGCAGGCAACCCATGGTCCATTGTTTCTAAATATAGATAATTAATAATTCGATACCTATTAGTGAACAGTAATTGCGATGTTAATTCTCATTTCTGCTATTTAATATTCTGTGTGTGTTTAGTCAGTATATAATGTGTCGCAGGTCGTGCGTATGAGTATTTATGTCTCCGCACAGCAAAAAATGAATAAATATCAATTGTAAAAACTACACCGTTGGGTTCAATTTTGTTTAAACCAGTAAGCTTGACGAGTTTTAGATAATCACGCACTAGTAATTACATGGTATAAATTACATTAATAGATTTAAAACATAGTTTTATTTTTTAAGAGTCGACGCTTGACTCCGTTCTCACTGAGCTTCCTTCTTCCATTTCGTTTCTTAAAACATTGTCTAAAATACAGTTTGCTTCGCATGCTGACGCACTGCATTGACTAATAATGCACATAGGTAAAAAGAGGCACGAGAATCCTTGTGATCAAAACCTTGACTGTGCTGTGTGATTTGCTCTCCCCAAACGCTAGACATTCCTTAGCATTTTTAATAGTGTTTGATTACAATTCCCTGATTCAAGCCATCTCACAAGGTTGGTGGTTTTCCCTTACCCCAATTGCCTTAAGGACAAAACAACTTTGTAATATGACCTTAAGTAACCTAAAACTCGGCCTGCTTCCTGCTTCTCTGCTTCTTCTTCTCAACCTACCGTTGACAGATTGGGCTGACTTGTCACCTCCAAGCTTGCACTTATGAAAGACGGAGATCTTTCTGCAAACTTCAGCGCCTGAGTTGTCTGCAGTACCGGGTCCGTTCCCGGGCCTGGTGGACAAGGAGAAGTCCTCTCGCGGTCACGCTCCGCAATCTCCTTCGTAAGCATGACTTGCTCGCAGGAGACAGCGGTTCTGGCTTGTCTCCCATTACTTAAGTGAGTCTCACTTAAGTAATAAGTATTCTCAAAAGAAATTTTGTCTACTTGTGTCAATAATCATCATCAACAGTTTTAAATAGTCCGTAAGTCTTTCCTTCAAAAGGAGGATAGATATGTTTTTTTAATAGTTTATAGAAACCATTTAACTCAGATAACACTAAAAGACTAATCGAAGTTGTATCTAAACTGGTCTTAGAGCACTCGCAGTCAATCAATCCTGTATAATCTAATGTATCACTACTGATATAGTTATTGAAACACAAGATATTCAACATAATCAGATAATCCTGAAGATAAATGGTAGTTATATAGATATTGACATTAGTTTATGTATACTAATACTTAGGAGGTATTACTTAGTTTATATAATAGTTAAATTGTTGATTATAAAACGCGAGCTGGCAACACGATTCATGAAATCATACCTTAAACAAAGTTATGTATTTAAGCTGTATGTACGAGTGTCCTTTCAAAGTATCTATTTGTCATAAAACTTATTGTTTTGTAATATTAATGTGTCTTTGCCTCAATAGTGATCATGAATGTCACAGACTAGAACTAAAATTTTACAAGAAAAAAACTAGCGATGAACAGTATAACGCAAATCAAAAGAAATGAGTGCGAAATTAATTATATAAATGCCTCGTTGGTCTTGCGGTTGACGTATGAGACTGCCGATTAAAAGGTCTCGGATTCGAATCCTGTTCCGAGCCAAAAATATTTATTAACAGCTCCTAGTTTGGAAGTAGGGGTTTGAACCCCTTTGCCTCGGAGAACACGTAAAGCTCTCGGTCCCTCACCTGATCTCTCCCCGATCATATGGGTTAATCGTCCTATTCGATTATGAGGGAAAGGGAACAGAGAGTGAACCTATGTTTGCGCACACACTTGTGCACTATACATTACAGTAGTTACATCATTAAATAGATACGTAATGCCAAAAAAATAAACATAATATTTATATTTAAAACATTTCACAACACTTTTTATATCCATGTACGTACTTAACTTCGAAGAAAAACGATATTTAAATTAAATTTATTATAGTGAAAAAGTTTTATACCTAAATGTAAACAAAATCCTTGTTCTGTTTTGAATGAACTGTTCTAACATAAGTGGCCCTCAGTGCAGACTCAGTGCACGCGTACTCATGATTCATAGTTGTGTCGTTGATCGCATAATCAGTCATGGAACGACCATTAATACTCCCACTATAACATAAAGATCTAAATCTTTTATTGCGTTGCTTGATTTCGTTTATTTTTTTTCCTGAATACATCTATATTCATACCTTTAGTTCAAGGGTGAAATCAATACCATGTCTTGCCAACGCAAAGCTGTTGCCATCAGTCTGTAACTATGTAACTATAACATATTTTGAAAGGGAAATATAAAATCCGCCCGTCCTTTTGTGCAAGTCATGCTCGAGAAGGAGCCAGCGGCGCAGAAACGTTTTAATCCTTTCCCGGTCCGCCTGACCGGGAACGGGCCAGGCGGACGGCCGGTACCGTAGACGACTCAGGCACCGGAGATTGCAAAGGACAGGTGAGGCCATCTGTCACCCTAGCAGAAGCAGGCCAGGGTGGCGGTGCGAGCGCTACAAAGCGTGAGCGCTCTGAGCCGGCAAAGAACATCGAGGTTTCTGCACCATCTCCAAATCGTAGGTGGACCGAGGTTCGTCAGGGTTTTAGGGATTTCCTTTCGAGGGTGCACACTTAGTAGAAGTATGTATAAGGAAGCTACTCTCATCACCATAAGAGTCCTAAACAATTCTTATGCAGGATTTTTTTTAAGATAACTCCCGCCTTAGGAATATACATCCTGTGTCGCGGGGGACTTTACAAACATACATGTAACGATCACAAAGAACACCCAGACTCAGGACAACATTTTGTGGATTACACAAAGTGATGTCCCACATGGGATTTAAACCCACGGCACTTAGCGCAGTAGCAAGCCGCGTAGTGACTGCTTAAACCACTAGGCCAACCGTGCAGTCAAAAATTATGCCTACTTTAGCTGTTAACCTGCAATTAAGCAGAATAAAAACATTATAACTTAGAAATAAATCTATTAGACCAGTAGTAAGTAACGTTGGTGTCGATATCAATTAAGTTCACATCCAGTTGTAAACCAGGACTACGATTGTAATTTACCATGTTATTTGAGTGTCTCTCTCAAGACTTACTGTATACCTACTCTAATAATTGAAACTACTTTATTTATATAAATAGTTTCCGATGATATCACCGACCTTGAAACAGGAGTAACTCCCTAGACATTTGAAGGTGACATTGTTAGCAAATTGATCTAGCTGACTTCAGACGGAAATAATATATTTAACTACACACATATTATGTTGTTAGGAGACTAATTTTATTATTTTAAGACTTTCTCATAACTATAATACATAATGTACTTTAGATGTATTTTTAACAGACTTCAAAAAAAGAGGAGGTTCGCATTCGTCTGTATTGTTTACAATACAGAAATGTTAGTTTTAGGGACTGTCACACAGATCGAAGGTGATTAGGCTTGACAATAAGATACTGCTTGTGCTTGACACGACGCTTCCGAAGCAGGTGAAGTTGTGAACCAGTTTCACGTCCTCAGCATCAACCCACAGACGCACATCATCACAAATGAGGTGACGAGATTTGACAAAACGTTAAAAAAATTAAAAATGCAAAACTCAGGGCGATGAAAAATTATTGTTTTCGGCCTCTGTCCCATCTCGGGGACAAAAGGTATTAAGTCGCAGAACTGAGTACAGATAACCAAATCTCTTCAGTAATCTACACTCTGTGGTAGCTACAGATGTATAGTTTGATTTAGTTGACAGGAAAAGTATCCCGGCAGTTTTTTCCGTGTTCCGTGTTTTTTTCTGACACAATATGTGTATTATTACTTCGTATGTAGTATATTTTCAAATTTACCAAAGGAATATTTGTCTCTTTCACTTCAATTAATAATTTAAAACATGGTGATAATGGTTTAACTGAAATGTCTACAAAATAAACAAATACTTATATGAGATGTAGTTAATACATATTTTGCAAAAAAATAAAACATTTTATACAGTCACTAGGAGACCCTCGCAACCTCGTTTACGTCTACTATTGCCCGTAGCGTAACAATTTTCCCCAGTTTTTAAAAACATTCTTCATTGTTGCTCCGCTCCTATTGGTCTTAGCGTTATGATATATAGCTTCTAGCCTTTCTCGATAAATGGACTATTCAACATTGAAAGAATTTTTCAAGAGATAATTATGTGTGAACATGCCTCCTATTAATAGAAATTAAAAATAGATTTTAGTATAGACAATGGTAATTGTTATTGACTGCCTCGGTGGCGTAGTGGTAGCGTATGCGACTGCTAAGCTTGAGGTCTCGGGTTCGATTCTCGTGTCGGACCAAATGTTTGTATGATCAGCAAATATTTGTTTCGGAGTTTGGATGTTTTCTATGTATAATATGTATGTATTTACAAAAGCAAAGTATATAGTATTAATATCAGTTGTCTAGTACCCATAACACAAGCTCTGCTTAGATTGGGACTAGATGGCGTTGTGTGTTAGATGTCCGTAATATTTTTTATTTACTGTGTACCTTGAATAAACCTAAAATCTACTTTTAGAAAATATTTTGTCTGTATAATCACGTAAAAATACGTTCAAAATCTATAATCTCAAAAAAACATTATTTTGTCTCGAAGTAATATTAAACCAGCCAACGTTGACTGTTTTCTACTAGTTTTAGTAATTATTGACTACGTAGAAAATTATTTATAAGATATACAAAGTAAATATAAAAAATAGAGAGCCACGCTTCGGCATGAATGGGCCGGCTCGACCGGCCATACCACGGCCTCACAGAAAACCGGTGTGAAATAGCGCTTGCGCTGTGTTTCACCGAGTGAGTGAGGATACCGGGGGCCCATACCCCAACCTCTCCCCGCATTCCCTCTCCCCATCCCCCAAAGGTCGGCAACGCACTTGTGACGCTTTTGGTGTTGCGGGTGTCCATTGGCGGCGGTAATCGCTTACCATCAGGTGATGCGTCTGCTCGTTTGCCCCTTATTCAATAAAAAAAAAAATCAGAACGAAATTTTGAACAACAACGAGAATTATCCTACTGGTCTGACTCATTTGGTCGTGATTTTAAGCTAATTGGCTTAGTGGTCTAAGCGTGAACGTCAGCAATATGAATCCACAGTTCGCAATGTTACAATCACGATGTTACATGATAATTCTCTTGGGAATACATAATACACTTAAAGCGTTATTTGATTAGGTCATCGACCCTTCGCCTCAGCTCTAATAGATAACACGCGAGGCCTAGGCCATTTCAACTGTTACCTTTTTAGCTATTGATTGATACTGTTACCCTATAATTTCTTATCCTAATCTATCAATAACAATATTGTTACTATACATACTAATTCCTGTATTTTGGTTCTACTGTTCTGGACACACGTATCATCATCAAGGTGTTGCTAAAAATCAGCGCTGTATCGTAAATGATACAGCAATAGGCTGAGCAGCATCTGTTTTTAATGTGCACTGCGACGCAACTTTGCATCAGTATATGTGTTGGGAATTCTATAGAGATATATATATAAATTGTTACAACATTGATCACTGTTATTTTAAATACATAACTGTACTTTACTTTTGTACCGATTTCAATGAAATAAGGCCTAGAGATAATTTGATTCTTAAGGAAGTTTAGTATTTACCGCGATAACCGACGTACACGCGTGCGGAGCCGCGAACAAAAAGCTAGTTCAATATATAAGAATCAGCTATTTAATATGAATTCCAAAAAAAAAAAATACAATACAATTACGCGTTATTTAAAATTCACTACATATTATAAACAAAGTCTCCCGTCGCGTCTGTCTGTCTCTCTGTTCGCAATAAATTCAAAAGCTACTGCACGGATTTTTATGCGGTTTTTACCAATAGATAGAGTTATTCTTGAAGAAGGTTTTGGTGTATAATTTGTAAAAAAAATCAAGAAAATTGGTTAAAATATAACGATATTTGTTGGAAACGTCGGATAAAATTAAGCCACACATCTCAGAGTAACATAGGTTCTATTATATTTTCCGTAAAGAATCCGTGCGAAGCCGGGGCAGTTTGCTAATTTAAAATAAACTTAATTACACGTAAAATATTTTACATTTCTTCAATTACCGGGTTACTAGTTAAAAGATCTCGTTATTTTTGTTGCGATGGACATAGTTTTAAATAACATAATTAAGGTAAGTAGATTTTCAAGAGTCGCATTGATTTCAGCACGCACGGGATCGCTCGACGCACGCACAGAAAATCAACATAAAATAACAGTGTTTGTACTGTCGTGTTTGGCTGGTGAGTGCGGTACCGGAGGCCTAATGATTGCAGAAGCATCACTAAGCCACCATAGTGGGGCTCACCATGCTGTACTGTTGCATTGTCTGTATTCCCAATATGTATGGTGAGTATAATGACCGTCTTGGTCTTGGATTCTGCTTGTGCGGAAAGCAGAAACCAGGCAGAGTGGAGTCATTTTGGGAACCATGCATAATATGTAAATACTAGCTGACCCACGCAACCTCGTTTGCGTCTTATATTACCCGTAGCGTGAAAATTTTCCCCCGTTTTTGAAACATTCTTCATTGGTGCTCCGCTCCTATTAGTAGTAGCGTGATGATATCCAACACCAAAAGAATTTTTTAAATCGGACCAGTGGTTCCTGAGAGTAGCACGCTTAAACAAACAAACAAACTCACCAGCTTTATTATTAGAATAGATATAGATATAAATTAGATTAGAAATACATAATTGTATACTGAAATGTTATTTTTAGAATAAATCCCATTAAGTAAGTGCAAGTTGCTCAATTAGACCAATGGAAATCTACGGTTATTCTTACCTTATTTAAAAAAATATCATTTCAAATAATTGTGTCATATTTAGACAAGTATTAATTTAAGACAAACGGTTGCTTCTGAATTAATAAATATATATTTGTATTGCAAATATTTATTACTTACTTACGTACGTAAGTCAACGACATACACAGAAATTGAAGAGTTTGTTTGTGACGGTTACAACAAACAGTGAACAAATGGAATATTCCTAATCCTTACTACGTAAATACAGCTATTTCTGTATATAAAGTGATATGTAGGATATTTAAACATTTAAAATAGCTTCTTATAGTCGTTCCAATACTTTATTTAACTTTTGACAGATCACGCACATAAAGTTTTGTAATAATTTTTGATACAATGTACTACAGATAATACTGTACTTTATGGGCGGGCTCCGCCTACTTAGGGATGTGTCATTCGTAATTAATGACCACAGACTATAAAAACTGTTTTGAAATAAATCGATTATCGATTATATTAATAAAACATACAATAAAATTATTGTGATTATATTTTATATCAAATCACGTAAAAAGCTTTTTTATTTTGCATTAAAATGCCCTAAATGTCTCTGTTTCAATGCATAAATAATTTGCGTAATGAAAACAGTTCCATCGTACTCGTACCTAGTAATGGGATCGAATGTATTCGCCACAAATTAATGAATCTAAAATAATTGTTTAGACTTACTATAGTTGGTTCAAATAAAAACTACCTGCGGTACCTACTTGTAATGAACAGGTACAAAATGTTGAAATTCGTAGTAATTTACGGATTAAAAATAAAACAACCAAAAGAGGTACTGTAATACTAATTTTAATTATAAAGAATCGTCTTCTTCGTATGACCAGGAATCATCATCACTTGACAGTTGTTTGTCCTTTGAGTACTTTCTTTTTTGGCATTTTGACAGTAACGAAGGCAGGAACGATACGCTCAACTCAACCAAACGTGAGAATTCACAAATAAATCAATACGGAGGAATATAAATACTCAACTATATTGAAGGTTACTCATTGAAATACTGTAGATTATTTTAAAATAGACATAGAGAGATTTAATAAAGATCATCAATAGTTTAACAAATACAATATTAACCACTGAATTACAACACAATACATTTTGAAAATTCAGTTCCTTTTATTATATATTTTTTCATGACATAGAACCGTCATATTTGAACAACATTCTTTTAATCCATTTCTTCTTTATTTTGACAAAGGAGGTCGCACATTGAAACACATAGAAATATGAAGTACGAAATTATCTATAAAATAATGAGTTTGTTAAATCGATTAAAACTTCTTAATGCATAAAATCGATCGATGAAAGAAATCGAATAGGTAACGGGTCAGGGTATCACTATTTGATTAAGTATTAGAGCTGTCAAAAGTTAAATAAACTATTGGAACGACTATAATTAAATTTTGACATCATCGTCCTAGCATTTATTATTCTCAATATTATTTGCGGTCGGCTATTAGTCCAACCGGTTTTACCTGGATATAAAGTTTCTCCACGGAGCGACTGGCATCGGCCCTTCGCAATCCTGAGGACGAACTGAATTCGTAGGTTAAGGAGCGATGTACGCGTGTGCCGTACGTCCCCTTATTAGAGAGTCCATCAGCAGACAGTGCCCGATTCAGTGCAGGCATGCGCTGGGACGGGTTCGGATGTGTTAACAACAGTTTCCGGATTCCTCCCTTCTCAGGCGCAGAGTGGCACTACCCCGCCGCAAACCCTGGTGGACTGACGGCCCGTGGGGGTTTCCAAGTTGTTAGTATATTTGAGGCCACTACTTCAAAATAACGATCTTAATAATCTTTAACATATTGAATTAAATACGAGTATATTTGGAAATTCAAATTAGTTTAATCATCATTTGACTGCTTTGGTGAGGCTTGTGCGATTGCTGTGCATGTGCAAATTCTCGGGTCAGACAAAAATGTTTGTATGATCTGTAAATATTTGTTTCGAATTTTTTTTAGCCGTTTTTACAGATAATGATACGGAACGCTTCGTGCGCGAGTCCGACTCGCACTTGGCCGTTTTATACATACGTGTGGGTTCTATTTAAAAGACATAAATTTTAACGAAAGAAGTAATTTAAATATAAAATAATTGTAACAGACGATTCTTTGTGTTGATAGAAGTGTAAGTTAAAAGACATTTGTAACGTGATCCTACAAAGACGAACCAAAAAAGGAAAACAAGATAATAGTAGTACGAAAATATTCGTTATATAAACATAATTGTCCATATTTGCATTACTTACGCAACAATTGGCTATATTTAAATTACATATCTACAAATAACAAATATTTACATCGAAACGAAAAGTAAAGATTTACTTAAACAACATGTTTTAACGTGACGATACAATGATAAGAATAATGCAACGCACAACAAATAATAAAGCATAAATATGGTTCGATAATATTATGACGCGCAATACATATTGTAATTATTATGACGCAATCATAAATTGCAATTCTCCAATAGGTTTGAATAGATAGAGCGAGGGTTTATGTATTTACTAACTACAATTTATTTAGAAATCATCAACTATGGCCCATACGAGTAAAAAAAGTTGTGACGCCAATCAGCCTAGTTAGCTGAAATGCAAGTGTTTCGTGTCGGATCTCTTTCTCCATTCACTAACATTCTTTTGTAGTTTTGGCTAATATTTTGTTATCTCATAGATTTATCATCAATGTCAACTTAGATCGGGGGACAGGTTCCAAGAAACGAAAGCTAAGAATCTGATTGGTCAATGCGCGGACTTGACCAATCAGATTCTTAGCTTTCGCCGACTATTTTCGGCTTATTGTCTTACCTGAATAGACTAAAGTGTCTTTCTAATAGAATTATTCTTATAAATCATTTATATAATATTAACTTATAGAACTTGACAATTTAAGAGAATTGTTGTGATGAATCATTTATACAATACTAGCTAATCGAACTAATAAGCTAACACTAGTTAGTGTAATCATGACGGATGAAATGAATTTAGCACTGTATTAGGAGTTCAAAATGTCCTTGTTGCTGTTTCTTGTCTGCCTCGATCGTCGGTAGCTGTTCACTAATTTATTTACTTTTTATTTAACAAGGCCACGAGCCCAACCCGGAAATCAAAATATTTACATACGTAATAAATAAAATACCTTTGTTGTAAATAGATTGTACGAAAATGTTCAGAGTGTAAAGTATTTTGTATTTTTATATCGTGATTATATTAGTATTTGTTTGTGAATTACTTTTTAATTGTTTGTAAACTGGTGACACAAAAAAAAATCATCAACTCTACCAAATGAACTAATTAATAGAGCTCTAACAAAAGTCTACTTACAAATATATATACTATCTGACCAACGCAATCTCGTTTGCGTCTTCTATTGCCCGTAGCGTGAATCCCCCGTTTTTTAAACATTCTTTATTGGTACTCCGCTTCTATTAGTATTAGCGTGATGATATATAGCTTGTAGCCTTCCTCGATAAATGGACTATCCAACATTGAAATAATTTTTCAAATCGGACCAGTGGTTCCTGAGATTAGCACGTTCAAACAAACAAAGAAACTCTTAAACTTTATAATATTGGTATAGAAATATTTGCTATAATCTTTAGTTTTGTATGTTGTCATCATAAAACCATTCTAAATTATTAAAAATATCTTTCTACATACTCGTACATCCCTTTAAGGGGCATTCAAATTTCATGTGTAGGTATATGGTTAAGTAAAAAAATTATAGGTAAATTATATTTAGACAGATAATAATATTTTCCTTGTAGATATGTATGTATATTTTGTTTATCTTAATCTTTCAGATAATTCCCATAACTGGATCATATCAGTAATTTTATTCTATGAAGTAAATGCATCTACTTATCGTATTTAATTCCACCTGTTCTTACAGCTGCTAAATTCTGTCCACAACTGCTCCAACGGACGATATCCAGAACAGTTGTGGACAGAAAAAATATCTGTGTGTTTTATTAGCACTGGAAAATGTTTTTATAAACACAGGCAGTATTTGCCATAGGTGACGTGTGACCAGACTACCTGTGCTCGATTCGTGCGCGTTGTAGGTACAATCAACATGTATTGTGTAATCGTAGTCTATGTGAATCAAAAAGTATATAATAAAACAAAATATATATCTATACTAATATATAAAGCTGAAGAGTTTATTTGTTTGTTTGAATGATACTTCAATATCAAATTATCTCAGGAACCGCTAGCTCGATTTGAAAAATTATTTCAATGTTAGATAGTCCATTTATTAAGGAAGGCTATAAGCTATATATTATCACGCTAATACTAATAGGAGCGGAGAATAAAGAATGTTTCAAAAACGGGGGAAAATGTTCACGCTACGGGCAACAGAAGAAGCAAACGAGGTTGCGTGGGTCAGCTAGTGTATAATATATTCATTTCTGTACTATGGTAGACTTTTCTTTGTAAATCTACTCAATCGATAGTTCATTATTAACGAATTCATACGTTAACATTCGTTGTGATAAAAATATCGGAGAGGCTCAGTAACATTATAAGACGGTCTTGTCTGAAAACGAAATTTGAGAAATAATAATAATAAATCTTTATTGTAACAAAAATTGATTACAGGACACTACAGCCCTGAATCCCAAAGTAGCGCTAGCTGTGTGTTGGGAGTCAGACAGGCAAAAATAACACACAGTAGTCACAATAGTAGACAGTTACAGTTAATTAACTTTAAAATTGAATACTTAGATAGTAAATGTTTGTGTGTGAGTGTATGAGGAAGTATGATTTACTGTGTATTTGAGGTTATGTGTTTAGATTTGTGTGTAATGATGATGTGTGTGACATTATTCAGTTTTCATGATTTTAATATTTGTAATAGGCTTTCAACATTATCAAATTGCATTTAATTAAGCCACAATTTAATTATTTTGTTTTATTTTAAAGTTGCTTTGTAAAGGCGGAGTCTCTGCAGGATATGGAAGCAATGCTCAACAGTCTGGACGATTCTTCAAAACGAGTGGGACTGAGAATGAATATAGAAAAGACCAAAATCATGCATAATCGGCATGTGTCCCCGAGTCCCGTGACCGTAAACGGCGTTATTATCGAGGTTGTGCAAGAATACATCTACCTTGGCCAAACTATCCAACTTGGTCGGCACAACTTCGATCGGGAGGCTGACAGAAGAATTCGTTTGGGCTGGGCGGCGTACGGGAAGCTACGTCACATCTTTGAGTCGCAAATACCACAATCATTGAAGACCAAGGTATTTAACCAGTGCGTCCTACCCGTAATGACATACGGAGCCGAGACGTGGACACTCACCATTGGACTGGTCCACAAATTTAAAGTGGCTCAGCGTGCGATGGAGCATGCGATGCTGGGTGTTTCTCTGTCTGATAGAATTCGGAATGAGGTTATTCGACAGAGAACTAGAGTAACCGACATCGCACGGAGAATCAGTACGCTGAAATGGAAATGGGCCGGTCATGTCTCTAGACGTACCGATGGTCGGTGGAGCCGAAATGTGCTTGATTGGAGACCGCGATTAGGCAAACGTAGTGTAGGGCGCCCTGCGGCACGATGGATTGACGACTTAAAAAGAGCGGCTGGCAGCGGATGGATGCGGACTGCCCAGGACCGGGATGGTTGGCACTACTTGGGGGAGACCTACGTTCAGCAGTGGACGGCAAATGGTTGAAATGAAAGTTGCTTACTAAACACAACTGTTCTAAGCTCGTAAGATGAATATTAAGTAAAGTTAAGTGATAAAAAAAACGTTGGATAAAAATATGCTTCTTACTTATTGAAAATTTAAAGTTTAGAGATCTACGATAATAACAAGTTTTTTGTTATATGGATTATTCGATAAATATTCAACTCTTGCCGTAGGTAGGTGAGCAACCTGTACGCAATGTGAGAAATGATATCCACTGAACGTGTTATCATTTGTCGTACACACAACACACATTATCGGTCGGTTACGAGCACGTGTTCAGAAACGCGCCTCCATGACGCGGGTACGTATGCACTATGAACACAGGTACTGATTGACAAATACTGTCGAAGTTTTTATCTAACATACTGTGGCAAAAATATAAGTTTGCTAAGAATTAGAAGGCTAAGGACAATATTAACACATCGCTGTACCGAGCAAAAACCATTTAAATACCTATCTGGATCCTAGAAATGTTTTGCAGGGTAATTAAGTAAGTAATTATATTAGAGAGTAAGGAACTGTCATACTTGAACGATCGTACACTATCAAAGGTCCAAAGAATGCCTTAATAAAATAGTAATATTATATCTAAACTAAAAATCGTACCACAGCTATTACAAGTAGCGATATACATAATTTATTTGAGGAATTTAGTACGTCACCAGTATAAGTTGAACTCCGGTGTATTTTAAATACGGTAACGTAATAAAATACGATGTACTTACAGATGAAATGTTATACCATCTTTTTAGAAACTAGATGTCTTAGATGACTAGCCACACCATTTTAATGCAAAGGTGGCCATTTGAAATATCTTTTGAAATTTTAAATCATTTTTTACTTGGTCGACACTGATTTCGTGATTCTTAGCGTCTCTTCATATAGAAGCAACTACATACATGAATGTGGTGTGCACGTTTTTGGCCCTGTATGCGGAATCTATAGGGAGTGATCTGTGTCCGGAACAGACATTCGAAATGAAAATGATATTTTTGATGTAAGTATAGAATTTACTTCCATATGCATATTTAGTGAAAAACTGTTAATTTGATATTTCAAACAGACACTTCAACTTTATTTAATTGTGCAGATTGGCAATGACCTAATGATAATATAGAACTTACAATAATAATAATGTAATTTAAGCTAGGAACTAAATATGTACAAACTGAAAATGTACAAATATACTAAAAAAAAACTTGAGAGGTATCAAGGGACAGGGACAAACGAAGTTCGAAATAGAAAGACGAAACGAAAATATCTGGCTTGCTTTCTATAAGAGAGAGAGAGAGAGAGAGACAGACAGAGAAACATGCGCACGCCGCACGGCTTACAATAGCTTACTATAGCAAAAAGTGTCGTTACAACTTTTCGTCTTAATTTTTTCCGTCTAGCCCCGTTTCGCAACGCGTGATAAGGAACTTCGTTCTAAAATTATAAAGTTCTGGAAACTAAACATCACAATCGACTAAGAACACACAATAGCCAATAACAATCAAACAAACACACAGGTGAAGGTGATGAAATCGGGTTTATTACAATTTAATAAATCTACCAAAAACAAGATGCTTCTTATTTATTAGTCTATTGCTTCATACAAAATTTAATTAGTTTAATTTAAACAAGCGTCGGAGAAATATATTAGTGCATAATTTATGATGTGAATCATTATTATTAGGTACAGTTATATCTGATTACGGGGGCGCCAGACTACCAGAGATCCCCTACAATGATTTCTACTACAAAGAAAATAATTGTTATAAAAATAACATAATTAGTAATATTATTGCATCATTATTGCGTCTATATTGATACAATGATTTAATTGTATTTGATAATGAGTGTTGTTTATTTAGAAACCAAAAATATTTATTTAATATTTATTTTATGTTGCTTGTCGTAAAAGATGTTTTTATTTTTATTTATCATCAAATGCAACCTTCAATAGAGGTTGTAATCTGCTATATTTTTTTTAAACGTGCGTATTTTGTCCGGATACCACCATTTGGTCACGTCGGACCCGAACCGACCAAAAACCGAACGCCCCGTCTCAAGGCAGCAGTCATGTAACCAGGTGAACTTTAGAAAGGAAAACTTGGAACCCTGACATACCTTGGGATATTTTCTTATCTAGATGACCTCCTCCTGAGTCTACTGGACCCTATGCTGGCTTGACGTGTATTTCAAGGGTTGGTTGGTTGGGAATGGTTTCAAGTTCTCCTTCTCTTTGCATGTTAGTCCACGGCTGGATGTAGGCCTTGCTTATAAAGTAGGTAGAGACGTGTTTGCCTCGTTGGTCTAGCGGTAAGCGTAAGCGGCTGCTAATCAAGAGGTTTCGGGTTCGATTCTCAGGTCAAGAAATTCTTAATAGCAGCCCGGAGTTTGGAAGATAGAGGTGTTCTCCGCCCGTGCCTTGGAGAACACGTTAAGCTGTCGGTCCTGGTTGTCATGAACATCAATGGCAATCGTTATTGAGAAGTCAGGGCCCTCAAATATACCTACTGACAACTAATTCAATTCACCCTCAGGGTTGCGTAGGTACGATGCCAGTCACTTCATGGAAAAATTGATATTTAGGTGAAAACGGTTGAACTAGTAGCCCACCCTACCCCTCCTCTCGATGATAAGAGACGTGTTTATATAAGCTTTTGTATATATTGTATGTTGTTATTATCAAATTGCGACATAGATAGTATGCGTACTTTGGTACACAGAACACACACAGGAAATTTAATATTACTTAGTTCTTACATAAACATCAAATCATACATTAACCTGACTCACAGTGAGGTATGAATGAGAATGACATAAGAGCCTTTGTAATTTCTAGCACGTACTGTACCTATGATCCATGTCTCAACGCAGTCGACACATCTGGAACCACATGTTGTAGAAATGAGTTATAATGATACAGTAATAATGTAAATATTATGACAAGAATATTATGGCACGTGTTAATGTTCTAGATTGCCAACATTTCAATAAAGATTCAAATGAGATATTATATAATTTCACCATGATAATGGGATTTCCCAGACCGGTCGTTAACATCCGTAGCAAGAGTTGTCAATCAGGGACAGTACCTCAAACCCACACAAATTGTATTAAGTTTGTTTGTGTTTTATAAAAAAGTACTGATTAACAAAGAACTCCCGGACACAGAACAACAACTTGTGGATCACGCAAAGTGTTGTTCCATGTAGGGTTTGAACCCATAACACTCAGCGCAATTAAAAACGACGTGATGACCCTTACACCACTTCGCTATCCGTGCAATCGATCACTGTATACACCATCATAAGAGTCTTCAATAATATACAGGCCTTTACTTAGAAAAGATACAGTAGTAAGTACAGTATAGGACAGGCGTCTCTCATCATTAGTCAATACTTTTCTGCTGTTCCACACATTGATGATCTCTTTTGTCTCTTCTTATAGTGACTCTGACTACAGGAAAATGAGATTGCGTTTCAAGTTTAAGTAGTAATAATGGTTGATATGTTAAAATGAAAGTAACTGAATTCCCACGATCGAAGATTTGCGTTCAAGTCCTTAAAATAAATACTTAAACTACCATATACCTAGGCTGTTCCGAAAATTGATAGTCACAGAATAAATACCATCTCTTCTTGAACTTGAAACTCGCGGGCTGGGTTTCCGCAACTCGACGACTTCAGTGCACCTATTTTGCGTGGCGGGATGGCATTATTCGTGCCACCCCAGTTCGTCCAAGAAGCCTAGCAGACCCCTCACGTTGCCGACGACTTCAGGAAGTGACCTCGGTGATCCGAGGTGTCTCTGCCACCTCAGGACATGTCATGATGACATGGGCGGCCGTCTCCTCTTCCCCCACGCATGTCCTGCACAGAGGACTGTCTGTTACACCTAGAGTGAAATGATGTTTGTTTAGTAGTTCATGACCAGTTATTACTCCAATTAAAAGTCGAAGCAGCGGCCTCTTGACTTGCATACCATCTCTTCTTCCATTAAACTATTTTCGATTGACGGTTAATTTCAATAAAAACTGGCCACCTATTTGTAGTTCTTTAACATGTTAAAAATTATATTATCGGTCACTCTTCTTTTGTTTGCAACAATGCTATGATTTTCTATGATTATAAACGAGGGTTAAACTTCAAAGAATCTCAAGAAAATTTACAAGCTGCTTTTGAGGAGTCTGCTCCTACGTCAGCAACAATTACTTATTGGTTTCGTGAATTTATACGGTCGAGAGAAATTAAACTATGACTCGAAACAAGGTCGATCACCAACTCCAGTAACTCATGAAAAGTCATCAGGGTAGATTGGCTATTACAAGAGAATAGACATACATATCGAGAGATACAGGCTAAACTAAACATTAGATCACAGGCAGTTTCCACCATCCTGCATGAACACCTTAAAGTTAGGAAGCTTGCTTTGCGATGAATACCTCATTCTCTCACCGATGAGCAAAAATACCGTCATGTTTATTGGTACAAATTTAGGTTACAAAATTTCGAAGGAGGAACTTTGCTAAACGTATCCTACATTCTTACAATTGACGAATCATGGATATGTAGCTACGATCCTATCACGAAGCAGCAATCCACGCAATAGGTGTTTGAAGAGGTCGATTTGCTCACAAAAGTTGTTAATAAAAAAATTATAGCCGTTTTTTTCGACGCAGTGGACCAGTAGCAGTTATTTCGCTAGAAGAACGTAGAACAGTTACTAGTGAATGGTATTGCGAAGTTTATCTGCCACAAGCTTTCGGGGAGTTTGATAGCGAGCGCCTAAGAAGCGACGTCCGTGGCACACACAGCTGCTAGAACTATAGACTATTTGACAACTTCGGGGGTTAGCCCATCCTCCGTACAGCTCAGATTTAGCTCCATGCATTTTTTATTTCCCACGGTAAAAAAAATGCTTCGTCCGCGAACATTTTGCAATTTAGGCATTTTAATTTTTCGACCTCCCACAAGACACGTCTCATAAATGTTTTGAAAGCTGGTCCACCCGAATGCATAAGTGCATTGGGATTGGAGGGAGATATTTTGAAAAGCTGTAAATAAACTTTATTTTATATTCTAACTATATTTGGAACATTCCACGAACAGCTTTTGTTTTGTACACATTACGTATAGAATAATTACAATTATATTTATTGTGTTATTTTCCTCCTTCTAGGAATTCTCAAAGATAAAAGCATCGAATGATTTGATAAAATAATGAAAACCATTTAATAAATTTGATATTCGAATTATTACTAGTCATTTTTACTAATGCATTTGTATTAGTTTTTACGATAATGGTAAATGAGGTTTTTGTTTAAATAAACTAATCTTTACGACAACATCACTCAGATTGTAAATGTACATTTACACATACACACTCACATCTCTTATCCCTAAATTATTAGACAGGGGTTCACTAAAACTCCCTTATTTTGTGTATCTTTATTTACCCCGTGGGTTATGTACGAACCGACAAGGCAGAAGAGAAAGCTATACGAAACAACAGCGCTATAGGGCAAACCAAAAGAAAACAGGGTGACATTTTTCGAAAATGCTACTTTACATTTAGTTCTAGGGGCACATTTCCTATACACCTTTCGATGCTACAACATCTACAGCTTTTAGTCCAGGACTTTTAAAAGAATGTAAGCTTTAGCTTTTCATATCACGCCGGCCAAAGGGATTGGTATAGGGATTTTGTCGTTTTATACTTTTTCCTTTCTTTAACTGGACAACTCCACTGAAACAAGCACCAAGGGAAAATCCTCCGACTAGTAACTCTTCCCAGTATTATGTGTATGTTATTACTATGATGTTATTGATTGCTTATAAACATCATGGCACTACAGAAATAGCTAACTAAACCACACTCTCTCTATTATATATTACTACTTGAGAAAATTCTCATGTACACGGGCGTATACTGAACTCATCATAGGATTGTCCTATTATTAAAATAGTATTATCTCAGTAAACGTGCATCCTGCCACCAGTCGTAAATTCTATTCAATGTTTGCCACGATCAAGCTTTCTCCTTTATTCTGACAACGTTTTAATGACTATATGTGGCCTATTAAGTAGGGGTATATTTATTTGAGAGCCGCCGTCTACACAAATAGGACCAGTCTCGTTCAGCATGAAATGTTTTTCGGCATTTTGTTGGGGTCGGTGTTATGTCTTGGCATGTGGAACATCGTCTAAAAATAGATGGTGCCGCATGTCGCCCTCACCTATCATGTGGACGAAACGCTCGTGAGAGCTACTGCCAGGGTTGCCTGAGTCGTGGGACCGATCCGGCGGATCATAGTAGGAGGTACTCCCATCATCATCAATGAGGTGTTTGGGGTAAGCACTCGAGGGCCGATTGAACTTCAGATATTACTTCCAAGGTCTGGTTTCTAAGTCGGAGAGAGCTCCACAGGTACGCGCATTTTAGAGGCAGGCATGGTCCCTACAAACAAGGAGGCCGTCTATAAGTCGTACATACACGACCAGCATTCCGGAATTTTTTATAGGTGACACCTGATTCTCTAGCTACTGGTATATGAAAATGTTATAGTTTGATATTCAATTGTTTTGGATTAACAAGCTAATTCAAATATGTTATTGTGTAACAAGCTTTCAATGTGTTTTCCTTATTTATTTTCCTTGTTTTATTGCATTTAATCTTAACAAAACGCCCTCGACAATACAACACTGTATAATATAATTTGATAAGTATTATTTTAACTATCAAGCGATTTAGATAGAGCCGCCGTGTCTACGTCTGCGGGATTTCTTCGAGTTATAGTACCTTTTATTTTTAATCCTGTCCTTAAAAGCGCGTTCTACCATAGATACATAGTTTAAATAGACGATTGCTATTCAAAATCGTCTCTCGTTAAATCATTTTGTTATTTATTAACTAGATTATAATGACGTCATTAGTCTGAGGCAATCAGGTATAATCTATGTCAATATTACGTGAGCGTTCAAAGTTGTGTACCTACTTTAATCTCATAATTAGAATAGAGTCGATAGGACTAACTAAAAATGCTAGGTAACAATATTAGTTATATCATGTTATTCTTGTAATGTGATTTAGGTGGATATTTGTTACTCAATCATACCTAAACGGCTAAATGAATAGGATGTAATTTGAAATGGAAATAAGATATACAGTAGTAAGTTTATTGATAAAAACAAAATTGACATAAGTGACGCCGTGCCGCTGGCAAAAGCATAATAACACATTTGGCGGATGACCTTTGAACACACACACACGCACACACACACACACACACACACACACACACACACACACACACACACAAACAAACAGTTAACATTTGAACGTCACATGTTGTGTAAATAAACTTTATAAGAAAGTAGTGTGATGTTAACTATTAGATAATTAAAGTACCTTATAGAATGAGACAGAGGCCATGCATCGATGGGGGAAATATGTTCTCCCAGGAGAGGGTAGTTTTGCTCCGGTGTGCAGTGGTGGCCAATCACTTACGTCAATGATGCTCCTAAAAGTCCTGCGTCGTAGATGAGCAAATTCCAAAGTCCAGAATATTTTTTTCTCTCAGCCCGCTTACAATTCAACCATCCTAACCATTCCCGACCTCCAAGTCGCCGGATTACAAGAGACACCACGCTCCCAGGACAGGGTGTGATAAGGCATGGCATGAATTTGGAGTGGACCTGAAACCACATGGTCCGGATCATAAAGATCCCATATAAGGGGCCGGATCAGTGCCATTAAGGTGGTATTTAGTGGAAACACCACATGCTTTTACCTTCTACATCCCCGACGAACCGGAGATGAAAACGGGTTTTCGTCCCCGTCAACAAAAAAGGAACCTTAAACGCTAAGGAGAAGAGTACAATAGTAAACAATTCAACAGTAGGTAAATAAATTTCTCAAAGATAATACGTAAGCGATTACCGCCGCCCATTTACACCAGAGGCGTCACAAGTGCGTTGTCGGCCTGTGGATGGGAAGTGGGATAGGGGAGGGTCCACACTCACTCTTTGAAATACAACTCGGGCACTGTTTCCCACCGGTTTTCTGTGAGGCCGTGGTTTCACTCCGGTCGAACCGGCTCATGCATACTGAAGCGTGTCTCTCCCACGGTTCAAAGTTCAAATGTAAATATATTATACAAGGGGAGACTTATCAAATTGTAGGTACCAATTTGACGTGAGTTTTATTTTTAAAGTGCAGAGAATAAATGCTAAAATTTGATGCAAATAATTTTAGTGTTGTGGGGGAACGAAACGAGTATCATGTTCCGCTAACACAAAGGGAGGATCCTCCGACCAGGCGAGGTGATTATGCCTGGCGGGCTACTGCCTAACAGTTGATGTTGGGATGTTGTATATACTCGTATGATAATCGGCGCGAGAACTATTTATTTTGCGATTCAGGATTTGTAGTTACTCCGTGTAGTAAGTTACTTCGTAGTTCAGTGTATCTTCGGTAGATCGCGCTGTAGTAGGTTATTGTTGTGTTATATGTGGAAGTCGCCACAGTGTCGAACATATTTATTTTTAGTTTACCCTATACAAATAATTTTATGTTTTTGAGGTCGAGAAACAATATATTTTTACTATTACTAAACGGTTATTAATAATTCATTCAAATTGAAATTTCATTATTTTTTTCAAATTTTCTACTTTGTACATAAACATAGGTGTGTGATATGATAACATTCCGACTAGTATTAAAATTCAGATAATAATAGAGTGGCTTACCTATTCATATAAGTCAACAAAGTTAAAGTAAATAGCTAATGTATATAAAAAATCCATGCCTAAGTAGGTGCATTGTTAATACATCCACATTAACATTGTCTGTCTGTTACGCTTTAATTTGTAAACCACTGCACCGATTTTCATAAAATTCGGCTTGGAGATACTTTGATTCTTGAGAAAGGAAATAGGCTACTCTTTACTGCGATATCCGACATACTTCCGGGCGGAGTCGCGGCCAAAAGCTAGTTGTATATAAAATTGATATTTAAAAACGTGTAAACTATTTTCATACTTCATTGGTGCTCCGTTCCTATTACTATTAACGTGATGATTTATAGCCTATAGTCTTCCTCGATAAATGGACTATCCAACACAGAAAAAAAAATTTCAAATCGGACCAGCGGTTCCGGAGATTTGCGCGTTCAAACAACAAACAAACTATTTAGCTTTATTATTAGTATAGATAAGTAGTTGCATGAAACTAATAAATACAGACCATCATCTATTATTCATACACATTGCTGGTGCATCAGATGATATTCTATACAATCCCTAGGATGTCTAGACAAAGTATGTAATGATCAATAATAAGTATTTGTAATATTTCATACATTTCCTGAAAGCCCCAGATATTGTATACATTGCCTACGTACATAATACCTGAATCATACAGATTACCGGTAACATAAATAATACGTTACGGTGACAGACATAAAGTAAATATAAATTATTCATCGCTTTTACCTATGACCTGGAAATAATTTCACTGGAAATCGATGACCTAGTCTTTTGTTTTCAAAGGTTATGTTTGGTTTTATACAGCAATCTGTAATCTACTTTAGACATTAATCTAGTATCTCCTCCATGTATCAGTATATTCGCCGATAACGAAGTATTTGAATACTAAAAATATTGGCGACAAATAAAGCCTAAAGGCGAAAAGAGGAAGTGTGATGTCATTGGAATGCACAGGCCATAACAAAGATAATATATGTACTTAAAAGGAAAAATATAACCATTTATGATTCGTTTATCATGTTATATCAATATCTATTTTAGTTTGAGAGATAAAAAGAAAATCTTTTATTCTTATCATTCGTTTACACATTCAAAGTGGTCAAAACAAATTAACCAGTGGTCAATATTGTGTTAGCTGACAGAGTGTTCATGTTAATGATATTAAATAGATTGTTCAATGGTATCTATACTATGCATGCAAACTAGTTGAAAACATTTTTACAATAAAAAACAATCAACATAGCTAGTGTACTTTGTAGTAAAATTTTAAATAATTGCTTCTCTTTTTTCTTTGATTGCATATACCACTCGTTTTCAATGTTCTCCATATGACGTGCCTGTACGTGAAGGCATTAGTCTTACAAGTTGTATTGCACTTACAGGAATAAACGAGATATGTTATTACACAATGTGTTCACTTACCAAGTGAAATAAGTATACTAAAATCACAAATAAGTTCCCGGCGTCGTAACAATGACAATACCATATCCATACATATAAAAACCTTTTAAAATGTCCTTCGTTGTAATGGATAACATCGATGGCCAACGCTAATGGGTCTCAGTGACCATGAACTACAAGCAATATTCAGGGTTAGGGTACCGCAAACCGAATATATTAAACTTGCATAACCATACCTAATCATATTTTTTTTTTATTATTGTATAGGCCGCAAACGCGCAGACGTGTCGCCTGATGGTAACCTATTACCGTCGCCCATAGACACCTGCAACACCAGAGGCGTCACAAGTGCGTTGGTGCGTGTACCGCTACGTGTATGTCCTGTTGATCCGGTGGGATGAGCGTAACTAACGGGGCCGAAGCGACCTTCTAGTAACGCCCGGGTCTGGTCCAGTATGGTGACCTGTCCTTAGCGAGGTCGAGCTCCTAGGCAAAATGGATGAATTTACCAATTAATTTACCCAGGTTGCCAGGTTCTCCTCCACAGTTACTACTGTCAGGTAAGCTTGAGCTTTGTAGAAGAAATACCTATACCGTTGTGCAAAATACACACTCCGGTTTACCTGTAACGTTCAACTGTTCAGGCAAACTAGTCAGGTATACCCTAAGGCGTATGGCCAACTTTAAGAGAGCCACGGTAGGTCTACACGGTAGTCGCACTGAACGGGAAACATACCCTATCAATAAAAGTGTAAAACTTCTTTGGCAAACTAATTTTTAAGTCTTGTTTATATTTATACAAACCTAAAAGTTTAGATTTAAATAAAAAAGAAAAAAAAAACGCTGCACATCTTCGTGACGTTTCATCCGTAAAAATTTTACCCTCATGCGTAGTTTCACTTCAAAAAAAAAACCCTTAACGTTTTTCGATACGAACATAATTATCAGCAGTTGGTATTCGAACTTGTAATTATCAATTCCTTTAATCTTTTAATGGTACGATATAACCTATTACTTTAATGACTCGTCCAGGCATCCTTTGATACAAGCGTAATTGTTTGAAAAAAATATGCATGGTATGGTTTCTAGAATCATATCAAAGTACTTGTAAGTAGCGTTACTTAGAAACCTTAGGGGCAACAAAGTGGACATATTTAGAGTACAAAGACAGCACGGACACGCTTTCTACTGCACCGAGTGTCAAATCAAAGATAGATTCAAATCCCACACAGTACCTACAAGTGATAACACTTTGTGTGATCTGTTCTGAGTCTGGATGTTCTTTGTGTCCGTTTTATATACGTTTGTAGAATCCACCGTGACACAGGATGTTTATATTCCTAATATGGGAGTTGTTTATAAAAGTAAAAAATATATATATAAATTAGAATAGAATAAACTTTATTATCCATCAGTTTATAATATACATATTCATAGATACAAGAGTGCATTTAATTTATAGCAATGTGGAAATGGCTTATCGCTTAAGAACAGTTTCGTATTTTGGCAAATCGACTAGATAGACGAATTCATAGGTTATTTTGGTGTAAAGTTTATTTATTTATTTATCTTTATTGTAATACAAATGTGACCATTCTTATCGCTCATGGCGATCTCTTACAGACAACCTTTGTACGGATATTAAGGTAAGTGAGAATTAATGAATTATGAAATATTCATATTATTAAATAGCAAACAGCTGTGTGATGCGTCTGCTCGTTTGCCCCCTATTCAATAAAAAAAAAAAAAAAGCTTCTGATTTGGATAAAACTAAATTACTAATATCCTTTCAATACATATTAATATTATAAATACGAAAGTAACTCTGTCTGTTTGTCTGTGTGATAAGCTTTCACGGCTGTACCGATTTTAAACAAATTTTGCATGGAGATTCTTGAGAATGGACACACCTCTTGACAATACACGTAGGCGGAGTTGTGGGGAAAAGCTAGTACTTATATAAATATACAGTATAAATGATCATGATAATAAAAGTTCGCCTGCACAGATACAGCGTGAACTTGGGGAGGTCACGTCTTTACGTTGGGAGGGTCCGCGTCATGTCGACTCGCTTAGACAGCAAGACACGAGGACGGGGCGAATCTAACCGTAGATGTTGTAGTGAATAGAAGAGATACATAAATACTCTTTGCTTGTATTTTATTTTATTGGATAGTAGAGCTTGGATGCGAAAATCCCAAAATTGATCAGAGTGGTGTGCAATGGGAGAAGCCTATTTTTAACAGTGGTCTGAATTAGTTGGGCAGTGGACTCAAAGTACAGTAAATCGTAAAAATTTACAGAATAATTACTGATTACCGGCTTTCTGTGAGGCCAAGGTATCACTGGAGTTGGCGTATTTGTGTCGAAGTATGGCTCTTTTACGATAACCTGTGCCTGTGGTTTTGACTTACTATATCTACCACGCTGGGCAGACAGGTTAATTATATGACTTTTTAACCACCAGATACTTAAGGTAATTTATGAAAATGAAAAAAAAGTAGTGAAGCTAAATTATGGTCAAAGATGAAATTTTTTTCAATCTCTACAATTCATTTGTCAAAAACCATTTTGTTATTTATGAAACTCTTACGAAAAGGAGGTATTATATTTGCTAAAACGACTATTTTATTATTGAAAGAACTGTTATGTAACATAACACACACCTTTCTGATCTAGTTGTAGTATATCTAGGTATCGGTGCCGACAAGACAACGGAGCCAACAACGACCGCGCTATTATCTTGTTACACAAATCTGGCCCTTCCGGTGCAAGCTGTGGGTGCGGTCGTCCGTAAATAAACCTAAAAGGTATTATAGATATCATTATACTGCAACATATATTACATTAACAGTATAACAAAAAAATAACATTAAATAGTATTGACGATAGCTTGAACGTCCCTTCTTGAACGCCCAGAAAAATCTTTTTTCGAATTCCGGGCCGGGCCAAAAGTGTTACTGAGTTTTTCTGATTATGGAAATATTTATTAACAGCTCGGAGTTTGGAAGTTAGGGTCTAAACCCCCGTGCTTTGGCAAGCACTTAAAGCTGTCGGTCTTACGCCTGATCTCTCCCCGATCGTGTAGGTTAAACGTCCCATCGGATTATGAGAGAGAAGGAACAGAGAGTATATATGTGTTTGCGCTCACACTTGTGCACTATAATATCTCCTGCATAGTTTGTTGGTCTCCGTTAAGAAGGAAGAAGGCTGTTTATTTAAATAATACATACAAATAAATGTAAAAGTTTACTATTAAATACTGTTAATAAATTTAGAATTGACATCAAAAGCCTTGGTTGACTGCTTTCTACGAGTTGACGATAGCTGGGTAGCTCAAAATGGCAGTTTGGATCTCTTTCTGTCCATGATAGCGTTTCTTTTTCTATTCTACAGTTCAAACTGCGAAAGGTATCATACGCTAGTTACATCTAAGTAATAAGTAAGTAAAGTTACTTCTCTTGCCGTAGTTCAAGTTCAACTTTTGTATCTCATGTAATACCCTCTTCGGAAGCTCTTTTGATAACAGAACGTAGCGTGGTATGATTTAGTGCCAGTGTGATGACGGTTAAAATATATATGTAGCTTCACCATCCCCATTCATCCCGCAGGTACCGTAGAGAGCAGAATAAGGGAGTCAACTACTGCAGGACAACACCACTGCAGAAGGAAAACTTAAAAAAATAACCATTTCAACTCATCTGGCCCGTAAACCGAAACCTCCTAAGAAGATGTCAAATGGAAAATACCTTATTTCTTGTTTATGTTCGCTTATCTTGTTTTACTATTGTGTTCAGTCTGATAAAGAGAAATATTGTTTTATTTCACTTGGCACGTGAATGTAAATCCACGTGACGGCAAAAATTTAGAGGTGCTGACGTCAGCCAGCATTTAATTAACCGAGTTTAAATCGTGTTACCTTATTACTAGGACAAATTTAAGGAGGTTGGTAGCCCAAGTAAGGCTTAGAAGGAGTTGTTCTAATGTGGCGATAACCTCTTTTAGTTGTTAAAAGAGATAATAGTTCAAATAGAGTTTAAAATTGTGACTGATATTTTTTTTTACCAGACAACGACAAAGTCGAAGAGCTTTGGTTTCATTATGCTGATGTGGCGACCTCCACATACAGCGCCATCTACCGAAGATACACTGAACTACGTACAACACGAAGAAACTACCAATACTGAATCGCGTAGTAGAAGTTCTCGCACCGATTATCATATATACAACATCCCAACATCAACTGTTGAGTGGCCCATAAGGCATGATCACCTCGCCTAGTCGGAGGATCCTCCCTTTGTGTTGGGTGGAACATGATACCCGTTCACCTACAGTGATGACCCCGACGTAATCCACTGTAGAGGAACGGGTAACATGTACACTACCAAACTGATTGTAATGAATAAGGTGATATTGGCTTTATGAATTTTATCAAATCTGTTACGTACTCGTCGTAGTTGGATTCTAGTTTTTAATCTATTCCTTGTTTTAATTAATCAAGAAATTATTAGATGAAATTGTAATTAATTAATTTTTTAATTGATGTTTTCTTTTCTTTCTATCACATTCACACAACATAACCTAGTTTCAAATTGAGCAGATCTTGTACTATGGATACTAGGGAGGATCTTCCAACCAGGCGAGGTGATCGTGCCTGGCGGGCCACTGCCCAATTCCTTAATTTTCCATATTTTCTTTACCAGACTGTAAGTAAGTATAAGAAAAATCAAATGCGGTTACTAAATGACAGATTTCTGAGGCAGCAAAAAAGACAATCAAATTGGCCAGTACCTAAAGTTCTGAAATCGATTCAATAATAAATATTAATAACATCTGTATATATTTTTTTATATATGTATAAATATACGTGTATCAAAAACTTTGTTCCTCTAAAATTATGTTAACAAGGAGCATGAAATTTGGCATTGTTAAAGTTAATAAAGACACAAGTAACTATAACAATAAAAAAAAAATTGTTGAATTTTAACTACTGGGCGCCCATTGATTGGAGATAATTACACAACATAAAATTAATCGTGCTCATCACCTAATTATTGGTCCTAGGCTGAAATCTAATCCAAGACTTCTGGCTAAGCAGACAGGGTCACTAACCGACGGACCGGATTAAAAAAAAAATAAAAGAAAATTTCTGTCGGCAAGGTGTAGTTCAAACTCAAACTCAAACTCAAACTCAAATCATTTATTTCCTTAGGCCCCAAAAGGCACTTGAACACGTCAAAAATACAAACATAAAAACATAAAACAAAACTCCTAATACTAAATGCACTGAGATGATTTGAATTACCGGAGCTTAGATTGATTTCGATTCAACTCAAAGGTTTAAATTGAAATGAATCAAGAATAGAACCTATCTTAAAAGGTACATTAGTGTGAAGAAAAGTGGTTTTAAGAACCAGAATAGCCATGTCTCAAGTATGGCTATATTTTCTAATCTATAAATAAAACGTAGTATGTAATCGCGATCTATATTAAGGTAATATAAGAACAGGTGTCTAGTCTATATATGAAACGTTTCTAAAACTAAACAAGCTGTATATAAGGTTATGAGTGAGCAGTTAATCAATATTTTATTGCTTAACTCATTTAGCATTAGGGTCAGCGTCGACTGAAGGAGTGACAGCAAGGAGACTAATATATTTAAGCAAAGTAAATTCAAACTTAAGTTCTTCAGAATAGAACTGTATTCGTTGTAACGAAATAAAATGACGGAGAGAGACGCGAGCGACGGTTGGTTCACTAAATTAGTCTCTTCAGTCCGTCACCCAGACCGTCGGCACTAACCCTTAGAATTTTAGTATTATAAAGAGAGCTAAAGAGATGAATTACCCGATATTTGGTGATAATGTACCTTTTACTTGACGCGATAGATACGTAGAAGGGACTACCACCGGCCAAAGACAATTGCAAGTCCAGTTCAAAGTACGTTGATGCTTTTTAGTCTTCCAGAATGAAAGGAATGGGGAGGAGTTAATCGAATGACCCCCATCACTCAGTAAAGGGTAAGGAAAGGGTTATTTGGCACTGGCTTTCTTTGAGGCTGTGATTTCACATTATCATTATCGTGGTTAAGTCATGTTTAACTTTAATAAGTATTTTGGACGTCTGACACACAATGCCATCTAGTGTCAAACTAAGCAGAGCTTGTGCCATGAATACCTACTACACAACTGATGTAAATACAGATGTACTTTATTTTGTAAAAAAATACATATTTTACATAGATATAACCCAAAATACGAAATAAATATTTGCAGAACATACAAACATTTCATCTGACCCGTGAATCGTACCTGACACCTCAAATACATCAGTCGCGAACGATAGCACTGCGCCAACGAGGCAGTTAACTTTTATAGATGTCCGAATAATATTATTATTGTTTCGAAAATTGTTAAAACACAATCAAACGACATTCCTAAATTATCGTAAAAATAACGTAGTAAAATTAAAATACCCAATAAAAATTTATATAACATAAATAAATTATAATTCAGCTAGAGATTTAAACGATAGGTATCTGACCCCATATAAAGCAACATTATTCGTGTTTATAACAGCGATAAGAAATAGATATGCATATATCTTCGATAATAAATCTACCAATTTACCTATCAATATATACACTAATTTTATTTTTTTATTATTTTGCCCCATGCATGCATTTTGGCATGATACCATAAGCGTCTTCATGATTCGGAGGTCGGTCCCGATTGTTATCATAGGATAACTGTCGTAAAGCTTAGTTCGAGGCTTTTGGGGGGCCTTAAAACATTCAACGGAAAGATTACGTAGCCACAACGTTGTCTTGCCAGTCCCCAACCCGCACTCGGCCAGCGTGAGGACACCTGAGCCCAGCAGTGGGACGTTATGGGTTGTTAATGGTTCATGATTTTTCCCCAAATAATGTTAAGAAAAAGAATGACTAGGAAGATCAGTGTCCTGCTTTTACTAGCTCCGTATATGTTACAGTAAAGAATAGTTTATGCTTTTCGCTTATAATACTCGTATAGCTTTCCATTAGTAAAATAATGTTTATAATCGTTCCACCGCATTTCGAGCTCGTCATGCTCTTCCCCGTTTTCATTTATTATATTAATTAGAAAAACGAACTTGCAATACAAGTTACGCGTCTACAACGTCATATTTCAATGAGATTATTAGATTACTAGCTGAACCCCGCGGTGCTACCCGCGGTACGATGATAACTGCGGGCAACGCCGCGAGGCGAAGCTATATCTTTATAAATAGTAGCCTATGTGTTATTCTGATGTATAAGCTATATTGTGGTAAAGTTTCATTCAAATCCATTCAGTAGTTTTTACGTGAAAGAGTAACAAACATCCATACATACATACATCCATACTTACAAACTTTCGCCTTTATAATAGTAGTAGGATTATAAATGTGGTATTAATGGCAAAACATCCTCAAAACGTATTCAATATTCGTGATTTCCCTGACAGAAGTCTCTGACGAATCGGGAAATAATTGGGAAGCATGCGTTTTGTCTAATATTTTGCTTTTTAGGTTAATACACCAAGTAATTTTCAAAAGAAAACTAATTAATACAACACATTATGTAAGTAAGTGTCTGTTTGTACTTTCAAATTAACAGCTTTTCACTAAATGGATTTCAAATTAGGTATGTACAATACTTGCATTCTTTTTTCAAATTGTGTATTTTTAATCTACTTTAAAAAAGGAGTAGGTTATTAATTCGACTGTATTTTTTTAATGTTTGTTACCTCATAACGTACGACTGGGTGAACCGATTTTAATGATTCTTTTTTTATTTGAAAGCTGGTGCTTATCGTGTGGTCCCATTTTAATTTGGTCCAGTTGTGACAATGCCATCCATAAGAAAACCGTAGAAGTCTTTAATTCGATGATTCTTTTTTTATTTGAAAACTGATGCCTCCCGTGTTCCAACCAAATTTAAATTCGTCCCATTTCAATTTGGTTCAGTTCATGAAGTCGTTTTTTTTTTCTTAAAATTTATATTATTGTTTCGGTTAATATCTATCTAGCAACAAATGCGGGACTCTGCTCGTTAAGTAAAGCATATAATTAAACGACCATGAATAAAAACAAATAAGCTATTATACTGTCAAATAATTATCCGTCTTACAGAAGACAGAATAATATATTTAGGACCCCCAATATTGTTATACCATTGATACCAATATAATTAGCATGTTAATTAAACAAAATGTAGATATAGTACCTATTTTTTTTTTTACACACAACGCCATCTTGTCCCAAGCTAAGCAGAGCTTGTGTTATGGGTACTAGACAACTGATATAAATACTTAGATACTTTTTTTTTGTAAATACATACATATTATACATAGAAAACACCGAAACTCCGAAACAAATATTTGCAGATCATACAAACATTTGGTCCGACCCGGGAATCGAACCCGAGACCTCAAGCTTAGCAGTCGCATACGCTACCACTACGCCACCGAGGCCGTCTATGTCTATTACGGTCCACTGCTGGAAATAAACCTCATTCACGCTGACCAGACGTGAATGATTTGAAAATGTAGATATTTAACACCTTCCCTTCAAAGCATATGTATACACAAATAATGAAATTACCATAACACATTTGCTTACAATATGTTCGTTATAAAATACGTATTTAATTATATTACAATTGTTACAAAATAGAAATCAGGTACAGTCGACTGGTGCTTTTAAAATAAATTATCTGGAATCTATACTAATAATAAAACTGAAAAGATTGTTTGTTTGTTTGAACGCGCTAATCTCAGGAACCGCTAATTCGATTCAAAAAATTCTTTCAGTGTTGGATAGTCCATTTATCGAGAAAGGCTATAGGCTACATATCATCACGCTACTACTAATAGGAGCGGAGCACCAATGAAGAATGTTTCAAAAGCGGGGGAATATTTTCACGCTACGGGCAATATAAGACGCAAACGAGGTTGCGTGGGTCAGCTAGTGAATTATAAATTAATTCAAATTCGATTCAAAACAAAGAGGAATTGCAAACATAATCTTGAAGGGGTATTATGCTATTGATGATTTCATCGACGATATAGGAAAATTAGACTTGTATGAGGATTATGTAAGATGTTTTATTGCTACCTAATCTTATTGTCAACCGTCGCGATACCACGGCCTCACAGAAAACCGGTGTAAAATAGCGCTTGCGCTGTGTTTCACCGAGTGAGTGAGGATACCGGAGGCCCATACCCCAACCCCTCCCCCCATCCCCTTTCCCATCCCCCCAAAGGTCGGCAACGCACTTGTGACGCCTTTGGTGTTGCGGGTGTCAATGGGCGGCGGTAATCGCTTACCATCAGGTGATACGCCAGCTCGTTTGCCTACTATTCAATAAAAAAAAAAAGGAGGTAATCAATTCGACTGTTTTTTTTTATATTTGTTCCCTCATAACTTTCGACTGAGTGAATCGATTTTAATGATTCTTTTTTTATTTGAAAGGTCCCATTACAATTCCAGTTGTGACAATGTCATCCATCAGCAAACCATAGAAGTATTTAATTTGCATTAAGTTGACAAATTGACGAATAACTCAATCGTAATCGCCAACCGATTTCGATGACTCTTTTTTTATTTGAAAGGTCATCACCGGCGGCAGGCGGCAGTAATCGCTTACCATCAGGCGATACGTCCGCTCGTTTGCCCCCTATATAATATAAAAAAAAACTCGCTGATAATGTAGCTTTCCGTTAGTGAAAGAATTTTTAAAAATCGTTTTGTTGGTTTGACTTCAAAAACAATAAACCAACTCACATTCGTATTTATGTAACTTAGTAGTTACTTATTACGGACTTTCTTATTATAACGTACTACAATATAAATTACGTGTCGTCGACGTCATCTTACGAACAGATTATTATAATTGTGGTGTTAACGGCAAAACATCCTCATGAAGAAATAAAAATAAATTTTATTTCATCATTAACAGCATTTACTATTAACTGCCTCGGTGGCGCACTGGTAGTGTATGCGACTGCCGTACTTGAGTTAGATTCCCTGGTCGGACCAAATGTTTGTATGATCTATAAATTCGTTTCGGAGTTTGAATGTTTTCTATGTATATGTTGTATATGTTTATATGTATATGTTTACAAAAAAAAGTATATACAGGGTGTAACCAGACTACTACCGAAAACTTGGGGGTTGCAATAAGACTATGATACTGAATAGATTTTGCGAAAAGAAAACGCAAAAAAAATGATAATTTATCTAAGTCCTTTTATGTTTTTTTCTGTTTACATACACATAGCAAAACATAATAGGACCCAAACTACCTAATTATCTCATTTAGAAAACCAAAAAACAAATAAAATCAATAAAACAGTAATGTATTTTAATATCAAAACAGCTGGCCTACGTGAGTTCAATGACCGCTGCCGAGCGCGCGGTCGCGTCTCTCCCCGCCCCCCGCCCGCCTCAGTAGTGATAAATTACTAAATTTTTAATACAAATAAAACTAATACTGCCAAATTCATAATGCTGTTTAGGACATAGGTAGGTATAGTAATCTGGTACCGAGGCAGCAGAGCCTGCCTTAATTTTACAAATAGAACTTCCAAGAAACCTAAGTTCTAAATAAAATGCAAAATATTAAAGTAGGTAGGTACAGGTACCTATTAAAATGAATAGAATCTAAGGCGCTAACTTTATGAAGCGTGCATCTGTGGGAACAATTGTCTATGTAGATAAATTTGTATTAGATAGGTACAAAACTTTATTTTCCTACGTTATTGAATTCTTAGCTAATAAAGTAGGTACCTACTCACTTACTTGAAAACGCTTTAAAACTTTAAACGAAATCACTCACTAATCTGGTTTTATATGTGAATAGGTATACAGGCGATACGTCAGCTCGTATTCTCCCTATTCCATAAAAAAAATACAAAATTTCAACTAGGCGCTCATGTTTTTATTTTTGCCCGAACGGAAAAAATCTAACATTGATTTCGTGCTGGTGTCGTATAAAATTTCCAATACAAAACGCGAAATTTAACCAGGAAACCCTACGCGTGTATCGAACCCTAGAACTTCGAAACTTTCGTCATTTTATTAATTACCTAAAATCAGAAAAGCGGCGCTTTGGTGCACCTTTGTCGGCTAAAATCAAAGGGCTAGTAGGTACGATTCGACGAAACGCCTTTCGGTGCGTGTGTGTAGGTATGTCCTTTGTTTAATGCAGCACGTGTAAGTGTGTGGTAGTGTTGTGATTCACAAGTCGATATTTGTTTGGTCATTGTTTGTTTTTCTTTTTGTTAAAGCAATTACATTTTCTTAAAGTAGTGTCGTATTATTGTGATATTATTATGTTAAAGGTTTCCTAAATGCCCTAAAAGAAAAAAATATGAATCAACGCAACTCGTCGAATGGCTTCCCACCAAAAATAGTGTTATGTGCTCAAGACATTTCACAGAAGACAATATTCATGTTAATAAAATAAAAACAGTTTGATTTTTGCAAGAAATGCGGGAGGGCTGCTGTTCCCGTCCAACACGGTTACCAAAATTTGTAGACGATCTGAGCAAGTCATACGAAGCTCAATTGATGTAACCCCAGATTGTAAAATATTTTACAAAGACCAAAAACAATTCATGATACAGATATTGAGTAGTTTTGTTGGTGAAGATATTTTTTCTCAAATGAAATATCATCAATTTGATCATGAAAATTGTTATTATGTCCTTGACTTAGGCAAGAGTACCGTGGAATAGTAGATTGCTCTATTTATCAAGGAAGGCAGATCCTAAAAACTCTGTAAGACGAATTTTTACTAAGCTGATTCATTTTACAAATCAGTAAAATATTAGTACCTAGTTTTTTTTTTCTAATAAATCATTAAGAAACATTAATCAATGTATTTATTAATAAATAATAAGCAAATGAAAAATAAAATATCGACTTTCCAGATCCAACCAAATTTATCGATCAACATCCTTACCCTGTTCCATCACTATGGCTCCGTGCATTATAATTTTAACCTTGAACTATCCAATCACAGCGTATTTGAGTCCCCCCCCCCGCAACCCTTGCATTGTGAAGACGAATCGAATCGAAAATCAAATATTCAGTTATGCATGCAATTTGCAATTAGCTACTTGGCTTTCGCGAAAGTAAATTTGTGTTTTAATTTTCCGTTTTTTTAGTAGGTATAATAATTAATTAAGTTCTTTTTCGTTAAAACAGTGAAAGTGATTTTTTTTATAATGTTTAGTGAGAGGGAATATGGACAAATGATTATGTGCTATGGTGAATCCTACCATGTTTGCCAAAAATGTTTTATGGACAGACGAATCAACCTTCACGCGAAATGGCATGTGGAACCGACGGAATTCTCACTATTGGCCGGAGACTAATCCTTGTGCGTTTCAAGAGACAGGACATCAGGTACGGTGGTCTGTAAACGTTTAGGCAGGTATCTATCAGATGACGATCGTAGGGCCTGTGTTCTTGCCCTCGAGAATGAAAGGGATGGCATACCTCGACCTGATAAAAGGTCCAATGACCTCATATCTGGACGACATTCCACTAGCCCGGCGAAGACACATGTGGTTCCAGCACGATGGCGCACCACCGCACACAATCCGGTCAGTGCGGGAACAGCTTGATCAGGAGTTCCCAAACCGGTGGATTGGACGATTTGGACCTCGTGCATGGCCTCCTCGTTCAACTGACTTGAATCCATTGGATTTTTTTCTATGGGGTCATGTCAAGGAACGCGTCTTCGATCGGGAGTGCGATACGGCTGAAGAAATGAAAAGCCGTATCATCTCAGTATTCTCAGACCTGAACGCAAGAAGTGCCGAGGACCCTACATTCCTGGATCGCGTTCATCGGTCTACATCCAGACGAGCTCAGCTGTGCTATGACCGAGAAGGAGCTCAGTTTAAGCCATTTCTGATTCGACCGAGGCTACCGCAGAATTAGGTAAGTAGAGTACAAAGTCACTACCTATTTTCGTTAGTAGGCATTAGCAACTTTACCGACGCGTAGGTACGTTACATACGCAGTGCGCGTACACATAATACATTGCTGGCTTCTGAAATTAATAAAAATCTTGACACATTGTTTATTCCGGCTACAATTTTTTTTAAGGACTACTGTTTGTTTTTTTTGATAAGTTTTGGGGTGCTGTATCAGCCCCTTTCGTTTTCGGTTTTTGTCTTTATACACCCTGTATATATGTATTTTTTATCAGTTTTCTAATACCCATAACACAAGCTTTGCTTAGCTTGGGACTAGATGCCGTTGTGTGTTAAATGTCCAAAACATTTATTTTATTATTTAGTATTTATTTATACAATAACAACATTTATTTATTTATTTATTTATTTATTTATTAACACTTCCTGCATTAAATTTGCACGAGGCGGACTTAATGCCGAATGGCATTTTCTACCAGTCAACCTTTGGATGGTTTAGTAAAGGACGTGGCAGGTGCATTTGTCTCATGTAGAGGAGTTATGAACAATATATATATAAGCATTGGCATAGATAGTTTTACATAGATACATGTACAAATTAATAATTATATAATATACATACAGAATAAAATATATAAAATATAAGGTTAAATTTGAGGTAATGAGATTATGAAGATAAATCTGATAGTTGTTTCTTGTAAAGGTCTCTAACTTTAGCCTTAAATGTACAACGGTTTGTTAATTTCCTGATCTCAAGTGGGAGCGCATTCCATAATAGAATAGATTGGACAGCAAAAGAAGAATGGATAAGAGAAGAAGTGTGTGTTGGACATAAGAGTAGAAGATTATTAGTGGAGCGAAGATTTCTGTCATGGTTGGAACATAGCAATTTAAGCTGCGAAGTAAGATAAGTGGGAGTCATAGGATTATTTAAAATGGAGTGTAGGGTAGTCAGGGCCCGCAAGCCACGGCGCTGACGTATAGGTAACCAAGACAGCTGTGTTCGATAGGCAGAGACATGGTCGTATTTACGTAGATTGAAGATGAACCGAATGCAATTATTGAGAAGTCGGTCAAGTTTGTTGAGTAGATCTGCATTCAGGTCGAGGTAGCATACATCACAGTAATCGATAACCGGGAAGATCAAAGCCTGTACGAGCATTAATTTAGTGGTAGGTGGAAGGAAGTTCTTGAGCCGATATAATGATCGCAAGGCTCCAATCACCCTTTGGCTTACGTTCCCAATTTGTGGCCTCCAGGTGAGGCTCGAATCAATCCATAATCCTAGATCTTTGACAGATGAACTGAGCGGTATAATGTTGCCGTTATAGACAATCGGCGGCAGTTTAGACGTATCGACTCTGATTATCAGTCTAGGGCTACCCACGATAATAGACTGACACTTCGTGGGGTTGATACTAACGCCGAACCGCTCAGACCAGTTTTTGATTGTCTCCAGATCACTGTTAATATTATCTATACCTTCTGCCAAATGATCGAGGCTTGTTTGCGAATAAATTTGTAGGTCATCTGCATACAAATGATACGCACACTGAAGGTCGACTGTGATGAGATTGATAAACATCGAAAATAAGAGAGGAGATAAAATGCCACCCTGTGGAACACCGGCAACAAGGTCACGCCAGCTTGATGATGATTCATCAATACGGACCGACTGCCGGCGTCCACGAAGATAAGATGAAAACCATTCCAGAGCCTCGGAGGAGATCATATAATGAGCAAGGATAGATAAAAGGATATCGTGGTCAACCATGTTAAAGGCATTGGAAAAGTCAATCAGGACTAGGACAGTTATTTTAGCGTCCTCCACACCATTCCTAATATCGCTGGTCATTTTAAGCATAGCCGTGGCTGTGCTATGCCCAGGTCTGAATCCTGATTGAAAGGGGCTGAGGATATTGTGTTGATGGATAAACTTAGAAAGTTGTTTATGAACACACGCCTCTAGTGCTTTGGATAGGAAAGGGAGGATTGCTATGGGTCGGTAATGGCTCGGGAGTGAGGGATCAGATATCTTTGGAAGAGGGCGAATGTATGCCCTACGCCATGCTGTTGGGAAATGACCAGAGTATAGGGAGAAGTTGATTATACATTTTATATTTTATTCTTCTATATACATTTTATTCTGACTGCAACTCATGCTAATATAGAAGAATGCAAGGCGGTAAAGCCACACCGTTTCAGTAGGAACGGCCCGGCTCCCAGAAGACCAACCTAAAATGATAGCATTCGTACTGTAGTGTTTTGTTGGTGAGTGTGAGACCGGAGGCCTAATGATGCAGTGGTATCTAAATAGCTCGCCATAGTGTGGTCACTATTCTGCATTGTTGATTTGTCTGCATTCGCAATAAGTATAGTGACCACCACTCATGGATTCTGCTCTTGCTTTCCAGCCCATCAGGCAGAGTACACTACACTTTGGCAGGCTCAGTTTTTTCGATAATAAATAAATATTCCGGACATCTAACACACAACGCCATCTAGTCCCAAGCTAAGCAGGCTTGTGTTATGGGTACTAGACAACTGATATGAATATATGAGTATATAATTTAATTACTGGCCGTTGAGGAATTTGTTTATAACAAAGAGCCTACCGCTCGTGTTCATAACCGTTCAACGATTTTCAGCTAGCTCGAATAGCTTTTCTTCACTAGCTATAATAAAACGCTATTTGGACTCAGTTCATCGGGTTGATTTAAACACATCAATTCATCGAAAACCAAAGTGGTGTCGATCGTACGTACAAGTTGCCACGAGCGCATGAATGGTTATGCCCATGTCATACTTACTAATCATTGAAGGTTTAGCAATGAGAACAACCAAATAAAAACTGAGAGTTGGGAAATACTAACAACAATATACAAAAACAGTAATATAAGCAATTAAATTAAAATTTTATTTCTAATAACAACTTAAATAACAAAGAGTATTTAATAAACGCCTCTGTATCCAAGATTAGCTGCAGAATTGAATCCATTATTAAACCTCTGACCAGCTGCTCCTGGGTAACCAAGGGCTCCTGGAACACCAGGGCCTGCAGGGTATGCTGCAGGTCCCATAGCTGGAGCCAAACCTTCACTTACAATGCCAACGGCTCCATTACCGCAACCATAGTTGATAGCGCCTGCACCAGCTGAAGGTAAGGCTCCTTCTACAGCAACAGCTCCGAGGAAAGGTAGCTGTCCATTGATGGTGAGAGGTCCTTCGATAGCATTTTCAGACACAACCGTGATTCCAGTAGGTGACAAAGGAGAAACACTAGTGACTGCGAAACCACCACCGCTTGTAGGAGCCATATTAAGTCCGTAACCCGCAGGTGCTCCGTAACCAGCTGGTCCGAAACCTCCATACGCGAGAGCATTCCCGCCAAAAGCCATTTCTTCAGTTAATAATGAGCCTGAGAGGCCGTTTAGGGATCCAATGCATTGGGCTGAATTCATCTGTAAAGGAACATTCAGACTTAGACACTTCTTGTAGGTTATAAAACAAAATAATTCACCATCATTTTAAAAGTCGAACAAGGGTATCTTAATAAATTTGCTGACAGCGGAAGAAAAGACAATATTGACAATAATAAGAATAATAAATTACCCAACAGTTTTGTGTCGGCAATATTAGACACAAAGCTATCTCAGACGTTTATTTAAAATATTATTATTACATGAAACGATAGAAAAAACCGAAGAACAGATAAATCAAGGACATTTATGTAAAATTATTGTCTGTCTGTCTGTTTGTGCCGGCTAATCTCAGGAACCACTGGCCCGATTTGAAAAATTATTTCGGTGTTGGATAGTCCATTTATCGAGGAAGGCTATAGGCTATATATCATCACGCTACTACTAATAAGAGCGGAGCACCAATGAAGAATGTTTCAAAAACGGGGAAAAATTTTCACGTCACGGGCAATATAAGACGCAAACGAGGTTGCGTGGGTCAGCTAGTTGTTAATAAATCAGCTAACATAATAATAATATGAGGAAAACAATTATTATCAATGATAGTTAGATTTTTTAAATAAATAACAGATTTCTTAATTTACCTTGACCAAGCAAACTGCAACACACAAAACCAGGATTGACTTAGCGGCCATCTTGTTTTTTTTGTAATGGTATTTTAAACTGTGAATTGAGTGAATGGAATGATTAATTAAAATAAGACTGTTTATATATATACTAATATGAAACTGATAAGGAACCAATATTACTTTAGTTATTGTAACTTTCTATGTACATATTTAGTAACATCTGTTAACACACTATCGATAAGAATAAATTTATCATGCAATGTATAACGTACAATAAAATGTCTCTTGTACTTGTAATATTTTCATAACATTTTTTTAAATACTACCCGTTAAATGCTTTTTTGCCATAAAAAGACCGGCCAAGTGAGTGTCTGGCCACGCAGATAATATGGTTCCGTAGTCACCCATAATGGCACGTGGATTTATAAGGCGAGGTTTGTATGAATTACTATGGATAATAAAATTTTTTCAGTTCAACACAATGTTTTAACAAAAAAATGCGCTTTACAGTTGTAAATCGTTGTAAATCATCTCACGATTTCAACAACTCAGACAAGTTCTCAATATTTTTAAAAGACCTATCTATTAATACCTTAAGTTATGGGATAGACGTAAGAAAAAAAAACCCACTTTACGTACAGGAGTGGTACCCCAGGTTCCAGGGATTTCCTTCCGAGGGTGCACCTGGTTCCCCGGCTTCTTGTACCCCAGACGGTGTACAGTTTTTAGTCGGTTCGAGTCCGACATAACCACAAGTGGTATCCGAGGGGATGTCCACACAAAAAAAAGGGTACCCCAAAATAATAACATATCGATGCAAAGTTTCATCTTTCTATCACTAACCGTTTGGAAGGCTTAGGACAGACAAACGGATATGACGAAACTTTGAGGATGCCGCGACGTGAACTACGTAATCCTAGAAATGGTGGATGAGGGACATTAAAAATACTTTCGTTTTATTCTCATAGACACTCAATTAATAAAAATTTTGCTTATAAGTCTAAAGCAATCATACAATTTGGGGAGAAATTGAACAGTAGGTATGCGAGTATAGTACATAACAGACAGTGCTACAGAATGCAAACATTTATGTTATAAGTTTATTGGGTTTGTGTAGGGTTCTTTACTATCTACTAAAAATGTTGTTGTATTTTTGAAATTGAAATGAGATTTGAGAGCATAAAGTAAGAGTACTAGTAATTAGGTATACCATGCACTTATAGTTGACCACTCTCACGTATAAATCGATAAGATAAGAATTCAAGGATATATTTAAAGTGGTTCCACATTTAAAAAACAATGCTACAATCTGTGTATCAAAGCGTGCCAATTTTACATTTGCCATTTTCCAATATTACACACAGCCGTCATTTTTATGTTGAATGACGCAGCGTGAACAAATTCTTTGAGTATTTGTAGTAATTTTCATAATAGTGACATTATTTAGTATGAACTATCAGTTTCTTAAAATTGCCTATAAAGTGTGAAATAATACTAAATCGCGGTATAACTTGTGTTTGGATGGATTTTGTATTATCCAGTGTATTGATGAAGTTTGTGCAGAGTACGTAACTTCACTCAAGTCCCACTGTGCTATGCTATGCCATAATGCTAGATTTGTATCGAAAATTAACGAAAATTCTGTACTTAAAAAGAATTTTAGAGAAACGTATCTCTCCAACACAAATTGTGGACCACGATGAGACGGGTGATTTTTGCTTGCGAATCATATTACAGCTTACACAAGTTCTGAAACTGCAAGTTCTTATTTTACTCTTCCAAAACTTTGACTTGCTGGTAGAAACTAGCCATCGCACATAGGCCTCTTCAATTACTATGTTAGTAGGTACCTACTTAATAATAATTCGTATAGGAAAACTGGTCAAGTCAAACTTTAGGCTTCAATATATTATCCTAGATCCCCTTTCTCCAAAACTGTTTTCCGCCGGTTTGGAAATGATTTTCAGAAAATTTAAATGGGAAATTTTGGGCTTAAATATTGATGGCCGCCCACTGACACACTTGAGATTTGCCGATGATATTGTGCTATTCGCAAAAACGCCAGAGGACTTAAACAGAATGTTAAACGAACTTGCATTGGAAAGTGAAAAAGTAGGACTAAAATTAAATCCTGAAAAAACCAAAGTAATGACGAATGGACATAAAAACTGTATAAATGTAGGCGAATCACAAATTAGTTATGTTGAAGAATATATATATCTTGGACAGCTGATATCACCTAAAGATAACACAAACAGGGAAATCGAAAGAAGAATAGCAAACGGTTGGAAGAGGTATTGGATCCTAAGAGTAGTAATGAAAGATAAAAACTTACAAATAACCACAAAGAGCAAATTATTCAATGCCTGCATCTTACCAATTTTAACATATGGATGCCAAACATGGCCCATAACAAAAAATATAACGAATAAAATGATCACTTGCCAACGAGCAATGGAGAGGAGCATGTTAGGAGTAAAGAGGGGAGACAGAAAAAGGAATATCACCATTAGGAAAACGACCAAGATACAATACGTAACCTTAAAAATAAAAAGGGTAAAATGGAAGTGGTCAGGTCACATAATCAGAGGGAAGGACAAATGGAGCAAAATAGTTACACAATGGTATCCAAGGGAAGGTATAATAAAAAGAGGTAGACAACAAAAAAGATGGGATGACGATATCAGACAGGTTGCAGGTTGAGTGGCCAGAGAGAGAAGAGAATGGAATAGGTTTGAGGAGGCCTTTGCCAACTGGCAAACGGACTTACAACACATCAGCAAACACCAATTACGCGAATAATGTTAACTATATAAATAATTATTAGTATAGTAGTTTAAGAAGCATGTATTTTAAGTTCGAATAAAAGGCTTATTATTATTATATTATATATATTATCCTAAGTTTTAAGAAGATATGATTTTTTAAGTGGTAATAAAATATTTATTGCTGTTATAAATAAATTTCAGGACTGACTATTGTTCTTGGCAGCCATTTATATCTCACTTATTTTATCGTTGAAGTGAAGAACCATGGCAGTATTAAATTAAACTGGGTTCTCATTTCACAACTATTTTTTTAAGGGATTAACAAATAATATCTAATAGTGCGATTTTAATAGCATTGATAACCGATTATGTTATGTGTTCATAAGTATCTTTATCTATAAGATCGTATCTATAAGAAACAATTTATCAGAAACTGAACTTTGAATAAATAAACATATCTTATAAACGAACGACTCATTAATGTTATCACCTAGGTATCGATATTAGACAAAGCTATCGGTTATGATGTATTACATCACCATTACATATTAATCTTGGATCATCCAGGTCAAGCAGTGTCGTATAAACTTTATATAGTCCATATATACTAATACTAACTTTCGCCCGCGGCTCTGTTCGCATTTATTTAATAATAAAAATGTGAGAGTAAGTTTATTTGTTACGCTTCCACGGGAAAAGTACTTTACCGATCATCATGAAACTTTGTGCGCATATTCTTGAAGATACTAGAAGTAACATAGGATACTTTTTATTAAGGAATTATAAATGAGTTATCTAATTTTTGCCCCAGAATGTGCAGAGATCATGTTTTTGTATTTGAATTATGTATATAAATGATGAATTTTGAGTAACTTCATAAAGTCCATTTGTTAATAACACTTTAATTTAAAGTACTTCATACAATGAACATAATAATTAACGTAGATCGCCTATGAGGAAGCGTTACTTTAGTAAAGTAGTAATTTAATTAGTAAACGAATCTCACATATAAACGTTAAATAGTTAATGCGTTCTGGAAAACTACAACTGTGTAGAACAGTAATCGTTTAGTAATTATCATCTACTTGCAAAGGGCATCGCACAGACTAATTTTCAAGGCGTAATTTAATTACAGAGTGGACTTCCGACTATTGCTAGTCTGAGTTATAGGTACTCGTATGTGTACATTAGCTGACCCACGCAACCTCGTTTGCGTCTTATATTGCCCATACCGTGAAAATTTCCCCCCGCTTTTGAAACATTCTTCATTGGTGCTCCGCTCCTATTAGTAGTAGCGTGATGATACATAGCCTATAGTCTTCCTCGATAAATGGACTATCTAACACCGAAATAATTTTTCAAATCGGACCCGCGGTTCATGAGATTAGCGCGTTCAAACAAACAAACAAACTCTTCAGCTTTATTATATTAGTATAGATTCCTCATCATCATTATCAAAAGTCTTGTCCACTACTGGACATAGGCCCTTCCTTAGAAAGGTGGTTTCGGTTTACTTTATCACGCTGACCAGATGGGTTGGTCTATACCAACTCTATAGTTTGTAATAAATTTACTTTTTCTTTGCAGTGATGTTGTCGCCTCTTACGACATCTGGATGAATCGCTATGATGAGCTCCGTATTCATAATATACTATATAACTACGTAAAATATGTGTGTGATCCAAAAAATGCAATACCCATCGGAGCTGGTACTTGGATTGATTTCAATTTAAACCTTTGAGTTGAATCTAAATCAATCTAAGCTCCGGTAATTCAAATCATTGATTACTTGAGTTACATCCTTTTATCACTGATCAATTCAGTTCTTGAGTTTTATTTTATATTTGTATTAATAATGTTTGATGTTTGTATTTTTGACGTGTTCAAGTGCCTTTTGGGGCCTATGGAAATAAATGATTTGACTTTGACTTTGACTTTGAAATCTCGAGATTTTCTTTACTTTTCTAAATTCATCCATATAAGCTGTATTCCTGTTTTTCTGCTGCAATATTAATCTACCCATTAATATTTATTTTATTAACATTTTTTTTTTCGATTCGAGCAGATTCATCATCTGATGGTAAGCGATTACCACCGCCCATGGGCACCCGCAACACCAAAAGCGTCACAAGTGCGTTGCCGACCTTTGAGGGATGGGGAGAGGGAATGGGGGGAGGAATCCTCACTCACTCGGTGAAACACAACGCAAGCGCCCTACCTGTTATTATTTTACAGAAAGAAATATTCTCCATTCCGTTGGTTACATCATCTACCAAGGTGTCGTATACATAAATAGATTAACAGTCAATTAGCATAGTGTTTTATAATATCTGTCATAGTGCATACGATTTAAAAATATCTTATACTCTTTTCAAAAGACCGTGTGCAACTATCTTTTGTCATCAATCAGTTTAATGAAATACCTAAATGATTTTCACCTCATCGTCCAAAGTCCTGAACTTTAAGATCTGTCTTGTTATAGTATGGGCCTGCCAAAATACTCTGCTTGATGAACAGCTTCTGTAGAATACAAGAGTGACTCATTGCTAATGCAGACAATGCAACGATGCTGCATGATGACCCATACCATGGCGGCCTGGTGATGCTTCTGCATCATTAGACCGCTCCGTCTCGCACTCACCAAATAATAATAATAAAAAAATAAATATTCCGGACACCTAACACACAACGTCATCTAGTCCCAAGCTAAGCAGAGCTTGTGTTATGGGTAGACAACTGATACAAATACTTAAGTATATACTTTTTTTTTATAAATACATACATATTAAATATAGAAAACACCCAAACTCCGAAATAAATATTTGCAGATCATACAAACATTTGGTCCGACCCTGGAATCGAACCCGAGACCTCAAGCTTAGCAGTCGCATACGCTACCACTACGCCACCGAGGCAGTCTAGAGAGAGAGAGAAATACAACAACACGAACGCTGTCATTTTACGTTGATCTTCAGTGCGAGGGTAGTACCGCCCCAGTCGAGGCGGCCCGTTCATGCTGAAACCAGTGTGGCTCTACTACTCGTATTTTGAAAATTTCTAATACAAAATCGTTTGTAAAATAATATAAGAAGTTTACGTGGGACCGGCTCGACCGGAGTGATACCACGGCCTCACAGAAAACCGGTGTGAAATAGTGCTTGCGCTGTGTTTCACCGAGTGAGTGAGGATACCGAAGGCCCATACCCTAACCCATCCCCCTTCGCATCCCACAAAGGTCGGCAACGCACTTGTAACGCCTCCGGTGTTACGGGTGTCCATGGGCGGCGGTAGTCCCTTACCATCAGGTTATAGGTCAGCTCGTTTGTCCACTATACAATAAAAAAACAAAATAAAAAAGTCCTGTCATGTAAATATACTTGACTGTTCTACAAGTTAGTGATCCTGACTGTTAAGCCCGAGCCTGACCTGTATTTGATTTCCACCCAGGACATGTTTGCGTGATGAGCACAATCATTTGTTCTGCATCTGAGAGTAATTTATCTATTACCTATACGTATTTATTAATAAATTTATAAATACGTTTATCAGTAGTTTAAGTAGGGTACAAGGTTCACCCACTTTTGGCACAAGACGGCAGTGTGTGAAATGTGAATATTATCCTGTCAATCCGATCCTGAATTGCTTTTGTATTCAAACCTCATGTAAGTTCAAACTTTTTGAAATTTGAACAACACTATTAAGTAACATCAACTCGGATAAAACAGTGTATTTCCTAGAACCTTCTTAAAATATTGAATATTGGATGTAAAGTCACGTTTTGAAATGATTATGTCAACGTGAACCAAGTATGGGTAATGTATAAATTGTATAAACAGTGAGATTTTAAACTGCGCAGTTTTCGACAATCTTCAGGTCACTGACTTACAATTTGATTACCAAAATGGTACCAATACATATATAATGTATTGTAATGGGCTATATTAGCATTATATTCGTAATGTTCTGCCTACCTAATGTGGAAGTTTACCGACCGTTTCTACATCACATAACATGTAATATATGTACACGTGTTCAAATTGGTTATCGAATTAATTTGTGATATATAGGTGGTTATTTCTTTAGTGGTGAAATGTAGACCTAATAAAAAGTTGTCGCCATCCCTCTAGATAGATATCTAATTTAGCTTTCAATTAATGTAATAATCATTATTAAATTTTAAATTTTACAGAAATACTGTTAATCTGGTCATCGTGTAAAAAATTGAGTGTAAGTGTAGAGGTGTGTAAAAAGTGTAGAGGAACGAGTGTCATGTTCCACCAACACAAAGGGAGGATCCTCCGACCAGGCGAGGTGATCATGCCTGGCGGGCCACTGCCCAACAGTTGATGTTGGGATGTTGTACTTATGATAATCGGCGCGAGAACCACTATTGCGCGATTTAGTATTGGTAGTTACTCCGAGTAGTGCGTTACTTCGCGGTTCAGTGATATTGTTGTGTTATATGTGGAAGTCGCGACAATAGCGTAGCCTCATTGGCCTAGCGGTTAGCGTATGCGACTGCCGATCAGAAGGTCTCGGTTTCGATTCCCGGGTCGGTTCAAAAGTGTTATTGGGTTTTTAACAAAAAAATGTTAATAACGTAATCCACGTTAACCCCTCGGTCCCGGTTATCATGAACATCTATGACAATCGATATTGGGAAGGCAGTTAGAAATTAGAATAATTGTTTACCATAGCACATTCTCTGCTTTTCTTTTCAGCTGAAGGCCGTTTGTAAAATGAGTTAGCCGGCAGGTCTATCTTTGTTTTGACATCGAACGCACAATGACATCCATGCTTGTACCATGTAGGTATACTAGACAACAGATATAAACACATTTGCATTTTTTGTGTAATAAATATAAATATATTAAGAATAGAAAACACTCAAACTCCGAAACAAATATTTGCAAACCGTACAAACATTTGGTCGTATCCTGGGTATCGAACCCGAGACCTCAAGCACAGCAGTTGCATATGTTATATGTTATGTTCTTAAAATGGTTGCAGATTTGTAGAGGGATACTGGTGTTTATTACATTACACAACAATAGTGAGACTGAAAATAATCCACAGATATCATAAATTTTAACAAGTCTTCAACAAAAGACGTACTTTAATGGTCACGAGGCAGACTTCACTTTAGAGATTCATAAACGAGTTCATCTGGTTTTCATATTATGGCTCACGTGCCTTTTAAGTTTACCATTATTTAAATTAACCGGCGACACGAACAAAATATACACAATAATATGTTTTTAACAGTAATGCTTATTTGAATAGAATAACCAATTACTATGCTAATTAAGACTACAGCACAAACGGGGAAACGGTGCACTTGTTGGAACATGATGATTTTCAGTCTTGATAGTTTTTCAATATCAGCCAGATACATTGTCAATATGCTTTTTGGAATAATTTATCGCGGTGTGGCTAAATAAATCAAAGGTCGGTGATTAATGATTTGTTATTATTATTTATTTATTTATTTATAAACTTTATGCACAAAATGTACAATGGCGGACTTAATGCCAAAGGCATTCTCTACCAGTCTACCGTTGGGTGGTGCGGAAATGAGTGAGATGGTGCACAACACTTTATGAAGAAAACATTGAAAAATAATAATATATATCTGCGTAATTATACCTCTAGCCAGTATTAGATAGTAGTGGATTGCATAACATCGTGGTCGATGCGGTTCGGATTATCAATAAACCCTACCAAATGTCAGGCAATCGTGGTAGGCAGCAAAATTATGATTCGCAGACTGGATACGGCTTCACTCCCGCCAATCGTCCTCAACGGCTCGGTTATCCCTTGGAGCCCTGTGGTCAGGGATCTGGGCCTGCTCATCGACTCAACGCTCGATTGGCGAGCTCAGGTCACTCAAGTGAGTCAAAAAGTCACTGGAAGCCTACGTACATTATACCGTCTAAAGAATTTCCTACCTCCTAAAACGAAAATCTCTCTCATGCAATCCCTAATTATCCCAATTATCGACTATGGTGATGTGTGTTATTTCGACCTGAATGCAGACCTCCTCAATAAACTAGACCGTCTTCTCAATAACTGCATTCGATTCATATTTAATCTCCGCAAGTACGACCACGTGTCTGCTCTGCGTTCCCAATTAAAATGGTTACCAATCCGTCTGCGCCGCAATCAACGAGCTTTGACCTCCCTTTTTTCTTTCCTCAACTCTCCCTTTTCACCCACTTATCTCAATCCCTATTTGCGTTTCCTGTCTTCAAATCACAACAGAAATCTTCGTTCAACCGATAATCTGCTTCTCTTGTGTCCTTCTCACAACTCCGACTTTGTGAACGCTTCGTTCTTCGTGCAGGCGGTTCTGCTCTGGAATACGCTCCCACTTGAAGTCAGGATGTCCACAAATCGGTACATATTTAAAAAGAATGTGCATGATCACCTTCTTGAGATGTCAGAGTCACCGCACCAATAGTATACCTCTTTAAATAGTATTCCATCCACAGTGTGATATTTGTGTTTATGCCTATATGTATGTATTTGTGTATATGTTTGTGTATATATGTATTTGTGTACATGTTTGTGTATATATGTATTTATGTATATGTTTGTGTATGTATGTCATGTATATGTGTATATGCATTAAGCCTATGTCAATTGCGTTATTTTTGAGTATTATAACCTCGATGCACCTACTTACCTATATCTCCACACCCCCTAAAGGTTGGCTGGTAGAGAATGCCTAAGGCATTAAGTCCGCCGATGTACATAAGTGCATGAAGTTTTAAATAAATAAATAAATAAATAAATATTAGGGCCCGCAAAGCAGGCCACATTTAGGCCCGTGGGCAAACTAGTGCGAAGGACCATAGCGTATAAGAGACTCCATAACAATGGGCCCAATACAGAGCCCTGAGTAACCCCTCAATATAATCGTGATCGTGAAAAATCGAAGGTAGGTACTTACATTTTTCACACCGTTCTGATCGATAAACGTCACTGTCCTGTCCCGCAGATAGGCATCTACGACGGCCCACAGGAAGGGCGTCACCTTTTGATATTTAAGGGCCACCCTAATTGCCTATCAGGGGAGGGTGTCGAAACCATTGGCGATATCAACCTTAACCCCCCCTGATCAGACTGCCGTCTCCGACGCGGAGCGAACACTTCTAACAGCGTTTACTATCGTATCTACTTCGTTGGAATTCAGAATGACAGTCCGACAGGTCAGGGCCTACTCGCGACAGGTGCCTGCTAATACGGACAGAGATGACTCTCTCATAGAGTTTTCTCGTCTCGTTCAGCACCCATATCGGTCGGAACGCAGAGGGAGATTAGTCTCGCTTTTTTCTAGCCGAGAGAGAAGAAACCGCTGCCGAGACAATCCGTAAAAATCTGTCTCAGTTTGTATCCCAGTAGTACCACGACATCTCTCTATTAATCCGTTTAAGCGACCATTGTCTCGAAAGTTCTCTTTCCTGAGGTGATCGGTCAAGGCGGCAGAGACACGCTTCGAATAAACGAGATATCCTCGTACCTACTACCCATAACAAGATCTGACACAAGAGAGAGATTGAGTATGATCATCCCACCGTAAACATTATTAAGCTTAAGTAGTGTAAATACAAGCCTACACTTGATGCCAGTCACTGATGATTATTAACACCATAATATTGTAAACATGGCCACCATTACGAGCAAACCTCTGCTTTTCGCAAAAACAAAGGTTCTATACTAACATTATAAAGCTGAAGTGTTTGTTTGTTTGAATGCGCGAATCTCAGGAAGCGCTAGTCCGATTTGAAAAATTCTTTCAGTGTTGGATAGTACATTTATCGGAGAAGGCTATAGGCTATATATAATTACGTTGAGACCAATAAGAGCGGAGCACCAATGAAGAATGTTGCAAAAACGGGGGAAAAAATCACGCTACGGGCATTGGGAGACGCAAACGAGCTTGGGTGGGTCAGCTAGTCTGCTATAAACAGTGTTTGCACAATGGATAGGTTTGGGACATTATTTAAACAGAAATAGTGTATGTTTTAGTTTGAACCTTGTTTCAATAATCAAGGCTTAAACTAAAACATTGCAGTTATCATTAGAAATATATATTGCAAGATCATAAAGCTCTTAACACTCGCTTTGGACTTTTTAAATTCAGACTACTCGTATTTTTCCAGTCTGTCAATTTCGTCACGGTTAACTCTGAATATACACCAAACCAAGAAAAAGGAACGCATTGAAGAAAATCTAAATCTCTCTCACGTATGGTGCTTAAAAACATTTATCGCTGTAATTAACTACATAAGTTTGTTTAAAGCGTAAATTTAGTCATAAAAAGAATATTATAATTCACGGCCATAGATAATAATAATAGTCAACCCAACTGAAGTAGGAAAAATTAGAGACATTCTAGACAAGTACCTAACATATTCATTACAGAACTTTAAAGCAATCTATAGTCGTTCCAATACTTTATTTAACTTTTGACAGATCACGCACATAAAGTTTTGTAATAATTTTTGATACAATGTACTACATATAATACTGTACTTTATGGGCGGGCTCCGCCTACTTAGGGATGTGTCATTCGTAATTAATGACCACAGACTATAAAAACGGTTTTGAAATAAATCGATTATCGATTATATTAATAAAACATACAATAAAATTATTGTGATTATATTTTATATCAAATCACGTAAAAAGCTTTATTATTTTGCATTAAAATTCCCTAAATGTCTCTGTTTCAATGCATAAATAATTTGCGTAATGAAAACAGTTCCATCGTACTCGTACCTAGTAATGGGATCGAATGTATTCGCCGCAAATTAATGAATCTAAAATAATTGTTTAGACTTACTATAGTTGGTTCAAATAAAAACTACCTGCGGTACCTACTTGTAATGAACAGGTACAAAATGTTGAAATTCGTAGTAATTTACGGATTAAAAATAAAACAACCAAAAGAGGTACTGTAATACTAATTTTAATTATAAAGAATCGTCTTCTTCGTATGACCAGGAATCATCATCACTTGAGTTCTCAGTAATATTGATTATCATTTCTTGGATAGATAAATTGTCGAATGCAACATCCCGATCCCAATCCGACATTATCACCTTCTTTGTTTTTTCTACAACATTCGCCCAGTTTTCTGGAGTTACTTTTTCACACGCATTTTTCAGTAAATTCAGCATTTTTCTTGCGGTGAAAGGAGGAGTTGTATTGTTCCTCGCAGCATATCCTTTAACTTGTGCCCAGATCATTTCAATTGCATTATATTGGCAGTGATATGGGGGAATTCTGAGGACGGTATGCCCATGCTCTGCTGCCATTTCATCTATGACGTATCGTTTTGGCAGCTTCTTTGTTTTTAATATCTTTACTAACTCTACTTTTAGTAGGGACTCATTCACCTCTTCGCCATTGTCACGGAGCCAGTTTATAATTTCATGTTTTTTGTTGGCCTGTGTTGGTATTTTATTAATTTGACGAGAGTGATAAGGTGCATTATCAATAAATATTATTGATGGCTCTTCGAGTGATGTAAGCATTTCTCTGAACCACTTTTCATACACGTTCGAATTCATCTCCTCATGATAATCTCCTGTTTTCTGGGATTTAAAAGCTAATAGAGCGCCTGGCACAAATCCTTTTACTGTTCCTGCATGACAAATAATCAGTCGTTCGCCTTTTCCCATTGGTACTGTAGAAGTGGAGCCAACGGTGTTGTCAGTCCAAGTTTTTGACAGCGTATGATTCGCATTGAGCCAAGTTTCATCTGTGAAAACAACATTCGACCAATCTTCTATTTTTTTTGCTTGTCTTAAAAAATCGCATCTATACAAAGCAATATCATTGCGTTCCATTAAAATTTTTCGTTTGTCACATTTTTGGAATAACATTCCAATGTCTTTCAATACCTTTGTCAGAGAAGATTTTTGACCACGGAACAAACCACTATTTCGAAGAGATTGTGTTAGTTTTTTTAATGTTGGAATCTCTTTTCTTTGGTAATAGTCGTATATATGACGACGAATAGCATCAGCGTCAAAATTGTCAACGGCTGTAACTTTACTAGGCGGACGTTTTTTCTTAGGTGTAGATAGCTTATTCTGTTCCATGCCACTGCTGCCGTAGCCTTCTTTTGTTATTTTTGCCACTGTTGGAGCACTAATACCTAATGCTGCTGCAACACGGTCTCTAACTTGAGTCACTGGTATAAGAGGCCCACCATTACGGCTTTCCTTTTCAAAGTATTCACGAAGTCGCAAGACAAACTCTCTTGTTTGTCCTTTGAGTACTTTCTTTTTTGGCATTTTGACAGTAACGAAGGCAGGAACGATACGCTCAACTCAACCAAACGTGAGAATTCACAAATAAATCAATACGGAGGAATATAAATACTCAACTATATTAAAGGTTACTCATTGAAATACTGTAGATTATTTTAAAATAGACATAGAGAGATTTAATAAAGATCATCAATAGTTTAACAAATACAATATTAACCACTGAATTACAACACAATACAATAATACATTTTGAAAATTCAGTTCCTTTTATATATTTTTTCATGACATAGAACCGTCATATTTGAACAACATTCTTTTAATCCATTTCTTCTTTATTTTGACAAAGGAGGTCGCACATTGAAACACATAGAAATATGAAGTACGAAATTATCTATAAAATAATGAGTTTGTTAAATCGATTAAAACTTCTTAATGCATAAAATCGATCGATGAAAGATATCGAATAGGTAACGGGTCAGGGTATCACTATTTGATTAAGTATTAGAGCTGTCAAAAGTTAAATAAACTATTGGAACGACTATAGCTTAGGTAATTTTATGACGGAAGAAAATCAATCAATTTCTAGCTGAAGGTTTTTTTTCTATTCTATATTTGAAGTGATACGGCTGACACAAGCAACCAAGAAAGGCTGTAGTAGTTTTTTGGAGAAAGCGATGAATTTACTAGTTTGGTTAATAATTATAAGTCGCCGCAGAAAATCTTTTGAATTCATGTTTATTTACGCCATCTATTATCTTATAGCAACACTGCTAGTCGTATCGCTCTGTTTTAATTAATCGATATGAAATAAAATTATAAACTCGTTGTCTCAAATGTTTCAACAATCTATCGTGAGATGGCGTTAAGTTTAATTTTTGAAAATGGGTTTATTAAGGATCCATCCAAGTGATTCTTAACCATATTTTCAATTACAAGCTTCATTGAAATTTATAGAATTGATTTTCAATTTCAGTAAATAATAATGTACGCAACTTTTAAAATTATTTGTGTATGCCAATTTGTTTGTGTACCTTTTTTGTTGACCTGGTAGAAAACTCTCCGGCTCCTCACTAAAATCCACCCCGACAGCCGGCCCCAGGCGTCGTGCTTTGAAGAGGATCCAAACCATTTTATTTCAGGTAATGAACGACGCCGCGTCTATCCAGACCCTGGGGGTATCCTGCGAGAAGCCTGGGCTTCCACCTGCCTGTCGACCCATACATTAAACATTGCGGCTGACAGCAGTCTTGTGATCAGGCCGTCTCCATACCGCTGACGGCATCAATTAATCTGATATCAAAGGTCCCCTCTCTTTCGTTGCTTGCGGCGCTGTCGACGGCTGGTATCGCCGACGACATCGTCTACTCTCCTGATCCCGTTCAGCGGTCTCTTTCTGGAGCATTACAGCCGCACAGAAAGAGACCACTGCGCCCCAAACCTCCACACCAGGAGGTTTCGGCATACTTATACCATGCTGGCAGGACAGGTTAGTAGATACAGACTATGCTGTTTGATTCAAGGTTTCCTTAAGCAATGATGTTTTACTGTGTAGTTTGTTCGCCTCTTACAACAATCCGCCTATTCTTGTCTTTCATTAAAAGAATCAACAACATGTATAAGATAACTAAATACAGTTCAATTAAGAACCTCCTGAAGAATAAAAAAATATATTCGAACCCACACAGATCATTCTTGGTGTTACAACCTTCATTACCATTGTTACCAATGTTTCTAAGCAACTGTTAAGCAACATATAAAAAAAACTAAGTACTAGCACTTCAGTAAATCGACAAAAGAATGAGACCGACATTTGCTCTCTCGCTCTGGTTCACTAATTGCAGACGACTTTTTGTATTTGTGTCTCTTACCTGTCGTTTTTTCCGTTGCATCATGGTTTGAAATTACAACGATTCTAAAGAAGTTTCACTTCAATAAATAAAACAAATTTATAAAATATTAATCTTAATATTATTTTATTTTAATATCATTAGACAGTTAAAATAATAAAATAAGTTATTTTCCAAACAATACAGAATCAACAACATTATTTTTGTTTTAATTTTTTATGTCAGATTTTTCCCAGCGGTAGAATATAAATATCACATACCTAATTGAACTTAACGAAACTTAATACTGTACTGAAAATAATATTAGTAAAGTGTTTGTTTGTTTGTGTAGCCTTAAGTTTTAAAATTAGTTTTCAAATTACATAACAAATATTTTACTTTAGCTACAATTAACTACATATAAAAAACAAGCAATCCAGACTCATTATATGAGCAAATTATTTTTGGTCCTGTGTTTATGGTCATGTACTGTACTCGAATATTAAACAACACGATCGATTTCAAACCACAATTAAACAAATAATTTACAAAAAAAAAATTCAAATTATTATTACATTGCTCTGTTTTCCATCATTGATTGATTTTACAATGAATTTTGTACTCCTGTTGTTTCAGATACCGACTCAATATATATAGTACCTAAACTTAAAAATATTTGTAGCTAATATTATGTTCATACATTTGATTCTGAGGCAGCTGGGTTGCTCAAAGATGTTAAAACAAAGGTGTTAGAACGAGTCTATCACTTTTGTTGCTTTAAAAAGTTACTTTAGCTATTTGTCTATGGTTTTATTATGACAGCAGCTAGCAGGCGAGGCCGCCTCCTTCGTTACGTTCAAGTTCCCGCCTTACATATTCTGCTTGCTTCTCGCTCAGGCCCAGACGTTCTAATTCCTGCTCAAACTGTGTTCTGCCACCGACGCCTACCAGGTAACCGTTCAGTCTTGCAGCCAAATGAGAAGTCTGCAGTTTAGAAGAATCCAGTCCGAGACTGAGGCAAAGATCCTTGTGGCCTTGGAGCCTATATTTCTGGTGGTAGCTGTAGATAAAAATAAACAGTTAGTTGTAAAAGTTGAAGAAGATAAGTACAGCTGTTTTTTACATATGGAGTTATATTTAAGACATGCATTTTTATTGCGACTAATGGAGAGACAGCTCACCACGTTCAAGGGTACAGTCAAGAAAAGTGTTTGTTTTTAAACCTAGTTAATATATGGGGGAACGGGTATCATGTTCCACCCAACACAAAGGGAGGATCCTCCGACCAGGCGAGGTGATCATGCCCGGCGGGCCACTACCCAACAGTTGATGTTGGGATATGATATTTGGCGCGAGAACTTCTATTGCGCGATTCAGGATTAGCAGTTACTCCGTGTAGTGCGTTACTTCTTAGTTCAGTGTATCTTCGGTAGATGGCGTTGTAGTATATTTTGTTGTATGTGGAAGTCGCCACAAATACATAAATAAAATAAATGTGTTAGACAATAGACATACGACTTATGGCTTAACAGCTGTCTACACAATCATTGTAAGTTTACAAAAACAATAGATGCATGCAGGTGTACATACATGTGTAGTATGACGAACCTGAATGTCATTAATAAATAATTTGCCATTCTTAAAACAGATTTAAAATACAAATAATATAGTACTAAGGTAATAAGTACGGCAGTTTGAAATTCTTTTTTAGTTTCAAGTCAAAAATTTTAAGTGCTTGCTTATAACAATCCTAATAATCTAAAGTATCAATACTAATATTATAACTCGAAAGTAATTGTCTGTCTGTCTGTTACGCTTTCACGGCTAAACCGCTGCACCGATTACAATGTAACTTGGCACTGAGCTTCTTTGATGCTTGAGGAAGGAACATCATACACATGGGACGCGCCGCGGTCAGAAGCTAAGTTATATATATTTCGTTTAAATAAAATTGTGTAACTAATGAAAATAGTATATTTGCACTGTACATTTTACACAGACAAGATAATAACAAGATTAACACCAAGGTGAAATGCTTGAATCGCTCAAAAGCTAAGAAATTTTAAGTAACAAAATATTACAATGAAAGTTCAAGTTATTTAAAAGGTCACTTTCCAAGTGCATCGTTTTATTAAATGTCTGCAGATAGAATCGGTAAACACTTTAGCGTGTCAAATATTATGAACTTTGAATTAGACAATTGCGCCGCAATAAAATCTATTCACGCGATATGAATAGGACCTTTGTACTTTCAAATTGACTTTATTGATATGAACTCAAGACAGAACACTCAATATCGACTATTACTCCAAGCCAACCCTGTTTTTTTGGGAATATTCACTATATATGTTCATGTACACCCGAGGCAGGGGAAGACCTCCAAAAAGATGGGTCGAAGACCTCCAAAAAGACGGGTCGACGATATACGGGGACGAGCGGGAGTGAACTGGATGGCGATAGCACGGGATCGCGAGAAATGGAAATTGGGAGAGGAGGCCTACGTCCGAAGACGGACAAGCAAGAGGCTGTGATGATTATCATGTTCATGTTACATAAGTTTTACATTGAATATTGCGTCTATTAAGATCTCGAGTTGTACAAAGATACCATAATGCCTGGTGTGTATACTGGTGTATTTAGGAGTATCTATAAAATTACATTTGACATCGGATATTGTTTAAAGAATAAAAAATAATTATCAAACTTCAGCTGACTTTGAAAATGGTAAACACATTTTTTTATTCTAATTCAGAATATCACACTTTTGAGTTCTACACAACAATTGTCAAGCCTATTCCGAATTCAGTTGATTTGTATTGAATGCAAATTGATCAGTTTGTGCAGCAGACAATTTGCACGAGCGGACCGTGACCTGATTATAGCAATGATTGTTAGTCACTAGTTCGTATCACTATATCAGATACACACATGCGTTTATTTAAAGGTGAAGTCAATAAATATATAACCTTGTCTAATTAGACGAGTGAAGTGGCAACACTTTATTTATTGAATTTTTATTCATCAGCTCTGATATTTTTCTAATACTAATTAAGTGTATGTCATTAAGGTTACTAAAACATTTAACGTTATTTATTTGTTTCAATTGTTTTTATTTTATAATGTAGCTTTGACCCGATCAGACGATAAGAGACAGAAGAATGTTGGGCCTAAGCCGCTTTAGTTACTGCGTGAAAAGTAGTGAAATGATTGTTTAACACCTACGAGCATTATAATCTTGTTAACTTTAATGTGTTCAGACTGCACGGTTGGCCTAGTGGTTTAAGTGGTCGCCACGCCGCTTTCTACTGCGCTAAGTGTTGTGTGTTCAAATCCTACATAGGATAACACTTTGTGTGATCCGCAAATTGTTGTTCTGAGTCTGGGTGTTCTTTGTGTTCGTTTCATGCATATTTGTAAAGTCCCCCGCGACACAGGATGTATATTCCTAATGCGGGAGGAGTCTTTAAAAAAAATGTTTTGGTCAAGCCGGTCGGTACTACCGATGCATGGTTCCTCAATAAAAGTACATTACATTTTCCACATAACATATTGTACTTTTCTAGTAATGGTAGAAACACTATTTCTACCATTAGTAAAGCGTTTAAAGTAGCATGAATTAAACTTGATCGTTTATAAAATCAACTTAATCGTCTTATATGATAAACAGAAATTGTTAAAGCCATTCAGATGACGAAACAGCGACTTTATCAATTTTCGTTGATACATCCTAGTTGCTACGATAGCATTATATACTAAAACTAATTACTTTTAGGGTTCCGTAACCAAAGGGTAAAAACGGGACACTATTATTAAGAGTCCGCTGTCTATCTAATAAAACGTGATAGCTACAGTAAATTTTTTTTTGTTTCGGAGTTTGGGTGTTTTCTATGTATAATATGTATGTATTTACAAAAAAAGTATATATGTATTAATATCATTTGTCTAGTACCCATAACACAAGCTCTGCTTAGCTTGGGACTAGATGTCGTTAATAATAATAATAATATATCTCTTTATTGTACACCAGATAATTAAATAAATTACTTAATGCTAGGTCAGTACAAATGGCGGCCTTATCGCTTAACATGCAATCTCTTCCAGGCAACCGTGGGATGGAAATTAATACAGATAATAATAAAGGGTAGTGTCTGGTGTAATCGAGAGTAGTTGGGGAAGTGAAAATAAATATATATAAATGACCAATATCATAAACAGTACCAGTTATACATAGTGTGGATGATAATACAAATACATACAAAATAAATATAAAAAGCGAAATTCGTAAATGTTATACACACTGAAATTAATACTGTCACCTAATTGACAAGAGTAACAGTTTATTATGGAATATTGGTGTCTCCCAGGTAGTGCTTCTTTACCAGTCGCTTAAAGACGGTCAGTGATTGTGCACGTCTGATTTCGACCGGCAGGGCGTTCCACAGTCGCACCGCTTGGATAGAAAAGGAATGGTCTAGAAACTTGGTAGAATGTCCAGGCATTTTTAATTTCAGGTTCTCTGACGATCTCAACAATCTTGAGTGCGAATCATGTAGAAAAGTAAACCGCAATTTAAGGTAACGTGGAGTAAAAGGATTGAATAAAATATTATATAGAAGAGAAAGTATATGTGCATTCCGGCGAAGGCGAATAGGTAACCACTTAAGCTGTTTACGATAGTTGGAGACATGGTCATATTTGCGTAATCCAAATATGAATCTTATATAGAGATTTTGGAGTCTTTCAGGCTTATTCAATTGGTCTTCGGTGAGATCTAGATAACTGGCATCAGCATAATCGAGAATGGGGAAAAGAAGAGATTGTGTAAGAGCAGTCTTGGTTGATGTAGGAAGAAAATTGCGTAGTCTGCGCAGAGATCCTGCAGCGGCAATAATTTTACGGCTCAGTTCATGTAGCTGTGGACCCCAAGATAAGTTACTATCGATATAAATGCCCAAGTTCTTGACCTTGTCACTAAACGGAATAGGTGTTTTGTTGCAGGTAATTTGGGGCAAGTTTGTCTAATCAATCCTTGTAATCATTCGCGAGCTTCCAACGACAATGACCTGAGTTTTAGACGGGTTTATTTTGAGACCATGGGAGTTGTGTGTTAGATGTCCGGAATATATATTTATTTAATATAAAATGCACAATTGAGCTTGTTAGGGAATAATGTCACCGTAAGATTTTGTGAAAATGTATATATTACCGGCAATCTGTGTAATCCGGTATTCTATACAATAACAAGGCAATGTAAACAAAAATATTATTATTATTGATAAAACGTGTTTAGATACTAACTCTTCAGCAGGGTAGAAGACACCGGCTGATGCTATTTCAGTCCTCAACGGCTCCTTGCAGCGCTCTGTCATGACCTTGTATGATGCCTCTGCTGCAGCTTTCTGTTCCTCGTCGTGATACAGGATCATTGACTGGTACTGCAAATGGAGGAAATTTGGGTTTAAGTTAGTTCTAAACATCTGAAATATACGAAACTACATTTGTTTGCAGTTAGATATGAGAGACATTTATTAAGGAATGGACTATCATATACCAGGACTTTGGTCAATACTGGCTCTTGGTTTAATTATACACCGGCCGCCTAAAATATGATGATGATATGATGTTCTGTTCAGCCAATCTCAACAGAGACCAGCCAACTACGCAGGTGATATTATAGTGCACATGTGTGTGCGCAAACACAGGTGCACTCTGTTCCCTCTCTCTCATAATCCGATAGGACGGCTAACCGACACGACCGGGGAGAAATCAGGCGCAGGACCGACAGCTTTACGTGCTCGGAAATAAAATATTGCCTAAAATATAAGGCGTTATTAACAATTGAATTTCATTTAATTAGGTTTTTAACTCATTTTCATCCAGGTTAATGAGCTTACCCAACAAAACGAAAGATCTAAAAAGATCTACAGAAACTTATAAGAATAGACATTCAAAACTTTCGGTATATAATTTTATTGCTAGCTTTACCATGAGTATAAGTAGTTGAAATTTATCATGAATAACACTAGAAAACAGTTACCTAGTTCTAAATATATCTATAGCAAGAGTGACCTAGAAAACACTCGTAATTAATACAGTAACTAATTCGTAAAAGTAATATATTTCATACGAACGCCTAATTATAAAAGTAATGTTGTAAATGTCTTTGAAGACCCTAGAATTACCTTCCTTTATAATCTGTCGGACAATAATATATACTAATATAATAAAACTGAAGAGTTTGTTTGTTTGAACGCGCTAATCTCAGGAACCGCTGGTCCTATTTGAAAAATTCTTTCGGTGTTGGATAGTCCATTTATCGAGGAAGGCTAGAGGCTATATATCATCACGCTACTACTAATAAGAGCGGAGCACCAATGAAGAATGTTTCAAAAACGGGGGCAAATTTCCACGGTACGGGCAGTATAAGACGCAAACGAGGTTGCGTGGGTCAGCTAATTTAATGATATAGCCAGCTAAAGCAAAAAGAATATTTATTCTAAGTGATTAAAAAAAAAACAGCTTCTCTAAATGTGAATAATGAAACGATTTAACGAAATGATCAATATTAAGTACTATTAATACCACTAATACATTTAAACGAGCAATGGGCGAACCATTTTCTTTCTCTAGCCACGTAATGAAGTGATCGTTTCTCGTCACGACCATAACGGTACAGCTACGAGATATATAACAAGTTTAACATAAAATTATTGTTTTTTGTGTACTCATTACGTATCGGCCTATTTCTAACCTTTTACATTCTAAAGTAGATCTGATTGAAGCATTTGTTGATGTTGTAAAGGTAATGTAACAGGTAGAATAAAGATAATTGACGGATTGAAGGATACTACAAATAAATAGATGTATTCTAACATACTTAAAAAGCTAAATCCGTAGTGTACACAATTAAAACGACTGCCTCGGTAGCGTAGTGGTAGCATATGCGACTGCTAAGCTTGAGGTCTCGGGTTCGCTTCCCGGGTCGGACCAAATGTTTGTATGATCTGCAAATATTTGTTTCGAAGTTTGGGTGTTTTCTATGTATAATATGTATGCATTTACAAAAAAAATATATATGTATTCATATCAGTTGTCTAGTACCCATAACACAAGCTCTGCTTAGCTTGGGACTAGATGGCATCGTGTGTTAGATGTGATTTATTTATTATTCTTCTTTTCTATAAAAACTATTTCTTTTCCACTAAGTTCTCTTACACGTTCCTTTAGCAGATACTAGAGATGGGCCGAGTACTCGGTTGATACTCGGTACTCTGCGTACTCGGCGGGTTTTTTGATACTCGTACTCGGCCGATTAACTCGGTTATACTTTGTTATTTGATAACGAGTATACTTTGTTTAGGAAAAGCAATATATTTAGGTAGATAAGTATAATTTAAACAACAGTGTTAATCAAAAAGTATTTGTTAGTAATTTAGGAAATCATTGAAAATCTTAAGTAATAAAATCAAAATTATGCTAATGAATGAGTATTAATGAGACAAGACTACGAGAACAGTTATAAAAATAATGAATATTTAAAATTTAATAAAGGTAGTGAAAGTGACTGGTAGTTGAAAGGCGTGGGCGGGGTGAGGGGTGTATCAACGCGAGCCGACGTCTTGACCGGCGCGAACCTGTTTGTACTTGTTTACGCGCGCGATATGGGAATTTGATTGAACCGAGTTACTCGGCCGAGTACTCGGTTGAAAAAAAATTGAGCCGAGTAAAACTCGGTACTCGTTACTCGGCAAAAGTGTCGCTCGGCGCATCTCTAGCAGATACCCACTTCTAACATTCACGTGTATAATTACGTCAATATACAAATTTAAATATGACTTGGTAAAGAGGACATTTACTAAAAGATAAATACTCAAGTCTTTATTCCAAATTAATATTATAAATTCAAAAGTAACTCTGTCTGTTAGTTACGCTTTAACAGTTAAGCTACTAAACCGGTTTGGATGAATTTGGATAAAGAGATAGATTGGGTCATGGAGAAGGAAGGACATAAGACTACTTTTGTCACGATAGCTGACATAAACGTGGACGGAACCACGCGGAGACTGCAGACATTGTTACTTATTAAAAATGTTAATTTTAACTTTCACCTAATTTTACTTTACTTTGCAAACTACGTAAACAAAAATGTGAAACATTGATACATTCTCAAAACAAAAGTCAAAACTCACTTGTACTTGTATTCCACTCTATAATTAAATTAAAAAAACCTAACAGTCCAACTACACGAAACTAGTCGAACGCAATGCCTTTAAAGCATCGTACAGCTAGCAATCGCTATCCTCGTCTAACTAGTGATGATACGCGCTAGCTCTCTTTCACTCTATCTTAAATATTTACCATTTTTAACAGCCAGCAACCCTTATTTGCGGCCAGATTTAATTAAGCAACCGTATATCATAATAAACAGAAAACAAATAGCTTTAATTTGATATATAAATAACAAATGTACGTTATGAACGTATAAATGTTTCAAAATCATATCTGGCTGCGAAGAGGTGCGGCAAAGTGCGCAACGGCAACCATGATTTTTCAGAGTGTTTATGTATATTGCCGTGAAGTGGACGATATTTTATTTAAAAAACAAATGAATGAATTTTTTTCCCAAAAATCAATTAGCAATAATTAAATTAAAAGTATTAGCGGCAACATTTTGATAGGCATCTTGGTAGATATACATTCTCCTAATCATAAATATGCGGAAAAATTTGGTTTTTAGCAAACACTCGATGAATGTACTGATTGTACTGCCGGATCTCGTACTATAACCGGTTTCGCTCTATGGCATTGTCAACATAAACAAAAAAATAGATAAATATAGTAAGCAGCAAGCAGTAAGTAAAAGCAGAAACTAAATATATAGTGGGTATTTCCTATGAAACAATAAACTCCTAAAAGAATGGTCAAATATTAACTGAATATATTTAACATGGATTACTTATGTCAGTCAAATTCAGGACTTCAAGTGAAGTTGATAGAAGGATTGTTTATAAGTAATAATTACCTGTCTTTTAAGTTTAGTTGTTAGTCCATACTCATGGTTTGCCCAAAACATTTCCAGGAGATCTTCAAACGTAACGGTCTTCGGGTCATAATCCAGCTCAATCACTTCTGTGTGGTCACCACTGAAAATAAAATCCACGATTGTGTTAATCACTACATAGTATAAAACAAAGTCGCCTTTTCTGTCCCTATATCCCTATGTGCGCTTAAATCTTTAAAACTACGCAACGGATTTTGATGCGGTTTTTTCCAATAGATAGAGTGATTCAAGAGGAAGGTTTATATGTATAATACATGCATCATATACTAAGGCAACATTGCTAATTTTAGAGGTTTCTATTTTATGCCCGTGCAAAGTCGGAGCGGGCCGCTATGTTTTTATATACAACGTTCATAGTTTTTCTGTAGTGTATTTAATTTAGTATCAGCATTGCACCCGTGCGAAGCCGGGGCGGGTCGCTAGTAAAGTATATTCAGTGGTTCGTTTAGTTTCTCCAAGAACAACTTTTATATTGATCGAATAGTTGGTAGGTTTTTGGTCAAATTTTTGGTGACCCTGACTGCAAAACCGAAGATTATGGGAATCTCATTCAAGAGAAATAATTGTGAAGCAATCGAGTAAATAATCGCACACCGGACTTGTAATATCACTCAAATACAAAAAGTCAACCGTTAAAATTCAATTGATCGCCTCTTTGAACGAAAAATTGTTGAAGAGGTGCGAAATCCTTTTGGATCTACGGTCCCTCGAGGACTCAGGAGACAGAAATATGTAGTACAGCTAGAGAGGTTTGCCGCTAAAAAGAATTAAAATTTTTGAATATGGATTTCGTGGACTCTTAGTCGCAAATCTAAGCGTTGACGCCAATGAAGCGATAAGACTTTTCGGTCGCCGTAGGCAGCACCACCATGGAATACAGAAGACCTTGACCCGCTTATGGTTAAGTGACTCGGCCTACATTTGTTAAGGTAATGAGCAGCGTCTCACTCATAGGCCAGCGCTCATGGTTGTTGCAAATCGTTACCACTTCATATAGGTGGTTAAGGACAGACTTATGTATATATAACGTTTATTTTAATTAAATTCTTTGACCACGTCAATTAACAGTCAATCTCAAAATTGTTTTATTTCAAACCAGTATCTATTTGTTCAAAATTTCATATTTGTATTAATAGTATTATTGAAATAACTTTAGGTAGGTCACCACATCACTTCCATTCAGTATGCATCCCGTGGGTTTCGTGAGAGCTAATTAAGGGGCAAACTACGCACGACAACAGCTGCAAAGAGAAAAATAAAAATGGAACAAATTTTATACATAATGTAGTTCAAAACTTCCTAAGGTAAGGTCCCCAGAACAAAGAATGTGGAGTGGAGAGGTTCTATAGCAATGTGTGCTGTGTGTAAACTAAAATTGATATAAGAAAACAATAACAGATTCGCACATATTTTATAATTAACATAAAGAAACACTTAAAAGTTGGCACGTTATTTATTCATTAGTAAAACTTGAGAGGTGTCAAGGGACACCCAGATGGAACGAAGTTCGAAATAGAAAGACGAAACGAAAATATCTGTGTGTATCGTCGTCGTGTCGTGACAACAAATTGTGTCGTGACAACAAATTGTGTCGTGTCAACAAATTGTGTCGTGACAATTTTTCCGTCTAGCCCCCTTACACAACGCGCCATAAGGAACTTCGTTCCAATAATAAAGGATAACTTAGACGCAGCCTTGTCCTTGCGCGAGTGCAACCTTAACATCTTCATATTGAGCCCGCTTATCTACGAGTATACTGTCTTTGTGCAAGAATGATTTAATAATCTAATTATAAATATTTATCTCGTGACATTCACGTGTCTTTATTTCTGTTTGCCATACGTGTTTAGTCGTGATTAGATTACTAACTAAGTAGAACAAGGAATAAAGCGGCGTTAATTTAATGTGCATCGTGGTTTTATACTTGCTATGCATTAAATTACTCGTATGTTATTTTCGTCATATTGAATTGAGTTTGTAACAACATTAAACCATTTCTAAAGTTTTTACAAACAATTTGGAAGTTGCAATTTCTTTTTCTTACTTACTTTCGATACTTAATTGATATGAAAAATTGCAATTTATAATTTCAAAATCAAAACATTGTCTGGAGAGACCCAAAATTTGACAGATCGCCTCCAGACCGACTATTTTTGAGCTAGGGCGAGGGAGCCACCTACAAACAATGGGCGGCCCGATATACGTCGGGGTTCCAGGGATTTCCTTCCGAGGATGCACCTGGTTCCCCGGCTTCTAGTGCCCGAGACGGTGTGCGGTTTTTGGTCGGTTCGAGTCCGACATAACTACAAGTATCCGAGGGGATTTCCGCACAAAAAAAGGGTGAAACAAAAAACAGCTATGAGTGTTGCTCTAGCAACACGTACGCCGGTGGTCAGTGTTGCTTTTTGATGTTCTCAACTTATGTGTTTACCAAAGAAGAGAATATCCTACGATTAGCACGTGAAGGAAAATAAGTAGGTAATAATATCTATGTCTATAGAGTAGGTTGAATGTAAAATGAAAGTTGTTGTGCATGTTATTGCGAAAAAACAATGATTTTACAGACAATTGAGGAAAAAATAAGGAGTTATTATTTTTTCTTAGAACCTGGTCTATTTATTAGTTGGAAACAAAACTAAAAGGTAATCTACTTTATTAAAAGATATTTCGCATTTAAATGTTCATATTTAAATATAATTTCATCATCATCATCATCATCAGCCCGTTACAGTCCACTGCTGGACATAGGCCTCTCCCAAGGAACACCACAGAGCCCGGTCTGTTGCTTTTTGCATCCAGTCGCTGCCAGCCCTCCTACGCAAGTCATCCCGCCATCTGGATCTGTTCTGCGACATATGTGACCAGCCCATTGCCACTTCATCCTACCAACTTTCAGAGCTATGTCGGTCACTTTGGTTCTCTGACGGATTACTTCGTTACGAATTTTGATATAAAAAAATAAATAAATATAATTTAAACAAATAATTTTATGTTACAAATATTCGTACTAAATGAATTAGATATTTAAGAGACTTGAAGGCCAGTTTCACCAGTTCCTAATAAAGTTATCTGCCACATAATACTATTTAACAGATAAAAGATAGTAGTAGTATGCTAAAATATTTATATACTCGTACCTATATTTCTCAGACACATGTCTCTATCCATACATTCAAAATCTGTAATCATTTATCCGATCATTTCAGAAAAATCTATTAGGGACTTTATAGCCAAGTGTTGAAACTGGCCATTATCTAAATATCGCATAGATTCTAGATATTATTTACACGAGAATAGTGGTGTGCAAAAGTAAACTTGAAATGTCTTTGTTTGCCTTTGACATTGAATTCGTGCGCAAAACGTGCGAGTCGTCCATTAATTTATTTCTGTGCTGCGCAAAAAGCGAGAATAGACATCCATTTACTTGTCTATTGATTATATTTTCGTGAACATTTTTAGTAGATTTTGGCAAGAAAATTAGTTTTACATTTACATTATGTATAACGTTGACGTAGTTTTTTATTGTTTAGATACACCGAAGTTCAAGGTAATCTATAAATATCCTAAAAATTCTGTCATTTCTCTCTGTTTACAGACTATCTCTGTCATTAAACCAAATGTTTAAAATTTTTACAGAATTAAGAAAATAATAATAATTATTACTTGATAGGGTCTGATACAGAAGGCAGTCCTTCTTGACACGGCACGTATAGTGAGGAGGTTCCTGTCTTTGAAGCCCTAACCACCGGTTTCTTGGTCCCTGTACCCGAAGTCGGTGGTCTACTATTTTTTTTATTTTTAAATATATGTTATTGTTTATCTTTTTTATGTATTTAAAAATGTAATTAATATGTATATATAATGAAATAAAGAGAATAATAATAATTTTATTGTTTTTCTCACACACAGTTTAAATTAATAACAAAATCATGCAGAAAATACAATTCAAATAAATATAATCTGTGTGGGAGACTGGTATCTGCACAAGGATGACCTGTATTACAGATTACCAGCCGCTCCAGACTCTGGATATTGAAATGTATGGTGGGAGGAGCAGTGACATTTATGTTTGCATGGGCAAGAATAATGCCTACATTACAAATTACAGATAATGTGTATGAATGCGTAGTAAAATAAAAGGTAGATACCTAATTTTATTATATATTTTTGGAACGAAGTTCCTTATGGCGCGTTGTGTAAGGGGGCTAGACGGAAAAATTGTCACGACACAATTTGTTGACACGACACAATTTGTTGTCACGACACAATTTGTTGTCAGGACACGACGACGACACACACAGATATTTTCGTTTCGTCTTTCTATTTCGAACTTCGTTCCATCCGGGTGTCCCTTGACACCTCTCAAGTTTTTTTTATTTATTATTATATTATATTTTATTATTGGATATTTTTACCTCGTACTCATTTCTCTATTTTATGAGGATCAACACAACGCCTGATGCGAGGCCTTTGCGAATATAACTTGGAAATAGAAGATAGTAAAATATGGAAAATAGATAGCGATATTGGATAGAGATGAATGCTCTCGAATGGTATAAGATGGCAAAGGATCAGACGATCACCTCATGGTAATTGAGTATCACCGCCTGCTCGTTGAAACTCTCCAGATTTTACTCTTCTGGTCGGAAATGACACAATAACCCTGTGATTGGAAAGGCAATTAGGACAGAGACATCGACTGGTTTGACGTACTTTACCAAGATTAAAGAAATTGTTTTAGTCAACTATCAACCTTATGACATGACACAATACGTATTAATAATTTACTAGGGACTTACAATCATATAAGTTCAAAGGCAGTAAATAATGATTACAGAATGAAATTCTAAGTTATCGTACACGTGTAGATAACAATTATTTAGTCCCTGGAAGTACGATATTGTTTTGATGATAATAAAACAATTAACGCGCATGACGAGTAAAGTCGCTTTGACAAGATCTTATTTACATGCGTACATTATAAAAGATACGCTGATTATTGATAAACGTACAATTAGAGAAAGGACGCGAAATGCAGAAAACACGATTGGTAGGGCTCAAAATAGAATTTCATCTCCCATTGTGTGATTATATCTGTTCAACAATGAACTGCAACAAGCTTATTTAAGTATGGTACAAATAATGCATAAAATTATATTATTTCAAAACTGTTTAAACTGTAGTCATGCGAGAGAAGTTCTATTTAGAACCTGGTCATCATTGAATGAATCACATACCTTTCTTAACTATATCCTTCTGTTCATCATTGTCTTTGCAATAACAACATTTATCATGGCCTTCCAAAATGTTGCCATTGTAAAGACTGATCGTTTTTCATAGATCGAATAAAAGTATATTTAACAAGCAAGTGATGCTTCTTATGAACAACTCGTTATTATATATGTGTACAGAATTAATTAGCTATCGAATACTTACATACTCCTATATGTAGGATTTTTAGCAGTGCCACCAGAATAACCGACGCGTGTTCTTATGACACCTGATTTAGCTCCGAACAGAGAGTCATTTGACCAGAAGCAGCCCATACCGAAGGTCGCTTTCTTAGTTGCGACGTCCACATCGTGGAGGAGAGTAGGCTGTAAAAATGACAAAGCAGTATTTATATACAGTGAAACTTGATTAAGTGGGACCTGGATAAGTGAGAAACTGGAACTCATGCTAAAGTCCCAACACTTTGGCACTAAATTACCTGCTAGTGGGATGAGGTAACCTCTATATCTGGATTATATTCTATCGATTTATCATAGTTATGCTGTCTTAGTTACCTCTATAACTAAGGCAGCCAGTGAATTTTATATGTATAAACCTCTGTAACTGAGATAATATCGTTTTGTTTGTTTACTCATTCTTACAACCTACAAATTATGTATTTTGAAATGACATCTCCTATTGGTGACCAAAGGATATTTGATAAAATTTATAATATCGAAAAACATCTGATGGCTGTTACTTCCACAAGACAAACTAAAATGACAGATTTTTATAATTGATTCATTCTGTTTCATTCGTGCTTTACTTATTTTTATTTTATTTTTAAAACTCATTTATAATATTACGTAACACGTTATTTTATTCAATTATCGCACCATTATAACTGAAATAACCCGTATTCTCACCTCTATCAATGGCACCCTCTGTAAATGAGACAGATATTAATTTATACCTGGATATCTGAAACACTGGGTAAGTGGAATACCTCTATAAGTGCAATGACATTGCAGGTCCCTTGGAGTCTCACTTAACAAGGTTTCACTGTATTTAACTTAAAAACAATAATACTTTAAATAACTCACAAAAAGTACTATCGAATGCTTTAAAATTATACAGATAAACAGGATATTGTTTCTTCGTCATTTTATTAACCCGTAATACTAGGTGCTATAGGAGTAAGATATATGTAGGTAATTAAGATGTCCAGTTCAAAAAAGGTTCCCTTCAAAACATATTTGAACAGCATTGCAAGACAATTTTGCTATGCCTAAGGTTGCAATCGTATAGATACTTGAATTGGTACTTTCATAGACCACTTCAGGGTCAATAATAACGCATTAGTTCGGATTAATATATCCGTTTTGAGAAGGCTAGATTTTATTTAGCTTATATTAGGTCTTTACCTATAAAATTGCCGTTTTGTATGCAATAAGTGAAAGTACTTATTTTTTCAAACTTTTTTATTTCTGTTATTCGAAGTAATCACCCATGCAATCGACGCACCAGTTTTTTGATGCCCTTCTTGTAAAAATCAGCTGGACGGGAGGCAACAAACTCTTCAAAGGCATTTTGTACTGCCTCTCGGGAATTGAATTTTTTACCCACTAAAAAGTTGTCTAAATTTTGGAAAAAGTAATAGTCGGTAGGTGCAAGGACTGGTGAGTATGGCGGATGAGGGAGAGCTTCCAACCCCAGCTCTTGCAGCTTGGAGACTGTCTGTTGCGCAGTATGGGGTCGCGCGTTGTCGTGAAGGAGCAGTGGGGACGACCGATTGACCAAAGCTGGTTGCAGATGTGCAAGCTTCTCCATCATTCTCTCCAGTTCTTCACAGTACACGTCTGCATTAATGCTCATGCCGTTTTGTAAAAAGCTGTGGTGAATCACACCCGCACTAGACCACCAAACAGTGACCATCACCTTTTTAGGGGTAATTTTTGGTTTAGGGCATTGCTTTGGTGCTGAACCAGGGTCTAACCAACTTGCTGAGCGCTTTCGATTGTCGAACAGAATCCATTTTTCGTCGCACGGAACTATTCGTTTCAAAATTCCTTCATTTCTTTGCCTGTTGAGCAGCGAAAGGCAGGTCTCGACGCGTACGTTGCGCTGGCGATCGTTAAGGTCGTGGGGCACCCATCTATCAAGCTTTTTTACCTTGCCAATTTGTCGCAAATGGATCAATATTGTTTTGATGCTTACATTAAAAGCTGCTGCTAGCTCAGCTGTAGATTGAGTTTCGTCAGCTTCCACAATCGCCTTTAATTCATTATTGTTAACCAAAGTCTCCGGACGACCACGAGCTTCATTTTTCAAGTCAAAATTTCCAGAACGGAACCGGGAAGACCAATAAAGGGTTGTGCGTTCGTTTGTACAGTTCTCTCCGTAAACGTTTTTGATGTTACGTGCCGTTTGTGTCGCGTTGGAGCCACGACGGAACTCATATTCCATAATTACACGAATTTTTAAAGTATCCATTATGACGAAAAATGTTCAAATGTAATGAAAATACAACGCTAATCAAAAAACAAAAGACTGAGTTTGTAAATAAAATGTCATGGTTTTAAAACAAAATTAATTTGAATTTAGAATACAGAGCCATTACAAACTTTTTTTTATTTGAAATGACCAGTACTGAAGAAACGCAATTTCATAGGTAAAGACCTATTATAATAATAAGAAGTGTTTAACTTCATTAAAAATCCAAATGATTTACGTCTTTCATTAAATTTCATTGTACAACTTTTCCAAAATGTCCTGGTTGTGATAGAAATATGACTATTTGTCATTTATGTTCAATAGTCACAATAATTTAAAAAGCTAATTGATACCTTTCAACATTATTTTTGACAATTGATATTTGCAAACCTACGATTGAACTCATCATCATAATAAACCTTATTCACAAAACTAGTTACAAAAATAGTAGGATATGGTCCTTTGACACAAAAAATACTTCTATCGTTCACATTATCAGCCTATTGCAGTTCACTGCTGGACATACTGCTTCTTCTACAAAGTCAAGTCCTACCCAACATTTGCCAAGACACGGTCAACACTCAATAACTCTTTTATCCCAATGGTTGTCGGTTCTGCGACTAATATGACCAGTTACTACAGCTTGCTAATCCGGGGGATAATGTCGATGACCCCAGTTCTCTGCGGGTCACTTCATTCCTAATATGATGCGATCCTTGATGCGGCAAACAGCCATACCATAAGAGTACACGTTTCATCTTCGCATGACATAATGGGTAAGATACGCTGATTGAAGACTTTCGTCCTTAAAATAGGCTCAATAGGGTCGAAAACAAGTAGACTCGACGTACCTTCCCAAATGCTGTTCATTCCAATTGAATACTTCTGTTCACCTCGTCCTAGAAGTTGTTTTACCTAACTGCAATGTCTGCCCGAGGTAGATACATTTTAAGAACGGCACGGTGCATCGTAACCGGTTCCGGGAGTATCTACATGTTCATTTCAATACTCGCTTGTAATTTTGTTAAATTAGTACAAGATGTAGAAAAAAATATAAATTTACAGAATATAGCTTTATGAAATTTTTGATAACGCCCGGATGACAAATTTTCAACAATTATTAATCAATAGATTGTGGCGACTTCGACTGATAAACTTGGTTAAATGTGGAAGTGGTCACAAGATTATTGCGTCGCACTTTCGTTATCATTGGACCCCTCATAAGAAGAACGTAGTTGTTTGATGCATTCGTTCATCGATTCGATAACAACCGTTCGGTTAACCCAGTGAGGGGGATAGATAACATTCAATAGACAATAGAATTTTAACGTTACGAAGTTGAAATGAATTAGTACAGAAATAATGGTTTCTAAACTAAGGTTTTGTTGTGCCAGAGAGTAGGTCTCTGGAATCTAGAATAGAATCTCTGGTAGCTGATTAATTGATGCGGTCATCGACAGGGGCCCGGCCTGGTCGCAAAACCAACATATAACGGTTGGGCCAACGGGCAGGGGGAAGCCCAGGCTTCCCCCAGATAGTCTCTATAGACGCAGTGTCGTTCTTGGGGGGACTTGAAATAACTTGGTCCGGGTCCTCCCCAGAGCAGGGCGCCTGAGACCGGCAGCCGGGATGGTTTTTTATGGACTCACCACGTACCTGGCTTCTCGGTCCCCGAGGAGCCAGAAATCCATAGGAATTTTCCACCTCGTCAAAAAAAATAAGCCGCTGTGATTATTGCTACCTCCTGTGTCTGATTTGACTGCGCGGTTGGCCTAATGGTTCAAGCGGCTATGCTTTTTTCACTGCGCCAAGTGTTGTGGGTTCAAATCCCACATGGACAAACACTTTGTGTGATCCTCAAAATGTTTTTTCGAGTCTGGGTGTTCCTTGTTTCCATTTCATGTAGGTATGTTTATAAAGTTCCCCGTAATACAGGATGTATATTACTAATGCAGTTGTCTTTTAAAAAAAGAGAAAAGAACATAATATCGAAGTTTGGAATTTAGTCGTCAATATGATTGCGTCGGCAAAACCAATTACATAATTCAAAGTTGATTACAAAGTGTCATGTTTTGTTTTGTCGGAAAAACATCACTATACGTAGGTATAATATTATTTCGTAATGTCACCTCGCAATCAGCATACAATAAATAAAAGTAACGTCAAATTTTAGCAAAATGTAAATATAGCGTTAATTTTGCGTTAGGTTTCTTCTGATGTCGTCTCTTATTCGTAGATTTCTTTTAGGTACGAGTAGTAGCTAGGTAGGAGTAAAACCTTTATAGGGTTCTACTGCAATTTCATAAAATCTAAACGACTTCTCATTTTTCTACCATACATTTATTTATTTATTCATAGGTTTATCTACAGTTGTTACACATTACTTAACAATTATACATAAAATATACCTAGGTGTACAACATGAATCGGCAAACACAACATTCAAGAAAACATAACATGTTAAGATTCAGTCTATTAAGTGAATAGAAACATCGTTATACCAATAATTAATGGTTTTAAATCGTCTCATTATCATCATCATAAATAAAAAAAAACTAATTGTAAATTAAATTACTGAGTTATACATAAAAACGATATTAAATCCAAAGATCATTATTCCAAAAAAATAAATAATATCATTTGGAAGTTATAAATTACATGTATCAAGAAATCATAGAGTTCATAGATGTAAAAAGTAAATAAAAAAGGTAAAAAAAATACTTACGTTGACAGGTGGCTTCATCGTGCAGAAATTCCTTAATATTCTAAGCATATACGATTTATTATTCGCCTAATGGCAGCTACAACTGCATCAAATATATATGATAATTATATTTTAACTCGATTCTTTTCATACACGTTTTCACGAGGAAAAGATCGTATCGAGTTGTGGAGTGTAACCGCTACACGTCCACGTACTACGACCACGCGGACCAACACTGACAGATTAGATCACAGACCACTGGTTCTACGAGTGATGCTAGACGAAAATATTATGTGGTCAGTACATATTATTATGTAGTTTCGTAACCCTTTAAAAATGATTAGTCATTTCACTATGTGCATAAATGAGAGCATAATCTAGGAATGACTTTAATTATTCACGCTAATCTGAACGCTTAAATTCTTGACCATGACAGATATATTTATTAATGAAAACACCAAGATGAATTGCATGTGTATGGAACGTTCATTTACAATCATAGATGAAAAATCTTTATAAATAGTATAGCTTTTACATTGATTACTCCCACATAGTACGTATTTAATGACAAACATTTAGAGATAGCAACGTGAATCTTGTTTTTACCAGAATATTATATGATTTTGTATCAAAATTTTATATCGCGTTTTGGATGTCTACGTAATGTGACCTTGACCACGACCATATACGGTGACGTCATCGTCGCACTACATGTATCGATTGCTCTACTGCGAATCAATAACTTGGTGCCTGGTAATAAGTTCTTTTATTTTCAAGGTTCTCCTACAAAGTCAGTTGTTGTTTTTGTTTATAACGATTTTAAGAATTTATCCAGTGCTTTCTAAGGCATTAGCTTTTGCTCGCGGCTCAGCCCGCGTGTATGTACCTATATCGCGGTAAAGAATAGAGAAGCTTATGTCCTTCTTCAAGAATCAAAGTATCTCCATGCCAAATTTAATTAAAATCTGTGCATCGGTTTAACCGTGAAGGCGTCACAGACAGACAGTCACTTTCGAATTTATAATAGCTACCTACGTATTAGTATGGATTGGCTACGTAATCCAAGGTTTTAAGTTTGTCTATCTATTAGCATTCTGATGGTTACGAACTGTCTGAACACCTCTATAGTACCTATTTAGATAGGTAGGTAACAGAAACTCGACAGGTGACAATAAATTGTTCAATTGTTCTTATTTTTTGGCACAAGCTGAAGAAAGAAGAGAGAGAAAAGAGAAGAAGTCTGAGTAGTAAATCGACTTTTGTCAATTCTTTTTTAATATTCAGCCATCTTTTCTGGAACAACCGTCAACAGGAAAACAGAATGACGCCTAGTGGCCTGTCGCTAGTTTCATTCAAAAGACAGACAAATAAGTGCAATTTTGATTCATTCTTTAACTCGATAAATCACAAAGGTAAAAAAATACATTATATAATTATGTGTAAACTATATCTAATAAATATCAATATCTTTCCTGTACCTATTACAGATTTGATGTCTGCTCCACCTGGGCCTCACCGCAGTCAGCGGAAAAAAATCTCCTGAAGCCCGGAAGGTCGACTTTACTCGAACCTAATTCCAGCGGCGGAAGCGCTTTTACAAGCGCCTCAAACAGCCCTGAGAGTAGTCATCGGTGGACAAAAAGGGCTTTTTCCATCTGCTACAATGACCTATCGTACGTCCCCGAAATGCAGACTTTATAGGAAGGTAATGCTCGGGTTAGTAGGGGCCCGGATGTCGTAATAACAGCTGTTCCTGGATACCTTCTATCTTAGGCGCACTGTGTGGTTATAGTCTACTCATTTTGAGTTCAACACACCACCCCATTGTAAACTCCGTTGGAGTAATCGCGCGAGGGGGCCTTCACATGTTAAAAAACTGATAACCAGATGGAGACTTACTTAAATATTTCTAAATACATACATAATATTATAGACCAGTTTTCGTGTAGTAAAAAATGGATGAAAAATTTAAATCGTCTTTAGATGTCCGAAAATATTAAATTATTTTTAATAATTTGTTATAATTATCCTGATTTAACAGTGAATTCTAAAGGAATGTTGGTAAAAAGGGAATAAGTATGTTATTTTATTTTTTAATCTAATAAATCTAAATAGAAAAATATATAAATAGGTATGAAAATGTCAAACTAATTTTCAAAGTGAAATTTCAAACACTGACTACCGCCATGATGCGCGCGCTTTTGTCACGGCCAATAAAGTCATTGTCATTTCGTGTTTGTTTACTATTCAGTGTTTCAGTTAATTTATACTTAATTTACAGTGTTCATTGCTATAAAAACCTTGAAAGAACTTAATTTTTGTCACAAACACTACAAACACAGTATGAATTTCGACGCCGATAATTTCGATGAAGTGACCAGCGACGTCACATTTAGTTTCGAGCAATAGTAACACGTTTTGTTAGTTTGAATTTCCCTCCCTTACTTTTCACTTTTGGAACGAAGTTCTTTATCGCGCGTTGCGAAAGGGGGCTAGGCGGAAAAAATTAAGACGAAAAGTTGTAACGACACTTTTTGCTATAGTAAGCTATTGTAAGCCGTGTGGCGTGTGATTGTTTCTCTGTCTGTCTCTCTCTCTCTCTCTCTCTTATAGAAAGCAAGCCAGATATTTTCATTTTCGTCTTTCTATTTCGAACTTCGTTCCATAATTTTTTCATGCATATTCCCTATTACCTATCAAAATGAAAGTAAGTGGTATCAATAAAACACATAACTTGATTTAAACAAACGATTTATTTTAAACGTATTTTTTTACTACTGTTTAGAAGGACAGGAGGTAACTGTCCACGTAAAAGAAGGTACAACATAATATATTAACTGTATCAACAAACAAATTGCATTGATTCCTTATTAAGTCTATTGTACATCGTGTGGCGGCCGTGTCCTTTGGTTAGTAGTGACAAGACCAGCTATAAGGATAAGTTAGAAGTTATACATAGTTTGACATAGCCTTGTTCTAAACCAAGATATGTAAGTAACACTACAGGAAGGAAAATTATCTTTCACAAAGGTGATGTTGGCATATCATTAATTTATAGTCAATAATTGAAAATGTCATTAGGGCCTTTTATGATAGAAATTGAACGTACATCAGGTACTTACATGGATCTTAAAATATTATATATATATAGTATAATTTACAAGAAGTTGTTATTTTAATCATGGAACCCGAGTATCTGATATGTACTACTATTGTTATTAATAATTTACGTTGTTTGTTTTAAAAAGATAATATATAGAAATATATCTATTATAGATTAGAATTTTGACCTTTCACATATAATTATCTGTCATCATGATTGATATCCCTACATTATAATAAAACAAAGGTCCTCTGCCGCGTCTTTCTGTTCGCTATAAACTCAAAAGCACGGATTTTTATGCGGTTTTTACCAATAGATAGTGATTTTAGAGGATGGTTCGTTGTAAAATTTTTGAGTATATTGGCTAAAATATAACGATATTTTAGCGATCTTTTCAGAGTAACATAGGCTATATTGTGTTTTCCGTAAAGAATCCGTGCAAAGTCGGGGCAGGTTACTAGTAAATATATATAATTATATTTAGTAATATTGTTTTAAAACCCAAATGTAACTTTATAAGGTTGTGGAATTCTGAGGAATTGAAAAAGAATTGATTAATAGTACATTAGGTAGTCGGTGTAGACATTCAAAGAGAAAGCAACTCATGTTACATATAACTAAAGGTACATTGGTACTGGTTAAGGTCGCAGGGACTCATTGGATGCGGGCCGCTAACGACCGGTCAATGTGGAGGTCATTTGAGGAGGCCTACGTTCAGCAGTGGACTTCTTGCGGCTGATATGATGATGAACATTGTGCACAAAATTAACCATAATTAGTTTTATTATAGTAACATCAGTAGCTGTGAAGTATCATAACTGTCTTCATAAAAAAATTGTACTACACCGCTAATTGAGCCTGTTCTATGGGCGTAGCTTGGGGGAGGGGGTTTTGGGTTCAAACCCTCGAAATGTTTCTACACTATTGATATTTTTACACCTCTCATTTTTTATGATAATAATTTTACAGTTGTATTAGATAACTACTGCGACAGGGATTTCATATTAAAGTTAAAAAAAAAAAAATTAATAGACTGCTTCAATGATGACGACTGAATTTTCGATAATCTTTTGATGAAATATTTTGGTTCATTATTACGATAAAACAAATGAGGAATTTATTATATGTATATAACAGAAGTCATATAATTAATATAGTTTAAAATTTATTTTTAGCTGGTTGCAATTTATTTTCTGACAATTAAAAAACCAGTTAAAGTAGACTTTTAAATTGAAAGTATCCTTCACAAAATGCTGTACAATCAATAAGTAACATAATTTAAAAAAAGAATTTTTTTCCTTAGGCAAGAACATGATGGCAAGTCCGATATGTAAATACACACATTGCACTCATTCCCCACATTTGTTTGCTTTTAGATATAAATTTGATATAATTCAAAATACTCAGGCGGATATTTTCAATGTTGTTAAAAATTTTAATCATTACAACACATATTATTACCTAAGTAATATGGTGTTGGAGGGTTTCTTGTTTCAACAATGAAGCACACTGATGACGCAATTGTACTGACGTAATAGATGTACTTGTATTTACAAACCGTCATAGCTCTTTATATATAACACAGTTATAGCTGCAAGTATAGTTCTTGTAATTTACGAATGCGAGTAGCTCAGTAATATATTTTGTGCGTCTAAACTACGAACATTACCGCCCTGAAGATTAACAATGTGACATTTTTACATTTTAGAGTTGTTCTGTAGACAACTTCAGAGAGGCAACTTAATTTATTAATGTGTGAGTGAAATTGGTTTGAAAATAGAATTCAGTTCGAACATAATTCACACACACAATCGAAATGTTTGTATAAAAGCTAGCAACGCTGTCGTAAATTACTAGAAGTGTATAACTGTAGACGAGCGCTGCCACTTGATAAAACAATGATACAAATTTACATCCTAAAAATTATATAATTATGTCTCTACATATTTACAAAGGATCACGACGATAACATTAACATTTTCAACAGAGGATTTACAGTTTACTAAGGCAAGAATGGACAGCTGGCACTGTTTTATTTTCCTACATTGATCACATACAATTGGAATTATAAGGAACAGTATTTTTTAGGAAATATTAAGTACAAAATGGCTTGAGACAAGTGACAAATCGCATTAGTTGTGTCCACAGTTCTAAGTTTAAGCTCTGTAAACGTATCGTCTCACATTTTAACAATTCTTCCCCTAAATTTTGGTAGTAAATAAACTAGGTTGGGTGTTTTTATTTACCGAGTCGTGTCTGTATCGTCGACTGTAGATCTACAACAAGATTCTACATTTAAATATGACAGATTGTAAAAATAGAATGAAATTTTCAGAATTTTTAATTCATTCAAAACCACAGTTTCTTTCAGAAATCAAAAGTTATTTAGACATAAGCATTGTTTCAGGTAGAAATGTAACAACGTAGGATGAAAACTCTTGTATGGATCCACGAACTATGTCTTTCATAGTTGCCAAAATAAGTGCCAAAACACTATTTACACTTGTATTATATTATCAGGGGAAGAAGACGAGACAACAAGAGTTTGGGAAGGTTGAATATTGGCAAATCTACCACCACAACCAACAACACATGAACACACCACATAAATAATATAAATAACGAATATAGTAATAAAATTGACATTTATACAATTAATATAAACATTTATATTATTAGTTTGGATATAAGTATTTTGTTCCGCCATAAATTTACGATATCTAGCTCTTGGCTCTCACAAATACATCCCACTTTACGTATCTATAAAACATTTGTCTATCCATTTATAGATATACATTTTTAAGTTAGAAACAACACGATCTTAATGACATTATAATCATGGGATTGTAAGTTTCAAGAACTGGTTATAATTATCACAAAATGCCAACCGTAAAATGCTTTAAAAAAATAATACTGTTAAAAAGAAAATTAATTGTTTTGTGCTTACCTATAAGGCCATTGAATATTGCTTTGTATGTCTAATATATCTATAAATATATATTTCTTTTCGGTATAATATTTGATATATTGACGACAGCTACTTTTATATAAGTATAACGTACAATGGATATTTAAGTACTTTTTAAGTACTTAAATAAAGTAAACCTACGAAATAGCTACCTCTAATGACTAAGATATGGACGAATGAATTGCTACTGGATGGGAACTAACCATGATATCTACACGTGTTAATTATGATGTGATAAGCTACAGTTGTATAAATATAAAATTTAAGGAGATATATATTCTCTAACTGTCAAATTTTCATTACACAGAATCTCAAGTTTTATCTCAAAAACTATAAATCAATAAATAATACAACCGAACAAATATCTCCCCCAAGAAGCCAAAATAATAATAATAATTCAAGATATTAATTATTTTGAATTCTATCAGTACTGCCAGTTTGAGTTAGACAAATAAAATTTCGTTTATTTTGAAAATCTGACCGTCAGAAAATAAAGAATATCATGGAATGTCAATGTGACACATTCACCTAACAAATATAACACAGACAGTGAACACTGGATTTCGACTTAACATTTTACAAACAATTGCTGTGTGAATTTCAAAGTTCTAAAGCTACATTACATGGAGGGTTACCACTTTACATAAGAAATGATAAATAGCGAACGGTGTTACTACAAATGCACTAGGTTTTATGTCATAAACACAAATATCTACTAGTGATGTAAAGGAACTCTTGATTAATAATACCAGTTTAGTCTCATTGAAGCAATTTCCATTAACGCAGGGTTGTCTGTCACTCGTGCGCTAACGGGACTTAACATGTGACTAGTTAAACGATTTGATATTTAGTGATGTAAACGATAATTTTAATTTAAATATAAATTGACAACTGTTTACTAATATCACGAATGTGTTGTTATTTTTTAATAGAAAATAAATGCTAAAAAAGGTTAGATTTGTTTGTTATGTTGTTAAGTGTTCAATTGAATAATATGATTTTTTTTACATTAAATATTTTTTACATAACAGACCCCGAATATCTCTTATATTCGGGGTCTGTTATTCCAAAAAAATACCTTCTCTTCAATACGAAATAATAATCCATCACTAGCGTCTAGGCAGAAATTGTTAATAGTGTTTAAGACATTAAAACATGTTAGTAATTCTCAAAGCAACAAATTATTAGAATTTTCTTCTAAAAGTAAACTGTGCTAGTAATGTAGGAAATATAAAAAAATATTGGCACAAATTGAGTATTCAGCTTTGATAAAGGAATTAGCATCCACACATTACAAGCAATGCACTAACATTATTAAATATTCATGTAGTACAATGAAATATAATATTAAGTTTTTCTCTATGTAGCATAGTCTCTGTTAGTTTCGTAAAATATGACTAAATAAAATTATATCATGTAACTTTGAAAGAAAGAAAACAACTCGTCATTACTATCAGTTTAGTCTCATCAAAGAAAGTCCCATTCCCGCAAATTTATCTGCGGTAGCGGGACTTGACAAGTGATTGGTTTAATTATTTAAATAATATTAGCGCATACCATACTGTAACATATGAACTAACAAACAAACTAGCAGCAAGAATGCTGTGGCCCCTCGCACTGTCAACAGTCAGCTGTATTTTGAATTCAAACTTAAGAAAAGCGTGTGCGACAATAGCGATAACTTAAGACTAGTTACTCTCCAAGTACTTACAGATTTTTATGTTTCTAACAGTGGGTATCTATGGCGATATGATTAAGATATATCGGCTGTTATTGTGAAATATTGGGAGGTCAGTACTCCAGAATATATTAACAACTAGTTCAACCTTCAAATTCAGTTCATTCTGTGAGTTGCTGAGGTACGATGCTAGCTGTTACGTAGGAAAACTTAAATTCAAATAAAACCGGTTGAACTAGTAGCCGACCGTAAATAATATTGCAAATAATAAACGCTGGGAAGAAGACCTATCGCGCGTGTATATAATCACTTTAGTGAATCACCAATATGAGTTGTTTTTCGTAGACTATTTGGGTAACTTGACCATGTTATATGAAAATTCATGAGAAATGACTTTAGGGACCGGCCACTATATCATTTGCAGCAAATGCAAATATGAATTATGAAAATCAAGTTTTATCTTTTGACTACTACAAGCACAAAATTAAGATTAAAAAAAACATAAAAATAAAAAAAAATCGATTCTGCTGTTTGGTCGTTTAGATCTTTTAAAAACTGCTCAACAGATTTTAATGCAGAGTCGCTATTTTTATAGTAAAAAGTATACAGTAATAGTTCCCAACAGTTATTTCGATACTGGCAACATTACGTGCTCTAGTTATCACCAGTCAAAAGTAAATCAATTCCTTTTTCTCCTACACCGCTTATGTTGCACACGCTTATCGAAAAGTTACAAATACATGTAAAATCTACATAACAAATCCAGTCTTTAGTCAAAAGACCAAATAGAGAAACTAATAATTGAACAAATTGACAGTACATGTAAGTAGATGAAAAATGTTTTAAATATAAAATAAAGCTGACTATGTTAGGTAGTTCTTAATTTGTATATATGTTTTATGGTATTCTTTTATAAATACAAGGTGACTTCGAAGATAGATAAGCTTAAACCATTTTTTGCCCGGTTCCTATATTTAACGAATAGTCATCGTGTAAAAATTTTCTTCAACCGACTACGAGTCGTAAATACCGTTCCTCAATTTATTTTTTATAGGAACGATTTTAGCTTACGCACCGTATAATATACTACTATTCGTACCTAGAACGGTTCGTTTTTCAAATATAGGAACTGGGCATTAATGATATATATCTAAATATGGAAAAGGGTTTTAAATAAATGTATTTTAAAGTTAGGTTCAGGTAATATGTGCTGTACATTGAAAAATCCTTTGAGCCAATAGTATTCCACATTACCAACAAATTAAAGTCCAAAAATCACCTTGTATTAAAAAAAAATCTGAAACACTTTCAAGTTTTCATGTATGATAGAATATGTATAAAGTAATAATGTTATATTTATCAATAACTCTAGTGATAACTCTATTGCCATATAAAGTGGTCCGACAAAACTAAGGCAGTTTATCATAGCTATGTTCAGTTAGTTCAACAAACAGCTCTACAACAACATTTTAAAGAATATTTATAATTTTAGTCCCATATATTATGTATAATTTACTTATAAATAATCATAATAATAATTTATTTTTAATAAACAGATTAATAACATGTTTAAAATTAATCACTGATGGCGCACTGTCGAAAAATCAGTTCAATTAAATAACGGGTTCAGTGGTTTTTGTTCAAAATGCTTATTATGCATTTTATGTAACATTGGCAATATAACAGAAAAATTATAATATTTGATCCTAATTCACTCAAAAGAATACTGAAACATTTAAATTTACAATCAAATTATCTATTTACAATAAAACATTAAACAATAATTAATAAATCAACGGAATGTAGGCAATACGGTACAAGAGGGCTGTTATGATACAAATTTTAAGTATAGTACAATAACCGCATATAGGACTCAATACTAACACTACATAAAATAATAGCAACCGCACAGTTTCCTTACCTCTAAAATACAATAGTTGTTGAGCTCTTATTTATCTATCACACTGTATTCCAGCCATTGGCAACGCTTGCTTCGATAGCAATAATGGCAATTCTCTATCGGCAATCAATCAATATATTAATATTCTCTAACCGACCAACGGCTGCTGATTGACATATACTTACTGTCAACTATATCAGTCTCAGTAAACAAATTTTTTTAATCTTTAAGTACAGATAGCAAACGTCGAAACGAACAATTTTTTTTTTATAATTTAGATGATTTTCTGTACGCTGCTCTATCATGCTTAAATAATAATAGTTGTAATATAATATTGGAAGATTATTATAACATTGACTAATAAATAGCATTTCCAATAATCAGATATGTTATAAATTCAAATGTGTACCACTTTTTTGCTGACTGTACCATTACAGATATATTTTAGACCACTGTTTTATTGTAAAGAATCAACCGTGGGTGTGGTCCAAAAGCCGTTCAAAAATTATTTCGGAATGACAATCAGACTTGTACGCTTTTAAGGATCACATTTAGCGACACGTTTATTGAACATGTCGGTGTTATCAATTCTAATCACAAACTGTCTCTACATGATTATACAGCACCTGTGTGATCTTGAATCACCGACTACGTCACTGGTGTTGCCAGAGAACCTGGGGACCGTGCCGGCGCTGGGAGAGAGAGTCAATGGATTCAACTGGACCGGCATGTCTTGCTTGGACACTTCAGACAGCGAGTTCAGGCTGTGGTTGTTCGTCGATGTAAGACTGCTTTCAACCGGGCTGCCGTTCGTTCTGATCTGAGATCGTTGCTTCTTCAAATCAGCCAGTGTGCCTAGAATACATGAAAATTATTACTATAAAATGTCTTGCTCTATAAACGTCTACATTCCTGCGAGATAAGCGTAGCGTAACATTGAATGTTTCTCAAGATTCATGTCTAAATCTGCATTGTGAAGCATTACTTTCACAAACATGTTAGTAAATATTATCTTTTGTGCTGATTTTACGCATTACGCAAACTGAATGTAGCTTATTAGCCGAATTACTAATTATAATAATTAAAATCACATTGAGAAAATTTTGAAAAATTATAAGAGAAATAGTGCAGTGTACACATGATAGAAAAAAATGTGATAGTTCAAAGATACGTGCACTCAACACAAAAACTATGACAAAATACCACATAAGGAACAGTAAAACAATCCACACTGTTAAGACTCATTTACTAGGAGTATGTATTAATTTCTCAATTATATCTAAGACCTTTATCGTAAATGCTGTGTATGTCTGTGAGTTTGGCTTAGTCTTTTTTTGTTAGAAAGGGTAGTTAAACTATATTCCTATACCTATACTATACCTATACTCGTATAGCTGTAATTCTAAAAATCCTTTCGTCCTTCAAAGAATTTTTGCACTCATTTGATTGTGAAAGGAAATTCGAAGTCATATGTGGGTATTTTCTATTTTACTTGTTTATTTTAACTATTAAATTCTTAACATTTACTTCATTTTACTATCAGATTTAAAGAATAATATCTCCGCATAAATGAGTCTTACTCTGCATGCAACTACAAAGAGAGACTGCTTGCCTCAATATGCATCCTCGAGAGCGTATCAATTCTGGAAACCGGCACACAGTCCCAACCTTCATTTATATATAAACCATCACTGTGCAAAACTGTTAGATTAACTTTACATATAAATTGTTATAAACAGTGCTATATATTACGTATGTATGTATATAGATGTGCTGTTACGGTCAATTTGAGTTCGTAAGGATGCATATAATTACCTGCGTTAATCATGACGGTGACATGAACATTGATTTTACCATTATTGTCTGTAGTGTAGGTTGCGGTGCCGCCTTCAGTGATCGCGATTTGGTTGGGGTTCACGATCACCTCATTCCTACCGTCTAGGGCGTCCTCGTTTTTGATGATGTCATTGTCCTGACCTTCAGGCGCTTTCCTGACGCCGTTCGGCACGTTTGCTCTTTCGTAGTGATTGGTTTGATCGTTAACAGCCTCATGTTTCGAGGCAGTTATTGCGCCGGGTGCGTAGTGCGACGCGGCGTTGACTCCGAATAGGGGGTTGGTGATCTTCTGTTGACCGAATGGTGCGATATCAGAGTTGTCACTCAGGTCGCTCGTTCGCATTGAGCTTCCTCCCCGTTGGTTGAATGAGTGTTTGGGCACCGCGTATTCTACATTTGAATCGTAACTCTGATTGGACGTTGTGGAGGTGTTCGATAGCCGTTTGTGAGATAACTCCGGTGGTAGGTTTGCGGTGTTCTGGTCATTTTCAACGCCATTTGATAGTCCCTGTAACACCATAAAAATAAATTAAAATATTAATTAGTCCAATTAAAACATTATATTCCATTCTTAACTGAGAATGAATATTAATGTTCAGGTCTGTACTAGTCGTAAGCGCGTTAATTTTTAAAAATATACCTTTAAAATATTGAGTACATATTGCTTATTATCTATTATATCTATCTTCTTATATTTATATCTTTTATTTCTGCCTCGTAAAAAAAAGATAAAAGATACAATGGGTAATACCATACTAAAATTTTCAATATGGGACACCTTCTATTTTTGTAATGTGGCTCGACACAGGTGTTAAGAAAATATGATAGCGTTATGTGATACAATCGAACCCAGCACATATCTAACCGCAAAGATACTTAATGGCAATAGTTGACATTCGAAATAGGAGAATATGAAGTAGAGAAATAAAATAGTAAATACTAATTGACTAACGCAAATTCATCTGCGCCTCTTTTCAACCATACTCGGCTCCTGTTGGTCTAACCGTAAAGTCAACTATACTATCTTAGACACGACAGAACACATTTGGAAAGAACAGCGTGAAAATCTGTTACGATAGTTTCGAAGTTTATCGTGAGTAGGTATATAATAGATATTCTGGTAACAGTATCGAAATACGTGAAATTTTAGAATGGTTGTCAGTACTCTACTGCCGACCATACTCAAAGTGCATCATCCAATATCTCTTTGAATCACACTGTATTAAAGGCTTTATAACTTTATGCGTACATTGCATTCTTATATCCGTCTGATATTAACATAGATATAAGGTAGTAGAGCCACGCTGATCTTAGCACGAACGGGCCAGCAAGACCGGGGCGGTACTATCGCACAGAAAAGCAACGTAAAATGATAGCGTTCGTGCTGTCGTGATTCGTTGGTGTGTGAGATCGGAGGCCTAATGATACAGAAGCATCACTAGGCCGCCATGGTATGGATTACCATGCTGCATTGTTGCATTCGCAATGAGTATGGTGGCCACTCTTGGATTCTGTATATGCTTTCCATCAGGCAGAGTAAAGTAATTAGGACAGGGTCATACATAAAAAAAACCTACAGTATTAAAGATAGATATAACACTATGATACACTTTATAATGTCTCCGTCATAATCTTAATGACCCTTATATCGTTTGAAGCCAACACTAGTGAAAATAGTTCCTGAGGCGTCGCTAAAAACGACTCAATTACGTTTTAAACTTGCTTTATATAGAGAAAATTCAACTAAGGTCATTTGAACTAAAAACATCTACCTTTCAGTTATATCGTCTTATTATATATATTTAACCAACTTATCGCTACGAGTTGCATCAAAGCAAAATTAACAATCTGTCGTTAATAAAGTTGTCAGAATGTACATATCAAGATTGAAATACTTAACCCTTAAGCTTCTAAAGGATATGGAAATTCCATATAACTTAAGGAACCAAATATGTCAAATTGTAAGGGTTACCCTTTAGTCAATGCGTGAATAAGTTTTAATTAAGCAGATTCTCTTACTATAGTTTTCTGTGTCGCCATAGACAACTCAGTCGCCAATGTTATCATTCATCTAAGTATGTACATAGATAGATTGCAACATGAAATAGAAATAAAATTCGTACCCTGTAGCGAAGTCCTAAAACAAGCGGCTCTTTGCGCATACGACGCAAGTTATCATTAGTCAAAAACATAATATCCAAAGACATGATATGATTACAATCTGTAGTCAACAACACACAACACATTTAGAACTATCACTGTAGCACATAATAAAATCCTTTGAATGCACAATGGTCAACACTTTATGAGCACATAAAGGAAGAATTGAAGTTCGTAGGAAGATATCAAAATGCATCGTCGAAAAGAAATAAATGAATGGACAACGCACGGTGCGTGTTTGCGAGCTGAGCACAAAGACTGAAGGCGCATGCGAAGGCGGCCAGTGGCCAACGGTGAGGGAAATCGAGGAAAACTTAGCGAATTGTCGCGTGTCAATCAAAGCTACTAGCGGAACAGGGTACTTCAATTCCTGATCGCTGACAGCAGACATTTAACGCTCCAGATTTCTTGGATTATAAAAAAAAAAAACAATCTAGTTTATTAACACTTGAAAGCACTATAAGACTTAAAGTGATTAGAGAGTAAACACAGTTTTGCACCAATAGATTCAACCCATTTTCAGTCATTACATTTAATAGATTCTGGCGAGCTATTACCAGATGAGTAGCGAGACGTGAGTGCTAATCAATCGCTCTAGAAAATTTCAAACTAGAGAGTAACTAGTAATTAATATTTATTCGTGTGCATCACGTAAAGTCTAACGACAATGACTAGTTCATTCACGCAGATTGATTTAGAAAAAAAGGAAAACATAGATCAATCAAACCTACAAGTCTGATTTATAGTTATACGTTCTTAGTTGATGTTGTCAACTCCTTTAAGATAGGAAAATTAAAATACAATAAATAATATAAACGGAATGAGCAAGACAAGTTTCCAAGACTATAGTTGGGTTTGATTGCCCAAGAAAAACGGCTTTTCAAATAATTCAATCATTACTATAATTTTGTATAGCATAAAGATAATTTAAATCATAATTGACTCAGTAGGTTCTTCCATGGCTTGACTTGGCTTTGAGTACACCATGTGGGGGAACGGATATCATGTTCCACCCAACACAAAAGGAGGATCCTCCGACCAGGCGAGGTAATCATGCCTGGCGGGCTACTGCCCAACAGTTGATGTTGGGATGTTGTATATATGATAATCGGCGCGGGAACTTTATTTGCGCGATTCAGGATTGGTAGTTACACCGTGTAGTGTAGTTTGTAGGTACAGTGCGTTACTTCGTAGTTCAGTGTATCTTCGGTAGATGGCGCTGTATGTGTAGGTCGCCACACACCATATAAGCAGCGGTTTAAGTAATTAGAAACTTTTCTAACAAAGAATTTGTTCGTATAACTGCAAAACGGCGCACGTTTTCTATGAATTTGACGTAGTCACAAACGTGGTCAATATGTGTACATAATGTAAATAATAAATTATACATGTCCAGCTAATTGCTGGCGTGTCGAGACGCAGAAAGCAGAGAAAGTATAAAACACGGGGAACGTAAAAACAACGGTCCCGTTTAAATCGTTCACTTTGTTAATTTCCATGAGAATCAACTAGCCATAATTCATTATCTTTTTTTAGATCCATCACAGTATTCACATTTTTTCACACATGTGCCAATGTCGCACTTGAAACATAATTTTTGTTGCATGCATTTAAAAACAGAACTATAGGTAAAGTAGACAAAAATATTTTCAAACGTGTTTCGTGATAAGATATAAAATCAAATTATTTCGGGCAAGAGCTTTTTTTTTATTAAAAGTTTAAAAAAAAACAGTTCAAAAAACAAAATGGAAATTAACAACTGACGAATGAGATAGAGCGAAGTCAAGATATGGCACAGTACTGCAGAAGAATGGCACGAAGCAACTACCAATTAACCCTAAGCACACAGGGGATAATTTCGAATTTACCTTTTAGATAAATATGCTGATAAAATCTGAATCAAAAGATCGACCATAACAGCTATTAATAGGTCAGAGAACCTTTTTTTTTACGATTTTACATTTTTTTGCACAACTACTCGTCCATCGCTCTCGAATTAAATTTTCCCCCACAAGACAGTGATAGTCTAGGATTGATTAAAAACATTGATTGTTGATAGATAGTGCAAAGATCTTAGATAAGAGTATTGAGTGCGGCTTTCGGTTTCGAAACAGACAGAGTTGATCGTCTTAAATGCCAATTATTCAAAATTAGCCCACCTTAAAAGATAGATATATGTATTTGCGGATTTTTTTTTTCAACTTTTAAATGGGCATAATTTTTTCTTACAATGTTTTTGTGAAACTGTGATGCTCTCAAAAGGAATAATTTTCGCCCGTTTTGCAACATTTTTTTTGATACTCCGCTCCTTTTGGTCGTAGCGTGATGCCATATAGCATTTGGCCTACTTCGATAACTGGACTAACTAACAATGAAAGAATTGTTTAAATCGGACCAGTACTTTCAAGATTAATGCGTTCACCAACTAACTCTTCAGCTTTAAAATATTGGTATAGATGAATATATATAAAATAAATTCATGGTTATCTATAACAAGAACTAACTTTCCTCTATACTAATTATATAGCTCATAACTCATTGAACTGACCTGTAGAAAATATTCTAGGCCACTCTGATGGAATAATCAGTTAAAAAACTTTACACGCAAATACAGTTATGGTATAATTATAAACGATTTCCAATTATTCGCAGGCTTGGCGTGAGATTGCTCTTCATCTTGTTCAGTTTTTATTTTTTTATTTTAGTATTATTGGATACATGCTCAGTCATGCGGCTAGCTGATAAAATCATATCTATCAATAGAAAAGCATAATAGTTCTGTTTTTATGGTCTCTAACACGTGTATGTTTCCCTGACAACATTTGTGCCTAAATAAGGTGTAAAGGGCTTATACCCAACGGCCACTACTTATACTGCCTCTACTGGTAGTCAAATATAGAAAAGACCCAACGGTCTTTTCTATATTAAAAAAATAAAAAAAATGTCCCAACGACCACCAATAGCCCATGAAATTAAAAGTTGTAGTCACAAATTTGGATATTCAGAAAAGACAAATCGGTTATAATTATCATACACTATTAGACGCAAAATATACACTAGTTATAGAAACAAATGAAAAACTTTTTAAAGATCAAAACAAAAATTGTGTGGATATAATTCGTTACGCGACGCGAAAGACTTCGTGAAACGCTTGGATAACAGATGAAGTTATTAAAAATATAAACCACATACAGACATGTAAGTGAAATCTATTTTGAACTGAGATTACACTATACATATATATTATACACCTTGAGCGCGTTATAAATTACAACAATGTAGAAACGCAAAGATCAGATCCGTGTGTGTTACGCCACATACCTTCTGCTAATACGAACGTAAACATGTACATTACTGTTTCCTATCTAATTGGTGGGCAATTAAGCAATGCAAGTTGCAGATAGTGTAAGAACAGTTTGTAGTACGTGGTCTATATACACAAGACTAACTACTTATATGCATTCATGTAATTAGAATAAGTTGATTTAATCTCAGGTATTGCAAGATAAATGCAGAATTTTCAAACATCTAAACTGCAAAGCAATCTAAATCGAAGAGTCGCGAACTTGCAACGGTTTTGCAAGAATGTGTACAACTTGCGGGTGTAAACTCGCGTTTGCTTATTATGTATAAACATCTTAAAAAATAGCCCACTTGTAAACTTAATAATAATAATAAATTAAAACAATCCGTTGAGTCTTGATATGACAATTAATAATAACGAAATAAAAAGCCGGATACGTTAACAAAAACAATAAACATAAATTGTATACATGTACATCTAGACTAACATTATAATGCTGAAGAGTTTGTTTGAACGCGCTAATCTCAGGAACCGCTGGTCCGATTTGAAAAATTACTTCAGTGTTGGATAGTCCATTTATCGAGGAAGGCTATAGGCTATATATCATCAAGCTAATACTAATAGGAGCGGAGCACCAATGATGAATGTTTCAAAATCGGGAGAAAAATTACACGCTACGGGCAATGGAAGACGTAAACGAGGTAGCGAGGGTCAGTTAGTATTATTATATCTTTGTGGACCATCATTTAAAATCCTTTACTTTAGTACACAGTACACATGGTTATGAAAAAAATGTACAGCCTTTTTTAGTCACAAACCTTATGACAATTGAGTTACCAAGGCGAAAGTAACGATAGGTACTAAATTGAATGAATTACAACATTCATCCAACCATTTATAAGACACGAGATAATAAAGAATATTACATACATACATACATACAACCGGAATACATTTAAAAATACAAAATATAGCTACGATTTATTTTTTAATATGCCAAATTCATTTTAAGGCATAAAAATAAGACTTTACACAAGAGATATAAAACCGCGATAACCTCAAAATTCATCCGCGTATTATAATACGCAACACGTTTATTATAAGAGAGAACAATTTGTTTATAACCGGTTCATCCATTTTATAATTGCAATATGTTTATTTATTAAGTGTAAAGCTAATACGTATATTACAATTATAACAATTAATGTAATTATACAGTGTGAAAAATACATGTAAGACATCCGTGATATGATTTCATTTATCTGATGTTAGTGTTACAAATTGTTTTGATAAAATTTGTAAATTTAATTTTATAATTAATTTGGTAATTGCACGCGAAACATTTTTATAGCTGTGACGCAGAACTATGAAGACAATTTGATATATATATAGTTTTTTTTTCGACTTCAATTAATCAACCTTATTATTTTTATTTTTTTATTATATAGCGGGCAAACGAGCAGACGTATCGCCTGATGGTAAGCGATTACTGCCGCCCATGGACACCTGTATCACCAGAGGCATTACAAGTGCGTTGCCGGCCTTTTAGGCAGGAGTACCTACGCTCTTTTCATTTTTCAAAGTAAACAGGTATGTCTAAAATGGATAAGTTGCTGCTTTCTCTGCATCACCCAATAGATGACTGATAGACCATGTCTTAAGTGTAAGTTCACTAATGCAATGCACCAAATGTGCGTCTATACTAATATTGTAAAGCTAAAGAGTTTGTTTGTTTGAACGCGCTAAACTCAGGAACCGTTGGTCCGATTTAAAAAAAATCTTTCAGTGTTTGATAGTACATTTATCGAGGAAGGCTATAGGCTATATATCATCACGCTAATACTAATAGGAGCGGAACACCAATGAAGAATGTTTCAAAAACGTGGGAAAAATTTCACAGAAGACGCAAACGTACTCCTAGACTAAGTTCAACTATATTTACCTCTATTGCTCGAATTTTTTACTTGAAATAAAATACTTTGTACGTATAAATATTTCGTATAATCACGTTTTGTAACCATTTACAATTTACTAAAATAATATTAGATTATCTTGTTTTTGTTTAGTAAAATATGCAGTTTAGCTATTATTATACAAGTCTGTATCGTATTTTTGAATGGAATGTAAGCATTTCAAGTAACCTTATAAATACCTACTCCTTTTTTGTAATATCACAATAAATGTTTTCCTTAGCAAAATTTGATATTTCGGATTTCGCATATCTGGCAGACAACGCCATCTAGTCTCAGTTAAGCTTGTATTATGGGTACTAGATAACTGATATAAATACGTAGGTACTTTTTTTTTGTAAATACTTACATATTATACATAGAAAACATCCAAATTCCGAAACAATATTGAAAATCTTACAAAAATTTGGTCCGACCCGAGAATTGAACCTAAGACCTCAAGCACAGCAGTCGCATACGCTATCACAACGCCACCGAGACAGTCCGATGTCTCGAAGACTAGATTATTCATTTTTCGTCTTACAATAAATGTAGACACTAAGTTTAATATTGCATTTGTAAGATTAAACAAACGGTACCAGTTATGAAATATACTTGAAACTGCATACAACACACCGTGTCGCGACAGTAAGTTTCCCTTTCACATCTAGCTACCGGAGTTTTTGGGTTCCGCGAGGTTATCATCATAGATTAAGTTTTCTATACATCATCATCTTCCTAGCCTTTATTATTCCCAATATTATTTGGGGTCGGCTACCAGTTCAACCGATTTTACCTGAATCTCAGTTTTTACACAGAGCGACTGGCATCTGACCTGCGCAACCCTGAGGGCGAACTGAATTCGAAGGTTGAACTAGTTGTCAGTATATTTGAGGGCACTGACTTCCCAATAACGATTGCCATAGCTGTTCATGACAACCGGGACCGACGGCTTAACGTGCCCTCCGAAGCACGGGCGGGAAACACCGCCATCTTCCATACTCCGGGCTGCTATTAAGAATTTCCTGTAGGAAAAACCCAACAGCAGTCCGACCCGGGAATTGAACCCGAGACCTCTTGATCTGCAGTCGCTTACGCTAACCACTAGACCAACGAGGCAGTTTTCTATACATAAAATATGAAATATACAAAGAGGGAATTAATCTTACAATAATAGAATTTCCTAAGACGATCATCACATTTCAATTCTTTTAAAGTTTAGGACTTTACTTTGAACAATGTGTGTGTACCTGTAATAAGCATGCATACTAGAAAATATTATTGTATAATTATTTTAAAAGTGTATCGTATGTGTGCTGTTGGTATACCTAAATAAATAAATAAATGTGTGTACCTATGTGTTATACTAATAAGCCTGCTCCCTGAATAATCTTTTATGAATGTCACGTAGTGCAAAAGATCTAAGCTTTCACTAAAACAGACTCCATTTGATATTATGTAAAGATTTGTCTTATATTTCCTAGAAGCTGTTAGCTTCCAACCTTTGCTGTAGCACATTATAGTTGTGTTTATGATAAACGAGAAACAAAAAAGACGTGCTAAATAGATTGAATCAATCTTTGAAACGATTTTTTGTCAAATTTCAGGACAACGGGTATAAAAATTTTTAAGTGTATAAAAATCTGCGTTCCATCTTATATATAAAATTCTCGTGTCACAATGTTAGTTACCATACTCCTCCAAAACGGCTGGACCGTTTTTCATGAAATTTTGTGAGCATTTTAGGCAGGTCTGAGAATCGGCCAACGTCTATTTTTCATACCTCAAAATGATAAGTGACCCGCCCCTAATTTCTTTTTTTAATATAGTCGGGTCAGCTAGTTTTTATATACTTAATTAAATAAATATTTCGGACATCTAACACACAACGCCATCTAGACCCAAGCTTAGCAGAGCTTGTGTTATGGGTACTAGACAACTGATATAAATACATAGAAACTTTTTTTTTGTAAATACATAGGTACATATTATACATAGAAAACACCCAAACTCCAAAACAAATATTTGGTCCGACCCAGGATTCGAACCCGAGACCTCAAGCACAGCAGTCGCATTCACTACCATTGCGCCACCGAGGCAGTCAAATTAAGTAAACATATTCATTTAAGATCTAAGAACTGAGGTACTGTGACATTTTTACGTGACTCATCATTAATATATGAATGAATGATGAAAAACGAAAAAAAAAAGCTTTATAAGTACGGAACTGTAGTGCAATACATAAAAACACGACTATAAAATTATTTCTAAAACACGACTATACATTTTATTTCAACAAGTTAAACGAATAACTAACGTGGTTTTTCTTATTTTTCCCTCGTGAAAGTTGAAAGTAGAATACTAATTCGGTAAGACAATGACGTGGCTTATTTAAATTGTATTTAGCACGAGATCAACACTTCTTATGATAATAATGACAGCATTCCTTCAACACTCGGTTGCGCGGCAAATGGTTTTTGTGCGCCAAATGACGCGTAACTATGTACAGGGTGTCTCAAAAGAAATTTTATATTTGTTTAGCTTACTGCGTGAACGCTGCGTACTTGAGGGGTGCGGGGGTTATGTCAATTGGTAGCTTGGCTCTTGGGGATTCAGTCGCTATGGAGCATTTCTCGGGAGCAGACCGCGCGTTGTGCGTGCGAGAGTTTTACAAGAACGGTGATTCGACAACTGTCGCGCGTAGAAAATTCTGCAGTATTCGAGGTTTTCGCCACTTAAATGATGCGCCAAGCCTTCCTCTCATTCGACATTGGGTTAAAAAGTTTGAAGAGACTGGATCAACGCTGGATAAATCAAAATCCGGGCGACCTAGGTCATCAAGAACGGTAGAAAACGTGGAGAGTGTTAATCAATCTGTACGTGACGACCCGAGCCTTTCAATTCGGAAGCGCGCGAGTGCTTTAAATGTGCATAGATCATCATTACATCGCATTATGCACAAAGATCTAAAGCTGCACCCCTACAAAATTCAATTGGTGCAAGAATTAAAGCCCCAAGATGCCGGTCAGAGGCTTAATTTCGTAAATCAGATGATTGAGCGATTTTCAACGTTTACCAACATTTTGTTTTCGGATGAAGCTCATTTTCATCTTAATGGCCACGTAAATAAGCAAAACTGCCGCTACTGGAGTTCAGCCAATCCGAAACGCAAACATCAGAAACCCCTACACTCGCCTAAAGTGACCGTATGGGCTGCCATGTCGGCGCGAGGAATTATCGGCCCTTACTTTTTTGAAGACGAAATGGGGCGTACAGTTACAGTGAATTCAGAGCGTTATGTGGAGATGTTAGACAACTTCTTGGTACCTGAACTGCAAAACTTTCCTGGCTATAACCAAAGAACATGGTTTCAACAGGACGGAGCAACTTCACACACGTCCAATATATCTCTGCCACGTGTTCGTGAAATTTTCTCAGGAAAATTGATCTCCCGGAGAGGTGACATAAATTGGCCTCCACGTAGCCCAGATTTAACCCCTATGGACTTTTTCCTATGGGGTTATCTTAAATCTAAAGTTTACGCCAATAAACCAACTTCACTGGCGCATTTGAAAGAAAATATCCGTCACGAAATGGCAGCCATCCCTCACTCCACCTGTCGAGCAGTCATAAGTAATTTTACTGTTCGATTAAATGAGTGCCAACAACGTGAGGGTTTACATTTAGACGATATTATTTTTAAGAAATGAATTCCCAAAAAGTGTATTTTAACAATAAATAAACATTTTTTCTATATACCGCTTCCTTTTTTTTTAATCAATCCACTAAATATGAAATTTCTTTTGAGACACTTTGTATAATATGTAATACCGGTGTGAGGGTCTATAATTCAACATTACCTATATTGGTTTTTAATGAGACAGGGACATAGCGGTGTTCCTGAAATCTGAATAATTCCATTTTTCTGAGGGGGTTTAAACCGTATTTATATAATTATAAAATTTTGATGCTTCTTAATAGAAGAACCAAAATTTTTGTAAGGAATTATTATGATTGTCAGTTCATAGACTATTTCTTGAATTTCCAAAATTAACGTAGTCTTTTCTGGGTTTATCGTAAATAGCACATGTGCTTTAGAAGAACCCAGTATCATGTAGTATGGTGTTTTAAATTTTGTATGAAAGGGAGTAGGTGCATTGCCTATCTTTAGACACAGAAACTGCTGGCTTTCTTAGTTTTATGCCACAAATTAAAAATGAGAGCGTTGTAGTATTGTAATTTATAACATGTAAACTTTCTGTTTATACCTTCTTAAACATGGCGGGAATAGTCAGTAATTATTTTTTTTTGAAGTTATACTTCTTTTGGCGCGATGGAGAAAAATGATGAAAGTGAATTTTTACGATGCGCGCGCACACCGACACCTGAATTCTACATCGTGAAGTTAGTTCTAGGTGGCATGAAAATCGATAGCTATGTTCAAGTTGTATATTCTAGTATTTTTATATTTAGAACACGTGTTTCGTAACAGTACAATTAAACAGTGTGAATAAATAAATATTATTTCTTTAAATAAAATCTTTTTGATTAATTTTAATATTTATCGTTAATCACTACTGCATTTTGCATTGCATTTTGCATACGCCAAAGAAGTATAACTTCTAACGCGTGTACAAAGGTACACACACTCATATTTTTTATGCTTGTATGAATATTTCTTTGACAGTTTATCTGTACTTGAAACGATTTGAGTAATGATGGCGTTTGAAGTGTAATTAGATTGACTTAATTATAAAAAAATAACTGCATATTTAGATTATTAGATATTTAAGTTGTTAAATATATATTTTAACGCAGTCAGTAGCGTTGTTTGTTGTTTTAAAATATAATTATTGGTACAAAGGCGGCCCTAACAATCATCATAATACCTATAGCATGACATAATGAATTTTATAATAATATTATGAGGCATATAAACACACATCAGCTTTCTTATAGAATGAATTAATCAAAATTTTAGTAAGCATATATATATGAACAATTCTTACAAATAAGATTAATTAAACAAAATTCTTATGGTATACTACCGTCACGACACGTGAACACAAAGAATTTTTATTGCCTTCATTACAAATGAAAATTTACAAGTAGTAATTTAGTGGTAAATTATAATAGTACAACATTCTTCTTGATTAAAAAAAAACATTATGAGTGCGTGTGTGTATTAAGCGTAGCTAAAGTTAAAATGGTGTATTATATAATATTCTTTCATGTTTTGATAATAATATTTTTATGGATTGAGTACCTAAACAATATTACTACAGCCGGTAGCAAGCGACATCTATAGTGGTCTAGTGGTTTAAGTGGTCGCCACGCCACTTTCTACTGCGCTAAATGTTGTGGGTTCAAATCCTACGTAGGACAACACTTTGTGTGATCCGCAAATTGTTGTTCTGAGTCTGGATGTTCTTTGTGTCCGTTTCATGTATGTTTGTAAAGTCCCCCGTGACACAGGATGTATATTCCTAATGCGGGACTTGTCTTTTTTAACAAATAAAATAAAAATAAAAATAAATAAATGTTTGAATGAATTTGGTGCCTCAAAGATTTGTCCTTTTCATGTAAAGCAAGTAAAATGTATAGGTAATATCTCAGATACCATGACTATGTGGCATACAAATAATCGAAGTTCATTTTACTCACAAATTATTTTCTGAAAATATGGGCTGGAGGAAGGAAATATACATTACTACTGCAAGTCAATTAAAATTTATTTATTTTTTAACATCTTCCTATCTATTTTTCGAAGATTGTCGGTGGTAAAATAAAATAAATATTTCGGACATCTTACACACTACGCCATCTAGTCCCAAGCTAAGTACAGCTTGTGTTATGGGTACTAGACAACTGATATAAATACATTTATACGTTTTTTTCTGTAAATACATATAAATGGAATGCATTGTATTTTAAGTTAAATGTAATATTTTAGCCTAGCCATTATTCCTAAATAAGATTAAAACGGAAATATGGCTAGGTTAAAAATAATAAAATGGGAGGACCATTAGATACAGCGTATTATGTTATTTTTAAAAGATACTAAATATTTTCAGCATTTTTTTTTATTTCACTGCACAGAGGGCAAACGAGCAGACCTATCACCTGATGGTAAGCGATTACCGCTGCCCATGGACACCCGCAACACCAAAAGCGTCACAAGTGCGTTGCCGACCTTTAGGGGATAGGGAGAGGGGTTGGGGTATGAGCCTCCGTTATCCTCACTCACTCGGTGAAACACACTATTCACACCGGTTTTCTGTGAGGCCGTGGTGTCACTCCGGTCGAGCCGGCCCATTCATGACGAAGCGTGGCTCTCCCACGGAAGACAATTTAATACTACAGTAACTTTTTGTCTTGTCTGAGGGCTGATTCAATACAATCATGTTGTTATTAATCATTGGATCAATAACAATTATGGGGATAAATCGACGGCAAGCCAAAACAAACTGGTACTAAAATTTGGTGCTTGATTCACAATTTACCGTGCATGCATCCCTTGTCATTCTCTTGTTAATTTTTCAGGGTAACGTTTTATTGCGAAACAGATAAACTCTAAAACAGCGTGTATCTAACGACATAATGTATTTTTATCATTCTATCATAAAAATACATTCTGCCCATTCTATAACAGATCTAAAGCGGTTTTTTGTTTAAATATGGAGTCTTGTTTTTATAATAGCAAATAGCTAAAAAAAGGTAAGGTCGCTAAAGGAGCATTTCTTAATCTTTTTAGTGGTTAAGCAGTTAGAGTCGAGAAGAATATATCTGGGGCTTTTTGAATTTATATTTTTTATGGTATTGGTTGCAAAACGAGCAGACGCATCGCCTGATGGTAGGCGATTACCGCCGCCCATGGACATCCGCAACACCAGAGGCGTAATGCTAGTACGGTATGATTGTAATATATATATAGCAAAGGCACACACAATGTTAAAATGTAGTGTACTTTACATTTTGCCACATGTATACAAAAAAAAAATGATGACCACTAAATGACGGCCAACATAAGCCTGCGATGATGGAAATTGACTGCAGCCGCCCATGAACGCCTGCTACTCGATCACAAGCGTGTTGCTGACCTTTGGGGAAGGAGTACACTCTTTTCTTGAAGATGTGGAGGAACGGGTATCATGTCCCTTCAACACAAAGGCAGGATATCCTTTGACCAGACGAGATGATCAAGTTTGGCGGGCCGTGGCCGAACGAATGATTTTAGGAGCTTGTAATCATGCTAATTGTCGCGAGAATTTTCATAGCGCGATACAAGATTGGTTACTATGTAGTTCGGTATGTTTGCGGTAGATGGCGGTGTAGGGTGTTTTTTTTTTTTGCGCGGTATGTGAAAGTTGCCACACAGATTTGAAGGTAGTTTCGGTTCTAGAATACCAAGGACAATAAACAGCTTGCAGGAAAGGAGGTAAATATAAATAAGTATTATAGTTATACCTGCATATCATCATCGACAGTGGAGTCGAAGGTCTCCCGTAGCCTGGCCTCGCCTCGTACGTCTGCCTTCGCTGTCAGCTGCTTCTCACGCAGAGATGTGCGTCGGACCGATCTCACCCTGGGTAACATAATATTCTCATATACTACTTATTTTAATATTTCTACCATTACATTCTATTGAAAAACAGTTATGGGTATTGTATTAAGAATAAAAAAAACTCAACAATTATGAAACAAATCATCGGTGATCTCGACGGTCTTGTATTACATTTAATTTAATTAAACATTATAAACACTTTAAATAAACATAACATAAACATAAACATTTTAAATTAATTTTAAATTTAAAATGTTGTATTTATCTTTCCCACTTGTGGTTTATGAAAGTAAATGTAATAATAAAATAGCCTTCCTCGATGAATGAACTAACAGTGTTTTTTTTTCAAATCGGTCTTGTAGTTCCTTAGATTAGCGAGTTCATAGCGCATATATATGTATTAGCAAAATACTAAAAATGTATCTGAGTGGCGTGAGCCTGTGGGAGTCTTATGTCCAGCGGTGGACTGCGAAAGGTTGACGATGGTGCATTACCTGCTAGTGCTGGCCGTAGATGAAGAGCGTCGGGCAGTCCTGAGGCGGTCCGCTGCAGCGTGTTTACGCAACTCCTCCTGGTCAGCCGCCAATCGAAGGATGCGAGCTCGCACCTCACCCTCCTCGCAGATGTCTAGAGGACATTATTATCATTTAGTATAATCACACGGAGTAATCAATCACGAAAGAAGAATAACAATAGGGACCGATTTTAAATTACTATAATATATTGTATACTATATAGCCTCAATCCTATATAGTATACAATATTCGATTTGGGACAAATGGGGGGCAAATTCAGAGACCTATGTCTACTAGTAGAGTTGCGATAGGTTAACGATGATGATAATATCACAATATTAAGGTTTAAAAAAAAATAACATCATGCTCGCGGTACGACAATAACCGCGAGCAATGCCACGAGGCGAAGCTAGTATCTTTATAAATTGTAGCCTATGTATTATTCTAATGTATAAGCTATACTATCGTAAAGTTTCATCAAAATCCATTCAGTGGTTTTTGCGTGAAAGAGCAACAAACATACTCACTTACATACTCACAAACTTTCGAGTTTATAATATTAGTAGGATGATAATTTTAATGAAAAGTTGAATACAATATTATAATGAATTGGGACAAACATTGAATTTAAATAACAAAGTAAATAATTTTAACATTGTTTAAAAATTATTCTCAAGTACAATGTTCCTGGTACCTACACACATTTGCTAATTATCATGTTTATACATGTGGGGAAAGCGTAGAAGATTTATGTAGGTACATTAAAATTAATTTGATGCTAAAATGCAGGCCATATAAGTTTGTAGTGCGTACATCTAACGATGTTTAAGAAGTATTATAAAAAGCGAGAAGTATAGAGTAAAGCAATTATAGTAGCTGATGGAACGTAGATATTTTTAAACATAATAATTTTTTTTAAATATCCATTGAAGAAAAATAAACTTTTTTTTTTTTTTTTTTACTTTTTGTCGTCTTTTACGACTTATTTATAAATTTTACGTATAATATGGGTTATTAAAGTCATAAAGCATCTTATTATACACGTAAAAATCAAACAATAGTAATAATAAGACTTACATATTTCAAAATATCTAAGCTGACAACCGAAAATCGGGAATATTTTGTAAAAAAAAACAATGAAGTTCAAATATGTCAAAAACGGTTAGATTTATGATAGTGTGTTTCATATTAAAACAGTCAAAACGTTGTTAACTACACGCCCTTAACGGGAATAGGTCGATTTAACCAGTAACTCTGTATAAGGCTCGAGAGATAAATAAATAATAATAATAAATATTTCGGACATCTAACACAAAACGTCATCTAGTTCCAAGCTAAGCAGAGCTTGTTTTATGTATACTATATACTAAACAACTGATATAAATACTTATATACTTTTTTTTGTAAATACATACATATTATACATAGAAAACACCCAAACTCCAAAACAAATATTTGCAGATCATACAAACATTTGGTACGACCTGGGAATCGAACCCAAGACCTCAAGTTTAGCAGTCGCATACGCTACCACTCCGTCACCGAGATAAACAAACCCAAGTGATATGCCAGGGAAGTTTTCACTATCGTTATCCTTAATAAGGGTTGTTCTCTTTAATTAGGGTTCCGTATCTAAATACTCAATTACTAAGACTCCGCTGTCCGTTCGTCCGTATGTCTGTCTGTCACAAGGCCGTGTCATGAACCGTAAAGCAATAGCTAGATAGTTGCGCAAGCCTGAGGGTGACATATGAGGCCATCTGTCACCCTAGCAGAAGCAGGCTCAGGGGTAGCCCCCATTAACCCAAAAGTGATTTGGTTTCCGTTTTTTGCTCGATATTTAAACCGGCAATAGACGAATGAAATGTATAGTTAAAGGTGAAGATTCCTACGTGAGTTAGTCCGACTCGCACTTAACCGATTTTACTAATAATATTCCACTGCATCACTTAGGTAGTCAAACGTAAATAACGAATATTGTATTATTATAAGTAAAATAAAACGATAGTAGGAAATTCATAAAAAGTCTTATTAGTGCCTTGAAATTTTCGATGAAAAAGTGTGAATGTGTGCCATTCTAATTTTTTATTTTATTTTTTTATTATATAGGGGGCAAACGAGCAGACGTATCACCTGATGGTAAGCGATTACCGCCGCCCATGGACACCCGCAACACCAGAGGCGTCACAAGTGCGTTGCCGGCCTTTTAGGAAGGAGTACGCTCTTTTCTTGAAGGTTTGAAGGTCCTATTGGTCCGGGAACACCGCAGGCGACAGCTCATTCCACAGTTTTGCTGTGCGTGGCAGAAAATTTCGGGAAAATCGCACAGTTGTGGACTGCCAACCATCTAGATGATGGGGATGAAATTTCTGTCATGTAGGACGATGGCGGAAAGATGCGGCAGGTATCAATCCGAAAAATTCCTCGGTGCACTCCCCATGGTAAATGCGGTAGAAGATGCACGATGAAGCCACATCTCTACGCAGCGCCAGAGAGTCTAGCCGAATTGAAAGATCCCGGCAATCGACGATACGAGTCGCCCTCCGCTGAATGCGGTCCAGAGGGAGGAGCTGGTATTGGGGTGCCCCTGCCCGAAGATGAGGACAGTATTCCATGTGAGGCCGAACCTGCGCTTTGTAAAGCCGAAGGCGGTGGGCCGGAGTGAAATACCGCCTAGAACAAATAACAATTTCTGTGCAAAGACTGGCCATTGCCATACAACGCGGCAATGCTACTAGCTTAATGGGCACCTTTCCACCGGAGGCGATCCGGGATGGGTTAAATGGCGACCTCTAAGTGATTGTGCTGTCTTTTCCCTTTAATTATGTACTGTTAGAGTTAATTCACAATTAATTTAAGAAAAATAAAAAGAATATTATACCTACTCCCGATGGTCGACACATGTTGAAATACATTCTTAGGTACATAGTATATTCTACCAAATTCTCCGACCACTCTCTTTCTGTCCAAGCTGCTCGACTGTGGAACGCCCTACCAGTCGCAATAAGACGCGCACCAACAATAACTGCCTTCAAGAGACTAGTAAGGGAGCATTACCTGGAGGACTTCTAGGTCACATAACCTATGCTTTTTCGCGCTTAGTCATTAGATTACCTTATCCCATAGAAGTGTGTTAATAGTAGTTTCATTTGTCATTAGGCATTTCACTCACACTCACTCTTCTAAGTTTCTATTTAATAATCCTCATTTTATATAACTTCCACCCTATATATCGTGTATATTGCTTTAATTTTTCCTTTAAATATAATATTAATGCACCAGACACAACCCTCTACTTTCCCTATTCCGTTTTGTCTCCATCCTAAGGTTGCCTGTAAGAGATTGCCTCCGGGCGATAAGGCCGCCAATTGTGCCTACTTATCTTAAATTAAGACCTTTGTAATTTACCTGGTGTACAATAAAGACATTATTATTATTATTATTATAGTATGGCTTTAGCAAAGATTAACCTTTAATAATGCTATAGGATGAAATTTAATTTTTGTTAGAGTTTAATTTCTTTGATTAATTTAAGAAAGAAAAAAAACCTCAAATATATTTAGCACGAATGTGAAATAAAGTTAGCGCAATCAAGCAAAAACCTAATATGTTATTTATTCATAGTGCATCTTCACAAATAATTAGAAATGAGCGTTTGAGAACAGTAGGTTGGCAGTTTTGTTCTTCAAATAGAAATAAATAAAATAAGAATATAATATTTTACTTTGTTACCTGCTGGCCTCTCGTCATGCTTATTCCTTACGTTGAGATCAGCTCCATATTGTACTAATAACTCCAGCACCTCTAGCTGTAACAAAATAATTTCATAGAAAACATCTCTCTAAGAGGGAATTTAACTATTTTAAGTCTATAACTTACATAACAAGGGCCTTATTTCTTAAATAAGACCCTTGTTTGAAAATTGAAAATTGGACCGTGGGAGAGCTATGCTTCGGCATGAATGGGTCGGCTCGACCGGAGTGATACCACGGCCTCACAGAAAACCGGTGTGAAATAGCGTTTGCAATGTGTTTCACCGAGTGAGTGAGGATACCGGAGACCCATACCCCAACCCCTCCCCCCATCCCCTTTCCCATCCCCCAAAAGTCGGCAACGCACTTGTGACGCCTTTGGTGTTGCGGGTGTCCATGGGCGGCGGTAATCGCTTACCATCAGGTGATACGTCTGCTCGTTTGCCCACTATTCAATAAAAAAAAATTGAATGCGGTTCCAAAAGTGATGCTCAGGGATCATATAGAAGAAAGAAACGAAAGGAATTGAAAAAACCACACGTTCGACCTTGAAGAAAAAAATTGGCAATTTGTATTTTAATCTAAGCAGTCAAGAACAGACCAAAAAATATATCTAGTTTTACAATCCTCTTAAAGATGTCTGTTCCTCAAGCACTCCAGAATGGATGAATAGAAATGTATGTTTGTGTCAGGGATAGGTTATAGTGTCAAATAAGGTATTCGCAAGCCTGGTGGTGACAGGTGAGGCCACCAGTCACCCTAGCAGAAGCAGAGGGGGGGGGGGGGGGAGGCGAGCTCTATAAAGTACTAGCACCCTTGGTGTGGCCCGAGGTACGTCGCACACCGTGACGAGACGGTGTTCGGTTTTTAGTCAGTTCGTGACTGACATAACCACCCGTTGGCGGAATCCAAGGGGATTTCCGCACAAATAAAAATTAGGGTACTAGACTTTTGGACTTTTATTGTTACGTATGTTTTCTCCAATATTTTAGAATAAACTAGCTGACCCACGCAACCTCGTTTGCGTCTTATATTGCCCGTGGCGTGAAAATTTCCCCCGTTTTTGAAACATTCTTCATTGGTGCTCCGCTCCTATTAGTAGTAGCGTGATGATATATAACCTTCCTCGATAAATGGACTATCCAACACCGAAAGAATTTTTTAAATCGGACCAGAGGTTCCTGAGATTAGCCGGAACAAACAGACAGACAGACAAAAATTTTAAAAATATATATTTTGGTATGTGTACCTTATATACATTCATATGCATTTAGTAGAAAGCGGTTATTTTAATATTACAAACAGACACTCCAATTTTATTTATTTGTATAGATAATAATTGAAGTTGTAATACATACATGTCCCCAACAAGCAGCCGCATGAACTGGTTGCCACATGTCATGGTCCACAACATCAGTCGAGGCGCGGTGTTCTAACAAATACTCCACCACTTTGATGTAGCCATTCGCTGATGCTATGTGTAGCTGGAAAAAATGATTTAGTTTAATTAAAAAAAAATTGGTATAAGATACTACTATCTTTTTCTGAGGTTTCTGGAACTATCAGTGAGGTTTGATTGATCATTTATGCCCGGTTCCTATATTTAACGAATCGTCATCCTGTAAATTTTTCCTACAACCGACTACGAGTCGTAAATACAGTTCCTCAATTTATTTTTTATAGGAACGATCTTAGCTTACGGCCCGTATAATATACTACTATTCGTACCTAGAACGGATCGTTTTTCAAATATAGGAACTGGGCATTAGTAACGTATTTAAAAAATATTCGACCATCGGTAGCGCAATAATGACCATTAAATTGAAAGTGAAACGGTTTACAAAATTTTGTAACAGCATACTGTTACAAAAATTTTAATAGGTTAGTTAAATATGGATAAAACCAATTACACAATACATTTTGACAGTAATGTTCCTAAATTTAACGAATCGTCATCGTGTAAAAAATTTCTACAACCGACTACGAGTCGTAAATACCATTCCTCAATTTATTTTTTATAGGAACGATTTTAGCTTACGCCCCGTATAATATACTACTATTCGTACCTAGAACGGATCGTTTTTCAAATATAGAAACTAGGCATAAGAGATTTTTTTTTCCATTACTGACTGATAATAATACTGTAACGTTATTGGGGTCGATGTCCTGGCTGTTTTTATAAATGGGAAAAAAACTTTAAAATAAATTGTGGATGAAGTCCCAAGGCCAGTAGCGGATTTTTCATAGAATTGATGATCATAAATTTCAAGCGTGCAAGATATTCAGTTTATCTGCCTTGTCCGGGTTTATATCCCTTAAGATGTAAATATACGCGGTATCTTGCCTCATGAGATATATCGGTTCATTGATAGGCGTGTACTGATAAAGGTGTAAAATTTTATCTAATACTCAATACTAAAACTTCCGAGAAGACTTCTACCGAAATTATTAATACGCTCAACTTGACAACTGCCTGAACTGACAGGTGAATTAATATAGAAGTAAATAATGATTGATATAGTATCAGTCTCCAAAGTCAGATTCAATCAACGTCATTGTCCAATAATAATGAATGAATGGATAAAAATAAACAAAAAAAATATTATGTAAACTACATAACGTGTATTGCATTGCAATACAGTATCATTTTTAGACACAAACAGGTGTTTCTAATGTATCGGATAAGAAGAACTAAGAGGCTTATAAAACTTGCTGACACGTTTTCCTTTGTCTTAGAATATTAAATCAATATTGACGGAATAAACCAACGTTATCGAAAGAAATAAAAAATTACCACAGAAAAGCAGCCTATTTTCAGTCGGTGAACTACTGAGGCTGACACGATAAAAGAAAATAATAGTACTCACAAGTGTAGCTCCTTGATTGTCTCTAGGTTCATCCAAATCCATCCTTTCGTTAACTAACTCTGCGACATCCCTCAACATTTTCATTTCAGTCGACGCCCTGGTATCATCAATTAACCTTTGCGTTACACCTCTAGCTGCCATTTCACTTTCTATCGCGTCCAGCGTTCTTTCTTCTTCGCATATATCGTAGGGCATATTACCGTCTCCATTGACTGCTAGTAAATTAGCTCCTCTTTGTATTAATATTCGAACTAGGTTAAGGTTTCCACAGGTAGCTGCAGCATGTAATGGTGTCCATTTTTCACTATCCTCAGCGTTTACGTTCGCCCCGTGGTCGAGGAGAAGCCGCATCATGGCTTCATTGTTGTCGATACAGCACTGGTGTAGCGCTGTAAGACCATCTTCGTTTGTAGCGTCTGGTGTGACGCCTCGGGATAATAATCTCCTAACTGTAACAGTCGTAAGAATATTATAAGAAGTTTATCCAATAACAGAATTATTGTTTTGGGTTCAAAAGGCTAGGCAAGTACAGAACATCACTTAAAGAACCTAATATGTAGAAGGCATTCAAGTTCCAGTCAACCTGAAACTGCAACTGTTTTTATTTATTATACCAATATTTATAAAACACTTTACAATACAATTATTACTCGCGTGGTAATAAACATGTTTTTACCATAGCTCGTGTTATAATTTTATTCGTGTACAAATGTGTATAACTAAGATAGAGTCGGCTGTTCACATTGAGGTCGGGACTGCAGTCGGCACGTTACCTCATTGAAGTGGGTCAGTCGAATGACAATGACAACACGATATAATAATTTTTTTAAGATACATTCATTCAGTTTAAATGATTAACATAATGCGTGTCAACGGCAACATGCTGTTATACACTCGAAGTAAAGAACATTGAACTGTTAAACAAAAGCAAACGATTGGACACACATCTGTATTACCATTACAAAAACAAAACAATGCTCATCACTGTATTCGGAAATAAAAGAAAAGTAATTTCTGGAAAATATTATTTTCGTTGGTCTCGAGGTCAGCGTGCATCGGTGTAGGTAAATAATATATTGCGTGATTCAAATTCAAATTCAATTTTGTTACTAAGAGCCTAATTAATTTTATAGGTTATTTTAGTAGACAACTTTTGGCATGTTTACCCGTTTAATATAATAAAAACAGAGTACAGAGGGCGACGTGCCTTTATAACTCAACTTGAAAAAAATCTTAAGACGACTTTCTTACTAAATTCTAATAGACGTGGTCTAAATATACTCCAGAGGCCTAAACCCAAATAAACTCACCTTACCCATGTATTAACCAGAGGAATATAGAGATAACCGGGGTCTTCTACGACGACAAAACATTAATCAAAAGTAACTTCGCCACGTGAGTAGAAAGCGATAAGGTTTAGCCAAGTCGGGTAAAGGTAAATTTCAAAAGACAGTTACAATTCGTGAAATAATTGCAACATAATTAACGTCGTAAAACCGACCTTAAAACCTTGATATACTTCGAATTACTTTTACTGCATTTTTAACACATAACATGTTTGTACAGAACAAGGAACCTCATTTTGCGACATAGCCTTAAAACACGTCAGAAAGTAATATTATATCGTCAGAATCCGACATGACAAACTATTAACTGTAATAAAAAACGTGCCGTCCTTTTGATGACGAAAATTTTCGTCCATGTGGTGATGTTTTAAGAACACCAGAGTGTCACCACTACACCTATTCATGCAAACTACGAGCAAACAACAGCCCTGCAAAAAGAAAGAAAACTTGATACAACTCCACTCATACAACAAATAAAGTTATGATCGCTTCGAACTTTAAACTATTCTGTGTCTGTGTGTGATTTTGCTTATCCTATGTCACATTAAGCCTTACAACATAAGTAGTTGTAGCAAATGAACCACTATATAACACATTTAGTATTTGTAACACGAGGCAGAAATCGTACAAGTTACTAACAAGCAAATTACAATAACAAAGTTTAACCCACAAATTACAATAGGTATTCATTAGGCTTCAGATGAAACCTGTTAAAGCATATAAATTGGTTGTTAGACGGCTAACTAATAGGTACCTTGTTGACTTTATTGACTTATGATTATAATAGGGATAAGTAGTTCGTTGTTCTTGTAATAAAAAAACAGATTTCATGACTGTTTCGTAGCTAATGTAACGTAAAATTAAAATTTAGGAATTCGTTGTTTTGTAAGAATGACGTATTTGAAGGATGTTGTCAACAGTGTCAGGATAGGTTTAAGTAAGAACTCTCCCGGCGCGCCGGGCCCGGGAACGATCTCCGTCCTCCATAAGCGCAAGCCTGAGGGTGACACATGAGGCCATGTGTCACCCTAGCAGAAGCAGGCCCGTGTGATGGCGCGGACGCTGAGGAGAGTGCGCGCCCTGGGGGACAATCTACAAAGCGTAGGTGGCCCGAGATACTTCGGGGTTCCAGGGTTTTCCTTTCTAGGGTGCACCTGGTTCCCCGGCATCTAGTACCCGAGACGGCGTGCGGTTTTAGTCGGTTCGAGTCTGACATGCCACCAGCAGGTAGCACACAAGGGGATTACCTCACAAAAAAAAAGTATAGGATTAAGTGTTATTTGAATAGTGTTCAGTTACTTTCGGCACTGTGTTGTTCAGCTGATTTTAACCTTTGCAGGATGATCATTCAATTCTGGCACTAGGCTTCGAAAGCTTATTTAAGATTTATGTACTTACGTTAAATTGTATATCAGTTTTTAGTATTTTGGACATGGTCAACTGCTTTTACGGCTGATCGTGCGTGCATTATAGCTTTACTTGGGGATATCCTATTTGTCTTTTTAGTGTAATTCTTAGCCGTTTAATTCAAAAATGCCTGTTTTCACTCAACCGGCTTAACACAACAAAAATCCTATTTAAGTCAAAAATATAATCGTATTAAAATTATACAGAGGTGTTAACTTCTTTAAGTAACTAAATTAATATAAGCAAGAAATGCAGGTTATACTATTACTCAAACAGTTGCGGCTGTATAGTTATATATGTATGTATTATTATCGCAATTTCAGCGTGCGCTTGTTAAAAACCTAGCAAAACTCATTTCTGCATCGTAAAATTGACTTTATCAACTCTGTTATAAAATTACGAAGTTTATCACTCTGGGATAACTTTTCTGTTTATTTTATAACCGCAACCGAAGAAAAGGAGAGGGCAGAACATTGTTCGACTTATCAGTTACTATAGATCAAGTAAAGGGTATGTTATTCTAACTTAAGTGTCGTAACCGGCGCAGGTGTGGACCGCTGCCGACCTTGTTTATGAATCAAATCATTAGTCAGACCTGCGAAGCCTAGAAGTTCTATATTAAGACCAATCGTTATCGAATCTGTATGGCGTGAGAAATTTTTGTTACTAGTTCAATTGTGGCTTAGTGATATATTGAACATTTTGATTTGTACCGCGTAGCAATTTCAATCTATATAAACAAGAAACAGAAAGAGAGTGATCATATTGTCACATTAGACTGCCTCGGTGGCTTGAGGTCTCGGGTTCGATTCCCAGGTCGGACCAAATGTTAGTATAATTTGCAAATATTTGTTTCGGAGTTTGGGTGTGTTTTATGTATAATATGTGTGTATTTACAAAAAAAAAGATACATGTATTTATATCAGTTGTCTAGTACCCATAACACAAGCCACACACAAGCACAACACAAGCAAGCATAATGTCCGGAATATTTATTTATTTCTCCTCTTTAAAATGCTGAATCTGATAAAGACCCAAGACTTATATGTCTTCATTTTTTAATAGGTACCTCTATTCAATTTTAATAATAAAATGCCTTAATATTTGAATTAGTAAACTGTCATATGAATATTCATTACTTTTTCTCACTTTTGAACTATTATAAGTTTTTGTTTAAAAGGCCGGCAACGTACTTGTGACGTCTCTGGTGTTGCGGGTGTCCACGGGTGGCGGTCTGCTCGTTTGTCCCCGAGTGGAATGTTATTTTTAGTAATTTAATGTATTTTATGCATAATTTAAAAAAAGAGAATTCTGCACTTCTTTTATAATCCACCCGCACAATTTTCTTAAAAGAATAGTAAGTTTCATACAAAATTTTTGCTTGACGTACCTACTAATATATAGATTTGCTAATATTCATGTAACGTTAAAATAGAGTGTAGTAACAACAGAATTGCTTTAACCGCAATTTTTATAAATTGCATTCGTTTCTACTCTTGAAAGTTTAAATACAGGACTATCGATTTGTAGTAAAAAAGAGCTAAAACACATTTTAAAAGATGACTTGCTATTTTAACATGTAATAACTGCATTACATACCGTCAACTGGGCACATATATTTCTAAAGCATTCACTCAGAGTAAAAAATTGCTGCTATAGAAAAATAGCCCTTTAATGAGTAAAACGATGTCAAATGTCATTAACTTATAGAAACAATGCCATAAAAAGATTTATGTTCAACTTTCTTTGAATTTAGTTCAAGCTTGATAGAATTACACTAGTTTACATGGTTTTTGCCCTTGAAATGAAAAGTGTTTTTTCTTATCATTTGAGATGCACCGAGTTTAAAAAAATATATGAAAAAAATCCAACACGTCACGTTTCCAAAATATTTATTATTTTTAATTTACAAAAAAATGCCTATAAAAATATTTCAAAAAAATTAAAAATGGATTGCTTTAGCTTTTTTCTTGTATTGATTTGACTCTGTTTCTCTTATAACAGACCAGCAATAATCACCTAACATGGCTTGGTCCCAGTACCCTTGATAATTTTGTTCATACAATTTCAACTCCTGATGATCCTTTCTCCATGTTCGTCGCTGATTTCTCCTAGGTTTTCAGGGAAGAAATCAAGGTGCGAATGAAGGAAATGAATTTTCAGAGACATGCTGACACCCATACGCTGAAAATTATGTAAAAAATCAGCAATTAACTGTCTGTAATTTTCATTTTTTTTGTTGCCTAAAAACTCTTTTATAACAAGTCGTAGTGAATTCCAGGCAGATCTTTCAGTATCCGAAAGACTGTTTTCAAAAACATCATCTTTCAACATTTTTTTGATTTGTGGTCCAATAAAAATACCTTCTTTCAGTTTCGCCTCAGAAAGATTAGGAAAAATTGAGCACAAATGCTTAAAGGCTACGCTAGTTTTATCTAAAGCCTTAACAAAGTTTTTTACCAATCCTAATTTTATGTGAAGCGGTGGTAGAACAATTTTTTGTGGGGGTATCAGATATTTATGCTTTATATTCAGTTTACCAGGGCTATATTCTGTTCTAACTGGCCAGTCTATCTTTTTATAATGATCTTGTTTGGCTCGCGAATCCCACAAACACAAAAAACAACAATATTTTGTATAGCCACCTTGTAAGCCCTAAAGTAAACCCACAACTTTTAAATCACCGCAGACAATCCAATTGTGATCTTTGTATTTAATAAGTTCAATTAGTGTTGACATCGTTTCATATGTTTCTTTGGTATTTACTGCGTGACTTATCGGAATAGAGGGGTTCTTGTTGCCGTTATGTAGAAGGACTGCTTTCAAACTAGTCTTCGATGAATCAATGAATAACCTCCATTCTTCTGGCTCATAAGGTTGCTGTATTTCCTTGAAAAGCCCAACTATATCATAACAGTAACAAAATTCGTTTTCTTTCTTGAAATATGTTGTAAAACATTCACTTCGCTTACGATACATAGTAACTCTTGTGTTGGGAGCAAGTAACCTCCATTGTTACAGTCGTGAACCAAGTAATTCAGCTTTGGATTTAGATAAGCTTAAATCTCTTACTAAATCATTCAGTTCAGACTGAGTTATCATATGTAGTTCTTCATAAAAATTAACAAATTCATCTGAACTTGTGTCACTTTTAATTTGATCTTCTTCGGATTCAGTGTTAGTCATCAATGTTGTGCTGGAACAACCGGGAGGTTCTAGAACTTGTTGCTTGTCTGAGCTGTAGATAGGTTTAGTAACCGAAGAAACATCTGCATATATAATTTTATCTTTGTTCTTCTGATTAAAACCAAATGTCTTAGTGAGACAGAAATAACAGTCATTTTCGTGGTTGGATGGTTCCCTCCATATCATTGGCATATTAAAATTCAAATATCTTTTTGCACCTGCAGCCCAGGAGCTTAGCGTTTTTCTACATCTTTCACAAAAAACATGAGGAGCCCACTTTTTGTCCTGGTGAGAGACCGAAATTTTGAAATAATGAAAATATGCTTCCTTTAGAGATTTCGTTATGGGATATCCTTTGTTAGATATAATAAGTTCACCACAAACGTAACAAAAACGGTCAGGATGAACTTTACACGACCTTTTTGACATATTAAAAACAAATATTAATCTAACTAAACACTAAACACACTACAATGCAGCAAAATTTTAAGATGAATTCAGAACCAACTTGTAGGTAGTCTTAAAATAAAATGTGTCGATAACTAGATTCTTTGACGTGATAAAAATAAAACAAATATAGGTTTGCGTTTAGTTATTGTCACTAAATAAAACGATATGAAATTTACTGGAAGGACATGAAATTTTTTATATTTTGTAAACTAGTGTTATTAATGCCTTTTTACGTGAATGACATTGAAAAATAAAATAATGCAATGCGTGACGTATAGTTGATAAACTAGATAAGCTTGTTTATATCTTCACAATATGGCGGGGAAATACCTAATCGATTGTTAAGTTGAAGATGTTTAGAGAAGATATTGTAGTACGATAGATTAAAACCACTGATTACTAGGCTGGTGGACTCGTACTAAGAGTTCTAGTTCTGACTGCACTTTGAAAGATATGCCTATAGTTAAGTAAAGATATTTTATATAATTTGATGACAAATAATCTGGTAGCCTAGTGTGAGTTTATTTTCAATCTCCGTTATCGGCACGGTGGTCGCGGTCAACGACGCGATTGGCCCGCACTAAAATATTTACCAATCACAACGCTAAACGCGCTCGTTGTCGGTAACGAGTTCATTCGAAATTAACTCATACTAGGCCCTTTGAATAATAAGAAAGGCTATCATATAGTTAAATGCGGAAGATTTTATCGTTTACATTTTTAGATATACATATTATCATTTATCATAAATACTTTATCAAATTCTCAAAAGCTTTAATCTACACCAAGTTATTTATGTAGGACGCTTATTTAGATTTCTCACATTCACATTATAAATCGTACATTCATAGTCACGTTATAACACTATTATAAAACCGGCAATGATATAAGCTAGATATTCAAATTAGCTTTGTATGAATAAATTTGCCATGATTGAATAATTTTATCGTAAAGTGATAATGATTATCTCAATATGAAAGCCAATGGATTATAGTGACTAGTATTATCTTAAAGTGATCTCATGGCTGATCTGTGTGTTGTTTATTATAAACTAGCTGAGCACTGCGGTATTACTCGCGGTTTCTGTTATAGGTACCTTTCTCATCTCAGGAAAACGCTATTTTTTTTTTCGGGATAAAGACTATCTAGTCTTCGTCGTACTCCAGACTATAATAAACCTCTGTGTAATTTCATTCAGATCCTTTAAGTCGTTTTTGGGTAAAACAGGACTCCTTCCTAAAAAGCCGGCAACGCACTTGTGACGCCTATGGTGTTGCGGGTGTCCATGGGCGGCGGTAATCGCTTACCATCAGGCGATACGTCTGCTCGTTTGCCACCTATATAATAAAAAATAAAAAAACATCCATCCAAAATATTGCCCTTATAATATTAGTAAGACTGAACTGTAACTGATGAATGAACTATCGCCTGCGGTATTCCCGGATCAATACGACCTTCATACCTTCAAGAAAAGAGCGTACTCCTTAAAAGGCAGGCAAAGCACTCACTTGTGACAATGCACTCACGTGTGAAATGTCTGCACGTTTGCGCCCTATTCCATAAAATAAATTATTTAATAGTTTACCTTCATCTATATCATTTCTAGCTGCCGCTTCCAACAACATAACGCTATCACTAAAGTATATACTCCGCTTGTTGCTTTTTTCTCTCTTTGCCCTTGATCTCGCCCATTCTTTTTCGCGTTGCTGCCATAGTTTCAGCTGTTGCATGCGACGTCTGAAAATAATGAACATTTTTAATGGTAAATTAGACAGTGGATTGTGTTTATAACACAACTATCTTGCAATAATAGAATTGCATTTATAACTATGGTATAAATACTCTATACCTTCGTCAGTTATAGTGATTAAGTATATTTTAAATTGATTAAAAAATCAATTTAAATACGAGTCGAGTACGAGAGTTTAATAAATCTAACGACTAAAGAAATTCTTAATATGTAGGTATTTACAAAAGAAACGTGTAGTACACATAACACAAGCTCTGCTTAACTTGGTACTATATGGGATTGTGTGTTACATGTCCGAAATATTTATTTATTTATTTAATAATAGTCCGGTGTATGGAAGTTGAGCGGTATTTCACGCCGGTGCCCGAAGAGCACGTTAAGCAATCGGTGCCGGTTGTCATGAACATCTAAGACAATCATTATTAGGAAATAAGAGCCCTCAAAATATACCTACTGACAACTAGTTTAACCTTCGAATTCATTTCGCCCACAAGGTTGCGAAGGTCCGATACCGATACGATAGGTGGAAAAACTGATGTCCAGGTAAAACTGGTTGAACTAGTAGCCGATTAATCTTGGGAATAATAAAAACTAGGAAGAAAATCTAACTGTCCTATTAGCTTAGTTATTATTAAAAATCTTTATTCTGGGATATAGCTGTTTCAAATCTTTATTTTAGTGAAGATTTGATCGTGAGATGAATAACAGACGAAATATTGTGTAATGTACGATATCATAGGTATTACTTATAACATACTTCCAAAGTTCAAAATAGGTGCTTAGGTATATAATTACCTAATTTTAAGAAACTTAAATTGTGTGACCGGAGGAAATGAAGTATATAAAACAGCAAAACAATTATTGTCATGTAAATTAAATAGACAAAAAGTGGTAAAAATTATGTATTAATAAACAAAGAGCTATACATATATTCATAAAAATAAAATGATCAAAACATCGAATCACGAATTGTAATTAGCAGTTATATAATAGAAGTGGCACATTTAGCCTCAGCTTAAACAGCAGTTTGGCAGTTTTGGTATCGCTAATTTTTTTGTTGTCACTAAACTAAAAAAAAATTCTTAAATTATCTTCCATTATTTTAGTTAAGTGATTACCAAAATGCTATTTTTGTATGTAATTTATATAAAGTTTATTCTTAGAAAATATCTAATTTTAGTCAATCACATCATGTGACATGTCTAAATTAGAACATCGTTTAACAGGAGGAAATATATTTTAGTGATTTTTAGTTTAGTTTATAGAGTTTCGAATAACAGAATTATCACCATTGTATCTTTCTTCGTAACTAGTTACTAGACAAAATGATTTTATGGGGCGATTAAGTTTTTATTTTTGTTACCAACGTGCAGATTTTTAGACAGATCCCTTGGTAACTGATTATGGTCAATTTCAGCTCTATAGACACAATTTGTTGCCACTAGGTGTCAGTCACTACGAGAAAAGCAACAGTAGAAAAACAGCTTAACACCAGTTGTATGTGAGGCCGAAGTATCATTCATCCACAGGTCTACATCGAAACATAAACTTGATCATACTAAAAATATGAACGGAATAATGATTGACAAAGTAATTATAGTAGTTTTAACTTTTATTGTCACTGAATTATATGTATGTTAATAATATTCATATCTAATAACGCTCTATGCCTTTTTAACTTTAGCAAAAATCATACTTACGTTAAAAAGTAAATTAAATTCATCAGAGAGTCAATTAATAACAATAAACTTTAACTCAGAATTATTTGATAATAAAAAATTAATGTATGTATAAGAAAACAACTTGAATATTAAACTAACACCTGCAACACAGTCTTTACTAGCGCAGGTGTTAAGGAATCCCATAATGTATTGAATGTATTGATATCAATAAATAATGTTTTATAAACATTAGAAAAACCCATTTGTTTTTGTAATATATCGTAATACTTAAATGTTATCACACTTATCACAAATAATATATCAGCACATTATTGATTTTATACGAAAACATAAAAATTCGTTAGACCATAACACAAGTAATTAGCACACACATAAAGACACTGCACAATAACAGAACAAAAGATAAGAGAAATGTAATAACGTTATGAAACGCATCATGTCGATCCCGAATGAAGAATTCGATGTTCACTGGTTGCAATTTCACACCTTTATGGACATATTCGTCGCGAATTGACACTATAATTGCTTGAACATAGGCGTTAAATGAATAAACACATTTTACAGTCCAGATATATACAGTAGCCTTCCTTGTACATTTGTGTAACTCATTAAAAATACTGCTTTCGTGGTTGTAACATTACATATTTCACTATTTATAGTAGACATCTCCCTCGCTGGGATTACGTCACTGTGTTGCGGAGAACTAAGATCACCCAGACTCAGTACAACAATATGAGGTTCACATAGTATGTGGTCCCATGAGGGGATTAAACCCATAACACGCAGAGAAGTAAAGCGAACCACTACGCCAAACGTGCAATCGATACAGACACTGCAATATTCTGTACATATATAATTGGGTTGATCTGACACCTAACACAATGTTACACACCTAACAAAGAGCGTACTCCTTCCTAAAAGACCGGCAATGCACTTGTAACTCTTTTGGTGTTGCTGGTGTCCATGGGCGGCAGTAATCGCTTACCATCAGGCGATACGTCTGCTCGTTTGCCTGCTATATAAAAACTTGAGAGGTGTCAAGGGACACCCGGATGGAACGAAGTTCGAAATAGAAAGACGAAACGAAAATATCTGTGTGTGTCGTGACAACAAATTGTGTCGTGACAACAAATTGTGTCGTGTCAACAAATTGTGTCGTGACAATTTTTCCGTCTAGCCCCCTTACACAACGCGCCATAAGGAACTTCGTTCCAATAAAAAAAAAAAACAAAAAAAATGTTATGGAATATTTTCGAGTTGTATCATGTTGTACCGTTATTCCTGCATGGGTTTATTTAACAGTAAACAGTCATGCAACCACAAAAAGTGAAAACAACGTCTTACTTTACGTATAAAAGTATATTATAATATGTTTCATAATATTGTACAGAATTGGCAAAGTATTTCCTGAGTTTTAAAGAACCAGTTGGTTATTTAAAAACTTGATCCTTTTCCTTATGTCTTGACAATTGTTACTTTATTTTCTGACATACTTACAAAAGATAACTTTCTAGCGTTGGTCCCCACAAGTATTAAAATATGGGCTGGAACAGATGTGGATTGGATATGGATGGTTTCAGAATTTGCAATGAAATAACTAAAACGGTTAACTAAATGAAGTAAACGGTTTTTGGACAAGCGCCATACAACCAAAGCGTGAAAAACAGAAGCGAGGAGAAATCGATTTGACAAGTTTGCAATGAGTGTTTCCTATATGGTTGATATCCAAATAAATCTCTAGAATTATGTCCTTTCGAATATTTTTATGTAATCTATACTAATAATAAAGCTGAAGAGTTTATTTGTTTGTTTGAACGCACTAATCTCAGGAACCGCTGGCCCGATTTGAAAAATTATTTCATTGTTGGGTAGTCCTTTTATCGAGAAAGGCTATAGGCTATATATCATCACGCTACTACTAATAGGAGCGAAGCAACAATGAAGAATGTTTCAAAATCGGGGGAATTTTTTACGCTACGTTCAATATAAGACGCAAACGAGGTTGCGTGGGTCAGCTAGTGAATGTAATAAAACGAATAACTTATTTAAAACCACTATGAAATCTTATGTTTAACGAAAATAAGACCCTAAGTTTTGTCAGTAAGACGCAGTTTGTTTACTTGAAAGTGAATTACTTCACACAGTTTAAAACTTAAGCACCGTTTAGTTTTTACTTGTTTTATTGCTTTATGCACAACTACATGCATCGTCTGACTTAATGCCCATGGCATTTTCTGTCATTCATTGTTCATAGAAAACTGAAAAAAATAATGATTTTATATCCTTTTATCTCAGATTAAATAATAAAAAGGGTTCTTGCTGAAGCCAAAAAACTCGGCTACTTCCAAGTATACACACGCGTAAACGCACACACATGCAACAAACTTCGATACTTTCCGTTAGTATCGCACAAGTTGTGTACCGTATTGTACAATTGAATAGTGTAAGAACTACACAAAAGTGAATAAAAAGTCTGACGTTACGTGTGAAATGTTATTCCTTCACTCAAAAGACGTATTGGGAGAGTGTTACCAGGAGTTCTTATTTCTAATGGCCAAGAAATGTTGGTAAGTCATTTGTAGGTAAATTCATAGCCAAATAATAAAGTAGAGAGTATTACTTTATTTTTTTAATCAGCAGGCTTATAGTGTTAATAAAATGACCTAAATAAAAAATTAAGATGTAATCTTTATAATTAAACTCATATGTACTATCACTTTCGGGATATCTGCCGTGCTTATTCATTATCCCAATTAAAACTATACAAATATTGATACAATGAATTATCAACGTATTTAAATATACCGGAAGTAACTATAATACACTCAGCGGCGGCAAAAGTGGTCCAAGATGAAAAGATGATCTAAGTGGTTGTTATTTTATTATGCATAATTCGGTAAAGGTTTATAACGTAAGTATAGTTATAGCCATTTCTATAATGTTTTTTTTTAATATTTTTCAATTACGACTTTACATTCTCTACAGGGCGCCATATTGGATTCACGATACCTCATTTGTTATGTTCTGATAAGTAGTTTGTGTGTTCTCATAACTTCTAAACGAACAGACAAACATATCCATACGGGTCAAAATCATATCAAAACACAACAAAATAATCTTCAAATAATATTCCAGTATTTTTTCTCACACATACCTACTGACATACATGCCTCCTTCATTTACATAAATATGTATAATCTAACCTAATTGTAATTTATAAGAAACAGATTTCTTTTCGCATATTAACTATTTAAATGCAATTTCCAGGGAGCACTTACATATGTTTAAAAAATGGCTTCACTTTCTTAATCTACGTGCATTATCTACATTTTTTATTTGATCTGAGACTTTTATATATTACGCAATGGTACTTTGTATATGCCTTTTCAAGTGGGTAGTATATTTATGTATAATTAATTAGACAGAATACCATTAGAGATTCTGTGTCTCAACTCCTACATCAATAAAGACCTATCTTGGAAATGCGATGGTATAAATGGTCATGGTACGCAAACCTAAAAAATGTTTGACCTCCGAATACTGACCGATATTTATATTATGTCGATTCGCTCCAAATTGCAGTCTAAAGAAACAGAAAGCGAAATGCTCTTACTAGAGTAGCTCATTTTAATAAGATTTCTTTTAGTATTGTATGAATTATCATATGATATACTTAGATATCATGCATAATAGTTGTAGAAGATATTATACGATCATTATTTTAACATACTTTTACGCAACGTTGAACCCATTTCTTTGTTTATAAGGAGGGCGTGCTTAATTTGTTAAAAATATCACCTCTTCTATGGCTAAGAGGATCTGAAGTTTGTATCTGAAATAGTAAGAACTGTAATGATTTGTAGCATCATATTTAATGCATTTGTAGCGTAGTGTTCATTCGATTCATTCACTATTACTTCGATGCTACATATTAATGACATGCATAAATAAGGAAAAATATAATCTTAGCTTCGATCTTAAGCGCTAATGATGATTTAAAAAATACTAATTATTCAATATTTTTGATAAATATTTTTAGCATTGGGTTTACGAACTTGTCAACAATTTAATATTTTTGAGGTTTGTGATTAGAGGCTAAAGGTCAGACAGCAAGAAATCAGTCAAGAAGCTCAAATGTTAGTAGGCGGTCCCCTAAACCTGCATTCAAACACTAAAACACTATGAAAGGAGGTGGCTGGGTACAGCAAGGTCATCTGACAACAGTTTATGAAGATGGAGGCGGTAAGTTACGACAGAAAGGTTGACGTCAACTTAATTTACAAACCAATGGCATTATCACCCGGCGGATTAGAACAGTATATTGTATGCCTTGAACACGACAACGGTAGCGTGTAAACATAGCCTGATAGGTACATATTTTTTACTATTGCAAACGAGCGTTAAGCTGTGTGACGTATTCAGTTGACATAGGCTTAAGTTATCTGCACCAGGCTAAACAGAAACGTGTACATGAGATATGCTAGCAAGAAATATTTATTTATTTTTTATTTATTAACACCTGCATTACAATTGCATGAGGCAGACTTAATGCCGAATGGCATTTTCTACCAGTCAACCTTCGGATGGTTTAGTAAGGGACGTGGCAGGTGCACTTGTCTTATGTAGAGAAGTTATGAACAATAAATATATACGAGTATAAAAGATACTTTTGCATAGATACATGTAACAATAAATATTTATAATATACATACAGAATAAAATATATAAAATATAAAGTTATATTTAAGGTAATGAGATTATGAAGCTATATCTGATAGTTGTCTCCTGTAAAGTTCACTAACTTTGGCCTTAAATGTACAACGGTTAAATTAAATGTAAATATATTATGTACTAGCGACCCGCCCCGGCTTCGCACGGGTGCAATGCTGATACTAAATTAAATACACTACAGAAAAACTATGAACGTTGTATATAAAAACATAGCGGCCCGCTCCGACTTTGCACGGGCATAAAATAGAAACCTCTAAAATTAGCAATGTTGCCTTAGTATATGATGCATGTATTATACATATAAACCTTCCTCTTGAATCACTCTATCTATTGGAAAAAACCGCATCAAAATCCGTTGCGTAGTTTTAAAGATTTAAGCGCACATAGGGATATAGGGACAGAAAAGGCGACTTTGTTTTATACTATGTAGTGATTAACAAGGGACGACACGACCAGCAGTGGTATGGGAACCAGACTAAGTTTATTATCTTTGAAGGCGTTGAAATCTAATTTTGGGTAGAAAGGTTTTAAGCCAACACTTGGAAGTGCTTTTGACAAAATGAAGGGAATAAAATGACATAAAATTTCATGATAATCCTCGAGCAAACTCAGAAAATAAATGTAATGCAACAGTATCACCATATAATGTCATCTTAAGAAGGTTAATTAAAAATACTTTTTCATAATACGTACTTCGGACACCAACAAGACGGTTTTTTTTTTATTGAATAATGGGCAAACGATCAGACGTATCACCTGATGGTAAGCGATTACCGCCGCCCATGGACACCCGCAACACCAAAGGCGTCACAAGTGCGTTGCCGACCTTTGGGGGATGGGGCGAAGGGTTGGGGTATGGGCCTCCGGTATCCTCACTCACTCGGTGAAACACAGCGCAAACGTTATTTCACACCGGTTTTCTGTGAGGCCAGAGGTATCACTCCGGTCGAGCCGACCCATTCATGCCGAAGCATAGCTCTCCCACGGTATAGCAGGTATCCACATTTAGTTGAAGTGGTCTTTGAGAATAAGCCTTTATTTATTAATACTGTGGTGTCGGTTGGGAACAGATGTAAAATGTTGTCTCGACGACCACCATTGGTAGCAGTTTTAGTAGTGGCCGTTGGAAATAAGTATTTTTTTTTTACATTTGTTTCTAACCGCCGTTGGGGTGGTGGGAAAAAAAAATACATTATCTGAGCGATCACCAGTAAGGGCAGTTTTCATGGTGACCGTTGGGCATGTGATTAATTCAATTAATTCAAAAAGTTTCTCGATACCACCTGTTATTCATTTCCTTGTCAATTACGACGTCATTAGAATGGTAGGTATAATTTTAACCTAAAATTATTAGTCTTTATCAAAATAAACTATACCGTACCTGTCGTCACTCATCGTACAAGCGCAATGTAGAATTTAAAATCGGTAAAATTCCCATAGCATTTTAGCGATAAATGGAAGAAAAAACAGATTTATCTTCAATTCCATGTCAGGAAAGATAAATTTGGCCGTCAATTTTCTTGAGCATGCTTTGAAAAATGACTTGTTTTTCGCCCTTCTTAATATTCAACAAACATGTATTGCTAACATTAAAGTTATAGAAAATTAATGTTGATATTATAAAAAAAACTTGATATGTTTAAAGGTGTTGGGATTAGAGTGGATACCTGGTATTTTATCAAACGTTGAAGTAGTCTTAACTTTACCACTTATTGATGATACACACAAGATTTATATTAAACTGATTTTTAAAAAAACTTTTCTAAATAACATTAATTAGCATAAAAAATGATCCCCACAAAGCTAGAAACTATTGTAACATACGACATTTTTCTGGAAATTTAGCCAATATTCCATCTGTAGTGTTTTAAGGAATCATATAGATTACTCCAGTTTCTAGAAAGTCGGCCAATATTTTATCCGTCTTATTCCAACGAATCATGTAGATAAGTGGTAGGCGCCTCGTTATGAGCACGAATTCCGGTCTGGTAGCTCGGCGGTAACTAATTGTCTCTGAACAAATCGATAAGTATACATAAGTTGACGCAATTTCATGATATTGATTTCGCAAGCGCTTTCGATAAGCTAATCACAAATTTTTCATTAAATTATTAAGCCAATTTGGCACTTATTATTATGTATTAAATGTGTTATATATTCAGAAATGTTACAAAGAATTTTCATAAATCATAGGTGATCCAAACATTATGAATGGCGATTTAGTGTATTTATACTTTTTAAGATTAGATAGTTTTCCTTAATTTACTTGAATTACCTATATTCAACATCTTATTCCCAACGACCTGACCTAGGTGGCTTAGCCTGCGTTTCTTAAAAGGAATACATTTTTACAAAGTTTTTCTTTATTTACTAAATGTTTAAACTTTCCCTAGACTTCCACAAATATTTGCCAAATTCGTAAAGATTTTCTCACGTTGTAGTTAAACTAACGAATAGCAAATAATTTCAAAATATAAGAACATGACAATCACAACATAAACGATAAGAATCATATACAACCCCTAGTCATTGAATTTCACGTAAGTTTCCGAAATAACCATTGAAAAATCTAATAATAAAGGTTTCCTTAATTTGCGTCCTCCAAATGGAAAGTGTCCCCGTCTATTATCAATCACGATTACACCGTAAGCGTGTAGGTCAGTGTTGATCTTTATTGAACTGATATTGCACCCGAGTGTTTTATTCTTGATAAAATTTATTTTATTATAGGTCTATAATTCTGTTGAATATTAAGGAAAATCTTCTTTCTGTTTTATGATTGTCATATCCAATGAAATGTCAAAGATTAGTATCGTGAATTAATTTTCCTCATTAGGTATAGCACGATTAAAAAATTGGTGTAACTGAATTGTTATTTACAATCATATCTTGATATGTCATATCAGAATAATCTTCTGGCAACACACGAGTAAATATCACCTAAGTTTCAATACATCAATTTAATCTTTGATGGGATCTTGTCTGATATTAAATATGAAATAGATTATTTCCATGATGATTGGTATCATGTTTTAAGTATATCTCAAATAATAACTAGTCTTGTATGAGGCCCGAAACGTCTTATTACAAATAATTAGATTTCTTTATTATTTATTCTTCATCACTCTACATATTATAAAACATAGTCCTCCGCCAAACAAACTCTATGGCAACAAAAACCTAATTTCTAATAACAAGCCTTTGACAAGTAGTAGACGACTGAAGGTCGGTGATGATTTATTCAAAATCAACTTAATAACAACAAGACTTGTAGACATTTTCTCAACCTTTTAATAATAAGAACATCCTCCTTCTTTTAAATCGATTAAAAATTACATAGCTACACGGATGTGCATGCAGTAAAAACAACAATAAACGCAAGTAATTCTCGTAAGAGGAAATGATAGTCTGGATATCGCATATGGAATGAGAAAGTAAAACTGCATGAATGTATCAACCGACCTGTCACGGGCAGTGCGGTAAAGATAATAAGCAAAAGAGAAGATAGGTATGTGTATTCTATATCTCAGGCATACAGATAAGGAAAAATGCGATTTTGAACAATTCCATAGTCGGGCTAAACCATTCCGCCGATTACACATAGGAGGAAGTATTTTCAGGCGTCGGAGATCGCAGAACGATCTCAGCAAGACACACATCAATTGTAGGTATATTTAAGGTTCACCTTTTAATAATTATACTGAACGCAGATGACTAGTTTCATAGTCTAACAGGTGTTTCTTTTTTATATGTTTAGTACCTATTACGTATAGTGAACAACATCTTGGTTGCTATACTAAGTTATTGACTAGATGCTCAACAAACCTATCTCACTAAATTATCAGTACAAGTATGATACTGTCAAAATGACTCAAAAAAAATCTGTTTTCAATTTATTCCAACTGCTATAGATGTAGATATTACTTGCTAATTAAATCCTTAAAAGGCTTTAGACAATGCAAATGTCACCGGCAATCTGTATAATTCAGGTATTTTATACAATTTCTAGGCAATTCACAAAATGCCTGGGGCGTCTAGGCAATGTATGAAACATTCTGAATATCTGGACTCTGGACCGATTTTGATGGGATTTTATGCTAGCTTAACTTGGGCTACTGTTTTAAATAAAATTAATAAATATTCCGGACATCTAACACACAACGCCATCTAGTCCCAAACTAAGCAGAGCTTGTGTTATGGGTACTAGACAACTAATTTAAATACATATATACTTTTTTTTTGTAAATACATACATATTATACATAGAAAACACCCAAACTCCGAAACAAATATTTGCAGATCATACAAACATTTGGTCCGGGAATCGAACCCGAGACCTCAAGTTTAGCAGTCGCATACGCTATCACTGCGCCACCGAGGCAGTCATACTAGCTTCGGTGCTACCCGCGGTTATGTTGTGACGTCGCGTCGGTACCACCGCGGGCTCAGCTAGTCTTTAAATATACAGAATCAGACTTTGCTGTGTCGGTAATCGCGGTATGTAAGTCGGTTTTAGCGATAAATAGTAGCCTAAGTGTTATTCTGATGCGTAATTAATATTACTGTAATATTTTTTCGAAATCCGTTCAGTAAGTAAAGAGTAACAAATATCCATATATCCACCCTCACAAACTTTCGCATTTATAATATTAGTAGGATAGGATTAAAGATGGTAATAAATTCGTTAGGAAGATCGCGTTCCAATTCCTTCAAAAAATGAAATCCTACTAGATTTCATATTTTTTTCAGATCTACCAACATTAACCCATTACCATTTGCGCTAATGATCGGGCTAGCCTATAATAACTTATTTTTTATAGATGACGCAAACTTATAACTAAAAACTTATATTTATCATAAGTATGGCTTATTTTAAACCGGTTTGGTTGGTAAGTTGAAATGTCTGTTCGGTCTAATTACGGAAATGATGAGATATGTTTGAGTTTATTAGAAATTACTGGATTTCATGAACCATCACTAATGTTCGTTATAAGCAGGAAGAGGCTTCAAAGGTCAAGGTCGGGCCCTCTTTGATGAATGACAAAATAAAACCAACATTAATTAGCAATCTAGCGTGATTAATCTGTTTAGGCGGGGCTCAGTGCTAAATATTGCTATTTTAGATTTGGTTATCGCTTTGTACTCGGCTAAGGGAAGGTGGCATGGTTGGTAGTCTATGTATGTATGTTCCACAGTAGTGCCTAAACTACTGAACCGATTTTAAAGAATAAGGTGACATTGGCTTTATACAACACCAAAAACCTATAACGTCCCACTGCTGGGCTCGGGTCTCCTCTCAGGAGAGGGTTAAGGCCATACGTTCTCACGCTGGCTAAGTGCGGTTGGGGAATGCCAAGACAACGTTGTGGCTACGTAATCTTGCAGTTGGATGTTTTAAGCCGCCCAAAGGCCTTCAACTAAGCTTCACGACTGTTATCCTATGATAATAACCGGGACCGACTGCTTAACGTGACCTCCGAATCACGGAGACGCTCATTTTAACATGCTACCAGCACTCAACCGTATAGGTACTGACCGTGCCGTCGTTGCTTACCCTCGGTAATTGTTTTTAATCACTGAGTGCAACTGGGCTATAAGCGCCGCAATTGGCTTTATTAATTTAATCCAAAGTTTTTAGCTTTAGTTTAGGGTTGAATTTTTTAAATATAGATTTCCTGTTATCTACATTTGTAAATAAGTGTTACTTTTAGATTCGTTCAGGTTTCCGAAAAGATATTGTACATGCATAGTTCACTTTCAGAAAATATTAATGTATTTGTATCAAATGTAAAAATGTTTTCTTTTTAAATAGAGCTTGTCAAAATGACTGCTCTGCGTGACGGAAAGCAAGAGTAAAATCTAAGAGTGGTGGCCACCATAATCATTAAGAATGTAAATAATGCGGCATGGTGACCCACACTATGGATGCCTTGTGAGATACTTTTTCACGCCGCGCTTAAAGGACACGGGCTCAAAGTGGGAGATTGAACAGATATTGAATACAATTAAAAACAAAGCAACCGTATCTGATGCAATCTGATTCTAAGTGACAACAAAAGTGAACTGCTCATCTCTAAGTTACGGATGAGATGGGGCGTCCTGTAAACTCAATCACTTTAGGAAAAGCAAGAACAGTCTTTTTTTTTTAAATTTCGGACTTTCGATACACAACGTCATTTAGTTTCAAAAAGACCTTGTATTATGAAAGGTAGATTAAATATACGGACGGAAAATATCCCAAAGTCCGAAACAAATGATGATCGTACAAATATTTAGTACGGACCCGGGAATGGAACCTGAGACGTCAGGAGTCACATTCAGTCCTACTGCGCCACTGAGAACGTCAAGATTTGCTTTAACATCAGTTTTCTTCTAGCGAACTGGTTTATAGTTCCGCTCATACGATATTTCGAATTAAACTTACTGTCAAGACTGTATACAGTAAAAACTGTATTATAAAAATGCCCCTAAGGAAATAATTTGTGACTTACTACTTGGAATTAGAGTTTAGTAGAAAAAATATACCTACTACAAATAGTTTATTAGAGCACTCAAACTCAATGATGCCTGAAAAATCACCTTCACTAATAAGGAGGCAATGGGCATTAATTTATATGCATGCAAATATATTTTGAGTTAAGTCATTTGACTACCTCGGTGGCCTAGTGGTAGCGTATGCGACTGCTAAGCATGAGGTCTCGGGTTCGATTCCCGGGTAGGACCAAATGTTTGTATGATCTGCAAATATTTGTTTCGTAGTTAGGGTGTTTTCTATGTATAAAATGTATGTATTTACAAAAATAAAGTATACAAGTATTTATATCAGTTGTCTAGTACCATAACACAAGCTCTGCTTAGCTTGGGACTAGATGGCGTTGTGTGTTAGATGTCCGAAATATTTATTATTATTATAATTAACTAGCTGTTGCCCGCGGCTTCGCCCGCGTTTATGTCGGTTTTTTCGTGTTTTTCGCGGTCGCGGATATGTGACTGATGCAAAAATTAGATAAATACAATCCTTGATGCGGATTATATATCATTCTAAAATTTCAGCTCGATCGGCGCAAAACTTTTTGAGTTTTTGAAGCGTACACAAACTAACATAACATTTTTATATATATAGATGTACTATTTGCAATACCCAGTCAATATAAATAATGACAAGCTAAATCAGACTATCAAATTAATATTGACAAAAATATTACTTATCTAAAGCAGTGATTAATTTGACGTTAAGAATAGAATTATGGCTTTGGACTAAATTAATTGTTGACAATGTTTAAGTAAAATGAATTATTTTAATAAGTTTTATGTGTCAAAAAAAAAAACTTATGTATTATAATACTTATTATGTTTCAGTAATGCATACTGTGTGACAAAAACCTGGAAAAGTTACCCCGAGACCCCATGGGGTCTACGAGAAGAACAACGGGAACTGTGTGATATTCTACATTAAAAGGTAGCAATAGAGACATTACTTGGTGCATTACGTTTAATTAAACCTTACATAACTAAGAAATGTAAGACTCATGTAAATTGAAGTGAACTAAAAGAGTAAAATGAATTATGCAGGGGTTTGTTTAGTAGAATAATGGAAAAACTCTTTAATGAGTGTTGTGGATACAAACCGCACAAGGGACAAAACTTTGTGTGATCCACAAATTGTGTACATATCATATTTATTTAAAAAATCTCCCACGACACAGGATATACATTCCTAATATGTGTGTTCCTTTAAAAACTCTAATTCCTACATTGCTTACAGTCTGTACTTGTTCTAATTCAATCAGCACAGTACTTTTAGCCATTCTTTAAATAAAAAGTAAATTAAAGACTACTTTTACAATCACCTGTTTAAATATAGATATCAGATAATACACAGGGTGTAAAAAGACGACTACCGAAAACGAAAGGGGCTGATCCAGCACCCCAAAACTTATCAAAAAAAAAAACAAACAGTTGTCTTTAAAAAAAATTGTAGCTTGAAAAAACAATGTGTCAAGATTTTTATTAATTTCAGAAGCCAGCAATGTACAAGTTAACGCGCCCGCGCGCTCTGTCGCGGTCATTGCACTCACCAGGCCAGCTGTTTTGATATTAAAATACATTACTGTTTTATTGATTTTCTTTGTTTTTTGGTTTTCTAAATGAGATAATTAGGTAGTTTGGGTCCTGTTATGTTTTACTATGTGTATGTAAGCAGAAAAAAACATAAAACGACTTAGATAAATTAACATTTTTTTTTATTTTTTTTTTCGCTAAAACCTATTCAGTGTCATGGTCTGACTGCAACCCCCAAGTTTTCGGTAGTAGTCTTTTTACACCCTGTATATATATACTAGCTGACCCATGCAACCGTGTTTACGTCTCCTATTGCTCGTAGCGTTATAAGTTTTCCGCATTTTTGTAACATTCTTCACTGATGCTCTGCTCAAAAATTTTTTTTTATATTATATTTAATTTTAAAACCTTCCCTGAACTACAACAAATATTTTAAAACCAAAATCAGCTGAATCGGCCGAGCCATATATATATATATATATATATATATATATATATATATATATATATATATATATATATATATATACTAGCTGAACCCCGCGGTGCTACCCGCGGTACGATGATAACTGCGGGCAAGGCCGCGAGGCGAAGCTATATCTTTATAAATAGTAGCCTATGTGTTATTCTGATGTATAAGCTATATTGTGGTAAAGTTTCATTCAAATCCATTCAGTAGTTTTTACGTGAAAGAGTAACAAACATCCATACATACATACATCCATACTTACAAACTTTCGCCTTTATAATAGTAGTAGTATATATATATATATATATATATATATATATATATATATATATATATATACTAATATTATAAAGAGGAAAGATTTGTACCTATGTTTGTATGTTTGTAATGAATAGGCTCAAAAACTACTGGACCGATTTTAAAAATTCTTTCACCATTCGAAAGCTACATTATCCACGAGTAACATAGGCTATATTTTATTTTGGAAAAAAATAGGGTTCCGTAAGATATTTGGGTTTTTTGGACACAAGGTGTAAAAATCAACCAGAAAAGTTACTTATTTTGCGAAAATTTTCATGCTACGGGCTATATAAGACGCAAACGAGGTTGCGTGGGTCAGCTATGTTTTATATACAACGTGTATTTAGTATCAGCATTGCACCCGTGCGAAGCCGGGGCGGGTCGCTAGTATATATATATATATAGATAGATATAGAAGCTAGAATATGTATAAAAATTCTACTATTGTGATGAGTAAATTACTAAGATAGAAAACAGAGAATAATAGCAATAATTTATATTATTTTCTTAAAGGGTTCTGGGTAAGGTAGGACTTTTATATTCAAGTAAACTAAAAGTTCATAAATAATAATATTAATGGGCATATTTAAACATATACAAGAAAGTAAATACAAAAACATATCATATTATAAGTACCAAACATGTGATCCAAATGTTTGCTTGAGCTTGTTCCTAAAACATTACACCTAAAAGACCTAAAATTCACATACTGGACTGATACATCAAAATAAAACAAGTAAAATTGTAGAACTCTTGTAAAAAGTACCTATACTAACATTATAAAGCTAAAGAGTTTGTTTGAACGCGCTAATCTCAGGGATCTGATTGGAAAAATTCTTTTAGTGTCAGATAGTCCATTTATAGAGGAAGGCTATAGGCTATATATCATTTCGCTAATACTAATAAATTTCAAAAACGGGGGAAAATTTTCAAGTTATGGGCAATAGAAGACACAAACGAGGGGGTTGCATGGGTCAGCTAGTGATAAATAACACTTATGATAATTTTATATATCTTAATTTCTTTGTATTAAATAGCTAATATTTTATACTTTTTATGCAATATCTTCCTAAATATAAATATAGCAAAATAAATATTAATTTAATATTAATTTGTATACTACTAAACTTTAAAATGGTGGTTATAAATATGTGTTTTAAACTAAGTCTAAACTCACCTGCGGGCTAAGTGGAGCCTTTCCTGTGTTGTAAGGTGCTCCACCTGTGACATCTCAGACACCAAGTCTGAGTGCTCCATTTTGTCTTTTATCTGTAAATTGTACTTTTATTTACTTCACATCAATAGTTAAAAAATATTACTTCAAATAACTTCAACTTTACAGAATTTCTGGCTAAAACATTTAGTTTGTAACTCCTATCTTTATTTACAAAGAACATTGTACTGCTCATGTTATCATTATCAAGAAGATATGTGTGGAATTACCACTTGATTTTTCAGTATCATTGTATTGTGATGTTTGTAAATAAAGTTCCAACCTAAACTTCAGTCGTTTTATTACTGATATCTTACAAAATTACTAACATAGACTCACAAAAGGTAACTCATTTTAATAGAAAAAAATAACAAGTAAAGAAAATGTATGTACTTTACGTTATAGCAAACTTATTGATAACCAACAAGTGTGATAAGATAACAACCCTCTAATATGAACATTTCAATACTGTCGATTGGGATGATCTTTTAATCAAAGTAATCATACTTTAATATTATCTATAAATGAATATGGAATCTCAACTATTTGAATTTACCTCTTCATTCAAAATTTCAATTTAAAAACAAAGTGACAGTTTAGAAAGGCATTGTATCTAAAATATTTCATGTACATAGAAGTTGTGATAATCTTGTACACAACAACTTTTGCAGGAGAAACTATACCCAAAATATATTTATTCTAAAAAAATTTCACGCCACTTACCGCTGTTCTAGTTTATTACAAAGCACAAGTATGTTTCATTCTTAAATTGATGTATTTGCCACACATGTTGAACAGAATAATGTTAAAGAAAACACACATATATATCGATTATTGAAACAAATTGACACTCATTGTAACATAAAAATATACAGTTACATTATATTTTCCGTTAGTTTTCATGAAAATTAGAAACAGTGAGAAAAATCACAAGACGGCTAGCGAACGAGCGGATGGTTTTGCTTTTTTGTGATTTGGTGATTTATACACTTTGATTTGCATACTTGCCTTTTGGTAGATATTGATTGCTTTGAACTATTAAAAATGTTGCTTTATTATTGAATGTAACAAAATGAAACATAAATCGTATTTCTTATATTTATAATTAATTTCTGTTATTGAAACGTGTTGCAAAATACTTTTGCAATATGCCAAAACCGAAAAACCTCGTGTAGGCGGGAATTTTAAAATTTATGAAGGCTGATGTTGTTAATTTCTAAACTGTCTTACCGCATTTCTACGATTTCTCGTTAAGATAAATTTCATAAAATTAATTAATTAATAAAAAAAAAATTCATTATCATCACTCATTGTCAAAACAATGTTCATCTGGCGATTATGCATGCAGTAGTAGTAAGTGAACCGGAATTATTTCACCAGGGTACAAATTTAAAGGATATGGTTAAAATAAACAGCTTCATACTCGTAAATGTGAATTTTTATTAAGTTTCATAATACCTATTTTACTACAACTTATAATACTATTACAATATTATTAATTAAGTACAAAAGAATCTGTATTCAATTAATGAGCGTTGTAAGATAACGTTTGGCTAGGCACTATTATTTTTATCAATTGACACACCAGTTTTTCATTTACACTAAGCTTGCTACAATTTTAATCAATTGAGATGAATATTTTTGTTTCATGAGAATTAACTTTAGGTTAGAAAAACCTGTGAACAATCATGGCTTCATGAATTTTACTAGTATAATTCCTACTTAAAGACATACTTAGAACCCTAGAACAAAGGCACCACAAATAAAAATAAAATATATTTTTAAAAATTAAAACAAGGTTTTAATTTTAATTAAATCAAACAGGACACGGTTCTTCTCTAATTGAGTCCAATTCGACAGGTTTTTAGTAGCCGCTATAGAGTTTTTATTCATCACTTTCACGATACCAAATTGTAGTATTGAAGTTTTGTCATCTAAAGTAAAATTAAATACACAATGGTTAATTAATAAAATTAAAATTAATAATTGTTGAAGCCCCTGTTACGATTATAACATTTTTGTGGTGTTTTCCGTGTAAATATTAAATGTTGCTAATACAAAATATTGTAGGCGTTATTTACATCTACCGGTCTCTAACTCTTTAATGGATGATTGTAGAATAAACTAAGGGTGACTAATTTCATTTATCGGATGTTTTGGTAAGAGGAATAAATCTATTTGTGCTTGCGATTTCGGTTCTCATGTTCCGATGAAAGAATACTATACCCAAGTTAATAAATTTAGAAATTTCGGTGAGATACATTTAGGTATAATAAGAGGTTTTATAATTTATGTTATTAAGAATAACAATACCTAATTCTAAAAAAATACATGTTAACTAAGGTCAAAAATTGGTTTCAAAATAATTGTAATCATCGTCCTACAGTCCAATTCAATAAATATTTAAAAGTTGGTCATAACGGCACTAACAATAAATATCTAAACAATTATTTAGAATCAACATATAGTTTATTTAACTACCTACGTAGGTATATTTCAGAAAGGACTTAGTTAGTTATGTACTATGAGTTTGTATATTATGCTATGTATTTTATTTAACAACGATTAATCACAATGATTTTTACTTGTCTAAAAATATATTTGAGTTCCTTTGTGAATTGTGAACAATATTTATAGGTTGGTTTTATTATAAAGTTTGATTTTAAATTGTTAATAACTAGCCGTTGCATAAAAACTTGAATCCTGAGAAGATATGTACATCGCGTCGTGCTAGTTATTGCCTGTATAATCTTAAATCTTAAAAAATTATTGTTGCGATTGCAAGAGAAAAAAAAAGTATTAGAACAGTGACTATTTGATTTAACACCATCGACATGCCACCCATTAGTAAATCTTTGGTAAAACCAATCTCGGTTGTAATTTTTCGGTTCGAGTTCAATAAATTTTATTTTTAGTTTCGTCCGCAGCGTCGAATGCTCTGTAACATTGTTTTGTAAATACTTGTATTAGAGCAGGTTAGTTATTTCTATAAGAAAACTGTCATATAAATTATAAATGGAAAGATTCGTGGTCAAACGTTCTTCTTTTACTAAACAAAATAGGTGCCTTGAAAAAGAAAAATGCTTTGTTAGTCCCGTCTTATACGTATGCGCTTGCGCCATTTTTTGTGGTTTTTATTAAAGTTATAGATAGGGTCCAGGAAAATGCTGACGTGGAGGGCTTAACTCACTGGGACCGAGAAATATACTTATTTACAATATAGTAACAATAACAATTGGCGAAAGGTGCATAATATGACATCAACACGTCATACACCTAGAGTTATAGATATTAAATGAAATTTCATAAAAAGCCTGATGCCATTGTCTCATTGACAAGGAAGTAAGTCAGTTTGCAGTTAGTCATTGGTTTCTATATGTATGATATTTGTTTTTAGTTTTATATAGTTTTCTTGTGGAGAGCCTTAGAGGAGGCTAAGTCCAGCAGTACGTCTAGTATTTCGGCTGAGATGAAATATCTTAGCAGTAAGACATTAACAGAGCTAATATGTTATATAGTTCATACTATAGTTATAGCAACATACACACCAATGTAATATTTTAGGAATAAAAACTTACAATATCTATGGATGATTGTTACATTTGTATAAAGCACTACGAACTGCATACGTAGCAAGCGCTTTCTGCAAGGTCTTTTTAAATTACCTAATGAAAAAATCTTTCCCTAGGATTGATCTGCGGTAAGCTGACGAAAGCCAAACCAAACACCCAGTTTACACGCTCGCTGTTTGTGGGCACTTTTCTTGTGGCAGAAGTTTCTAGTTTCCCTTTGCCAGAGAAATTATAAAAGTCTATAAGATGCAAAAATGTGCAAAACCAGAATAGGGCTAAGTCCGCAAGACCAGTTTTGCTCAAAATTAACCGGTAACTAGCACTTTGCCTAAAAGTAAGATGAATTCAGAAAAATCACGAAACGAAAATCTCTGTTAAATACTTAAAGGTGCCGCATAAAAAAAACATAGACGCATTGAATAAATATTTGAAAGTAACTAAGTATTGATTTATTAAATATTAAATATTAATATTAAAAAAACGATAATACTACGCCTTGTGTCTTAGTAAACCTTGTAAAAAAGTAATTGTCTTTACTTTTTTTCCAAGGTTTAGTAAGACACAAGGGGTAGTAGTGAGTCGTCCCAAGAGGCACTGTTATGAAGTTATTAAAAAAAATATGGTAATGTAGTCTTGAATTTTAAGATCTTTTCATTTTTTTATGTACGTTACGTCTTAATAAATTTAATTAATCTGAGTCATTAGGAAGTAGGTACTAGAAGGTTATAGTTTACTAAAACTACTAAGTTGAATTTCTAAACTGTTTCGAAGGGACAATTTGATGTCGATATCCAGATACATAATGAGAATTCAGGCGCACAGCTCTCGCGCGTTCATAAGTAGGTACATATATTGTCACGCCCAACGGACAGACAGGCGAACTATTTGTTACATAAGTGATCGTATAAAGGTTCCTTTTTCATTTGATAAGTAGAGATACAAAAATCTTGAAAATTATTAAAAAGAAACTAAATTTATTTGACATATCTACTAACTGTTAAAGTGAAATGCACCATTCGGGGAACAGACGTTCACGTTTAAAGCTTTTAGGCATTGATTTTCTACTTAATACATTTTAATTGATTTTAAGATAAACCCTTTAAATTACCTAGATACTATTAAGGTTCGAACAATCTTAAATAGGGCTACAAATTTCCCAAGGTATTAATTAGAGATCTGGACAAAACTACGACAGCGTGGCAATGTACTATAAAATCAACTTACTATTTAAACAATTTAATTCAATTTCCTATTACACTACATTTGTTATTGTACTTAATAATTTCCATACCTCATTTTCTAAGTAAAACAGTTATTTATCGTTAACAATCTAATAACAATTCAACATTTTGCGCTCATATTATATTTAACACGTCTTTACATTTATTATACACATTGTTAATATGACCTCAAATTGCCAATGACATATTATTATATAAAACTATGATGAAGGGGATGCTTTTATATATAGTTTTACACGTTATGGCACGACATCTTCCTGTGACGGTAAATTATCGACACAGTAGTTACACATCGTGAAAAAGGTGGTAACATACGTCATAATGTCTATGATGTCATGACTATTGTTTATGCCTCCAATTATTGTCTACCGTGCTATTACGCGCAAAATTGCAAAGCATCCATTAAAGAGAGATTTACACCGAACAGCTGGCATCGGAACGGATTTTGTACTTATGGCCCTGCCACAATTACTCTGCCTGAATGAATCATAAGCATAATCTAAGAGTGGTGGTCACGTTATACTCATTGCCATTGCACACAATGCAACTGGCAACTCACACCATGGCGGCCTATCTTACTAAAGGTACCTACTTGTATCTAAAGTCTTTATTACTTCTGCGGCTACGACACGTGACCACAGCCGAACTTGGTGATATACGAGTAGACCTTAAATACTGTGAACACGATTATTAAAAAGATTGTACGATACGAACCGTTCGATGGCAATCATTCTCAACTTTTACTAATTTGATTTTGTGTTCTATGAAATCCATTTCGTAAGATAGGTATCTTTTTTTCTCTTCTTACCTTACAGTGTTATAGTAAACCAATACATCATCTAGCCAGTCCTTTTATACCTAAATTTTTTCAAAATTCTAATGAGACATTAGTTCAATAACCTCAAATCAAATCTATTTTACTAACTCTTCTTTTCATTACATTATTTTTACATAACAACTGAAAGTAAGGATATCAAATAAAGTCTAAAAAGAAAATAAAAATTCGTCTAATAAGATCTGTTTTTTACAATTATTTAACTACCAAAGATCCAATTCATTAGAGCAATAAAAAAACTATATAATTCTAGCGGAAAGGAGACACCACAGGTATTTACGTCAAAAAATCTTATGTACACCGAACAATGTCGTACTTACACATAATAGTGCATTTTTCAGGCTAGCTGATACTGTTTGTGTTTCGAAATTCCTATTAGCTAGAAAATATAATCCAAAACTTATTTACTCTACACAATGAACGTAATTGCTATCTACAAATCTAAATCACATCAAATTTCATTCTAGTGGTATTGTCATTGGCAAGAAGTACCCCCATCAAAAACATTATTACTAAGCTTTAAATACAAATGATTAACTTACAGTAATGATCACCATGCCCAGTTCCTATATTTGAAAAACGATCCGTTCTAGGTACGAATAGTAGTATATTATACGGGCCGTAAGCTAAAATCGTTCCTATAAAAAATAAATTGAGGAACGGTATTTACGACTCGTAGTCGGTTGTAGGAAAAATTTACAGGATGACGATTCGTTAAATATAGGAACCGGGCATAAATGTGGTAGGTACATGGTTTACAAAAAGCATACAAAAATACACATCACACAATAATACAAACTGATTTCTACTATGTATTAATTTAAGCATATTTTACATTATGTAAACAAGACCTTTTTCGCTTGCTATTAACTTAAAGGCTGTAAATTAAAGGTAAGTGTATGTATATGTAGGTTCGTGACTGTAACATTACAATTCGACTAATTCTTCGTAGACTGGTCTTATTCCGTTACATAATACGATATATAACGCACATATTTACAACTTATTATATACGTTATGTATAACTATATCAAAATAATTAAAAGCCCACAGACTTAGCGGTAAGCGATATACAACTTTATAATACCGCACAACTTACTAGACACTAACACTTATTGTGTGCGTATCGCAATTATTGACAAACAATATCAACGCATCTTATAATTATAAAGAATTATAAAGATGGCACCCCTATACAAAATGCATTCTACAAGCGTTGTTAGCCAGTAGAATGACATGTCTATAATACACTTGTCGAATGCAAAGGATGGACAGTCATGTCCGCTTTATAAATGTTTTGTATTTCTGAATTACAAAGGCATTCCGGTATAACTCATATCTTAGTCCGTGAAAAAGGATATTAACGTTCGAGTTACAGGAATGCGAACCTAACCTTCTCGACCTTACACATTTCAATTCCTATTTCTTTATTTCTTTTTTATTTCAATACAGTCCAAAGTTCCCGATTTGTAGAGATAGGCTAGTTCTCATTACATATAAGTGTCCAAGAAGAAAGTGGGACGTAAAAGACACATACAAGGGGTATCTAAGTTGTACTTTTGATATTTATTTTTGCCTCGTACTCTCAGTAAACCCAGAATGAAATTGGTATGATCAGGGTTCGCACTCCGGGAGGTTCTTCTGCGAGCAATACGTTGCTCGAGGTACGCTGGGGTTGCAGGATTTTCCTTTCTTTGGTATACCTCATTCCCTGGCTACTTATATCTGAGACGGTGTGCAGTTTTTGGTCAGTTCGAGTCCCGCATAGCTACTAGTAGGTGGTTTCTGGTGACATTTCTGCACGTCTGTCAAAAAAGGCGCCTAAACAAAATAGACGGGATCAATTTTAACCATTGCATGTCAAATGCAAATAAATATAGATACGCTTGATAATCAGTAGTAGGATTTTGGTTTCAATTCAATAAAGTAACATAAATATTATTGACTTTCGATTAGGATGTTATCTCGTAGCAAGCGTTGCCACTGTATAGTTCATTCGCTCAGATACGGTCACATTGATCGCGACGCTGCCACAAAACCAAAGGGCCAGCCTACGGCGGTAAAGTAAGTATGATTTGTAACTTTACGCCGTTGTATTAATTAAAAACATTTATATTTCACAACAATAACCACAAATGTGTCGGTGCGCGTGCACCGACACTATCTAAACGAATGGTCTATATGTTATCACACTTTTAATAATATAACTTTACGTAGCCTTTAAATATTACCTTTCATAAATAAACCGCAGCCTTACATTAAAATGATTTCTATACCAACGTTCAATTAACTTAATACTTATACAGCACAGTTTCACAGCACTTTTTAAAAAATACCTATCATTTTGATGCTGGCAGTCTCATCATTAACGAGACCTCATTACTGCAAAGTCCTATATTTTAACAGTGGCAACCTATCGTGGTCACCACGGCGGGGCACTCAGGTGTTCTCGTCGGAAGAGTCGTCAGACGATGAGCTGGTGTTAAGGGTTGAAGCCATCGTCAGCTGTCGAATAAACGGCTCCCTCGGGAGGCTTTGTTGACCGAGAGGTAGACGTCTTATACCCATGCGTTCGCTCTCTGGTAAAGATTTGCTACATTTCTCTTCTGTTATGGCATCACGTGACAGACATCTGGAATATAGAAGAATGAAACAAAATATTATTTTTTGTACACTGAAAGCAAATATTATATTATTATTTGGTAATAAATGATATTGCAATGCATGCAATGATTTGCAATGATTCTTATGGTACCTTTAGATGAAGATTCCTACTCAAATATCAATAATTTTCTGGTAATGGTTAAGCTATTTATTCATATAACAATCTTATATAAATATATTGTAATTTTATTATTTAACAAGAATAGCTAAATTAATAACTTATTTTATATTTAACTAGCTGACCCACGCAACCTCGTTTGCGTCTTTAATTGCCCGTAGCGTGAACATTCTTCAATGGGGCTCCGCTCCTATTGGTCTTAGCGTGATGATATATACCCTATAGCCTTCCTCGATAAATGGACTATCTAACACTGAAAGAATTTTTTAAATCGGACCAGCGGTTCCTGGGATTAGCGCGTTCAAACATACAAACAAACAAACTCTTCAGCTTTATTATTAGTATAGATATATTGTAATTTTATCATACAACAATGAGTAACTACATTAATAACTTATTTTATTCTACTAATATTATGCATGCGATAGTTTGTAAGTATGGACGGATGGATGTTTGTTACTCTTTCACGCAAAACCTCCTGAATGGATTTTGAAGAACCTTTATAATAATATAGCTTATACATCAGAATAACACATAGGCTACAATTTACAAAGATATAGCTTCGCCTCGCGGCGTTGCCTGCGGTTATTGTCGAACCGCGGGTCGCACCGCGGGGTTCACCTTGTATATAATGTATTGTGATTTTCTAAAACAGTATTTATCGTTGATGTACATAAAAAGTTTATATAAATATAATATTACCACGTATTAGTCGAAAATGCTAACATAAGCACTGGATAATATAATAAGTATGTCAAAATAAACATATTCATTCCATCTTGAACTGCATAAGTGGCGCAGTGGTAGTCTATGCGACTGCTGTGCTTCAGGTCTCGGGTTCGATTCCTAAGTCGGACCAAATGTTCGTATGATATGCAAATATTTGTTTCGGAGTTTAGGTGTTTTCTATGTATAATATATACATATTACAAAAAAAGTATTTATGTGTAGTACCCATAGTACAAGCTCTGCTTAGTTTGAGACTAGATGGCGTTGTGTGTCAGAAAATATTTATTTAGTTATTTAATTTATATCTATACACGTACCCTGTCAACTCCAACATGGATCCTCGCCGACATTGTCCTCTATGTGGTCCTTGCATGATACTAGCTGGCCTAGTTGACGCACCGAGAGGATCCGAATGTGCCACGTCTTCCATCAGCAACACAGACGGTCCACCGAGACTTGTACTTCGTTTGGAGAGCAGATTAGGACCTTGCCTAACACCTATATCTCTGGATGTGCCTTCACCTTTACTCCAACTGTCCTTGGTCGCTTCCGAGTCTGACAGCACCACTGTTTCTGAAGCGCCTTGCGTTGAGCTGGAACTCTCTCTTCGGAATAGACCTATGATAGATTTAGGATGTTTTGGCTTTTCTATGCCGCCTGTTGTTGGGAAGGTTTTAATGGAAGTGTTTGTACAGCGGAATGGATAGGGGAAAGACAAAAAAAAATGTGTCAGACAAAATCTTTTAGAAATGGGTAAAGCTAAAGTTATGATAGTAGAAGGTGCTATGGTTAGATGTGTATTATTATCTAAGACTTGGTGTAATATTAACTTGGTCAAAATGTAGAAATGAAAATAAATTAATATTTATAATCTTAAATTTATTTTACCACATTTTGCCGCTATGACTATGCGCATGCGATGCACGGATGTAAGTATAACGAAAAAGTTATGTTTTATTGATAAATTTCGTGATGCAACGATAGTGATGAAAAAAAAAAAGAAGAAAAAAAAAAGAAAAAAAAACACATAAAAAGTGGAAATAGTAAAATCGTTACCCACGAAATCTTAAGGAATATATCTAAACCTCTTTTGGCCTGAATGTGTACCTAGGTATATTAAAAAATATATATTTCAACTTGACCGAACGATCGGAACAGGTTTGCGATACGAATTTGAAGGTCCAAAGGATTAAGCGGTCTGTCGCTTCATACTTCATAATTGAATAATGCCCGAATCTTTGATATCCTTGATACCACGACCTCACAGAAAACCGGTGTGAAATAGCGCTTGCGCTGTGTTTCACCGAGTGAGTGAGGAAACCGAAGGCCTATATCCCAACCCCTCCCCCATTCATCTCCCCATCCCTCAAAGGCCGGCAACGCACCTGTGACACCCCCGGTGTTGCGGGTGTCCATGGGCGGCGGTAGTCGCTTACCATCTGCTCGTTTGCCAACTACCTATTCCATAAAAAAAAAACCGAAGTAGTCTTAACATCCCCGAAATACAACATAAAGAAAATCGTAAAAAATACGAAATATACTTAGGAAACATTTTGCTTTAAAATAAATTGTATTATTTTCATAATAGTTTAAATTAATGTGCTTTTAAGTGAATAACTTATTAAAACTGCGAAATCATTTCACTGTTGAAGCTATCATGCAAGGTGTCAGGCAATTAGATGAAGTTAGCTAAACGCTACTGGTTGGAAAGAAGATCAACATTTTTAATTTGAAAGCAGTGGAATTAAAGGGGCACTTCCAAAAGGCAGTACTAAAGGACGGCGTCGAGAGTTATACAAATCTATACGGCAAAGACACCAATTTTTTTAACTTATCTTTTAGCTCCGAGTCAAACTGCACGTTTGGCCTAGTGGTTAAGCGGTCGCCACGCCGTTCCCTACTTCACCAAGTGTTATGGGTTCAAATCCCACATGGAATAACACTTTGTGTGATTCATAATTTGTTTTTATAAGTCAGGGTGTTATTTGTGTCCGTTTCATGTATGTTTGTAAAGTCCCCCGCGATACAGGAATTATTCCTAGTGCGGGAGATGACTTTTTAAGAAAAAAAAATCTACTTCGTGGTCGTTTGTGTAGTTCTAATTCCATTACTGTAATTAATATACCTACTACCTATAACTCAATAACAACATTTATTATTATAAAGTGATCATCTACAGTGTTAGTAAATAATCCATTAATAAATTCGTTGTGGTGTCGTCATATAAGCCTTGCAATATTTACTATATTTTTATATTTCAGTTTTTGTTATCTAAGTACATTAAAACTTCTACGGTGCTTTGTGATATTTCATATTCTGGTTAAAATATTCCTTTTTATAAAATTAACATCTTTATAATATCGTTTGTCTCACTGAATATCGAAGGGCCTAGTGTGAGTTAAACTATACACTATACTGTCGTATATCTTACCTAAAAATGTAGCTGATGGTGAGTTGTATGCTAAGTATTCCTTGTTTGAAGCCCACGCGGGGAACTCGGATTGCTTTAGGGCGCCGGACCCCTCGGCTTCCTCTCGTTTCCAAGGCAGCATCGTTTCAGTCGCTGTAGGGGTTGCTACGCGGGCATGTTCCGCAACGATCATGTTGTAGTTATCTATGTGTATTAATACAGATTATATATATTACTAGCTGAACCCCACGGTGATGCCGTGGAGTAAAGCTAGTCTAATAAAAGTAGCCTAAGTTAAGTTACTCCTTATATCATCAGCTACCTATCAATGAAAGTCCCTTCAAAATCGGTCCAGCTGTTCCAGAGATTAGGCGGAATAAATAGACAGACAAAAATTGTAAAACAAAATATTTTGATATATGTACCGTGTAATACATTATAAACAGACACTCCAATTTTGTTATTTGTATAGATCACATGTTGCAAGTCATAAGTTTAAGTTTGTCAAAACGTTTCATTGGTAGGTAAGCATGTAGATAAAAATATGTTACAAATTCATAAATTGGATTTGAGTTCGTAGATTAGTGATTAGATTAGTAAATTTTTTTTTAATCTTAATTAATTTAGGGGCTTTTATTGAAAAGTAATATGTTAGCCCCATCGTGGCTTATTCCATGATACTACGATGATGATAAGTTTAACAAAGAACTAAAACTTAATATCTTGGATTTTCATCCAAGCAATCTTTGTGCGTTCCATTGAAATATCTTAATTTTATTTTTGTTTTCCTGCTATAATAAATATAATAAAAAAGTAAAAACTAAAAATACTATAATATAAACTATAAATAAATTGTTTCAATTTCATTAAAATAAATGACTTAAATCTAATTAAAATAAACATTTAAGTTATCTATCATTAAAGCGTGACTTAAAATGATAAAATAATTACAAATTTTAACAACAAAATAAACCGACTTCAAGAACTGGACCAAATTGAAATGGAAGTACCAGCTTTCAAACAAAAACAGAATTATCAAAATCGGTTCACCCAGTCGAAAGTTATGAGGTAAAAAACCATTAAAAAAAAAACAGTCGAATTGAGAACCTCCTTTTTTAGATATTTAGAGGTCGTTGTAAATAGACTTTGTCTTACAAAAACTATACCTTACCATTGTCATCAGACAGTCTCCTTTCGTCTTCTTCAAGGATGTCCTCATTCGGAACTAAAACATCAATATTTTCTATAAGCACTTGGTTCTAACACGATTGGATATTGACATTTCTAAAATACATACCTACCAGTCTCCCTGTATACCATCTATCACTTACTGCATTTTTTTTATCTATAAAATTATGCCTAATATCTACATAATACGATGAATAAAACCTATGAATAAATATCCAATACGGGGGAAAGGATGGACAGTTTTAGTTCAAAGTTATTTCTAAGAAACATATTTATATAAAAAAACTTTACATTACATTATTTAATAATCGTTTAACACAAATATTTCTATGTTCTATTACATCTATCGAGTAATGATGCGTCTATTATTTACCTACTTGCTAAATTAAGCATCTATTAATAACTTAAAACCCTACAATATTAAATAACGTCTCAAGCACAATATCTTACGATACGCTGTCTAGAGCGGCCTTAAGCGTTGATTAAAGGAACTATACATTGAATATTAATGGAGAATGATATATAGTATGTGTTTATAACATGCAACAGTATCATTGTATCGGATGACCAATATCTTATTATAAAGCGTCTGTTGAAATAATGTTTCAAAAAAGTATAGCACAGCAATACCCCGAAATTACTGTAGTATCGACAAGACATCGAAATTCCGCGTATTTACTAATGAAAAGCAAGTATCAATTAAAAGCCATCGCCGTATCTTGACAGTACTGAAATAAAAATGTGATTTGGAATTATCTAATATAACTGAAATGAGACTTGATAATCGGGGTATCACTATACAAAAAAGTAATTCATGAAATGTTACTTACTTACAGTTACTTTAAAACTGATCAGGTTTACGTATTTGACAACTGTTAATAAGTAATACCCCTAATTAAAAATGAGGGCAGCGCAAACAGCAAATGACTGATCTTGGAATTTAACATAATCATGATTTAAGGTAACCGTAGCATAGAAACAATTAAGCATACTCTAAAGTAAATCTTGATCATCAGACGCAAGTATGCACGCAGTTATCTAGTGACATTTAAAACATTTCAGCTTCCAAGTAAACACATACCAAAGTTATACGTGGATCTGTCCCTTCTCCACGGTAGTGATTTCTCAACAGCTGTCGGGAGAATTTCTTCGGGTGTTTTAGCATACTGCTTGACGATTCTCGCTTTCAATGGATTGAATCCGGGCAGGTTAGCGAGTTGATTTAAAAGTGAACTACTATTTTCTTTATGCGAGGACGTCGGACTGACTTCTTTGTATCCAGCTGATAAGTTTATCATCCCCAGTTGTCGAGAGTATTGGTTATATTTGCGGTGCCACATGAAGGTTGCCAGAAGGGAAGAAAACGACGATCAAACACAAACGATTTTAAACAAGCAGAGATAAGAGAAATAAGTAGCGTTTAGAAGATTTTTTAGTATATCTAAATAGGGACTGTTTGTTACCGAGGGGTGGAAAATAATATAAATAGTTGGCAAACCCTTTAGTCAAACAATATCTCTTAACTACAAACAAAATTTCAACATTGGACAGAGCTGGTACGATCTGTGTACACTGTCTAGTGTCTGAATTACCGTAGTAAGATATAATGGCTATCAAAAACATGGACCGACCAGCTATGTGTTTTCTTACGCATAAGTTTAGAAGTTAGTCTTTGAAACGATTGTAAAAAACTAAGTTCAAAACTTATGCCTGAAAAGAGTTCATACGATGCAATCAACTAATATACTTCACAAAATTTTAAAAAGCTACAAATGATCTGCTAAAAGGTTTGCCAGTGCGAAATAATTCAGTAATTTTAACGATTTATTATTGAAATAGGCAACGTAACCATAAACTTCAAACGAATCAAAAGGAATTTCATTAAAGGTATAGTAATAAATACATAGAGAGAATTAATTCAGAACATGCCACCACAATAACATTTCAGAACATTTTCACAGTACGTAGCCATGTCAGAAATTAATGAACGCATTGGGTCCAGCAAATAAAATAATCGTATACCAATTCGGCACACGTTATGTAAGTACGCAAGTACTCCGTTTTATTAGCGCAGAAAAATTCCAGGTGCAAAAAAAAACAAAACAGCGTTATTAACAACATCTAAGGTTTTGTTTGGATTTGAATTCCGAGTACATATATTAATGTGTTATTATATTTATTTATGAAACCCAAATTATAAACGATATTTTAATATAATAAGTACGTGTTTAGCTTAGTTTAATTTTTCTATAGGAGCTCTATGTCCAGATCCAGTTGGTCTAAAAATTTTGCCTAAGTTACTCCTTTATACATCAGCTATCTGCCACTTAACCGGAACAAACAGACCGAAATACAGTCAAAAATTGTATTTTTTTTTTGCATTTAGTAACAAGCAGTTATTTTAATATTACAAACAGACACTCTAATTATATTTATTTGTACAGAGTATAGATGTAGCCAGTCAATTTGCAAGTACAATAGTTTTACAATTTTATTATTTTAATCGACGAAATAAGTTTGTCATCAGTAGCTAATGTCATTATTCGTACTTAAACATTAGCGACCATTTTGAAAGACCTGGGTTTAATACAATTGAAAGATTAATTAGACATTAAGTAATGGAATCAAATGTAGAATTGTTTAAACGATGACGTAACTTTAGCTAGCTTCTAGACTTTGCTGTATGATAACTTGTAAACTAGCAATATCGGGTATAATTGCAACTTTTTATACAAAGTGCGCATTATTAGTCTACGCTTGTATAATTTTACAGTAACATGTAACAATAAACGACATATTAATAGCATTTTATATTAGGTATATCATTCAAATCCAAACTGTGGTGTACCACACTAGGTGTTTCATGCAAAATACCTACGCGGGGATTTTGCAGTGAATGTTATACCGCCATCGTCGCCGTCCCTGCGTGGTACTGTCTCACGTTCGTCGCCTTCTTCTTGAAGCACCTCGTCTATGTAGTCTGCACAAAGGTATCATACAACTGGCATACATGTAACACAATCATGCTTGTCAAAAAAGTACAAAACGTGCGTTTTATAGCAAATAAAAAAAAATAAAAAAAAGTTTTACATAACACACTTGGTAATCAATATGGTAAGTGTGTGCCTGAGTGCAAATATAAATAGAATGGAAAGAAAAAATAATAGCGTTTATTTGTTTTTAATTTGACGCACATTGCGAGTGTTTAAGATAAAAAAACATTGATCTCAAATACATACATATTTAATATTCTATATTTAAAACAATGCATTTATTGATGCTTATGGTTTGCCTAATCTACTCTCCAACTTCATTTCTTGTTTTTATATCGAGTTATGATTGTAATCTTGTAAAAAATTTCGCATGTAAATTTTGTGTATTTTAAAAATATAGAACATATCACATAATCAAACAAAAAATGTGCTACGATGTTAACAGTATTTAATTTTGTAATTTCAATTACACAATAATGTGGTTTGGCTAACATATAACAAAGCTTTAGTGCTGGCAAAGTAACAAAACAATGATATTTATACGTATTTGTATATTTTTTAAAATAAATCAAAATAAATACTTGAACCCACACGTGCATGCGATCAACACTCGTGATAATAATTAAAAGTAAATAAGTACCTAATCTATAATACTTTATTTTACCGTGCGTGAACTGTTTGGCCGAACCGTTTTGCTGGAATTCGGGGAAAGTGACATGGTTTTTGCCATCCTGAAAACGAACAAAGTATTGAGTGCTAGAGTACATATTTGTTTCGATTTCAACAAGACGAACAATACTTTTCCATAGAAACAAGGTACTAAATCATTTTTTTTAAACTTAGCGTAGTTGCATTGGTACCAAGGTTATTTGCTTCTTTTCTCAATAATATTTCTGATTTAGTAGGTATTACAAACATCAATTGCATTAAAATTGATCGTTCTTTCATAACCATCAAAAATATCAGAGGAAATTAGAAAGGTTTGTCGAAATCTCTTTCTCTTTTGGAACAGCTAGTTTATATACATATTCGTTATCCAGTGATCTTTGAATAGTCCATTCAATTAAAATTACAGTGAACATAGCAGAAAGAGAAGAGAACGGAGAGGTTACAATAAAATTATATTGTTTTTAAAGCTGAATTGATTTCCCATGTACCTGCTTTCCACGTTTGCTGCGTTTGTGGTGATGTTTCCTGTCGCCAACACGTCGACGTATGTTCATGTGGGTCTTGTAATTGACTTGCGTGCCCAGATCGCGATCATTCACGGCGTGTCGGCTGTAGCTTAGTCGCCGATGCTAAATTAAAAAAAGTTTTATAACCTTAAAAAGTTTCTTATCTGATAGGAGCCCAGAGCTATGCTTCGGCATGAATGGGTCGGCTCGACCGGAGTGATACCACGGCCTCACAGAAAGCCGGTGTGAAATAGCGTTTGCGCTGTGTTTCACCGAGTGAGTGAGGATACCGGAGGCCCATACCCCAACCGCCCCCCATCCCCTTTCCCATCCCCAAAGGTCGGCAACGCACTTGTGACGCCTTTGGTGTTGCGGGTGTCCATGGGCGGCGGTAATCGCTTGCCATCAGGTGATACGTCTGCTCGTTTGTATTCAATAAAAAAAAATGGTTACAAATCTTGGTAATACGATAGACTTCATATATCATTATATCCATCAACATGACAAGTTGTTATGCAAAAGTTAACTTGACAGAACGTAGATGAAACATCGACTTCTGTGTCTGCCTGTATTTAAACACAAGCTTCACAAATCACAGTATTTATAAGAGAAAAGTTGCAAGGTAGGTAATACAATAGCTGCTTTGTTAATCTTTATAATCAAGGCAAGGCATAAAATAAAAAAGCTATTATTTTGCTGTAACCCAGATGGTGTCGTAATAGAGTTTCGCACTCCAAAAGTACTAAAATAGAGACGCATTTTTTTACTATGCTGTTGGACTTTTTTTTTTTACATGTATACTTCATTGTTACTAGCACGAGTACATATGTTGTGGACTCCAAACAGCCACTAGTATCTTCTACGACATACCTAAACTTTGACCTTCTACATTATTATCATCCAAATGTATTCTTATTATTTAAATGTACTTTAATCCTGTCAACTATCAACTTGGGTTTGGTACTCTTTTTCATTGAAGAAATATCTAGTTGGAGATTTTAGCATCTATAATATTCATCAAATGCTACATTTTATATCCATTGCTACATTTTACCGTGGCAGAGCCACGCGCACGGCATGCATGGGCCGGCTCGACCGGAGTGATACCAAGGCTTCACAGGAAACCGGTGTAAAACAGCGCCTGCGCTAAGTTTAACCTTGTAAGTAAGGATACCAGAGGCCTTAACCCCAACCTCTCCCCTCATCCCTCTCCCCGTCACCCAAAGGCCGGCAACGCACTTTTGACGCTTCAGGTGTTGCGGATCTTCATGAGCGGCGGTAATCGCTTACCATCAATCGATACGTCTGCTCGTTTGCCCCCTATAACATAAAAAAAATTGTCCATTAACAGTTGGTATACATACTCGTCTAAACGGCTTGCAGAGTTCTTCAGCGAGAAGGTGGTGTATTTTAGCGTCTGTGAGATCCTTCTTAGATGGATTGTATTCAAGCTCTTGCATGTCTATATTCCATGTAGATGAATCCAACTGACTAAAACTTGGGCTGAAATAAAAAATCAAAGCTTAAAGAAATGAACCGATAACCATTTTTGTGGTAAAACTTTAATTTACACTGTCAATAGTTTAAAACACTTTAACGATACTCTTAAGTTCTTCATTCATCACACTGCATACCTCTCTATGGAAAATTTGTAAAGGAAAAACAGATGTTTGTAACATACGGCATGATATTATTTCCTACCTTCCATTGAAATTAGCATTTGTATAGTTTTTAAATATCGCAGACATAGATTCAGCTCCGGATATATTTCCTATAGTCGATGCATTCCTCTGCATATACTCTATGGCGTCCTTCATAGCTAACTTAGAATAAGTCTCTAAGATCTTCGGCTCTGCACCCTGAAATATTGAAACTATGAAATAATTAAGTAATTTGGAGAACCTCCGTTGAGAATAAGGCTCGTTAGAGATATAGGTACGTAGGAATTTATTACGTTTAAGTTACGTACATCTATAATTTAGGCATCAGAAATACATTTAACTATGTTAAGAACAAAAAAATATATCTCGAAATTTTAAATATGGAATACATTAGTCTCAACCACTAACAATCTTTAGAAGCCATTTATTTTCGTAATTGTTTTCTACTCCAAAAGGTGAATCCGTAATGAGACGACGTGATTTGATATCTAAATATCAAATAAAGCTTGAAGTGTAATGATTACATTTAACAAAAAACATAAATATGCACAAGAAAAACTTTAAAAAACTTTATCTGGAATAGGAAAAACTGTTGATAAAATTTCAATATTCGATTCGATTAAATCACCCGGGCCATTATTAGGTATCTATTGACACGATTCATTAAAATCTGTACAGTAGCTCATACGCTAAAGTGGAACATACAAATATGCATAGACTGCCAAAAACCCATCCTTTCAGCTTTCATTTAGGGCCGATTTTTCAATGACCAGATAAAACTTATCGGAGAAATAAACTATAAGACGGCCCAATTATGGACACTTTATTTGTAAGAGTAAGTGTCTGTAGTAACGTGTCCTTATTTTTGCCGTCTTATAGTTTATTTCTGCGATAAGTTTTATCTGGCCATTGAAAAATCGGCCCTTAGTCGGGTAAAAGTAAAGATCTACTTTCAAATGAGTCGTAATTAAAAAAGCAAGATATTTACCTGATAATTTCTAATTAAAAACGGCCTTATAAACCGATTATCGAATCTCTTGAATTTGTCTCTTATGTGATGGTTACCATGTTTACCTAATATATCCTCAATACCAGCCATCAAGTGGTCCATGAACTGAAAAGAAAATATGTGGATAAAAATTAAATTTAAAATCCAAGGTTAAGTCAATCAAAACAATTGACTTGAATGAAACACAGAAGAAAAGCCGTGGGAGAGCCACGCTTCGGCATGAACGGCCTCACAGGAAACCGGTGTAAAAATAAAAGCACTTGCGCTGTGTTTCACCGAGTGAGTGAGGATACCGGAGGCCCACACACCATTCCCCTCCCCTCCCCCATCCCCCTCCCCATCCTCCAAAAGCCGGCAACGCACTTGTTGTCACTTGTGGGCGGCGGTAATCGCTTACCATCAGGCGATACGTCTACTCGTTTGCCCACAATTAAATAAAATAAAAAAAGAAAAGCTACATCAAAGAAGATGTTTTCTAAGATATGAGAATACTGCCGAATGGTACAAAACAAGTACTGAAGGAAAAGTTATATAAAAGACTACCTTTTTATATATTCTCATCCTTTTTTTCGGCCTTATTCAAGTGCAAAATTTTACAAGTTTTTATAAAATAAAATAATTACGATTTTCTTGCTGAATTTTGCATATATATTGGCTCTTAAAAAACGAACCAACTTGTTTGTCTACATATCGTTTAAACATACCTTTTAAATTTTCTAACCCTCCTTCTATAAAGCTAAAGTTAAAATATCACATTTAAAGTTTGTAACCCGTCACGCACTTTATCAGCCAGTGGTGAAACTGACTCTTAAAAAAATAGTTTTAACAGTTACAATCGAGTTAACAAAAAGATAAAGCTCGTTTACCCGTTCATGAATCCTTTCATTCATTGTTGGCTTTCGCTTCTCAGCTGTTTTCACATTTAAAATTTTCACTAGTGGCTTTATTGTGATCCCCTGAATGAACACCGTGAAGTATATCACCGCGATAGTAGTAGTTACAAACATTGGTTGAAGTTCCACTACTTCTGGGTCTATTAGCAGCACTAATGCAAATGCTACAGCACCTCTGAGACCTATAAATATAATTTAGTAAATTAAGGTTTAACAGAAACTGAAAAAAAGAAGTTTCATAACCTTTTAGCTACATCATTGGCTTGTTAAAATCAATATAATTTTCAATAATTTCTACAATATAATACTAGGTGTGTTAAATGACTCAAGAGTTTAAAGAAAAGATCAGCTTTCTTGAGTTCCTTTGGTACAAGAATATACCTCAACGATACTAAACAAAAATGTCATTTTTTATAAAAGCTTTTCTCAATTTCTACATATTTTACTTAACCAATTACTTTGAAATGAGTTCAGTTGTCTTCATTGGGATTTTTATTTTAAAACGTTTTTTGCACATTGCGTATAATTGAAAATTAACTTTACTATTAAATAGATTTAGGCCGGTGTTCACTAACACTTAACCGACCGTTTAAATATTAAAACGGTTATTGACGTTAACCGGACGATTACCTAAACCGAACTTCAAGACGTCGGTTTAACGTTCGTTACAGTAATTTCACGGAAATTTGTAGGTTATGTTGTTAGATTTATCAACGAAGTACCTATTTATCTGTGACAAATAATGGCTTTTAATTTTATAATGTATGTTGAATACAATCTCGAAATGTTAGATTATTTGGACGAGTTAGAACGATAAGACTTAGGATTTTTCAACATCATCGTAACTTTTACGAGGAAAACAGCTCCAGGGAATGCTCCGAGGAATTGTTCGGACTGATTCCTGCCGCCTTTTTTCGCCATCGTCCATCCCCATCACTTGGATGGTTGGCAGTCCACAACTGTGCGCTTTTCGCGAAACTTTCTGCCTCGCACAACAAAACTGTAGAATGAACTGTCGCCTGCGGTATTCTCGGACTAATACGACCCTCAAACCCTCAAGAAAAGAGCGTACTCGTTCTTAAAAGGTCGGCAACGCACTTGTGACACCTCTGGTGTTGCGGGTGTCCATAGGCGGCGGTGATCGCTTACATCAGGCGATACGTCTACTCATTTACCCCTATTTAATAAAAAAAAATAGTTAAGTCACAGCTATGCTTGTATTAGAATTATAAGGAATGCTCGATACAATACCTTATAACCGAAATTCATATTTTTACATACATACCTACCTATAGACTGTATACTTAAAGGTGTACATATTTGTATTAAAGACAGACTGTATTGAATTATATTAAAGATTGCGTGGCTATGCATTTAATGACCAAAAAATATCCTAGTCATATGTCTTGGGGTCTTGGGTGAAAAAAAAACGGACTAATTGATAGCCTCCTTTTTTTTAGTCGGTTTTTTTTTAACCCAAGACACATATGACTACGGTATTTACATACATAGGTAGCTACATAGGTATACAAGGAGCTCAGATTATAGTTTAGAACGTAGAAAATACTAAACACTAAAATAAATAGTAACCAAAAATAATGATAACGTTATTTTATTTTTCAGAAACTCACCTCCATACGACATCACAAACTTCTCAACTCTATTTAGTTTATGCAATCGGAATTTGTTGGCTACAGTGCTAAATATGTACACACCTGAGAAAAAATAATAATTGGAGTAAAGCTTGTAAATGTGACATTCGTCATTTAGTTAGTACCTGGTTAAGCGATCATTAACATCAAGCGCATTGTCAGCGATACGGAGAATGAATAATTTCATACACAAAAAATCTCAATCTTTCGGTGATACCTAAATTAATTTAAAAAGAACCTTCTATATTTTTGTGCCGGATTTTTTAAAGTAATTTTTAAAAGTTTTGGTAGTCAAGTTTTATTACATTATTGTGTTGTAAGAATTAAAAATCAATGCCCAAATTTTTATTATAAATCCTTTGCAAGAAAAGAGCGAAAAGGCCGCCACTTGAACCTCCTATTTTTAAGTCATCGTTGTAATTAATCTGTTGTACAATAACGCGATATATTAATAATATTCTTTGATAGAATTCTTTGACTTGAAACTATAGTCTCACATACCGCCCATATGTTTATTTGACCACTTATGTACTATATACCACTTACCTATTATTCGGAAAACTGAGCAGAAAACAATAGTCAATAAAACAAACCACGTATTCCAATCGTGGTTGTTATTGACGGTGGCTACACCAAGGAACATGAAAATAATAGTTTCTGAGGACGAGGATAACATTTTCATCGTGTATTTTATAGTCGTGTGCGATTTGTGAGATATGTTCCCTTCTACATAATTCTTCATAGTAATACCACAAAAGGTTATCCTGAAAACATTAAGACAATTTATATATTGCAATAGAAAAACTGGGATGATAATTATTGCTTAAGTTTCTAACTTTGTTTGTATGGTTGTAAGGGGTAATCATCAGAAGTGATGATCCGATCCAGAACATTCTTTCACTAACAGAAAGCAACGCTATTCAAGAGTGACATAGACCGTATTTTATTATGATTGAACAAAAAATTCAGTTAAAAATAATAGCATTTGTAAATAAAGTCGAGGAAAAGCGGGCGGTGGGCACGGGTTGGCTAGTTATCACATATTTACAGATTGGATTTGCAGAAAGCTTATGTGACAGATATTCGTGTGGTTTAGTACGTTTATATATGACTGTATGTTTAAGAGATATTGGAAATATGGTATTCGTAGACTATTTACCGTAAAATAAATTTGAACTAACTTAACTAACATAAATAAGTACCGATAAAACACCAAACATCTATGGTAGTACAGTCATTTGGTGCTCAAAAAGAGGGTTACATGGAAAGATTTTCGGTAGTTTTTAAAATTGTTCATACATATTATAGATTTCGACGTGCTTTTTTCGAATTTTTTCTTTGCCACCTGGTTGTTTGCCACTAGCGCCGCCATATTGGAAAAATGGCTGTCAATTTTTTTTTTGATAATAACTCCGTACCGACTTATTTTACGATAAAAATAGGTAGCTGATAATTCGACGTGGATGAAATTTCTTTGTGTCTCATTTCTCTCTGTACCTAAAACGATGAACTTTCAAAACCTGGTCCATCAAGAATAGCGAAGCGAAGGAGTGTGCTAATTTTGTAATAGTGCATAAGTGCTCTAGGCCTGCTGAGGATACCACAAAAAAAACGAGCCACTACCTCTACGTCAAGAGAAGAGAGCCGAAGTAGTGTTGTTAAGAGATATTTGGCCAAAACGAGTGTTGCAGTGGACTTTGCTGGAACTATTGATTTTACAAAAAAAGGTACCTACATAAATTGTAGAACATTTTCTAGTTTAATTTATTACTACCGATTTTTATAGTAAAACTAGATAACCCGGCGAACATCGTACCGCCTCAGATTCCCACAGGTAGTATAACAGTCGCAAAATAAAAAATAGAATTTCCGTTTATATCTTAATTTTCTTATTATTAATTTTATTAATCAATTTTTTTTTGACCGCCATTTTTCCAATATGGCGGTGCTAGCGGCAAACATACGAGGTGGCAAAGTGAAAATTTGAAAAGAGCACGTCGACATCTATAATATAACCAATTTGTAATACTCCCCAAAAACTTACCAGATAAAACTACCAAATGACTGGACTATATTCTATTAATGGTTGACACCCCGTCGAGGGTACCTTCGTTTACACACACAACAATTAGTACTAGAGGATATTTTAAAGGTTCTAGAAAATCTAACTTATATTATTGACTGGTATAAAATAAGTGGATAATGAACCCAGTCTTCTAAAAGCACGTTAAAGATTTTACAGCGATCTTTTTAAGTAATAAAACTAGTTACATTAAAGTTCACGAATAAATTTTAAAATACAACCTGTTTAGCTTTAACGAGTCATAAATCCACGTGAAGCGGTTGGCAAAGCGTTGGAATGAAAAAATAAAAATTTTATAGTGATGAACTCGACTCGATTTAGCGAAGGGTATACATTTCTATAACACTGGAAAAAGAGTTGACCTAATTTCTGTATTTTTTTACACAGAAATATACGCCAGACAATAAAATCATATTTGTTATATCTCTAAGAGGATATACTCGTACACTGTTTAATTAAGTGTTGATTTAATTGTACATCAATTATTCTTAAAAAAAATTGTCTTGTAAATTTCCAAGTCCTTAAAACATGGTATCATTTATGCACAGTTTTATAATATGTGTGACGTCACTGTTGTATGACGTTGATGGAGTGTCTAAAGGTGTTACATCTATTTTAAAATGGAACGAATTTTTTATAGAATTCACTGACGTCACTCTTCACTATTAATATAAGCGAACCTATAATATTACTCTTTGCCAAACGAATGACGTCAATGAACACGAAATAATTACGTGGGTGCAATTTTGCTACTTCATTCGAAACTTACGCAAGTATTCCGCTCATATGGAACATCTCTGCATTAAGATAAGCTAGGTAAGCCATAACGAAAATGAAGATGGGCTCTATTACTCTAACTTCATGTGTGAAACGAGTTACAAGCCCAGTGGCAAATCCCCATACAACTCCAATACAGGTTCCTCCAACTGCCACTACTAGAAATGATGCCAGTCCTGCTAAAATATCGGTGTAAACCAAACGGGATGGTCCCATTTCTCTGTAGAAGAAATCAAATTCCATATTATCGTTCTTACTGTACTTGGACTGTAACTTGAAATTTTATTGTTTGAAACATATTAAAAGTCAAGATTATTTAATCATTAATGGAATATGCATCAGCTTGTAGTAAAACTGCCTACAAAAGTGACACAATTTGCAAATTGAGTAAAATGTTTCAAATTATTTTGGAACTTACGTGTAAGCTTCAAACATATGGTATAACACAACTGTGACAGCATCGTTCAATAAAGATTCCCCAAAGACAACGATATAAAGAACTTCATCGACGTGAATTTCTTCGAAAACAGCTAAAACAGCAACTGGATCAACTGCAGATATTAGCGCTCCAAATAAAAGCATGTCCAGTAAAGGTGTAGTGCGTCCAAACATGCCCGTTTGGCCACAGGCCCAAAGTGATGCCCCTGTGTAAGACAAATGAAGTTGAGATGGTGTCTATTGTCTAAAATTCCATGATAGAAAATACATTTTACTCACCAATAGTCAAAGTGTTAAATACGGTACCAACAACAGCAAATAACAAAATTGTTCCCAGATGATCAAAAAATAATCTATTTGGCATGAAATATCCTGCATCTAAAATGATAGGAGGTAGCATGTATAGAAAGAAAGTGTCCGGTGTTAAAGGTTGGACGTGCACACTATGAGTGCTTAGCAGTAGTGCTCCGATAAGAACTCCCACAAAAATGAGTAGACAGGATTCAGGGAACATCTTTGACAATTTCGGCGCCATATGAAAACCTGTAACAAAAGTATTGCTGTAGTGGCTGCTTGTAAAAAAAAAGGAAAAGAAGTTGATACTTGTCATGACCTTAAATGTCATTATTTTTGACAAATTGTGTATAACGATAAAATTAAAAAAATTAACAAATTTAAATTTTCGTGTTATTCAAAATTTTGAGTTGATAATGTTCTTAACTTGATCAGAATGCCGATTTCAAGATCAAATATTATGCCGTATAGCAGATCATACTCCAGTTTATTTGATTTATTTAGCCCTATATCGTTTAAATTGTTTCGTCATAAAAACCCCAATGAACATAAGGAGCAGGCAGTATTTCATACCACCTACCAAGAACCAACTGTAAAACCGTTAAATACTCATTCCAAAGGCGAAGAATATGTGACAAGTGAAAAGGTATTTAACTTAGACAACCACATTAGTTCCAAAACGCTAATGAACTCTACTAGTACTATATTCTACGATTTAGACGATATTGCCAAAAGACATTCGTTTCATTGTATACCTGAGCTCGGACAATCTGTAGCAAACTTAAATTTATTAAAAGTTATGAGAATGAATATAAAGCATAACACCATTGTTGGACATCCTAACGCCATTGTCCAAGAATGTGCAACACAAATGAAACCTAAGTTGTTGCCACGTGACAGTAATGAGATTCGTCCAAAAAAAGTCAAAAAAAAAATCTCTAAAGATCCTGTGATATCCTCTGAAATTTTTCTAAGGGATGACGAATATGGTCTAGATAATGGAACCAATGAGTATTACATAAAACACGGTGTTCAAAGACCACAAAAGTTTTGGTCTTATTCTAAATACCGCACAGAGTACACCAGATCAATACCGAAAGAAAAAAAACTCAAACACAGCAGAGATACAGGAAAGCACAACGAGGATCCTTGCCCATGTCAATTATTTTCTTATGCGTGCCCCTGCACAGACAAAAAATCACTTACTGAATTGGCAAAGAATGCTAAGTCTATGACCATGAATAACCAAAATACTAGCACTTCAAAAATTATAGCTGTTGAACGTAAAGATAATAAGTCGAACAATAATAAAATTAAAAATAATAAACAAGACACGGTGCGAGAAGACAAGCCCACAAATACAAGCGTCGCGGAGCTAATCGAAGTAATGGTTCAAAATGAATCAAATATACCAACTCAACAAAATATACCGGCGCATGCCCACAATAGAGACAATAAAATCCCTGATCAAGATAAAATCGTTAAGAATATCAAAAAAAAAAAAAAACTAAAAATACAAAAGAAACCAAGAAAAATACTATGTCCTAACTGTAACGAAGAAGTTGATATCGTAGTAAGTATGAGTACCACAGAAGAAGAAGAAAGTTTAAAATATGAAAACTCGTTGATAAATAGTCATGAGATGCCGTCTACTGCAGCGTACACATATAGAGCATCACCTACTACAATCAGAACTAAACATACTGATGATGATTTATGCGGTCACAATCCCCCTTGTGAAATATTACCTATATGTCAGATTTTACCCAATGAATTTTATAATATGAATCAGAAATATCCCAAAAATAATGCTTCTGTAAAATCCACTCCACGTGTAATCAGAATTACTAAAGCATGCAGACATCATCCACCTTGTACGGTTGTTCCATCATGTCAAAGAGCGAATGTTTTAAACAACAATTGTGAATATATACCGCCTTGCTTACATCGTCCACGTTGCGTTAATCTACCTCTTTGCGTTCCATTTTCTAAAAGTCTACATTACGAAGAAGGACAACCAAAATTCGTCGATGAAATTGCAAACTCAGAATGTCCTCATATTCCAAGATGTAAGTATACTCCTGTATACGAACATGATTCTTTAGGAAACTTAGATCATCACCAAGTAAATATGGTTTCTCGAGTGCAGAATGATGGTGATTTTTTTAATAATTATAACACTACAAATTTTTCACTTAATCCAAAATCAAAATGTGTTCACAACTCATTTTCTCCATTTCAATTTTGTACCCCACCGTGCCATATTTGCAAATCTAATAAATCGTGTCAATTTGATTGCTCATACAATACTCCCAGTTTTATTGAATCAAACGACGATGCTATCGTTTTTATTAGAGACGTAGGGTGTCAGTTTAGATGCAAAAATTATAAACCAAAGAACTCAAGGTTTTCACCAAATAATTCTTCAAGTTATTCAGTGGAAAACTCACTCTTGCAATCAAAAGCTTCTAGTAACTCATTCGACTTTGTAGACGTTAAGCACATGGGCAAATACAGCAAAAATATTCACACTTTGCGATGTGAGGATAAATCCACGAATCCAATTACGGAAGCAGAAAATTTATTATCAACGGCCTCAATCACGTCTATAGATTCTGAATGTCCTTCTCATGGACGGCGAGCCAACCAATACTTCCGAAGAACTCGATCTCCATCAGGCTTTCGGCCTAATGCGGCCTATGTCACCGCATTTTCAGCTGTGAAAAGTCCTCGTAATACTATCAACAAATCTGACATTACAGAAAGTCGTGAATGTCAGGACAGCTTTCCAGTTAGAGGCCATCGAAGCTTTACAAAGGGTAAACATAAAAAGATATTTTCATTGTCACGAAGAAGAAAATCTAGACTAAGTAATCACCTTGTTAATCATCATCCAAAAAGAACTTGCCTTATTAAGCGCTAATATTTGTAAAATGTTATGAATGTTTGTGATTTATTATTTCCTTTCGTGGTATAAATAAAATAAAAATCGATTTCTAACTCGTATCATTCCTTGCCCTTGATGACATGTCTTAATATTTTTTAATACAAAAAACCTTACGTTACTTTTTCCGTCAGTGGTACAGCCAACATTACATTGATTTGTGCTCTTATAGTGCTCAAAATTATGTGAAAAACATATTCAATTTCATATTGGGAGACTTGGCACTCATATATATTTATTTATTTAAAACTTCATGCACTTATGTACATCGGCGGACTTAATGCCTTAGGCATTCACTACCAGCCAACCTTCTTTCATATTGTAGTACGTATTCAAATTGGTCAAAATATCTTAGCTATCAGTTACCAATATTGTGTTGGCTGACAGAGTATTCATATTAATGTTATCAAATAGGTTGTTCAATTGCATGCAAAGTAGTCAAAAATATATCTTTAATGAAGATAAATAACTTTATTGCACCTAGTCAGAGCGTACTTTACAATACACTTAGTAAAAATCGAAGGATCAAAAATGTAGTAAAACATTAAACCAAGTTCCAAATAATTTGTTGAAAATGGATCTATACTGAACTCGCCGATATATCCCGTACCATATTTCTATATGGTATTAGATTAAAGATTAGAAAAGAGATGATGATCTGTACAAAAAAATGGGGTGTTTGCCTACTTGACTTTCTTTATCGATTTGCAAAGGAGGGAAGTGAATTTATTATGTTTCCAACTCCTGCAATTTACTTCTGATTCATTTCAGTTTAACTGTTTACTATTCGTAAGACTACCGAAGTGTAAAAAAAAATAAAACTTACCGATTTTTGCAATGCTAGCGAAAAAAATCCATAATCCTATTAAGAAGGGTGTTTCGACCCTGTGAAATTCGACAGCAGCGATAACGAAAGTCCTCTCCTTCTTCGGTTTTTCCGTGCTAGGTAGAGTAGTAGTAGTGTCTTGGTGTTGACGCAGCTGTGTGCCCGGGGGTTCACCGGGGAACGGGGCAACTGGCCCCATAGGACCGAACCCCACGCCAGGGTAAGTGGAGACCCCATCGACTGTAATGGACGGACTTTGTTTCGTGGTTGTCTGAAAAGAAAGAACACTTTTGTAAGAAAAAGACAACTGAAAATATTAATGCTTTATAGTCGTTCCAATACTTTATTTAACTTTTGACAGATCACGCACATAAAGTTTTGTAATAATTTTTGATACAATGTACTACAGATAATACTGTACTTTATGGGCGGGCTCCGCCTACTTAGGGATGTGTCATTCGTAATTAATGACCACAGACTATAAAAACGGTTTTGAAATAAATCGATTATCGATTATATTAATAAAACATACAATAAAATTATTGTGATTATATTTTATATCAAATCACGTAAAAAGCTTTATTATTTTGCATTAAAATGCCCTAAATGTCTCTGTTTCAATGCATAAATAATTTGCGTAATGAAAACAGTTCCATCGTACTCGTACCTAGTAATGGGATCGTATGTATTCGCCGCAAATTAATGAATCTAAAATAATTGTTTAGACTTACTATAGTTGGTTCAAATAAAAACTACCTGCGGTACCTACTTGTAATGAACAGGTACAAAATGTTGAAATTCGTAGTAATTTACGGATTAAAAATAAAACAACCAAAAGAGGTACTGTAATACTAATTTTAATTATAAAGAATCGTCTTCTTCGTATGACCAGGAATCATCATCACTTGAGTTCTCAGTAATATTGATTATCATTTCTTGGATAGATAAATTGTCGAATGCAACATCCCGATCCCAATCCGACATTATCACCTTCTTTGTTTTTTCTACAACATTCGCCCAGTTTTCTGGAGTTACTTTTTCACACGCATTTTTCAGTAAATTCAGCATTTTTCTTGCGGTGAAAGGAGGAGTTGTATTGTTCCTCGCAGCATATCCATTAACTTGTGCCCAGATCATTTCAATTGCATTATATTGGCAGTGATATGGGGGAATTCTGAGGACGGTATGCCCATGCTCTGCTGCCATTTCATCTATGACGTATCGTTTTGGCAGCTTCTTTGTTTTTAATATCTTTACTAACTCTACTTTTAGTAGGGACTCATTCACCTCTTCGCCATTGTCACGGAGCCAGTTTATAATTTCATGTTTTTTGTTGGCCTGTGTTGGTATTTTATTAATTTGACGAGAGTGATAAGGTGCATTATCAATAAATATTATTGATGGCTCTTCGAGTGATGTAAGCATTTCTCTGAACCACTTTTCATACACGTTCGAATTCATCTCCTCATGATAATCTCCTGTTTTCTGGGATTTAAAAGCTAATAGAGCGCCTGGCACAAATCCTTTTACTGTTCCTGCATGACAAATAATCAGTCGTTCGCCTTTTCCCATTGGTACTGTAGAAGTGGAGCCAACGGTGTTGTCAGTCCAAGTTTTTGACAGCGTATGATTCGCATTGAGCCAAGTTTCATCTGTGAAAACAACATTCGACCAATCTTCTATTTTTTTTGCTTGTCTTAAAAAATCGCATCTATACAAAGCAATATCATTGCGTTCCATTAAAATTTTTCGTTTGTCACATTTTTGGAATAACATTCCAATGCCTTTCAATACCTTTGTCAGAGAAGATTTTTGACCACGGAACAAACCACTATTTCGAAGAGATTGTGTTAGTTTTTTTAATGTTGGAATCTCTTTTCTTTGGTAATAGTCGTATATATGACGACGAATAGCATCAGCGTCAAAATTGTCAACGGCTGTAACTTTACTAGGCGGACGTTTTTTCTTAGGTGTAGATAGCTTATTCTGTTCCATGCCACTGCTGCCGTAGCCTTCTTTTGTTATTTTTGCCACTGTTGGAGCACTAATACCTAATGCTGCTGCAACACGGTCTCTAACTTGAGTCACTGGTATAAGAGGCCCACCATTACGGCTTTCCTTTTCAAAGTATTCACGAAGTCGCAAGACAAACTCTCTTGTTTGTCCTTTGAGTACTTTCTTTTTTGGCATTTTGACAGTAACGAAGGCAGGAACGATACGCTCAACTCAACCAAACGTGAGAATTCACAAATAAATCAATACGGAGGAATATAAATACTCAACTATATTGAAGGTTACTCATTGAAATACTGTAGATTATTTTAAAATAGACATAGAGAGATTTAATAAAGATCATCAATAGTTTAACAAATACAATATTAACCACTGAATTACAACACAATACAATAATACATTTTGAAAATTCAGTTCCTTTTATATATTTTTTCATGACATAGAACCGTCATATTTGAACAACATTCTTTTAATCCATTTCTTCTTTATTTTGACAAAGGAGGTCGCACATTGAAACACATAGAAATATGAAGTACGAAATTATCTATAAAATAATGAGTTTGTTAAATCGATTAAAACTTCTTAATGCATAAAATCGATCGATGAAAGGAATCGAATAGGTAACGGGTCAGGGTATCACTATTTGATTAAGTATTAGAGCTGTCAAAAGTTAAATAAACTATTGGAACGACTATAGTTTGCGATTTTTTAATACGTAACAAAATTATCTATATGTATATGTATATTGTTGTATCTTTGCATTAAGACCTCTGTTGTATTAAGTGTACGAATTAAGAAAATGATCTGTTATCTGTTTGTTATGTTATGTTATATGTTTATCGAGTATCTGTATACTCGATAAATTGTCTTCAATCGCTGGTTATAATTTGACATGGCCTGGCCTTGGTGCGCTTGTTAAACCGAAGTTGCGATATAAATCATCTTTTCTTGTTAAAATAGGGCATCGTTAAAACACCTTTAGCATTGTAACTTGTTAAGTTATCCAAACACGCTTTAGATAATCTAAAATGTTAGGCATGTTTATAATAGGCATTATATAAATAGGTATTTTTCGTATCGTGTTGTTGCTTACGATGAACCGATTTTCACGTTTTTTAATGTGTGTTCTGTTAGCGTGCCTAAGATCGGACAGTTAACATCACAATGAGACCAATAGGAGCCGAGAATGATTGAAAAGAAACACAAAGTTGCGAGGGTTAGCTAGTATGATACCATATATTCAGGAAAACAGAAAGAATTAAACAGAAACTAAACTAAACTAGGATTTAATCCCGGGACGCTTCTTGTCTCGAACTCCCGAGAACTTCTGTAAATTTAGATATCTCGGGTCCCGAGACTTTTAGGTCGCGTCTCGAGACGATTCTTGGAATTGAATTCCATGAATTCCACACAAATTAGGTCCATAAAGATTAAGGTAAAATGGATCGATAATATAATGACATTTTGGCCAGGAGGCCTATGTCCAGTATTGGATGTCTTTTCGGCTGAGATAATGATGACGATGAATGAAATTTTGTCTTCTTGTTTCGTACTGAGGTATATCTAGAACAATTCATGATTATTGTTCTAAACTGATTCGAATGAAGTGGAATTAAATTATTTATTTTGAAATTAGGTTACAAGAACACTTTTTTGAGTAGATTTTTACAGTGGGAGAGCCACGCTTCGGCATGAATGGGCCGGCTCGACCGGAGAGATACCACGGCCTCAAAGAAAACCAGCGTGAAATAGCACTTCCACAGTGTTCTACCGAGTCAGTGAGGATACCAGCGGCCCATACCACAATCCCTCTCCCCTCCTAATTGGCATCGCGGTAATCGCTTACCATCAGGTGATACGTCTTCTCGCCTGCCACCTAATCCATAAAAAAAAGATAAGTTCGGCCTTTCCTAACTGGCTCAGCTCGTAAAAGAAAATGCGAAACAAACTCAGGAATCATCGTCACTTTAAAAGTTCGGGTAATCTTCTTAAAATACAAATATTATAATTTAAGTCAATATTATTATAAATGGGTCACGCCAAAAAAGACATGAATAAACATTGAATATAAACAGCGTGTGCGTTCTCCTAACTAACCTTAAACTTTTTCTAGTTTAGATTTTTTTGGGGATTTTATTTCTGTTCAAATGTCTAAATAGTAACAACAAATATAAAATCCAGTTACAATGCTAAAGGTGTTTTAACGAGGCCCTATTTTAACAAGACAAGATGATTTATATGGCAACTTCGGTTTAACAAGCGCACCAAGGCCAGGCCATGTCAAATTAAAACCGGCGATTGAAGACAATTTATCGAGTACCTAATATCATTTCGTTTAGATTTTTTGGGGATTTTATTTCTGTTCAAATGCCTAAATAGTTACAGCAAACTTCTGTTTAATTTTTGCATAGGTTGCTATACTGAAACGATGAAGAGCTCTTGCCAATAGCAGTGATATTGACCTCGACCGCGACACGAACCTTCGTCTTCAAAGAGCGGCCTTCGTGTAAATGTTCTCAAAGGCCACACTTCTTATAATGCTTAAAGATTTAATTTATAACCAATTTCTAACAAATTAAATTTAAAACAATTTTGAGTATATTACCTGCAAAGTTTTATCACAATCACAGTTCTGGTGATTTTCTCTACTTTTTGAAACATTGATTTAATTTAAACGTAGGAGAAATTAGAGAGATAAATCTGAGTAAAACAATTTCCTAACCAATTAAATAAAAATCCTAATCTTTATAAAACTGTAAGGAAATTATTAATTTGTGTTCCATGGAAAGTTTATTATCAATAAAAAAAAAACTCCAGTATACATTATACCTATATTTATCCACTATTTGACCAACGCAACCTCGTTCGCATCTCCTAATGCCCGTAGTGTGCTAATTTTCCCCTGTTTTTAAAACATTCTTCATTGGTGCTCCGCTCCTATTGATCTTAGCTTGATGGTATGTAGCCTATAAGCCTTCCTCGATAAATGGACTATCCAACACTGAAAGAATTATTCAAATCGAATGAGAGGTTCCTGAGATTAGCGCATTCAAACAAACAAACTCTTCAGCTTTATAATATTAGTATAGATATATGCTTGCTCTCCTGTTTTTTCATTATAATTAACAGTAAAACAAACGAAAATTTACACAAGAATACGCATAGAAAGTGTTGAATGATGTTCAGTTTTATTGCAAGGTGACAAATTCTAAATTCCCAACTACCTAACATTGTGATTTTATCCTAAAACAAAATTAACTTAATATACCTAATTTGTCCAAACAATGTCCTCTTATACTAAATTACCGGAGCTCGTTTTATTATCCGAAGTCTCGGTTGAAACGAGACCTGAGTATTTAAAGGAAATTAGGAACCCTAATTTTGCGGTAGGTACTGGTTTTGTTATTATACTCATCATGTTACTAAACTTGATTTTTCAAACTCACGTACCCTTTTTGTTTTTTGAAGTGAAAACTTCTTTAGCGGCGCTGTGTACTTTTTTGGAATGGGTAAAAATGTAAAAACTCGCGTCAGGTCACGTGACCTGATCGAAAATTCGTAAGACGGATGGAGAGAGGACAGGTGGCGCAGGGCGCTTGCGCGAATGTTCGTGTGTGTATGTAATATAAATTGTCATGTTTACATGTGTACGATAGCGCAATAAATGAATATTGTATTCCACCACATAAATAATAGTACTTTTATACTGATAATGAAAGCAATTCGTACAAAATTATTCTCTAACCATTCCAAAATATCAAAAATGCACAACGTTAATATTCAAGTTTTCACTTCTGCCGGCACTCCCGGAGTGCAACCCGTCGATTTTTTTTTTATGAGCCCGTTGTATCCACCGGGCAAAGGCATCCCCTGCAACAAGCCTCTTTTCTCTGTTCAAAGTCTGTTCCGGCCAGACTCTGCGATAAGCGTCAAGATCGTCGCGCCATCTTTTATGGGGTCTACCTCGTCGTCGGCGTCCACCCATCGTTCGATGACCTTGACCCACCGGTCCGGATTCATCCGACATACGGGTCCGGCCCAATCCCATTTCAATCTGGCAGTCTTCTTGCCCACATCCGCGACTTTAGTTTTGGAAAGCAGCTCTGTGTTTCTAATACGATCCTGTTGCTTCACACCCAATATGCTACGTTCCATTGCTCTTTGGAAAATTTTTATATGAGGTTAACTGCCAGTGAAAGTACAGTCAAAATCGGTACGGCCGTTCAAGAGATTAGCCGGCACATGCAACATTCTTGTGCTACGTAAAAGTATTTATTAGTGATTATAGAAAGTATCTAGTAATGCGTATTAAGTATCTAGTATTTCAGTACTTTTGACAAAAATATCAAGTATTTTTAGAAGAATTTGTTAAAAAATAGTAAAATATAAATATATTAAATATGGTATTTATTTGAAAACAACAGAGCAATATAAATATTTTTAAATAAAGAAATTTAAAATTGTAATAAAAGTAAATGACCCCAGTAATAAAATGAGTTTAATAAAAATCTGAATAAGGACATAATTTGTTTGTTTGCCTATTATAATTAATTGGCAAAATGTAAGTCGCCCGAACAGGGACTTGAACCCTGGACCCTTGGATTAAAAGTCCAATGCTCTACCGACTGAGCTATCCGGGCTGCAGAACTTGAGGTTGAAATAATTGTTTGCATAAAATGTCTTTTATATTAATTGGCAAAATGTAAATCGCCCGAACAGGGACTTGAACCCTGGACCCTTGGATTAAAAGTCCAATGCTCTACCGACTGAGCTATCCGGGCTGCAGAACATGATGCTGAAATAAATGGTTGCATAAAAAATTTAACTAAGATTAAGAACAAATTCTGAAAAGTGTGTAATTTATTTATAGTTATTTATGTGTATGTATGATGTTTTGTTATTATTATTACTTGTTTATGTTAAATATTGACGTATAATTTCTTCGTGAAAATTGTTTTATATCCAATATTAAAGAAAGTAGTGTAAAAGAGAACCTCTAACTAAATGATAACCGAGAAGCTGAACATCCTATCCAATTCAGTCTGTGGATGGGTAACCATTCGTATTAAACTAAGAGCGTACCAGAGATGGCTGAGGTATGTTTTGTTGTGTTGTATTTTATCACACCAGAAGAGGTCCAAGGCCTATCAATGTATTGATGAGTCGGCTGAGTGAGTAGTACCAGTGATTGAGAACTGAGTGCCTCTAGTTCCAGTAATTCGGAACTGATTCCTTGTGAGGTAGGGCTGATTCCTTTCACTATTACTCCCATATGAAATCTATTAACTGTATACTGTGTAATACATAACGTGAGTTTAATCATTAATTACGCGTCAGGAAAGACGATTTCATCATATTTATGTTCATGGTAACAATATTCGATCAAATTTATTAAAATGCGTAAGGAATGTATTATTATCTTTCAATGTATTTATCCATACGATGAGTCATTTTTTAAAAGACTGTTTCATCATTATATTCAACTGTAATGAAATGCGATTATTTTTATGAAAATCTATGACTTATTTCTTGATGTTAATACTTTAGTCTAAAATATTTGCAATTGCGTTTGATCATATAAGAATGAATTTACACAATTAACCTAAGAGGATTTTACCAATTTCGTAATATAGTTCCACTCTATAGCCCTCATTTGTTCTGATTATAGAAGGCAAAGGCGACTTTTAAACCAGATACTACGATCTAAGTGAGTTCTTTTACACTAGTACAATCATTTTTGTATCTAAATTTTATTAAAGCAAAGCAATAAAACTATCAAGTCAAATTACTGAAATTCAAGATTGTATTTAGTAATTATGGCGGCCTCCACATACAACACAACATACTGCAGCGCCATCTACCGAAGTTACACTGAACTACGGAGCACGTACGCACAACACGGAGTAACTACCAATCCTGAATCGCGCAATATAAGTTCTCGCGCCGATTATCATATATACAACATCCCAATATCAACTGTTGGGCAGTAGCCCGCCAGGCATGATCACCTCGCCTGGTCGGAGGATCCTCCCTTTGTGTTGGAGGGACATGATACCCGTTCCTCCACAGTAATATTTTTAAAATAGTTCAAAGTATGGAAAATACTAGATACCTAATACCCATAACTAGATACTTTTGAAGTCACTAATACTTTCACATAGCACACGTATGTTTCACTTCAAGGAATAAGTTTCAAATATTATTATATCATTTAGAATAAATTTCTCTATTTAATAGTTATATCGCAACTTTTCTAATTTTGATAGTAAAATTATGAAAGCCTTGTAAAAAATACATACGCTGTACCCACATCGTTAAAAAGTAATTAAATGAAAATAATACTTGTTATAAACAAACAACTGTTAGACGAACAATTTTAATATAAGATTTTATCAATGTTTCTATTGTAAATAGAACAAAATGTTTGTCGCCCGAACAGGGACTTAAACCCTGGACCCTTGGATTAAAAGTCCAATGCTCTACCGACTGAGCTATCCGGGCCGTGGAAAATTAGCTGAATGTACGGTTCGTGTAAGCAGGCTTTTACAAAAAACCGCTCAGTCGAATGCGATCCGGATTCGAGCACCAAGGGTTCCGTAAAAACTTTTAGCTGAGTAGAGACAAACTTAATTTGATATTAATGTCAACTTAATACTCATACACATCTGAAAAAAGGTCTTGACAGACGTACAGGTAGACGAACGAACAAAAAAATGACCCTTAAAGGGTTCCGTTTTTAGTATGGACTACAGAACCCTGAAGACCCTTTTTAAAATTAAAAAAACTTTACAACGATTGTACATATTTTTAGAGTAGATAAAAATAAATTGAAAACAAAGAAATAAAAACTTGAACTTGGAAATTGAAACGAACGGTTTTTGAGTGCCTGTCAGCTAGACTATCTATTTTATTTACACTACTATTAGTGAGGTCTATAGAAGTTTTGTAGTATCCCACACTGCAATCTGTTCGTTATGTTAAACTTCATCGACATCTGTTTAGCGGTTTCGGAGTTGTTAAGTAATAATCATCTGCCCAAACTTTTCTGAAGTTCATATTTTAGCATTTTGACAATATCAGTAAGCCTAAATTGTTAGAAATAAACGAATTCAGAACCATACAAACAAAAAAACTATATTAGCATCATAAAACATGAAACGTAAAACAAACAGCTCAGCAAATATCGATTTGAGAGTTGTCACGTAATTAATGTATTCGATTTCAAGGTGTATGTAGAGTTGTAGGCTTAGACCCTAGCCCCCTAGGACCAAGAGGGAATTATTGCATAAAGTGCGACAGAGGGAACTGACTGAAATCCAAAAGATGATTTCGCCCGAACAGGGACTTGAACCCTGGACCCTTGGATTAAAAGTCCAATGCTCTACCGACTGAGCTATCCGGGCCGTGGGAAATTAGCTGAATGTACGTTTCATGTTAGTAGTATTTTACAAAAAAAAACCGCTCAGTCGAATGCGAGCCGGATTCGAGCACCAAGGGCTCCGTAAAAAACTTTGAGCTGAGTAGAGACAAGCTTGATTTTGGCGTCAAAAACATGTGGTCCCCATACATTGACATAGGGCATGGTTAGTATAGCAACTCAAAATAAGCTTATAATTTACAAAAAAAAATTGTGATGCAACAAATTTAAGGTTTTTTAATTTTTACCTTACTTGATCTACATGACATTGCTTTATGGCAAATTTCAAAATATGCGAAAGAAATTAAGAATAAAAAAAGCCGTATCTTTTGATCGCATCGATTTGAAAGTTTGATTTCTTCCCTGTAAGTATTTGATATTAATTTCAACTTGATACCACCACGTGTTGCTGAAAAAAAGGTCTTGACAGACGGACGAACAACAAAATGATTCTTAAAGGGTTCCATTTTTAATACGGACTACGGAACCCTTTAAAATACTCTTTTTACCATTAAAAAACTTTAACCATGATTGTGTATATTTGTAGAGCAGATGAAAATAAATTGAAAACAAATAAACAAAACTTAACTAACTTGAACTTGGCAATTAAAATTAACGGTTTTGGAGTGCCTGTCAGCTAGACTATCCTTTTTATTTACACGACTATTAACGAGATCTATCGACATCTGTTTAGCGGTTTCGGAGTTGTTAAGTAATGATTACCTGCCAAAACTTTTCTAAAGTTCATATTTTAGCATTTTGACAATATCAGTAAGCCTAAATTGTTAGAAATAAACGAATTTAGAACCATAGAAACAAAAAAACTTTATTAGCATCATAAAACATCAAACATAAATGCACAAAAAAGAGCTCAGCAAATATCGGTTTGAGAGTTTTTTTTTTTATATAGGGGGCAAACGAGCAGACGTATCGCCTGATGGTAAGCGATTACCGCCGCCCATGGACACTAGACACTAGTAGGCTTTAAAGCTTAGCCCTAGACCTACAACAAGCTCTTATATTGAAATACCCCCTAGGACCAAGAGTGAATTATTGCATAAAGTGCGACAGAGGGAACTGACTGAAATCCAAAAGATGTCTCCGCCCGAACAGGGACTTGAACCCTGGACCCTTGGATTAAAAGTCCAATGCTCTACCGACTGAGCTATCCGGGCTGTAGGTATCACGTGCGAAATAGCTGTTTATGTTAAATAATAAACTATATTGATTCTGTATAAAATAGTTTAATGATTGGAATGGAAAAGTATTTTATTGGCAATATAATGTAAATTGTGTGTGTATTAAATATTATATTTATAAGAAGTATCTGTTTCATAGATTTGTTTTATTTCCACTACTACGTTTGGCCGCGTATCCGCCCGCGTGCATGTCGGAGACTGACAAAATATTTCATAGATGTTAAAGTCAAGTATATTAATTTAAGTATGTTTTTATTAGTTTTGAACTCAGATGGAGAGACTAAAGATGACTAAAATATGACGTGAACAATCCATTCTTTGAGATCTTTTTAAAATCAATAGTTCGATAAATCGAAATAGGTACAATGTTTAAAACATGGTTACTATAATACATTTTGGAGCGAAGTATTTCAAAAACGTCTTTTAATCCTTTTGTTGGAACTGTCGAAAGAAAAAATGGAAAAGAATAAGTACCTTTCGCCTGCTCTACATCGTGACAAAACGGTAAAAACTAAAGTTAAACTATCTTTAAAAACATAACACATAAAACTTCACAAAAAAATATATTTAACACCCTTAATAGGTCTTTAAGTATTTTTTTTTTTTATGTCTGTAAGAGATCGCTATGAGCGATAAGACCGCCTATTGTGATACCTGATGTCGATGTCCGTTTTTGTATCTCTGTACAAATGTTTACTGTAGTGGTGTGCAATAAAGATTAATAAAAAATTAATAAATAAAGATAGTTGCTTTAAAAAATCCCAATGTCACGTGTACGAAGTAGCGGGCACAACTAGTACTTAATAATTATTTCCGCAAAATCTCTAAGAAAATAGTACCAATAGCAGCAATTAGGAATTTATGCCTCTCTGAATCCGGTACGGCATGACGTAATAGTAATTCGAAGGATGTATTCAAAAGAAAAAAAACATTTGAAACAATATTTGTTCCCAACGATTTATAAATGGTACCAAAAATCTTTGCGTGTTTGGTATATTTAGTAATTTCACAACTAATCAACACAGCCCGGATAGCTCAGTCGGTAGAGCATTGGACTTTTAATCCAAGGGTCCAGGGTTCAAGTCCCTGTTCGGGCGGCATTTCTTTTTGTGGGAGACGCACTTTGATTTATTTTTTATTTTTTATTTTGTAAGTCTGTGTGATTTTAAAATGTAATATATAATGTTCATAATCCAATGTTTTATAGTTTTTTGTTTAGCACAGTAAAAATTCCGATGAAAGTGAACTCGACCTATATCTATATATGAAAATGAATCACCGAAATGTATGTACGCGCATAACTTCCGGTCGACCAAACCAAATTGGGTAATTCTTTTTACTATATGTCCATTATTGTGAAGACAAGGTTTGCATATTAAAAATAGTTAAAGGTAATCAGTTATTTTTTTTGGGAAGTTGGGGCGGACATAATTATGAAAACAAATAAAAAATGGTGTTACGAAGTTCAACGGGTCACCTAGTTTAAAATACAAAGATTTAATTTTAGTCTTTGTTGACCGTTTCTAAAGGAGTCAAGAAATAAACAGAGATTTTTATTTTATTAAAACAAAAATATTTTATTTTTTAAAGCGGGTAACACCGCGGCGTTCAGCTAGTTAGTTACTTATTTATAGTTAGTTACTTATTTAAAGTTCTTCACTTTTTCCTCACACTCACAATGTCAGTTTGAGAATTTACGTTGTACATTTTTAGGTGTATATTTTCTTATTTATCATGTAGCTATAGCACTTTATCTATACTATATTATAAAGCTGAAGAGTTTGTTGGTTTGAACGCGCTAATCTCAGGAACTGCTAATTCGATTTGAAAAATTATTATTATAAAGCCTGCTCTTACACAATACAATATTTGACTGACAAAATGTAACTTTTTCTTCTATTACTGGCCATGGGCGTACCCAGGTTCTGGGCCAGGGGGGGGCAAATCGGAATTTTTTAAAAGCTCCTCGTCAAATAAAATTATATGAAAAAGGCATTTTTTTAAATAAATTATTTCATTATAGAATAACTATTTTAAAAACCCTTTCGCAGTCCACTACTAGACATAGGCTTCTCCAATTAATTGCACGGCACTTGTTTCGATCACATTAAAATAAATTTTCAAAAGTCTTCGGCAAAACAGTTTAAGATGAAACATAAACGTTATCGTTAACAAATTGTTATATGTACACTGAGCAAAAAAGTCCATTTATTCTATATTTGCCTGGTCTGGTATAGCAATATTCACAACGGTACTTGTGAGCTACAAAAATCCAAAGCGAGTCTCAGACTTGCTTCTTGAAGTCCACAATTGCCTACAGGACTGGAGGCTAAAAGCAAGTGCCGCTAAATCAGCCCAAATAACATTCACTCTTCGTCAGGGTAACTGTCCGCAATCAGGCCGAGGTGGCTACATAAGCGCTTATTTTTGGGCAGAAAAGTAACACCGGTATTTCTGCACAGGATGGAGCCATCTACAAACCGTAAATTGGAGGGTTTTCCTTTTTAAGATGCATCTGGTTCTCCGACTTCTAGTAACCGAGACGGCGCGCGGTCCAGGACCAGTCAGTGGTATCCGGGGGGATTTCCGTACAGAAAAAAGGGTAATTCGCAAGTAAAAATCGGAGAAAATATCTTACCGCAACGTGAGTGTGTGAACCTTTTCGTTTTTTTTTTGTGCGGAAATTCCCTCCAATATCACCTTCTGGTGGTTATGTTGGACTTGAACCGACTGAAAACCGCACACCGTTTTGGATATTAGAAGCCGGGGAATCAGGTGCACCCTTACCCTTGAAAGGAAATCCCTGGAACCCCGACGTACCTCGGGCCACCTATGGTTTGTAGATGGCCCCCTCCTGTGTAGGAATCCTGTTGCTCCTTTTCTATTTTAAAAAGGGGCGCGAGCACTTTAGGAGCTCGCGCCACCCAAGCTACCTTGGCTTGCTTCTGCTAGGGAGATCCTCACCTGTCGGGTGACAGGTTTATCGTTATCGTATCGTTTGGCGATCTCTGGCGCCCGAGTCGTCTGCGGTACCTGGCCCGATCCCGGGCCTGGCGGCCAGGAAATGTTCTAAACCTCGCACGGTCCCGCTCTGCCATCTCCTTCGCAAGCATAACTGGCTCGCAGAAAAAAACGGCAGAGTTCTACGCGCTCTCGCTACGCAACATGGCTGCAATAATGTTACCAAGCGAGAGAACCCCCCACTCCGATGGTCGCCTCGACTCGCCCTACTCCGGACATTCTGCCAGCGTGTGGCATGCCGTGTCTACGGTCTGGTCATCGCAGTGGTGGCACTCAGGTGTTGGCTCATTGCGGATCAGACACAGGTGCCCTTCGAAGCATCCTTTCCCAGTGATCACCTGTGTCAGCCGGTATGAGAGTGTCCCGTGATGCCTCTCAAACTCAAATCATTTATTTCCATAGGCCCGAAAAGGCACTTGAACACGTCAAAAATACAAACATCAAAATATAAAACACTACTCAAGTAATCAGTTCAGTAGTACTAATACTAAATGCACTGAGATGATTTGAATTACCGGAGCTTAGATTGATTTCGATTCAACTCAAAGGTTTAAATTGAAATCAATCCAAGTAGCAGCTCCGATGGGTATTGCATTCATGAGAAGATCTGGTGAGAAACTCGAGCCAATCCTCCATAACGGGTCTTACCGTCGCAATAACGGCGTGCCCAGCACTCGGTTGTCCAAGTCGTTCCATTCCTCCACAAAGACCTGGTGGAATTGAAATTTGTGGTCTTCGATTTCTCGAGTCTTAGGACTCCTACCTGAAGGTCAACACTTGTTGAGGACGTCGCAATAGCCCGATATTGCTGGCCTTCAGGACCTCCGCCCATACTGGGGATCGCACAACTCCCGCCTATAGTCTCCTGCAGGAGTCATCGGAGCCCTAGCCTACATTCTAAATGAATGGGCATGTCAGCTGACCATAAAAAACTACATAAAACGACTCAGAAGATTTACTATCTTAGGACTACGAGTATGATGAGTAGTTCTCCTGGCTAGAGAGCACGCTCTGATCGTCCCTGCGCTCGAACATCGCATAGCCCTAGGACTGATGACGATTGCCGATCTTACAACAACACAAAAAATAAATCTGTTTTTGTCCATAGTCGATCTTAGACACGTTTTTACGCGTCTCAGTGTGCTTTATATATAATCGAGAGAATAAGAAAGTGGGACCGTCAACATCTAGGGGGGGGCAGCTGCCCTCCCCTGCCCTACCCTGGGTACGCCCATGTTACTGGCCCATACCTTATTTCTAATGGTAGCTAATGGCAAACTATTTCCTATAAATGCCTCGGTGGCGTAGTAGTAGCGTATGCGACTGCTGCGCTTGAGGTCTCGGGTTCAAATCCTGGGTCGGACCAAGTGTTTGTGTGATCTACAAATATTTGTTTCGGAGTTTAGGTGTTTTCTATGCATAATATATTTATGTATTTACAAAAATAAAATATCAGTTGTCTAGTACCCATAACACAAGCTTTGCTTAGCTTGGGAGTAGATGACGTTGTGTGTTAGATGTCCGGAATATTTATTTTATTGGAACGAAGTTCCTTATCGCGCGATATGAACGAAAAAACGAAGGGGGCTAGACGGAAATTGTCGCGACATAATTTGTTGTCACGACACTTTTTGCTATTTTCAATTTTATTTGTTATTAGTTTATTTTTCATTGCTTGAAGCAACCCAGATACTATATATATGTGGGATCCTTATAAAGAAACAGCAGCGAATCTTCTTTGAAATCTTTAATTATAAAATCGTTTATAATCATACAATCTTTGCGGCCTACGCCCATCGTATATTACCACAGATTCCATACAATAAGCCCAGTGTGGCCATTACCAAATTTAAAATTAAAACTAAATGAACCTAAAAATATCCTTACTCCCACATATATATATATATATATATATAATAGATAGATAAGATTTCGAACTTTTATATATACAAATCATCATTATCATCACTATTATCATAATCATCATTTCATCATTTTCATCAATTCATCATTTTCATCACTTTCATCATTTTCATCATCTTCATCGTTTTCATCATTTTCATCATTTTCATCACTTTCATCATTTTCATCATTTTCATCATCTTCATCATTTTCATCATTTTCATCATTTTCATCATCTTCATCATTTTCATCATTTTCATCATTTTCATCATCTTCATCATTTTCACCATTATCATCATTATCATTATTATTCTCTTTATTCCATTTGTATATAGGGGAGACCGAGGAAGGTAGTGACAATTTTTACTTAAAAGGACATATCTTAGTAAAGAAGGATACTACGATTGCGAATCCTGTGCCTGAATGGAGCTCAATCCTTACTTTTTTAAAAACAGTCATCAAAGTCTATGAAAGTTATAAAGTTTCTGAGATGTACCACAAAAATTGAAAATAGTCCTTTTGTCACAACTCTCCTATCACCTAGGTAAGTTGTGACAGGTACCAAGGTAAGTTGTGACAATTGTGTATATACACTTAATTTGATAGATAAACGGACTTTTATATGAATTATAAATAAAATACACGTTTTTAAACATAGAAGTAGGTACTTTAATTATCATTTGGTATAATTGTAGGACTACAGTAACATGAAACATTAACATAACAGGTATTAAATCTTTTATAAGTAATTAAGGTAACATTACGAGATCAGTCGTTTCAAAATCAGTTGAAAATCTCAATCTAATCTGATAAACAATTATGACAGACATATTGCAGCTCGCCTCCAGTGCAATCTTCGTGAGAGCAGTCTTTGCATTCGAGGCACTGAACCTACTTCTCATTTGATTTGCTATTGGTATAAGGTTCAAGGCAGCACAAGCAAAAAAATCATTTTCTGTATCTTCTTCGACATCACTGGCACTTTTTTTGTTGGTCTTCTTCTTGGCATTCTTAGGTTTCTTCTTTTCTTCGCTTAAAACACGCTTTTTCACACTTTTTAGCTTTCTACTGGCTTCTATGGCTGCTATTTCATCCTTGATAGGTGTGTCGGTAAGCACAGCAGATTTGATCTTGCGTCTATTACGTTGGTTTTTTTTCTAGGTGGAGCTTTTGGCAACGGCCTTACTGATTCTGGCGAGAACACATTTGGGTTAGTGTCAATTAGAATACTTGCTGTAGACGTAGAGGAAACGAGTTCATTAGCGATATTGCTTGGCAAAGATGAATTGGTAGAAGATCTTGTGGCTTCATCTGTGTATAATTATTAGGCATTCTAAAACAAAAAATATAACAATTTAGCATTGATACAACACCAAAACCCAGTCCAAAATAGTTTCAACCAACCAAATTTTAAGTTAACTTTAATTGCCGTACAATTTTTATGTGAAATTTTAGGTTTTAAGAATTTACTAGAATAAACGAACAACCATATTTAATAAACAGAAACAAGGGATTGCAAAAAGAATTTAAAATAAACTAACCAGAAAATAAGCTAAAGTAGGACAAGTTCTACCTAGGAGGGTTGTGACATCGTGTCACAACTCTCCTAGGTAGAAAAATCGCGACCCTGGTCAAAATAATAATTCATAATTTTGAAACAAGCGAGCAAACACAGTAAGACAATGCCACGCTTTGAAACTTCAATAACCACACAATATAAGAAAATATAGCATATCCACATAGAACTAATATGTCACCATATAAATATAATCAAATTTTTTACAAAAAACTTACTTTTGAGTTTTTTTTCCACGTAGACGTCGTACTCACGCTACCACTTGTCTTGCGCCTCTGACGCGTACTACATCAAATGGCGCGTTTCTAAAGAAACAATCGTGCGCTGTTGCTAGCTCGCTAACAGTCATAGGTTCCAAGAAATTGTCTTTGTCACAACTCTCCTCTGTCACAATCCTCCTCGGTCTCCCCTACATATAAATTACATTTTTAAATATACATATAAAACAAATACATTTAAAAATATAAAAAATAGTAGACCACCGACTTCGGGTACAGGGACCAAGAAACCGTGGTTAGGGCTCCAAAGACAGGAACCTCCTCACTATACGTGCCGTGTCAAGAAGGACTGCCTTCTGTATCAGACCCTTGATCCAGCCCCCTAACGTGAGCCTCTTAAGGTGTTGGTCGAGGCTCTTGGCTATCAATCCGTGAGCTGATACGACTATCGGAACAATGATCACCGAATCCACATTCCACATATCGACAATCTCGTGAGATAAATCCAAATATTTTATTTGTTTTTCTTTTTCGACTTTCACGAGATTCTCGTCATGAGGAACGGCGATATCGACAATCATTGCGCGGCGCTCTAATCGATCTATCACCACAATATCAGTCTTATTGGCTACAATAGTCCTGTCTGTAATAATAGATCGATCCCAATATAACGTAACGTATTATTATTAATATTATTGTGTACACATATATCATAAAACTAGAAATTACGTAAAATATTGAAGTAAATATAATATTTGTATCGTCTTTCTATTTCGAACTTCGTTCCATCCGGGTGTCCCTTGACACCTCTCAAGTTTTTTATTTATAGTTCTTCACTTTTTCTTCACACTCACAGTGTCAGTTTGAGAATTTACGTTGTACATTTTTAGGTGTATATTTTCTTATTTATCATGTAGCTTTAGCACTTTATCTATACTAATATTATAATGCTGAAGAGTTTGTTTGTTTGAACGCTCTAATCTCAGGAACTGCTAATTCGATTTGAAAAATTATTTTAGTTTTGGACAGCCTGTTTATTGAGGAAGGCTATAGGTTATATTTCATCACGTTAAGTCCAATGGAAGCGGAGCACCAATGAAGAATGTTACAAAAACGGGGGAAAATTATTACGCTACGAACAATAGCAGACGTAAACAAGGTTGCGTGGATCAGTTAGTTTGTAATAAAATTGGCACCTAAAGAATGAAAATATTGCTGATACACAGTAAAATAGCTTGTTCACAAGTTACTACGTCGATTTCATAGCCAACTATCACAGAGCTCAATCTATATTTTAAGGAATGTACTTTTAGTAAATTCTTTTGGTAATAAGAAATAGCAACGATTTTTTAGAGGACGAAAGTTTTAAAAGAAGCTACTAAAGCGAATGGAGTCGACTTCAAGACCAGCTTTCAAATTAAAAAAAGAATCATTAAAATCGGTTCTCCCAGTCGAAAGTTATGAGATAACAAACATAAAAAAAGAGCTGAAATGAAAACCACCTCCTTTTTTAAGTCGGCTAAAAATTAAACATCTGTGCTCAACTGTACTTCGGTGACACTCCTGTGATAAGTTATATAAGCATAACTACTTCTATTCGCAACAGTACACGTGTAAAATAGTTATAAATACTCACTTCAATAGGTGTGCAGTGTGCGCAGGACAGGAAAGCGACAGCTGCCACCCACAATGCAGGCCTGCAAGCGCGCCGACTTAAATTCACTCCATGCTTCAGTGACGTCATAGCTATAGAGAATTATCACCTCACACACATTTACACAGATCACAATATGCACTATCACTTTAGTTATCGTTAGTGGTAAATCATTTCTTGTCTATCACTAAAATGGCAACTCACTGTAAGGAGGATAAATGTGATTTTTTATTATCTGTGGTTAAAAAAAGAAAGATGGTATGTCTAAATCATTAATGGTTCCTCTAGCTGTTTTATTTAACGATAACTTTAAAAGAGATTAATAAGTATTAAAATTAAATATGGATTTACGGAGGTACAAAACTGTTTTTTTCTTTTTAGGGTACCTCAAAAGGAAAATACGGAATCCTTATATTATAGGATCACTTTGTTGTTCGTTTGTCTGTTAAGACCCTTATTCTCAAGAACGCGTGGAGGTATCAAGCTGAAACTCTTGGAGCTGTGAAAAAATCAAACATCCAAGCCAACGCAATCAAAAGATACAACCGTTTATGCTGCTTTTCAATACTCGCAAGGGAATCAAATCCTACAAGGGTACTTCTCGTGAACTCAGAATCTTGAAATTTGGTACGAAGCAACGTAAATTTTTTTTAGTTACATCATATAATATACCTACAGATTTACGGAACACTCGGTGCACGAGTCCGACTCGCACTTGGCCGGATTTTTTCAATTTCAAATTTACAAATGAAGGATTGTACACATGATATGTTTGTCGGTATCTAAGTTCGCTACTAACTATCAAAGATAACTATATAAAAAACTAGTATAAAAGTGTTGGTGGACTTTAAGATGTACCTAGGTATACCTATGTACCTAAATGTCCGTAGTTATCAAATTTGAAAGTAGGTACTTATTTTTCGAAGTTGATTTTCAGACTTACCTACTATACCAAAGCATTTTAAGACATAATGCTCAAAGCTGAATATAAAAGGAAACTCTACATTTCAGAACATACATTTTTGATTATTAAAAAACGTATTTCTACTCGAAGAAGTATTTGGGTGTAACTGATAGTAGTTATCCAAATAGAGGTCATAACCCGCACTACTCCACTTAGGTGCTGATAAGAATATATTCTTCATAAATAAAAAAAAAAAAATATCTTCTTTTATCCGTAGTCTTCCTAAGATTATATGTTTTTCGAAGAAGTTTTTAGACCTTTGTGTTACGATTTATAATAACAAGGTTCGATACGAACGGTTATTTTTTTTATTGAATAGGTGGCAAACGAGCAGACGCATCTCCTGATGGTAAGCGATTACCGCCGCCCATGAACACCCGCAACACTAAAAGCGTCACAAGTGCGTTGCCAACCTTTGGGGGATGGGGAGAGGGAATGGAGGGAGGGGTTGGGGTATGGGCCTCCGGTAACCTCACTTACTCGGTGAAACACAGCGCAAGCGCTATTTCACACCGGTTTTCTGTGAGGCCGTGGTATCACTCCGGTCAAGCCGGCCCATACATGCCGAAGCGTAGCTCTCCCACGGAAAGGTACTATGTGTGACTTGCTAGAAACTGACACGACTGAGCTATGTTCAAAGTTGAAAATAGCTCCGTCGTGTTAGTTTCTACTTACTATTTAGAGGAACGCAGTTATATATATGCATTTATCCCTCAGGGTTCGTTTACAATTAGGGCTCATAATCACTGCAGGTGTCAATTTGAGAACTATCTCTACAACCGCGTTTTAGTGGGACCTACTTCATATATTGTGTTATAACATCTTAATGTTTCAGTAACCGTATTTATCTTTATCATTTAGTAATTGAGGAAACCATTTAATCTAAAGACGCATTCTATCCCTTATAAAACTAAGATTTGCAACGTTGATTGCTTTACGATCGTTATAATTGACAATAAATATTTACAACATGTTGTTCAATTATTTGTATATGCAGTGCCTTGATTCATTATGAAATGACATGTACCTTATTACTGATAATGAGATTCTGAAGTCATTTTTATAGATATTTTTCACTGCTACATACATGGCAAGTCTTGTCGTAAATCTGCATTTTCATCTTAGCCGAAAGATATCCGCTGCTAAACCTAGGCCTCCTCCAAAGCTCCCCGCAACAATCGGTCCTGTGCTGCCCTCATCCAGCTGTTTTTCACCACCTTCACCAGGTCGTTGGACGACCTGATCAAGGACCTACCAACGCTCCGTCTTCCAATACGCGGTCGCCACTCCAGAACTTTTTGGCAGACAAAAATCCAAGTAAATCCCTTATTGGTTTAAGTAGGGGATCCGAATGGTTTTTGTATTATAAAAAAACTTCCAAATAATCCCCTCGCTGTTTTTTTTACATGGACGGTTACCGGACTCTTTAGGGCCCTAATCTGACTACCCGTAACGATTGCCGCAAATGTTCTTATGGTAACCGGAACCTTAAAGTACTCTCCGAAGCATTGAGAGGATTTTTTTTACATTTAATGCAAGTGTTGATTGTAGATCTAATCACCTCCTCAGAGTAATTATCTAGTAGTAATTAATAGAATGAAATTACAGCTGATAAGGAAAAACAGCTTATTAACATTGTACATTACAAATTGAGAATATTTGTAAATTAAAGGTTGAGTGTATAAACACTAGTGTAAAACCCGGAAGGCTTGGTTATAAGGCTAGTCTTCCGCGGAGAACTATAATTTTACTGTTGCAATTTATTCCGTGAGAAAAACATAATGTTTTCAGATTCAAAGATGATGTTGAAGTCTTGTCGAAGTATATTTACTAGAAATAATTGGGAATAACTAGTATTACGTACCTACATTTTGTTTTGTTTTTGGCAAAAGGGCTAAAAAGCACAGCATAAGGCAGGTCACCTGATTTTAAGTAAATTCAGCTTCCTATGGACGCATGTAAGAGACGTAAGTCCTCTTCCTCCTTTTCCCCATTGTCAAGGGGAAGAGGATGGTTTGGCTTTCGTTAACATCAAGAGTTCAGTGACCAATCAACGTCTCGAAAGAATTACCTTACGCAGGTTTTTGTGAGACCACAGATCACTTCAGTATAGACTGTATAGAAATGCAGCCAGTTGAGGCTGACTGTATAACAGATCATAATTTCACTCTAATTTATCAAATAAGTGTAGAGTTTCCTTAAAATGAAATAAATAAATGAAATATTAAGTTTTTTGTAACAGTAGTACGGAACATGTAGCCTTAATCTGTCTTGGTAGACGTCATATACTAATGCCAATTTTACGCTTAAATTCTACATTATTATTTGGGCCTATACTGAAACCGTGACCTTGTCTGTGCCTACAATTCATAATGTCGATGAGACTGCAAAAACGCGTCGGTATCCATACATAATAGCATTTTACAATTCTGTATATTTACTGGATTAACTTACACACATACATGTATGTATGTGGGTTAGTTAATCCAGTAAAAATCCTGTTTCCCAAAGGGGTAGGCATTACAATTGATCCCCACTTACTACGGTCCTAACACTTTTTGCTTTGTGTACATTCGTATATCAATCGTTTCATGAATTCTTGTCGGTTTTTGATGCTCTTTAAATTACCCTTTCTTAGATTATCACTAATTTAGTCGGTAAATGTTCACCGTGAACGACCTCTTCCGACATTTCATACACACTATCATCCATCCCCTCAAAATGGACAAACCAAACGAAACATGCCCTTTTCAATCCGTGTCAATACATCTTCTTTCAATCCACAACGTTACCTTATCTATATATCACTATATTCCTGACTCTGTCACTAATTTTCACATCACACATACTGGATCTATTTACTAAGATAATCATTTTTCCATTTTCGTGTTAATATTTACAATATCCCTACGAGTTTGCATATTGCTTTTACGCGCTTTTGCAATATTACCCACGAGAAGCAATTCGAATAAGGATCTGAATTTCGAGTCGAAAATATGAAAAAATTACGCCACAAATCGTCACGTAACTACCGAATCTCCGCAGGAAAGGAGTTTCCTGAACCCCTAAAGCTTATAACAGAGTAAATCGATTACATAATATAGTAGACAATACAAACAATCAACTATTCAATTTGAAATGCACGTTTTCTGTTAACACCAACGAGGCTAACGTTACATAATACTTTGTTATTCAAATACAAATAACATCGATCGCTCACATAACAAAAAGGTTTTCTACTCTTGGAGTTAATTAAACTCACTTCAGTTGCAAAAAGAATCTTTACTACCATGTTTGCATTTGTAAAATATCATCTCATCATAAAAATGATTCGCCTAAATGTATATACGTGAATAACTTCCGATGGACTGCACTAAATTGGATTATTCTTTTTTATGTGTTCGTTATTGTTGGGTGAAGGCTTGTGGACGACTTCCACATACAGCGGCAACAAAAACATATGACAGCGCCATCTACTGAAGATACACTGAACCTCAAAGCAACGCACTACACGAAGTAACTACCAATCCTGAATCAAGCAATAGAAGTTCTCGCGCTGATTATTATATATATAAAACAACCCAACATCAACCGATGGGCAGTGGCCCGCTAGGCATGATCGCCTCACCTGGTCGGAGGATCCTACCTTTGTGTTGGAGGGACATGGCACCCGTCCTTGTATATAAAAACAATAAAAAAAAATCTTCGCTACTGTACTCTACCTGTAGGAAGGCGATGTGTTTCAGAAATGTAAAAAATATTTACAAAAAAATGTGGTGGTACGAAAGTTCGCTGGGTCAGCTACTTTTGAATAAAGAGGACTCACATTAGTGTTCGTAATTATTATTCTAGAACCTTCCCGACTCCTAATAATAATACATACGAGTATAATGTGGGCGGGCGTCGCCAAGTCGGCGCCTCATTTCTTGTCAAGGATGTACTCTCTAAGGACGTTTAAACGATTGTGCTCATTCTGTATTCGAACTACTACACCATTACTTTAGTCTAGTGGTATATCGCTCCTATTAATATACTCATAACTTTTCGACCTTTTGCCAATTCCTTGAATAGATAAAACAATAGTTATTTGTTATACAAGAGTGCAAAGTTGCTTTTGACCGCGTGCTCAATTTTGATGACCGACCAAGCGAAGGATTCTAAAATTAGATGTCTGAGCTTTTTTTTTTATTTTCGGACTTCTAACACACAACGCCATCTAGTCCCAAGCTAAGCAGAGTTTGTGTTATGTGTACTAGACAAGTGATATGAATACATATATACTTTTTTTTGTAAATACATGCATATTGTACATAGAAAACACCCAAACTTCGAAACAAATATTTGTAGATAACACAAACACTTGGTCCGACTCAGGATTTGAACCCGAGACCTCAAGTAAAGTAACGTTGCTTCAGTTACATAAGTTGACTGTAATATTTTTGTTAGGTAAACTATCGAAACTATGTGTCATACTTAATAATTGATCCGATGTATCTGATTCCCTTGGCGCAAATGTTGGCTAGACAGGGCGATGGTTAGGTATTTCGTAGCGGCATATTTTTGATGTAGAAGGGCCGGTCCAAAGATCTGACTGCGGCTCTTTCAGTATAATGACTTCTATGATGCCTTTATCTATTTTAGACTTATTTTGGATATCTATGTATCCCTCTACAACCGCATTAGACTTCCAGCCTCCATGGCACTTAAGAGACAAGAAATCAGCTCCTGAATCGGCCAAAAGTGTGACTGATGTTCGTCGGAAATAATGACCCGTGTACAACAGGGGTTCTTCGTTTCGTGGGATACTGCCAATTTTATTAGCACCCATAGGCTGTCTGACACACTTTCCGTTGTGATATTGAAGAAAAAATCGGTAGGAGTGTTAGGCGGGCGTAAGGCTTGATACATCTCAACAATTATTACGTATTCCTTGCGGAGACGAAGTCTGCGGTCTCTTTTTGTCTTTGTATTAGGTACGAGTAAATTAATCAAGTGCTTCGTTAAGAAACTTTTAAATTTCACATGCTGTAAAAACCTTCGATTTGTTAGGTTGATGATCAGATGACTCTTTTTAAAAATGTAATTTAGGATAGGTGTCGATATGTATGTCCTTTTACATCTTTATTATTGCTTTTAGCATTGAATACGTACTCCATAGAGTGCTTGATTTCTTGATCTCGGATAATTCTATAAAATATGCCAGTTAAATGTTTTCTGGAAAACGGCTTTTGCACTCAGATATCGAAGGGCTAAAATACTTTTCCTGAGATGGGGGGATTAAAAAACATTTTCTTAGCAGCAACATTAATTAAATTATTGTTAATTAACTAGCGGTCTGAACCCCAATGTCTAAGAGGGTTTCATCAACATTTGGAAAGGAAGAATGATTGAGACTTCCAGTCTAAAAACCTCACTTGTAACTCTGACATTTGTCAGGAAGAAAGCTAACAAACATGACTATACGAGTAGGTCTTCAATCAATCAAACATCACTAACAATATTTATTGTTAGTGATGTTTTACGATGTGTAACGATATTGCAAGGCTACGGCTGCTACGAATCTAAACCATGCCTCGGAGTATAGGAAATACTCCCGGTAAATATGGAAGAAAATGCCTGTGGCATTAAGTCCGCCTTGTGCAACATGTTTGCAGGAAGTTTTAATAAATAAATAAATAAATATATTAGTAATAGCGATAGAGAATTTAGAGTGAAGAAACTCTATAATAATGCTAAGAAGTCAATCCAACGCAAGCAATCGACGCAGGCACTAGGGTACCTCGGCAAAGAGTTGAGAATAATATTCTAAAATGGCAAGAAGTCGTCTTGAGTGAAATACTATCGCGATCTGTACTGTACACTAATTTCTTGTGTGTGTACAAAGTTTATCAAAAATCATCAAAGATATTTCGTGCTGTATTCATATTTAGCAAAAATTACATGAATGTTAGCAGACCCGATGCCAGCTGCCTTGTTACTGACATGTTTGCTGGTTGAATACTAGCTGTGATATTTAAAACTCAACACTTACAACCTTATTAATTAGTAAAATAAGTATTTATACAAGTACATATATTTATCATTCGAATAGAATGATTATCCATAAATTTAATTAACTACATCTGAGTAAATAATCTGTTTCTCTTTGAATATTTATATTGCTGGAAACACGTTTTGGATGCTATTGGTATTATTACTATTTTAGTCCTCAAGGTTCGCTTATATTTTCTAGTTTGATTGCAGTGTCTCTTAAATAAACTTAAAAATATCGACCGTCTAGTCAATTCTGATGAAAATTCAAACATTATACAATGTTGTTAAAAGCAAAGTTCATCTTGAATCTGTAAAACTTCATGTAGGTATTAGAAAATCAGAAAAACTACTTTTATGATATCACTTTCATTCAGCTCTAGGGCAAGTAGTAGAGCCACGCTGATCTCGTCACGAACGGGCTGGCTCGACCGGGGCTGTACTACTCTCACACAGAAGATCAACGAAAATGACAGCATGCGTGCTGTCGTGTTTCATTGGTCTCATCATCATCGCACTCACTAGAGTGGTCACCATGCTGCACTGTTGCATTGTCTGCATTTGCAATGAGTATGGTGACCACCACTCTTGAATTTTGCTTATGCTATCTTACAGTCAGAGTAGAGTCATTTTAGCAGGACCATACATAAAAGAAAAAAAAGTAGATTTAAAATTAATCATACCTAATTGTTTACTGACGAATGTCCTAGATCCTTTTTAAGGTGTATTTTATTTTAGTTTATTGAACACAAAAATTACACTACTCGTACATAAGACATAAGAGTAAGCACAAACATTAAGTAGTTCCAAAATTATGTAAACTGATATCCAATACCAGTTTCCCCGCTTGCTGATAAAATCCCTAATAGACATTAAATAAATATTCCGGACATCTAACACACAACGCCATCTAGTCCCAAGCTAAGCAGAGCTTGTGTTATGGGTACTAGATAACTGATATGAATACATATATACTTTTTTATTTGTAAATACATGCATATTTTACAAAGGTAACACCCAAACATCGAAACAAATATTTGTAGATAACACAAACACTTGGTCCGACTCATCGGAACACCCAGGAATCGAACCCGAGACCTCAGGGTTAGTAGTCGCTTACGCTACCACTACGCCACCGAGGCAGTCAATGTTGAAACTATCTGCCAAATAACTATAGATGTCGGTTTTACAAGTTTTGGATAGGGACTAACGTCATATAACCATACATACATCAATAATTTGTATCTGCTAAATAGTGTTAAATGACAGATAACCATCTGAAACTGATGAATCGTTGATGACGCGTTGATGAACGGAGGCCCAATGATGCAAAAGCATCACTAGTCCACCATGGTGCGGATAATCATGCTTCATTATTGCATTGTCTGTATTCGCAATGAGTACAGTGACCACCACTTTTGGATTCTACTATCGCATTCCATCAGGCTGAGTAAAGTCATTTTAACAGGCCCATACATAAAAAACCAGGCCCTTGAAGCGCCATTGTAACCCAGAAATTCTCACGATATTCTTTCCAATATTATTTACGTGGACCTTACAGTTGTACGTCGCCTTGCTTAAGTCAATGTTGGAATAATGTTGACATAAATAGGGCAAGTAACGTTTCAAGACGATTTATCGGTGGCTTTCAGTTTCCCACGGGCTATAAACTCGAGTATATTATGCGTTTTACTCGACACAGGTGTGCCAATGCGGTCATGAATGTACCTAGAATGTTCATAATCTAAACGCTTCAGAAAGCTTATGAAAGAGTGACGTACTTGTAGGAGTAAGTAGTAGTAACTCAATGAAGTATTCATAGATCAGCTTCATTAAAACAAGGTACCCATCGGAGCTTGTACTTGGATTGATTTCAATTTAAACCTTTGCGTTGAATCGAAATCAATCTAAGCTCCGGTAATTCAAATCATCTCAGTGCATTTAGTATTAGTACCTTTTATCACTGAATTGATTACTTGAGTTTTGTTGTATATTTTGATGTTTGTATTTTTGATGTGTTCAAGTGCCTTTTGGGGCCTATGGAAATAAATGATTTGAGTTTGAGTTTAAACCTTTGAGTTAAATCGAAATCAATCTAAGCTCCGGTAATTCAAATCATTGATTACTTGAGTTACATCCTTTTATCACTGATCAATTCAGTACTTGAGTTTTATTTTATATTTGTATTAATAATGTTTGATGTTTGTATTTTTGACGTGTTCAAGTGCCTTTTGGGGCCGTTGGAAATAAATGATTTGACTTTGACTTTGACTTTGGTACTACGATTATTTCTAGTATCCATTATATAGTATGTTTATTGACTTTTCGGGAGCAGCAATTAATTCAAAGTACCTTGATAACCCAGGTTTACTCGGCATTTATTGATAATTTAAAAAAAGCAACCCAACTAGACTCTAAATTTCAAGAAAATCGTTGAAGCCGTTGCCGAGATTCAGATAATATATACAACAATTGCTAGTTTAAAGATATTAGATTGATTAAAGTTTCGTGTTGATTAGACACTGGTCAATAAAATTACCTTTAAAATATTTTTATCACTAATTAGTTAGCATCAGGTTTTATTTTATTGCTTATATGTCCAGCACTGGTCTATTAAATACTATTGTTGTTAATGATGACCAAACTAGTCGAATCACGCAGCTTTGACTTCATCTTTTCGTTTTGAACCAATTGTTTTTAAGACTGCCACGATAACATAATCACAAATTTTAACAACAAAAAAAACGACTTCAATAACTAAACCAAATTGAAATGGGACCACACGGGAAGCACTAGCTTTAAAGAAAGAATCATCAAAATTGGTGCACCCGGTCGAAAGTTATGAGGTAACAAACATTTAAAAAACCAGTCGAAATCAGAACCTACTGCTTTTTTGAAGTCGGTTCAAAACGAAAATCTTTATAAATGATATTTATTTTGTAAGTAAATCTTTACGGATAGTTTTACACGTCGGATTTCACAGCTAGAAGAGGTCGGAGACTTAGAATTAAAGATTGCAATTTACAAACGAACCAAGCTCTGTACAGAAATAAATCATTTTGAAATAAACCAGCTGGGCGCTTTCAACTGTCGCATGATTACTATACTACTGCATTGGCCTTGAACTCGCTTACTTTGAGATATACATGAGCAGATATATGTGCTACAAATGATCACGTTGCCAACAGCTAAAGTTCTAGCGTCGGCAACAAAATTCTGTATTCAGAATTCATCCATCTAGTCGAGTCACGTTTGAGGTAAATGATTCAGTTTGTTTCGATTACGTATGATTCGGATCAATATAAGATTATACTATACTATGTTTATTAATGTATTCTTATAAAATTGGGTACTTTTTGAATAAATTGTAGTCTAGCAAACTACTTTTGCAAGTTAGTCTGACACTCAAATGACAAATCCATTTTGTTTTTAAAAGTGATATTTGTTAATTTGTTTGAAATAACGTGTATTTCTACCTACATGTACGCTTTAAAAAAATGAGCGACAACAGAACTACCTTATAAATTAATACATTTTGTGTATCTTGTTTGCAAGCAGCATTTGTCTTTGTATACGTAAAACCCGAGCGATGATTTAAAAAAAATACTAAAATTTACAAGTTTAAAAGTTTAAGGTTGTCAATTGTATTATTAATTTTAGGCTATAAGCTTTTATTTTTGATTTGTACAATTTCTGTATCAGTAAAGAATGACCTTAGCATTGAAGTAATCATGTAGTTTTAATGATTTGGAGTTCAATACTGTGAATTACCTTGCCGTGACCGACTTGAACTTCAAAGGAAAAAAGTTATTATAATGACGCAGAATGTAAAATACCTATACAACAGATTATTTATCAGGTATAGGTAATATATTGCTACGTGTTAGGGTTCGATGGTTTTGAGAAATAAACCTTCTGACGTATATAAGAGACTATCACTGCGAATAAAAGCTTTTAATTGTCGCCGAGGACGCTAGGTTTAATCCCTGATATCACCCCAATATTTCTCGCACTGTAGCTTAAACTCAACTTAAATATTCAACGCCAAAGCGCATAGAAACTTCTATTCGATTCGACGTAACACCGGAAGGTATATCTGGAACATGTCGTTTCCGAAATATAAACAAGTCAAACTCACGTCAATCACATCAAACGTCAATCCATATTCGCATTTATGAATATTGATGTAAGATTCATTATTCTGCGCCTCAAGAAATCGACGAGAACTTTGTTACGTCTGACTTCGTCTTAAGAATCGTACTAGAATATTCCTTCTTCGTAACAATATTGTTAAGTGACGGTATGAAAATAAACTAAACCTTTTTCATAGGCTAACAAACCAGAACAACCTAATTATTTGTATTGTATCTTAATGTGTCTTTAAATGTACTTCTGAAAGTCTTTTTTTCCTACAGTCGTTTCATGACTGATATCTATTAAATTAATAAAATAGCTACTACCAACTTTTGGAATCGCTTCTTCAATACTACAGAACAAGATTTAGTACCACAAATACATATAAATTCACCTATACTGCTACGAAGGTTAGGTCGATTCAAGGTGAACGAAGAATAAAATTGTATATGAACGTGAATTATGTACCTAGATAATATAATAGTTTTAAAAAATATGTAAACAATGGTGTGTTCGTTGGAAAGGGTATAAAAGTGTATTCATTATCGATATATAGGTACTCGTATAAATCAATGAATTCAAGTGCAATTTACGTCGTTGCAGATGTCCTTAGGTAACCGTTTATTGTGTTTTTTTTTTATTGAAATTAGTGGGCAAACGAGCAGACGATGATGATAAGCGATTACCGCCGCCCATAGACACCCGCAACACCAGAGGCGTCACAAGTCCGTTGCCGGCCTTTAGGAGAAGGGGAGGAGGATGGGGTAAGGGTTAGGGTGTGGCCTCCGGTATCCTCACTCACTCGTTGAAACACAGCGCAAGCGCGTTCACACCGGTTTTCTGTGAGGAGTGTTTTCCGGAATAACACAACAAATATGAAATTAATACTACTTTGTCTGATAAACCAACCAACCAACTTTGGCATGGGACGAGGATATTTTATAGAATGGGAGAGAAAATAAGCAGACCGGTCATCTATCTAATGGTGAGCTAGGAGCAACTCGGTAACAACTCATAGAATATAAGTTAATTTTCTCGTTGAAAACATACGTAAGACTTCACTTACTAAAAAGTTTCCGACCCAAAATACGTAGACTATAGTCGTTCCAATCGTTTATTTAACTTTTGACAGCTCTAATACCTAATCAAATAGTGATACCCTGACCTGTTACCGATTCGATTTCTTTTAACGATCGATTGTATGCATGTAGAAGTTTTAATCGATTTACCACACTCATTATTTTATAGATAATTTTGTACTTTTATCGATTACTAAACGGCAACACCGAACGCGGAACCGACGCGCGACTCCATTTTGATGTCAGTGTTAATCCACATTTTCATACGTCGAGTTGAGTATTTATATTCCTCCATTTTGATTTATTTGTTTGGTTGAGTTGAGCGTATTGTTCCTCCGTTCGTTACTGTCAAAATGCCAAAAAATAAAGTATAATAATATATTTATAATATATAATGTACTTAATTAATATAATCGATAATCGATTTATTTCAAAACTGTTATTATAGTCTGTGATCAAAAATTACGAATGATACATCTCTAAGTGGGCGGAGCCCGTTCATGAAGTACAGTATTACCAGTAGTACATTGTATCAAAAATTATTACAAAACTTTATGTGCGTGATCTGTCAAAAGTTAAATAAACGATTGGAAATACTATAATGGTTATTTCCATTGTATATATTTAAAAAGTATTCAAAAAAGAAACATTTTCGCTACAACAATTACAATACAGTAATGGACCATTGATTGAGTTATTACGAGAATGACTGGGTGTTTAGGAAACCCTACAAAGTAAATTTGCGCTAAATGTTGAGGTCAAAACGTTTCCACTCCTTTATTCTGTGAAAACACTCAACGTGACCCAGTCATAAAAAGTTTAACAGTTGTATAAGACTTTCACGTGTATTATGGAACAAATATTCCTCCTCATATATCCAACCTACCGTGGGAGAGCCACGCTTCGGGTTACATGGGCCGGCTTGACCGGAGTGATACCACGGCCTCACAGAAAATCAGTGTGAAACAGCGACAGCACTGTGTTTCACCGAATGAATGACACCTCTGATGTTGCGGGTACCCACGGGCGGCAGCAATCGCTTACCATCAGGCGATACGTCTGCTCATTTGCCCCCAATTTCTTAAAAAAAAAATTCGTGCACCTATCATTAAAATTATAATGGAGAAGTTATGCTGATGATTAATCAGTTTTATAATTGCGATTATTATTTACGATAACCTATTTTATTTTTTTATTTCTTTTTCTTTTAACTCAACTCAACTCAACTCAAATCATTTATTTCCATAGGCCCCAAAAGGCACTTGAACACGTCAAAAATACAAACATAGATAAATACAAAACAAAACTCAAGTATACAAAACAAAATTCAGTGATAAAAGGTACTAATACTAAATGCACTGAAATGATTTGAATTACCGGAGCTTAGATTGATTTCGATTCAACTCAAAGGTTTAAATTCAAATCAATTTAAGTACCAGCTCCGATGGGTTTTGCATTCATGAGAAGAGCTGGTGAGAAACTCATGTGCACCATCTTTTCAAATAATTCATACAAGCTTGTTTGTTTTTGACAACAGTACTTTTATGTGCAAGTTAAGGCAACCAAAACACAAAGGCTAGAAAGCGGTCTAAAGAGATATTAAAGCTAGGAAAATCATTTTTTTGTCTAATAAAATAATAAAAATTAGTCCATAGCATATAAGGTTGCAATCACTTACACATCAAGGAGTAAAAGCAATGTGTGCATACATACTGGTCCCGGAAAAAAAAAAGTTCAAAATGTATTAAAATAATAAATACTAATTATTTACGCTCTAAAAATGTAAACACATCTGTGTTTACATTTTTGCCTTATCTTTCAATCAAATCAAAAAAATCAAATCATTACGCCTTATCTTAACAAAATTCAAATGTCAATTTAAAAAGACAACTCCCACATTAGGAATAAACATCCTGTGTCGTGGGGGACTTTACAAACATACATGAAACGGACACAAAGAACATCCAGACTCGGGACAACAATTCGTGGATCACACAAAGTGTTGTACCGCGTGGGATTTGAACCCAAGACACTTGGCGCAGTAGCAAGCGGCATGGCGACCGCTGACACCACTCGGCCAACCGTGCAGTCTAATGATGATGAAACTTTATACAAAGTAATGTATTTATTGAATTTGTTTAGCCAGGTGATTAATGTATGATTATGAAGTACTCAGGGACACACAATTGGGAAGCTTTCGGATACATCCAAATTAAGAAAGAAATAAATATCAGAGCTAACGTTATGTTAATATTGGCAAGTGATGTAAAACGATTAGTATTCTAATAAAAAATACAAGAAAAATAAAGGACAAAGTTTCGGTTTCCGAGAAATAATATATCATTTTAGATAAAAATTAAATTAAATAATTTATATCTATAAGCAAGACCGTGTCAGATCATCAATATTGTTTAATAACTTTTACGAAGTTTTGTGTTGGGTGAGGCCTGTATCTGTTTCATAATTGCGATTAATACGATAACTATTTTATTTAAGGTAGTAGAGCCACGCTGATCTCAGCACAAACGGTCGGCTCATCCAGGGCGGTTCTCTCTCGTAGAAGGCCAACCTAAAATCAAAACATTTGTGCTGTCGTGTTTTGTTGTTTGAGTGCGAGACCGGAGGGTCAATACCGCAAAAGCATCTAAGTAGGCCGCCACAGTGTGGGTCACAGTGAGTATGGTGACCACTACTCTTGGAATCTGCTCATGCTTGCCATCAGCAACGAAGAGACACTTTGGAAGACTCATAAATAAATTTACAAAATATCTTGTAATACTTTTAATCACATTAGTTTTGGGCCCTGTGAGTACTGAGGGCTGTGTTGTTTAAAACTTTCAACCTAACAAGATAATTTTATTTTAATACAACAAAGTAGTAAAGTATAAGAAAAATTTTCCTCAAACTATTCACTTATTAATAATATATCTTTCATCATAATCAAAGTCAAACTGTCATAAGGAAACATTAACTGTTTTAGAACTTAAAGATCACTCTGTAATGCTTACCTACCTATCATAATGTAGCTTTTTTTATGGAATAGGGGGCAAACGAGCAGACATACCGCCCATGGACGCAACACCAGAGGCGTCACAAGTGCGTTGACGGCCTTTGGAGGATGAGAAGGGGGATGGGAAGGGGAATGGGGAAGGGGTTGAAATATGGGCATCTGGTATCCTCACTCACTCGGTGAAACATAGCGCAGACGCTGTTTCACACCGGTTTTCTGTAAGGCCGTGGTATTATTTCATTATTCTCCAATACCTAATAAATATTAATACCTAAACTGAAATAAATGTCTCTTGTGATTTCAAATGCTTTTTTTGAATTTAGTCATTTTCTCGCCGAGGTGGGATGAAAACTTACGTGCTGCACTCGAGTGCAAAGATTTTTCACCTCGTGCTCTTTTAATTCCCTCGCTAACGCTCACGATTCCAATCTATTTTTGAATTCACGAGCACATCCTTCGCTTGCTCGGTCATTGAAATTGAGCACGCGGTTAAAATGCAATTTTCCACTCTTGTATAAATAACAAATAACTATAATAATGTTTTGAATTCACAAACTTAGTGCACACGATGTTCTAAATCCAATTTACTTTATCCTCTAGCGGATAAAAACGCTACATTCCTACGCTTTAAAACAGATTATTTCCACAGAATCATTAAATGTGACATCTTAAATATAGAATGAATGGTCTGCCTCTAGCAATTTAGCGTTTATAATGTTTTTGCTACTTCAATCATTTAATTAATGGTTTGACAATAGGTAAGTATTACGTCACGTAATATCGCGTCTATTGTTTAATCATTTAATAAAAACATGTTGATTTATTTCACAGTTTCTAACCCATTTAACTGCTTTGTCGCTACTTTTACAAGTCACCTCTCGTGTGTCCAGGCTCTGTTATCCTCATGAAGTTATTACTTTAAAGCTATGTCAACTTAAATTAATAAACCACTTTTTATAAATCTATTAAAACAATCTGACGTTTATACGACATTGCTTCATTTGTTTGTGAAACATGACAATGATCATTATATTGAGACGGTCCCCATTTCATGTCATCCACATTTTGTATATTTTTTATCATTAATTTCATCACGACGACGACTTGAAGACTCGAAGACTTATAATTGATGACGATAAATACTTGACATTGGCAGAAATAGCTGATCCGAGTGATCCGGCTGGTTGCCTTTTCTTAAAAAAAGAAAAGATGATCATTAAAGAAAAAAAAAAACCACTATGATTTTTATTCAACTTTAAATATTAAAACTGTATCCAATATAGGTTGGTAATTTGTCTTTTCACTTCTTTCATTAATTTTATTAATTTATCTGTTTAATAGAATTCTAAAATTGAAATATTGGGTACTAGATGACCTGCCAAACTTTATATCATTCTTCTTTCAATTGATACTCAACTCTTATTGGTCGTGAACCAATTCTATGATGTTAAATAGCCTATATTCCTTCTCGATAAAATTGCTTTCCAAAACTTGAACAATTTTTCAGTTGGAATTACCGTGTTTTATGAAAAAATTTAAACATTCAAACTCAGTTTCTTCTTAGTAATATTATACAGTACATATACAGATGATAGTTCATTACCAAGATGGCATAAAAAAGCATAGGTACTGCGTTCTATAACAATAGGGAACTAGTTGGAATGAATGATGTAAAGGGCGGCCATATGTGACATTTGAAGCATCATAGTTTATTTATACTCTGATGGTCAAACAATGGATTCTCATACTCGACCTACTTCTGCATTTAATCAATTCAGAAAACAATCATTGGGAAGTGAACACGGATTTAAAAACGCTTTATAGTTTATTGTTAAAAAATTACTTGGTTAATTAATCAAATGAAATAAATAAGTAGCGATTAATTCGTCTGAAATATCTGGAAACTGCTTAGCACAGGACCGGTGGTTGCAGGGAGCTTTTTTTTTTATTGAATAGGGGGCAAACGAGCAGACGTATTGCCTGATAGTAAGCGATTACCGCCGCCGATTAAGGGGAGGGGGATAAGGTAGGGGTTAGGGTGTGGGCCTCCGGTATCCTCACTCACTCGGTGAAACACAGCGCAAGCGCTATTTCACACCGGTTTTCTGTGAGGCCGTGGTATTACTCCGGTCGAGCCGGCCCATCCATGCCGAAGTATGGCTCTCCCACGGTTAGAAGGGAGACCTATGTCCAGCAGTGAACGTCTTTCTGCTGAGATAATGAAGATGATGATAAATTCGTATGATGTTAAACGGTTACCATTTCTATGTATACAAAAACCATTAACAATTGTCAGTATGACCTTGCATGCGATTTCCAGCATTTCATGACTCTCTTAACCGTAATTCTTTTCTTTACAACTTAAGTTTTTAGTCCAGCAACTAAATTGAACAAAAATCAATTATACCGAGAACTGCCTGAACTAATACTTAATGACTTATTGTAAACATCAACATCATAATTATCTTTATCTATTAATATTTTTATTTAGAGACGACGAATTTTGTAACTTATAGAACAAATGGTTGGTTTTATTGATTAATATCTTTTGCAAGCTGAAGTAACCAAGAAGTACAGTAAACCGAAGTAAGAGTTACGGACAGGGCGAGGGAGTAATTCCAAACTATACGGCAAATCTCGGAATACGATTCAGAACTGAGACTGCAGTTGCTCGAAGAAGCTGGGATTGAACACTATACCCCTGTGTCTGTTCAATGATTGACGTTCTATGAGAGGCATCTACCACAGAGGTTCTGACTGACTTAACCGTGGGAGAGCTATGCTTCGGCATGAATGGGTCGGCTCGACCGGAATGATACCACGGCGGTGTTTCACCGAGTGAGTGAGGATACCGGAGGCCCATACCCCAATCCCTCCCCCCATCCTCTTCCCCATCCCTCAAAGGTCGGCAACGCACTTGTGACGCCTTTGGTGTAACGCTATAATTATGATTTTAAGTTACCTGTCAAATTGAATAATAACTTAAAAGTCGTAAAACTATAAAATTGTGTTTTAAAATACTAAATGCTATTGAGTAATATGGTAAAATTCCTTTCGAAAGACACATTAATGAGATTAGTAAAGTTAAGACTAGACTGCTCTCTTGTGCAAGTATTTATAAATAAAAAGGTTATTTGAATGTTATGTCCTACGAATATTACACTCATGATCAATGATGGGATCCATCTGTTTCGCAAACAATTTTACACAAGATGCATCGACTGTCGTTATTCCAGAATATTAAATCATAAAATGTATAGGCAACAAAATTTCTTTTGAAAAGTATCGCAATTTACAAAGAAATGTGTTCTTTGTTTTTTTTTTACTTAACATTCCTAAGTTTCAGACATTATCTCATAGAACATTTTACAAGAGCGTTAAGCGAATTTTAATTTATAAAACTGTGTAACCTTCGGCCTCACCCGAGTTTTTTATTAAAATTGAGTGAAATTAAATTACTTGAATTAGATTTTATTAAAGAAACCTGTTCACATAATAATCAAACATTATTTATATTGTTGTATCATCATATCAGCCGCAAGAAGTCCACTGCTGAACGTAGGCCTCCCTCATTGAACGGTCGTTAGCCGCCTGCATCCAACGAGTCCCTGCGATCTTAACCAGGTCGTCCGTCCACCTCGCGGGAGATCTTCCTACGCTGCGTTTGCCGTCACGTGGTCTCCACTCAAGAACCTTTCTGCCCCATCGGCCATCGGTTCTCCGGGCTATGTGCCCTGCCCACTGCCACTTCAGCTTGCTGATTCGCTCTGCTATATCGGCAACTTTAGTTCGTCTACTCGTCGTCTTTATATTGTTGTATAACGATACAGAAATATAAATTATGTTTATGAAACATCTTTGTACTTTCATAGCGCTTAAAACATAAATAACCCTTCAAGGGATGTATATTTAGTTATATTTCATTTGCAATATTGTCTATAAAGACCCAACTAAGTATTGCAAACTTCGGGACTGCGGTTGGCCGTCAAATACTCCTTAAGGTCACGTCCACGAAATCAGCGGCCGCGGAGCGGGTGCGAAAACGGACAGCGGCACAATCAAATTTATAGATTTTTACGGGAATGTTCACGGGAAAGATAGGGATGGAATAAAATAGCAATCACCCATAATTAATGTTTTTTTCAAGGTAATTCAATTATTAATATTTTATATTTCATATACTTCTTACTATTAAAACATTTTAATTAAATTTATTACTTGTAGTTTTGTTCGCATGGTTAATGTTTTTTTTCATTGTGCTTTCTGTGATCTTCTATAAGATAATGAGTATAGCAACCGAATTTGTCAATTATAGTAAATTATTGTGTTTGATATTACGACCTATCAAGAATTTTCTAAAGTTATAATGCTTGGGTTGTACGATTTCAGAAAAAAATATTTGGAAATCCTTATTAATTATGCTATTACATAAAGATTATTATTTGAAATGACTAGTTTTTTTTTGGGACATCTGTCATCCGTGTCAATATATATTTTACGAGGTATAATTTCTCATAACATAACACTAAACAACTTTAGCAACAACTGCCTAGCCCGCCACATTTCGAAATCGGGTTAACGTTCCCGTTCCGCTACCCGCTTCGCTGACTTTGAAAACGCGGCCTAAAACTAACGTTCCTTTGCTAAACATTACTATCAAAGTTTAGATTATACGAAGGGTTAAAGGGTACAATTTATTTATATCATAAAGTAGATTTATTATCCTTTGGACGAACTAGGTCACTCGTTATCAGATTATACGGCTGTATAATACGAGTATGTCCACAACGTATATGAAACAACGCAATTCAATCATGGTTGAAACGGAATAACAAAGTAGGTTTTTAGGTACCAGGTTTTCATAGCAAAGGATTTTATTCTTAAACGGTAAAAGCTGTTTTATTTGTTTTTCTTTTACTGTCATGTCCAATGTTATACTGCATATTTAGATACAGATGTCGAAATCTTATTATGAGTTTTATATTTGTCGCTTTTGATCAAAGTTTGTAGGCTAGTTCGCTATATACTTACATACTAAGTTAGAAATATATGAATAATCTACAGGAATAATGATGTTTATTGAACAATATTCATACTTGGTAGTTTTTACACTACATCTGTATACGAGTATATAAAAATTATTTTGGTTTATGTACGCTTCAAAAACTCAAAAAGTTCTGCACCGATCGAGCTGAAATTTTAGAATGATATATAAGGATTGTTTTTATCTAATTTTTGCATCAGTCACATATCCGCGACCGCGAAAAAACACGAAAAAACCGACATAAACGCGGGCGGAGCCGCGGGCAACAGCTGGTATTTAATATTAAAGTTTGTTTCACATCACATCAAGCCTCTAACAATTCACTACTGGACTTAAGCTTCTCCTTAGAATGTAGGTTTTGGTCTTAGTGTACCAGGCTGATTTCAGTAAGAACGTGCCGGTTCGACCTGGGCGGTACTACCCCAGAAGATCACCGTAAAATGATAGCGTTTGTGCTGTTGTTTCGTTGGTGAGTAAGAGATGCAGAAGCATCACTAGCAAGCCGCCATGTTGTTGGTCATTATGCTGCATTGTTTCATTGTCTGCATTCGCAATGGATATGGTGATCACCATTCTTGGATTCTATCTTTGCTTTCCATCAGGCAGAGTAGAGTAATTTTAACAGGACTCTACATAAAAAAATCTTGTTACTCATTCATGCAGAAACGATATAATGGATCGGGATGAAATTTGCCTTATAAATAGGCTCAGGTTTGCACACAAGCTACTTTCTTTCCCAGAAAAACTGATTGACAGAATCGAGATTAAATAAAATATAAATTGATTCGATTTATAAACATTATTTACGCAAATGAAGGCATGTTGCTTTTGTCTTCTTTGTTTATATGCGATCTACTGGCAGACATTGAATGATAAGATATAAACGATGGTACCTACCGAAATGCTTAAATTATTAGTCTTTTCAAATCCATACTCTGTCTGTCTTTTACGCTTTCACGGCTAAACCGCTGCACCGATTTCAATGAAATTAAGCATGAGGATACTTTGATTCTTGAGGAAGAACACAGACTAGTCTTTATCGAGATAACCAATGTAGATGCGGACGGAGCCTCGAGGAACAACACTAGTTGTGACGACTGACTGATTCATTGATATAATCTGAACCCTGAAGTTTAATCAAGTGATGCTTCTTAGGTTTTGAGCACTTACTAAGAAAGGACTTTTGAAATTTTCACCTCCAAAGGGGAAAAAGAAGTGTGGCTCGGTTATATACAGGTAATAACAAATAAATAAGCTAGTATTTAATGTTGGTTTAAATTGTCACTTCAAATTCAAGCCAATACTTTATTAAATTACTAGCCCCGCGGTGCTACCCGCGGTACGACAATAACCGCGGGCAGCACCCTACAACGGGAGACGAAGCTAGTATCTTTATAAATTTTAGCCTATGTGTTATTCTGATGTATAAGAATAAGCTATATTATTGTAAACTTTCATCAAAATCCATTCAGTACTTTTTGCGTCAAAGAGCAACAAACATACTCACTTACATACTCTTAGTATATTAGTATATAATATTAGTAGGATTTATGATTTTAAACATTTACAATGCACCTATGGCGAATAGAATAGCAAGTGAAATTGTACAGAAAGGGACGTGGCGGATGTATAAACAGGAAATTAAAGAGATAAAACTTTCGTTTTACCCATTATACAATTCACCCCATATACTTGTAGGTACATACATATAAATACACTTGAGCAATGCGTCGGGGTCGAATAGTGAATGACTGGTAGCTTCTTGTTGGTTTGAATCACAAATCTCTTGTTTTTATATGATCCAGTCGTAAGATCATCAAGATCGCCCATCTAGTGGATTCTATTCCCAATGATGACAAATGATCATGTCGTAATAAATATGTATTGAGTTAGTAATATTTAGACGGATTAGGGCATGTTGCCGTGTCGATTTCGCTCGCGCTAGTCGTCACTTTTAGGCAGGGTTGCAATGTAAGTGATTGGCACACCGTGTGGTTTAAGTCGGTCCTATCTCGACACACCACCCCGCCGCAAACCCCGATGGGAGACGGCCAGTGGAGGATCCCACATGATAAAAAGAAAAAAAATGATCGCCATGAAAGGATTGACTTAGGGGTGTTAAAACAACAAACCGTTGGATAGATGCTGAATATATTTGAGAGATTAATATCTTTATAAAAATGGTTATGCGTCGTACTTATATGCTTAAATAGTACTACATCTCGAGCATTCTGCAAAAGCAAAAGCACAAGGTATAAAATTACTAATCCAAATTTGAAACTTAAATACTGTTTTATCGAAAATTACTATTTAGTTTTTTCTTAATAGAGTTTTAGTTACAAGGAAAAAACATGCGTGGAGATTATTGGACGCAAAAGCCCCTTAACGGTTTATTCAATCGGTCCGAAATCCTTAAGTGGTTTATGCGATTAGTGACGCGATTATTCCAAAGGCTCCATCTTCATTCGTACTAATTATTTTATTTTGTTTTATTGGCATGCTAACACTTACAGTTACTATTTTTGGTGAGTTGAGTTACTGTTTCTGTTTTATATTTGGAATTTACCTTGATGGTGCTTATGTTTATTTAGAAATTAGATATCAAGAAGCCCGGAAAGCTCCACATGCGCTCGTTTGATGCTTGTCTATTTTAATAAAATAAAACTATTTAACTACTTAAAGCTAGTTAAAGATAAGTAAGTATTTACTACTATATTTTATTAATTAAAGCTTAAAGTGTTAAAACCTTACAAATACCTAGCCTGTTTGTTCTAAAGTATATCTATGTAAATTATAAGTTTGTTTGTAGCTATTTTATTTTTTATTTTCTGCCACGCACAGCAAAACTGAGGAATGAGCTATCGCCTGCGGTGTTCCTGGACCAATACGACTTTTAAACCTTCAAGAAAAGAGCGTACTCCTTCCTAAAAGGCCGGCAACGCACTTGTGACGCCTCTGGTGTTGCGGGTGTCCATGGGCGGCGGTAATCGCTTACCATCAGGCGATACATCTGCTCGTTTGCCCCATATATAATAAAAGAAAAAAAAAACAAGACATTTTTCAAGAAGCCATTTGTTTAGTTTACTTTTAATATATTTTATATGAGAGTTTCTTTTTTGTAATTTTAAAGATTGCTTCTTGATTAAAAGACTATGTGAACAATTCTAAGTAAAATGTTATCTCTTCTTGTTAGATTTGATTGAATATCAAAGTATTGAGGATGTAGTCTGACAAAATACAAAGTTTCCTAATGTACATGTTAGAGGTTAAATATTGTACTTTTTAAAAATTGGTCTGCAGCCATCCATAAACCATGCCCCGCATATTGCTCTCACTCACTTCATTTGTTATTCACACAATTGGGGGTCTACGAGAAGAACCTGAGATAGATTAATATTATTTCAACGTATCGGATCCTATCTGATATATAGCTTAATTAATTTATGGAGTAACGTGTCATGATGTACAAAATCAAATACCTTGCTCATTTCGAAAAAACTGCAGTTACAGGCTTATTCTCATTTATATCTTCCGTAATTAGGTACTTTAATAACATTGAAACACTGTAAAGATGTAGTACTATTATTATTAAATTCAAAATATTCTTTTTTAAATTTCCGCATCGGTGACAAAAATAAAGTCCTTTTAGAATAATCTTTACAAATATTTATGAGATTACAAGAATAGGACGCTAATTACATATATTATTTAGGTAGAAAATGCCATTCGGCATTAAGTCCGCCTCATGCAAATGTAATGCAGGAAGTATTAATAAATAAAAAAAAAAAGAAAATGTTACGTCCCCCTTTTTAAACAGTGGTTTGATAATTGATTTTTTAAGAATAACTGGGAAAGTACCTCCTTCAAAGGATGACTTACCTCTTTAGTGAACCTCTTAGTCACTTAATTAATATTATTAACTAAGTGACTAAGAGGTTTGTAAATATATTTTGAACAGGCTTTAATTATTTGTGTAGTAATTTCATCAAGGCCGACTGATAAAGTATTGTTGAGACTATAAATAGTTTTGATATTTCCAAAGCATCTGTGGGTTTTAAGAAAATTGTGTTATAATTATCATGTGTCAAAGTTTTATTAATGTTAACTATTTTTTTTAAATCAAATTTGATGTCGAGTGTAAATTTAATATAATAATTTTGTATATGTGATGACCTAGATATACACTTTTTGTAGTATTCTACTATAATTTCTATGCGTCATTTAATTATGCGTCTTAATTGTACTGGAGTGTTTATAGTTAAAATGAAGATCTTTAATTCCTCTCGTTAACCATAATGCTGTCTTTTTTAAATTTTTTATTTAGCTCACCCCGTTTGTTATTATATTTATTATTTATTCTTGGGTCAAATTTAGTAATTCAAATTTCACCCTCTTCCTGTCAACCGATTAATCTGAAATTTTGTATACACTTTGGATTTTGGTGACAATACAATTATGTTAATTCATTATCATTATAAATTCAAGATGGCCGCCGCTACAAAATGGCGGATAATTTATGTTTTATTAATCCCATCAATATGGGTATCAAATGAAAGGGCTCAACAAGCAGAATACAATATACTATAAAAAATTCAAATCCAAGATGGCGGCCGCTACAAAATGGCGGATAACGTAGTTTTTATCAATCCCATCAATATGGGTATCAAATGAAAGGGCTCAACAAGCAGAATACAATATACTATAAAAAATTGAAATCCAAGATGGCGGCCGCTACAAAATGGCGGATAACGTAAGTTTTATCAATCCCATCAATATGGGTATCAAATGAAAGATCTTTGCAGGGACTACGTATAGAGGAGTTGGACTGCAATAAACTAACGGGCAAGAAACCTTGCAATAATGAAGCACTAAATGAATTAAACAGAATGCGAAATAAAAACTAAAAACTAGAAAATAAAAATAGGTAAAAAAACTTTTTAAGTTAAACGGTTTTATGTTAAAAAAAACATACATTGCAATGTTTAAGATAAATGTACTAAAAACCAAAAAAATAATAAAATAGATACAGTCGTGGGAATTATAAACATATGCATAGACTAGACTAAAATAAAACCGTGGGGCACGTCAATTGTCTACAAATTATCAACTTAATGTGCGATAGAAGAATCGTTTAATTCGTCGTTAGGCAGTTGGCCCGCAGACGGTGAGGCAATTACTTACTATTTTCTTGCTCATGGAAATTCCAATAGTTATACACTCCATGTTAACCCCACGGTTTTATTTTAGCCTAGTCTATGCATATGTTTATAATTCCCACGACTGTATCTATTTTATTATTTTTTTTGGTTTTTAGTACATTTATCTTAAACATTGCAATGTATGTTTTTTTTTAACATAAAACCGTTTAACTTAAAAAGTTTTTTTACCTATTTTTTATTAGTTCTCTTGATTGTTACTACAGGAAAATGGAGATTATCAAATAGTGTTAATAGTTCATGAAATAATTGAAAATATTGATTTAAATTTGATACTTTGTTTATTTCTGAAAAACAATCGATGAAATGTTGCTACAATTTTTTTAATATTTTCTTCGCTACAGTCAGTCAATATAAATACAATCCATTCAAAATGTATACATATTTGTACCTATTATAACTTTTTTATAGTCGTTGCATTAAGACTTAGCTGATTTCGATACAACATAGTCCAACTTGATTGTTTTTGACAAATAGCAGACTACGACAAGCCTACCCTATGTACTGATTCCTAATTTTAGATTGTACAATACTTTTAGGTGAGGTGCACAGCAAAACTGTGGAATGAACTGTCGCCTGCGGTGTTCCCGGAACAATACGACCTTCAAACCTTCAAGAAAAGAGCGTTCTCCTTTCTAAAAGGCCGGCAACGCACTTGTAACGCCTCTGGGCGGCGGTAATCGCTTACCATCAGGCAATGTCTGCTCGTTTGCCCGCTATATAATAATTAAAAAAAAGGTGCTTTTAAGTGAGGTGTAAAATAAAGAGTATCTATATATTTAGTTGAAATATTTTACGTGAACTCATATTAGTGTGGCGACCTCCACATACAGCGCCATCTACCGAAGATACACTGAACTACGAAGTAACGCACTGTTTACAAACTACACTACACGGAGTAACTACCAATCCTGAATCGCGCAAATAAAGTTCCCGCGCCGATTATCATATATATACAACATCCCAACATCAACTGTTGGGCAGTAGCCCACCAGGCATGATCACCTCGCCTGGTCGGAGGATCCTCCCTTTGTGTTGGGTGGAACATGATACCCGTTCCCCCACAGTGGATCCTCCCTTTGTGTTGGGTGGAACATTATACCCGTTCCCCCACAGTGGTGACCCCGACGTGATTGGAAGCAGCCCTCAAGCCGCGCCACCATCATATTCACTCCCACAGCAAGTCTCAAGCCAGCCAGCAACTTCGGCCTCAACTGGGATATACCACACGCAGGACGCGACCGCTCCAGCCTGGTAACCCCTACGGCCTCTACAGCGTCTAGGCACAGCACACTGCACCTACGGTCCATGTAAGCAGAGCACATCTCTCCCGTCTACGCAGCAGCCAGCCACTACGCAGCAATCGCCCCGACTCACTGGGGACCTCACCGCAGCACCGCGCACCGCATGCGATCCCGACTCACTGGGATCAGCGGACTTCAGCCCCGACTCACTGGGACTAGCGGCATTCAGTTCCGACTCACTGGAACTTGCGGCATTCAGTTCCGACCCACTGGAACTACTCACTCCTGGCACTGGCAAGCTCCGCATCAGAGCACAGACAGCTGACTCAACATATATCGACCTCCAGTCTTGGAGGGGAGTGATGTGGCGACCTCCACATACAGCGCCATCTACCGAAGATACACTGAACTACGAAGTAACGCACTGTTTACAAACTACACTACACGGAGTAACTACCAATCCTGAATCGCGCAAATAAAGTTCCCGCGCCGATTATCATATATATACAACATCCCAACATCAACTGTTGGGCAGTAGCCCACCAGGCATGATCACCTCGCCTGGTCGGAGGATCCTCCCTTTGTGTTGGGTGGAACATGATACCCGTTCCCCCACAGTGGATCCTCCCTTTGTGTTGGGTGGAACATTATACCCGTTCCCCCACATTAGTAAGAAAGTCCCTTAACGCTCGATGAAACATTTAATAAATGAGCTTATATAAAATCAAACCAGCCAGCACGTACTTACGGTAGTCCGAATTCAATTACAAAATTCAGGTCCCATTAACGTTGTATTAATCGATAAGCAATCGAGTGAAAGTGCCCCATACGAAATATTTACTTCATAAAGCGTGTTAGTCATTTGTTGAGGTGGTTTTAGCCAAGAAGGCCAATTTTCTTTTGCTATTGGAATTTTTCTATTGGAACAAGCTTGATTAATTTACTTTTCTGAATGTTAGTTTTAGGACTTCAGAATTGGCTTTATTGTTAAGTGCCGATTAAGTACTTCTTGAGTACACTTATAGGCCATATAACATGACGATACGACCCATAAAAGTAGTGTAGTAAACATAAACCTAGGCAAGAACTGTAGGCATTGCTAATACGTTTAATTTTGTATTACTTTCCAAAACCGATTAGTGTTTATTCAGCCCGTTGGAAATATCTGCGAACCTGGCTTAATGACATCATACAAAATAGAGAGTTAATATTTCACTGAACAGAGAAACAGTAAACAAGAATGAGATTACGAAAGCAAGAATAATACACGTGAAATGAAATGAAATGAAATGAAATGAAATGATTTAATTCACATAAATAGAGTACATTTATGTTATATTCGTGTATCGGCGCTTGCATTGGCAACGGTAGGAGGAAGCGAGAAGTGAAGCGTATTCCAGCCGTTCGCTTTACAAAGTTATAGCAAGCTTAAAGCTAATGTTATTTATATGTAGGTACTTTCTTACCTTCATAATTTTGATTAACTACGTGCAAATAGTGTTGTAATTTAGCCTGGTACAAACTCTTCGTACTTTTTTAAACTACGAACGTTCCTTTAGTAAAAAAATGTACTTGCAATGGAACATAATCTTGCCGTCGAATGTTTTTAAGCCGCCTAAAGACCTCCAATTAAGCTCATGTCCACAACAACCAGTATCGACTGCTTAACATAACCTCCGAATCAGAGTGATGCTCATGGTATCATGCCACCAGCGGTGACCCATGCAGGTTCTGGCCAGGCCATCGTTGCTTATGGTGATTTTTTCTATTCACCGAGTGTAACTGGGCTATGAGCGCCTCAAATACCTACTATTATTTTTGACTCGAATTATCTAGTCTTGAAGACCTAAGCTACATCAATGAATTATCTTACCGTGGGAGAGCTATGCTTCGGCATGAATGGGTCGGCTCGACCGGAGTGATACCACGGCCTCACAGAAAACCTGTGTGAAATAGCGTTTGCGCTGTGTTTCACCGAGTGAGTGAGGATACCGAAAGCCCATAACCCAACCCCTCCCCCCATCCCTTTTCCCATCCCCCAAAGGTCGGCAACGCACTTGTGACGCCTTTGGTGTTGCGGGTGTCCATGGGCGGCGGTAATCGCTTACCATCAGGTGATACGTCTGCTCGTTGGACAACTATCCAACAAAAAAAAAAAAATCTAAACCATGCTTTCACATTATATATAAAACTTTTTAGAAAAATCCGCAGTGAAAACTTCAACCTAAGCACACGTATTGTGAAAGCAATCTAGGCTTTCTAGAAAATACATCATTTGTCGATTAAGGTCTGCCCTAAATCGACATTGCCGAATGACTCTTTAAAATATAGATGTAATTATTTTTAACTTGAACTGACCTTCACAAAAATATAGTGAACATATCTTTGACCTTATCTATAACTCGCTTGGGTTACCGAACGAGTAAGTAATCAAGTAAGTCATTTGTAAAATTAGTTTATGTTGTAAATTACGCTTTTATTCCCTGACGGCTTTATTATGGAATGATATATGAGAAAAAAGTGTAATTAGAAATAATAGGTATACATAAAAAGTATCGTTTACTGCGACAGAGGGCTGTTTTTCGAGGCTACGGTTTCTTTGTCGCACTCTGTAGTGTACTTGACAGATTTTGACTTTGAAAGTAGCGTTAGAATCACCTTAGTTATGAAAATGAATCTATAAATATTGTACAAATTAAAATCGCCGCGTTGTAAATTTAAAGTTCCTTAACATTTTCTCATAGTCAGAGTCAAGAGGTTTGTTTAAATTTATGCCGATTTGCCTTTGTTTTAGTTTGTTCAAACTTCAACATGACGTTAAATTAATTTACTTCATAATAATAAGTAGTACGGAGCCTTTATTCTGATTTCTCATAGGCTAAACCGCTAAACCACACTACTCGACAACATTAAGGCACGCATTACAAATGAAGTAGCTACAATTTATTAGTAATCCTCTGTGCGTATCATAACAAGCCCAAACCGATAAATGTTTTGCCGCAAGTTTGACGATTGTAGCCCGACTATTGATTTCCAAAGGTATAGTTAGTGGAAAAATACGGTGTGGAAAATTCCTTTCAAAGAATTATCGACTAACTAGGTCCTCTTCTAAATGCAGTTAGTAGGTATAATTTTGGTTTGTGTCTGTTTTTTATTAGATTCTCTTTGATTATTTTTTATAAGTAATATAGCTACGGATCTTGTGTTCGTAATAAAGTTTTATCATTATTTTTATACGGCAGTACGATTAAAAGAAAACGGTCAAGTGCGAGTCGGACTCGTGCACCGAGGGTTCCGTACAAACCTGTAGGTATATTTTGTGATGTAACTAAAAATTTCGCAATTATCGCTTTATCTGTGCTATAAGACGTTACTTCATACCCAATTTCAAGATTCAGAGTTTACGGGAATAATGGTTTGTTTTTCTCGTGTGGCAATCCCCTCGGATTTCACCTCCTGGTCGCATGTCGGAACCGAACCGACTAAAACCGCACCCCATCTCGGATACTAGGAGCCGGGGAACCAAGTGTAGAAAGGAAAACCCTGGAATCCCAACGTACCTGGGGCCAGTTTGTAGATGGTCTCCTCTCGTGTGGAAACCCCGTTGTTACCGCTGGTGTCCCCTAACTATGGGGCGCGAGCGATGTGGAGCGCGCGCAGCCCTCACCTGCTTTTGCTAGAATGACAGATGGCCTCATCTGCCAGCATCAGGCATGCGTTTATGGAGGACGGAGATTATTTTGTGATCTCCGGCGCCTGAGACGTCTGCGATACCTGACCCGTTCCCGGGCCTGGCGGATCGAGAGAGTTCTAATACACTCCTGGTTCCGCTCCGCCGTCTCCTTAGCAAACATAACTTGCTCGCAGATAGAAACGGCGTAGTTCTACGCGCTCTTGCCCCGCAACATGGCCGCAATCATGTTCCCGAGCGAGAGAACCGCCACCCCGATGGCCGCCATGAGACCACACCTCGGCTCCCCCCACGCCGGATATTCTGCCAGCATATGTAGTGCCATAACTACGGTCTGGCCATCGCAGTGATGGCACTCAGGCGTTGGCACCATGCGGATTAGACACAGGTTATCTTCGAAGCATTCTTTTCCAGTGATCACCTGCGTCAACCGGTATGAGAGGGTCCCTTGACGCCTCTCGAGCCAATCCTCCATAACGGGTCTTACCGCCGCAAAAACAGCATGCCCCTGTAGGTTTTGATTCCATTGCGACGATCGAAAATTTGGAGCATAAACGACTTATTATGTGATGTTACTAAAAATGTATGCTTTTCGCAATTAATGATTGAGTCAGTCTCCGAGTCTAGTTTAAGTATAAATGTATTAAACGCATGATAATTTGGAAAGTTTCATGATTCACCACTGTATCTACGTCACAACTCCGCTATGTAACAAATCTTTATATTAATAAAGTTTCTGCATCAAAAGGGCAAATGTAGAACGTCATTTATAACCCTGGAGGTCGACACCAAGGATTCTTACATAGTAACGTAAGTAATATTTGGAAGTACAGCGCAATATATTTATTTAAATAATCTCTTTGTATGTTTTTTTTTTTTTTTTATTGTATAGTGGGCAAACGAGCAGACGTATCACCTGATGGTAAGCGATTATCGCCGCCCATGGACACCCGCAACACCAAAGGCGTCACAAGTGCGTTGCCGACCTTTGGGGGATAGGAAAGGGGATGGGGGGAGGGGTTGGGGTATGGGCCTCCGGTATCCTCACTCACTCGGTGAAACACAGCGCAAACGCTATTTCACACCGGTTTTCTGTGAGGCCGTGGTATCACTCCGGTCGAGCCGACCCATTCATGCCGAAGCATAGCTCTCCCACGGTCAAACTCAATATTAAATAACCAAAGAAAAATATAACTACATTTTAAATACCATTTATGTATAAGAAAACTGCAACCTGCAGACTTCGCGCGGGCTCTTTATGGAAAATATAATATAGCCTATGGTACCCCAAAATCAACAACATCGTACAACAAATATCGTTATATTTTAACCTATAAATCCTACTATACTATTATAAAGGCGAAAGTTTGTAAGTATGGATGTATGTATGTATGGATGTTTGTTACCCTTTCACGTAAAAACTACTGAATGGATTTGAATGAAACTTTACCACAATATAGCTTATACATAGGCTACTATTTATAAAGATATAGCTTCGCCTCGCGGCGTTGCCCGCAGTTATCATCGTACCGCGGGTAGCACCGCGGGGTTCAGCTAGTTAAATATAAGAAAACCGACCCCAAGACTCACTTTATCTATTGGAAAAAACCCCATCAAAATACGTGCAGTAGCGAGAGAGCAGACCAGATTACTACATGATCTACCATAATATTCATATGTCTTAAAAAATATATTATTGTATATTTCGTCTCGATTCAGAGTCGAGATTTGTTCTGCCCTTGAGTACCATTATAGTCAAGGGCATAACAAACCTCGTATTTGCGCAAAAGTACTTTACTTATGACTTTGTTATCAACTAAAGTAAAATAAACTCGCAACCGTAATCACAGTTAAGATCATTTTAGTTATCTATATACTGAGAATATAAAATTGTGATCAAAATAAAAAGCCAATGAAATCAGTTATATGACTCAACTAACTTACTAAGTCTAAAAAAAATGTAATTAAAGATCTACTAAATATGTCGATAATTCTAGATCCTATCGTTGAATAAGGACATGAAGCAAATATGTTGCTCTCTTTAAAGAGATGAAACGTATAATTTTTTGTACTAAAATATTGCAATTATACTAAAATTAAATTTAATTATTACCTATATACTATTTTGTACACACTAACAATACACCAATAACTTTATACTGTCACCGACGTCACAAATAATGTACAACAAAACCAACATTTTATTCAAACTACCCCTGTACTTATTGATTTTCAAACTGAAGGTAATTCTTTTGTTTACTTTCGTCTAGCGAAGCGGATTAACTTAAAAGACAGGAAAGTTGAGTTTGGGTTACCGTCATGTCCGTCGTATTTGAGTTAAATCTGATAGAAAAGACAGTTGCCTAATGAGTAATAATGACGTGAAATAAACTATAATATTCGCGTTAAAAATAGAGAACGCATTGAAAAACTGCATCAATCAGAATCCAAGATTTTTTTCATTGGAGCGATTGGATTGTTGAACTCTAAAAATCTCTTTCTTTTAAATTTATACTTGACAAAAACTATTTCTGACATCATCATCTCATCAAGAAGACGTCCATTGCAAGACATAGACCTCCCCCAAGATTCTCGACAAGATACGGTCCTGTGCTGCGCGTATCCAACGACTTTTTGCAATCCACATTTGACATACATTCTTTATAAAATCGACTACAATTTTTAATGACCTATTTAGTAATGATTCAATTTAAAGTCCGAGATTAACTGACATACTCTGTGCATAAAAGTTCAAAAAAAATAGATAAAAATATCGACGGGTTGCACTCCGGGAGTGACGGCAGAAGTGAAAACTTGAATATTAACGTTGTGCATTTTTGATATTCTGGAATGGTTAGAGAATAATTTTGTACGAATTGCTTTCATTATCAGTATAAAAGTACTATTATTTATGTGGTGGAATAGAATATTCATTTATTGCGTTATCGTACACAAACATGACAATTTATATTACATACACACACGAACATTCGCGCAAGCGCCCTGCGCCGCCTGTCCTGTCACGTGACCTGACGCGAGTTTATACGTCCTCTCTCCATCCGTCTTACGAATTTTCGATCAGGTCACGTGACCTGACGCGAGTTTATACATTTTTACCCATTCCAAAAAAGTACACAGCGCCGCTAAAGAAGTTTTCACTTCAAAAAAAGTCCGAGATTGCTAGTGATAATTATGGTCAATTCATCGAGTGAAGTTTGTTTGTAAATGTGCATTCTCTCTGTACAAAACTATTTATGCCGTTCTTAACACGTCACGTAAGCGTCACTCAATTTCAAATGACATAAATGACGAATGACCATTGGTGATTGATGGATGACATTCAATGGCACTGTTCAGTAAACTGGCAACATTACAGTTCTTAGCGTAGTTACATCTGACGTTTCATTTACACAAAAGTTTATTAAATATTGTAGAACCCACCCAACTTTATATACGTCTCTTTTTAATTATGCAAGACTTCTAATGCTCCAAGTGGGGTGTTAACTATCCTACCTACATACCAACAAAACACACATTTAAATAAACGTGATCTCTATCGGTTCTAATAATGAATTTATAATAATGAAGTTCTAAGCTAACAAATCAAAAAAGAAGAAAAGAAACAGCTAAAAGAATACAAACGAAATACGAACTTCTTCTCATTCACAAGGACGGTTAACCAAAGCGTCGAAAAAAAAAGTAAACATATTACAATTATATCGTCGATAGCCACTATACAAAATGCTAAAGCAACACGATTGTCAAACGGAAGAGGTAAAATTATTGGTCTTTTTATAAGCTTGAAGAAAAAGTGGAATCAAATTTACAATTTTGTTACCTCTCCCTACTTCATTGCTATATAGTTACTTTATAGATCGTTGGAATAGCTAGTGAGGTAACGTATTATATACAGTGCGTTTTATGGAACGTGACGCACGCTGTAGTTTCATATTAAATTGGTATTGCAGAAACGAAGCATTCAGTGCCTCATATACAATTATTTTTTTAAACAGAAACAGCAAACAGGCACAAGTATTACTATTATTCACAATAATATTTTATTTCAAGGTCTTATACATACTCTTATTTACGTTAAAATACTTCTATGTATGTCTTGAAAGCTAAAATTAGAATTCTGTCCCGATTTCTAATTGGACACTAAAATTTTAATGTAACGTTCTGACGAAATGTTGGCACAAAATGGCCATTGGAACTCTTTTATCTGAAAAGATTAAATCATCGAATTTTGGGCTCTTTTTTTGGCGAGTGCTTTGGTGCTAGGATATCCATGCTTTACAAAAGCCCGTTTTATTTATTTAAACCTAGTTTTTAAGAACGTTTTTGTTTTTCTAAATCTTTTATATCCTAATTTAATCTATACTACTTTGAATATGTTTACGATTTTAATATTATTTTTAAATTTACACTAATTAAAAGTAAGTATATAATTTTGGCACATGTTGAGTAATCTTAGTCTAATAGAGTTAGTTGTATTTCGTTCAATTATAAGGTGTCATTAAGTCACGCGTTGTGACTAATTTCTTTGAAACTTTAATCCGAATCAAGTTACAAAAACTGGGCATATATGTCTCAAGCAGTTGAATCGCTGGGCAGTTTAAAGTTCCTGGGTTTATAGCCAGAAAATATTTTACCACGATCATGTTTTATCATCATTATTCCCACTATTACCACCATTTATTACTTATACTACTAATTTTACCATGGGCGTACCCAGGGTAGGGCAGGGGAGGGCAGCTGCCCCCCCCCCCTGGATGTTGACGTTCCTATTATCTTCTTCTGTCGAAGAAAGTACACTCAGAATCGTAAAAAGTGACTAGGATCTTAATCCTTCAGGCTCAATAGCTTTTTCAGGATCCAGAAAAGCCTGCATTCTGGTGCTGATGGCATGAAGGAGTAGGTACTTTGCTGGCATGGGTTTTTAAAATAGCTATTCAATAATAAAATAATTTATTAAAAAAATACCTTTTATATTTATTTATTTGACAAGGTGCTTTTAAAAAACCTGTTTGTCCCCCCCCTGGCCCAGAACCTTGGTACGCCCATGATTATTACTTTACTATTATCCACTGTTGAACACAGATCAATCATGTTTGCTAAAACTTAACTAGCAAAACTTGCACTTAAGTTTAATGTTTGGCAAACCAATCACTAGATCGTAAAATAGTCCTTACACTTTTACAATGTTTTCAAAAGAGCCATCTAACGATACACTTTGAAATAAGACACGATCATAATGAAAATCCACTCTCGTTTTACGTATTTTTTTATTATCCAGACTTTGTTATTCCTCTTTGTCGGCGTCTTTAAATTCGTGTGTAAATCTCTCAAAATTGCACCTTTAAATTACTCACGGTAATCGGTAAAAGGTATCACGAGAAAAGGGAATATGGTACAGAACGATGCAGTTTGAACCTCCTCGTATCCCATGGTTTTCTAATAGAATTGTTTGTAAAAGACATGTAGTTATTGCACATAGGTTAAGATCTGGACACGTTCCGCTTAGCAAGTTCGGCTTTCTAATGAAGAAAGTTAGTAGTTCCAATTGTGAACAATGTGGAATTGTTGAAGATGTCCATCACTTGTTAGTGGAATGTGTCCGATACGGAAAAGAAAGGGAAGCATTACTGTCGAGTTTAGAGAATAATGTATTGGATGTTGGTACGTTCCAGTCCTTCCTATCCAAGCCGTATAATGAGGACGCAATCAAAATTTTCAATTTTTTTAATAATTTAAAGAGAATATAACTGTCCATATTATGTGTTTTGATTGAGTCCTTACATGAAGTAAGGACTCAATCAAAACAAGGCATTATGTATTTATAACTTTTTTAAAACTTTTTATGTGTTGGTAGTTATTATAGGTTACAATAAGGCTGGCATAATCATTATTGATTAAAAGCCTCTACATTAATAATGTAAGCAATAAAGATAATAAAAAAGAAAAAAAAATACTCACAAACTCTGATATAAAGGATACAGACATTTAATATCAACTATAATATCCTTGATAGATCTAAGTATGGAATTTTTAAAAATAATTTTAAACTAAAAAAAATAAGCAGTCTTCAGGTATTGCCAATTGTACATTATTATTTATTTTTTCCGTGGCGGAGATACGCTTCGGCATGACTGGGCCAGCTCGACCGGAGTGATACCACGGCCTCACAGAAAACCGGTGTGAAATAGCGCTTGCGCTGTGTTTCACCGAGTGAGTGAGGATACCGGAGGCCCATACCGCAACCCCTCCCCCCATTCCCTGTCCCCATTCCCTGTCCCCATCCCCCAAAGGTCGGCAACGCACTTGTGACGCTTTTGGTGTTGCGGGTGTCCCTGGGCGGCGGTAATCGCTTACCATCAGGCAAAAAAAAAGGCAAAATTTTTATCCTTCTATTACTTTTACACTTCATATAATAACCCCAACCACTATATTTATCTTTAAAACAAAATTTTGCCTGAAACACCTTCACTCTACACAATATTGTACTTATTTTAGGGGCTTAAATAGCCGAGTATGTTTAATTAAACAGTATGGGGCGTTCGCGTGATTAATGATTGACGAAACAATATTTATTCAGGTACTTTACACCGAGCGTCGCGCTTAGTAGCCATGAAATATTACGCATTCGTTTATGAAGGTAGCTTTTGGCAGGGTGTAAACACTATAGGACCGACACTACCGACCTAATAACGGTATGTGAGTGAATTCATGTTTAAAAACGGCACCGTGATCCGATTAAAAAAAATGTCTTTTTCTGAGAATTCGAGAATGGTTTAGAATCACAATTCGGTGGGGTGTTACCCGCGGTTGTAAATTTACATCAATAACCGCGAGTACCTCCGCGGGACTTAACTAGTTGTATTACATACTAAGTAAATTGATCCTAGAAAGGTTTTGCAAATTGCATTAAGATGTTTACAAATGATTTAAATTTAATGTACAGTTTTCCAAGCAATAACTGGGTAATTATTGTATTACTCAGTTTTTCCTGCTATAAATCTATAGCCCATTAATCAGTTTAATATCTTTAGCAATTAAATAGTTCTTTGATCACATAATTGCGTCTTGGTATATATTTATTGAACGTGTTACTGAAATATCACACACACAGACACAGACAAACACACACACACACACACACACACACACACACGCACGCACGCACACACTCACGCACACACACACACACACACACACACACACGCACGCACAGACACACACACACACACGAGTTGTTTTATTTCACTGCAATATTTAATTGTAATTTGTATTGTAATCAACTAATATAAAGAAGAAATAACGTATGTGTTTCCTGAGGTTTATTTGTCTCTCATCAAATTTACTGCATTTATCTCATTAAATTTACAGATAGCTACGCTGATTTCAGCACGAATGAGCTGGCTCGACCAGGGCGGGACTGCCCTCGCACACAAGATCAACCTAAAATGCAGTATTCGTGTTGTCGTGTTTCGTTGGTGAGTGTGAGACCGGAGGCCCAATGATGCAGAATTATCATTAGGCCACCATGGTGTAGGTCACCAAGCTGCATTGTTTCATTCGCAATGAGTATGGTGGTCACAACTCTTGGATACTTTTTTGTTCAATCCATCTGAAGCAGTACAGTTTTCCGATTAAAACTACTGCGATAATGTTTTGGGAAGACTTTTTACGAATATTTCGTTTTGATCTATCCAAAATATGTAATTGTTGGTTAAATCATGAAGACGTCAAATAAACAAACACAGTTTCCTATTTACGATGTTTCGCTATAATCATTTGCAAGTAGGTTAAATTCTAGTAGACAACTCCATTAACGTAAAAGAAGATTTATATTAATGATGTGTAGTTCAAGATTTATTGATGCGTTAAGAGTCCGTAATACCGCCTCTTGGGGCTTGTAACCGTTTGCAATAAATAAACGTATGTAGTCTATGGACAAACGTTATAAAAAGAAGACTAGTCCAGTAGTCTCTTTGGATGAGTAACATTATTCCTCCTAGGGTCAGGGCCGACGGACAGAGTGACTAATTTAGTAACAATTAAAATTCAACATAGGGTTCTTTAGATTACAACTGTATTTCAAGAAACGAAATAATAAATAAAATGAATAAATATTTCCGACATCTCGCATACAACGCCATCTAGTCCCAAGCTAAGCAGAGCTTGTGTTATGGATACTAGACAACTGATATGAATGCATATATACTTTTTTTTGTGTAAATACATACATATTATATATAGAAAACACCCCAAACTCCGAAACAAATATTTTAAATGACACAAACATTTGGTACGACCCAGGATTTGAACCCGAGACCTCAAGCATAGCAGTCGCATTCACTACCACTGCGCCACCGAGGCTGTGGTATTGTACATAAAACCAGTACATAAAACCAACGGTCGCGTCGATTAATACAACGGTAACTTTATGTTACATAATTTACAAAATGTCTTCCACTGATTACAAAACAAGAACAAATATCATCAATAACGAACTCAATTTTCAGAAATGTCTCGATATTAAAAACAATTTGGTAGCCAATAGAAGTACGGAGCCATACCAAGAAAATCTAATTGTACTCGTATTATGGGTAAAAAAATAGTCCATTATGATACACGTGTTGCCTGCTGAATATAATATCTATTTACAGAAAAAAATATCAAATAAACTGTACGATACAGATTATAAGAAAAGTTCTAGAGTAAAACTTTTTTATCATACATAGTTTAATAATAAATCACTGAGCGAAACCTATTTCAAAATTTCTATCGTAACTGTGCGACACGTTATTACACTTTGTGTTTATTGAAGTTTTCATTTTCTAGACTACTTGTTTGTTAATATTTGCGTCGAAATTATCTGCATATGACAAGTACGGACTACGTGTAACCTCTTCTTGACGATAAAAGAAAAATCACCAATGTTTACAAGAAAATTATGAAAGTATTTATGTTATAATGTCTTTGTCGTTTTCATTGTTTTGACATTGATATGTCATTATCATTTCAATAGTGTATTATGTATAGGAAGCTCGGAGATCGTTTTTTGTTTTTTCGAAAGACGGTCCCCATTTTATGTCATCCACATTTTATATATTTTTTATCATTAATTTCATCACTACGACGACTTGAAGACTAGAAGACTTATAATTGAAAACTATAAATACTTGACATTGGCAGAAATAGCTGATCCGTGCGATCCGGCTGGTTGCCATTTCATCAAAAGAAGAAGTAGGAAGCTGAGGATCGAACTAAGTAGCGTGAGGTTGGAGAAGCCTATGTCCAGCAGTGGACTGCGATAGGCAGATGATGATGATGATTATGTATTGGTAAACCTATCGAGAATATTTTAATTTAGTCCTCATTATTCGTCGCTACAAACCTATGTTCTGTGCAAAAGTATACGATTTGTTTTAGATTAACAGAATTATTGAAGTAAAAACTTCGCAGAGCACTTTTAGGTGAACATCGCGTCATCGTCACCAAACCCTTGACTTTTTACTTTTTTTATCGAGCATTTTACTCAAAGAGTGAAGAGTTTCATTTGAGGTGAGCTTAAACAACTGGTTGTTTATAGTTTTTACTTCTGTCGCCAGTGTTCATGACTGCTTTTTGTTTTCTTTTCCTGGGTTTTTTTAAGTTTCATTAATATCTAACTAACTGAGTATGTAAAAGAGGAAATTAGTTTTAACATTCTACTTAAAGTCGTCTAGAAGTAATTAAACTGTGTACCATTTAGGTATAGTGAGGTAGTTTAGCATTTCGATTCTGATTTGATGCGAAGCCGATCGGGAGATGGATAATGCAACTGCTGAATGGCTACTAGAGTGCTCATATGATACATTTTAAGGAGATTAACAGACTGCAATAAGATTGGTAACGATGCTCCAATGATGAAAGTGGGATGTAGATTTTTTAAGTATTATCTGCCAAAACGACTCTGCTTGATGGAAAGCAAAAATATAATTCATTAATGGTGGGCACCATTTGCATTGCAAACGTAGACAATGCAACATACAGCTTACAGCAGCAAAGAAAAAAGAAGGTCAGAACACTCTCCATGATAAAAGCAACAGAAGACTACCATACAGACGACATCTCTTCGCATCTGCAGAGGCTCGAGGACTTTTAATTTTATGTAGTACTAGCTAGCTAGGTTCATTTACATCGTAAATCATAAATCTACCTATTGAAATTCCAACAAGAATTTTCCCCAAGAATAATAGAACGATGAAACAAGATTAAAATTCAAGTCATGAAGGATGCATTTTTATTTCTTTATATTCTGTACAGTTCAGTTGAAGATATGACAGTGCATTACCCCCAGACGTCTGCAGTACTATAATCGACCCTTTAGCCATTCGCAACAAGACACCGGTAATTTGAATTAAGTGATAAAGTTTAACGTTGCATGCTTCGCTCCCTCCTAGCTCCCCCTTCGCTATTAAACCTTTTAAAATTTAAAAAAAAACAGCTGTTTTGTTGGACACTTATTCTGAATTAACAAATATTCAGAGAATAGAATAATTTGCCTTTGTTTATTTACCCTTTGTTTTCTAAAACTATCTGATCTTATGTACTTAAATTTAGAATATTACAACGAAAATTTATATCATGAGTGTACATTTAACTCTCTTAAATATATGAATATTATTATTATTAATCGTAATGCTAAAAAACATTTTGATTTAATATGAAAGCGTCAGCGTCAGCCTCCGGTATCCTCACTCACTCGGTGAAACACAGCGCAAGCGCTATTTCACACCGGTTTTCTGTGAGGCCGTGGTATCACTCCGGTCGAGCCGGCCCATTCATGCCGAAGCGTGGCTCTCCCACGGAAAGCGTGGCTCTCCCACGGAAGCGTGGCTCTCCCACGGAAAGCGTGGCTCTCCCACGGAAGCACATGCCTTATGGTTGAGATGACGCCACTCCCATACGTTTGTTGCATTATTTAAATATTATTGCAGTCTTAAAATACGTTTTTACTTTCATAGACAATGAAGCTTCTATTATTCTGTTTGTTCTGTGCAAAGTAATATTGATTCCACAGTAATATAATATTCATTTCAATTTCTAAAAATAAATTGCCAGCTCGTTTGTTTCATTTGGGTATATATTGATCGGGTACTCCCAAAGAATAATTTAACGTCTGAAATTAAAATAAAATGTTGTTTTTTTTATAATCAATTTGCAGAAGGACGAAGTTTTCCAATTAGATTATATTATTATTTTGCGTTGTTTGTTTGTTTACATGTACTAATATGATTTACAACTGGCCCTGATACTTCAATAGTCTGTCTACACTATTTCCATAGCGTTGTAATTTGTAATATAAGCAATTGAAGACCAAAATACTATTTAATTATTATAAAAGTTGTTAGATCAGTATATTTTAGTCTAAAAAGTAGCCTTAGTTACTTCTTATATCATAAGCTATCTGCCACTGAAGGTCACATCAAAAATGGTCCAGCCATTCCATTAGGTAATCGAAACAACCAGATAGTTAGACAAAAAATTTAAAATTATTTTTTTATGTAAGTACCTTATATACTTTCAAATGCAATTAGTCAAAATCTGTTAATTTGAAATTACAAAAAGATTTTCCAATTTTATTAATTTGTTAAACTAAGTTATAGAGGCTTTTATTATCTTTTTTCCTGATCTGAATCTTTGGTATAACATTACTATCGAATTAGTTATTCGATTCCATTATCAAATTTAATCAAACTCCAAAAAAATATCAAATAATAATACAAAAATTAAATTTATTTGATTTCTTTCTAACTTTGTATTTTGGTTAAGACTATTTCAATTATCTATTAGTAATAGCATAAATATGACACGCTTTTATTCTCCAGGTTTTATTAGACAAATAAAAATAAGTTCTTTGTTCAATTTCTCTAAAAAAATTATTTATACACAGATAATATATATTTTGCTGATTGAGTTCAGTCCTTATATAAGTAACAAGTTAATCAACATCATTAAAAAGAATTAGGCTAAGCTCTATGGCACATAATAGTAGCCATAATACACGAATTCGCCGTTCTACCAAAGTTTTCGTCGGCCCATGACCTACATTGCAGCACGAAAGGTTAGGTTCGCAAATATAAAACGCTAAATGAGTTTTTTTTTAAAAACAACTTTACTTAATTTGAACATTCATACTTGGCGTCACCTGAACGTGCATACGAAGTAGGCCTTTGACATAATGTAAGTGTGACTTTTCCCACCTTTTAACTCACCGTAAATCAACATGACTTGCTTAAATAAACAATGTTTTTTATTACTCGACTGCGAAAGAAGGAGGGTTATGTTTTGTTTGTTTGTTTTTGTTATGTATGTATATTTCTTTGGCAAGTTTTAGTCGTAAGAGTGACACTGGAAAAATCAATTACTTTTTTTTTGTTTTTCTTAAATTTAGATTTAACCTGAATTGAATAAAGATGGCAGATATTGATGCAGTCGGTTTTTTTAATAAATAATTCATTACTTGTTGACGTTTTAATTTCATGATATATCATGGCATGTATCATACTGATTTCATTACGACTTTATGTCTTAAAACAAAATTTTTCTAATAATACTATCATTTCATATATTTGCTTTCAAATGAAATAAATATTCAGGCCTACTCATGTTACTAATGACTAAGACACTAATAGTGTATAGAATAATCGATAGGAAAGCTATCATCGAATAAGCTAAAAAAGAAAAGTACGTAGAATTGCGAAGGTCTTGAATTACATTGGTACCTACATACATTTGTATATTAAACCTTTTGTTTGAATCACAATGTCTGTCATTGAATACACGAATCATATGTGTTCTAGTCTCACCAGACAGTGTAATTTTTTTGTGAAGTACTCTGTGTAAATCAATTTGAAATTTAGAACGTCAATAAAAAGTTAGAATTTCAATACTTCTACGGCAAGAATTGAGACGAATTCTGTTAAATAAATAATAAATGTATAAGATAGATTGTTTTAAATGTCTTTGTAAACGGTGTATTTGAAAGTGTCTTCGTAAACATTCACAGTTTCCTTCTTTTGTCACTGGTGGCGCTGTTGCTTTTTTTTGGATTGAAGATATGTCAAGTCGTTACTTGCTCAATATATTAACTCATAAAAAGAAATCTAACATTGATTTTTCATTAAAATATTACCAAAACCCAACAAATTCGATATGAATCTTGTCCATTGTCTATAGATATATCTTATATATAAAATTCTCGTGTCACAATGTTAGTTACCATACTCCTCCGAAACGGCTGTACCGATTTTTATTAAATTTTGTGTGCATATTGGGTAGGTCTGAGAATCGGACAACATCTATTTTTCATCCCCCATAATGTTAAGGGTAGTCCATCCTTTTTTTTTTTTCAATTTTTAGATACATTTTTATTTTTTTATGATACAGCATTAGAAAATACATATAACCCTGAATTTTCAACCCTCTACGATCAACCCTTAATTTTCCATCGCGATTTTAGTGACCCACCCCTAAAATATAAATTCCTTTTTATGGCAAAGCAACGTTTGTCGGGTCAGCTAGTATGTATAGATAGATAAAACAAAATCGTGTTTATTACACCATTAATAACTCAAGAACGGCTAGACTATGTTTTCGTGATTTTGTGTTTATGGACTGGACAAACATAGTATATAGTCTAGATAATGAATTTTAAAACACAATTTTTATCAAAGAAACCATTAATAAACTGTTAGAACTGTTAGACTGTCTAAACTAGTAGGTAGATAAAAAAATATCAGTCCTATTTGAAAGACTATTTCTGCAGTAAATAGAGTTTATTGATTAAAAAATTATTTAACAATGAACAGAAAAAATTCGAAAACGGTCACAGATAATCAAAAACATATGTATGTGTACATATATACATATGTGTAGACAGCTCTCATTGTAGTCACGATTTATACGATGGGTATTTTACGAAACTAATACATGAGGTTGGAGGCCTTTGCCAACTGGCGATTGGACTTACAGAAAGTAAAGAAGCATCAAATACGAATAATTTAAAGTATGTAAAACATGTGTATATTAATAGTGTAGAGTAGTGTATGAATTGTAAGTGTATCGTATCGTATGTCCGAATAAAAGGCTCATTATTAATATAAGCTATAAAACATCACGCTATGACTGCTAGAGGCGACGCAGTGACTACAAGTGCACTTAAAGTCTAGTACGGAATAATATAGAATTATATATTCAATGACGGGGTAGTCTTGAGGTTTATATTTTCAACAAGTATTCAAGTCTAGAATGAGACAGTATTATTCAGCTGTCATAAAAAACATAAGACAATGTTTGGGATACATGAAAATAGTTTTCGGCTAATTAAAAATATCATCTGTAAGTCAAGATTCCTTTTATTCTACGATCGTATGTGTTTACCGAACGTACATCACTCGGTAACTTGGCAAAAACGTCACACTATGCAAATGATGAAAAATTTCAGACCAGTAAACTTTTTTTTCTAATATGTCCGGCTATTAATTGACATTCAAAGACTCCAGAGTCCTGTACTTTATAACCTATTGCGTCACGTCTGTCTCTGTATTTTTTAACACCGATGGACTTAATAATACTGAACCTAAATAAACTATAGAATAAAGTCATTATTATGTGTGTTTATTTGATATGTAAATACGTTTTTCTGATAAATAACGCAACAGTGTAAATACCTATTACAGTATTTTCATTTCGGTGAATTTCATTTATTAAACAATAGATTTAATAAATAAAATGAACTAAAGTTTATTTAATAAAATGACTAGATCTCACCTGTATAATAATACACTTACGTCACTTCCTGCAGGGTAGCATTATGTAATGAAAATGAATCCTATAATCTAACCGCACGTTTTCAACAAGATAATAACCCAAGGTAATCTAATTAGCAGAAATATACTAATTTGTCAAACATAATGAAGCATGGCCTGATTTCATTTCAATGGGAAAAGCTATTGTGTTGATTGATATCGATACAAATTGTATCGATATAATCGTATAATCATCAACATGTTAAGTATAAACAGTGGCGGTAACGAAATCGTTTCATAAAACTTATCGATTTTGAAGTCAGTGTGTTGGCATTTACGTAACGGCACTACAAAACACAAATAAAGAATATACGTGTGTTACATGTGGTCTTTGGTAGCGAGGATCAGAGGAGGAGCCTTACGTTTGAATAAATTGATCGGCAATCATGTGTTTTTGATGGTGGCCATATTTAAAAGTGTTGACAAAAGCAATTAGCATTGTAAATTACGGTACCCACGAAAGAAAAAAGATGGCGGTTCACGTGTACTGAAGATGAATTGTTCGGTTTATGTAAGGTTTTTAGCCATTATTTGTTGGTTATAACGGTATTGATCGAGGGACGCGGGAGGCGCGATGTGCGCGCGGGCGGCAGGCTTCGCCGCGACTGGCAGGGCGGGCGGAATTCGAGCCGCCCTGGGTCGCTTCCCTCGTCGTCGTCATACGGCTGCGCGCTACCAATTTTTAAGCCTCATTTGCGATAGCAGCAGCGACTGCGATAGCGGGGGTGGCTTCATACAAATAAAACTTCACGTGTATCGAGAAATGTATTCTAACTTATAGTATTATAAATGAAAAAGAGAGTTTCTTTATGGCTAATTTATACCTTTACTACGCATCATGAAAATCTGTAGCAGTTTTATATCTATATATATAAAAAATTTATGTTGGTTTGTGTACGCTTAAAAAACTCAAAAAGTTCTGCACCGATCTAGCTGGAATTTTAGAATGATACTCGTATACATATAATCCGCAACAAGGAGAAAAAAAAACCAACAAAAAGAGTTGTTGCATCAGTCACATATCCGCGACCGCGAGCAAACACGAAAAACCGACATAAACGCGGGCGGAGCCGCGGCCAACAGCTAGTTGTATTATAAAAGTGAAGTAAGTATACAGTTCCAAACAGGAATACCTTTCATCCAAAATAATAATGTTTCCAATGGATGCTTTGATAAAATCAATGTTAATCAATCAATTAATGGTTATAAATTGACAACACAATATTTGCCCAGCTATACAGTTTCGATAGTAAATTTTGTTCTTAATAATCGATTCTTGTTGAGCTGCAATATTGAACTTTTAACTGTAAATACTGTAATACCTGTACTAGAGCTAAATAATATCTACCAGAAGTCCCTTAAAGAATGTAGGCTTATGTAAGACTCGATCTATTCAACTCAAGCTGTAAGAATTTAACATCAAAGTTCACCGTGATGATGTGCCTCAGGAGAATGGCTCCCGATGTATCTTAGTAAAACCATGTAATTTATAGGTCCTAAGTTACGTTTCGTACTATTTCTACTAAATGAAAACAAATGATGAGCTTACATTCGCAACTGAAAAAAAATGACCTAAAATACTTTCTCAAATCGTATAAAGTACTTTCTGACAAAGACGGTTTTTGACGATTTTTAGATTGTAACTTTAATTGATAACATAGAGCAGCACGGTAAGGAAGTAGGTAGGGTTAGGGAGTAGCCATAAGCAGGGATACACCTTGGTCAAAGTATAAGTCCAAATAGGCCTTACACTGTTATGACACAGAATGTGTTTGTGTAAGTGAAATTGTGACTGTTTTGTTTAAACTGTTACATATGAGTTGTAGTGACGGGCGATTTTTTTGCATCGAGAAGTCGCTATGGGGACTCCACTCTAGTCGGCCGGCCTGTGTTACTGTATGTTGATAGTTATGTAAAGAATTAATCCTTATTAACGTGTGAGGTATTATCAGATCGTTGGCAGCTAAGACATTTTTATAACTGTTATTGGAACTAGTTATTATTTATATTAAATTGAAGGTATGAAATATCTTGTATAACTTATTCATATTTCTTCTGTACTGTTCTTCTGTCTTCAGACCTGAAAAGAGAAGGTAACATCATTGAATTTCTCTTGACAAAATAAAGAGATGCATGAATCGTAAATATAATAAATACCGTATACAAAAATGTTCTCGTCTTCTTATTAAATGCACTATCGTAGCTGTTTCTTGAGCACTTTGCTATTTAGAATAAATACAGACAGAACAGAACAGATAAAGAAACGATATAAGAACCCTTCATAAAAAAAATGTGATGAGAAACAGCCGTTGTCATTAAGAAGTTGTATAATATGATATTGATTAACAGTGACATCACAATCAGCGTGAAAACTTACAAAATCACGAAACAGGCTTAGTAGTTACTCCATAGTGGGATAGATGGCGCTATAGTGTATTTTTTTCATGTCTGTGGTTGTCGCTTCTTTTTTTTTAAATAAATTTACGTTTATTCCGATATATAGCAATAGACAAGATGAAACTTTATTTTTATCCTAAGGTATTGAAGTTAATTAGATTGCTATGCGATACCAGAAAAGACTACTATCTCAGGTATGTGCTGCAGCAACCGCAAGCAAATGTGTATTGTATATGCTATAACAAAAAAGTTTAACATTTACATAAAAGCTTTGAACACCTTTTAGTATTATTACATTTATCACGACACAAATACACAAGTATCACATTGCCATAGAAACAAAATGTCAATAAAATTTAGTCAGGCGCTGTAACAATCCAACTAACAATAATAGTTTTGGTCATTTACTATTGATTTCTTATTTTTTATATTAACAAATAAAAAGGTTTGCTTTTAAACTTTATTGTATTCCTATTTTTGTGTTTGTGTGAACTTTATTCATTTTATTATTATTTATTCAGTAACCAGTTAATAACATTATTTATTTTATTCATTCATGTTATTCCAATTGTACTTCTTAGTAGACCATTCTTTAACGTTTGTAGCGTTTATGAACATCATAACTAAGTATGTAAGCAGTTAGATCTCTGAATGCGTAAAGTACGGTAGTGTTAATAGCGAACAAAGATTGATATGTTTTAAATATTTATATATTTTCTAAAGTCACTAACAGTGATTTAAAAATTAAATGGCCCTTTGTCTCGAAATGTTTTGATAACACCGACAATAGTTAATACAATTTTACGTGGACATCAACGTAAATGGTATTCTTAATGCAGCTGTTTGCAGTTCATTACACACGCAACAGTTTGCCTATAACTGTAAGTCATCGATGTGCCTAATACTGAAGTGATTTAAATTAGTGATGGTGGCGACAAAACTATTTCAAAACAATTAAAAGTAAAAAACGGAAGCCGATTATTTTGCAATTTACCTCAGCAAAAGGCGAGATTGTCAGTAGATAAAACAATAGGTGTTAGGGCTGAATAAGGCTGTGCTCCTATAGCGTTACTGTAGATCGCATTTGCGCACCGCGTGCGCACAAAACGTCGGTCACAGCGCAAAATTAACGATCGCACTTATCGCGATTCAATAATGGCTGGTATACTTTTTATTGTTAACGTGCCAAAAAAAGAATACGAAAATCACTTAAGGGAATTCTCTAATCCTAATTTGATTATCGAAAAGGAAAAAGTGCCGAAAGTAATCGATGAATTCAAAGAAAAACAATTGGAGACTAAAAATTTCAATGAGTGTAAATCAAAAAACAGTTTAAATCAACATAGAGATGTGAATAGTGAAACTGGTAAATTTAATAGTGAAAGTATTCCTGTTGATGGATATCCTAATAACCGAAAAATTGTTGTTTGGGATGAGATCAAACAAGCGCTGAAACCGAACAAAAACAAACTGAAGATAAGTCGGCCAGTTCGAAGCGTCGATGTTCTTGGAGCGTTTCGTCGGGATACTCCACTGGAAACCGTAAGACTTAAATAAAAAATTATTTGTATTGTATTGTAAATTACAAAATATCGCGTCCAAATTACTTTTATTCAATTTTTTTTGTCTATTCCTAAACGATGATGATGATTACTAAACATACTGTACATATTGTACTATCAATCAACTTTTTTATCCTGAGACTCGCATTATTACTTAAATTAAAATTGATCCATCTGTTTAGAAATGATAAGGTCCACTAACATTTTTTTCTACCACATTCAAAGTCCTGTAGCCCTTACAAAGAATGGCTAGCTTAACTTAAAGACTGGATAGATAGAGAAGATAAATCATTTTAGGGCAATTTAGTAGCTATATTCTAAAAGGAACGTTAACTGAGCCATTGTTTATTTGTTCATCTATCTGATACACTGACTGATCGATCGGATTTTTAATAATAACATCCCACCATAAAGGTGCAAAATGTGAGTCGGAAATGGTATGAAACTTCGTTATTTTTAGTAGTAGCGTCTTCAAACTCGTAGTAAATACTCTTTGCGAGTTAAACGCAATAAGTCAGTAAAATTATTGTTTCTGTCACTACCCATACAAGAATAGTAGGCGGGGTATGCCGATGAGGGCCCAAATACACCAGGCTAACTAAAATATTGCACCGAAGATGGAGTGGGTGGCTAGTTAAACAACTCCAACAAAAATCTCTAATATTATTTTGAAAGATGGTCTAAAACGGATATTGATATATTTATATTTCTATTGATAATTCTAAAAACTGGATAATTAAAAATATACTATCTAAACTTTATCTGGTATTTACCCTGTGTCGCGAGATACTTTATAAAAATAACATGAAACGGGTACAAGGTACTCCCAGACGAGTAGTATTTGTAAATGTATCTACAATTGTTGAAGTATTAAAACAATCGCTGTTGTAAACAATGTTGATTATATTGTTGTTTAGAAATGTGTCTGTTGAATTAAGAGAATAATGAGTTGCGTTAAGTATTATATTCGTCAATGGGATTGTATAAAGTAGTTTAGAAACGTCTCTATATTCTTCGCACGCAGAGAATATGAGATGATTTTTCCTACAATTTATTCTCAGGTAACGCGTTGTCAAATGGTTTATTTTTAATAATTTGCTGACGAATACAATTAATGCGAAAAAAAATGCACCATCAATTTTGAAACGATAAATTTAAACTCGTTCGTACCGTACGTATATTTTACCAATATTTTATTTTTCTAAGGTGAGGCCTATGTCCAGCAGTGGACTGTTTAAGGATATTCATACCAAATATATCTAAATATACACATATATGTATACACTCACGTACTTATTGTACTGTGATTTTACCCGGTTAACTTCTAAAGCATCTAGTTTATGAAAATAGGCCTACCCCTATAAAGTAAGCGGGACTAAATTATAGTCTATTGTTTACATAAATGTAAGTATATTTTACACTATGTATAAACACATAGTGTAAATATGTTTATTTATATCAAATGTAGTTCTCTTCTACTCATAAATTCAGAAAATATTTGTATCGTGGTATAAAGCACACACATGCTCGTAAACCTTTTTAAAATTAATATGACTTCTTCCCCAGATCCTACAGGAAATTGTATCGCGGCTCGACATCAAGAATGCAGTTTGGAATTCAACACGTGGCGAAAAATTTTGGCAGGTAACGTAAATAACAATATTTATTTTATTTGCAGGGTCATTAAGTGCACTACCGCACTCCACACCACCCTCCTCGCTCCTAATTCTGGGTGAAGGCACTTAAAGACCAGTAGCCATACGTATATCACTCTTAAGTTGCAGGTAACTACTTACAAAATCTGCGTCTTACTCCTAAACTATAGCAAAAATAAAATAAATCACCGTGATAGAGCCACGCTTCGGCATGCATCGGCTCGACCGGAGTGATACCACGGCCTCACAGAAAACCGGTGTGAAACAGCGCCTGCGCTGTGTTTCACCGAGTGAGTGAGGATACCGGATGCCCTTAATCCAACCTCTCCCTTCATCCCCCAAAGGCCGACAACGCACTTGTGACACCTATCGTTTGCAGGCGATACGTATGCCTGCAGTAAAAAACAAAGTTGTTTGAAAAACAATCTCGTAACTCTGATCATAGTTTTTTTTATATGAACTTACCTAATTGACTTCACTTTGCATGATGGAATGCATGAGCAGACTCTTACTCTCATTACGAATGCGGACAATGCAACAATTCAGCGTGGTGACCACATTGGAATTTGGCGAAAGTTAATTTTTAACCAGATTCGCGTATGAAAGCTAGTTATCAATAGAGGAAGTGACACGTGAACACTGTTTAACAGTTAATAGAACTCAAGCAAAACTATAGCCTATACACTTTACTCATCGTTCATATCCGCAATAAGAACACATTAAGACACTAGGTAGTTATAATCAACAACCTCATTTTCTGTCCATAGACGACACAATAGATCTTTTGACAGTTTATTTTTTAATAGTTTTAATACTCCCATTGAAATCTAAAATAAGAAACGAATACTGCACCTTTGTTAACAAATATTCAGCTTAGAATCAAACCTGTGGAGGATTAAGAGTGGTTATATGTGAGACAACTACTTATAAATTATGTATTACATACATTGTCATTGCGCTTTAACCAGAATAAACTCGTAACTCAGGATATTTCAAGTATTAACTGAGCCAAGTAACTACGTTTGTGTCTATTTTCAATCATGTTGGTCTCGTCCGGTCAATTAAAATATCCGAGGTTACAATAATTCGCAGCCGGCTTAAAATTGGTAGGATTTTTCAAAACACCGTCATAAATGATATCTAAAATTTTCAATTTTGGTCTTGGCTAATTGTATGATAAAACTTACCGTTTTGTTGAAAATCACGAAAAGTCCCAGTTATAATGGTGTTTTCAACAATCCTACCAATTTTCAGCTGGATTCGAATTATTGTAACCTCACTCCTATTTTTTTGGTCTAATTTGACAGGACTATAAGCAACTATCCTTTTGTTTTTTTTTTTACCTTGGAAACTTCCTCGGGCTGTCGAACCGACTAAAACGGTGACCACACGGTGTGCCACTCTGCGCCTGAGAAAGGAGTGGTCCGGGAATAAGCAACTATCCTATCTTAACAGTTAGCAGTCTGCAGCCAGAAAAATACAAATCTAAAGAAACCCTTATTATCGGTTAGACAGTTTCGGAATTCATCGTGAGAACAACGTGACACGAGATATTTTTATTATTATAGGTAAATAGATTTATGACCGGCAATACAAAGCTATATTTAGACAACAAATGAAAACATCATTCTCGAATCAAGATACCTTTACTATGACCTGATTACAATTTTTATCATAAATTGAACAGACTAAAATATTGCACTAACTACTACTCAAGTACTACTAACTTGCGTGTTATTTATGTAAGGTAATTTCATTGACAGATTAATAAATCTTTCGTAAATATATTGCCAATTTGACAAAAATAAACATTCATAGGGAAAGTCAACACTACTCTAAAGAAAGACCTAGTTATTACACGACAGTAACTGTCACCTTATAATATTAATGTGAGTTATGGCTTTAGAATTGCTGTTTATTGGTCATTGTGCAAATCCTATTTACTTTGACGTCTTTGAATAAAAAACAAACATAATTTCTTCAGAATTGAAAGGGTGTATGTACACAGTATATACCTACCTACACCAATTTGTAGTTAGAAATGCTAAACACCATTTGAGACACGAGATATAATTTAAATCTTAATCGATCTTGAACTATGTATTCTATTGGTTTGCTAGTAGATTAATAATATCATAATTACTTTATAAATGTTTGTCTCACTTAATATACATACACCCATCAACATCAACAACCCATAACGTCCCACTACTGGGCTCGGGTCTCCTCTCAGGAGATGGTTAAAGCCATACGTCCTCACGCTGGCCAAGTGCGGGTTGGGGACTGGCAAGACAACGTGCCTACGTAATCTTACCGTTGGATGTTTATAAGCCGCCCAAAGCCGTCCAACTAAGCTTCACGGCTTCCGAATCACGGAAACGCTCATGGTAACATGCCACCAGCGGTCACTCATCCAGGTACTGACCTCGATATCGTTGCTTACCCTTACCGTCGGTAATTGTTTCTAATCACCGAGTGCAACTGGGCTATGATACATACACTGTAAAACCGTAATACATAATAAGTCCTGCGTCGCGGGGCTACTTTACAAATGCACAAGAAACCAACATAATGCCCACTTTCACTCAGATCAACAATTTGTTGTTGACACAAAGTGTTATCAATAGAAAACGTCGTGGAGCTCGCTTTAACCATTACAATATCCGTGCAATGACATTGACGAGAATTGCCATACATATAATAAGTAATTCTTAATTGTCTTGTTAGAACTGAGGTAGTTTACGCTATTGAGAAATATGAAACTAATCCTAACCATTGTTATACACAGCGGATTTCCGTCTATCGCGCAATGAGGTTTCTAAGTGATCAAATGTATAGAAAAAACCTTGACATCGTCATCAATTTAATTGTCCTGTACTGGACATAGGGCTCTAATTTGAAATGACCTAATTAGTTTTAGCCTACTAGCTGGCCAGACATGTTGGTAAAAGGTTTTATATTAAATTTGTATGTGTTACAAATTTAAATTGCAGAAACATATGCATCGCTATTATTTTATGTGTCCATAAAGGGATTATATATTTAGACTGTCCTATATTGAATACTAGCTGACGCCTATTGATCTAAGCGTGATGTTAACTTGCCTGCCTCAGGCACGCTAGCAAAACAAACATTTAAAAAGCGAAGTTTCGGAGTTCATTTTGAGCAACAAAGTGACACGACTATTATATATAATAGAATAACTTTTACCCGCGTCTTTGTTTGCGTGATGGTTGACATTAGCCACCGTAGAATATATAGTGAATAAAGATATAATATTTTCCGTACCACCTACGTACGCACGTTTTCGTGCTATTGTAACGAGGCACGTATGTAGCCGTTTTCATATATTTTTAAAACTTCCATCATTTCAATCCAAATTTCACCTTCCTTCGTGCGCGAATTTTGCGTAAAGAGAGATACAAAAATTCTATTCAAGTATTAATTTATGAATGATGTAATACTACTTACTTGTATGATATGTGTAAGGGTAGGTAATGAGGATGGCGGTAAAGAAACCACGTTATAGTAGCACAAACGTATAATAATTTCCAATGCACATCAATCAGTACTGTTAAAAACTGAATCTGAATTATTCTCACCGTCGGTATTTTATAGTGTTTGACAGGCCATCAACCAAAGAATCCTCGATTTATAAAATCACCAATTAAATAATGAGGTTGTAATATATTTTATTGTATGTATACGATCTAAAGTAACTAGGCATTTATATGAGGTTTGGAAGTGTTACTTGATAACATATGTTTTGTGCGGAATTGAATATCCATTCCTGTGGTGACGGATTAAAAATACAGCGTGTCACCGTATATATACTGTAGATGTCGTTAGACTTCAGGGATCAAATTATACAGGATAACAGAACTATAAAAGAAAGGAAAACTCCAAACAACCCTTATATATATCCGTCTAGCCAGCGTGAGTAAGGCAAAACCTTCTTACTGAGGAGAGGCACCTGTCCAGAATAAATATAACATGCACTTATTGTTTCTTTAAATCATTTTTAGGTAACGTTCTCTATAGAGTCAGGAAACCTTAGCGAGGAACTATTACAAGTTCTCAGGACATTTGGCATAGGGTCACGTCACCAGTCATCGGTCTCCCTCCTGCCGTGCGCATTGTACTACAAGTCGGACGATCGGATACCAACCACTACAGAAATAGAAGATGCCGTACAAGAAAGGTATGTAGACACAGACTATCCACTAATCTATAATAGCACATTGATTGAATTTAAGTTTTTTAGGCTTTTTAGTCAAAGTTTTTACCTCTTCAATTAATGCTTTTGGTATTCAGTAAGTCTCTAGATAAATAATATTAATCTGTCTGTATATACATCTTTTACCGTGGGAGAGCTATGCTTCGGCATGTATGGGTCGGCTCGACCGGAGTGATACCACGGCCTCACAGAAAACCGGTGTGAAATAGCGTTTGCGCTGTGTTTCACCAAGTGAGTGAGGATACCGGAGCCCCATACCCTAACCCCTCCCCCATCCCCTTTCCTATCCCCCAAAGGTCGGCAACGCACTTGTGACGCCTTTGGTGTTGCGGGTGTCCATGGGCGGCGGTAATCGCTTACCATCAGGTGATACGTCTGCTCGTTTGCCCACTATACAATAAAAAAAAAAAAAAACTGTGTATGTGTGCCAAACATGTGTTAGGTAGTGTGTGTGTGTAATGTTTTTTATATTAATTTACATCAACAACCCATAACATCCCGCTGGGCGCGGGTCTCCTTTCAGGAAAGACCTAAGGCCATACGTCCCCACGCTTGCCAAATGCGGTTTGGGGACTAGCAAGACAACGTTGTGGCTACGTAATATTGCCGTTGGACCTTTATAAACTGCCCAAAGGCCTCCAACTAAGCTTCACGACTGTTATCCTATGATAACATCTGGGACCGACTACTTAACGTAACCTCCGAATTACGTTAATTAATTTAATGTACTTTTATGGGTAATTAAAAAATAAAATTACCATTATGTACTCCTCCTCTATATAAAATACTAGCTGACCCACGCAACCTCGTTTGCGTCTTATATTGCCCGTAGCGTGAAAATTTTCCCCTGCTATTGAAACATTCTTCATTGGTGCTCCGCTCCTATTAGTAGTATCGTGATGATATATAGAGCCTATAGCCTTCCTCGATAAATGGACTATCCAACACCGAAAGAATTTTTCAAATCGGACCAGCGGTTCCTGAGATTAGCGCGTACAAACAAACAAACTCTTCAGCTTTATTATTAGTATAGATAGATAAGTGTGTAAAATTTCCTACTCCTCCATTCGCGCAATTTTAGTAACAACAGGTACCTACAAAGATTTTCCTTCACGTATTAATGTATAGATTCTCAGGGGAATTTTTTAATAATTATACTCGTAGAAGTACCTAATAAACAACATTTTACATATATAAAGAAAATGTTTAAGATGTTTTGCAATTATTATTTTTTTAAATATGACGCTCATTAACGCAAAGCGGTCAAGTGTGTTAGAACATAGTTATTCAGTTACTTTTCTATAAAAGGTAATGGCACAATTTACTTCAATTTACCACTTAACTGTAAGAATTCATTGTAGACCTTGACCATGATCCACGACACCAATTAATGGTCTAGATAGAATAATTGCACATAATTATTGGCTGTAGTTAATCCTTAATTAGACACCGCTACTCATCCATAGCAGTCAATCAATCTTAATAGGTAAGAGCTGGTAGCATATTGACTTGAAAATTAAATAATTATTTGATACTGCCTCGGTGGCGCAGTGGTAGTGAATGCGACTGTGTTTGAGGTCTCGGGTTCAAATCCTGAGTTGGACCAAGTGTTTGTGTGATCTACAAATATTTGTTTCGAAGTTTGGGTGTTTTCTATATATATATTTATGTATGTATTTATTTACAAAAAAAAAGTATATATTTATTCATATCAGTTGTCTAGTCCCCCTAACACAAGCTCTGCTTAGCTTGGGACTTTTTATTTATTTAGGCATATAGAGCAACAAAGACCGGCGTTACGGAGGGAATTTCTATAGCGTCTTTTCCCGATACAAAAGAGTCTACCATCTTCATAAATCAATACTAATATTATGAAGCTGAAGAGTTTGTGTGTTTGTTTGAACGCGCTAATCGCAGAAAACGCTGGCCCGTTTAAAAATTTCTTTCAGTGTTCGATAGTCCATTTATCGAGGAAGGCTGGATATATATCATCGCGCTAAGACCAATAAGAGCGGAGCACTAATGAAGAATGTTACAAAAAAAGGGGGGGGGGAATAAGAGACGTAAACGAGATTGCGTGGGTCAGCTAGTGATAAATAAAAGAAGGATAACGGATACTATTCTTTCCAGTGGATCTAATACGGCATGGTCCCGCTTTTCGACGTCAGTACGTGCTCGTACAAATCTAGCGCAAGTACTACATGACGTCAGAGCCAATGGAACCCTTACCTTCGACTGGGTATTCATGCTGGTGGTCGCCGCATTTGTAGCAGCTATTGGACTGATTGAAAATTCTACCGTTGTTCTTGTAGCTAGTATGCTTATATCACCACTAATGGTAAGTTGATTTAAACTTGTGTTGACTTGATTGCATTCTCATTGAAGTCAAAATAAACAAATATTATGAGGGTATTTGTTTATTTTTTTTTCTCTCTCTTTATTTAAGGGACTTTTACCCTATTAGGGTATGCCAGGCCTTAAGTTAAATTTAATTAAAATCTCAATTTATACATTAGGGAGCGTAACGTAACGCAATTTGGGGGGAGGGGGGTCTCGTAAAACGTTACGATGCGTTACAGGGGCGGTTATTTTAAGAGTTTATTAGCAAAAACTAAGGAGAAAAACAATTGTGTGTATTGTAAGCCAAAAATTTATAAAATATAAACATGACACTTGAGTGTTACGTAGCGTTTAGATAGGGGGGGTCGAACAGAAAAATGTTACGATGCGTTACAGGGGGGAGGGGGTGTTCAAAAATCTTCAAAAGTTGCGTTACGTAATACTTGAACGCTCCCTTATATGCTAGACTGTACAATTTAACAGCTTTTTTTGATGTCGGTATAGCCAAAACACTTTGAACTATACCGACATCCAAACGATTCAGTTGTAACTGCTTCATTACTGCATTTCTTTTTGGTTGATTCTTGACACATTCCATCAACAAATGTTGAACATCATCCACAATATTACACATCTTACAATTTTTTTTTGTTTTTTTTACGTGTTGTATACTTGGGTATTTGTTACTACTGGTTTTAGGATGTAATAGATAGGATTTATAGTAACTATCTAACGTAACGTGACCATTATAATGCTCTTGAAATGCATACAGGGATAGTGTTCTACTCAGAAACTAAATATTCATTCATTTAATTTTTTCGTTAATATTTATGCATGCATATATTGCATAGTGCATAGTGGTCGCTACACCGTACTGCTGCACAGAGCGTTGTAGATTCAAAATCAGTTATAGCGCAAATTCTTGTTCTGATTCTAGGTGTTTTTTTTATTTTTTATTATTATGTAGTGGGCAAAAGAGCAGACGTATCGCCTGATGGTAAGCGAATACCGCCGCCCATGGACACCCGCAACACTAGAGGCGTTACAAGTGCGTTGCCAGCCTTTTAGGAAAGAGTAGGTACACTCTTTTCTTGAAGGTTTGAAGGTCGTATTTTGAGTCCATTTTCATGACTATATGTCAAGTTTGTTTGTTTGTTGGCACAAGAGATTTTATTAAGGGCCTGTGTTTTGTTTTTAAATAAGAAAATATATTTAATAAAGGTAAAAAAGTTTGTGTTTAAATTATTAGTTTACACTTAACAAAGCAGAAGTTATATTTAAATTAAACCTTACAAACCTGAAATCTTAAAAAAAACTGTTTTAATTTTTAAAGAATTTTATTTTACCAGGGTCCAATAACAACAGGTACGTTGGGTACAGCAGTACGAGATCGCTCTCTTCAACTGATGGGAGTCAAGAATGAATTCCTCGGACTATTTCTGGTACTCGTCGTAGGATTTCTTACTGGACTTGTCATTTGTGGGCTTGATGAGCTATACGGAGTGGTTGAAGAATGGCCAACTGGCGAAATGTTAGCAAGGTAGGCACATTCATCATCGCTATTTTATAGATTTTGTTTTTCCGCTCGCATTTAATAAAAAGTATTCTATGTTACTTCTAATACCTCCAAGAATATGAGTACAAAGTTTCATGATGATCGGTTAAGTAGTTTTCCCGTGAAAGCGTAACAAACAAACTTACTTTATCACTAGCTGAACCCCGCGGTACGAAATTAACCGCGCGCAACGCCGCGAGGCGAAGCTAGTATCTTAATACGAGTAGATTGTAGCCTATGTGTTATTCTGATGTATAAGCTATATTATTGTAAAGTTTCATCAAAATCCATTTAGTTGTTTTTGCGTGAAAGAGCAAAAAAAATACTTACTTACATACTCTTAAACTTTCGCTTCATTTGGCGTATGGGCCTCCGGTACTCACTCGCACGGTAAATGCATAGACGAACACTTTTACTTTTGTGATATTTTACCAATTTTGCTTTGGAATCGAGACGTAGATTTTTCCTTCTGTCTGTCTACAAGTTCTCAAGACAGTAAACAGAATCATAGGCTCTACCCAAAGACATCAATTTTAGTAGTTATATTCCATTTATGTTTTCGAGATAATTGTGATTAAAGTTTTGAATGTAATTCTGGATTCTTCAGAAGCGAACACCGATCTCTCTGGATCGGTATATTGGTCGCGATTCCGAGCGGTGCTGGCTGTGCTCTAGCAGTTCTTGGAGACTACACAGCATCGCTAGTAGGAGTTGCCATTTCCGCTTCCTTGCTACCTCCAGCTGTGAATGCGGTAAGTCCCTAAACTGATCTATTAGAAGTTTGTGATGTTATGATTTTTAGATTCGTTTCATATCAGGGAGGGGGTTGTCAGCACCTCTATTTATGCCGTGGGTGTCGTAAGCGCATGATGACGTATGAACTACAGGACAACATCAAACAGACAAACCTGTGGTTTTGAAGAGTTTTGAAGAAAAACACTGGTCCAAGAGAAGGAAATCTTGGCGCAAATCCCGTATATCCAGCGCAGTATTGAACATTGTTTTTTAATGAGAATTATGATATTTTTTAAACTTATGTCCAAACTAGGGAATATGTATAAAATTTATATTGGTCTATAATATTGTTTCTATATTATTTATTGTGTTTACAATGTACCTATTTTAAATGTATTTTTTTGAGGTCGAAACGAAATATGACGTCGATGGTCATTTCATCGAAATTATCGGCGTCGAAATTCATACTGTGTTAGTAATGTTTGTGAAAAAAAAATAACTTCTTCCATGATTTTTATAGCAATTAAAACTGTAAATGAGTAAAGTAACTGAAACGCTGAATAGTAAATAAACACGAACTGACAATGACGTCATAGATCGTGTTAAAAGCGTGCGCAAAATGGCGGCGTTTGAATAGCTCAAATTTAGTCAGTGTTATAAATTTCAATTAGAAATTTTATGATAATGATAAAAATTAGCACAGAATAACATGAATCGTTGAAAGTTTAATTGCATTGTTAATTATTGGCCTTGACATAATAACAGATATTTATACAGATTAATATTTTCTTTTGAAAAAAATAGTTTTTGCATTGATCTAATACAAATCTGTGAAAAATGAGATATTTCATCATCATCAACTGGCCACAGCTGGACATAGGTTTTTAGTTACTACGTCGTACGCTGGTCAGACAATATTCATTATTTATTTTTATTTAAATCTTTATGCGTAAATTTTGCAAAGGCGGACTTAATGCCGTAGGCATTTTCTACCAGTCGATCTTAGGGCGATGCAGAGCTAAGTATGGTAGATGCATAATGATCAGAAATGTATTTTAAAACAAAGTAATTGTATTATAGTTTAACATATTTGCAGAGAGCGAGGGAGAAAGAGCTTACATTATAATAATTTAACAATATAATAGAGATACTCGTATTAGTACACATTATTATTAGGTAGTATAAATAAAAGGGATATTTACTGTATTCTATATTCTCTATAGTTTACGATATTTCGGCACCATTGTAAAAACCAAAATCACTGATAAACTGATCATAACATGGTGAATACCTATAGCGTTTTCATCCCCTATCTTGGAAAGAGTATTTATGCCCTTCGAATCTAAACAAAAAAGCCGTTTTTATCCGCTGGAGGATAAAGTAAATTGAATTAAGAACATCGTGTGCAATAAGTTTGTGAATTCAAAATATCATTAAACCTATTATTTTTACCTCCACGGGGCCGAATTTATCACACAACCTTTTGTAATTTGTTAAAAACTTAAGACTCGACAATTGTACAATCCTTCGCTTGCTTGTTAAAAAGTTACTTTGCACTCTTGTTTAACAAACAACTGTTTTTGTCATTTAAATATCACTCAGTTCTTTTCTATAGGGTGTTTTTTTAAGCTAGATAGAACTTTAAATTGTAAAAAGTAACACAAAAAATTAAATTTTGATGAAACTTTTTTTTTTATTTGTTTCAGTATACTCTGACAAATCATCATGAATAGACTCACGCTTGAACAACGCTACGAAATTATCCAAATTTACTTTGAAAATCAGCTCATTTTTGAAGAAATAAGGTCCGATGATGCCACCAGCGTGAAAACCGCACCATACGGTGCATTTTTCTGGATGTAATGGAGTCTGTAGGGTCTGTTGTGGATTGGTCTCACTCCATATGCGGCAATTTTGCTTATTAACAAACCCGTTAAGCCAAAAATGCGCCTCATCGCTGAACACAATTTTGCGATAAAACAGTCGTCTATAAGTTGCGCGAATCGACGACTGATTTTCAAAGTAAATTTGGATAATTTCGTAGCGTTGTTCAAGCGTGAGTCTATTCATGATGATTTGTCAGAGTATACTGAAACAAATAAAAAAAAAGTTTCATCAAAATTTAATTTTTTGTGTTACTTTTTACAATTTAAAGTTCTATCTAGCTTAAAAAAACACCCGTTATATCTGGATCTGTTTTAAAGTTTTTTGACATTATAGTATCATGTTTTGCGTTAATTAAACCCAATAGTAGTGGGATCTGCTATTCGCTTAAATATTTCGAGGGCTTGGTAGGTTAGTTCCTTTCAGGATTGTGCTTTGCAAAGCAATTTGTGAGAAAACCTTTATCACACATCATATTCATATTCTGACAAATTAGTAAAACTGGAATAACTTCTTTTACGTTTATGCAACATAATATCTCAAGTTACCAGTCGGGTGACAAATAATATTATTATATTTGATAGTCAAACTCATTAGAGAAAAAAAATCAGTCAACATAAACGGAGGTGGAACTACGGGGGACGACTACTCAAATTATAAACTGATATGGGACTATGCTGCTATCACAATGAATATCTTGAATATCTTAGAGAGAAAATTAGGGATGAATTAAGGGTTATGCACTTTATAGAAACTGATTAAGGACAATCCTGTAAAGGCCACTTGTACGTGAATAATCTTAATTAAATTAGTAAGAAAAGGATCCAAGCCGATTGAGATTTAACAACAATTTCATTATTTCCTAGATGATTTAACATCACAATGAATTTTAGAATCCGCTTCTTCACTGCCGAAGTCCATATTATTTGAGTTTTTATTTGTCTATGACCTGTGCTTAATAGATAACTTACAACATTAGATTGAATTAGGTCTGCATTTTATAAAATGCTTCAACAAAAACGTACATAGGTAATCGTTCGATTCCTTAAAATTATGCCAAAATGCCAAAAGTTATCAGATGCATTCTTTGTCACGATTTAACTATCGTTTTGTTGGGTTTTTCTGTTACTAGCTGACCTACGCAACCTCGTTTGCGTCTTCTATTTTCTATTGCCCATAGCGTGAAAATTTTCCCCCGTTTTTGAAACATTCTTAATTGGTGCTATGCTCCTATTAGTATTAGCGTGATAATATATAGCCTATAGCCTTCCTTGATAAATGGACTATCCAACACTGTAAGGATTTTTCAAATCGGGCTAGCGGTTCCTGAGATTAGCACTTTCAAACAAACAAACAAACTCTTCAGCTTCATTATATTAGTGTTGATATGTCTGTCCAACGTCCCATAGTAGGCCAACACCTCCTTTCTATTAGAGTTCTATGTCCAGCTGTGGACTAATAAGGCTGATGATAATCATGATATTATATGCGTATATATCTGAGTTGCGTAAACTGAACATCGGTCATATTAGTCCACGGGCCCACGTACAAGGGATTTCAGAGATTAATAACAGGCTGAAAGTTTATACACAGCTTCGTTTTGACGAGACACCCAACTTTTATTATTGGACCAAATTCTGATAGTGGCAGGAAAACGCGGGATAGGGACCAAAACACGTCGATTTGATGAGTGTCCCAAATTAAATAATAACAGTTTCTAAACATCAATTCTTTGAGAAAATACGATGGAAAACTGAAAAAAACTTGTGGCATACAAAGTGAATGGTACCTTCCCGAGTGACCCCCAGCTCTAACATGTCAGAATGGTGACTTGAAATTTTTTATTCATTTTCATTAATAAAAAACTGATTTTAGTTTTGGGGCTTGCAAAATATATATTTTTCATAAAAAATGCATCGGCATACAAATTCGATGGTAATTTCTTTGAGACCTACACTCGAAAGTTGTCAAGATTATGTTAATATTTTTTCGAGATGGGTGTCTCGTCAAAACAAAGCTGTGTATAAACTTTCAGCCTGTTATTAATCACTGAAATCCCTTGTACGTGGGCCCGTGGACTATATCGTTCTTCTCAGTTTTCACCATTTACTTACTACTTTATATAATACTTGCAGGGTCTTCTCTGGTCGATGGCGTTAACACGTCTCGTGGTAAAATCGGAGAAGCAACACTGGTTGGTAACGCAGCCGTCGGAGTTAGCTCTACTTGGTACAGCATCTCTCTGTCTTACTCTTGTCAATATTGTTTGCATATTCCTCTCTGGAGTGGCTGTATACAAAGTGAGTTGTCTACTTTATATGAATTTTGTATTTCAATATTTGAAACAGGAAGTTCATATTAAATAATATTAATAAGTAAATTTAAACGTTTGCGTGAATTTTGATATTTTGTTTATTTTTTATAAAAAATATTATACAAACGCACCTATGCGTTTGTATAATAATAAGGCAACCCTTTAATAATAATAATAAATATTTCGGACATCTAACACACAACGCCACCTAATCCCACACTAAGCAGAGCTTGTGTTATAGGTACTAGACAACTGATATAAATACATTTTTCTTCATTGAAAATACATACATATTATCACTCAAACTCCGAAACAAATATTTGCAGATCATACAAACATTTGGTCTGACCCAGGAATCGAACCCGAGACCTCAAGCACAGCAGTCGCGTACGCTACCACTGCACCACCGAGGCAGTTTAATTTTAAATTGAACTAGATAGAAAACATTGAATTGGTAATTGATTTTGGATAGGAAACCTTACAGCAAAAAGCATACTCCTTCTTAAAAGGCCGGCAAAGCACCTGTGACGCCACTAGCGTTGCCTAGGTATCTACTTGCAAATAAAATCTTCCAATTTCATATGGGATTTCTCTGATAACCATTGTCATTGTTTTAGAAGTAATAAAATAAATTAAGCACTAGCTTAACTTTTAATATGACTTTCACCGAAAACTGAAACATTAGTAATATTAATATTAGTACCCATAATACAAGCTCTGCTTGGCTTCGGAGTAGATGGCGTTGTGGGTCAGATGTCCGAAATATTTATTATTATTATTATTAACTACACATTTTTTTTAACTTTAGACATTTTCATAATGATAAGAAATTTTACATATCCTTGTATACTAAACTCTAAAGTGTCTATAACAAACGTTTAGAAATATTGTTCAACCCGTAGGTAAAAGAAGTGAGTCCATTGGAGAGAAGAGACATCTCGTGGTGGAGAGCTAACAAAGACAGATTTAATGCTACAAGACAACAAAATAAAGAAGAATCTCTCAACTGGGATGCGTACACGTGAGTCATGACTAGAAGATTTTCTTTTCATGAAATGTTTCACACACTGTTTCACATTTTTGAGAAAAATTAACCAATGAAATCCCTGTATGCAGAACACGATTTGAAATGCAATTTTACATGCATCATTTGATTTATTCAATTAAACTGTAACCAACGGTTTATATGTTTCCCCTATTGAAAGAGACAAGCAAGTTTATCCATTATTTGAACATCATCATAGTTAAAATACGGGACCTTGTCAAAAATTGATGGATCATTGAACCACCAAGAGACCTTAAAAAGATACAGAGACATAAAACAATAACATTTAACACAATGCCGTCACTTGTAAGTTGTTCAACTGAGTAGGTACAGGCGAACGGGAGGAGTATTTCCCTCCCTACGCTCATATAAATGAGGAATAATGGATTAGAAGAGGTATTACGACAAAAATTGTGCGCCACATAGTTGTTTTTTTTTAAATTCCCGGCTGTTCTCTCGGTCAATTTTGTACGGCATCGGTTCCATACAATTTTAATACCTCTTCTAATCCATTATTCCGCAACGCCGTACAATCATATGACAAGTGAGAAAAATCAAGGGTATTACCCCCTCCCCTTCACCAGCACACAGTCAGACAGCTTACCAATGACGGTATAGTGCTGAATGCCATTGTTTGATACCCCTGTATCTATCTAAAAAAGTCTTCTGGTAGTTCACATGACTCATCAATTTTCGACTCAGACCTGTAGTCCTAAAATCAGACTTCCGAAGCCGATACTTTTTTAACACAACATCCTTAGGTCGGATGCACACACACTATACACACTCACCATATTGTGTATTATATTATAATAATAAATAATAAATATTCCGGACACTTAACACACAACGCCATCTAGTCCCAAGCTAAGCAGAGCTTGTGTTATGGGTACTAGACAACTGATATAAATACTTATATACTTTTTTTTTTGTAAATACATACATATTATACATAGAAAACACCCAAACTCCGAAACAAATATTTGCAGATCATACAAACATTTGGTCCGACCCGGGAATCGAACCCGAGACCTCAAGCTTAGCAGTCGCATACACCTACCACTACGCCACCGAGGCAGTGTACAATCTTATAAAGGTGAAAAAACAAATTCACCAAAAGATTTCATACGAACGTTGAAGGCTAATGCTATTTCCTACAAGTTATTGATTTTCGCTTACAGTTTGTTACTGGACTCATCTTTGACTACTTTTTTGAACGGAAATCAATGCAAAAATACATTGCTGTATGTATGTTACATATCATAGATATCACATTTCATATATGATGCCATGTTATGTATGTTCCATAAAATAGTCTAGAATTTCGCGATATTTGTATTTTATAATTACATTACATTTTTAAATTGTCCATGATATACAATTTTTTTTTATATACATATATACTCTGGGCAGTTGGGGTTCGGATTCGTAGAACAAAAGTCTGATTGCGGTTGTTCACCGTAGGAGAGCCACACTTCGATATGAATGGGCCGGCTCAACCGGAGTGATATTACGGCCTCACAGGAAACCGGTGTGAAACAGCGCCTGCGCTGTGTTTCACCGAGTGAGTTAGGATACCGGTGGCCCATACCCCAACGCCTTCCCCCATCCTCCAAAGGCCGGCAACGCACTTGTGTGATTGTATTATGGGCATTTTTGCAACGGGAACGATGATAAATTTGGGTGCAGGGTGGGTTATTGTAAATGACGTTATTGTTTAATATAATTTATGTATATTGATTAATTAAAGATAATACTTCAGCAAATAAAACACCTTTAATCCTTTAATTTTCTCCATCTCGCACCCTGATGTAAAATCAAACAGTATATTAAAAAAATTGAAATATGTCCCGTATTTCAGTCAATGGTGCACTAACTCATTAGAGAGGAAAGAAAATCAGAACTCGATGGAAAAAGAGAAGGAATCGAATAGACCGTGCCCACTGCACGGTCAGACTGTGACATTCAGAAAAGAGACGGCCCTTATGAAGAAATTAAGGGAACATAATTTGGAAACGTACTGTCACAAATTGCAGTAAGTACTTTGATGTTCAGTAAATACTGTTAAATCTAGTATGAAATGTCTATTCGAATTCTTTATGTGTTAGAAAGATAGAAGTGAAATAAGTTTCATTTATGTTAGATTAATATTTCACCATTTTGTATCGTATCATCCAAAAACCAAAGAATATAGAATTACTTTCTCTGTGCTTTCAACGTAATACGAGTAAATCGTTTTTTGTTTTTTCGAAAGACGGTCCCCATTTCATGTCATCCACATTTTATATATTTTTTATCATTAATTTCATCACGACGACGACTTGAAGACTCGAAGACTTGATAATTGAAGACGATAAATACTTGACATTGGCAGAAATAGCTGATCCGAGTGATCCGGCTGGTTGTCATTTCATCAAAAAAGAAAGAACAATTATTTGTATCGTGTTTGTTTAAATTTAAATTTCTATTGAGATAGTATTATCTCAATAGAAATTTAAATTTAAACAGTTAAATTAGTAGTATTACTAAGACTTTAAGTGAGGTTAACAGGGGCCCAGCCAACCCTCTTATCTGTGGGGGAGGGGGCATTCAAGCTTAGGCAACGTATTTGTAAAATGAACTCTGCCATTCATTTTCATTACAAAGTTAAAAACTAGAATCCCGGATATTTAAATCATTTTCAATATAAATAAAAGATTATAAACTAATGTTTACTTTCTTTCAGACTTGAAGACAACTATATTCCACTTAACTCACAAATGAATGCCGACCTTGAAAAGCAAATTGGAATTCTCACTAAAAACAGTAAACTGCAAAATGCAGATGAAGAAAATCCGATGAAAAGCATGGAAGAGCCAGTGGCGAATAATGTGAATAGCGGCTATTACAATTTTGCGTACCACAACGACGACTCGAAGCCGAACTCTGAAGCCCCTACTTTAGAACCCTCTTTAAATGTCACCGTCGATAAAAGTAATTATATTATATCTAATAATAAAACCTTTGACGTATAACCATTAATGTTATTTACAAACTTTATTACCAATTTCTCAAACCTGATATTTGAATCAGTGTCGGGCGCCGTTATGAAATTTCTGATATTAAATCACTTGACTGAGAATCCCTGTTGAGGCTGACTTTAGCTGGATGGGACTATCCGACTACTGTCGACAATACATAGGTTCGTAAAAAAATATGGAAACCCTAACCAATATTAAAAATGCGAATGTGAGTGAGTTTATTTGTGTTTTAAAATCGATTTAAAAAAATATTTTATCTATGGAAACCTAAGTTACCAGCTAGTATCATAGACAACTTTGATTAACAATAATAATAAATTAGTTTACAACACCAGATAAAACTAAGTATGTATATAACTTAAAGTTAGATCAGTACAAGTAGCGGCTTTATCACTTAAAGCCAAGCTATTACAGGCAACCGTGAGGAGGAAATAAATAACGAGGTTGGTCAGACCTAATAGGGTAGTTTCTGGTTTATAGAGAATTAATAAATCTTTCGAGAAAGAAAAAAAATATTTCTCACATCTAACACACAACGGCATCTAGTCCCAAGCTAAGCAGAGCTTGTGTTATGGGTACTAGATAGCTGATGTAAATACGTTCATACTTTTTTTTGTAAATACATATCTACATATTATACTCGTACATAGAAAACACCCAAAGTTCGAAACAAATATTTCCAGGTCATATAAACATTTGCTCCGAATCGGGAATCGAACCCGAGACCTCAAACACAGCTGTCGCATACGCTACCACTGCACCATCGAGGCAAGTTGATTGGAACAGGACAGCAGAAGCTTGTCTTAAATAAATATCCACATTTGCGAAAACGTATAATAGATAGACATACGAATTTTTAACTGAAAATTTAATTGTTTTTTAAAGTTAGTTTGTACAGAATGTACACAGTTAGAGAGATTAAATAAACTACAATATACTGATCCGGTCGCCGAAATACATTATAATATTTATAATGTGAGGAGTGACCTAAATCTACATAAGTCAACATCAAAAGATGTTGGCTATTGATTTTTGAGATCTGCTTGGTTTTTTTTTTATTATTATATAGCAGACAAACGAGCAGACGTATCGCCTGATGGTAAGCAATTACCGCCGCCCATGGACACCCGCAACACCAGAGGCGTTACAAGTGCGTTGCCGGCCTTTTAGGAAGGAGTACGCTCTTTTCTTAAAGGTTTAAAGGTCGTGTTGGTCCGGGAACACCGCAGGCAATAGCTCATTCCTCAGTTTTGCTGTGTGCGGCAGAAAGTTTTGGGAAAATCGCACAGTTGTGGACTACCAACCATCTAGATGGTGGGGATGAAATTTCTGTCGCGTAGGACGATGGCGAAAAGATGCGGCAGGGATCAATCCGAACAATTCCTCGGTGCACTCCCCATGGTAAATGCGGTAGAAGATGCACAGCAAAGCCACATCATGGTTCCATGGACACACTCAATCGCATAAAGATTGTTACCTACGTCTATATCTTTTACATCAGGTTTAGCAGGTATGGCTGTTAATATAACGTATTTAATTACTATCGTTATCTATAACACTAACATCATATACAGAGTGAGTTGTGAATTACGTATTACTACAAAAGTTCTTTCGCACATTCACTTCAAAATATTTTCAACCAATCTGATATATATTTTTACTAAAGAAAGTACTAACATACGCTCGTAGATATGTATGTTTATCACGTCGACAAAGCGCAATATAAAATTCACAAAAAAAATGGGATGTCTCTCTTACACGTAAAGTGGGAATCTTTTTTTGTGTGTACCATTATTATATAACATGTAGTTTAGAAAAACACTGTCTGATTATTAACGATACTCGTACCTAAAGAATATACATCAATATGTCTGGCATTGCATATGGCATTGTAATTACTTGTAGTCCGTTCCCTTTATTCTGCATAATACAATACCATGTATTGCCTTGTATATCTATATCTATACTAATATTATAAAGATGAAAGGTTTGTATGTAAGTATGTTTGTAACGAATTGGCTCAAAAAGTACTGGACGGATTTTAAAAATTCTTTCACCATTTGATTAATATAGGCTATTATAATTGTAAGAAAAAAAAAAACAATATGCCTAGAAAAAGAAAGTTGCAGCTCTCTCAAAATAGTTCCCAAGCGAGATTAGCGAAAATACGTCGTTTCGGAGAATCTTCTTCTGAAAATTCAGATTGTCTCGCAAGTCAGAAAGAGTGCGTATCGCAGTCGAGAGCCAGAGAATCTAGCGCCGAACGTTCGCAGCGGTAACTTTAAAAAAAAACAAAAAATAGTATAGGTAATGTCACGCTTAGATTAGAACATGATTGAAAAGAGATGCAAATAATGTTGTATGGATCAGTTAATGTTAAAATAAATGAATTCTTTCTTTGTTTACTCTGTATAAATTGACTCGTATGTCACAACGCTCTAATTATCTCAAGAAGGCTTTAATTAAATGACATTAAAGTGCTAAATGCTGTGACAGTACCGGATGTTTTTTCAGTCTCTCAGTCATCTTTTAATCCTTGGACAATAAAGGTCAAAATGCCTGGTGGTGTAGTATTTGTTATCTACATACCCTCAAGCAACTACGAACATATATTAAGATTCGGCAAACCAAAAGATCTTATAGTTATTAACGATACTGCTATAAAACCTGGCAGGTTGGCAGTAGAATTAAGAAATAAGAAAATTAAACATATCCCTATACACATAAATGAAAACTATTACAATGATGGTTTCAATCGAAATTTGGAAAATATAAGTGAGTACGAAGAATTTCTCACTATGGAAAATGTGAGTATTTGGATAAATGAATTACATTATGTTTAGTTTTTAAATTAATATTACCTACATCAAATAAAAGTGTTGTATGTATTTAGATAAGATATATTTTTAGTGTGACATATCTAATTTTAGTCAATATTTGACATTACACCTAAATTTAGTGTTTTTTAGTTTAAGTCAATAATGTAAATAAAAGTCAAAACATGTATGGTTTATCTTTTGAACCTATGTTGAACTAACTCCGATCAATAAATTCGAAAGTTGATCTGTATGTTAGTGTCAGCACTAAGCCGCTACACTAATTTGAATGCAGTTAGGTATGGATTTCTTCATACCTTGTTTCTTGAGTGGTCTACACGTGGGCAGAGATGCAGCCAAAAGCTAGTAGGTAATAGTATAAATGTTTTTCACTGCCAAAAAATGACGTACAATATATGTTTTTCTTTAGATCTTACAAGAATTACTGTCTAAGTTACACGTAGAGCATGTTGTTTGGATAAGTGACAAAGCCGGGAACTATTTTGAGATCATATTCCCATTGCCAACTGGCGATCAGTGTGAGACGATGCTCCATTGCCTCACTCAACTTGGCATCGGTGTACAATGCAAATCTATTGTCAGGTAAACGTCGTATTTGATTAGAATGCTCTTTTAAGAATCTAATAACTGCATTGCACAACTTGAGTGTAGTATTATCATTATCAACAACCCATAACGTCCCACCGATGGGCTCGGGTCTCCTCTCACGATAGGGGGTTAAAACCATACGTCCCTATGCTTGCCAAGTGCGGGTTTGAGACTGGCAAGACTACGTTGTGGCTACGTGACCTTGCCGTTGGATGTTTTTAAGCCGGCCAAAGGCCTATAACTTAGCTTCACGACTAGGATAACTCCTATGATAACAACCGAGACCGATTTGTTAACGTGACCTCCGAATCACGTACCCGATCCCTTACTTACATTTATGGGAATAATCATATATATATACAAATGTAGGTACACGTAGTAAACCTACAGTAAGTACCGATACTAATTTATTTTAAAACATTGTGAATTTATATAGCAGGTAGAGCTTGGTTTTAAATGCACAATGTTTGTTTGCACAGTTAAATGACTGAGGTGCCATTTTTAATCCTCTCACGCTAGACATAGCTTACTGGCCTACAAAACCTCATCACAGAAATTCATTCAGCAATTTAATTCGCTTCATGAATGTCGTACGGGATTACAGCATTATTACCTTCAGTCAAATTAATTAAAAGGTTAAAAGAAACTGTTCTTTTTCGTACGTTAATTCTTGAACCTTAAATGAAACATGATACTCTAATATAAGGAATAGTTAATTTTTCTTTCAGAATTCTAGCATTTGAAGTTTATTTTTCAAGATTCCTAACAATGTTATTTTTCCAAGTTGTAAAACAATTGCATTAGCAATTTTAGGGGTATTTTTGCAAAAGACTTCTAGTCATTTTTCCAAGTTGTAAAACAATTACATTAGCAATTTTAGGGGTACTTTTGCAACACTTCTGGTCTTACCTAGGTGGTTTGCTATCAAACTCTTAAAAAAGTATTGCATTAGTAGGTACCCCTTATTTTACTTAATTCCATGTTTGAATAAATTTAAAACTAAATACACATTTCATACCTTACAAGTTATTTTTTTTATGGTAAGTGTCAAACGGGCAGACTTATCGCCTGATGGTAAGCGTCGCCCATAGCCACCCGCAACACCAGAGGCGTCACAAGTGCGTTGCCGGCCTTTAGGGGATAGGGACGGGGGAGGGGTTGGGGTATCCTCACTCACTCGGTGAAATACAGTGCAAGAGCTGTTTCACACCGGTTTTCTGTCCCGTGGTTTCACTCGGGTCGAGCCGGCCCATACATGCCGACACGCTTCGGCAGTTATGTACAATTATTTTTTTTCTCTATGTAACTAATCTTACATTCAGATTCACATCAAGTTAAAACTAAGTCCGGTAAATATTCCTCCACGTGAACCAGCTAACGCATCTACCTATAACCGATATTCAACACCTTTAGGTGGATATAACGTTAATGGAGCCTGGGGCTCTAATTAGGGTGGACACGTTCATCGTACCTGTCACAACTTCCAAAGATTATACCATTATGTATCTTATCTAGTAATATTCAGTAACAAGTACATATATTTGTAACTTTCGGCGCAAAAAGGGGGGTGTTAAAAGCCTGACATGTTTGTATGTCTGTTCATAGTGTTATAATTTTGCCGTGATTGCCTGGGGCAGCGTAGCTCCTAAACGATTGGACCGATTAAGATGCGAATTTATGGTGCGGCTATAATTTTTCCACCTATAACTTTTGACTTGAAACTGAAACTGTTGTGTTCTGCCATACCCGCGGTACGGCAATAACGACGGGCAACGCCGCGAAGTGAAGCTATTATCTTTATAAATTGTAGCTTATGTGTTGTTCTGATGTATAAATACTTACATAGTTTTTTTTTGTAAATACATACATATTATACATAGAAAACACCCAAACTTCGAAACAAATATTTGCAGTTCATACAAACATTTGGTCCGACCCGGGAATCGAACCCGATACCTCAAGATTAGCAGTCGCATATGATGTTCTCCTAGCCGATTACAGCCACGGCGGTCATTCTCAACAGAGACTAGCCAACTACGCAGGAGATATTATAGTGCACAAGTTTGTGCGCAAACACAGGTGCACTCTTTGTTCCCTCTCTCTCATAATCCGACGGGACGGTTAACCGACACGACCGGGAAGAGATTAGGCGCAGAACCGACAGCTTTGCATACTCTCTAAGGCACGGGGGATCAGACCCCAAATTTTAAACTTCGAGCTGTTATTAAGTATTTCTATAATCAGAAAAACTTAATAACGCTTTTGGCTCAACCCGGGTTTCGAACCCGAGACGTATTGATTGGCAGTCGCATACATCAACCACTAGACCAATGGGGCAGATTTTAAGGTCAGACGGAAAAGATATAAGATTTAAGTAATATAATTTATTTAGCTTTCTGAAACAGCTGAGCATAAAACTGTTTGTTTGGCCCACGACATTGACAAAAAAATATATATTGCCATGTTTTAAACTCGTAAAATCGTAACTTTTATATGTAACGCCATCTGTGGCCAGATTTAACTAGGTATTATAATTTTATCTTCAACTGTGGTACAGAACTGGACACATTTTATTGAAATAATATTCAATGTTCTGTTCAAAGCAGCGGCGCTAGCTCTAGAAAAGAATACATGTGTTTCAATGATGCCCGAAAAACATATACTTGCTGTGTACTGTCCTCATTATCGAAGAAACAAAGAGGCAACTATCAATAAAACGGTGAAATCATCTCTTTCTTCTCCATTAAATTAGCATGAACATTAAATATCTACAAATTAGAGGGGAGGTTCTTAATAGAATAATTGACTTATTCAATGCATGTGTTGAAAAAACACGTCAAGGAATTGCTTTAATGTCTCTTATAGGAAGAAAGCCCTCTGCAATGCATTAATTGCAATACATAAATAGACAATATTAAATACACTTACGGTAACCTCCCTTTATACACATTCGAAAGCCACGCTTCGGCTCGATCGGAGTGACACCACAGCCTTACAGAAAATCATCTGGTGTTGCGGGTGTCCATGGGCGGCGGTAATCGCTTACCATCAGGCGTTACGTCTGCTCATTTGCCCCTTACTACATATAAAAAAAGCTACTTTAATCCTTTAAAAACTCTTAAGTAGGTAGCTGTATGAATAGAATTAGAGCATGGAACCACAAATCGAAATTGAAGTGTCAAAAATAGCTTGGCCTAGCTTTAATATGATGTTTTGCCTCAATTTTATTTAGTATAGTCATTGATTTCAAACAGTATATAGTTAAAATTATCTATATTTATTATTTATAGCGTTCTACCGTGTAATGTAGTTCATTCGGCTGTGAAAAATGAAGAATATGATGAAGACACGCGTATGTAAGTGAACCATTTGCGTATAATTATTGTGTGGAGATGTTCGATTCTTGAGGGAAGACGTGGGACGAGATAATCGACGTAGACATATCTACTTTTTAGCGCAATTACCGACATACACGCAAGCAGAGCCGCGTGCAATAACTACCAACTACCGAGTAAACGAGCAGACGATCTGATGGTAAGTAACTACCGCTACTCATGGACGCCTGCTACTCAAAAAAAGCAAGTGCGTTGTCTCCTTTTCAATTCCTACCTTTTTTTATAGAATCGGCGGGCGCAAACGAGCAGACGGATCGCCTGATGGTAAGCTATTACACCCGCGACACCAGAGGCGTCACAAGTGCTCTGCCGGCCTTTTAAAAGGAGTAGGCACACTCCTTTCTTGAAAGTTTGAAGGTCGTATTGGTCCGGGAATACCATTAGCGACACTTTATTCCAAAGCTTTCCTTGTACGCCTTGAACCTTTGAATTGATAAAAGTAACTAGTAAGTAGTTATCGATACATCTATACGAATAATTAAAATGTAAATGTCTGTTTGTAATTACAAATTACCATTTTTTCAGTAAATGCATTAGAAAGTATATGCGGTAGGTACTAACATCAAAAAAACATATTTGTTTTCTATCTGTTTATTCCGGTTAATCTCTGGAAGGGCTGGACCGATTTTAATGGGATTTTAGCAGATAGTTGATGATGTAATTAGTAACTTAGGCTACTTTCATTTTAGACTAGCTACATCCCACGGTGTAACTCGCGGTTGTTGACATAAAGGAAGACCGTGGGAAGCAACTTGAATAATTTATAAGTGGATACGTAAATTGAATATAGATACATAAATTTATTGTTGTTTATACACACAGACGAAAATCTGAAGACGCAAAACGCTGGCGTAACTTTGTGGAATCTATCAGATCGAAACTGACAGTCAAACAAGTGGTGGACGGGGTACGAGGCGGTGGAGAATTGTCCTTCGATTATTTAACGCTGATTATAACGGCTGAGTAAGAAAATATATTGATATACCACTGTAGCTTAGTCTTCAAAACTGCCCGCCTAGCTAAGTTGACATTTTAAAATAATAATAATAATAAATATTCCGGACATCTTAGACACAACGCCATCTAATCCCAAGCTAAGCAGAGCTTGTGTTATGGGTACTAGACAACTGATATAAATACTTATATAGTTTTTTTTTGTAAATACATACATATTACACATAGAAAACACCCATACTCCGAAACAAATATTTGCAGTTCATACAAACATTTGGTCCGACCTGGGAATCGAACCCGATACCTCAAGATTAGCAGTCGCATATGATGTTCTCCTAGCCGATTACAGCCACGGCGGTCATTCTCAACAGAGACCAGCCAACTACGCAGGAGATATTATAGTGCACGAGTTTGTGAGCAAACACAGGTGCACTCTTTGTTCCCTCTCTCTCATAATCCGACGGGACGGTAAACCGACACGACCGGGAAGAGATTAGGCGCAGAACCGACAGCTTTGCATACTCTCTAAGGCACGGGGGATCAGACCCCAAATTTTAAACTTCGAGCTGTTATTAAGTATTTCTATAATCAGAAAAACTTAATAACACTTTTGGCTCAACCCGGGTTTCGAACCCGAGACGTATTGATTGGCAGTCGCATACGTCAACCACTAAATGAGGCAGATCAAAGTAAACATAATAGACAAGTAACAAATTTAGAAAAATGACGTCATTTCAACATCAATCACCAGGTTGCAAGTGTTTCGCGTCGAATCTTTTCCTATAATATTAACGCTTCTAATTGGGCTAGTAGCTTAAGGCTTACACTACTAAGCCAAGTTGACATTCAAGTTACTGCCATATTCTACTGCGCCAAATCTAATAATCCACAAATTGTTGTTCCGAGTCTGGGTGTTCTTTGTATTCGTTTCATGTATGTTTGTTAAGACCCCCCAACACAGGATTTATATTCTTAATGCGGGAGTTGTCTTGTAAAAAACAAAACAATGCTCGGCTAGAGGGGCAGGTCTAGACATCAAGTAAAATAATACATTACTAACAATAGCTTTTGTAGCTTGTTGTAAGTTAAAAATATAATCGTCCCAAACAATCTTATATTTTTGTTTCAGTTCCCTTGCAGCATTAGGCCTAGTAGAAAACAATGCCTCTAACATCGTAGCAGCCATGTTAGTTTCCCCCCTCATGGGCCCCGTCATGTCCATCACGTTTGGAACCATAATATCCGACAGAAGACTCGTGAGAAGTGGCTTCGAGAGCTTAGTAATAGGAATGTTAGCATCTCTCGTATTTGGATTTATATTTGGACTAATTTTGGGAACGACAGAAATGCCTTGGGGATTTGGTGACTGGCCTACGGAGGAAATGAAGGGAAGGTAATTTTTATTATTTTCATAATAATGTTCTTATCTCAGTAATAGATTCAAAAAATATCTCGGCCGATTTGTTGTTAATGTCGACGTTGTTGTTGGTTGTAAGTTGACGGGGTCCGCTCCTGTCAATAATAACAGTTCCCGGATCCCTCCCTTCTCAGGCGCAAAGTGGCACACCGTGTGGTTTTAGTCAGTTCGATTCCGACACACCTCCCAGCCGCAAACCCCGGAGCGGTTGTAAGTTGACGTAAAAAAGCACATAATTTTAATTTTATATCTTTACTAACTGACCCACGCAACGTCTGCGTCTCCTATTACTCGTAACGTGATGTAACAAGAGCGTGAACAAGATACGAGTCATAGCCTAATGGCATATGGCCTATAGCCTTCCTTGATAACTGTTTTTTTTTTACTATAGGGGGTAAACGAGCAGACGTACCGCCTGATTGTAAGCTATTACCGCCGCCCATGGACACCCGCAACACCAGACGCGTTACAAGTGCGTTGCCGGCCTTTTAGGAAGGAGCACGCTCTTTTCTTGAAGTTTTCAAATCCATTACTTCCTGAGACTAACGCGTTCAACTAAACAAACTCTTTAGCTTTATAATATTAGTAGGTATAGATAAAGCTTGATCATTTAAGGTCACATGGTAATTCACAGGCAAATTTCTAGAGATTTTAATTTTTTACATTCAATATACCTACAAAAGAAGCATGTAATGAAATACATAAATATAAATAAAAATGAATTACCGAAATGTATGTACGCGTATAACTTCCGATCAATTGCATCAAATTTGATAATTCTTTTTTATGTTTGTTATTGTTAGGACAAGGTTTGTTTAGTAAAACACTAAAAGAAAACTGGAAGTGTTATTTTCAAATTTCGCCACTGCACACTTTTGGGAATCCAAAGCGTGTTTAAATACTAAAAAAATCATGAGGAAATTTAGAAAATATTTAAGAAAAAAAAGAATGCCGGTGTGAAGATCGCCGGGTCAGCTAGTCGAAGTATAAAATTCTAATATATATGATGGACTCCTACGTTTATTTTTAGAGCAAAAAATACGCCAGTGTAATCATTTTTTAACGATATCGTCAGTCATAGACTAAAGACATACTGATACTAATACTGACTAAAGAAGTTTTACTGCACGGTTGGCTTAGTGGTTAAATCGGTCGCCACGCCGCTTTCTACTGCGCCAAGTGTAGTGGCTTCAAAGCTCACACGGGACAACACTGTACGATTCGCATAATGTTGTTCTGATTCCGAGTGTTATTTGTGTTCGTTTTATATATGTTTGTAAAGTCCCCCGCGACACCGATGTATAATACCTAAGCGGGAGTTGGGTTTAAAAAAAAGATCTTTTTCAGAGGTAACGTGCGTTCGTTATGGATGGGTGTCCTTTGGGCTCTAACTTCTGGAACAGGAGTGGCGTTAGCTTTGCTCCAGGGTAGTGCTGGACCTCTAATTGGTATAGCTATATCAGCATCTTTGCTACCACCTGTGGTGAATTGTGTAAGTAATATGTAAAAATATTATATTCCTGATTGACTTCAATCGAGCACTATTATTGTGAGAATATAGAATGTCAAAAAATACCTGTAGTATTTTCTGTTCCCCGGGTTCTTATATTTTGGATAAAAGATTTGTCGTTCATCGTGCATCATCGCGGAATAGATCACCGCTTAAGGTAGTAGAGCCACGCTGATTTCAGCACGAACGGGGCGGTACTACCTTCACAGAAGACCAACCTAAAATGCCAGCACTCGTGCTCTCCTGTTTCGTTGGTGAGTGCGAGACAAGGCCCGATGATGAAGAAGCATATCAATAGGCCGTCTTAGTGTGGGTCACCAAGCTGCATTATTGCATTGTCTGCATTCGCAACGAGTATGGTGACCATTACTTTTGAATTCTGCTCAAGCTTTCCATCAGGCTGAGTAGAGTAAGAAAGTGATCTTCTTTAAAGAACACACGTAAGTGTTGTTAATATACAGGGTGTCTCAAAAGAAATTTTATATTTGTTTAGCTTACTGCGTGAACGCTGCGTACTTGAGGGGTGCGGGGGTTATGTCAATTGGTAGCTTGGCTCTTGGGGATTCAGTCGCTATGGAGCGTTACTCGGGTGCAGACCGCGCGTTGTGCGTGCGAGAGTTTTACAAGAACGGTGATTCGACAACTGTCGCGCGTAGAAAATTCTGCAGTATTCGAGGTTTTCGCCACTTAAATGATGCGCCAAGCCTTCCTCTCATTCGACATTGGGTTAAAAAGTTTGAAGAGACTGGATCAACGCTGGATAAATCAAAATCCGGGCGACCTAGGTCATCAAGAACGGTAGAAAACGTGGAGAGTGTTAATCAATCTGTACGTGACGACCCGAGCCTTTCAATTCGGAAGCGCGCGAGTGCTTTAAATGTGCATAGATCATCATTACATCGCATTATGCACAAAGATCTAAAGCTGCACCCCTACAAAATTCAATTGGTGCAAGAATTAAAGCCCCAAGATGCCGGTCAGAGGCTTAATTTCGTAAATCAGATGATTGAGCGATTTTCAACGTTTACCAACATTTTGTTTTCGGATGAAGCTCATTTTCATCTTAATGGCCACGTAAATAAGCAAAACTGCCGCTACTGGAGTTCAGCCAATCCGAAACGCAAACATCAGAAACCCCTACACTCGCCTAAAGTGACCGTATGGGCTGCCATGTCGGCGCGAGGAATTATCGGCCCTTACTTTTTTGAAGACGAAATGGGGCGTACAGTTACAGTGAATTCAGAGCGTTATGTGGAGATGTTAGACAACTTCTTGGTACCTGAACTGCAAAACTTTCCTGGCTATAACCAAAGAACATGGTTTCAACAGGACGGAGCAACTTCACACACGTCCAATATATCTCTGCCACGTGTTCGTGAAATTTTCTCAGGAAAATTGATCTCCCGGAGAGGTGACATAAATTGGCCTCCACGTAGCCCAGATTTAACCCCTATGGACTTTTTCCTATGGGGTTATCTTAAATCTAAAGTTTACGTCAATAAACCAACTTCACTGGCGCATTTGAAAGAAAATATCCGTCACGAAATGGCAGCCATCCCTCACTCCACCTGTCGAGCAGTCATAAGTAATTTTACTGTTCGATTAAATGAGTGCCAACAACGTGAGGGTTTACATTTAGACGATATTATTTTTAAGAAATGAATTCCCAAAAAGTGTATTTTAACAATAAATAAACATTTTTTCTATATACCGCTTCCTTTTTTTTTAATCAATCCACTAAATATGAAATTTCTTTTGAGACACCTTGTATTATATAATTTTATTTCTAGGGCTTATATTGGGCGTTGGCATGCATTTGGTTACTTTATCCAGGAGTAAAAATTCCTCATTTAAAAGGAGAACCTTATACTGGAAACTCATCCTATCAACCTCTTTACCATGATTACTTGCCGATAGAATTTGCTGTTAACGGTAAGTAAAATAACTAGGTATAATAATAAATATTCCGGACATCTAACACACAACGCCATTTAGTCTCAAGCTAAGCAGAGCTTGTGTTATGGGTACTAGACAACTGATATAAATACTTATATACTTTTTTTTGTAAATACATACATATTATACATAGAAAACACCCAAACTCCGAAACAAACATTTGCAGATCATACAAACATTTGGTCCGACCCGGGTATCGAACCCGAGACCTCAAGCTTAGCAGTCGCATACGCTACCACTACGCCACCGAGGCAGTAATGTACGAGGTATGTACAAAAAAAAACAAAAAGGTGTGTGTGCGATTCACACACGATAGAAGTGAAACATCTTCATTCAGTAAATCGAGAACAGAATGAGATGAATATATATAATATTTCTGTCTCATTCTTTGCCGGCTTCATCCTACACATTTTTGTATTTGTGTCTCTTACCTGCCGTTATTTCCGTTGAAATCATTCCGTACGGTTTGAAATCACAACGATTCGAAAGAAGTTTCACTTCAAAAATATCTACAACTTTCATCTCAACTAATATTATAAATTCGAAAGTAACTCTATCTGTTAGGCTTTCACGGTCAAGCCGCTAAACATATTTTCAGGATTGTCCCTTTTTATAACTATCTATGTATACAACCATTTTAGATTGTTAATTTATTTGTGAAAAAATGGTTAGATTAACATTCATTGTTTTTACACCCAAATCTAGAAAGGAATACTTCTCAATATTATTTAACTCAACACACATTTTTACATTTATTTCTTTAATGTTAATGGGTCTAAATTTATCAGCAATAGCAAGTTTTAGTAATAAGTATGAAGTCCTGACCACCACGAGCTAGGCTGTCTAACCTTCCTTTTTTTACGCGGGGAATGCTTTTTTTACCATACCCTTCGTGGGGAGACGAAGGGCGTGTGTGGGACTCCCAGAAGACTGGTCTACCCACGAAACACTGCGGCGGCCTACCTCGGCAGTCAAGAGGAGCTCCAGGAACGCATCGGCGTCGGCATAACTTATTCCTTCTCTTACAATATTTTCTTATCGCGGTACCTTATTCCTTAATAATATTTAAATCTGACTGCCTTGCGTGTGAGGCTCGTTTTGAACCTTTGACACCACCGCTTTCCAACACCGGTTGTGACTGGTAGTCTTTTTGATGACACAAAAAATATACCATTATTTACTTAATTTTAAACAATAGATACAGTATCATTCCTCATTCAATTAAACTGCAATAAATGCATGTCCAATATCAAGTCAGACAACTTATGTATGTTTCTTGTATACAGGCATAAGTATATGTATGTTTTTTTCAGGTATTGTAAGCTGCTGTCTGACAATTGTGAACGTGATCTGTATATTCATAACAGCGATTTTATTCCTGAAGATCAAAGAGGTCGCCGCCCCTTATACTTCAAGTCCAGACTTGAGACGGTTCTGGGAACAAGATATTAAAGTGGCACGAGAATCGAACCGAGCTAATTTACAAAAAGCTGAAGACGATGAACGCGCTGAGTAAGAACATACAATACATAATGTCTTTAAAATAAATAACCTAAGGCTATTTTGAAAGATATCTAAGTATTACTAGCTTTCGCTCGCGGCTTAACCTCCAAGAATATGTGTATTCAAAGTTTCATGATGATCGGTTGAGTAGTTTTCGCGTGAAACAAACTCACATTCACATTATAATTTACATATATCTATAAATATAAAAGCGAAATACCTCTCACTGATTAATCACGAAATCTCAGAAACTATAACACCTACAAACTTGAAATTTGGCAAGTGGGTATAGGGTGTAGACATCCGCTAAGAACGGATTTTACGAAACTCCTAAGGGGCTAAAACGGTAGCACTATGTTTTTGAAGTAAGAGACTTGAAATTTAAAATATATGCTCTATAGATGGTGTGGAGGTGTTCTAATAATGTATCTTTAGAAATCAACCTCCTTTTGGGGTTAAAGCGGGGAATGGTAATGTGTATGAACGTCTAATGATATTGAAGTTTAAGAAATTATGGCGAAAGGATTTTAAATGGTATTTAAGTATAAGAATTAATATATATATAAACTTGCTGAGCTCCGTGGTGCTACCCACGGTACAAGAACAAAAGCGGGTAGCCGCGGGGCGAAGCTTGTAGTAAAATATGATTGTAGAATAGAAAGTACATTAAGCATTCGGCATTAAGTCAGCCTTTCCAACATTTATGCACAAAGACAAATAAATAAAAGTACAGAACGCCTTGGAATAAAGTTATTTCATAAAATGTACCTAAGTTTTAATTTGTATCCAACAGTTTAAGGACCTTTTTAGGTTATTAATTATAAATTAGGCTGTGGTTTCAGAAAAAAATACAATAAAATTGGTGATAAATTCATGTGATTTTGTTGATATGAAAGTCTCGATTTCAGATTGGTGTTAGAAGATCTTAATCGGGACACAGACGAGACTATTAAAGATAAGTTAGAAGCGGCTGTTGAGGAAGCATTGGATGACGATACTTACAGAAAAGTTAAAAGAATGAGTTATCAAAGCCACATTGCCGATGAGGTAAATATGTTTAGGTATGTTGCCATTGAACTTGAAACACTTGCAAATTGAAGTGGAATAAATGTTTCAAAATCGGTAGCTCTGTAACCTACGAGTAGGTGTGTGAAGGAGTTTTGACAAACCACAATAGCTCACCCTTCTGACTGAAGTTGATCACGGCTGACTGGATATTGGCAATCAGTAAAAACTGGGATGCTGACTATGCCACTTTGGCTTATTGGTCGGCTTCACATTTTGACATTATATAATGTAATAGTGTAGTGATTTAAGGACCATCTAAGGGTTCGATTTCTACAAAACATAACACTTTGCATGATCTACAATGTTTTGAGTCTGGGAGTACTTTGTGTTCGATAAAAAAATGTTCAAGATATACATATTTGTAGGGTTTATTACGTGGGAGAACCACGCTTCGGCATGAATGGGCCGGCTCGACCGTAGTGATACCACGGCCTCACAGTAAACCGGTGTGAAATAGCGCGTGCGCTGTGTTTCACCGAGTGAGTGAGGATACCGGAGGTCCATACCCTATCGGCTTCCCCATCCCCTCCCCCTCTTAATCCTCCAAAGACTGGCAACGCACTTGTGACGCCTCTGATGTTACGGGTGTCCATGGGCGGCGGTAATCACTTACCATCAGGCGATACGTCCACTCGTTTGCCCCCTATTATAAAAAAAAATAGAATGAAGGAAAAATATATTCACTTCAAAGTTGCACACTACTTCATTATGTAATAGGTATGTCTTATTTATTACGCGTGATTATGTTAAATATTAATCTTATCTCTTACACAAAATCAATATCATCACAGTTTTGCTTTTAAAACATACCTATAACTACCTACTGAACAATTCGAGTGACATTATCAAGTGATATGTACGAAATTATGTAAAGATATACATACGTCATGCGATATGACCTTCACACAATAACTTGTTTCTGCAAATTTATTACATAATTATATAATAAAATATCAGTCAATGATTAGGAAAAGCTCATAAGTTAATACATAATACTAAAAAAGACTTAATTATAACTTGTTTGAAACGGGTAATAATTACAAAATGGATATGCTGGTCTAGTAGTGAGTGATACTGCACACGTCACAGTTCTGTTCTTTTTCATTCGGTATATAGAACTATATATTTATCAGTAGTCTCATCAGATTAACGACAGACAATTTTGTTACTATTAAGATCAATCTGAGGAACTGCTAATCTATTTACCTATTCCAGGTAATGCACTCAATCGGACTCTCAAGAACACCAGTATCTGTAAGATCCAGCCAGATAAACTCTGGCGTAAATACACCAACACATCCTAAAGGCTCGAATGTGGATGATATAGCAAGACTGGACAAGGTTTTAACATCCCTGTTAGGGCTTAAGGAAGCGAAACGAGGAAGGTCTTTTATTTCTCATAGATGCAGTCCAAGAGCTAGCCGAATTCCAAGGATTGTGGAAGAAATTACGCATGGCCATAGCAGACGGTCAGAGTCTTGGCCTGAAAGAATATTCGAGGATTCTGTCGTTCGCAGTGTCATCAGTAACTTGAGAGATAGCAAACGAAAGTCTCAGCTTGAAGAACCCTTTTTAACTCCTAACTAGTTTAGAAATATAAAACAGTTTTTTTTAGATCAGGAATAAATCCGTTTATTAGTAAAATGCTTATGTATCTACCACGCTTTTATCGATTAAGTGGAATCAATGTATTAGAACAATAGGCATTATTATATTGGTAAAACACATTAAACAAATTCTTTTACTTGTGTACCTTTGCATATTCTATGTACCTAGGTATTTTTTTTGTGAAGGGTGGATGATATGGAGAGCTGCATATTAATCGAATCAAGGCCAAAAAGTGCTACTTAGTAGTCTTAATTGATTAAATGTATTTCGAGTTTAAATGTTCAATTTGTATCAGGGTTGTTACGAATATTCGCATCCGCATCCGTAAATGCGGATTATTCGCATTAATTCAGACATCCGCATCCGCATTCACATTCGCATCAATCAATGCGGAGTTTTTACGGATGCAGATTCACATCAACAATGTCAACTCAAAACCTGTGTAATTTTGTGGAACAAAATTTGTTCTAAAAATATGATTAAATAAAAAAAAAATTAAATTAAATTGATTTTCAGTTATTTATGCACTTCAAATCCGCATCCGCGGATGTGGACTTCTAATAATCCGCATCCGCATCTGCATCCGCGGATGTCTAAATTTTGGCATCCGTAACAACCCTGATTTGTATTCTTGATAATAACAATAGTAGTAACAAGCACATCATCAATCTAAGTGTAGCGCAATGGGCGGCTCGTACGTTGCACTTCACTATGCCCAGTAGTGGACTAAAGGTGAAATAACAGTAACATAGTGTTTCATCAAATTCCATAAACATGTGGAATGCAATTTCAGGTTGATATTATCTTATGAGATATCCTGCAGTTTCCCAAAAGAACAATTAGTAAACTACAAATAAATTAAAAAAAAATCAGCTTATAAAAACATTTTATTGAATACATCATCCAAACAGGTTCATAGACCAATAAACATAAATAATTGACTAAATACATACATTATTATAATAAAACTATTTTTTGTAAATGGTAAAATAGTTTATCACAGCAAAGCTTATTTAATTTATGGTAACATGTATTTCTACAGACATTTTATTTTAACAATAAAATTTTGAACCTATTGACCAAGATATCTTCATCAAGATGCTTTCATAAGACTTTTTGAGTCTATAGGTAGTGTTTTCAAGGATTTATTATTCTTTACTTGAGATGTATACACATCATACCCTAGTGAAATAGTGTTGTCATACAATACTCTGAATCTAGTCGGTAGAAAATAAAAGTTTATAACTTGAGCAGGCGGCCACACCAACCACTCCGCCCGATACAACAAAATGAATTTGTTCCTAACTTCTTCTTTAAAATTATCCAAAGGATTCTCTTCAAATAATGCAATACTACCAAAGAAAGTTACTAACATAATAGGCGAAAATATTAATTGGTCTAACATCAATTTTTTTATCACCATATCTACTGTTTTTCCTACAATCATTTTATCTAAAATTTTGTACCAATTGTGACATAGAACACCCACTGCTGCACCAGAGAATGCCATATGCATTGTCCTTTTTCCATCAAAACTACTTTCATGTCCTGTATATATTTCATACGCCTGTTCTATAGAATCTCCTAAGGCAGACAAGCTCACTGATATGGACACATTTGTATATAACAAAAACTTATCACTGAAAGCCAATTTCACAAGTTTTTTGCTTTTTGAAACAGTAGAAGAAATTTTTGTTCTCACTGCTAGATTTCTCAGTGTAACCCTTAGAGCTTGCATTTTATCTGTAACAAATGAAATAACAGTAAATAAAATAATAGTTAATACTTCGAATTAACAAAAAGAACACACAATTATTATTACCAATCATATGAAAACTCTTTTTTTTTTCATTTAATCAGTCTTATTCAGTTTAGAATGTTTAACATGGGAAGCGTACATGTCATAGCCAAGTGATATTGTACTATCATAAAGAACTCTATATTGGGTTGGTAAAAAATAAAAGTTTATTATTTGGGCAGGCGGCCATACCACCCACTCAGCTTTATATAAAGTCCAAAACTTTTGTGTAACTTCATCGGTAAAATTTTCAATTGGATTATCTTCGAATACGGCAACGGTGGCAAAAAATGATAGTAATAATATAGGTGAGCATACAAACTGATCTAAGAACAATTTTTTCAGAACCATTCTAAAACTTTTGCCAACTATGACTCTATCTAAGAAATTATACCAATGGTGGCATAAAATTCCAGCGGTAAATCCACTTATACCCATTTGTCCTGTACGATTTAAATCATAAGTTTCAATTGCATCTGTGTAATATTCATAAGTTTGTTCTGATAAATCACCCATTACAGATATTCCCATTGATATTAAAATATTCGTGTAAATAAGATTCTTGCGATTGAAAGCATCATTTACTGCTTGTTTGTACGTCTTGTAACTTTTGGAAAAAATTCTTCTGATCACCATTACAACTGACTAAATAACACCTAAAACAGAGAGGGAATGTCTCAGATCGAGACTGATGAAGTTTAACTCAACATCTAATGAGTATACAGATGTGCCTAACTATAGTCTAAAAATCTATATAATGAAATAATGTTTTAGGTATTCTATGCTCTCCCATGCATTATGAAACTATTTATACTTAGTGCCAGGGATATTGAGCACTTTTCAACCAAGAATAATCTCTTTTGATAAGATAATTTCAAAATATATAAAATAGTTAATAAAATAGTTTTTATGACCCTACGTCAAGTCTATTCGATACATAATACTCTACTATTATATTTATAATATTATAAACATATGTAGAATACCTATTTTTAAAACGTAAACAAGAAAAATATAGCTTACGATTAACATTAAACTTACCTTATATAAATTTTTAATATTAGTTAAAACTATTATATAACATTTGTAACGAAAAAATAATATAGGAATTTGAGGCTAATAAATAACCTCAAATTTCTATACAATTATTTTTTTACGTCAAACCCCGCCCGCTCATATGACTACCATCGCCGTACTGACAACTGTCAGATGTCACCATACTATACTACTGACAAGTCTGACAACATTTCTTCTTCAGTCAAATCGACAGAATACTTTTTGTAAATTTGTAAGAGTTGTTTTTTGTTTTTTCGAAAGACGATCCCCATTTCATGTCATCCACATTTTATATATTTTTTATCATTAATTTCATCACTACGAAGACTTGAAGACTCGAAGACTTATAATTGAAGACTATAAATACTTGACATTGGCAGAAATAGCTGATCCGAGTGATCCGGCTGGTTGTCATTTCATCAAAAGAAGAAGAAGAATTCATATTGACAGGATATCATCAGTACAACCTCCGCCGCGTCTGTCTATTTGTTCGCAATAAACACAAAAGCTAAAGCTGCACATCTTCTCAGAGTGACATAGGCTATATTATATTTACCGTAAAAAAACCGTACGAAACCTGGGCGTATAGGTAGTCACTGATAAATTCAACATTTCAGCCAGTCTGTGTGCTGTATCTACAAAATAAAAAAATCTGTTGTAAGAATATTTGTGTTGTCAATCGCGATATTCACGATACAGGAGTTTGGGAATAAACGAATAACTTGTAAAGTAAAATTAAAACGTAAACGCTTATATTTCTTTATTGGAATATTTCGAACATCTAGCACACAACACCATCTAGTACCATACCAAGCAGAGCTTTTGTTAAGGTTTTTTTTTGTAAATGCATACATAGAAAGCACCCAAACTACGAAACAAATATTTGCAGATCATGAAAACATTTAGGCCAACCCGATAATCGAACCTGAGACCTCAAACACAGCAGTCGCATATGCTACCACTACGCCTCCGAGGCAGTTCTGAATTTAGTTGAATCACAAAATTTAATGCATTAAAATGTTACTGATCTGAACGTATACAGTAGGTATGTATGAAAAATAACCGAAAAATATCAGCTATGTTAAGCATAAAAAGTCATCCACTGTTATCCTCAAGTCTTTGGGTCGCCGTCATGATATTATTGGAACATAATACATATATTAAACATTAGAAGTTATAAATTCAGAACTATATGTGTCAAAGAGCAAACATACAAATATCCTTACAAGTTTCTCAATTAAATTACTAGCTGTTGTACGCGGCTCTGCTCGCGTGTACGTCGGTTGTCGCGGTAAAGATTAGCCACGACTTTTTTCAAGAGATAACGTATGTCTATACCAAATTTCAGTGAAAACGGTGCCATGGGTTAACAGACACACATAGTTACTTTAGAATTATAATATGTATTATTAGTATGGATCCATAAGACGTAGTATTTTAGTAGTCGTTGTATCATACAAAGTGGCAACACTCAATGCTTTATTTTCTTTTTGGTATTCTTCTGCCGCCTCTGCTGACAGCTATCAATTTATCAATTTACCATCAGACAGACTGTATCACTGTACTGTTAGAGTATTGATACTGTATTTGTTTTCCAATAGTATATGTTTAAAAAACATTGTTCTAGTTGTGACTTTCTCAACTTTCAATAAACTATACACAATGGCAGGTAAATAAAACTTTTTTATTTCAAACATCGCAACTCGAATTCTGTAATCAAACATTTACATTTAAATCGCGTGTTGTTGCAGAAGTTGTAGTTTACTTCATAGAGATCCTTAAACGAATTATTTATAAAATACATTATGAAACTATGTGATGAAAATGTCAAAATTTACATTAGTTATTTATTTTTTCAGATAAATTAACCTTAGACAGACATGCTATGAAAGACCGGTCTACATCCCATTTGCGAATATACGTTGGCTCTTTGCCTGACAACGCTACTGTGGACGATATTTACGAGCACTTTATACAGTTTGGCGAAATTCATGGGATTTTCACAAACAGAAACTTTGGATTTGTACAATTTGCCGAGGAGTCGAGTGTTCGCGACGCTATTACTAAAGGCAACCGGAGCTCTTTCCAAGGAAACCAAATTATTGTAAAAACTGCTCAGACAAGTGCTGATAAAAGGTAGTTGTGATTATAAATTTTAAGTAGCTTAAAATAAACTTTAATGGTAGATAGTAAACAAAGCTAAGTTTTTCTAAGAATTGCAACCAATAGGAAACTGTGGAAGACGTTGGAGGAGGCCTATGCCGTAAGGCACACCAAGCTTAGGGACAAAATTAGTGAATAAAAGACTTTATTATAGAAACAAAAGTTCTTTTTATACAGTAATTTTTCTGTTGACTAGTGAATATTATTGATAAAATTACCATTTCTAAACTAAGGGAGCTACTCATAACAACAGAACATAGAGAAGGAATACTTAAAAGTTACCTTCACCAATTATTATAACGGCATAGTATAAGCCTTTACCAGTTGGATAATTATAAATTTCATAAAATTTATATGTCGTACAACATTATCCTTTACATCATTTAACCCTTTCCGACCATCAGGTTCACAATTGAGGACTCAAAAATCTAAAATATGTTGCAGTTTGAGTATCTCTCGATTGATAATTAATAATATATTATGTCTGTATGTATGTTTTTGGTCTATTTACTATTTATTTTTGACTGCCTCGGTGGCGTAGTGGTAGCGTATGCGACTGCTAAGCTTGAGGTCTCGGGTTCGATTCCCGGGTCGGACCAAATGTTTGTATGATCTGCAAATATTTGTTTCGGAGTTTGGGTGTTTTCTATGTATAATATGTATGTATTTACAAAAAAAAAAGTATATAAGTATTTATATCAGTTGTCTAGTACCCATAACACAAGCTCTGCTTAGCTTGGGACTAGATGGCGTTGTGTGTTAGATGTCCGGAATATTTATTTATTTATTATTTATTGTTTATTCTAACTGAAATGTTTTAATTCCCTCCTTAAAAGAGAAATAATCAGAAATTTTAACAAAAAAATGAACTTCAGGAACTGGACCAAATTAAATTGGTACTACACCAAAAGTACTAGCTTTAAAAAAAAATAAACATTAAAAATCGGTTCACTCAGTCCAAAGTTATAAGGTAACAAATAAATAAAAACAGTCAAATTGATAAATAAATAATAATAAATAAATATTTCGGACATCTAACACACAACGCCATCTAGTCCCAAGCAAAGCAGAGCTTGTGTTATGGGTACTAGACAACTAATATGAATACATATAATATACTTTTTTTTGTAAATACATACATATTAAACACAGAAAACACCCAAACTCCAAAAAAACAAATATTTGTAGATCACACATACACTTAGTCCGATCCAGGATCTGAACCTGAGACCTCAAGCACAGCAGTCGCATTCGCTACCACTGCGCCACCGAGGCAGTCATAAACTACAACTGCACTAGAACTGAATATGCAAATATTTGCTTTTAGGTTTATATCAAGTCAAAATATGTGTGTGTGAAGAGTCCATTCAGTAAATATATATTTTTATATATTACTAGCGACCCGCCCCGGCTTCGCACGGGTGCAATGCTGATACTAAATACACGTTGTATATAAAACATAGCTGACCCACGCAACCTCGTTTGCGTCTTATATAGCCCGTAGCATGAAAATTTTCGCAAAATAAGGAACCCTATTTTTTTCCAAAATAAAATATAGCCTATGTTACTCGTGGATAATGTAGCTTTCGAATGGTGAAAGAATTTTTAAAATCGGTCCAGTAGTTTTTGAGCCTATTCATTACAAACATACTTTTAAAACATTAGTATAGATTTACTAATCAAACCATTCTTTACTAATAGTTTTGTCAGCAGACACTCGGAGGGAGGGAATGTCCCACCTACTTTGCCCCCAGGGGCAATCAATGATAGCAAGCTACCGCTACCGAATGAAGAAGGAACAGAGGATCCCTATGATAAATTTGGCAACTACATTGGAGATCAGAGTGAGTTATTATTATTTTTTAATAAACCAGCAGCTCTCTGCAGTTTTAACTATGTAGTTCCCGTTCCTGTGTATATGTAAATATATATGGGAATAATATAATGCTATGTCAGTCATGGATAATGTAGGAATCTAATGGTGTAAATTGGTCCAGTAGTTTTTGAGTGTATTTGTTACATATAAAAACGCAAATCTTTCCTTTTTATAAGGCGTAGGGCAGGAAACTCTAGCAGTGAAGGTGAGCGTTGATTATTGTTTGGGTTTAAGGAGGCCCTTAAACCTACACCTAGGTCGCAAGTCCTGGGAACTGCTCTGGGTTTCTCCCCTACCACACTATGGACCCAGCACCCGCACGGTGAATCCATGGAATGCTAAGAAGTTTGTCTCGTCTCTCTTAGTGTGTATAGATGATCAACTTCTCATGCCTTAGATAAGATTGTTTGAGTCACTAGCATGCCATATGATGCAGTCAGGCACATACTCCTGTCCTGATGAAGGGTTGATATTCACTGAGGTGTGTTCTCAGAAATACCTCTATATAAACCCACTGCTCTGTACAGTTTAGTCTAAAAAAGTGTTCCACCAGAACTAACTCAAGTAACTATCTGACTCTCACAACCTCGTTTACATCTACTATTGCCCGTAGCGTAATAATTTCGCCCCGTTTTTAAACATTTTTCATTGGGGCTCCGCTCCTATTGGTCTTAGCGTGATGATAGATAGCCTATAGCCTTCCTCAATAAATGGACTATCCAATACTGAAATAATTTTAATAATTTTTCAAATCGGACTAGCGGTTCCTGAGATTAAAACGTTCAAACAAACTCTTTAGCTTTATAAAATTAGTATGTATAGATATAATAGTCGGTTGGCCTAGTCCCGGATTTGATTTCCACGCAAGTCAAGTATTTTTATGATGAGCACAATCATTTAAACTGAGTGTAATTTAACCATTAAGGCCATCCATAAAGTACGTCACACGAATTTCATGATTTTTGAGCCCCCCCCCCGTCCTTGTCACATGTGGTCACATTTCTGAGACCCCCCCTCCCTAGTGTGACGTCACATGTTTTGCAATTTCACATCGAAAAATTATTAAATTAAAACAGCAGTGCCGAAATTAGTTTTATTTCCATTTCAATTAAGTACTTTTTTTATGAAATCAACATTAACATCAAATATTTGAAACAATAACAAAGCAATTAACTAGATATTGAAATGTGATGTCACGAAACTTAGGACCCCTCCCACCCCTTGTCACACTATGTCACACTTTGTCGACCCCCTCCCCCCCCCTTTACGTGTGACGTACTTTATGGATGGCCCCTTACTGGTAGGCTGTCTGTGAGATTATTAATATTTTTAGTTTTAATTGTTTATGCATTCAATTGTCTTGTCAAACAATGTACTAAATGTCTAAAATTTACTAAAATTAAATGTCACACTAAGATAAGATAACAAGAAATAGAATTTCGGAAATCGCTTTTTATAAAATTAATAAAAGATAATTCTAGTGGATAGCTTTAGTTTATGATGCAGACACAGAATAAGCACCACTGATTCAGATTACATTTTAAAGCAATTACTAGAACTAGTAATTAGAATAGTAATTTATTACTAGGTTATGGAGAAGAAGAGCATGAAGAAGGCTACAGGCCTGAAGGACGGGGAGGTATGCGCGGTCGTGGTGCACCTAGGGCGAGGGGCCGTGGTGGCAGAGGACGTGGAGGGCCGCCGGGATTTAGAGACCGATCACCACTTGGTAGAGGTGAGTTAATTGGTTTACAAGAAAGCTCGTCAACAGTAAAAAATGACCAGAACTCTCCTAGGACATTCACTGGTTTATAAGAGCGACTTTGGGTCACGTTTTTTAAGGTCGTTCAATTAGAATGAAAATTTTATAGTATCTTTGTTTTGTATATTATTCTACTAGCTGAACCTCGCGGTGTTACCTGCAGTTATTAGTTTACATATGTTTTTTCTTTTTTGTTTTTTTTTCCTTACTATTAAAATAGCCTATATTAATCAGTGATAATGTAGCATTCAAATGGTGAAAGAATTTTTAAAATCCGTCCAGTACTTTTTGAGCCAATTCGTTACAAACATACTTACATACAAATCTTTCCTCTTTATAATATTAGTATTGATAACCATAATGCGTATATATGAGTTACCAGATTTTTCGTGTGTCCTATTTATTTCCACCAAATTGACAACCTGACAACATACGCGCGTACACAAACTACGTCACAATTTTTTTGCTCAGTGAGGGTACTTGGCCCATTACACTTTCTCTAGTTTGACCTTGACCAAACAACATACTTTTCGCATTGAACATTTTTCTTTGATACTTGCTCAAAAAAAATTTGTTAGATGTGGTAGGTGTTTTTTCCAGAAATATTCAGAATTGTTTATATGTATTTATGCAAATATTTTAGGAACCCATTTGAACTAATTTTTTTTTTTCCTCGAGCCTCGAGAGAGCTGTGCTTCGGCATGACTGGGTCGGCTTGACCGGAGTGATACCACGGCCTCACAGAAAACCGGTGTGAAATAGCGTTTGCGCTGTATTTCACCGAGTGAGTGAGGATACCGGAGGCCCATACCCTAACCCCTCCCCCCATCCCCTTTCCCATCCCCCAAAGGTCGGCAACGCACTTGTGACGCCTTTGGTGTTGCGGGTGTCCATGGGCGGCGGTAATCGCTTACCATCAGGTGATACGTCTGCTCGATTGCCCACTATTCAATAAAAAAAAAAGACTTCATTGCTTTATATAGGCCTTGCCTTAGAAAGGAGGTTTGGGCCAACTATACCACACTGGCCACACTTCTTGGCGTAGGGTTTGTTTCAAGTTTTCCTTCTCTTCGTAGTAATGTTGTTGTTCCCTTGCTTGCTCCCTAAGTCGCCTCTTACAACACATATCACCACCAAAACCCAAACGAACATTGATTTTAGTAGGTACCTAATGGCCATTAAATTTTTAGTTAAATTATAATTTCTCTAAAATTAGGTGGTGAGTGGGCAGATCGTGGTGGCTACGACCGATATTCACAAGTACAAGAATATCCCAGAGCATTGCCGGTCACAGAGAGGAATGACTGTGAAATTATTGTGGTCTCCAAGAGCCTCACGTAAGTTTTTTTTATTTTTCCTTCCTTCAAAACAGTTATCATGCTGGAAGTACATCATATGTGGCGAGGGCCCGAACATAAATTTCTGGATTGCACGAAGTACTGGCTCATGTGTGGAGATTACACACATCACTCAGTGCAGTGGAAAGCGCGTACGTGACCATTTAAACCACTATGATATCAAAAATTAACTACTTTTTAAACAATAGATTTTAATCCCTACTTACTTTAACAATTTTAGTCAACTTTTTTTTTTGAAGTGAAAACTTCTTTAGCGGCGCTGTGTACTTTTTTGGAATGGGTAAAAATGTATAAACTCGCGTCAGGTCACGTGACCTGATCGAAAATTCGTAAGACGGATGGAGAGAGGACAGGCGGCGCAGGGCGCTTGCGCGAATGTTCGTGTGTGTATGTAATATAAATTGTCATGTTTGTGTACGATAGCGCAATAAATGAATATTGTATTCCACCACATAAATAATAGTACTTTTATACTGATAATGAAAGCAATTCGTACAAAATTATTCTCTAACCATTTCAAAATATCAAAAATGTACAACGTTAATATTCAAGTTTTCACTTCTGCCGGCACTCCCGGAGTGCAACCCGTCGTTTTTTTTTAATCTTTATCTAAGGAGCTTAGCCACAATTATGACTATGTCGCTCCATCATAGACACTTTTTTATTTTACATTAGTCATATATATTCAGCATACAAATCATATAAGGCCTTAGCTGTATCTGTCGAAGGACTGGCCAGGATGCTGTTACATCTTCCAACATCCATCAACTTATCACTAAGCAATCGATTTGTAAGATGTTGGTTCCGAGCACATTGCATCAAAACATGTTCTACGTCCTTCACCGCACCACAAATTTTTTAGTCAACTTGCTTTATTTATTATATAGGCATCCTTCATTGTGAACTATGTAGAACAATTTACATTTAACACAAATATATAATTGGTTAATTAATTTTTACTACATCAACGTGTAAAAGTATACTAATTATATTCATGTAACTATTAATCTAGATCTTATTTTATTTGTTAGATACAACATACCGTGGGAGAGCTATGCTTCGGCATGAATGGGTCGGCTCGACCGGAGTGTTACCACGGCCTCACAGAAAACCGGTGTGAAATAGCGTTCGCGCTGTGTTTCACCGAGTGAGTGAGGATACCGGAGGCCCATACCCCAACCCCTCCCCCCATCCCCTTTCCCATCCCCCAAAGTTCGGCAACGCACTTGTGACGCCTTTGGTGTTGCGGGTGTCCATGGGCGGTAATCGCTTACCATCAGGTGATACGTCTGCTCGTTTGCCCACTATCCAATGAAAAAAAAAAATCCTTTGGGACATGAAAATGGCTCTTTGTATGGAAAATTCTACAAAGGACTACACTGAAAACTGCGGGCAGTAGCTCGTAAGTTGTTCAGCCTATCTTGAAAAGATCAGTGTCGAGATGTTACACCTTAAAACCATTATACATTTTAGCCTTATTTTGTTACAGAGAGTATGCAGAATATATTGAGGGGCGGTTGAAACATTTAGGTATTGTCGTAGATCTCTTATTTCCGATGGAAGATGTTCCCATTGGCAAAGTGCTCGGCAATATCGCATCTCGTGGTTGTCTTTACGGGATTCTAGTCATGCCACAAAACCAAGAAAGTAGATCTTTGACGCTGACTATACTGCATGGATTACCTCAAGGTAAGACGATAAATATAATATATTACCTGACCCACGCAACCTCGTTTGCGTCTTATATTGCCCGTAGCTTGAAAATTTTTGAAACATTCTTCATTGGTGCTCCGCTCCTATTAGTAGTAGCGTGATAATATATAGCCTTCCTCGATAAATGTACTATCCAACACTGAAATATTTTTTCAAATCGGACCAGCGGTTCCTGAGATTAGGGCGTTCAAACAAACAAACTCTTCAGCTTTATTATTAGTGTAGATAGAAATATATATATGTATATATAATATAAATAAGAAGAACATAAGTAATGCCTAAATAAATGCAGTGGCTTATACAAATCCGTAGATGCTGATGGATATAAATTTTCTATAAAATATTATTATGTGTTAGGGTTCGATGTATTTGAGAAACATACCTTCTGACGTGTAAAAGAGACTGGTGGAGGAACGGGTATCATGTTCCACCAACACAAACCTCCGACCAGACCGAGGTGATCATGCCTGGCGGGCTACTGCCCAACAGTTGATGTTGGGATGTTGTATATATGATAATCGGCGTGAGAACTTCTATTGCGCGATTCAGGATTGGTAGTTACTTCGTAGTTCAGCGTAACTTCGGTAGATGGCGCTGTATTAGGTTACTGTTGTGTATGTGGAAGTTGCCACAGACTTAATTAAAAAACTCTTAAAATCACAGTAACACTTAGAATAACAGTCCTTAATTGTCGCCGTAGTTGCTAGGTTAATCATTGATATCACTACAATATATATCGCACTGTAGCTCAAACTGAACTGCATCCCGCGAAACTTCCTATTTATCACATGCTGTTATTATTAGTGCATTCTAGTACATACTCGTACATACAAGGTCGTTGACCGGTACCAAGAACGTGCCGGCGAATGCACCCGGCCGCACGGCTTTCAATCTATATGTGACCCTATGCATCTCGATGTAAAGTTCATTATTCTACGTCTCAAGAAATCAACGAGAACTTTCCGATGTTTATACTCGAGCGTTGTTCTGGAATAATCTTTCTTCGTAACAATATGAAATCTAAAATTGATTGTTTTGTTGAACTGAGTCTATACAATGAATATATTTTGTATGAGCACTAGAAAGAAAATATACTATAGATACAATGAGACTTAATTATGCAAAAAGTACGCACCCATAATCGATTACCTTATTTGTACTATGCAAAGCATTAGGATCATGTACTTCATTTGTCCTAGAATTGCATTAGAATAGCGCAGCCTCTAAAATAGGTAGTTATGGTACTTTCTATTGCAGAACACCGCAACATGCCGATAGAGGACGCTCTGCAGCTGTTGTCGCGCAACTTCCAGGAGGTCCAGCGTGGTGGACCCTCAGGCCGAGAGGCTGTGTACGCACTGCTGGGACAGCTCGCAGACGGACGTACCCTCACCGTCATGCAATATGACAAAGTCATTGAATACCTACAGGTGCCTATATTAACGTTTCTTTTTTTTATACATGGACTACCAAAATGACTCTGCCCTGCCTGATGGAAAGCACCAGCAGAATCCAAGAGCGGTGGTCACCATCCTCAATGCAAACAAGGAGAGTGCAGCATGGTGACCAGCACTATGGCGGTCTTTATTTTTCCCCATTCTCTTTTGCTTGTTGTCGGATTACTCTATTCATCCCGTGGGTGCCGCAAGTGCTAATTAAGGAAGCAAACTACCCAGATTAACAGCTCTACAAGGAGAAGAAAATATTAACTCAAGAAGGAATATTATTATCAATAGCAGGCCCAGAGATCCTTTTCAAGGAAATATTTATGTCTAGCATTTTGTCGATCATCAATAAAATTAAAAGTAATGAAACACTGATATTTTTAGGAAAGTTTACTAAAATTAAGGATTAAGAAATTACTTTTTTACTTAATTTTTTTTCCACAGGAAAGAAAAGAACAACAAGTCAAAATAGAACTAGGCGAGCCTCTTACACCTGCTAACAACAAAACACAAGTAGACCTCCAACAACGGATCTTAAGCATTCTAAACGAGAAGAAGTCTCTGAGCAGCGCCGAGCCAGCAGCCTCCCCCTCCCCCGCTACCCCCACACCAGCCCCCGTCGCCCCTCCCACCCCTGCGCCGCCCCCCGCACAAAGCAAATTGCTCAATGATCCCACAGTTAGGAAAGCCCTAGATTCAATTTTACAGAAGTTTACATAATAGGGTAGTAGACACCTTAATCTAATTAGTAACTTTTTATCATCTATCACAACTACTTTGGATGTAAAATGTACTAAATACAAAGTTGTGACATCACTTTTATACTACCCAAAAAAAAAAAACCAATGGAGACATCGGTATTTATTTACGATACCGTCACTACCCTTTTTTTTCTTTTTTTCTCGTGCGGTAATTTTTCGGATTCCACCTATCCTATTAGTTTAAGTATAAATTTATTTGTAAGTGATGTTGATTCTGCGGACGCTCCACTATTATTTTGTTCTTCTAAAATAGAAGTTACTCTAGACTTTAAATAACTCTTCTGTTGGTATAGTGGTTAGAGACAGATTCCGTGTGTTAAATTTCCACCCAGGAACAATATTGCGTGATTAACACGATCAATTTGTTCTATGTCTGGGTGTAATTAAGAAAATATATATGTTTATTAGCAGTTTGTCTGAGCAAAGGTACAGTCAACAAGACATAAATGTATTTATTACTATTTATCAAATAGAAATACACTTCTCAAAAAATGATGACATGTACATATATTAAGCCTATTCAAATAATAAAATAAAAATTTTGTTACTCTGTGAGAGTATTTTTTTTATAAATTGATATGTTTTTGACAAAAAATAGTATCGACCTTATGTCAATCTTTATTTAAACATGTTTATGAAATTATCATATTGATAAGTTTTGATGAAACACTGAATTAATGAAAAATATAATAAGATTAATAATTCATGTTGTATTTGTTAATATCTCATTTAAATTCTATTGTCACATTTTCTTCTACAATATTGTGTAGTGAAATACTCGGTATCACAGGCGAACCTCCTATTGAAATATATTAATTCATATTCGACATGAATAGGGTAGATGATCCTTAATCAAATTAGTAACTTTCTATCATCTGTCAAAACGATAACTTTGTTTTAAAAATCCATAGGTCGCTGGTTCAGATCCGGCTCGAAGGACCATGTAGAAGTTTGTAAGTTGCGAAATAATAATGCCGGTAGAATATAATAGATGCTAATTTAAGGAGCGAGGGAGGACACGCGATCACCGCTAATCATAAACGTGTACTGTCTTATTTTATAATAAGTAGCCGATTAACGTAAAATGCTTACTCGGCTTAGTGTACGGTTGCATCGTACAGTACTGAATACAAACTTGTGACGTCACTGTTTTAGACTTCTCAATTGAGCAATATATTTCAACGTTTATTTGAATAACATTTGTAATAGAAAAGAAAATTAGTATTAAGTATATTTTTTTAGGTTTAATTAAGGAGACTTAGATTTTTATTTACGATACAGTCATCTACCTAATTATTGTCATGCGTCAGAAAATGGCGCTACATGATGAATGATGAACATTTAAGTACATTGTTGTAGACATAGCTTTAGAATTATCAACACTATTCTTTTATAGCAAGTAAGTTGTGTCCTACCATGTTTAAACGTGGCAAAAAATAAATAAAACTCCCTCTAAAGTATGTTGTATATATATAATAATAATAATAATAATAATAAATATTTCGGACAATTTAACACACAACGCCGTCTAGTCCCAAGCTAAGCAGAGCTTGTGTTATGGGGTACTAGACAACTGATATAAATACATATATACTTTTTTTTTTGTAAATACATACATATTATACATAGAAAACACCCAAACTTCGAAACAAATATTTGCAGATCATACAAACATTTGGACCGACCCGGGATTCGAACCCGAGACCTCAAGCACAGCAGTCGCTTACGCTACCACTCGCGCCACCGAGGCAGTCAAAAAAAAAAAATATATCAAAAATGTACCTCAACCAGTGCAGAACCTTTTGTGTATTGAAAACGTGCACAAACCAACTTAACATTTAGTTTTTTTTTATTTTGTTAAAAAGACCGATCTCGCATTAGGAATATATATCCTGTATCGCGGGGGACTTTACAGACATACATGAAACGGAGGATAACACAGTGTTGTCTCATTTAGAAAGCGGCGTGGCGACCACTTAAACCGCTAAGCCAAGCGTGCAATATATAAATAAATAAATATTTCGGAGATCTAACACACAACGCCATCTAGTCCCAAGCTAAGTAGAGCTTGTGTTATGGGTTTTTCTTTATTTTTTTATTAAATAGTGGGCAAACGAGCAGACCGGATGGTAAGCGATTACCGCCGCCCATGGACACCTGCAACACCAAAGGCGTCACAAGTGCGTTGCCGACCTTTGGGGGATGGGGTTGGGGTATGGGCCCCGGTATCCTCACTCACTCGGTGAAACACAGCACAAACGCTATTTCACACCGGTTTTCTGTGAGGCCGTGGTATCACTCCGGTCGAGCCGATCCATTCATGCCGAAGCATAGCTCTCCCACGGTTACTAGCAGTGGGTACTAGACAACTGATATGACTACATATATATTTTTTTTTGTAAATACGTACCTACATATTATACATAGAAAACACCCCGAAACAAATATTTGTAGATCACACAAACAATTGGTCCGACCCACGATTTGAACCCGAGACCTCAAGCTCAGCAGTCGCATTCACTGCGCCACCGAGGCAGTTTATATATATATATATATATATATATATATATATATAAATAGATACATAAATATGTATGTACATAATATAATTTAATACAATTCAAGGGTCAGACCTTTTCGACGTTACCAAAGAAATGGAGACCCCCATGACCACAGTAAGAGATGCATACCAAATAAATGTTTTTAAATAGAGTCTGTCATCTGGATTGGTTTCGTATAATATTCTAGTAGCTTATTTATATAAATAGATACTGCTGATCGTAGTCCTTTTATCCGACTGCGAAAGAAGGAGGGTTATGTTTTTCGAATGTATGTAGGTACGTATATTTCTTTGGCAAGCCCTATAGCCTAAACGGCTGGTCGTATGTTTATGTAAATGGTGTCCATAGATTCGTCACAGTCGTGAAAGTGATACTGGGTACATCAAAATTTAAAAATGTATTTTCAGTTCTTCAATGAATTTAATAAAGATGGCAGATATTGACGCAGTCCGGTTTTTCTTTTTAAATAATTCGTTACTTGTTTGATATTCTGCTTCAAATCCACCCGAATCTATGCAAGTAATTTATGGCATTTAGAAGGAATCCGACTGTAGTAACGTTAAAAGTAATAATAATTATTTGTTATACAAGAATGCAAAGTTGCTTTTCAACCGCGTGCTCAATTTTGATGGTCATCAAGCGAAGGGTTCTAAAATTAGAATCCTGAGCGTTAGTGAGAGAATTAAAAGAGCACGAGGTGAAAAATCTGCACTCGAGTGCAACACGTAACTTTTTATCCTGCTAAGCAGACGTAAAGTTAATTTTCGGCTAGTCATATTTGTTTAGGGTTCCGTAGTTCACGTCTCGGAACCCTTATAGTTTCGTCGTGTCCGTCCTCGACTTATCTTCTAAACGGTTTGTTGTAGAAAGCTGAAACTTTGCATGAATATGTATAGTTACCGCGTCGATAAAGTACTAAAATAAAATCATGAATGAAACATTTTGAGGTATGTACCTCCCCTACACGTAGACTGGGGATTTTTTTTCGCGTCTACCCCCTAAAGGAGGTGTGCCATTAGATAGGCTTTTTAATAACATTGAGAGCCTGCACATATAGGCGCTCATAGCCCAGTTGCACTCGGTGATTAGAAATAATTACCGAGGGTAAGCAATGACGACGCGGTCAGTACCTGGATGGGTGACCGCTGGTGGCATGTTACTATGAGAGTTCCCGGTTGTTATCATAGGACACATAGGACAACAGTAGTAAAGCTTGGGGGCCTTTGGGCGGCTTAAAAACATCCAACGGCAAGATTACGAAGCCACAACGTTGTCTTTCCAGTCCCCAACCCGCACTTGGCCAGCGTGGGGACGTATGGCCTTAATTCACTTCTGAGAGGAGACTTACTTAAGAAAATATGTATAAAAATAAGAAGTGAACATTATTCATAGTAATAAATATCAATTGCGTCTTCTAAATCCATTTGCCATTATAGGCGACTACGGAACCCTATTCTATGCGTGACCTGACACTCACTTGGCCGGTTTTTTTACTTACACTTATATTCCATGACAGGTTACGCATAGTTAAACTTAGAACAACAAATCCGTGGGGGGTATATTGTTCACAAATACATCAGTCGTTAATAGATAAGTTAAAAATAAAACCCTTGGTGGTTTCGAGTGAAAATACTACTACTTTTTAGAAAAGAAGTAAAAATGTCTTGCAACTAGTAATTAGTTTAAGTAGGTACTGCATACGCGAGTAAGCATGTAGTATCAGTCAGAAATTACTGATACGAAACCATATTTAATAAAAAGTAGGACACAAATTGGTGTTATCACTTTCTACGGAATGAATAAAGATAACCATATAGGTAGGTACTGCATATAATCTGCTATCTCTGACAATTATTTCGTAGTACATTGTTTAGGATGTAGAATAGTCTCTAAATAATACTTGCTTTTAACTGGTTTTTTTATTGAATAGGGGGCAAACGAGCAGACGCATCACCTGATGGTAAGCGATTACCGCCGCCCATGGACACCCGCTACACCAAAAGCGTTAAGTGCGTTGCCGACGTTTGGGGGATGGGGAGAGGGAATGGAGGAGGGGTTGGGGTATGGGTCTCCGGTATCCTCACTCACTCGGTGAAACGCAGCACAAGCGCTTTCACACCGGTTTTCTGTGAGGCCGTGGTATCACTCCAGTTGAGCCGGCCCATTCATGCCGAAGCATGGCTCTCCCACGGATAAATGATGGTATGATTAATTATTAAGGATAAATGTATGTTTTATGAGCATTTAAAATTAAACTACATTTTAAGTTACATCAGTTTTATTTATTAAGTTCATACATAATTAATAGAGGTGGTCTAAACAAATTGATCCACTGAGCTAGCATTTCATTGGTGATTTCAAATGACAAACGGTGCTAGTTAATTTGTTATGTACATACACAAGCCAAGGGATTTTATATTGATGCTAACAACTATAACCCTGGTAAAGGTATATTCAAGATATTGAACATAAAAGATTATTTCTTTTCATATTTTGATTTGTTTGACCCTCTGCAAAACCTAACAATCAAAGCTGTTATGTCACAATAATAAAATGTACATGCAGGGAACTCCGATTTTTAAATTTAGTGTAAAATTATACATGACATGATTAAAAGTTGTCAACAAACTACACCGCCAGCGGTCCCCCAAACGTCATCCATCCTCACATACTGAAATAGCTGATTAATATTTACATTTGTGTGAGGTAAACAGTAAACTCTGTAATCAGAAATTCATCATTATGGCATTGTAATAATTTTAAACATCAATTTATATGATAATCATTTACAAACATCATCCCATTGAGATCAAGGCTGTAGAGTCTTTTTAATCTTTCAAGCATCATAGTTTTAAAAATTATATTCTTTATTTTTCTAGGTAGTTATTAGCTATACAGATATATATATAATTATCTAGGATAACATAACGAATATCCATCTTACTCTATATAAACATATTATCCACATACGCCCTTATTACTACAGCAACTAAATGCCACCACACACCCATCAAACTCCGTAAAGCTTTGTTGGCAGAATTTGGTGTCAGTTAAGAAGTTCGACAGGTGAGAGCGATATTTACATGGGATCAGTCAATTATTGACTTCACTGCCTACCACAATAGTGCAGGAGATTCTACAATCCTTTAAACCATGAAAATTCGTCAAAATAACTTATACTTTTTCAGGAGGATCTTCTTGTTTCGATGGGTCAAAGCCTTCTTTAATGTGGCCACCGGTACCTTTGGGATCTAGATCTGTAGCCCAGCTAAAGTGCATGAGTGCTAAATGGGAATTACCTAACATATTGTGGACTTTACCAAGTAAATAATATACTAATGATTCTCTTGGTGCAATGTCCTTCAAATGGTGCAGATCTACTAAAGCATCATCTGGTCTGCCTGCACGTAATAATACTGATGCTCGATGGAAACGACATAACGGGTTATCTGTGTCTAATGCAACTGCTCTCTCTAAGGTAGCAAGAGCTCTGTCCATTTTGCCCAATGCTGCTTGTGCTAATCCTAATTGGCATCTCAAGACTCCAGAGTGTGGATGTATAGTAAGAGCTCTTCGTATGTGCACTTCTGAGGGTTTCCACCGTTCTTGGCGTGCATATACAGTAGCTATCCCAAACCACGCTACATAGTTTCGTGGGTCAATACTAACTGCTGCTCTGAAACTTGCTAGAGCCTTGTCCGTTTCCTCAGCTACTGCATACTCATGACCCAATAAAGCATGTGCATAAGCTGCATCAGGATTTAACTGTACAGCCCGCTTGAAGAATTTCAATGCAGTTTCACGTTCTTTATGGAGTGAAAAGCAATTTCCAGCTGCAAGCCAAGCTATAGGATCTTTTCTGTCCAATTCCACTAATTCTTGGGCCAATGCTGATAGTTGAGCTTCTCTTTGTAAATGCCACAAACATGTACTGTAAATGTCCATTCCATCTGTGCGATTTGGATAATTTTTCCTAATTTCTGCAAACACTTTCGCAGCTGCCTCATATTGTGCCACTTCATAATGTGCTTTGGCTATCATTGTCTGCACCCAAGGTGAAGCAAGTTGCTTTGGTGGAGCATCTTGGAATAACTTTATAGCATTTTTACAGTCTAGGAATGCAAGACTTTTATAAGCCTCTCCCAACTCTCGCATTAAATTTAACAAAGCTATACCATTTGAATTCTTTGGTTGGATTGTGGATGTAACAGTTTCTACACTTTTAGTTCTTTCATTGGTTTCCATGGAATTACTTTTAATATTTTTGGCTGCACGCTGTTTATTTTTTCTTGACGGACTCTTTGGAGCTACAAATTTTCTGCTTGGTGATTTATTGTTTTCTTTAACTGAATAACTACTGTTATTATTACTAAAGAGTCTGGATGAACGTCGCGGTGCTGGACCGAGAGTACATCTTGGAGCTGGACTGAACACTGCATCTTTCAACTGCCCCATTTGTGCTCTTAATGAATTTACTATCTTAGGTATGGCTTTTTGCTCATTGGAGTCAGTAAGTGTCGGAGTATATAAAACAGGAGATTCTTCCATTGGCAACATGCCAAATGAAGGAGAGAATGGAATAGGTGCCATGCCACTGAATACACTATGCATTCTCTTTATAGGAGCTTGTGTTTCAGGAGTGATGCTTGTTGACATTGTCATGGGGGTTCTTGTGGCATTATTTGGTGTGACATTAGAATTAATAGCTGTGTTATTAGGAATGTTACTATTCACAAATGATATATTTTCAGAATTGTTGACTAAATTTACTAATGTTGTTACACCAAATGTAAAGTCAGTGTTATTCATTTGGAAAACTTGGTGGGGATCTATTTTCTCACCCAAATTACATAGTTGTGCAAATGACTTCCACATGAATGGATTCAGTGATAGTGCTCTCTTGTGTGCCTCAGCCGCTTTACTTCTTCTTTCAGTAATTTGATATATTTTGGCAAGCAATTGTAATGCATATGGAGCTTGTTCACCAAATTCAGAAGCAACAATATCTAAATTAGATCCTATGGCTTTCTCTGCATCTTTATAGCTGAAAATTAAAAGTATTATCAGTTGTGTAGACTATTGTTTGATATGTTCATATTTTTTAACCCTATTTTATTACAGTAACAGACATGTAATTGTTAGGATGCATTAAAATGTTAATAGCTGATAATCTTATCACCTGATAAATTATACTTACGATTTTAAATCAATGGAACATTTTGCTAATAGGAACCTGGCTTGTGGCAAGGCTAATGACATGTTTTGCAACAAATGGTGTGCTTCGTTTACTCTTCCAGCTCTGTAATAACATGTTCCTAATAGAAAAGCAGTCTCTTCAGAAGCAACTGAAAGAAATTAAGAATTTATGAGTCTTAGTAATACCCTTTAATGATCATAACGTATTGCAAAGTTACAAATTACGTAAAAAATCAATAATAGCACTGAAAATGCACTGTTAAATATTGTTAGGATTGGCGCATTTATGTGACAAAATAACATTTGCATTATTACCTTCAGCATGTAATCTCTCAGCCAGAAAAATAGCGTTGTCGTAAGCATAATTATTCAGACAATCCCAAACGATAACCTGTGGGAATTTAAATTATGAATAAAACGTCTTCACAAAATAACTTTTGACAGTTCTTGGAAAATATATTTATTACGCACCTGTATTGGCTCCTGAACAATCATTTTTGTAGATTATATGCACTTATGAGAATATAAATACTACAAATATTCACATCGCAGGCCACAATTAATACACAGTCACAAATAAATTAGAGCGTATCTTTATCGACGGACATTTTTGTTAGTTGTCTTGTCTATGGTGGATAGAAAACAAATTGCCAGGTTGTAGTTAAATGCACAGTTTATAAAAATATTTTAAATAAATAATAATTAAACGTAGTTTATGCAAGAGCTTGGATGACTGACAAAGTTTTAAAATATATACTAAAAGTTATATATATATATACATATATATATTGACTTACGGTTTTTCCAGTAATTAGCTAACCAAGATTATATTAAGAATCAAGGTTTTTTAGCGAACGATCATTAACCTTGATTCTATTGTCGTTTTTCTAATATTGAAATACAATATATACTCTATAACACACGATTTTATTTACTTTTCTTTTCCACGTCATATTTTTTTAAATAATCAAGAGTGAAATAGACTTTCTTAAATTGCAACAGTATTGTGACCATAATCCTTAAGCAATTCAACATAAATAATAATAATATTAATAAATAAAAATATCTAGGTTTTTCACAGTCCTTAGGAACACCAGAATCTGACATGAAACAAACGTTGCGGGAACGCTTCTTTAGCCGCCTGAAAAAAGTACTTAAAAGTCTTTTATCAGGCGATAACAAGGTACGAGCCTGCAATAGTTGGGTTATGCCGGTTCTGATGTATTCCTTTTGTGTACTTAGATGGACTCAGATTGAATTAGATGCCATTGATAGGAGAGTCCGTACATTGTTGACTGCTTTCCGAATGCACCACCCACGTTCATCGGTTATAAGATTGTATATCCCGCGAAAGTTAGGGGGTCGTGGATTACTAAATATCAAGACCCTACACAATCGCGAGGTATACAATCTTAGAGAATATTTTCAACAAACTGATGTGGGAGTGCATCGTAGTGTAGTCGCAGTGGATACCGGGCTCACTCCGCTCGCTCTGGCTAAAGAGAATTGGCGCAAGCCTGTAGTACTTAGTACTAATGATCGCAGGGAAGTATGGAAGGGCAAAGTACTCCATGGTCGATTTTATCGGGCCTTAAATGGGCCTGATATAGATTTCAAAGCATCTACGTCCTGGCTACGGTATGGTGATCTCTTCGGAGAAACCGAAGGTTTTGTCTGTGCGATTATGGACGAAGTTATCATGACGAGTAACTATCGGAAATATATCCTGAAGGATGGTACGGTCGACATTTGTCGGGCATGTCACAACCCGAGACCTCATGCTTAGTAGTTGCATACGCTACCACTACCAGTCAAATAAACCCAATTCACTTTTGCACGAAGGTAAACATTCTTGTTTTGTGTGAATTTATTTATCATGTTAGAGTACAAACTAACATCTATTATTTCATACTTTAATTTCTTGCAAAGAACTTCATCATCCACTTATTAGAGTCCACGGCTGGATATAGCCCCATCTAAAGATCTTTAAATATTAATGATATTTGTTAAAGTTTTGTCGTATTTATCCTTTTAATAATTTAATAATGGTATCCTTTAATATTGTTCATTCCTTTGCAGTTGTGATTAGTTTTTCATTAAAGTCAATAGCCTAAATTTTACTAACATATCTAATAAAATTGTAATAACAGTGTTTTCTCAACTTTATCATGGAACTTTGTATTTTTGAAGTGAAACTTCTTTATCGGGGTTGTCAAAAAATTTAGTGTAACAGTTTTTCGTTACGCGTAACATTTATCCGTTACGTTACGTGTAACATTTATCCGTTACGTTACGCGTCAAATTTATAAAATAAAATAAAAAACATTTTCAAACACAAACAGGACCAAATTAATACTACAATGAAATATCACATTACAAACAATATTATTTTATTTAGTCCACAATGTAAATAACTACACACATCACATTCCACAAACTTACTTCATTCACACCACAGATCGCGAAATATTTACTCAGGTCTCACTCCTTAACTTTTATTGCACTTGAAATAAGAATTGTCACGAATATTGCTGGTTTATGTCTTTTGTCGTTATACCTTACGTCGACATATGATATTTATTTTTTTATTTATTTACTCAGGTAGAGAACTAGGTTCGTACTTCTGGGCATTCGCCAGCGTCATGTTATTTTAAAATTAGGTGCTGTTGTTACAAAATATTATCACTTTAAGCAGAAATTGTCTATGGTTTATTTAAAATTAATGTGTGCAGCAACTAAACGCCGATCGTCACGAAGACAATCACGAAATCACGAATTTGCAAGCAGTAAGCAAAGTAAACGATGGGAATGCTACTGAAGTGAAATTATCGTTTTTGCAGTGTTTTGTTATTAATACGTTTGTGTTTGTTTTATAAGGATTTACAATTTGCGTGAACATTTTTGTGTAGGAATCCTACGTGATTATGTGTACAATATGCGCAGAGTGTTGATTACGAATGACATCTGTTAACAAAAGGAAAACAGTAATTTTCAGAAGTTATTAGATCATTTTTCAGGTAATTGTAATATGCACATTTTATTTTTAATATAACATAGAAATTCCTTTCCTTGTGCGTTGAAACAAATAGTTTATTTATTGTGTTCTTATATGTATTACCCTTCACTGAGTAATAATACACCAAACAAGAAAATGTCAAGACGTGTGACCTCCAATGTGTGAGTTCCGCGATATTTCACAACTTATTATTAATGATTAGGTGGATTGCATTGGAAGGTATGGATTTCAATGTTACAGCAATTCTGTTTCACTTACAATGTAGGTGAAATTAAATGCTCATTGAATAACTTAATTGCTGCCTGGAAAGGAAAAGTTAAGAAATTATGGTATGACTTATTCCTACGTCTAAAACATTCCATTTTTTTTCATAAATGATATTGGAGGTCCTTATTAGTAAACACTTTGACACATACCTACTTAATCAATATCAGTTTGAAAAACAAATTCAAATTATATCTAGAATGATGTTGTTTATTGTTTTAGTAAACTTCATTTGAATTTGGAACATTTAATTTATGGTTTCAAGTTTTTTTTGTATTTGATCTATGGTTTACACATAAATTATCATTTACAACCAAAGTCTTTTGACTTGGATTTTTGTAAATTCATCCTTTAGTAGCCATAAACCTAATTTTCCATCTGGTTACTGGGTGATATTATTTGTCCTAAATATACATACTCGTTGACATATTCAAGCTTTTTACCTTCCAGTTTAATATCCATTTCTATGGAGTTGCTCATTTCTTGTAGTATCTTTGTATCACTTTCTAGGATAATACACTTAGTAATAATAGCACAGTCATATGTTCTATTATTGTGTAATTTATATCAAGTAAATTGATGTTTTAGGTATACAAGTATGTTTATCATTAGTTTTGTTGCTATAGCACGGGCTCTGCCTAAATTGAAATCAGATTGAGAATTAAAATCTGTATAATAAATATTACTTATTATGTTTAAAGTTACATAGAAATATAATTAAGCATTAATTTAATATTTCTTTGCTTACTACCAAAGTTATTCTTTCTCATCATCATCATGGGGTGCCATCTTCAAAATGAAGTTTGAAGGTCAGCAGATTGTATCCCTCACGATCATGAGTGACCTCTTTTAATTGGTGATATTTTTCTAGTCCAGTCTAAGTCCATACTTTCTGTAAGACATTTATCAGTACCACATAGTTACTTATTTTTAATTTTTTGTATTCAATTGTTCTATTTCTAATTGGTACTAAAAAAACCATTGCAAATATGTTAACGAGAAATGCTATATTTCTCTATGATAATGTTTATAAAAGTAAAAGAAAGTTTTACTTTTCATGACATATTTTAGTGTTGTTTTAAAAGAAACTCAAAAAAATCTACATAAACACTTGTTCAAATAATATTAATGCTAAAACTGAATACAAGGCAAAAGAGAAGCAAAAGTAATCTTATGCTATCTCTTTCTAACTTATTATAAAAACAAAGACAGCAGACTGATTTCAGTAAAACCTAATCAGCCATTTTGTCACAATAAAAGATAAAAGTTAATTTAGTCACAATTGCCATTGAGTTAAGTGTTGTGTATTTTAATTAATGTTCCAAGAATGTATTTTTCTTATTTATACACTGGTATGTATTTTTTTTGAGTCTACACATAGCGGTTATTACAAAACTCACCCATTATTATCTATATATGAAAATGTTAGGTTGGTTTTTGAATACAATCTATTTCAAATATTACTTTATGTATATTTCTCTCAATTTATTCCTCAATGCAATTATGATGTGCCACAGCAAAGCGTGGCAGGGTACTGTTATTTTGTTTTAAAGTAATACAGTGAAATATAAAACCCTCTCTTCTATGAATTTTGTTAATATTATTGACTGCACATTTGGCCTAGTGGTTAAGCGGTCGCCACGCCGTGGTGAAGTAGGTTCACCAAGTGTAGTGGGTTCAAATCCCGCATGGAATGACAGTTTGTGTGATCCACAAGTTGTTGTTCTAAGTCAGGGTGTTGTTTGTGTCCGTTTCATGTATGTTTGTAAAGTCCCCCGCTACACAGGAATTATTTCTAGTGCGGGAATTGTCTTTTATAAAAAAGAAAAAAAAAAAAAAAGAAAGAAAAGATTATTTTCTTAAAGCCATATAATTTATATATTTCTGATGACTTACTTAAAGCTTATTATTTACTTTTTTCATTTGTGTGTATGTACACACAAGTCAAAAGTATATATTACTAAGTATATATTAGTGTACATTACTTAGTAGGATAAAATGATAAAAATGACCTAATTGTTGTTGTTTATGAAGTTAAGTTAATTGTATTATAAACTTTTTGTTCAGTGTATACAAATGCTAGCAGTGAAGTGGTTCTTTAATCAGATATTGGAACGAAGTTCCTGGAAAGTTGTAATGACACTTTTTGCTATAGTAAGCTATTGTAAGCCATGCGGCGTGCGCATGTTTCTCTGTCTCTCTCTCTCTCTTATAGGAAGCAAGTCAGATATTTTCGTTTCGTCTTTCTATTTCGAACTTCGTTCCATCCGGGTGTCCCTTGACACATCAAGTTTTTGTTTTCACTAATTATAATATTGTTGCCTAAACATAGCTTTATAATATTAGCTTTGTGCCAGTGACAGTCCCGTCAAAATCAGTCCAGACCCCCTCAAGCCAAGTTGCAAGCGTTTTTCTTTCTGCAATCTTTAATGCCTAAATTCTTGTGTATCATTGGCTAATCTTAGATAAAATATCATCATTCATTATATGAAAACCTGTTAATTTGAAATTACAAACAGTCACTTGTTTTTTTTTTTATTTGTGTAGATTTTGTGAGTTTTTGGCATTAAGGTCAAGCTAGATTTGTCTTAATTGTGCGAGTGACACCGAATATATCCAAATTATACATATCAAAATCTGCAATTTGTAAATTTTTGGCATAAATTTTGACACAGACAGGTTTTTTCTCAATGATTTTTTGCAATAGACAATTGCCAATTATATAGTTGTTATTATAGTCATAGAAATGGTTCTTTAATAGACTATAGGCCCGTGTCGAAAATTGATGGGTCATGTGAAGCCTTTTTGCAATATAGCTGGCTGGCTTCTGTCCAGGAGACCTTTTTGCAAAGTGCGCTACAAAGTTTTTTATTTCCTGGCAATTCTTTAAAAGGTGAATTTGGTTATTGTATTTTGTATGGCATTGGTTACATACAATTTAAATACCTCTTCTTGTACATTATTCCGCAAAGGCGTACAAAAATTATGTGACAAGGGAGAAAATCGAGAGTTGCTACCCCCTCCCCTTCACCTGTTTTACGCCCCTGTATCTTTCTTCTTCTGGTGGTTCACATGATCCATCAATTTTGGACATGGCCCGTAGTTTATAAGTTAAATAAGCCTTTATATGTTAAAAACAAAAATTTAGGTAAATGTTATTGTATCGGTATGTAGGTGATAACACAATTTAATTGACTCATTGTATGATATCTTATCTTTATAGTCATGAAGATATTTACCTATATACAAGTTATATACTCTAAATGTATGTTCCTATACTACACTAGAATACTTTAAAAGAAAGTCGTTCTACCTTTCTGTTTGCTCACGCGTGACCATAATTGATGAGTTGTAGATTGCAGTTCTAAAATTGATATGCTTGCTATCTGTATATAATGCATAATATTCGTCGGAAGTATTAAATTACGGAAAAGAATATCGTATACTCGTATCGTATACGCGGTAGAAGTAGGTATACCAGCTAAATCTCTCTATAACCTTCTGAAAGACCTTGGCCTGTCGAGATCTGCAGTAAGTTCTATTTTAGAACGAGTATCCAAGGCTGCACTAACAGGTTCCTACCAAATTTGGCTAGGTAGGGCGGGAAACTCGAGCAGTGAAAGTGAGCGTTAATGCGCATCTCAAAGGGGGCCTCCTTAAACCTACGCCTAGGTCCTAAGTCCTGGAAACTGCTTTGAGTTTCTCCCTCTGCCACAAGATGGACCCGGCACCCGCACGGTGAATCCATGGAGTGCTAAGAAGTTTGTCTTTATACAACTCTCGGAAGTATTTTATATATATATATATATATATATATAATAAAAAATTGTCGCCCGAGCATGTGTCTTCTTTATAAGACCCAGGTTTACAGTATTTTCTTGACGCTCACGACCAATTGCAACGACGAGCAGTCCGAATAATCGATAGTCCCGAAGCCACCGAGTCCCCTGTAGTACAAAGAGATTTTGCCTCTATGGCTGTCTTCTATCGCCTTTATCATGGAGAGTGTTCCTCTACACGAAAATATGTGCTGGCCTTGCAAGTCACCGTTTTAAGAGTTTGAGACATCAGACATACGCTATAGAACTAAACGGTTCGACACTTTCTTCTGTACCTCCCTCACAATATGATCCCGGATCCTTTAAGCTTTATTGTTCCTTTTTGTATTTATTAAAATACTGATACAATAGGCTTGGAATAAACTAATAATAATAATGCGTTTATCAGATGGTTTGTTGTAGAGTGTTTCCTATTTCTAGTACCTTCTTAATACTTTTCCATTAGGGCAAACTAATATTACTTTTTCTGCGGCTCGGGATCCGTAGAGTAGGAGTTATAATATGAGAGTTACGTCTCGTAATCTTCTTATACATATGATAAGAAGTTTAATGCCAATACCTATCTAGTATTCTGTTATTTACTTACATCTGAAAAATATGTAGCACTTTTGAAATCTCTTTCTACGTCTTGAATTTAAGGTAACATTTAAAACTAGGATATCAAATAGACTCGACTGGAATATAGATATTAGAGAATATCATAGCTTAAAAAGTCTACCTACGTCATGAAATACTAGAAATTGACGTCCTTCCACGAGTGACAAAATACCTTAACTCTCTCATGAAATTCGTATTGATATTATTACAGCTCGATATTGTCACAGAGGAATAAATTCTTATACTTACTTATTGCTGGTGTACAGAATTTATTTGGTTTTTTGTACTTATTCTTGTCGGCAGACTTACTTGCTTGGGATTGTGAGAATGAATCATGAAAGTATGACAAACTATTTATATTTCTTTATTTGATACACAATACTTTAAGGTTAAATCGTTTTTAGTCAATAAAAATAAATACATATGAATCAGAATTTTAAAGATTCATTAAATATAGGGAAATAAGCTAGACATCACTATGTAGTATGTACTCAATTAATATTCGTATAGCCATTTTTTGTTGTGTTCTGGAAGATCCTATCGGATCGCCGACTACTAGGGGGGGGGGGGGGAGATTAGGGGCAGAAATTGGGAGAGTGTAGGAGGACCCAGATTGTGTGGTTCCATCAGATATGCGCCGCATTTAACGAGGTTACAGAACCCTCGGTACAGCTCGAAGCCACAGGTTTCTTCCCGCAGATTTAGTATAGCCTAATAACGGTGATGACTCAGTGTTATGAATGTTACGTTAGGTTGATAGGAACATCCGCTACCATTAAACCGTTCATAAAATCAAATATTCTTGATCTAAGCTAAATAAAATAATTATTCCAAGTATTAACAAGTTATAGCAAAAAACGTATTAAATCAGTTCTAAATAAAGGTCACTGAGTCATTGTAATACAGTCTCTCTTACATAAATAGATTTTAGAAACGAGATATACGGATATTTTTAAGGTAATTCGCCTTTAGAGGTTCTGCAGGCAAATTATTGGGAATATTTTTTAATAGTTAGGCAGTGTGAAGTTGAAAAACTTGACTTCTATCGAATCGATTATTCTGTATTCCACACTGTAGATAAATTGTTGAAAGGCTCTTACTTCGTCTTGAAAAAAATAAACAGACTTAAACGGATAAAAAATTATAACAAGAAAACTCAAAATAGTAATTCACAATCAGGTGACCAGCCTGCCACTGTCATACTTACTATAAAAACAAATGTAACTTCATGTAGTACACATAACACCCTTGTTGAAAGCTGAATGAGGGGATCGATTCAACTAGAGATAAAACGGATATCCCTCGGTATACAGTGTCAGGCATATCCGGCTTAAAATTTACCGTCTAGTTGGATATTCGATATATAATGAATGTTAAACTAATTTTTTTTTCACATTAAGTATACTAGCAAAGTAATCTTAATGTGGATCATCACAAGTCACGGAAATGTCGTCATAGGTTTATGAGTTGAGGGCCACGATTGCGGTCAAGTACTGTTGAAGTAAAAATGAATTCACATAATTACTTTATTATCTAGATCGTGAGAATAATTACTTATTGTTTTTATTTTCTACGTCGTTGCGTCGTAGTTGTAGAATCCATACTAATTTTAAAAATTCGAAACTAACACGGTCTGTCTGTCTATTGTGCTTTCAATGAAATTTGACATTATGAAACTTTAGTTCGATTCTTTACCGCGATGCCGAATCTAAATATAATTAACCTCGGAATCAACAACAACAGAGGCACGTATTTTAAAAGGCGTCCCACTGTGAATCTACTTTTGTCTGCTAATTTTGTAAAGCAACAAGTCTAACCAAGCTTTGAGGGTTTCGACCTGAATAGTTTGACTACTATGACGCGATGAGCGCATGTTTATTCCTTTCGTTACACAAACATAAAAGTCCTTCAGTCGTCCTTTCCACACGGGACAGTGTTCCCCTCAGTTTGCTTTACTTATTTATTACAGAGTAAACATTATCGTACTAGCCTTCTTGTGTATAAATTCTTTGCTCAATCATTTTAGGTACGCCTGTTATAAGCGAAGTGAACACTGTATGTTATATTTAGAATCGCATCGCCCAACTTATAACTTTCTCTTATATCTTTATTTATAAAGCTACGGTTTATTTGCCAAGAGAATTTTAATAACTAAGTGAAATATTTTTTTCTACATAAGTACCCACGATTTTAAACCTATAGCCGGAATTTTCATACACTCATAAATAAACGAAATTGGCACTTTTCTTAAGATTTCCTTATAGGTACGTAGATATTTATAGTAAGATAGTCACAGATTAAGGTACTACTAAAGAAGACGTGACGTAGACACGTGTTCTCATGTCTACAGAGCCATAATAAAATAATTGTATTGAGAGCACAAATTACTGGCCATTATAGAACAAGTGAGATCATTCGGGTATCTATGTATAATGTAGACATGTCTTAAAATAAAGTCAAAGGCAATACGTATCTTTAGAACACTTGACATTAGTTAGAGCACTTGATTGTTAAAAGAGAATTGATGTTTATGTCTCTGCGTCATCGCATCACGGACAAAGGAGTTTATATTAGTGCCTATTGTAGTTATTTGTTTGGATTTTTTATGATGTGTATGTTATTACGATGTTTTATGTGAATACAAATGTATTTCAAAGGCCTCTCATTAGAAAATAGGTTTAGGTTAGGTACTACTACACGCTAAAAAGACTTCGCATATTTTAAATTAAAACCTCAAAATTCATTATCAAGAAATATATGTTGATCATGCAGAAGATCGCACGCTTCAATAATCTTCTTATCTTCTTCTTCTTATATATAAAATTCTCGTGTCACGGGGTGCGTAATCGAACTCCTCCGAAACGGCTCGACCGATTTTGATGAATTTTTTTGTGATTATCCGGTATCTATGAGAATCGGTTGTAATCTATTTTTCATCCCCCTAAATGTTAGGGGTAGGTCCACCCCTAAATTTTTTTTTTTATTTTTTGACAAAATTTTTAATTTCTATTTTTTTATGATGCAGCATTAGAAAATACATACAACCCTAGATTTTCAACCCTCTACGATCAACCCCTATTTTTCCATCGCGATTTTTATTGACCCCCCTCTACAACATATATTCCCTTTTATGGCAAAGCAACGTTTGTCCGGTCAGCTAGTAATAATATACATATTTCGGACTTCGTCCATATTTGGCCATGGCGTCATTTGATACATATCTATTTTGTTGTTAACATATCTGATATCCTCAGCTTTTTTTTGAGACATTTGTCGCAAAACTATATAGCTTCAAATTAAGCAGTATGAGCTTGTACTATATTACTTAACTGTGACCTTCTTCTATGTCCTTCCTTAGCTTTTCAACAATCAACTCTCACCTTAATTTAAAGGGTAATTTTATAGAAATGAAACAACTAACTGCTTAAATTCCAGACATGTTACCCCCAGATACCTTAGTGTACCCAAGGTGCCCTAGATGTATAAAGAAATATTTCGTTACAACCTTGAAAAAATCGAAACTGAAAATAACGATATTCCGATTTAAAAACCAAAAGGCCTTTTTGTAAAACGAAATTTCAAATCTATTCAACTCCGTAATTCAATTAACTAATTGACACAACATTATTTGTACAAGTCAGTTGAAGATTATAGCAGCCGAAAGAGCTTGACAAATGATTCTGGCGAAGTTTTATATCTAATAAAACTTTTAGTAGCAGTTATTTGGTAACACCAGCAAATTAGAAAATTAGAGATAATCCGATGGATTTAAATGTACTTTACAGAAATATTATTATCCGTTGGGTATGGACATGTGAAGAAAATGCTCTAAAGACCATGTAGATCGCAATAAGTCGCTTTAAATATTGAAAGAGGTTTGAAAAAATCCAAAATGCCAGGACCAACAACAACAAGAAAATTGAGGAGACCCGACCTGCATAACGGGACTGTAATCCCTTAATGTTGAAAATTGATTTGAAGTCATTATGTTTATGATCGGCATCGTAACCTTTAGTTAGCTTATGATAAATCACGATTTGCCGTTCCGAACTACTTTGTTTCTTAATCTTAATATCTGCACTTTCAAACTGATTCATTACAGAATGCCTCGGTATCAACGAAAATATAAATTTCTGTATATTTGTTTTATCTTTAACAAGCGGTCGCCTAGTGGTCGAAATTCAACTATAATTAATTCATAAAACGTTATTTAGGTAACTGTAAAGTTGATAAAAATAATTATTCATTGTTTCGACAAAATTTAGACTATGCTAAGGTTTATTTGTTCCAAACTTGTAAATAATGCATGGCACTAGCATTCGTCATGACCTTGGGCACTGTCATATTTTATGTAGCTACTGTAAAACTTGTTCCTGAAATATAAAGTAGGGATCGTAGTTCACCTTAATTAGCACGGAAGTGAACTGTGACCGTTGTAACCAAAAGCTTTACGAATATATATCACTCTTCCGTTTTGCTAGAATTCTTTTACTAAAAATACTTTTATTCACATCGGTATGTACGTAGGGGTAGACAGATATTATTATGTTTCGTAATCAAAAACACTATATTATTACCTACACTTGAACGCCGCTGAATAAGTACCAAGCCCAAAAAATAATAATTAATTCTTATAAGTTTCTCATTTTAACGACACTTCGAATTTCCCTAGAAAATTGAGGTTTAGATGTTGTTTTTATTAAAATAAACAGTGGTTTGTATACTTGAGACTCTTATTTATTCATTATAGGTTAAAAGTCTGAATATTGTATTATTAACCATGCTCTTATGATATACCTAGTCCTACATCTAACATAAATCTTAACAGGAAAATCTTTGAAATTCTCGGATTTTCTCTGCTATAATATATACTTATAAATATAATATTATACATATAAAACTTCCTATTAAATCACTCGGTCTATCGGTGAGAACCACATTAAAATCCGCTGCGTAATTTAAAAGGTATAAGTGTACAAAAATATAAAGCCACTTCATTTTATACTATGTCAAAATATGTGCCAACTTTGTTTAAGACGGTCATTAAGCTACAACTACCGTCATTATAGAAAAAAGGGAAAGCTGGCTATTTTTCAATGTGTCTATGAGAGGGTTTATTCTTAAAAAACTTTTAAAGTGCATGAACCAAGAATCAAAGAGCTTATTTAACATCTCAGTTATATGTACACTCCATAATCTAACCATCTGTAAAAGGCTACCTTACGGTTTAAAGATCATTATTTCTCAATAAGACAAGGCCACCTTTGGTAGTGTAATCAACGCGAATTAAGTACCAACTTCAGCTTAATGGTCTGAATCTAAAGTTGATTAATTGTATGCTACTAATCTAGTAAATAGAAAATGTTTAGTTAAATACCTACACATAGGAAGTGCCCAAAACACACACCAGTTGCGATACTCATTGACTACAGAATCATCACCAGGTGCCTACTCGTTCAAAACTCTTAAATAGACATCGAATAGGCTATTGTCATACCGACGCCGAAGCGACGGTAGTGTTATCTTTCAATTAATATCGCTTGTTTACCAAAGACGCTTTTAATATAATCGATTCCTTGAAACGAACCTTATTGATCAACTATAAAGGACAGGTAATATAAGAACCGCTGTATAGTAACCCATTTTGTTTCTTTGATCAGCAACCTTGGTCGTTGATGAGGGCAGAAAAAAAAAGTAGTATTTATTACCTTACATAGCTTTTTCTTTGTTCTTGTTACATAAAATCTTGTTTCTCCCTCGAGGCGTCAAAGAAAATGGAGAAATGCATCATACTGTATGAAAATTGGCACTGTTCGACCTTAATTTTATTATACTTTATGGCGCACATAGTGGGCAATGCTGACCTATGTTTTGATTAATAGAACGCTCGTGTACAATTTTATTGTGTTCTGTTCTACATTGTTCTATAGAGAGGCCTTGTTAACGACATGATGAACAGAGCGGATTGTTGTGTATTTAAACAATCTTTCTGTACAATAGATACCTAACAAGTTATTGTCTAGGATTGCTGACGACTTTAAAATTAATGTTCGTTTAAAAATACATGGTATGTATGATGTTTATCAGTGTATTTAAAAAGGACGTATTCTTTATTAATATATATAACTCTGAAGGATGGCAACATTCAACAAAAGAACTATAAAAATTGAAGTAAAAAATTATTTTTAATAAAAACTTTAAGTAAACGAAATAATAGAATATGTATTCTATATAGAAAACATTGACGTCACTATACTTGCCCGCGTAACATGATACACTTGGTAAATTGGTAGCGCCTTTGTTTTGGTCTTACATTTCCACTTAGTATTACAATATTTCTAGCCTTGAAAATATAATAAAATGAAATTTTCTTTTAGAATGACTACGGCAGAGACGATCAACGTGACGGCACAGCCGATGCAGGAAGTGCCCCACGATACGACCATGTTCCTCCAGACGACGGCCGCTCAAGGCATCGCGGGGATATTCGTGTGGGCAGCACTTTTCATTACTTGCCAACAGGTAATTAATTGATATATTTCAACATTCGCTATATTTGATAATCATTCATACATACAATACATTTATTTATAATAATGTATTGTATCATAAAGGAGATGAACGAGAAATTAACAACTTGTCATTGTTTACATACTTTTATATCACAAGCTTGTTGAATGTATGTTTATCTATCAGACAATAGATATAAAATTATTTGTCTTGACTTAGTATACTCGTAACTTAGTGTTGAGGCAAAAAAATATGTTGAATTTTGTTGTAAGAGAATGTAATTGCAGAAGTTGTATATAAACTGTTTTATTGCAAAAACGCAAAGAATAGAGAAACGTGCCGCAAGAATCGAATGTTATGATTATCTACTATCATTGCATCAACATTACAACAGACGGAATAAGTTTTAATACTTAAAATCACGTTGTCTGTTCTATAGACTATTTGGAGCATGAAAGCGATAACTATAAACAATCAATACGGTTATAGTTTAAAAACCTTTTTGATTTTTGAAAAGATTGTTTACTTGTTTTATTTAAAACCAAAGGTGTTTAAATATGTTTTAAAACCATTTAAATCTATAATATTCATTGATTGTCTTCTTGCCATTTCCTAAATCTGTATGGTGTCATGATGTTTCTTTTTTTAAATTAATTTATATTTCTTAAATAGAATTATAGTACGAGTATTCTACCACATTCACGCAATGCCCTCTAGTCCCAAACTAAGCAAAACTTTTACTACATAGTCCATTCGCTTAGATACGGTCGCTTTTTGTCAAAGACAAATCAAAGGCGCCGCCTGCGTGGTACACCCACAAGTAAGTATGATTTAACAGTTTAATTACGCCGAAGCAGTGTAATGAAAGGTGTTGTTGATTCTTCTAACATGTAAAGTGAAAATCTTTCAATAAAGGTTAGGAAGATAAATTTTTATTTTTCAAGTAATTTGTCTTTACTACCTAGGCTAGAACCTAACTTTTATGAATTAATATATTCGTATTTCCACCACAATTGCGTGCGGGTGTACCGACACTATCTAACTAAATGAACGGACTTTACCTACCTACTACACAAATAACTTGTAAAATATGGTGATTTTAATATGTTCTTCGCTTAAACGCACAAAGATACTGTATTAGGTAAACATATAAACAATTGCAAAAATATGTACTAAATAAATGAATTTAACTTTTTCATGAACCAATATTACTCACATCTCATGTGTAAAACAAACGTCACCACGTGGTTCTCTAAGTAATTACATTTCTGTGTGAATAACTTACTACGTAGCAATTAAGGCGGAGTGTGACACAATGACGTCAGAACGCTTTATCATTCTATGAACAAGCAATGACTACGTCAAGATGTAACACACCTGCGGCCTAGACGTTTCGACATTCATAATTTATTGCAAAGCCAACAGTTTTCCTTAATACATAGACTTTCTTGCCTTGAGATCAAAATATACCAACCTTTATTACGTTTGAGACGTCGATTATTTAGGCCAGTCTGCCCACTTTTTTCATAGGTAATAAGTGTGTTAACGTATTTTCGTCTTCACAAATGAAAATGACGTAATTAATAAGATAAAAAAGTAAGCTATTGCACATGACGTGTTGGGAGGGACCGTAAAATAGTATTTTCAACCAAATCTAAAATTATTTGAGTACTCAATTCAAAAACACGTTATAATACAGTTAAACATCTACATCCAACGAACGGCGTCAAAAATCTAGTTCTCACTCTCACTCACCCTCACTTTTGTTTTAGTGGTATCTTATAATCATCAATGAATAACTCTCCTCCTCTGTCTGCATAGTTAGTTACTTATCTTACAGAAAACCTAAAATAATTTGAAAAAAGTGAACTCTTTCATAAACCACCCATAAACACAGTTATTTTCTTAATTATTCTAAACCGTATACAACATGTAGGTTAGGTATATACAAAAAACCGGGTTTCCATCTCATTCCAATAGCAATTATACAAGCATGTGACGTCATAGCAAGCAGTAAATATTCAGCACACAGTTTTCGTTGTATCGTGATAGTTGTGTATCTGTCTGTAATCCTATTATAATATTAAAAATGCGAAACTTTCTTTGTGTGTATGGGATGTAAGTTAATCTTTTACGGATGTAGTTCAGCATAGGAATACATTATATATATAACAAGCTACTTTTATCCTGAAAAGTGTAGTATTCCCGTGGGATGAATAAGCAAACAACCGCTGCCGCTGCTAATCTTTTAATAAGAATGACAGTGACTGTCATTCATAGACTATATAAATCAGTACAGAAGTGACGTCATAAAACTGTACTGTACCTTATTTACTTCACCTTCATTGAATAACAAATTATTGTACCTAATAACATAGTTCTATAAATAAATGTATCCAAATAATTATACAGGTCCTATAATTAACATTAATGTGACTTTTATGTAAATAAATGTAGAAAGTCTACTAAGTATAATGTTTTTTTTAGATCTTTAATAGATACATTATGCGGTTTTGAATAGTAATTAAATGCCCCATATGAGTAGCCTCTATTTCAAATGTTACTTTAATGGAGCAGTAGGTACAATAGCAAAGTCATTGATTTTAACGTATTTAATTTCCTACATTACTGTCAAAGTGAACTTTTTTATGAATAAAGTAAATATCGTGTTTGTAAATAGATTTAACTCTCTGCATGTAGGCCAAGAATTTCTAATCAGATTTCCCTCATAATCGTTAGTAAGAATGAGAGTCAATGAACTCTTCAGAAGACAACGTTTATATAGTATTGCAGTTATAATCTGATTGGCAGACTAATTGAGTAACTGATTATCAGGTAAAAATGCTTGAACTAGCAGCCGACCCCAAATGATCTTTGGTGTAATAAAGGCTTGGAAAAATAATCTAGTACTGAGTAATTCATAGAAGGTTAGGTAACTATATGGTTGGCATAATTCCCTTTTCTCTTTCGTCTCTGGCACCAAAGACATTTTGTCATCTTTGATATGAAAAGATTACCTTTTAATTTTACAAAATTGATTTTGGATTGGAAACAAACGCTATGCGTCTGTGAATTTCATCACGTTCACCTTAAACAACGTAACAGTGTAAAGTTATTACGTTTGAGGAAATATTACGTTCTGCTTACTTTTTTTTCACGTTTTGACTGAACATTATCGTCGGTACTACTAGGTCGTGCTTGTTCGAGGCTCGGTTGAACCAAATTATTTTATGCATATTGTTGCCATTCTTTACACTTTTATTAAAATTAGGAATTTAGAACCGTAAGTAAAGGTGTAGAATGGTGTTTTTAGATCAAATTAAAAAGTCAACTCAAAACAATTCACTTTGAGAATGAATAGACATCCCGGGCGACATACCTGGCGCCTGGGCGCAGAGTACTGTACTGTACTGTCTGTCTGTCTGCATTGAAAGAAAGAAACACATTAGTAAATGTATTTCCTTTCTTCATTACAATTAGAACTCCCGCCGGGACGCAAACTGTCTAATAATTCTAAAGGGATAGGCGAGGCTTCGATAGTTGTGGATGAATTCTATAGCTTTACATAGGACTAATGTCCACCACTGTAAGTCCTGTACCCCAGGATCAACAGCAGTGACCCACGAACACACCGAGTTGTGACACGCAGGATGTCCGAGGAATAATTAAACTGTCTTGGAACCCACAACGAACGGGTCCTAAGTGACCTATATTTGATTACATTATAGTATGTATAGCAGAATCGTCTTAACGCACGGAAATTCACCACATTTGACACAAGATCCCCATATACTACCCCAGATGTCATTTGTAAGCTATTTAGAGCATCACATTCTGGAATCAAAATCACTTTTACTTATTCCAGCAACCTTTGATAATGCCATAATGCGAAACCGGTCAGGTGTAAACATAATTAAAATAGTGGAATAAGTACAAGTGATTTAGGTTCTATGTATTGCAACAAGTTATCAAGTGCCGACAATCGAGAGTATAAATTATATTCAGCAACAGATTACGTGAACTTACTACTTACGTTACTTGAACCGTGGGAGAGCTATGCTTCGGCATGAATGGGTCGGCTCGACCGGAGTGATACCACGGCCTCACAGAAAACCGGTGTGAAATAGCGTTTGCGCTGTGTTTCACCGAGTGAGTGAGGATACCGGAGGCCCATACACCAACCCCTCCCCCATCCCCTTTCCCATCCCCCAAAGGTCGGCAACGCACTTGTGACGCCTTTGGTGTTGCGGGTGTCCATGGGCGGCGGTAATCGCTTACCATCAGGTGATACGTCTGCTCGTTTGCCCACTATTCAATAATAAAAAAAAAAGTTAATTGTACCAAGGACTACAGAGTCAGCTTTGACACAATGGTGATGCGACTAATTGAAATAAGTGTCGTTAGCTTTTAAAGTTTCCGTGGCCTGTAAAAAGTGATAGTTGATGTAATTGTAGTGACCTCCCGAAAGTTTTGGTTTCGATTTCGGTTTTGGCCGAAACCAAAACCAGTTGAAAAAACCAGTTTCTGTGGACCTTCGTTGGATTTACCTTCTCTCCAAAATTCACCATCGCTTATAGAAATGCTGCTACTTTTGTCTTCGAAAGTGAAATAAGATTAACAGTAAAGTTACTTGTTCCTGCCTTCTACCATACGTGTAGTGATGATTTAAAGTAAATAACGTTGTCTTATTTCACATCAAGAAACATTTTGTTTTCTCAGGACGGTATCCAGTAAATTGACGAAAATTGGTGCGTAATTCGAATAAGATAACTGCTAATGCCCAAGGCAAAGTCCAATTAATTGTGTTCGCTCTTGTTATTAATGCAGATTTCATCGCCTTATATAATCTTTCCACTTTTGAGTTAGATTGTATTCGATATATTGCCCGTAAATTTTCTTAACGGATTTCTTCTTAACGTTTGAGACGATTCTTCATTAAATTTGATTTTGTAATATTTTCATATTTATGGTCCATTAAAGCATTAAGAAAATACTGGCGCATAGACCCCGATTAGTCAAATTCCAAGAATTATAATTTTGTATGAAAGCTTGGATCCTCATGCATGCAGCCTGGATGCAGAAGCATCTCAATAAACCACCATAGTGGTCAGTATGCTGCATTGTTGCATGGTATGCATTCGCAATGAGTATGATGATCAGCTACTCTTGAATTCGACTCATCCTTACCATCAGGTACAGTAAAGTCACTTGGCAGGCTCATATATATAAAAAAAGTTGATTGGTCAGGTCGTCTCTATTATCGTAATGCGAATAGAAAAGCTAACACAAGTCTTATAGTATCTAGTAGTACCTACTAAGGCTTTCAAATGAAGTTTCCATTTAGGGCACTAGATATCCAAATTAACCATTCGTTTGACAACAGTCCGAAAAGTTATAAATTTGAAAAATATTTTTTTACTCATGTATTTTCATTGATAAGATAAAAAATACTGCGATTGTAGAAAGTTTTATCGGTCGGTGTGATTATTAATTGTATTATATTGTAATATAACTGTCATGCTATCGAATAATACAAATGCATTATAATATGTATAGATAAGGATCTATTAGATATATTTAATGTTAAGAATTTATTTAAAATTAACTTTAATGAAAAAGTTTTATCTCTGCACTTCTTCCTCGACTATGGTTAAGAAAAAAATAATAATATGATGTGTTAAGAAGAAGAATTAAATAATATGATCAAGTAAAATATACATATATGAAATGGAGTTTTCATCGGCCTCTGATCACAAACCAATTTAATCTTAACATGAAACTTTCGCAACTGTTGATAACGATGATTTTCAAAGCGATATGAGAATAGAATTGGTTTGTTGTAAAAGGAAACCTTTTTCGTTGTAGTTTCTTTAAAAAAAAAACAATTGTCTTGTTTACTGTAAAACAAATATGTAGGTAAATCAAATGAAAGGTATAATCAAAATACGGCTTCTGCGAGTGTACTTTAATGGTTGTTTACGAAACATTCTGCCCCTGTCAGTTAGGTACGATGACGCACCTCATTATGACCTGTTGAAGAAGGAATATTCAAAGGACAGATTGAGGTAATGGAAACAACTTGTAAACAAACATAACCCGCATGCGTTTATAGTGAAAATCGATAGCAAATACTGTTAGACTTGACTTAACTAATAGTATTAAAAAGTGACGGTAATAGTAAAAACATTTAAGTTTACTAGGACAGAGGTAAACATATTTACAATTTCTATAGTAATATGACCTGAAAAGGGCTTCAGCATGCAAAGTTTTTTTTCGTAGTCAATCAATGCAGACACATATATGTATGCATTCAAACGTAAGTATAAAATATAGTAAGGCTTTATGTAATTTCGATACTGGCTTTCGACAGCAGAATATATCATAAACATGTTTCAAGACATTTAATTTTATCACTAAAGGTTTTTAGTATAAAAACTTGGAAAACTAGAAAATAACAATCTTTGTAACTTTAACTTTTTTTTTTATTTCCTACATTTAAGAAAAATTCCAAGTTATGCCAAGATGATGCCAAGACGGGGAACAATAATACCCTCTGGCTCTCGCCTAAAGGTACTTTGAAGGATAACACTAATAACGAGGTTATTCGACAAAGTAAAAATTACTGTCATAGTTCACATAGTGTGCCACATAAGACGGCCTTGGTTTAGAAAGGTGTGTACAGAAAACGTCATATCTAAAACCGCAACTATCTCAGGCCACCTTTTGATGTCGTTACATTATTTTAAAAGAAACATTCAGCGCAGAAGGAAAAGAAGAAGTGCTTAGGGATATTTCTTGCCAAGGTACATTAAAACAAGAGAGTTTATTCATTTCGATTCTTAAACACTCGGATCGTAGCTTTCGTGACATTCAAATTTGTGTAGAAGGCACAAACATGCCCCGAGTCTTTGTGTGAAATACCACTGAGTTGGCATATCTGATGTTAGATAGTAAACTTGTTACATTGCTTCTTAATACTGATTAATATCTTCTTTAAAGCCACCACAGACTTTTTAATCGGCCGATACCGAATCTTTATAATGTGCTTACTTCCATACATCTTCATACTGAATAAGAAACCAACCAAACTTAACTGCCTCGGTAGCATAATGGTAGCGTATGCGACTGCTGTGCTTGAAAAATAATATATGTATTAATATCAGTGGTCTAGTACCCATAACACAAGCTCTACTTAGTTTAGGACTAGATGGCGTTGTGTGTTAAATGTCCGAAAATATTTACATATTTATTTATTTATTATTAAACTATTGGCCTATAAAAAAGTTTGTAGTCTGCGGGGGGCTCTTAGGATACTAATAGGTTCATGATTATGAAAAGATTGTATTTCATATCGTCTATCGATAACGCGAGTATTAGTATGTCGATCTGAAATTACAGTGTTAGCCAATTCTTTTGTGCCCATATCAGAAACTGTTATCGCTCCTAACTAGCACTCTATTCCATTTTATATTCACTGTCTGATAACGTGGTATGTTTCGTATAGTTTGTGTGAATAATGGCTTTGCGTTGGTAATTACAAAACTGTCATACTCGGTTTTTGACCTTGCGTTTTCCCATCGGGACCGGAAGCATACGTGCCGAATTGACTTGTGTTTTACTGTTAGAATATAGGTGAACTACCTATATAGGCAATGAGGTTCGTTACGGATGTGGTAAAAGTGAACGTCATTAATAATTTTGTAGTTTCTTTCCTTCCTTTCGATGATGCTCTCAGTAAATTACAAGATAACTGTTAATGTTATATATTAAAGCTTTTTCTTATTAATTTCTTGTATCCTAATAAATAAAATATAGTTGGAAAAAATCAATCGATAGGTATTTATCGTAGGGTATAGATACTTTGATATTAATGCGCCGGCTCTGTCAGAGAAATACCATGGCCATATAGAAGCTTTTGACGGAGTGAGTGAGGTTATTGCAGCCCAAACCCCATCCCCTGAGATCTGGTGGGAGGGAGGAAGGGGAGCTACTCAAACAACCTGCAACGCACTTGTTACTCTTACATGCGGTATTGCAGGTCTCCATAAGCGGTACTATGAGCCACGATGATCTCCGCAACTATCTAATCAATTTTCACGTTTTTTAATGTGTGTGTTTTTGTGTGCCTAAAGATAGGATAGTTACGAACGCTTAGACCAATAGGAGCCGCGCATGATTGAAAAGAAACGCAGATGAAGTTACGTGGGTCATCTAGTAATCTTGTGTATGGAATGTGATGATCTAGTTTTTCACCAGAGAAGAAACTAAACGCATATAGGGCCAACAGTAACTGTAGCGTCTAACCGCATTACCGTTAAGGCCTAATACCGAGGGGCCTTTATTGTTTGTACGTGACGTGAAATAAATAACCTTACAGACGAAAATTATTTTTTAAAGCAATAACGACGAGACTGTGCTTAACTAAGATTGATGAAGCGAAAATATAAAACAGTTGGAATATATTGATTTATAATGTTTTGTCCGGAATGAATTCGTATCTAACGCTTTGCGTCTTTTATTTTTGAAACATCATTTTTGTTTCATTAATACACCTTTTTTTTTATCCATACTAATATTATAAATTCGAATGTAACTCTGTCTGTCACGCTTTCATGGCTAAATCGCTGCACTGATTATAATAAATTTTGCATTTTTGACATTGCGATACTTCGATTCTCGAGAATGGACATGGGCTACATCTTTACCGCTATAACTGACATACACGTAGCCATGGGCATATTTATCTATCTTTACGTCTGATCCCTGTTAGTAAATCCCAAAATATTTTGGATTTTAATTTCTAAGTGACAAGAAAAGTAGCATCCATTCACAAGTATAAAGTAATGTAAGATTCATCGTTTTCTCCTTTTCAGGATTTCCCATAACGCATACCGTTCGTACGTGAATACAAACACGTTTCTTGGGAAACCCCGATTGGCTATAAACCCAATAACAAGGTGTAGGCATAAACCGTCTTATCGAGTTGTTGCGAGTAAAGACGGGTTTTACGAAAGGCTCTTCGTATCTTATCGAGACATGAAAGTTTGCAGCAGTAATATTAATACTATTTACCGATGTCTAAAAATATAAATGACTAGCCTTTTCTCGCGGTTCTGCCACCGTGTACGTCTGTTATCGCAGTAAAGAGAACGAAGAACCTATGTCCTTCTTCAAGAATCACAGTAACTCCATGCCAAATTTCATTGAAATCCGTGCAATAGTTCAATAGTTTAGCTGTGAAAGCGTGACAGACATACATACAGAGTTACTTTCGAATTTATAATATTAGTATGAATTATATGAAAGTTGAAATCTTTGTATATAAGACTACATACGAAGCTATATTATATAGCATTTTACTTGTTAACTAAACAGCAAATTTACTATGCACACGACACATAACCTTGGCAGCATATTGTTATACACTATAATAAAACGAAATATGTATGTATATTTCCTTTTATTATTTTGTCCGTTCCTTATCTTCAAAATAAATACAAATTTCATTGTTTAGGTTCAAATAAATAAAGTTCTAAATACAACATTTTGTTCAGAGGTAATAAAGGCTGTTTGTAAAAATATTTGAAACAAATTTTAAACAAACATATGACACTTCTACCTAAGCTACTGAACACTTGGATTGCCTACTGTAGAGGTAGATTTCTAAAAAGGTCTAAAATGCTACCAAACTTAATAGGTCTCCGTATTTTGAAAAGCGGAAGGAAAATGTCGGTTGCTTTTTTTCACATCTTTCTCTCCATTTATTCCGAATAGTTGACAGGCAATATAGGTATTGGCAACATCAAAAAAAGTAACAGATGATTCAGTTATTACCGTTGGGCCGCGTTCCACCAAGCATGAGCACCTTGCCTGACCGTACGCTCCATCGTTTGTGGACAAATCATCTGTCATTGCTTCATATTCAAAATGTGTTATTTTTATTATTGAACTCGTATGTAAACCAATTTCAAAAGGAATAAATGCATTTCAGTAAAACTAATAACTGTCTAAGCACTCAAATAAATGATTTTATACAGGGTAGATAAACTATAATTATGGTAATTCTCACGAACAACCAATTCCGTGTAACATTTGGCAATCCCTTTCATGGTAGCATGAGATACGATAGTTTGAGGTTTAATTCGTCTGTTTCTTTTAACTATAACTTATTGCAAAAATTCGATTTCTAAGTATAAAATAATACGTAGGTAAATCACTAAATACATAAATACTTTTTTTTACTCAGAGTAAGGGAATCCCTGCGAATCTGGACTTTACGTTATTTTTACACAACGAACATTATACTGACTAAATAATACCGGGAATTGTAAAGTAAAAGTAACGCGGATTTCGAGTTCTTAATAAACATAAAATTAGATATTTAATGAAGTTTAAAACTGCATTCATCAAACTAGAATGTCAGAAAAGACTAGACAAATGTTATGAATTGCGCATCTTATCAAATTTGCGTGTCTCCTTTGCTTTGTTAATATAGAGTGAAACAAATATTATTGTGCACCATGGCGCGTTGTGGTCAATGAGTTAAACGTCTGTATCTAATGATGTTATATGGAAAAGAATGGACGTAACTGTAACTATTTAAAAAGCTTGTTTTGACCTTTATCACTATAACTGTTGTGAGTTTCCTCTTGTTAGAAAAAGTAAGAAGAATGTTATTTTTCTTAGTGTATTTTTCTGTATGGTGACATTAAAAATACGGAGTGTTGCCAGCCCTATTCTACTACAAAGAGAAAAAAAAATGACTATACCAACCTATGTGGTCAGCATGGTATAACTGACTTAAACCTAAAGCCAGACTTACGTCCAGCAGTTATTAAAGCATTTTGAAAATAATGATGTTGATGACGATGAGTGTATTTATCAAAAAAACATTAACGTGGAACTCATCTGTTGATATGATTATGAAAGACTCAAGAGGTAAAATTTAGATAACGCTTGTGCTCTGTGTAAATTATAATTTGATGTAATCACGTCTACGTTTCAAGTTTATTGCACCTTCTAAAACAACGTCTTGAGTGAAAACTTTTGTTTTCAACACAAACAATACAATAACATTCAACACGAAACTGTCAACTTTCTATTGCAGGTAATGATATTTCTGTTCGCATTTTGTCGTCGTTACGATTTACTAGGTAATGATTTGGAACGAAACGAAATTTCCCGAGTACTTAGCTATGATAAAAATGTAAATAAAGCAATGATAAACGCAACACATCTCGAAAATACTGATTGAGAACGAGTATTTATTACACCCCTAAGTATCCCTATACGAAATACTGACGTTGGTGAATGATTGAAAGTACGTACATATGCTTTTATCCTAAATTAAGCTGGAGTCGGCTTTGAGTCTACTACGATAAGGTTGAAGTTCGATTTTTTACGTGGAGCGACCGGCATCAAACCTTCACAATACCCCCGTAAAGACATAGGAGTATAATATCGAAATTCTGTAGAAGGACTAATTTATAGAAATAATGGAAGTACCTACATTTACTTACGTATATTTAATTTGTCAAGATTACCTAGTTGAGGCAATAGATCAGAAGCTATTTCAGGTACCAATAAAGATACACCGAGCACTAAAATCAGTCCAGGTCCAGTCAAGTCAATATAAGAGATATTGCTTGTGCGCTAGATTGTATAATGCAATTATGAAGCTTTGGCCATTTTGAAGACTAAAATCGACCCCTAAATATATTCTTACTGGCTGACCCACGCAACCTCGTTTACGTCTTCTATTACTCATAGCGTAAAATTTTCCCCCGTTTTTGAAACATTCTTCATTGGTGCTCCGCTCCTATTAGCATTAGCGTGATGATATATAGCCTATAGCCTTCCTCGATAAATGGACTATCCAACACTGAAAGATTTTTTTCAAATCAGACCAGCGGTTCCTGAGATTAGCGCGTTCAAACAAACAAACAAACAAACAAACTCTTCAGATTTATAATATTAGTATAGATTAGATCCATCATGGTTCCTCTAAGAATGAACCTTAAACATAAGTTTTATTTGTGAAATCGTTCCTAATATTGCTTTTTTTTTGTTTCAGATATACCAACATCTCCGTTGGTACACAAACCCATCGGAGCAACGTTGGATAGTGCGTATATTGTTCATCGTTCCAATATACGGCTGTTACAGTTGGATCTCGTTGCTATTTTTCAATGGCAACTCCTACTATGTATACTTCTTCACCGTCAGAGATTGCTATGAAGGTAACAATCATATTGTTTATCAATTAACTAAATTGTGTAAAGTTTAAACAGCAAGTTTATTTCAAATAAGGAAGAATAATGAAAAAGTAAAAATTAAATCCGGTTGCTGCAGAAATTTCGGTTTCGCGCATGTCGATATCTTACCAAACCTGTAAGCGTACACGATAGTGTGTGATATATATGTCAACGAAATAATCCGATATTTCAAGTATCAGACTTACGGTTTGATTATAATGTTACTTAGAGACTGGTTGTTTAAAATAAATTATGACGCAATACTTGTAAAATTTGCTCCTAAAAGGTTCACTATGCGTGTCTTGGAATCAAATGCAGCTATGTTGCCATAGGTTTAATAACATAAAGTTGGAGAGCATGAAAGAAAAAATAATCTGATTCATATATATTTTTTAAGACAACTCCTACATTAGGAATATAAATCCTGTGTCGCGGGGGACTTTACAAACATACATGAAACGGACACAACAAACACCCAGAATCAGATCAACAATTTCTGAATCACACAAAGTGTTGTTCCATGTAGGATTTGAACACACAATACTAGGCGTAGTAGCAAGCGGCGTGGCGTCCGCTTAAACCACTAGGCCAACCGTGCAGTTATATTCTTGCTCTCGATCTTTTAGATTATGATGAAAATTGGAATTATAATATACAGCATATTTATTAGTGGCATGAGATTTTAAGCCAGTCAACTTTCCTTTAGAGTCGTCTAGTATAATTTTAGGTGATTGAGTAAAAGTGCACAATAGTTACTGTGTTGAAAATATAACTACCTACTTAATAGTCATATTTTAAGCAACCCGACGCAATGTGCTTGTTTTTACTTTTATCAATAAGATGATCTATCCGAGAATGTATATTGACTGCACGGTTGGCCGAGTGGTGTCAGCGGTCGCCATGCCGCTTGCTACTGGGTCAAGTGTCGTGGGTTCAAATCCCACGCGGTACCTACAACACTTTGTGTGATCCACGAATTGTTGTCCCGAGTCTGGATATTCTTTGTGTCCGTTTCATGTATGTTTGTAAAGTCCCCCACGACACAGGATGTTTATTCCTAATGTGGGAGATGTCTTTTATAAAAAAAAAAAAAAAAAATTATTGCATTTAATGCCTCTAAATGATAACTTATCTCAAATCGGGCAATGCTAATAAGCGTCAGAAGTTGAGCAAACTTCATAATTATATCTTTACCAATTGCGTGTAATAAGGCCCGTGTCCAGCAGTGGACTACGAAAGGCTAATGATGAAGTTGGAGACTGTGTAGTTGTAACATTAACAGTCTATTAAACGATTATAGTTTAAAATAGTATATTTTGCTTTATGAATTATATGCAACAGTCACGGCAAAACATGACATTACGCGTATGACGAAACAATTCTAGATATTTAAATACTAAATACGTTAAACTTATCAGTAGTATGCAGTCGTTGAATATGCTATAAAAATATATGTGGAACGGAAGACGGTTTTTTAATACCTACATTTACTCCATAGTACGTATTTGTTAGTTACATGAAGGTTTAATAGGTTTTTAGCTGTCGTACACATACGAAAGATTTTTTTTGTATTGGTTAGGAGGCAAATCTATTAAAACTAGTGACTAACCAAAAATGAGAAGAAAAGAGGGCCCAAGTAACACAAAGAACAATGAACAACCGTGGGAGAGCTACGCTTTGGCATGCATGGGCCGGCTCGACCGGAGTGATACCACGGCCTCACAGAAAACCGGTGTGAAATAGCGCTTGCGCTGTGTTTCACCGAGTGAGTGAGGATACCGGAGGCCTATACCCCTCCCCCCATTCCCTCTCCCCATCCCCCAAAGGTCGTCAACGCACTTGTGACGCTTTTAGTTTTGCGGGTGTCCATGGGCGGCGGTAATCGCTTACCATCCGCGGTGATGCGTCCGCTCGTTTGCCACCAATTCAATAAAAAAAAAGGTTAATTCTCAGAGTCTCTCTGCGTGATCGAATCAGGAGAGAGGAGATCCGCAGACGAACTAAGGTCACCGACTTTGCCCGAAGTATTGCCAGACGTTTTTCGGCTGATATGATGATGGACGACAAATGTTTTTCATCTGAACAAATTGAACACTTTATCGTGTCAAAACTAATATATAATAGTGTAGGTTTCAAATCAAAATTTATCGTATGTTCATTTTAGTAAATTGTATCCGATTTAGTATAACACGTATTCCGATTTCCGGTATTCCCCTTCTAACTCCTGATCGCCACGAGATGCTCAGACCGACATGTCAAACTGGTTGTCTTTTTGGAGGTTAAAACAACGCGTAAACCTTGTAATTTGTCTTACAATGTAAATCAAAATTTTCAATTTAAATTTAGAAGATTGCCTCACAGACTGGTGCCCGTCTGTTTAACTCTATTAATCGATTCTGCTATCTTTGATGTTTGCTGTGCAGTGAAGTGATTACGTAAACAAAATTATGCTGTTTCGTGTTTAAAATTTACTAGCAGTGTATAACACATTCGGCAACTTTAATGGGACTAGGAGGAAATGGGCCGTAAACGTCCCGTGGTTTTAATAATTAATGTATGAATAATGAATTTAAAGACAAAAGAAACAGTGTTTTTCTTCTGTTTGTTTTCTTTTGTTTTTTTCTACTTTAAGCGATAAATCTGTTTCCTTTTGGCGATGAGTTTGTTAATCTAGGATACTAACTACTATATTTTATCCAAATCCATCCAGCTATTTAGTCAGTTAGTAACGACATACACATGGGTACCTACTCTCGCCTAATTTTCGCATTTATTATAATGTGTAGTGTAGTAATGAATGCCATTTATGTGCACAAGTGTAGGTCGAAGTTTTTCTTTTCGTATAGCGTGTATAACGCTACTTGAAAGTGCATAGCGAATCAATTGTCCTAGTTCTGCAATGTAATTATCGGTGTTTGAATCGTTTACCGTTGCCTACGTCTGCTCTATAACAAGTTATTTGTAACCTTTGTCTCCACTGTCCTGATGTCTTCAACCTTTCATATTTTTTTTGATACAGTGGGGCAAAATGGACTGGCGATAAATGGTCACCTTTAGCCAAGTTCGAAGTGTTACGCGTCGATTCTATTTCTACAATGCCTCTGTTTTCTTGTATTATTGGCTAATATTTTGTTTCGACCACGTGATCTAATTGAGAGACGTCATTCCCATATTAGTTTTCTATTAACTTTTACGTTTGTCGAATGTCACTTGGCTTGAGGGGCACGTCGTCTGATGGTGAATGACTTTCGTGCTTATGTATATTTGCGACTCAATTTTCACAATTGAGTTGATGCTTATTAAGTTATCACTCCGGTTGAGCAGGCCATTTGTTTCGAAGTATGGTTTTCCCACGGTAAAAAGTCTTGAAGAATTGTAGATGATTACCGAGCCTTGAAACTTAAGAATATAATGATAACGTATTGTGTTATAAAAGCAATGACAAAACACATGATCTTGAAAAATAAAAGTAATAAATGAATGACATTTCATAAAATAATTTACTCAGAGTATGATAATTGGATCTTATGAAATAATAGATGAGTATATATTTTTTTTATATAAATTAACACATGATTCTGATTAAAGATGCTGATGTTGATCTGTCATTCGTCAACATGTTACTAATCTATGCATTTATACAAATAAAATTGAAGTGTTTGTATTTACTTTCAAATTAACGTTTTCACTAAATGCATATATATGGAAGTACATATATACGGTACTTACATGTCGTGTCTGTCTATATGTTCTGGCTAATCTCTTGAAAGGCTGGACAGATTTTGACGGGACTTTCACTAGCAGATAGCTGATGTTCTAAGGAATAACTTTGGAATACTATAATGTCAGTTGGTTAAGTGATTGGAATTTGGTTTTTCTGGAATGTATAAATACAGGTTTCAGACCTCAACTTCCAAACTCCGAGCTGTTATTAAGTATATCGAAAATCAGAAAAACTCAATAACACTTTGACCCGACCCGGGATTCGAACCCGAGACCTCTTGATTGGCAGTCGCATACGTCAACCGCTAGACCAATGAGGCAGTTGTATAAGATATATATGAGAGAACGTATTCTTTTAACGTTTAAAAGCTAGATATACGATTGTATACGTAATAGTTCATGCATATGAGTAGCTGAAGTTAGTAAATGCGTTAAGTTCATGATTTCGAATCTAGGTCATCGTTGTGTTAAAAGTGAGATGTTGGCTTGTGTTTCAATGATTAAATAGAAAGACGCTTGATATTGACGCAGAGGTGTCCTTAAATATTCACTCGATGTTAATATTTTTGTCTATGGCGTAATTTTTTTTTTGCGTTGTGGACGGTCCTCTTGTGTGACCATCGCCCATTAGAGAGAGAAGGGGGTCTTTTGGTTTGGTATAATAGGTAGGTATGTATTTACAAAAAAGACGTAATAAGTATTGTTCATGTGCTCATTCATCGATTTGGTTAGTTAAGTTCATTGAGATTAGATCCAGATATCTTTTAAGTGTGTTTGTTTTGATCGGACGCGCTAATCTTAGGAATTACTGGTCCAATATTAAAACATTTTCACTGTAAGATAGCCTAATTGTCGAGGAAAGCTATAGACTATCACGCCACGACCAAAAGGTACCGGTATACGGTATCAATAAAAACGCAAGAATTTTTCCCTTTTGAGAGCTTCTATTGCATATAGGCTCCGTTAACAAACGGTTAAGGTTTCAGATAAACAATGTATTAAAGAATATTCACATTTAAAAGAAAAGGATTAATCTATACTAATAATAAAGCTGAAGAGTTTCTTTGTTTGTTTGAACGCGCTAATCTCAGGAACCGCTGGTCCGATTTGAAAAATTCTTTCAGTGCTGGATAGTCCATTTATCGAGGAAGGCTATAGGCTATATATCATCACGCTACTACTAATAGGAGCGGAGCACCAATGAAGAATGTTTCAAAAACGGGGAAAAATTTTCACGCTACGGGCAATAGAAGACGCATACGAGGTTGCGTGGGTCAACTAGTATAACATAAATGCTAACTTTAGACAAAGACTAATATAAACAATTTTCATTAACGTCTTTCAAAAACATAACTTACATACTTATGCTTTCAAGAATCCTGTCGGCGACCATATGAACATTACATAGGTATATACTTGTGGCATTCTTCGAAATGTTATACAAACAGATTTCAGTAGTCATAATATTATGGTCCGTTAATTTATTTGTATCTACTTCAGTTGGTGTTGAGGTCATTGGTTTACGAACTGTTTTGTGAAAGGCTACTCATCATAGCACTATTTTATATTACATTATTTAATAAATGTTTGGGTATCATCATGACAACGCACAAATTCAGCTCATGGCAATGTCGGTTATCACGACAAAAAATAGACTATGTCCTTCAAAGTCCAATCTATCTCCATTAAGAAATTCATCCAAATCAGTTCAGCGGCTTAGCCGTGAAAAGGTAACAGACAGGCAAAAGTTACTTTCGAATTTAAAGGATTATTTTCTACTCATTTTTGAACCACACTCAATTTTCTACTTACTAAAGGCCAATGTGAGTTTATTTCACACGAATTCGATCGTCACGGTGACAGCGTTTGACGTTGCCATTGACTCTCAGAATTCTTCACCAATCGAAACGCGCCGTTGACTCGGCAGACTAGGTACCTACCATATTCTCCTTAATTCACGTTTACTATAGAACTGACAATTTCCCAAAAGTACATTGAGGTTAGGGGGGAAATAATTGTCCCCGGGACAGAGCCTAGTTAAAGTACGGCGTCGATTCGGGGAGGACCTGAAATAACATGGCCCGGGTCCTCCCAGAGTAGGGTGCCAGAGGCCGGTAGTCGGGCTCGTATGTCCCCGATGAGCTGGAAATCAGAATAGATTTTTCACCCCGTCAAAAAAAGACTTGTTATGTATGTTCGTCACTCATAAATATTAATTAAACAAGTTCTAACCAATGAGAAGCGTTTATGAACCTATAAACTCGTTATTTGTGTTAAGGTGACGTAATAAGATATGTTAAGCGATTTCACCGGCATAAATCACTATCGGTATGGATTAATTAATATTGTAAAAAGGAGAGAGAAGCCGTAACCGACAACTGCGTAATTAAAGCTCTGATGAAAGTGAGGCGCGTGCTGTATGTTAGGATCGTGGAGAAACTTGATGTCAGGGATACAAATAAGGCATAAACCCGTGTATTTACGTATTGTATTATGAACTCAAATGTGATGTTGTTTTTTTCTTACTTATCTTATCTTTTTTTAATCTTAGCTGTTAAACCGATCATTATAAACGTCATAACGTTGTCAGGTGTATAGAATAGGCAATTTCGTACATTTCAAATAGAAGTGTAGCCTTGTTTCTTACTGTGTCCTACGGAGTAAGGGCTACGTGGGACAACAGCATTGCAAAGAGATAAAAAATCAAAAAAGAAACCCTGTTGGTACCAACTCGTCTGGCCAGCGTTGTAAACCAAAAGGATTGAAAGAAAAGATCTATGGACAATAAATAATAATAATAAATATTTCGGACATCTAACACACAACGCCATCTAGTCCTAAGCTAAGCAGAGCTTGTGTTATGGGTACTAGACAACTGACATAAATTCTTATATACTTTTTTTTGTAAATATACACATATTATACATAGAAAACCCCCAAACTCCGAAACAAATATTTGCAGATCATACAAATATTTGGTCAGACCCAGGAATCGAACCCGAGACCTCAAGCCTAACAGTCGCATACGCTACCACTACGCCACCGAGGCAGTCTCAATGGACAAACGTTGTTGACGATGATGATTAAATTGTAGTAATAACTAAGGTAATTCCGTTTTTTTTTCTTTTTTTATCCTCATAATATATGTATGTAATGTTATATTTACAGCGTTCGTGATCTACAGTTTCCTATCACTCTGCTATGAGTACTTAGGCGGCGAGGGTAACATCATGTCAGAACTCCGGGGCCGACCGGTGCGAGCTTCGTGCGTCAATGGCACGTGTTGTCTCAGCGGCGCTACATACACCATCGGCTTCCTACGGTTCTGCAAACAGGCCACACTACAGTTCTGTCTCATCAAACCTGTGTGCGCCTTTATTATTATATTCCTGCAGGTAATAGAGAACATTCTTATCAATTTCCATCCTAGTTCATGTCGACTAAAGAATGGATGTATCATCTTTATATGACTGTAACATTTAATTGCTTCCTGTAACAGCTCGTGATTTTTGTAAAGTAGTACACATTTACCCATAAATATCATGTGTCACTGGAAGGTTGCTGATGCTTAAAGCACAGGTTATCCTTTTTAAGCATCAGTAGATTAAATATTTTGTTAATAAATTGTGTGGATGTGAAATATGGTAGCTCATATACCTTTATTGTATTTTTTTTATTTAAGACAATAAACTTTATTATTATTATTATTTAATTTATCCCAGTGGGTAGAGGGCTGTTTTACACTTAAACGATCGACTAGAAAGAATTACTTAAGACTTTAAAACTTATTGTCTAGAGGAAAATAAATTAAAATAGGAACGATGATGATTTTAATTTTATGCCAAGAACAGCATTCCACTTCATACGTACATATTAATCTTCTTCAATAGCCTTCATTAGTCCATTACTAAACATAGGTCTCTCTTTACGAAACAGGGTTTTAATTTACTATAAATATTTTTTGTCAATCAACAGGCTAGAGGTCTGTACCACGATGGTGACTGGAGCCCCGACGGCGGTTACATCTACATAACCATCGTGTACAATTTCTCCGTGAGCTTGGCCCTCTATGGTCTGTTCCTCTTCCTTGGTGCTACAAGAGAGATGCTCAAGCCGTTTGATCCGGTCCTCAAGTTCTTCACCGTGAAATCTGTCATTTTCTTGTCATTCTGGCAAGGTAAGTTTTGCTTTATTTTTTTTGTCCCACTAAGGCGAAGAGAAACGGAAAATTTATAGTATTTGACCGTCTATGATATTTTCTTGTTCTACCGTAGCACATAAACTAGCTGTATCGATTTTAATGAATGCGAAGCCAATAGATTAGTAACATGGGTCAGATACAACAACCGTGGGAGAGCTATGCTTCGGCATGAGTGGGTCGGCTCGACCGGAGTGATACCACGGACTCATAGAAAACCGATGTGAAATAGTGTTTGCGCTGTGTTTCACCGAGTGAGTGAGGATACCGGAGTTTTCAAGTACACGGTGAATTAAAAATAAAAACACGTGCTCAATGTTAGCACGTAGGTTTGACTGCTTCGTGGTAGCGTATGCGACTGCTGTACTTGTCTCGGGTTCGATTCCCGAGTCGGACCAGATCTAGGTTGTATGACCTGCAAATATTTGTTTCGGAGTTTGGGTATTTTCTACGTATAATATGTATGTATTTACAAAGAAAATAGTATATATGTATTTATATCAGTTGTCAAGTACCCGTAACACAATCTCTGTTCAGCTTGGGACTGGATGGCGTTGTGTGTTAGATGTCCGAAATATTTATTATTTATATTATTACATTATTAACTATACAGAAACTTGCCCAAGTTCCTTAATGATCATCTGACTATTGTCAAAATATATAATCAATTATATATATGCAAACCTTATATTAGAAATGAATTGCTGTTCGTTAGTCTCTTACTAGGTATCTGAAAAAAGTCAAATTTCACGCCTATGAAGTACAGCTAGTAAGTTAATAATATTGTAAATGTAAAACCAAAAAGTTTTCAAATTAGGCTTATCACATCATACCCGTATTGATGTTTAATAAGTGACGATCGATTATCGTAATTCTAGAAAAAATGAGTCATTATAAGTAGGATTCCTTTTCGTTATCTTGTGGAGCCACACATCAAGTACAGTCAGACGATAACAATTTTAATTATCGATTTATCAATCGTGTCTATTTCCTGATCATCCTTGAACATTATTAGTTCGGTCACTCTAGACCGACTAAAGGTGGTGTTTTGTGACCTAGGAAATGAGATCATTATCAGATTCGTATTCTTTTTCGATTACGTATTGATTACTCATTCTCAAACAAAAAAAAATGCACATGTGATCTGTAGAAGTTTGGCCGTCCTATTTACCAGCGTACCACAAACTTTGTATGTTTCTTGGTGCGCTTTAAACACTTCAAGACAGTTTTGCAAAAAGGTGGATATGCTTGTTGGAATCAATCTACATCCTTATCTATATTGGTTCCTTTTAGATTTTCATCATGTACAAGCCAATATCAATAATATCGTCTTTCAGTCTATTACGTTAAGGATGTACTGTTTTTTTTTACGAGAAGCAACTGCCATAAGACCTCTACAACTCAAATAGTTATCCATATCAAGTTTTGTAGAAAGACTATTGTCGAACTTTTTGGGACTCCAACTATCACACACGGATTTAAATTGCTTATTTACGTCTTCGAAACGACTAATTTATAAAGGTATATTTTAAAATTGCCCCGGTAGCGTAAGTGGTAACGTATGCGACTGCTGTGCTTGAGGTCTCGGGTTCGATTCCCGAGTCGGACCAAGTATTTGTATGATCTGCAAATATTTGTTTCGGAGGGATGTTTTCTATGTATGTATTAATATCAGTTGTCTTGTACCCATTACACAAGCTTGGGACTAGATGGAGTTGTGTGTTAGATATCCGAAATATTTATAATTTATTATTATTTGAATTGTACAGGAGTAGCCCTAGCCATCCTAGAGAAGGCTGAAGTGATATCGCCGATACACGATGCGTTCGGCGTGCCCACCACAGCTGGTACGGTGTCCGCTGGCTACCAGAACTTTTTGATCTGCCTTGAGATGTTGGCGGCTGCCATCGCGCTTCGCTACGCTTTTCCCGCCGTCGTGTATGCGCACGCGCATCGCGACCCGCACCGCTCCGTCACTATGCAGTCCATCTCTAGTAGCCTCAAGGTAAACAATAATAGATTATGTATTTTTTTTATGAATTGTATGTATTGGTATTGGGGTATGATTTGACTGTTTAACTGCAAGGTTAATACAATAACAATACTAAATATTGCTCATATCAATATTAGTTACAACAGAGTATTTGTTACAGCTAAATAAAAATTCAGTAGTACCAGTAGTAATATTTTTATCGTCGTGTACTTTAAAGTCTACCTACATTATTCGTAAAAATATAATTATACTAAAGCATAATCAAGTAGCAATCGAGAAATGAATATCGTTAATACTGTGTATTACTGCCGCATGTGACGTACGACGCGAGTATATGGGCCTTAACAAGTTTAACGATTGTGTATTTAATATAATCATCTATAATTTTACAGGAGACAATGAACCCTAAGGACATAATGACGGATGCGTTCCACAATTTCCACCCACAGTACCAACAATACACTCAATACAGCTCTGGTAAGTAACAGTTCCTTATACCTGTTATTTATACTCGTTCACTGTGGTATCGCATGTTTCGCTGCCTGGTCGCATTTTATTTGCTCGTTTTAATAATACTTTCATGTGACGTATTATGTATTTGTGATTTGGTATTAAAGCGATATTATACATTACCTAAATCTAGACAGATACCAGTAAACTGAGCTAGTTAAAAATTTTAGTCTATTGATCACAAAACGTTCAAAATAATTTTATAGGTAGATAATGTGGAATACTGAATATTGAGATAAGCTATTTACATAATCATATGTTCTAAGAAACACATAGAACAATATTTTTCAACAGTTATTAATTGTTAATAACCATTTTTATAGTCGCCTATGCAATATTATGATAAGGTATCAGTTATAAAACCTCCAGCGTATTACTCATATCTAGTATTAGCGTAATTTATGGTTGTTTTGTGGAATTAATATATTTAACGCGTTTCCTTGTGTACTAGGCTATAAATTGAGCAAGTTTTATAATATATATAATATTGGTATCTGATTCGGACTTTGTTATGTATTATTCGCTATATCTTTTCCGGTAGAATCTAAATAGTAATATAGATTTAGACTTAGAAAGTATTAAGTTACAAAATAAAGGAGGTAATCGTTATGTTTTTTAAATACGCTTGTTGGCGCCAAACTGGCTAGCCCAGAATCCAGTCCAGTGCCATACACACTCAGCGGGTTGCGAGAGATGACTTCAATGACTGCGCATTGCCTGAACTCTTTGTATATTTTAAACTATTTGGCTGTGGCTGATGCGGGGTTAGGAAAGAAAAGGAACCGCTTACCTTTAAGTCTTGATCTGGTGTACAGACCCGCCTATGGGGGCAGCCTGGTCTCCTCTGTCGCGGTGTGGCACTAAAAAGTCAGCGCACTGCACAGTTTATAGCGATGTCCTCACTTGTCTGCAAGAACTATTTTGCCAACAAATATGGCGGTCATTTACGCGGCGCGAAGGTTTGAGCGGTATTTGAAGGGTTATAAGCGGGAGTGGATGCGGAATGTAGTAAAAATATAGCGGGATAATCGAACATTAAAGCGGGTTTAAGACGAAGTGAAACTAAATGACTAAGTGCGAGCGAAGTAAAAACGAAGTGGGCCCTGTGCGCTCGCGTTGCGGCTTATATTGCCTTGGGGAATAGGAAAATCACGCCAACAGCCAAAAGTACCCGAAATTATTTACAATTTACGGAGCTTCTCTCTGCATGGGATAGGTGGCGTTACCATTCCCCCCGCCCTTAAAGGGTTACCTTTAAAAAATATGAAAACGCGGCATAAGAAAAAAGCGATAATACTTGCGGGAAAGTCATAAAAGTGCGGAATAGTTGCGAAAATTATTTATACGTATCTCTAACCTACTTCTTATCCTATTCTAAACTATTTGCGAACTTTAAACAATATTCATTATTGACTAGGCAATGGGCACAATCGGACCACCGGGCGTAAAAAACTCCCTTTACTAGTTCTAACCGTGACCACTCGCGTTGCTCCATCTTTCGAAGGATGGACGGCTTCTACAACTCCGAGCGGCCACGAAAGCGGCGGCGCGTTATCTACGATAATGACTACTACTGATCCCAGCTGGATCGGTGTAGTGGGCGTGGTCCATTTGGCTCGAGCCTGTAATTTATGCAGATACTCGACTCTCCATCGCTGCCAAAATGACTGAACCAGCTTGTCTAAGAGAGAGTGTCTCTCTAGGAGGTTAGCCGATTCTACGTGCGGTGCGGGTAACGAAAATAGCGGTGCGGTGAAAAGAAAATGAGCCGGCGTCAGTGCCGACGGCTCAGCGGGATCGCTACTTAAAGCGGTAAGCGGGCGCGAATTTATGAGTGCCTCGACCTGAGTAAGCACAGTTAAGAGCTCTTCATAAGTGAGCAGCTGTTGCCCTATCACCTTGAAGAGATGAGTCTTAACGACCTTCACCATCGACTCCCAGCATCCTCCCCAATGAGGGCTAGCAGGCGGGATATGTTTGAAGTCGATGCGACTCTCTGTTAGTTCATGTTCGAGATGCGGGCGAAATTCATCAAGGAATTTATAAACATCGCGCAAGTATGAGCGGCAACCAACAAAATTGGTTCCGTTGTCAGTATAAAGGCACTGCACCGGTCCGCGGCGTGAAAGAAAACGTTTGAGCGCGGCGAGAAAGCTGACTGTACTCAGCTCCGTAGCTACTTCTATGTGTATACAACGAGTAGTAAGGCACGTAAAGATGCATAGCCATGCTTTACGGCTTCTAACTCCTTTCCCCCTCATGGGGGTGAACTGTATAGGACCGGCATAGTCACACCCACAGTGGGCGAATGCCTTTACCGACGGGTTAACGCGGGAGCGTTGTAAGTCCGACATCATTGGAAATGACGGACGCGGCCTTGCCCTAAAGCAAGTATTGCACTTGTGTATGCGGTGACGGATAACACGTCGTGCGGAGAGTATCCAATAATTATGTCTTAGTAAAGACATCAAATGTTCAGGACCAGCGTGTAAATACTTTCCATGATAGGAATCTATTAGTATATCTACCACGTGATCGTGGCGCGGGAGCACACAAGGATGCATTTGCGAATAATCTATATCGGCGTTCGACAGCCGTCCGCCGACGCGAAGAAGGGGTTTATCAAGAAAGGGTTTCAACCTCTGCAATGCGGGCGAGCAGATTTGCCCCTTTCTTATCTTACCAATATCGTCATAGAAATGAACTTGTTGTAAAGCGTATAATATTTTAATTTCAGCGAATTCGAGATCTAAGCGGGTGACAGAAAGTCTGCGCGGTAACAACTTTGAGAATCTAAAAACGTAAACAATAATACGCAATAACTTCGACCATGAAGATATACGTTGAGCGAGCGTGTAAATAAGCGATTCATTAGCGGTAACGGTCACAGCGTGTGCGAGCGGCTTCGTGTCCGGAACCTCACCGACAGCGTCACCATTAAACTCGGCGATAGGCCACTCTGATGGGTCCCTAGATGCCCACGGAGGTCCCTCAAACCATAGAGGATGGTTGATTAGCGAAGCGGGGATGAGACCGCGCGATAGACAGTAAGCGGATATAACGATTTTAAACAAGCGGAAATTTAAAGTATGCAATTTAAATCACCCCGTAGGTTAGGGCCGGAATGTAAAACTTCATTAAGTGACAACCCTGTGCTGGTTTTACAACTGGCATCCAGGACCACCCGAACCTTAGTATTCGTTTTATCAAAGCGTTGCCCACAAAAATGCGGTACGAAATAAGAATCAGCGGGAGTTATTTTATTAAAAGCGGCGAGGGAGTCCTCAAATTTATAAACATTGTCCCTAAACGGCAACGAAACGGTATACCTACCACTAGCATTGCGCGTAGTGGTGGCGCGGAAATGATTCTCACATTCAAGGTCACCTTGACTGTGGGCGAGCGGAGCGGAGACCTCTTCAACTTCCCAAACCCTTTTGAGAGTGAAGTCCAATGACGATTCAGTAACAGTACAACAAGCGGTTATATTTTTAATTTCGTGTTTAGACAATAATACGGGAGCGGAACCCATGATTATATATCCTAGAACACTTTCTATAGCGGGCGGTATCCCTACAACATTACTATGTACCACGCCTGGTAATAGCAAGTGTGGAAAATAATTCGCGCCAAGTAGCACGTCTACTTCGGCGGGCGATGCGAACATATTGTCCGCGAGAGGAAGCGAGTTCAAGTGTGAAAACGCTGTTAAATCAACGGGCACTGTAGGTAAGTTGTCCGTTATGCGGTCGACAATAAATGCCGATACGTCGAAATGAACGTTATTAGAAAAACGCGAAAATATCCGAAAATCGGTGGAACCTCGAATAGACCTTTCTGAACCACCAAAACCTCTAACAATCGTCCTCGTGTTTCTATTGCGTTCCAAACCTAAACGCGCGCAACATTCATTAGTAATAAAACTAACTTGCGACCCTGTATCTATAAGAACTCTAATAACATTGGCGCGTCCAGTACTATCGTAAATTACGACTTGAGCGGTCGACAGTAGAACTGTCATAGGTTGCGTACATTGCGCGGTTTGAACATTATTATTGGCGGGGCATTGCACCGGCGCGGCAATGGATGCATGCAGCGACGATACATTCACACCGCGCGCCGAGCGATCCCGCTGCGGTAAAGACGACTGCACGGCCGGCTGAGATGACGGCTGTACGCGACGCGAAGCGAGGGCGGTACCGGGTTCGATTTCCGAGGCGGTCATTTTGTTGTCAAACGTTAGCGGTGAAGTCCGACTGCGAGCGTTATTAAAATGCAGCAGCGTATGATGCCTCTGACCACAGCTGCGGCAGTTCATGTTTGAATGACAATCGCGTGATTTGTGCTTCAAACTAAGGCAATTTATGCAAGCGTTGCGTTCTTTAACGCAATTAAAGCGTGCGTAAGGCGTTAAATTATTAAATGATTGACATTTAAATAAATGATTATGTACGAAGTTGTCACAAAGACATTTCTTTTGCGGCGTAGATACTGCTACGTAAGCGCGCGGGTTAGGTATGTGACCTAGCGGTTTATTTTGTGTAGAACGAGAAGTAAAAGTATTTGCGGTGGGTCGTACATTTGTATATATTTTGTACTGCCCTTTAATAAATTCAGTCAGCTGACAGAATGTGGGTACTTTCATATCGCGGTACTGATACTCAAATGCGCGGATTGTTTCCTCGTCTAACTTTTTTAAAGCGAGATTAAGCAGTATAAAATCGCTTAAATTATCGATTTGTAGATTTTTTAATGCGCTTGCGGCGGTGACAAACTGATCAATGAATGCCTGGAATTTTGACGAAGAAGCGGGGCCAGACAACTTAACATTCAACATTTGATCTATGTAGGTATGACCGAGCGTACGTTTGTCTTCATATCTATCTATCAGACATCGTAATATGGTGTCATAATTTTCCGCGGATGGCGTGATACCCGAGAAGACAGACTGAGCCTTACTTGAGAGCTTCCCTATTAAATAGTACAACCTCTCAGAGTTAGTCAGCATAGGATTATCGTGTACGATTGATTTAAACCCAGCGTAAAAAAGCGGCCAAGTTTTAATGTCACCATCAAAACACATTATCTCAATCGGTGGTAAAGAAGGCAGTCTATGTCTCAAACCTAAGCGGTCGGTCGAACCATCCTGATATCGATCAGTGTCCCTAGCGGGCGTTTGCGGTTCAACACCTTTTAATACGCGTTTTATATAACAGTACAGTTGTTCAAACGAATTTAAAGATGTATAGTTAGGTTTATATGCGGAGTCATTTTTTAGCGATACGCGGTTGTGCTCATTGACTACTTCCCTAAACTCTGAGCGGATATCTTCAATAGTTTCTACCGAACTAAGAAAATCTTCCATACATTCCACACCCTTATGAACCTTTTTCGAACTGTCGTAAATACTCTGAATAAACTCGAATAAAGCATCTCGTTTATTTTCGAGCAGAATAATCTCATCGTTCTGTTTAGTCATTTTCGGTGGCATAATATGAACCGACAAGGCACAAGGATATAGAAAGCAGCTAGCAAATACAATTTAACTATTATGTTAACATTCACTAACCGTGCGAGCGGTGCGATAATGCAATATAACGCGGGTACTTATATAAAATAAACCAGATATTACTCGTTATTTTTTCTTATGGAATTATTTTTATAAGTAAGGTAGCTACACTTAATTAATTAATGAATAAAGTTATCGTATGGCTTTAATTTAAATAATATACGTAGGTAGGTAACCCCAAAGGCGCGGAAAGAATAGAAGCGAAATTTGTACATAGGTAATATTTACCTAGGTAGGAAATTATGATTAATTATTACAACTAAGCGGGTGTAGGCTAGATAATTCTAGACTAACTGCGGGGTACAAATATATGTATTTTACAAATTGAGCGGGTTTAAGTTCTAGATGTATCTAGACTTAATGAATAGCGGTTAGGAAGTACTAGACTAATCTAGACTTGACAAGCGGCGGGTTAAAACTACCCCAAAGGATAGTTCTAAGGGCTAAAAAGACCAAACCAAGTGTCCGAGATCCGGCGAGGACCAAGGAATGTGGTATGATCCGGCTCCGAAGGACCAAAAAATGTGTTGGCGCCAAACTGGCTAGCCCAGAATCCAGTCCAGTGCCATACACACTCAGCGGGTTGCGAGAGATGACTTCAATGACTGCGCATTGCCTGAACTCTTTGTATATTTTAAACTATTTGGCTGTGGCTGATGCGGGGTTAGGAAAGAAAAGGAACCGCTTACCTTTAAGTCTTGATCTGGTGTACAGACCCGCCTATGGGGGCAGCCTGGTCTCCTCTGTCGCGGTGTGGCACTAAAAAGTCAGCGCACTGCACAGTTTATAGCGATGTCCTCACTTGTCTGCAAGAACTATTTTGCCAACAAATATGGCGGTCATTTACGCGGCGCGAAGGTTTGAGCGGTATTTGAAGGGTTATAAGCGGGAGTGGATGCGGAATGTAGTAAAAATATAGCGGGATAATCGAACATTAAAGCGGGTTTAAGACGAAGTGAAACTAAATGACTAAGTGCGAGCGAAGTAAAAACGAAGTGGGCCCTGTGCGCTCGCGTTGCGGCTTATATTGCCTTGGGGAATAGGAAAATCACGCCAACAGCCAAAAGTACCCGAAATTATTTACAATTTACGGAGCTTCTCTCTGCATGGGATAGGTGGCGTTACCAACGCTATTTATATTTATCCATTGAAGTAGATATCAGGAGGTGGTGATATTAAGTAACAATAGACATCACTAATTTTTTTAATTTAAGTAAGATTTATTTTGGTATTCAATCATTTTGTATTGGTTGAAATGCGTCATCTACCCTCATATTTATATTTTCAAAAAAGTAGGCTAGGTTTTATTTTTTGGTTTTATTTTCTTTCAGATGTCACTTCTCACCTGCCTTATGAGAAATTATAAATTCTGCCATAGCTGTGCTCTGCATGAAGTGCATCGCTGTATGTCTGTTTATAAATACATGTAATAATTAAATACATTTTGCCCGAGCATGGATGTACCACTAACAATATGGTATTTTGTCAACTTTGATTTTGACCTGGGTTTTGATTGTTATCTTATCACTGAACAGTATTTTGAGTATTAAATTCAGTATGGCACTACGAGACATAACCCAAGTCACTGTCAAAATTACAGTTTAACATTAGTATTACGTTTCTGTTTCATGCGAAGATTTTATATAGGAATCAACCATTCTGGAGCTTATGATTAACACAGCACAGAAATATATATTAAAAAGTGCCTTAAAAGATCTGTGGGAATAAGCCATTTTTCACTGTATTTTCTAGTATATGTACCTTTAAAGAATGATTATAGATTAACATAACTATAAAAACTGTTTTTATTTCATTTTGTTATCGGTTCGAAATAGGTTGGATGGCATTGAATTTTTAAAAAAACTTTAATCAACGCTTAGAAATGTAGCGACTTATGTAGGAAATTTGGCAATTCTGGTAGAAAGAGAATTCATGTTATACAGAAAATCAGTTCGGGTAAAATTATAATTTTACTCGTTTACCACACCTAATGTGCCTATCATTCGTGCTATTTTTAATATATTAAAAACAATATTAATACGTAGCCTTCAAAAAAATTAGCTGAATTTAACCCATATTGTAGATAAACATTGTTTTTAAAAAGCCCAACTTGGGAACCATTTAACTTAATGATAATTCTGCACACGTCTTTATAATAAATTTATAATATAAACATTTATTTCGGTGTTCTATGCCATCGAGGTATTTGGCTAGTCCGAAAAGCATAACGAATTTTAATAAATTTTTTAAATAAGTGTACACTGAAGGTTAATTAAACTAAGGCTAAACGCGAAAGACGAGGACGATTGGAAAATCTTCCACAATCAGTTGAGAAATTTTTTGTAATAAATTAATAATGTAAAAAAGCTAAATATAAATATTATAAATCTTTTTAGGACAAAATAAGGCATAGATACTGAAAGATTTAGTTTTAAATTTATTATTTGTATAGATAATAACGAAAAATCATCACGAATATTTGTTTGTAATTATCACCCCCTAAAAATAATTCAAATCGTAACAGTCAACGTCATTCATTCATCATTCACAATGACATAATTAATTTCAATAACTAGACTGTTTCGAATATCGTCAGATTATTGGGTAATATATGATTCTACCTCAAAGACAGCAATATCTTGCTTTTGCTGCCCTGGGCCAGTTGACATACTACGAACGAAAACTTAATTAGAAAGCTTAAAAACGTAAAATGACATCATTGCAATTCTAAATCAGGTCACGTAGCGATTGTAGAAAGAGAGTAGACGGGAAACACTTGCATCTTGGCTAAGACGGTCGAGTGGGGTATGACCTTAGGCAGCAGAAATCACTTTTCTTTTACATATGCCATTACGTTCTTAAAATATATGAAACGTTTAATGAATAATAAATTAGCATATTATTTATTTCATAAAAAATACAAGTAGTAGAGTGTGTTGCACTCAAAATATCTATAGATACCCACATATTTTTAATACCAGTAAAAAAAAAATCCACAAAAAATTGTCGTTTGTAATAATTCGGACTATTCATTGCCATAGTTAGTAATTATTCTATACTTATTAGGCATAGAATGTTTTTGTGTAAGATTTAGTGTGTAAATGTTTTTCTGTGATTATGATTATTTTCTTTTTTTTTTTTTTAATTTTGTTACTTTTTCTTATAGTTACAGGATATGATCCTTAGTTGAATGCTAGAATAAAAAAGTAAATTCTCTTTTTTAAGCATTTTTTTTTTGGCTTTTATTGGGTTGTTTTTATACATTTTCTTTTTAATACAGATGTTTTTCGATGCGTACTAACCTTGTGTTGCCAAACCAAAGAACGGCATTTCATGTTTCCACCTCCAGTTGCAAAACGTCGAGGCGATGTTGTTGCCGATGCTTTGTAATAATGCGCTTTGATTGTATCAGTTAATTAATTTAGAACGTACAACCCGTAAAGCCACACTTTGTGTTTTCCTTTCGTGAATATTGTTATCATAATATTATTTTATAATTAGGAGATTTTAATGTTAGTTTTAGTCTGAATAAAAATTAAAAAAACCACTGCTCGTTAGATTTAAGTTCTAATATTTTTTTACGGCTCATAATTTGATTATTAAAAACACTTGTACTTCGCCTCTCACTAATTATAAATAAAGGATATTACCTATTTATATTTTTTTTTCATTATTCATTAATAGTAATATTAATATTCGGACATCTAATATCTAGTCCCAAACTAAGCAGAGCTTGTACTATGGGTACTAGACAACTGATTTAAATACATATATACCTACTTATTGTTTAATGTAATGGATGTACTTTTTGTCTATGTTATGTACCCACATGTAATAAAATAATTTGTTAGTAAATATCCTGCATCAGATTCGTTATAACTATGAATTGTCCCCGCTTAAATCTGGACATGATAAGACAAGGTAAGTTCGTTTTAAAGTACCGCTTTTTTATTATTTTGCTGGCATGCTTCGTGATGAATGATCTCAACTTTTGTAGAATGTGTCATAACATCATTTGCATGGTTCCACAGTAGCACGAATGTCAATTAGGTATAGTATGATAATATTCGATTGGCGTGTCTACATACTAATAAATATATGCATATTTATCGATAGTAGTCCGGGATCCCCGGTGCCAATTTTACAAATTATTACTATCAAGCTAATATCTTGCGAATGACTTAATTTTGATGAGAGGCCCACCTTTCGCCTTACAAAAATTAGCAGGACAAAAAACTTTTGAGTGTAGGACCGGGATAATATATCAAGCAATTTGTAGGACAATGTCCCTTTTCTACGCTCAAAAGATTTTTGTCCCTGCTGCCCCTGTTACCTACCACAATCGAGAATTTTTGTAATAGGAAAAGGGGGGTCTCCTCAAAGTGAAGCTAAAAAAAATTGGATCACAGATTACCCAGATTAGATTTACCCAGAACCGTACACTCAAGTACGGAAAAAACAAAGTTCAACTTTTATCTTGAGTTTTATATCGGTCTGAATTTTTTGATAACTTATAAGCTCAAAAACATGCAAGCAATCTTATAAGTTAAAAATAAAACAGTAAAAGGCGAGAGAGTGATAGATGCTGATATATTTATTTTATCTTATTCTAACTTTTTGGTGTGATGGTAGATTTTATTAGTTATCATCTTTCGTCTGAAAGTTTAAGGGTTCGCCTGATTACAACCTGTTTTTGAAATCAATCAAGATATCTAGAGTATTGTTTATTCTATTTAACATTTTTATGGACCAACAAAATGAAAGCCACATCGAAGATCCCACTACTTCCCACACACGTACATGATTTAAACACTACACTAGTAAGTCAAAATAGTAGGACATTTTGTTGGTAAGAATGTTTAAACACGATTTTGTTGATTTTGATAATAGTGCAAGTATTTATACGAAAAGGTTTTTTTTTGCATACCGTCACAATAGTAGTAAATTTCGTGGTGTTTTGTGTAGGCATAATGCACTACTAGGATTGTTGCACTTATACACTGAAGAATACGAAAATGCTTTAACAGTCAATAAAGTCATAATTGGGATGGGCTGCATTAGTCTTCCTTATTCTACACTACTTTAAAACTTGCTTGAGTAAAGCGAACAGGATATGCATCCACTCCTTACACCAATGTTTGTACATGTTTGTAATTAATACCCGTGTGGCTAATGTAGTGATGCGCGGAGGTGCAAATCCGGGCAAGCGCTCTGACGAGGGTGCAGCACTAGCGCCTCGCCCGCCACCACAGCGTGTGGCAACTATCTGCCACGCCACCAACTACCACGAGAAGACCACTCTCCTGAGCTCCGACGACGAGTTCCAGTGAATGAGTGATCATAAGTATAGCACAATCAGCCCCACTTATAGTCATTGTTGTTATTCGATAATGTGTCCAGCCCTTTCAAATTTCAAAAGACTGTGACCAAATTAGCATCAAATCAAATATTATGTATGGTTTAAAAGTAATGGAATGTTGAAATATATGAATTCGGTTTTATTTTTGCGTTGAAGTTATTTGGTTTACCTTCACTTTGGGTAATTTATGTATACTATTTTAAAAATGGCTGCACTAAAATGTTAACTTTACTTTCAAACGTTTTGCAAAATATTGTTAAGAATTATTCAGAAATTGTATACTGAAAAAAGACGAAAGTAACTACATATAATTCTCTGCAAATTAAAAAGTTTTCAACTTCTTTTTCAGATTATAAAAAACAAATTGTCATCTTTATATACCTACTAGGCATACCGAATAACAACAATAGCTACCTGTTTAAAACTAATTTTTTTAGGAATGTTACCATCACAGAAAGTTGATTTTAAAAAGCAAATAATATATTTTTATGTATCCCTTGGAGCCCTTTACATTTTAAAGCATAGAACAACGCCTGATTCATAGCTGTACATTTGTCGTGGATATTAAAAAAAGATTATAAAATCATGAAAGCTTTATTCATCCGTGGTTGAAAATAGATTATAATAGTAATGTATTTCACTAACTTGTAATAACTTATATAAAATAAAACCAATGTTTTTTATGTTAAATAGTGTTATAAGAATGTGTTTTGTTTTTTTTTTGTACAAGCATTTAATTGTTATTTGTTCTAGTTTTAGTGTTAGTACGGAGTGTGTTGTGTAACGAGTGTTGCCATATGGGAATCAATAATTTATACTTTTGATTATAATTAAAAATGTTACAATTGACAGTTAAAGTGAGCCAAATGTTTTTGCATTCTTGTCTATTCTTGCCTATGTTCTTTGTTCAAATTTACCTCCTATAGTAGCAATACAAAAGGCAAAGGAAACAAATGCTCGGACGCCACTTCCTAACAAGTTCGTATCCAAAGCTATTTTATAAAAAAAAGTGATGAGGGTCAGCACTGTTAATGACCAAATCGACAATATAAACTGTATATTTGTCTGAATTAATATATTTTGATTTAGAGGTTCTCCATTCAGTTGTTATTTTTTATTTTAGTTATGTCAAACTAAATGTCAATGTTAAACGAAATCAAATACTCTATAGTCATTGATTTAGATTAAATTCTTCTATACTACAAGTTAGAACCATTAAATTACTACCAAAATGTGTTTAAGAAAGGACAGGATATGACACACGCCTTTCGCAAGTAGAGGTGTTGATGCTGTAGGTTTGACATAAAACGGCGAAAATGGCGCGAAATAGGACGTAAAATTGTATAGTTATCTAAATTAAACGTTAATGAAATAGCAAATGATACTCTACGAGATGTACAGGAACAGAGGAATTATTATTCTATATAAAGCTAATATTTAACTAGCTGTAAGGACGGTAGAAAATTAATTAAAAGCCAATTCTCCTATGAAATAATAACTTTTACGATTACTACATCCTTTTGTGTGCGGGTGGTTATCTAACGCCTTTGCTCCAGACTTGTAGATAATAAATAGATAGACTATTTGTTCTGTGTGTATTGGCCACACATCTAAACACATACCTACATATTTATCTTTGGATACGCGTGGATACTTGAATACTTCATTTCCAGTAGGTACTATGACCGTTCAGTAGTGTCATACAAGACTTCAGTCTAGAGTTGAGGCGTTAAATGTATATATAATAATGACCATGTACCTAAAAGTGCGAGAGTTGGTCATTCTTGGAAACTTACCAGTTCTATAACTTGAAGTAACGTTGAGTATTTATAAAAAAAACGTAATAGTTGACGGTGTAAAGGAGGAAGTCAATTAAAATAATATGAATGCTGTATTTTGTAAATATTCTAAAACAGTTCCCCAAATCTGACCAATTACTCTCGTGCTAAAACCACGGAGCCACCTTTTCACATATCTAAAAATACATAAAAAGCTGTTACTTGTAAATCCATTATAAATCTTTGGATGTGCCTTTGCCCGATATAGCTTCAAATTTGAAACCAGCTACATTAATATGTGAGTAATTTGCCCATGTGATACAAAAATGCATTCCCTCTTGCCGAAAACCAAAGAATGTCACTGCCAAAAGTGTCGCCTCGTTTGTAAACAATAACATTTATCTACTTAAAATTAAAAATTAATAAATGAAGCTTGTCAATATTAGCCTCTGCTTTGCCGTCCAAACTGCTTAGGCTTCCAGACTTTTGAAAATATGTCCTTGAGTATTTTTATATACATATTTGGTATTTAACAAAGTTCCTTTAACTTTGTTAACAATCACTTGCCGCTATATGAAAGAAAATCGTTTCGTACCTAATTAAATAGTGATGCTTTAAGTACCATCAGTTGCTCTCGAAGTTGCCAGAAAAGAAACAGTCCGTCGGGCAATGTCGTATTTATTATAAAAATATCAAAGGATTAAAAGGTAAAAACTCACTCTATTCCATTTTAAGAATTGATAGGGAGACAAACTTCTTAGCACTCCATGGATTCACCGTGCGGGTGCCGGGTCCATCGTGTGGCAGAGGGAGAAACTCAAAGCAGTTCCCAGGACTTACGACCTGGATGTAGGTTTAAGGAGGCCCCCTTTAAGATGCGCATCAACGCTCACCTTCACTGCTCGAGTTTCCTGCCCTACCTAGCCAAATTTGGTAGGAACCTGTTAGTGCAGCCTTGGATACTCGTTCTAAAATAGAACTTACTGCAGATCTCGACAGGCCAACTTTCAGAAGGTTATAGAGAGATTTAGCTGGTATACCTCTCGCTCCTACTTCTACCGCGTATAAATTAACCACATAGCCATTTTTGTTAAGTTCAGTTGTTAGATCGTAATATTTATTTATTTATACAAATAAATAATATCCGTATTGCAACCTGACATTGTGTATGGATATAGACTTGTTTTTATTAGAAAAAATGTAAAGAAAAGTAGCATTGTAATAGTGCTTTAATCCATATTAATGCACTGGCACAATTCTGACTTCTTATTTATAATATTACACCTATCAATATCAACGGCAAGCTGATTGTGACAAATGTTTTTATGATTGCAATCGCCATTCCAAATTGCTGAATTAGATGATTTTGAAATTAAACATTAACTGGTAAAATATCGATCCCTAACTATATTTCTCAATTTATTGATTGTTTGTTCTACCCTAAAACATTGTTTTTCTATGTAACTTTAACATAACTTTGGTGTATTTAAATTAATGTTTTAAATTAATCTAAGCGTATAACTATATGTATTTATTTTACTAATTGTAAGTACACTTACCTTATCTCAATGTAAATATGTGAATTCTATTCCCCTATTGATATTTTTGTTGCTTTTGCACAGTGTGTAGCAATGCGAACCAATTGCACTATTTTTCTTACAAGTTATTATTTTAAGTCAATTACTTTCTCCTTCTATTGGTCCAATGGTAACTTTTAGATCATTATAAAGTAACTTCTAGTCTCAAATGATAATAGGACAAGTACCTTTACAATACTGTTTAACATTTGTATTCAAAATTTGACGATGAAAAGCTGAACATTTTAGATTAGATAGATTAGCTATTATTGTCAAATTGTGTAAATTTTATTATAAAACGATGTAAGCTTGTTCCGCAGTACGAACATCTAAGTGTACTTAGTAAAATACCTCCGTACTATGAACTGGCGCGCAATTTGAATTTAGAACTCGGCGAGATTTTAGTGCATTCTAGCAGCCATGTTTGCAGATGGCAGCAGTGTATGTTACCGCATACGAAACCTAAGGACCCGCGTTTTTTTATAAAAAAAAAATATACAGAAAAAGAAACGCTACAGAGCTGTAATAAATATTCATTACAAGTTTATTCTTGTGTTGATTCCGCTAATTAATCGCGAATTTACTATAAAGTCTTTATATGATCTAATAGTTTGATTTGTAATATATACCTACTAAATAGTTATTATGCTAATCATGTAAATTAGGATTTTTTTCAGAACTAAAAGAATTATTTTTATAACAGATGTAGAAAGTGGCATTAACATGTTTCATAACGATGGTTAAAAAAATATAACGTGGAATAACTTTATGTAGATACTCTTGAAATAAAATGTTTTAGCTCCAAGTCTATGTATAAATAAATAATGATATTAATATAATAATGATTGTTTTTATTTTCGTATATATATCTCACTAATATAAAGTGAAAGTTTGAATGAAATTTGACACATGCATAGTATCATAATCTTATATAAAATTCTCGTGTCACAATGTTACCATACTCCTCCAAAACGGCAGAAACGATTTTCATGAAATTTTGTGACAATTTTAGGTAGGCCTGAGAATAGACCAACGTCTATTTTTCATCCCCCTAAATGTTAAGGGTAGTCCACCCCTAACTTTTTATTTTTAGATAAATTTTTAATTTTTTTATGATACAGCATTAGGAAATACATATCCCTGAATTTTCAACCCTCTACGACCGACTCCTATTTTCTATCGCAATTTTTATTGACCCACCCATAAAATATATATTCCTTTTTATGGCAAAGCAACGTTTGTCAGGTCAGCTAGTATATGTATATATTAGTCTGATGCTACACCAGACTATTCATCGACTACTTTTATACCGAGAAATTTAGACAGTGTTCCTATGGTATGTTGTTCATCCACAACAATAACCGCGGGTAATAACGAGGGAGCAGCTTGTACTTAAGCCCTTTCCATTCTTTCTTTGGGTGAATTCATTGGGCACCTTCGTGGTTAAATATGAGATAACTATTTTAAATGCTAGTTAACATAAAATGCGACAAAAATATCGTCATTGGCGCGTTACTAATTTAAATGCTAATATTATTATACTGTGTAAATTATTTGCAGTTTTTACGATTTGTTCAATCTTATAGCAAAAGGCGTAGAAAAAAAAGACATGTAGTATTAAATTTTATATTAAAAATATAAGTACAGTTTAATATTAACCACATTTTGCATAATGCTATGGCGATCTCACATAGTGTTATTGCTTCATATATAATTCTTAAACAAGCTTCGAGTGCATATATAAAGACATAATCTTAACTTAAGAGCATAACTTACTTACATGTAGGTAAGTACAATTTAACGACGATTATGACATTATTTTTATAAAAAGTTTAAATATTGACCAGCACTCTAATATCGTTGAAATCTAAATTTAAAACTTATTGCAGTTTGTGGGGCCGCGATGATGCAATAAACTAGCTAAACAGTTCATTTTGATTACGGAAATACACTATGTAAATCAGATAGCCAAATCGTACATAATATCGGGGTTTTCGACACGGTATACAATTGTTTACGTACTTAATTTATCGGCACATAATTGTATTAAAATCGCTAGCGATTAGTAGGAAAAGGAATATTATTTATATTATAATCCATTGAACTGACTCTAGGCAACAAAAGTGGTGCGTGACAACTTAATAGGTAGGTAAAGGTTATGATGAATTTAAATATCCAATATATTTTATTCAATAACATTATTTCTGCCAGACCATCTGATAAGTCCCGGACGCATGGACTCTGGATCTTACAGTCTATCACAAACTAGCGCTCCAAAGTCATGACAATAAGATTCACATTGGTCGCCATGGACGTTTGCAGTCTCTTTAATTCGGCGAAGAATTGACTCTGCCTGGAAAGCAGAAGGAAGAGGCAGATTTGCTTTGTAACTACGTTCAGAGGATAGTGAACTCCTCTTTACGGCTATTAGGGGAAAATGTTTTTAAAAACCAAGTGTGCAAATAGCATTAAGAACTTTAGTGTCTGATAGTCTATACCGGAGAAAGGTCGCCTTTTTAGGTAGTTTGACTCTGACATTATGTTCTTCGTATAGGCAGGTGTTGCCACCAAAAAATACTACTTAAGGATGTTCAATACTTTGTGTTGTACATTTTAGAACAAAAATACCATTCAAAGCACATATTCGTATACCATGTCTTGGTGTAGGAACGTACAACGCTTCAGATAAAACCATGTGACTAAGACTCAAGCGGCTCTCATTATATTTTACACATATAAATTAATGTAATGTTATGTACCAGTCAATATTCAATACCAATTGTTTCGATGTTTTTTACAATGGCTTACTCTACTGAGCAAGTAAAGAAGTTTGTATTTATATTAAGATAAATGCACTACAGATATCATCAAAGTATCGTCAGACAATACTTGGTAAATAATCTATTTATTTTATATACATATTTTATACTCTTAAACATCTCTTTTACATAAAAGTAACATTAAATTTTACAAAAAATAGTGCTCGTTAAATATTTCTTAAAGTATTGTCACTGCGATGGATGTCGATCACAAATTGTATTGATGTGTGTTTCCATGTGTACTTGATGCCATGTATTCAATTTTTATTACTATTTTAAGTAGGTATTTAGAAATACCTAGATCGTTTGTAATATCGTTATTGAGATACAGGGGTAGGTTACAAACCCAAGTGTGTATCAAATAAGTAAAACGTTAATTTATTTAAAACATAACATAAATACCAGGTACTTACTCAAAAAAATCTGAAGGAAGAAACAACACAAGTACACTTAAGCTAAATTTAGTATTGTACCTTGTCAATCTGTTTTTTATCCAATTCCTGAACTTTACCAAGAATTACTTAACTGAGTTAATATAAGGCGGTACAAATTTTTAGCAAAGATGAAATACCGCGAAGTAACAGCATTAAAAGAATCGAAGTTTCAAAGTAAGTTACATTTTACATTTACAATTATCTTTATATGCTTAAGATTAATAACAAAGCTACAGTGGCAGCACTTCATAATCATAAAGAGATTATTAAACAACTACGTACCTATATGCCACCGCGCTAAAGGCATCTAAATCACAATTTTCTAAGACAGGCTAAGCCTTGTAAGAATGGAAAGAGAGATATGCAAAAATTCACAACATATTTGACCCTAGAATTAACTGAAGTTGCGAGTAGATGTCGTTACATTTTCGTGTAAATTTCGTGTAAAAAAATTATGTTCTGATCAGACGGCCGTGTATGAGATGTGTGAATTATTAGAATCCTGAAATATTACACGAAAAAGTAACCCACCTTTCCAAGTAGTAATGAGATTTTGAACTCCACATACTTGTAATTTCTATTTTTAAAGCATTAATTTTGGATCGATGAATTTATTAAAACATACACATGTGTCCTCCTTATATTTTGAACCATAAATAAGCTTAGCTTTCGAAAATATGAAGGTATCAGCCATAAACAATGAGTTACATCATATAACCACACTTTGAGTACACACTAGCGAACAGTTGTGGAGACTTTATACATGTAAAATGAAATTGTACACATGCAGATTACTAAAATAAAATTGTGCTTTGCTAGGAACGGATTATTTTTCCATTTTGAGCAATTTTAAATCTTAAACTTTTATCTGTCTTTCTTTACAATCATAATCAAGTTTTGATCTGCGATTATATTATAGAGCAGCAAGTCCGTATCTGTTTTTTTTCCAAATCAAAAGCTTAAGTTATAGTTCTGTGAATTTGGTCATGAGACAAAATAGTATTGTATTTAAAGAGAAGACAGTAAAGTTTTACATTGAACAAGTTATTATTAATAAGATCTGGTCGAGAATTATACATAGGTTCTAAATAGATCTTAAAAGTAAAATAGCTACTGAATAAATAGGTACAATGAAATCGTTATTTTAAGCTAAGATAAGATATATACATACTCAGATTAGAGATTGCGTAGTTGAAATACCGATTTTATAGGGCAATAATAATGAGCCTTCTATTAAATCGTATCAATGTTTACAAACTCAAGTTGCTGTTAAGATCCGGAATCATCATATTTTTCATAAGACAGTTTTATTTTATCTATCTAAGGACATGGTATATTTTATCAGTCCTGCTAAATGATTTAGAGTATAAAAAACTAGAAATCTGAGTAAGTACATATAAGTAACTTTTAGTAGTGCTCGAAGTAGAAATGTTAAGAATATAATCTATATTTTTATTCCTTTCTTTAATAAAATCTACACACTTTCATCAGCATTTTATTTACGTAATATAATTCTAATTTACTAATATTCAACAAAATTAAACTAATAAGACATTTCTCGGTAATTGGTGGATTTATAAACAATACGATCAACTGTAACAACCATTAACTGCGATTATTTGAATATAAAATTCTGATACCTAATGTATTACCAAAATAAGTAGCAAAAGAATAGGAATATAATACATTCCCATTCTTGTGCTGCTTGATGAGAAATAGCGCAAGAATGCGAATAAAAAGTCCTGTTTTTGCTCTTGAGAGTCCGAAAACAATATAGAGGGTTTTACAGAATCCATGCTTAACACCCATTTGTAACATATTTTCTGCTTTATGTGTATATGGGAAACGGACCTAAGAAAATGCTGAGCAGAGAAAAAATATGTTAGAACTTTATATTAATTTACGTTTTTGACTTTTTCGTTCAATCAACATGTAAAAAATTATTTCAGAAGCCAAATACTTAAACAATTCAAAACTAAGGCCATGTATTTAGTATAATTTCATCAATCGTTTCTTCTCTTCTAAAGAATTCATTTCTTCTCTGAATTTTCTTGAAGAAAAAACACATAATTTCAGCAAATTATTTTGTTTCTTCAAGCCTGCTTAAGAACATCGTAATAATAAGATTCTCTCTCTCCGCGGAAGGAATAAATAAATGTTTAATCATATCCTAGATACACTTGGAGAATTATAACAAAAAGTTCTTTGCAACAAATTTTGCTGACTGTAGTCACTTAAACAGGATATTCTTTGCACGCTCCCAAAACGAAGACAAGCTTGAATAATATGAAAACAATCATCATAATTTGATAGTACGTTGCTCACTTAGGGTTTTCTAATACAGAAAGTTAAGGTCGAAAAATAATAAATTATCTAGCAATGTTGTTGATGGAAAGTTATTAATTACACATTACAATTACATATATGTGTTTATATACTAATGTATTTATCAAGATTGACACTGCAAAAGCCAGTAACAACTTTAAAATTCATATAGCCGCTGCTATAGTATAACTTTCAACATTCTCAACCGTTTAACTTTCAATATTATCATACTTCTTAAAAAACTCTAGAAACTTTGCATTTTTTAAACGTCTGTCACTTCCACTAACCGACTACTGATCTGACCGACCACTATAAACTAACCGAACCGATACTTAGTATCATTACCCGTCTGTTATATTTATCAGACTCGTTAATTATCGTTAAACAACTTTCACAATCTCAATTTTTAGAATACTTCACCTCTTTTTTCATTCAATATCATTTAAAGACGGATAATTCGCATTATCAATCGCAAAATCACTAAAATAATGTTTACTAGCTTTAACCAACTGTTTATATTGCTAAAATCACCCTTACATTATATGCTTCTACATATAAATCTTGAAAAAGAGACAAAATGGCTTTGAGTTCATCTAATCTCACGGTAAACAACTTCACAACTTGCATCTACCCAAAATCCTGGATCCGGCTCTGTCTTCTTCACAAGCCTTCAATTTGAAGCTAAGCAAACGCAAAATTGCTGTGTGCATTATCACTAAGGACGTGGATGTAAATGGATGCCGTTGTGCTGTTGACATTGGGCGTATGTTGGACATCGCACGGATGCCTGCTACGAGCACCGTTGAACTGCGCGCGATCTGAAATAGGACTTAATTGAATAACGGGAAAATAGACACAGGGCTTATTTAGCAAAGTGGCGATTTCAAGGTTTAAAATTAAAAGAAAATGTTTGTTAATTAAGTGTAACTTTCATATTTATTATACAACATTCTCTGTCAAACTGCTCTATTCAACCACTTTACGTGTTCTCAAATATTATAAGAACAGACAACCTAAATTAATATATCCTTACAACTGTATTATAGAAGTAGTCCTAGATAAATATTTGAACTTGTTTAACCAGGAGGTCAATTTTCGTAATAAAAACGCAGTCCCGTTATATATTTTTTCGGACCGTACCCTCCGTGAGGAGAAGTGCGTGTGAGGGACGCCCGGAGGACCGGTCTACCCACTAAACCCCGGTCTACCCACTAAACCCCGCGGTGGCCTAAATCGGCAGTCGAGAGGAGCTCCAGAAATGCATCGGTGGCTTCTGGAGTCCCCTCGGCTGAGGTACATCTCGGGGTGACCTGAGTTACCCCCGGGCAGGGCGCTGTCAAGCCTCACATCGTTTTATGCAGTTGAGTCGGAATACCGACCCGTATCATCCATCATTGGATATAGGTTTCTCTTCAGATAGAAGATTTTGGCCTACTACATTTTTATTAAATTAGACATTTGAATTTAGAACGAATTTTTATTACCTACGAGTTTTGTCCTTCAGTTGTAATTGAAAACTGTGTGAGTGCATTCAAACAGTACTACAGTACAGCAGATAATCTGCATAAAATCGTATACATATTCCATAAAGTACTGGTATTAATATGCCAGTAATTTATCATGTTCAGTCATTTATTTGTGAAAGGTTTTTTATTCCCAAAATAAACACAGCGCGATCTCATTTCTAATTAACAATTTCGGTACCCGTCTTCATGTTGTTATTTCGTTATCCTTTATTTGAAAACTGTCGGTCGTTCCGTTCTACGTAAAATTTTATGACGGCGCGGGGCACTTCGTTCGTTAAAATTAAATATTTATCTAATAGGTACTTTTGATGTCAAATTTACATGCAACGCATATAGGCAGTCCAATTATATTTACAATTTCAAAGTTTGCTTGCGTGATTTGAAAATATGTGTATATACATTTATATGGAGCTTAATTAGCTGTAATAAACAATTTTATTCTTAAAAAAATGTACAACTGAGGTTTTTTTTTATGGCAGTACTAGTTTTTGCCAGAGGCTCTGCCCCTGTGTATGTTGATTATCGTAATAAAGATTAGCTTATGTCCCTGATGCAATTTAAAGTTGACTGCAACAGTTTAAAAGTTAATTAGTAACTCTGTCTTGACGATTAAGTCAAGACAAGGTGTAACACATGTTGTAATGTGTCAGCTGGAATTCGATTGTAATACATATTTAAACCGATGTTTTGAGGTCTAGACATTTGCTTGTAAGGACCCTGGTTTAATATGCTTCAATTATTATAGCTTCGTGGTTAGACAAGACTGAGCAGATAAAAGATAAAGTGCTCCCGCGGACTACAAACTTTTTAGTTGGCCAATAGTTTGATTGGGTTGGCTTTTGGATTATTTGTCGGCCGATACCAAATCGGTGTAGTGCGTGCACTGTCATACATGTTCATACTGATTAACACTCTGATTAAACTATTGACCGATTAAAAGTCTGTAGTCTGCCGGGGCTCTAAGACATCGAGAACCAAAGATGAACCAATGTTTTAATTTTGATTTTTAAACACTAAGTCGGTTGGTCCCGGTTGTCATTAATATTTATAGTAATCATTATTAAGAAGTCAGTGCCCTTGAGAATACTGTCAGCTGGTTCTATCTTCGAATTCAGTTCGCCCTCAGGATTAATGAGGTCCGATGCCAGCCGCTTCGTGGAAAAACTGATCTTCAGCTAAAACTCATTGAGCTAGTAGTAGAATCCCAAATAATGTTGGGAGTAATAAAGGCTAGAATAAAAAGAAGAATACAGGTAATGTATGTTTTCGACATTATAAGCTGGCAACACTCAACAATTCGTAAAAGTTATCAACGTTTAATACATACTACGTTTCTTTTCTCTCTACGACGTACTTAAGTATAATATATGTTAGGAACAGATTCCTTAAATCTGCAAAACTCATCTACTTATTTAGATACAAATGAATGAAAGCTCAGGCACAGCGTCGTCAGTTTCAAAGTGATAAAGATAACAGAGATACAGAGTAAGGAACAATAGCTTTTAAGAATTTTATTCATTGCGACTTTATACATTGGCTACAATGATTTATTAATTTCAACGTCTAGGCAAAGAAATCACTTTAAATAAAATTATTGGTTTTTATTTAGCGATGCGATGATACAAGTTAAAATTGCATAGATTTCCGACCATTATTGACGTAGCTTGTTTAATATTTAAAACGTCCTAAGTGCGGCGTGCACTGAAAAATCTTTGTTGTTTTGGTTTCAAACGATTTATCGGCAAAGTGGGTCATGATTCAAGTTTGTAGTTGTACTTCAAAACAGTTTAAAATATTATTTTTATTTTTACTAGCAAATTAAACCTATTTTAATTTAAGTAAACAATCATTGGCATACCAAACACAAACATTTATCTTGTTTACGTTTTCAAGAAGACTTTTTTTATTTTGTCATCGTTATCTACGTGTAAATATAAATATGATAGTCGTGAATTATTTAAATGATATCTAATGGATGTGGTGATCTCAGTATCATAATAGTAATGGAGTAATGTGTATTAGCAATGCCTAGATTGTAGTGTACACATATTTGCACGGTAGGTAGTAGACTAATGTTTAGCCTAACGATTTGTATATGATTGCAATGATATGTCTACTGTTTTTTTTTTAATTACAAACTAGCTGAGTTACCAGCGGTTGTAGTTGTACCTTTAAACCAACAATCGCAGAAAATGTCGCGGGGTGAAGTTACTCCTTAGGTATATCATCAGATATATGCTACTGAAAGGCCCGTCAAAATCATGTTGGAATGTTATTTATATGCTACTCGGCGCGAGAACTTCTATTGCGGGATTCAGGATTAGTAGGTTGTGTAGTACGTTAATCCGTAGTTCATTGTAGCTTTGATAGATAGCGCTGTCATATGTTTTTGTTGTCGCTGTATGTGGAAGTCGCCACAATTTGAAATTACAAAAAGACACTTAAATTTTATTTCTTTGTATAGATTTGTAATGAGAAACGTACGTAAAGAAAATATTTAAATAAACATACCAAGCTTTCTTTCATTGCGATTACAATCGCTTAAGTTTTTTCTTTAAAGGGTACTCCAACAGTCTGCGAATCGCTTTTACATTCATTAAGCCTTTTAAATGAACCCCCCGAATAATATTTCTGATTGGCTTTCCTAATTCGCAATTTAGTCAGCATAGTGGCGTGATCTTTCCATGTCCGCATTCCGAATCACGTAGAAATTATCGATTTTTGTAAAATATAAATATACCTTCCGCAAAATTGACGGAAAGACTCTAATTATTCAACTACAATGGAATAGATAGAAGTTTAAATTATAAAATTGAATGTACATTTTAAATAGCTTTAGTAAGGAAAAAAGTATATATAAAACCATTTAGGTTTAACTGAAGCGAAAAACAGCGATAATTGCTAAACAATTGTGCAAATGAAAACAAAACAATGAACTTGTAACCTTACAAGGAGGGTGCGAGGAGTGATTAAAACCTCTTCAGACATGACGGTTGACGTCACAACGAGTTGGGGTCCCATTTCACTGTAGGTATCACCCAAGCACAGCCAGGCCTATTGATGAAATGATTATGAAATTAAAAATTTAAACTGAAAATCAAATAAAACAATTGAAAAGTATTGTACCGAATGACAAAAAAAATAACGGGAAAGAACCATTGGAATTAAAAGTGACATTAGATGCGTATAACAAAACCAAAAGAGATTTTATTATCACTTTAGGTTTTCTACTTAAAGTAATGAACGAACTTCATTACCTTAAGTATAAAATAGCAGGAAGGCTTTTTTTAGCTAAGCAGGTATAAAGTTACCTTAAGTATTTAAAATTGCGAATGTTGATTTGAAATGAATTGAAAATAAAATTTGGGCACTCGGCTGCTTTTCGAAATGTACACTGATATTAACGAAGTCACTGGCAAAAGCTAGCATGATACTTTACCTATGAGGAGGTCTGTGTGGAGATCCGGGCGGTGAGGAGGCAGGTGACATTGCAGGAGTGGCAGGCGCTGAAGCAGCACGCCGTCGGGAGTACTCCGTGCCACCGACTGCCATAGCCGTGCCCCCTCCTACTGGATCCGTCACGCGAGTTACGCTTAAACCTGACGTGGAGCGTGATGGCCGCGATGGAGCTAAACACGAATAGAATAAATAAAGACGATGGCCTACACTATTGGTGTTTCGTTTTGTGTAAAAAGACTAGGATTAATTGACAAACGCAGATAGTACCATAGTCTACTGTTTTTTTTTAAATGGAATAGGGTTCAATCGAGCAGACGAATCGCCTGACGGTAAGCGAATACCACCGCCCATAAACGCCCGCAGCACCAAAGACATCACAAGTGCCGACCTTTTAAGAAGGAGTACGCTGTTTTCTTGAAGGTATCCCTGATATGTAATTCTCAAAATGATTCCTTTGAAATATTGTTCCTCTGGAAAGTATTTCTTCTTGGTCAGTCGATTTTAACCGACTTCAAAAATTGATTCTCAATTCGTCGGTATTTTTTTTTAGTGTTTAACACCTCATATCTTTCGATTGGGCGATTTTAATGATACTTTTTTTATTTGAAAGCTGGTGCTTTCCGTTTGGTCCCATTTCAATTTGGTCCAGTTCTTGAAGTCGGATTCTTTTTTGTTAAAATTTGTTATTATTATTAGTAAAATTAAAATGCAATGAAAATAATTGTTTAGACTCAAACTAAGCAGAGCTACGTGACTTCTGTGTCTAAACATAACAATGCGTTAACAAACCATAATGAGATAGCGGTCGTACTGACAAACTTAAGGCTCCTTAAGGATCTTTTAGCAGTCAGCGATCTATCTATCAAGTACAAATATGTTCCACATACCTCCAGTATAGCTATATAGACCAGCAGGTGATGACCTTGGCCGGTATCCTGATGTATTGGATGTAGTAGAGAGTGTAGAAGGCGAACGTCTCATGCCGGGATTTTCCCCAGAGCCGGCGGCAACTGACGGTTTCCTCTGTCGCGGTTGTCTCTTCGATCCTGTTCTGCATACCCCTGATGTGAGAGACGCAATGATACTGCTATAGTGAATGAAATGTGCAATACAAGAACACCTCTAGCAAATGTGCTGGTGATTACAACATCGCAAGTTAAGTACGGCTTCAAATATAAATAGGGCGTTATTTGTATATGATCACGATGAAAGTGATTGTAGTGATGTTCTAGTAGTGACATCAATTGACGAGTTATCTGTCTATGGTCATTCATTTATTATTTTAAAGGCAGATTCTATTTAGTGAAGCGAAGCCCAGAATATTTTATAGTGATTTTTCTCTCATACTCCACACAACCTGCTTTTCGAAATTTAATCTAAATGTACATTTTATAAGTTTAAGTAGCACTTGAGCGTTAGTTTATTATTGGTTTACGTACTAAATATTACAATAATATTATTTAAATTGAGGTATAATTTAGGTATAACTAACTAATATTACAATAATATTATTTAATTTGAGGTATAATTTAGGTATAACTAAATTGCCATAACTTAAAGATTAAATTAGTCTATAAACGAAATTGTGTATTCAATATAGAAATCAGTGTATTCTTAAGAATAAACGCTATGTCATCATGTATAAAATTATTTTATAGCAATTACTAACAAGATTTTGGACGGTGTAACTGATTTATAAATATTAAAAAATAATATTACTCTTTAAAAAAAAACAAATTAATTTTTACAATTGTTAAAGCTTCGAATTGTAAGCAAATGATCAGTTTCATATACTTTCCTTAAAATAAAGTAAATTTATATGTATTATTAGAGATACAACTATATTATTTCATTTACCAAGGCTGACGTAATTAACTTTCAACAAATTTATCAAATTGCTTAGGTATATCATTAAGGGATCACAAAAAACCCGTCAAAATGTTCTTATTGATGCGAGTGGTCCTTAAAGTTTATTTTTAATTAATATTATCTCAAAAATATTATTCTAAGAAGTTCTTTAGTCTACAATAATGAATTTATTCTTAAAATAATAATTACCAAAATCTCCAACAGAAATTACGAGGCATAAACCTAATTCTACGTTAAAGCGCGAGATGCTTGAAATGACCGTCTAGATATCAGATTAACAGTTCATTGAACTTAGGCTCCAGACCCGAATCGAACTAGGTATGCAGAATGTAGGTACGTGACTAGAATATAGTACACTTCTTTTGAACACTACTAAAGGTTATTTTCAGAAGCCGTTTTCAAACAACTTTAGTAGTGCTCCCCTGAGGTCTTAACTCTAAGCCAATTGTGAACCGTTTGTTTATTTTAGTCCTTTAGTTGATGTTATGGCAGTGGATTTCAAATACAGCGTGCATGAAAATAGGATGGGTGATGTGGGAGTTGAATCTGGATTTGATTGGCTGCTGCGCGTTCTAATGGGAACCTGAAGAAGAACAATTTAATGAGCAGTTTCACCGCAATGTTCATTGTCATTGCATTGCCGTCAAATGTTAAGAGTTAGTAACTGAATTTATTATGTTTGTGTATAATATCTACGTCATCATCAATATGCTTTCATAGTACACTGCTAGACATGGGCCTCGCCTTAGAAAGGAGGTCTTGGCCTTTAATACCCGCTGATCACCTATGCATGTTAGTGTGTGAGGAATTTATTGAGATTTTCTTGTTTCTTTTTTAAGTAGGCAGTAAGCGAATACCTTCGCCAAAAGACATCTGTAACTAATGAATTACAAGTGTGTTGCTTTGCTAGTCTTCTCTGGATTTAGGGGAAGAGGTAGTTTGAGCCTCCGATAACCTCACTTGGTGAAAAACTTAAGAAATCAGCTCAAATAACATATTTTGAGCTGTCTTCTTAAAAGAATATGACTTTAGATATCTCTTTTCTTTTCCCATTACAGTTTTAGTAACTGAATTTCTGAATTAAAACAGTCTTTTTTCGTGTACGCTTACATTGTTTTAATCGAACATACAAATCATAAAACATATATTTGGCGACATTCACAGAAAGAAATTGTGAAATCTGTTGACAGCGCAATCTTTTTCACATAACATGTGTATAGTGTACCAGTGATATTTAAAGAGCTTTATTTTACACACATCGCTAAAACTAGAACTAAAATAAATAAAAACATAAGTAGCTACGTAAAATTTTGAAAGAAAAACATCAGAATATACAGAAAAATAGCAATTAATAAATGTTGAACATAAGTAGTTTAAAGATTTATATGATAGATGTATGCATCTACATGAACTATACAGTTAACGTATGATAAAGGGTTTCGATTTAATCTGCAAAGTAATTTTACATAACGTATAAATTACGGGAATTAACTTGAACATGTTCATTAGTCCAAGGTATATTAATAGTTTTTATAACATATTATATGTAACTAATATAATAAGTTATAAGGGCCAAAGTATTTTAAAATTTGAGGGAATCCGAACTTCTCTTCCTTGAAGGTTTTGGACCAGAGAAAATAGGATGAAAAACCGAAAGAAAGGCACGAGAAAGCTAAACCTTTATAAACAATATTATAACAACATATGATGCATTTGGTGTACAAACAGCAGGTACATACATATATTAGAATATGATTTAAATTTAAAACATTTCGATCAAACTCATAGGCCGTTACTATGTTTACAATAAAACTACGATTATTTATTGTTAATACTACATAAACTTTAATTAACAAACATTAAGATATGTATTTTATGTGAAGATGACAATGGATGGTTGACTTGCACAAAAAATGCTAATAATCTTTTCCTACGAGGAAATAGAAGCGGATATTTCTCTTGTGAAAACATTAAAATTTACTTAAAATCTGTAGGCCAGACGAAGTGCAAACTAAACTGTCCTATAAATAGTGTATCCAAAATATATATATTTTTTTTTATTGAATAATTGGCAAACGAGCAGACGTATCACCTGATGGTAAGCGATTACCGCCGCCCATTGACACTCGCAACACCAAAGGCGTCACAAGTGCGTTGCCGACCTTTGGGGGATGGGAAAGGGGATGGGGGAGGGGTTGGGGCCTCCGGTATCCTCACTCACTCGGTGAAACACAGCGCAAACGCTATTTCACACCGGTTTTCTGTGAACCCGTGGTATCACTCCGGTCGAGCCAACCCATTCATGCCGAAGCATAGCTCTCCCACGGTTAAATATATTTCATTCTAAGTATATTTTAACAGAATATACAAAATTACCAGTAGGGCACTGTCGTCCCATGGAGCATTTTCCTTCGCAGATAGTTCGTTGATTCAGCATGGTCTGGTAAGAGTCCAGCATGACGCGGCATTCTGACAAATCTCTGTCGGCTAATGCCAAGGACGGGTATCGCTCCTTCAGTCGTCTTCGTTCCTGAAACAAATAAGTCTAGTAAGTACCTCTAACATTTTATCAATTTTCGTTTCAGGACAATATCACAAAAAGAACTTGTGTTATGGATACTAGACAACTGATATAAATACATTTATACTTTTTTTGTAAATACATACATAACATACATAGAATCGAACCCGAAACCTTAAGCACAACATTCGCACACGCTACGACTACGTGTCACCGAGGCAGTTTCAATATGTATGACATATTTCGTTAAAACACGACGCGCATTGCTGAATTTGATGCAATTTATTTTTGCTCTGCGCTGTTTTGTTTGCTTGTGAATCTTTCAAGGTTCTTCATTCCACTAGAGCTACAATTAAGGTGATGTGTTAAACTCTATATTATTGTGTGACTTCCACATACAGCGCAACATACTAAAGCGCCATCTACCGCAGATACACTGAATTACGGAGCAACGTACAACACGAAGAAACTACCAATCCTGAATCGCGCAATAGAAGTTCTCGCGCCGATTATCATATATACAACAACCCAACATCAACCGTTGGGCAGTGGTCCGCCAGACATGATCACCTCGCCTGTTTGGAAGATCCTCTCTTTGTGTTGGAGAAACATGATACCCGTTCCTCCACATTACTCGTATCAAAAACCTAATTGATGGCGGTGATGAACAACAAAATAGACCTTTATTTTGTTACATCGCAGTATCAGTAATAAAAATAGGTCTCTAGATATCGATTTAAAAAAATACAAATCATAGCTTTACATTAAGGGTTACGTCATATCAAACCATTTATATAAGCACCAGGCAGGATCAGCTTTACTAAATCAATATCGTGAGTTAATTACACACATCAGTAATGAATCAAAACGCCGTAACGTGTGAGCGAGAGTCATAAATCTACTTAATTTATGGTATAACTTGCTATACAGGATCGAAAACAGGCTCTATTCATTAATAACCTACATATACGTATATGTTGGCCTTAAATATTATGAATATGGTGACAGTAAGGTGCTTATTTATCACAATTCATTATTTCAAGCTTTGAACGACTTAAAAATAAAATAAATATTTCGGACATCTTACACATAACGCCATCTTATCCTAAAATAAGCAGGGCTTATATTATGGATATATTTACTAGACAACTGATATAAATACATAAATACTTGTATCAGTTTTTTATAAATACAAACATATTATACAGAAAACACCCAAACTCCGAAACCAATATTTGTAGATCATATAAACTGTGGAGGAATGGGTGTCATGTCCCTCCAACACAAAGGGAGGATCCTCTAACCAGGCGAGGTGATCATGCCTGGCGTGCCACTGCCCAACAGTTGATGTTGGGATGTTGTATATATTATAATCGATTTGTAGTTTCTTCGTATTGTACGTTACTCCGTAGTTCAGTGTGACTTCGGTAGATGGCGGTATAGTATGTTATGTTATACGTGGAGGTCGTCACAAAACGTTTGGTCCGACCCGGGAATAGAAGGAAAACCTCGAGAATAGCAGCCACATACGTTACCACTTGCGCCACTGAGGCAGTAAAAAACAAATCATTTCCATGAGTGTTTTTTCCGATGATTAATTTTCTGTACTCACCGAGACTTAAAAAAAATAACGAACATCATCCCGTGTAGTGATTTTTTTTTCGATGTACCATTAATGAAAGAAAATTACCTGCTTGTTATTGTTAACAATTGCTAATAAACTGATTGAAAAATGTTTTAACCAAAAATAATGTATTATTTTATTTATCACGAACTGACACTATGCGAAGCCTACGAAAAGAATATGTCGAAATATGGCTAATTGTGATATTGTTCAAACCTTTTAGACCTGACCACCGTGTTTGTTGGTTTTGTGGAAGCGTACTGAACCCGATAGATCTGTCCATGAGTTCACATATCGCCCGTGATCTGTGGGGCTGTAAGGTTAACTAAGTGCTACAGTTACCTTGTGAATACAGTTGAAAATTAATCACGGTTTAAGTACTAGGCATAATTAAGAACTAGTTCGACTGCGCAGTGACCCATGCTCAACTACACTTGCTAAAACCATTGAAATCAGTCTCCTTTGCAATTCACGACGTGTCAGCGAGGTTCACACGTTACACGTACATCTTTATCTATTTTACAATATATTTAACAAAATCCCGTGGGCCAATAGATACGCGACCATTAGGGGGTTTAGTGTTCACAGATTGCAATCAATTTAATAGTTTTCCAGCGACAGTTGGGTGGTTCCAAGTTGGAACTCAATCGGCCGTGCTGTTCACAATTTTAACTTAAGTCGTAGCCTTACTAAGCCTCTAAATCGACAAAAAACGAGTTACTCCAAATTTATGTGGTGAGAGAGCGAAAAAGAGAGAGAGAAAGAGACAGAGAGAGATCTACAACGGTCTTAACCCCACTATTCAACATCAAAATCTAGCAAGTTAATCGCGGCTTTAAACCATGTCGGCGAGAGTAAAGTTTTGTCATAACGTTTAATAAAAAGTTTAATGACAGTGTGGGGGAACGGATATAATGTTCCACCCAACACAAAGGGAGAATCCTGCGACCAGGCGAGGTGATCATGCCTGGCGGGCTACTGCCCAACAGTTGATGTTGGTATGTTGTCCGCCAGGCATGATCACCGATACACGCGATAAACTACAGTCATTATTATTCATCTACCTGCTGCCGAAAATTTACCCTTATTTCTTATTCAAATACTTGTCTATCGTTTATTTACTTATTTTATGCAAATTTACTAAATACATAGGTACTTTCGGTTTGGTGACGGTTAACAACTTCCTGCCATAGACAAAACAAGATTTCATGACATAGACCATAAGAAGAGGTGAATTTACTAAATGGATTATATCGATATGACAGGGACTATACAGATATGTTGTTTTAATAATAATCAATACATTTTATAAATACGCTGGATGTAATCACTGAGAAGTCGGTCAACTGTAATCAGACCTTCATCTAGATCGAGATAGCACACAACTAATCGATAACGAAAAAAACCAAGCTCTACACTAGCCTTATATTCGTTTGCTTTGAAGAAGCTTGTTCCATTATAAAATATATTCGCATCTATCAATCAGATAGATTCGTTCGACCAATCACTGAATATTACTTTATATTCATACGCTTTTGGTTGATAAATTGGGGTCTGAAATATATGAGTGGAATTTTCGGGTTCAAAGACATAACAAGATGAAACTGAAGTCAAGTAATTTTTTTTGTTTTTTATGGAATAGGGCGCAAACGAGCAGACGTATCACCTGATGGTAACCCGCAACACCTGACCGGAGTGATACCACGGCCTCACAGAAAACCGGTGTGAAACAGCACCTGCCTGCTCTGTGTTTCACCGAGTGAGTGAGGATACCGGAGGCCCATATCCCTCCCCTATTCCTCTCTCAATCCCTCAATAGCTGGCAACGCAATTGTGCAGAGGCGTCACAGGTGCTGTGGTATCACTCCGGTCGAGCTGGCCCATGCATGCTGAAGCATGGCTCTCCCACAGTATTACTTCTTTGTCGTTTTAAGTTTTATGAGTGCTAGTAGAGCAAAATTTTTGTTATTTACATTAAAGGTCCCACCATCTCTGCAAGCCAGAAAATGAAGTTAAAAGGAAAATTTGATGGTTCAACATAACTTTTTAAGCCAATTTGCAGCACACAAATTCATTTTCTTACCTCAACAAGTTTGTAAGTTTCGAAGTCTTGAAGTTGCCTTTGGAAGCCGAGGTTCGGGTTGGCGACAGCGCGACCAGCTCGAACTACCTTGAGAGCTTCGCGCCAATTGAGCGGAGTGACTGACATGATGTAGGCCACAGCTACAGTCACGCTGCGTGACATCCCTGCTAAGCTGCAAAAATAAATAATAATTTAAATATTTGTATCATAAAATATCATCATAAAATGTTTGTAACACACAGAAGAACACACAAAATTGCAATTCGTAAAGATTTATGTTTTAACCTTCTTACGTGAGTTTAGCCTGACTATATTTCATAATTAATGTGTAGAGGATTAGAGCTAAGGAGGCTTTGTTATTTGGCCCAAGGCAAAAACTATTTAAATTAATTGGTATTTGCTCCAATTATTAATTTAATTCTACATAAGTCAGGTTAATTTACTTGATATTGTGATTAAAGTGGTTACCGGTGGAACATCCACTTCGAAATGTTTTATTTTTACAACATATGAGTGTCGGAGTGGCTAAAAAAAGGGTTGTTCTCAATACTTTTGCTTTTCTGTTTCCCATCGTCCCTAATTCCCTGGTGTTGAAAGAGCTGGTGCCATTTCCGTGGAATGGCCGCAATAATGTCTTTGTAATTATTTTTATTGCATGCCAATTTTGTTGACGATAAAGCATTTTCACTACCTCTCGACTACCTACACTCTGAAGTCCGACCAGTTATCCCACACAAGCGGGATGGCTGGGAACGCTGGTTCTAGATAATCGGGTGTCTTCTATTACCCGTAAAGCTCGGTCGAAAGTTAGGAGTAATAATCAGAGAAATAAACAGAATAGAAAACTCTTAATTCAATTTATCTTCTTAGTCATACCATAGTATGTAGTAAAAATACAGTAACCTCGATGAAGAACAAGATTTTGAAATAAAAGTGACCGAGAACGGTGTAGAAGTAGTCGTTAGATAGAACTTCAACTGCTTTGTGAGTATGTCTTATGTCACAGAACAGTCTTTCATTTCAATTAAAAGTATATCACAAACGTCAATAGAATCTTAAAATATCAGTTTTATTCACTATATAACAAGACTTACCGAAGATTTACATGAATCGCGCAAGTGTAATCAGTTTTCATGATATGTTGAAATCCCCAAGATTATATGATTACAAATTCGACAAGACTAGCTACTATGCTACCTACCGTGGGAGAGCCACGCTTCGGCATGCATTCGGCCAGCTCGACCGGAGTGATACCACGGCCACACAGAAAACCGGTGTGAAAATGCGCTTGCGCTGTGTTTCACCGAGTGAGTGAGGATACCGAAGGCCCATTCCCCAACCCCTCTCTCCACCCTCTTTCCCACCCTTCAAAGGTCGACAACGCACTTGTGACGCCTCTGGTGTTGCGGGTTTCCATGGGCGGCGGTATTCGCTTACCATCAGGCGATACTTCTGCTCGTTTGCCCCTATTGCATAAAAAAAACTTTATTTTTTAGAAGAAGGTAGTATTGGTCCGGAAATACCGAAGGCGACAGTTCATTCCACATTCGGTAGTGGACTGCCAACCATCTAGATGACAGGGATGTAACTTCTGTCGCGTAGGACGGTGACGAAAAGAGGCGGCAGGGATCAGTTCGAACAATTCCTCGGAGCACTGCCCATAGTAAATGCCCTCTACCTCTAATAAACATACATTTCTATTATTAATTATTTTAAAAATATGACTGATAAATAACGCTTAGATAAAAAATTATTAAAAATGCTTATTACACATATTTGTTATGTGGAAATGAAATGTATGACCTTCTATAGCAGTCAGGACTACCGGATGAACGTGTACTAATCTAAATATATATCAAGGTATACTTGACTATTTTTGGTTTCATTGTATTTCATACGAGCGACCCAGCCCGGCTTCGCAAACTGTACGTCTTTGAAATTCTCGGATTTCCTCTATAAATAAATTAAATCTAATATACTAGTATAAAATTCTCGTGTCGCGGTGTTTGTGGTTAAACTCCTTCGAAACGGCATGACCTATTTTCATAAAATTTTGTGTGCATATTGTGTAGGTCTGAGAATCGGATAACATCTATTTTTTATCCCACTAAATGTTAAGGGTAATTTTTATGATTTTTTTCTCAAAAACAACGTTTGCCGTTACCCCTAAATGACCCACCCCTAAAGTATATATTACTTTTTATGGCAAAGCAACGTTTGTCGGGTCTGCTAGAAATATATAAATATTTCGGACATCTAACACGCCCTCTAGTAAAAGCTAAGCAGAGCTAGTGCTATGAACACTAGACAACTGATATATATATATACATATATACTTTTATTTTGTAAATACACATATACCTAAATCTTCCTGTTGAATCACTCTTTCTATTGCTGAAAACTGCATTAAAATTGGTTGAGTAGTTTAAAATATTTATACGCAGACAGTAGAAGCGACTTTATGTTATGTACCCAAAGATACGAGTACAACCAAAAGTTAACTAACGCATTTTGTGAAAAAAAATGACGATTTTCAGCAGCACAGCTTTAATCTTTGAGTTCTGTCCCGGCATGACTTGTCACTCTTCTTTCAACGAGTGTTGTCAAGTAGTAATGAGACACTCGGGGCACGCAAATAATACGTCATTAAACCTTAGCTAAAAGGGCTTTTGTTAAAACTTTTGTAGTAGCGGTCTTCCCAAGGTAGCGTGCGAGTTCTATCTAGTTTTGTTCTGGGGAAAACTTGTTTGTGTTGAGCTCATTGTCACTTTTATTTCACGCTTCAATTAAGTCCCACTTACGATGGTATTTTAAACTAGAGGGTAAAAATAAAATCTATTCAGACTATTTGGTGAGGAAATTGACATATAGGTACTAGTTCTGTTGTTGACAGTACTAAACTTGCACTGATTGAGATATATGTTTGTGTATGATACACAGAAAACGAAAAAAATTACCACGAGCTGCCAGGTTGATAACTAACTAAAACTGTATTTATTTAATTATAACTAAGAAAGACAAGATTGTGTTTATTGTTTGACCTAAAACAAATAATTTCCACAGACATTCTAAAAACATAAAATAAAAGTTTTAAGAGTAATAACGAATTCAGTCTTCTTCATTCATTCATAGTGCATTTCATGGTATCAATTGTCTCACTTATAAATAACCTTCGAGCAAAGTTTGATGGGCGATTGTTACAGTCACAAAAGTGAATCTTTTACGAAGTATTGTTAATAATAATTTTATGTTATTGGCAACTTATCTCTCTACTGTTCCCGCTTTGAAACGTGAAAACATATCACTCTTAGATAAAAAAATAAATGAAAAGGTGTGTGTGCGATTCACACACGATAGAAGTGAAATTTCAGTAAAACACACCGAAATTTGCTCTCTCGCTCTGACTCACTAATTACAGGCGACTTTTTTTGTGTCTTTTACGGTTTGAAATCACAACTAAAGTTTCACTTCAAAAATCTATAGCTTTTGATTTAGTTAGATATACCTAAGAACTATAGTATGCGTCCATTTAGTGGTTAGTTAGGTGTCCGGTATAATAAAACCTTTAGGAAGTTTGGAAAGGAAATTGTTGGAACTTCCGTGGTGTTGTGGAGCGTAGAAAATATTAGACGTTAACGCGTGGTTTATTATCCAATGTGTTCTTTTTATCTTTTTTAAGACATGGCATATAAAAAGTTAGTAAAGTTAGATAAGGGCGACGTATATACGTAAAGAATCTAAATAATAATCAAAAAAAGTACGAACACTCACCAAGAATTTCCCATGGTTTAATATGAATGTTAGAAATATGTTTGTTGTTGTGGACTCAGTTTAAGACAAAGCAAATATCTAGGTGAGTTTTAGTTTTCAGTATGTGATAAAATCAATCATCATACTGAAGTCATAGTAAGATAACGACCTTACTGTCTTCTTTTTCTTCAGTATCTTTCTCACCATGAGTTCTCTGATTCCGATATAAGGTTCATTGGATCAAATATTTTAATTTTTTTTATTGAATAGGGGGCAAACGAGCAGACGTACCACCTGATGGTAAGCAATTACCGCCGCCCATGGACACCCGCAACACCAGAGGCGTCACAAGTGCGTTGTCGACCTTTAAAGGAGGGGAAGAGGGGTGGAGGTAGGGGTTGGGGAATGGGCCTTCGGTATCCTCACTCACTCGGTGAAACACGGCGCAAGCGCTATTTCACACCGGTTTTCTGTGAGGCCGTGGTATCATTCCGGCACAATATACTTGTATTAAATGTTGCAGTATACAATATGAAAAAATAGTTATTTTTTTTTATTTTCAATGGTAGGTACAGTATTTGCAATTTGTCTAAGATAATCCTTAAGTAAATACTTAGCCGGCTCCAGCAAACCTAGCACGTCTTTGGGAGCGACGCTTTTTTAACGTAATTTGTTGACTGGAACTTAGTGCGCATCGTGTGATTGTGGATTGGAACTTAGTGCGCCTGTGCGCATTCAAAGCTTCTCGTGTGAATGAACAAGCAACATGCAATTTTAGGTTACACTTTTTATAGATATGTATTTTATCTATATTTATGTATATAAAAAAAGGAATCTGCCAGTATACTACGACGAATACAAAGGAAAGGTAAAATTTGTAGCATCCTATGTATGTTTATATATGTATACTGTAGCGCGTAAACTACTGAACAGATACTGACTTTTATTAACTGAACCCCGAGGTAATTATCGTACCACTGTCAACGTCGTGGGGCGAAGCTAGTCTATAAAAAGTAACCTACGCTACTCCTTGTATCATCAGCTACCTACCAGTGAAAGTCCCTTCAAAATCAGTTTTTTTTGGTTCATTAATTTGGTATCAAGCAAGCTTTCAAGATGTGGTTATTGCGAAGGATGTTTAAGATACCGTGGACTAGCTTTACATCCAACATCAAAGTGCTGGAGCGAGCCAAGTGCAAGAGGGAACTGATGTCTAATATAGTAAACAGGAAAGTGGCCTTTTTTGGACACATACAAAGGGGCACTCAACATGAATTCCTGAGGCTTCTTTTAGAGGGAAAAATACCTGGCAGGAAGACACCAAGTTGACCAAGAAAGAAGTGGATAGATGACATCAGGTCCTGGACTGGTCTGGAAAAATATCACCAACTGAAGGAGGCCGCTCATGATCGCAAGAGATACCGTCTGCTGACCTCCAAACTTCATTTTGAAGATGGCACCCCATGATGATGATGAATTTGATATCGTTTTATTATTGCGATTCGATTTTTTTCTCTTAACTTACTCCATAATATTAATGTACTGTAAAGAAAAAACGTAAATATATATACACATCCATTGTGGTTTGATTTAAAGTAATAAATCGTTGACAACTATCCGTGATTCACATAATTTGTTACAAGTGGGATGGAACCCACAATAATTGTTGGCTATTAGAGAAGGCAAGGCCATTATGTAATGGCCTTTAGTATTAGATAATTTATTTCAACGCCACCCTTAAACACAGCACACACAGTCCACAGAGGAACGATACATTTCTCATAGAGAACAGCTATTTGTATTTAGAAGTCATCTTAAAGCACAATGAATCAAAATAATAATTACATTACTCTCTTACACGACACTCTGATCCCAAAGTGTTTAAATAGTATTATTGGGATGTATAACAGACTTTATTTACACTGTAGGTGAAACGAATAAAAACGAAAAATTTCAAAAAAATATACCTGACCACGTAAAACATTTATTTCAATTTATTTACCACATTTGTATCTGCTAATGTCACCCGGGTCACTCGTATGATGAATTTATTGATACCTAATTCATTGACTGACATTGACTGCCTCGGTGGCGTAGTGGTAGTGTATGCGACTGCTAAGCATGAGGTCTCGGGTACGATTCCCGGGTCGGACCAAATGTTTGTATGATCTACAAAAATTTGTTTCGGAGTTTGGATGTTTTTTATGTATAATATGTAAATATTTACAAAAGCTCTACTAAGCTTGAGACTAGGTGGCGTTGTGTGTTAGAAATCCAGATTATTATAATAATAATAATATTATTATTATTATACACCGAATGCCAAAACTGTTACCATTTGGCTTCGCATATTACATACAAATGATAACTTAGTATTCAACTGTGTCAACCCGATCTAATCAAAGGACCAGCATTTTCTAAACATGAATACTCTCATGAATATTGAGAACAACAAGCATTTGACCTAGATTAAGATTGTTTTTCTAGAACGGTTTGACCCAGGCGATAACAATAATCTGTAGCTAAAACTTTTGTCAGCATATTTGAGGTGTCTGACTCGATGTATCGATTGTCACAGGTGTTAATGGAGCGAGGGGACGACGGCTTTTCATTACCATCGTGTCGTGTAATTGTACCTGTTTAATAGTTGCGTATTAACCTAGTCGTTTTTCGACGTACATTAATAATAATCGATAGTTTATATAGAATCGAATATGGAGTTCAGAGTACAGATAAGTATATGTAGATATAGGTACAGTATGTATATATCTATACTAATACTAGCTGTCCCGGCAAACGTTGCTTTGCCATAAAAGGGAATATAAAAAAATAGGGGTTGATCGTAGAGGGTTGAAAATCTAGGGTTGTATGTATTTTCTAAAGCTGCATCATAAAAAAATAGAAATTAAAAATTTTGTCAAAAAAAAAAAAAAATTTAGGGTTGGACTACCCCTAACATTTAGGGGGATGAAAAATAGATAAGAACCGATTCTCATAGATACCGGATAATCACAAAAAATTTCATCAAAATCGGTCGAGCCGTTTCGGAGGAGTTCGATTACGCACCAACACGACACGAGAATTTTATATAATAGATTATAAAGCTGAAGAGTTTGTTTGTTTGTTTGAACGCGGTAATCTCAGGTACCGCTGGTCCGATTTCACAAATTCTTTCAGTGTTGGATAGTCCATTTATCGAGTAAGGCTACACTAAGACTAATAGGAGCGGAGCACTAATGAAGAATGTAACAAAAACCAAGGAAAATATTACACTACGGGCAATAAGAGACGTAACGAGGTTGCGTGGATCAGCTAGTATTGTATATAAAGTTATGTTTTTAATGCTGTGTAATATATACTTGGGTGTTCTATTATGTAATCTATGTGCGCCTACGGTACATCATTTGTACACCAGCTAAAGGGTGACAGGTAGAAAACGCCCTACCAAGGCCATTAACAACGCCGATGTGCAATAGTGCATACAGTTATAAAAAAAAAAGAGCACGTAAAGCTGTCGGTCCTGCACCTGATCTCTTCCCGGTCGTGTCGGTTAAACGTCCCATCGGATTATGAGAGAGAGAGAGAGTGCACCTGTGTTTTTACACACACTTGTGCATTATAATATCTCCTGCATAGTTGGCTGATCTCCGTTGGACTGGCCGCTGTGGCCGTAATCGGCTAGGTAAAATATGATGGTCTATGTAAATAAATAAGGTATGTGTAACTAATGGATTTTATTTTGTATCATTTTATTTTATTTCGACGTGGCAGTGATGTAAATGTGTAAAGATATTCCAATCAATATGAAAACAATAATTTTAAAGTTTCTTTCATTACATCAACCGCTTGAACGCTTGTATAGATACTAAAGTTAGTACCTGTCTATTTTATCCTACAAAGAAATAACTAGGTATACAATAATACGTAATAACGTGATAAAATGGAACTCCTTTAGAAAGTAACTACAGCATTCCAGATATTTCTATCGCAGACAGCTTTATCATCCGTAAAATATATTTATTCCACACAAAAGAGAATTTGTATATTGTAGTCTCCGTGGAATATCTTACTGTGATTTATCTAAAGGAGCTCGAACGTTGTCGTTAACCCGTCCCTGTGTCACATATACCCGTCACTATGTGAATAAATACTTCAAATAACCCTAACATTCCTATTCACTAACATTATTATGAGCTCTCGCTAGTTTTTTAAAGACTAAATTTATTATTAGCCCTTGTAATTAAGTAGGTACTACACCTGGTACTTGCCCTATGGTTAGCTTATCACCTTCTAAAAAGATTTCAGTTTTAGTGGCAAGAAAGCGAATAAATTTTGTCCATAAATAAAAACTACGTACTCTTTTTACAAAAAATATGATAATGGAGGAGTATGTTTAGTACAGTTAATATAGAAAAAGAGTGCAGAAAAATATGAAGTACAAACAAACTTTATATATATTACTAGCTGACCCACGCAACCTAGTTTGCATCTTATATGGCCCGTAGCGTGAAAATTTTCCGTCGTTTTTGAAACATTCTTCATTGGTGCACCGCTCCTATTAGTAGTAGCGTAATGATATATAGCCTATAGTCTTCCTCGATAAATGGACTATCCAACACCGAAATAATTTTTCAAATCGGACCAGCGGTTCCTGAGATTAGCGCGTTCAAACAAACAAACAAACTCTTCAGCTTTATTATTAGTATAGATATATATTTTCTAGCAGAAATCATTAAGCTTAAGTTATCTGTTATGAAAGTTAAGCTACTACTAAAAAAAAAAGACAGATATTTTTAGAGAACAATTTTTTTTTACTCGGGAATCGAGCTTTTTATACAAGCTCTGTGCGAAACACTTAACATAGAAGAAATTTAACTTTTGCACTAAACAATATGTTTATTTACCAAGCTGTACAAATGTTATATAAGAAATACTTAGTTTTTCTATATAGCGCACTGTTATAAGGCTGAGAATTTTAATTTAGTAGACCAATCGTAAAAGTGATAAATATATAATAGGCCCGGCATGTATGGTAATCCAAACTAAGTTATGCTACTCCACCTTTAAATCGTTGCGGTAAAAATAGGGCGAAGGTGCGGCATTATGAAATACGAGCAGGCGTCGTATTTTTTGTAAACATTACGAAAATTGGTAACTCATACTTTGCAGTGAAGGAATTAGTAGGTAGGTACTACGAAGGGCGTTGGGTTTTTGCACAAAGCTTTTAATGTAAAAGGAAATCTGTGTTTACAATGTCTAGGATCTATCTTTAAGTACTATACTACCTTATAATGAGAGATTAGCAGATAACTGGCCGAATAACGAGTAATCCGAATTAGCGTCAAAATGTGTTGTTGTATTACCTACAGATGAGACAAACACTGTTGTGTTAGTTGGTCTAGTAATAAATATGAAGCCATCTAACTGTTGCATACTGTAAATGAAAAAGTTAATGAAGCAACATATATCCAAGAAGGTTTCTACGATAGGTGAACACAGGTCGACTTCGAGAGAGTCGGGAATTCAAAGACTAATATGCTAATAATGACGCTTACTGCTCTCAGATACAAAACCATAGCGTGATATAATTCGATCTTGACGCCATCTATCGAGAACTAATGTAAAGTTACATTATTGACTGTATTAACTAAATTTATACATATAATGATGATCGCGCTACGGTTCCGTGGGCTTACAAATACGTGAACAATAGGTTATAGGTCAAAGACAAAATAGATTTAAACGATGATTTAATTGGAGACAAACAGTTATTTACCTAATGCCTATTAACATAAAAAAGGTTTACTGATATTTCCTGAATGGAAAGTATGTTACTAACAAATGTCTATTTTCGATGACCTGAATATTAAAAGGAATATCCAAAACCACAAAAGAAACTTGTACCAACATTAAACCCAGGACTTGCCAAGATTTATATTATGGAATAGCAAATCTGGTCCAAAATCCATTCTACGCTTCTATGTATTTATAAACTACCAGCCAATGTCTATAAAAAGGCTTCTATATAAACTTTACGGAGACCTTCGTCCTCTAAAACCATCGTTCTAAAAATTACGTACATTACATGTTTATATCGGCGCAAATACCACAATTCGTCCATAACGAAAATGAAAATATAGGAATAAGTAAGTTATTAGTCTGAATAATCAAAATAATTCTCATGTCACCTTGTTGCTCACGATCTTCTCCGAAACTATCTTACCTATTTTTACGTTATTTCAAATGTGTGTTTTACTGGCGTACCTACTTCGTTTTTTGTTTGTTGGGTGAAAAATCACTTCGGATCTCTGGCTCCCCAGGGACTCAGGAGACAGGTATGTGGTTAGTACACTAAAATCACCCGACAGCTGGTCTCAGGCATCCTTCTCTGAGTAGGTACCTAACTATATTATTTCAGGTTCCCCCCAGGAACGACGTCACGTCTATACAAACACTTTCCTGGAGTAAACATAGGCTTCCCCTAAGCCTATGTCTACGAACCGTTCCCGCTCTCCGAGTTGCCGGATTACAAGAGACGCTTAAAATATGCGTCCATTAAGTATATTTTAAGCCTCCTACCGTTGACCGCATCAATTAATCTGCTACCAGAGGTCCCCACTCTCTGGCAGCATGCGGTCTTTCCTGGCATACCTAAGATAGTGTAGTTACCGACCAATCCGACGGATTCAAATATGATAGAAAAGGCTTTAGGCTCACTAATACCTGTATGAAATTGTATCTTGAAGTAGTTAATATAAGTGAAGTAGTTCCAGATTTAGTGATTATTGGATAGACGTCTGATTAACTTACGCTCATAATTTATTATAGATAATAATAAAAAAAGACGTTGAAGGTAAAAGTGCTTAACACCAAAGTTTGACTTGAGTATTTTAATACAAAAACATCAGCGGCTTAAATTTCTACTTAACTGTAGGTACTGTACACGATTAGACTTATTGAAGTGTAGCTAATACAAAGCTATTGTTTGTTGTACGCCGCCAATTCAAGTTAACTAACACGGACACGGACGGACAGGGCGGTGAGAAAACAAAACGTTCAGAGGTCAAAAACCTACAAGTGTTCTTAATTGACGTAAAAACAATTCCTATATCTATTTACAAAAACAATTTGGAGGTATAACGTGATGGTTATTATTAAGGTGGTAAATAGTTTTATTGAATATTTCTTGTTCAGATATATTAAAAAAATGTTAAGGTGGAATAAACACTGTCCACATAACTTCAACTGCCTCATTGGTCTAGCGGTTGACGTATGCGACTGCGTTCGCAGAGGTCTCTGGTTCGAATCCCGGGTCGGACCGAAAGTGTTATTGAGTTTTTCTGATTATAGAAATACCTAATAAAAGCTCGGAGTTTGGAAGTTGGGGTCCGAACCCCCGTGCCAAGGAGAGCACGTAAAGCTGTCGGTCCTGCGCTTGCTCTCTCCCCGGTCGTGTCGGTTAACCATCCCATCGGATTATGAGAGAGAGAGGAAACATAGAGAGCTCTTATGTTTGCGCACATACTTGTGTACTATAATATGTCCTGTGTTGTTGTTGTTAACTGGTCTCCGTTAAGACTGGCAGCCGTAGGAGAACATTATCATCATCGTCATATAACTTCAACTACTTCAGCATTTCAGTTACTATTTATTCTGCTTAAATCAAAACTTAATGTTAAATGCATTGAGGTATGGAATCTAAACCTTACTGGTAATTTAAAAAAAAGTTCTTATATTAGTATAAATCACTTACCAATGTATTAAAACGTTGCCATCTCTCAGTCTTGCCGCGTGTATAAAGTCGTTGCACAGGCTGAAGTACTGCGTCAGATTTTGTTCAGGAGAATCTGACGCCATTATACATAGGTAATGTTTATCCTGTCAACAAAAGAAATACGTATATAAATCACCAATCATCAACAACCTTTCACAGTTCACTGCTTTACATAAGTTTTTCCTTATCACGGAGGGTTTTTTTATTGACTTATTATACCAAGCTGGCTTGGTAAACGGGCTGGTATAGGCTTTGTGGCAAGTTTTCTCTCTTTGCAGTGATGTTGTCTTATCCTGCCTCTTTTCCTAACCTAGTCGCCTCTAACGAAACCCACCGGATGAAAAAGGGATGCCGACATCCATCTCATGACATGATAACTTATTATGAAGACTTTTACTTGTTTGTTTGTGTTTACCATTTCCGCACTTAGCCTCATGATTGGGCCGTTGTACATGAGTTTGTCATCTTTCTAATCCAACCATCCTAAATCATCCCAGAATCTCAGCAGCCTTTTCAGGTCGCTACATGTTTCCGGGAGTGATGTTGGTTGGAGGATGTCCGCCCGTTGTTCTACCACAGTTCTACATTCTGTGAGAACGTGTTGCGCCATTTCTTCTGCCTCCATGCATTCCCTGCACAGAGGGCATAGGGTGAATAGGTGCTTGTTTAGGGGACAATGCCCTGTCAGTATACCTGTGACCTTCCTGAGATCGTCCCTTTTTAGTCTAACGAGGTTGTGGGCTAGCTTTTTTAATGCTACCGTAACTTTTACTTATTTTTCAAACTTAATAAGGAAGTTGAGTGACGAGTCTATTAGAATTCGGGATAAATATACTGCGGCACAATTCGCATGTCACAAAACATAAGAATCTAACTCACAAGTCAACTGAAACTCTATAAATTTTCATAAAAATCACCAACATTTTACTAAAAAAGATTATGTAGAATCGCATATCTCTTTCTTTGTCTCAAAGTCAGTAAAACAAACAATGTTAAGTTAATTTCAGTTAGAAATGTTTACGAAGAACTCCAAGATGTATGAGTTTACCTGAAGCCCACTGTCAATAAATTATCAAACAAATCGTAAACAAACTATAAACTAACAAAAATTTAATATATCGTATAAAATAAAGGAGATAGATTACGTTGAAAATCCCTAACTTTTAATGCTATATATAAATCACTTTGATGAATGCTTTTCCTTCGTTGCTCTTGGATGGTGTAGCAAGGGTACATTGAGAAATGTTGAAAGGTTCTTTGGGTGAAATATTTATCTGTTGATATCTCCTTGATCGGGGAACAATGATTGTGTCTATATTTTTATCGGGTAAAGCATAAAGGGTGCAATAAAGAAGCTGTTCAAACATTTTTTTTCTTAAGACAACGATAACTAAATTCGTCAGCCAGCTTCGTATAGTCGGCTAAAGCCTTCTTTCTGTGGCTCACGTCAGTAGCATCACACTATCTAGTCCCAAGCTAAGCAGAGCTTGTATTATGGATATTAGAAAACTGATATAAATACATATACATGTATACCTATACTTTTTCTTCATAAATACGTACATATTATACATAGAAAACACACAAACTTCGAAGCAAATATTTGCAGATCATACAAACATTTGGTCCGACCCGGGAATCGAACCCGAGACCTCAAGCACAGCAGTCGCATACACTACCACTGCGCCACCGAGGCAGTTAAAGTTGATGGTTAAAGGCTGTTGATTATAATAATGATATCAACGATTGCTGCTCTGTCAAAAATCGTGCATTTGTCTTTGGCGCACCCTAGAGTAAGCGAAAAACCTTTTTATTTAAATACTAGCGGTTCTCCTAAATTCCTACTCCCAACTATTGATGGTTTAAAACAGTAATCTCTGAACAGATAAATTATTGCTTTCAATAAATAAACTAGTGATCACTATTCAAAGAAATAACACAGAGATAGTATTACATGAGTACTGACGTAGGTACTGTCACTCAGATTAATGGAGAAATCACAACATCGTATTTTGTTATCACTTCCATCAGCCTAAGTTGGATAGGATTGCGAAACGTTGGTGGATACGATTGCGAAACTTCACATACTCGCTATAATTCTCTTGAGGGTAATAATGTTGGAATGCGATGAAATGGTTGCGGCGCTTAGGTCTTTATCACACGTAGCAGGTATTTTAAGTCTCTAAAAATCTGAGAAGATAATTAGAAAGTGAGTGAACTTTGTTATTTACGCTTCATATAGAAATAGGGTTAAAGTAAAACCTAGTATATAAGTTATAGTAATTAATGGTTCATTGAATATTAGGTCGAGAGTATTTTTAAATCTTGACGCAAAAAAGTGGTTGTTTTAAGTTGAATTTGTGCCAGTTGCCTAAGTAATAAAAGTTTAGTGAATGGCATAATGTTGTATCATAAAAGCTATGAAAATCTATATTGTTACTGCGACAGTTAGCTGTAAATAAGATCCTCTTTGAATTCCGAACAATAGTTTGTAACATTTTCCAAGAAACTAAAACTAAACTTTTATGCTTTTAAACTCAAGTTAAATATACTGTGGGCGAAAAAAAATAATGATAACCTAATATTTGATTTATATCGTGGGTATATATACCTACCTACCGTGGGAGAGCCACGCTTCGGCATGAATAGGCCGGCTCGACCGGAGTGATACCACGGCCTCACAGAATACCGGTGTGAAATAGCGCTTGCACTGTGTTTCACTGAGTGAGTGAGGATACATGAGGCTCATACATACCTCAACCCCTTCCCCCCCTCCCCATCCCCCAAAGGCCGGCAACGCACTCGTGACGCCTCTGTTGTTGCGAATGTCCATGGGCGGCGGTAATCGCTTACCATCAGGCGATACGTATGCTCATTTGCCCCCTATACCATAAAAAATAAAAATATCACTATGATTGTTTAAATAGTAATTTATACAGTTAAGGTATAATATGTCACCAAGGTTTAGTTTTGTAGTATTTTTTATTGAACATTATTATTGTGCTGAGTTGTAAGATCTACATGAGCATTGAGTTTCAAATGATACTCAGCCGCTCTGTGGAGGAACGGGTATCATGTCCCTCCAACACAAAGGGAGGATCCTCCGACCAGGCGAGGTGATCATGCCTGGCGGGCCACTGCCCAACAGTTGATGTTGGGATGTTGTACTTATGATAATCGGCACGAGAACTTCTATTGCGCGATTCAGGATTGGCCGTTTCTTCGTATGGTACGTTACTCCGTAGTTCAGTGTAACTTTGGTAGATGGCTCTGTAGAAAGTATGTTGTATGTGGAGGCGGCCACAACTCTATTGCAATCTCGGAGTTTAATAGGAAATAATACCTGATGTCTAGACATAACTTTAGCCATCTATTACACAACGGTCTAAAATAATCTGGCGGATTGTGAAGAGATATATACTGACCGTACCTTATCGCCCATTAAATTTAACGACCCAGCTATAAAACTAGCTCGATGTCAATGATTGCGTAGCTTTAGTTTTGATTCTCATTCGCAAGTTTGAGAGTTGACAATTGAATCAATTTTGAATGAAAATTAAATGATGTTTTAAAACGTAATAAATATGAACATTTTCATCATTCTAGCTTTGTTCAGCCCAGGGTTCGCATCCCTGCTCTTTCTTTTCCACTTTGCCCAGTATTCACCATCCCCTACAGGCATGTCACCTTTTACGACGTCAAGTCAGCACTTTTTGGGTCTACCCCTTCTACTGGGACCCGGCGGCATAGCCAGACATTTGATTCCCACGTAGGAAGGCGGTTGTCGCAAAATGTATTCGCATCAGCGCAGGTGACTCTCCTGCAGTTTGTTGTGTGACTCAGCACATCCACTGCAGCATATTCGTCTCCGTGACGCGCAGCTCTTGTTTGGGTCGTAGCACAAGCCACTCTTCACACCCATATAACAGGACTGGCCTACTGATGGTTTTATAGTCCTGTCATCAACCAAAAAAAAAATGTATTGAAAATTATGTGAACTGAAAAGTAAATTACTGTTTGCCTTTTTTAAAAATCGTTCAATCTTAAATGTCGAATCCACGCTATAACAATATTGGGAATTGAGAGTGGTTTACTGAAGCCGAAACATCTGTTATGTAAAATACTTATAACGACAAATCGGTCGTATAAACAGGAGACATTGTATTTAAATTGGATATATGGCAAAAACGAATGTAACAGGTTTAGGATCTATATGCTCGTGCAGAATTGGTGATTCAATTGTGTCGTCCGAGAATGCCAGAGTAGCTATATAATGTCGTTACAGGCCGAAAAGTCGTCTATCCGAATCATACATGAATACGAACAAGAACATACCTATACGATACACTATCGTATGGCCACTGTAATTTCATTTGACTCAGTCCGACATTGATGATATTATACGACTTAGGGAATTTGTTTTGTTATTAGAGTCTTGGGCAAAAGAAGTAATATGAGTTGGAAATGGAGGAAAATTTCTTTTTTGAATTTCAAGAAAGGTACCTGTCAAAGTGACTCTACTCTGCGTGAAAGCATGAGCAGAATCCATGATTATTAGTAAGCATACTAATTGCGAATGTAGACAATGCAGCATGGTAACTCATAAAATGGCGGCCTATTAAGATGCTCCTGCATCATTGGGCCTCCGTTCTCGCTCTCACGAACAAAACACGGCAGAAGAAATGCTGTCATTTAGGTTGATCTTCTGTGAGAGGATAGTACGGCCCCGGTCGAGCCGACACCTTCGTGTTGAAATCATCGTGGTTCTACTACCTTATATTTTTTTTAAAATATCAAAATCCAACAAAGAATAAAACAAGTAATGCAGCAAAACGTACTCTTATATCAAGATTATTGTTTTCCAGAACACAGAAGTTATTTCAATTTTAAAATAGAAAGGTGAAATCCTGTATATTTTGAAAACACTAATCTTACATTGTTTAGAATCGTAAGCATGTGCACACAATATCAAATATTCCGCTTTCTAGACAAAATACTAATGCACCTCGCAGGGCCTCGACCTCCATATCCGTACAACTGTATAATCCAGATTGCATAGAGTCGGTCGATGTTAACTGCAAAGCGCATACATACATCAAGGACTAACAAACTTATCCTTGAAACGTAATTAATTTTCAGACCAGGCATTAGGGAAACTTATTTTAATACTCTTTAAGATGCGTAAATGTTGTTTTTAAGACTACAACAAGACAGGTTACTGAAACTTTTGACTGCAATAGGATATTACGCTATTTTTAAAGGATATTTTAATTTCATCCAATAACAAACTGTCTTTGTTTAAAATTTTTCAAAGTGAAAATTAGTCTTAATTGGCTCCTTAATTTTAATTTCATTTTGAAAGGCAAGTACCTATACAGTGACATATCGGTCAGACGCTAGTGCGTTTAACATACTGACCTCATATCGTTGGTAAAGTGTAACCTGATCCTCACACGACTTTGGTGGTCGTGGGTACGATTCCCATCCATGTCAAGTTTTGAGTGATGAGCATTTGTTCTGTTTCTGGGTATAGTTAAGTTCATCAAATGTGCATCGTTATTTTTTATTTATTTATCATCATTGCATACATAATACAAAACAATTCAAAATATGAGTTACAAAATATATAAATATAGCAATCAACGTTTTATTGCTCACGATGATCTCTTCCTAAAGCCATAACATGGACATTAGGTGTTTATAACGAGAATATCGTACTCACATTCACATTACACACATATACATAAACCTACACATATACATGACATAACATATATATAGACTGTTATTATATATCCTATTCAAAATAAAATAGAAAGTATTCATGCAATGACAAATAGTAATCCTTCACCAGTTGTATAACACAGTCAAGATATTTGTTAATCGGATTGTCTGAGGCAAGTTGTTTCAAAGCGTCACTGCTTGCACAGTAAATGATTTGTCTGCAAACTGAATGGAATGTGTTGGTATTTTTAGTATTAATTCCTATGTGCATTTATTAAGAATTTAAAACGTTCTTTGATATAAGGAGGTGCGTGAGGATAAAACAGAACACTGTATAAAAGAAAATGCAGATTACGCGAAAGCGTATTGGTAGCCACTTGAGTTTAGAAGGAAACTCTGAGATATTATCATATTTACGTAATCCAAATGTGAATCCAATGCAGAGGTTTTGAAATCGCTCAAGATTGTTCAGTTGAGGATGAGAAGCAAAAAAATTGTGTAAGCGCTACTTTAGTATTCGTTAATAGAAAGTTCGGTATCTAATCTAAGTTGGTGGTGTAAAAAGCGGTTATTTTAATATTAAAAATAGATACTCCAATTTTATTTATTTGTATAGATACATAATATTATCTAATTATTTTTTTAATTGTTGTCATCATAGATTGAAATACTCTATTCAGTATTGGCCTATGGATAAATAACGCAGTAATTGTATGAATATTATGTAGAAATCGAGTCAACTTGAACTATTATTATCATTATTAAAGCGGTTGGACGTCTGGGTTTTGTTGGACTCAAAATGTATAAAGAAACTATAAGTTTGTGTATGTATGTATGTATATGTGTATATATGTGTACTTATGCATTTTGTTATTTTTTTGGTGTGTTATTGTTGGATTAACTGCCTGTAAATCTTAAACACCTGAAATCCATTTTAAGGTTGTCTGGAAGAAATCGCTGTGAGCGATAAGACCGCCAATTGTTACTTATATAACTTTATAACTCATTTGTTGTAATGTTTGTTTTTGTTTTTAAATTTTAATTATACAATAAAGATATAAAAAAAAAGTCTTTCCTGTAATAGGCACAAAGTGGTGAGGAGTTTGGTTACGGGTTAAAAGAAAAACTGTGGTAATATTTTTAACGGACCTTTTTTTGTGGCCGCTCGTATAAATCATTTGGTCCTACCAACGATAGAAAGTACTAGTACGTATGAATTTTTATATAAATGTCCTTAGTTTTTAGTGCTGCAGACCTGAAGGACAATGAATAGTGGTTAATCAATAATTTTATGGCATCTTACAAGTTTTTGTGAATATTCTTAGCATTTAATATTGTATTTCAAAGCTATTGATGGGTTTCACTTTATCTATGCTGTGTTCCAAAATAAAGTTTTTATATGTGAGTGTATTTAGCGTACGAAGCACCTGTTTTAGTCAGATTAAACTGGCATATATATACTAATATAATAAAGCTGAAGAGTGTGTTTGTTTGTTTGAACGCGCTAATCTAAGGAACCGCTAGTCCGATTTGAAAAATTCTTTCGGTGATAGTCTATTTATTGAGGAAGGCTATAGGCTATGTATCATCACGCTAGTAGTAATAGGAGCGGAGCACCAATGAAGAATGTTTAAAAAACGGGGGAAAATTTTCACGCTACGGGCAATATAAGACGCAAACGAGGTTGCGTGGGTCAGCTAGTGTTTTATACAGTTCTAGGAAAGTAATTCTCCAATGGTCAAGTAGTTAATAAAATGGGAATTACATTTTCTAGTGTCCAATTCATCACTTTTTTTTTAAAGCATGCTGAACTCATAACCATCTTTAAATTGTTATATTATTTTAAATCGTATAAATCATTTGAATTAAATTTGTATAAATTATCATAGTAGAGCTTAACAACAAATAAATGAACACATTACTTAATTTTTTGTTATGCCTTCGCGTGCAACAATTAGTTATTTCAAAGAAAAACAACACTGAATAACTTTAACTATTAAACTTGGTAATAAATTGGTGTTACTTTTCTAAGAAGATTAATTTGCAAGATAGGGACTAATTTAGTTAAAGTGAAATTCATAATAAACGGTTGAATTCCGTGACTCCTTGTAAACTAGTACTTCACGCCGAGGACATACTGAATATAAAAAAGTAGAATAGTCTTAGTTCAAGAAGTTTTCATCATCAGCCTATCGCAGTCCACTGCTGGACATAGGCCTCTCCAATAGCACGCCACTTAGTTCGATCCTCGGCTTCTCGCATCCAGCTCCTGCCAGCTGTCTTGCGCAAATCATCACTCCACCTGGCCTGTGGACGTCCTACACTACGTTTGCCGAGACGCGGTCTCCACTCAAGAACCCGTTTACCCCAATGGTTATCGGTTCTGTGGCAAATGTGACCAGCCCACTGCCACTTCAGCTTGCTAATCCTGTGGGCTATGTCGATGACCTTGGTTCTCTGTCGGATCACCTCGTTTCTAATAAGAAGTTTTAGAGCTATTTAATTTGAAGGACATGTTAAGTTAAATCGGATGTCCAAATGATGAAAATCTTACCAAGATGAGAAGTCAGAACACACGAATATAAGAAAGCGGGTAAACTAGTGGATAACAATCAAAAACATACACTTTCTCAGCACAGACAATGTTATTATTAATTTGGATTTTCCTTTATTACATACTAGCTGAGACCCGCGGTTATTGTTGTACCTTTACAACCCGGGGTAACACCGCGGGGCAAAGCTAGTCTAAAAAAAGTAAGCCTAAGTTACTCCTTATTACATCAGCTATCTGCCAATGAAAGTCCAGTTAAAATCAATCCCAGACAGACAAAAATTGAAGAAAATGTTATTTTGATATGTGTACTGTGTATATTTACAAATGCATTTGGTAAAAAGCGGTTGTATTAGTATTACAAACTCTCCAATTTTATTTATTTGTATAGATGAAGGTAATTCAGCCTCAAGACTACTTTAAACGATAAAATCATATAGGATCACTCATGCGTCTGCCCGTCACACTCAATTTGCTCTGAATCTACTTAATCCGATTAAGTCGGAATTTCGCACACATTTCAATTCTTGTGATCCAATTATATGTGGGTAAATAATATAAATTAATTATGAATATAGGCATAATTGTATGTCACTATAAATCTTTTTATTGCATACGTTTCCAATTAATGTATACCTAGCGCAATCTAAATATATATACCTACAAGCTGAACTCCGCGGTGCTACCCGCGGTACGACAGTAACCGCAGGCAACGCCGAGGCGAAGCTATGTCTTTATAAATTGTAGCCTATGGGTTATTCTGATGTATAAGCTATATTATTGTAAAGTTTCATCAAAACCCATTCAGTAGTTTTTGCGTGAAACAGTAACAAACATCCATCCATTCATGCTTACAAACTTTCGCGTATTCGAGCGATGTAATAATAATCCCACCTTACGTCCGTGCTGAAGATCTAGCCACGTGGGGGGCGGACATGCATACCATTGAAACTTATGTAGCTAACAAGGCAAGGGTAACCCTAAAATGGAGAAATGAATGATAAAGCATATAATTTGAGGTCGCTGCCCGGGGGTCGCCGGGGCGCATCTGGAGCCGATGCTGGATGTTCCAGCATGCGAACCATCGGTGGTGAGACGTCGAGCAGGCGGGCTCTCATCAAGCAATCTACTACAGCCGGTCGCGATGAGTTGAGCAGGCGGGCTCATCGCGTAGAAGTTACAGCCGAATCAACAGGCGATGATACAAAAACGCTATCTTCTTTTACACCTTCAACTCGCCCTTCTTCCATGACAAGAAGATCAATACGCTTGGCAAGCACTAACAACGCTGTGCAACACCTAACAACCGAGCGATCACCTTCACCCTCATTTAGTACCATACAATCAGATCACTCACTTTTCTCTAATATTCCATCACCATCTTCAACCCATAGCTTATTTAGATCACCCAACTCATCACCGTCATCTAGATATTCATCCCGAACTACAAGGTCAACAGCTGTTGTGCAGGAGGCATTAGTCATTAACCCTGTACCCACTGCTGGCTCTTCTCGTACGCGAAAGAAATGGACTGAAGAAATGAACCGTTTTATATGGCGTACATACCTTCTCAAAACCAACTGCGAAACGTCAGAACTAAACAATTACTTGGAAACTTTACATAGAGAATTTAACAATAGGTATCCCGACATGCAAGCCACTCGACAACGGTTAGGAGATCAAAAGAGAGCTATAATAAGAAGAAAACTGCTCTCACAACATGTGTTAGACGAAATAGCCTCTGAAGTAGGAAAACAAATAGGAGATGATAACGTAAACCATTCACACATACATAGCCAGAACGAACATTCACCACACACACAATCAGTCTCTAGCAACAATAGGATGAAATGGACAAAAGAAATGAACGATGATATTATTAGATGTTACCTTAAAGCAACGGATCTAGAAACAAATATGACTGCTTATCGTAAAAAACTTTATGAACTTTTTATAGAAAGACAACCAAATTTATCTAATCTAACTGAACAGAGAATTGCAGACCAAAGAAGAATAATATTCATAAATAAGACATACGCCAACAGAATAAATGAAATAAAGCAGGAAGTACAATTATCACGAACAAATTTGAATAACCAAAGAGTATATGACTTAAACCACTCTTTTGCGGGTCAAACAAATAACACAACTGAAAGCATAATGGACACCATACTTACACTGACTGAACCTACGGCAACAACACACAATGAAAACAACATCACTCATAACACCGATACCAATAGTAGTAACAGTACTGTTAATAATAGGATAGAAGAAGAATTTAGTAATGCTCTTACACGATTCAGTACAATCAACCCAGAAGCAAGACCATACATCCCGAAACAAAAGACATCACGAAAATTTGCTGAAATAACTCAATATTTAAATTACAATATTTTACCGAAACACTTAAACCTAGAATTAGATTTTAACTCACTACACACTTTAATTTATTCAGCAGCCTATACGGCAGCTCTTTGTAACGGCACTAGATTTAACACTGAAGATAATACAACTACTAATAAACGAGCTAGGAAACCTGCGTGGCAAAGAAGAATCGAAAGTAGAATAGAACAATATCGATTAGAAATAGGAAGATTAACACAATACATGTTAGGAAATAGAAGTCAGAGAATATTAAAGACTATAGAGGAAATAAAGAAAAAATATAAAACTCATTCACAACACGAAGAACCTAACACTGACCCCCAACATTTTCTTGACACACTGAAACAGAAACTAAGCGCGGTTTCAAATAGACTTAAAATATACTTAAATTGTACTAAACGCAAACAACAAAATACAAACATCACTAATAACGAAAAACAGTTTTATAGAACCCTAGGACACATTAATCAAATAACATCAAAATCCACAGAATTACCTCAAGACCTTCACCAATTTTGGGCAGGTATCTGGGAAAACCCTGTGCAACATAACACACATGCAGATTGGTTACAAAAAATAGCAGACACATCAAATATCAATGAAATGGAGTTCGAAAATATCCCAATTGATACATTCACTCAGGTTATTAGTCGCACACATAATTGGAAGGCACCAGGCACTGACAATATACACAATTACTGGTACAAAAAATTTAGCTGCACACATCCATTCATCCACAGTCATATTTGCAAATTCATACAATCACCACACACTATGCCAACATTCATAACACAAGGAATCACATATATGCTACCCAAAGGTTCAGACCCCAAAAATCCTGCAAATTACAGACCTATCACATGCCTGCAAACTATATACAAAATCATTACAGGATGCATCAGTGAAATTATTTACAGTCATCTTAATCAACAGAACATCCTAGCAGAACAACAAAAAGGTTGTAAAAAAAATAGTCAGGGTTGTAAAGAACAATTAACCATAGATTCAATAGTAATGAGGCAAGCCCAAACTAAAAATAGGAATATTCAGATGATGTACATTGATTACAAAAAGGCTTTTGATTCTGTCCCCCATAGTTGGTTAATGTACATACTAGAACATTACAAAATTCACCCCAGACTGATATCATTTCTAGGAGCAGCCATGGTTCACTGGAAAACAAAATTAAAACTATTGAACAACACTTCATCAACTACTCAGCTGATTAAAATAGAAAGAGGCATATTTCAAGGAGACGCACTTAGCTCGCTTTGGTTTTGTATGGCACTCAACCCCTTATCTAAGTTACTAGATGATACAAATATAGGTTTTAAATTAAGATACAATAATTCATTCCACACACTTTCACACCTACTTTACATGGACGATATTAAAATTTATGCAACTAATTACACCGAACTTAGTGAACTAGCTGACATTACGCAGTCATTTTCAACAGACATCCAAATGCATTTCGGGGTAGATAAATGTAAAATTCACTCTATCAACCATGGCAAGACAGAATACAACTCTTATGCACTTAGTACAGGTGAACAAATAGAACCCTTTGACGAACATACAACATATAAATATTTAGGATTCCATCAGTCCAGACAGATTCAACAAAAACACACTAAATTAGAATTAACAAACAAATTCAAAGCCAGATTAAATCAGATTCTTAGAACCCAATTAAATTCACGCAATAGTATCAAAGCCATCAACACATATGCAATTCCGGTCCTTATTTATTCCTTTGGGATTATAAACTGGTCTCAAAGCGATCTTATTAAATTACAACGCACAATCAACACACATATGACAACCAATAGGAAACATCACCCCAGATCGTGCACACAACGCCTTACATTACCCCGCGAAGATGGAGGCAGAGGCCTCATCGATATACAAAATTTACACAATAGACTCATAGATAAGCTACGCAATTACTTTTATGCGAAAGCCGAACAATCCCAACTTCATAAATTTTTAACCGAAATAGACAATAAATTTACCCCACTCAACTTATATGACAGAAACATTCACCCAAAATTAGCAAGTAGGCAGCAAAAAATAGACTTATGGGCACAAAAGTCTCTACATGGCAGGCACCTCGCTGATCTCAGCCAAACACATGTCGACAGAAAAGCGTCGAACGAATGGCTGTTGCGCGGGGAACTCTTCCCAGAAACTGAGGCTTTTGTGATCGCTATTCAAGATCAGGTTATAGATACTCTAAATTATCAAAAACACATAATCCGTCTCCCTAACCTTTCTACCGACTTATGTAGACGGTGCCACAGTAGTTCTGAAACCATCCAACACATCACTGGCGCTTGTAAATCTATTGTACAAACTGAATACAAACACCGGCATGACCAAGTTGCAGCAATTATCCACCAAAACCTGGCTCACAAATATTCATTCATTCCCAATAAAACTGCTTATTATAAATATAAACCCAGTACAGTTCTTGAAAATAATGCATTTAAAATATATTGGGATAGGACAATAATTACCGACAAAACCATACACTACAATAGACCTGACATAACAATCCTAGATAAAGTTAACAGGACAGTTTTTATTGTAGACATAGCAGTATGTAACACACACAATCTTCTTACGACGCACACAGAAAAAGTTTCAAAATATATAGATTTAGCTACTGAAATCAAAAGACAATGGCAGATAGAAAGAGTTAAAATTGTACCCATTATCATATCTATTACTGGTGTGGTTCCAAAGACTCTTCAAAATAGCCTCAATACACTGCAAATGCCGAAATCCACCCTAATGTTGATTCAAAAAGCAGTTCTACTAAATACATGCCGTCTCACACGAAAATTTCTTGCATCGTCATCATCCTAATCTCACATCATTTCCCCCTGGCACACTTGGCTAAGGCCCGTGTGTTAGATTTAGCTTCCCCTATAAATAAAAGGGAGACCACAAAAGGTAAGGTATAAAAACAATAATAATAATAATAATAATAATAATAAACTAGCAACACTTAAAGCCGTCAGAATTTATCAAACAAAATTCTTTAAAATAAATTATATTTACTGTTTAGAATGGCACAAAATAACAAACAACAATAATTTTCAAGCAGATTAAACATTCCATTGTTATAAAATAAATACAACGAAGAAATAAAATGCATAAATCAAAAATGAAACATAGAAATATCTACTCAACAAGACATGACGTTTAAACGTAAACGTCATGTCAAAACAATACTTGATAAATTTTAATAACGACGATGCTAACAAGAGCTAGACGGAGAGCACAGCTATCACCCCCGGACTCGTCGCTCCGCTCCGCCTTGCCATCTCCGGAAGAAGCAATAGAAGTTCCGGCTGGTGCAGAGGCGTCGAGCTCTTCTTCAAGCGACGAGTTTTTCTCTCCGCCGACGTCGCCAATACCTGTACGTCGGCAGGGGAGAGGCCGGCCACCGACCAGCTTGGGATCCCGAGGACCATTGACCTCGAACAGGGCCCCCGCTGCCGGTGGTGATGTGCGCCGCATGAAGTGGACACATTCTATAAATGAGAATGTCATGCGGGCATATTTTCGGGCTACAGAGTTGGGAACGAACCTTACTGCGTACCGTGTTCGACTAGTCTCTCTGTTTCAGGAGCTTGAGCCAGCTGTCAACGTTTCGGCACAACGATTGTCGGATCAAGTGCGAGCTATACAGCGATGTCACCTGCTGGATGATGCCGCACTTGAAAGGATACGCTCTGACATACGGAATAGCTTGACTGTCCCTTCTTCGTCACATGTTCTGAATGTGGTAACAAACAGCACACCACAGGTACCACAAAATGATGATATTAGTGAATTAGTGGACAGTGAAATTATATCCGTAAGTACCCAATATAATGATAGGATAAGGAGCACTTTGGAGGATGCGATTCGGGAATATCGATATGTAAATTTGAATAACAGACCCCGGTTGTCCCGTTTGCCCATACATAAACGAAATTTAGCGCTGGTGAGTGCCTTGGATTCGTTATTACCGAAATATTTCAGTAATAGCGAAGATCTCAGTGATACACACTCAATTCTATACTGTGCGGCTATTGCAGTTTGTCGAGTAGCTGGTGTGAAGTTTGCAGAATATACAACCACTACTCGACAAGAAAATACTTTGCCAGCTTGGCAGTATAGAATTGAACGTCGTATTGCTGAGGCCAGGACACTCATTGGTAAGCTAATGAGTTTTCGATCGGGAAACACACGACCGAGAGTGATGCGCTTTGTGAAACGGGCATTCTTGGGGACTACTATTAGTCCTCAAGAGTACATGTCATGTGTCACGGAGCGCATAGACTTTCTGAAGCAAAAAGTTTATGCATGGGCAAATAGAATAAGGCGGTATAGAAAACGAGTAGATCGGTATAATCAGAATCGCATGTTCCAAAGAAATGAGAAGTGGGTGTACCGGAAATGGGAGAACCTGAGTCCGTGTATGAGTGATGGGCAAGTTCCAGATGAAAATGCCACAAATTCGTTTTGGCGCAATATGTGGTCTGTGCCTGTCACTCATACAGAAGGTGATTGGTATCGGGATGTTGAGCGCTCATGTGAGTCTTTGTTACCTATGGAACCTATTAGCATCGATGAAGAGGATGTAAGTTGTGCGGTCCGTTCATTACCGAATTGAAAAGCACCAGGTCCTGACGGACTGCACAACTTTTGGCTTAAGTGGTTCCGAAGCTCACATGCGTGCTTAGCATCTCAATTCCAAACAGCATTGGATTCGGGTTCATTACCACAATTTTTGACCACTGGCATAACCCACTTACTCTACAAATCTGGTGATGCCATGGATCCCAAAAATTTTAGACCAATAACATGTTTACCAACTTTGTACAAACTTCTGACATCTATTCTGAGACTCAAAATTACAACACATATTAATCACAATTCGATACTTTCTATTTCTCAGAATGGATGTAGAAGTGGGACCCGTGGCACTAAAGAGCTCCTTATCATAGACATGACCATTAGCCAGCAGGTGCGTCGTAATCGTAAGAGCCTGGCGACATGCTGGATAGATTACAAGAAGGCTTTTGACTCCGTTCCTCATACATGGCTTTTGAGGGTGCTTGAGTTGTATAAAATTGATACAACTCTGTGCACTTTCTTGAAGGTGTGTATGGGGCAATGGAGAACAGCACTTCGCTATCCTGGGTGTCGGCAGTCTGCGATGAACGACGTACTTATAAAGATCGAGCGAGGCATCTTTCAAGGTGACAGTCTATGCCCCTTGTGGTTTTGTCTAGCTTTGAACCCTCTGAGCACTCTATTAGAGGGTTCAGGGTTAGGCTACAGGTTGCAGAAAGATGATCGAGTTATATCTCACCTCTTTTACATGGATGATTTGAAACTACTTGCCCCCACTAAATTACAATTGACAGCATTACTAAAGGTTACGGAAAACTTTAGTAATTCTATCGAGACTGAATTAGATGCCATTGATAGGAGAGTCCGTACATTGTTGACTGCATTCCGAATGCACCACCCACGTTCATCGGTTATGAGATTGTATATCCCGCGAAGGTTAGGGGGTCGTGGATTACTAAATATCAAGACCCTGCACAATCGCGAGGTATACAATCTTAGAGAATATTTTCTACAAACTGATGTGGGAGTGCATCGTAGTGTAGTCACAGTGGATACCGGACTCACTCCGCTCGCTCTGGCTAAAGAGAATTGGCGCAAGCCTGTAGTACTTAGTACTAATGATCGCAGGGAGGTATGGAAGGGCAAGGAACTCCATGGTCGGTTTTATCGGGCCCTTCATGGACCCGATATAGATTTTAAAACATCTACGTCCTGGCTACGGTATGGTGATCTCTTCGGAGAAACCGAAGGTTTTGTTTGTGCGATTATGGACGAAGTTATCATGACGAATAACTATCGGAAGTATATCCTGAAAGATGGTACGGTCGACATCTGTCGGGCATGTCACCGTCCTGGAGAATCTATCAGGCATATTATTTCTGGTTGTTCTCGTCTTGCTAACGGCGAGTATTTGCACAGGCACAACCAAGTAGCTAGGATCGTACATCAGCAACTTGCCCTTAAATACCATCTTGTGAACTCAGAGGTGCCATACTACAGGTATGTGCCCGACCCAGTTCTCGAGAATGGTCGTGCTACATTATATTGGGATCGATCTATTATTACAGACAGGACTATTGTTGCCAATAAGCCTGATATTGTGGTGATAGATCGATTAGAGCGCCGCGCAATTATTATCGATATCGCCGTTCCTCATGACGAGAATCTCGTGAAAGTCGAAAAAGAAAAACAAATAAAATATTTGGATCTATCTCACGAGATTGTCGATATGTGGAATGTGGATTCGGTAATAATTGTTCCGATAGTCGTATCTGCTCACGGATTGATAGCCAAGAGCCTCGACCAACACCTTAAGAGGCTCACGTTAGAAGGCTGGATCAAGGGTCTGATACAGAAGGCAGTCCTTCTTGACACGGCACGCATAGTGAGGAGGTTCCTGTCTTTGGAGCCCTAACCACCGGTTTCTTGGTCCCTGTACCCGAAGTCGGTGGTCTACTATTTTTTATATTTTTAAATATATATTATGTTATTGTTTATCTTTTTTATGTATTTAAAAATGTAATTAATATGTATATATAATTAAATAAAGAGAATAATAATAATAATAAATCTCTTTATTGCACACCAGATAAGTAACAAAATTAACTTACTTACGAAAACTTAACTAGGGTAGTACAATTGGCGGCCTTATCGCCCGGAGGCAATCTCTTACAGGCAACCATGGGTTGCCTGTAAGAGATTGCCTCCGGGCTGAAATCCGGGCTGAAATTTGAGCCGTGGGAGAGCCACGCTTTGGTATGCATGGGCCGGCTCACCCAGAGTGATACCACGGTCTCACAGAAAACCGTTGTGAAACAGCGCCTGCCTACGTTATGTTTCACCGAGTGAGTGAGGATACCGGAGGCCAATACCCTTACTCTCACGGTAAATCTTTAGATACTCTCTACCCTACGTCTACGACTCTAGTCAATTGCTAAAAGCTACAAAGGTTTATCTAAAGAAGATTATGTTTATTTCTAAATAACGTATACTTAAATAATAACATTTATTTTACTTAATAACATGAGCACCATTAAATTAACCTAAACATATTAATATTAATCTGTTATGACACGGAAAGGCACAATATGATATTTCAAATTATTCTGGTAAATTATTCGAATAAACGACCATTCTTGAGTGTCTCTCGGAAATTAGAGACCATTACCATTTACTATCTGGTAAATGAAATAGTAACGAAGTATAAATAAATAAATAAATATTTTGGACATCTAACACACAACGCCATCTAGTCCCAAGCTAATCAGAGCTTGTGTTATGGGTACTAAACAACAGATAGAAATACATACATATTATACATAGAAAACACCCAAACTCCGAAACAAATATTTGTAGATCACACAAACACTTGGTCCGACCCAGGATTTGAACCCGAGACCTCAAGCACAGCAGTCGCATTCGCTACCAATGCGCCACCGAGGCAGTATGTATCGTCCAAATTGAAACATCTCACAATCTGTACTTATTAATAATAATAACTTATTGAAATTAATAATACTATTTTATTTAAGAACTAGCTGACCCTCGCAACCTCGTTTACGTCTACTATTGTCCGTAGCGTAATAATTTTCCCCCTCTTTGCCATCATTCTTCATTGGGGTTCCGCTCTTATTGGTCTTAGCGTGATGATATATAGTTTATAGCCTTCCTCGATAAATGGTCTATTCAACACTGAAAGAATTTTCAAAATCTGACAGGTTAGCGCTGTCGCATGTCTGAATAGCGCGTTCAAACAAAAAAACAAACTCTTCAGCTATACAATATTAGTATAGATAGACACAAAATGTAATAAAATACAAATCACATGAATCAAAATATTAGGCTCACATAAAAGTCAGAATCAGTCTAGATTATTGACGACAAAAATAGTATTACACAAATTTATAGTTCGTAGTATAGATTTATGGATCAAAATCTGACATGCAATGTTTCGTAAGCGACCTCGCTCGTAACTAAATAGATTAAATTGTCTAACTATTATTGACACGAAGAACTGCTTTTGTACTCCCAAAAGGCAGCTGTTACGTCTAGTTATTATTACGTTAGTTTATTTAGTATGTACCTGACTCTCTCTCTCTCTGTGTACTATGAAGTTCATCCCAATTATAAATTTAATATCTTAGTGTAAGTTCTGAGCTGTATCCATATAACTTTGTTAATATCTAATTTAGGTCATGCCTCTACAGGGACTAGTGATATAAATTTGTCAAACTGCATGTAAAAGGACGTAACCCTAATTTTGACTTAGGCTTTTTATTTTATAGTATTAACTGACTACCTTTGTGGCGCAGTGGTAGTGTATGCGACTGCTGTACTTGAGGTATCAGTTTCGCTGCCCTGGTCGGACCAAATGTTTATATGATCTGCAAATATTTACAGAGTTTGGGTGTTTTCTATGTATAATATGTATGTATGTACAAAAAGAGCATAAAATAATATGTATTTATATCAGTTGTCTAGTACTAGACGATATTTAGTACTAGTACTAGACAGGTATTAGTTTGGGACTTGATATCGTTGTGTGTGTAGATGTCTGTAAAAAAAACAAAGTTTTCTTCATTTAAAATCTCACAATTTGATACTACAATTGAAAATTATTTATTGCGTTCATGCACAATAAAACCTTTTTAATATAATGAAAGTATGTGAGTTATAAAATTGTATTTTATATGATCTATGCGTAAGTCAATTACTTTATGCATTTTTATTAAAAACTATTCGTGGTTCATGAGTCGACGGTCAGTGTCGAAGCGTTATTATTTCTTAAAATAGGACTATGAAATAAAGTAAAATATACTTTAAGTTCATTGTTGTGCCTAAAGATTAACGCCTTCGAGCAAACCAAACCGTTTAATTGATTATAAAAATCTATTTGCTTATAAGTCAGGCAATTATATGCTATAAGGCAGACTGCCTCGGTGGCGTAGTGGTAGCGTATGCGACTGCTAAGCTTGAGGTCTCGGGTTCGATTCCTGGGTCGGACCAAATGTTTGTATGATCTGCAAATATTTGTTTCGAAGTTTGGGTGTTTTCTATGTATAATATGTATGTAGGTATATACAAAAAAAAGTATATCAATATTTATATCAGTTGTCTAGTACCCATAACACAAGCTCTGCTTAGCTTGGGACTAGATGGCTTTGTGTGTTAGATGTCCGAAAAAAAAAATAAAAAAAATTACCAACAACCACAATTTCATACCGTATTAATATATACAGTGAACGTTCTCTGATATCTATATTACGATCAACTACAAATTAAATTGGTTATGAGGTTACGTTACTGACCCTACGAACTCTGGCCTGAATCTGCTTTCGATTATGATCTGACCCAAAATAACCACTTTTTTACTTAAGTAGCAAGTAATTTTTTTCTAAGAATATGTCGGCTAAACGTTTAAATGCTAAAAGCAATTCGTAAGTAGAAAAACTTGTAAACGACCCTTTTTTGAATAGATCTCCACCGTCTATCATTAAATTCAATAAGCTCTATGTTTAGCTTATGTCTTTTAGGCAAGGGACAAAAATAAGTTGCATTGAGATAAAAAAACCTGTCTTCTGATAGTAAGGGTAACTAATGATAAAGATAGGAGGATAGTGAAAGATATGAGCATCTAGAGGATGGCCTCTGGTAACTTTGCAAGCTCGATGCAAAAGTAACAAAAGTATTGAAGCTCGACTCTTCCATGGTTTAATCATTAAGTTTTTACTTTTTGAATCCTGGTGGTGAGACTCTCAATAGATATTTGAACCTTTGTCGCTTTTGTTATGGTATAGGGGGCAAACGAGCAGACGTATCGCCTGATGGTAAACGATTACCGCCGCCCATGGACACTCGCAATACCAGGGGTGTCACAAGTGCATTGCCGGTCCTCATGATCCTCAGGTATCCTCACTCATTCGATGAAACACAGCGCAGGCGCTGTTTGACACCGGTTTTCTGTGAGGCCGTGGTATCACTCCGAAGTGTGGCTCTACCGCGGTACCAGCGCTGAATAACCAACGGTCAGTATTCGTAACAAACATGTTTCCCTTTGATTCCTAGCACTAAAACTACATAGACTAAACGATTTAAATATTTTACTATATTTCTTATTCTTGTTTGCATTCCAAAAAGAAAATTAAGTAGTACTAAACTCTAAATTAGGTATCGTTATGCATCCAGTTTGGATATAGCAAAATTTACAATAAAAACATAAGAACATAATTGCGCCATATTAATTAGTGAAGCACAGTTGTAGAATCGGATTATCACATTAATCGTATTTCAGATTTGATTAGGTTCCAAGTTCCATTAACTCACATCCCTCTTCGTTAATGTCTCTATTTGTGCTATTTTTTTTTTATGATAATTTTATTACTATTTGTCAAGGCAAGATAAAATTATTATGTTCATAAAAATTACCAGATTTAATAAGACACTTGTTGTATTGATAGGAAACGTTAGAAATATAGTGGCCAGTCTGAATAGTCTGAATTAATTCACAACTGGATTATAGAATTGAATGAATATACTGGATTATAGAATATGGTATGTTTTTTAATGGATTAGGGAGTGAACGAGTAGACAGATCGCCAGATTGTTGGCGTCACAAGTCTGGTATTTTCTTGAAGAATTGACGGTCGTATTGGATTTTAGTACAAATGCATATAAAATATAAAGACGACCAAAAATTTTTAATAATATCTAGTACTTTTGTAATATTGTCATGTAGCAATGCAAAACATATTGTTAGTGGTTCTTTTTCTTATTAATTCTTGAATAATTTTTGAAGTCGACCGCATCTACTAGCACAAAAAAATGCTATTTCTTTGTCAAGTATTTTATTGTAAAACTAAATTGTGAAAGCTATATAACGTTAGTATAGAGTATATATATCATATTTCATCACTTTGAGAAAAATATATTATTAATGAATTGTAATAACATATGTATGTTAATAGTCAATAAAAAAACACGCTTTTACAGTACAATTTTGGTTATATATCTATACTAATATTATAAAGCTGAAGAGTTAGTTTGTTTGTTTAAACGCGCTAATCTCAGCAACCGCTGGTCCGATTTAAAAAAATCTGTCAGTATTGCATAGTCCCAATGAAGAATATTTAAAAAACGGGGGAAAATTATTACGCTGCTGGCGTAGTATTAGACGTAAACGAGGTCAGCTAGTCAGTTATAAATAGTTGAAATAAGACAAATGGAATTTGAATACCCCTCCACCATCTAAAAGTTTAGTATTAGTAAAGTATATAGAAAGTTACATGACAACTATTAGGTGGCTACGTCTGCTCGTTTGCCCCCTATATAATAAAAAAAAAGGTAAATATTTGTATGCTAACCATGAGCAGTAAATTCTATATTTCTCTTATCCGGATATAAAAACACCACATACAAATAAACGAATTAAATATAAACCGACGAGATTAACGCGGGAATTACGATAAAAAATTTCAAACTTTTTAAAAGCCCGATTATTTGGATTTGTAAAAAGTATAACACGGAATAAGTTAAAAGGAAATCTGTCGGACGCTTGAATAATTGAGGTCCCACCGACCGTCCGGCCGACCGTCGACCAACCGCGAGGCGAAGCGCGCTACAGAAATGGTAACTCGTGTTACATCACGGATGTTGTGGGATTTCAACACAATGTATGTTCATAAATACTTGATTACCTACTCATATTTGATGTTTAGCTGTAAAAATATAAGTGATAATTTAAATTTTTCTGTTTATTATCCATTTGATTTATTTCATATTTCCGACTTACGAAAAAGTTTGTTAAACGGAAGGTAGTATCTACTTAGTAGTAGTAAATCGAAAGAACTTTTTTGAAAAACTAAATTCAAAATTTAGTAACAACATATAAAAGTTCTGATGTTTTTTTTATGGAATAATAGGTAAGTGATTTCTGCCGCCCATGGACACCCGCAACACCAGAGGCGTTACAAGTGCGTTGCCGATCTTTGGGGGATGAGTAGGGGGATGGGGGAAGGGGATGGGGTAAGGGGATGGGGTAAGGGGATGGGGAAGGGGATGGGGAAGGGGATGGGGAAGGGGATGGGGGAAGCGGTTGGGGTATGTCCTTCGGTATTCTCACTCACAAGGTGAAACACAGCGCAGGCGCTGTTTCACACCGGTTTTCTGTGAGGCTGTGGTATCACTCCGGTCGAGCCGGCCCATGCATGATGTGATATGATGTAAAGTTTATTTTCAGCTTTGAACTGTTAAAAATAAAAGATTTTAGTGCTGCGGTTAGCCGTTACATCCTTCAGCGTTTCAAGTGTTAATTTACATACTAACACTGCATCAGAATGTGCATTAAATATTCAGCGTTCACTTGGAATAGACGATGAGGGAACAGCTCACGTGGTCCTTGATGATTGTACATTTAGAAGGGCTCTAATGAACGTGTAGTTTTAATTATGATTCTGTTATGAACCCTTTAACCTGGATTTAATAACTTTTGGGAGTTAAGTTGAACAGATCATGGGACTTTGAGCATTAGACTGCCAAGACGAGGACACGTAATTTAGTTGATATTCTCGTTGCGACCATTGATCGTGGAGAATTGTTTTAAGTAATTGATAACACGGTTGAGCCTATATTTGAATGATAGATGTATATTATGATTATATTTTTTTAATAAACGTATTTTTAATACTTTAAATTTTAATTTCAATTCAAAAAACACAAGTTTAAAAAAAAAATTGTAATAAAATATATGCGAAATAATATTACATATATATATATATATATATATATTTTTATTATATAGGGGGCAAACGAGCAGACGTATCGCCTGATGGTAAGCGATTACCGCCGCCCATGGACACCCGCAACACCAGGGGCGTCACAAGTGCGTTGCCGGCCTTTTAGGAAGGAGTACGCTCTTTTCTTATAATATATATAATATCTTGTAATATATATAATATATTACAATAACAACACCTATACCTAATCTATAATGAATAAACTACCTTCTTTCAAGACAAATTTTTCACAACATTATTGTTGTATTACATTGTATTACTTATTTGCCCATTTAATAGTTAATTAATGTTAAATCTAAGATTTCACTCAAGATACCGCACGATTTTGACAAATTGTGAAAAATATTGTTAACAAAGGAACCATGAGTAAATAAAAGTGTTAAAAAATGTTGGGAAGTAGTCGTAAAATATTCGTTGTGTAAAAATAAGCTCACGGGTTACCGGGTGAGGCGAACAATGTCTTTCTTTCTTTCTTTTTCTTTGTGCTGAACAATGAAAGTGAACTGTCATTAACGGTACAGTTTGTCTCGGTCTCGCAATGTTATGATGGGAGACGGTGGTTGCGACGCCTATTATAAAAAAAAAGAAGAAAAATAAAAAAGCATTGTGAACTTTGCGAAGGAAGAGCGCTGTATATAATAATTATCTTTAAAAGAGTATCACCGTCTTCAAGGCGTCTTAATGCCAGACGTAATAATTTTCTTCAAACGAAACAAAACCAGATGTACAATACAATGGTTTTTGAAGACATTGCGTAAATCTATGTTGCGCGATAAATATTGTGTAAAGAAATATAGCTTGTTTTTTAAATGTTTTTGAGCTTCAACCTAAACTTGACTAATATGTACACCTAACATTGGCGAAGTCGGAATAAAAGTGGGAAATGAGATACGTGAACTAGATATTGTTACGTGTTAGGGTTCGGTGGGTGTGGGAAATAAACCTTCTGATGTGTACAAGAGTCTTTATTAACAACACTCTTACAATCACAATATCACTCCGAATAACAATCCTTAATGGTCGCCGAGGTAACTAGATTGATTAGTGACATCACTTCGTTGTTTATAGCACTGAATCCCAAACTGAACTGCACTGCGGTCCGCGAGAGTTTGTATTTATGTACATTTTTACTATTACTAACGCTTTCGAGAAACGTCTCGAACATACGCCCTCGTATCAAGATCGTTCCCCGTACCAAAAACGTTCGCCGGCGAGCTCGTTGTAAACAGTTGTGCCAAAACCAATCGATATTCGACGCTATACGTATCAGTATAAGGTTCGTTATTTCGTGTCTCAAAAATCAACTTTCTCGATCATTGTTCGCGAATAATCTTCCTTCATAACAATATGTAACCAATTCCGTTTTGTGAATGAATACAAAATGTTTTGAGATTTATCTTATGTCCAAGTAAAGATACTTTTATAACAAGAAAGCCGAAAGATATAGGTATACCGGTAATTATAACGATTTAAAATTAATTAGTAATTCATTTAAACAATTTAAATTTTAAAGGTATCTACTTCAAGGGAACCGTATTAATTAGACATACTATTGGTCACAAAACTATTTAATTTAGTCGTAAAATGCAAATGTTTTCACGTGTAAAGTTTGACGCGAAAGACCTTCAACTGTTTGCATTAGAAGGACAAAGGAAATAAGGCCACTGTGGAGAGATAATAATGTCTTGATGAAAATTAATGCTCGAACAAGAGTTTCCTTTTAAATACTGTTTAGTAATGTGAGTATAACTTATAATTAATATACTTTATCAATTTCACTTTAAGTTAATCTAAAACATGCCTGTATTGTGTGTATCTCATCTGTAAGTATAGTTTGGGCATGAACCATAATTATTGGATTAAGTACTTACTTACTACTTTCATTTAATTCCACTTTTTGACAACCAACACATTTATAATCTGTAACTTGAACCCTTTATTAAATGTTTAGTTTAATGATAAATGTTTGTATAATTAAAATCAATAATCCCATAAAGACCGTGTGTAAAAACAGCAAGTAAAAATTTCAAAACAGGTAATTATATGAGGGCAATGAACTGTCTTTTCATTCTAAGAAATAAATGTATCAACATTAAACTTAAAGTCCTGAAATGCTGGTCTTCAGATTTAGTGGGTAGGCATAATAATGAACATTTCACTTGTATATGTGTGTCACTATGTATATTTGTCCAATCAAATGTGTTAGTAGAAATTTACGAAATGACTTACACAGAATTGTTGTTAATTAGAGCAGGTCAGCGATAAATTCACAAGAATTTTGTTCAGGGTTGTTCGAATGTGTAATGTTAGTTACCAATATTTGATATGCACCCCTGGTGACCTAAGCATACAAACTGTAATAGACTTTGTCAGTTAATTTTGAACTACTCACACTTTTATATTTTGTTCTATTTGCTATCACATTTATTGAGCACTAGCTGAACCCCGCGGTGAAGCTAGCCTAAAAATGTAGCCTAAGTTACTCTTTGTATCATCAGCTACCTACCAGTGAAAGTTCCGTCAAAATCGTATAGCCGTCAATAGCCGTTCCAGAGATTATCCGGAACAAACAGACAGTATTTATTTATTTATTATTATTTGCTAAACCTTACTTTTGTTACATTATTACAGTTTACACATACACTTTAATCACGGAATCGTACTCGTATTATAAAAACATCGCGTGCTTGAAGTGTATACTTTTTCAAATGTTTTCGAAAAGCCTTTTCACATAACTGTAAAGTAATGTTGAATGGAATCCTGGGAATGGAATGGAATTCACAAATACAATTCATAAATTGCCCCGACTGAATAACGGCTATGCCAATGACCCTATAGAAAAATCCAATTGCTTTGACGTTTCACATTCTCTCTATGGTTGCATTTTATTTTTAATCACAGTGCAATCATAGTTACTGCCTCGATGGCGCAGTGGTAGCGTATGCGATTGCTGTGATTGAGGTCTAAGCTTCTATACCCGGGTCGGACCAAATGTTTGTATGATCTGCAAATATTTGTTTCAGAGTTTGGGTGTTTTCTATGTATAATATGTATGTGTTAACAAAAAAAAGTATATATGTATTTTTATCAGTTCTTTAGTACCCATAACACAAGCTCTGCTTAACTTGGGACTAGATGGCGTTGTGTGTTAAATGTCTGAACTCATATGTCTTGTGCATTTATGCATAAATGTAGCAGTAAATTTATGTATATTAGTTATATTTAACGTAACTTTATTTCTTATTTACATAATCTAATATCTTTGGGTGCAAATAAGATCTGGTAGGTATACCAGGTCTTATTTTTACATCATCTTAAGGTCGATTGGGAGAGAATGTTTCAAGGATTTGAGTACGCCTTTGTAGAACTTCTGTAATAGAAAAAATATTAACATAATCTTGACAACTTTCGAGTGTAGGTCTCAAAAAATTACCATCAAATTTGTATGCCGATGCATTTTTTATGAAAAATATATATTTTGCAAGCCCCAAAACAAAAATCAGCTTGTTATTAATGAAAATGAATTAAATTTTTCAAGTCACCATTCTGACATGTTAGAGCTGGGGGTCACTCGGAAGGTACCATTCACTTTGTATGCCAGAAGTTTTTCTCAGTTTTCCATCGTATTTTCTCGAAGTATTGATTTTTAGAAACTGTTATTATTTAATTTGGGACACTCATCAAATCGACGTATTTCGCTCCCTATTCCGCTTTTTCCTGCCACTTTCAGAATTTGGTCCAATGATAAAAGTTGGGTGTCTCGTCAAAACGAAGCTGTGTATAAACTTTCAGCCTGTTATTAATCACTGAAATCCCTTGTACGTGGGCCCGTGGACTATAATAAATGCCAAATTAATAAATACAATAAATTTTACTTTAAGAATTGTATTTTCGTTGTCAAGGAAAGGCCTACGAGTATGTGCAGTCACTACTGCTTTATAAGGCTGAAGACGATAATTTAAAAATAAAAATGTTTTCGTTCGAATTAACACGTGATCAGGTGAAAATTCTAGGGGAGTATATCTATACTTATATATAAAGCTAAAGAATTTGTTTGTTTGTGTGTCTGAACGCGCTAATCTCAGGAACCGTTAGTCCGATTTGAAAAATTCTTTCAGTGTTGGATAGTCCATTTATCGAGGAAGGCATTATATACTTTACCCGGGTATTCTATACAATCACTAGGGATTGTACAAAAAACTACTAGTCCACCGGTATAGTGTAAAATTAATAGATTTTAGTGTGTTTTCATTATTTTTATGAAGTATTTATCTATTTATAAATTGATGAAGTAACGAAACATGTTCTGTTTACACAAAATCAATTGTATTCAAAATCATGCAAGTTATGTTAGATTGGTTAAAATTTTACGCTAAATCCCGTCTGTTATTGTTAAATCATTGGAGAAGATAAGCGTGACTGGATTGTTTTCCATCTGTTCTCGTAGATTCCATATTGCCGGCTGGGCATTAGGTATAGAATACCTACGCAAAGTAAATAATATTCCATACACAAACAAGTGGTTTGGGTATTGTATACATTGCCTAGGTATTGTATACAATATCGGATAATACAGATTATTATTATTATTTATTTTGTTATTGAATAGTGGGCAAACGAGCTGACGTATCGCCTGATGGTAAGCGATTACCGCTGCCCATTGACACCCGCAACACCAAAGGCGCCACAAGGGCGTTGCCGGCCTTTGGGGTAGGGGAGGATGATTGGGGGACGGGTTGGGGTATGGGCCTCCGGTATCTTCACTCACTCGTTGAAACACAATGCAAGCATAATTTCACACCGGTTTTCTGTGAGGCCATGGAATTACTCCGGTCGGGCCGGTCCATTCATGCCGAAGTGTGGCTCTCCCACGGTAAAATTGACTGAATATGAAAAAAGATATATAATGCGAAGTATAAATAAATAAATAGTAACAATAACATCTTCAGATAGTCTAATATCTTCCGATCTGAAATTCAAAGATGAACTACGAAGAGAATCCATTAGTATGAGTGCACACGTAATTGGCTATTCTGCTGCTGAAACGTATTGATTAAGTCATAAGGTCAAATGGTGGTTTAGGATTAAATTTTTAATAAGTTTTTACCTCGTAATATAGCAACTATTGTTCTAAACTTTCTCCTGTAATAGAGTTCACAGACTTGTAAGTAAGCCCAATCGAGTGCCATAATTTTAAGTTTTATCAATTGCTTGATGTGCTCTTAAAAATAAAGAAACAAAATAGAAAATAAATAATTACAATTCAGAGAAATAACAAAATTAATCACGTAGCTACACAATTTCGTGCTTAGTATTGTGCTCGTAGCATACTGTAGCTCACGTAGCTTCTGCGGCCGTCTACAACTAAAATACATTTTCGTAGCGCGGGTAAAAGTACATTTTATAAACTTAGAACACGTGTGCGTAATACTGGGTCGTTGACCAAAGTTAGTATAAGTATAATTTGAAGTTTCGGGAAACACGACAGTTGTATCTAGTAAATCACTTATATTTGCTAAAAGAAACCTTTTAAATTTGGAAATATAGCGTGTGTTTATAGATTTAAAAAATTGTCACAAAATTTTTTGTTAAGTACTTCTATAAAGAAGACTTATGTAACTCAATGAAGGAAAAAAATGCATTCTGTTTTTATCTGTGTGTTTATATCAATGTAATGTAAAATATCCCTGAAAACACTATAAGTCATACACATTAAATACAGATTAAAATATAATTTTACTCTGCGTATGGCATCCGCTGATAAATTCAAAAAATCGAAAACCTTTTACTCACAATGCAAGATAAAAATATTCTAACACGCCACTGTTGACAGGAAAAAAAGCAAAGAATGGATTAAATTCTTATTTATCAGCTTTTTTTTTGTCCGACATCAAAGTATTGTTCGTTGCACGAAGCTGTAGATTTCGAGAGAATGGTTTTTTTTAGAGAAACCGGTGTTTTTTGTGAAGGAACGGATTTCCTTTTATTGTAAAGTGATGTTTCGCAAACGAAGGTGATTATGGCTGTTGGGGAATGGCAGGCACAGAATGTTTGCAAGTCGCTATCCGAGGTATTTTTCTTATTGCGCCATATAGAACTAGTAATTAATAGTAGTACGAATCTTGCTCAATAGATGGCGTGAGTTTATCGCCTGGCGGGATTTTGATAAAACATAAACGTGAGTGAAAACCGTTTTCCTATAATAAGTAAAATGGATTTAACACTCGCGCGAGTAAACCAAATTACATTTGAACAGAATGAAATTGGGTGTGAAGTATCGCAATGCGTCGTAATATAATATCTGTCTATACTCAGATATTTAATTTATGTTTTGTAAGTTAATTTCTGCTGTAAATAGAATAATCAACAGTATGTATGTCATGTTTAGTTCACTCGAGTTTAGATATGGGATTGAAATAGTATATTTTATTTTATTTATTTTATCGTGTTCATACAAAAAAATTAAAGAAACAAAAGATGGGTTACAAATATGCAAATGTAACAATCGGTGGCCTTATTGCTCACGGCGATATATACAACCCCTGTCTCGGGGACCCTGTCCAGTCCATTGAATAAAAATGAATCAATGAAAAGCCACATTATTACAGTAATATAACTTTTGACTATAAGGCACTACTCATTGTACGTCGACACTTACGGAGTGTAATCTTCTTGCTGCGTCGTGTATTGACAGTATGTGAGTGATCTTGTATTTATCCAGCTGGACAGTATCTTTCGAATCCCGGTAGTTGCCCACGTAAAGACCGGGCAGGACCTGCAAACAAAACAATCGTAATAAATACCGATATGTTAAAGTACTCTCTTGAACTGAGTAACAAATATATGAGGCCGCGTACATGAACGCAGCGGGAGCGGAAGCAGAGCGGGCAGCGGCGCGTTCAAATGTGTAGACCAGGGTTGTTACGGATGCCAAAATTTAGATATCCGCGGATGCAGATGCGGATGCGGATTATTAGAAGTTCACATCTGCGGATGCGGATAGCGGATGCGGATGCGGATGCGGATGCGGATGCGGATATTGGGATTTTAAAAGGATAATTACTTATATTTTAAGTACATAAAAACTGAAAATCAATTTAATTTTAATTTTTTATTTGTTTAATCATATTTTTAGAACAAATTTTGTTCCACAAAATTACACAGGTTTTTAGTTGACTTTGTTGATGTGAATCTGCATACGTAAAAACTCCGCATTGATTGATGCGAATGTGAATGCGGATGTCTGAATTAATGCGAATAATCCGCATTTACGGATGCGGATGCGAATATTCGTAACAACCCTATAGACGACTTATATGAGAGTGTTCGCGAAAACTGCGGAGCGGAGAGCGGGCGACAAGCGACGTACGAGCGGTGTGCTACAATGTAGCGGTGTCTACAATGTAGATAGGGATGGAATCCAATAGCATTCACCTTATGCAATTAATGATTTTTTATTTTGTCATTGTAGTGATTTTTCCAAGTTTATTTGATAATATATACCTATTTTATTTATTTTTTGCTATTAAAACTTTATAATCATCTTTATTACTTGTAATTTTGTTTACTTGGTTGATGTTATTTTTTTTCATTATGCTCTTAGTAATCCCCTATAAGCGAATGAGTATAGCAACCTGATATCTATCTATTTGTTAGTTATAGTAAATTTTTGTGTTTGCATTACGACTTATCAAGATTTATCCAAGGTTACATATGTTTGGGTTGCATAATTTTAGAAAAATAAATTTAAAATACTTATTTATGATGCTATTACAAAAGTAGGTACCCTAAATAAACAAAATGTTATTTGACATTGTTCGATTTTACTAATTATTTGAATGTCACCAGTGATTTTTGTAATATCTGTCATTCGTATCAAGCTATATATTACAAGGCAAAATTTCTCATAACATGACACTAAACCACTCTATCACCCGCAGCCTATCTCGCTGGTTTCGAAAACGGGTTAGCGTTTCCGCTCCTTTGCCCACTCCGCTGGCGCCGCCGCCCCGCTCCCGCTCCGCTGAATTCGAAAACGCGGCCTAAAACTCGATGTCCGTGTTGAGACGTATTCAAAATACGGAGTGGCACCATCCTTATTCGTCCCGTGGGTGTCGTAAGAGCCGACTGAAAGGCTACACAGAACAACATCACTACAAAGGGAAGGAAAGCTTCAAACACACCTTTTACTAACCCGTCTGGCCAGAGTGGTAATGTAGGCCAAAACTTCCTTTCAAAAGTGAGGCTTATGTCCAACAGTAGACTGTTAAAAGTTAATGATAATACTCTGTTTAAGTTTGGGATACTATCTTATTGAAACTAGTTGTAGACGGGGAATTCCTTTGGTGTAGTTAAATTTTATATGGAATAGAAGTGGAAGTGAAGTACTAAGGTCAAATTTCGAACACTTAGCGACCATTACAATATAATAATATAATGTCGCCTTAATGTTTTAAATTGCTAGCCAGTTTGCACTAGCAGGAGGCCATATTTCAAAGACGAGTATTTAATGGTAAGGTTCAAATGTTTAAAAGTACCATAAAAGCAAAAAGGGTATAATTATACCTTTAAGTCTTAATTAACAAAACTTGAGAGACAGCAAAACAGGCACAGTCATATTCGAGTCGTTCGATATGGGAAAATCAGTACATAAATATAAAACTGTTGTAAAAAATAAAATAAACACTTCTTCGAAATATAGACACTTAGTTAACTATAATACCACCTAAATTTAAATTAAGCAGATCTTGTATCATGACAGTTATATTGGTAGATTGAATCGTATATACTTTTATTAATCTACATATATGTGTGATAAGAAAGCCGAAGAGTTTGTTTGTTTGTTTGCACGCGCTAGTCTCAGGAACCGCTGATCCGATTTGAAAAATTATTTCAGTGTTGGATAGTCCATTTATTGAGGAAGGCTATAGGTTATATATCATCACGCTACTACTAATAGGAGCGGAGCACCAATGAAGAATGTATCAAAAACGGGAGAAAATTTTCACGTTACGGGCAATATAAGACGCAAACGAGGTTGCGTGGGTCGGCTACTCTTTATTTATGTGTGTGACTAAGCTCCACCTAGTTACATAACTACTAAACCAATTTTAACAAAAAATTGTGTCTTTTTCTTAGGATTTGAGAATGGTATAGATTCACAATTCAGCCGAGTGTTACCCGCGGTTGTAAATGAATAACAATACTAGTATATAACATACAAAAAAACACCTACACTTATAAACAAATATTTGCAGATCATACAAACATTTGATCCAACTGGCGAATCAAGCCCGAAATTTCAGTACAGCAGTCGCATAAGCTACCACTGCGTCACTGATGCAGTTAAAATTTTAATATTAACAAATGTCATTTGAGCAACTCAGTAAATTTCCTGAGTTCTTTATCATCCATATATAAAGCTGGTAGAGTATATATTTTATTCTTTTCTAGACAATTTTCTTCTCTGTGAGAAAACCACCACATGAAAGATGAGAGCGAGGTTATCGTTGCAGCTGTTTGAATGAATCATTTATTAATTAGCCCTTATCAAGGACAAGAAATATTTATACGATATAATTGTTTGCTTGTGGAAATGTAGGTATTCTGTTATTCGTATTTCTTTCTTGATATCGGAATTCGTACTTATACCTTCGGAGAAAACATCACTAAGACTCGCCGTGCTTACAAATCGACTCAGTCAGTCAACACAGACCTTTGGTCAGTTCAACTTTGTCCAACTGCCAAGGAATTTAAATTTATATCACCTTATTGTTAGATATAGACCTCTCCTAAGAACGATGGTTTTGGCCTACTACACCACGCTGGACGGGTTTGTTTCAAGTTTTCCTCATTTCTGGAGGAACCAGTGTCATGTCACTCCAATACAGTACAAGGATTCTCCGAATAGGTGATCATGCCTGATGGGCTACGGCCCAATACATCCTACAATTTTACAAATGCGAGGGTTTATAAGGATGTATGAATCTTTGTTACTGTTTCACACAAGAACTAAGTAATTATCTAAATCCCGTTATTTTTAATTCCGATATTAAGTTTCAGTACAAAAACTTTTATACCTTTATAAAGAGGCAGGCATTCTTATATTATTATATAAATATTAGTATAATTTGTCCAATATACCTTTTTAAACTTGGTAATACCACTGACGAAATATATTTCTATACAATGTCATTGGTAATACTAAAGTTTAATTTAATTAACATAATATAACCACTCTCTTTAGCCATTATCAAAACATTATGGCATATCTGATAGTGTTCGTCATGGCACTAAGGCCGATGTCGTGACTAAACAGTTTTAAGTAAGTGCTATATATTTTTCATGCCACAAAAAATTTACATAAAGTCCACTTGATGGTAAAGCCTTATTGTAGACTAATAACTGTTATAAACTCTATTGCGCTTTTGTAACTCTTTTATTGCCAACTCACAGTAAAAAGTCATGGTTCATAATTCATCAGCCTTGATTACAAAGAAAAATACGTGGTATGTCAATTAAAATATGAATGAATTTCCATTGACTCCATGAGCACATCAACAAGAAAATATAGTTAAAAATATGCGTTAAGAATATCTAAATAAACATTAGAAAGAGAAAATAAAGTTTTGGACTAAATAAACTAAGGAGTGTAGATTTAAATGTATTTTTATTGGATCTTAAATCGTTTTAAATCGATTTCATGTAAACGACTAATATAGAAAACAAAGCAAATAAAGACAGTGAAACTAGCCCACGGCAGTAAACTTACCTGAAATCTATCTCTAACCCGCAAACAGTCGGCCAATTTACGGAATGAAATTTTCCAACTCATTTCATGCTAATTTCATTCATAACTTGGCTGTGGTGAATGTTTTTATATTAGACTATAAAGATATAACACTATTTACTTACATACATGTAGATATACATATAAACATACATTATAATAACGAAAAACCACTTCTTCCAACAAAGACTGGTTGGAAGAAGTCGAAAAAAAATCTTAAGTATTATAGGAGTCGATACCTCAATTTTTTTTAACTCTTACAAGAAACTTGAGCTCCAATAAATAAATGCCTTAATGAAACGTTAAATTAAATATCTAAATAATATTGAAGATTTGTATTAACAACTTTGAAAATTACACCTGAACCGATTCTGATTTTTTTCTATTTCTCTACTCTCAACAATCAAACCATATTAAGGGTCAATTTTTCAATGACTCGTACGTATACACTCTTGACTAAATTTGAAGGCAGAATAAGATAAGTTTCGAAACGCCCGCTTCGTTTCTCTTAGGTTAAGATCGAAAGCTTTAAAATAAATTGGCCACCATTTAAAGTCAAATGTTGGCTTAAGATATAATGGTTTCCAATTGAGCTGTGACCTGAATGAAAAGATTAAAGAAAAATGTAAATTTCATACATTTAGAAACATTTTGAGGGTTTTGATACTTTGATATAAATGAACTGGGTTCAACCGGAGTTATACCACGATGTCAAAAAACCGATTTTAGAAACTTTTTAGTTGCTTTCTCCTCCTCCAGTGAGTGGGGTAACATGAGTTCAAATCTACAGCTCTTTCTAATTCTCGAGGGAAGGGTGTACTCAAACAGACTTGTGACTCTTGGGTGACAAGTATTTATGACAATGATGGTCAGTTTTTGACAGGTGAGCAGTTTTTATGCCAGCCTGGAAATTAATGTGTAAATATCGCATGTGCCCGGAGACCCAATGATATAGATGATCTAGCATCTTAATAGGCTGCAATAGTGTGGGTCATTATGCTGCATTGTTGCATTGACTGCAGCCACAATGAGTATGGTAACCACTCTAAACGTGGTCCACACCGGCAAAACAACGTTTGCCGGGTCAGCTCGTAAATGTATATATATATTATGAAGTATTGGGTTCTGATGTGAATTAATGGATTCAGATTACACACAGTGGGAGAGCTATGCTTCGGCATGAATGGGTCGGCTCGACCGGAGTGATACCACGGCCTCACAGAAAACCGGTGTGAAATAGCGTTTGTGCTGTGTTTCACCGAGTGAGTGAGGATACCAGAGGCCCACACCCCAACCCCTCCCCCCATCCCCTTCCCCATCCCCCAAAGGTCGGCAACGCACTTGTGACGCCTTTGGTGTTGCGAGTGTCCATGGGCGGCGGTAATCGCTTACCATCAGGTGATACGTCTGATCGTTTGCCCACAATTCAATAAAAAAAAAACCTATAAAGAATACCATAAACTTCTGAGCTAAATACTACTCAAAATGTCCAAGTAAATGCGCTTATTTTTTTTTGTAAAGGGTGGGGCCCTTCAAACAAAAACATTTACCGACTGTTTCAATGGTAACAATGTAATTCGTTAAGTATTAATCGTAGACACGACTATATGTTGACTTGATTAGTAAGTAAGCATAGCCAACTATGCGTGTTATCTAAATAGTGTCAAAATGTAGAAAAATTGAGCAGCTTCTTTTGTAATATGATCCATTAAATTCTTTTAACGAAGCGGTATATATTAATTGTAATATATCTTTACCATTCAAAATTGTTGCACAGTTATTGGAGCTATTTAGAAAATCAGATTGAAACGAACTTATTAAACTGATAACAGCTTTCATATCCAGTCAAACTTATACGTCGCGTAAAATTGCGCGCAAAAGTTCATTGCACTCTAGTTTTATTAACACCTTGATCGATATTCGTGTCCACTGTGTGAAACCAAGGCGAATGACAACAATTTTTTTTTAAAAAAAAAAGGCAACTCCCGCATTAGGAATATACATCCTGTGTCGCGGGGGACTTTAAAAACATACATGTAACGGACACAAAGAACACCCAGACTCAGGACAACACTTTGTGGATCACACAAAGTGTTGTCCCACGTGGGATTTGAACCCACGGCACTTGGAGCAGTAGCAAGCGGCGTAGTGACCGCTTAAACCACTAGGCCAACCGTGCAGTCGAATAATTAATTATTATTGATACCAATTAATTATTATTGATACCAATTAATTATTATTGATACCAATTAATTATTGATAGTAGCACTCAAGCTTAATCGCATTCTCTTGTATACCAGTTTAAATCAATCTTAACTTTGAAATAGTATTTTACTGTTACAACGGTATTACAACTTTAGGGCCCATTATCAAATAAGCTGAGTGTTTTAAAAGTAGCACAGGATTGTTTTAACATAATAAGAAATGTTCGTAGCCTTGTTGTGTATTAATTTCTAAAGTCAGCGTCTCAACATTATTGGACAAAAATAACTTTAACGAAATTGCCAAACTTCGTCTTTGATGCCAAGTTTTATGTTTTTTCAGTCGCGGTGGTGAATCGTGCTTCGTATATTCAATGTTTTCAACGTTGTTAACAATGTAGAATTTTATTATTATAGCTGTATTTTGATAGCCTTTTGGATGTATTTCTAGTTTATTGCCAAGATTATTATCCGGATTATATGGACTGAGAGACAATTTTACGATCTGCGTGCATTTGAAATTTTGTCACATCTATACTTGGAAAATTTCATTCAAATAATGGTAATTAAAACTTTTTCAGCAGTAATACATGATAATTAAAAAACTGTTACTAACGAACAAAATGCTATTTATATCTTGACAAAGCATCTTAAGCCTCGTAAAATTTTACGAAACAATAAATTTCATTCAACGACAATCGGAGAATCCCAAAGCAATCCTCTTTCTCGTTAAGTATTAAAGCAGGCAATTGATTGACCCTTAAAGTAGACACTATGCCAAAATTTGCATTACAATGTGAATTAACCAAAACATTACAACCGTGAATAATTTCCTTGCTTAAAACCGAACGCACTTTACTTTCATTATAAGTAACTGTGTATTATTTGTGGTATTATATGCCTTCGGAATACTTATATTTCCTGTAACTTATGTTATTATACATTATACAAAGGGCGATTTATTTTGATATAAGAACTTTTTGGTACTAATATGTGTAGTCCCAAAGCAATATATTAAAGAAAGTGTGGGGGAACGGGTATCATGTTCCACCCAACACAAAGGGAGGATCCTCCGACCAGGCGAGGTGATCATGCCTGGCGGGCCACTGCCCGACAGTTGATGTTGGGATGTTGTATATATGATAATCGGCGCGAGAACTTCTATTGCGCGATTCAGGATTGATAGTTACGCCGTGTAGTGCGTTACTTCGTAGTTCAGTGTAACTTCGGTAGATGGCGCTGCAGTATGTTATGTTGTATGTGGAGGCCGCCACAAAGGTGTTAAGTGATTTATAAAACATGTATATTTACAATACCAAAACTAAATTATAAAAAGCGCTATTCGTATATAATGAGATTTTTTATTATACATATGTATAAGTTGCCAACAAATAGTGTTAACATTGTTGTTGTTAAAGCTACACAGATTAAATATAACGCCAATCTTTCTCAAAGAACATACCATACAAGGAAGTAGACAGGCATTCGCTGGATTCCCTTGATACTGTTCAACATTTGCCACAAAGGAGTAGGGAATGCTATCAATTTATTCAACGTCTAAAGGCTCTAGCACAAAGCCGGGAAACTATTATTGCGAAATCGTTATTATTTAATAGGCGGAACTATGTGTCCGCTTTTTAAAGCCAACTTTCAAGTCACAAGAAATTGTGGATATTTGTTTTCTCTATGCCTGTATTCGTATATGTACCTAATGTCGATAGGTGGCTTATTAATAAATTAAAATGTAGTCAAACTGTTACTGACTATATTTCACAAAAAATTAAAAAGTGATATGAGCATCCCAATAAATCTGATATGTAAATATTTTAAAATAGTCCTTTTTTTATTTAGATTAATGAGACAATCAAATCGAAATTGAAGTTCAAACTACTATATTGGACCTATTTGATACTCTTTTACCGCCAAAATCTTGATAAAAACAAAGACGAAAAAAACAGAGTATTAATAGACTCGTATCTTCAATTTCTTAAAACTACGAATAATAGTAGAGAAGTATTTTCAACCGACTTCAAAAAAGGAGGAGGTTCTCAATTCGACTGTTTTTTTTTTATGTTTGTTACCTCATAACTTTCGAGTGGGTGAACCGATTTTGATGTTTTTTTTTTATTGTTTGGTTCCATTTCAACTTGGTCCAGTTCTTCGAGTCGATATTTTATTGTTGTTAAAATGTGTGATTATCTTCGACAGCAGTTTTGGTTTTTTCAAAATTAGAATCTACAAAAGATGTACTGACTTATTGTTTTTAGACTTTCGCGACTTTTGAACATAGTTTTTATGGGTAGTCACACCTCGCGCACCACGAAGGTGTCGCTAAACTTCACACCAGTCTACCCATGACCACGAGCGGTATAACTCGTTAGAAACGTCGGGATACAGGAGGTATCGTTACCTTTTCAATTATTTTATCGCGAATAAGTCAAGAAAAACTATGCATTGAGTTGTTTTTCTTATATAAGTAGGCTAGTAATACTGAATATGGGATCAATGTTTAATAATTATTTAGCAATTAATTACTTAAAAGACAGTATCTTCCTAGCCTTTATTATTCCCAATATTTGGGGTCGGCTACCAGTTCAACCGGTTTTACCTGAATATCAGTTTTTTACACAGAGCGACTGGCATCTGACCTCCGCAACCCTGAGGGCGAACTGAATTCGAAGGTTGAACTAGTTATCAGTATATTTGAGGGCACTGACTTCCCAATAACGATTGCCATAGATGTTCATGATAACCGGGACCGACGGCTTAACGTGCTCTCCGAAGCACGGGCAGGAAACACCGCCATCTTCCATACTCCGGGCTGCTATTAGAAATTTCTTGTAGGAAAAACCCAACAGCAGTCCGACCCGGGAATTGAACCCGAGACCTCTTGATTTGCATTCGCTTACGCTAACCACTAGACCAACGAGGCAGGCAGGCAACTTAAAAGACAGTAATGGTCATTAAACTTCGGTAGGTGCTTATTATAGAGAAGAATTTATATAGACTAAAGTAAATAATCAAATGTACCAAAACGATTATTCACTATGTTTTATTTAATAAAACTATATTTATATAGTACACTTTTGTTATAACAATACTATAGAAATCAGCGCATTCACCATACCAAGGCCAGACAGTATCGATAATATATATGTACTACCAGACAGTAACGATGAATCATACGCCAGCTATATTTATTACTACCGATAAAATGCACTCAGTAGGTTTATGATTTTAAGTTTGTAAATAGAAAATAAACGAAACGTCCTTTTAAAGGAGAGGCTTATGCAAAGCATTGGACTATTAACAGCTGTTGATGATGATGAAATGATAAGTAAAGTTTGATACTAATATAGTTAATGCATGATTATCGTAATGGATAGACGTTTGAGAAGGGGTTCAGGGGAGAAAAGAAAAAGACGAGCTACAAGGCTAGTACTTAGTGTTCGAATATCTCAGCAGGACAGCAGTATTGTTATTTTCAAAATTGGAATCTACAAAGATGTACTGACTTGAACTGTTTAGACTTTGACGACTTTTGCACATAGTTTTTGTGGGTAGTCACACCTCGCGCATTATTTAAGGTGTCGCTAAACTCACACCAGTCTACCCATGACCACGAGCGGTATAACTCAGGACGGTATAACGTGGATTCAGAAGGTTTCGTTACCAAGTCCCAGTATACAAAAAAAACTATGCATTGAGTTTTGAAGGAAAATTAGGGTTGTGTGAAATTGCATAGAGAAATAATAAGTTTATTGTATCACAGTTTTTTTGACACTCAACTAATTCGTGAAAAGCATTGAATTGACAGTGAATTGAATCGAAGTTGTCAACATGCTTCTTGCATCGACAAGAATGCAAGGTTAGTTTGTTGTTTAAAGTTAAAATATAAACTAGTTCCGTGAATTCTAAAAGTAATTGAGCAGCCATTTAGTTTAGTGCGTACAGAAAATTAGAAAATAAGGGTCATTTTGTTTTTTTTATTTACGTTTTTCAAAATAGAACTAACATTATTATGAAATATTAACACTTATGATTTTGCTTGCGACTGCCAGCGTCTATGTAAGTTGTCGCGTAAAAGAATTGCCTGTGTCCTTTCTCAAAAATCAAAGTATCTCCATGCCAAATTTAATTGAAATTGGTACAGCGATTACTGACTACATACGGACAGACAGTTACTTTCGAATTTAAAGTATTTGTAAGGATAATAAGGATCTAGAAACGTACACAATTTCCAAAATTTGATAATTACTATTTAAGCTTTAAAATCAACCACACATTGAACTTTAGATTACATTCAGCTTAAGTCAGCTACAAAGCCTCGAGGGAAGGATTGAAATTTTGTTTGATTTCCAAAACGGCTTTTGCTGTTTGTTATTTAGGAGGGTGCTTAATTGTTGTTTACACTGATGTAGTTTGCTCGAAAGTAACACATACTGTCTTCAATAAATATTAATTAAACATAAAAAAATATTAATATAGAATTATTATTCAACTATAAAACAGAACTCACACTTCCAAAACAGAAGATAGGAAGAAATGCGATGCTTTAAATATGCTCAAGTATTAAAACGAAATTCTTCGAAGAGCACTTACAAATGTGTTATCTATAATTATGTAAGTAAATATTAATAAAATGTATGTGTAATTTATATTTTTTTTTATTTTATAAATTACTAGCGACCCGCCCTTGCTTCATCGCACGGATGGATTTCAGACGCATCCAATATTCGTACATTTTAAATCTGTAATATCTTTGAATATTTTCATGTAAATGACATTCTGTAAAGGGTCATATCAATCTATATTAAAAATACAATGTATTTAAGGTACTCAATTGAATAAGGATGAATGCTGTATTACTTAAAATGGCTTCGGTAATAAGCCGTTATTTCTCGTAAAAAGAAAGGAATAAAAATGGTCATGGTGGGTTAAGAGATAGTCATATACCATCGTGGATTTTTATAGACCTTTAAGGTTACTATACTGTAGTACATTATTTTGATCTATATTGTAAGCTTCAGCCAGCGCTTGAATGCGTAGATATGCCTAATTTATAAAGGTAATCAAAACCTGTTATGCCATTGCGGTACAACTTTCATTAGTTTCTCTTTTACGAGCTATAACCATATTTGTTCTATAACACTGATTTAATAAAAACTGTTTCGCGTGACCAACATAGCGTGTAGCACCATATGACACCACTTTTATCGTCCCATCGAGACAGTCTTACTCAAAGTATTGCTGTTATAAAAGAATATTTCGTCCATAAACTTGAATAAAGAATATTTCACCAAAAGTAGAAACAAAGTTAGACATCGTACTTAAGCTAATGTATAATGAAAGTTAGCGTCTAAAATCTGGGACGAATTAATCAAACTTTGGCGACACGCCAGTAACTAGGCACTTCTCTATTAATATGTAAGGTTTACAGACAGATTTATAGCCTAAAACTAACATAAACACTGCTATAAATACTTATTGAATATCAAGCGTTAAGTACTTTCCCATTTTAGCTTGTTTACCCGACACGGCAGGTTTATTGAATCCTATTTTATCATACCTACTATCTACATTGGTTTCTTCACATTTAATTCGTTATTTAAGTATTGACTCAGGCAAATTTAGATGTTTGATATTAAATTTGTAAACGAAACGGAAGGTAATGGAACATACGAAAGGATTCGTAATCATTTTAGAGTTCAATGGTAAATATTGTAGGCTTTCAGGCATTTCCGTGTAACATATACTTATAGGGAAGAATATATTAGTTAAAAAAAGTAAATTATGATGCAGAAGAAATAACTGATCACAAATCTTTGCTAAATACGACAGTGAACCCCTGAAAAGTGTTATGGACCGTAGAAAAACAAATATCCAAAGTTTGATACTGTTGGACTTGGGTATAATCCGTTACAATGAGGATTTGGAAGTGTTAAATTATATGAATATGAATTAAAGAGTCAAATAAAAATGTTTTATTTAATTATTCTTCCTTACAGTAGTAACCTTAAGATTTGAAGGCTTAATTTATAATTGAACTTCAGTATTATATATTTGTCACTTCATTGTAAATCTCATTGCATTGTTTAGTACTTCAGGGACACCGAGTACCCTTGCGTGAAAAGATCCTTGAGTAAAACTTTTAGTCTGATATTTGCAACGTAATAAAGTTACGTAAATTTATTGGAACATAAAATGCGAATTTACTTAACAAGTATCATATTTTTATAGGTGGGTAGTCGTAAAATATGCATTATAATTTATTAACTGTATTATAAGTTTTGTCACGTAATGACCTCCAAATATACCTACGATTAACCCTATATACGATACATAGCATATAATATACCGACTTGATTAATTATATTTGACTTGACAATAATTCGCCGTTAACATTAGTACTTACTGACTTCGTATGGGGTATACACTGCGCAGAAACCGAACATGTTTTTTTATAAAAATGTTAACAATTTGTTACGCCGATACATCAAATTGTCAAAGAATATAATTGTGATAGAATGAATGCGTGTAAGACAAAATTCTTAAATTTATCGTTATTCGAAAGATCATAAAGACAAAGGAAAATTAAGAATCATTATTATTTTGTAACAAAAGTATAGACTATTAAAACAATAAATCGGGATCTAAAGGTTTTTATTAACTCGATATTATTGTACTAAGTTATTACAAGTTTTCTAATAAGTCATTCGAATTAATATCAGTCAGGACATAGCTTAATTAATGGGATTTTGTTTGTCCCGATATTAATTTCACGGTAAGAGAAACTGATAACCAGTTAATAGAACGGGTATATAAAAATGCAATAATTCTTTTACAGGAAGTTTATTGGTTGAGATCGTAAATCAAGTGGGTTATTACCTAAGTCGGGAATTGCTTACGTCATCGTGTTGTCATTGCCCACTGATAGGTTAATTTGCTAGTGTGTTCGAATGACACTAAGGAACCAGTTTAAACCGTTGTTGTTCCTAATGGACTATTTTGAACTTATCTGCCAGGAAAACTACAAACTTTAGTTTCACAAATCTTCAATAGACTTATTTTATTTGTTGAATAGAGTTATGTGGTGGATTAGTACCTAAAACTTTGTCAGAAGAAGGTGAACTGGCCCTAAAACTCAATAGGTTGAAGATAAGTGTTTCTTTTTTTACATTTCATTGAATATAAAATGCATATGTTCGAAGTTTTTTATGTAATATGGGGCAAACGACCAGACGTATCGCCTGATGGTAAGCGATTATAGCCGCCCTTAGACACCCTCATCACCGGAGGCGTCACAAGTGCGTTGCTACCCTCTGGGG